>OY283151.1:31588854-36388854 GCA_958299815.1 Sarcophaga carnaria
TGTGAGTCGAGGTATTCAATTTTGAAAAATCGAATTTTGGCCAAAAATACATGAAAATTCTTAAAAAAATAAATGGCCATTTTTTAATTGGAAAAAACGTCCTCTTTCGAACCGTGCTACTGAAAAGGCTGTACTACTTTTCTGAGTCAAGATATTCGATTTTTTTCAAAATTTTGTGAGTCGAGGATTCAATTTTAAAAAACCGAATTTTGGCCAAAAAAACATGAAAATTCTCAAAAAAATAAATGGCCATTTTTTAATTGGAAAAAACGTCCTCTTTCGAACCGTGCTACTCAAAAAGTTGTACTACTTTTGTGTGTCGAGATATTCGATTTTTTCAAAATTTTGTGAGTCGAGGTATTCAATTTTAAAAAACCGAATTTTGGCCAAAAAAACATGAAAATTCCCAAAAAAATAAATGGCCATTTTTTAATTGGAAAAAACGTCCTCTTTCGAACCGTGCTACTCAAAAAGCTGTACTACTTATGTGAGTCGAGATATTCGAATTTTTTCAAAATTTTGTGAGTCGAGGTATTCAATTTTGAAAAATCGAATTTTGGCCAAAAATACATGGAAATTCACAAAAAAATAAATGTCCATTTTTTAATTGGAAAAAACGTCCTCTTTCGAACCGTGGTACTCAAAAAGCTGTACTACTTTTGTGAGTCGAGATATTCGATTTTTTTCAAAATTTTGTGAGTCGAGGTATTCAAGTTTGAAAAATCGAATTTTGGCCAAAAATACATGAAAATTCTCAAAAAATAAATGGCCATTTTTTAATTGGAAAAAACGTCCTCTTTCGAACCGTGCTACTCAAAAAGCTGTACTACTTTTGTGAGTCGAGATATTCGATTTTTTTCAAAATTTTGTGAGTCGAGGTATTCAATTTTGAAAAACCGAATTTTGGCCAAAAAACATGAAAATTTTCAAAAAAATAAATGGCCATTTTTTAATTGGAAAAAACGTCCTCTTTCGAACCGTGCTACTCAAAAAGCTGTATTACTTTTCTGAGTCGAGATATTCGATTTTTTTCAAAATTTTGTGAGTCGAGGTATTCAATTTTGAAAAACCGAATTTTGGCCAATAAAACATGAAAAGTCCAAAAAAAAATAAATGTCCATTTTTTAATTGGAAAAAACGTCCTCTTTCGAACCGTGTTACTCAAAAAGCTGTACTTCTTTTGTGAGTCGAGATATTCGATTTTTTTCAAAATTTTGTGAGTCGAGGTATTCAATTTTGAAAAATCGAATTTTGGCCAAAAATACATGAAAATTCACAAAAAAATAAATGTTCATTTTTTAATTGGAAAAAACGTCCTCTTTCGAACCGTGCTACTCAAAAAGCTGTACTATTTTTGTGAGTCGAGATATTCGATTTTTTTCAAAATTTTGTGTGTCGAGGTATTCAATTTTGAAAAATCGAATTTTGGCCAAAAATACATGAAAATTCTCAAAAAAATAAATGGCCATTTTTTAATTGGAAAAAACGTCCTCTTTCGAACCGTGCTACTCAAAAAGCTGTACTACTTTTCTGAGTCGAGATATTCGATATTTTTCAAAATTTTGTGAGTCCAGGTATTCAATTTTGAAAAATCGAATTTTGGCCAAAAATACATGAAAATTCTCAAAAAAATAAATGGCCATTTTTTAATTGGAAAAAACGTCCTCTTTCGAACCGTGCTACGCAAAAAGCTATACTACTTTTGTGAGTCGAGATATTCGATTTTTTTCAAAATTTTGTGAGTCGAGGTATTCAATTTTGAAAAATCGAATTTTGGCCAAAAATACATGAAAATTCTTAAAAAAATAAATGGCCATTTTTTAATTGGAAAAAACGTCCTCTTTCGAACCGTGCTACTGAAAAAGATGTACTACTTTTGTGAGTCGAGATATTCGATTTTTTTCAAAATTTTGTGAGTCGAGGATTCAATTTAAAAAAACCGAATTTTGGCCAAAAAAACATGAAAATTCTCAAAAAAATAAATGGCCATTTTTTAATTGATAAAAACGTCCTCTTTCGAACCATGCTACTCAAAAAGCTGTACTACTTTTGTGTGTCGAGATATTCGATTTTTTCAAAATTTTGTGAGTCGAGGTATTCAATTTTAAAAAACCGAATTTTGGCCAAAAAAACATGAAAATTCTCAAAAAAATAAATGGCCATTTTTAATTGGAAAAAACGTCCTCTTTCGAACCGTGGTACTCAAAAAGCTGTACTACTTTTGTGAGTCGAGATATTCGATTTTTTTCAAAATTTTGTGAGTCGAGGTATTCAAGTTTGAAAAATCGAATTTTGGCCAAAAATACATGAAAATTCTCAAAAAATAAATGGCCATTTTTTAATTGGAAAAAACGTCCTCTTTCGAACCGTGCTACTCAAAAAGCTGTACTACTTTTGTGAGTCGAGATATTCGATTTTTTTCAAAATTTTGTGAGTCGAGGTATTCAATTTTGAAAAACCGAATTTTGGCCAAAAAACATGAAAATTTTCAAAAAAATAAATGGCCATTTTTTAATTGGAAAAAACGTCCTCTTTCGAACCGTGCTACTCAAAAAGCTGTACTACTTTTGTGAGTCGAGATATTCGATTTTTTTCAAAATTTTGTGAGTCGAGGTATTCAATTTTGAAAAACCGAATTTTGGCCAATAAAACATGAAAAGTCCAAAAAAAAATAAATGTCCATTTTTTAATTGGAAAAAACGTCCTCTTTCGAACCGTGTTACTCAAAAAGCTGTACTTCTTTTGTGAGTCGAGATATTCGATTTTTTTCAAAATTTTGTGAGTCGAGGTATTCAATTTTGAAAAATCGAATTTTGGCCAAAAATACATGAAAATTCTCAAAAAAATAAATGGCCATTTTTTAATTGGAAAAAACGTCCTCTTTCGAACCGTGCTACTCAAAAAGCTGTATTACTTTTCTGAGTCGAGATATTCGATTTTTTTCAAAATTTTGTGAGTCGAGGTATTCAATTTTGAAAAATCGAATTTTGGCCAAAAATACATGAAAATTCTCAAAAAAATAAATGGCCATTTTTTAATTGGAAAAAACGTCCTCTTTCGAACCGTGCTACTCAAAATGCTGTACTACTTTTGTGAGTCGAGATATTCGTATTTTTTCAAAATTTTGTGAGTCGAGGTATTCAATTTTGAAAAATCGAATTTTGGCCAAAAATACATGAAAATTCACAAAAAAATAAATGTTCATTTTTTAATTGGAAAAAACGTCCTCTTTCGAACCGTGCTACTCAAAAAGCTGTACTATTTTTGTGAGTCGAGATATTCGATTTTTTTCAAAATTTTGTGTGTCGAGGTATTCAATTTTGAAAAATCGAATTTTGGCCAAAAATACATGAAAATTCTCAAAAAAATAAATGGCCATTTTTTAATTGGAAAAAACGTCCTCTTTCGAACCGTGCTACTCAAAAAGCTGTACTACTTTTCTGAGTCGAGATATTCGATATTTTTCAAAATTTTGTGAGTCCAGGTATTCAATTTTGAAAAATCGAATTTTGGCCAAAAATACATGAAAATTCTCAAAAAAATAAATGGCCATTTTTTAATTGGAAAAAACGTCCTCTTTCGAACCGTGCTACGCAAAAAGCTATACTACTTTTGTGAGTCGAGATATTCGATTTTTTTCAAAATTTTGTGAGTCGAGGTATTCAATTTTGAAAAATCGAATTTTGGCCAAAAATACATGAAAATTCTTAACAAAATAAATGGCCATTTTTTAATTGGAAAAAACGTCCTCTTTCGAACCGTGCTACTGAAAAAGATGTACTACTTTTGTGAGTCGAGATATTCGATTTTTTTCAAAATTTTGTGAGTCGAGGATTCAATTTAAAAAAACCGAATTTTGGCCAAAAAAACATGAAAATTCTCAAAAAAATAAATGGCCATTTTTTAATTGGAAAAAACGCCCTCTTTCGAACCGTGCTACGCAAAAAGCTGTACTACTTTTGTGAGTCGAGATATTCGATTTTTTTCAAAATTTTGTGAGTCGAGGTATTCAATTTTGAAAAATCGAATTTTGGCCAAAAATACATGAAAATTCTTAAAAAAATAAATGGCCATTTTTTAATTGGAAAAAACGTCCTCTTTCGAACCGTGCTACTGAAAAAGCTGTACTACTTTTGTGAGTCGAGATATTCGATTTTTTTCAAAATTTTGTGAGTCGAGGATTCAATTTTAAAAAACCGAATTTTGGCCAAAAAAACATGAAAATTCTCAAAAAAATAAATGGCCATTTTTTAATTGGAAAAAACGTCCTCTTTCGAACCGTGCTACTCAAAAAGTTGTACTACTTTTGTGTGTCGAGATATTCGATTTTTTCAAAATTTTGTGAGTCGAGGTATTCAATTTTAAAAAACCGAATTTTGGCCAAAAAAACATGAAAATTCTCAAAAAAATAAATGGCTATTTTTTAATTGGAAAAAAGTCCTCTTTCGAACCGTGCTACTCAAAAAGCTGTACTACTTATGTGAGTCGAGATATTCGAATTTTTTCAAAATTTTGTGAGTCGAGGTATTCAATTTTGAAAAATCGAATTTTGGCCAAAAATACATGAAAATTCACAAAAAAATAAATGCCCATTTTTTAATTGGAAAAAACGTCCTCTTTCGAACCGTGCTACTCAAAAAGCTGTACTACTTTTGTGAGTCGAGATATTCGATTTTTTTCAAAATTTTGTGAGTCGAGGTATTCAATTTTGAAAAATCGAATTTTGGCCAAAAATACATGAAAATTCTCAAAAAATAAATGGCCATTTTTTAATTGGAAAAAACGTCCTCTTTCGAACCGTGCTACTCAAAAAGCTGTACTACTTTTGTGAGTCGAGATATTCGATTTTTTTCAAAATTTTGTGAGTCGAGGTATTCAATTTTGAAAAACCGAATTTTGGCCAAAAAACATGAAAATTTTCAAAAAAATAAATGGCCATTTTTTAATTGGAAAAAACGTCCTCTTTCGAACCGTGCTACTCAAAAAGCTGTACCACTTTTGTGAGTCGAGATATTCGATTTTTTTCAAAATTTTGTGAGTCGAGGTATTCAATTTTGAAAAACCGAATTTTGGCCAATAAAACATGAAAATTCTCAAAAAAAATAAATGTCCATTTTTTAATTGGAAAAAACGTCCTCTTTCGAACCGTGCTACTCAAAAAGCTGTACTTCTTTTGTGAGTCGAGATATTCGATTTTTTTCAAAATTTTGTGAGTCGAGGATTCAATTTTAAAAAACCGAATTTTGGCCAAAAAAACATGAAAATTCTCAAAAAAATAAATGACCATTTTTAATTGGAAAAAACGTCCTCTTTCGAACCGTGCTACTCAAAAAGCTGTACTACTTATGTGAGTCGAGATATTCGAATTTTTTCAAAATTTTGTGAGTCGAGGTATTCAATTTTGAAAAATCGAATTTTGGCCAAAAATACATGAAAATTCACAAAAAAATAAATGTCCATTTTTTAATTAGAAAAAACGTCCTCTTTCGAACCGTGGTACTCAAAAAGCTGTACTACTTTTGTGAGTCGAGATATTCGATTTTTTTCAAAATTTTGTGAGTCGAGGTATTCAAGTTTGAAAAATCGAATTTTGGCCAAAAATACATGAAAATTCTCAAAAAATAAATGGCCATTTTTTAATTGGAAAAAAACGTCCTCTTTCGAACCGTGCTACTCAAAAAGCTGTACTACTTTTGTGAGTCGAGATATTCGATTTTTTTCAAAATTTTGTGAGTCGAGGTATTCAATTTTGAAAAACCGAATTTTGGCCAAAAAACATGAAAATTTTCAAAAAAATAAATGGCCATTTTTTAATTGGAAAAAACGTCCTCTTTCGAACCGTGCTACTCAAAAAGCTGTACTACTTTTGTGAGTCGAGATATTCGATTTTTTTCAAAATTTTGTGAGTCGAGGTATTCAATTTTGAAAAACCGAATTTTGGCCAATAAAACATGAAAATTCCCAAAAAAAATAAATGTCCATTTTTTAATTAGAAAAAACGTCCTCTTTCGAACCGTGCTACTCAAAAAGCTGTACTTCTTTTGTGAGTCGAGATATTCGATTTTTTTCAAAATTTTGTGAGTCGAGGTATTCAATTGAAAAATCGAATTTTGGCCAAAAATACATGAAAATTCTCAAAAAAATAAATGGCCATTTTTTAATTGGAAAAAACGTCCTCTTTCGAACCGTGCTACTCAAAAAGCTGTATTACTTTTCTGAGTCGAGATATTCGATTTTTTTCAAAATTTTGTGAGTCGAGGTATTCAATTTTGAAAAATCGAATTTTGGCCAAAAATACATGAAAATTCTCAAAAAAATAAATGGCCATTTTTTAATTGGAAAAAACGTCCTCTTTCGAACCGTGCTACTCAAAAAGCTGTACTACTTTTCTGAGTCGAGATATTCGATATTTTTCAAAATTTTGTGAGTCCAGGTATTCAATTTTGAAAAATCGAATTTTGGCCAAAAATACATGAAAATTCTCAAAAAAATAAATGGCCATTTTTTAATTGGAAAAAACGTCCTCTTTCGAACCGTGCTACGCAAAAAGCTGTACTACTTTTGTGAGTCGAGATATTCGATTTTTTTCAAAATTTTGTGAGTCGAGGTATTCAATTTTGAAAAATCGAATTTTGGCCAAAAATACATGAAAATTCTTAAAAAAATAAATGGCCATTTTTTAATTGGAAAAAATGTCCTCCGTGCTACTGAAAAAGATGTACTACTTTTGTGAGTCGAGATATTCGATTTTTGTCAAAATTTTGTGAGTCGAGGATTCAATTTTAAAAAACCGAATTTTGGCCAAAAAAACATGAAAATTCTCAAAAAAATAAATGGCCATTTTTTAATTGATAAAAACGTCCTCTTTCGAACCGTGCTACTCAAAAAGCTGTACTACTTTTGTGTGTCGAGATATTCGATTTTTTCAAAATTTTGTGAGTCGAGGTATTCAATTTTAAAAAACCGAATTTTGGCCAAAAAAACATGAAAATTCTCAAAAAAAATAAATGGCCATTTTTAATTGGAAAAAACGTCCTCTTTCGAACCGTGCTACTCAAAAAGCTGTACTACTTATGTGAGTCGAGATATTCGAATTTTTTCAAAATTTTGTGAGTCGAGGTATTCAATTTTGAAAAATCGAATTTTGGCCAAAAATACATGAAAATTCTCAAAAAAATAAATGGCCATTTTTTAATTGGAAAAAACGTCCTCTTTCGAACCGTGCTACTGAAAAAGCTGTACTACTTTTGTGAGTCGAGATATTTGATTTTTTTCAAAATTTTGTGAGTCGAGGATTCAATTTTAAAAAACCGAATTTTGGCCAAAAAAACATGAAAATTCTCAAAAAAATAAATGGCCATTTTTTAATTGGAAAAAACGTCCTCTTTCGAACCGTGCTACTCAAAAAGTTGTACTACTTTTGTGTGTCGAGATATTCGATTTTTTCAAAATTTTGTGAGTCGAGGTATTCAATTTTAAAAAACCGAATTTTGGCCAAAAAAACATGAAAATTCTCAAAAAAATAAATGGCCATTTTTTAATTGGAAAAAACGTCCTCTTTCGAACCGTGCTACTCAAAAAGCTGTACTACTTATGTGAGTCGAGATATTCGAATTTTTTCAAAATTTTGTGAGTCGAGGTATTCAATTTTGAAAAATCGAATTTTGGCCAAAAATACATGAAAATTCACAAAAAAAATAAATGTCCATTTTTTAATTGGAAAAAACGTCCTCTTTCGAACCGTGCTACTCAAAAAGCTGTACTACTTTTGTGTGTCGAGATATTCGATTTTTTTCAAAATTTTGTGAGTCGAGGTATTCAATTTTGAAAAATCGAATTTTGGCCAAAAATACATGAAAATTCACAAAAAAATAAATGGCCATTTTTTAATTGGATAAAACGTCCTCTTTCGAACCGTGCTACTCAAAAAGCTGTACTACCTTTGTGAGTCGAGATAGTCGATTTTTTTCAAAATTTTGTGAGTCGAGTTATTCAATTTTGAAAAACCGAATTTTGGCCAAAAAGCATGAAAATTCTCAAAAAAATAAATGGCCATTTTTTAATTGGAAAAAACGTCCTCTTTCGAACCGTGCTACTCAAAAAGCTGTACTACTTTTGTGAGTTGAGATATTCGATTTTTTTCAAAATTTTGTGAGTCGGGGTATTCAATTTTGAAAAATCGAATTTTGGCCAAAAATACATGAAAATTCTCCAAAAAATAAATGGCCATTTTTTAATTGGAAAAAACATCCTCTTTCGAACCGTGCTACTCAAAAAGCTGTACTACCTTTGTGAGTCGAGATAGTCGATTTTTTTCAAAATTTTGTGAGTCGAGGTATTCAATTTTGAAAAATCGAATTTTGTCCAAAAATACATGAAAATTCACAAAAAAATAAATGGCCATTTTTTAATTGGAAAAAACATCCTCTTTCGAACCGTGCTACTCAAAAAGCTGTACTACTTTTGTGAGTCGAGATATTCGATTTTTTTCAAAATTTTGTGAGTCGAGGTATTCAATTTTAAAAAACCGAATTTTGGCCAATAAAACATGAAAATTCTTAAAAAAATAAATGGCCATTTTTTAATTGGAAAAAACGTCCTCTTTCGAACCGTGCTACCCAAAAAGCTGAACTACTTTTGTGAGTCGAGATATTCGATGTTTTTCAAAATTTTGTGAATCGAGGTATTCAATTTTGAAAATCGAATTTTGGCCAAAAATATATGAAAATTCTTAAAAAAATAAATGGCCATTTTTTAATTGGAAAAAACGTCTTCTTTCGAACCGTGCTACTTAAAAAGCTGTACTACTTTTGTGAGTCGAGATATTCGATTTTTTTCAAAATTTTGTGAGTCGGGGTATTCAATTTTGAAAAATCGAATTTTGGCCAAAAATACATGAAAATTCTCAAAAAAATAAATGGCCATTTTTTAATTGGAAAAAACGTCCTCTTTCGAACCGTGCTACTCAAAAAGCTGTACTACTTTTCTGAGTCGAGATATTCGATATTTTTCAAAATTTTGTGAGTCCAGGTATTCAATTTTGAAAAATCGAATTTTGGCCAAAAATACATGAAAATTCTCAAAAAAATAAATGGCCATTTTTTAATTGGAAAAAACGTCCTCTTTCGAACCGTGCTACGCAAAAAGCTATACTACTTTTGTGAGTCGAGATATTCGATTTTTTTCAAAATTTTGTGAGTCGAGGTATTCAATTTTGAAAAATCGAATTTTGGCCAAAAATACATGAAAATTCTTAAAAAAATAAATGGCCATTTTTTAATTGGAAAAAACGTCCTCTTTCGAACCGTGCTACTGAAAAAGATGTACTACTTTTGTGAGTCGAGATATTCGATTTTTTTCAAAATTTTGTGAGTCGAGGATTCAATTTAAAAAAACCGAATTTTGGCCAAAAAAACATGAAAATTCTCAAAAAAATAAATGGCCATTTTTTAATTGGAAAAAACGCCCTCTTTCGAACCGTGCTACGCAAAAAGCTGTACTACTTTTGTGAGTCGAGATATTCGATTTTTTTCAAAATTTTGTGAGTCGAGGTATTCAATTTTGAAAAATCGAATTTTGGCCAAAAATACATGAAAATTCTTAAAAAAATAAATGGCCATTTTTTAATTGGAAAAAACGTCCTCTTTCGAACCGTGCTACTGAAAAAGCTGTACTACTTTTGTGAGTCGAGATATTCGATTTTTTTCAAAATTTTGTGAGTCGAGGATTCAATTTTAAAAAACCGAATTTTGGCCAAAAAAACATGAAAATTCTCAAAAAAATAAATGGCCATTTTTTAATTGGAAAAAACGTCCTCTTTCGAACCGTGCTACTCAAAAAGTTGTACTACTTTTGTGTGTCGAGATATTCGATTTTTTCAAAATTTTGTGAGTCGAGGTATTCAATTTTAAAAAACCGAATTTTGGCCAAAAAAACATGAAAATTCTCAAAAAAATAAATGGCTATTTTTTAATTGGAAAAAAGTCCTCTTTCGAACCGTGCTACTCAAAAAGCTGTACTACTTATGTGAGTCGAGATATTCGAATTTTTTCAAAATTTTGTGAGTCGAGGTATTCAATTTTGAAAAATCGAATTTTGGCCAAAAATACATGAAAATTCACAAAAAAATAAATGTCCATTTTTTAATTGGAAAAAACGTCCTCTTTCGAACCGTGCTACTCAAAAAGCTGTACTACTTTTTGAGTCGAGATATTCGATTTTTTTCAAAATTTTGTGAGTCGAGGTATTCAATTTTGAAAAATCGAATTTTGGCCAAAAATACATGAAAATTCTCAAAAAATAAATGGCCATTTTTTAATTGGAAAAAACGTCCTCTTTCGAACCGTGCTACTCAAAAAGCTGTACTACTTTTGTGAGTCGAGATATTCGATTTTTTTCAAAATTTTGTGAGTCGAGGTATTCAATTTTGAAAAACCGAATTTTGGCCAAAAAACATGAAAATTTTCAAAAAAATAAATGGCCATTTTTTAATTGGAAAAAACGTCCTCTTGCGAACCGTGCTACTCAAAAAGCTGTACCACTTTTGTGAGTCGAGATATTCGATTTTTTTCAAAATTTTGTGAGTCGAGGTATTCAATTTTGAAAAACCGAATTTTGGCCAATAAAACATGAAAATTCTCAAAAAAAATAAATGTCCATTTTTTAATTGGAAAAAACGTCCTCTTTCGAACCGTGCTACTCAAAAAGCTGTACTTCTTTTGTGAGTCGAGATATTCGATTTTTTTCAAAATTTTGTGAGTCGAGGATTCAATTTTAAAAAACCGAATTTTGGCCAAAAAAACATGAAAATTCTCAAAAAAATAAATGACCATTTTTTAATTGGAAAAAACGTCCTCTTTCGAACCGTGCTACTCAAAAAGCTGTACTACTTATGTGAGTCGAGATATTCGAATTTTTTCAAAATTTTGTGAGTCGAGGTATTCAATTTTGAAAAATCGAATTTTGGCCAAAAATACATGAAAATTCACAAAAAAATAAATGTCCATTTTTTAATTAGAAAAAACGTCCTCTTTCGAACCGTGGTACTCAAAAAGCTGTACTACTTTTGTGAGTCGAGATATTCGATTTTTTTCAAAATTTTGTGAGTCGAGGTATTCAAGTTTGAAAAATCGAATTTTGGCCAAAAATACATGAAAATTCTCAAAAAATAAATGGCCATTTTTTAATTGGAAAAAAAACGTCCTCTTTCGAACCGTGCTACTCAAAAAGCTGTACTACTTTTGTGAGTCGAGATATTCGATTTTTTTCAAAATTTTGTGAGTCGAGGTATTCAATTTTGAAAAACCGAATTTTGGCCAAAAAACATGAAAATTTTCAAAAAAATAAATGGCCATTTTTTAATTGGAAAAAACGTCCTCTTTCGAACCGTGCTACTCAAAAAGCTGTACTACTTTTGTGAGTCGAGATATTCGATTTTTTTCAAAATTTTGTGAGTCGAGGTATTCAATTTTGAAAAACCGAATTTTGGCCAATAAAACATGAAAATTCCCAAAAAAAATAAATGTCCATTTTTTAATTGGAAAAAACGTCCTCTTTCGAACCGTGCTACTCAAAAAGCTGTACTTCTTTTGTGAGTCGAGATATTCGATTTTTTTCAAAATTTTGTGAGTCGAGGTATTCAATTGAAAAATCGAATTTTGGCCAAAAATACATGAAAATTCTCAAAAAAATAAATGGCCATTTTTTAATTGGAAAAAACGTCCTCTTTCGAACCGTGCTACTCAAAAAGCTGTATTACTTTTCTGAGTCGAGATATTCGATTTTTTTCAAAATTTTGTGAGTCGAGGTATTCAATTTTGAAAAATCGAATTTTGGCCAAAAATACATGAAAATTCTCAAAAAAATAAATGGCCATTTTTTAATTGGAAAAAACGTCCTCTTTCGAACCGTGCTACTCAAAAAGCTGTACTACTTTTCTGAGTCGAGATATTCGATATTTTTCAAAATTTTGTGAGTCCAGGTATTCAATTTTGAAAAATCGAATTTTGGCCAAAAATACATGAAAATTCTCAAAAAAATAAATGGCCATTTTTTAATTGGAAAAAACGTCCTCTTTCGAACCGTGCTACGCAAAAAGCTGTACTACTTTTGTGAGTCGAGATATTCGATTTTTTTCAAAATTTTGTGAGTCGAGGTATTCAATTTTGAAAAATCGAATTTTGGCCAAAAATACATGAAAATTCTTAAAAAAATAAATGGCCATTTTTTAATTGGAAAAAATGTCCTCCGTGCTACTGAAAAAGATGTACTACTTTTGTGAGTCGAGATATTCGATTTTTGTCAAAATTTTGTGAGTCGAGGATTCAATTTTAAAAAACCGAATTTTGGCCAAAAAAACATGAAAATTCTCAAAAAAATAAATGGCCATTTTTTAATTGATAAAAACGTCCTCTTTCGAACCGTGCTACTCAAAAAGCTGTACTACTTTTGTGTGTCGAGATATTCGATTTTTTCAAAATTTTGTGAGTCGAGGTATTCAATTTTAAAAAACCGAATTTTGGCCAAAAAAACATGAAAATTCTCAAAAAAAATAAATGGCCATTTTTAATTGGAAAAAACGTCCTCTTTCGAACCGTGCTACTCAAAAAGCTGTACTACTTATGTGAGTCGAGATATTCGAATTTTTTCAAAATTTTGTGAGTCGAGGTATTCAATTTTGAAAAATCGAATTTTGGCCAAAAATACATGAAAATTCTCAAAAAAATAAATGGCCATTTTTTAATTGGAAAAAACGTCCTCTTTCGAACCGTGCTACTGAAAAAGCTGTACTACTTTTGTGAGTCGAGATATTTGATTTTTTTCAAAATTTTGTGAGTCGAGGATTCAATTTTAAAAAACCGAATTTTGGCCAAAAAAACATGAAAATTCTCAAAAAAATAAATGGCCATTTTTTAATTGGAAAAAACGTCCTCTTTCGAACCGTGCTACTCAAAAAGTTGTACTACTTTTGTGTGTCGAGATATTCGATTTTTTCAAAATTTTGTGAGTCGAGGTATTCAATTTTAAAAAACCGAATTTTGGCCAAAAAAACATGAAAATTCTCAAAAAAATAAATGGCCATTTTTTAATTGGAAAAAACGTCCTCTTTCGAACCGTGCTACTCAAAAAGCTGTACTACTTATGTGAGTCGAGATATTCGAATTTTTTCAAAATTTTGTGAGTCGAGGTATTCAATTTTGAAAAATCGAATTTTGGCCAAAAATACTTGAAAATTCACAAAAAAATAAATGTCCATTTTTTAATTGGAAAAAACGTCCTCTTTCGAACCGTGCTACTCAAAAAGCTGTACTACTTTTGTGAGTCGAGATATTCGATTTTTTTCAAAATTTTGTGAGTCGAGGTATTCAATTTTGAAAAATCGAATTTTGGCCAAAAATACATGAAAATTCTCAAAAAATAAATGGCCATTTTTTAATTGGAAAAAACGTCCTCTTTCGAACCGTGCTACTCAAAAAGCTGTACTACTTTTGTGAGTCGAGATATTCGATTTTTTTCAAAATTTTGTGAGTCGAGGTATTGAATTTTGAAAAACCGAATTTTGGCCAAAAAACATGAAAATTTTCAAAAAAATAAATGGCCATTTTTTAATTGGAAAAAACGTCCTCTTTCGAACCGTGCTACTCAAAAAGCTGTACTACTTTTGTGAGTCGAGATATTCGATTTTTTTCAAAATTTTGTGAGTCGAGGTATTCAATTTTGAAAAATCGAATTTTGGCCAAAAATACATGAAAATTCTCAAAAAAATAAATGGCCATTTTTTAATTGGAAAAAACGTCCTCTTTCGAACCGTGCTACTCAAAAAGCTGTATTACTTTTCTGAGTCGAGATATTCGATTTTTTTCAAAATTTTGTGAGTCGAGGTATTCAATTTTGAAAAAACGAATTTTGGCCAAAAATACATGAAAATTCTTAAAAAAATAAATGGCCATTTTTTAATTGGAAAAACGTCCTCTTTCGAACCGTGCTACTGAAAAAGATGTACTACTTTTGTGAGTCGAGATATTAGATTTTTTTCAAAATTTTGTGAGTCGAGGATTCAATTTTAAAAAACCGAATTTTGGCCAAAAAAACATGAAAATTCTCAAAAAAAAAATTGCCATTTTTTAATTGAAAAAAACGTCCTCTTTCGAACCGTGCTACTCAAAAAGCTGTACTACTTTTGTGTGTCGAGATATTCGATTTTTTCAAAATTTTGTGAGTCGAGGTATTCAATTTTAAAAAACCGAATTTTGGCCAAAAAAACATGAAAATTCTCAAAAAAATAAATGGCAATTTTTTAATTGGAAAAAACGTCCTCTTTCGAACCGTGCTACTCAAAAAGCTGTACTACTTATGTGAGTCGAGATATTCGAATTTTTTCAAAATTTTGTGAGTCGAGGTATTCAATTTTGAAAAATCGAATTTTGGCCAAAAATACATGAAAATTCTCAAAAAAATAAATGGCCATTTTTTAATTGGAAAAAACGTCCTCTTTCGAACCGTGCTACTCAAAAAGCTGTACTACTTTTGTGAGTCGAGATATTCGATATTTTTCAAAATTTTGTGAGTCCAGGTATTCAATTTTGAAAAATCGAATTTTGGCCAAAAATACATGAAAATTCTCAAAAAAATAAATGGCCATTTTTTAATTGGAAAAAACGTCCTCTTTCGAACCTTGCTACGCAAAAAGCTGTACTACTTTTGTGTGTCGAGATATTCGATTTTTTTCAAAATTTTGTGAGTCGAGGTATTCAATTTTGAAAAAACGAATTTTGGCCAAAAATACATGAAAATTCTTAAAAAAATAAATGGCCATTTTTTAATTGGAAAAACGTCCTCTTTCGAACCGTGCTACTGAAAAAGATGTACTACTTTTGTGAGTCGAGATATTCGATTTTTTTCAAAATTTTGTGAGTCGAGGATTCAATTTTAAAAAACCGAATTTTGGCCAAAAAAACATGAAAATTCTCAAAAAAAAAAATTGCCATTTTTTAATTGAAAAAAACGTCCTCTTTCGAACCGTGCTACTCAAAAAGCTGTACTACTTTTGTGTGTCGAGATATTCGATTTTTTCAAAATTTTGTGAGTCGAGGTATTCAATTTTAAAAAACCGAATTTTGGCCAAAAAAACATGAAAATTCTCAAAAAAATAAATGGCAATTTTTTAATTGGAAAAAACGTCCTCTTTCGAACCGTGCTACTCAAAAAGCTGTACTACTTATGTGAGTCGAGATATTCGAATTTTTTCAAAATTTTGTGAGTCGAGGTATTCAATTTTGAAAAATCGAATTTTGGCCAAAAATACATGAAAATTCTCAAAAAAATAAATGGCCATTTTTTAATTGGAAAAAACGTCCTCTTTCGAACCGTGCTACTCAAAAAGCTGTACTACTTTTGTGAGTCGAGATATTCGATATTTTTCAAAATTTTGTGAGTCCAGGTATTCAATTTTGAAAAATCGAATTTTGGCCAAAAATACATGAAAATTCTCAAAAAAATAAATGGCCATTTTTTAATTGGAAAAAACGTCCTCTTTCGAACCTTGCTACGCAAAAAGCTGTACTACTTTTGTGTGTCGAGATATTCGATTTTTTTCAAAATTTTGTGAGTCGAGGTATTCAATTTTGAAAAATCGAATTTTGGCCAAAAATACATGAAAATTCTTAAAAAAATAAATGGCCATTTTTTAATTGGAAAAAACGTCCTCTTTCGAACCGTGCTACTGAAAAAGCTGTACTACTTTTGTGAGTCGAGATATTCGATTTTTTTCAAAATTTTGTGAGTCGAGGATTCAATTTTAAAAAACCGAATTTTGGCCAAAAAAACATGAAAATTCTCAAAAAAAATAAATGGCCATTTTTTAATTGGAAAAAACGTCCTCTTTCGAACCGTGCTACTCAAAAAGTTGTACTACGTTTGTGTGTCGAGATATTCGATTTTTTCAAAATTTTGTGAGTCGAGGTATTCAATTTTAAAAAACCGAATTTTGGCCAAAAAAACCTGAAAATTCTCAAAAAAATAAATGGCCATTTTTTAATTGGAAAAAAC
The DNA here is from genome assembly GCA_958299815.1 of Sarcophaga carnaria. NCBI lineage: Eukaryota > Metazoa > Arthropoda > Insecta > Diptera > Sarcophagidae > Sarcophaga > Sarcophaga carnaria. The sequence goes on from OY283151.1 coordinate 31,604,902, forward strand.
GTCCTCTTTCGAACCGTGCTACTCAAAAAGCTGTACTACTTATGTGAGTCGAGATATTCGAATTTTTTCAAAATTTTGTGAGTCGAGGTATTCAATTTTGAAAAATCGAATTTTGGCCAAAAATACATGAAAATTCTTAAAAAAATAAATGGCCATTTTTTAATTGGAAAAAACGTCCTCTTTCGAACCGTGCTACTGAAAAAGCTGTACTACTTTTGTGAGTCGAGATATTTGATTTTTTTCAAAATTTTGTGAGTCGAGGATTCAATTTTAAAAAACCGAATTTTGGCCAAAAAAACATGAAAATTCTCAAAAAAATAAATGGCCATTTTTTAATTGGAAAAAACGTCCTCTTTCGAACCGTGCTACTCAAAAAGTTGTACTACTTTTGTGTGCCGAGATATTCGATTTTTTCAAAATTTTGTGAGTCGAGGTATTCAATTTTAAAAAACCGAATTTTGGCCAAAAAAACATGAAAATTCTCAAAAAAATAAATGGCCATTTTTTAATTGGAAAAAACGTCCTCTTTCGAACCGTGCTACTCAAAAAGCTGTACTACTTATGTGAGTCGAGATATTCGAATTTTTTCAAAATTTTGTGAGTCGAGGTATTCAATTTTGAAAAATCGAATTTTGGCCAAAAATACATGAAAATTCACAAAAAAATAAATGTCCATTTTTTAATTGGAAAAAACGTCCTCTTTCGAACCGTGCTACTCAAAAAGCTGTACTACTTTTGTGAGTCGAGATATTCGATTTTTTTCAAAATTTTGTGAGTCGAGGTATTCAATTTTGAAAAATCGAATTTTGGCCAAAAATACATGAAAATTCTCAAAAAATAAATGGCCATTTTTTAATTGGAAAAAACGTCCTCTTTCGAACCGTGCTACTCAAAAAGCTGTACTACTTTTGTGAGTCGAGATATTCGATTTTTTTCAAAATTTTGTGAGTCGAGGTATTGAATTTTGAAAAACCGAATTTTGGCCAAAAAACATGAAAATTTTCAAAAAAATAAATGGCCATTTTTTAATTGGAAAAAACGTCCTCTTTCGAACCGTGCTACTCAAAAAGCTGTACTACTTTTGTGAGTCGAGATATTCGATTTTTTTCAAAATTTTGTGAGTCGAGGTATTCAATTTTGAAAAATCGAATTTTGGCCAAAAATACATGAAAATTCTCAAAAAAATAAATGGCCATTTTTTAATTGGAAAAAACGTCCTCTTTCGAACCGTGCTACTCAAAAAGCTGTATTACTTTTCTGAGTCGAGATATTCGATTTTTTTCAAAATTTTGTGAGTCGAGGTATTCAATTTTGAAAAAACGAATTTTGGCCAAAAATACATGAAAATTCTTAAAAAAATAAATGGCCATTTTTTAATTGGAAAAACGTCCTCTTTCGAACCGTGCTACTGAAAAAGATGTACTACTTTTGTGAGTCGAGATATTCGATTTTTTTCAAAATTTTGTGAGTCGAGGATTCAATTTTAAAAAACCGAATTTTGGCCAAAAAAACATGAAAATTCTCAAAAAAAAAAATTGCCATTTTTTAATTGAAAAAAACGTCCTCTTTCGAACCGTGCTACTCAAAAAGCTGTACTACTTTTGTGAGTCGAGATATTCGATTTTTTTCAAAATTTTGTGAGTCGAGGTATTCAATTTTGAAAAATCGAATTTTGGCCAAAAATACATGAAAATTCTCAAAAAATAAATGGCAATTTTTTAATTGGAAAAAACGTCCTCTTTCGAACCGTGCTACTCAAAAAGCTGTACTACTTTTGTGAGTCGAGATATTCGATTTTTTTCAAAATTTTGTGAGTCGAGGTATTCAATTTTAAAAAACCGAATTTTGGCCAAAAAAACATGAAAATTCTCAAAAAAATAAATGGCCATTTTTTAATTGGAAAAAACGTCCTCTTTCGAACCGTGCTACTCAAAAAGCTGTACTACTTATGTGAGTCGAGATATTCGAATTTTTTCAAAATTTTGTGAGTCGAGGTATTCAATTTTGAAAAATCGAATTTTGGCCAAAAATACATGAAAATTCTTAAAAAAATAAATGGCCATTTTTTAATTGGAAAAAACGTCCTCTTTCGAACCGTGCTACTGAAAAAGCTGTACTACTTTTGTGAGTCGAGATATTTGATTTTTTTCAAAATTTTGTGAGTCGAGGATTCAATTTTAAAAAACCGAATTTTGGCCAAAAAAACATGAAAATTCTCAAAAAAATAAATGGCCATTTTTTAATTGGAAAAAACGTCCTCTTTCGAACCGTGCTACTCAAAAAGTTGTACTACTTTTGTGTGTCGAGATATTCGATTTTTTCAAAATTTTGTGAGTCGAGGTATTCAATTTTAAAAAACCGAATTTTGGCCAAAAAAACATGAAAATTCTCAAAAAAATAAATGGCCATTTTTTAATTGGAAAAAACGTCCTCTTTCGAACCGTGCTACTCAAAAAGCTGTACTACTTATGTGAGTCGAGATATTCGAATTTTTTCAAAATTTTGTGAGTCGAGGTATTCAATTTTGAAAAATCGAATTTTGGCCAAAAATACATGAAAATTCACAAAAAAATAAATGTCCATTTTTTAATTGGAAAAAACGTCCTCTTTCGAACCGTGCTACTCAAAAAGCTGTACTACTTTTGTGAGTCGAGATATTCGATTTTTTTCAAAATTTTGTGAGTCGAGGTATTCAATTTTGAAAAATCGAATTTTGGCCAAAAATACATGAAAATTCTCAAAAAATAAATGGCCATTTTTTAATTGGAAAAAACGTCCTCTTTCGAACCGTGCTACTCAAAAAGCTGTACTACTTTTGTGAGTCGAGATATTCGATTTTTTTCAAAATTTTGTGAGTCGAGGTATTGAATTTTGAAAAACCGAATTTTGGCCAAAAAACATGAAAATTTTCAAAAAAATAAATGGCCATTTTTTAATTGGAAAAAACGTCCTCTTTCGAACCGTGCTACTCAAAAAGCTGTACTACTTTTGTGAGTCGAGATATTCGATTTTTTTCAAAATTTTGTGAGTCGAGGTATTCAATTTTGAAAAATCGAATTTTGGCCAAAAATACATGAAAATTCTCAAAAAAATAAATGGCCATTTTTTAATTGGAAAAAACGTCCTCTTTCGAACCGTGCTACTCAAAAAGCTGTATTACTTTTCTGAGTCGAGATATTCGATTTTTTTCAAAATTTTGTGAGTCGAGGTATTCAATTTTGAAAAAACGAATTTTGGCCAAAAATACATGAAAATTCTTAAAAAAATAAATGGCCATTTTTTAATTGGAAAAACGTCCTCTTTCGAACCGTGCTACTGAAAAAGATGTACTACTTTTGTGAGTCGAGATATTCGATTTTTTTCAAAATTTTGTGAGTCGAGGATTCAATTTTAAAAAACCGAATTTTGGCCAAAAAAACATGAAAATTCTCAAAAAAAAAAATTGCCATTTTTTAATTGAAAAAAACGTCCTCTTTCGAACCGTGCTACTCAAAAAGCTGTACTACTTTTGTGAGTCGAGATATTCGATTTTTTTCAAAATTTTGTGAGTCGAGGTATTCAATTTTGAAAAATCGAATTTTGGCCAAAAATACATGAAAATTCTCAAAAAATAAATGGCAATTTTTTAATTGGAAAAAACGTCCTCTTTCGAACCGTGCTACTCAAAAAGCTGTACTACTTTTGTGAGTCGAGATATTCGATTTTTTTCAAAATTTTGTGAGTCGAGGTATTGAATTTTGAAAAACCGAATTTTGGCCAAAAAACATGAAAATTTTCAAAAAAATAAATGGCCATTTTTTAATTGGAAAAAACGTCCTCTTTCGAACCGTGCTACTCAAAAAGCTGTACTACTTTTGTGAGTCGAGATATTCGATTTTTTTCAAAATTTTGTGAGTCGAGGTATTCAATTTTGAAAAATCGAATTTTGGCCAAAAATACATGAAAATTCTCAAAAAAATAAATGGCCATTTTTTAATTGGAAAAAACGTCCTCTTTCGAACCGTGCTACTCAAAAAGCTGTATTACTTTTCTGAGTCGAGATATTCGATTTTTTTCAAAATTTTGTGAGTCGAGGTATTCAATTTTGAAAAAACGAATTTTGGCCAAAAATACATGAAAATTCTTAAAAAAATAAATGGCCATTTTTTAATTGGAAAAACGTCCTCTTTCGAACCGTGCTACTGAAAAAGATGTACTACTTTTGTGAGTCGAGATATTAGATTTTTTTCAAAATTTTGTGAGTCGAGGATTCAATTTTAAAAAACCGAATTTTGGCCAAAAAAACATGAAAATTCTCAAAAAAAAAATTGCCATTTTTTAATTGAAAAAAACGTCCTCTTTCGAACCGTGCTACTCAAAAAGCTGTACTACTTTTGTGTGTCGAGATATTCGATTTTTTCAAAATTTTGTGAGTCGAGGTATTCAATTTTAAAAAACCGAATTTTGGCCAAAAAAACATGAAAATTCTCAAAAAAATAAATGGCAATTTTTTAATTGGAAAAAACGTCCTCTTTCGAACCGTGCTACTCAAAAAGCTGTACTACTTATGTGAGTCGAGATATTCGAATTTTTTCAAAATTTTGTGAGTCGAGGTATTCAATTTTGAAAAATCGAATTTTGGCCAAAAATACATGAAAATTCTCAAAAAAATAAATGGCCATTTTTTAATTGGAAAAAACGTCCTCTTTCGAACCGTGCTACTCAAAAAGCTGTACTACTTTTGTGAGTCGAGATATTCGATATTTTTCAAAATTTTGTGAGTCCAGGTATTCAATTTTGAAAAATCGAATTTTGGCCAAAAATACATGAAAATTCTCAAAAAAATAAATGGCCATTTTTTAATTGGAAAAAACGTCCTCTTTCGAACCTTGCTACGCAAAAAGCTGTACTACTTTTGTGTGTCGAGATATTCGATTTTTTTCAAAATTTTGTGAGTCGAGGTATTCAATTTTGAAAAAACGAATTTTGGCCAAAAATACATGAAAATTCTTAAAAAAATAAATGGCCTTTTTTTAATTGGAAAAACGTCCTCTTTCGAACCGTGCTACTGAAAAAGATGTACTACTTTTGTGAGTCGAGATATTCGATTTTTTTCAAAATTTTGTGAGTCGAGGATTCAATTTTAAAAAACCGAATTTTGGCCAAAAAAACATGAAAATTCTCAAAAAAAAAAATTGCCATTTTTTAATTGAAAAAAACGTCCTCTTTCGAACCGTGCTACTCAAAAAGCTGTACTACTTTTGTGTGTCGAGATATTCGATTTTTTCAAAATTTTGTGAGTCGAGGTATTCAATTTTAAAAAACCGAATTTTGGCCAAAAAAACATGAAAATTCTCAAAAAAATAAATGGCAATTTTTTAATTGGAAAAAACGTCCTCTTTCGAACCGTGCTACTCAAAAAGCTGTACTACTTATGTGAGTCGAGATATTCGAATTTTTTCAAAATTTTGTGAGTCGAGGTATTCAATTTTGAAAAATCGAATTTTGGCCAAAAATACATGAAAATTCTCAAAAAAATAAATGGCCATTTTTTAATTGGAAAAAACGTCCTCTTTCGAACCGTGCTACTCAAAAAGCTGTACTACTTTTGTGAGTCGAGATATTCGATATTTTTCAAAATTTTGTGAGTCCAGGTATTCAATTTTGAAAAATCGAATTTTGGCCAAAAATACATGAAAATTCTCAAAAAAATAAATGGCCATTTTTTAATTGGAAAAAACGTCCTCTTTCGAACCTTGCTACGCAAAAAGCTGTACTACTTTTGTGTGTCGAGATATTCGATTTTTTTCAAAATTTTGTGAGTCGAGGTATTCAATTTTGAAAAATCGAATTTTGGCCAAAAATACATGAAAATTCTTAAAAAAATAAATGGCCATTTTTTAATTGGAAAAAACGTCCTCTTTCGAACCGTGCTACTGAAAAAGCTGTACTACTTTTGTGAGTCGAGATATTCGATTTTTTTCAAAATTTTGTGAGTCGAGGATTCAATTTTAAAAAACCGAATTTTGGCCAAAAAAACATGAAAATTCTCAAAAAAAATAAATGGCCATTTTTTAATTGGAAAAAACGTCCTCTTTCGAACCGTGCTACTCAAAAAGTTGTACTACGTTTGTGTGTCGAGATATTCGATTTTTTCAAAATTTTGTGAGTCGAGGTATTCAATTTTAAAAAATCGAATTTTGGCCAAAAAAACATGAAAATTCTCAAAAAAATAAATGGCCATTTTTTAATTGGAAAAAACGTCCTCTTTCGAACCGTGCTACTCAAAAAGCTGTACTACTTATGTGAGTCGAGATATTCGAATTTTTTCAAAATTTTGTGAGTCGAGGTATTCAATTTTGAAAAATCGAATTTTGGCCAAAAATACATGAAAATTCTTAAAAAAATAAATGGCCATTTTTTAATTGGCAAAAACGTCCTCTTTCGAACCGTGCTACTGAAAAAGCTGTACTACTTTTGTGAGTCGAGATATTTGATTTTTTTCAAAATTTTGTGAGTCGAGGATTCAATTTTAAAAAACCGAATTTTGGCCAAAAAAACATGAAAATTCTCAAAAAAATAAATGGCCATTTTTTAATTGGAAAAAACGTCCTCTTTCGAACCGTGCTACTCAAAAAGTTGTACTACTTTTGTGTGTCGAGATATTCGATTTTTTCAAAATTTTGTGAGTCGAGGTATTCAATTTTAAAAAACCGAATTTTGGCCAAAAAAACATGAAAATTCTCAAAAAAATAAATGGCCATTTTTTAATTGGAAAAAACGTCCTCTTTCGAACCGTGCTACTCAAAAAGCTGTACTACTTATGTGAGTCGAGATATTCGAATTTTTTCAAAATTTTGTGAGTCGAGGTATTCAATTTTGAAAAATCGAATTTTGGCCAAAAATACATGAAAATTCACAAAAAAATAAATGTCCATTTTTTAATTGGAAAAAACGTCCTCTTTCGAACCGTGCTACTCAAAAAGCTGTACTACTTTTGTGAGTCGAGATATTCGATTTTTTTCAAAATTTTGTGAGTCGAGGTATTCAATTTTGAAAAATCGAATTTTGGCCAAAAATACATGAAAATTCTCAAAAAATAAATGGCCATTTTTTAATTGGAAAAAACGTCCTCTTTCGAACCGTGCTACTCAAAAAGCTGTACTACTTTTGTGAGTCGAGATATTCGATTTTTTTCAAAATTTTGTGAGTCGAGGTATTGAATTTTGAAAAACCGAATTTTGGCCAAAAAACATGAAAATTTTCAAAAAAATAAATGGCCATTTTTTAATTGGAAAAAACGTCCTCTTTCGAACCGTGCTACTCAAAAAGCTGTACTACTTTTGTGAGTCGAGATATTCGATTTTTTTCAAAATTTTGTGAGTCGAGGTATTCAATTTTGAAAAATCGAATTTTGGCCAAAAATACATGAAAATTCTCAAAAAAATAAATGGCCATTTTTTAATTGGAAAAAACGTCCTCTTTCGAACCGTGCTACTCAAAAAGCTGTATTACTTTTCTGAGTCGAGATATTCGATTTTTTTCAAAATTTTGTGAGTCGAGGTATTCAATTTTGAAAAAACGAATTTTGGCCAAAAATACATGAAAATTCTTAAAAAAATAAATGGCCATTTTTTAATTGGAAAAACGTCCTCTTTCGAACCGTGCTACTGAAAAAGATGTACTACTTTTGTGAGTCGAGATATTCGATTTTTTTCAAAATTTTGTGAGTCGAGGATTCAATTTTAAAAAACCGAATTTTGGCCAAAAAAACATGAAAATTCTCAAAAAAAAAAATTGCCATTTTTTAATTGAAAAAAACGTCCTCTTTCGAACCGTGCTACTCAAAAAGCTGTACTACTTTTGTGAGTCGAGATATTCGATTTTTTTCAAAATTTTGTGAGTCGAGGTATTCAATTTTGAAAAATCGAATTTTGGCCAAAAATACATGAAAATTCTCAAAAAATAAATGGCAATTTTTTAATTGGAAAAAACGTCCTCTTTCGAACCGTGCTACTCAAAAAGCTGTACTACTTTTGTGAGTCGAGATATTCGATTTTTTTCAAAATTTTGTGAGTCGAGGTATTGAATTTTGAAAAACCGAATTTTGGCCAAAAAACATGAAAATTTTCAAAAAAATAAATTGCCATTTTTTAATTGGAAAAAACGTCCTCTTTCGAACCGTGCTACTCAAAAAGCTGTACTACTTTTGTGAGTCGAGATATTCGATTTTTTTCAAAATTTTGTGAGTCGAGGTATTCAATTTTGAAAAATCGAATTTTGGCCAAAAATACATGAAAATTCTCAAAAAAATAAATGGCCATTTTTTAATTGGAAAAAACGTCCTCTTTCGAACCGTGCTACTCAAAAAGCTGTATTACTTTTCTGAGTCGAGATATTCGATTTTTTTCAAAATTTTGTGAGTCGAGGTATTCAATTTTGAAAAAACGAATTTTGGCGAAAAATACATGAAAATTCTTAAAAAAATAAATGGCCATTTTTTAATTGGAAAAACGTCCTCTTTCGAACCGTGCTACTGAAAAAGATGTACTACTTTTGTGAGTCGAGATATTCGATTTTTTTCAAAATTTTGTGAGTCGAGGATTCAATTTTAAAAAACCGAATTTTGGCCAAAAAAACATGAAAATTCTCAAAAAAAAAAATTGCCATTTTTTAATTGAAAAAAACGTCCTCTTTCGAACCGTGCTACTCAAAAAGCTGTACTACTTTTGTGTGTCGAGATATTCGATTTTTTCAAAATTTTGTGAGTCGAGGTATTCAATTTTAAAAAACCGAATTTTGGCCAAAAAAACATGAAAATTCTCAAAAAAATAAATGGCAATTTTTTAATTGGAAAAAACGTCCTCTTTCGAACCGTGCTACTCAAAAAGCTGTACTACTTATGTGAGTCGAGATATTCGAATTTTTTCAAAATTTTGTGAGTCGAGGTATTCAATTTTGAAAAATCGAATTTTGGCCAAAAATACATGAAAATTCTCAAAAAAATAAATGGCCATTTTTTAATTGGAAAAAACGTCCTCTTTCGAACCGTGCTACTCAAAAAGCTGTACTACTTTTGTGAGTCGAGATATTCGATATTTTTCAAAATTTTGTGAGTCCAGGTATTCAATTTTGAAAAATCGAATTTTGGCCAAAAATACATGAAAATTCTCAAAAAATAAATGGCCATTTTTTAATTGGAAAAAACGTCCTCTTTCGAACCGTGCTACTCAAAAAGCTGTACTACTTTTGTGAGTCGAGATATTCGATTTTTTTCAAAATTTTGTGAGTCGAGGTATTGAATTTTGAAAAACCGAATTTTGGCCAAAAAACATGAAAATTTTCAAAAAAATAAATGGCCATTTTTTAATTGGAAAAAACGTCCTCTTTCGAACCGTGCTACTCAAAAAGCTGTACTACTTTTGTGAGTCGAGATATTCGATTTTTTTCAAAATTTTGTGAGTCGAGGTATTCAATTTTGAAAAATCGAATTTTGGCCAAAAATACATGAAAATTCTCAAAAAAATAAATGGCCATTTTTTAATTGGAAAAAACGTCCTCTTTCGAACCGTGCTACTCAAAAAGCTGTATTACTTTTCTGAGTCGAGATATTCGATTTTTTTCAAAATTTTGTGAGTCGAGGTATTCAATTTTGAAAAAACGAATTTTGGCCAAAAATACATGAAAATTCTTAAAAAAATAAATGGCCATTTTTTAATTGGAAAAACGTCCTCTTTCGAACCGTGCTACTGAAAAAGATGTACTACTTTTGTGAGTCGAGATATTCGATTTTTTTCAAAATTTTGTGAGTCGAGGATTCAATTTTAAAAAACCGAATTTTGGCCAAAAAAACATGAAAATTCTCAAAAAAAAAAATTGCCATTTTTTAATTGAAAAAAACGTCCTCTTTCGAACCGTGCTACTCAAAAAGCTGTACTACTTTTGTGAGTCGAGATATTCGATTTTTTTCAAAATTTTGTGAGTCGAGGTATTCAATTTTGAAAAATCGAATTTTGGCCAAAAATACATGAAAATTCTCAAAAAATAAATGGCAATTTTTTAATTGGAAAAAACGTCCTCTTTCGAACCGTGCTACTCAAAAAGCTGTACTACTTTTGTGAGTCGAGATATTCGATTTTTTTCAAAATTTTGTGAGTCGAGGTATTGAATTTTGAAAAACCGAATTTTGGCCAAAAAACATGAAAATTTTCAAAAAAATAAATGGCCATTTTTTAATTGGAAAAAACGTCCTCTTTCGAACCGTGCTACTCAAAAAGCTGTACTACTTTTGTGAGTCGAGATATTCGATTTTTTTCAAAATTTTGTGAGTCGAGGTATTCAATTTTGAAAAATCGAATTTTGGCCAAAAATACATGAAAATTCTCAAAAAAATAAATGGCCATTTTTTAATTGGAAAAAACGTCCTCTTTCGAACCGTGCTACTCAAAAAGCTGTATTACTTTTCTGAGTCGAGATATTCGATTTTTTTCAAAATTTTGTGAGTCGAGGTATTCAATTTTGAAAAAACGAATTTTGGCGAAAAATACATGAAAATTCTTAAAAAAATAAATGGCCATTTTTTAATTGGAAAAACGTCCTCTTTCGAACCGTGCTACTGAAAAAGATGTACTACTTTTGTGAGTCGAGATATTCGATTTTTTTCAAAATTTTGTGAGTCGAGGATTCAATTTTAAAAAACCGAATTTTGGCCAAAAAAACATGAAAATTCTCAAAAAAAAAAATTGCCATTTTTTAATTGAAAAAAACGTCCTCTTTCGAACCGTGCTACTCAAAAAGCTGTACTACTTTTGTGTGTCGAGATATTCGATTTTTTCAAAATTTTGTGAGTCGAGGTATTCAATTTTAAAAAACCGAATTTTGGCCAAAAAAACATGAAAATTCTCAAAAAAATAAATGGCAATTTTTTAATTGGAAAAAACGTCCTCTTTCGAACCGTGCTACTCAAAAAGCTGTACTACTTATGTGAGTCGAGATATTCGAATTTTTTCAAAATTTTGTGAGTCGAGGTATTCAATTTTGAAAAATCGAATTTTGGCCAAAAATACATGAAAATTCTCAAAAAAATAAATGGCCATTTTTTAATTGGAAAAAACGTCCTCTTTCGAACCGTGCTACTCAAAAAGCTGTACTACTTTTGTGAGTCGAGATATTCGATATTTTTCAAAATTTTGTGAGTCCAGGTATTCAATTTTGAAAAATCGAATTTTGGCCAAAAATACATGAAAATTCTCAAAAAAATAAATGGCCATTTTTTAATTGGAAAAAACGTCCTCTTTCGAACCTTGCTACGCAAAAAGCTGTACTACTTTTGTGTGTCGAGATATTCGATTTTTTTCAAAATTTTGTGAGTCGAGGTATTCAATTTTGAAAAAACGAATTTTGGCCAAAAATACATGAAAATTCTTAAAAAAATAAATGGCCATTTTTTAATTGGAAAAACGTCCTCTTTCGAACCGTGCTACTGAAAAAGATGTACTACTTTTGTGAGTCGAGATATTCGATTTTTTTCAAAATTTTGTGAGTCGAGGATTCAATTTTAAAAAACCGAATTTTATCCAAAAAAACATGAAAATTCTCAAAAAAAAAATTGCCATTTTTTAATTGAAAAAAACGTCCTCTTTCGAACCGTGCTACTCAAAAAGCTGTACTACTTTTGTGTGTCGAGATATTCGATTTTTTCAAAATTTTGTGAGTCGAGGTATTCAATTTTAAAAAACCGAATTTTGGCCAAAAAAACATGAAAATTCTCAAAAAAATAAATGGCAATTTTTTAATTGGAAAAAACGTCCTCTTTCGAACCGTGCTACTCAAAAAGCTGTACTACTTATGTGAGTCGAGATATTCGAATTTTTTCAAAATTTTGTGAGTCGAGGTATTCAATTTTGAAAAATCGAATTTTGGCCAAAAATACATGAAAATTCTCAAAAAAATAAATGGCCATTTTTTAATTGGAAAAAACGTCCTCTTTCGAAGCGTGCTACTCAAAAAGCTGTACTACTTTTGTGAGTCGAGATATTCGATATTTTTCAAAATTTTGTGAGTCCAGGTATTCAATTTTGAAAAATCGAATTTTGGCCAAAAATACATGAAAATTCTCAAAAAAATAAATGGCCATTTTTTAATTGGAAAAAACGTCCTCTTTCGAACCTTGCTACGCAAAAAGCTGTACTACTTTTGTGTGTCGAGATATTCGATTTTTTTCAAAATTTTGTGAGTCGAGGTATTCAATTTTGAAAAATCGAATTTTGGCCAAAAATACATGAAAATTCTTAAAAAAATAAATGGCCATTTTTTAATTGGAAAAAACGTCCTCTTTCGAACCGTGCTACTGAAAAAGCTGTACTACTTTTGTGAGTCGAGATATTTGATTTTTTTCAAAATTTTGTGAGTCGAGGATTCAATTTTAAAAAACCGAATTTTGGCCAAAAAAACATGAAAATTCTCAAAAAAATAAATGGCCATTTTTTAATTGGAAAAAACGTCCTCTTTCGAACCGTGCTACTCAAAAAGTTGTACTACTTTTGTGTGTCGAGATATTCGATTTTTTCAAAATTTTGTGAGTCGAGGTATTCAATTTTAAAAAACCGAATTTTGGCCAAAAAAACATGAAAATTCTCAAAAAAATAAATGGCCATTTTTTAATTGGAAAAAACGTCCTCTTTCGAACCGTGCTACTCAAAAAGCTGTACTACTTATGTGAGTCGAGATATTCGAATTTTTTCAAAATTTTGTGAGTCGAGGTATTCAATTTTGAAAAATCGAATTTTGGCCAAAAATACATGAAAATTCACAAAAAAATAAATGTCCATTTTTTAATTGGAAAAAACGTCCTCTTTCGAACCGTGCTACTCAAAAAGCTGTACTACTTTTGTGAGTCGAGATATTCGATTTTTTTCAAAATTTTGTGAGTCGAGGTATTCAATTTTGAAAAATCGAATTTTGGCCAAAAATACATGAAAATTCTCAAAAAATAAATGGCCATTTTTTAATTGGAAAAAACGTCCTCTTTCGAACCGTGCTACTCAAAAAGCTGTACTACTTTTGTGAGTCGAGATATTCGATTTTTTTCAAAATTTTGTGAGTCGAGGTATTGAATTTTGAAAAACCGAATTTTGGCCAAAAAACATGAAAATTTTCAAAAAAATAAATGGCCATTTTTTAATTGGAAAAAACGTCCTCTTTCGAACCGTGCTACTCAAAAAGCTGTACTACTTTTGTGAGTCGAGATATTCGATTTTTTTCAAAATTTTGTGAGTCGAGGTATTCAATTTTGAAAAAACGAATTTTGGCCAAAAATACATGAAAATTCTTAAAAAAATAAATGGCCATTTTTTAATTGGAAAAACGTCCTCTTTCGAACCGTGCTACTGAAAAAGATGTACTACTTTTGTGAGTCGAGATATTCGATTTTTTTCAAAATTTTGTGAGTCGAGGATTCAATTTTAAAAAACCGAATTTTGGCCAAAAAAACATGAAAATTCTCAAAAAAAAAAATTGCCATTTTTTAATTGAAAAAAACGTCCTCTTTCGAACCGTGCTACTCAAAAAGCTGTACTACTTTTGTGTGTCGAGATATTCGATTTTTTCAAAATTTTGTGAGTCGAGGTATTCAATTTTAAAAAACCGAATTTTGGCCAAAAAAACATGAAAATTCTCAAAAAAATAAATGGCAATTTTTTAATTGGAAAAAACGTCCTCTTTCGAACCGTGCTACTCAAAAAGCTGTACTACTTATGTGAGTCGAGATATTCGAATTTTTTCAAAATTTTGTGAGTCGAGGTATTCAATTTTGAAAAATCGAAATTTGGCCAAAAATACATGAAAATTCTCAAAAAAATAAATGGCCATTTTTTAATTGGAAAAAACGTCCTCTTTCGAACCGTGCTACTCAAAAAGCTGTACTACTTTTGTGAGTCGAGATATTCGATATTTTTCAAAATTTTGTGAGTCGAGGTATTCAATTTTAAAAAATCGAATTTTGGCCAAAAAAACATGAAAATACTCAAAAAAATAAATGGCCATTTTTTAATTGGAAAAAACGTCCTCTTTCGAACCGTGCTACTCAAAAAGCTGTACTACTTATGTGAGTCGAGATATTCGAATTTTTTCAAAATTTTGTGAGTCGAGGTATTCAATTTTGAAAAATCGAATTTTGGCCAAAAATACATGAAAATTCACAAAAAAATAAATGTCCATTTTTTAATTGGAAAAAAACGTCCTCTTTCGAACCGTGCTACTCAAAAAGCTGTACTACTTTTGTGAGTCGAGATATTCGATTTTTTTCAAAATTTTGTGAGTCGAGGTATTCAATTTTGAAAAATCGAATTTTGGCCAAAAATACATGAAAATTCTCAAAAAAAATAAATGGCCATTTTTTAATTGGAAAAAACGTCCTCTTTCGAACCGTGCTACTCAAAAAGCTGTACTACTTTTGTGAGTCGAGATATTCGATATTTTTCAAAATTTTGTGAGTCGAGGTATTCAATTTTAAAAAATCGAATTTTGGCCAAAAAAACATGAAAATTCTCAAAAAAATAAATGGCCATTTTTTAATTGGAAAAAACGTCCTCTTTCGAACCGTGCTACTCAAAAAGCTGTACTACTTATGTGAGTCGAGATATTCGAATTTTTTCAAAATTTTGTGAGTCGAGGTATTCAATTTTGAAAAATCGAATTTTGGCCAAAAATACATGAAAATTCACAAAAAAATAAATGTCCATTTTTTAATTGGAAAAAAACGTTCTCTTTCGAACCGTGCTACTCAAAAAGCTGTACTACTTTTGTGAGTCGAGATATTCGATTTTTTTCAAAATTTTGTGAGTCGAGGTATTCAATTTTGAAAAATCGAATTTTGGCCAAAAATACATGAAAATTCTCAAAAAAAATAAATGGCCATTTTTTAATTGGAAAAAACGTCCTCTTTCGAACCGTGCTACTCAAAAAGCTGTATTACTTTTCTGAGTCGAGATATTCGATTTTTTTCAAAATTTTGTGAGTCGAGGTATTCAATTTTGAAAAATCGAATTTTGGCCAAAAATACATGAAAATTCTCAAAAAAATAAATGGCCATTTTTTAATTGGAAAAAACGTCCTCTTTCGAACCGTGCTACTCAAAATGCTGTACTACTTTTGTGAGTCGAGATATTCGAATTTTTTCAAAATTTTGTGAGTCGAGGTATTCAATTTTGAAAAATCGAATTTTGGCCAAAAATACATGAAAATTCACAAAAAAATAAATGTTCACTTTTTAATTGGAAAAAACGTCCTCTTTCGAACCGTGCTACTCAAAAAGCTGTACTACTTTTGTGAGTCGAGATATTTGATTTTTTTCAAAATTTTGTGAGTCGAGGTATTCAATTTTGAAAAATCGAATTTTGGCCAAAAATACATGAAAATTCTCAAAAAAATAAATGGCCATTTTTTAATTGGAAAAAACGTCCTCTTTCGAACCGTGCTACTCAAAAAGCTGTACTACTTTTCTGAGTCGAGATATTCGATATTTTTCAAAATTTTGTGAGTCCAGGTATTCAATTTTGAAAAATCGAATTTTGGCCAAAAATACATGAAAATTCTCAAAAAAATAAATGGCCATTTTTTAATTGGAAAAAACGTCCTCTTTCGAACCGTGCTACGCAAAAAGCTGTACTACTTTTGTGAGTCGAGATATTCGATTTTTTTCAAAATTTTGTGAGTCGAGGTATTCAATTTTGAAAAATCGAATTTTGGCCAAAAATACATGAAAATTCTTAAAAAAATAAATGGCCATTTTTTAATAGGAAAAAACGTCCTCTTTCGAACCGTGCTACTGAAAAAGCTGTACTACTTTTTTGAGTCGAGATATTCGATTTTTTTCAAAATTTTGTGAGTCGAGGATTCAATTTTAAAAAACTGAATTTTGGCCAAAAAAACATGAAAATTCTCAAAAAAATAAATGGCCATTTTTTAATTGAAAAAAACGTCCTCTTTCGAACCGTGCTACTCAAAAAGCTGTACTACTTTTGTGTGTCGAGATATTCGATTTTTTCAAAATTTTGGGAGTCGAGGTATTCAATTTAAAAAAACCGAATTTTGGCCAAAAAAACATGAAAATTCTCAAAAAAATAAATGGCCATTTTTTAATTGGAAAAAACGTCCTCTTTCGAACCGTGCTACTCAAAAAGCTGTACTACTTATGTGAGTCGAGATATTCGAATTTTTTCAAAATTTTGTGATTCGAGGTATTCAATTTTGAAAAATCGAATTTTGGCCAAAAATACATGAACATTCACAAAAAATAAATGTCCATTTTTTAATTGGAAAAAACGTCCTCTTTCGAACCGTGCTACTGAAAAAGCTGTACTTCTTTTGTGAGTCGAGATATTCGATTTTTTTCAAAATTTTGTGAGTCGAGGTATTCAATTTTGAAAAATCGAATTTTGGCCAAAAAAACATGAAAATTCTCAAAAAAATAAATGGCCATTTTTTAATTGGAAAAAACGTCCTCTTTCGAACCGTGCTACTCAAAAAGCTGTATTACTTTTCTGAGTCGAGATATTCGATTTTTTTCAAAATTTTGTGAGTCGAGGTATTCAATTTTGAAAAATCGAATTTTGGCCAAAAATACATGAAAATTCTCAAAAAAATAAATGGCCATTTTTTAATTGGAAAAAACGTCCTCTTTCGAACCGTGCTACTCAAAATGCTGTACTACTTTTGTGAGTCGAGATATTCGAATTTTTTCAAAATTTTGTGAGTCGAGGTATTCAATTTTGAAAAATCGAATTTTGGCCAAAAATACATGAAAATTCACAAAAAAATAAATGTTCATTTTTTAATTGGAAAAAACGTCCTCTTTCGAACCGTGCTACTCAAAAAGCTGTACTACTTTTGTGAGTCGAGATATTCGATTTTTTTCAAAATTTTGTGAGTCGAGGTATTCAATTTTGAAAAATCGAATTTTGGCCAAAAATACATGAAAATTCTCAAAAAAATAAATGGCCATTTTTTAATTGGAAAAAACGTCCTCTTTCGAACCGTGCTACTCAAAAAGCTGTACTACTTTTCTGAGTCGAGATATTCGATATTTTTCAAAATTTTGTGAGTCCAGGTATTCAATTTTGAAAAATCGAATTTTGGCCAAAAATACATGAAAATTCTCAAAAAAAATAAATGGCCATTTTTTAATTGGAAAAAACGTCCTCTTTCGAACCGTGCTACGCAAAAAGCTGTACTACTTTTGTGAGTCGTGATATTCGATTTTTTTCAAAATTTTGTGAGTCGAGGTATTCAATTTTGAAAAATCGAATTTTGGCCAAAAATACATGAAAATTCTTAAAAAAATAAATGGCCATTTTTTAATAGGAAAAAACGTCCTCTTTCGAACCGTGCTACTGAAAAAGCTGTACTACTTTTGTGAGTCGAGATATTCGATTTTTTTCAAAATTTTGTGAGTCGAGGATTCAATTTTAAAAAACCGAATTTTGGCCAAAAAAACATGAAAATTCTCAAAAAAATAAATGGCCATTTTTTAATTGAAAAAAACGTCCTCTTTCGAACCGTGCTACTCAAAAAGCTGTACTACTTTTGTGTGTCGAGATATTCGATTTTTTCAAAATTTTGTGAGTCGAGGTATTCAATTTAAAAAAACCGAATTTTGGCCAAAAAAACATGAAAATTCTCAAAAAAATAAATGGCCATTTTTTAATTGGAAAAAACGTCCTCTTTCGAACCGTGCTACTCAAAAAGCTGTACTACTTATGTGAGTCGAGATATTCGAATTTTTTCAAAATTTTGTGATTCGAGGTATTCAATTTTGAAAAATCGAATTTTGGCCAAAAATACATGAAAATTCACAAAAAAATAAATGTCCATTTTTTAATTGAAAAAAACGTCCTCTTTCGAACCGTGCTACTCAAAAAGCTGTACTACTTTTGTGAGTCGAGATATTCGATTTTTTTCAAAATTTTGTGAGTCGAGGTATTCAATTTTGAAAAACCGAATTTTGGCCAATAAAACATGAAAATTCCCAAAAAAATAAATGGCTATTTTTTAATTGGAAAAAACGTCCTCTTTCAAACCGTGCTACTCAAAAAGCTGTACTTCTTTTGTGAGTCGAGATATTCGATTTTTTTCAAAATTTTGTGAGTCGAGGTATTCAATTTTGAAAAATCGAATTTTGGCCAAAAATACATGAAAATTCTCAAAAAAATAAATGGTCATTTTTTAATTGGAAAAAACGTCCTCTTTCGAACCGTGCTACTCAAAAAGCTGTACTACTTTTCTGAGTCGAGATATTCGATTTTTTTCAAAATTTTGTGAGTCGAGGTATTCAATTTTGAAAAATCGAATTTTGGCCAAAAAAACATGAAAATTCTCAAAAAAATAAATGGTCATTTTTTAATTGGAAAAAACGTCCTCTTTCGAACCGTGCTACTCAAAAAGCTGTACTACTTTTCTGAGTCGAGATATTCGATTTTTTTCAAAATTTTGTGAGTCGAGGTATTCAATTTTGAAAAATCGAATTTTGGCCAAAAATACATGAAAATTCTCAAAAAAATAAATGGCCATTTTTTAATTGGAAAAAACGTCCTCTTTCGAACCGTGCTACTCAAAATGCTGTACTACTTTTGTGAGTCGAGATATTCGAATTTTTTCAAAATTTTGTGAGTCGAGGTATTCAATTTTGAAAAATCGAATTTTGGCCAAAAATACTTGAAAATTCTCAAAAAAAATAAATGGCCATTTTTTAATTGGAAAAAACGTCCTCTTTCGAACCGTGCTACGCAAAAAGCTGTACTACTTTTGTGAGTCGTGATATTCGATTTTTTTCAAAATTTTGTGAGTCGAGGTATTCAATTTTGAAAAATCGAATTTTGGCCAAAAATACATGAAAATTCTTAAAAAAATAAATGGCCATTTTTTAATAGGAAAAAACGTCCTCTTTCGAACCGTGCTACTGAAAAAGCTGTACTACTTTTGTGAGTCGAGATATTCGATTTTTTTCAAAATTTTGTGAGTCGAGGATTCAATTTTAAAAAACCGAATTTTGGCCAAAAAAACATGAAAATTCTCAAAAAAATAAATGGCCATTTTTTAATTGAAAAAAACGTCCTCTTTCGAACCGTGCTACTCAAAAAGCTGTACTACTTTTGTGTGTCGAGATATTCGATTTTTTCAAAATTTTGTGAGTCGAGGTATTCAATTTAAAAAAACCGAATTTTGGCCAAAAAAACATGAAAATTCTCAAAAAAATAAATGGCCATTTTTTAATTGGAAAAAACGTCCTCTTTCGAACCGTGCTACTCAAAAAGCTGTACTACTTATGTGAGTCGAGATATTCGAATTTTTTCAAAATTTTGTGATTCGAGGTATTCAATTTTGAAAAATCGAATTTTGGCCAAAAATACATGAAAATTCACAAAAAAATAAATGTCCATTTTTTAATTGAAAAAAACGTCCTCTTTCGAACCGTGCTACTCAAAAAGCTGTACTACTTTTGTGAGTCGAGATATTCGATTTTTTTCAAAATTTTGTGAGTCGAGGTATTCAATTTTGAAAAACCGAATTTTGGCCAATAAAACATGAAAATTCCCAAAAAAATAAATGGCTATTTTTTAATTGGAAAAAACGTCCTCTTTCAAACCGTGCTACTCAAAAAGCTGTACTTCTTTTGTGAGTCGAGATATTCGATTTTTTTCAAAATTTTGTGAGTCGAGGTATTCAATTTTGAAAAATCGAATTTTGGCCAAAAATACATGAAAATTCTCAAAAAAATAAATGGTCATTTTTTAATTGGAAAAAACGTCCTCTTTCGAACCGTGCTACTCAAAAAGCTGTACTACTTTTCTGAGTCGAGATATTCGATTTTTTTCAAAATTTTGTGAGTCGAGGTATTCAATTTTGAAAAATCGAATTTTGGCCAAAAAAACATGAAAATTCTCAAAAAAATAAATGGTCATTTTTTAATTGGAAAAAACGTCCTCTTTCGAACCGTGCTACTCAAAAAGCTGTACTACTTTTCTGAGTCGAGATATTCGATTTTTTTCAAAATTTTGTGAGTCGAGGTATTCAATTTTGAAAAATCGAATTTTGGCCAAAAATACATGAAAATTCTCAAAAAAATAAATGGCCATTTTTTAATTGGAAAAAACGTCCTCTTTCGAACCGTGCTACTCAAAATGCTGTACTACTTTTGTGAGTCGAGATATTCGAATTTTTTCAAAATTTTGTGAGTCGAGGTATTCAATTTTGAAAAATCGAATTTTGGCCAAAAATACTTGAAAATTCTCAAAAAAAATAAATGGCCATTTTTTAATTGGAAAAAACGTCCTCTTTCGAACCGTGCTACGCAAAAAGCTGTACTACTTTTGTGAGTCGAGATATTCGATTTTTTTCAAAATTTTGTGAGTCGAGGTATTCAATTTTAAAAAACCGAATTTTGGCCAAAAAAAACATGAAAATTCTCAAAAAAATAAATGGCCATTTTTTAATTGAAAAAAACGTCCTCTTTCGAACCGTGCTACTCAAAAAGCTGTACTACTTTTGTGTGTCGAGATATTCGATTTTTTCAAAATTTTGTGAGTCGAGGTATTCAATTTAAAAAAACCGAATTTTGGCCAAAAATACATGAAAATTCTTAAAAAAATAAATGGCCATTTTTAAATAGGAAAAAACGTCCTCTTTCGAACCGTGCTACTCAAAAAGCTGTACTACTTTTGTGAGTCGAGATATTCGATTTTTTTCAAAATTTTGTGAGTCGAGGATTCAATTTTAAAAAACCGAATTTTGGCCAAAAAAACATGAAAATTCTCAAAAAAATAAATGGCCATTTTTTAATTGAAAAAAACGTCCTCTTTCGAACCGTGCTACTCAAAAAGCTGTACTACTTTTGTGTGTCGAGATATTCGATTTTTTCAAAATTTTGTGAGTCGAGGTATTCAATTTAAAAAAACCGAATTTTGGCCAAAAAAACATGAAAATTCTCAAAAAAATAAATGGCCATTTTTTAATTGGAAAAAACGTCCTCTTTCGAACCGTGCTACTCAAAAAGCTGTACTACTTATGTGAGTCGAGATATTCGAATTTTTTCAAAATTTTGTGATTCGAGGTATTCAATTTTGAAAAATCGAATTTTGGCCAAAAATACATGAAAATTCACAAAAAAATAAATGTCCATTTTTTAATTGAAAAAAACGTCCTCTTTCGAACCGTGCTACTCAAAAAGCTGTACTACTTTTGTGAGTCGAGATATTCGATTTTTTTCAAAATTTTGTGAGTCGAGGTATTCAATTTTGAAAAATCGAATTTTGGCCAAAAATACATGAAAATTCACAAAAAAATAAATGTTCATTTTTTAATTGGAAAAAACGTCCTCTTTCGAACCGTGCTACTCAAAAAGCTGTACTACTTTTGTGAGTCGAGATATTTGATTTTTTTCAAAATTTTGTGAGTCGAGGTATTCAATTTTGAAAAATCGAATTTTGGCCAAAAATACTTGAAAATTCTCAAAAAAAATAAATGGCCATTTTTTAATTGGAAAAAACGTCCTCTTTCGAACCGTGCTACGCAAAAAGCTGTACTACTTTTGTGAGTCGAGATATTCGATTTTTTTCAAAATTTTGTGAGTCGAGGTATTCAATTTTAAAAAACCGAATTTTGGCCAAAAAAACATGAAAATTCTCAAAAAAATAAATGGCCATTTTTTAATTGAAAAAAACGTCCTCTTTCGAACCGTGCTACTCAAAAAGCTGTACTACTTTTGTGTGTCGAGATATTCGATTTTTTCAAAATTTTGTGAGTCGAGGTATTCAATTTAAAAAAACCGAATTTTGGCCAAAAATACATGAAAATTCTTAAAAAAATAAATGGCCATTTTTAAATAGGAAAAAACGTCCTCTTTCGAACCGTGCTACTCAAAAAGCTGTACTACTTTTGTGAGTCGAGATATTCGATTTTTTTCAAAATTTTGTGAGTCGAGGATTCAATTTTAAAAAACCGAATTTTGGCCAAAAAAACATGAAAATTCTCAAAAAAATAAATGGCCATTTTTTAATTGAAAAAAACGTCCTCTTTCGAACCGTGCTACTCAAAAAGCTGTACTACTTTTGTGTGTCGAGATATTCGATTTTTTCAAAATTTTGTGAGTCGAGGTATTCAATTTAAAAAAACCGAATTTTGGCCAAAAAAACATGAAAATTCTCAAAAAAATAAATGGCCATTTTTTAATTGGAAAAAACGTCCTCTTTCGAACCGTGCTACTCAAAAAGCTGTACTACTTATGTGAGTCGAGATATTCGAATTTTTTCAAAATTTTGTGATTCGAGGTATTCAATTTTGAAAAATCGAATTTTGGCCAAAAATACATGAAAATTCACAAAAAAATAAATGTCCATTTTTTAATTGAAAAAAACGTCCTCTTTCGAACCGTGCTACTCAAAAAGCTGTACTACTTTTGTGAGTCGAGATATTCGATTTTTTTCAAAATTTTGTGAGTCGAGGTATTCAATTTTGAAAAATCGAATTTTGGCCAAAAATACATGAAAATTCTCAAAAAAATAAATGGCCATTTTTTAATTGGAAAAAACGTCCTCTTTCGAACCGTGCTACTCAAAATGCTGTACTACTTTTGTGAGTCGAGATATTCGAATTTTTTCAAAATTTTGTGAGTCGAGGTATTCAATTTTGAAAAATCGAATTTTGGCCAAAAATACTTGAAAATTCTCAAAAAAAATAAATGGCCATTTTTTAATTGGAAAAAACGTCCTCTTTCGAACCGTGCTACGCAAAAAGCTGTACTACTTTTGTGAGTCGAGATATTCGATTTTTTTCAAAATTTTGTGAGTCGAGGTATTCAATTTTAAAAAACCGAATTTTGGCCAAAAAAACATGAAAATTCTCAAAAAAATAAATGGCCATTTTTTAATTGAAAAAAACGTCCTCTTTCGAACCGTGCTACTCAAAAAGCTGTACTACTTTTGTGTGTCGAGATATTCGATTTTTTCAAAATTTTGTGAGTCGAGGTATTCAATTTAAAAAAACCGAATTTTGGCCAAAAATACATGAAAATTCTTAAAAAAATAAATGGCCATTTTTAAATAGGAAAAAACGTCCTCTTTCGAACCGTGCTACTCAAAAAGCTGTACTACTTTTGTGAGTCGAGATATTCGATTTTTTTCAAAATTTTGTGAGTCGAGGATTCAATTTTAAAAAACCGAATTTTGGCCAAAAAAACATGAAAATTCTCAAAAAAATAAATGGCCATTTTTTAATTGAAAAAAACGTCCTCTTTCGAACCGTGCTACTCAAAAAGCTGTACTACTTTTGTGTGTCGAGATATTCGATTTTTTCAAAATTTTGTGAGTCGAGGTATTCAATTTAAAAAAACCGAATTTTGGCCAAAAAAACATGAAAATTCTCAAAAAAATAAATGGCCATTTTTTAATTGGAAAAAACGTCCTCTTTCGAACCGTGCTACTCAAAAAGCTGTACTACTTATGTGAGTCGAGATATTCGAATTTTTTCAAAATTTTGTGATTCGAGGTATTCAATTTTGAAAAATCGAATTTTGGCCAAAAATACATGAAAATTCACAAAAAAATAAATGTCCATTTTTTAATTAAAAAAAACGTCCTCTTTCGAACCGTGCTACTCAAAAAGCTGTACTACTTTTGTGAGTCGAGATATTCGATTTTTTTCAAAATTTTGTGAGTCGAGGTATTCAATTTTGAAAAATCGAATTTTGGCCAAAAATACATGAAAATTCACAAAAAAATAAATGTTCATTTTTTAATTGGAAAAAACGTCCTCTTTCGAACCGTGCTACTCAAAAAGCTGTACTACTTTTGTGAGTCGAGATATTTGATTTTTTTCAAAATTTTGTGAGTCGAGGTATTCAATTTAAAAAAACCGAATTTTGGCCAAAAATACATGAAAATTCTTAAAAAAATAAATGGCCATTTTTAAATAGGAAAAAACGTCCTCTTTCGAACCGTGCTACTCAAAAAGCTGTACTACTTTTGTGAGTCGAGATATTCGATTTTTTTCAAAATTTTGTGAGTCGAGGATTCAATTTTAAAAAACCGAATTTTGGCCAAAAAAACATGAAAATTCTCAAAAAAATAAATGGCCATTTTTTAATTGAAAAAAACGTCCTCTTTCGAACCGTGCTACTCAAAAAGCTGTACTACTTTTGTGTGTCGAGATATTCGATTTTTTCAAAATTTTGTGAGTCGAGGTATTCAATTTAAAAAAACCGAATTTTGGCCAAAAAAACATGAAAATTCTCAAAAAAATAAATGGCCATTTTTTAATTGGAAAAAACGTCCTCTTTCGAACCGTGCTACTCAAAAAGCTGTACTACTTATGTGAGTCGAGATATTCGAATTTTTTCAAAATTTTGTGATTCGAGGTATTCAATTTTGAAAAATCGAATTTTGGCCAAAAATACATGAAAATTCACAAAAAAATAAATGTCCATTTTTTAATTGAAAAAACGTCCTCTTTCGAACCGTGCTACTCAAAAAGCTGTACTACTTTTGTGAGTCGAGATATTCGATTTTTTTCAAAATTTTGTGAGTCGAGGTATTCAATTTTGAAAAATCGAATTTTGGCCAAAAATACATGAAAATTCACAAAAAAATAAATGTTCATTTTTTAATTGGAAAAAACGTCCTCTTTCGAACCGTGCTACTCAAAAAGCTGTACTACTTTTGTGAGTCGAGATATTTGATTTTTTTCAAAATTTTGTGAGTCGAGGTATTCAATTTTGAAAAATCGAATTTTGGCCAAAAATACATGAAAATTCTCAAAAAAATAAATGGCCATTTTTTAATTGGAAAAAACGTCCTCTTTCGAACCGTGCTACTCAAAAAGCTGTACTACTTTTCTGAGTCGAGATATTCGATATTTTTCAAAATTTTGTGAGTCCAGGTATTCAATTTTGAAAAATCGAATTTTGGCCAAAAATACATGAAAATTCTCAAAAAAATAAATGGCCATTTTTTAATTGGAAAAAACGTCCTCTTTCGAACCGTGCTACGCAAAAAGCTGTACTACTTTTGTGAGTCGAGATATTCGATTTTTTTCAAAATTTTGTGAGTCGAGGTATTCAATTTTAAAAATCGAATTTTGGCCAAAAATACGTGAAAATTCTTAAAAAAATAAATGGCCATTTTTTAATAGGAAAAAACGTCCTCTTTCGAACCGTGCTACTGAAAAAGCTGTACTACTTTTTTGAGTCGAGATATTCGATTTTTTTCAAAATTTTGTGAGTCGAGGATTCAATTTTAAAAAACTGAATTTTGGCCAAAAAAACATGAAAATTCTCAAAAAAATAAATGGCCATTTTTTAATTGAAAAAAACGTCCTCTTTCGAACCGTGCTACTCAAAAAGCTGTACTACTTTTGTGTGTCGAGATATTCGATTTTTTCAAAATTTTGGGAGTCGAGGTATTCAATTTAAAAAAACCGAATTTTGGCCAAAAAAACATGAAAATTCTCAAAAAAATAAATGGCCATTTTTTAATTGGAAAAAACGTCCTCTTTCGAACCGTGCTACTCAAAAAGCTGTACTACTTCTGTGAGTCGAGATATTCGAATTTTTTCAAAATTTTGTGATTCGAGGTATTCAATTTTGAAAAATCGAATTTTGGCCAAAAATACATGAACATTCACAAAAAATAAATGTCCATTTTTTAATTGGAAAAAACGTCCTCTTTCGAACCGTGCTACTGAAAAAGCTGTACTTCTTTTGTGAGTCGAGATATTCGATTTTTTTCAAAATTTTGTGAGTCGAGGTATTCAATTTTGAAAAATCGAATTTTGGCCAAAAAAACATGAAAATTCTCAAAAAAATAAATGGCCATTTTTTAATTGGAAAAAACGTCCTCTTTCGAACCGTGCTACTCAAAAAGCTGTATTACTTTTCTGAGTCGATATATTCGATTTTTTTCAAAATTTTGTGAGTCGAGGTATTCAATTTTGAAAAATCGAATTTTGGCCAAAAAAACATGAAAATTCTCAAAAAAATAAATGGCCATTTTTTAATTGGAAAAAACGTCCTCTTTCGAACCGTGCTACTCAAAAAGCTGTATTACTTTTCTGAGTCGATATATTCGATTTTTTTCAAAAATTTGTGAGTCGAGGTATTCAATTTTGAAAAATCGAATTTTGGCCAAAAAATACATGAAAATTCACAAAAAAATAAATGTTCATTTTTTAATTGGAAAAAACGTCCTCTTTCGAACCGTGCTACTCAAAAAGCTGTACTACTTTTGTGAGTCGAGATATTTGATTTTTTTCAAAATTTTGTGAGTCGAGGTATTCAATTTTGAAAAATCGAATTTTGGCCAAAAATACTTGAAAATTCTCAAAAAAAATAAATGGCCATTTTTTAATTGGAAAAAACGTCCTCTTTCGAACCGTGCTACGCAAAAAGCTGTACTACTTTTGTGAGTCGAGATATTCGATTTTTTTCAAAATTTTGTGAGTCGAGGTATTCAATTTTAAAAAACCGAATTTTGGCCAAAAAAACATGAAAATTCTCAAAAAAATAAATGGCCATTTTTTAATTGAAAAAAACGTCCTCTTTCGAACCGTGCTACTCAAAAAGCTGTACTACTTTTGTGTGTCGAGATATTCGATTTTTTCAAAATTTTGTGAGTCGAGGTATTCAATTTAAAAAAACCGAATTTTGGCCAAAAATACATGAAAATTCTTAAAAAAATAAATGGCCATTTTTAAATAGGAAAAAACGTCCTCTTTCGAACCGTGCTACTCAAAAAGCTGTACTACTTTTGTGAGTCGAGATATTCGATTTTTTTCAAAATTTTGTGAGTCGAGGATTCAATTTTAAAAAACCGAATTTTGGCCAAAAAAACATGAAAATTCTCAAAAAAATAAATGGCCATTTTTTAATTGAAAAAAACGTCCTCTTTCGAACCGTGCTACTCAAAAAGCTGTACTACTTTTGTGTGTCGAGATATTCGATTTTTTCAAAATTTTGTGAGTCGAGGTATTCAATTTAAAAAAACCGAATTTTGGCCAAAAAAACATGAAAATTCTCAAAAAAATAAATGGCCATTTTTTAATTGGAAAAAACGTCCTCTTTCGAACCGTGCTACTCAAAAAGCTGTACTACTTATGTGAGTCGAGATATTCGAATTTTTTCAAAATTTTGTGATTCGAGGTATTCAATTTTGAAAAATCGAATTTTGGCCAAAAATACATGAAAATTCACAAAAAAATAAATGTCCATTTTTTAATTGAAAAAAACGTCCTCTTTCGAACCGTGCTACTCAAAAAGCTGTACTACTTTTGTGAGTCGAGATATTCGATTTTTTTCAAAATTTTGTGAGTCGAGGTATTCAATTTTGAAAAATCGAATTTTGGCCAAAAATACATGAAAATTCACAAAAAAATAAATGTTCATTTTTTAATTGGAAAAAACGTCCTCTTTCGAACCGTGCTACTCAAAAAGCTGTACTACTTTTGTGAGTCGAGATATTTGATTTTTTTCAAAATTTTGTGAGTCGAGGTATTCAATTTTGAAAAATCGAATTTTGGCCAAAAATACATGAAAATTCTCAAAAAAATAAATGGCCATTTTTTAATTGGAAAAAACGTCCTCTTTCGAACCGTGCTACTCAAAAAGCTGTACTACTTTTCTGAGTCGAGATATTCGATATTTTTCAAAATTTTGTGAGTCCAGGTATTCAATTTTGAAAAATCGAATTTTGGCCAAAAATACATGAAAATTCTCAAAAAAATAAATGGCCATTTTTTAATTGGAAAAAACGTCCTCTTTCGAACCGTGCTACGCAAAAAGCTGTACTACTTTTGTGAGTCGAGATATTCGATTTTTTTCAAAATTTTGTGAGTCGAGGTATTCAATTTTAAAAATCGAATTTTGGCCAAAAATACATGAAAATTCTTAAAAAAATAAATGGCCATTTTTTAATAGGAAAAAACGTCCTCTTTCGAACCGTGCTACTGAAAAAGCTGTACTACTTTTTTGAGTCGAGATATTCGATTTTTTTCAAAATTTTGTGAGTCGAGGATTCAATTTTAAAAAACTGAATTTTGGCCAAAAAAACATGAAAATTCTCAAAAAAATAAATGGCCATTTTTTAATTGAAAAAAACGTCCTCTTTCGAACCGTGCTACTCAAAAAGCTGTACTACTTTTGTGTGTCGAGATATTCGATTTTTTCAAAATTTTGGGAGTCGAGGTATTCAATTTAAAAAAACCGAATTTTGGCCAAAAAAACATGAAAATTCTCAAAAAAATAAATGGCCATTTTTTAATTGGAAAAAACGTCCTCTTTCGAACCGTGCTACTCAAAAAGCTGTATTACTTTTCTGAGTCGATATATTCGATTTTTTTCAAAATTTTGTGAGTCGAGGTATTCAATTTTGAAAAATCGAATTTTGGCCAAAAATACATGAAAATTCTCAAAAAAATAAATGGCCATTTTTTAATTGGAAAAAACGTCCTCTTTCGAACCGTGCTACTCAAAATGCTGTACTACTTTTGTGAGTCGAGATATTCGAATTTTTTCAAAATTTTGTGAGTCGAGGTATTCAATTTTGAAAAATCGAATTTTGGCCAAAAATACATGAAAATTCACAAAAAAATAAATGTTCATTTTTTAATTGGAAAAAACGTCCTCTTTCGAACCGTGCTACTCAAAAAGCTGTACTACTTTTGTGAGTCGAGATATTCGATTTTTTTCAAAATTTTGTGAGTCGAGGTATTCAATTTTGAAAAATCGAATTTTGGCCAAAAATACATGAAAATTCTCAAAAAAATAAATGGCCATTTTTTAATTGGAAAAAACGTCCTCTTTCGAACCGTGCTACTCAAAAAGCTGTACTACCTTTGTGAGTCGTGATATTCGATTTTTTTCAAAATTTTGTGAGTCGAGGTATTCAATTTTGAAAAATCGAATTTTGGCCAAAAATACATGAAAATTCTTAAAAAAATAAATGGCCATTTTTTAATAGGAAAAAACGTCCTCTTTCGAACCGTGCTACTGAAAAAGCTGTACTACTTTTGTGAGTCGAGATATTCGATTTTTTTCAAAATTTTGTGAGTCGAGGATTCAATTTTAAAAAACCGAATTTTGGCCAAAAAAACATGAAAATTCTCAAAAAAATAAATGGCCATTTTTTAATTGAAAAAAACGTCCTCTTTCGAACCGTGCTACTCAAAATGCTGTACTACTTTTGTGAGTCGAGATATTCGAATTTTTTCAAAATTTTGTGAGTCGAGGTATTCAATTTTGAAAAATCGAATTTTGGCCAAAAATACATGAAAATTCACAAAAAAATAAATGTTCATTTTTTAATTGGAAAAAACGTCCTCTTTCGAACCGTGCTACTCAAAAAGCTGTACTACTTTTGTGAGTCGAGATATTCGATTTTTTTCAAAATTTTGTGAGTCGAGGTATTCAATTTTGAAAAATCGAATTTTGGCCAAAAATACATGAAAATTCTCAAAAAAATAAATGTCCATTTTTTAATTGGAAAAAACGTCCTCTTTCGAACCGTGCTACTCAAAAAGCTGTACTACCTTTGTGAGTCGTGATATTCGATTTTTTTCAAAATTTTGTGAGTCGAGGTATTCAATTTTAAAAAATCGAATTTTGGCCAAAAAAACATGAAAATTCTCAAAAAAATGAATGGCCATTTTTTAATAGGAAAAAACGTCCTCTTTCGAACCGTGCTACTGAAAAAGCTGTACTACTTTTGTGAGTCGAGATATTCGATTTTTTTCAAAATTTTGTGAGTCGAGGATTCAATTTTAAAAAACCGAATTTTGGCCAAAAAAACATGAAAATTCTCAAAAAAATAAATGGCCATTTTTTAATTGAAAAAAACGTCCTCTTTCGAACCGTGCTACTCAAAAAGCTGTACTACTTTTGTGTGTCGAGATATTCGATTTTTTCAAAATTTTGTGAGTCGAGGTATTCAATTTAAAAAAACCGAATTTTGGCCAAAAAAACATGAAAATTCTCAAAAAAATAAATGGCCATTTTTTAATTGGAAAAAACGTCCTCTTTCGAACCGTGCTACTCAAAAAGCTGTACTACTTATGTGAGTCGAGATATTCGAATTTTTTCAAAATTTTGTGATTCGAGGTATTCAATTTTGAAAAATCGAATTTTGGCCAAAAATACATGAAAATTCACAAAAAAATAAATGTCCATTTTTTAATTGAAAAAAACGTCCTCTTTCGAACCGTGCTACTGAAAAAGCTGTACTACTTTTGTGAGTCGAGATATTCGATTTTTTTCAAAATTTTGTGAGTCGAGGATTCAATTTTAAAAAACCGAATTTTGGCCAAAAAAACATGAAAATTCTCAAAAAAATAAATGGCCATTTATTAATTGAAAAAAACGTCCTCTTTCGAACCGTGCTACTCAAAAAGCTGTACTACTTTTGTGTGTCGAGATATTCGATTTTTTCAAAATTTTGTGAGTCGAGGTATTCAATTTAAAAAAACCGAATTTTGGCCAAAAAAACATGAAAATTCTCAAAAAAATAAATGGCCATTTTTTAATTGGAAAAAACGTCCTCTTTCGAACCGTGCTACTCAAAAAGCTGTACTAC
Source organism: Sarcophaga carnaria (assembly GCA_958299815.1). Lineage (NCBI taxonomy): Eukaryota > Metazoa > Arthropoda > Insecta > Diptera > Sarcophagidae > Sarcophaga > Sarcophaga carnaria. The sequence goes on from OY283151.1 coordinate 31,635,489, forward strand.
TTATGTGAGTCGAGATATTCGAATTTTTTCAAAATTTTGTGATTCGAGGTATTCAATTTTGAAAAATCGAATTTTGGCCAAAAATACATGAAAATTCACAAAAAAATAAATGTCCATTTTTTAATTGAAAAAAACGTCCTCTTTCGAACCGTGCTACTCAAAAAGCTGTACTACTTTTGTGAGTCGAGATATTCGATTTTTTTCAAAATTTTGTGAGTCGAGGTATTCAATTTTGAAAAACCGAATTTTGGCCAATAAAACATGAAAATTCCCAAAAAAATAAATGGCTATTTTTTAATTGGAAAAAACGTCCTTTTCAAACCGTGCTACTCAAAAAGCTGTACTTCTTTTGTGAGTCGAGATATTCGATTTTTTTCAAAATTTTGTGAGTCGAGGTATTCAATTTTGAAAAATCGAATTTTGGCCAAAAATACATGAAAATTCTCAAAAAAATAAATGGTCATTTTTTAATTGGAAAAAACGTCCTCTTTCGAACCGTGCTACTCAAAAAGCTGTACTACTTTTCTGAGTCGAGATATTCGATTTTTTTCAAAATTTTGTGAGTCGAGGTATTCAATTTTGAAAAATCGAATTTTGGCCAAAAATACATGAAAATTCTCAAAAAAATAAATGGCCATTTTTTAATTGGAAAAAACGTCCTCTTTCGAACCGTGCTACTCAAAATGCTGTACTACTTTTGTGAGTCGAGATATTCGAATTTTTTCAAAATTTTGTGAGTCGAGGTATTCAATTTTGAAAAATCGAATTTTGGCCAAAAATACTTGAAAATTCTCAAAAAAAATAAATGGCCATTTTTTAATTGGAAAAAACGTCCTCTTTCGAACCGTGCTACGCAAAAAGCTGTACTACTTTTGTGAGTCGAGATATTCGATTTTTTTCAAAATTTTGTGAGTCGAGGTATTCAATTTTGAAAAATCGAATTTTGGCCAAAAATACATGAAAATTCTTAAAAAAAATAAATGGCCATTTTTTTAATAGGAAAAAAACGTCCTCTTTCGAACCGTGCTACTCAAAAAGCTGTACTACTTTTGTGAGTCGAGATATTCGATTTTTTTCAAAATTTTGTGAGTCGAGGATTCAATTTTAAAAAAACCGAATTTTGGCCAAAATAACATGAAAATTCTCAAAAAAATAAATGGCCATTTTTTAATTGAAAAAAACGTCCTCTTTCGAACCGTGCTACTCAAAAAGCTGTACTACTTTTGTGTGTCGAGATATTCGATTTTTTCAAAATTTTGTGAGTCGAGGTATTCAATTTAAAAAAACCGAATTTTGGCCAAAAAAAACATGAAAATTCTCAAAAAAAATAAATGGCCATTTTTTTAATTGGAAAAAACGTCCTCTTTCGAACCGTGCTACTCAAAAAAGCTGTACTACTTATGTGAGTCGAGATATTCGAATTTTTTCAAAATTTTGTGATTCGAGGTATTCAATTTTGAAAAATCGAATTTTGGCCAAAAATACATGAAAATTCACAAAAAAATAAATGTCCATTTTTTAATTGAAAAAAACGTCCTCTTTCGAACCGTGCTACTCAAAAAGCTGTACTACTTTTGTGAGTCGAGATATTCGATTTTTTTCAAAATTTTGTGAGTCGAGGTATTCAATTTTGAAAAACCGAATTTTGGCCAATAAAACATGAAAATTCCCAAAAAAATAAATGGCCATTTTTTAATTGGAAAAAACATCCTCTTTCAAACCGTGCTACTCAAAAAGCTGTACTTCTTTTGTGAGTCGAGATATTCGATTTTTTTCAAAATTTTGTGAGTCGAGGATTCAATTTTAAAAAACCGAATTTTGGCCAAAAAAACATGAAAATTCTCAAAAAAATAAATGGCCATTTTTTAATTGGAAAAAACGTCCTCTTTCGAACCGTGCTACTCAAAAAGCTGTATTACTTTTCTGAGTCGAGATATTCGATTTTTTTCAAAATTTTGTGAGTCGAGGTATTCAATTTTGAAAAATCGAATTTTGGCCAAAAATACATGAAAATTCTCAAAAAAATAAATGGTCATTTTTTAATTGGAAAAAACGTCCTCTTTCGAACCGTGCTACTCAAAATGCTGTACTACTTTTGTGAGTCGAAATATTCGAATTTTTTCAAAATTTTGTGAGTCGAGGTATTCAATTTTGAAAAATCGAATTTTGGCCAAAAATACATGAAAATTCTCAAAAAAATAAATGGCCATTTTTTAATAGGAAAAAACGTCCTCTTTCGAACCGCGCTACTGAAAAAGCTGTACTACTTTTGTGAGTCGAGATATTCGATTTTTTTTCAAAATTTTGTGAGTCGAGGATTCAATTTTGAAAAATCGAATTTTGGTCAAAAATACATGAAAATTCTCAAAAAAATAAATGGACATTTTTTAATTGGAAAAAAACGTCCTCTTTCGAACCGCGCTACTCAAAAAGCTGTACTACTTTTCTGAGTCGAGATATTCGATATTTTTCAAAATTTTGTGAGTCCAGGTATTCAATTTTGAAAAATCGAATTTTGGCCAAAAATACATGAAAATTCTCAAAAAAATAAATGGCCATTTTTTAATTCGAAAAAACGTCTTCTTTCGAACCGTGCTACGCAAAAAGCTGTACTACTTTTGTGAGTCGAGATATTCGATTTTTTTCAAAATTTTGTGAGTCGAGGTATTCAATTTTGAAAAATCGAATTTTGGCCAAAAATACATGAAAATTCTTAAAAAAAATAAATGGCCATTTTTTAATAGGAAAAAACGTCCTCTTTCGAACCGTGCTACTGAAAAAGCTGTACTACTTTTGTGTGTCGAGATATTCGATTTTTTCAAAATTTTGTGAGTCGAGGTATTCAATTTTGAAAAATCGAATTTTGGCCAAAAAAACATGAAAATTCTCAAAAAAATAAATGGCCATTTTTTAATTGGAAAAAACGTCCTCTTTCGAACCGTGCTACTCAAAAAGCTGTATTACTTTTCTGAGTCGAGATATTCGATTTTTTTCAAAATTTTGTGAGTCGAGGTATTCAATTTTGAAAAATCGAATTTTGGCCAAAAATACATGAAAATTCTCAAAAAAATAAATGGCCATTTTTTAATTGGAAAAAACGTCCTCTTTCGAACCGTGCTACTCAAAATGCTGTACTACTTTTGTGAGTCGAGATATTCGAATTTTTTCAAAATTTTGTGAGTCGAGGTATTCAATTTTGAAAAATCGAATTTTGGCCAAAAATCATGAAAATTCACAAAAAAATAAATGTTCATTTTTTAATTGGAAAAAACGTCCTCTTTCGAACCGTGCTACTCAAAAAGCTGTACTACTTTTGTGAGTCGAGATATTCGATTTTTTTCAAAATTTTGTGAGTCGAGGTATTCAATTTTAAAAAATCGAATTTTGGCCAAAAATACATGAAAATTCTCAAAAAAATAAATGGCCATTTTTTAATTGGAAAAAACGTCCTCTTTCGAACCGTGCTACTCAAAAAGCTGTACTACTTTTCTGAGTCGAGATATTCGATATTTTTCAAAATTTTGTGAGTCCAGGTATTCAATTTTGAAAAATCGAATTTTGGCCAAAAATACATGAAAATTCTCAAAAAAAATAAATGGCCATTTTTTAATTGGAAAAAACGTCCTCTTTCGAACCGTGCTACGCAAAAAGCTGTACTACTTTTGTGAGTCGAGATATTCGATTTTTTTCAAAATTTTGTGAGTCGAGGTATTCAATTTTAAAAAATCGAATTTTGGCCAAAAATACATGAAAATTCTTAAAAAAATAAATGGCCATTTTTTAATAGGAAAAAACGTCCTCTTTCGAACCGTGCTACTGAAAAAGCTGTACTACTTTTGTGAGTCGAGATATTCGATTTTTTTCAAAATTTTGTGAGTCGAGGATTCAATTTTAAAAAACCGAATTTTGGCCAAAAAAACATGAAAATTCTCAAAAAAATAAATGGCCATTTTTTAATTGAAAAAAACGTCCTCTTTCGAACCGTGCTACTCAAAAAGCTGTACTACTTTTGTGTGTCGAGATATTCGATTTTTTCAAAATTTTGTGAGTCGAGGTATTCAATTTAAAAAAACCGAATTTTGGCCAAAAAAACATGAAAATTCTCAAAAAAATAAATGGCCATTTTTTAATTGGAAAAAACGTCCTCTTTCGAACCGTGCTACTCAAAAAGCTGTACTACTTATGTGAGTCGAGATATTCGAATTTTTTCAAAATTTTGTGATTCGAGGTATTCAATTTTGAAAAATCGAATTTTGGCCAAAAATACATGAAAATTCACAAAAAAATAAATGTCCATTTTTTAATTGAAAAAAACGTCCTCTTTCGAACCGTGCTACTCAAAAAGCTGTACTACTTTTGTGAGTCGAGATATTCGATTTTTTTCAAAATTTTGTGAGTCGAGGTATTCAATTTTGAAAAACCGAATTTTGGCCAATAAAACATGAAAATTCCCAAAAAAACAAATGGCCATTTTTTAATTGGAAAAAACGTCCTCTTTCAAACCGTGCTACTCAAAAAGCTGTACTTCTTTTGTGAGTCGAGATATTCGATTTTTTTCAAAATTTTGTGAGTCGAGGTATTCAATTTTGAAAAATCGAATTTTGGCCAAAAATACATGAAAATTCTCAAAAAAATAAATGGTCATTTTTTAATTGGAAAAAACGTCCTCTTTCGAACCGTGCTACTCAAAAAGCTGTACTACTTTTCTGAGTCGAGATATTCGATATTTTTCAAAATTTTGTGAGTCGAGGTATTCAATTTTGAAAAATCGATTTTGGCCAAAAATACATGAAAATTCTCAAAAAAATAAATGGCCATTTTTTAATTGGAAAAAACGTCCTCTTTCGAACCGTGCTACTCAAAATGCTGTACTACTTTTGTGAGTCGAGATATTCGATTTTTTTCAAAATTTTGTGAGTCGAGGTATTCAATTTTGAAAAATCGAATTTTGGCCAAAAATACATGAAAATTCTTAAAAAAAATAAATGGCCATTTTTTAATAGGAAAAAACGTCCTCTTTCGAACCGTGCTACTGAAAAAGCTGTACTACTTTTGTGTGTCGAGATATTCGATTTTTTCAAAATTTTGTGAGTCGAGGTATTCAATTTTGAAAAATCGAATTTTGGCCAAAAAAACATGAAAATTCTCAAAAAAATAAATGGCCATTTTTTAATTGGAAAAAACGTCCTCTTTCGAACCGTGCTACTCAAAAAGCTGTATTACTTTTCTGAGTCGAGATATTCGATTTTTTTCAAAATTTTGTGAGTCGAGGTATTCAATTTTGAAAAATCGAATTTTGGCCAAAAATACATGAAAATTCTCAAAAAAATAAATGGCCATTTTTTAATTGGAAAAAACGTCCTCTTTCGAACCGTGCTACTCAAAATGCTGTACTACTTTTGTGAGTCGAGATATTCGAATTTTTTCAAAATTTTGTGAGTCGAGGTATTCAATTTTGAAAAATCGAATTTTGGCCAAAAATCATGAAAATTCACAAAAAAATAAATGTTCATTTTTTAATTGGAAAAAACGTCCTCTTTCGAACCGTGCTACTCAAAAAGCTGTACTACTTTTGTGAGTCGAGATATTCGATTTTTTTCAAAATTTTGTGAGTCGAGGTATTCAATTTTAAAAAATCGAATTTTGGCCAAAAATACATGAAAATTCTCAAAAAAATAAATGGCCATTTTTTAATTGGAAAAAACGTCCTCTTTCGAACCGTGCTACTCAAAAAGCTGTACTACTTTTCTGAGTCGAGATATTCGATATTTTTCAAAATTTTGTGAGTCCAGGTATTCAATTTTGAAAAATCGAATTTTGGCCAAAAATACATGAAAATTCTCAAAAAAAATAAATGGCCATTTTTTAATTGGAAAAAACGTCCTCTTTCGAACCGTGCTACGCAAAAAGCTGTACTACTTTTGTGAGTCGAGATATTCGATTTTTTTCAAAATTTTGTGAGTCGAGGTATTCAATTTTAAAAAATCGAATTTTGGCCAAAAATACATGAAAATTCTTAAAAAAATAAATGGCCATTTTTTAATAGGAAAAAACGTCCTCTTTCGAACCGTGCTACTGAAAAAGCTGTACTACTTTTGTGAGTCGAGATATTCGATTTTTTTCAAAATTTTGTGAGTCGAGGATTCAATTTTAAAAAACCGAATTTTGGCCAAAAAAACATGAAAATTCTCAAAAAAATAAATGGCCATTTTTTAATTGAAAAAAACGTCCTCTTTCGAACCGTGCTACTCAAAAAGCTGTACTACTTTTGTGTGTCGAGATATTCGATTTTTTCAAAATTTTGTGAGTCGAGGTATTCAATTTAAAAAAACCGAATTTTGGCCAAAAAAACATGAAAATTCTCAAAAAAATAAATGGCCATTTTTTAATTGGAAAAAACGTCCTCTTTCGAACCGTGCTACTCAAAAAGCTGTACTACTTATGTGAGTCGAGATATTCGAATTTTTTCAAAATTTTGTGATTCGAGGTATTCAATTTTGAAAAATCGAATTTTGGCCAAAAATACATGAAAATTCACAAAAAAATAAATGTCCATTTTTTAATTGAAAAAAACGTCCTCTTTCGAACCGTGCTACTCAAAAAGCTGTACTACTTTTGTGAGTCGAGATATTCGATTTTTTTCAAAATTTTGTGAGTCGAGGTATTCAATTTTGAAAAACCGAATTTTGGCCAATAAAACATGAAAATTCCCAAAAAAACAAATGGCCATTTTTTAATTGGAAAAAACGTCCTCTTTCAAACCGTGCTACTCAAAAAGCTGTACTTCTTTTGTGAGTCGAGATATTCGATTTTTTTCAAAATTTTGTGAGTCGAGGTATTCAATTTTGAAAAATCGAATTTTGGCCAAAAATACATGAAAATTCTCAAAAAAATAAATGGTCATTTTTTAATTGGAAAAAACGTCCTCTTTCGAACCGTGCTACTCAAAAAGCTGTACTACTTTTCTGAGTCGAGATATTCGATATTTTTCAAAATTTTGTGAGTCGAGGTATTCAATTTTGAAAAATCGATTTTGGCCAAAAATACATGAAAATTCTCAAAAAAATAAATGGCCATTTTTTAATTGGAAAAAACGTCCTCTTTCGAACCGTGCTACTCAAAATGCTGTACTACTTTTGTGAGTCGAGATATTCGAATTTTTTCAAAATTTTGTGAGTCGAGGTATTCAATTTTGAAAAATCGAATTTTGGCCAAAAATACTTGAAAATTCACAAAAAAATAAATGTTCATTTTTTAATTGAAAAAAACGTCCTCTTTCGAACCGTGCTACTCAAAAAGCTGTACTACTTTTGTGAGTCGAGATATTCGATTTTTTTCAAAATTTTGTGAGTCGAGGTATTCAATTTTGAAAAATCGAATTTTGGCCAAAAATACTTGAAAATTCACAAAAAAATAAATGTTCATTTTTTAATTGTAAAAAACGTCCTCTTTCGAACCGTGCTACTCAAAAAGCTGTAGTACTTTTGTGAGTCGAGATATTCGATTTTTTTCAAAATTTTGTGAGTCGAGGTATTCAATTTTGAAAAATCGAATTTTGGCCAAAAATACATGAAAATTCTCAAAAAAAATAAATGGCCATTTTTTAATTGGAAAAAACGTCCTCTTTCGAACCGTGCTACTCAAAAAGCTGTACTACTTTTCTGAGTCGAGATATTCGATATTTTTCAAAATTTTGTGAGTCGTGGTATTCAATTTTGAAAAATCGAATTTTGGCCAAAAATACATGAAAATTCTCAAAAAAATAAATGGCCATTTTTTAATTGGAAAAAACGTCCTCTTTCGAACCGTGCTACGCAAAAAGCTGTACTACTTTTGTGAGTCGAGATATTCGATTTTTTTCAAAATTTTGTGAGTCGAGGTATTCAATTTTGAAAAATTGAATTTTGGCCAAAAATACATGAAAATTCTTAAAAAAATAAATGGCCATTTTTTAATTGGAAAAAACGTCCTCTTTCGAACCGTGCTACTTAAACAGCTGTACTACTTTTCTGAGTCGAGATATTCGATTTTTTTCAAAATTTTGTGAGTCGAGGATTCAATTTTAAAAAACCGAATTTTGGCCAAAAAAACATGAAAATTCTCAAAAAAATAAATGGCCATTTTTTAATTGGAAAAAACGTCCTCTTTCGAACCGTGCTACTCAAAATGCTGTACTACTTTTGTGAGTCGAGATATTCGAATTTTTTCAAAATTTTGTGAGTCGAGGTATTCAATTTTGAAAAATCGAATTTTGGCCAAAAATCATGAAAATTCACAAAAAAATAAATGTTCATTTTTTAATTGGAAAAAACGTCCTCTTTCGAACCGTGCTACTCAAAAAGCTGTACTACTTTTGTGAGTCGAGATATTCGATTTTTTTCAAAATTTTGTGAGTCGAGGTATTCAATTTTAAAAAATCGAATTTTGGCCAAAAATACATGAAAATTCTCAAAAAAATAAATGGCCATTTTTTAATTGGAAAAAACGTCCTCTTTCGAACCGTGCTACTCAAAAAGCTGTACTACTTTTCTGAGTCGAGATATTCGATATTTTTCAAAATTTTGTGAGTTCAGGTATTCAATTTTGAAAAATCGAATTTTGGCCAAAAATACATGAAAATTCTCAAAAAAAATAAATGGCCATTTTTTAATTGGAAAAAACGTCCTCTTTCGAACCGTGCTACGCAAAAAGCTGTACTACTTTTGTGAGTCGAGATATTCGATTTTTTTCAAAATTTTGTGAGTCGATGTATTCAATTTTAAAAAATCGAATTTTGGCCAAAAATACATGAAAATTCTTAAAAAAATAAATGGCCATTTTTTAATAGGAAAAAACGTCCTCTTTCGAACCGTGCTACTGAAAAAGCTGTACTACTTTTGTGAGTCGAGATATTCGATTTTTTTCAAAATTTTGTGAGTCGAGGATTCAATTTTAAAAAACCGAATTTTGGCCAAAAAAACATGAAAATTCTCAAAAAAATAAATGGCCATTTTTTAATTGAAAAAAACGTCCTCTTTCGAACCGTGCTACTCAAAAAGCTGTACTACTTTTGTGTGTCGAGATATTCGATTTTTTCAAAATTTTGTGAGTCGAGGTATTCAATTTAAAAAAACCGAATTTTGGCCAAAAAAACATGAAAATTCTCAAAAAAATAAATGGCCATTTTTTAATTGGAAAAAACGTCCTCTTTCGAACCGTGCTACTCAAAAAGCTGTACTACTTATGTGAGTCGAGATATTCGAATTTTTTCAAAATTTTGTGATTCGAGGTATTCAATTTTGAAAAATCGAATTTTGGCCAAAAATACATGAAAATTCACAAAAAAATAAATGTCCATTTTTTAATTGAAAAAAACGTCCTCTTTCGAACCGTGCTACTCAAAAAGCTGTACTACTTTTGTGAGTCGAGATATTCGATTTTTTTCAAAATTTTGTGAGTCGAGGTATTCAATTTTGAAAAACCGAATTTTGGCCAATAAAACATGAAAATTCCCAAAAAAACAAATGGCCATTTTTTAATTGGAAAAAACGTCCTCTTTCAAACCGTGCTACTCAAAAAGCTGTACTTCTTTTGTGAGTCGAGATATTCGATTTTTTTCAAAATTTTGTGAGTCGAGGTATTCAATTTTGAAAAATCGAATTTTGGCCAAAAATACATGAAAATTCTCAAAAAAATAAATGGTCATTTTTTAATTGGAAAAAACGTCCTCTTTCGAACCGTGCTACTCAAAAAGCTGTACTACTTTTCTGAGTCGAGATATTCGATATTTTTCAAAATTTTGTGAGTCGAGGTATTCAATTTTGAAAAATCGATTTTGGCCAAAAATACATGAAAATTCTCAAAAAAATAAATGGCCATTTTTTAATTGGAAAAAACGTCCTCTTTCGAACCGTGCTACTCAAAATGCTGTACTACTTTTGTGAGTCGAGATATTCGAATTTTTTCAAAATTTTGTGAGTCGAGGTATTCAATTTTGAAAAATCGAATTTTGGCCAAAAATACTTGAAAATTCACAAAAAAATAAATGTTCATTTTTTAATTGAAAAAAACGTCCTCTTTCGAACCGTGCTACTCAAAAAGCTGTACTACTTTTGTGAGTCGAGATATTCGATTTTTTTCAAAATTTTGTGAGTCGAGGTATTCAATTTTGAAAAATCGAATTTTGGCCAAAAATACTTGAAAATTCACAAAAAAATAAATGTTCATTTTTTAATTGTAAAAAACGTCCTCTTTCGAACCGTGCTACTCAAAAAGCTGTAGTACTTTTGTGAGTCGAGATATTCGATTTTTTTCAAAATTTTGTGAGTCGAGGTATTCAATTTTGAAAAATCGAATTTTGGCCAAAAATACATGAAAATTCTCAAAAAAAATAAATGGCCATTTTTTAATTGGAAAAAACGTCCTCTTTCGAACCGTGCTACTCAAAAAGCTGTACTACTTTTCTGAGTCGAGATATTCGATATTTTTCAAAATTTTGTGAGTCGTGGTATTCAATTTTGAAAAATCGAATTTTGGCCAAAAATACATGAAAATTCTCAAAAAAATAAATGGCCATTTTTTAATTGGAAAAAACGTCCTCTTTCGAACCGTGCTACGCAAAAAGCTGTACTACTTTTGTGAGTCGAGATATTCGATTTTTTCAAAATTTTGTGAGTCGAGGTATTCAATTTTGAAAAATTGAATTTTGGCCAAAAATACATGAAAATTCTTAAAAAAATAAATGGCCATTTTTTAATTGGAAAAAACGTCCTCTTTCGAACCGTGCTACTTAAACAGCTGTACTACTTTTCTGAGTCGAGATATTCGATTTTTTTCAAAATTTTGTGAGTCGAGGATTCAATTTTAAAAAACCGAATTTTGGCCAAAAAAACATGAAAATTCTCAAAAAAATAAATGGCCATTTTTTAATTGTAAAAAACGTCCTCTTTCGAACCGTGCTACTCAAAAAGCTGTACTACTTTTGTGTGTCGAGATATTCGATTTTTTTCAAAATTTTGTGAGTCGAGGTATTCAATTTTGAAAAATCGAATTTTGGTCAAAAATACATGAAAATTCTCAAAAAAATAAATGGCCATTTTTATATTGGAAAAAACGTCCTCTTTCGAACCGTGCTACTCAAAAAGCTGTACTACTTTTGTGAGTCGAGATATTCGATTTTTTTCAAAATTTTGTGAGTCGAGGTATTCAATTTTGAAAAATCGAATTTTGGCCAAAAATACATGAAAATTCTCAAAAAAATAAATGGCCATTTTTTAATTGGAAAAAACGTCCTCTTTCGAACCGTGCTACTCAAAAAGCTGTACTACTTATGTGAGTCGAGATATTCGAATTTTTTCAAAATTTTGTGATTCGAGGTATTCAATTTTGAAAAATCGAATTTTGGCCAAAAATACATGAAAATTCACAAAAAAATAAATGTCCATTTTTTAATTGAAAAAAACGTCCTCTTTCGAACCGTGCTACTCAAAAAGCTGTACTACTTTTGTGAGTCGAGATATTCGATTTTTTTCAAAATTTTGTGAGTCGAGGTATTCAATTTTGAAAAACCGAATTTTGGCCAATAAAACATGAAAATTCCCAAAAAAATAAATGGCCATTTTTTAATTGGAAAAAACGTCCTCTTTCAAACCGTGCTACTCAAAAAGCTGTACTTCTTTTGTGAGTCGAGATATTCGATTTTTTTCAAAATTTTGTGAGTCGAGGTATTCAATTTTGAAAAATCGAATTTTGGCCAAAAATACATGAAAATTCTCAAAAAAATAAATGGTCATTTTTTAATTGGAAAAAACGTCCTCTTTCGAACCGTGCTACTCAAAAAGCTGTACTACTTTTCTGAGTCGAGATATTCGATATTTTTCAAAATTTTGTGAGTCGAGGTATTCAATTTTGAAAAATCGATTTTGGCCAAAAATACATGAAAATTCTCAAAAAAATAAATGGCCATTTTTTAATTGGCAAAAACGTCCTCTTTCGAACCGTGCTACTCAAAATGCTGTACTACTTTTGTGAGTCGAGATATTCGAATATTTTCAAAATTTTGTGAGTCGAGGTATTCAATTTTGAAAAATCGAATTTTGGCCAAAAATACTTGAAAATTCACAAAAAAATAAATGTTCATTTTTTAATTGAAAAAAACGTCCTCTTTCGAACCGTGCTACTCAAAAAGCTGTACTACTTTTGTGAGTCGAGATATTCGATTTTTTTCAAAATTTTGTGAGTCAAGGTATTCAATTTTGAAAAATCGAATTTTGGCCAAAAATACTTGAAAATTCACAAAAAAATAAATGTTCATTTTTTAATTGTAAAAAACGTCCTCTTTCGAACCGTGCTACTCAAAAAGCTGTAGTACTTTTGTGAGTCGAGATATTCGATTTTTTACAAAATTTTGTGAGTCGAGGTATTCAATTTTGAAAAATCGAATTTTGGCCAAAAATACATGAAAATTCTCAAAAAAAATAAATGGCCATTTTTTAATTGGAAAAAACGTCCTCTTTCGAACCGTGCTACTCAAAAAGCTGTACTACTTTTCTGAGTCGAGATATTCGATATTTTTCAAAATTTTGTGAGTCGTGGTATTCAATTTTGAAAAATCGAATTTTGGCCAAAAATACATGAAAATTCTCAAAAAAATAAATGGCCATTTTTTAATTGGAAAAAACGTCCTCTTTCGAACCGTGCTACGCAAAAAGCTGTACTACTTTTGTGAGTCGAGATATTCGATTTTTTTCAAAATTTTGTGAGTCGAGGTATTCAATTTTGAAAAATTGAATTTTGGCCAAAAATACATGAAAATTCTTAAAAAAATAAATGGCCATTTTTTAATTGGAAAAAACGTCCTCTTTCGAACCGTGCTACTTAAACAGCTGTACTACTTTTCTGAGTCGAGATATTCGATTTTTTTCAAAATTTTGTGAGTCGAGGATTCAATTTTAAAAAACCGAATTTTGGCCAAAAAAACATGAAAATTCTCAAAAAAATAAATGGCCATTTTTTAATTGGAAAAAACGTCCTCTTTCGAACCGTGCTACTCAAAAAGCTGTACTACTTTTGTGTGTCGAGATATTCGATTTTTTTCAAAATTTTGTGAGTCGAGGTATTCAATTTTGAAAAATCGAATTTTGGCCAAAAGTACATGAAAATTCACAAAAAAATAAATGGCCATTTTTTAATTGGAAAAAACGTCCTCTTTCGAACCGTGATACTCAAAAAGCTGTACTACTTTTGTGAGTCGAGATATTCGATTTTTTTTAAAATTTTGTGAGTCGAGGTATTCAATTTTGAAAAATCGAATTTTGGTCAAAAATACATGAAAATTCTCAAAAAAATAAATGGCCATTTTTATATTGGAAAAAACGTCCTCTTTCGAACCGTGCTACTCAAAAAGCTGTACTACTTTTGTGAGTCGAGATATTCGATTTTTTTCAAAATTTTGTGAGTCGAGGTATTCAATTTTGAAAAATCGAATTTTGGCCAAAAATACATGAAAATTCTCAAAAAAATAAATGGCCATTTTTTAATTGGAAAAAACGTCCTCTTTCGAACCGTGCTACTCAAAAAGCTGTACTACTTATGTGAGTCGAGATATTCGAATTTTTTCAAAATTTTGTGATTCGAGGTATTCAATTTTGAAAAATCGAATTTTGGCCAAAAATACATGAAAATTCACAAAAAAATAAATGTCCATTTTTTAATTGAAAAAAACGTCCTCTTTCGAACCGTGCTACTCAAAAAGCTGTACTACTTTTGTGAGTCGAGATATTCGATTTTTTTCAAAATTTTGTGAGTCGAGGTATTCAATTTTGAAAAACCGAATTTTGGCCAATAAAACATGAAAATTCCCAAAAAAATAAATGGCCATTTTTTAATTGGAAAAAACGTCCGCTTTCAAACCGTGCTACTCAAAAAGCTGTACTTCTTTTGTGAGTCGAGATATTCGATTTTTTTCAAAATTTTGTGAGTCGAGGTATTCAATTTTGAAAAATCGAATTTTGGCCAAAAATACATGAAAATTCTCAAAAAAAGAAATGGTCATTTTTTAATTGGAAAAAACGTCCTCTTTCGAACCGTGCTACTCAAAAAGCTGTACTACTTTTCTGAGTCGAGATATTCGATATTTTTCAAAATTTTGTGAGTCGAGGTATTCAATTTTGAAAAATCGATTTTGGCCAAAAATACATGAAAATTCTCAAAAAAATAAATGGCCATTTTTTAATTGGAAAAAACGTCCTCTTTCGAACCGTGCTACTCAAAATGCTGTACTACTTTTGTGAGTCGAGATATTCGAATTTTTTCAAAATTTTGTGAGTCGAGGTATTCAATTTTGAAAAATCGAATTTTGGCCAAAAATACTTGAAAATTCACAAAAAAATAAATGTTCATTTTTTAATTGAAAAAAACGTCCTCTTTCGAACCGTGCTACTCAAAAAGCTGTACTACTTTTGTGAGTCGAGATATTCGATTTTTTTCAAAATTTTGTGAGTCGAGGTATTCAATTTTGAAAAATCGAATTTTGGCCAAAAATACTTGAAAATTCACAAAAAAATAAATGTTCATTTTTTAATTGTAAAAAACGTCCTCTTTCGAACCGTGCTACTCAAAAAGCTGTAGTACTTTTGTGAGTCGAGATATTCGATTTTTTTCAAAATTTTGTGAGTCGAGGTATTCAATTTTGAAAAATCGAATTTTGGCCAAAAATACATGAAAATTCTCAAAAAAAATAAATGGCCATTTTTTAATTGGAAAAAACGTCCTCTTTCGAACCGTGCTACTCAAAAAGCTGTACTACTTTTCTGAGTCGAGATATTCGATATTTTTCAAAATTTTGTGAGTCGTGGTATTCAATTTTGAAAAATCGAATTTTGGCCAAAAATACATGAAAATTCTCAAAAAAATAAATGGCCATTTTTTAATTGGAAAAAACGTCCTCTTTCGAACCGTGCTACGCAAAAAGCTGTACTACTTTTGTGAGTCGAGATATTCGATTTTTTTCAAAATTTTGTGAGTCGAGGTATTCAATTTTGAAAAATTGAATTTTGGCCAAAAATACATGAAAATTCTTAAAAAAATAAATGGCCATTTTTTAATTGGAAAAAACGTCCTCTTTCGAACCGTGATACTCAAAAAGCTGTACTACTTTTGTGAGTCGAGATATTCGATTTTTTTTAAAATTTTGTGAGTCGAGGTATTCAATTTTGAAAAATCGAATTTTGGTCAAAAATACATGAAAATTCTCAAAAAAATAAATGGCCATTTTTATATTGGAAAAAACGTCCTCTTTCGAACCGTGCTACTCAAAAAGCTGTACTACTTTTGTGAGTCGAGATATTCGATTTTTTTCAAAATTTTGTGAGTCGAGGTATTCAATTTTGAAAAATCGAATTTTGGCCAAAAATACATGAAAATTCTCAAAAAAATAAATGGCCATTTTTTAATTGGAAAAAACGTCCTCTTTCGAACCGTGCTACTCAAAAAGCTGTACTACTTATGTGAGTCGAGATATTCGAATTTTTTCAAAATTTTGTGATTCGAGGTATTCAATTTTGAAAAATCGAATTTTGGCCAAAAATACATGAAAATTCACAAAAAAATAAATGTCCATTTTTTAATTGAAAAAACGTCCTCTTTCGAACCGTGCTACTCAAAAAGCTGTACTACTTTTGTGAGTCGAGATATTCGATTTTTTTCAAAATTTTGTGAGTCGAGGTATTCAATTTTGAAAAACCGAATTTTGGCCAATAAAACATGAAAATTCCCAAAAAAATAAATGGCCATTTTTTAATTGGAAAAAACGTCCTCTTTCAAACCGTGCTACTCAAAAAGCTGTACTTCTTTTGTGAGTCGAGATATTCGATTTTTTTCAAAATTTTGTGAGTCGAGGTATTCAATTTTGAAAAATCGAATTTTGGCCAAAAATACATGAAAATTCTCAAAAAAATAAATGGTCATTTTTTAATTGGAAAAAACGTCCTCTTTCGAACCGTGCTACTCAAAAAGCTGTACTACTTTTCTGAGTCGAGATATTCGATATTTTTCAAAATTTTGTGAGTCGAGGTATTCAATTTTGAAAAATCGATTTTGGCCAAAAATACATGAAAATTCTCAAAAAAATAAATGGCCATTTTTTAATTGGAAAAAACGTCCTCTTTCGAACCGTGCTACTCAAAATGCTGTACTACTTTTGTGAGTCGAGATATTCGAATTTTTTCAAAATTTTGTGAGTCGAGGTATTCAATTTTGAAAAATCGAATTTTGGCCAAAAATACTTGAAAATTCACAAAAAAATAAATGTTCATTTTTTAATTGTAAAAAACGTCCTCTTTCGAACCGTGCTACTCAAAAAGCTGTACTACTTTTCTGAGTCGAGATATTCGATATTTTTCAAAATTTTGTGAGTCGTGGTATTCAATTTTGAAAAATCGAATTTTGGCCAAAAATACATGAAAATTCTTAAAAAAATAAATGGCCATTTTTTAATTGGAAAAAACGTCCTCTTTCGAACCGTGCTACTTAAACAGTTGTACTACTTTTCTGAGTCGAGATATTCGATTTTTTTCAAAATTTTGTGAGTCGAGGATTCAATTTTAAAAAACCGAATTTTGGCCAAAAAACATGAAAATTCTCAAAAAAATAAATGGCCATTTTTTAATTGGAAAAAACGTCCTCTTTCGAACCGTGCTACTCAAAAAGCTGTACTACTTTTGTGTGTCGAGATATTCGATTTTTTTCAAAATTTTGTGAGTCGAGGTATTCAATTTTGAAAAATCGAATTTTGGCCAAAAGTACATGAAAATTCACAAAAAAATAAATGGCCATTTTTTAATTGGAAAAAACGTCCTCTTTCGAACCGTGCTACTCAAAAAGCTGTACTACTTTTGTGAGTCGAGATATTCGATTTTTTTTAAAATTTTGTGAGTCGAGGTATTCAATTTTGAAAAATCGAATTTTGGCCAAAAATACATGAAAATTCTCAAAAAAATAAATGGCCATTTTTATATTGGAAAAAACGTCCTCTTTCGAACCGTGCTACTCAAAAAGCTGTACTACTTTTGTGAGTCGAGATATTCGATTTTTTTCAAAATTTTGTGAGTCGAGGTATTCAATTTTGAAAAATCGAATTTTGGCCAAAAATACATGAAAATTCTCAAAAAAATAAATGGCCATTTTTTAATTGGAAAAAACGTCCTCTTTCGAACCGTGCTACTCAAAAAGCTGTACTACTTTTGTGTGTCGAGATATTCGATTTTTTTCAAAATTTTGTGAGTCGAGGTATTCAATTTTAAAAATCGAATTTTGGCCAAAAATACATGAAAATTCTCAAAAAAATAAATGGCCATTTTTTAATTGAAAAAAACGTCCTCTTTCGAACCGTGCTACTCAAAAAGCTGTACTACTTATGTGAGTCGAGATATTCGAATTTTTTCAAAATTTTGTGATTCGAGGTATTCAATTTTGAAAAATCGAATTTTGGCCAAAAATACATGAAAATTCACAAAAAAATAAATGTCCATTTTTTAATTGAAAAAAACGTCCTCTTTCGAACCGTGCTACTCAAAAAGCTGTACTACTTTTGTGAGTCGAGATATTCGATTTTTTTCAAAATTTTGTGAGTCGAGGTATTCAATTTTGAAAAACCGAATTTTGGCCAATAAAACATGAAAATTCCCAAAAAAATAAATGGCCATTTTTTAATTGGAAAAAACGTCCTCTTTCAAACCGTGCTACTCAAAAAGCTGTACTTCTTTTGTGAGTCGAGATATTCGATTTTTTTCAAAATTTTGTGAGTCGAGGTATTCAATTTTGAAAAATCGAATTTTGGCCAAAAATACATGAAAATTCTCAAAAAAATAAATGGCCATTTTTTAATTGGAAAAAACGTCCTCTTTCGAACCGTGCTACTCAAAAAGCTGTACTACTTATGTGAGTCGAGATATTCGAATTTTTTCAAAATTTTGTGATTCGAGGTATTCAATTTTGAAAAATCGAATTTTGGCCAAAAATACATGAAAATTCACAAAAAAATAAATGTCCATTTTTTAATTGAAAAAACGTCCTCTTTCGAACCGTGCTACTCAAAAAGCTGTACTACTTTTGTGAGTCGAGATATTCGATTTTTTTCAAAATTTTGTGAGTCGAGGTATTCAATTTTGAAAAACCGAATTTTGGCCAATAAAACATGAAAATTCCCAAAAAAATAAATGGCCATTTTTTAATTGGAAAAAACGTCCTCTTTCAAACCGTGCTACTCAAAAAGCTGTACTTCTTTTGTGAGTCGAGATATTCGATTTTTTTCAAAATTTTGTGAGTCGAGGTATTCAATTTTGAAAAATCGAATTTTGGCCAAAAATACATGAAAATTCTCAAAAAAATAAATGGTCATTTTTTAATTGGAAAAAACGTCCTCTTTCGAACCGTGCTACTCAAAAAGCTGTACTACTTTTCTGAGTCGAGATATTCGATATTTTTCAAAATTTTGTGAGTCGAGGTATTCAATTTTGAAAAATCGATTTTGGCCAAAAATACATGAAAATTCTCAAAAAAATAAATGGCCATTTTTTAATTGGAAAAAACGTCCTCTTTCGAACCGTGCTACTCAAAATGCTGTACTACTTTTGTGAGTCGAGATATTCGAATTTTTTCAAAATTTTGTGAGTCGAGGTATTCAATTTTGAAAAATCGAATTTTGGCCAAAAATACTTGAAAATTCACAAAAAAATAAATGTTCATTTTTTAATTGTAAAAAACGTCCTCTTTCGAACCGTGCTACTCAAAAAGCTGTACTACTTTTCTGAGTCGAGATATTCGATATTTTTCAAAATTTTGTGAGTCGTGGTATTCAATTTTGAAAAATCGAATTTTGGCCAAAAATACATGAAAATTCTCAAAAAAATAAATGGCCATTTTTTAATTGGAAAAAACGTCCTCTTTCGAACCGTGCTACGCAAAAAGCTGTACTACTTTTGTGAGTCGAGATATTCGATTTTTTTCAAAATTTTGTGAGTCGAGGTATTCAATTTTGAAAAATTGAATTTTGGCCAAAAATACATGAAAATTCTTAAAAAAATAAATGGCCATTTTTTAATTGGAAAAAACGTCCTCTTTCGAACCGTGCTACTTAAACAGTTGTACTACTTTTCTGAGTCGAGATATTCGATTTTTTTCAAAATTTTGTGAGTCGAGGATTCAATTTTAAAAAACCGAATTTTGGCCAAAAAACATGAAAATTCTCAAAAAAATAAATGGCCATTTTTTAATTGGAAAAAACGTCCTCTTTCGAACCGTGCTACTCAAAAAGCTGTACTACTTTTGTGTGTCGAGATATTCGATTTTTTTCAAAATTTTGTGAGTCGAGGTATTCAATTTTGAAAAATCGAATTTTGGCCAAAAGTACATGAAAATTCACAAAAAAATAAATGGCCATTTTTTAATTGGAAAAAACGTCCTCTTTCGAACCGTGCTACTCAAAAAGCTGTACTACTTTTGTGAGTCGAGATATTCGATTTTTTTTAAAATTTTGTGAGTCGAGGTATTCAATTTTGAAAAATCGAATTTTGGCCAAAAATACATGAAAATTCTCAAAAAAATAAATGGCCATTTTTATATTGGAAAAAACGTCCTCTTTCGAACCGTGCTACTCAAAAAGCTGTACTACTTTTGTGAGTCGAGATATTCGATTTTTTTCAAAATTTTGTGAGTCGAGGTATTCAATTTTGAAAAATCGAATTTTGGCCAAAAATACATGAAAATTCTCAAAAAAATAAATGGCCATTTTTGAATTGGAAAAAACGTCCTCTTTCGAACCGTGCTACTCAAAAAGCTGTACTACTTTTGTGTGTCGAGATATTCGATTTTTTTCAAAATTTTGTGAGTCGAGGTATTCAATTTTAAAAATCGAATTTTGGCCAAAAATACATGAAAATTCTCAAAAAAATAAATGGCCATTTTTTAATTGATAAAAACGTCCTCTTTCGAACCGTGCTACTCAAAAAGCTGTACTACTTATGTGAGTCGAGATATTCGAATTTTTTCAAAATTTTGTGATTCGAGGTATTCAATTTTGAAAAATCGAATTTTGGCCAAAAATACATGAAAATTCACAAAAAAATAAATGTCCATTTTTTAATTGAAAAAAACGTCCTCTTTCGAACCGTGCTACTCAAAAAGCTGTACTACTTTTGTGAGTCAAGATATTCGATTTTTTTCAAAATTTTGTGAGTCGAGGTATTCAATTTTGAAAAACCGAATTTTGGCCAATAAAACATGAAAATTCCCAAAAAAATAAATGGCCATTTTTTAATTGGAAAAAACGTCCTCTTTCAAACCGTGCTACTCAAAAAGCTGTACTTCTTTTGTGAGTCGAGATATTCGATTTTTTTCAAAATTTTGTGAGTCGAGGTATTCAATTTTGAAAAATCGAATTTTGGCCAAAAATACATGAAAATTCTCAAAAAAATAAATGGTCATTTTTTAATTGGAAAAAACGTCCTCTTTCGAACCGTGCTACTCAAAAAGCTGTACTACTTTTCTGAATCGAGATATTCGATTTTTTTCAAAATTTTGTGAGTCGAGGTATTCAATTTTGAAAAATCGATTTTGGCCAAAAATACATGAAAATTCTCAAAAAAATAAATGGCCATTTTTTAATTGGAAAAAACGTCCTCTTTCGAACCGTGCTACTCAAAAAGCTGTACTACTTTTGTGAGTCGAGATATTCGATTTTTTTCAAAATTTTGTGAGTCGAGGTATTCAATTTTGAAAAACCGAATTTTGGCCAATAAAACATGAAAATTCCCAAAAAAATAAATGACCATTTTTTAATTGGAAAAAACGTCCTCTTTCAAACCGTGCTACTCAAAAAGCTGTACTTCTTTTGTGAGTCGAGATATTCGATTTTTTTCAAAATTTTGTGAGTCGAGGTATTCAATTTTGAAAAATCGAATTTTGGCCAAAAATACATGAAAATTCTCAAAAAAATAAATGGTCATTTTTTAATTGGAAAAAACGTCCTCTTTCGAACCGTGCTACTCAAAAAGCTGTACTACTTTTCTGAGTCGAGATATTCGATATTTTTCAAAATTTTGTGAGTCGAGGTATTCAATTTTGAAAAATCGATTTTGGCCAAAAATACATGAAAATTCTCAAAAAAATAAATGGCCATTTTTTAATTGGAAAAAACGTCCTCTTTCGAACCGTGCTACTCAAAATGCTGTACTACTTTTGTGAGTCGAGATATTCGAATTTTTTCAAAATTTTGTGAGTTGAGGTATTCAATTTTGAAAAATCGAATTTTGGCCAAAAATACTTGAAAATTCACAAAAAAATAAATGTTCATTTTTTAATTGTAAAAAACGTCCTCTTTCGAACCGTGCTACTCAAAAAGCTGTAGTACTTTTGTGAGTCGAGATATTCGATTTTTTTCAAAATTTTGTGAGTCGAGGTATTCAATTTTGAAAAATCGATTTTGGCCAAAAATACATGAAAATTCTCAAAAAAATAAATGGCCATTTTTTAATTGGAAAAAACGTCCTCTTTCGAACCGTGCTACTCAAAAAGCTGTACTACTTTTGTGAGTCGAGATATTCGATTTTTTTCAAAATTTTGTGAGTCGAGGTATTCAATTTTGAAAAACCGAATTTTGGCCAATAAAACATGAAAATTCCCAAAAAAATAAATGACCATTTTTTAATTGGAAAAAACGTCCTCTTTCAAACCGTGCTACTCAAAAAGCTGTACTTCTTTTGTGAGTCGAGATATTCGATTTTTTTCAAAATTTTGTGAGTCGAGGTATTCAATTTTGAAAAATCGAATTTTGGCCAAAAATACATGAAAATTCTCAAAAAAATAAATGGTCATTTTTTAATTGGAAAAAACGTCCTCTTTCGAACCGTGCTACTCAAAAAGCTGTACTACTTTTCTGAGTCGAGATATTCGATATTTTTCAAAATTTTGTGAGTCGAGGTATTCAATTTTGAAAAATCGATTTTGGCCAAAAATACATGAAAATTCTCAAAAAAATAAATGGCCATTTTTTAATTGGAAAAAACGTCCTCTTTCGAACCGTGCTACTCAAAATGCTGTACTACTTTTGTGAGTCGAGATATTCGAATTTTTTCAAAATTTTGTGAGTCGAGGTATTCAATTTTGAAAAATCGAATTTTGGCCAAAAATACTTGAAAATTCACAAAAAAATAAATGTTCATTTTTTAATTGTAAAAAACGTCCTCTTTCGAACCGTGCTACTCAAAAAGCTGTAGTACTTTTGTGAGTCGAGATATTCGATTTTTTTCAAAATTTTGTGAGTCGAGGTATTCAATTTTGAAAAATCGAATTTTGGCCAAAAATACATGAAAATTCTCAAAAAAATAAATGGCCATTTTTTAATTGGAAAAAACGTCCTCTTTCGAACCGTGCTACGCAAAAAGCTGTACTACTTTTGTGAGTCGAGATATTCGATTTTTTTCAAAATTTTGTGAGTCGAGGTATTCAATTTTGAAAAATTGAATTTTGGCCAAAAATACATGAAAATTCTTAAAAAAATAAATGGCCATTTTTTAATTGGAAAAAACGTCCTCTTTCGAACCGTGCTACTTAAACAGCTGTACTACTTTTCTGAGTCGAGATATTCGATTTTTTTCAAAATTTTGTGAGTCGAGGATTCAATTTTAAAAAACCGAATTTTGGCCAAAAAAACATGAAAATTCTCAAAAAAATAAATGGCCATTTTTTAATTGGAAAAAACGTCCTCTTTCGAACCGTGCTACTCAAAAAGCTGTACTACTTTTGTGTGTCGAGATATTCGATTTTTTTCAAAATTTTGTGAGTCGAGGTATTCAATTTTGAAAAATCGAATTTTGGCCAAAAGTACATGAAAATTCACAAAAAAATAAATGGCCATTTTTTAATTGGAAAAAACGTCCTCTTTCGAACCGTGCTACTCAAAAAGCTGTACTACTTTTGTGAGTCGAGATATTCGATTTTTTTTAAAATTTTGTGAGTCGAGGTATTCAATTTTGAAAAATCGAATTTTGGCCAAAAATACATGAAAATTCTCAAAAAAATAAATGGCCATTTTTATATTGGAAAAAACGTCCTCTTTCGAACCGTGCTACTCAAAAAGCTGTACTACTTTTGTGAGTCGAGATATTCGATTTTTTCAAAATTTTGTGAGTCGAGGTATTCAATTTTGAAAAATCGAATTTTGGCCAAAAATACATGAAAATTCTCAAAAAAATAAATGGCCATTTTTGAATTGGAAATAACGTCCTCTTTCGAACCGTGCTACTCAAAAAGCTGTACTACTTTTGTGTGTCGAGATATTCGATTTTTTCAAAATTTTGTGAGTCGAGGTATTCAATTTAAAAAAACCGAATTTTGGCCAAAAAAACATGAAAATTCTCAAAAAAATAAATGGCCATTTTTTAATTGGAAAAAACGTCCTCTTTCGAACCGTGCTACTCAAAAAGCTGTACTACTTATGTGAGTCGAGATATTCGAATTTTTTCAAAATTTTGTGATTCGAGGTATTCAATTTTGAAAAATCGAATTTTGGCCAAAAATACATGAAAATTCACAAAAAAATAAATGTCCATTTTTTAATTGAAAAAAACGTCCTCTTTCGAACCGTGCTACTCAAAAAGCTGTACTACTTTTGTGAGTCGAGATATTCGATTTTTTTCAAAATTTTGTGAGTCGTGGTATTCAATTTTGAAAAACCGAATTTTGGCCAATAAAACATGAAAATTCCCAAAAAAATAAATGGCCATTTTTTAATTGGAAAAAACGTCCTCTTTCAAACCGTGCTACTCAAAAAGCTGTACTTCTTTTGTGAGTCGAGATATTCGATTTTTTTCAAAATTTTGTGAGTCGAGGTATTCAATTTTGAAAAATCGAATTTTGGCCAAAAATACATGAAAATTCTCAAAAAAATAAATGGTCATTTTTTAATTGGAAAAAACGTCCTCTTTCGAACCGTGCTACTCAAAAAGCTGTACTACTTTTCTGAGTCGAGATATTCGATATTTTTCAAAATTTTGTGAGTCGAGGTATTCAATTTTGAAAAATCGATTTTGGCCAAAAATACATGAAAATTCTCAAAAAAATAAATGGCCATTTTTTAATTGGAAAAAACGTCCTCTTTCGAACCGTGCTACTCAAAATGCTGTACTACTTTTGTGAGTCGAGATATTCGAATTTTTTCAAAATTTTGTGAGTCGAGGTATTCAATTTTGAAAAATCGAATTTTGGCCAAAAATACTTGAAAATTCACAAAAAAATAAATGTTCATTTTTTAATTGTAAAAAACGTCCTCTTTCGAACCGTGCTACTCAAAAAGCTGTAGTACTTTTGTGAGTCGAGATATTCGATTTTTTCAAAATTTTGTGAGTCGAGGTATTCAATTTTGAAAAATCGAATTTTGGCCAAAAATACATGAAAATTCTCAAAAAAAATAAATGGCCATTTTTTAATTGGAAAAAACGTCCTCTTTCGAACCGTGCTACTCAAAAAGCTGTACTACTTTTCTGAGTCGAGATATTCGATATTTTTCAAAATTTTGTGAGTCGTGGTATTCAATTTTGAAAAATCGAATTTTGGCCAAAAATACATGAAAATTCTCAAAAAAATAAATGGCCATTTTTTAATTGGAAAAAACGTCCTCTTTCGAACCGTGCTACGCAAAAAGCTGTACTACTTTTGTGAGTCGAGATATTCGATTTTTTTCAAAATTTTGTGAGTCGAGGTATTCAATTTTGAAAAATTGAATTTTGGCCAAAAATACATGAAAATTCTTAAAAAAATAAATGGCCATTTTTTAATTGGAAAAAACGTCCTCTTTCGAACCGTGCTACTTAAACAGCTGTACTACTTTTCTGAGTCGAGATATTCGATTTTTTTCAAAATTTTGTGAGTCGAGGATTCAATTTTAAAAAACCGAATTTTGGCCAAAAAAACATGAAAATTCTCAAAAAAATAAATGGCCATTTTTTAATTGGAAAAAACGTCCTCTTTCGAACCGTGCTACTCAAAAAGCTGTACTACTTTTGTGTGTCGAGATATTCGATTTTTTTCAAAATTTTGTGAGTCGAGGTATTCAATTTTGAAAAATCGAATTTTGGCCAAAAGTACATGAAAATTCACAAAAAAATAAATGGCCATTTTTTAATTGGAAAAAACGTCCTCTTTCGAACCGTGCTACTCAAAAAGCTGTACTACTTTTGTGAGTCGAGATATTCGATTTTTTTTAAAATTTTGTGAGTCGAGGTATTCAATTTTGAAAAATCGAATTTTGGCCAAAAATACATGAAAATTCTCAAAAAAATAAATGGCCATTTTTATATTGGAAAAAACGTCCTCTTTCGAACCGTGCTACTCAAAAAGCTGTACTACTTTTGTGAGTCGAGATATTCGATTTTTTTCAAAATTTTGTGAGTCGAGGTATTCAATTTTGAAAAATCGAATTTTGGCCAAAAATACATGAAAATTCTCAAAAAAATAAATGGCCATTTTTGAATTGGAAAAAACGTCCTCTTTCGAACCGTGCTACTCAAAAAGCTGTACTACTTTTGTGTGTCGAGATATTCGATTTTTTTCAAAATTTTGTGAGTCGAGGTATTCAATTTTAAAAATCGAATTTTGGCCAAAAATACATGAAAATTCTCAAAAAAATAAATGGCCATTTTTTAATTGAAAAAAACGTCCTCTTTCGAACCGTGCTACTCAAAAAGCTGTACTACTTATGTGAGTCGAGATATTCGAATTTTTTCAAAATTTTGTGATTCGAGGTATTCAATTTTGAAAAATCGAATTTTGGCCAAAAATACATGAAAATTCACAAAAAAATAAATGTCCATTTTTTAATTGAAAAAACGTCCTCTTTCGAACCGTGCTACTCAAAAAGCTGTACTACTTTTGTGAGTCGAGATATTCGATTTTTTTCAAAATTTTGTGAGTCGAGTTATTCAATTTTGAAAAACCGAATTTTGGCCAATAAAACATGAAAATTCCCAAAAAAATAAATGGCCATTTTTTAATTGGAAAAAACGTCCTCTTTCAAACCGTGCTACTCAAAAAGCTGTACTTCTTTTGTGAGTCGA
The DNA here is from genome assembly GCA_958299815.1 of Sarcophaga carnaria. Classification (NCBI taxonomy): domain Eukaryota; kingdom Metazoa; phylum Arthropoda; class Insecta; order Diptera; family Sarcophagidae; genus Sarcophaga; species Sarcophaga carnaria. Next base: position 31,661,576 of record OY283151.1, read on the forward strand.
GATATTCGATTTTTTTCAAAATTTTGTGAGTCGAGGTATTCAATTTTGAAAAATCGAATTTTGGCCAAAAATACATGAAAATTCTCAAAAAAATAAATGGTCATTTTTTAATTGGAAAAAACGTCCTCTTTCGAACCGTGCTACTCAAAAAGCTGTACTACTTTTCTGAGTCGAGATATTCGATTTTTTTCAAAATTTTGTGAGTCGAGGTATTCAATTTTGAAAAATCGATTTTGGCCAAAAATACATGAAAATTCTCAAAAAAATAAATGGCCATTTTTTAATTGGAAAAAACGTCCTCTTTCGAACCGTGCTACTCAAAAAGCTGTAGTACTTTTGTGAGTCGAGATATTCGATTTTTTTCAAAATTTTGTGAGTCGAGGTATTCAATTTTGAAAAATCGAATTTTGGCCAAAAATACTTGAAAATTCACAAAAAAATAAATGTTCATTTTTTAATTGTAAAAAACGTCCTCTTTCGAACCGTGCTACTCAAAAAGCTGTAGTACTTTTGTGAGTCGAGATATTCGATTTTTTTCAAAATTTTGTGAGTCGATGTATTCAATTTTAAAAAATCGAATTTTGGCCAAAAATACATGAAAATTCTTAAAAAAATAAATGGCCATTTTTTAATAGGAAAAAACGTCCTCTTTCGAACCGTGCTACTGAAAAAGCTGTACTACTTTTGTGAGTCGAGATATTCGATTTTTTTCAAAATTTTGTGAGTCGAGGATTCAATTTTAAAAAACCGAATTTTGGCCAAAAAAACATGAAAATTCTCAAAAAAATAAATGGCCATTTTTTAATTGAAAAAAACGTCCTCTTTCGAACCGTGCTACTCAAAAAGCTGTACTACTTTTGTGTGTCGAGATATTCGATTTTTTCAAAATTTTGTGAGTCGAGGTATTCAATTTAAAAAAACCGAATTTTGGCCAAAAAAACATGAAAATTCTCAAAAAAATAAATGGCCATTTTTTAATTGGAAAAAACGTCCTCTTTCGAACCGTGCTACTCAAAAAGCTGTACTACTTATGTGAGTCGAGATATTCGAATTTTTTCAAAATTTTGTGATTCGAGGTATTCAATTTTGAAAAATCGAATTTTGGCCAAAAATACATGAAAATTCACAAAAAAATAAATGTCCATTTTTTAATTGAAAAAAACGTCCTCTTTCGAACCGTGCTACTCAAAAAGCTGTACTACTTTTGTGAGTCGAGATATTCGATTTTTTTCAAAATTTTGTGAGTCGAGGTATTCAATTTTGAAAAACCGAATTTTGGCCAATAAAACATGAAAATTCCCAAAAAAACAAATGGCCATTTTTTAATTGGAAAAAACGTCCTCTTTCAAACCGTGCTACTCAAAAAGCTGTACTTCTTTTGTGAGTCGAGATATTCGATTTTTTTCAAAATTTTGTGAGTCGAGGTATTCAATTTTGAAAAATCGAATTTTGGCCAAAAATACATGAAAATTCTCAAAAAAATAAATGGTCATTTTTTAATTGGAAAAAACGTCCTCTTTCGAACCGTGCTACTCAAAAAGCTGTACTACTTTTCTGAGTCGAGATATTCGATATTTTTCAAAATTTTGTGAGTCGAGGTATTCAATTTTGAAAAATCGATTTTGGCCAAAAATACATGAAAATTCTCAAAAAAATAAATGGCCATTTTTTAATTGGAAAAAACGTCCTCTTTCGAACCGTGCTACTTAAAAAGCTGTACTACTTTTGTGAGTCGAGATATTCGATTTTTTTCAAAATTTTGTGAGTCGAGGATTCAATTTTAAAAAACCGAATTTTGGCCAAAAAAACATGAAAATTCTCAAAAAAATTAATGGCCATTTTTTAATTGGAAAAAACGTCCTCTTTCGAACCGTGCTACTCAAAAAGCTGTACTACTTTTGTGAGTCGAGATATTCGATTTTTTTCAAAATTTTGTGAGTCGAGGTATTCAATTTTGAAAAATCGAATTTTGGCCAAAAATACATGAAAATTCTCAAAAAAATAAATGTCCATTTTTTAATTGGAAAAAACGTCCTCTTTCGAACCGTGCTACTCAAAAAGCTGTACTACTTTTGTGAGTCGAGATATTCGATTTTTTTCAAAATTTTGTGAGTCGAGGTATTCAATTTTGAAAAATCGAATTTTGGCCAAAAATACATGAAAATTCTCAAAAAAATAAATGGCCATTTCTTAATTGGAACAAACGTCCTCTTTCGAACCGTGCTACTCAAAAAGCTGTACTACTTTTCTGAGTCGAGATATTCGATATTTTTCAAAATTTTGTGAGTCGAGGTATTCAATTTTGAAAAATCGAATTTTGGCCAAAAATACATGAAAATTCTCAAAAAAATAAATGCCCATTTTTAATTGGAAAAAACGTCCTCTTTCGAACCGTGCTACGCAAAAAGCTGTACTACTTTTGTGAGTCGAGATATTCGATTTTTTTCAAAATTTTGTGAGTCGAGGTATTAAATTTTGAAAAATCGAATTTTGGCCAAAAATACATGAAAATTCACAAAAAAATAAATGTTCATTTTTTAATTGGAAAAAACGTCCTTTTTCGAACCGTGCTACTCAAAAAGCTGTACTACTTTTGTGAGTCGAGATATTCGATTTTTTTCAAAATTTTGTGAGTCGAGGTATTCAATTTTGAAAAATCGAATTTTGGCCAAAAATACATGAAAATTCTCAAAAAAATAAATGGCCATTTTTTAATTGGAACAAACGTCCTCTTTCGAACCGTGCTACTCAAAAAGCTGTACTACTTTTCTGAGTCGAGATATTCGATATTTTTCAAAATTTTGTGAGTCGAGGTATTCAATTTTGAAAAATCGAATTTTGGCCAAAAATACATGAAAATTCTCAAAAAAATAAATGGCCATTTTTTAATTGCAAAAAACGTCCTCTTTCGAACCGTGCTACTCAAAAAGCTGTACTACTTTTGTGAGTCGAGATATTCGATTATTTTCAAAATTTTGTGAGTCGAGGTATTCAATTTTGAAAAATCGAATTTTGGCTAAAAATACATGAAAATTCACAAAAAAATAAATGTTCATTTTTTAATTGGAAAAAACTTCCTCTTTCGAACCGTGCTACTTAAAAAGCTGTACTACTTTTGTGAGTCGAGATATTCGATTTTTTTCAAAATTTTGTGAGTCGAGGTATTCAATTTTGAAAAATCGAATTTTGGCCAAAAATACATGAAAATTCTCAAAAAAATAAATGGCCATTTTTTAATTGGAACAAACGTCCTCTTTCGAACCGTGCTACTCAAAAAGCTGTACTACTTTTCTGAGTCGAGATATTCATTATTTTTTTCAAAATTTTGTGAGTCGAGGTATTCAATTTTGAAAAATCGAATTTTGGCCAAAAATACATGAAAATTCTCAAAAAAATAAATGGCCATTTTTTAATTGGAAAAAACGTCCTCTTTCGAACCGTGCTACGCAAAAAGCTGTACTACTTTTGTGAGTCGAGATATTCGATTTTTTTCAAAATTTTGTGAGTCGAGGTATTCAATTTTGAAAAATCGAATTTTGGCCAAAAATACATGAAAATTCTTAAAAAAATAAATGGTCATTTTTTACTTGGAAAAAACGTCCTCTTTCGAACCGTGCTACTCAAAAAGCTGTACTACTTTTGTGAGTCGAGATATTCGATTTTTTTCAAAATTTTGTGAGTCGAGGATTCAATTTTAAAAAACCGAATTTTGGCCAAAAAAACATGAAAATTCTCAAAAAAATAAATGGCCATTTTTTAATTGGAAAAAACGTCCTCTTTCGAACCGTGCTACTCAAAAAGCTGTACTACTTTTGTGTGTCGAGATATTCGATTTTTTTCAAAATTTTGTGAGTCGAGGATTCAATTTTAAAAAACCGAATTTTGGCCAAAAAAACATGAAAATTCTCAAAAAAATAAATGGCCATTTTTTAATTGGAAAAAACGTCCTCTTTCGAACCGTGCTACTCAAAATGCTGTACTACTTTTGTGTGTCGAGATATTCGATTTTTTTCAAAATTTTGTGAGTCGAGGTATTCAATTTTGAAAAATCGAATTTTGGCCAAAAGTACATGAAAATTCACAAAAAAATAAATGGCCATTTTTTAATTGGAAAAAACGTCCTCTTTCGAACCGTGCTACTCAAAAAGCTGTACTACTTTTGTGAGTCGAGATATTCGATTTTTTAAAAATTTTGTGAGTCGAGGTATTCAATTTTGAAAAATCGAATTTTGGCCAAAAATACATGAAAATTCTCAAAAAAATAAATGGCCATTTTTTAATTAGAAAAAACGTCCTCTTTCGAACCGTGCTACTCAAAAAGCTGTACTACTTTTCTGAGTCGAGATATTCGATATTTTTCAAAATTTGTGAGTCGAGGTATTCAATTTTGAAAAATCGAATTTTGGCCAAAAATACATGAAAATTCTCAAAAAAATAAATGGCCATTTTTTAATTGGAAAAAACGTCCTCTTTCGAACCGTGCTACGCAAAAAGCTGTACTACTTTTGTGAGTCGAGATATTCGATTTTTTTCAAAATTTTGTTAGTCGAGGTCTTCAATTTTGAAAAATCGAATTTTGGCCAAAAATACATGAAAATTCTTAAAAAAATAAATGGTCATTTTTTACTTGGAAAAAACGTCCTCTTTCGAACCGTGCTACTCAAAAAGCTGTACTACTTTTGTGAGTCGAGATATTCGATTTTTTTTCAAAATTTTGTGATTCGAGGATTCAATTTTAAAAAACCGAATTTTGGCCAAAAAAACATGAAAATTCTCAAAAAAATAAATGGCCATTTTTTAATTGGAAAAAACGTCCTCTTTCGAACCGTGCTACTCAAAAAGCTGTACTACTTTTGTGTGTCGAGATATTCGATTTTTTTCAAAATTTTGTGAGTCGAGGTATTCAATTTTGAAAAATCGAATTTTGGCCAAAAGTACATGAAAATTCACAAAAAAATAAATGGCCATTTTTTAATTGGAAAAAACGTCCTCTTTCGAACCGTGCTACTCAAAAAGCTGTACTACTTTTGTGAGTCGAGATATTCGATTTTTTTTAAAATTTTGTGAGTCGAGGTATTCAATTTTCAAAAACCGAATTTTGGCCAAAAAACATGAAAATTTTCAAAAAAATAAATGGCCATTTTTTAATTGAAAAAAAACGTCCTCTTTCGAACCGTGCTACTCAAAAAGCTGTACTACTTTTGTGAGTCGAGATATTCGATTTTTTTCAAAATTTTGTGAGTCGAGGTATTCAATTTTGAAAAATCGAATTTTGGCCAAAAATACATGAAAATTCTCAAAAAAATAAATGGCCATTTTTTCATTGGAAAAACGTCCTCTTTCGAACCGTGCTACTCAAAAAGCTGTACTACTTTTCTGAGTCGAGATATTCGATTTTTTTCAAAATTTTGTGAATCGATGTATTCAATTTTGAAAAATCGAATTTTGGCCAAAAATACATGAAAATTCTTAAAAAAATAAATGGTCATTTTTTAATTGGAAAAAACGTCCTCTTTCGAACCGTGCTACCTAAAAAGCTGTACTACTTTTGTGAGTCGAGATATTCGATTTTTTTCAAAATTTTGTGAGTCGAGGTATTCAATTTTAAAAAACCGAATTTTGGCCAAAAAAACATCAAAATTCTCAAAAAAATAAATGGCCATTTTTTAATTGGAAAAAACGTCCTCTTTCGAACCGTGCTACTCAAAAAGCTGTACTACTTTTGTGAGTCGAGATATTCGAATTTTTTCAAAATTTTGTGAGTCGAGGTATTCAATTTTGAAAAATCAAATTTTGGCCAAAAATACATGAAAATTCACAAAAAAATAAATGTCCATTTTTTAATTGGAAAAAACGTCCTCTTTCGAACCGTGCTACTCAAAAAGCTGTACTACTTTTGTGAGTCGAGATATTAGATTTATTTCAAAATTTTGTGAGTCGAGGTATTCAATTTTGAAAAATCGAATTTTGGCCAAAAATACATGAAAATTCTCAAAAAAATAAATGGCCATTTTTTAATTGGAAAAAACGTCCTCTTTCGAACCGTGCTACTCAAAAAGCTGTACTACTTTTGTGAGTCGAGATATTCGATTTTTTTCAAAATTTTGTGAATCGAGGTATTCAATTTTGAAAAAACGAATTTTGGCCAAAAATACATGAAAATTCTCAAAAAAATAAATGGCCATTTTTTAATTGGAAAAAACGTCCTCTTTCGAACCTTGCTACTCAAAAAGCTGTACTACTTTTCTGAGTCGAAATATTCGATATTTTTCAAAATTTTGTGAGTCGAGGTATTCAATTTTGAAAAATCGAATTTTGGCCAAAAATAAATGAAAATTCTCAAAAAAATAACTGGCCATTTTTTAATTGGAAAAAACGTCCTCTTTCGAACCGTGCTACGCAAAAAGTTGTACTACTTTTGTGAGTCGAGATATTCGATTTTTTTCAAAATTTTGTGAGTCGAGGATTCAATTTTAAAAAACCGAATTTTGGCCAAAAAACATGAAAATTCTCAAAAAAATAAATGGCCATTTTTTAATTGGAAAAAACGTCCTTTTTCGAACCGTGCTACTCAAAAAGCTGTACTACTTTTGTGTGTCGAGATATTAGATTTTTTTCAAAATTTTGTGAGTCGAGGTATTCAATTTTGAAAAATCGAATTTTGGCCAAAAATACATGAAAATTCTTAAAAAAATAAATGGCCATTTTTTAATTGCAAAAAATGTCCTCTTTCGAACCGTGCTACTCAAAAAGCTGTAGTACTTTTCTGAGTCGAGATATTCGATATTTTTCAAAATTTTGTGAGTCGAGGTATTCAATTTTGAAAAATCGAATTTTGGCCAAAAATACATGAAAATTCTCAAAAAAATAAATGGCCATTTTTTTATTGGAAAAAACGTCCTCTTTCGAACCGTGCTACGCAAAAAGCTGTACTACTTTTGTGAGTCGAGATATTCGATTTTTTTCAAAATTTTGTGAGTCGAGGTATTCAATTTTGAAAAATCGAATTTTGGCCAAAAATACATGAAAATTCTTAAAAAAATAAATGGCCATTTTTTAATTGGAAAAAACTTCCTCTTTCGAACCGTGCTACTTAAAAAGCTGTACTACTTTTGTGAGTCGAGATATTAGATTTTTTTCAAAATTTTGTGAGTCGAGGATTCAATTTTAAAAAACCGAATTTTGGCCAAAAAAACATGAAAATTCTCAAAAAAATAAATGGCCATTTTTTAATTGGAAAAAACGTCCTCTTTCGAACCGTGCTACTCAAAATGCTGTACTACTTTTGTGTGTCGAGATATTCGATTTTTTTCAAAATTTTGTGAGTCGAGGTATTCAATTTTGAAAAATCGAATTTTGGCCAAAAGTACATGAAAATTCACAAAAAAATAAATGGCCATTTTTTAATTGGAAAAAACGTCCTCTTTCGAACCGTGCTACTCAAAAAGCTGTACTACTTTTGTGAGTCGAGATATTCGATTTTTTTTAAAATTTTGTGAGTCGAGGTATTCAATTTTGAAAAACCGAATTTTGGCCAAAAAACATGAAAATTTTCAAAAAAATAAATGGCCATTTTTTAATTGAAAAAAAACGTCCTCTTTCGAACCGTGCTACTCAAAAAGCTGTACTACTTTTGTGAGTCGAGATATTCGATTTTTTTCAAAATTTTGTGAGTCGAGGTATTCAATTTTGAAAAATCGAATTTTGGCCAAAAATACATGAAAATTCTCAAAAAAATAAATGGCCATTTTTTCATTGGAAAAAACGTCCTCTTTCGAACCGTGCTACTCAAAAAGCTGTACTACTTTTCTGAGTCGAGATATTCAATTTTTTTCAAAATTTTGTGAATCGATGTATTCAATTTTGAAAAATCGAATTTTGGCCAAAAATACATGAAAATTCTCAAAAAAATAAATGGCCATTTTTTCATTGGAAAAAACGTCCTCTTTCGAACCGTGCTACTCAAAAAGCTGTACTACTTTTCTGAGTCGAGATATTCAATTTTTTTCAAAATTTTGTGAATCGATGTATTCAATTTTGAAAAATCGAATGTTGGCCAAAAATACATGAAAATTCTTAAAAAAATAAATGGTCATTTTTTAATTGGAAAAAACGTCCTCTTTCGAACCGTGCTACCTAAAAAGCTGTACTACTTTTGTGAGTCGAGATATTCGATTTTTTTCAAAATTTTGTGAGTCGAGGTATTCAATTTTAAAAAACCGAATTTTGGCCAAAAAAACATCAAAATTCTCAAAAAAATAAATGGCCATTTTTTAATTGGAAAAAAAGTCCTCTTTCGAACCGTGCTACTCAAAAAGCTGTACTACTTTTGTGAGTCGAGATATTAGATTTATTTCAAAATTTTGTGAGTCGAGGTATTCAATTTTGAAAAATCGAATTTTGGCCAAAAATACATGAAAATTCTCAAAAAAATAAATGGCCATTTTTTAATTGGAAAAAACGTCCTCTTTCGAAGCGTTCTACTCAAAAAGCTGTACTACTTTTGTGAGTCGAGATATTCGATTTTTTTCAAAATTTTGTGAATCGAGGTATTCAATTTTGAAAAAACGAATTTTGGCCAAAAATACATGAAAATTCTCAAAAAAATAAATGGCCATTTTTTAATTGGAAAAAACGTCCTCTTTCGAACCGTGCTACTCAAAAAGCTGTACTACTTTTCTGAGTCGAGATATTCGATATTTTTCAAAATTTTGTGAGTCGAGGTATTCAATTTTTAAAAATCGAATTTTGGCCAAAAATACATGAAAATTCTCAAAAAAATAACTGGCCATTTTTTAATTGGAAAAAACGTCCTCTTTCGAACCGTGCTACGCAAAAAGTTGTACTACTTTTGTGAGTCGAGATATTCGATTTTTTTCAAAATTTTGTGAGTCGAGGATTCAATTTTAAAAAACCGAATTTTGGCCAAAAAACATGAAAATTCTCAAAAAAATAAATGGCCATTTTTTAATTGGAAAAAACGTCCTTTTTCGAACCGTGCTACTCAAAAAGCTGTACTACTTTTGTGTGTCGAGATATTAGATTTTTTTCAAAATTTTGTGAGTCGAGGTATTCAATTTTGAAAAATCGAATTTTGGCCAAAAATACATGAAAATTCTTAAAAAAATAAATGGCCATTTTTTAATTGCAAAAAATGTCCTCTTTCGAACCGTGCTACTCAAAAAGCTGTACTACTTTTCTGAGTCGAGATATTCGATATTTTTCAAAATTTTGTGAGTCGAGGTATTCAATTTTGAAAAATCGAATTTTGGCCAAAAATACATGAAAATTCTCAAAAAAATAAATGGCCATTTTTTAATTGGAAAAAACATCCTCTTTCGAACCGTGCTACTCAAAAAGCTGTACTACTTTTGTGAGTCGAGATATTCGATTTTTTTCAAAATTTTGTGAATCGAGGTATTCAATTTTGAAAAATCGAATTTTGGCCAAAAATACATGAAAATTCTCAAAAAAATAAATGGCCATTTTTTTATTGGAAAAAACGTCCTCTTTCGAACCGTGCTACGCAAAAAGCTGTACTACTTTTGTGAGTCGAGATATTCGATTTTTTTCAAAATTTTGTGAGTCGAGGTATTCAATTTTGAAAAATCGAATTTTGGCCAAAAATACATGAAAATTCTTAAAAAAATAAATGGCCATTTTTTAATTGGAAAAAACTTCCTCTTTCGAACCGTGCTACTTAAAAAGCTGTACTACTTTTGTGAGTCGAGATATTAGATTTTTTTTCAAAATTTTGTGAGTCGAGGATTCAATTTTAAAAAACCGAATTTTGGCCAAAAAACATGAAAATTCTCAAAGAAATAAATGGCCATTTTTTAATTGGAAAAAACGTCCTCTTTCGAACCGTGCTACTCAAAAAGCTGTACTACTTTTGTGTGTCGAGATATTAGATTTTTTTCAAAATTTTGTGAGTCGAGGTATTCAATTTTGAAAAATCGAATTTTGGCCAAGAGTACATGAAAATTCACAAAAAAATGAATGGCCATTTTTTAATTGGAAAAAACGTCCTCTTTCGAACCGTGCTACTCAAAAAGCTGTACTACTTTTGTGAGTCGAGATATTCGATTTTATTCAAAATTTTGTGTGTCGAGGTATTCAATTTTCAAAAACCGAATTTTGGCCAAAAAACATGAAAATTTTCAAAAAAATAAATGGCCATTTTTTAATTGAAAAAAAACGTCCTCTTTCGAACCGTGCTACTCAAAAAGCTGTACTACTTTTGTGAGTCGAGATATTCGATTTTTTTCAAAATTTTGTGAGTCGAGGTATTCAATTTTGAAAAATCGAATTTTGGCCAAAAATACATGAAAATTCTCAAAAAAATAAATGGCCATTTTTTCATTGGAAAAAACGTCCTCTTTCGAACCGTGCTACTCAAAAAGCTGTACTACTTTTCTGAGTCGAGATATTCGATTTTTTTCAAAATTTTGTGAATCGATGTATTCAATTTTGAAAAATCGAATTTTGGCCAAAAATACATGAAAATCCTTAAAAAAATAAATGGTCATTTTTTAATTGGAAAAAACGTCCTCTTTCGAACCGTGCTACCTAAAAAGCTGTACTACTTTTGTGAGTCGAGATATTCGATTTTTTTCAAAATTTTGTGAGTCGAGGTATTCAATTTTAAAAAACCGAATTTTGGCCAAAAAAACATCAAAATTCTCAAAAAAATAAATGGCCATTTTTTAATTGGAAAAAACGTCCTCTTTCGAACCGTGCTACTCAAAAAGCTGTACTACTTTTGTGAGTCGAGATATTAGATTTATTTCAAAATTTTGTGAGTCGAGGTATTCAATTTTGAAAAATCGAATTTTGGCCAAAAATACATGAAAATTCTCAAAAAAATAAATGGCCATTTTTTAATTGGAAAAAACGTCCTCTTTCGAACCGTTCTACTCAAAAAGCTGTACTACTTTTGTGAGTCGAGATATTCGATTTTTTTCAAAATTTTGTGAATCGAGGTATTCAATTTTGAAAAAACGAATTTTGGCCAAAAATACATGAAAATTCTCAAAAAAATAAATGGCCATTTTTTAATTGGAAAAAACGTCCTCTTTCGAACCGTGCTACTCAAAAAGCTGTACTACTTTTCTGAGTCGAGATATTCGATATTTTTCAAAATTTTGTGAGTCGAGGTATTCAATTTTTAAAAATCGAATTTTGGCCAAAAATACATGAAAATTCTCAAAAAAATAACTGGCCATTTTTTAATTGGAAAAAACGTCCTCTTTCGAACCGTGCTACGCAAAAAGTTGTACTACTTTTGTGAGTCGAGATATTCGATTTTTTTCAAAATTTTGTGAGTCGAGGATTCAATTTTAAAAAACCGAATTTTGGCCAAAAAACATGAAAATTCTCAAAAAAATATATGGCCATTTTTTAATTGGAAAAAACGTCCTTTTTCGAACCGTGCTACTCAAAAAGCTGTACTACTTTTGTGTGTCGAGATATTAGATTTTTTTCAAAATTTTGTGAGTCGAGGTATTCAATTTTGAAAAATCGAATTTTGGCCAAAAATACATGAAAATTCTTAAAAAAATAAATGGCCATTTTTTAATTGCAAAAAATGTCCTCTTTCGAACCGTTCTACTCAAAAAGCTGTACTACTTTTCTGAGTCGAGATATTCGATATTTTTCAAAATTTTGTGAGTCGAGGTATTCAATTTTGAAAAATCGAATTTTGGCCAAAAATACATGAAAATTCTCAAAAAAATAAATGGCCATTTTTTAATTGGAAAAAACATCCTCTTTCGAACCGTGCTACTCAAAAAGCTGTACTACTTTTGTGAGTCGAGATATTCGATTTTTTTCAAAATTTTGTGAATCGAGGTATTCAATTTTGAAAAATCGAATTTTGGCCAAAAATACATGAAAATTCTTAAAAAAATAAATGGCCATTTTTTAATTGGAAAAAACTTCCTCTTTCGAACCGTGCTACTTAAAAAGCTGTACTACTTTTGTGAGTCGAGATATTAGATTTTTTTTCAAAATTTTGTGAGTCGAGGATTCAATTTTCAAAAACCGAATTTTGGCCAAAAAACATGAAAATTCTCAAAAAAATAAATGGCCATTTTTTAATTGGAAAAAACGTCCTCTTTCGAACCGTGCTACTCAAAAAGCTGTACTACTTTTGTGAGTCGAGATATTAGATTTTTTTCAAAATTTTGTGAGTCGAGGTATTCAATTTTGAAAAACCGAATTTTGGCCAATAAAACATGAAAAAACCCAAAAAAAATAAATGGCCATTTTTTAATTGGAAAAAACGTCCTCTTTCGAACCGTGCTACTCAAAAAGCTGTACTTCTTTTGTGAGTCGAGATATTCGATTTTTTGCAAAATTTTGTGAGTCGAGGTATTCAATTTTCAAAAACCGAATTTTGGCCAAAAAACATGAAAATTCACAAAAAAATAAATGTTCATTTTTTAATTGGACAAAACGTCCTCTTTCGAACCGTGCTACTCAAAAAGCTGTACTACTTTTGTGAGTCGAGATATTCGATTTTTTTCAAAATTTTGTGAGTCGAGGTATTCAATTTTGAAAAATCGAATTTTGGCCAAAAATACATGAAAATTCTCAAAAAAATAAATGGCCATTTTTTAATTGGAACAAACGTCCTCTTTCGAACCGTGCTACTCAAAAAGCTGTACTACTTTTCTGAGTCGAGATATTCATTATTTTTTTCAAAATTTTGTGAGTCGAGGTATTCAATTTTGAAAAATCGAATTTTGGCCAAAAATACATGAAAATTCTCAAAAAAATAAATGGCCATTTTTTAATTGGAAAAAACGTCCTCTTTCGAACCGTGCTACGCAAAAAGCTGTACTACTTTTGTGAGTCGAGATATTCGATTTTTTTCAAAATTTTGTGAGTCGAGGTATTCAATTTTGAAAAATCGAATTTTGGCCAAAAATACATGAAAATTCTTAAAAAAATAAATGGTCATTTTTTACTTGAAAAAAACGTCCTCTTTCGAACCGTGCTACTCAAAAAGCTGTACTACTTTTGTGAGTCGAGATATTCGATTTTTTTCAAAATTTTGTGAGTCGAGGATTCAATTTTAAAAAACCGAATTTTGGCCAAAAAAACATGAAAATTCTCAAAAAAATAAATGGCCATTTTTTAATTGGAAAAAACGTCCTCTTTCGAACCGTGCTACTCAAAAAGCTGTACTACTTTTGTGTGTCGAGATATTCGATTTTTTTCAAAATTTTGTGAGTCGAGGATTCAATTTTAAAAAACCGAATTTTGGCCAAAAAAACATGAAAATTCTCAAAAAAATAAATGGCCATTTTTTAATTGGAAAAAACGTCCTCTTTCGAACCGTGCTACTCAAAATGCTGTACTACTTTTGTGTGTCGAGATATTCGATTTTTTTCAAAATTTTGTGAGTCGAGGTATTCAATTTTGAAAAATCGAATTTTGGCCAAAAGTACATGAAAATTCACAAAAAAATAAATGGCCATTTTTTAATTGGAAAAAACGTCCTCTTTCGAACCGTGCTACTCAAAAAGCTGTACTACTTTTCTGAGTCGAGATATTCGATATTTTTCAAAATTTTGTGAGTCGAGGTATTCAATTTTGAAAAATCGAATTTTGGCCAAAAATACATGAAAATTCTCAAAAAAATAAATGGCCATTTTTTAATTGGAAAAAACGTCCTCTTTCGAACCGTGCTACGCAAAAAGCTGTACTACTTTTGTGAGTCGAGATATTCGATTTTTTTCAAAATTTTGTTAGTCGAGGTCTTCAATTTTGAAAAATCGAATTTTGGCCAAAAATACATGAAAATTCTTAAAAAAATAAATGGTCATTTTTTACTTGGAAAAAACGTCCTCTTTCGAACCGTGCTACTCAAAAAGCTGTACTACTTTTGTGAGTCGAGATATTCGATTTTTTTTCAAAATTTTGTGAGTCGAGGATTCAATTTTAAAAAACCGAATTTTGGCCAAAAAAACATGAAAATTCTCAAAAAAATAAATGGCCATTTTTTAATTGGAAAAAACGTCCTCTTTCGAACCGTGCTACTCAAAAAGCTGTACTACTTTTGTGTGTCGAGATATTCGATTTTTTTCAAAATTTTGTGAGTCGAGGTATTCAATTTTGAAAAATCGAATTTTGGCCAAAAGTACATGAAAATTCACAAAAAAATAAATGGCCATTTTTTAATTGGAAAAAACGTCCTCTTTCGAACCGTGCTACTCAAAAAGCTGTACTACTTTTGTGAGTCGAGATATTCGATTTTTTTTAAAATTTTGTGAGTCGGGGTATTCAATTTTCAAAAACCGAATTTTGGCCAAAAAACATGAAAATTTTCAAAAAAATAAATGGCCATTTTTTAATTGAAAAAAAACGTCCTCTTTCGAACCGTGCTACTCAAAAAGCTGTACTACTTTTGTGAGTCGAGATATTCGATTTTTTTCAAAATTTTGTGAGTCGAGGTATTCAATTTTGAAAAATCGAATTTTGGCCAAAAATACATGAAAATTCTCAAAAAAATAAATGGCCATTTTTTCATTGGAAAAAACGTCCTCTTTCGAACCGTGCTACTCAAAAAGCTGTACTACTTTTCTGAGTCGAGATATTCGATTTTTTTCAAAATTTTGTGAATCGATGTATTCAATTTTGAAAAATCGCATTTTGGCCAAAAATACATGAAAATTCTTAAAAAAATAAATGGTCATTTTTTAATTGGAAAAAACGTCCTCTTTCGAACCGTGCTACCTAAAAAGCTGTACTACTTTTGTGAGTCGAGATATTCGATTTTTTTCAAAATTTTGTGAGTCGAGGTATTCAATTTTAAAAAACCGAATTTTGGCCAAAAAACATCAAAATTCTCAAAAAAATAAATGGCCATTTTTTAATTGGAAAAAACGTCCTCTTTCGAACCGTGCTACTCAAAAAGCTGTACTACTTTTGTGAGTCGAGATATTCGAATTTTTTCAAAATTTTGTGAGTCGAGGTATTCAATTTTGAAAAATCAAATTTTGGCCAAAAATACATGAAAATTCACAAAAAAATAAATGTCCATTTTTTAATTGGAAAAAACGTCCTCTTTCGAACCGTGCTACTCAAAAAGCTGTACTACTTTTGTGAGTCGAGATATTCGATTTATTTCAAAATTTTGTGAGTCGAGGTATTCAATTTTGAAAAATCGAATTTTGGCCAAAAATACATGAAAATTCTTAAAAAAATAAATGGTCATTTTTTAATTGGAAAAAACGTCCTCTTTCGAACCGTGCTACTCAAAAAGCTGTACTACTTTTGTGAGTCGAGATATTCGATTTTTTTCAAAATTTTGTGAATCGAGGTATTCAATTTTGAAAAAACGAATTTTGGCCAAAAATACATGAAAATTCTCAAAAAAATAAATGGCCATTTTTTAATTGGAAAAAACGTCCTCTTTCGAACCGTGCTACTCAAAAAGCTGTACTACTTTTCTGAGTCGAGATATTCGATATTTTTCAAAATTTTGTGAGTCGAGGTATTCAATTTTGAAAAATCGAATTTTGGCCAAAAATACATGAAAATTCTCAAAAAAATAACTGGCCATTTTTTAATTGGAAAAAACGTCCTCTTTCGAACCGTGCTACGCAAAAAGTTGTACTACTTTTGTGAGTCGAGATATTCGATTTTTTTCAAAATTTTGTGAGTCGAGGATTCAATTTTAAAAAACCGAATTTTGGCCAAAAAACATGAAAATTCTCAAAAAAATAAATGGCCATTTTTTAATTGGAAAAAACGTCCTTTTTCGAACCGTGCTACTCAAAAAGCTGTACTACTTTTGTGTGTCGAGATATTAGATTTTTTTCAAAATTTTGTGAGTCGAGGTATTCAATTTTGAAAAATCGAATTTTGGCCAAAAATACATGAAAATTCTTAAAAAAATAAATGGCCATTTTTTAATTGCAAAAAATGTCCTCTTTCGAACCGTGCTACTCAAAAAGCTGTAGTACTTTTCTGAGTCGAGATATTCGATATTTTTCAAAATTTTGTGAGTCGAGGTATTCAATTTAGAAAAATCGAATTTTGGCCAAAAATACATGAAAATTCTCAAAAAAATAAATGGCCATTTTTTAATTGGAAAAAACATCCTCTTTCGAACCGTGCTACTCAAAAAGCTGTACTACTTTTGTGAGTCGAGATATTCGATTTTTTTCAAAATTTTGTGAATCGAGGTATTCAATTTTGAAAAATCGAATTTTGGCCAAAAATACATGAAAATTCTCAAAAAAATAAATGGCCATTTTTTAATTGGAAAAAACGTCCTCTTTCGAACCGTGCTACTCAAAAAGCTGTACTACTTTTCTGAGTCGAGATATTCGATATTTTTCAAAATTTTGTGAGTCGAGGTATTCAATTTTGAAAAATCGAATTTTGGCCAAAAATACATGAAAATTCTCAAAAAAATAAATGGCCATTTTTTTATTGGAAAAAACGTCCTCTTTCGAACCGTGCTACGCAAAAAGCTGTACTACTTTTGTGAGTCGAGATATTCGATTTTTTTCAAAATTTTGTGAGTCGAGGTATTCAATTTTGAAAAATCGAATTTTGGCCAAAAATACATGAAAATTCTTAAAAAAATAAATGGCCATTTTTTAATTGGAAAAAACTTCCTCTTTCGAACCGTGCTACTTAAAAAGCTGTACTACTTTTGTGAGTCGAGATATTAGATTTTTTTTCAAAATTTTGTGAGTCGAGGATTCAATTTTAAAAAACCGAATTTTGGCCAAAAAAACATGAAAATTCTCAAAAAAATAAATGGCCATTTTTTAATTGGAAAAAACGTCCTCTTTCGAACCGTGCTACTCAAAATGCTGTACTACTTTTGTGTGTCGAGATATTCGATTTTTTTCAAAATTTTGTGAGTCGAGGTCTTCAATTTTGAAAAATCGAATTTTGGCCAAAAATACATGAAAATTCTTAAAAAAATAAATGGTCATTTTTTACTTGGAAAAAACGTCCTCTTTCGAACCGTGATACTCAAAAAGCTGTACTACTTTTGTGAGTCGAGATATTCGATTTTTTTTCAAAATTTTGTCAGTCGAGGATTCAATTTTAAAAAACCGAATTTTGGCCAAAAAAACATGAAAATTCTCAAAAAAATAAATGGCCATTTTTTAATTGGAAAAAACGTCCTCTTTCGAACCGTGCTACTCAAAAAGCTGTACTACTTTTGTGTGTCGAGATATTCGATTTTTTTCAAAATTTTGTGAGTCGAGGTATTCAATTTTGAAAAATCGAATTTTGGCCAAAAGTACATGAAAATTCACAAAAAAATAAATGGCCATTTTTTAATTGGAAAAAACGTCCTCTTTCGAACCGTGCTACTCAAAAAGCTGTACTACTTTTGTGAGTCGAGATATTCGATTTTTTTTTAAATTTTGTGAGTCGAGGTATTCAATTTTCAAAAACCGAATTTTGGCCAAAAAACATGAAAATTTTCAAAAAAATAAATGGCCATTTTTTAATTGAAAAAAAACGTCCTCTTTCGAACCGTGCTACTCAAAAAGCTGTACTACTTTTGTGAGTCGAGATATTCGATTTTTTTCAAAATTTTGTGAGTCGAGGTATTCAATTTTGAAAAATCGAATTTTGGCCAAAAATACATGAAAATTCTCAAAAAAATAAATGGCCATTTTTTCATTGGAAAAAACGTCCTCTTTCGAACCGTGCTACTCAAAAAGCTGTACTACTTTTCTGAGTCGAGATATTCGATTTTTTTCAAAATTTTGTGAATCGATGTATTCAATTTTGAAAAATCGAATTTTGGCCAAAAATACATGAAAATTCTTAAAAAAATAAATGGTCATTTTTTAATTGGAAAAAACGTCCTCTTTCGAACCGTGCTACTCAAAAAGCTGTACTACTTTTGTGAGTCGAGATATTCGATTTTTTTCAAAATTTTGTGAATCGAGGTATTCAATTTTGAAAAAACGAATTTTGGCCAAAAATACATGAAAATTCTCAAAAAAATAAATGGCCATTTTTTAATTGGAAAAAACGTCCTCTTTCGAACCGTGCTACTCAAAAAGCTGTACTACTTTTCTGAGTCGAGATATTCGATATTTTTCAAAATTTTGTGAGTCGAGGTATTCAATTTTGAAAAATCTAATTTTGGCCAAAAATACATGAAAATTCTCAAAAAAATAACTGGCCATTTTTTAATTGGAAAAAACGTCCTCTTTCGAACCGTGCTACGCAAAAAGTTGTACTACTTTTGTGAGTCGAGATATTCGATTTTTTTCAAAATTTTGTGAGTCGAGGATTCAATTTTAAAAAACCGAATTTTGGCCAAAAAACATGAAAATTCTCAAAAAAATAAATGGCCATTTTTTAATTGGAAAAAACGTCCTTTTTCGAACCGTGCTACTCAAAAAGCTGTACTACTTTTGTGTGTCGAGATATTAGATTTTTTTCAAAATTTTGTGAGTCGAGGTATTCAATTTTGAAAAATCGAATTTTGGCCAAAAATACATGAAAATTCTTAAAAAAATAAATGGCCATTTTTTAATTGGAAAAAACATCCTCTTTCGAACCGTGCTACTCAAAAAGCTGTACTACTTTTGTGAGTCGAGATATTCGATTTTTTTCAAAATTTTGTGAATCGAGGTATTCAATTTTGAAAAATCGAATTTTGGCCAAAAATACATGAAAATTCTCAAAAAAATAAATGGCCATTTTTTAATTGGAAAAAACGTCCTCTTTCGAACCGTGCTACTCAAAAAGCTGTACTACTTTTCTGAGTCGAGATATTCGATATTTTTCAAAATTTTGTGAGTCGAGGTATTCAATTTTGAAAAATCGAATTTTGGCCAAAAATACATGAAAATTCTCAAAAAAATAAATGGCCATTTTTTTATTGGAAAAAACGTCCTCTTTCGAACCGTGCTACGCAAAAAGCTGTACTACTTTTGTGAGTCGAGATATTCGATTTTTTTCAAAATTTTGTGAGTCGAGGTATTCAATTTTGAAAAATCGAATTTTGGCCAAAAATACATGAAAATTCTTAAAAAAATAAATGGCCATTTTTTAATTGGAAAAAACTTCCTCTTTCGAACCGTGCTACTTAAAAAGCTGTACTACTTTTGTGAGTCGAGATATTAGATTTTTTTTCAAAATTTTGTGAGTCGAGGATTCAATTTTAAAAAACCGAATTTTGGCCAAAAAACATGAAAATTCTCAAAGAAATAAATGGCCATTTTTTAATTGGAAAAAACGTCCTCTTTCGAACCGTGCTACTCAAAAAGCTGTACTACTTTTGTGAGTCGAGATATTCGATTTTATTCAAAATTTTGTGTGTCGAGGTATTCAATTTTCAAAAACCGAATTTTGGCCAAAAAACATGAAAATTTCCAAAAAAAAATGGCCATTTTTTAATTGGAAAAAACGTCCTCTTTCGAACCGTGCTACTCAAAAAGCTGTACTACTTTTTGAGTCGAGATAGTCGATTTTTTTCAAAATTTTGTGAGTCGAGGTATTCAATTTTGAAATATCGAATTTTGGCCAAAAATACATGAAAATTCTCAAAAAAATAAATGGCCATTTTTTAATTGGAAAAAACGTCCTCTTTCGAACCGTGCTACGCAAAAAGCTGTACTACTTTTGTGAGTCGAGATATTAGATTTTTTTCAAAATTTTGTGAGTCGAGGTATTCAATTTTGAAAAATCGAATTTTGGCCAAAAATACATGAAAATTCTTAAAAAAATAAATGGCAATTTTTTAATTGGAAAAAACGTCCTCTTTCGAACCGTGCTACTTAAAAAGCTGTACTACTTTTGTGAGTCGAGATATTCCATGTTTTTCAAAATTTTGTGAGTCGAGGTATTCAATTTTGAAAAATCGAATTTTGGCCAAAAATACATGAAAATTCTTAAAAAAATAAATGGCCATTTTTTAATTGGAAAAAATGTCCTCTTTCGAACCGTGCTACCCAAAAAGCTGTACTACTTTTGTGAGTCGAGATATTCCATGTTTTTCAAAATTTTGTGAGTCGAGGTATTCAATTTTGAAAAATCGAATTTTGGCCAAAAATACATGAAAATTCTCAAAAAAATAAATGGCCATTTTTTAATTGGAAAAAACATCCTCTTTCGAACCGTGCTACTCAAAAAGCTGTACTACTTTTGTGAGTCGAGATATTCGATTTTTTTCAAAATTTTGTGAATCGAGGTATTCAATTTTGAAAAATCGAATTTTGGCCAAAAATACATGAAAATTCTCAAAAAAATAAATGGCCATTTTTTAATTGGAAAAAACGTCCTCTTTCGAACCGTGCTACTCAAAAAGCTGTACTTCTTTTCTGAGTCGAGATATTCGATATTTTTCAAAATTTTGTGAGTCAAGGTATTCAATTTTGAAAAATCGAATTTTGGCCAAAAATAAATGAAAATTCTCAAAAAAATAAATGGCCATTTTTTTATTGGAAAAAACGTCCTCTTTCGAACCGTGCTACGCAAAAAGCTGTACTACTTTTGTGAGTCGAGATATTCGATTTTTTTCAAAATTTTGTGAGTCGAGGTATTCAATTTTGAAAAATCGAATTTTGGCCAAAAATACATGAAAATTCTTAAAAAAATAAATGGCCATTTTTTAATTGGAAAAAACTTCCTCTTTCGAACCGTGCTACTTAAAAAGCTGTACTACTTTTGTGAGTCGAGATATTAGATTTTTTTTCAAAATTTTGTGAGTCGAGGATTCAATTTTAAAAAACCGAATTTTGGCCAAAAAACATGAAAATTCTCAAAAAAATAAATGGCCATTTTTTAATTGGAAAAAAGTCCTCTTTCGAACCGTGCTACTCAAAAAGCTGTACTACTTTTCTGAGTCGAGATATTCGATATTTTTCAAAATTTTGTGAGTCGAGGTATTCAATTTTGAAAAATCGAATTTTGGCCAAAAGTACATGAAAATTCACAAAAAAATGAATGGCCATTTTTTAATTGGAAAAAACGTCCTCTTTCGAACCGTGCTACTCAAAAAGCTGTACTACTTTTGTGAGTCGAGATATTCGATTTTATTCAAAATTTTGTGTGTCGAGGTATTCAATTTTCAAAAACCGAATTTTGGCCAAAAAACATGAAAATTTTCAAAAAAATAAATGGCCATTTTTTAATTGGAAAAAACGTCCTCTTTCGAACCGTGCTACTCAAAAAGCTGTACTACTTTTTGAGTCGAGATAGTCGATTTTTTTCAAAATTTTGTGAGTCGAGGTATTCAATTTTGAAAAACCGAATTTTGGCCAATAAAACATGAAAATTCTCAAAAAAATAAATGGCCATTTTTTAATTGGAAAAAACGTCCTATTTCGAACCGTGCTACTCAAAAAGCTGTACTACTTTTGTGAGTCGAGATATTCGATATTTTTCAAAATTTTGTGAGTCGAGGTATTCAATTTTGAAATATCGAATTTTGGCCAAAAATACATGAAAATTCTCAAAAAAATAAATGGCCATTTTTTAATTGGAAAAAACGTCCTCTTTCGAACCGTGCTACGCAAAAAGCTGTACTATTTTTGTGAGTCGAGATATTAGATTTTTTTCAAAATTTTGTGAGTCGAGGTATTCAATTTTGAAAAATCGAATTTTGGCCAAAAATACATGAAAATTCTTAAAAAAATAAATGGCAATTTTTTAATTGGAAAAAACGTCCTCTTTCGAACCGTGCTACTTAAAAAGCTGTACTACTTTTGTGAGTCGAGATATTCGATTTTTTTCAAAATTTTGTGAATCGAGGTATTCAATTTTGAAAAAACGAATTTTGGCCAAAAATACATGAAAATTCTCAAAAAAATAAATGGCCATTTTTTAATTGGAAAAAACGTCCTCTTTCGAACCGTGCTACTCAAAAAGCTGTACTACTTTTCTGAGTCGAGATATTCGATATTTTTCAAAATTTTGTGAGTCGAGGTATTCAATTTTGAAAAATCGAATTTTGGCCAAAAATACATGAAAATTCTCAAAAAAATAACTGGCCATTTTTTAATTGGAAAAAACGTCCTCTTTCGAACCGTGCTACGCAAAAAGTTTTACTACTTTTGTGAGTCGAGATATTCGATTTTTTTCAAAATTTTGTGAGTCGAGGTATTCAATTTTGAAAAATCGAATTTTGGCCAAAAATACATGAAAATTCTTAAAAAAATAAATGGCCATTTTTTAATTGGAAAAAACGTCCTCTTTCGAACCGTGCTACTTAAAAAGCTGTACTACTTTTGTGAGTCGAGATATTCGAAATTTTTCAAAATTTTGTGAGTCGAGGATTCAATTTTAAAAAACCGAATTTTGGCCAAAAAACATGAAAATTCTCAAAAAAATAAATGGCCATTTTTTAATTGGAAAAAACGTCCTTTTTCGAACCGTGCTACTCAAAAAGCTGTACTACTTTTGTGTGTCGAGATATTAGATTTTTTTCAAAATTTTGTGAGTCGAGGTATTCAATTTTGAAAAATCGAATTTTGGCCAAAAATACATGAAAATTCTTAAAGAAATAAATGGCCATTTTTTAATTGGAAAAAATGTCCTCTCTCGAACCGTGCTACCCAAAAAGCTGTACTACTTTTGTGAGTCGAGATATTCCATGTTTTTCAAAATTTTGTGAGTCGAGGTATTCAATTTTGAAAAATCGAATTTTGGCCAAAAATACATGAAAATTCTCAAAAAAATAAATGGCCATTTTTTAATTGGAAAAAACATCCTCTTTCGAACCGTGCTACTCAAAAAGCTGTACTACTTTTGTGAGTCGAGATATTCGATTTTTTTCAAAATTTTGTGAATCGAGGTATTCAATTTTGAAAAATCGAATTTTGGCCAAAAATACATGAAAATTCTCAAAAAAATAAATGGCCATTTTTTAATTGGAAAAAACGTCCTCTTTCGAACAGTGCTACTCAAAAAGCTGTACTACTTTTCTGAGTCGAGATATTCGATATTTTTCAAAATTTTGTGAGTCGAGGTATTCAATTTTGAAAAATCGAATTTTGGCCAAAAATACATGAAAATTCTCAAAAAAATAAATGGCCATTTTTTTTATTGGAAAAAACGTCCTCTTTCGAACCGTGCTACGCAAAAAGCTGTACTACTTTTGTGAGTCGAGATATTCGATTTTTTTCAAAATTTTGTGAGTCGAGGTATTCAATTTTGAAAAATCGAATTTTGGCCAAAAATACATGAAAATTCTTAAAAAAATAAATGGCCATTTTTTAATTGGAAAAAACTTCCTCTTTCGAACCGTGCTACTTAAAAAGCTGTACTACTTTTTGAGTCGAGATAGTCGATTTTTTTCAAAATTTTGTGAGTCGAGGTATTCAATTTTGAAAAACCGAATTTTGGCCAATAAAACATGAAAATTCTCAAAAAAATAAATGGCCATTTTTTAATTGGAAAAAACGTCCTCTTTCGAACCGTGCTACTCAAAAAGCTGTACTACTTTTGTGAGTCGAGATATTCGATATTTTTCAAAATTTTGTGAGTCGAGGTATTCAATTTTGAAATATCGAATTTTGGCCAAAAATACATGAAAATTCTCAAAAAAATAAATGGCCATTTTTTAATTGGAAAAAACGTCCTCTTTCGAACCGTGCTACGCAAAAAGCTGTACTACTTTTGTGAGTCGAGATATTCGATTTTTTTCAAAATTTTATGAGTCGAGGTATTCAATTTTGAAAAATCGAATTTTGGCCAAAAATACATGAAAATTCTTAAAAAAATAAATGGCAATTTTGTAATTGGAAAAAACGTCCTCTTTCGAACCGTGCTACTTAAAAAGCTGTACTACTTTTGTGAGTCGAGATATTCGATTTTTTTCAAAATTTTGTGAGTCGAGGATTCAATTTTGAAAAATCGAATTTTGGCCAAAAATACATGAAAATTCTCAAAAAAATAAATGGCCATTTTTTAATTGGAAAAAACGTCCTCTTTCGAACCGTGCTACTCAAAAAGCTGTACTACTTTTGTGAGTCGAGATATTCGATTTTTTTCAAAATTTTGTGAATCGAGGTATTCAATTTTGAAAAATCGAATTTTGGCCAAAAATACATGAAAATTCTCAAAAAAATAACTGGCCATTTTTTAATTGGAAAAAACGTCCTCTTTTACTAGTTGTACTACTTTTGTGAGTCGAGATATTCGATTTTTTTCAAAATTTTGTGAGTCGAGGTATTCAATTTTGAAAAATCGAATTTTGGCCAAAAATACATGAAAATTCTCAAAAAAATAAATGGCCATTTTTTAATTGGAAAAAACGTCCTCTTTCGAACCGTGCTACTTAAAAAGCTGTACTACTTTTGTGAGTTAGTTAGAGTTATTAGATATTAGATTTTTTTCAAAATTTTGTGAGTCGAGGTATTCAATTTTGAAAAATCGAATTTTGGCCAAAAATACATGAAAATTCTTAAAAAAATAAACGGTCATTTTTTAATTGGAAAAAACGTCCTCTTTCGAACCGTGCTACCCAAAAAGCTGTACTACTTTTGTGAGTCGAGATATTCCATGTTTTTCAAAATTTTGTGAGTCGAGGTATTCAATTTTGAAAAATCGAATTTTGGCCAAAAATACATGAAAATTCTCAAAAAAATAAATGGCCATTTTTTAATTGGAAAAAACATCCTCTTTCGAACCGTGCTACTCAAAAAGCTGTACTACTTTTGTGAGTCGGGATATTCGATTTTTTTCAAAATTTTGTGAATCGAGGTATTCAATTTTGAAAAATCGAATTTTGGCCAAAAATACATGAAAATTCTCAAAAAAATAAATGGCCATTTTTTAATTGGAAAAAACGTCCTCTTTCGAACCGTGCTACGCAAAAAGCTGTACTACTTTTGTGAGTCGAGATATTCGATTTTTTTCAAAATTTTGTGAGTCGAGGTATTCAATTTTGAAAAATCGAATTTTGGCCAAAAATACATGAAAATTCTCAAAAAAATAAATGGCCATTTTTTAATTGGAAAAAACATCCTCTTTCGAACCGTGCTACTCAAAAAGCTGTACTACTTTTGTGAGTCGAGATATTCGATTTTTTTCAAAATTTTGTGAATCGAGGTATTCAATTTTGAAAAATCGAATTTTGGCCAAAAATACATGAAAATTCTCAAAAAAATAAATGGCCATTTTTTTATTGGAAAAAACGTCCTCTTTCGAACCGTGCTACGCAAAAAGCTGTACTACTTTTGTGAGTCGAGATATTCGATTTTTTTCAAAATTTTGTGAGTCGATGTATTCAATTTTGAAAAATCGAATTTTGGCCAAAAATACATGAAAATTCTTAAAAAAATAAATGGCCATTTTTTAATTGGAAAAAACTTCCTCTTTCGAACCGTGCTACTTAAAAAGCTGTACTACTTTTGTGAGTCGAGATATTAGATTTTTTTTCAAAATTTTGTGAGTCGAGGATTCAATTTTAAAAAACCGAATTTTGGCCAAAAAACATGAAAATTCTCAAAGAAATAAATGGCCATTTTTTAATTGGAAAAAACGTCCTCTTTCGAACCGTGCTACTCAAAAAGCTGTACTACTTTTGTGAGTCGAGATATTCGATTTTATTCAAAATTTTGTGTGTCGAGGTATTCAATTTTCAAAAACCGAATTTTGGCCAAAAAACATGAAAATTTCCAAAAAAAAAAAATGGCCATTTTTTAATTGGAAAAAACGTCCTCTTTCGAACCGTGCTACTCAAAAAGCTGTACTACTTTTTGAGTCGAGATAGTCGATTTTTTTCAAAATTTTGTGAGTCGAGGTATTCAATTTTGAAATATCGAATTTTGGCCAAAAATACATGAAAATTCTCAAAAAAATAAATGGCCATTTTTTAATTGGAAAAAACGTCCTCTTTCGAACCGTGCTACGCAAAAAGCTGTACTACTTTTGTGAGTCGAGATATTAGATTTTTTTCAAAATTTTGTGAGTCGAGGTATTCAATTTTGAAAAATCGAATTTTGGCCAAAAATACATGAAAATTCTTAAAAAAATAAATGGCAATTTTTTAATTGGAAAAAACGTCCTCTTTCGAACCGTGCTACTTAAAAAGCTGTACTACTTTTGTGAGTCGAGATATTCGATTTTTTTCAAAATTTTGTGAATCGAGGTATTCAATTTTGAAAAAACGAATTTTGGCCAAAAATACATGAAAATTCTCAAAAAAATAAATGGCCATTTTTTAATTGGAAAAAACGTCCTCTTTCGAACCGTGCTACTCAAAAAGCTGTACTACTTTTCTGAGTCGAGATATTCGATATTTTTCAAAATTTTGTGAGTCGAGGTATTCAATTTTGAAAAATCGAATTTTGGCCAAAAATACATGAAAATTCTCAAAAAAATAACTGGCCATTTTTTAATTGGAAAAAACGTCCTCTTTCGAACCGTGCTACGCAAAAAGTTGTACTACTTTTGTGAGTCGAGATATTCGATTTTTTTCAAAATTTTGTGAGTCGAGGTATTCAATTTTGAAAAATCGAATTTTGGCCAAAAACACATGAAAATTCTTAAAAAAATAAATGGCCATTTTTTAATTGGAAAAAACGTCCTCTTTCGAACCGTGCTACTTAAAAAGCTGTACTACTTTTGTGAGTCGAGATATTCGAAATTTTTCAAAATTTTGTGAGTCGAGGATTCAATTTTAAAAAACCGAATTTTGGCCAAAAAACATGAAAATTCTCAAAAAAATAAATGGCCATTTTTTAATTGGAAAAAACGTCCTTTTTCGAACCGTGCTACTCAAAAAGCTGTACTACTTTTGTGTGTCGAGATATTAGATTTTTTTCAAAATTTTGTGAGTCGAGGTATTCAATTTTGAAAAATCGAATTTTGGCCAAAAATACATGAAAATTCTTAAAAAAATAAATGGCCATTTTTTAATTGGAAAAAATGTCCTCTTTCGAACCGTGCTACCCAAAAAGCTGTACTACTTTTGTGAGTCGAGATATTCCATGTTTTTCAAAATTTTGTGAGTCGAGGTATTCAATTTTGAAAAATCGAATTTTGGCCAAAAATACATGAAAATTCTCAAAAAAATAAATGGCCATTTTTTAATTGGAAAAAACATCCTCTTTCGAACCGTGCTACTCAAAAAGCTGTACTACTTTTGTGAGTCGAGATATTCGATTTTTTTCAAAATTTTGTGAATCGAGGTATTCAATTTTGAAAAATCGAATTTTGGCCAAAAATACATGAAAATTCTCAAAAAAATAAATGGCCATTTTTTAATTGGAAAAAACGTCCTCTTTCGAACCGTGCTACTCAAAAAGCTGTACTACTTTTCTGAGTCGAGATATTCGATATTTTTCAAAATTTTGTGAGTCGAGGTATTCAATTTTGAAAAATCGAATTTTGGCCAAAAATACATGAAAATTCTCAAAAAAATAAATGGCCATTTTTTTATTGGAAAAAACGTCCTCTTTCGAACCGTGCTACTTAAAAAGCTGTACTACTTTTGTGAGTCGAGATATTCGATTTTTTTCAAAATTTTGTGAATCGAGGTATTCAATTTTGAAAAAACGAATTTTGGCCAAAAATACATGAAAATTCTCAAAAAAATAAATGGCCATTTTTTAATTGGAAAAAACGTCCTCTTTCGAACCGTGCTACTCAAAAAGCTGTACTACTTTTGTGAGTCGAGATATTCCATGTTTTTCAAAATTTTGTGAGTCGAGGTATTCAATTTTGAAAAATCGAATTTTGGCCAAAAATACATGAAAATTCTCAAAAAAATAAATGGCCATTTTTTAATTGGAAAAAACATCCTCTTTCGAACCGTGCTACTCAAAAAGCTGTACTACTTTTGTGAGTCGAGATATTCGATTTTTTTCAAAATTTTGTGAATCGAGGTATTCAATTTTGAAAAATCGAATTTTGGCCAAAAATACATGAAAATTCTCAAAAAAATAAATGGCCATTTTTTAATTGGAAAAAACGTCCTCTTTCGAACCGTGCTACTCAAAAAGCTGTACTACTTTTCTGAGTCGAGATATTCGATATTTTTCAAAATTTTGTGAGTCGAGGTATTCAATTTTGAAAAATCGAATTTTGGCCAAAAATACATGAAAATTCTCAAAAAAATAAATGGCCATTTTTTTTATTGGAAAAAACGTCCTCTTTCGAACCGTGCTACGCAAAAAGCTGTACTACTTTTGTGAGTCGAGATATTCGATTTTTTTCAAAATTTTGTGAGTCGAGGTATTCAATTTTGAAAAATCGAATTTTGGCCAAAAATACATGAAAATTCTTAAAAAAATAAATGGCCATTTTTTAATTGGAAAAAACTTCCTCTTTCGAACCGTGCTACTTAAAAAGCTGTACTACTTTTGTGAGTCGAGATATTAGATTTTTTTTCAAAATTTTGTGAGTCGAGGATTCAATTTTAAAAAACCGAATTTTGGCCAAAAAACATGAAATTTCTCAAAAAAATAAATGGCCATTTTTTAATTGGAAAAAACGTCCTCTTTCGAACCGTGCTACTCAAAAAGCTGTACTACTTTTGTGTGTCGAGATATTAAATTTTTTTCAAAATTTTGTGAGTCGAGGTATTCAATTTTGAAAAATCGAATTTTGGCCAAAAGTACATGAAAAGTCACAAAAAAATAAATGGCCATTTTTTAATTGGAAAAAACGTCCTCTTTCGAACCGTGCTACTCAAAAAGCTGTACTACTTTTGTGAGTCGAGATATTCGATTTTATTCAAAATTTTGTGTGTCGAGGTATTCAATTTTCAAAAACCGAATTTTGGCCAAAAAACATAAAAATTTTCAAAAAAATAAATGGCCATTTTTTAATTGGAAAAAACGTCCTCTTTCGAACCGTGCTACTCAAAAAGCTGTACTACTTTTTGAGTCGAGATAGTCGATTTTTTTCAAAATTTTGTGAGTCGAGGTATTCAATTTTGAAAAACCGAATTTTGGCCAATAAAACATGAAAATTCTCAAAAAAATAAATGGCCATTTTTTAATTGGAAAAAACGTCCTCTTTCGAACCGTGCTACTCAAAAAGCTGTACTACTTTTGTGAGTCGAGATATTCGATATTTTTCAAAATTTTGTGAGTCGAGGTATTCAATTTTGAAATATCGAATTTTGGCCAAAAATACATGAAAATTCTCAAAAAAATAAATGGCCATTTTTTAATTGAAAAAAACGTCCTCTTTCGAACCGTGCTACGCAAAAAGCTGTACTACTTTTGTGAGTCGAGATATTCGATTTTTTTCAAAATTTTATGGGTCGAGGTATTCAATTTTGAAAAATCGAATTTTGGCCAAAAATACATGAAAATTCTTAAAAAAATAAATGGCAATTTTTTAATTGGAAAAAACGTCCTCTTTCGAACCGTGCTACTTAAAAAGCTGTACTACTTTTGTGAGTCGAGATATTCGATTTTTTTCAAAATTTTGTGAGTCGAGGATTCAATTTTGAAAAATCGAATTTTGGCCAAAAATACATGAAAATTCTCAAAAAAATAAATGGCCATTTTTTAATTGGAAAAAACGTCCTCTTTCGAACCGTGCTACTCAAAAAGCTGTACTACTTTTGTGAGTCGAGATATTCGATTTTTTTCAAAATTTTGTGAGTCGAGGTATTCAATTTTGAAAAATCGAATTTTGGCCAAAAATACATGAAAATTCTCAAAAAAATAACTGGCCATTTTTTAATTGGAAAAAACGTCCTCTTTCGAACCGTGCTACGCAAAAAGTTGTACTACTTTTGTGAGTCGAGATATTCGATTTTTTTCAAAATTTTGTGAGTCGAGGTATTCAATTTTGAAAAATCGAATTTTGGCCAAAAATACATGAAAATTCTCAAAAAAATAAATGGCCATTTTTTAATTGGAAAAAACGTCCTCTTTCGAACCGTGCTACTTAAAAAGCTGTACTACTTTTGTGAGTCGAGATATTAGATTTTTTTCAAAATTTTGTGAGTCGAGGTATTCAATTTTGAAAAATCGAATTTTGGCCAAAAATACATGAAAATTCTTAAAAAAATAAATGGTCATTTTTTAATTGGAAAAAACGTCCTCTTTCGAACCGTGCTACCCAAAAAGCTGTACTACTTTTGTGAGTCGAGATATTCCATGTTTTTCAAAATTTTGTGAGTCGAGGTATTCAATTTTGAAAAATCGAATTTTGGCCAAAAATACATGAAAATTCTCAAAAAAATAAATGGCCATTTTTTAATTGGAAAAAACATCCTCTTTCGAACCGTGCTACTCAAAAAGCTGTACTACTTTTGTGAGTCGAGATATTCGATTTTTTTCAAAATTTTGTGAATCGAGGTATTCAATTTTGAAAAATCGAATTTTGGCCAAAAATACATGAAAATTCTCAAAAAAATAAATGGCCATTTTTTAATTGGAAAAAACGTCCTCTTTCGAACCGTGCTACTCAAAAAGCTGTACTACTTTTCTGAGTCGAGATATTCGATATTTTTCAAAATTTTGTGAGTCGAGGTATTCAATTTTGAAAAATCGAATTTTGGCCAAAAATACATGAAAATTCTCAAAAAAATAAATGGCCATTTTTTAATTGGAAAAAACGTCCTCTTTCGAACCGTGCTACGCAAAAAGCTGTACTACTTTTGTGAGTCGAGATATTCGATTTTTTTCAAAATTTTGTGAGTCGAGGTATTCAATTTTGAAAAATCGAATTTTGGCCAAAAATACATGAAAATTCTTAAAAAAATAAATTGCCATTTTTTAATTGGAAAAAACTTCCTCTTTCGAACCGTGCTACTTAAAAAGCTGTACTACTTTTGTGAGTCGAGATATTAGATTTTTTTTCAAAATTTTGTGAGTCGAGGATTCAATTTTAAAAAACCGAATTTTGGCCAAAAAACATGAAAATTCTCAAAAAAATAAATGGCCATTTTTTAATTGGAAAAAACGTCCTCTTTCGAACCGTGCTACTCAAAAAGCTGTACTACTTTTGTGTGTCGAGATATTAGATTTTTTTCAAAATTTTGTGAGTCGAGGTATTCAATTTTGAAAAATCGAATTTTGGCCAAAAGTACATGAAAATTCACAAAAAAATAAATGGCCATTTTTTAATTGGAAAAAACGTCCTCTTTCGAACCGTGCTACTCAAAAAGCTGTACTACTTTTGTGAGTCGAGATATTCGATTTTATTCAAAATTTTGTGTGTCGAGGTATTCAATTTTCAAAAACCGAATTTTGGCCAAAAATACATGAAAATTCTCAAAAAAATAAATGGCCATTTTTTAATTGGAAAAAACGTCCTCTTTCGAACCGTGCTACGCAAAAAGCTGTACTACTTTTGTGAGTCGAGATATTCGATTTTTTTCAAAATTTTGTGAGTCGAGGTATTCAATTTTGAAAAATCGAATTTTGGCCAAAAATACATGAAAATTCTCAAAAAAATAAATGGCCATTTTTTAATTGGAAAAAACGTCCTCTTTCGAACCGTGCTACACAAAAAGCTGTACTACTTTTGTGAGTCGAGATATTCGATTTTTTTCAAAATTTTGTGAGTCGAGGTATTCAATTTTGAAAAACCGAATTTTGGCCAATAAAACATGAAAATTCTCAAAAAAATAAATGGCCATTTTTTAATTGGAAAAAACGTCCTCTTTCGAACCGTGCTACTCAAAAAGCTGTACTACTTTTGTGAGTCGAGATATTCGATATTTTTCAAAATTTTGTGAGTCGAGGTATTCAATTTTGAAATATCGAATTTTGGCCAAAAATACATGAAAATTCTCAAAAAAATAAATGGCCATTTTTTAATTGGAAAAAACGTCCTCTTTCGAACCGTGCTACGCAAAAAGCTGTACTACTTTTGTGAGTCGAGATATTCGATTTTTTTCAAAATTTTGTGAGTCGAGGTATTCAATTTTGAAAAATCGAATTTTGGCCAAAAATACATGAAAATTCTCAAAAAAAATAACTGGCCATTTTTTAATTGGAAAAAACGTCCTCTTTCGAACCGTGCTACGCAAAAAGTTGTACTACTTTTGTGAGTCGAGATATTCGATTTTTTTCAAAATTTTGTGAGTCGAGGTATTCAATTTTGAAAAATCGAATTTTGGCCAAAAATACATGAAAATTCTTAAAAAAATAAATGGCCATTTTTTAATTGGAAAAACGTCCTCTTTCGAACCGTGCTACTTAAAAAGCTGTACTACTTTTGTGAGTCGAGATATTAGATTTTTTTCAAAATTTTATGAGTCGAGGTATTCAATTTTGAAAAATCGAATTTTGGCCAAAAATACATGAAAATTCTTAAAAAAATAAATGGTCATTTTTTAATTGGAAAAAACGTCCTCTTTCGAACCGTGCTACCCAAAAAGCTGTACTACTTTTGTGAGTCGAAATATTCGATTTTTTTCAAAATTTTGTGAGTCGAGGTATTCAATTTTGAAAAACCGAATTTTGGCCAAAAAACATGAAAATTCTCAAAAAAATAAATGGCCATTTTTTAATTAGAAAAAACGTCCTCTTTCGAACCGTGCTACTCAAAAAGCTGTACTACTTTTGTGAGTTGAGATATTCGATTTTTTTCAAAATTTTGTGAGTCGGGGTATTCATATATATATTTTTGGAAAATCGAATTTTGGCCAAAAATACATGAAAATTCTCAAAAAAATAAATGGCCATTTTTTAATTGGAAAAAACGTCCTCTTTCGAACCGTGCTACTCAAAAAGCTGTACTACTTTTGTGAGTCGAGATATTCGATTTTTTTCAAAATTTTGTGAGTCGAGGTATTCAATTTTGAAAAATCGAATTTTGGCCAAAAATACATGAAAATTCTCAAAAAAATAAATGGCCATTTTTTAATTGGAAAAAACGTTCTCTTTCGAACCGTGCTACCCAAAAAGCTGTACTACTTTTGTGAGTCGAGATATTCGATTTTTTTCAAAATTTTGTGAGTCGAGGTATTCAATTTTGAAAAATCGAATTTTGGCCAAAAGTACATGAAAATTCACAAAAAAATAAATGGCCATTTTTTAATTGGAAAAAACGTCCTCTTTCGAACCGTGCTACTCAAAAAGCTGTACTTCTTTTGTGAGTCGAGATATTCGATTTTATTCAAAATTTTGTGTGTCGAGGTATTCAATTTTGAAAAATCGAATTTTGGCCAAAAATACATGAAAATTCTCAAAAAAATAAATGGCCATTTTTTAATTGGAAAAAACGTCCTCTTTCGAACCGTGCTACGCAAAAAGCTGTACTACTTTTGTGAGTCGAGATATTCGATTTTTTTCAAAATTTTGTGAGTCGAGGTATTCAATTTTGAAAAATCGAATTTTGGCCAAAAATACATGAAAATTCTCAAAAAAATAAATGGCCATTTTTTAATTGGAAAAAACGTCCTCTTTCGAACCGTGCTACGCAAAAAGCTGTACTACTTTTGTGAGTCGAGATATTCGATTTTTTTCAAAATTTTGTGAGTCGAGGTATTCAATTTTGAAAAACCGAATTTTGGCCAATAAAACATGAAAATTCTCAAAAAAATAAATGGCCATTTTTTAATTGGAAAAAACGTCCTCTTTCGAACCGTGCTACTCAAAAAGCTGTACTACTTTTGTGAGTCGAGATATTCGATATTTTTCAAAATTTTGTGAGTCGAGGTATTCAATTTTGAAATATCGAATTTTGGCCAAAAATACATGAAAATTCTCAAAAAAATAAATGGCCATTTTTTAATTGGAAAAAACGTCCTCTTTCGAACCGTGCTACGCAAAAAGCTGTACTACTTTTCTGAGTCGAGATATTCGACTTTTTTCAAAATTTTGTGAGTCGAGGTATTCAATTTTGAAAAATCGAATTTTGGCCAAAAATACATGAAAATTCTCAAAAAAATAACTGGCCATTTTTTAATTGGAAAAAACGTCCTCTTTCGAACCGTGCTACGCAAAAAGTTGTACTACTTTTGTGAGTCGAGATATTCGATTTTTTTCAAAATTTTGTGAGTCGAGGTATTCAATTTTGAAAAATCGAATTTTGGCCAAAAATACATGAAAATTCTTAAAAAAATAAATGGCCATTTTTTAATTGGAAAAAACGTCCTCTTTCGAACCGTGCTACTTAAAAAGCTGTACTACTTTTGTGAGTCGAGATATTAGATTTTTTTCAAAATTTTATGAGTCGAGGTATTCAATTTTGAAAAATCGAATTTTGGCCAAAAATACATGAAAATTCTTAAAAAAATAAATGGTCATTTTTTAATTGGAAAAAACGTCCTCTTTCGAACCGTGCTACCCAAAAAGCTGTACTACTTTTGTGAGTCGAAATATTCGATTTTTTTCAAAATTTTGTGAGTCGAGGTATTCAATTTTGAAAAACCGAATTTTGGCCAAAAAACATGAAAATTCTCAAAAAAATAAATGGCCATTTTTTAATTAGAAAAAACGTCCTCTTTCGAACCGTGCTACTCAAAAAGCTGTACTACTTTTGTGAGTTGAGATATTCGATTTTTTTCAAAATTTTGTGAGTCGGGGTATTCATATATATATTTTTGGAAAATCGAATTTTGGCCAAAAATACATGAAAATTCTCAAAAAAATAAATGGCCATTTTTTAATTGGAAAAAACGTCCTCTTTCGAACCGTGCTACTCAAAAAGCTGTACTTCTTTTGTGAGTCGAGATATTCGTTTTTTTCAAAATTTTGTGAGTCGAGGTATTCAATTTTGAAAAATCGAATTTTGGCCAAAAATACATGAAAATTCTCAAAAAAAATAAATGGCCATTTTTTAATTGGAAAAAACGTCCTCTTTCGAACCGTGCTACTCAAAAAGCTGTACTACTTTTGTGAGTCGAGATATTCGATTTTTTTCAAAATTTTGTGAGTCGAGGTATTCAATTTTGAAAAATCGAATTTTGGCCAAAAATACATGAAAATTCACAAAAAAATAAATGTCCATTTTTTAATTGGAAAAAACGTCCTCTTTCGAACCGTGCTACTCAAAAAGCTGTACTTCTTTTGTGAGTCGAGATATTCGATTTTTTTCAACATTTTGTGAGTCGACGTATTCAATTTTGAAAAATCGAATTTTGGCCAAAAAACATGAAAATT
The DNA here is from genome assembly GCA_958299815.1 of Sarcophaga carnaria. NCBI lineage: Eukaryota > Metazoa > Arthropoda > Insecta > Diptera > Sarcophagidae > Sarcophaga > Sarcophaga carnaria. Next base: position 31,696,600 of record OY283151.1, read on the forward strand.
CTCAAAAAAATAAATGGCCATTTTTTAATTGGAAAAAACGTCCTCTTTCGAACCGTGCTACTCAAAAAGCTGTACTAGCTTTGTGAGTCGAGATATTCGATGTTTTTCAAAATTTTGTGAGTCGAGGTATTCAATTTTGAAAAATCGAATTTTGGCCAAAAATACATGAAAATTCTCAAAAAAATAAATGGCCATTTTTTAATTGGAAAAAACGTCCTCTTTCGAACCGTGCTACTCAAAAAGCTGTACTTCTTTTGTGAGTCGAGATATTCGTTTTTTTCAAAATTTTGTGAGTCGAGGTATTCAATTTTGAAAAATCGAATTTTGGCCAAAAATACATGAAAATTCTCAAAAAAAATAAATGGCCATTTTTTAATTGGAAAAAACGTCCTCTTTCGAACCGTGCTACTCAAAAAGCTGTACTACTTTTGTGAGTCGAGATATTCGATTTTTTTCAAAATTTTGTGAGTCGAGGTATTCAATTTTGAAAAATCGAATTTTGGCCAAAAAACATGAAAATTCTCAAAAAAATAAATGTCCATTTTTTAATTGGAAAAAACGTCCTCTTTCGAACCGTGCTACTCAAAAAGCTGTACTACTTTTGTGAGTCGAGATATTCGATTTTTTTCAACATTTTGTGAGTCGACGTATTCAATTTTAAAAAACCGAATTTTGGCCAAAAAACATGAAAATTCTCAAAAAAATAAATGGCCATTTTTTAATTGGAAAAAACGTCCTCTTTCGAACCGTGCTACCCAAAAAGCTGTACTACTTTTGTGAGTCGAGATATTCGATGTTTTTCAAAATTTTGTGAGTCGAGGTATTCAATTTTGAAAAATCGAATTTTGGCCAAAAATACATGAAAATTCTCAAAAAAATAAATGGCAATTTTTTAATTGGAAAAAACATCCTCTTTCGAACTGTGCTACTCAAAAAGCTGTACTACTTTTGTGAGTCGAGATATTCGATTTTTTTCAAAATTTTGTGAGTCGAGGATTCAATTTTAAAAAACCGAATTTTGGCCAAAAAAACATGAAAATTCTCAAAAAAATAAATGGCCATTTTTTAATTGGAAAAAACGTCCTCTTTCGAACCGTGCTACTCAAAAAGCTGTACTACTTTTGTGTGTCGAGATATTCGATTTTTTTCAAAATTTTGTGAGTCGAGGTATTCAATTTTGAAAAACCGAATTTTGGCCAAAAAACATGAAAATTCTCAAAAAAATAAATGGCCATTTTTTAATTGGAAAAAACGTCCTCTTTCGAACCGTGCTACTCAAAAAGCTGTACTTCTTTTGTGAGTCGAGATATTCGATTTTTTTCAAAATTGTGTGAGTCGAGGTATTCAATTTTGAAAAATCGAATTTTGGCCAAAAATACATGAAAATTCTCAAAAAAATAAATGGCCATTTTTTAATTGGAAAAAACGTCCTCTTTCGAACCGTGCTACTCAAAAAGCTGTACTACTTTTGTGTGTCGAGATATTCGATTTTTTTCAAAATTTTGTGAGTCGAGGTATTCAATTTTGAAAAATCGAATTTTGGCCAAAAATACATGAAAATTCACAAAAAAATAAATGGCCATTTTTTAATTGGAAAAAACGTTCTCTTTCGAACCGTGCTACTCAAAAAGCTGTACTACCTTTGTGAGTCGAAATATTCGATTTTTTTCAAAATTTTGTGAGTCGAGGTATTCAATTTTGAAAAACCGAATTTTGGCCAAAAAACATGAAAATTCTCAAAAAAATAAATGGCCATTTTTTAATTGGAAAAAACGTCCTCTTTCGAACCGTGCTACTCAAAAAGCTGTACTACTTTTGTGAGTTGAGATATTCGATTTTTTTCAAAATTTTGTGAGTCGGGGTATTCATATATATATTTTTGGAAAATCGAATTTTGGCCAAAAATACATGAAAATTCTCAAAAAAATAAATGGCCATTTTTTAATTGGAAAAAACGTCCTCTTTCGAACCGTGCTACTCAAAAAGCTGTACTACTTTTGTGAGTCGAGATATTCGATTTTTTTCAAAATTTTGTGAGTCGTATTCAATTTTGAAAAATCGAATTTTGGCCAAAAATACATGAAAATTCTTAAAAAAATAAATGGCCATTTTTTAATTGGAAAAAACGTTCTCTTTCGAACCGTGCTACCCAAAAAGCTGTACTACTTTTGTGAGTCGAGATATTCGATTTTTTTCAAAATTTTGTGAGTCGAGGTATTCAATTTTGAAAAACCGAATTTTGGCCAAAAAACATGAAAATTCTCAAAAAAATAAATGGCCATTTTTTAATTGGAAAAAACGTCCTCTTTCGAACCGTGCTACTCAAAAAGCTGTACTAGCTTTGTGAGTCGAAATATTCGATTTTTTTCAAAATTTTGTGAGTCGAGGTATTCAATTTTGAAAAACCGAATTTTGGCCAAAAAACATGAAAATTCTCAAAAAAATAAATGGCCATTTTTTAATTGGAAAAAACGTCCTCTTTCGAACCGTGCTACTCAAAAAGCTGTACTTCTTTTGTGAGTCGAGATATTCGATTTTTTTCAAAATTGTGTGAGTCGAGGTATTCAATTTTGAAAAATCGAATTTTGGCCAAAAATACATGAAAATTCTCAAAAAAATAAATGGCCTTTTTTTAATTGGAAAAAACGTCCTCTTTCGAACCGTGCTACTCAAAAAGCTGTACTACTTTTGTGAGTCGAGATATTCGATTTTTTTCAAAATTTTGTGAGTCGAGGTATTCAATTTTGAAAAATCGAATTTTGGCCAAAAATACATGAAAATTCTTAAAAAAAATAAATGGCCATTTTTTAATTGGAAAAAACGTCCTCTTTCGAACCGTGCTACCTAAAAAGCTGTACTACTTTTGTGAGTCGAGATATTCGATTTTTTTAAAAATTTTGTGAGTCGAGGTATTCAATTTTAAAAAATCGAATTTTGGCCAAAAATACATGAAAATTCTCAAAAAAATAAATGGCAATTTTTTAATTGGAAAAAACATCCTTTTTCGAACCGTGCTACTCAAAAAGCTGTACTACTTTTGTGAGTCGAGATATTCGATTTTTTTCAAAATTTTGTGAGTCGAGGATTCTATTTTAAAAAACCGAATTTTGGCCAAAAAAACATGAAAATTCTCAAAAAAATAAATGGCCATTTTTTAATTGGAAAAAACGTCCTCTTTCGAACCGTGCTACTCAAAAAGCTGTACTACTTTTGTGTGTCGAGATATTCGATTTTCTTCAAAATTTTGTGAGTCGAGGTATTCAATTTTGAAAAACCGAATTTTGGCCAAAAATACATGAAAATTCACAAAAAAATAAATGGTCATTTTTTAATTGGAAAAAACGTCCTCTTTCGAACCGTGCTACTCAAAAAGCTGTACTTCTTTTGTGAGTCGAGATATTCGATTTTTTTCAAAATTTTGTGAGTCGAGGATTCAATTTTAAAAAACCGAATTTTGGCCAAAAAAACATGAAAATTCTCAAAAAAATAAATGGCCATTTTTTAATTGGAAAAAACGTCCTCTTTCGAACCGTGCTACTCAAAAAGCTGTACTACTTTTGTGAGTCGAGATATTCGATTTTTTTCAAAATTTTGTGAGTCGTATTCAATTTTGAAAAATCGAATTTTGGCCAAAAATACATGAAAATTCTTAAAAAAATAAATGGCCATTTTTTAATTGGAAAAAACGTTCTCTTTCGAACCGTGCTACCCAAAAAGCTGTACTACTTTTGTGAGTCGAGATATTCGATTTTTTTCAAAATTTTGTGAGTCGAGGTATTCAATTTTGAAAAACCGAATTTTGGCCAAAAAACATGAAAATTCTCAAAAAAATAAATGGCCATTTTTTAATTGGAAAAACGTCCTCTTTCGAACCGTGCTACTCAAAAAGCTGTACTTCTTTTGTGAGTCGAGATATTCGATTTTTTTCAAAATTGTGTGAGTCGAGGTATTCAATTTTGAAAAATCGAATTTTGGCCAAAAATACATGAAAATTCTCAAAAAAATAAATGGCCATTTTTTAATTGGAAAAAACGTCCTCTTTCGAACCGTGCTACTCAAAAAGCTGTACTACCTTTGTGAGTCGAAATATTCGATTTTTTTCAAAATTTTGTGAGTCGAGGTATTCAATTTTGAAAAACCGAATTTTGGCCAAAAAACATGAAAATTCTCAAAAAAATAAATGGCCATTTTTTAATTGGAAAAAACGTCCTCTTTCGAACCGTGCTACTCAAAAAGCTGTACTTCTTTTGTGAGTCGAGATATTCGTTTTTTTCAAAATTTTGTGAGTCGAGGTATTCAATTTTGAAAAATCGAATTTTGGCCAAAAATACATGAAAATTCTCAAAAAAATAAATGGCCATTTTTTAATTGGAAAAAACGTCCTCTTTCGAACCGTGCTACTCAAAAAGCTGTACTACTTTTGTGAGTCGAGATATTCGATTTTTTTCAAAATTTTGTGAGTCGAGGTATTCAATTTTGAAAAATCGAATTTTGGCCAAAAATACATGAAAATTCACAAAAAAATAAATGTCCATTTTTTAATTGGAAAAAACGTCCTCTTTCGAACCGTGCTACTCAAAAAGCTGTACTACTTTTGTGAGTCGAGATATTCGATTTTTTTCAACATTTTGTGAGTCAACGTATTCAATTTTAAAAAACCGAATTTTGGCCAAAAAACATGAAAATTCTCAAAAAAATAAATGGCCATTTTTTAATTGGGAAAAACGTCCTCTTTCGAACCGTGCTACTCAAAAAGCTGTACTAGCTTTGTGAGTCGAAATATTCGATTTTTTTCAAAATTTTGTGAGTCGAGGTATTCAATTTTGAAAAACCGAATTTTGGCCAAAAAACATGAAAATTCTCAAAAAAATAAATGGCCATTTTTTAATTGGAAAAAACGTCCTCTTTCGAACCGTGCTACTCAAAAAGCTGTACTTCTTTTGTGAGTCGAGATATTCGATTTTTTTCAAAATTGTGTGAGTCGAGGTATTCAATTTTGAAAAATCGAATTTTGGCCAAAAATACATGAAAATTCTCAAAAAAATAAATGGCCTTTTTTTAATTGGAAAAAACGTCCTCTTTCGAACCGTGCTACTCAAAAAGCTGTACTACTTTTGTGAGTCGAGATATTCGATTTTTTTCAAAATTTTGTGAGTCGAGGTATTCAATTTTGAAAAATCGAATTTTGGCCAAAAATACATGAAAATTCTTAAAAAAATAAATGGCCATTTTTTAATTGGAAAAAACGTCCTCTTTCGAACCGTGCTACCTAAAAAGCTGTACTACTTTTGTGAGTCGAGATATTCGATTTTTTTAAAAATTTTGTGAGTCGAGGTATTCAATTTTAAAAAATCGAATTTTGGCCAAAAATACATGAAAATTCTCAAAAAAATAAATGGCAATTTTTTAATTGGAAAAAACATCCTTTTTCGAACCGTGCTACTCAAAAAGCTGTACTACTTTTGTGAGTCGAGATATTCGATTTTTTTCAAAATTTTGTGAGTCGAGGATTCTATTTTAAAAAACCGAATTTTTGGCCAAAAAAACATGAAAATTCTCAAAAAAATAAATGGCCATTTTTTAATTGGAAAAAACGTCCTCTTTCGAACCGTGCTACTCAAAAAGCTGTACTACTTTTGTGTGTCGAGATATTCGATTTTCTTCAAAATTTTGTGAGTCGAGGTATTCAATTTTGAAAAACCGAATTTTGGCCAAAAATACATGAAAATTCACAAAAAAATAAATGGTCATTTTTTAATTGGAAAAAACGTCCTCTTTCGAACCGTGCTACCCAAAAAGCTGTACTACTTTTGTGAGTCGAAATATTCGATTTTTTTCAAAATTTTGTGAGTCGAGGTATTCAATTTTGAAAAACCGAATTTTGGCCAAAAAACATGAAAATTCTCAAAAAAATAAATGGCCATTTTTTAATTAGAAAAAACGTCCTCTTTCGAACCGTGCTACTCAAAAAGCTGTACTACTTTTGTGAGTTGAGATATTCGATTTTTTTCAAAATTTTGTGAGTCGGGGTATTCATATATATATTTTTGGAAAATCGAATTTTGGCCAAAAATACATGAAAATTCTCAAAAAAATAAATGGCCATTTTTTAATTGGAAAAAACGTCCTCTTTCGAACCGTGCTACTCAAAAAGCTGTACTACTTTTGTGAGTCGAGATATTCGATTTTTTTCAAAATTTTGTGAGTCGAGGTATTCAATTTTGAAAAATCGAATTTTGGCCAAAAATACATGAAAATTCTCAAAAAAATAAATGGCCATTTTTTAATTGGAAAAAACGTTCTCTTTCGAACCGTGCTACCCAAAAAGCTGTACTACTTTTGTGAGTCGAGATATTCGATTTTTTTCAAAATTTTGTGAGTCGAGGTATTCAATTTTGAAAAACCGAATTTTGGCCAAAAAACATGAAAATTCTCAAAAAAATAAATGGCCATTTTTTAATTGGAAAAACGTCCTCTTTCGAACCGTGCTACTCAAAAAGCTGTACTTCTTTTGTGAGTCGAGATATTCGATTTTTTTCAAAATTGTGTTAGTCGAGGTATTCAATTTTGAAAAATCGAATTTTGGCCAAAAATACATGAAAATTCTCAAAAAAATAAATGGCCATTTTTTAATTGGAAAAAACGTCCTCTTTCGAACCGTGCTACTCAAAAAGCTGTACTAGCTTTGTGAGTCGAAATATTCGATTTTTTTCAAAATTTTGTGAGTCGAGGTATTCAATTTTGAAAAACCGAATTTTGGCCAAAAAACATGAAAATTCTCAAAAAAATAAATGGCCATTTTTTAATTGGAAAAAACGTCCTCTTTCGAACCGTGCTACTCAAAAAGCTGTACTTCTTTTGTGAGTCGAGATATTCGTTTTTTTCAAAATTTTGTGAGTCGAGGTATTCAATTTTGAAAAATCGAATTTTGGCCAAAAATACATGAAAATTCTCAAAAAAAATAAATGGCCATTTTTTAATTGGAAAAAACGTCCTCTTTCGAACCGTGCTACTCAAAAAGCTGTACTACTTTTGTGAGTCGAGATATTCGATTTTTTTCAAAATTTTGTGAGTCGAGGTATTCAATTTTGAAAAATCGAATTTTGGCCAAAAATACATGAAAATTCACAAAAAAATAAATGTCCATTTTTTAATTGGAAAAAACGTCCTCTTTCGAACCGTGCTACTCAAAAAGCTGTACTACTTTTGTGAGTCGAGATATTCGATTTTTTTCAACATTTTGTGAGTCGACGTATTCAATTTTAAAAAACCGAATTTTGGCCAAAAAACATGAAAATTCTCAAAAAAATAAATGGCCATTTTTTAATTGGAAAAAACGTCCTCTTTCGAACCGTGCTACCCAAAAAGCTGTACTACTTTTGTGAGTCGAGATATTCGATGTTTTTCAAAATTTTGTGAGTCGAGGTATTCAATTTTGAAAAATCGAATTTTGGCCAAAAATACATGAAAATTCTCAAAAAAATAAATGGCAATTTTTTAATTGGAAAAAACATCCTCTTTCGAACTGTGCTACTCAAAAAGCTGTACTACTTTTGTGAGTCGAGATATTCGATTTTTTTCAAAATTTTGTGAGTCGAGGATTCAATTTTAAAAAACCGAATTTTGGCCAAAAAAACATGAAAATTCTCAAAAAAATAAATGGCCATTTTTTAATTGGAAAAAACGTCCTCTTTCGAACCGTGCTACTCAAAAAGCTGTACTACTTTTGTGTGTCGAGATATTCGATTTTTTTCAAAATTTTGTGAGTCGAGGTATTCAATTTTGAAAAACCGAATTTTGGCCAAAAAACATGAAAATTCTCAAAAAAATAAATGGCCATTTTTTAATTGGAAAAAACGTCCTCTTTCGAACCGTGCTACTCAAAAAGCTGTACTTCTTTTGTGAGTCGAGATATTCGATTTTTTTCAAAATTGTGTGAGTCGAGGTATTCAATTTTGAAAAATCGAATTTTGGCCAAAAATACATGAAAATTCTCAAAAAAATAAATGGCCATTTTTTAATTGGAAAAAACGTCCTCTTTCGAACCGTGCTACTCAAAAAGCTGTACTACTTTTGTGTGTCGAGATATTCGATTTTTTTCAAAATTTTGTGAGTCGAGGTATTCAATTTTGAAAAATCGAATTTTGGCCAAAAATACATGAAAATTCACAAAAAAATAAATGGCCATTTTTTAATTGGAAAAAACGTTCTCTTTCGAACCGTGCTACTCAAAAAGCTGTACTACCTTTGTGAGTCGAAATATTCGATTTTTTTCAAAATTTTGTGAGTCGAGGTATTCAATTTTGAAAAACCGAATTTTGGCCAAAAAACATGAAAATTCTCAAAAAAATAAATGGCCATTTTTTAATTGGAAAAAACGTCCTCTTTCGAACCGTGCTACTCAAAAAGCTGTACTACTTTTGTGAGTTGAGATATTCGATTTTTTTCAAAATTTTGTGAGTCGGGGTATTCATATATATATTTTTGGAAAATCGAATTTTGGCCAAAAATACATGAAAATTCTCAAAAAAATAAATGGCCATTTTTTAATTGGAAAAAACGTCCTCTTTCGAACCGTGCTACTCAAAAAGCTGTACTACTTTTGTGAGTCGAGATATTCGATTTTTTTCAAAATTTTGTGAGTCGTATTCAATTTTGAAAAATCGAATTTTGGCCAAAAATACATGAAAATTCTTAAAAAAATAAATGGCCATTTTTTAATTGGAAAAAACGTTCTCTTTCGAACCGTGCTACCCAAAAAGCTGTACTACTTTTGTGTGTCGAGATATTCGATTTTTTTCAAAATTTTGTGAGTCGAGGTATTCAATTTTGAAAAACCGAATTTTGGCCAAAAAACATGAAAATTCTCAAAAAAATAAATGGCCATTTTTTAATTGGAAAAAACGTCCTCTTTCGAACCGTGCTACTCAAAAAGCTGTACTAGCTTTGTGAGTCGAAATATTCGATTTTTTTCAAAATTTTGTGAGTCGAGGTATTCAATTTTGAAAAACCGAATTTTGGCCAAAAAACATGAAAATTCTCAAAAAAATAAATGGCCATTTTTTAATTGGAAAAAACGTCCTCTTTCGAACCGTGCTACTCAAAAAGCTGTACTAGCTTTGTGAGTCGAAATATTCGATTTTTTTCAAAATTTTGTGAGTCGAGGTATTCAATTTTGAAAAATCGAATTTTGGCCAAAAAACATGAAAATTCTCAAAAAAATAAATGGCCATTTTTTAATTGGAAAAAACGTCCTCTTTCGAACCGTGCTACTCAAAAAGCTGTACTAGCTTTGTGAGTCGAAATATTCGATTTTTTTCAAAATTTTGTGAGTCGAGGTATTCAATTTTGAAAAATCGAATTTTGGCCAAAAATACATGAAAATTCTCAAAAAAATAAATGGCCATTTTTTAATTGGAAAAAACGTTCTCTTTCGAACCGTGCTACCCAAAAAGCTGTACTACTTTTGTGAGTCGAGATATTCGATTTTTTTCAAAATTTTGTGAGTCGAGGTATTCAATTTTGAAAAACCGAATTTTGGCCAAAAAACATGAAAATTCTCAAAAAAATAAATGGCCATTTTTTAATTGGAAAAAACGTCCTCTTTCGAACCGTGCTACTCAAAAAGCTGTACTAGCTTTGTGAGTCGAAATATTCGATTTTTTTCAAAATTTTGTGAGTCGAGGTATTCAATTTTGAAAAACCGAATTTTGGCCAAAAAACATGAAAATTCTCAAAAAAATAAATGGCCATTTTTTAATTGGAAAAAACGTCCTCTTTCGAACCGTGCTACTCAAAAAGCTGTACTTCTTTTGTGAGTCGAGATATTCGATTTTTTTCAAAATTGTGTGAGTCGAGGTATTCAATTTTGAAAAATCGAATTTTGGCCAAAAATACATGAAAATTCTCAAAAAAATAAATGGCCTTTTTTTAATTGGAAAAAACGTCCTCTTTCGAACCGTGCTACTCAAAAAGCTGTACTACTTTTGTGAGTCGAGATATTCGATTTTTTTCAAAATTTTGTGAGTCGAGGTATTCAATTTTGAAAAATCGAATTTTGGCCAAAAATACATGAAAATTCTTAAAAAAAATAAATGGCCATTTTTTAATTGGAAAAAACGTCCTCTTTCGAACCGTGCTACCTAAAAAGCTGTACTACTTTTGTGAGTCGAGATATTCGATTTTTTTAAAAATTTTGTGAGTCGAGGTATTCAATTTTAAAAAATCGAATTTTGGCCAAAAATACATGAAAATTCTCAAAAAAATAAATGGCAATTTTTTAATTGGAAAAAACATCCTTTTTCGAACCGTGCTACTCAAAAAGCTGTACTACTTTTGTGAGTCGAGATATTCGATTTTTTTCAAAATTTTGTGAGTCGAGGATTCTATTTTAAAAAACCGAATTTTGGCCAAAAAAACATGAAAATTCTCAAAAAAATAAATGGCCATTTTTTAATTGGAAAAAACGTCCTCTTTCGAACCGTGCTACTCAAAAAGCTGTACTACTTTTGTGTGTCGAGATATTCGATTTTCTTCAAAATTTTGTGAGTCGAGGTATTCAATTTTGAAAAACCGAATTTTGGCCAAAAATACATGAAAATTCACAAAAAAATAAATGGTCATTTTTTAATTGGAAAAAACGTCCTCTTTCGAACCGTGCTACTCAAAAAGCTGTACTTCTTTTGTGAGTCGAGATATTCGATTTTTTTCAAAATTTTGTGAGTCGAGGATTCAATTTTAAAAAACCGAATTTTGGCCAAAAAAACATGAAAATTCTCAAAAAAATAAATGGCCATTTTTTAATTGGAAAAAACGTCCTCTTTCGAACCGTGCTACTCAAAAAGCTGTACTACTTTTGTGAGTCGAGATATTCGATTTTTTTCAAAATTTTGTGAGTCGTATTCAATTTTGAAAAATCGAATTTTGGCCAAAAATACATGAAAATTCTTAAAAAAATAAATGGCCATTTTTTAATTGGAAAAAACGTTCTCTTTCGAACCGTGCTACCCAAAAAGCTGTACTACTTTTGTGAGTCGAGATATTCGATTTTTTTCAAAATTTTGTGAGTCGAGGTATTCAATTTTGAAAAACCGAATTTTGGCCAAAAAACATGAAAATTCTCAAAAAAATAAATGGCCATTTTTTAATTGGAAAAACGTCCTCTTTCGAACCGTGCTACTCAAAAAGCTGTACTTCTTTTGTGAGTCGAGATATTCGATTTTTTTCAAAATTGTGTGAGTCGAGGTATTCAATTTTGAAAAATCGAATTTTGGCCAAAAATACATGAAAATTCTCAAAAAAATAAATGGCCATTTTTTAATTGGAAAAAACGTCCTCTTTCGAACCGTGCTACTCAAAAAGCTGTACTACCTTTGTGAGTCGAAATATTCGATTTTTTTCAAAATTTTGTGAGTCGAGGTATTCAATTTTGAAAAACCGAATTTTGGCCAAAAAACATGAAAATTCTCAAAAAAATAAATGGCCATTTTTTAATTGGAAAAAACGTCCTCTTTCGAACCGTGCTACTCAAAAAGCTGTACTTCTTTTGTGAGTCGAGATATTCGTTTTTTTCAAAATTTTGTGAGTCGAGGTATTCAATTTTGAAAAATCGAATTTTGGCCAAAAATACATGAAAATTCTCAAAAAAATAAATGGCCATTTTTTAATTGGAAAAAACGTCCTCTTTCGAACCGTGCTACTCAAAAAGCTGTACTACTTTTGTGAGTCGAGATATTCGATTTTTTTCAAAATTTTGTGAGTCGAGGTATTCAATTTTGAAAAATCGAATTTTGGCCAAAAATACATGAAAATTCACAAAAAAATAAATGTCCATTTTTTAATTGGAAAAAACGTCCTCTTTCGAACCGTGCTACTCAAAAAGCTGTACTACTTTTGTGAGTCGAGATATTCGATTTTTTTCAACATTTTGTGAGTCAACGTATTCAATTTTAAAAAACCGAATTTTGGCCAAAAAACATGAAAATTCTCAAAAAAATAAATGGCCATTTTTTAATTGGGAAAAACGTCCTCTTTCGAACCGTGCTACTCAAAAAGCTGTACTAGCTTTGTGAGTCGAAATATTCGATTTTTTTCAAAATTTTGTGAGTCGAGGTATTCAATTTTGAAAAACCGAATTTTGGCCAAAAAACATGAAAATTCTCAAAAAAATAAATGGCCATTTTTTAATTGGAAAAAACGTCCTCTTTCGAACCGTGCTACTCAAAAAGCTGTACTTCTTTTGTGAGTCGAGATATTCGATTTTTTTCAAAATTGTGTGAGTCGAGGTATTCAATTTTGAAAAATCGAATTTTGGCCAAAAATACATGAAAATTCTCAAAAAAATAAATGGCCTTTTTTTAATTGGAAAAAACGTCCTCTTTCGAACCGTGCTACTCAAAAAGCTGTACTACTTTTGTGAGTCGAGATATTCGATTTTTTTCAAAATTTTGTGAGTCGAGGTATTCAATTTTGAAAAATCGAATTTTGGCCAAAAATACATGAAAATTCTTAAAAAAATAAATGGCCATTTTTAATTGGAAAAAACGTCCTCTTTCGAACCGTGCTACCTAAAAAGCTGTACTACTTTTGTGAGTCGAGATATTCGATTTTTTTAAAAATTTTGTGAGTCGAGGTATTCAATTTTAAAAAATCGAATTTTGGCCAAAAATACATGAAAATTCTCAAAAAAATAAATGGCAATTTTTTAATTGGAAAAAACATCCTTTTTCGAACCGTGCTACTCAAAAAGCTGTACTACTTTTGTGAGTCGAGATATTCGATTTTTTTCAAAATTTTGTGAGTCGAGGATTCTATTTTAAAAAACCGAATTTTTGGCCAAAAAAACATGAAAATTCTCAAAAAAATAAATGGCCATTTTTTAATTGGAAAAAACGTCCTCTTTCGAACCGTGCTACTCAAAAAGCTGTACTACTTTTGTGTGTCGAGATATTCGATTTTCTTCAAAATTTTGTGAGTCGAGGTATTCAATTTTGAAAAACCGAATTTTGGCCAAAAATACATGAAAATTCACAAAAAAATAAATGGTCATTTTTTAATTGGAAAAAACGTCCTCTTTCGAACCGTGCTACTCAAAAAGCTGTACTTCTTTTGTGAGTCGAGATATTCGATTTTTTTCAAAATTTTGTGAGTCGAGGATTCAATTTTAAAAAACCGAATTTTGGCCAAAAAAACATGAAAATTCTCAAAAAAATAAATGGCCATTTTTTAATTGGAAAAAATGTCCTCTTTCGAACCGTGCTACTCAAAAAGCTGTACTACTTTTGTGTGTCGAGATATTCGATTTTCTTCAAAATTTTGTGAGTCGAGGTATTCAATTTTGAAAAACCGAATTTTGGCCAAAAATACATGAAAATTCACAAAAAAATAAATGGTCATTTTTTAATTGGAAAAAACGTCCTCTTTCGAACCGTGCTACTCAAAAAGCTGTACTTCTTTTGTGAGTCGAGATATTCGATTTTTTTCAAAATTGTGTGAGTCGAGGTATTCAATTTTGAAAAATCGAATTTTGGCCAAAAATACATGAAAATTCTCAAAAAAATAAATGGCCATTTTTTAATTGGAAAAAACGTCCTCTTTCGAACCGTGCTACTCAAAAAGCTGTACTACTTTTGTGTGTCGAGATATTCGATTTTTTTCAAAATTTTGTGAGTCGAGGTATTCAATTATGAAAAATCGAATTTTGGCCAAAAATACATGAAAATTCACAAAAAAATAAATGGCCATTTTTTAATTGGAAAAAACGTTCTCTTTCGAACCGTGCTACTCAAAAAGCTGTACTACCTTTGTGAGTCGAAATATTCGATTTTTTTCAAAATTTTGTGAGTCGAGGTATTCAATTTTGAAAAACCGAATTTTGGCCAAAAAACATGAAAATTCTCAAAAAAATAAATGGCCATTTTTTAATTGGAAAAAACGTCCTCTTTCGAACCGTGCTACTCAAAAAGCTGTACTACTTTTGTGAGTTGAGATATTCGATTTTTTTCAAAATTTTGTGAGTCGGGGTATTCATATATATATTTTTGGAAAATCGAATTTTGGCCAAAAATACATGAAAATTCTCAAAAAAATAAATGGCCATTTTTTAATTGGAAAAAACGTCCTCTTTCGAACCGTTCTACTCAAAAAGCTGTACTACTTTTGTGAGTCGAGATATTCGATTTTTTTCAAAATTTTGTGAGTCGTATTCAATTTTGAAAAATCGAATTTTGGCCAAAAATACATGAAAATTCTTAAAAAAATAAATGGCCATTTTTTAATTGAAAAAAACGTTCTCTTTCGAACCGTGCTACCCAAAAAGCTGTACTACTTTTGTGAGTCGAGATATTCGATTTTTTTCAAAATTTTGTGAGTCGAGGTATTCAATTTTGAAAAACCGAATTTTGGCCAAAAAACATGAAAATTCTCAAAAAAATAAATGGCCATTTTTTAATTGGAAAAAACGTCCTCTTTCGAACCGTGCTACTCAAAAAGCTGTACTAGCTTTGTGAGTCGAAATATTCGATTTTTTTCAAAATTTTGTGAGTCGAGGTATTCAATTTTGAAAAACCGAATTTTGGCCAAAAAACATGAAAATTCTCAAAAAAATAAATGGCCATTTTTTAATTGGAAAAAACGTCCTCTTTCGAACCGTGCTACTCAAAAAGCTGTACTTCTTTTGTGAGTCGAGATATTCGATTTTTTTCAAAATTGTGTGAGTCGAGGTATTCAATTTTGAAAAATCGAATTTTGGCCAAAAATACATGAAAATTCTCAAAAAAATAAATGGCCTTTTTTTAATTGGAAAAAACGTCCTCTTTCGAACCGTGCTACTCAAAAAGCTGTACTACTTTTGTGAGTCGAGATATTCGATTTTTTTCAAAATTTTGTGAGTCGAGGTATTCAATTTTGAAAAATCGAATTTTGGCCAAAAATACATGAAAATTCTTAAAAAAATAAATGGCCATTTTTTAATTGGAAAAAACGTCCTCTTTCGAACCGTGCTACCTAAAAAGCTGTACTACTTTTGTGAGTCGAGATATTCGATTTTTTTAAAAATTTTGTGAGTCGAGGTATTCAATTTTAAAAAATCGAATTTTGGCCAAAAATACATGAAAATTCTCAAAAAAATAAATGGCAATTTTTTAATTGGAAAAAACATCCTTTTTCGAACCGTGCTACTCAAAAAGCTGTACTACTTTTGTGAGTCGAGATATTCGATTTTTTTCAAAATTTTGTGAGTCGAGGATTCTATTTTAAAAAACCGAATTTTGGCCAAAAAAAACATGAAAATTCTCAAAAAAATAAATGGCCATTTTTTAATTGGAAAAAACGTCCTCTTTCGAACCGTGCTACTCAAAAAGCTGTACTACTTTTGTGTGTCGAGATATTCGATTTTCTTCAAAATTTTGTGAGTCGAGGTATTCAATTTTGAAAAACCGAATTTTGGCCAAAAATACATGAAAATTCACAAAAAAATAAATGGTCATTTTTTAATTGGAAAAAACGTCCTCTTTCGAACCGTGCTACTCAAAAAGCTGTACTTCTTTTGTGAGTCGAGATATTCGATTTTTTTCAAAATTTTGTGAGTCGAGGATTCAATTTTAAAAAACCGAATTTTGGCCAAAAAAACATGAAAATTCTCAAAAAAATAAATGGCCATTTTTTAATTGGAAAAAACGTCCTCTTTCGAACCGTGCTACTCAAAAAGCTGTACTACTTTTGTGTGTCGAGATATTCGATTTTCTTCAAAATTTTGTGAGTCGAGGTATTCAATTTTGAAAAACCGAATTTTGGCCAAAAATACATGAAAATTCACAAAAAAATAAATGGTCATTTTTTAATTGGAAAAAACGTCCTCTTTCGAACCGTGCTACTCAAAAAGCTGTACTTCTTTTGTGAGTCGAGATATTCGATTTTTTTCAAAATTGTGTGAGTCGAGGTATTCAATTTTGAAAAATCGAATTTTGGCCAAAAATACATGAAAATTCTCAAAAAAATAAATGGCCATTTTTTAATTGGAAAAAACGTCCTCTTTCGAACCGTGCTACTCAAAAAGCTGTACTACTTTTGTGAGTTGAGATATTCGATTTTTTTCAAAATTTTGTGAGTCGGGGTATTCATATATATATTTTTGGAAAATCGAATTTTGGCCAAAAATACATGAAAATTCTCAAAAAAATAAATGGCCATTTTTTAATTGGAAAAAACGTCCTCTTTCGAACCGTGCTACTCAAAAAGCTGTACTACTTTTGTGAGTCGAGATATTCGATTTTTTTCAAAATTTTGTGAGTCGTATTCAATTTTGAAAAATCGAATTTTGGCCAAAAATACATGAAAATTCTTAAAAAAATAAATGGCCATTTTTTAATTGGAAAAAACGTTCTCTTTCGAACCGTGCTACCCAAAAAGCTGTACTACTTTTGTGAGTCGAGATATTCGATTTTTTTCAAAATTTTGTGAGTCGAGGTATTCAATTTTGAAAAACCGAATTTTGGCCAAAAAACATGAAAATTCTCAAAAAAATAAATGGCCATTTTTTAATTGGAAAAACGTCCTCTTTCGAACCGTGCTACTCAAAAAGCTGTACTTCTTTTGTGAGTCGAGATATTCGATTTTTTTCAAAATTGTGTGAGTCGAGGTATTCAATTTTGAAAAATCGAATTTTGGCCAAAAATACATGAAAATTCTCAAAAAAATAAATGGCCATTTTTTAATTGGAAAAAACGTCCTCTTTCGAACCGTGCTACTCAAAAAGCTGTACTACCTTTGTGAGTCGAAATATTCGATTTTTTTTAAAATTTTGTGAGTCGAGGTATTCAATTTTGAAAAATCGAATTTTGGCCAAAAAACATGAAAATTCTCAAAAAAATAAATGGCCATTTTTTAATTGGAAAAAACGTCCTCTTTCGAACCGTGCTACCCAAAAAGCTGTACTACTTTTGTGAGTCGAGATATTCGATGTTTTTCAAAATTTTGTGAGTCGAGGTATTCAATTTTGAAAAATCGAATTTTGGCCAAAAATACATGAAAATTCTCAAAAAAATAAATGGCAATTTTTTAATTGGAAAAAACATCCTCTTTCGAACTGTGCTACTCAAAAAGCTGTACTACTTTTGTGAGTCGAGATATTCGATTTTTTTCAAAATTTTGTGAGTCGAGGATTCAATTTTAAAAAACCGAATTTTGGCCAAAAAAACATGAAAATTCTCAAAAAAATAAATGGCCATTTTTTAATTGGAAAAAACGTCCTCTTTCGAACCGTGCTACTCAAAAAGCTGTACTACTTTTGTGTGTCGAGATATTCGATTTTTTTCAAAATTTTGTGAGTCGAGGTATTCAATTTTGAAAAACCGAATTTTGGCCAAAAAACATGAAAATTCTCAAAAAAATAAATGGCCATTTTTTAATTGGAAAAAACGTCCTCTTTCGAACCGTGCTACTCAAAAAGCTGTACTTCTTTTGTGAGTCGAGATATTCGATTTTTTTCAAAATTGTGTGAGTCGAGGTATTCAATTTTAAAAATCGAATTTTGGCCAAAAATACATGAAAATTCTCAAAAAAATAAATGGCCATTTTTTAATTGGAAAAAACGTCCTCTTTCGAACCGTGCTACTCAAAAAGCTGTACTACTTTTGTGTGTCGAGATATTCGATTTTTTTCAAAATTTTGTGAGTCGAGGTATTCAATTTTGAAAAATCGAATTTTGGCCAAAAATACATGAAAATTCACAAAAAAATAAATGGCCATTTTTTAATTGGAAAAAACGTTCTCTTTCGAACCGTGCTACTCAAAAAGCTGTACTACCTTTGTGAGTCGAAATATTCGATTTTTTTCAAAATTTTGTGAGTCGAGGTATTCAATTTTGAAAAACCGAATTTTGGCCAAAAAACATGAAAATTCTCAAAAAAATAAATGGCCATTTTTTAATTGGAAAAAACGTCCTCTTTCGAACCGTGCTACTCAAAAAGCTGTACTACTTTTGTGAGTTGAGATATTCGATTTTTTTCAAAATTTTGTGAGTCGGGGTATTCATATATATATTTTTGGAAAATCGAATTTTGGCCAAAAATACATGAAAATTCTCAAAAAAATAAATGGCCATTTTTTAATTGGAAAAAACGTCCTCTTTCGAACCGTGCTACTCAAAAAGCTGTACTACTTTTGTGAGTCGAGATATTCGATTTTTTTCAAAATTTTGTGACTCGTATTCAATTTTGAAAAATCGAATTTTGGCCAAAAATACATGAAAATTCTTAAAAAAATAAATGGCCATTTTTTAATTGGAAAAAACGTTCTCTTTCGAACCGTGCTACCCAAAAAGCTGTACTACTTTTGTGAGTCGAGATATTCGATTTTTTTCAAAATTTTGTGAGTCGAGGTATTCAATTTTGAAAAACCGAATTTTGGCCAAAAAACATGAAAATTCTCAAAAAAATAAATGGCCATTTTTTAATTGGAAAAAACGTCCTCTTTCGAACCGTGCTACTCAAAAAGCTGTACTAGCTTTGTGAGTCGAAATATTCGATTTTTTTCAAAATTTTGTGAGTCGAGGTATTCAATTTTGTAAAACCGAATTTTGGCCAAAAAACATGAAAATTCTCAAAAAAATAAATGACCATTTTTTAATTGGAAAAAACGTCCTCTTTCGAACCGTGCTACTCAAAAAGCTGTACTTCTTTTGTGAGTCGAGATATTCGATTTTTTTCAAAATTGTGTGAGTCGAGGTATTCAATTTTGAAAAATCGAATTTTGGCCAAAAATACATGAAAATTCTCAAAAAAATAAATGGCCATTTTTTAATTGGAAAAAACGTCCTCTTTCGAACCGTGCTACTCAAAAAGCTGTACTACTTTTGTGAGTTGAGATATTCGATTTTTTTCAAAATTTTGTGAGTCGGGGTATTCATATATATATTTTTGGAAAATCGAATTTTGGCCAAAAATACATGAAAATTCTCAAAAAAATAAATGGCCATTTTTTAATTGGAAAAAACGTCCTCTTTCGAACCGTGCTACTCAAAAAGCTGTACTACTTTTGTGAGTCGAGATATTCGATTTTTTTCAAAATTTTGTGAGTCGTATTCAATTTTGAAAAATCGAATTTTGGCCAAAAATACATGAAAATTCTTAAAAAAATAAATGGCCATTTTTTAATTGGAAAAAACGTTCTCTTTCGAACCGTGCTACCCAAAAAGCTGTACTACTTTTGTGAGTCGAGATATTCGATTTTTTTCAAAATTTTGTGAGTCGAGGTATTCAATTTTGAAAAACCGAATTTTGGCCAAAAAACATGAAAATTCTCAAAAAAATAAATGGCCATTTTTTAATTGGAAAAACGTCCTCTTTCGAACCGTGCTACTCAAAAAGCTGTACTTCTTTTGTGAGTCGAGATATTCGTTTTTTTTCAAAATTGTGTGAGTCGAGGTATTCAATTTTGAAAAATCGAATTTTGGCCAAAAATACATGAAAATTCTCAAAAAAATAAATGGCCATTTTTTAATTGGAAAAAACGTCCTCTTTCGAACCGTGCTACTCAAAAAGCTGTACTACCTTTGTGAGTCGAAATATTCGATTTTTTTCAAAATTTTGTGAGTCGAGGTATTCAATTTTGAAAAACCGAATTTTGGCCAAAAAACATGAAAATTCTCAAAAAAATAAATGGCCATTTTTTAATTGGAAAAAACGTCCTCTTTCGAACCGTGCTACTTAAAAAGCTGTACTTCTTTTGTGAGTCGAGATATTCGATTTTTTTCAAAATTGTGTGAGTCGAGGTATTCAATTTTGAAAAATCGAATTTTGGCCAAAAATACATGAAAATTCTCAAAAAAATAAATGGCCATTTTTTAATTGGAAAAAACGTCCTCTTTCGAACCGTGCTACTCAAAAAGCTGTACTTCTTTTGTGAGTCGAGATATTCGATTTTTTTCAAAATTGTGTGAGTCGAGGTATTCAATTTTGAAAAATCGAATTTTGGCCAAAAATACATGAAAATTATCAAAAAAATAAATGGCCATTTTTTAATTGGAAAAAACGTCCTCTTTCGAACCGTGCTACTCAAAAAGCTGTACTACTTTTGTGTGTCGAGATATTCGATTTTTTTCAAAATTTTGTGAGTCGAGGTATTCAATTTTGAAAAATCGAATTTTGGGCAAAAATATATGAAAATTCTCAAAAAAATAAATGGCCATTTTTTAATTGAAAAAAACGTCCTCTTTCGAACCGTGCTACTTAAAAAGCTGTACTACTTTTGTGAGTCGAGATATTCGATTTTTTTCAAAATTTTGTGAGTCGAGGTATTCAATTTTGAAAAACCGAATTTTGGCCAAAAAACATGAAAATTCTCAAAAAAATAAATGGCCATTTTTTAATTGGAAAAAACGTCCTCTTTCGAACCGTGCTACTCAAAAAGCTGTACTACTTTTGTGAGTTGAGATATTCGATTTTTTTCAAAATTTTGTGAGTCGGGGTATTCATATATATATTTTTGGAAAATCGAATTTTGGCCAAAAATACATGAAAATTCTCAAAAAAATAAATGGCCATTTTTTAATTGGAAAAAACGTCCTCTTTCGAACCGTGCTACTCAAAAAGCTGTACTACTTTTGTGAGTCGAGATATTCGATTTTTTTCAAAATTTTGTGAGTCGTATTCAATTTTGAAAAATCGAATTTTGGCCAAAAATACATGAAAATTCTTAAAAAAATAAATGGCCATTTTTTAATTGGAAAAAACGTTCTCTTTCGAACCGTGCTACCCAAAAAGCTGTACTACTTTTGTGAGTCGAGATATTCGATTTTTTTCAAAATTTTGTGAGTCGAGGTATTCAATTTTGAAAAACCGAATTTTGGCCAAAAAACATGAAAATTCTCAAAAAAATAAATGGCCATTTTTTAATTGGAAAAAACGTCCTCTTTCGAACCGTGCTACTCAAAAAGCTGTACTAGCTTTGTGAGTCGAAATATTCGATTTTTTTCAAAATTTTGTGAGTCGAGGTATTCAATTTTGTAAAACCGAATTTTGGCCAAAAAACATGAAAATTCTCAAAAAAATAAATGACCATTTTTTAATTGGAAAAAACGTCCTCTTTCGAACCGTGCTACTCAAAAAGCTGTACTTCTTTTGTGAGTCGAGATATTCGATTTTTTTCAAAATTGTGTGAGTCGAGGTATTCAATTTTGAAAAATCGAATTTTGGCCAAAAATACATGAAAATTCTCAAAAAAATAAATGGCCATTTTTTAATTGGAAAAAACGTCCTCTTTCGAACCGTGCTACTCAAAAAGCTGTACTACTTTTGTGAGTCGAGATATTCGATTTTTTTCAAAATTTTGTGAGTCGAGGTATTCAATTTTGAAAAATCGAATTTTGGCCAAAAATACATGAAAATTCTTAAAAAAATAAATGGCCATTTTTTAATTGGAAAAAACGTCCTCTTTCGAACCGTGCTACCTAAAAAGCTGTACTACTTTTGTGAGTCGAGATATTCGATTTTTTTAAAAATTTTGTGAGTCGAGGTATTCAATTTTAAAAAATCGAATTTTGGCCAAAAATACATGAAAATTCTCAAAAAAATAAATGGCAATTTTTTAATTGGAAAAAACATCCTCTTTCGAACCGTGCTACTCAAAAAGCTGTACTACTTTTGTGAGTCGAGATATTCGATTTTTTTCAAAATTTTGTGAGTCGAGGATTCTATTTTAAAAAACCGAATTTTGGCCAAAAAAACATGAAAATTCTCAAAAAAATAAATGGCCATTTTTTAATTGGAAAAAACGTCCTCTTTCGAACCGTGCTACTCAAAAAGCTGTACTACTTTTGTGTGTCGAGATATTCGATTTTCTTCAAAATTTTGTGAGTCGAGGTATTCAATTTTGAAAAACCGAATTTTGGCCAAAAATACATGAAAATTCACAAAAAAATAAATGGTCATTTTTTAATTGGAAAAAACGTCCTCTTTCGAACCGTGCTACTCAAAAAGCTGTACTTCTTTTGTGAGTCGAGATATTCGATTTTTTTCAAAATTTTGTGAGTCGAGGATTCAATTTTAAAAAACCGAATTTTGGCCAAAAAAACATGAAAATTCTCAAAAAAATAAATGGCCATTTTTTAATTGGAAAAAACGTCCTCTTTCGAACCGTGCTACTCAAAAAGCTGTACTACTTTTGGTTGTCGAGATATTCGATTATCTTCAAAATTTTGTGAGTCGAGGTATTCAATTTTGAAAAACCGAATTTTGGCCAAAAATACATGAAAATTCACAAAAAAATAAATGGTTATTTTTTAATTGAAAAAACGTCCTCTTTCGAACCGTGCTACTCAAAAAGCTGTACTTCTTTTGTGAGTCGAGATATTCGATTTTTTTCAAAATTGTGTGAGTCGAGGTATTCAATTTTGAAAAATCGAATTTTGGCCAAAAATACATGAAAATTCTCAAAAAAATAAATGGCCATTTTTTAATTGGAAAAAACGTCCTCTTTCGAACCGTGCTACTCAAAAAGCTGTACTACTTTTGTGTGTCGAGATATTCGATTTTTTTCAAAATTTTGTGAGTCGAGGTATTCAATTATGAAAAATCGAATTTTGGCCAAAAATACATGAAAATTCACAAAAAAATAAATGGCCATCTTTTAATTGGAAAAAACGTTCTCTTTCGAACCGTGCTACTCAAAAAGCTGTACTACCTTTGTGAGTCGAAATATTCGATTTTTTTCAAAATTTTGTGAGTCGAGGTATTCAATTTTGAAAAACCGAATTTTGGCCAAAAAACATGAAAATTCTCAAAAAAATAAATGGCCATTTTTTAATTGGAAAAAACGTCCTCTTTCGAACCGTGCTACTCAAAAAGCTGTACTACTTTTGTGAGTTGAGATATTCGATTTTTTTCAAAATTTTGTGAGTCGGGGTATTCATATATATATTTTTGGAAAATCGAATTTTGGCCAAAAATACATGAAAATTCTCAAAAAAATAAATGGCCATTTTTTAATTGGAAAAAACGTCCTCTTTCGAACTGTGCTACTCAAAAAGCTGTACTACTTTTGTGAGTCGAGATATTCGATTTTTTTCAAAATTTTGTGAGTCGTATTCAATTTTGAAAAATCGAATTTTGGCCAAAAATACATGAAAATTCTTAAAAAAATAAATGGCCATTTTTTAATTGGAAAAAACGTTCTCTTTCGAACCGTGCTACTCAAAAAGCTGTACTACTTTTGTGAGTCGAGATATTCGATTTTTTTCAAAATTTTGTGAGTCGAGGTATTCAATTTTGAAAAACCGAATTTTGGCCAAAAAACATGAAAATTCTCAAAAAAATAAATGGCCATTTTTTAATTGGAAAAACGTCCTCTTTCGAACCGTGCTACTCAAAAAGCTGTACTTCTTTTGTGAGTCGAGATATTCGTTTTTTTTCAAAATTGTGTGAGTCGAGGTATTCAATTTTGAAAAATCGAATTTTGGCCAAAAATACATGAAAATTCTCAAAAAAATAAATGGCCATTTTTTAATTGGAAAAAACGTCCTCTTTCGAACCGTGCTACTCAAAAAGCTGTACTACCTTTGTGAGTCGAAATATTCGATTTTTTTCAAAATTTTGTGAGTCGAGGTATTCAATTTTGAAAAACCGAATTTTGGCCAAAAAACATGAAAATTCTCAAAAAAATAAATGGCCATTTTTTAATTGGAAAAAACGTCCTCTTTCGAACCGTGCTACTTAAAAAGCTGTACTTCTTTTGTGAGTCGAGATATTCGATTTTTTTCAAAATTGTGTGAGTCGAGGTATTCAATTTTGAAAAATCGAATTTTGGCCAAAAATACATGAAAATTCTCAAAAAAATAAATGGCCATTTTTTAATTGGAAAAAACGTCCTCTTTCGAACCGTGCTACTCAAAAAGCTGTACTTCTTTTGTGAGTCGAGATATTCGATTTTTTTCAAAATTGTGTGAGTCGAGGTATTCAATTTTGAAAAATCGAATTTTGGCCAAAAATACATGAAAATTATCAAAAAAATAAATGGCCATTTTTTAATTGGAAAAAACGTCCTCTTTCGAACCGTGCTACTCAAAAAGCTGTACTACTTTTGTGTGTCGAGATATTCGATTTTTTTCAAAATTTTGTGAATCGAGGTATTCAATTTTGAAAAATCGAATTTTGGCCAAAAATACATGAAAATTCACAAAAAAATAAATGGCCATTTTTTAATTGGAAAAAACGTTCTCTTTCGAACCGTGCTACTCAAAAAGCTGTACTACCTTTGTGAGTCGAAATATTCGATTTTTTTCAAAATTTTGTGAGTCGAGGTATTCAATTTTGAAAAACCGAATTTTGGCCAAAAAACATGAAAATTCTCAAAAAAATAAATGGCCATTTTTTAATTGGAAAAAACGTCCTCTTTCGAACCGTGCTACTCAAAAAGCTGTACTACTTTTGTGAGTTGAGATATTCGATTTTTTTCAAAATTTTGTGAGTCGGGGTATTCATATATATATTTTTGGAAAATCGAATTTTGGCCAAAAATACATGAAAATTCTCAAAAAAATAAATGGCCATTTTTTAATTGGAAAAAACGTCCTCTTTCGAACCGTGCTACTCAAAAAGCTGTACTACTTTTGTGAGTCGAGATATTCGATTTTTTTCAAAATTTTGTGAGTCGTATTCAATTTTGAAAAATCGAATTTTGGCCAAAAATACATGAAAATTCTTAAAAAAATAAATGGCCATTTTTTAATTGGAAAAAACGTTCTCTTTCGAACCGTGCTACTCAAAAAGCTGTACTACTTTTGTGAGTCGAGATATTCGATTTTTTTCAAAATTTTGTGAGTCGAGGTATTCAATTTTGAAAAACCGAATTTTGGCCAATAAAACATGAAAATTCCCAAAAAAATAAATGGCTATTTTTTAATTGGAAAAAACGTCCTCTTTCAAACCGTGCTACTCAAAAAGCTGTACTTCTTTTGTGAGTCGAGATATTCGATTTTTTTCAAAATTTTGTGAGTCGAGGTATTCAATTTTGAAAAATCGAATTTTGGCCAAAAATACATGAAAATTCTCAAAAAAATAAATGGTCATTTTTTAATTGGAAAAAACGTCCTCTTTCGAACCGTGCTACTCAAAAAGCTGTACTACTTTTCTGAGTCGAGATATTCGATTTTTTTCAAAATTTTGTGAGTCGAGGTATTCAATTTTGAAAAATCGAATTTTGGCCAAAAATACATGAAAATTCTCAAAAAAATAAATGGCCATTTTTTAATTGGAAAAAACGTCCTCTTTCGAACCGTGCTACTCAAAATGCTGTACTACTTTTGTGAGTCGAGATATTCGAATTTTTTCAAAATTTTGTGAGTCGAGGTATTCAATTTTGAAAAATCGAATTTTGGCCAAAAATACATGAAAATTCTCAAAAAAATAAATGGCCATTTTTTAATTGGAAAAAACGTCCTCTTTCGAACCGTGCTACTCAAAAAGCTGTACTACCTTTGTGAGTCGAAATATTCGATTTTTTTCAAAATTTTGTGAGTCGAGGTATTCAATTTTGAAAAATCGAATTTTGGCCAAAAAACATGAAAATTCTCAAAAAAATAAATGGCCATTTTTTAATTGGAAAAAACGTCCTCTTTCGAACCGTGCTACCCAAAAAGCTGTACTACTTTTGTGAGTCGAGATATTCGATGTTTTTCAAAATTTTGTGAGTCGAGGTATTCAATTTTGAAAAATCGAATTTTGGCCAAAAATACATGAAAATTCTCAAAAAAATAAATGGAATTTTTTAATTGGAAAAAACATCCTCTTTCGAACTGTGCTACTCAAAAAGCTGTACTACTTTTGTGAGTCGAGATATTCGATTTTTTTCAAAATTTTGTGAGTCGAGGATTCAATTTTAAAAAACCGAATTTTGGCCAAAAAAACATGAAAATTCTCAAAAAAATAAATGGCCATTTTTTAATTGGAAAAAACGTCCTCTTTCGAACCGTGCTACTCAAAAAGCTGTACTACTTTTGTGTGTCGAGATATTCGATTTTTTTCAAAATTTTGTGAGTCGAGGTATTCAATTTTGAAAAATCTAATTTTGGCCAAAAATACATGAAAATTCACAAAAAAATAAATGGCCATTTTTTAATTGGAAAAAACGTTCTCTTTCGAACCGTGCTACTCAAAAAGCTGTACTACCTTTGTGAGTCGAAATATTCGATTTTTTTCAAAATTTTGTGAGTCGAGGTATTCAATTTTGAAAAACCGAATTTTGGCCAAAAAACATGAAAATTCTCAAAAAAATAAATGGCCATTTTTTAATTGGAAAAAACGTCCTCTTTCGAACCGTGCTACTCAAAAAGCTGTACTACTTTTGTGAGTTGAGATATTCGATTTTTTTCAAAATTTTGTGAGTCGGGGTATTCATATATATATTTTTGGAAAATCGAATTTTGGCCAAAAATACATGAAAATTCTCAAAAAAATAAATGGCCATTTTTTAATTGGAAAAAACGTCCTCTTTCGAACCGTGCTACTCAAAAAGCTGTACTACTTTTGTGAGTCGAGATATTCGATTTTTTTCAAAATTTTGTGAGTCGTATTCAATTTTGAAAAATCGAATTTTGGCCAAAAATACATGAAAATTCTTAAAAAAATAAATGGCCATTTTTTAATTGGAAAAAACGTTCTCTTTCGAACCGTGCTACCCAAAAAGCTGTACTACTTTTGTGAGTCGAGATATTCGATTTTTTTCAAAATTTTGTGAGTCGAGGTATTCAATTTTGAAAAACCGAATTTTGGCCAAAAAACATGAAAATTCTCAAAAAAATAAATGGCCATTTTTTAATTGGAAAAAACGTCCTCTTTCGAACCGTGCTACTCAAAAAGCTGTACTAGCTTTGTGAGTCGAAATATTCGATTTTTTTCAAAATTTTGTGAGTCGAGGTATTCAATTTTGTAAAACCGAATTTTGGCCAAAAAACATGAAAATTCTCAAAAAAATAAATGACCATTTTTTAATTGGAAAAAACGTCCTCTTTCGAACCGTGCTACTCAAAAAGCTGTACTTCTTTTGTGAGTCGAGATATTCGATTTTTTTCAAAATTGTGTGAGTCGAGGTATTCAATTTTGAAAAATCGAATTTTGGCCAAAAATACATGAAAATTCTCAAAAAAATAAATGGCCATTTTTTAATTGGAAAAAACGTCCTCTTTCGAACCGTGCTACTCAAAAAGCTGTACTACTTTTGTGAGTCGAGATATTCGATTTTTTCAAAATTTTGTGAGTCGAGGTATTCAATTTTGAAAAATCGAATTTTGGCCAAAAATACATGAAAATTCTTAAAAAAATAAATGGCCATTTTTTAATTGGAAAAAACGTCCTCTTTCGAACCGTGCTACCTAAAAAGCTGTACTACTTTTGTGAGTCGAGATATTCGATTTTTTTAAAAATTTTGTGAGTCGAGGTATTCAATTTTAAAAAATCGAATTTTGGCCAAATATACATGAAAATTCTCAAAAAAATAAATGGCAATTTTTTAATTGGAAAAAACATCCTCTTTCGAACCGTGCTACTCAAAAAGCTGTACTACTTTTGTGAGTCGAGATATTCGATTTTTTTCAAAATTTTGTGAGTCGAGGATTCTATTTTAAAAAACCGAATTTTGGCCAAAAAAACATGAAAATTCTCAAAAAAATAAATGGCCATTTTTTAATTGGAAAAAACGTCCTCTTTCGAACCGTGCTACTCAAAAAGCTGTACTACTTTTGTGAGTTGAGATATTCGATTTTTTTCAAAATTTTGTGAGTCGGGGTATTCATATATATATTTTTGGAAAATCGAATTTTGGCCAAAAATACATGAAAATTCTCAAAAAAATAAATGGCCATTTTTTAATTGGAAAAAACGTCCTCTTTCGAACCGTGCTACTCAAAAAGCTGTACTACTTTTGTGAGTCGAGATATTCGATTTTTTTCAAAATTTTGTGAGTCGTATTCAATTTTGAAAAATCGAATTTTGGCCAAAAATACATGAAAATTCTTAAAAAAATAAATGGCCATTTTTTAATTGGAAAAAACGTTCTCTTTCGAACCGTGCTACCCAAAAAGCTGTACTACTTTTGTGAGTCGAGATATTCGATTTTTTTCAAAATTTTGTGAGTCGAGGTATTCAATTTTGAAAAACCGAATTTTGGCCAAAAAACATGAAAATTCTCAAAAAAATAAATGGCCATTTTTTAATTGGAAAAACGTCCTCTTTCGAACCGTGCTACTCAAAAAGCTGTACTTCTTTTGTGAGTCGAGATATTCGTTTTTTTTCAAAATTGTGTGAGTCGAGGTATTCAATTTTGAAAAATCGAATTTTGGCCAAAAATACATGAAAATTCTCAATAAAATAAATGGCCATTTTTTAATTGGAAAAAACGTCCTCTTTCGAACCGTGCTACTCAAAAAGCTGTACTACCTTTGTGAGTCGAAATATTCGATTTTTTTCAAAATTTTGTGAGTCGAGGTAATCAATTTTGAAAAACCGAATTTTGGCCAAAAAACATGAAAATTCTCAAAAAAATAAATGGCCATTTTTTAATTGGAAAAAACGTCCTCTTTCGAACCGTGCTACTTAAAAAGCTGTACTTCTTTTGTGAGTCGAGATATTCGATTTTTTTCAAAATTGTGTGAGTCGAGGTATTCAATTTTGAAAAATCGAATTTTGGCCAAAAATACATGAAAATTCTCAAAAAAATAAATGGCCATTTTTTAATTGGAAAAAACGTCCTCTTTCGAACCGTGCTACTCAAAAAGCTGTACTTCTTTTGTGAGTCGAGATATTCGATTTTTTTCAAAATTGTGTGAGTCGAGGTATTCAATTTTGAAAAATCGAATTTTGGCCAAAAATACATGAAAATTATCAAAAAAATAAATGGCCATTTTTTAATTGGAAAAAACGTCCTCTTTCGAACCGTGCTACTCAAAAAGCTGTACTACTTTTGTGTGTCGAGATATTCGATTTTTTTCAAAATTTTGTGAGTCGAGGTATTCAATTTTGAAAAATCGAATTTTGGGCAAAAATATATGAAAATTCTCAAAAAAATAAATGGCCATTTTTTAATTGAAAAAAACGTCCTCTTTCGAACCGTGCTACTTAAAAAGCTGTACTACTTTTGTGAGTCGAGATATTCGATTTTTTTCAAAATTTTGTGAGTCGAGGTATTCAATTTTGAAAAACCGAATTTTGGCCAAAAAACATGAAAATTCTCAAAAAAATAAATGGCCATTTTTTAATTGGAAAAAACGTCCTCTTTCGAACCGTGCTACTCAAAAAGCTGTACTACTTTTGTGAGTTGAGATATTCGATTTTTTTCAAAATTTTGTGAGTCGGGGTATTCATATATATATTTTTGGAAAATCGAATTTTGGCCAAAAATACATGAAAATTCTCAAAAAAATAAATGGCCATTTTTTAATTGGAAAAAACGTCCTCTTTCGAACCGTGCTACTCAAAAAGCTGTACTACTTTTGTGAGTCGAGATATTCGATTTTTTTCAAAATTTTGTGAGTCGTATTCAATTTTGAAAAATCGAATTTTGGCCAAAAATACATGAAAATTCTTAAAAAAATAAATGGCCATTTTTTAATTGGAAAAAACGTTCTCTTTCGAACCGTGCTACCCAAAAAGCTGTACTACTTTTGTGAGTCGAGATATTCGATTTTTTTCAAAATTTTGTGAGTCGAGGTATTCAATTTTGAAAAACCGAATTTTGGCCAAAAAACATGAAAATTCTCAAAAAAATAAATGGCCATTTTTTAATTGGAAAAAACGTCCTCTTTCGAACCGTGCTACTCAAAAAGCTGTACTAGCTTTGTGAGTCGAAATATTCGATTTTTTTCAAAATTTTGTGAGTCGAGGTATTCAATTTTGTAAAACCGAATTTTGGCCAAAAAACATGAAAATTCTCAAAAAAATAAATGACCATTTTTTAATTGGAAAAAACGTCCTCTTTCGAACCGTGCTACTCAAAAAGCTGTACTTCTTTTGTGAGTCGAGATATTCGATTTTTTTCAAAATTGTGTGAGTCGAGGTATTCAATTTTGAAAAATCGAATTTTGGCCAAAAATACATGAAAATTCTCAAAAAAATAAATGGCCATTTTTTAATTGGAAAAAACGTCCTCTTTCGAACCGTGCTACTCAAAAAGCTGTACTACTTTTGTGAGTCGAGATATTCGATTTTTTTCAAAATTTTGTGAGTCGAGGTATTCAATTTTGAAAAATCGAATTTTGGCCAAAAATACATGAAAATTCTTAAAAAAATAAATGGCCATTTTTTAATTGGAAAAAACGTCCTCTTTCGAACCGTGCTACCTAAAAAGCTGTACTACTTTTGTGAGTCGAGATATTCGATTTTTTTAAAAATTTTGTGAGTCGAGGTATTCAATTTTAAAAAATCGAATTTTGGCCAAAAATACATGAAAATTCTCAAAAAAATAAATGGCAATTTTTTAATTGGAAAAAACATCCTCTTTCGAACCGTGCTACTCAAAAAGCTGTACTACTTTTGTGAGTCGAGATATTCGATTTTTTTCAAAATTTTGTGAGTCGAGGATTCTATTTTAAAAAACCGAATTTTGGCCAAAAAAACATGAAAATTCTCAAAAAAATAAATGGCCATTTTTTAATTGGAAAAAACGTCCTCTTTCGAACCGTGCTACTCAAAAAGCTGTACTACTTTTGTGTGTCGAGATATTCGATTTTCTTCAAAATTTTGTGAGTCGAGGTATTCAATTTTGAAAAACCGAATTTTGGCCAAAAATACATGAAAATTCACAAAAAAATAAATGGTCATTTTTTAATTGGAAAAAACGTCCTCTTTCGAACCGTGCTACTCAAAAAGCTGTACTTCTTTTGTGAGTCGAGATATTCGATTTTTTTCAAAATTTTGTGAGTCGAGGATTCAATTTTAAAAAACCGAATTTTGGCCAAAAAAACATGAAAATTCTCAAAAAAATAAATGGCCATTTTTTAATTGGAAAAAACGTCCTCTTTCGAACCGTGCTACTCAAAAAGCTGTACTACTTTTGTGTGTCGAGATATTCGATTATCTTCAAAATTTTGTGAGTCGAGGTATTCAATTTTGAAAAACCGAATTTTGGCCAAAAATACATGAAAATTCACAAAAAAATAAATGGTTATTTTTTAATTGAAAAAACGTCCTCTTTCGAACCGTGCTACTCAAAAAGCTGTACTTCTTTTGTGAGTCGAGATATTCGATTTTTTTCAAAATTGTGTGAGTCGAGGTATTCAATTTTGAAAAATCGAATTTTGGCCAAAAATACATGAAAATTCTCAAAAAAATAAATGGCCATTTTTTAATTGGAAAAAACGTCCTCTTTCGAACCGTGCTACTCAAAAAGCTGTACTACTTTTGTGTGTCGAGATATTCGATTTTTTTCAAAATTTTGTGAGTCGAGGTATTCAATTATGAAAAATCGAATTTTGGCCAAAAATACATGAAAATTCACAAAAAAATAAATGGCCATTTTTTAATTGGAAAAAACGTTCTCTTTCGAACCGTGCTACTCAAAAAGCTGTACTACCTTTGTGAGTCGAAATATTCGATTTTTTTCAAAATTTTGTGAGTCGAGGTATTCAATTTTGAAAAACCGAATTTTGGCCAAAAAACATGAAAATTCTCAAAAAAATAAATGGCCATTTTTTAATTGGAAAAAACGTCCTCTTTCGAACCGTGCTACTCAAAAAGCTGTACTACTTTTGTGAGTTGAGATATTCGATTTTTTTCAAAATTTTGTGAGTCGGGGTATTCATATATATATTTTTGGAAAATCGAATTTTGGCCAAAAATACATGAAAATTCTCAAAAAAATAAATGGCCATTTTTTAATTGGAAAAAACGTCCTCTTTCGAACCGTGCTACTCAAAAAGCTGTACTACTTTTGTGAGTCGAGATATTCGATTTTTTTCAAAATTTTGTGAGTCGTATTCAATTTTGAAAAATCGAATTTTGGCCAAAAATACATGAAAATTCTTAAAAAAATAAATGGCCATTTTTTAATTGGAAAAAACGTTCTCTTTCGAACCGTGCTACTCAAAAAGCTGTACTACTTTTGTGAGTCGAGATATTCGATTTTTTTCAAAATTTTGTGAGTCGAGGTATTCAATTTTGAAAAACCGAATTTTGGCCAATAAAACATGAAAATTCCCAAAAAAATAAATGGCTATTTTTTAATTGGAAAAAACGTCCTCTTTCAAACCGTGCTACTCAAAAAGCTGTACTTCTTTTGTGAGTCGAGATATTCGATTTTTTTCAAAATTTTGTGAGTCGAGGTATTCAATTTTGAAAAATCGAATTTTGGCCAAAAATACATGAAAATTCTCAAAAAAATAAATGGTCATTTTTTAATTGGAAAAAACGTCCTCTTTCGAACCGTGCTACTCAAAAAGCTGTACTACTTTTCTGAGTCGAGATATTCGATTTTTTTCAAAATTTTGTGAGTCGTATTCAATTTTGAAAAAACGAATTTTGGCCAAAAATACATGAAAATTCTTAAAAAAATAAATGGCCATTTTTTAATTGGAAAAAACGTTCTCTTTCGAACCGTGCTACTCAAAAAGCTGTACTACTTTTGTGAGTCGAGATATTCGATTTTTTTCAAAATTTTGTGAGTCGGGGTATTCATATATATATTTTTGGAAAATCGAATTTTGGCCAAAAATACATGAAAATTCTCAAAAAAATAAATGGCCATTTTTTAATTGGAAAAAACGTCCTCTTTCGAACCGTGCTACTCAAAAAGCTGTACTACTTTTGTGAGTCGAGATATTCGATTTTTTTCAAAATTTTGTGAGTCGTATTCAATTTTGAAAAATCGAATTTTGGCCAAAAATACATGAAAATTCTTAAAAAAATAAATGGCCATTTTTTAATTGGAAAAAACGTTCTCTTTCGAACCGTGCTACTCAAAAAGCTGTACTACTTTTGTGAGTCGAGATATTCGATTTTTTTCAAAATTTTGTGAGTCGAGGTATTCAATTTTGAAAAACCGAATTTTGGCCAAAAAACATGAAAATTCTCAAAAAAATAAATGGCCATTTTTTAATTGGAAAAACGTCCTCTTTCGAACCGTGCTACTCAAAAAGCTGTACTTCTTTTGTGAGTCGAGATATTCGTTTTTTTTCAAAATTGTGTGAGTCGAGGTATTCAATTTTGAAAAATCGAATTTTGGCCAAAAATACATGAAAATTCTCAAAAAAATAAATGGCCATTTTTTAATTGGAAAAAACGTCCTCTTTCGAACCGTGCTACTCAAAAAGCTGTACTACCTTTGTGAGTCGAAATATTCGATTTTTTTCAAAATTTTGTGAGTCGAGGTATTCAATTTTGAAAAACCGAATTTTGGCCAAAAAACATGAAAATTCTCAAAAAAATAAATGGCCATTTTTTAATTGGAAAAAACGTCCTCTTTCGAACCGTGCTACTTAAAAAGCTGTACTTCTTTTGTGAGTCGAGATATTCGATTTTTTTCAAAATTGTGTGAGTCGAGGTATTCAATTTTGAAAAATCGAATTTTGGCCAAAAATACATGAAAATTATCAAAAAAATAAATGGCCATTTTTTAATTGGAAAAAACGTCCTCTTTCGAACCGTGCTACTCAAAAAGCTGTACTACTTTTGTGTGTCGAGATATTCGATTTTTTTCAAAATTTTGTGAGTCGAGGTATTCAATTTTGAAAAATCGAATTTTGGCCAAAAATACATGAAAATTCACAAAAAAATAAATGGCCATTTTTTAATTGGAAAAAACGTTCTCTTTCGAACCGTGCTACTCAAAAAGCTGTACTACCTTTGTGAGTCGAAATATTCGATTTTTTTCAAAATTTTGTGAGTCGAGGTATTCAATTTTGAAAAACCGAATTTTGGCCAAAAAACATGAAAATTCTCAAAAAAATAAATGGCCATTTTTTAATTGGAAAAAACGTCCTCTTTCGAACCGTGCTACTCAAAAAGCTGTACTACTTTTGTGAGTTGAGATATTCGATTTTTTTCAAAATTTTGTGAGTCGGGGTATTCATATATATATTTTTGGAAAATCGAATTTTGGCCAAAAATACATGAAAATTCTCAAAAAAATAAATGGCCATTTTTTAATTGGAAAAAACGTCCTCTTTCGAACCGTGCTACTCAAAAAGCTGTACTACTTTTGTGAGTCGAGATATTCGATTTTTTTCAAAATTTTGTGAGTCGTATTCAATTTTGAAAAATCGAATTTTGGCCAAAAATACATGAAAATTCTTAAAAAAATAAATGGCCATTTTTTAATTGGAAAAAACGTTCTCTTTCGAACCGTGCTACTCAAAAAGCTGTACTACTTTTGTGAGTCGAGATATTCGATTTTTTTCAAAATTTTGTGAGTCGAGGTATTCAATTTTGAAAAACCGAATTTTGGCCAATAAAACATGAAAATTCCCAAAAAAATAAATGGCTATTTTTTAATTGGAAAAAACGTCCTCTTTCAAACCGTGCTACTCAAAAAGCTGTACTTCTTTTGTGAGTCGAGATATTCGATTTTTTTCAAAATTTTGTGAGTCGAGGTATTCAATTTTGAAAAATCGAATTTTGGCCAAAAATACATGAAAATTCTCAAAAAAATAAATGGTCATTTTTTAATTGGAAAAAACGTCCTCTTTCGAACCGTGCTACTCAAAAAGCTGTACTACTTTTCTGAGTCGAGATATTCGATTTTTTTCAAAATTTTGTGAGTCGTATTCAATTTTGAAAAATCGAATTTTGGCCAAAAATACATGAAAATTCTTAAAAAAATAAATGGCCATTTTTTAATTGGAAAAAACGTTCTCTTTCGAACCGTGCTACCCAAAAAGCTGTACTACTTTTGTGAGTCGAGATATTCGATTTTTTTCAAAATTTTGTGAGTCGAGGTATTCAATTTTGAAAAACCGAATTTTGGCCAAAAAACATGAAAATTCTCAAAAAAATAAATGGCCATTTTTTAATTGGAAAAAACGTCCTCTTTCGAACCGTGCTACTCAAAAAGCTGTACTAGCTTTGTGAGTCGAAATATTCGATTTTTTTCAAAATTTTGTGAGTCGAGGTATTCAATTTTGTAAAACCGAATTTTGGCCAAAAAACATGAAAATTCTCAAAAAAATAAATGACCATTTTTTAATTGGAAAAAACGTCCTCTTTCGAACCGTGCTACTCAAAAAGCTGTACTTCTTTTGTGAGTCGAGATATTCGATTTTTTTCAAAATTGTGTGAGTCGAGGTATTCAATTTTGAAAAATCGAATTTTGGCCAAAAATACATGAAAATTCTCAAAAAAATAAATGGCCATTTTTTAATTGGAAAAAACGTCCTCTTTCGAACCGTGCTACTCAAAAAGCTGTACTACTTTTGTGAGTCGAGATATTCGATTTTTTTCAAAATTTTGTGAGTCGAGGTATTCAATTTTGAAAAATCGAATTTTGGCCAAAAATACATGAAAATTCTTAAAAAAATAAATGGCCATTTTTTAATTGGAAAAAACGTCCTCTTTCGAACCGTGCTACCTAAAAAGCTGTACTACTTTTGTGAGTCGAGATATTCGATTTTTTTAAAAATTTTGTGAGTCGAGGTATTCAATTTTAAAAAATCGAATTTTGGCCAAAAATACATGAAAATTCTCAAAAAAATAAATGGCAATTTTTTAATTGGAAAAAACATCCTCTTTCGAACCGTGCTACTCAAAAAGCTGTACTACTTTTGTGAGTCGAGATATTCGATTTTTTTCAAAATTTTGTGAGTCGAGGATTCTATTTTAAAAAACCGAATTTTGGCCAAAAAAACATGAAAATTCTCAAAAAAATAAATGGCCATTTTTTAATTGGAAAAAACGTCCTCTTTCGAACCGTGCTACTCAAAAAGCTGTACTACTTTTGTGTGTCGAGATATTCGATTTTCTTCAAAATTTTGTGAGTCGAGGTATTCAATTTTGAAAAACCGAATTTTGGCCAAAAATACATGAAAATTCACAAAAAAATAAATGGTCATTTTTTAATTGGAAAAAACGTCCTCTTTCGAACCGTGCTACTCAAAAAGCTGTACTTCTTTTGTGAGTCGAGATATTCGATTTTTTTCAAAATTTTGTGAGTCGAGGATTCAATTTTAAAAAACCGAATTTTGGCCAAAAAAACATGAAAATTCTCAAAAAAATAAATGGCCATTTTTTAATTGGAAAAAACGTCCTCTTTCGAACCGTGCTACTCAAAAAGCTGTACTACTTTTGTGTGTCGAGATATTCGATTATCTTCAAAATTTTGTGAGTCGAGGTATTCAATTTTGAAAAACCGAATTTTGGCCAAAAATACATGAAAATTCACAAAAAAATAAATGGTTATTTTTTAATTGAAAAAACGTCCTCTTTCGAACCGTGCTACTCAAAAAGCTGTACTTCTTTTGTGAGTCGAGATATTCGATTTTTTTCAAAATTGTGTGAGTCGAGGTATTCAATTTTGAAAAATCGAATTTTGGCCAAAAATACATGAAAATTCTCAAAAAAATAAATGGCCATTTTTTAATTGGAAAAAACGTCCTCTTTCGAACCGTGCTACTCAAAAAGCTGTACTACTTTTGTGTGTCGAGATATTCGATTTTTTTCAAAATTTTGTGAGTCGAGGTATTCAATTATGAAAAATCGAATTTTGGCCAAAAATACATGAAAATTCACAAAAAAATAAATGGCCATTTTTTAATTGGAAAAAACGTTCTCTTTCGAACCGTGCTACTCAAAAAGCTGTACTACCTTTGTGAGTCGAAATATTCGATTTTTTTCAAAATTTTGTGAGTCGAGGTATTCAATTTTGAAAAACCGAATTTTGGCCAAAAAACATGAAAATTCTCAAAAAAATAAATGGCCATTTTTTAATTGGAAAAAACGTCCTCTTTCGAACCGTGCTACTCAAAAAGCTGTACTACTTTTGTGAGTTGAGATATTCGATTTTTTTCAAAATTTTGTGAGTCGGGGTATTCATATATATATTTTTGGAAAATCGAATTTTGGCCAAAAATACATGAAAATTCTCAAAAAAATAAATGGCCATTTTTTAATTGGAAAAAACGTCCTCTTTCGAACCGTGCTACTCAAAAAGCTGTACTACTTTTGTGAGTCGAGATATTCGATTTTTTTCAAAATTTTGTGAGTCGTATTCAATTTTGAAAAATCGAATTTTGGCCAAAAATACATGAAAATTCTTAAAAAAATAAATGGCCATTTTTTAATTGGAAAAAACGTTCTCTTTCGAACCGTGCTACTCAAAAAGCTGTACTACTTTTGTGAGTCGAGATATTCGATTTTTTTCAAAATTTTGTGAGTCGAGGTATTCAATTTTGAAAAACCGAATTTTGGCCAAAAAACATGAAAATTCTCAAAAAAATAAATGGCCATTTTTTAATTGGAAAAACGTCCTCTTTCGAACCGTGCTACTCAAAAAGCTGTACTTCTTTTGTGAGTCGAGATATTCGTTTTTTTTCAAAATTGTGTGAGTCGAGGTATTCAATTTTGAAAAATCGAATTTTGGCCAAAAATACATGAAAATTCTCAAAAAAATAAATGGCCATTTTTTAATTGGAAAAAACGTCCTCTTTCGAACCGTGCTACTCAAAAAGCTGTACTACCTTTGTGAGTCGAAATATTCGATTTTTTTCAAAATTTTGTGAGTCGAGGTATTCAATTTTGAAAAACCGAATTTTGGCCAAAAAACATGAAAATTCTCAAAAAAATAAATGGCCATTTTTTAATTGGAAAAAACGTCCTCTTTCGAACCGTGCTACTTAAAAAGCTGTACTTCTTTTGTGAGTCGAGATATTCGATTTTTTTCAAAATTGTGTGAGTCGAGGTATTCAATTTTGAAAAATCGAATTTTGGCCAAAAATACATGAAAATTCTCAAAAAAATAAATGGCCATTTTTTAATTGGAAAAAACGTCCTCTTTCGAACCGTGCTACTCAAAAAGCTGTACTTCTTTTGTGAGTCGAGATATTCGATTTTTTTCAAAATTGTGTGAGTCGAGGTATTCAATTTTGAAAAATCGAATTTTGGCCAAAAATACATGAAAATTATCAAAAAAATAAATGGCCATTTTTTAATTGGAAAAAACGTCCTCTTTCGAACCGTGCTACTCAAAAAGCTGTACTACTTTTGTGTGTCGAGATATTCGATTTTTTTCAAAATTTTGTGAGTCGAGGTATTCAATTTTGAAAAATCGAATTTTGGGCAAAAATATATGAAAATTCTCAAAAAAATAAATGGCCATTTTTTAATTGAAAAAAACGTCCTCTTTCGAACCGTGCTACTTAAAAAGCTGTACTACTTTTGTGAGTCGAGATATTCGATTTTTTTCAAAATTTTGTGAGTCGAGGTATTCAATTTTGAAAAACCGAATTTTGGCCAAAAAACATGAAAATTCTCAAAAAAATAAATGGCCATTTTTTAATTGGAAAAAACGTCCTCTTTCGAACCGTGCTACTCAAAAAGCTGTACTACTTTTGTGAGTTGAGATATTCGATTTTTTTCAAAATTTTGTGAGTCGGGGTATTCATATATATATTTTTGGAAAATCGAATTTTGGCCAAAAATACA
Source organism: Sarcophaga carnaria (assembly GCA_958299815.1). Classification (NCBI taxonomy): domain Eukaryota; kingdom Metazoa; phylum Arthropoda; class Insecta; order Diptera; family Sarcophagidae; genus Sarcophaga; species Sarcophaga carnaria. The sequence continues at coordinate 31,735,209 of OY283151.1, forward strand.
TGAAAATTCTCAAAAAAATAAATGGCCATTTTTTAATTGGAAAAAACGTCCTCTTTCGAACCGTGCTACTCAAAAAGCTGTACTACTTTTGTGAGTCGAGATATTCGATTTTTTTCAAAATTTTGTGAGTCGTATTCAATTTTGAAAAATCGAATTTTGGCCAAAAATACATGAAAATTCTTAAAAAAATAAATGGCCATTTTTTAATTGGAAAAAACGTTCTCTTTCGAACCGTGCTACCCAAAAAGCTGTACTACTTTTGTGAGTCGAGATATTCGATTTTTTCAAAATTTTGTGAGTCGAGGTATTCAATTTTGAAAAACCGAATTTTGGCCAAAAAACATGAAAATTCTCAAAAAAATAAATGGCCATTTTTTAATTGGAAAAAACGTCCTCTTTCGAACCGTGCTACTCAAAAAGCTGTACTAGCTTTGTGAGTCGAAATATTCGATTTTTTTCAAAATTTTGTGAGTCGAGGTATTCAATTTTGTAAAACCGAATTTTGGCCAAAAAACATGAAAATTCTCAAAAAAATAAATGACCATTTTTTAATTGGAAAAAACGTCCTCTTTCGAACCGTGCTACTCAAAAAGCTGTACTTCTTTTGTGAGTCGAGATATTCGATTTTTTTCAAAATTGTGTGAGTCGAGGTATTCAATTTTGAAAAATCGAATTTTGGCCAAAAATACATGAAAATTCTCAAAAAAATAAATGGCCATTTTTTAATTGGAAAAAACGTCCTCTTTCGAACCGTGCTACTCAAAAAGCTGTACTACTTTTGTGAGTCGAGATATTCGATTTTTTTCAAAATTTTGTGAGTCGAGGTATTCAATTTTGAAAAATCGAATTTTGGCCAAAAATACATGAAAATTCTTAAAAAAATAAATGGCCATTTTTTAATTGGAAAAAACGTCCTCTTTCGAACCGTGCTACCTAAAAAGCTGTACTACTTTTGTGAGTCGAGATATTCGATTTTTTTAAAAATTTTGTGAGTCGAGGTATTCAATTTTAAAAAATCGAATTTTGGCCAAAAATACATGAAAATTCTCAAAAAAATAAATGGCAATTTTTTAATTGGAAAAAACATCCTCTTTCGAACCGTGCTACTCAAAAAGCTGTACTACTTTTGTGAGTCGAGATATTCGATTTTTTTCAAAATTTTGTGAGTCGAGGATTCTATTTTAAAAAACCGAATTTTGGCCAAAAAAACATGAAAATTCTCAAAAAAATAAATGGCCATTTTTTAATTGGAAAAAACGTCCTCTTTCGAACCGTGCTACTCAAAAAGCTGTACTACTTTTGTGTGTCGAGATATTCGATTTTCTTCAAAATTTTGTGAGTCGAGGTATTCAATTTTGAAAAACCGAATTTTGGCCAAAAATACATGAAAATTCACAAAAAAATAAATGGTCATTTTTTAATTGGAAAAAACGTCCTCTTTCGAACCGTGCTACTCAAAAAGCTGTACTTCTTTTGTGAGTCGAGATATTCGATTTTTTTCAAAATTTTGTGAGTCGAGGATTCAATTTTAAAAAACCGAATTTTGGCCAAAAAAACATGAAAATTCTCAAAAAAATAAATGGCCATTTTTTAATTGGAAAAAACGTCCTCTTTCGAACCGTGCTACTCAAAAAGCTGTACTACTTTTGTGTGTCGAGATATTCGATTATCTTCAAAATTTTGTGAGTCGAGGTATTCAATTTTGAAAAACCGAATTTTGGCCAAAAATACATGAAAATTCACAAAAAAATAAATGGTTATTTTTTAATTGAAAAAACGTCCTCTTTCGAACCGTGCTACTCAAAAAGCTGTACTTCTTTTGTGAGTCGAGATATTCGATTTTTTTCAAAATTGTGTGAGTCGAGGTATTCAATTTTGAAAAATCGAATTTTGGCCAAAAATACATGAAAATTCTCAAAAAAATAAATGGCCATTTTTTAATTGGAAAAAACGTCCTCTTTCGAACCGTGCTACTCAAAAAGCTGTACTACTTTTGTGTGTCGAGATATTCGATTTTTTTCAAAATTTTGTGAGTCGAGGTATTCAATTATGAAAAATCGAATTTTGGCCAAAAATACATGAAAATTCACAAAAAAATAAATGGCCATTTTTTAATTGGAAAAAACGTTCTCTTTCGAACCGTGCTACTCAAAAAGCTGTACTACCTTTGTGAGTCGAAATATTCGAATTTTTTAAAAATTTTGTGAGTCGAGGTATTCAATTTTGAAAAACCGAATTTTGGCCAAAAAACATGAAAATTCTCAAAAAAATAAATGGCCATTTCTTAATTGGAAAAAACGTCCTCTTTCGAACCGTGCTACTCAAAAAGCTGTACTACTTTTGTGAGTTGAGATATTCGATTTTTTTCAAAATTTTGTGAGTCGGGGTATTCATATATATATTTTTGGAAAATCGAATTTTGGCCAAAAATACATGAAAATTCTCAAAAAAATAAATGGCCATTTTTTAATTGGAAAAAACGTCCTCTTTCGAACCGTGCTACTCAAAAAGCTGTACTACTTTTGTGAGTCGAGATATTCGATTTTTTTCAAAATTTTGTGAGTCGTATTCAATTTTGAAAAATCGAATTTTGGCCAAAAATACATGAAAATTCTTAAAAAAATAAATGGCCATTTTTTAATTGGAAAAAACGTTCTCTTTCGAACCGTGCTACTCAAAAAGCTGTACTACTTTTGTGAGTCGAGATATTCGATTTTTTTCAAAATTTTGTGAGTCGAGGTATTCAATTTTGAAAAACCGAATTTTGGCCAAAAAACATGAAAATTCTCAAAAAATAAATGGCCATTTTTTAATTGGAAAAACGTCCTCTTTCGAACCGTGCTACTCAAAAAGCTGTACTTCTTTTGTGAGTCGAGATATTCGTTTTTTTTCAAAATTGTGTGAGTCGAGGTATTCAATTTTGAAAAATCGAATTTTGGCCAAAAATACATGAAAATTCTCAAAAAAATAAATGGCCATTTTTTAATTGGAAAAAACGTCCTCTTTCGAACCGTGCTACTCAAAAAGCTGTACTACCTTTGTGAGTCGAAATATTCGATTTTTTTCAAAATTTTGTGAGTCGAGGTATTCAATTTTGAAAAACCGAATTTTGGCCAAAAAACATGAAAATTCTCAAAAAAATAAATGGCCATTTTTTAATTGGAAAAAACGTCCTCTTTCGAACCGTGCTACTTAAAAAGCTGTACTTCTTTTGTGAGTCGAGATATTCGATTTTTTTCAAAATTGTGTGAGTCGAGGTATTCAATTTTGAAAAATCGAATTTTGGCCAAAAATACATGAAAATTCTCAAAAAAATAAATGGCCATTTTTTAATTGGAAAAAACGTCCTCTTTCGAACCGTGCTACTCAAAAAGCTGTACTTCTTTTGTGAGTCGAGATATTCGATTTTTTTCAAAATTGTGTGAGTCGAGGTATTCAATTTTGAAAAATCGAATTTTGGCCAAAAATACATGAAAATTATCAAAAAAATAAATGGCCATTTTTTAATTGGAAAAAACGTCCTCTTTCGAACCGTGCTACTCAAAAAGCTGTACTACTTTTGTGTGTCGAGATATTCGATTTTTTTCAAAATTTTGTGAGTCGAGGTATTCAATTTTGAAAAATCGAATTTTGGCCAAAAATACATGAAAATTCACAAAAAAATAAATGGCCATTTTTTAATTGGAAAAAACGTTCTCTTTCGAACCGTGCTACTCAAAAAGCTGTACTACCTTTGTGAGTCGAAATATTCGATTTTTTTCAAAATTTTGTGAGTCGAGGTATTCAATTTTGAAAAACCGAATTTTGGCCAAAAAACATGAAAATTCTCAAAAAAATAAATGGCCATTTTTTAATTGGAAAAAACGTCCTCTTTCGAACCGTGCTACTCAAAAAGCTGTACTACTTTTGTGAGTTGAGATATTCGATTTTTTTCAAAATTTTGTGAGTCGGGGTATTCATATATATATTTTTGGAAAATCGAATTTTGGCCAAAAATACATGAAAATTCTCAAAAAAATAAATGGCCATTTTTTAATTGGAAAAAACGTCCTCTTTCGAACCGTGCTACTCAAAAAGCTGTACTACTTTTGTGAGTCGAGATATTCGATTTTTTTCAAAATTTTGTGAGTCGTATTCAATTTTGAAAAATCGAATTTTGGCCAAAAATACATGAAAATTCTTAAAAAAATAAATGGCCATTTTTTAATTGGAAAAAACGTTCTCTTTCGAACCGTGCTACCCAAAAAGCTGTACTACTTTTGTGAGTCGAGATATTCGATTTTTTTCAAAATTTTGTGAGTCGAGGTATTCAATTTTGAAAAACCGAATTTTGGCCAAAAAACATGAAAATTCTCAAAAAAATAAATGGCCATTTTTTAATTGGAAAAAACGTCCTCTTTCGAACCGTGCTACTCAAAAAGCTGTACTAGCTTTGTGAGTCGAAATATTCGATTTTTTTCAAAATTTTGTGAGTCGAGGTATTCAATTTTGTAAAACCGAATTTTGGCCAAAAAACATGAAAATTCTCAAAAAAATAAATGACCATTTTTTAATTGGAAAAAACGTCCTCTTTCGAACCGTGCTACTCAAAAAGCTGTACTTCTTTTGTGAGTCGAGATATTCGATTTTTTTCAAAATTGTGTGAGTCGGGGTATTCAATTTTGAAAAATCGAATTTTGGCCAAAAATACATGAAAATTCTCAAAAAAATAAATGGCCATTTTTTAATTGGAAAAAACGTCCTCTTTCGAACCGTGCTACTCAAAAAGCTGTACTACTTTTGTGAGTCGAGATATTCGATTTTTTTCAAAATTTTGTGAGTCGAGGTATTCAATTTTGAAAAATCGAATTTTGGCCAAAAATACATGAAAATTCTTAAAAAAATAAATGGCCATTTTTTAATTGGAAAAAACGTCCTCTTTCGAACCGTGCTACCTAAAAAGCTGTACTACTTTTGTGAGTCGAGATATTCGATTTTTTTAAAAATTTTGTGAGTCGAGGTATTCAATTTTAAAAAATCGAATTTTGGCCAAAAATACATGAAAATTCTCAAAAAAATAAATGGCAATTTTTTAATTGGAAAAAACATCCTCTTTCGAACCGTGCTACTCAAAAAGCTGTACTACTTTTGTGAGTCGAGATATTCGATTTTTTTCAAAATTTTGTGAGTCGAGGATTCTATTTTAAAAAACCGAATTTTGGCCAAAAAAACATGAAAATTCTCAAAAAAATAAATGGCCATTTTTTAATTGGAAAAAACGTCCTCTTTCGAACCGTGCTACTCAAAAAGCTGTACTACTTTTGTGTGTCGAGATATTCGATTTTCTTCAAAATTTTGTGAGTCGAGGTATTCAATTTTGAAAAACCGAATTTTGGCCAAAAATACATGAAAATTCACAAAAAAATAAATGGTCATTTTTTAATTGGAAAAAACGTCCTCTTTCGAACCGTGCTACTCAAAAAGCTGTACTTCTTTTGTGAGTCGAGATATTCGATTTTTTTCAAAATTTTGTGAGTCGAGGATTCAATTTTAAAAAACCGAATTTTGGCCAAAAAAACATGAAAATTCTCAAAAAAATAAATGGCCATTTTTTAATTGGAAAAAACGTCCTCTTTCGAACCGTGCTACTCAAAAAGCTGTACTACTTTTGTGTGTCGAGATATTCGATTTTCTTCAAAATTTTGTGAGTCGAGGTATTCAATTTTGAAAAACCGAATTTTGGCCAAAAATACATGAAAATTCACAAAAAAATAAATGGTTATTTTTTAATTGAAAAAACGTCCTCTTTCGAACCGTGCTACTCAAAAAGCTGTACTTCTTTTGTGAGTCGAGATATTCGATTTTTTTCAAAATTGTGTGAGTCGAGGTATTCAATTTTGAAAAACCGAATTTTGGCCAAAAAACATGAAAATTCTCAAAAAAATAAATGGCCATTTTTTAATTGGAAAAAACGTCCTCTTTCGAACCGTGCTACTCAAAAAGCTGTACTACTTTTGTGAGTTGAGATATTCGATTTTTTTCAAAATTTTGTGAGTCGGGGTATTCATATATATATTTTTGGAAAATCGAATTTTGGCCAAAAATACATGAAAATTCTCAAAAAAATAAATGGCCATTTTTTAATTGGAAAAAACGTCCTCTTTCGAACCGTGCTACTCAAAAAGCTGTACTACTTTTGTGAGTCGAGATATTCGATTTTTTTCAAAATTTTGTGAGTCGTATTCAATTTTGAAAAATCGAATTTTGGCCAAAAATACATGAAAATTCTTAAAAAAATAAATGGCCATTTTTTAATTGGAAAAAACGTTCTCTTTCGAACCGTGCTACTCAAAAAGCTGTACTACTTTTGTGAGTCGAGATATTCGATTTTTTTCAAAATTTTGTGAGTCGAGGTATTCAATTTTGAAAAACCGAATTTTGGCCAAAAAACATGAAAATTCTCAAAAAAATAAATGGCCATTTTTTAATTGGAAAAACGTCCTCTTTCGAACCTTGCTACTCAAAAAGCTGTACTTCTTTTGTGAGTCGAGATATTCGTTTTTTTTCAAAATTGTGTGAGTCGAGGTATTCAATTTTGAAAAATCGAATTTTGGCCAAAAATACATGAAAATTCTCAAAAAAATAAATGGCCATTTTTTAATTGGAAAAAACGTCCTCTTTCGAACCGTGCTACTCAAAAAGCTGTACTACCTTTGTGAGTCGAAATATTCGATTTTTTTCAAAATTTTGTGAGTCGAGGTATTCAATTTTGAAAAACCGAATTTTGGCCAAAAAACATGAAAATTCTCAAAAAAATAAATGGCCATTTTTTAATTGGAAAAAACGTCCTCTTTCGAACCGTGCTACTTAAAAAGCTGTACTTCTTTTGTGAGTCGAGATATTCGATTTTTTTCAAAATTGTGTGAGTCGAGGTATTCAATTTTGAAAAATCGAATTTTGGCCAAAAATACATGAAAATTCTCAAAAAAATAAATGGCCATTTTTTAATTGGAAAAAACGTCCTCTTTCGAACCGTGCTACTCAAAAAGCTGTACTTCTTTTGTGAGTCGAGATATTCGATTTTTTTCAAAATTGTGTGAGTCGAGGTATTCAATTTTGAAAAATCGAATTTTGGCCAAAAATACATGAAAATTATCAAAAAAATAAATGGCCATTTTTTAATTGGAAAAAACGTCCTCTTTCGAACCGTGCTACTCAAAAAGCTGTACTACCTTTGTGAGTCGAAATATTCGATTTTTTTCAAAATTTTGTGAGTCGAGGTATTCAATTTTGAAAAACCGAATTTTGGCCAAAAAACATGAAAATTCTCAAAAAAATAAATGGCCATTTTTTAATTGGAAAAAACGTCCTCTTTCGAACCGTGCTACTCAAAAAGCTGTACTTCTTTTGTGAGTCGAGATATTCGATTTTTTTCAAAATTGTGTGAGTCGAGGTATTCAATTTTGAAAAATCGAATTTTGGCCAAAAATACATGAAAATTCTCAAAAAAATAAATGGCCATTTTTTAATTGGAAAAAACGTCCTCTTTCGAACCGTGCTACTCAAAAAGCTGTACTACTTTTGTGAGTCGAGATATTCGATTTTTTTCAAAATTTTGTGAGTCGAGGATTCTATTTTAAAAAACCGAATTTTGGCCAAAAAAACATGAAAATTCTCAAAAAAATAAATGGCCATTTTTTAATTGGAAAAAACGTCCTCTTTCGAACCGTGCTACTCAAAAAGCTGTACTACTTTTGTGTGTCGAGATATTCGATTTTCTTCAAAATTTTGTGAGTCGAGGTATTCAATTTTGAAAAACCGAATTTTGGCCAAAAATACATGAAAATTCACAAAAAAATAAATGGTCATTTTTTAATTGGAAAAAACGTCCTCTTTCGAACCGTGCTACTCAAAAAGCTGTACTTCTTTTGTGAGTCGAGATATTCGATTTTTTTCAAAATTTTGTGAGTCGAGGATTCAATTTTAAAAAACCGAATTTTGGCCAAAAAAACATGAAAATTCTCAAAAAAATAAATGGCCATTTTTTAATTGGAAAAAACGTCCTCTTTCGAACCGTGCTACTCAAAAAGCTGTACTACTTTTGTGTGTCGAGATATTCGATTTTCTTCAAAATTTTGTGAGTCGAGGTATTCAATTTTGAAAAACCGAATTTTGGCCAAAAATACATGAAAATTCACAAAAAAATAAATGGTTATTTTTTAATTGAAAAAACGTCCTCTTTCGAACCGTGCTACTCAAAAAGCTGTACTTCTTTTGTGAGTCGAGATATTCGATTTTTTTCAAAATTGTGTGAGTCGAGGTATTCAATTTTGAAAAACCGAATTTTGGCCAAAAAACATGAAAATTCTCAAAAAAATAAATGGCAATTTTTTAATTGGAAAAAACGTCCTCTTTCGAACCGTGCTACTCAAAAAGCTGTACTACTTTTGTGAGTTGAGATATTCGATTTTTTTCAAAATTTTGTGAGTCGGGGTATTCATATATATATTTTTGGAAAATCGAATTTTGGCCAAAAATACATGAAAATTCTCAAAAAAATAAATGGCCATTTTTTAATTGGAAAAAACGTCCTCTTTCGAACCGTGCTACTCAAAAAGCTGTACTACTTTTGTGAGTCGAGATATTCGATTTTTTTCAAAATTTTGTGAGTCGTATTCAATTTTGAAAAATCGAATTTTGGCCAAAAATACATGAAAATTCTTAAAAAAATAAATGGCCATTTTTTAATTGGAAAAAACGTTCTCTTTCGAACCGTGCTACTCAAAAAGCTGTACTACTTTTGTGAGTCGAGATATTCGATTTTTTTCAAAATTTTGTGAGTCGAGGTATTCAATTTTGAAAAACCGAATTTTGGCCAAAAAACATGAAAATTCTCAAAAAAATAAATGGCCATTTTTTAATTGGAAAAACGTCCTCTTTCGAACCTTGCTACTCAAAAAGCTGTACTTCTTTTGTGAGTCGAGATATTCGTTTTTTTTCAAAATTGTGTGAGTCGAGGTATTCAATTTTGAAAAATCGAATTTTGGCCAAAAATACATGAAAATTCTCAAAAAAATAAATGGCCATTTTTTAATTGGAAAAAACGTCCTCTTTCGAACCGTGCTACTCAAAAAGCTGTACTACCTTTGTGAGTCGAAATATTCGATTTTTTTCAAAATTTTGTGAGTCGAGGTATTCAATTTTGAAAAACCGAATTTTGGCCAAAAAACATGAAAATTCTCAAAAAAATAAATGGCCATTTTTTAATTGGAAAAAACGTCCTCTTTCGAACCGTGCTACTTAAAAAGCTGTACTTCTTTTGTGAGTCGAGATATTCGATTTTTTTCAAAATTGTGTGAGTCGAGGTATTCAATTTTGAAAAATCGAATTTTGGCCAAAAATACATGAAAATTCTCAAAAAAATAAATGGCCATTTTTTAATTGGAAAAAACGTCCTCTTTCGAACCGTGCTACTCAAAAAGCTGTACTTCTTTTGTGAGTCGAGATATTCGATTTTTTTCAAAATTGTGTGAGTCGAGGTATTCAATTTTGAAAAATCGAATTTTGGCCAAAAATACATGAAAATTATCAAAAAAATAAATGGCCATTTTTTAATTGGAAAAAACGTCCTCTTTCGAACCGTGCTACTCAAAAAGCTGTACTACCTTTGTGAGTCGAAATATTCGATTTTTTTCAAAATTTTGTGAGTCGAGGTATTCAATTTTGAAAAACCGAATTTTGGCCAAAAAACATGAAAATTCTCAAAAAAATAAATGGCCATTTTTTAATTGGAAAAAACGTCCTCTTTCGAACCGTGCTACTCAAAAAGCTGTACTTCTTTTGTGAGTCGAGATATTCGATTTTTTTCAAAATTGTGTGAGTCGAGGTATTCAATTTTGAAAAATCGAATTTTGGCCAAAAATACATGAAAATTCTCAAAAAAATAAATGGCCATTTTTTAATTGGAAAAAACGTCCTCTTTCGAACCGTGCTACTCAAAAAGCTGTACTACTTTTGTGAGTCGAGATATTCGATTTTTTTCAAAATTTTGTGAGTCGAGGTATTCAATTTTGAAAAATCGAATTTTGGCCAAAAATACATGAAAATTCTTAAAAAAATAAATGGCCATTTTTTAATTGGAAAAAAACGTCCTCTTTCGAACCGTGCTACCCAAAAAGCTGTACTACTTTTGTGAGTCGAGATATTCGATGTTTTTCAAAATTTTGTGAGTCGAGGTATTCAATTTTGAAAAATCGAATTTTGGCCAAAAATACATGAAAATTCTCAAAAAAATAAATGGCAATTTTTTAATTGGAAAAAACATCCTCTTTCGAACCGTGCTACTCAAAAAGCTGTACTACTTTTGTGAGTCGAGATATTCGATTTTTTTCAAAATTTTGTGAGTCGAGGATTCAATTTTAAAAAACCGAATTTTGGCCAAAAAAACATGAAAATTCTCAAAAAAATAAATGGCCATTTTTTAATTGGAAAAAACGTCCTCTTTCGAACCGTGCTACTCAAAAAGCTGTACTACTTTTGTGTGTCGAGATATTCGATTTTCTTCAAAATTTTGTGAGTCGAGGTATTCAATTTTGAAAAACCGAATTTTGGCCAAAAATACATGAAAATTCACAAAAAAAAAAAAAAAAAAAATGGTCATTTTTTAATTGGAAAAAACGTCCTCTTTCGAACCGTGCTACTCAAAAAGCTGTACTTCTTTTGTGAGTCGAGATATTCGATTTTTTTCAAAATTTTGTGAGTCGAGGTATTCAATTTTGAAAAATCGAATTTTGGCCAAAAATACATGAAAATTCTCAAAAACATAAATGGCCATTTTTTAATTGGAAAAAACGTCCTCTTTCGAACCGTGCTACTCAAAAAGCTGTACTACTTTTCTGAGTCGAGATATTCGATTTTTTTCAAAATTTTGTGAGCCGAGGTATTCAATTTTAAAAACCGAATTTTGGCCAAAAAAACATGAAAATTCTCAAAAAAATAAATGGCAATTTTTTAATTGGAAAAAACGTCCTCTTTCGAACCGTGCTGCTCAAAAAGCTGTACTACTTATGTGAGTCGAGATATTCGAATTTTTTCAAAATTTTGTGAGTCGAGGTATTCAATTTTGAAAAATCGAATTTTGGCCAAAAATACATGAAAATTCACAAAAAAATAAATGGCAATTTTTTAATTGGAAAAAACGTCCTCTTTCGAACCGTGCTGCTCAAAAAGCTGTACTACTTATGTGAGCCGAGATATTCGAATTTTTTCAAAATTTTGTGAGTCGAGGTATTCAATTTTGAAAAATTGAATTTTGGCCAAAAATACATGAAAATTCACAAAAAAATAAATGTCCATTTTTTAATTGGAAAAAACGTCCTCTTTCGAACCGTGCTACTCAAAAAGCTGTACTACTTTTGTGAGTCGAGATATTCGATTTTGTTCAAAATTTTGTGAGTCGAGGTATTCAATTTTGAAAAATCGAATTTTGGCAAAAAATACATGAAAATTCTCAAAAAAATAAATGGCCATTTTTTAATTGGAAAAAACGTCCTCTTTCGAACCGTGCTACTCAAAAAGCTGTACTTCTTTTGTGAGTCGAGATATTCGATTTTTTTCAAAATTTTGTGAGTCGAAGTATTCAATTTTGAAAAATTGAATTTTGGCCAAAAATACATGAAAATTCTCAAAAAAATAAATGTCCATTTTTTAATTGGAAAAAACGTCCTCTTTCGAACCGTGCTACTCAAAAAGCTGTACTACTTTTGTGAGTCGAGCTATTCGATTTTTTTCAAAATTTTGTGAGCCGAGGTATTCAATTTTGAAAAACCGAATTTTGGCCAAAAAACATGAAAATTCTCAAAAAAATAAATGGCCATTTTTTAATTGGAAAAAACGTCCTCTTTCGAACCGTGCTACTCAAAAAGCTGTACTACTTTTGTGAGTTGAGATATTCGATTTTTTCCAAAATTTTGTGAGTCGGGGTATTCAATTTTGAAAAATCGAATTTTGGCCAAAAATACATGAAAATTCTCAAAAAAATAAATGGCCATTTTTAATTGGAAAAAACGTCCTCTTTCGAACCGTGCTACTCAAAAAGCTGTACTACTTTTGTGAGTCGAGATATTCGATTTTTTTCAAAATTTTGTGAGTCTAGGTATTCAATTTTGAAAAATCGAATTTTGGCCAAAAATACATGAAAATTCTTAAAAAAATAAATGGCCATTTTTTAATTGGAAAAAACGGCCTTCTTCGAACCGTGCTACTCAAAAAGGTGTACTACTTTTGTGAGTCGAGATATTCGATTTTGTTCAAAATTTTGTGAGTCGAGGTATTCAATTTTGAAAAATCGAATTTTGGCAAAAAATACATGAAAATTCTCAAAAAAATAAATGGCCATTTTTTAATTGGAAAAAACGTCCTCTTTCGAACCGTGCTACTCAAAAAGCTGTACTTCTTTTGTGAGTCGAGATATTCGATTTTTTTCAAAATTTTGTGAGTCGAGGTATTCAATTTTGAAAAATCGAATTTTGGCCAAAAATACATGAAAATTCTCAAAAAAATAAATGTCCATTTTTTAATTGGAAAAAACGTCCTCTTTCGAACCGTGCTACTCAAAAAGCTGTACTACTTTTGTGAGTCGAGCTATTCGATTTTTTTCAAAATTTTGTGAGCCGAGGTATTCAATTTTGAAAAACCGAATTTTGGCCAAAAAACATGAAAATTCTCAAAAAAATAAATGGCCATTTTTTAATTGGAAAAAACGTCCTCTTTCGAACCGTGCTACTCAAAAAGCTGTACTACTTTTGTGAGTCGAGATATTCGATTTTGTTCAAAATTTTGTGAGTCGAGGTATTCAATTTTGAAAAATCGAATTTTGGCAAAAAATACATGAAAATTCTCAAAAAAATAAATGGCCATTTTTTAATTGGAAAAAACGTCCTCTTTCGAACCGTGCTACTCAAAAAGCTGTACTTCTTTTGTGAGTCGAGATATTCGATTTTTTTCAAAATTTTGTGAGTCGAGGTATTCAATTTTGAAAAATTGAATTTTGGCCAAAAATACATGAAAATTCTCAAAAAAATAAATGTCCATTTTTTAATTGGAAAAAACGTCCTCTTTCGAACCGTGCTACTCAAAAAGCTGTACTACTTTTGTGAGTCGAGCTATTCGATTTTTTTCAAAATTTTGTGAGCCGAGGTATTCAATTTTGAAAAACCGAATTTTGGCCAAAAAACATGAAAATTCTCAAAAAAATAAATGGCCATTTTTTAATTGGAAAAAACGTCCTCTTTCGAACCGTGCTACTCAAAAAGCTGTACTACTTTTGTGAGTTGAGATATTCGATTTTTTCCAAAATTTTGTGAGTCGGGGTATTCAATTTTGAAAAATCGAATTTTGGCCAAAAATACATGAAAATTCTCAAAAAAATAAATGGCCATTTTTAATTGGAAAAAACGTCCTCTTTCGAACCGTGTTACTCAAAAAGCTGTACTACTTTTGTGAGTCGAGATATTCGATTTTTTTCAAAATTTTGTGAGTCTAGGTATTCAATTTTGAAAAATCGAATTTTGGCCAAAAATACATGAAAATTCTTAAAAAAATAAATGGCCATTTTTTAATTGAAAAAAACGGCCTCTTTCGAACCGTGCTACTCAAAAAGGTGTACTACTTTTGTGAGTCGAGATATTCGATTTTGTTCAAAATTTTGTGAGTCGAGGTATTCAATTTTGAAAAATCGAATTTTGGCAAAAAATACATGAAAATTCTCAAAAAAATAAATGTCCATTTTTTAATTGGAAAAAACGTCCTCTTTCGAACCGTGCTACTCAAAAAGCTGTACTACTTTTGTGAGTCGAGCTATTCGATTTTTTTCAAAATTTTGTGAGCCGAGGTATTCAATTTTGAAAAACCGAATTTTGGCCAAAAAACATGAAAATTCTCAAAAAAATAAATGGCCATTTTTTAATTGGAAAAAACGTCCTCTTTCGAACCGTGCTACTCAAAAAGCTGTACTACTTTTGTGAGTTGAGATATTCGATTTTTTCCAAAATTTTGTGAGTCGGGGTATTCAATTTTGAAAAATCGAATTTTGGCCAAAAATACATGAAAATTATCAAAAAAATAAATGGCCATTTTTTAATTGGAAAAAACGTCCTCTTTCGAACCGTGCTACTCAAAAAGCTGTACTACTTTTGTGAGTCGAGATATTCGATTTTTTTCAAAATTTTGTGAGTCTAGGTATTCAATTTTGAAAAATCGAATTTTGGCCAAAAATACATGAAAATTCTTAAAAAAATAAATGGCCATTTTTTAATTGGAAAAAACGTCCTCTTTCCAACCGTGCTACCCAAAAAGCTGTACTACTTTTGTGAGTCGAGATATTCGATGTTTTTCAAAATTTTGTGAGTCGAGGTATTCAATTTTGAAAAATCGAATTTTGGCCAAAAATACATGAAAATTCCCAAAAAATGAAATGCCCATTTTTTAATTCGAAAAAACGTCCTCTTTCGAACCGTGCTACTCAAAAAGCTGTACTACTTTTGTGAGTCGAGATATTCGATTTTTTTCAAAATTTTGTGAGTCGAGGTATTCAATTTTGAAAAATCGAATTTTGGCCAAAAATACATGAAAATTCTCAAAAAAATAAATGGCGATTTTTTAATTGGAAAAAACGTCCTCTTTCGAACCGTGCTACTCAAAAAGCTGTACTACTTTTGTGAGTCGAGATATTCGATTTTTTTCAAAATTTTGTGAGTCGAGGTATTCAATTTTGAAAAATCGAATTTTGGCCAAAAATACATGAAAATTCTTAAAAAAATAAATGGCCATTTTTTAATAGGAAAAAACGTCCTCTTTCGAACCGTGCTACCTAAAAAGCTGTACTACTTTTGTGAGTCGAGATATTCGATTTTTTAAAAATTTTGTGAGTCGAGGTATTCAATTTTAAAAAACCGAATTTTGGCCAAAAAAACATGAAAATTCTCAAAAAAATAAATGGAAATTTTTTAATTGGAAAAAACGTCCTCTTTCGAACCGTGCTACTCAAAAAGCTGTACTACTTATGTGAGTCGAGATATTCGAATTTTTTCAAAATTTTGTGAGTCGAGGTATTCAATTTTGAAAAATCGAATTTTGGCCAAAAATACATGAAAGTTCACAAAAAAATAAATGGCCATTTTTTAATTGGAAAAAACGTCCTCTTTCGAACCGTGCTACTCAAAAAGCTGTACTACTTTTGTGAGTCAAGATATTCGATTTTTGTCAAAATTTTGTGAGTCGAGGTATTCAATTTTGAAAAATCGAATTTTGGCCAAAAATACATGAAAATTCTCAAAAAAATAAATGGCCATTTTTTAATTGGAAAAAACGTCCTCTTTCGAACCGTGCTACTCAAAAAGCTGTACTACTTTTGTGAGTCAAGATATTCGATTTTTGTCAAAATTTTGTGAGTCGAGGTATTCAATTTTGAAAAATCGAATTTTGGCCAAAAATACATGAAAATTCTCAAAAAAATAAATGGCCATTTTTTAATTGGAAAAAACGTCCTCTTTCGAACCGTGCTACTCAAAAAGGTGTACTACTTTTGTGAGTCGAGATATTCGATTTTGTTCAAAATTTTGTGAGTCGAGGTATTCAATTTTGAAAAATCGAATTTTGGCAAAAAATACATGAAAATTCTCAAAAAAATAAATGGCCATTTTTTAATTGGAAAAAACGTCCTCTTTCGAACCGTGCTACTCAAAAAGCTGTACTTCTTTTGTGAGTCGAGATATTCGATTTTTTTCAAAATTTTGTGAGTCGAGGTATTCAATTTTGAAAAATCGAATTTTGGCCAAAAATACATGAAAATTCTCAAAAAAATAAATGTCAATTTTTTAATTGGAAAAAACGTCCTCTTTCGAACCGTGCTACTCAAAAAGCTGTACTACTTTTGTGAGTCGAGCTATTCGATTTTTTTCAAAATTTTGTGAGCCGAGGTATTCAATTTTGAAAAACCGAATTTTGGCCAAAAAACATGAAAATTCTCAAAGAAATAAATGGCCATTTTTTAATTGGAAAAAACGTCCTCTTTCGAACCGTGCTACTCAAAAAGCTGTACTACTTTTGTGAGTTGAGATATTCGATTTTTTCCAAAATTTTGTGAGTCGGGGTATTCAATTTTGAAAAATCGAATTTTGGCCAAAAATACATGAAAATTCTCAAAAAAATAAATGGCCATTTTTTAATTGGAAAAAACGTCCTCTTTCGAACCTTGCTACTCAAAAAGCTGTACTACTTTTGTGAGTCGAGATATTCGATTTTTTTCAAAATTTTGTGAGTCTAGGTATTCAATTTTGAAAAATCGAATTTTGGCCAAAAATACATGAAAATTCTTAAAAAAATAAATGGCCATTTTTTAATTGGAAAAAACGTCCTCTTTCGAACCGTGCTACTCAAAAAGCTGTACTTCTTTTGTGAGTCGAGATATTCGATTTTTTTCAAAATTTTGTGAGTCGAGGTATTCAATTTTGAAAAATCGAATTTTGGCCAAAAATACATGAAAATTCTCAAAAAAATAAATGTCCATTTTTTAATTGGAAAAAACGTCCTCTTTCGAACCGTGCTACTCAGAAAGCTGTACTACTTTTGTGAGTCGAGCTATTCGATTTTTTTCAAAATTTTGTGAGCCGAGGTATTCAATTTTGAAAAATCGAATTTTGGCCAAAAATACATGAAAATTCTTAAAAAAATAAATGGCCATTTTTTAATTGGAAAAAACGTCCTCTTTCGAACCGTGCTACTCAAAAAGCTGTACTTCTTTTGTGAGTCGAGATATTCGATTTTTTTCAAAATTTTGTGAGTCGAGGTATTCAATTTTGAAAAATCGAATTTTGGCCAAAAATACATGAAAATTCTCAAAAAAATAAATGGCCATTTTTTAATTGGAAAAAACGTCCTCTTTCGAACCGTGCTACTCAAAAAGCTGTACTACTTTTGTGAGTCAAGATATTCGATTTTTGTCAAAATTTTGTGAGTCGAGGTATTCAATTTTGAAAAATCGAATTTTGGCCAAAAATACATGAAAATTCTCAAAAAAATAAATGGCCATTTTTTAATTGGAAAAAACGTCCTCTTTCGAACCGTGCTACTCAAAAAGCTGTACTACTTTTGTGAGTCAAGATATTCGATTTTTGTCAAAATTTTGTGAGTCGAGGTATTCAATTTTGAAAAATCGAATTTTGGCCAAAAATACATGAAAATTCTCAAAAAAATAAATGGCCATTTTTTAATTGGAAAAAACGTCCTATTTCGAACCGTGCTACTCAAAAAGGTGTACTACTTTTGTGAGTCGAGATATTCGATTTTGTTCAAAATTTTGTGAGTCGAGGTATTCAATTTTGAAAAATCGAATTTTGGCAAAAAATACATGAAAATTCTCAAAAAAATAAATGGCCATTTTTTAATTGGAAAAAACGTCCTCTTTCGAACCGTGCTACTCAAAAAGCTGTACTTCTTTTGTGAGTCGAGATATTCGATTTTTTTCAAAATTTTGTGAGTCGAGGTATTCAATTTTGAAAAATCGAATTTTGGCCAAAAATACATGAAAATTCTCAAAAAAATAAATGTCAATTTTTTAATTGGAAAAAACGTCCTCTTTCGAACCGTGCTACTCAAAAAGCTGTACTACTTTTGTGAGTCGAGCTATTCGATTTTTTTCAAAATTTTGTGAGCCGAGGTATTCAATTTTGAAAAACCGAATTTTGGCCAAAAAACATGAAAATTCTCAAAGAAATAAATGGCCATTTTTTAATTGGAAAAAACGTCCTCTTTCGAACCGTGCTACTCAAAAAGCTGTACTACTTTTGTGAGTTGAGATATTCGATTTTTTCCAAAATTTTGTGAGTCGGGGTATTCAATTTTGAAAAATCGAATTTTGGCCAAAAATACATGAAAATTCTCAAAAAAATAAATGGCCATTTTTTAATTGGAAAAAACGTCCTCTTTCGAACCTTGCTACTCAAAAAGCTGTACTACTTTTGTGAGTCGAGATATTCGATTTTTTTCAAAATTTTGTGAGTCTAGGTATTCAATTTTGAAAAATCGAATTTTGGCCAAAAATACATGAAAATTCTTAAAAAAATAAATGGCCATTTTTTAATTGGAAAAAACGTCCTCTTTCGAACCGTGCTACTCAAAAAGCTGTACTTCTTTTGTGAGTCGAGATATTCGATTTTTTTCAAAATTTTGTGAGTCGAGGTATTCAATTTTGAAAAATCGAATTTTGGCCAAAAATACATGAAAATTCTCAAAAAAATAAATGTCCATTTTTTAATTGGAAAAAACGTCCTCTTTCGAACCGTGCTACTCAAAAAGCTGTACTACTTTTGTGAGTCGAGCTATTCGATTTTTTTCAAAATTTTGTGAGCCGAGGTATTCAATTTTGAAAAATCGAATTTTGGCCAAAAATACATGAAAATTCTTAAAAAAATAAATGGCCATTTTTTAATTGGAAAAAACGTCCTCTTTCGAACCGTGCTACTCAAAAAGCTGTACTTCTTTTGTGAGTCGAGATATTCGATTTTTTTCAAAATTTTGTGAGTCGAGGTATTCAATTTTGAAAAATCGAATTTTGGCCAAAAATACATGAAAATTCTCAAAAAAATAAATGGCCATTTTTTAATTGGAAAAAACGTCCTCTTTCGAACCGTGCTACTCAAAAAGCTGTACTACTTTTGTGAGTCGAGATATTCGATTTTTTTCAAAATTTTGTGAGTCTAGGTATTCAATTTTGAAAAATCGAATTTTGGCCAAAAATACATGAAAATTCTTAAAAAAATAAATGGCCATTTTTTAATTGGAAAAAACGTCCTCTTTCGAACCGTGCTACCCAAAAAGCTGTACTACTTTTGTGAGTCGAGATATTCGATGTTTTTCAAAATTTTGTGAGTCGAGGTATTCAATTTTGAAAAATCGAATTTTGGCCAAAAATACATGAAAATTCCCAAAAAATGAAATGCCCATTTTTTAATTGGAAAAAACGTCCTCTTTCGAACCGTGCTACTCAAAAAGCTGTACTACTTTTGTGAGTCGAGATATTCGATTTTTTTCAAAATTTTGTGAGTCGAGGTATTCAATTTTGAAAAATCGAATTTTGGCCAAAAATACATGAAAATTCTCAAAAAAATAAATGGCGATTTTTTAATTGGAAAAAACGTCCTCTTTCGAACCGTGCTACTCAAAAAGCTGTACTACTTTTGTGAGTCGAGATATTCGATTTTTTCAAAATTTTGTGAGTCGAGGTATTCAATTTTGAAAAATCGAATTTTGGCCAAAAATACATGAAAATTCTTAAAAAAATAAATGGCCATTTTTTAATTGGAAAAAACGTCCTCTTTCGAACCGTGCTACCTAAAAAGCTGTACTACTTTTGTGAGTCGAGATATTCGATTTTTTTAAAAATTTTGTGAATCGAGGTATTCAATTTTAAAAAACCGAATTTTGGCCAAAAAAACATGAAAATTCTCAAAAAAATAAATGGCAATTTTTTAATTGGAAAAAACGTCCTCTTTCGAACCGTGCTACTCAAAAAGCTGTCTACTTATGTGAGTCGAGATGTTCGAATTTTTTCAAAATTTTGTGAGTCGAGGTATTCAATTTTGAAAAATCGAATTTTGGCCAAAAATACATGAAAATTCACAAAAAAATAAATGTCCATTTTTTAATTGGAAAAAACGTCCTCTTTCGAACCGTGCTACTCAAAAAGCTGTACTACTTTTGTGAGTCAAGATATTCGATTTTTGTCAAACTTTTGTGAGTCGAGGTATTCAATTTTGAAAAATCGAATTTTGGCCAAAAATACATGAAAATTCTCAAAAAAATAAATGGTCATTTTTTAATTGGAAAAAACGTCCTCTTTCGAACCGTGCTACTCAAAAAGGTGTACTACTTTTGTGAGTCGAGATATTCGATTTTGTTCAAAATTTTGTGAGTCGAGGTATTCAATTTTGAAAAATCGAATTTTGGCAAAAAATACATGAAAATTCTCAAAAAAATAAATGGCCATTTTTTAATTGGAAAATAGGTCCTCTTTCGAACCGTGCTACTCAAAAAGCTGTACTTCTTTTGTGAGTCGAGATATTCGATTTTTTTCAAAATTTTGTGAGTCGAGGTATTCAATTTTGAAAAATCGAATTTTGGCCAAAAATACATGAAAATTCTCAAAAAAATAAATGTCCATTTTTTAATTGGAAAAAACGTCCTCTTTCGAACCGTGCTACTCAAAAAGCTGTACTACTTTTGTGAGTCGAGATATTCGATGTTTTTCAAAATTTTGTGAGTCGAGGTATTCAATTTTGAAAAATCGAATTTTGGCCAAAATTACATGAAAATTCCCAAAAAATGAAATGCCCATTTTTTAATTGGAAAAAACGTCCTCTTTCGAACCGTGCTACTCAAAAAGCTGTACTACTTTTGTGAGTCGAGATATTCGATTTTTTTCAAAATTTTGTGAGTCGAGGTATTCAATTTTGAAAAATCGAATTTTGGCCAATAAAACATGAAAATTCCCAAAAAAAATAAATGGCCATTTTTTAATTGGAAAAAACGTCCTCTTTCGAACCGTGCTACTCAAAAAGCTGTACTTCTTTTGTGAGTCGAGATATTCGATTTTTTTCAAAATTTTGTGAGTCGAGGTATTCAATTTTGAAAAATCGAATTTTGGCCAAAAATACATGAAAATTCTCAAAAAAATAAATGGCAATTTTTTAATTGGAAAAAACGTCCTCTTTCGAACCGTGCTACCTAAAAAGCTGTACTACTTTTGTGAGTCGAGATATTCGATTTTTTTAAAAATTTTGTGAATCGAGGTATTCAATTTTAAAAAACCGAATTTTGGCCAAAAAAACATGAAAATTCTCAAAAAAATAAATGGCAATTTTTTAATTGGAAAAAACGTCCTCTTTCGAACCGTGCTACTCAAAAAGCTGTCTACTTATGTGAGTCGAGATGTTCGAATTTTTTCAAAATTTTGTGAGTCGAGGTATTCAATTTTGAAAAATCGAATTTTGGCCAAAAATACATGAAAATTCACAAAAAAATAAATGTCCATTTTTTAATTGGAAAAAACGTCCTCTTTCGAACCGTGCTACTCAAAAAGCTGTACTACTTTTGTGAGTCAAGATATTCGATTTTTGTCAAACTTTTGTGAGTCGAGGTATTCAATTTTGAAAAATCGAATTTTGGCCAAAAATACATGAAAATTCTCAAAAAAATAAATGGTCATTTTTTAATTGGAAAAAACGTCCTCTTTCGAACCGTGCTACTCAAAAAGGTGTACTACTTTTGTGAGTCGAGATATTCGATTTTGTTCAAAATTTTGTGAGTCGAGGTATTCAATTTTGAAAAATCGAATTTTGGCAAAAAATACATGAAAATTCTCAAAAAAATAAATGGCCATTTTTTAATTGGAAAATAGGTCCTCTTTCGAACCGTGCTACTCAAAAAGCTGTACTTCTTTTGTGAGTCGAGATATTCGATTTTTTTCAAAATTTTGTGAGTCGAGGTATTCAATTTTGAAAAATCGAATTTTGGCCAAAAATACATGAAAATTCTCAAAAAAATAAATGTCCATTTTTTAATTGGAAAAAACGTCCTCTTTCGAACCGTGCTACTCAAAAAGCTGTACTACTTTTGTGAGTCGAGATATTCGATGTTTTTCAAAATTTTGTGAGTCGAGGTATTCAATTTTGAAAAATCGAATTTTGGCCAAAATTACATGAAAATTCCCAAAAAATGAAATGCCCATTTTTTAATTGGAAAAAACGTCCTCTTTCGAACCGTGCTACTCAAAAAGCTGTACTACTTTTGTGAGTCGAGATATTCGATTTTTTTCAAAATTTTGTGAGTCGAGGTATTCAATTTTGAAAAATCGAATTTTGGCCAATAAAACATGAAAATTCCCAAAAAAAATAAATGGCCATTTTTTAATTGGAAAAAACGTCCTCTTTCGAACCGTGCTACTCAAAAAGCTGTACTTCTTTTGTGAGTCGAGATATTCGATTTTTTTCAAAATTTTGTGAGTCGAGGTATTCAATTTTGAAAAATCGAATTTTGGCCAAAAATACATGAAAATTCTCAAAAAAATAAATGGCAATTTTTTAATTGGAAAAAACGTCCTCTTTCGAACCGTGCTACTCAAAAAGCTGTACTACTTTTCTGAGTCGAGATATTCGATTTTTTTCAAAATTTTGTGAGTCTAGGTATTCAATTTTGAAAAATCGAATTTTGGCCAAAAATACATGAAAATTCTTAAAAAAATAAATGGCCATTTTTTAATTGGAAAAAACGTCCTCTTTCGAACCGTGCTACCCAAAAAGCTGTACTACTTTTGTGAGTCGAGATATTCGATGTTTTTCAAAATTTTGTGAGTCGAGGTATTCAATTTTGAAAAATCGAATTTTGGCCAAAAATACATGAAAATTCCCAAAAAATGAAATGCCCATTTTTTAATTGGAAAAAACGTCCTCTTTCGAACCGTGCTACTCAAAAAGCTGTACTACTTTTGTGAGTCGAGATATTCGATTTTTTTCAAAATTTTGTGAGTCGAGGTATTCAATTTTGAAAAATCGAATTTTGGCCAAAAATACATGAAAATTCTCAAAAAAATAAATGGCGATTTTTTAATTGGAAAAAACGTCCTCTTTCGAACCGTGCTACTCAAAAAGCTGTACTATTTTTGTGAGTCGAGATATTCGATTTTTTTCAAAATTTTGTGAGTCGAGGTATTCAATTTTGAAAAATCGAATTTTGGCCAAAAATACATGAAAATTCTTAAAAAAAATAAATGGCCATTTTTTAATTGGAAAAAACGTCCTCTTTCGAACCGTGCTACCTAAAAAGCTGTACTACTTTTGTGAGTCGAGATATTCGATTTTTTTAAAAATTTTGTGAGTCGAGGTATTCAATTTTAAAAAACCGAATTTTGGCCAAAAAAACATGAAAATTCTCAAAAAAATAAATGGCAATTTTTTAATTGGAAAAAACGTCCTCTTTCGAAGCGTGCTACTCAAAAAGCTGTCTACTTATGTGAGTCGAGATGTTCGAATTTTTTCAAAATTTTGTGAGTCGAGGTATTCAATTTTGAAAAATCGAATTTTGGCCAAAAATACATGAAAATTCACAAAAAAATAAATGTCCATTTTTTAATTGGAAAAAACGTCCTCTTTCGAACCGTGCTACTCAAAAAGCTGTACTACTTTTGTGAGTCAAGATATTCGATTTTTATCAAAATTTTGTGAGTCGAGGTATTCAATTTTAAAAAATTGAATTTTGGCCAAAAATACATGAAAATTCTCAAAAAAATAAATGGTCATTTTTAATTGGAAAAAACGTCCTCTTTCGAACCGTGCTACTCAAAAAGGTGTACTACTTTTGTGAGTCGAGATATTCGATTTTGTTCAAAATTTTGTGAGTCGAGGTATTCAATTTTAAAAATCGAATTTTGGCAAAAAATACATGAAAATTCTCAAAAAAATAAATGGCCATTTTTTAATTGGAAAATACGTCCTCTTTCGAACCGTGCTACTCAAAAAGCTGTACTTCTTTTGTGAGTCGAGATATTCGATTTTTTTCAAAATTTTGTGAGTCGAGGTATTCAATTTTGAAAAATCGAATTTTGGCCAAAAATACATGAAAATTCTCAAAAAAATAAATGTCCATTTTTTAATTGGAAAAAACGTCCTCTTTCGAACCGTGCTACTCAAAAAGCTGTACTACTTTTGTGAGTCGAGATATTCGATTTTTTTCAAAATTTTGTGAGCCGAGGTATTCAATTTTGAAAAACCGAATTTTGGCCAAAAAACATGAAAATTCTCAAAAAAATAAATGGCCATTTTTTAATTGGAAAAAACGTCCTCTTTCGAACCGTGCTACTCAAAAAGCTGTACTACTTTTGTGAGTCGAGATATTCGATTTTTTTCAAAATTTTGTGAGCCTAGGTATTCAATTTTGAAATATCGAATTTTGGCCAAAAATACATGAAAATTCTTAAAAAAATAAATGGCCATTTTTTAATTGGAAAAAACGTCCTCTTTCGAACCGTGCTACCCAAAAAGCTGTACTACTTTTGTGAGTCGAGATATTCGATGTTTTTCAAAATTTTGTGAGTCGAGGTATTCAATTTTGAAAAATCGAATTTTGGCCAAAATTACATGAAAATTCCCAAAAAATGAAATGCCCATTTTTTAATTGGAAAAAACGTCCTCTTTCGAACCGTGCTACTCAAAAAGCTGTACTACTTTTGTGAGTCGAGATATTCGATTTTTTTCAAAATTTTGTGAGTCGAGGTATTCAATTTTGAAAAATCGAATTTTGGCCAAAAATACATGAAAATTCTCAAAAAAATAAATGGCCATTTTTTAATTGGAAAAAACGTCCTCTTTCGAACCGTGCTACTCAAAAAGCTGTACTACTTTTGTGAGTCGAGATATTCGATTTTTTTCAAAATTTTGTGAGTCGAGGTATTCAATTTTGAAAAATCGAATTTTGGCCAAAAATACATGAAAATTCTTAGAAAAATAAATGGCCATTTTTTAATTGGAAAAAACGTCCTCTTTCGAAACGTGCTACCCAAAAAGCTGTACTACTTTTGTGAGTCGAGATATTCGATGTTTTTCAAAATTTTGTGAGTCGAGGTATTCAATTTTGAAAAATCGAATTTTGGCCAAAAATACATGAAAATTCTCAAAAAAATAAATGGCCATTTTTTAATTGGAAAAAACATCCTCTTTCGAACCGTGCTACTCAAAAAGCTGCACTACTTTGTGAGTTGAGATATTCGATTTTTTTCAAAATTTTGTGAATCGAGGTATTCAATTTTGAAAAATCGAATTTTGGGCAAAAATATATGAAAATTCTCAAAAAAATAAATGGCCATTTTTTAATTGGAAAAAACGTCCTCTTTCGAACCATGCTACTTAAAAAGCTGTACTACTTTTGTGAGTCGAGATATTCGATTTTTTTCAAAATTTTGTGAGTCGAGGATTCAATTTTAAAAAACCGAATTTTGGCCAAATAAACATGAAAATTCTCAAAAAAATAAATGGCCATTTTTTAATTGGAAAAAACGTCCTCTTTCGAACCGTGCTACTCAAAAAGCTGTACTACTTTTGTGTGTCGAGATATTCGATTTTCTTCAAAATTTTGTGAGTCGAGGTATTCAATTTTGAAAAATCGAATTTTGGCCAAAAATACATGAAAATTCACAAAAAAATAAATGGTCATTTTTTAATTGGAAAAAACGTCCTCTTTCGAACCGTGCTACTCAAAAAGCTGTACTACTTTTGTGAGTCGAGATATTCGATTTTTTTCAAAATTTTGTGAGTCGAGGTATTCAATTTTGAAAAACCGAATTTTGGCCAAAAAACATGAAAATTTTCAAAAAAATAATTGGCATTTTTTAATTGGAAAAAACGTCCTCTTTCGAACCGTGCTACTCAAAAAGCTGTACTACTTTTGTGAGTCGAGATATTCGATTTTTTTCAAAATTTTGTGAGTCGAGGTATTCAATTTTGAAAAACCGAATTTTGGCCAATAAAACATGAAAATTCCCAAAAAAAATAAATGGCCATTTTTTAATTGGAAAAAACGTCCTCTTTCGAACCGTGCTACTCAAAAAGCTGTACTTCTTTTGTGAGTCGAGATATTCGATTTTTTTCAAAATTTTGTGAGTCGAGGTATTCAATTTTGAAAAATCGAATTTTGGCCAAAAATACATGAAAATTCTCAAAAAAATAAATGGCCATTTTTTAATTGGAAAAAACGTCCTCTTTCGAACCGTGCTACTCAAAAAGCTGTACTTCTTTTGTGAGTCGAGATATTCGATTTTTTTCAAAATTTTGTGAGTCGAGGTATTCAATTTTGAAAAATCGAATTTTGGCCAAAAATACATGAAAATTCTCAAAAAAATAAATGGCCATTTTTTAATTGGAAAAAACGTCCTCTTTCGAACCGTGCTACTCAAAAAGCTGTACTACTTTTCTGAGTCGAGATATTCGATTTTTTTCAAAATTTTGTTAGTCGAGGTATTCAATTTTGAAAAATCGAATTTTGGCCAAAAATACATGAAAATTCACAAAAAAAATAAATGTCCATTTTTTAATTGGAAAAAACGTCCTCTTTCGAACCGTGCTACTCAAAAAGCTGTACTACTTTTGTGAGTCGAGATATTCGATTTTTTTCAAAATTTTGTGAGTCGCGGTATTCAATTTTAAAAAATCGAATTTTGGCCAAAAACACATGGAAATTCTCAAAAAAATAAATGGCCATTTTTTAATTGAAAAAAACGTCCTCTTTCGAACCGTGCTACTCAAAAAGCTGTACTACTTTTCTGAGTCGAGATATTCGATATTTTTCAAAATTTTGTGAGTCGAGGTATTCAATTTTGAAAAATCGAATTTTGGCCAAAAATACATGAAAATTCTCAAAAAAATAAATGGCCATTATTTAATTGGAAAAAACGTCCTCTTTCGAACCGTGCTACGCAAAAAGCTGTACTACTTTTGTGAGTCGAGATATTCGATTTTTTTCAAAATTTTGTGAGTCGAGGTATTCAATTTTGAAAAATCGAATTTTGGCCAAAAATACATGAAAATTCTTAAAAAAATAAATGGCTATTTTTTAATTGGAAAAAACGTCCTCTTTCGAACCGTGCTACTTAAAAAGCTGTACTACTTTTGTGAGTCGAGATATTCGATTTTTTTCAAAATTTTGTGAGTCGAGGATTCAATTTTAAAAAACCGAATTTTGGCCAAAAAAACATGAAAATTCTCAAAAAAATAAATGGCCATTTTTTAATTGGAAAAAACGTCCTCTTTCGAACCGTGCTACTCAAAAAGCTGTACTACTTTTGTGTGTCGAGATATTCGATTTTTTTTCGAAATTTTGTGAGTCGAGGTATTCAATTTTGAAAAATCGAATTTTGGCCAAAAGTACATGAAAATTCACAAAAAAATAAATGGCCATTTTTTAATTGGAAAAAACGTCCTCTTTCGAACCGTGCTACTCAAAAAGCTGTACTACTTTTGTGAGTCGAGATATTCGATTTTTTTTTAAATTTTGTGAGTCGAGGTATTCAATTTTCAAAAACCGAATTTTGGCCAAAAAACATGAAAATTTTCAAAAAAATAAATGGCCATTTTTTAATTGAAAAAAAACGTCCTCTTTCGAACCGTGCTACTCAAAAAGCTGTACTACTTTTGTGAGTCGAGATATTCGATTTTTTTCAAAATTTTGTGAGTCGAGGTATTCAATTTTGAAAATCGAATTTTGGCCAAAAATACATGAAAATTCTCAAAAAAATAAATGGCCATTTTTTCATTGGAAAAAACGTCCTCTTTCGAATCGTGCTACTCAAAAAGCTGTACTACTTTTCTGAGTCGAGATATTCGATTTTTTTCAAAATTTTTTTAATCGTGGTATTCAATTTTGAAAAATCGAATT
The DNA here is from genome assembly GCA_958299815.1 of Sarcophaga carnaria. Classification (NCBI taxonomy): domain Eukaryota; kingdom Metazoa; phylum Arthropoda; class Insecta; order Diptera; family Sarcophagidae; genus Sarcophaga; species Sarcophaga carnaria. The sequence continues at coordinate 31,762,665 of OY283151.1, forward strand.
TTGGCCAAAAATACATGAAAATTCTTAAAAAAATAAATGGCCATTTTTTAATTGGAAAAAACGTCCTCTTACGAACCGTGCTACCTAAAAAGCTGTACTACTTTTGTGAGTCGAGATATTCGATTTTTTTTAAAAATTTTATGAGTCGAGGTATTCAATTTTAAAAAACCGAATTTTGGCCAAAAAAACATGAAAATTTTCAAAAAAATAAATGGCCATTTTTTAATTGGAAAAAACGTCCTCTTTCGAACCGTGCTACTCAAAAAGCTGTACTACTTTCGTGAGTCGAGATATTCGATTTTTTTTCAAAATTTTGTGAGTCGAGGTATTCAATTTTGAAAAACCGAATTTTGGCCAATAAAACATGAAAATTCTCAAAAAAATAAATGGCCATTTTTTAATTGGAAAAAACGTCCTCTTTCGAACCGTGCTACTCAAAAAGCTGTACTACTTTTGTGTGTCGAGATATTCGATTTTTTTTCGAAATTTTGTGAGTCGAGGTATTCAATTTTGAAAAATCGAATTTTGGCCAAAAGTACATGAAAATTCACAAAAAAATAAATGGCCATTTTTTAATTGGAAAAAACGTCCTCTTTCGAACCGTGCTACTCAAAAAGCTGTACTACTTTTGTGAGTCGAGATATTCGATTTTTTTTAAAATTTTGTGAGTCGAGGTATTCAATTTTCAAAAACCGAATTTTGGCCAAAAAACATGAAAATTTTCAAAAAAATAAATGGCCATTTTTTAATTGAAAAAAAACGTCCTCTTTCGAACCGTGCTACTCAAAAAGCTGTACTACTTTTGTGAGTCGAGATATTCGATTTTTTTCAAAATTTTGTGAGTCGAGGTATTCAATTTTGAAAATCGAATTTTGGCCAAAAATACATGAAAATTCTCAAAAAAATAAATGGCCATTTTTTCATTGGAAAAAACGTCCTCTTTCGAATCGTGCTACTCAAAAAGCTGTACTACTTTTCTGAGTCGAGATATTCGATTTTTTTCAAAATTTTGTGAATCGTGGTATTCAATTTTGAAAAATCGAATTTTGGCCAAAAATACATGAAAATTCTTAAAAAAATAAATGGCCATTTTTTAATTGGAAAAAACGTCCTCTTACGAACCGTGCTACCTAAAAAGCTGTACTACTTTTGTGAGTCGAGATATTCGATTTTTTTTAAAAATTTTATGAGTCGAGGTATTCAATTTTAAAAAACCGAATTTTGGCCAAAAAAACATGAAAATTTTCAAAAAAATAAATGGCCATTTTTTAATTGGAAAAAACGTCCTCTTTCGAACCGTGCTACTCAAAAAGCTGTACTACTTTTGTGAGTCGAGATATTCGATTTTTTTTCAAAATTTTGTGAGTCGAGGTATTCAATTTTGAAAAACCGAATTTTGGCCAATAAAACATGAAAATTCCCAAAAACAATAAATGGCCATTTTTTAATTGGAAAAAACGTCCTCTTTCGAACCGTGCAACTCAAAAAGCTGTACTACTTTTGTGAGTCGAGATATTCGATTTTTTTCAAAATTTTGTGAGTCACGGTATTCAATTTTGAAAAATCGAATTTTGGCCAAAAATACATGAAAATTCTCAAAAAATAAATGGCCATTTTTTAATTGGAAAAAACGTCCTCTTTCGAACCGTGCTACTCAAAATGCTGTACTACTTTTGTGAGTCGAGATATTCGAATTTTTTCAAAATTTTGTGAGTCGAGGTATTCAATTTTGAAAAATCGAATTTTGGCCAAAAATACATGAAAATTCACAAAAAAATAAATGTCAATTTTTTAATTGGAAAAAACGTCCTCTTTCGAACCGTGCTACTCAAAAAGCTGTACTACTTTTGTGAGTCGAGATATTCGATTTTTTTCAAAATTTTGTGAGTCGCGGTATTCAATTTTAAAAAATCGAATTTTGGCCAAAAACACATGGAAATTCTCAAAAAAGTAAATGGCCATTTTTTAATTGGAAAAATCGTCCTCTTTCGAACCGTGCTACTCAAAAAGCTGTACTACTTTTCTGAGTCGAGATATTCGATATTTTTCAAAATTTTGTGAGTCGAGGTATTCAATTTTGAAAAATCGAATTTTGGCCAAAAATACATGAAAATTCTCAAAAAAATAAATGGCCATTTTTTAATTGAAAAAAACGTCCTCTTTCGAACCGTGCTACGCAAAAAGCTGTACTACTTTTGTGAGTCGAGATATTCGATTTTTTTCAAAATTTTGTGAGTCGAGGTATTCAATTTTGAAAAATCGAATTTTGGCCAAAAATACATGAAAATCCTTAAAAAAATAAATGGCCATTTTTTAATTGGAAAAAACGTCCTCTTTCGAACCGTGCTACTTAAAAAGCTGTACTACTTTTGTGAGTCGAGATATTCGATTTTTTTCAAAATTTTGTGAGTCGAGGTATTCAATTTTGAAAAATCGAATTTTGGCCAAAAGTACATGAAAATTCACAAAAAAATAAATGGCCATTTTTTAATTGGAAAAAAACGTCCTCTTTCGAACCGTGCTACTCAAAAAGCTGTACTACTTTTGTGAGTCGAGATATTCGATTTTTTTTTAAATTTTGTGAGTCGAGGTATTCAATTTTCAAAAACCGAATTTTGGCCAAAAAACATGAAAATTTTCAAAAAAATAAATGGCCATTTTTTAATTGAAAAAAACGTCCTCTTTCGAACCGTGCTACTCAAAAAGCTGTACTACTTTTGTGAGTCCAGATATTCGATTTTTTTCAAAATTTTGTGAGTCGAGGTATTCAATTTTGAAAAATCGAATTTTGGCCAAAAATACATGAAAATTCTCAAAAAAATAAATGGCCATTTTTTAATTGGAAAAAACGTCCTCTTTCGAACCGCGCTACTCAAAAAGCTGTACTACTTTTCTGAGTCGAGATATTCGATTTTTTTCAAAATTTTGTGAATCGAGGTATTCAATTTTGAAAAATCGAATTTTGGCCAAAAATACATGAAAATTCTCAAAAAATAAATGGCCATTTTTTAATTGGAAAAAACGTCCTCTTTCGAACCGTGCTACTCAAAATGCTGTACTACTTTTGTGAGTCGAGATATTCGAATTTTTTCAAAATTTTGTGAGTCGAGGTATTCAATTTTGAAAAATCGAATTTTGGCCAAAAATACATGAAAATTCACAAAAAAATAAATGTCCATTTTTTAATTGGAAAAAACGTCCTCTTTCGAACCGTGCTATTCAAAAAGCTGTACTACTTTTGTGAGTCGAGATATTCGATTTTTTTCAAAATTTTGTGAGTCGCGGTATTCAATTTTAAAAAATCGAATTTTGGCCAAAAACACATGGAAATTCTCAAAAAAATAAATGGCCATTTTTTAATTGGAAAAAACGTCCTCTTTCGAACCGTGCTACTCAAAAAGCTGTACTACTTTTCTGAGTCGAGATATTCGATATTTTTCAAAATTTTGTGAGTCGAGGTATTCAATTTTGAAAAATCGAATTTTGGCCAAAAGTACATGAAAATTCTCAAAAAAATAAATGGCCATTTTTTAATTGGAAAAAACGTCCTCTTTCGAACCGTGCTACGCAAAAAGCTGTACTGCTTTTGTGAGTCGAGATATTCGATTTTTTTCAAAATTTTGTGAGTCGAGGTATTCAGTTTTGAAAAATCGAATTTTGGCCAAAAATACATGAAAATTCTCAAAAAAATAAATGGCCATTTTTTAATTGGAAAAAACGTCCTCTTTCGAACCGTGCTACTCAAAAAGCTGTACTACTTTTGTGTGTCGAGATATTCGATTTTTTTTCAAAATTTTGTGAGTCGAGGTATTCAATTTTGAAAAATCGAATTTTGGCCAAAAGTACATGAAAATTCACAAAAAAATAAATGGCCATTTTTTAATTGGAAAAAAACGTCCTCTTTCGAACCGTGCTACTCAAAAAGCTGTACTACTTTTGTGAGTCGAGATATTCGATTTTTTTTAAAATTTTGTGAGTCGAGGTATTCAATTTTCAAAAACCGAATTTTGGCCAAAAAACATGAAAATTTTCAAAAAAATAAATGGCCATTTTTTAATTGAAAAAAACGTCCTCTTTCGAACCGTGCTACTCAAAAAGCTGTACTACTTTTGTGAGTCGAGATATTCGATTTTTTTCAAAATTTTGTGAGTCGAGGTATTCAATTTTGAAAAATCGAATTTTGGCCAAAAATACATGAAAATTCTCAAAAAAATAAATGGCCATTTTTTCATTGGAAAAAACGTCCTCTTTCGAACCGCGCTACTCAAAAAGCTTTACTACTTTTCTGAGTCGAGATATTCGATTTTTTTCAAAATTTTGTGAATCGAGGTATTCAATTTTGAAAAATCGAATTTTGGCCAAAAATACATGAAAATTATTAAACAAATAAATGGCCATTTTTTAATTGGAAAAAACGTCCTCTTTCGAACCGTGCTACCTAAAAAGCTGTACTACTTTTGTGAGTCGAGATATTCGATTTTTTTAAAAATTTTGTGAGTCGAGGTATTCAATTTTAAAAAACCGAATTTTGGCCAAAAAAACATGAAAATTTTCAAAAATATAAATGGCCATTTTTTAATTGGAAAAAACGTCCTCTTTCGAACCGTGCTACTCAAAAAGCTGTACTACTTTTGTGAGTCGAGATATTCGATTTTTTTCAAAATTTTGTGAGTCGAGGTATTCAATTTTGAAAAACCGAATTTTGGCCAATAAAACATGAAAATTCCCAAAAACAATAAATGGCCATTTTTTAATTGGAAAAAACGTCCTCTTTCGAACCGTGCTACTCAAAAAGCTGTACTACTTTTGTGAGTCGAGATATTCGATTTTTTTCAAAATTTTGTGAGTCGCGGTATTCAATTTTGAAAAATTGAATTTTGGCCAAAAATACATGAAAATTCTCAAAAAAATAAATGGCCATTTTTTAATTGGAAAAAACGTCCTCTTTCGAACCGTGCTACTCAAAAAGCTGTACTACTTTTCTGAGTCGAGATATTCGATATTTTTCAAAATTTTGTGAGTCGGCGTATTCAATTTTGAAAAATCGAATTTTGGCCAAAAATACATGAAAATTCTCAAAAAAATAAATGGCCATTTTTTAATTGAAAAAAACGTCCTCTTTCGAACCGTGCTACGCAAAAAGCTGTACTACTTTTGTGAGTCGAGATATTCGATTTTTTTCAAAATTTTGTGAGTCGAGGTATTCAATTTTGAAAAATCGAATTTTGGCCAAAAATACATGAAAATCCTTAAAAAAATAAATGGCCATTTTTTAATTGGAAAAAACGTCCTCTTTCGAACCGTGCTACTTAAAAAGCTGTACTACTTTTGTGAGTCGAGATATTCGATTTTTTTCAAAATTTTGTGAGTCGAGGTATTCAATTTTGAAAAATCGAATTTTGGCCAAAAGTACATGAAAATTCACAAAAAAATAAATGGCCATTTTTTAATTGGAAAAAAACGTCCTCTTTCGAACCGTGCTACTCAAAAAGCTGTACTACTTTTGTGAGTCGAGATATTCGATTTTTTTTTAAATTTTGTGAGTCGAGGTATTCAATTTTCAAAAACCGAATTTTGGCCAAAAAACATGAAAATTTTCAAAAAAATAAATGGCCATTTTTTAATTGAAAAAAACGTCCTCTTTCGAACCGTGCTACTCAAAAAGCTGTACTACTTTTGTGAGTCCAGATATTCGATTTTTTTCAAAATTTTGTGAGTCGAGGTATTCAATTTTGAAAAATCGAATTTTGGCCAAAAATACATGAAAATTCTCAAAAAAATAAATGGCCATTTTTTAATTGGAAAAAACGTCCTCTTTCGAACCGCGCTACTCAAAAAGCTGTACTACTTTTCTGAGTCGAGATATTCGATTTTTTTCAAAATTTTGTGAATCGAGGTATTCAATTTTGAAAAATCGAATTTTGGCCAAAAATACATGAAAATTCTCAAAAAATAAATGGCCATTTTTTAATTGGAAAAAACGTCCTCTTTCGAACCGTGCTACTCAAAATGCTGTACTACTTTTGTGAGTCGAGATATTCGAATTTTTTCAAAATTTTGTGAGTCGAGGTATTCAATTTTGAAAAATCGAATTTTGGCCAAAAATACATGAAAATTCACAAAAAAATAAATGTCCATTTTTTAATTGGAAAAAACGTCCTCTTTCGAACCGTGCTATTCAAAAAGCTGTACTACTTTTGTGAGTCGAGATATTCGATTTTTTTCAAAATTTTGTGAGTCGCGGTATTCAATTTTAAAAAATCGAATTTTGGCCAAAAACACATGGAAATTCTCAAAAAAATAAATGGCCATTTTTTAATTGGAAAAAACGTCCTCTTTCGAACCGTGCTACTCAAAAAGCTGTACTACTTTTCTGAGTCGAGATATTCGATATTTTTCAAAATTTTGTGAGTCGAGGTATTCAATTTTGAAAAATCGAATTTTGGCCAAAAGTACATGAAAATTCTCAAAAAAATAAATGGCCATTTTTTAATTGGAAAAAACGTCCTCTTTCGAACCGTGCTACGCAAAAAGCTGTACTGCTTTTGTGAGTCGAGATATTCGATTTTTTTCAAAATTTTGTGAGTCGAGGTATTCAGTTTTGAAAAATCGAATTTTGGCCAAAAATACATGGAAATTCTCAAAAAAATAAATGGCCATTTTTTAATTGGAAAAAACGTCCTCTTTCGAACCGTGCTACTCAAAAAGCTGTACTACTTTTGTGTGTCGAGATATTCGATTTTTTTTCAAAATTTTGTGAGTCGAGGTATTCAATTTTGAAAAATCGAATTTTGGCCAAAAGTACATGAAAATTCACAAAAAAATAAATGGCCATTTTTTAATTGGAAAAAAACGTCCTCTTTCGAACCGTGCTACTCAAAAAGCTGTACTACTTTTGTGAGTCGAGATATTCGATTTTTTTTAAAATTTTGTGAGTCGAGGTATTCAATTTTCAAAAACCGAATTTTGGCCAAAAAACATGAAAATTTTCAAAAAAATAAATGGCCATTTTTTAATTGAAAAAAACGTCCTCTTTCGAACCGTGCTACTCAAAAAGCTGTACTACTTTTGTGAGTCGAGATATTCGATTTTTTTCAAAATTTTGTGAGTCGAGGTATTCAATTTTGAAAAATCGAATTTTGGCCAAAAATACATGAAAATTCTCAAAAAAATAAATGGCCATTTTTTCATTGGAAAAAACGTCCTCTTTCGAACCGCGCTACTCAAAAAGCTTTACTACTTTTCTGAGTCGAGATATTCGATTTTTTTCAAAATTTTGTGAATCGAGGTATTCAATTTTGAAAAATCGAATTTTGGCCAAAAATACATGAAAATTATTAAACAAATAAATGGCCATTTTTTAATTGGAAAAAACGTCCTCTTTCGAACCGTGCTACCTAAAAAGCTGTACTACTTTTGTGAGTCGAGATATTCGATTTTTTTAAAAATTTTGTGAGTCGAGGTATTCAATTTTAAAAAACCGAATTTTGGCCAAAAAAACATGAAAATTTTCAAAAATATAAATGGCCATTTTTTAATTGGAAAAAACGTCCTCTTTCGAACCGTGCTACTCAAAAAGCTGTACTACTTTTGTGAGTCGAGATATTCGATTTTTTTCAAAATTTTGTGAGTCGAGGTATTCAATTTTGAAAAACCGAATTTTGGCCAATAAAACATGAAAATTCCCAAAAACAATAAATGGCCATTTTTTAATTGGAAAAAACGTCCTCTTTCGAACCGTGCTACTCAAAAAGCTGTACTACTTTTGTGAGTCGAGATATTCGATTTTTTTCAAAATTTTGTGAGTCGCGGTATTCAATTTTGAAAAATTGAATTTTGGCCAAAAATACATGAAAATTCTCAAAAAAATAAATGGCCATTTTTTAATTGGAAAAAACGTCCTCTTTCGAACCGTGCTACTCAAAAAGCTGTACTACTTTTCTGAGTCGAGATATTCGATATTTTTCAAAATTTTGTGAGTCGGCGTATTCAATTTTGAAAAATCGAATTTTGGCCAAAAATACATGAAAATTCTCAAAAAAATAAATGGCCATTTTTTAATTGGAAAAAACGTCCTCTTTCGAACCGTGCTACGAAAAAAGCTGTACTACTTTTGTGAGTCGAGATATTCGATTTTTTTCAAAATTTTGTGAGTCGAGGTATTCAATTTGAAAAACCGAATTTTGGCCAAAAATACATGAAAATTCTTAAAAAAAGAAATGGCCATTTTTTAATTGGAAAAAACGTCCTCTTTCGAACTGTGCTACTTAAAAAGCTGTACTACTTTTGTGAGTCGAGATATTCGATTTTTTTCAAAATTTTGTGAGTCGAGGATTCAATTTTCAAAAACCGAATTTTGGCCAAAAAACATGAAAATTTTCAAAAAAATAAATGGCCATTTTTTAATTGAAAAAAAACGTCCTTTTTCGAACCGTGCTACTCAAAAAGCTGTACTACTTTTGTGAGTCGAGATATTCGATTTTTTTCAAAATTTTGTGAGTCGAGGTATTCAATTTTGAAAAATCGAATTTTGGCCAAAAATACATGAATATTCTCAAAAAAATAAATGGCCATTTTTTCATTGGAAAAAACGTCCTCTTTCGAACCGTGCTACTCCAAAAGCTGTACTACTTTTCTGAGTCGAGATATTCGATTTTTTTCAAAATTTTGTGAATCGAGGTATTCAATTTTGAAAAATCGAATTTTGGCCAAAAATACATGAAAATTCTTAAAAAATTAAATGGCCATTTTTTAATTGGCAAAAACGTCCTCTTTCGAACCGTGCTACCTAAAAAGCTGTACTACTTTTCTGAGTCGAGATATTCGATTTTTTTAAAAATTTTGTGAATCGAGGTATTCAATTTTGAAAAATCGAATTTTGGCCAAAAATACATGAAAATTCTTAAAAAAATAAATGGCCATTTTTTAATTGGAAAAAACGTCCTCTTTCGAACCGTGCTACCTAGAAAGCTGTACTACTTTTGTGAGTCGAGATATTCGATTTTTTTAAAAATTTTGTGAGTCGAGGTATTCAATTTTAAAAAACCGAATTTTGGCCAAAAAAACATGAAAATTCTCAAAAAAATAAATGGCCATTTTTTAATTGGAAAAAACGTCCTCTTTCGAACCGTGCTACTCAAAAAGCTGTACTACTTTTGTGAGTCGAGATATTCGATTTTTTTCAAAATTTTGTGAGTCGAGGTATTCAATTTTGAAAAATCGAATTTTGGCCAAAAGTACATGAAAATTCACAAAAAAATAAATGGCCATTTTTTAATTGGAAAAAAACGTCCTCTTTCGAACCGTGCTACTCAAAAAGCTGTACTACTTTTGTGAGTCGAGATATTCGATTTTTTTTAAAATTTTGTGAGTCGAGGTATTCAATTTTCAAAAACCGAATTTTGGCCAAAAAACATGAAAATTTTCAAAAAAATAAATGGCCATTTTTTAATTGAAAAAAACGTCCTCTTTCGAACCGTGCTACTCAAAAAGCTGTACTACTTTTGTGAGTCGAGATATTCGATTTTTTTCAAAATTTTGTGAGTCGAGGTATTCAATTTTGAAAAATCGAATTTTGGCCAAAAATACATGAAAATTCTCAAAAAAATAAATGGCCATTTTTTCATTGGAAAAAACGTCCTCTTTCGAACCGCGCTACTCAAAAAGCTTTACTACTTTTCTGAGTCGAGATATTCGATTTTTTTCAAAATTTTGTGAATCGAGGTATTCAATTTTGAAAAATCGAATTTTGGCCAAAAATACATGAAAATTATTAAACAAATAAATGGCCATTTTTTAATTGGAAAAAACGTCCTCTTTCGAACCGTGCTACCTAAAAAGCTGTACTACTTTTGTGAGTCGAGATATTCGATTTTTTTAAAAATTTTGTGAGTCGAGGTATTCAATTTTAAAAAACCGAATTTTGGCCAAAAAAACATGAAAATTTTCAAAAATATAAATGGCCATTTTTTAATTGGAAAAAACGTCCTCTTTCGAACCGTGCTACTCAAAAAGCTGTACTACTTTTGTGAGTCGAGATATTCGATTTTTTTCAAAATTTTGTGAGTCGAGGTATTCAATTTTGAAAAACCGAATTTTGGCCAATAAAACATGAAAATTCCCAAAAACAATAAATGGCCATTTTTTAATTGGAAAAAACGTCCTCTTTCGAACCGTGCTACTCAAAAAGCTGTACTACTTTTGTGAGTCGAGATATTCGATTTTTTTCAAAATTTTGTGAGTCGCGGTATTCAATTTTGAAAAATTGAATTTTGGCCAAAAATACATGAAAATTCTCAAAAAAATAAATGGCCATTTTTTAATTGGAAAAAACGTCCTCTTTCGAACCGTGCTACTCAAAAAGCTGTACTACTTTTCTGAGTCGAGATATTCGATATTTTTCAAAATTTTGTGAGTCGGCGTATTCAATTTTGAAAAATCGAATTTTGGCCAAAAATACATGAAAATTCTCAAAAAAATAAATGGCCATTTTTTAATTGGAAAAAACGTCCTCTTTCGAACCGTGCTACGAAAAAAGCTGTACTACTTTTGTGAGTCGAGATATTCGATTTTTTTCAAAATTTTGTGAGTCGAGGTATTCAATTTGAAAAACCGAATTTTGGCCAAAAATACATGAAAATTCTTAAAAAAAGAAATGGCCATTTTTTAATTGGAAAAAACGTCCTCTTTCGAACTGTGCTACTTAAAAAGCTGTACTACTTTTGTGAGTCGAGATATTCGATTTTTTTCAAAATTTTGTGAGTCGAGGATTCAATTTTCAAAAACCGAATTTTGGCCAAAAAACATGAAAATTTTCAAAAAAATAAATGGCCATTTTTTAATTGAAAAAAACGTCCTTTTTCGAACCGTGCTACTCAAAAAGCTGTACTACTTTTGTGAGTCGAGATATTCGATTTTTTTCAAAATTTTGTGAGTCGAGGTATTCAATTTTGAAAAATCGAATTTTGGCCAAAAATACATGAATATTCTCAAAAAAATAAATGGCCATTTTTTCATTGGAAAAAACGTCCTCTTTCGAACCGTGCTACTCCAAAAGCTGTACTACTTTTCTGAGTCGAGATATTCGATTTTTTTCAAAATTTTGTGAATCGAGGTATTCAATTTTGAAAAATCGAATTTTGGCCAAAAATACATGAAAATTCTTAAAAAATTAAATGGCCATTTTTTAATTGGCAAAAACGTCCTCTTTCGAACCGTGCTACCTAAAAAGCTGTACTACTTTTCTGAGTCGAGATATTCGATTTTTTTAAAAATTTTGTGAATCGAGGTATTCAATTTTGAAAAATCGAATTTTGGCCAAAAATACATGAAAATTCTTAAAAAAATAAATGGCCATTTTTTAATTGGAAAAAACGTCCTCTTTCGAACCGTGCTACCTAGAAAGCTGTACTACTTTTGTGAGTCGAGATATTCGATTTTTTTAAAAATTTTGTGAGTCGAGGTATTCAATTTTAAAAAACCGAATTTTGGGCAAAAAAACATGAAAATTCTCAAAAAAATAAATGGCCATTTTTTAATTGGAAAAAACGTCCTCTTTCGAACCGTGCTACTCAAAAAGCTGTACTACTTTTGTGAGTCGAGATATTCGATTTTTTTCAAAATTTTGTGAGTCGAGGTATTCAATTTTGAAAAATCGAATTTTGGCCAAAAATACATGAAAATTCTCAAAAAAATAAATGGTCATTTTTTAATTGGAAAAAACGTCCTCTTTCGAACCGTGCTACTCAAAAAGCTGTACTACTTTTGTGAGGCGAGATATTCGATTTTTTTCAAAATTTTGTGAGTCGAGGTATTCAATTTTGAAAAACCGAATTTTGGCCAATAAGACATGAAAATTCCCAAAAAAAATAAATGGCCATTTTTTAATTGGAAAAAACGTCCTCTTTCGAACCGTGCTACTCAAAAAGCTGTACTTCTTTTGTGAGTCGAGATATTCGATTTTTTTCAAAATTTTGTGAGTCGAGGTATTCAATTTTGAAAAATCGAATTTTGGCCAAAAATACATGAAAATTCTCAAAAAAATAAATGTCAATTTTTTAATTGGAAAAAACGTCCTCTTTCGAACCGTGCTACTCAAAAAGCTGTACTACTTTTGTGAGTCGAGATATTCGATTTTTTTCAAAATTTTGCGAGTCGCGGTATTCAATTTTGAAAAATCGAATTTTGGCCAAAAATACATGAAAATTCTCAAAAAAATAAATGGCCATTTTTTAATTGGAAAAAACGTCCTCTTTCGAACCGCGCTACTCAAAAAGCTGTACTACTTTTCTGAGTCGAGATATTCGATTTTTTTCAAAATTTTGTGAATCGAGGTATTCAATTTTGAAAAATCGAATTTTGGCCAAAAATACATGAAAATTCTCAAAAAATAAATGGCCATTTTTTAATTGGAAAAAACGTCCTCTTTCGAACCGTGCTACTCAAAATGCTGTACTACTTTTGTGAGTCGAGATATTCGAATTTTTTCAAAATTTTGTGAGTCGAGGTATTCAATTTTGAAAAATCGAATTTTGGCCAAAAATACATGAAAATTCACAAAAAAATAAATGTCCATTTTTTAATTGGAAAAAACGTCCTCTTTCGAACCGTGCTATTCAAAAAGCTGTACTACTTTTGTGAGTCGAGATATTCGATTTTTTTCAAAATTTTGTGAGTCGCGGTATTCAATTTTAAAAAATCGAATTTTGGCCAAAAACACATGGAAATTCTCAAAAAAATAAATGGCCATTTTTTAATTGGAAAAAACGTCCTCTTTCGAACCGTGCTACTCAAAAAGCTGTACTACTTTTCTGAGTCGAGATATTCGATATTTTTCAAAATTTTGTGAGTCGAGGTATTCAATTTTGAAAAATCGAATTTTGGCCAAAAGTACATGAAAATTCTCAAAAAAATAAATGTCCATTTTTTAATTGGAAAAAACGTCCTCTTTCGAACCGTGCTACGCAAAAAGCTGTACTGCTTTTGTGAGTCGAGATATTCGATTTTTTTCAAAATTTTGTGAGTCGAGGTATTCAGTTTTGAAAAATCGAATTTTGGCCAAAAATACATGAAAATTCTTAAAAAAATAAATGGCCATTTTTTAATTGGAAAAAACGTCCTCTTTCGAACCGTGCTACTTAAAAAGCTGTACTACTTTTGTGAGTCGAGATATTCGATTTTTTTCAAAATTTTGTGAGTCGAGGATTCAATTTTAAAAAACCGAATTTTGGCAAAAAAAATATGAAAATTCTCAAAAAAATAAATGGCCATTTTTTAATTGGAAAAAACGTCCTCTTTCGAACCGTGCTACTCAAAAAGCTGTACTACTTTTGTGTGTCGAGATATTCGATTTTTTTTCAAAATTTTGTGAGTCGAGGTATTCAATTTTGAAAAATCGAATTTTGGCCAAAAGTACATGAAAATTCACAAAAAAATAAATGGCCATTTTTTAATTGGAAAAATCGTCCTCTTTCGAACCGTGCTACTCAAAAAGCTGTACTACTTTTGTGAGTCGAGATATTCGATTTTTTTTAAAATTTTGTGAGTCGAGGTATTCAATTTTCAAAAACCGAATTTTGGCCAAAAAACATGAAAATTTTCAAAAAAATAAATGGCCATTTTTTAATTGAAAAAAACGTCCTCTTTCGAACCGTGCTACTCAAAAAGCTGTACTACTTTTGTGAGTCGAGTTATTCGATTTTTTTCAAAATTTTGTGAGTCGAGGTATTCAATTTTGAAAAATCGAATTTTGGCCAAAAATACATGAAAATTCTCAAAAAAATAAATGGCCATTTTTTCATTGGAAAAAACGTCCTCTTTCGAACCGCGCTACTCAAAAAGCTTTACTACTTTTCTGAGTCGAGATATTCGATTTTTTTCAAAATTTTGTGAATCGAGGTATTCAATTTTGAAAAATCGAATTTTGGCCAAAAATACATGAAAATTATTAAAAAAATAAATGGCCATTTTTTAATTGGAAAAAACGTCCTCTTTCGAACCGTGCTACCTAAAAAGCTGTACTACTTTTGTGAGTCGAGATATTCGATTTTTTTAAAAATTTTGTGAGTCGAGGTATTCAATTTTAAAAAACCGAATTTTGGCCAAAAAAACATGAAAATTTTCAAAAATATAAATGGCCATTTTTTAATTGGAAAAAACGTCCTCTTTCGAACCGTGCTACTCAAAAAGCTGTACTACTTTTGTGAGTCGAGATATTCGATTTTTTTCAAAATTTTGTGAGTCGAGGTATTCAATTTTGAAAAACCGAATTTTGGCCAATAAAACATGAAAATTCCCAAAAACAATAAATGGCCATTTTTTAATTGGAAAAAACGTCCTCTTTCGAACCGTGCTACTCAAAAAGCTGTACTACTTTTGTGAGTCGAGATATTCGATTTTTTTCAAAATTTTGTGAGTCGCGGTATTCAATTTTGAAAAATTGAATTTTGGCCAAAAATACATGAAAATTCTCAAAAAAATAAATGGCCATTTTTTAATTGGAAAAAACGTCCTCTTTCGAACCGTGCTACTCAAAAAGCTGTACTACTTTTCTGAGTCGAGATATTCGATATTTTTCAAAATTTTGTGAGTCGAGGTATTCAATTTGAAAAACCGAATTTTGGCCAAAAATACATGAAAATTCTTAAAAAAAGAAATGGCCATTTTTTAATTGGAAAAAACGTCCTCTTTCGAACTGTGCTACTTAAAAAGCTGTACTACTTTTGTGAGTCGAGATATTCGATTTTTTTCAAAATTTTGTGAGTCGAGGATTCAATTTTCAAAAACCGAATTTTGGCCAAAAAACATGAAAATTTTCAAAAAAATAAATGGCCATTTTTTAATTGAAAAAAAACGTCCTTTTTCGAACCGTGCTACTCAAAAAGCTGTACTACTTTTGTGAGTCGAGATATTCGATTTTTTTCAAAATTTTGTGAGTCGAGGTATTCAATTTTGAAAAATCGAATTTTGGCCAAAAATACATGAATATTCTCAAAAAAATAAATGGCCATTTTTTCATTGGAAAAAACGTCCTCTTTCGAACCGTGCTACTCCAAAAGCTGTACTACTTTTCTGAGTCGAGATATTCGATTTTTTTCAAAATTTTGTGAATCGAGGTATTCAATTTTGAAAAATCGAATTTTGGCCAAAAATACATGAAAATTCTTAAAAAATTAAATGGCCATTTTTTAATTGGCAAAAACGTCCTCTTTCGAACCGTGCTACCTAAAAAGCTGTACTACTTTTCTGAGTCGAGATATACGATTTTTTTAAAAATTTTGTGAATCGAGGTATTCAATTTTGAAAAACCGAATTTTGGCCAATAAGACATGAAAATTCCCAAAAAAAATAAATGGCCATTTTTTAATTGGAAAAAACGTCCTCTTTCGAACCGTGCTACTCAAAAAGCTGTACTTCTTTTGTGAGTC
This sequence comes from Sarcophaga carnaria, assembly GCA_958299815.1. Taxonomy (NCBI): domain Eukaryota; kingdom Metazoa; phylum Arthropoda; class Insecta; order Diptera; family Sarcophagidae; genus Sarcophaga; species Sarcophaga carnaria. The sequence continues at coordinate 31,778,090 of OY283151.1, forward strand.
GAGATATTCGATTTTTTTCAAAATTTTGTGAGTCGAGGTATTCAATTTTGAAAAATCGAATTTTGGCCAAAAATACATGAAAATTCTCAAAAAAATAAATGTCAATTTTTTAATTGGAAAAAACGTCCTCTTTCGAACCGTGCTACTCAAAAAGCTGTACTACTTTTGTGAGTCGAGATATTCGATTTTTTTCAAAATTTTGCGAGTCGCGGTATTCAATTTTGAAAAATCGAATTTTGGCCAAAAATACATGAAAATTCTCAAAAAAATAAATGGCCATTTTTTAATTGGAAAAAACGTCCTCTTTCGAACCGTGCTACTCAAAAAGCTGTACTACTTTTCTGAGTCGAGATATTCGATATTTTTCAAAATTTTGTGAGTCGAATTATTCAATTTTGAAAAATCGAATTTTGGCCAAAAATACATGAAAATTCTCAAAAAAATAAATGGCCATTTTTTAATTGGAAAAACGTCCTCTTTCGAACCGTGCTACTCAAAAAGCTGTACTACTTTTGTGAGTCGAGATATTCGATTTGTTTTAAAATTTTGTGAGTCGAGGTATTCAATTTTCAAAAACCGAATTTTGGCCAAAAAAAACATGAACATTTTCAAAAAAATAAATGGCCATTTTTTAATTGGAAAAAACGTCCTCTTTCGAACCGTGCTACTCAAAAAGCTGTACTACTTTTGTGAGTCGAGATATTCGATTTTTTTCAAAATTTTGTGAGTCGAGGTATTCAATTTTGAAAAACCGAATTTTGGCCAATAAAACATGAAAATTCCCAAAAACAATAAATGGCCATTTTTTAATTGGAAAAAACGTCCTCTTTCGAACCGTGCTACTCAAAAAGCTGTACTACTTTTGTGAGTCGAGATATTCGATTTTTTTCAAAATTTTGTGAGTCGCGGTATTCAATTTTGAAAAATTGAATTTTGGCCAAAAATACATGAAAATTCTCAAAAAAATAAATGGCCATTTTTTAATTGGAAAAAACGTCCTCTTTCGAACCGTGCTACTCAAAAAGCTGTACTACTTTTCTGAGTCGAGATATTCGATATTTTTCAAAATTTTGTGAGTCGAGGTATTCAATTTGAAAAACCGAATTTTGGCCAAAAATACATGAAAATTCTTAAAAAAAGAAATGGCCATTTTTTAATTGGAAAAAACGTCCTCTTTCGAACTGTGCTACTTAAAAAGCTGTACTACTTTTGTGAGTCGAGATATTCGATTTTTTTCAAAATTTTGTGAGTCGAGGATTCAATTTTCAAAAACCGAATTTTGGCCAAAAAACATGAAAATTTTCAAAAAAATAAATGGCCATTTTTTAATTGAAAAAAAACGTCCTTTTTCGAACCGTGCTACTCAAAAAGCTGTACTACTTTTGTGAGTCGAGATATTCGATTTTTTTCAAAATTTTGTGAGTCGAGGTATTCAATTTTGAAAAATCGAATTTTGGCCAAAAATACATGAATATTCTCAAAAAAATAAATGGCCATTTTTTCATTGGAAAAAACGTCCTCTTTCGAACCGTGCTACTCCAAAAGCTGTACTACTTTTCTGAGTCGAGATATTCGATTTTTTTCAAAATTTTGTGAATCGAGGTATTCAATTTTGAAAAATCGAATTTTGGCCAAAAATACATGAAAATTCTTAAAAAATTAAATGGCCATTTTTTAATTGGCAAAAACGTCCTCTTTCGAACCGTGCTACCTAAAAAGCTGTACTACTTTTCTGAGTCGAGATATACGATTTTTTTAAAAATTTTGTGAATCGAGGTATTCAATTTTGAAAAACCGAATTTTGGCCAATAAGACATGAAAATTCCCAAAAAAAATAAATGGCCATTTTTTAATTGGAAAAAACGTCCTCTTTCGAACCGTGCTACTCAAAAAGCTGTACTTCTTTTGTGAGTCGAGATATTCGATTTTTTTCAAAATTTTGTGAGTCGAGGTATTCAATTTTGAAAAATCGAATTTTGGCCAAAAATACATGAAAATTCTCAAAAAAATAAATGTCAATTTTTTAATTGGAAAAAACGTCCTCTTTCGAACCGTGCTACTCAAAAAGCTGTACTACTTTTGTGAGTCGAGATATTCGATTTTTTTCAAAATTTTGCGAGTCGCGGTATTCAATTTTGAAAAATCGAATTTTGGCCAAAAATACATGAAAATTCTCAAAAAAATAAATGGCCATTTTTTAATTGGAAAAAACGTCCTCTTTCGAACCGTGCTACTCAAAAAGCTGTACTACTTTTCTGAGTCGAGATATTCGATATTTTTCAAAATTTTGTGAGTCGAATTATTCAATTTTGAAAAATCGAATTTTGGCCAAAAATACATGAAAATTCTCAAAAAAATAAATGGCCATTTTTTAATTGGAAAAACGTCCTCTTTCGAACCGTGCTACTCAAAAAGCTGTACTACTTTTGTGAGTCGAGATATTCGATTTGTTTTAAAATTTTGTGAGTCGAGGTATTCAATTTTCAAAAACCGAATTTTGGCCAAAAAAAACATGAACATTTTCAAAAAAATAAATGGCCATTTTTTAATTGGAAAAAACGTCCTCTTTCGAACCGTGCTACTCAAAAAGCTGTACTACTTTTGTGAGTCGAGATATTCGATTTTTTTCAAAATTTTGTGAGTCGAGGTATTCAATTTTGAAAAACCGAATTTTGGCCAATAAAACATGAAAATTCCCAAAAACAATAAATGGCCATTTTTTAATTGGAAAAAACGTCCTCTTTCGAACCGTGCTACTCAAAAAGCTGTACTACTTTTGTGAGTCGAGATATTCGATTTTTTTCAAAATTTTGTGAGTCGCGGTATTCAATTTTGAAAAATTGAATTTTGGCCAAAAATACATGAAAATTCTCAAAAAAATAAATGGCCATTTTTTAATTGGAAAAAACGTCCTCTTTCGAACCGTGCTACTCAAAAAGCTGTACTACTTTTCTGAGTCGAGATATTCGATATTTTTCAAAATTTTGTGAGTCGAGGTATTCAATTTGAAAAACCGAATTTTGGCCAAAAATACATGAAAATTCTTAAAAAAAGAAATGGCCATTTTTTAATTGGAAAAAACGTCCTCTTTCGAACTGTGCTACTTAAAAAGCTGTACTACTTTTGTGAGTCGAGATATTCGATTTTTTTCAAAATTTTGTGAGTCGAGGATTCAATTTTCAAAAACCGAATTTTGGCCAAAAAACATGAAAATTTTCAAAAAAATAAATGGCCATTTTTTAATTGAAAAAAAACGTCCTTTTTCGAACCGTGCTACTCAAAAAGCTGTACTACTTTTGTGAGTCGAGATATTCGATTTTTTTCAAAATTTTGTGAGTCGAGGTATTCAATTTTGAAAAATCGAATTTTGGCCAAAAATACATGAATATTCTCAAAAAAATAAATGGCCATTTTTTCATTGGAAAAAACGTCCTCTTTCGAACCGTGCTACTCCAAAAGCTGTACTACTTTTCTGAGTCGAGATATTCGATTTTTTTCAAAATTTTGTGAATCGAGGTATTCAATTTTGAAAAATCGAATTTTGGCCAAAAATACATGAAAATTCTTAAAAAATTAAATGGCCATTTTTTAATTGGCAAAAACGTCCTCTTTCGAACCGTGCTACCTAAAAAGCTGTACTACTTTTCTGAGTCGAGATATACGATTTTTTTAAAAATTTTGTGAATCGAGGTATTCAATTTTGAAAAACCGAATTTTGGCCAATAAGACATGAAAATTCCCAAAAAAAATAAATGGCCATTTTTTAATTGGAAAAAACGTCCTCTTTCGAACCGTGCTACTCAAAAAGCTGTACTTCTTTTGTGAGTCGAGATATTCGATTTTTTTCAAAATTTTGTGAGTCGAGGTATTCAATTTTGAAAAATCGAATTTTGGCCAAAAATACATGAAAATTCTCAAAAAAATAAATGTCAATTTTTTAATTGGAAAAAACGTCCTCTTTCGAACCGTGCTACTCAAAAAGCTGTACTACTTTTGTGAGTCGAGATATTCGATTTTTTTCAAAATTTTGCGAGTCGCGGTATTCAATTTTGAAAATTCGAATTTTGGCCAAAAATACATGAAAATTCTCAAAAAAATAAATGGCCATTTTTTAATTGGAAAAAACGTCCTCTTTCGAACCGTGCTACTCAAAAAGCTGTACTACTTTTCTGAGTCGAGATATTCGATATTTTTCAAAATTTTGTGAGTCGAATTATTCAATTTTGAAAAATCGAATTTTGGCCAAAAATACATGAAAATTCTCAAAAAAATAAATGGCCATTTTTTAATTGGAAAAACGTCCTCTTTCGAACCGTGCTACTCAAAAAGCTGTACTACTTTTGTGAGTCGAGATATTCGATTTGTTTTAAAATTTTGTGAGTCGAGGTATTCAATTTTCAAAAACCGAATTTTGGCCAAAAAAAACATGAACATTTTCAAAAAAATAAATGGCCATTTTTTAATTGAAAAAAAACGTCCTCTTTCGAACCGTGCTACTCAAAAAGCTGTACTACTTTTCTGAGTCGAGATATTCGATTTTTTTCAAAATTTTGTGAATCGAGGTATTCAATTTTGAAAAATCGAATTTTGGCCAAAAATACATGAAAATTCTTAAAAAATAAATGGCCATTTTTTAATTGGAAAAAACGTCCTCTTTCGAACCGTGCTACCTAAAAAGCTGTACTACTTTTGTGAGTCGAGATATTCGATTTTTTTAAAAATTTTGTGAGTCGAGGTATTCAATTTTGAAAAATCGAATTTTGGCCAAAAATACATGTAAATTCTCAAAAAAATAAATGGCCATTTTTTAATTGAAAAAAACGTCCTCTTTCGAACCGTGCTACGCAAAAAGCTGTACTACTTTTGTGAGTCGAGATATTCGATTTTTTTCAAAATTTTGTGAGTCGAGGTATTCAATTTTGAAAAACCGAATTTTGGCCAAAAAACATGAAAATTTTCAAAAAAATAAATGGCCATTTTTTAATTGGAAAAAACGTCCTCTTTCGAACCGTGCTACTCAAAAAGCTGTACTACTTTTGTGAGTCGAGATATTCGATTTTTTTCAAAATTTTGTGAGTCGAGGAATTCAATTTTGAAAAACCGAATTTTGGCCAATAAAACATGAAAATTCCCAAAAAAAAATAAATGGCCATTTTTTAATTGGAAAAAACGTCCTCTTTCGAACCGTGCTACTCAAAAAGCTGTACTACTTTTGTGAGGCGAGATATTCGATTTTTTTCAAAATTTTGTGAGTCGAGGTATTCAATTTTGAAAAACCGAATTTTGGCCAATAAGACATGAAAATTCCCAAAAAAAATAAATGGCCATTTTTTAATTGGAAAAAACGTCCTCTTTCGAACCGTGCTACTCAAAAAGCTGTACTTCTTTTGTGAGTCGAGATATTCGATTTTTTTCAAAATTTTGTGAGTCGAGGTATTCAATTTTGAAAAATCGAATTTTGGCCAAAAATACATGAAAATTCTCAAAAAAATAAATGTCAATTTTTTAATTGGAAAAAACGTCCTCTTTCGAACCGTGCTACTCAAAAAGCTGTACTACTTTTGTGAGTCGAGATATTCGATTTTTTTCAAAATTTTGCGAGTCGCGGTATTCAATTTTGAAAAATCGAATTTTGGCCAAAAATACATGAAAATTCTCAAAAAAATAAATGGCCATTTTTTAATTGGAAAAAACGTCCTCTTTCGAACCGTGCTACTCAAAAAGCTGTACTACTTTTCTGAGTCGAGATATTCGATATTTTTCAAAATTTTGTGAGTCGAATTATTCAATTTTGAAAAATCGAATTTTGGCCAAAAATACATGAAAATTCTCAAAAAAATAAATGGCCATTTTTTAATTGGAAAAAACGTCCTCTTTCGAACCGTGCTACTCAAAAAGCTGTACTACTTTTGTGAGTCGAGATATTCGATTTTTTTAAAATTTTGTGAGTCGAGGTATTCAATTTTCAAAAACCGAATTTTGGCCAAAAAAAACATGAACATTTTCAAAAAAATAAATGGCCATTTTTTAATTGAAAAAAAACGAACCGTGCTACTCAAAAAGCTGTACTACTTTTGTGAGTCGAGATATTCGATTTTTTTTAAAATTTTGTGAGTCGAGGTATTCAATTTTCAAAAACCGAATTTTGGCCAAAAAAAACATGAACATTTTCAAAAAAATAAATGGCCATTTTTTAATTGAAAAAAAACGTCCTCTTTCGAACCGTGCTACTCAAAAAGCTGTACTACTTTTCTGAGTCGAGATATTCGATTTTTTTCAAAATTTTGTGAATCGAGGTATTCAATTTTGAAAAATCGAATTTTGGCCAAAAATACATGAAAATTCTTAAAAAATAAATGGCCATTTTTTAATTGGAAAAAACGTCCTCTTTCGAACCGTGCTACCTAAAAAGCTGTACTACTTTTGTGAGTCGAGATATTCGATTTTTTTAAAAATTTTGTGAGTCGAGGTATTCAATTTTGAAAAATCGAATTTTGGCAAAAAATACATGTAAATTCTCAAAAAAATAAATGGCCATTTTTTAATTGAAAAAAACGTCCTCTTTCGAACCGTGCTACGCAAAAAGCTGTACTACTTTTGTGAGTCGAGATATTCGATTTTTTTCAAAATTTTGTGAGTCGAGGTATTCAATTTTTCAAAATCGAATTTTGGCCAAAAATACATGAAAATCCTTAAAAAAATAAATGGCCATTTTTTAATTGGAAAAAACGTCCTCTTTCGAACCGTGCTACTTAAAAAGCTGTACTACTTTTGTGAGTCGAGATATTCGATTTTTTTCAAAATTTTGTGAGTCGAGGTATTCAATTTTGAAAAATCGAATTTTGGCCAAAAGTACATGAAAATTCACAAAAAAATAAATGGCCATTTTTTAATTGGAAAAAAACGTCCTCTTTCGAACCGTGCTATTCAAAAAGTTGTACTACTTTTGTGAGTCGAGATATTCGATTTTTTTTAAAATTTTGTGAGTCGAGGTATTCAATTTTCAAAAACCGAATTTTGGCCAAAAAACATGAAAATTTTCAAAAAAATAAATGGCCATTTTTTAATTGAAAAAAACTTCCTCTTTCGAACCGTGCTACTCAAAAAGCTGTACTACTTTTGTGAGTCGAGATATTCGATTTTTTTCAAAATTTTGTGAGTCGAGGTATTCAATTTTGAAAAATCGAATTTTGGCCAAAAATACATGAAAATTCTCAAAAAAATAAATGGCCATTTTTTCATTGGAAAAAACGTCCTCTTTCGAACCGTGCTACTCAAAAAGCTGTACTACTTTTCTGAGTCGAGATATTCGATTTTTTTCAAAATTTTGTGAATCGAGGTATTCAATTTTGAAAAATCGAATTTTGGCCAAAAATACATGAAAATTCACAAAAAAATAAATGTCCATTTTTTAATTGGAAAAAACGTCCTCTTTCGAACCGTGCTACTCAAAAAGCTGTACTACTTTTGTGAGTCGAGATATTCGATTTTTTTCAACATTTTGTGAGTCGCGGTATTCAATTTTAAAAAATCGAATTTTGGCCAAAAACACATGGAAATTCTCAAAAAAATAAATGGCCATTTTTTAATTGGAAAAAACGTCCTCTTTCGAACCGTGCTACTCAAAAAGCTGTACTACTTTTCTGAGTCGAGATATTCGATATTTTTCAAAATTTTGTGAGTCGAGGTATTCAATTTTAAAAAAATCGAATTTTGGCCAAAAATACATGAAAATTCTCAAAAAAATAAATGGCCATTTTTTAATTGGAAAAAACGTCCTCTTTCGAACCGTGCTACGCAAAAAGCTGTACTACTTTTGTGAGTCGAGATATTCGATTTTTTTCAAAATTTTGTGAGCCGAGGTATTCAATTTTGAAAAATCGAATTTTGGCCAAAAATACATGAAAATTCTCAAAAAAATAAATGGCCATTTTTTCATTGGAAAAAACGTCCTCTTTCGAACCGTTCTACTCAAAAAGCTGTACTACTTTTCTGAGTCGAGATATTCGATTTTTTTCAAAATTTTGTGAATCGAGGTATTCATCGAATTTTGGCCAAAAATACATGAAAATTCACAAAAAAAATAAATGTCCATTTTTTAATTGGAAAAAACGTCCTCTTTCGAACCGTGCTACTCAAAAAGCTGTACTACTTTTGTGAGTCGAGATATTCGATTTTTTTCAAAATTTTGTGAGTCGCGGTATTCAATTTTAAAAAATCGAATTTTGGCCAAAAACACATGGAAATTCTCAAAAAAATAAATGGCCATTTTTTAATTGGAAAAAAGTCCTCTTTCGAACCGTGCTACTCAAAAAGCTGTACTACTTTTCTGAGTCGAGATATTCGATATTTTTCAAAATTTTGTGAGTCGAGGTATTCAATTTTAAAAAATCGAATTTTGGCCAAAAATACATGAAAATTCTCAAAAAAATAAATGGCCATTTTTTAATTGGAAAAAACGTCCTCTTTCGAACCGTGCTACGCAAAAAGCTGTACTACTTTTGTGAGTCGAGATATTCGATTTTTTTCAAAATTTTGTGAGTCGAGGTATTCAGTTTTGAAAAATCGAATTTTGGCCAAAAATACATGAAAATTCTTAAAAAAATAAATGGCCATTTTTTAATTGGAAAAAACGTCCTCTTTCGAACCGTGCTACTTAAAAAGCTGTACTACTTTTGTGAGTCGAGATATTCGATTTTTTTCAAAATTTTGTGAGTCGAGGATTCAATTTTAAAAAACCGAATTTTGGCAAAAAAAAAACATGAAAATTCTCAAAAAAATAAATGGCCATTTTTTAGTTGGAAAAAACGTCCTCTTTCGAACCGTGCTACTCAAAAAGCTGTACTACTTTTGTGTGTCGAGATATTCGATTTTTTTTCAAAATTTTGTGAGTCGAGGTATTCAATTTTGAAAAATCGAATTTTGGCCAAAAGTACATGAAAATTCACAAAAAAATAAATGGCCATTTTTTAATTGGAAAAAAACGTCCTCTTTCGAACCGTGCTACTCAAAAAGCTGTACTACTTTTGTGAGTCAAGATATTCGATTTTTTTTAAAATTTTGTGAGTCGAGGTATTCAATTTTCAAAAACCGAATTTTGGCCAAAAAACATGAAAATTTTCAAAAAAATAAATGGCCATTTTTTAATTGAAAAAAACGTCCTCTTTCGAACCGTGCTACTCAAAAAGCTGTACTACTTTTGTGAGTCGAGATATTCGATTTTTTTCAAAATTTTGTGAGTCGAGGTATTCAATTTTGAAAAATCGAATTTTGACCAAAAATACATGAAAATTCTCAAAAAAATAAATGGCCATTTTTTCATTGGAAAAAACGTCCTCTTTCGAACCGTGCTACTCAAAAAGCTGTACTACTTTTCTGAGTCGAGATATTCGATTTTTTTCAAAATTTTGTGAATCGAGGTATTCAATTTTGAAAAATCGAATTTTGGCCAAAAATACATGAAAATTATTAAAAAAAATAAATGGCCATTTTTTAATTGGAAAAAACGTCCTCTTTCGAACCGTGCTACCTAAAAAGCTGTACTACTTTTGTGAGTCGAGATATTCGATTTTTTTTAAAATTTTGTGAGTCGAGGTATTCAATTTTAAAAAACCGAATTTTGGCCAAAAAAACATGAAAGTTTTCAAAAATATAAATGGCCATTTTTTAATTGGAAAAAACGTCCTCTTTCGAACCGTGCTACTCAAAAAGCTGTACTACTTTTCTGAGTCGAGATATTCGATTTTTTTCAAAATTTTGTGAATCGAGGTATTCAATTTTGAAAAATCGAATTTTGGCCAAAAATACATGAAAATTCACAAAAAAATAAATGTCCATTTTTTAATTGGAAAAAACGTCCTCTTTCGAACCGTGCTACTCAAAAAGCTGTACTACTTTTGTGAGTCGAGATATTCGATTTTTTTCAACATTTTGTGAGTCGCGGTATTCAATTTTAAAAAATCGAATTTTGGCCAAAAACACATGGAAATTCTCAAAAAAATAAATGGCCATTTTTTAATTGGAAAAAACGTCCTCTTTCGAACCGTGCTACTCAAAAAGCTGTACTACTTTTCTGAGTCGAGATATTCGATATTTTTCAAAATTTTGTGAGTCGAGGTATTCAATTTTAAAAAAATCGAATTTTGGCCAAAAATACATGAAAATTCTCAAAAAAATAAATGGCCATTTTTTAATTGGAAAAAACGTCCTCTTTCGAACCGTGCTACGCAAAAAGCTGTACTACTTTTGTGAGTCGAGATATTCGATTTTTTTCAAAATTTTGTGAGCCGAGGTATTCAATTTTGAAAAATCGAATTTTGGCCAAAAATACATGAAAATTCTCAAAAAAATAAATGGCCATTTTTTCATTGGAAAAAACGTCCTCTTTCGAACCGTTCTACTCAAAAAGCTGTACTACTTTTCTGAGTCGAGATATTCGATTTTTTTCAAAATTTTGTGAATCGAGGTATTCATCGAATTTTGGCCAAAAATACATGAAAATTCACAAAAAAAATAAATGTCCATTTTTTAATTGGAAAAAACGTCCTCTTTCGAACCGTGCTACTCAAAAAGCTGTACTACTTTTGTGAGTCGAGATATTCGATTTTTTTCAAAATTTTGTGAGTCGCGGTATTCAATTTTAAAAAATCGAATTTTGGCCAAAAACACATGGAAATTCTCAAAAAAATAAATGGCCATTTTTTAATTGGAAAAAAGTCCTCTTTCGAACCGTGCTACTCAAAAAGCTGTACTACTTTTCTGAGTCGAGATATTCGATATTTTTCAAAATTTTGTGAGTCGAGGTATTCAATTTTAAAAAATCGAATTTTGGCCAAAAATACATGAAAATTCTCAAAAAAATAAATGGCCATTTTTTAATTGGAAAAAACGTCCTCTTTCGAACCGTGCTACGCAAAAAGCTGTACTACTTTTGTGAGTCGAGATATTCGATTTTTTTCAAAATTTTGTGAGTCGAGGTATTCAGTTTTGAAAAATCGAATTTTGGCCAAAAATACATGAAAATTCTTAAAAAAATAAATGGCCATTTTTTAATTGGAAAAAACGTCCTCTTTCGAACCGTGCTACTTAAAAAGCTGTACTACTTTTGTGAGTCGAGATATTCGATTTTTTTCAAAATTTTGTGAGTCGAGGATTCAATTTTAAAAAACCGAATTTTGGCAAAAAAAAAAACATGAAAATTCTCAAAAAAATAAATGGCCATTTTTTAGTTGGAAAAAACGTCCTCTTTCGAACCGTGCTACTCAAAAAGCTGTACTACTTTTGTGTGTCGAGATATTCGATTTTTTTTCAAAATTTTGTGAGTCGAGGTATTCAATTTTGAAAAATCGAATTTTGGCCAAAAGTACATGAAAATTCACAAAAAAATAAATGGCCATTTTTTAATTGGAAAAAAACGTCCTCTTTCGAACCGTGCTACTCAAAAAGCTGTACTACTTTTGTGAGTCAAGATATTCGATTTTTTTTAAAATTTTGTGAGTCGAGGTATTCAATTTTCAAAAACCGAATTTTGGCCAAAAAACATGAAAATTTTCAAAAAAATAAATGGCCATTTTTTAATTGAAAAAAACGTCCTCTTTCGAACCGTGCTACTCAAAAAGCTGTACTACTTTTGTGAGTCGAGATATTCGATTTTTTTCAAAATTTTGTGAGTCGAGGTATTCAATTTTGAAAAATCGAATTTTGACCAAAAATACATGAAAATTCTCAAAAAAATAAATGGCCATTTTTTCATTGGAAAAAACGTCCTCTTTCGAACCGTGCTACTCAAAAAGCTGTACTACTTTTCTGAGTCGAGATATTCGATTTTTTTCAAAATTTTGTGAATCGAGGTATTCAATTTTGAAAAATCGAATTTTGGCCAAAAATACATGAAAATTATTAAAAAAAATAAATGGCCATTTTTTAATTGGAAAAAACGTCCTCTTTCGAACCGTGCTACCTAAAAAGCTGTACTACTTTTGTGAGTCGAGATATTCGATTTTTTTTAAAATTTTGTGAGTCGAGGTATTCAATTTTAAAAAACCGAATTTTGGCCAAAAAAACATGAAAATTTTCAAAAATATAAATGGCCATTTTTTAATTGGAAAAAACGTCCTCTTTCGAACCGTGCTACTCAAAAAGCTGTACTACTTTTGTGAGTCGAGATATTCGATTTTTTTCAAAATTTTGTGAGTCGAGGTATTCAATTTTGAAAAACCGAATTTTGGCCAATAAAACATGAAAATTCCCAAAAACAATAAATGGCCATTTTTTAATTGGAAAAAACGTCCTCTTTCGAACCGTGCTACTCAAAAAGCTGTACTACTTTTGTGAGTCGAGATATTCGATTTTTTTCAAAATTTTGTGAGTCGCGGTATTCAATTTTGAAAAATTGAATTTTGGCCAAAAATACATGAAAATTCTCAAAAAAATAAATGGCCATTTTTTAATTGGAAAAAACGTCCTCTTTCGAACCGTGCTACTCAAAAAGCTGTACTACTTTTCTGAGTCGAGATATTCGATATTTTTCAAAATTTTGTGAGTCGAGGTATTCAATTTTGAAAAATCGAATTTTGGCCAAAAATACATGAAAATTCTCAAAAAAATAAATGGCCATTTTTTAATTGGAAAAAACGTCCTCTTTCGAACCGTGCTACGAAAAAAGCTGTACTACTTTTGTGAGTCGAGATATTCGATTTTTTTCAAAATTTTGTGAGTCGAGGTATTCAATTTGAAAAACCGAATTTTGGCCAAAAATACATGAAAATTCTTAAAAAAATAAATGGCCATTTTTTAATTGGAAAAAACGTCCTCTTTCGAACTGTGCTACTTAAAAAGCTGTACTACTTTTGTGAGTCGAGATATTCGATTTTTTTCAAAATTTTGTGAGTCGAGGATTCAATTTTCAAAAACCGAATTTTGGCCAAAAAACATGAAAATTTTCAAAAAAATAAATGGCCATTTTTTAATTGAAAAAAAAACGTCCTCTTTCGAACCGTGCTACTCAAAAAGCTGTACTACTTTTGTGAGTCGAGATATTCGATTTTTTTCAAAATTTTGTGAGTCGAGGTATTCAATTTTGAAAAATCGAATTTTGGCCAAAAATACATGAATATTCTCAAAAAAATAAATGGCAATTTTTTCATTGGAAAAAACGTCCTCTTTCGAACCGTGCTACTCCAAAAGCTGTACTGCTTTTCTGAGTCGAGATATTCGATTTTTTTCAAAATTTTGTGAATCGAGGTATTCAATTTTGAAAAATCGAATTTTGGCCAAAAATACATGAAAATTCTTAAAAAATTAAATGGCCATTTTTTAATTGGCAAAAACGTCCTCTTTCGAACCGTGCTACTCAAAAAGCTGTACTACTTTTGTGTGTCGAGATATTCGATTTTTTTCAAAATTTTGTGAGTCGAGGTATTCAATTTTGAAAAACCGAATTTTGGCCAATAAAACATGAAAATTCCCAAAAAAAATAAATGGCCATTTTTTAATTGGAAAAAACGTCCTCTTTCGAACCGTGCTACTCAAAAAGCTGTACTTCTTTTGTGAGTCGAGATATTCGATATTTTTCAAAATTTTGTGAGTCGAGGTATTCAATTTTGAAAAATCGAATTTTGGCCAAAAATACATGAAAATTCTCAAAAAAATAAATGGCCTTTTTTTAATTGGAAAAAACGTCCTCTTTCGAACCGTGCTACGAAAAAAGCTGTACTACTTTTGTGAGTCGAGATATTCGATTTTTTTCAAAATTTTGTGAGTCGAGGTATTCAATTTGAAAAACCGAATTTTGGCCAAAAATACATGAAAATTCTTAAAAAAATAAATGGCCATTTTTTAATTGGAAAAAACGTCCTCTTTCGAACTGTGCTACTTAAAAAGCTGTACTACTTTTGTGAGTCGAGATATTCGATTTTTTTCAAAATTTTGTGAGTCGAGGATTCAATTTTCAAAAACCGAATTTTGGCCAAAAAACATGAAAATTTTCAAAAAAATAAATGGCCATTTTTTAATTGAAAAAAAAACGTCCTCTTTCGAACCGTGCTACTCAAAAAGCTGTACTACTTTTGTGAGTCGAGATATTCGATTTTTTTCAAAATTTTGTGAGTCGAGGTATTCAATTTTGAAAAATCGAATTTTGGCCAAAAATACATGAATATTCTCAAAAAAATAAATGGCCATTTTTGCATTGGAAAAAACGTCCTCTTTCGAACCGTGCTACTCCAAAAGCTGTACTACTTTTCTGAGTCGAGATATTCGATTTTTTTCAAAATTTTGTGAATCGAGGTATTCAATTTTGAAAAATCGAATTTTGGACAAAAATACATGAAAATTCTTAAAAAATTAAATGGCCAATTTTTAATTGGCAAAAACGTCCTCTTTCGAACCGTGCTACTCAAAAAGCTGTACTTCTTTTGTGAGTCGAGATATTCGATTTTTTTCAAAATTTTGTGAGTCGAGGTATTCAATTTTGAAAAACCGAATTTTGGCCAATAAAACATGAAAATTCCCAAAAAAAATAAATGGCCATTTTTTAATTGGAAAAAACGTCCTCTTTCGAACCGTGCTACTCAAAAAGCTGTACTTCTTTTGTGAGTCGAGATATTCGATTTTTTTCAAAATTTTGTGAGTCGAGGTATTCAATTTTGAAAAATCGAATTTTGGCCAAAAATACATGAAAATTCTCAAAAAAATAAATGGCCATTTTTTAATTGGAAAAAACGTCATCTTTCGAACCGTGCTACTCAAAAAGCTGTACTACTTTTCTGAGTCGAGATATTCGATTTTTTTCAAAATTTTGTGAGTCGAGGTATTCAATTTTGAAAAATCGAATTTTGGCCAAAAATACATGAAAATTCTCAAAAAAAAAAGCCATTATTTAATTGGAAAAAACGTCCTCTTTCGAACCGTGCTACTCAAAATGCTGTACTACTTTTGTGAGTCGAGATATTCGAATTTTTTCAAAATTTTGTGAGTCGAGGTATTCAGTTTTGAAAAATCGAATTTTGGCCAAAAATACATGAAAATTCTCAAAAAAATAAATGGCCATTTTTTAATTGGAAAAAACGTCCTCTTTCGAACCGTGCTACTCAAAAAGCTGTACTACTTTTCTGAGTCGAGATATTCGATATTTTTCAAAATTTTGTGAGTCGAGGTATTCAATTTTGAAAAATCGAATTTTGGCCAAAAATACATGAAAATTCTCAAACAAATAAATGGCCTTTTTTTAATTGGAAAAAACGTCATCTTTCGAACCGTGCTACTCAAAAAGCTGTACTACTTTTGTGAGTCGAGATATTCGATTTTTTTCAAAATATTGTGAGTCGAGGTATTCAATTTTGAAAAATCGAATTTTGGCCAAAAGTACATGAAAATTCACAAAAAAATAAATGCCCATTTTTTAATTGGAAAAAACGTCCTCTTTCGAACCGTGCTACTCAAAAAGCTGTACTACTTTTGTGAGTCGAGATATTCGATTTTTTTCAAAATTTTGTGAGTCGAGGTATTCAATTTTGAAAAACCGAATTTTGGCCAATAAAACATGAAAATTCCCAAAAAAAATAAATGGCCATTTTTTAATTGGAAAAAACGTCCTCTTTCGAACCGTGCTACTCAAAAAGCTGTACTTCTTTTGTGAGTCGAGATATTCGATTTTTTTCAAAATTTTGTGAGTCGAGGTATTCAATTTTGAAAAATCGAATTTTGGCCAAAAATACATGAAAATTCTCAAAAAAATAAATGGCCATTTTTTAATTGGAAAAAACGTCATCTTTCGAACCGTGCTACTCAAAAAGCTGTACTACTTTTCTGAGTCGAGATATTCGATTTTTTTCAAAATTTTGTGAGTCGAGGTATTCAATTTTGAAAAATCGAATTTTGGCCAAAAATACATGAAAATTCTCAAAAAAATAAATGGCCATTTTTTAATTGGAAAAAACGTCCTCTTTCGAACCGTGCTACTCAAAATGCTGTACTACTTTTGTGAGTCGAGATATTCGAATTTTTTCAAAATTTTGTGAGTCGAGGTATTCAGTTTTGAAAAATCGAATTTTGGCCAAAAATACATGAAAATTCTCAAAAAAATAAATGGCCATTTTTTAATTGGAAAAAACGTCCTCTTTCGAACCGTGCTACTCAAAAAGCTGTACTACTTTTCTGAGTCGAGATATTCGATATTTTTCAAAATTTTGTGAGTCGAGGTATTCAATTTTGAAAAATCGAATTTTGGCCAAAAATACATGAAAATTCTCAAAAAAATAAATGGCCATTTTTTAATTGGAAAAAACGTCATCTTTCGAACCGTGCTACTCAAAAAGCTGTACTACTTTTCTGAGTCGAGATATTCGATTTTTTTCAAAATTTTGTGAGTCGAGGTATTCAATTTTGAAAAATCGAATTTTGGCCAAAAATACATGAAAATTCTCAAAAAAATAAATGGCCATTTTTTAATTGGAAAAAACGTCCTCTTTCGAACCGTGCTACTCAAAATGCTGTACTACTTTTGTGAGTCGAGATATTCGAATTTTTTCAAAATTTTGTGAGTCGAGGTATTCAGTTTTGAAAAATCGAATTTTGGCCAAAAATACATGAAAATTCTCAAAAAAATAAATGGCCATTTTTTAATTGGAAAAAACGTCCTCTTTCGAACCGTGCTACTCAAAAAGCTGTACTACTTTTCTGAGTCGAGATATTCGATATTTTTCAAAATTTTGTGAGTCGAGGTATTCAATTTTGAAAAACCGAATTTTGGCCAAAAAAACATGAAAATTCTCAAAAAAATAAATGGCCATTTTTTAATCGGAAAAAACGTCCTCTTTCGAACCGTGCTACTCAAAAACATGTACTACTTATGTGAGTCGAGATATTCGAATTTTTTCAAAATTTTGTGAGTCGAGGTATTCAATTTTGAAAAATCGAATTTTGGCCAAAAATACATGAAAATTCACAAAAAAATAAATGTCCATTTTTTAATTGGAAAAAACGTCCTCTTTCGAACCGTGCTACTCAAAACGCTGTACTACTTTTGTGAGTCGAGATATTCGATTTTTTTCAAAATTTTGTGAGTCGAGGTATTCAATTTTGAAAAATCGAATTTTGGCCAAAAATACATGAAAATTCTTAAAAAATAAATGGCCATTTTCTAATTGGAAAAAACGTCCTCTTTCGAACCGTGCTACCTAAAAAGCTGTACTACTTTTGTGAGTCGAGATATTCGATTTTTTTAAAAATTTTGTGAGTCGAGGTATTCAATTTTAAAAAACCGAATTTTGGCCAAAAAAACATGAAAATTCTCAAAAAAATAAATGGCCATTTTTTAATTGGAAAAAACGTCCTCTTTCGAACCGTGCTACTCAAAAAGCTGTACTACTTTTGTGAGTCGAGATATCCAATTTTTTAAAATTTTGTGAGTCGAGGTATTCAATTTTGAAAAACCGAATTTTGGCCAATAAAACATGAAAATTCCCAAAAAAAATAAATGGCCATTTTTTAATTGGAAAAAACGTCCTCTTTCGAACCGTGCTACTCAAAAAGCTGTACTTCTTTTGTGAGTCGAGATATTCGATTTTTTTCAAAATTTTGTGAGTCGAGGTATTCAATTTTGAAAAATCGAATTTTGGCCAAAAATACATGAAAATTCTCCAAAAAATAAATGGCCATTTTTTAATTGGAAAAAACGTCCTCTTTCGAACCGTGCTACTCAAAATGCTGTACTACTTTTGTGAGTCGAGATATTCGAATTTTTTCAAAATTTTGTGAGTCGAGGTATTCAGTTTTGAAAAATCGAATTTTGGCCAAAAATACATGAAAATTCTCAAAAAAATAAATGGCCATTTTTTAATTGGAAAAAACGTCCTCTTTCGAACCGTGCTACTCAAAAAGCTGTACTACTTTTCTGAGTCGAGATATTCGATATTTTTCAAAATTTTGTGAGTCGAGGTATTCAATTTTGAAAAACCGAATTTTGGCCAAAAAAACATGAAAATTCTCAAAAAAATAAATGGCCATTTTTTAATTGGAAAAAACGTCCTCTTTCGAACCGTGCTACTCAAAAACATGTCCTACTTATGTGAGTCGAGATATTCGAATTTTTTCAAAATTTTGGGAGTCGAGGTATTCAATTTTGAAAAATCGAATTTTGGCCAAAAATACATGAAAATTCACAAAAAAATAAATGTCCATTTTTTAATTGGAAAAAACGTCCTCTTTCGAACCGTGCTACTCAAAAAGCTGTACTACTTTTGTGAGTCGAGATATTCGATTTTTTTCAAAATTTTGTGAGTCGAGGTATTCAATTTTGAAAAATCGAATTTTGGCCAAAAATACATGAAAATTCTTAAAAAAATAAATGGCCATTTTTTAATTGAAAAAAACGTCCTCTTTTGAACCGTGCTACGCAAAAAGCTGTACTACTTTTGTGAGTCGAGATATTCGATTTTTTTCAAAATTTTGTGAGTCGAGGTATTCAATTTTGAAAAATCGAATTTTGGCCAAAAATACATGAAAATTCTTAAAAAAATAAATGGCCATTTTTTCATTGGAAAAAACGTCCTCTTTCGAACCGTGCTACTCAAAAAGCTGTACTACTTTTCTGAGTCGAGATATTCGATTTTTTTCAAAATTTTGTGAATCGAGGTATTCAATTTTGAAAAATCGAATTTTGGCCAAAAATACATGAAAATTCTTAAAAAAATAAATGGCCATTTTTTAATTGGAAAAAACGTCCTCTTTCGAACCGTGCTACTCAAAAAGCTGTACTACTTTTGTGAGTCGAGATATCCAATTTTTTAAAATTTTGTGAGTCGAGGTATTCAATTTTGAAAAACCGAATTTTGGCCAATAAAACATGAAAATTCCCAAAAAAAATAAATGGCCATTTTTTAGTTGGAAAAAACGTCCTCTTTCGAACCGTGCTACTCAAAAAGCTGTACTTCTTTTGTGAGTCGAGATATTCGATTTTTTTCAAAATTTTGTGAGTCGAGGTATTCAATTTTGAAAAATCGAATTTTGGCCAAAAATACATGAAAATTCTCAAAAAAATAAATGGCCATTTTTTAATTGGAAAAAACGTCATCTTTCGAACCGTGCTACTCAAAAAGCTGTACTACTTTTCTGAGTCGAGATATTCGATTTTTTTCAAAATTTTGTGAGTCGAGGTATTCAATTTTGAAAAATCGAATTTTGGCCAAAAATACATGAAAATTCTCCAAAAAATAAATGGCCATTTTTTAATTGGAAAAAACGTCCTCTTTCGAACCGTGCTACTCAAAATGCTGTACTACTTTTGTGAGTCGAGATATTCGAATTTTTTCAAAATTTTGTGAGTCGAGGTATTCAGTTTTGAAAAATCGAATTTTGGCCAAAAATACATGAAAATTCTCAAAAAAATAAATGGCCATTTTTTAATTGGAAAAAACGTCCTCTTTCGAACCGTGCTACTCAAAAAGCTGTACTACTTTTCTGAGTCGAGATATTCGATATTTTTCAAAATTTTGTGAGTCGAGGTATTCAATTTTGAAAAACCGAATTTTGGCCAAAAAAACATGAAAATTCTCAAAAAAATAAATGGCCATTTGGGTGCCCTGGTAGTCTAGTGGGTAGTGTGCTAGACTATTAGCGTGAGGGTCGTGGGTTCGACTCCCACCAGAGACTCTGGTCTGTGACACTACACCGAGCAAATAGTCAAGTTACTTCACTCGTATATAATTAGGATATAATTTGTAATTGTATTGTAATAAATAAATAAATAAATAAATAAATGGCCATTTTTTAATTGGAAAAAACGTCCTCTTTCGAACCGTGCTACTCAAAAACATGTACTACTTATGTGAGTCGAGATATTCGAATTTTTTCAAAATTTTGTGAGTCGAGGTATTCAATTTTGAAAAATCGAAGTTTGGCCAAAAATACATGAAAATTCACAAAAAAATAAATGTCCATTTTTTAATTGGAAAAAACGTCCTCTTTCGAACCGTGCTACTCAAAAAGCTGTACTACTTTTGTGAGTCGAGATATTCGATTTTTTTCAAAATTTTGTGAGTCGAGGTATTCAATTTTGAAAAATCGAATTTTGGCCAAAAATACATGAAAATTCTTAAAAAAATAAATGGCCATTTTTTAATTGAAAAAAACGTCCTCTTTTGAACCGTGCTACGCAAAAAGCTGTACTACTTTTGTGAGTCGAGATATTCGATTTTTTTCAAAATTTTGTGAGTCGAGGTATTCAATTTTGAAAAATCGAATTTTGGCCAAAAATACATGAAAATTCTCAAAAAAATAAATGGCCATTTTTTCATTGGAAAAAACGTCCTCTTTCGAACCGTGCTACTCAAAAAGCTGAACTACTTTTCTGAGTCGAGATATTCGATTTTTTTCAAAATTTTGTGAATCGAGGTATTCAATTTTGAAAAATCGAATTTTGGCCAAAAATACATGAAAATTCTTAAAAAAATAAATGGCCATTTTTTAATTGGAAAAAACGTCCTCTTTCGAACCGTGCTACCTAAAAAGCTGTACTACTTTTGTGAGTCGAGATATTCGATTTTTTTCGAAATTTTGTGAGTCGAGGTATTCAATTTTAAAAAACCGAATTTTGGCCAAAAAAACATGAAAATTCTCAAAAAAATAAATGGCCATTTTTTAATTGGAAAAAACGTCCTCTTTCGAACCGTGCTACTCAAAAAGCTGTACTACTTTTGTGAGTCGAGATATTCGATTTTTTTCAAAATTTTGTGAGTCGAGGTATTCAATTTTGAAAAACCGAATTTTAGCCAAAAAACATGAAAATTTTCAAAAAAATAAATGGCCATTTTTTAATTGGAAAAAACGTCCTCTTTCGAACCGTGCTACTCAAAATGCTGTACTACTTTTGCGAGTCGAGATATTCGAATTTTTTCAGAATTTTGTGAGTCGAGGTATTCAATTTTGAAAAACCGAATTTTGGCCAATAAAACATGAAAATTCCCAAAAAAAAAATAAATGGCCATTTTTTAATTGGAAAAAACGTCCTCTTTCGAACCGTGCTACTCAAAAAGCTGTACTTCTTTTGTGAGTCGAGATATTCGATTTTTTTCAAAATTTTGTGAGTCGAGGTATTCAATTTTGAAAAATCGAATTTTGGCCAAAAATACATGAAAATTCTCAAAAAAATAAATGGCCATTTTTTAATTGGAAAAAACGTCCTCTTTTGAACCGTGCTACTCAAAAAGCTGTACTACTTTCCTGAGTTGAGATATTCGATTTTTTTCAAAATTTTGTGAGTCGAGGTATTCAATTTTGAAAAACCGAATTTTGGCCAATAAAACATGAAAATTCTCAAAAAAAATAAATGGCCATTTTTTAATTGGAAAAAACGTCCTCTTTCGAACCGTGCTACTCAAAAAGCTGTACTTCTTTTGTGAGTCGAGATATTCGATTTTTTTCAAAATTTTGTGAGTCGAGGTATTCAATTTTGAAAAATCGAATTTTGGCCAAAAATACATGAAAATTCTCAAAAAAATAAATGGCCATTTTTTAATTGGAAAAAACGTCATCTTTCGAACCGTGCTACTCAAAAAGCTGTACTACTTTTCTGAGTCGAGATATTCGATTTTTTTCAAAATTTTGTGAGTCGAGGTATTCAATTTTGAAAAATCGAATTTTGGCCAAAAATACATGAAAATTCTCCAAAAAATAAATGGCCATTTTTTAATTGGAAAAAACGTCCTCTTTCGAACCGTGCTACTCAAAATGCTGTACTACTTTTGTGAGTCGAGATATTCGAATTTTTTCAAAATTTTGTGAGTCGAGGTATTCAGTTTTGAAAAATCGAATTTTGGCCAAAAATACATGAAAATTCTCAAAAAAATAAATGGCCATTTTTTAATTGGAAAAAACGTCCTCTTTCGAACCGTGCTACTCAAAAAGCTGTACTACTTTTCTGAGTCGAGATATTCGATATTTTTCAAAATTTTGTGAGTCGAGGTATTCAATTTTGAAAAACCGAATTTTGGCCAAAAAAACATGAAAATTCTCAAAAAAATAAATGGCCATTTTTTAATTGGAAAAAACGTCCTCTTTCGAACCGTGCTACTCAAAAACATGTACTACTTATGTGAGTCGAGATATTCGAATTTTTTCAAAATTTTGTGAGTCGAGGTATTCAATTTTGAAAAATCGAATTTTGGCCAAAAATACATGAAAATTCACAAAAAAATAAATGTCCATTTTTTAATTGGAAAAAACGTCCTCTTTCGAACCGTGCTACTCAAAAAGCTGTACTACTTTTGTGAGTCGAGATATTCGATTTTTTTCAAAATTTTGTGAGTCGAGGTATTCAATTTTGAAAAATCGAATTTTGGCCAAAAATACATGAAAATTCTCAAAAAAATAAATGGCCATTTTTTAATTGGAAAAAACGTCCTCTTTCGAACCGTGCTACTCAAAATGCTGTACTACTTTTGTGAGTCGAGATATTCGAATTTTTTCAAAATTTTGTGAGTCGAGGTATTCAATTTTGAAAAATCGAATTTTGGCCAAAAATACATGAAAATTCACAAAAAAATAAATGTCCATTTTTTAATTGGAAAAAACGTCCTCTTTCGAACCGTGCTACTCAAAAAGCTGTACTACTTTTGTGAGTCGAGATATTCGATTTTTTTCAAAATTTTGTGAGTCGAGGTGGCCATTTTTTAATTGGAAAAAACGTCCTCTTTCGAACTGTGCTACTCAAAAAGCTGTACTACTTTTGTGAGTCGAGATATTCGATTTTTTTTAAAATTTTGTGAGTCGAGGTATTCAATTTTCAAAAACCGAATTTTGGCCAAAAAACATGAAAATTTTCAAAAAAATAAATGGACATTTTTTAATTGAAAAAAACGTCCTCTTTCGAACCGTGCTACTCAAAAAGCTGTACTACTTTTGTGAGTCGAGATATTCGATTTTTTTCAAAATTTTGTGAGTCGAGGTATTCAATTTTGAAAAATCGAATTTTGGCCAAAAATACATGAAAATTCTCAAAAAAATAAATGGCCATTTTTTCATTGGAAAAAACGTCCTCTTTCGAACCGTGCTACTCAAAAAGCTGTACTACTTTTCTGAGTCGAGATATTCGATTTTTTTCAAAATTTTGTGAATCGAGGTATTCAATTTTGAAAAATTGAATTTTGGCCAAAAATACATGAAAATTCTTAAAAAAATAAATGGCCATTTTTTAATTGGAAAAAACGTCCTCTTTCGAACCGTGCTACCTAAAAAGCTGTACTACTTTTGTGAGTCGAGATATTCGATTTTTTTCGAAATTTTGTGAGTCGAGGTATTCAATTTTAAAAAACCGAATTTTGGCCAAAAAAACATGAAAATTCTCAAAAAAATAAATGGCCATTTTTTAATTGGAAAAAACGTCCTCTTTCGAACCGTGCTACTCAAAAAGCTGTACTACTTATGTGAGTCGAGATATTCGAATTTTTTCAAAATTTTGTGAGTCGAGGTATTCAATTTTGAAAAATCGAATTTTGGCCAATAAAACATGAAAATTCCCAAAAAAAATAAATGGCCATTTTTTAATTGGAAAAAACGTCCTCTTTCGAACCGTGCTACTCAAAAAGCTGTACTACTTTTGTGAGTCGAGATATTCGATTTTTTTCAAGATTTTGTGAGTCGAGGTATTCAATTTTGAAAAATCGAATTTTGGCCAAAAATACATGAAAATTCTCAAAAAAATAAATGGCCATTTTTTCATTGGAAAAAACGTCCTCTTTCGAACCGTGCTACTCAAAAAGCTGTACTACTTTTCTGAGTCGAGATATTCGATTTTTTTCAAAATTTTGTGAATCGAGGTATTCAATTTTGAAAAATTGAATTTTGGCCAAAAATACATGAAAATTCTTAAAAAATAAATGGCCATTTTTTAATTGGAAAAAACGTCCTCTTTCGAACCGTGCTACCTAAAAAGCTGTACTACTTTTGTGAGTCGAGATATTCGATTTTTTTCGAAATTTTGTGAGTCGAGGTATTCAATTTTAAAAAACCGAATTTTGGCCAAAAAAACATGAAAATTCTCAAAAAAATAAATGGCCATTTTTTAATTGGAAAAAACGTCCTCTTTCGAACCGTGCTACTCAAAAAGCTGTACTACTTATGTGAGTCGAGATATTCGAATTTTTTCAAAATTTTGTGAGTCGAGGTATTCAATTTTGAAAAATCGAATTTTGGCCAATAAAACATGAAAATTCCCAAAAAAAATAAATGGCCATTTTTTAATTGGAAAAAACGTCCTCTTTCGAACCGTGCTACTCAAAAAGCTGTACTACTTTTGTGAGTCGAGATATTCGATTTTTTTCTAGATTTTGTGAGTCGAGGTATTCAATTTTGAAAAATCGAATTTTGGCCAAAAATACATGAAAATTCTCAAAAAAATAAATGGCCATTTTTTAATTGGAAAAAACGTCCTCTTTCGAACCGTGCTACTCAAAAAGCTGTACTACTTTTGTGAGTCGAGATATTCGAATTTTTTCAAAATTTTGTGAGTCGAGGTATTCAATTTTGAGAAATCGAATTTTGGCCAAAAATACATGAAAATTCTCAAAAAAATAAATGGCCATTTTTTAATTGGAAAAAACGTCCTCTTTCGAACCATGCTACTCAAAAAGCTGTACTACTTTTGTGAGTCAAGGTATTCGATTTTTTTCAAAATTTTGTGAGTCGATGTATTCAATTTTGAAAAATCGAATTTTGGCCAAAAATACATGAAAATTCTCAAAAAAATAAATGGCCATTTTTTCATTGAAAAAACGTCCTCTTTCGAACCGTGCTACTCAAAAAGCTGTACTACTTTTCTGAGTCGAGATATTTGATTTTTTTCAAAATTTTGTGAATCGAGGCATTCAATTTTGAAAAATCGAATTTTGGCCAAAAATACATGAAAATTCTTAAAAAAATAAATGGCCATTTTTTAATTGGAAAAAACGTCCTCTTTCGAACTGTGCTACCTAAAGAGCTGTACTACTTTTGTGAGTCGAGATATTCGATTTTTTTCAAAATTTTGTGAGTCGAGGTATTCAATTTTAAAAAACCGAATTTTGGCCAAAAAAACATGAAAATTCTCAAAAAAATAAATGTCAATTTTTTAATTGGAAAAAACGTCCTCTTTCGAACCGTGCTACTCAAAAAGCTGTACTACTTTTGTGAGTCGAGATATTCGATTTTTTTCAGAATTTTGTGAGTCGAGGTATTCAATTTTGAAAAATCGAATTTTGGCCAAAAATACATGAAAATTCTCAAAAAAATAAATGGCCATTTTTTAATTGGAAAAAACGTCCTCTTTCGAACCGTGCTACTCAAAAAGCTGTACTACTTTTGTGAGTCGAGATATTCGATTTTTTTCAAAATTTTGTGAGTCGAGGTATTCAATTTTGAAAAATCGAATTTTGGCCAAAAATACATGAAAATTCTCAAAAAAATAAATGGCCATTTTTTAATTGGAAAAAACGTCCTCTTTCGAACCGTGCTACTCAAAAAGCTGTACTACTTTTGTGAGTCGAGATATTCGATTTTTTCGAAATTTTGTGAGTCGAGGTATTCAATTTTGAAAAATCGAATTTTGGCCAAAAATACATGAAAATTCTCAAAAAATAAATGGCCATTTTTTAATTGGAAAAAACGTCCTCTTTCGAACCGTGCTACTCAAAGAGCTGTACTACTTTTGTGAGTCGAGATATTCGATTTTTTTTTCAAAAGTTTGTGAGTCGAGGTATTCAATTTTGAAAAATCGAATTTTGGCCAAAAATACATGAAAATTCTCAAAAAAATAAATGGCCATTTTTTAATTGAAAAAAAAAACGTCCTCTTTCGAACCGTGCTACTCAAAAAGCTGTACTACTTCTGTGAGTCGAGATATTCGATTTTTTTCAAAATTTTGTGAGTCGAGGTATTCAATTTTGAAAAATCGAATTTTGGCCAAAAATACATGAAAATTCTCAAAAAAATAAATGACCATTTTTTAATTGGAAAAAACGTCCTCTTTCGAACCGTGCTACTCAAAAAGCTGTACTACTTTTCTGAGTCGAGATATTCGATTTTTTTCAAAATTTTGTGTATCGAGGTATTCAATTTTGAAAAATCGAATTTTGGCCAAAAATACATGAAAATTCTTAAAAAAATAAATGGCCATTTTTTAATTGGAAAAAACGCCCTCTTTCGAACCGTGCTACCTAAAGAGCTGTACTACTTTTGTGAGTCGAGATATTCGAATTTTTTTAAAATTTTGTGAGTCGAGGTATTCAATTTTGAAAAATCGAATTTTGGCCAAAAATACATGAAAATTCTCAAAAAAATAAATGGCCATTTTTTCATTGGAAAAAACGTCCTCTTTCGAACCGTGCTACTCAAAAAGCTGTACTACTTTTCTGAGTCGAGATATTCGATTTTTTTCAAAATTTTGTGAATCGAGGCATTCAATTTTGAAAAATCGAATTTTGGCCAAAAATACATGAAAATTCTTAAAAAAATAAATGGCCATTTTTTAATTGGAAAAAACGTCCTCTTTCGAACTGTGCTACCTAAAGAGCTGTACTACTTTTGTGAGTCGAGATATTCGATTTTTTTCAAAATTTTGTGAGTCGAGGTATTCAATTTTAAAAAACCGAATTTTGGCCAAAAAAACATGAAAATTCTCAAAAAAATAAATGGCCATTTTTTTATTGGAAAAAACGTCCTCTTTCGAACCGTGCTACTCAAAAAGCTGTACTACTTTTGTGAGTCGAGATATTCGAATTTTTTCAAAATTTTGTGAGTCGAGGTATTCAATTTTGAAAAATCGAATTTTGGCCAAAAATACATGAAAATTCTCAAAAAAATAAATGTCCATTTTTTAATTGGAAAAAACGTCCTCTTTCGAACCGTGCTACTCAAAAAGCTGTACTACTTATGTGAGTCGAGATATTCGAATTTTTTCAAAATTTTGTGAGTCGAGGTATTCAATTTTGAAAAATCGAATTTTGGCCAAAAATACATGAAAATTCACAAAAAAATAAATGTCCATTTTTTAATTGGAAAAAACGTCCTCTTTCGAACCGTGCTACTCAAAAAGCTGTACTACTTTTGTGAGTCGAGATATTCGATTTTTTTCAAAATTTTGTGAGTCGAGGTATTCAATTTTGAAAAATCGAATTTTGGCGAAAAATACATGAAAATTCTCAAAAAAATAAATGGCCATTTTTTAATTGGAAAAAACGTCCTCTTTCGAACCGTGCTACTGAAAAAGCTGTACTACTTTTGTGAGTCGAGATATTCGATTTTTTTCAAAATTTTGTGAGTCGAGGTATTCAATTTTGAAAAACCGAATTTTGGCCAAAAAACATGAAAATTTTCAAAAAAATAAATGGCCATTTTTTAATTGGAAAAAACGTCCTATTTCGAACCGTGCTACTCAAAATGCTGTACTACTTTTGTGAGTCGAGATATTCGAATTTTTTCAAAATTTTGTGAGTCGAGGTATTCAATTTTGAAAAATCGAATTTTGGCCAATAAAACATGAAAATTCCCAAAAAAATAAATGGCCATTTTTTAATTGGAAAAAACCTCCTCTTTCGAACCGTGCTACCTAAAGAGCTGTACTACTTTTGTGAGTCAAGATATTCGATTTTTTTCAAAATTTTGTGAGTCGAGGTATTCAATCTTGAAAAATCGAATTTTGGCCAAAAATACATGAAAATTCTCAAAAAAATAAATGGCCATTTTTTAATTGAAAAAAAAACGTCCTCTTTCGAACCGTGCTACTCAAAAAGCTGTACTACTTCTGTGAGTCGAGATACTCGATTTTTTTCAAAATTTTGTGAGTCGAGGTATTCAATTTTGAAAAATCGAATTTTGGCCAAAAATACATGAAAATTCTCAAAAAAATAAATTTCCATTTTTTAATTGGAAAAAATGTCCTCTTTCGAACCGTGCTACTCAAAAAGCTGTACTACTTCTGTGAGTCGAGATATTCGATTTTTTTCAAAATTTTGTGAGTCGAGGTATTCAATTTTGAAAATCGAATTTTGGCCAAAAATACATGAAAATTCTCAAAAAAATAAATGGCCATTTTTAATTTGGAAAAAACGTCCTCTTTCGAACCGTGCTACTCAAAAAGCTGTACTACTTTTCTGAGTCGAGATATTCGATTTTTTTCAAAATTTTGTGAATCGAGGTATTCAATTTTGAAAAATCGAATTTTGGCCAAAAATACATGAAAATTCTTAAAAAAATAAATGGCCATTTTTTAATTGGAAAAAACGTCCTCTTTCGAACTGTGCTACCTAAAGAGCTGTACTACTTTTGTGAGTCGAGATATTCGAATTTTTTCAAAATTTTGTGAGTCGAGGTATTCAATTTTGAAAAATAGAATTTTGGCCAAAAATACACGAAAATTCACAAAAAAATAAATGTCCATTTTTTAATTGGAAAAAACGTCCTCTTTCGAACCGTGCTACTCAAAAAGCTGTACTACTTTTGTGAGTCGAGATATTCGATTTTTTTCAAAATTTTGTGAGGCGAGGTATTCAATTATGAAAAATCGAATTTTGGCCAAAAATACATGAAAATTCTCAAAAAAATAAATGGCCATTTTTTAATTGGAAAAAACGTCCTCTTTCGAACCGTACTACTCAAAAAGCTTTACTACTTTTGTGAGTCGAGATATTCGATTTTTTTAAAAATTTTGTGAGTCGAGGTATTCAATTTTGAAAAATCGAATTTTGGTCAAAAAAACATGAAAATTCTTAAAAAAAATAAAGGGCCATTTTTTAATTGGAAAAAACGTCCTCTTTCGAACCGTGCTACCCAAAAAGTTGTACTACTTTTGTGAGTCGAGATATTCGATGTTTTTCAAAATTTTGTGAGTCGAGGTATTCAATTTTGAAAAATCGAATTTTGGCCAAAAATACATGAAAATTCTCAAAAAAATAAATGGCCATTTTTTAATTGGAAAAAACATCCTCTTTCGAACCGTGCTACTCAAAAAGCAGTACTACTTTTGTGAGTCGAGATATTCGATTTTTTTCAAAATTTTGTGAATCGAGGTATTCAATTTTGAAAAATCGAATTTTGGCCAAAAATACATGAAAATTCTCAAAAAAATAAATGGCCATTTTTTAATTGGAAAAAACGTCCTCTTTCGAACCGTGCTACTCAAAAAGCTGTACTACTTTTCTGAGTCGAGATATTCGATATTTTTAAAAATTTTGTGAGTCGAGGTATTCAATTTTGAAAAATCGAATTTTGGCCAAAAGTACATGAAAATTCTCAAAAAAATAAATGGCCATTTTTTAATTGGAAAAAACGTCCTCTTTCGAACCGTGCTACTCAAAAAGCTGTACTCCTTTTCTGAGTCGAGATATTCGATTTTTTTCAAAATTTTGTGAATCGAGGTATTCAATTTTGAAAAATCGAATTTTGGCCAAAAATACATGAAAATTCACAAAAAAATAAATGGCCATTTTTTAATTGGAAAAAACATCCTCTTTCGAACCGTGCTACTCGAAAAGCTGTACTACTTTTGTGAGTCGAGATATTCGATTTTTTTCAAAATTTTGTGAGTCGAGGTATTCAATTTTGAAAAACCGAATTTTGGCCAATAAAACATGAAAATTCTCAAAAAATAAATGGCCATTTTTTAATTGGAAAAAACGTCCTCTTTCGAACCGTGCTACTCAAAAAGCTGTACTACTTTTCTGAGTCGAGATATTCGATTTTTTTCAAAATTTTGTGAGTCGAGGTATTCAATTTTGAAAAATCGAATTTTGGCCAAAAATACATGAAAATTCTCAAAAAAATAAATGGCCATTTTTTAATTGGAAAAAACGTCCTCTTTCGAACCGTGCTACTTAAAAAGCTGTACTACTTTTGTGAGTCGAGATATTCGATTTTTTTCAAAATTTTGTGAGTCGAGGTATTCAATTTTAAAAAACCGAATTTTGGCCAAAAAACATGAAAATTCTCAAAAAAATAAATGGCCATTTTTTAATTGGAAAAAACGTCCTCTTTCGAACCGTGCTACTCAAAAAGCTGTACTACTTTTGTGTGTCGAGATATTCGATTTTTTTCAAAATTTTGTGAGTCGAGGTAGTCAATTTTGAAAAATCGAATTTTGGCCAAAAATACATGAAAATTCACAAAAAAATAAATGGCCATTTTTTAATTGGAAAAAACGTCCTCTTTCGAACCGTGCTACTCAAAAAGCTGTACTACCTTTGTGAGTCGAGATATTCGATTTTTTTCAAAATTTTGTGAGTCGAGGTATTCAATTTTGAAAAACCGAATTTTGGCCAAAAAACATGAAAATTCTCAAAAAAATAAATGGCCATTTTTTAATTGGAAAAAACGTCCTCTTTCGAATCGTGCTACTCAAAAAGCTGTACTACTTTTGTGAGTTGAGATATTCGATTTTTTTCAAAATTTTGTGAGTCGAGGTATTCAATTTTGAAAAATCGAATTTTGGCCAATAAAACATGAAAATTCTCAAAAAATAAATGGCCATTTTTTAATTGGAAAAAACGTCCTCTTTCGAACCGTGCTACTCAAAAAGCTGTACTACTTTTGTGAGTCGAGATATTCGAATTTTTTCAAAATTTTGTGAGTCGAGGTATTCAATTTTGAAAAACCGAATTTTGGCCAAAAATACATGAAAATTCTTAAAAAAAATAAATGGCCATTTTTTAATTGGAAAAAACGTCCTCTTTCGAACCGTGCTACCCAAAAAGTTGTACTACTTTTGTGAGTCGAGATATTCGATGTTTTTCAAAATTTTGTGAGTCGAGGTATTCAATTTTGAAAAATCGAATTTTGGCCAAAAATACATGAAAATTCTCAAAAAAATAAATGGCCATTTTTTAATTGGAAAAAACATCCTCTTTCGAACCGTGCTACTCAAAAAGCTGTACTACTTTTGTGAGTCGAGATATTCGAATTTTTTCAAAATTTTGTGAGTCGAGGTATTCAATTTTGAAAAACCGAATTTTGGCCAAAAATACATGAAAATTCTTAAAAAAAATAAATGGCCATTTTTTAATTGGAAAAAACGTCCTCTTTCGAACCGTGCTACCCAAAAAGTTGTACTACTTTTGTGAGTCGAGATATTCGATGTTTTTCAAAATTTTGTGAGTCGAGGTATTCAATTTTGAAAAATCGAATTTTGGCCAAAAATACATGAAAATTCTCAAAAAAATAAATGGCCATTTTTTAATTGGAAAAAACATCCTCTTTCGAACCGTGCTACTCAAAAAGCTGTACTACTTTTGTGAGTCGAGATATTCGATTTTTTTCAAAATTTTGTGAGTCGAGGTATTCAATTTTGAAAAATCGAATTTTGGCCAAAAATACATGAAAATTCTTAAAAAAATAAATGGCCATTTTTTAATAGGAAAAAACGTCCTCTTTCGAACCGTGCTACTTAAAAAGCTGTACTACTTTTGTGAGTCGAGATATTCGATTTTTTTCAAAATTTTGTGAGTCGAGGTATTCAATTTTAAAAAACCGAATTTTGGCCAAAAAACATGAAAATTCTCAAAAAAATAAATGGCCATTTTTTAATTGGAAAAAACGTCCTCTTTCGAACCGTGCTACTCAAAAAGCTGTACTACTTTTGTGTGTCGAGATATTCGATTTTTTTCAAAATTTTGTGAGTCGAGGTAGTCAATTTTGAAAAATCGAATTTTGGCCAAAAATACATGAAAATTCACAAAAAAATAAATGGCCATTTTTTAATTGGAAAAAACGTCCTCTTTCGAACCGTGCTACTCAAAAAGCTGTACTACCTTTGTGAGTCGAGATATTCGATTTTTTTCAAAATTTTGTGAGTCGAGGTATTCAATTTTGAAAAACCGAATTTTGGCCAAAAAACATGAAAATTCTCAAAAAAATAAATGGCCATTTTTTAATTGGAAAAAACGTCCTCTTTCGAATCGTGCTACTCAAAAAGCTGTACTACTTTTGTGAGTTAAGATATTCGATTTTTTTCAAAATTTTGTGAGTCGAGGTATTCAATTTTGAAAAATCGAATTTTGGCCAATAAAACATGAAAATTCTCAAAAAATAAATGGCCATTTTTTAATTGGAAAAAACGTCCTCTTTCGAACCGTGCTACTGAAAAAGCTGTACTACTTTTGTGAGTCGAGATATTCGAATTTTTTCAAAATTTTGTGAGTCGAGGTATTCAATTTTGAAAAACCGAATTTTGGCCAAAAATACATGAAAATTCTTAAAAAAAATAAATGGCCATTTTTTAATTGGAAAAAACGTCCTCTTTCGAACCGTGCTACCCAAAAAGTTGTACTACTTTTGTGAGTCGAGATATTCGATGTTTTTCAAAATTTTGTGAGTCGAGGTATTCAATTTTGAAAAATCGAATTTTGGCCAAAAATACATGAAAATTCTCAAAAAAATAAATGGCCATTTTTTAATTGGAAAAGACATCCTCTTTCGAACCGTGCTACTCAAAAAGCTGTACTACTTTTGTGAGTCGAGATATTCGATTTTTTTCAAAATTTTGTGAATCGAGGTATTCAATTTTGAAAAATCGAATTTTGGCCAAAAATACATGAAAATTCTCAAAAAAATAAATGGCCATTTTTTAATTGGAAAAAACGTCCTCTTTCGAACCGTGCTACTCAAAAAGCTGTACTAATTTTCTGAGTCGAGATATTCGATATTTTTCAAAACTTTGTGAGTCGAAGTATTCAATTTTGAAAAATCGAATTTTGGCCAAAAGTACATGAAAATTCTCAAAAAAATAAATGGCCATTTTTTAATTGGAAAAAACGTCCTCTTTCGAACCGTGCTACGCAAAAAGCTGTACTACTTTTGTGAGTCGAGATATTCGATTTTTTTCAAAATTTTTTGAGTCGAGGTATTCAATTTTGAAAAATCGAATTTTGGCCAAAAATACATGAAAATTCTCAAAAAAATAAATGACCATTTTTTCATTGGAAAAAACGTCCTCTTTCGAACCGTGCTATTCAAAAAGCTGTACTACTTTTCTGAGTCGAGATATTCGTTTTTTTCAAAATTTTGTGAATCGAGGTATTCAATTTTGAAAAATCGAATTTTGGCCAAAAATACATGAAAATTCACAAAAAAATAAATGGCCATTTTTTAATTGGAAAAAACATCCTCTTTCGAACCGTGCTACTCGAAAAGCTGTACTACTTTTGTGAGTCGAGATATTCGATTTTTTTCAAAATTTTGTGAGTCGAGGTATTCAATTTTGAAAAACCGAATTTTGGCCAATAAAACATGAAAATTCTCAAAAAAATAAATGGCCATTTTTTAATTGGAAAAAACGTCCTCTTTCGAACCGTGCTACTCAAAAAGCTGTATTACTTTTGTGTGTCGAGATATTCGATTTTTTTCAAAATTTTGTGAGTCGAGGTAGTCAATTTTGAAAAATCGAATTTTGGCCAAAAATACATGAAAATTCACAAAAAAATAAATGGCCATTTTTTAATTGGAAAAAACGTCCTCTTTCGAACCGTGCTACTCAAAAAGCTGTACTACCTTTGTGAGTCGAGATATTCGATTTTTTTCAAAATTTTGCGAGTCGAGGTATTCAATTTTGAAAAACCGAATTTTGGACAAAAAACATGAAAATTCTCAAAAAAATAAATGGCCATTTTTTAATTGGAAAAAACGTCCTCTTTCGAACCGTGCTACTCAAAAAGCTGTACTACTTTTGTGAGTTGAGATATTCGATTTTTTTTAAAATTTTTTGAGTCGAGGTATTCAATTTTGAAAAATCGAATTTTGGCCAATAAAACATGAAAATTCTCAAAAAATAAATGGCCATTTTTTAATTGGAAAAAACGTCCTCTTTCGAACCGTGCTACTCAAAAAGCTGTACTACTTTTGTGAGTCGAGATATTCGAATTTTTTCAAAATTTTGTGAGTCGAGGTATTCAATTTTGAAAAACCGAATTTTGGCCAATAAAACATGAAAATTCCCAAAAAAATAAATGGCCATTTTTTAATTGGAAAAAACGTCCTCTTTCGAACCGTGCTACTCAAAAAGCTGTACTTCTTTTGTGAGTCGAGATATTCGATATTTTTCAAAATTTTGTGAGTCGAGGTATTCAATTTTGAAAAATCGAATTTTGGCCAAAAATACATGAAAATTCTCAAAAAAATAAATGGCAATTTTTTAATTGGAAAAAACGTCCTCTTTCGAACCGTGCTACTCAAAATGCTGTACTACTTTTGTGAGTCGAGATATTCGAATTTTTTCAAAATTTTGTGAGTCGAGGTATTCAATTTTGAAAAATCGAATTTTGGCCAAAAATACATGAAAATTCACAAAAAAATAAATGTCCATTTTTTAATTGGAAAAAACGTCCTCTTTCGAACCGTGCTACTCAAAAAGCTGTACTACTTTCGTGAGTCGAGATATTCGATTTTTTTCAAAATTTTGTGAGTCGAGGTATTCAATTTTGAAAAATCGAATTTTGGCCAAAAATACATGAAAATTCTCAAAAAAATAAATGGCCATTTTTTAATTGGAAAAAACGTCCTCTTTCGAACCGTGCTACTCAAAAAGCTGTACTACCTTTGTGAGTCGAGATATTCGATTTTTTTCAAAATTTTGTGAGTCGAGGTATTCAATATTGAAAAACCGAATTTTGGCCAATAAAACATGAAAAATCCCAAAAAAATAAATGGCCATTTTTTAATTGGAAAAAAACGTCCTCTTTCGAACCGTGCTACTCAAAAAGCTGTACTTCTTTTGTGAGTCGAGATATTCGATATTTTTCAAAATTTTGTGAGTCGAGGTATTCAATTTTGAAAAATCGAATTTTGGCCAAAAATACATGAAAATTCTCAAAAAAATAAATGGCAATTTTTTAATTGGAAAAAACGTCCTCTTTCGAACCGTGCTACTCAAAATGCTGTACTACTTTTGTGAGTCGAGATATTCGAATTTTTTCAAAATTTTGTGAGTCGAGGTATTCAATTTTGAAAAATCGAATTTTGGCCAAAAATACATGAAAATTCACAAAAAAATAAATGTCCATTTTTTAATTGGAAAAAACGTCCTCTTTCGAACCGTGCTACTCAAAAAGCTGTACTACTTTCGTGAGTCGAGATATTCGATTTTTTTCAAAATTTTGTGAGTCGAGGTATTCAATTTTGAAAAATCGAATTTTGGCCAAAAATACATGAAAATTCTCAAAAAAATAAATGGCCATTTTTTAATTGGAAAAAACGTCCTCTTTCGAACCGTGCTACTCAAAAAGCTGTACTACCTTTGTGAGTCGAGATATTCGATTTTTTTCAAAATTTTGTGAGTCGAGGTATTCAATATTGAAAAACCGAATTTTGGCCAATAAAACATGAAAAATCCCAAAAAAATAAATGGCCATTTTTTAATTGGAAAAAAACGTCCTCTTTCGAACCGTGCTACTCAAAAAGCTGTACTTCTTTTGTGAGTCGAGATATTCGATATTTTTCAAAATTTTGTGGTCGAGGTATTCAATTTTGAAAAATCGAATTTTGGCCAAAAATACATGAAAATTCTCAAAAAAATAAATGGCAATTTTTTAATTGGAAAACACGTCCTCTTTCGAACCGTGCTACTCAAAATGCTGTACTACTTTTGTGAGTCGAGATATTCGAATTTTTTCAAAATTTTGTGAGTCGAGGTATTCAATTTTGAAAAATCGAATTTTGGCCAAAAATACATGAAAATTCACAAAAAAATAAATGTCCATTTTTTAATTGGAAAAAACGTCCTCTTTCGAACCGTGCTACTCAAAAAGCTGTACTACTTTCGTGAGTCGAGATATTCGATTTTTTTCAAAATTTTGTGAGTCGAGGTATTCAATTTTGAAAAATCGAATTTTGGCCAAAAATAAATGAAAATTCTCAAAAAAATAAATGGCCATTTTTTAATTGGAAAAAACGTCCTCTTTCGAACCGTGCTACTCAAAAAGCTGTACTACCTTTGTGAGTCGAGATATTCGATTTTTTTCAAAATTTTGTGAGTCGAGGTATCCAATTTTGAAAAACCGAATTTTGGCCAAAAAACATGAAAATTCTCAAAAAAATAAATGGCCATTTTTTAATTGGAAAAAACGTCCTCTTTCGAACCGTGCTACTCAAAAAGCTGTACTACTTTTGTGAGTTGAGATATTCGATTTTTTTCAAAATTTTGTGAGTCGAGGTATTCAATTTTGAAAAATCGAATTTTGGCCAATAAAACATGAAAATTCTCAAAAAATAAATGGCCATTTTTTAATTGGAAAAAACGTCCTCTTTCGAACCGTGCTACTCAAAAAGCTGTACTACTTTTGTGAGTCGAGATAATCGAATTTTTTCAAAATTTTGTGAGTCGAGGTATTCAATTTTGAAAAACCGAATTTTGGCCAAAAGTACATGAAAATTCACAAAAAAATAAATGGCCATTTTTTAATTGGAAAAAACGTCCTCTTTCGAACCGTGCTACTCAAAAAGCTGTACTACTTTTGTGAGTCGAGATATTCGATTTTTTTTAAAATTTTGTGAGTCGAGGTATTCAATTTTCAAAAACCGAATTTTGGCCAAAAAAATTAAAATTTTCAAAAAAATAAATGGCCAATTTTTAATTGAAAAAAACGTCCTCTTTCGAACCGTGCTACTCAAAAAGCTGTACTACTTTTGTGAGTCGAGATATTCGATTTTTTTCAAAATTTTGTGAGTCGAGGTATTCAATTTTGAAAAATCGAATTTTGGCCAAAAATACATGAAAATTCTCAAAAAAATAAATGGCCATTTTTTCATTGGAAAAAACGTCCTCTTTCGAACCGTGCTACTCAAAAAGCTGTACTTCTTTTGTGAGTCGAGATATTCGATATTTTTCAAAATTTTGTGAGTCGAGGTATTCAATTTTGAAAAATCGAATTTTGGCCAAAAATACATGAAAATTCTCAAAAAAATAAATGGCAATTTTTTAATTGGAAAAAACGTCCTCTTTCGAACCGTGCTACTCAAAATGCTGTACTACTTTTGTGAGTCGAGATATTCGAATTTTTTCAAAATTTTGTGAGTCGAGGTATTCAATTTTGAAAAATCGAATTTTGGCCAAAAATACATGAAAATTCACAAAAAAATAAATGTCCATTTTTTAATTGGAAAAAACGTCCTCTTTCGAACCGTGCTACTCAAAAAGCTGTACTACTTTCGTGAGTCGAGATATTCGATTTTTTTCAAAATTTTGTGAGTCGAGGTATTCAATTTTGAAAAATCGAATTTTGGCCAAAAATACATGAAAATTCTCAAAAAAATAAATGGCCATTTTTTAATTGGAAAAAACGTCCTCTTTCGAACCGTGCTACTCAAAAAGCTGTACTACCTTTGTGAGTCGAGATATTCGATTTTTTTCAAAATTTTGTGAGTCGAGGTATTCAATTTTGAAAAACCGAATTTTGGCCAAAAAACATGAAAATTCTCAAAAAAATAAATGGCCATTTTTTAATTGGAAAAACGTCCTCTTTCGAACCGTGCTACTCAAAAAGCTGTACTACTTTTGTGAGTTGAGATATTCGATTTTTTTCAAAATTTTGTGAGTCGAGGTATTCAATTTTGAAAAATCGAATTTTGGCCAATAAAACATGAAAATTCTCAAAAAATAAATGGCCATTTTTTAATTGGAAAAAACGTCCTCTCTCGAACCGTGCTACTCAAAAAGCTGTACTACTTTTGTGAGTCGAGATAAGCGAATTTTTTCAAAATTTTGTGAGTCGAGGTATTCAATTTTGAAAAACCGAATTTTGGCCAAAAATACATGAAAATTCTCAAAAAAATAAATGGCCATTTTTTAATTGGAAAAAACGTCCTCTTTCGAACCGTGCTACTCAAAAAGCTGTACTACTTTTCTGAGTCGAGATATTCGATTTTTTTCAAAATTTTGTGAGTCGAGGTATTCAATTTTGAAAAATCGAATTTTGGCCAAAAATACATGAAAATTCTCAAAAAAATAAATGGCCATTTTTTAATTGGAAAAAACGTCCTCTTTCGAACCGTGCTACTCAAAATGCTGTACTACTTTTGTGAGTCGAGATATTCGAATTTTTTCAAAATTTTGTGAGTCGAGGTATTCAATTTTGAAAAATCGAATTTTGGCCCAAAATACATGAAAATTCACAAAAAAATAAATGTCCATTTTTTAATTGGAAAAAACGTCCTCTTTCGAACCGTGCTACTCAAAAAGCTGTACTACTTTCGTGAGTCGAGATATTCGTTTTTTTTCAAAATTTTGTGAGTCGAGGTATTCAATTTTGAAAAATCGAATTTTGGCCAAAAGTACATGAAAATTCTCAAAAAAATAAATGGCCATTTTTTAATTGGAAAAAACGTCCTCTTTCGAACCGTGCTACTCAAAAAGCTGTACTACTTTTGTGAGTCGAGATATTCGAATTTTTTCAAAATTTTGTGAGTCGAGGTATTCAATTTTGAAAAACCGAATTTTGGCCAATAAAACATGAAAAATCCCAAAAAAATAAATGGCCATTTTTTAATTGGAAAAAAACGTCCTCTTTCGAACCGTGCTACTCAAAAAGCTGTACTTCTTTTGTGAGTCGAGATATTCGATATTTTTCAAAATTTTGTGGTCGAGGTATTCAATTTTGAAAAATCGAATTTTGGCCAAAAATACATGAAAATTCTCAAAAAAATAAATGGCAATTTTTTAATTGGAAAACACGTCCTCTTTCGAACCGTGCTACTCAAAATGCTGTACTACTTTTGTGAGTCGAGATATTCGAATTTTTTCAAAATTTTGTGAGTCGAGGTATTCAATTTTGAAAAATCGAATTTTGGCCAAAAATACATGAAAATTCACAAAAAAATAAATGTCCATTTTTTAATTGGAAAAAACGTCCTCTTTCGAACCGTGCTACTCAAAAAGCTGTACTACTTTCGTGAGTCGAGATATTCGATTTTTTTCAAAATTTTGTGAGTCGAGGTATTCAATTTTGAAAAATCGAATTTTGGCCAAAAATACATGAAAATTCTCAAAAAAATAAATGGCCATTTTTTAATTGGAAAAAACGTCCTCTTTCGAACCGTGCTACTCAAAAAGCTGTACTACCTTTGTGAGTCGAGATATTCGATTTTTTTCAAAATTTTGTGAGTCGAGGTATCCAATTTTGAAAAACCGAATTTTGGCCAAAAAACATGAAAATTCTCAAAAAAATAAATGGCCATTTTTTAATTGGAAAAAACGTCCTCTTTCGAACCGTGCTACTCAAAAAGCTGTACTACTTTTGTGAGTTGAGATATTCGATTTTTTTCAAAATTTTGTGAGTCGAGGTATTCAATTTTGAAAAATCGAATTTTGGCCAATAAAACATGAAAATTCTCAAAAAATAAATGGCCATTTTTTAATTGGAAAAAACGTCCTCTTTCGAACCGTGCTACTCAAAAAGCTGTACTACTTTTGTGAGTCGAGATAATCGAATTTTTTCAAAATTTTGTGAGTCGAGGTATTCAATTTTGAAAAACCGAATTTTGGCCAAAAGTACATGAAAATTCACAAAAAAATAAATGGCCATTTTTTAATTGGAAAAAACGTCCTCTTTCGAACCGTGCTACTCAAAAAGCTGTACTACTTTTGTGAGTCGAGATATTCGATTTTTTTTAAAATTTTGTGAGTCGAGGTATTCAATTTTCAAAAACCGAATTTTGGCCAAAAAAATGAAAATTTTCAAAAAAATAAATGGCCAATTTTTAATTGAAAAAAAACGTCCTCTTTCGAACCGTGCTACTCAAAAAGCTGTACTACTTTTGTGAGTCGAGATATTCGATTTTTTTCAAAATTTTGTGAGTCGAGGTATTCAATTTTGAAAAATCGAATTTTGGCCAAAAATACATGAAAATTCTCAAAAAAATAAATGGCCATTTTTTCATTGGAAAAAACGTCCTCTTTCGAACCGTGCTACTCAAAAAGCTGTACTACTTTTCTGAGTCGAGATATTCGATTTTTTTCAAAATTTTGTGAATCGAGGTATTCAATTTTGAAAAATCGAATTTTGGCCAAAAATACATGAAAATTCTTAAAAAAATAAATGGCCATTTTTTAATTGGAAAAAACGTCCTCTTTCGAACCGTGCTACTTAAAAAACTGTACTACTTTTGTGAGTCGAGATATTCGATTTTTTTCAAAATTTTGTGAGTCGAGGTATTCAATTTTAAAAAACCGAATTTTGGCCAAAAAACATGAAAATTCTCAAAAAATAAATGGCCATTTTTTAATTGGAAAAAAACGTCCTCTATCGAACCGTGCTACTCAAAAAGCTGTACTACTTTTGTGTGTCGAGATATTCGATTTTTTTCAAAATTTTGTGAGTCGAGGTATTCAATTTTGAAAAACCGAATTTTGGCCAATAAAACATGAAAATTCTCAAAAAATAAATGGCCATTTTTTAATTGGAAAAAACGTCCTCTTTCGAACCGTGCTACTCAAAAAGCTGTACTACTTTTCTGAGTCGAGATATTCGATATTTTTCAAAATTTTGTGAGTCGAGGTATTCAATTTTGAAAAATCGAATTTTGGCCAAAAATACATGAAAATTCTCAAAAAAATTAATGGCCATTTTTTAATTGGAAAAAACGTCCTCTTTCGAACCGTGCTACTCAAAAAGCTGTACTACTTTTCTGAGTCGAGATGTTCGATATTTTTCAAAATTTTGTGAGTCGAGGTATTCAATTTTGAAAAATCGAATTTTGGCCAATAAAACATTAAAATTCTCAAAAAATAAATGGCCATTTTTTAATTGGAAAAAAACGTCCTCTTTCGAACCGTGCTACTCAAAAAGCTGTACTACTTTTGTGAGTCGAGATATTCGAATTTTTTCAAAATTTTGTGAGTCGATTTATTCAATTTTGAAAAACCGAATTTTGGCCAATAAAACATGAAAATTCCCAAAAAAATAAATGGCCATTTTTTAATTGGAAAAAACGTCCTCTCTCGAACCGTGCTACTCAAAAATCTGTACTTCTTTTGTGAGTCGAGATATTCGATTTTTTTCAAAATTTTGTGAGTCGAGGTATTCAATTTTGAAAAATCGAATTTTGGCCAAAAATACATGAAAATTCTCAAAAAAATAAATGGCAATTTCTTAATTGGAAAAAACGTCCTCTTTCGAACCGTGCTACTCAAAAAGCTGTACTACTTTTCTGAGTCGAGATATTCGATTTTTTTCAAAATTTTATGAGTCGAGGTATTCAATTTTGAAAAATCGAATTTTGGCCAAAAATACATGAAAATTCTCAAAAAAATAAATGGCCATTTTTTAATTGGAAAAAACGTCCTCTTTCGAACCGTGCTACTCAAAATGCTGCACTACTTTTGTGAGTCGAGATATTCGATGTTTTTCAAAATTTTGTGAGTCGAGTTATTCAATTTTGAAAAATCGAATTTTGGCCAAAAATACATGAAAATTCACAAAAAAATAAATGTCCATTTTTTAATTGGAAAAAACGTCCTCTTTCGAACCGTGCTACTCAAAAAGCTGTACTACTTTTGTGAGTCGAGATATTCGATTTTTTTCAAAATTTTGTGAGTCGAGGTATTCAATTTTGAAAAATCGAATTTTGGCCAAAAATACATGAAAATTCTCAAAAAAATAAATGGCCATTTTTTAATTGGAAAAAACGTCCTCTTTCGAACCGTGCTACTCAAAAAGCTGTACTACTTTTCTGAGTCGAGATATTCGATATTTTTCAAAATTTTGTGAGTCGAGGTATTCAATTTTGAAAAATCGAATTTTGGTCAAAAATACGTGAAAATTCTCAAAAAAATAAATCGCCATTTTTTAATTGGAAAAAACGTCCTCCTTCGAACCGTGCTACTCAAAAAGCTGTACTACTTTTGTGTGTCGAGATATTCGATTTTTTTCAAAATTTTGTGAGTTGAGGTATTTAATTTTGAAAAATCGAATTTTGGCCAAAAGTACATGAAAATTCACAAAAAAATAAATGGCCATTTTTTAATTGGAAAAAACGTCCTCTTTCGAACCGTGCTACTCAAAAAACTGTACTACTTTTGTGAGTCGAGATATTCGATTTTTTTTAAAATTTTGTGAGTCGAGGTATTCAATTTTCAAAAACCGAAGTTTGGCCAAAAATACATGAAAATTCTCAAAAAAATAAATGGCAATTTTTTAATTGGAAAAAACGTCCTCTTTCGAACCGTGCTACTCAAAAAGCTGTACTACTTTTCTGAGTCGAGATATTCGATTTTTTCAAAATTTTGTGAGTCGAGGTATTCAATTTTTAAAAATCGAATTTTGGCCAAAAATACATGAAAATTCACAAAAAAATAAATGTCCATTTTTTAATTGGAAAAAACGTCCTCTTTCGAACCGTGCTACTCAAAAAGCTGTACTACTTTTGTGAGTCGAGATATTCGATTTTTTTCAAAATTTTGTGAGTCGAGGTATTCAATTTTGAAAAACCGAATTTTGGCCAATAAAACATGAAAATTCTCAAAAAATAAATGGCCATTTTTTAATTGGAAAAAACGCCCTCTTTCGAACCGTGCTACTCAAAAAGCTGTACTACTTTTCTGAGTCGAGATATTCGATTTTTTTCAAAATTTTGTGAGTCGAGGTATTCAATTTTGAAAAATCGAATTTTGGCCAAAAATACATGAAAATTCTCAAAAAAATTAATGGCCATTTTTTAATTGGAAAAAACGTCCTCTTTCGAACCGTGCTACTCAAAAAGCTGTACTACTTTTCTGAGTCGAGATGTTCGATATTTTTCAAAATTTTGTGAGTCGAGGTATTCAATTTTGAAAAATCGAATTTTGGCCAATAAAACATTAAAATTCTCAAAAAATAAATGGCCATTTTTTAATTGGAAAAAACGTCCTCTTTCGAACCGTGCTACTCAAAAAGCTGTACTACTTTTGTGAGTCGAGATATTCGAATTTTTTCAAAATTTTGTGAGTCGATTTATTCAATTTTGAAAAACCGAATTTTGGCCAATAAAACATGAAAATTCCCAAAAAAATAAATGGCCATTTTTTAATTGGAAAAAACGTCCTCTTTCGAACCGTGCTACTCAAAAATCTGTACTTCTTTTGTGAGTCGAGATATTCGATTTTTTTCAAAATTTTGTGAGTCGAGGTATTCAATTTTGAAAAATCGAATTTTGGCCAAAAATACATGAAAATTCTCAAAAAAATAAATGGCAATTTTTTAATTGGAAAAAACGTCCTCTTTCGAACCGTGCTACTCAAAAAGCTGTACTACTTTTCTGAGTCGAGATATTCGATTTTTTTCAAAATTTTATGAGTCGAGGTATTTAATTTTGAAAAATCGAATTTTGGCCAAAAGTACATGAAAATTCACAAAAAAATAAATGGCCATTTTTTAATTGGAAAAAACGTCCTCTTTCGAACCGTGCTACTCAAAAAGCTGTACTACTTTTGTGAGTCGAGATATTCGATTTTTTTTTAAATTTTGTGAGTCGAGGTATTCAATTTTCAAAAACCGAAGTTTGGCCAAAAATACATGAAAATTCTCAAAAAAATAAATGGCAATTTTTTAATTGGAAAAAACGTCCTCTTTCGAACCGTGCTACTCAAAAAGCTGTACTACTTTCCTGAGTCGAGATATTCGATTTTTTCAAAA
The DNA here is from genome assembly GCA_958299815.1 of Sarcophaga carnaria. Lineage (NCBI taxonomy): Eukaryota > Metazoa > Arthropoda > Insecta > Diptera > Sarcophagidae > Sarcophaga > Sarcophaga carnaria. The sequence continues at coordinate 31,821,706 of OY283151.1, forward strand.
TTTTGTGAGTCGAGGTATTCAATTTTGAAAAATCGAATTTTGGCCAAAAATACATGAAAATTCTCAAAAAAATAAATGGCCATTTTTTAATTGGAAAAAACGTCCTCTTTCGAACCGTGCTACTCAAAAAGCTGTACTACTTTTGTGAGTCGAGATATTCGATTTTTTTCAAAATTTTGTGAGTCGAGGTATTCAATTTTGAAAAATCGAATTTTGGCCAAAAATACATGAAAATTCTCAAAAAAATAAATGGCCATTTTTTAATTGGAAAAAACGTCCTCTTTCGAACCGTGCTACTCAAAAAGCTGCACTACTTTTCTGAGTCGAGATATTCGATATTTTTCAAAATTTTGTGAGTCGAGGTATTCAATTTTGAAAAATCGAATTTTGGCCAAAAATACATGAAAATTCTCAAAAAAATAAATGTCCATTTTTTAATTGGAAAAAACGTCCTCTTTCGAACCGTGCTACTCAAAAAGCTGTACTACTTTTGTGAGTCGAGATATTCGATTTTTTTCAAAATTTTGTGAGTCGAGGTATTCAATTTTGAAAAATCGAATTTTGGCCAAAAATACATGAAAATTCTCAAAAAAATAAATGGCCATTTTTTAATTGGAAAAAACGTCCTCTTTCGAACCGTGCTACTCAAAATGCTGTACTACTTTTGTGAGTCGAGATATTCGAATTTTTTCAAAATTTTGTGAGTCGAGGTATTCAATTTTGAAAAATCGAATTTTGGCCAATACAACATGAAAATTCCCAAAAAAAAATAAATGGCCATTTTTTCATTGGAAAAAACGTCCTCTTTCGAACCGTGCTACGCAAAAAGCTGTACTTCTTTTGTGAGTCGAGATATTCGATTTTTTTCAAAATTTTGTGAGTCGAGGTATTCAATTTTGAAAAATCGAATTTTGGCCAAAAATACATGAAAATTCTCAAAAAAAATAAATGGCCATTTTTTAATTGGAAAAAACGTCCTCTTTCGAACCGTGCTACTTAAAAAGCTGTACTACTTTTGTGTGTCGAGATATTCGATTTTTTTCAAAATTTTGTGAGTCGAGGATTCAATTTTAAAAAACCGAATTTTGGCCAAAAAAACATGAAAATTCTCAAAAAAATAAATGGCCATTTTTTAATTGGAAAAAACGTCCTCTTTCGAACCGTGCTACTCAAAAAGCTGTACTACTTTTGTGTGTCGAGATATTCGATTTTTTTCAAAATTTTGTGAGTCGAGGTATTCAATTTTGAAAAATCGAATTTTGGCCAAAAATACATGAAAATTCTCAAAAAAATAAATGGCCATTTTTTAATTGGAAAAAACGTCCTCTTTCGAACCGTGCTACTCAAAATGCTGTACTACTTTTGTGAGTCGAGATATTCGAATTTTTTCAAAATTTTGTGAGTCGAGGTATTCAATTTTGAAAAATCGAATTTTGGCCAATACAACATGAAAATTCCCAAAAAAAAATAAATGGCCATTTTTTCATTGGAAAAAACGTCCTCTTTCGAACCGTGCTACGCAAAAAGCTGTACTTCTTTTGTGAGTCGAGATATTCGATTTTTTTTAAAATTTTGTGAGTCGAGGTATTCAATTTTGAAAAATCGAATTTTGGCCAAAAATACATGAAAATTCTCAAAAAAAATAAATGGCCATTTTTTAATTGGAAAAAACGTCCTCTTTCGAACCGTGCTACTTAAAAAGCTGTACTACTTTTGTGTGTCGAGATATTCGATTTTTTTCAAAATTTTGTGAGTCGAGGATTCAATTTTAAAAAACCGAATTTTGGCCAAAAAAACATGAAAATTCTCAAAAAAATAAATGGCCATTTTTTAATTGGAAAAAACGTCCTCTTTCGAACCGTGCTACTCAAAAAGCTGTACTACTTTTGTGTGTCGAGATATTCGATTTTTTTCAAAATTTTGTGAGTCGAGGTATTCAATTTTGAAAAATCGAATTTTGGCCAAAAATACATGAAAATTCTCAAAAAAATAAATGGCCATTTTTTAATTGGAAAAAACGTCCTCTTTCGAACCGTGCTACTCAAAATGCTGTACTACTTTTGTGAGTTGAGATATTCGAATTTTTTCAAAATTTTGTGAGTCGAGGTATTCAATTTTGAAAAATCGAATTTTGGCCAAAAATACATGAAAATTCACAAAAAAATAAATGTCCATTTTTTAATTGGAAAAAACGTCCTCTTTCGAACCGTGCTACTCAAAAAGCTGTACTACTTTTGTGAGTCGAGATATTCGATTTTTTTCAAAATTTTGTGAGTCGAGGTATTCAATTTTGAAAAACCGAATTTTGGCCAATAAAACATGAAAATTCTCAAAAAATAAATGGCATTTTTTAATTGGAAAAAACGTCCTCTTTCGAACCGTGCTACTCAAAAAGCTGTACTACTTTTCTGAGTCGAGATATTCGATTTTTTTCAAAATTTTGTGAGTCGAGGTATTCAATTTTGAAAAATCGAATTTTGGCCAAAAATACATGAAAATTCTCAAAAAAATTAATGGCCATTTTTTAATTGGAAAAAACGTCCTCTTTCGAACCGTGCTACTCAAAAAGCTGTACTACTTTTCTGAGTCGAGATGTTCGATATTTTTCAAAATTTTGTGAGTCGAGGTATTCAACTTTGAAAAATCGAATTTTGGCCAATAAAACATTAAAATTCTCAAAAAATAAATGGCCATTTTTTAATTGGAAAAAACGTCCTCTTTCGAACCGTGCTACTCAAAAAGCTGTACTACTTTTGTGAGTCGAGATATTCGAATTTTTTCAAAATTTTGTGAGTCGATTTATTCAATTTTGAAAAACCGAATTTTGGCCAATAAAACATGAAAATTCCCAAAAAAATAAATGGCCATTTTTTAATTGGAAAAAACGTCCTCTTTCGAACCGTGCTACTCAAAAATCTGTACTTCTTTTGTGAGTCGAGATATTCGATTTTTTTCAAAATTTTGTGAGTCGAGGTATTCAATTTTGAAAAATCGAATTTTGGCCAAAAATACATGAAAATTCTCAAAAAAATAAATGGCAATTTTTTAATTGGAAAAAACGTCCTCTTTCGAACCGTGCTACTCAAAAAGCTGTACTACTTTTGTGAGTCGAGATATTCGATTTTTTTCAAAATTTTATGAGTCGAGGTATTTAATTTTGAAAAATCGAATTTTGGCCAAAAGTACATGAAAATTCACAAAAAAATAAATGGCCATTTTTTAATTGGAAAAAACGTCCTCTTTCGAACCGTGCTACTCAAAAAGCTGTACTACTTTTGTGAGTCGAGATATTCGATTTTTTTTTAAATTTTGTGAGTCGAGGTATTCAATTTTCAAAAACCGAAGTTTGGCCAAAAATACATGAAAATTCTCAAAAAAATAAATGGCAATTTTTTAATTGGAAAAAACGTCCTCTTTCGAACCGTGCTACTCAAAAAGCTGTTCTACTTTTCTGAGTCGAGATATTCGATTTTTTCAAAATTTTGTGAGTCGAGGTATTCAATTTTGAAAAATCGAATTTTGGCCAAAAATACATGAAAATTCTCAAAAAAATAAATGGCCATTTTTTAATTGGAAAAAACGTCCTCTTTCGAACCGTGCTACTCAAAAAGCTGTACTACTTTTGTGAGTCGAGATATTCGATTTTTTTCAAAATTTTGTGAGTCGAGGTATTCAATTTTGAAAAATCGAATTTTGGCCAAAAATACATGAAAATTCTCAAAAAAATAAATGGCCATTTTTTAATTGGAAAAAACGTCCTCTTTCGAACCGTGCTACTCAAAAAGCTGTACTACTTTTCTGAGTCGAGATATTCGATATTTTTCAAAATTTTGTGAGTCGAGGTATTCAATTTTGAAAAATCGAATTTTGGCCAAAAATACATGAAAATTCTCAAAAAAATAAATGTCCATTTTTTAATTGGAAAAAACGTCCTCTTTCGAACCGTGCTACTCAAAAAGCTGTACTACTTTTGTGAGTCGAGATATTCGATTTTTTTCAAAATTTTGTGAGTCGAGGTATTCAATTTTGAAAAATCGAATTTTGGCCAAAAATACATGAAAATTCTCAAAAAAATAAATGGCCATTTTTTAATTGGAAAAAACGTCCTCTTTCGAACCGTGCTACTCAAAATGCTGTACTACTTTTGTGAGTCGAGATATTCGAATTTTTTCAAAATTTTGTGAGTCGAGGTATTCAATTTTGAAAAATCGAATTTTGGCCAATACAACATGAAAATTCCCAAAAAAAAATAAATGGCCATTTTTTAATTGGAAAAAACGTCCTCTTTCGAACCGTGCTACTCAAAAAGCTGTACTTCTTTTGTGAGTCGAGATATTCGATTTTTTTCAAAATTTTGTGAGTCGAGGTATTCAATTTTGAAAAATCGAATTTTGGCCAAAAATACATGAAAATTCTCAAAAAAATAAATGGCCATTTTTTCATTGGAAAAAACGTCCTCTTTCGAACCGTGCTACGCAAAAAGCTGTACTACTTTTGTGAGTCCAGATATTCGATTTTTTTCAAAATTTTGTGAGTCGAGGTATTCAATTTTGAAAAATCGAATTTTGGCCAAAAATACATGAAAATTCTTAAAAAAAATAAATGGCCATTTTTTAATTGGAAAAAACGTCCTCTTTCGAACCGTGCTACTTAAAAAGCTGTACTACTTTTGTGAGTCGAGATATTCGATTTTTTTCAAAATTTTGTGAGTCGAGGATTCAATTTTAAAAAACCGAATTTTGGCCAAAAAAACATGAAAATTCTCAAAAAAATAAATGGCCATTTTTTAATTGGAAAAAACGTCCTCTTTCGAACCGTGCTACTCAAAAAGCTGTACTACTTTTGTGTGTCGAGATATTCGATTTTTTTCAAAATTTTGTGAGTCGAGGTATTCAATTTTGAAAAATCGAATTTTGGCCAAAAATACATGAAAATTCTCAAAAAAATAAATGGCCATTTTTTCATTGGAAAAAACGTCCTCTTTCGAACCGTGCTACTCAAAAAGCTGTACTACTTTTCTGAGTCGAGATATTCGATTTTTTTCAAAATTTTGTGAATCGAGGTATTCAATTTTGAAAAATCGAATTTTGGCCAAAAATACATGAAAATTCTTAAAAAAATAAATGGCCATTTTTTAATTGGAAAAAACGTCCTCTTTCGAACCGTGCTACTTAAAAAGCTGTACTACTTTTGTGAGTCGAGATATTCGATTTTTTTCAAAATTTTGTGAGTCGAGGATTCAATTTTAAAAAACCGAATTTTGGCCAAAAAAACATGAAAATTCTCAAAAAAATAAATGGCCATTTTTTAATTGGAAAAAACGTCCTCTTTCGAACCGTGCTACTCAAAAAGCTTTACTACTTTTGTGAGTCGAGATATTCGATTTTTTTCAAAATTTTGTGAGTCGAGGTATTCAATTATGAAAAATCGAATTTTGGCCAAAAATACATGAAAATTCTCAAAAAAATAAATGGCCATTTTTTAATTGGAAAAAACGTCCTCTTTCGAACCGTGCTACTCAAAAAGCTTTACTACTTTTGTGAGTCGAGATATTCGATTTTTTTCAAAATTTTGTGAGTCGAGGTATTCAATTTTGAAAAATCGAATTTTGGCCAAAAATACATGAAAATTCTCAAAAAAATAAATGGCCATTTTATAATTGGAAAAAACGTCCTCTTTCGAACCGTGCTACTCAAAAAGCTGTACTACTTTTCTGAGTCGAGATATTCGATATTTTTCAAAATTTTGTGAGTCGAGGTATTCAATTTTGAAAAATCGAATTTTGGCCAAAAGTACATGAAAATTCTCAAAAAAATAAATGGCCATTTTTTAATTGGAAAAAACGACCTCTTTCGAACCGTGCTACGCAAAAAGATGTACTACTTTTGTGAGTCGAGATATTCGATGTTTTTCAAAATTTTGTGAGTCGAGGTATTCAATTTTGAAAAATCGAATTTTGGCCAAAAATACATGAAAATTCACAAAAAAATAAATGTCCATTTTTTAATTGGAAAAAACGTCCTCTTTCGAACCGTGCTACTCAAAATGCTGTACTACTTTTGTGAGTCGAGATATTCGATTTTTTCAAAATTTTGTGAGTCGAGGTATTCAATTTTGAAAAACCGAATTTTTGCCAATAAAACATGAAAATTCTCAAAAAATAAATGGCCATTTTTTAATTGGAAAAAACGTCCGCTTTCGAACCGTGCTACTCAAAAAGCTGTACTACTTTTCTGAGTCGAGATATTCGATTTTTTTCAAAATTTTGTGAGTCGAGGTATTCAATTTTGAAAAATCGAATTTTGGCCAAAAATACAAATGGCCATTTTTTAATTGGAAAAAACGTCCTCTTTCGAACCGTGCTACTCAAAATGCTGTACTACTTTTGTGAGTCGAGATATTCGAATTTTTTCAAAATTTTGTGAGTCGAGGTATTCAATTTTGAAAAATCGAATTTTGGCCAAAAATACATGAAAATTCACAAAAAAATAAATGTCCATTTTTTAATTGGAAAAAACGTCCTCTTTCGAACCGTGCTACTCAAAAAGCTGTACTACTTTTGTGAGTCGAGATATTCGATTTTTTTCAAAATTTTGTGAATCTAGGTATTCAATTTTGAAAAATCGAATTTTGGCCAAAAATACATGAAAATTCTCAAAAAAAATAAATGGCCATTTTTTAATTGGAAAAAACGTCCTCTTTCGAACCGTGCTACTCAAAAAGCTGTACTACTTTTGTGTGTCGAGATATTCGATTTTTTTCAAAATTTTGTGAGTCGAGGTATTCAATTTTGAAAAATCGAATTTTGGCCAAAAATACATGAAAATTCTTAAAAAAATAAATGGCCATTTTTTAATTGGAAAAAACGTCCTTTTTCGAACCGTGCTACTTAAAAAGCTGTACTACTTTTGTGAGTCGAGATATTCGATTTTTTTCAAAATTTTGTGAGTCGAGGTATTCAATTTTAAAAAACCGAATTTTGGCCAAAAAACATGAAAATTCTCAAAAAAATAAATGGCCATTTCTTAATTGGAAAAAACGTCCTCTTTCGAACCGTGCTACTCAAAAAGCTGTACTACCTTTGTGAGTCGAGATATTCGATTTTTTTCAAAATTTTGTAAGTCGAGGTATTCAATTTTGAAAAACCGAATTTTGGCCAAAAAACATGAAAATTCACAAAAAAATAAATGGCCATTTTTTAATTGCAAAAAACGTCCTCTTTCGAACCGTGCTACTCAAAAAGCTGTACTACTTTTGTGAGTTGAGATATTCGATTTTTTTCAAAATTTTGTGAGTCGGGGTATTCAATTTTGAAAAATCGAATTTTGGCCAAAAATACATGAAAATTCTCAAAAAAATAAATGGCCATTTTTTAATTGGAAAAAACGTCCTCTTTCGAACCGTGCTACTCAAAAAGCTGTACTACTTTTGTGAGTCGAGATATTCGATTTTTTTCAAAATTTTATGAGTCGAGGTATTCAATTTTGAAAAATCGAATTTTGGCCAAAAATACATGAAAATTCTTAAAAAAATAAATGGCCATTTTTTAATTGGAAAAAACGTCCTCTTTCGCTACGCAAAAAGCTGTACTACTTTTGTGAGTTGAGATATTCGATTTTTTTCAAAATTTTGTGAGTCGGGGTATTCAATTTTGTAAAATCGAATTTTGGCCAAAAATACATGAAAATTCTCAAAAAAATAAATGGCCATTTTTTAATTGGAAAAAACGTCCTCTTTCGAACCGTGCTACTCAAAAAGCTGTACTACTTTTGTGAGTCGAGATATTCGATTTTTTTCAAAATTTTGTGAGTCGAGGTATTCAATTTTGAAAAATCGAATTTTGGCCAAAAATACATGAAAATTCTTAAAAAAATAAATGGCCATTTTTTAATTGGAAAAAACGTCCTCTTTCGAACCGTGCTACTTAAAAAGCTGTACTACTTTTGTGAGTCGAGATATTCGATTTTTTTCAAAATTTTGTGAGTCGAGGATTCAATTTTAAAAAACCGAATTTTGGCCAAAAAAACATGAAAATTCTCAAAAAAATAAATGGCCATTTTTTAATTGGAAAAAACATCCTCTTTCTAACCGTGCTATTCAAAAAGCTGTACTACTTTTGTGTGTCGAGATATTCGATTTTTTTCAAAATTTTGTGAGTCGAGGTATTCAATTTTGAAAAACCGAATTTTGGCCAAAAAAACATGAAAATTCTCAAAAAATAAATGGCCATTTTATAATTGGAAAAAACGTCCTCTTTCGAACCGTGCTACTCAAAAAGCTGTACTACTTTTCTGAGTCGAGATATTCGATATTTTTCAAAATTTTGTGAGTCGAGGTATTCAATTTTGAAAAATCGAATTTTGGCCAAAAGTACATGAAAATTCTCAAAAAAATAAATGGCCATTTTTTAATTGAAAAAAACGACCTCTTTCGAACCGTGCTACGCAAAAAGATGTACTACTTTTGTGAGTCGAGATATTCGATGTTTTTCAAAATTTTGTGAGTCGAGGTATTCAATTTTGAAAAATCGAATTTTGGCCAAAAATACATGAAAATTCACAAAAAAATAAATGTCCATTTTTTAATTGGAAAAAACGTCCTCTTTCGAACCGTGCTACTCAAAATGCTGTACTACTTTTGTGAGTCGAGATATTCGATTTTTTCAAAATTTTGTGAGTCGAGGTATTCAATTTTGAAAAACCGAATTTTTGCCAATAAAACATGAAAATTCTCAAAAAATAAATGGCCATTTTTTAATTGGAAAAAACGTCCGCTTTCGAACCGTGCTACTCAAAAAGCTGTACTACTTTTCTGAGTCGAGATATTCGATTTTTTTCAAAATTTTGTGAGTCGAGGTATTCAATTTTGAAAAATCGAATTTTGGCCAAAAATACAAATGGCCATTTTTTAATTGGAAAAAACGTCCTCTTTCGAACCGTGCTACTCAAAATGCTGTACTACTTTTGTGAGTCGAGATATTCGAATTTTTTCAAAATTTTGTGAGTCGAGGTATTCAATTTTGAAAAATCGAATTTTGGCCAAAAATACATGAAAATTCACAAAAAAATAAATGTCCATTTTTTAATTGGAAAAAACGTCCTCTTTCGAACCGTGCTACTCAAAAAGCTGTACTACTTTTGTGAGTCGAGATATTCGATTTTTTTCAAAATTTTGTGAATCTAGGTATTCAATTTTGAAAAATCGAATTTTGGCCAAAAATACATGAAAATTCTCAAAAAAAATAAATGGCCATTTTTTAATTGGAAAAAACGTCCTCTTTCGAACCGTGCTACTCAAAAAGCTGTACTACTTTTGTGTGTCGAGATATTCGATTTTTTTCAAAATTTTGTGAGTCGAGGTATTCAATTTTGAAAAATCGAATTTTGGCCAAAAATACATGAAAATTCTTAAAAAAATAAATGGCCATTTTTTAATTGGAAAAAACGTCCTTTTTCGAACCGTGCTACTTAAAAAGCTGTACTACTTTTGTGAGTCGAGATATTCGATTTTTTTCAAAATTTTGTGAGTCGAGGTATTCAATTTTAAAAAACCGAATTTTGGCCAAAAAACATGAAAATTCTCAAAAAAATAAATGGCCATTTCTTAATTGGAAAAAACGTCCTCTTTCGAACCGTGCTACTCAAAAAGCTGTACTACCTTTGTGAGTCGAGATATTCGATTTTTTTCAAAATTTTGTAAGTCGAGGTATTCAATTTTGAAAAACCGAATTTTGGCCAAAAAACATGAAAATTCACAAAAAAATAAATGGCCATTTTTTAATTGCAAAAAACGTCCTCTTTCGAACCGTGCTACTCAAAAAGCTGTACTACTTTTGTGAGTTGAGATATTCGATTTTTTTCAAAATTTTGTGAGTCGGGGTATTCAATTTTGAAAAATCGAATTTTGGCCAAAAATACATGAAAATTCTCAAAAAAATAAATGGCCATTTTTTAATTGGAAAAAACGTCCTCTTTCGAACCGTGCTACTCAAAAAGCTGTACTACTTTTGTGAGTCGAGATATTCGATTTTTTTCAAAATTTTATGAGTCGAGGTATTCAATTTTGAAAAATCGAATTTTGGCCAAAAATACATGAAAATTCTTAAAAAAATAAATGGCCATTTTTTAATTGGAAAAAACGTCCTCTTTCGCTACGCAAAAAGCTGTACTACTTTTGTGAGTTGAGATATTCGATTTTTTTCAAAATTTTGTGAGTCGGGGTATTCAATTTTGAAAAATCGAATTTTGGCCAAAAATACATGAAAATTCTCAAAAAAATAAATGGCCATTTTTTAATTGGAAAAAACGTCCTCTTTCGAACCGTGCTACTCAAAAAGCTGTACTACTTTTGTGAGTCGAGATATTCGATTTTTTTCAAAATTTTGTGAGTCGAGGTATTCAATTTTGAAAAATCGAATTTTGGCCAAAAATACATGAAAATTCTTAAAAAAATAAATGGCCATTTTTTAATTGGAAAAAACGTCCTCTTTCGAACCGTGCTACTTAAAAAGCTGTACTACTTTTGTGAGTCGAGATATTCGATTTTTTTCAAAATTTTGTGAGTCGAGGATTCAATTTTAAAAAACCGAATTTTGGCCAAAAAAACATGAAAATTCTCAAAAAAATAAATGGCCATTTTTTAATTGGAAAAAACATCCTCTTTCTAACCGTGCTATTCAAAAAGCTGTACTACTTTTGTGTGTCGAGATATTCGATTTTTTTCAAAATTTTGTGAGTCGAGGTATTCAATTTTGAAAAACCGAATTTTGGCCAAAAAACATGAAAATTCGCAAAAAAATAAATGGCAATTTTTTAATTGCAAAAAACGTCCTCTTTCGAACCGTGCTACTCAAAAAGCTGTACTACTTTTGTGAGTCGAGATATTCGATTTTTTTCAAAATTTTGTGAATCGAGGTATTCAATTTTGAAAAATGGAATTTCGGCCAAAAATACATGAAAATTCCCAAAAAAAATAAGTGGCCATTTTTTAATTGGAAAAAACGTCCTCTTTCGAACCGTGCTACTCAAAAAGCTGTACTTCTTTTTTGAGTCGAGATATTCGATTTTTTTCAAAATTTTGTGAGTCGAGGTATTCAATTTTAAAAATCGAATTTTGGCCAAAAATACATGAAAATTCTCAAAAAAATAAATGGCCATTTTTTAATTGGAAAAAACGCCCTCTTTCGAACCGTGCTACTCAAAAAGCTGTACTACTTTTCTGAGTCGAGATATTCGAATTTTTTCAAAATTTTGTGAGTCGAGGTATTCAATTTTGAAAAATCGAATTTTGGCCAAAATACATGAAAATTCTCAAAAAAATAAATGGCCATTTTTTAATTGGAAAAAACGTCCTCTTTCGAACCGTGCTACTCAAAATTCTGTACTACTTTTGTGAGTCGAGATATTCGAATTTTTTCAAAATTTTGTGAGTCGAGGTATTCAATTTTGAAAAATCGAATTTTGGCCAAAAATACATGAAAATTCTCAAAAATATAAATGGCCATTTTTTAATTGGAAAAAACGTCCTCTTTCGAACCGTGCTACGCAAAAAGTTGTACTACTTTTGTGAGTCGAGATATTCGATTTTTTTCAAAATTTTGTGAGTCGAGGTATTCAATTTTGAAAAATCGAATTTTGGCCAAAAATACATGAAAATTCTTAAAAAAATAAATGGCGATTTTTTAATTGGAAAAAACGTCCTCTTTCGAACCGTGCTACTTAAAAAGCTGTACTACTTTTGTGAGTCGAGATATTCGATTTTTTTCAAAATTTTGTGAGTCGAGGATTCAATTTTAAAAAACCGAATTTTGGCCAAAAAAACATGAAAATTCTCAAAAAAATAAATGGCCATTTTTTAATTGGAAAAAACTTCCTCTTTCGAACCGTGCTACTCAAAAAGCTGTACTACTTTTGTGAGTCGAGATATTCGATTTTTTTTTAATATTTTGTGAGTCGAGGTATTCAATTTTCAAAAACCGAATTTTGGCCAAAAACATGAAAATTTTCAAAAAAAATAAATGGCCATTTTTTAATTGAAAAAAACGTCCTCTTTCGAACCGTGCTACTCAAAAAGCTGTACTACTTTTGTGAGTCGAGATATTCGATTTTTTTCAAAATTTTGTGAGTCGACGTATTCAATTTTGAAAAATCGAATTTTGGCCAAAAATACATGAAAATTCTCAAAAAATAAATGGCCATTTTTTCATTGGAAAAAACGTCCTCTTTCGAACCGTGCTACTCAAAAAGCTGTACTACTTTTCTGAGTCGAGATATTCGATTTTTTTCAAAATTTTGTGAATCGAGGTATTCAATTTTGAAAAATCGAATTTTGGCCAAAAATACATTAAAATTCTTAAAAAAATAAATGTCCATTTTTTAATTGGAAAAAAACGTCCTCTTTCGAACCGTGCTACATAAAAAGCTGTACTACTTTTGTGAGTCGATATAATCGATTTTTTTCAAAATTTTGTGAGTCGAGGTATTCAATTTTAAAAAACCGAATTTTGGCCAAAAAAACATGAAAATTCTCAAAAAAATAAATGGCCATTTTTTAATTGGAAAAAACGTCCTCTTTCGAACCGTGCTACTCAAAAAGCTGTACTACTTTTGTGAGTCGAGATATTCGATTTTTTTCAAAATTTTGTGAGTCGAGGTATTCAATTTTGAAAAACCGAATTTTGGCCAAAAAACATGAAAATTTTCAAAAAAATAAATGGCCATTTTTTAATTGGAAAAAACGTCCTCTTTCGAACCGTGCTACTCAAAAAGCTGTACTGCTTTTGTGAGTCGAGATATTCGATTTTTTTCAAAATTTTGTGAGTCGAGGTATTCAATTTTGAAAAACCGAATTTTGGCCAATAAAACATGAAAATTCCCAAAAAAAAATAAATAGCCATTTTTTAATTGGAAAAAACGTCCTCTTTCGAACCGTGCTACTCAAAAAGCTGTACTTCTTTTGTGAGTCGAGATATTCGATTTTTTTCAAAATTTTGTGAGTCGAGGTATTCAATTTTGAAAAATCGAATTTTGGCCAAAAATACATGAAAATTCTCAAAAAAATAAATGGCCATTTTTTAATTGGAAAAAACGTCCTCTTTCGAACCGTGCTACTCAAAAAGCTGTACTACTTTTGTGAGTCGAGATATTCGATTTTTTTCAAAATTTTGTGAGTCGAGGTATTCAATTTTGAAAAATCGAATTTTGGCCAAAAATACATGAAAATTCCCAAAAAAAATAAATGGCCATTTTTTAATTGCAAAAAACGTCCTCTTTCGAACCGTGCTACTCAAAAAGCTGTACTACTTTTGTGAGTTGAGATATTCGATTTTTTTCAAAATTTTGTGAGTCGGGGTATTCAATTTTGAAAAATCGAATTTTGGCCAAAAATACATGAAAATTCTCAAAAAAATAAATGGCCATTTTTTAATTGGAAAAAACGTCCTCTTTCGAACCGTGCTACTCAAAAAGCTGTACTACTTTTGTGAGTCGAGATATTCGATTTTTTTCAAAATTTTATGAGTCGAGGTATTCAATTTTGAAAAATCGAATTTTGGCCAAAAATACATGAAAATTCTTAAAAAAATAAATGGCCATTTTTTAATTGGAAAAAACGTCCTCTTTCGCTACGCAAAAAGCTGTACTACTTTTGTGAGTTGAGATATTCGATTTTTTTCAAAATTTTGTGAGTCGGGGTATTCAATTTTGAAAAATCGAATTTTGGCCAAAAATACATGAAAATTCTCAAAAAAATAAATGGCCATTTTTTAATTGGAAAAAACGTCCTCTTTCGAACCGTGCTACTCAAAAAGCTGTACTACTTTTGTGAGTCGAGATATTCGATTTTTTTCAAAATTTTGTGAGTCGAGGTATTCAATTTTGAAAAATCGAATTTTGGCCAAAAATACATGAAAATTCTTAAAAAAATAAATGGCCATTTTTTAATTGGAAAAAACGTCCTCTTTCGAACCGTGCTACTTAAAAAGCTGTACTACTTTTGTGAGTCGAGATATTCGATTTTTTTCAAAATTTTGTGAGTCGAGGATTCAATTTTAAAAAACCGAATTTTGGCCAAAAAAACATGAAAATTCTCAAAAAAATAAATGGCCATTTTTTAATTGGAAAAAACATCCTCTTTCTAACCGTGCTATTCAAAAAGCTGTACTACTTTTGTGTGTCGAGATATTCGATTTTTTTCAAAATTTTGTGAGTCGAGGTATTCAATTTTGAAAAACCGAATTTTGGCCAAAAAACATGAAAATTCTCAAAAAAATAAATGGCAATTTTTTAATTGCAAAAAACGTCCTCTTTCGAACCGTGCTACTCAAAAAGCTGTACTACTTTTGTGAGTTGAGATATTCGATTTTTTTCAAAATTTTGTGAGTCGGGGTATTCAATTTTGAAAAATCGAATTTTGGCCAAAAATACATGAAAATTCTCAAAAAAATAAATGGCCATTTTTTAATTGGAAAAAAACGTCCTCTTTCGAACCGTGCTACTCAAAAAGCTGTACTACTTTTGTGAGTCGAGATATTCGATTTTTTTCAAAATTTTGTGAGTCGAGGTATTCAATTTTGAAAAATCGAATTTTAGCCAAAAATACATAATAATTCTTAAAAAAATAAATGGCCATTTTTTAATTGGAAAAAACGTCCTCTTTCGAACCGTGCTACCCAAAAAGCTGTACTACTTTTGTGAGTCGAGATATTCGATTTTTTTCAAAATTTTGTGAATCGAGGTATTCAATTTTGAAAAATGGAATTTCGGCCAAAAATACATGAAAATTCCCAAAAAAAAAAGTGGCCATTTTTTAATTGGAAAAAACGTCCTCTTTCGAACCGTGCTACTCAAAAAGCTGTACTTCTTTTTTGAGTCGAGATATTCGATTTTTTTCAAAATTTTGTGAGTCGAGGTATTCAATTTTAAAAATCGAATTTTGGCCAAAAATACATGAAAATTCTCAAAAAAATAAATGGCCATTTTTTAATTGGAAAAAACGCCCTCTTTCGAACCGTGCTACTCAAAAAGCTGTACTACTTTTCTGAGTCGAGATATTCGAATTTTTTCAAAATTTTGTGAGTCGAGGTATTCAATTTTGAAAAATCGAATTTTGGCCAAAATACATGAAAATTCTCAAAAAAATAAATGGCCATTTTTTAATTGGAAAAAACGTCCTCTTTCGAACCGTGCTACTCAAAAAGCTGTACTACTTTTGTGAGTCGAGATATTCGATTTTTTTCAAAATTTTGTGAGTCGAGGTATTCAATTTTGAAAAACCGAATTTTGGCCAAAAAACATGAAAATTTTCAAAAAAATAAATGGCCATTTTTTAATTGGAAAAAACGTCCTCTTTCGAACCGTGCTACTCAAAAAGCTGTACTGCTTTTGTGAGTCGAGATATTCGATTTTTTTCAAAATTTTGTGAGTCGAGGTATTCAATTTTGAAAAACCGAATTTTGGCCAATAAAACATGAAAATTCCCAAAAAAAAATAAATAGCCATTTTTTAATTGGAAAAAACGTCCTCTTTCGAACCGTGCTACTCAAAAAGCTGTACTTCTTTTGTGAGTCGAGATATTCGATTTTTTTCAAAATTTTGTGAGTCGAGGTATTCAATTTTGAAAAATCGAATTTTGGCCAAAAATACATGAAAATTCTCAAAAAAATAAATGGCCATTTTTTAATTGGAAAAAACGTCCTCTTTCGAACCGTGCTACTCAAAAAGCTGTACTACTTTTGTGAGTCGAGATATTCGATTTTTTTCAAAATTTTGTGAGTCGAGGTATTCAATTTTGAAAAATCGAATTTTGGCCAAAAATACATGAAAATTCCCAAAAAAAATAAATGGCCATTTTTTAATTGCAAAAAACGTCCTCTTTCGAACCGTGCTACTCAAAAAGCTGTACTACTTTTGTGAGTTGAGATATTCGATTTTTTTCAAAATTTTGTGAGTCGGGGTATTCAATTTTGAAAAATCGAATTTTGGCCAAAAATACATGAAAATTCTCAAAAAAATAAATGGCCATTTTTTAATTGGAAAAAACGTCCTCTTTCGAACCGTGCTACTCAAAAAGCTGTACTACTTTTGTGAGTCGAGATATTCGATTTTTTTCAAAATTTTATGAGTCGAGGTATTCAATTTTGAAAAATCGAATTTTGGCCAAAAATACATGAAAATTCTTAAAAAAATAAATGGCCATTTTTTAATTGGAAAAAACGTCCTCTTTCGCTACGCAAAAAGCTGTACTACTTTTGTGAGTTGAGATATTCGATTTTTTTCAAAATTTTGTGAGTCGGGGTATTCAATTTTGAAAAATCGAATTTTGGCCAAAAATACATGAAAATTCTCAAAAAAATAAATGGCCATTTTTTAATTGGAAAAAACGTCCTCTTTCGAACCGTGCTACTCAAAAAGCTGTACTACTTTTGTGAGTCGAGATATTCGATTTTTTTCAAAATTTTGTGAGTCGAGGTATTCAATTTTGAAAAATCGAATTTTGGCCAAAAATACATGAAAATTCTTAAAAAAATAAATGGCCATTTTTTAATTGGAAAAAACGTCCTCTTTCGAACCGTGCTACTTAAAAAGCTGTACTACTTTTGTGAGTCGAGATATTCGATTTTTTTCAAAATTTTGTGAGTCGAGGATTCAATTTTAAAAAACCGAATTTTGGCCAAAAAAACATGAAAATTCTCAAAAAAATAAATGGCCATTTTTTAATTGGAAAAAACATCCTCTTTCTAACCGTGCTATTCAAAAAGCTGTACTACTTTTGTGTGTCGAGATATTCGATTTTTTTCAAAATTTTGTGAGTCGAGGTATTCAATTTTGAAAAACCGAATTTTGGCCAAAAAACATGAAAATTCTCAAAAAAATAAATGGCAATTTTTTAATTGCAAAAAACGTCCTCTTTCGAACCGTGCTACTCAAAAAGCTGTACTACTTTTGTGAGTTGAGATATTCGATTTTTTTCAAAATTTTGTGAGTCGGGGTATTCAATTTTGAAAAATCGAATTTTGGCCAAAAATACATGAAAATTCTCAAAAAAATAAATGGCCATTTTTTAATTGGAAAAAAACGTCCTCTTTCGAACCGTGCTACTCAAAAAGCTGTACTACTTTTGTGAGTCGAGATATTCGATTTTTTTCAAAATTTTGTGAGTCGAGGTATTCAATTTTGAAAAATCGAATTTTAGCCAAAAATACATAATAATTCTTAAAAAAATAAATGGCCATTTTTTAATTGGAAAAAACGTCCTCTTTCGAACCGTGCTACCCAAAAAGCTGTACTACTTTTGTGAGTCGAGATATTCGATTTTTTTCAAAATTTTGTGAATCGAGGTATTCAATTTTGAAAAATGGAATTTCGGCCAAAAATACATGAAAATTCCCAAAAAAAAAAGTGGCCATTTTTTAATTGGAAAAAACGTCCTCTTTCGAACCGTGCTACTCAAAAAGCTGTACTTCTTTTTTGAGTCGAGATATTCGATTTTTTTCAAAATTTTGTGAGTCGAGGTATTCAATTTTAAAAATCGAATTTTGGCCAAAAATACATGAAAATTCTCAAAAAAATAAATGGCCATTTTTTAATTGGAAAAAACGCCCTCTTTCGAACCGTGCTACTCAAAAAGCTGTACTACTTTTCTGAGTCGAGATATTCGAATTTTTTCAAAATTTTGTGAGTCGAGGTATTCAATTTTGAAAAATCGAATTTTGGCCAAAATACATGAAAATTCTCAAAAAAATAAATGGCCATTTTTTAATTGGAAAAAACGTCCTCTTTCGAACCGTGCTACTCAAAATTCTGTACTACTTTTGTGAGTCGAGATATTCGAATTTTTTCAAAATTTTGTGAGTCGAGGTATTCAATTTTGAAAAATCGAATTTTGGCCAAAAATACATGAAAATTCTCAAAAATATAAATGGCCATTTTTTAATTGGAAAAAACGTCCTCTTTCGAACCGTGCTACGCAAAAAGTTGTACTACTTTTGTGAGTCGAGATATTCGATTTTTTTCAAAATTTTGTGAGTCGAGGTATTCAATTTTGAAAAATCGAATTTTGGCCAAAAATACATGAAAATTCTTAAAAAAATAAATGGCGATTTTTTAATTGGAAAAAACGTCCTCTTTCGAACCGTGCTACTTAAAAAGCTGTACTACTTTTGTGAGTCGAGATATTCGATTTTTTTCAAAATTTTGTGAGTCGAGGATTCAATTTTAAAAAACCGAATTTTGGCCAAAAAAACATGAAAATTCTCAAAAAAATAAATGGCCATTTTTTAATTGGAAAAAACTTCCTCTTTCGAACCGTGCTACTCAAAAAGCTGTACTACTTTTGTGAGTCGAGATATTCGATTTTTTTTAATATTTTGTGAGTCGAGGTATTCAATTTTCAAAAACCGAATTTTGGCCAAAAACATGAAAATTTTCAAAAAAAATAAATGGCCATTTTTTAATTGAAAAAAACGTCCTCTTTCGAACCGTGCTACTCAAAAAGCTGTACTACTTTTGTGAGTCGAGATATTCGATTTTTTTCAAAATTTTGTGAGTCGACGTATTCAATTTTGAAAAATCGAATTTTGGCCAAAAATACATGAAAATTCTCATAAAATAAATGGCCATTTTTTCATTGGAAAAAACGTCCTCTTTCGAACCGTGCTACTCAAAAAGCTGTACTACTTTTCTGAGTCGAGATATTCGATTTTTTTCAAAATTTTGTGAATCGAGGTATTCAATTTTGAAAAATCGAATTTTGGCCAAAAATACATTAAAATTCTTAAAAAAATAAATGTCCATTTTTTAATTGGAAAAAACGTCCTCTTTCGAACCGTGCTACATAAAAAGCTGTACTACTTTTGTGAGTCGATATAATCGATTTTTTTCAAAATTTTGTGAGTCGAGGTATTCAATTTTAAAAAACCGAATTTTGGCCAAAAAAACATGAAAATTCTCAAAAAAATAAATGGCCATTTTTTAATTGGAAAAAACGTCCTCTTTCGAACCGTGCTACTCAAAAAGCTGTACTACTTTTGTGAGTCGAGATATTCGATTTTTTTCAAAATTTTGTGAGTCGAGGTATTCAATTTTGAAAAACCGAATTTTGGCCAAAAAACATGAAAATTTTCAAAAAAATAAATGGCCATTTTTTAATTGGAAAAAACGTCCTCTTTCGAACCGTGCTACTCAAAAAGCTGTACTGCTTTTGTGAGTCGAGATATTCGATTTTTTTCAAAATTTTGTGAGTCGAGGTATTCAATTTTGAAAAACCGAATTTTGGCCAATAAAACATGAAAATTCCCAAAAAAAAATAAATAGCCATTTTTTAATTGGAAAAAACGTCCTCTTTCGAACCGTGCTACTCAAAAAGCTGTACTTCTTTTGTGAGTCGAGATATTCGATTTTTTTCAAAATTTTGTGAGTCGAGGTATTCAATTTTGAAAAATCGAATTTTGGCCAAAAATACATGAAAATTCTCAAAAAAATAAATGGCCATTTTTTAATTGGAAAAAACGTCCTCTTTCGAACCGTGCTACTCAAAAAGCTGTACTACTTTTGTGAGTCGAGATATTCGATTTTTTTCAAAATTTTGTGAGTCGAGGTATTCAATTTTGAAAAATCGAATTTTGGCCAAAAATACATGAAAATTCCCAAAAAAAATAAATGGCCATTTTTTAATTGGAAAAAACGTCCTCTTTCGAACCGTGCTACTCAAAAAGCTGTACTACTTATGTGAGTCGAGATATTCGAATTTTTTCAAAATTTTGTGAGTCGAGGTTTCAATTTTGAAAAATCGAATTTTGGCCAAAAATACATGAAAATTCTCAAAAAAATAAATGTCCATTTTTTAATTGGAAAAAACGTCCTCTTTCGAACCGTGCTACTCAAAAAGCTGTACTACTTTTGTGAGTCGAGATATTCGATTTTTTTCCAAATTTTGTGAGTTGAGGTATTCAATTTTGAAAAATCGAATTTTGGCCAAAAATACATGAAAATTCTCAAAAAAATAAATGGCCATTTTTTAATTGGAAAAAACGTCCTATTTCGAACCGTGCTACTCAAAAAGCTGTACTACTTTTGTGAGTCGAGATATTCGATTTTTTTCAAAATTTTGTGAGTCGAGGTATTCAATTTTGAAAAACCGAATTTTGGCCAAAAAACATGAAAATTTTCATAAAAATAAATGGCCATTTTTCAATTGGAAAAAACGTCCTCTTTCGAACCGTGCTACTCAAAAAGCTGTACTACTTTTGTGAGTCGAGATATTCGATTTTTTTCAAAATTTTGTGAGTCGATGTATTCAATTTTGAAAAACCGAATTTTGGCCAATAAAACATGAAAATTCCCAAAAAAAAAATAAATAGCCATTTTTTAATTGGAAAAAACGTCCTCTTTCGAACCGTGCTACTCAAAAAGCTGTACTACTTTTCTGAGTCGAGATATTCGATTGTTTTCAAAATTTTGTGAGTCGAGGTATTCAATTTTGAAAAATCGAATTTTGGCCAAAAATACATGAAAATTCTCAAAAAAATAAATGGCCATTTTTTAATTGGAAAAAACGTCCTCTTTCGAACCGTGCTACTCAAAATGCTGTACTACTTTTGTAAGTCGAGATATTCGAATTTTTTCAAAATTTTGTGAGTCGAGGTATTCAATTTTGAAAAATCGAATTTTGGCCAAAAATACATGAAAATTCTAAAAAAAATAAATGGCCATTTTTTAATTGGAAAAAACGTCCTCTTTCGAACCGTGCTACTCAAAAAGCTGTACTACTTTTGTGAGTCGAGATATTCGATTTTTTTTAAAATTTTGTGAGTCGAGGTATTCAATTTTCAAAAACCGAATTTTGGCCAAAAAACATGAAAATTTTCAAAAAAATAAATGGCCATTTTTAAATTGAAAAAAACGTCCTCTTTCGAACCGTGCTACTCAAAAAGCTGTACTACTTTTGTGAGTCTAGATATTAGATTTTTTTCAAAATTTTGTGAGTCGAGGTATTCAATTTTGAAAAATCGAATTTTGGCCAAAAATACATGAAAATTCTCAAAAAAATAAATGGCCATTTTTTCATTGGAAAAAACGTCCTCTTTCGAACCGTGCTACTCAAAAAGCTGTACTACTTTTCTGAGTCGAGATATTCGATTTTTTTCAAAATTTTGTGAGTCGAGGTATTCAATTTTGAAAAATCGAATTTTGGCCAAAAATACGTGAAAATTGTTAAAAAAAAAAGGGCCATTTTTTAATTGGAAAAATGTCCTCTTTCGAACCGTGCTACTCAAAAAGCTGTACTACTTTTCTGAGTCGAGATATTCGATTTTTTTCAAAATTTTGTGAGTCGAGGTATTCAATTTTGAAAAATCGAATTTTGGCCAAAAATACATGAAAATTCTCAAAAAAATAAATGGCCATTTTTTAATTGGAAAAAACGTCCTCTTTCGAACCGTGCTACTCAAAATGCTGTACTACTTTTGTGAGTCGAGATATTCGAATTTTTTCAAAATTTTGTGAGTCGAGGTATTCAATTTTGAAAAATCGAATTTTGGCCAAAAATACATGAAAATTCACAAAAAAATAAATGTTCACTTTTTAATTGGAAAAAACGTCCTCTTTCGAACCGTGCTACTCAAAAGGCTGTACTACTTTTGTGAGTCGAGATATTCGATTTTTTTCAAAATTTTGTGGGTCGAGGTATTCAATTTTGAAAAATCGAATTTTGGCCAAAAATACATGAAAATTCTCAAAAAAATAAATGCCATTTTTTAATTGGAAAAAACGTCCTCTTTCGAACCGTGCTACTCAAAAAGCTGTACTACTTTTCTGAGTCGAGATATTCGATATTTTTCAAAATTTTGTGAGTCCAGGTATTCAATTTTGAAAAATCGAATTTTGGCCAAAAATACATGAAAATTCTCAAAAAAATAAATGGCCATTTTTTAATTGGAAAAAACGTCCTCTTTCGAACCGTGCTACGCAAAAAGCTGTACTACTTTTGTGAGTCGAGATATTCGATTTTTTTCAAAATTTTGTGAGTCGAGGTATTCAATTTTGAAAAATCGAATTTTGGCCAAAAATACATGAAAATTCTTAAAAAAATAAATGGCCATTTTTTAATTGGAAAAAACGTCCTCTTTCGAACCGTGCTACTGAAAAAACTGTACTACTTTTGTGAGTCGAGATATTCGATTTTTTTCAAAATTTTGTGAGTCGAGGATTCAATTTTAAAAAACCGAATTTTGGCCAAAAAACATGAAAATTCTCAAAAAAATAAATGGCCATTTTTTAATTGGAAAAAACGTCCTCTTTCGAACCGTGCTACTCAAAAAGTTGTACTACTTTTGTGTGTCGAGATATTCGATTTTTTCAAAATTTTGTGAGTCGAGGTATTCAATTTTAAAAAACCGAATTTTGGCCAAAAAAACATGAAAATTCTCAAAAAAATAAATGGCCATTTTTTAATTGGAAAAAACGTCCTCTTTCGAACCGTGCTACTCAAAAAGCTGTACTACTTATGTGAGTCGAGATATTCGAATTTTTTCAAAATTTTGTGAGTCGAGGTATTCAATTTTGAATAATCGAATTTTGGCCAAAAATACATGAAAATTCACAAAAAAATAAATGTCCATTTTTTAATTGGAAAAAACGTCCTCTTTCGAACCGTGCTACTGAAAAAACTGTACTACTTTTGTGAGTCGAGATATTCGATTTTTTTCAAAATTTTGTGAGTCGAGGATTCAATTTTAAAAAACCGAATTTTGGCCAAAAAAACATGAAAATTCTCAAAAAAATAAATGGCCATTTTTTAATTGGAAAAAACGTCCTCTTTCGAACCGTGCTACTCAAAAAGTTGTACTACTTTTGTGTGTCGAGATATTCGATTTTTTCAAAATTTTGTGAGTCGAGGTATTCAATTTTAAAAAACCGAATTTTGGCCAAAAATACATGAAAATTCACAAAAAAATAAATGTCCATTTTTTAATTGGAAAAAACGTCCTCTTTCGAACCGTGCTACTCAAAAAGCTGTACTACTTTTGTGAGTCGAGATATTCGATTTTTTTCAAAATTTTGTGAGTCGAGGTATTCAATTTTGAATAATCGAATTTTGGCCAAAAATACATGAAAATTCACAAAAAAATAAATGTCCATTTTTTAATTGGAAAAAACGTCCTCTTTCGAACCGTGCTACTCAAAAAGCTGTACTACTTTTGTGAGTCGAGATATTCGATTTTTTTCAAAATTTTGTGAGTCGAGGTATTCAATTTTGAAAAATCGAATTTTGGCCAAAAATACATGAAAATTCTTAAAAAAATAAATGTCCATTTTTTAATTGGAAAAAACGTCCTCTTTCGAACCGTGCTACATAAAAAGCTGTACTACTTTTGTGAGTCGATATAATCGATTTTTTTCAAAATTTTGTGAGTCGAGGTATTCAATTTTAAAAAACCGAATTTTGGCCAAAAAAACATGAAAATTCTCAAAAAAATAAATGGCCATTTTTTAATTGGAAAAAACGTCCTCTTTCGAACCGTGCTACTCAAAAAGCTGTACTACTTTTCTGAGTCGAGATATTCGATTTTTTTCAAAATTTTGTGAGTCGAGGTATTCAATTTTGAAAAATCGAATTTTGGCCAAAAATACGTGAAAATTCTTAAAAAAATAAATGGCCATTTTTTAATTGGAAAAATGTCCTCTTTCGAACCGTGCTACTCAAAAAGCTGTACTACTTTTCTGAGTCGAGATATTCGATTTTTTTCAAAATTTTGTGAGTCGAGGTATTCAATTTTGAAAAATCGAATTTTGGCCAAAAATACATGAAAATTCTCAAAAAAATAAATGGCCATTTTTTAATTCGAAAAAACGTCCTCTTTCGAACCGTGCTACTCAAAATGCTGTACTACTTTTGTGAGTCGAGATATTCGAATTTTTTCAAAATTTTGTGAGTCGAGGTATTCAATTTTGAAAAATCGAATTTTGGCCAAAAATACATGAAAATTCACAAAAAAATAAATGTTCACTTTTTAATTGGAAAAAACGTCCTCTTTCGAACCGTGCTACTCAAAAGGCTGTACTTCTTTTGTGAGTCGAGATATTCGATTTTTTTCAAAATTTTGTGAGTCGAGGTATTCAATTTTGAAAAACCGAATTTTGGCCAAAAAACATGAAAATTTTCAAAAAAATAAATGGCCATTTTTTAATTGGAAAAAACGTCCTCTTTCGAACCGTGCTACACAAAAAGCTGTACTGCTTTTGTGAGTCGAGATATTCGATTTTTTTCAAAATTTTGTGAGTCGAGGTATTCAATTTTGAAAAACCGAATTTTGGCCAATAAAACATGAAAATTCCCAAAAAAAAATAAATAGCCATTTTTTAATTGGAAAAAACGTCCTCTTTCGAACCGTGCTACTCAAAAAGCTGTACTTCTTTTGTGAGTCGAGATATTCGATTTTTTTCAAAATTTTATGAGTCGAGGTATTCAATTTTGAAAAATCGAATTTTGGCCAAAAATACATGAAAATTCTCAAAAAAATAAATGGCCATTTTTTAATTGGAAAAAACGTCCTCTTTCGAACCGTGCTACTCAAAAAGCTGTACTACTTTTGTGAGTCGAGATATTCGATTTTTTTCAAAATTTTGTGAGTCGAGGTATTCAATTTTGAAAAATCGAATTTTGGCCAAAAATACATGAAAATTCCCAAAAAAAATAAATGGCCATTTTTTAATTGGAAAAAACGTCCTCTTTCGAACCGTGCTACTCAAAAAGCTGTACTACTTATGTGAGTCGAGATATTCGAATTTTTTCAAAATTTTGTGAGTCGAGGTTTCAATTTTGAAAAATCGAATTTTGGCCAAAAATACATGAAAATTCTCAAAAAAATAAATGTCCATTTTTTAATTGGAAAAAACGTCCTCTTTCGAACCGTGCTACTCAAAAAGCTGTACTACTTTTGTGAGTCGAGATATGCGATTTTTTTCCAAATTTTGTGAGTTGAGGTATTCAATTTTGAAAAATCGAATTTTGGCCAAAAATACATGAAAATTCTCAAAAAAATAAATGGCCATTTTTTAATTGGAAAAAACGTCCTATTTCGAACCGTGCTACTCAAAAAGCTGTACTACTTTTGTGAGTCGAGATATTCGATTTTTTTCAAAATTTTGTGAGTCGAGGTATTCAATTTTGAAAAACCGAATTTTGGCCAAAAAACATGAAAATTTTCATAAAAATAAATGGCCATTTTTCAATTGGAAAAAACGTCCTCTTTCGAACCGTGCTACTCAAAAAGCTGTACTACTTTTGTGAGTCGAGATATTCGATTTTTTTCAAAATTTTGTGAGTCGATGTATTCAATTTTGAAAAACCGAATTTTGGCCAATAAAACATGAAAATTCCCAAAAAAAAAAATAAATAGCCATTTTTTAATTGGAAAAAACGTCCTCTTTCGAACCGTGCTACTCAAAAAGCTGTACTACTTTTCTGAGTCGAGATATTCGATTGTTTTCAAAATTTTGTGAGTCGAGGTATTCAATTTTGAAAAATCGAATTTTGGCCAAAAATACATGAAAATTCTCAAAAAAATAAATGGCCATTTTTTAATTGGAAAAAACGTCCTCTTTCGAACCGTGCTACTCAAAATGCTGTACTACTTTTGTAAGTCGAGATATTCGAATTTTTTCAAAATTTTGTGAGTCGAGGTATTCAATTTTGAAAAATCGAATTTTGGCCAAAAATACATGAAAATTCTAAAAAAAATAAATGGCCATTTTTTAATTGGAAAAAACGTCCTCTTTCGAACCGTGCTACTCAAAAAGCTGTACTACTTTTGTGAGTCGAGATATTCGATTTTTTTTAAAATTTTGTGAGTCGAGGTATTCGATTTTCAAAAACCGAATTTTGGCCAAAAAACATGAAAATTTTCAAAAAAATAAATGGCCATTTTTAAATTGAAAAAAACGTCCTCTTTCGAACCGTGCTACTCAAAAAGCTGTACTACTTTTGTGAGTCTAGATATTAGATTTTTTTCAAAATTTTGTGAGTCGAGGTATTCAATTTTGAAAAATCGAATTTTGGCCAAAAATACATGAAAATTCTCAAAAAAATAAATGGCCATTTTTTCATTGGAAAAAACGTCCTCTTTCGAACCGTGCTACTCAAAAAGCTGTACTACTTTTCTGAGTCGAGATATTCGATTTTTTTCAAAATTTTGTGAGTCGAGGTATTCAATTTTGAAAAATCGAATTTTGGCCAAAAATACATGAAAATTCTCAAAAAAATAAATGGCCATTTTTTAATTGGAAAAAACGTCCTCTTTCGAACCGTGCTACTCAAAATGCTGTACTACTTTTGTGAGTCGAGATATTCGAATTTTTTCAAAATTTTGTGAGTCGAGGTATTCAATTTTGAAAAATCGAATTTTGGCCAAAAATACATGAAAATTCACAAAAAAATAAATGTTCACTTTTTAATTGGAAAAAACGTCCTCTTTCGAACCGTGCTACTCAAAAGGCTGTACTACTTTTGTGAGTCGAGATATTCGATTTTTTTCAAAATTTTGTGGGTCGAGGTATTCAATTTTGAAAAATCGAATTTTGGCCAAAAATACATGAAAATTCTCAAAAAAATAAATGCCATTTTTTAATTGGAAAAAACGTCCTTTTTCGAACCGTGCTACTCAAAAAGCTGTACTACTTTTCTGAGTCGAGATATTCGATATTTTTCAAAATTTTGTGAGTCCAGGTATTCAATTTTGAAAAATCGAATTTTGGCCAAAAATACATGAAAATTCTCAAAAAAATAAATGGCCATTTTTTAATTGGAAAAAACGTCCTCTTTCGAACCGTGCTACGCAAAAAGCTGTACTACTTTTGTGAGTCGAGATATTCGATTTTTTTCAAAATTTTGTGAGTCGAGGTATTCAATTTTGAAAAATCGAATTTTGGCCAAAAATACATGAAAATTCTTAAAAAAATAAATGGCCATTTTTTAATTGGAAAAAACGTCCTCTTTCGAACCGTGCTACTGAAAAAGCTGTACTACTTTTGTGAGTCGAGATATTCGATTTTTTTCAAAATTTTGTGAGTCGAGGATTCAATTTTAAAAAACCGAATTTTGGCCAAAAAAACATGAAAATTCTCAAAAAAATAAATGGCCATTTTTTAATTGGAAAAAACGTCCTCTTTCGAACCGTGCTACTCAAAAAGTTGTACTACTTTTGTGTGTCGAGATATTCGATTTTTTCAAAATTTTGTGAGTCGAGGTATTCAATTTTAAAAAACCGAATTTTGGCCAAAAAAACATGAAAATTCTCAAAAAAATAAATGGCCATTTTTTAATTGGAAAAAACGTCCTCTTTCGAACCGTGCTACTCAAAAAGCTGTACTACTAATGTGAGTCGAGATATTCGAATTTTTTCAAAATTTTGTGAGTCGAGGTATTCAATTTTGAATAATCGAATTTTGGCCAAAAATACATGAAAATTCACAAAAAAATAAATGTCCATTTTTTAATTGGAAAAAACGTCCTCTTTCGAACCGTGCTACTCAAAAAGCGGTACTACTTTTGTGAGTCGAGATATTCGATTTTTTTCAAAATTTTGTGAGTCGAGGTATTCAATTTTGAAAAATCGAATTTTGGCCAAAAATACATGAAAATTCACAAAAAAATAAATGTTCACTTTTTAATTGGAAAAAATGTCCTCTTTCGAACCGTGCTACTCAAAAAGCTGTACTACTTTTGTGAGTCGAGATATTCGATTTTTTTCAAAATTTTGTGAGTCGAGGTATTCAATTTTGAAAAATCGAATTTTGGCCAAAAATACATGAAAATTCTCAAAAAAATAAATGGCCATTTTTTAATTGGAAAAAACGTCCTCTTTCGAACCGTGCTACTCAAAAAGCTGTACTACTTTTCTGAGTCGAGATATTCGATATTTTTCAAAATTTTGTGAGTCCAGGTATTCAATTTTGAAAAATCGAATTTTGGCCAAAAATACATGAAAATTCTCAAAAAAATAAATGGCCATTTTTTAATTGGAAAAAACGTCCTCTTTCGAACCGTGCTACTCAAAAAGTTGTACTACTTTTGTGTGTCGAGATATTCGATTTTTTCAAAATTTTGTGAGTCGAGGTATTCAATTTTAAAAAACCGAATTTTGGCCAAAAAAACATGAAAATTCCCAAAAAAATAAATGGCCATTTTTTAATTGGAAAAAACGTCCTCTTTTGAACCGTGCTACTCAAAAAGCTGTACTACTTATGTGAGTCGAGATATTCGAATTTTTTCAAAATTTTGTGAGTCGAGGTATTCAATTTTGAAAAATCGAATTTTGGCCAAAAATACATGAAAATTCACAAAAAAATAAATGTCCATTTTTTAATTGGAATAAACGTCCTCTTTCGAACCGTGGTACTCAAAAAGCTGTACTACTTTTGTGAGTCGAGATATTCGATTTTTTTCAAAATTTTGTGAGTCGAGGTATTCAAGTTTGAAAAATCGAATTTTGGCCAAAAATACATGAAAATTCTCAAAAAATAAATGGCCATTTTTTAATTGGAAAAAACGTCCTCTTTCGAACCGTGCTACTCAAAAAGCTGTACTACTTTTGTGAGTCGAGATATTCGATTTTTTTCAAAATTTTGTGAGTCGAGGTATTCAATTTTGAAAAACCGAATTTTGGCCAAAAAACATGAAAATTTTCAAAAAAATAAATGGCCATTTTTTAATTGGAAAAAACGTTCTCTTTCGAACCGTGCTACTCAAAAAGCTGTACTACTTTTGTGAGTCGAGATATTCGATTTTTTTCAAAATTTTGTGAGTCGAGGTATTCAATTTTGAAAAACCGAATTTTGGCCAATAAAACATGAAAATTCCCAAAAAAAATAAATGTCCATTTTTTAATTGGAAAAAACGTCCTCTTTCGAACCGTGCTACTCAAAAAGCTGTACTTCTTTTGTGAGTCGAGATATTCGATTTTTTTCAAAATTTTGTGAGTCGAGGTATTCAATTTTGAAAAATCGAATTTTGGCCAAAAATACATGAAAATTCTCAAAAAAATAAATGGCCATTTTTTAATTGGAAAAAACGTCCTCTTTCGAACCGTGCTACTCAAAAAGCTGTATTACTTTTCTGAGTCGAGATATTCGATTTTTTTCAAAATTTTGTGTGTCGAGGTATTCAATTTTGAAAAATCGAATTTTGGCCAAAAATACATGAAAATTCTCAAAAAAAATAAATGGCCATTTTTTAATTGGAAAAAACGTCCTCTTTCGAACCGTGCTACTCAAAAAGCTGTACTACTTATGTGAGTCGAGATATTCGAATTTTTTCAAAATTTTGTGAGTCGAGGTATTCAATTTTGAAAAATCGAATTTTGGCCAAAAATACATGAAAATTCACAAAAAAATAAATGTCCATTTTTTAATTGGAAATAACGTCCTCTTTCGAACCGTGCTACTCAAAAAGCTGTACTACTTTTGTGAGTCGAGATATTCGATTTTTTTCAAAATTTTGTGAGTCGAGGTATTCAATTTTGAAAAATCGAATTTTGGCCAAAAATACATGAAAATTCACAAAAAAATAAATGTTCACTTTTTAATTGGAAAAAAGGTCCTCTTTCGAACCGTGCTACTCAAAAAGCTGTACTACTTTTGTGAGTCGAGATATTCGATTTTTTTCAAAATTTTGTGAGTCGAGGTATTCAATTTTGAAAAATCGAATTTTGGCCAAAAATACATGAAAATTCTCAAAAAAATAAATGGCCATTTTTTAATTGGAAAAAACGTCCTCTTTCGAACCGTGCTACTCAAAAAGCTGTACTACTTTTCTGAGTCGAGATATTCGATATTTTTCAAAATTTTGTGAGTCCAGGTATTCAATTTTGAAAAATCGAATTTTGGCCAAAAATACATGAAAATTCTCAAAAAAATAAATGGCCATTTTTTAATTGGAAAAAACGTCCTCTTTCGAACCGTGCTACGCAAAAAGCTGTACTACTTTTGTGAGTCGAGATATTCGATTTTTTTCAAAATTTTGTGAGTCGAGGTATTCAATTTTGAAAAATCGAATTTTGGCCAAAAATACATGAAAATTCTTAAAAAAATAAATGGCCATTTTTTAATTGGAAAAAACGTCCTCTTTCGAACCGTGCTACTGAAAAGGCTGTACTACTTTTCTGAGTCAAGATATTCGATTTTTTTCAAAATTTTGTGAGTCGAGGATTCAATTTTAAAAAACCGAATTTTG
Source organism: Sarcophaga carnaria (assembly GCA_958299815.1). Taxonomy (NCBI): domain Eukaryota; kingdom Metazoa; phylum Arthropoda; class Insecta; order Diptera; family Sarcophagidae; genus Sarcophaga; species Sarcophaga carnaria. Next base: position 31,851,931 of record OY283151.1, read on the forward strand.
GCCAAAAAAACATGAAAATTCTCAAAAAAATAAATGGCCATTTTTTAATTGGAAAAAACGTCCTCTTTCGAACCGTGCTACTCAAAAAGTTGTACTACTTTTGTGTGTCGAGATATTCGATTTTTTCAAAATTTTGTGAGTCGAGGTATTCAATTTTAAAAAACCGAATTTTGGCCAAAAAAACATGAAAATTCCCAAAAAAATAAATGGCCATTTTTTAATTGGAAAAAACGTCCTCTTTCGAACCGTGCTACTCAAAAAGCTGTACTACTTATGTGAGTCGAGATATTCGAATTTTTTCAAAATTTTGTGAGTCGAGGTATTCAATTTTGAAAAATCGAATTTTGGCCAAAAATACATAAAAATTCACAAAAAAATAAATGTCCATTTTTTAATTGGAAAAAACGTCCTCTTTCGAACCGTGGTACTCAAAAAGCTGTACTACTTTTGTGAGTCGAGATATTCGATTTTTTTCAAAATTTTGTGAGTCGAGGTATTCAAGTTTGAAAAATCGAATTTTGGCCAAAAATACATGAAAATTCTCAAAAAATAAATGGCCATTTTTTAATTGGAAAAAACGTCCTCTTTCGAACCGTGCTACTCAAAAAGCTGTACTACTTTTGTGAGTCGAGATATTCGATTTTTTTCAAAATTTTGTGAGTCGAGGTATTCAATTTTGAAAAACCGAATTTTGGCCAAAAAACATGAAAATTTTCAAAAAAATAAATGGCCATTTTTTAATTGGAAAAAACGTCCTCTTTCGAACCGTGCTACTCAAAAAGCTGTACTACTTTTCTGAGTCGAGATATTCGATATTTTTCAAAATTTTGTGAGTCCAGGTATTCAATTTTGAAAAATCGAATTTTGGCCAAAAATACATGAAAATTCTCAAAAAAATAAATGGCCATTTTTTAATTGGAAAAAACGTCCTCTTTCGAACCGTGCTACGCAAAAAGCTATACTACTTTTGTGAGTCGAGATATTCGATTTTTTTCAAAATTTTGTGAGTCGAGGTATTCAATTTTGAAAAATCGAATTTTGGCCAAAAATACATGAAAATTCTTAAAAAAATAAATGGCCATTTTTTAATTGGAAAAAACGTCCTCTTTCGAACCGTGCTACTGAAAAAGATGTACTACTTTTGTGAGTCGAGATATTCGATTTTTTTCAAAATTTTGTGAGTCGAGGATTCAATTTTAAAAAACCGAATTTTGGCCAAAAAAACATGAAAATTCTCAAAAAAATAAATGGCCATTTTTTAATTGATAAAAACGTCCTCTTTCGAACCATGCTACTCAAAAAGCTGTACTACTTTTGTGTGTCGAGATATTCGATTTTTTCAAAATTTTGTGAGTCGAGGTATTCAATTTTAAAAAACCGAATTTTGGCCAAAAAAACATGAAAATTCTCAAAAAAATAAATGGCCATTTTTAATTGGAAAAAACGTCCTCTTTCGAACCGTGCTACTCAAAAAGCTGTACTACTTTTGTGAGTCGAGATATTCGAATTTTTTCAAAATTTTGTGAGTCGAGGTATTCAATTTTGAAAAATCGAATTTTGGCCCAAAATACATGAAAATTCACAAAAAAATAAATGTCCATTTTTTAATTGGAAAAAACGTCCTCTTTCGAACCGTGCTACTCAAAAAGCTGTACTACTTTCGTGAGTTGAGATATTCGATTTTTTTCAAAATTTTGTGAGTCGAGGTATTCAATTTTGAAAAATCGAATTTTGGCCAAAAGTACATGAAAATTCTCAAAAAAATAAATGGCCATTTTTTAATTGGAAAAAACGTCCTCTTTCGAACCGTGCTACTCAAAAAGCTGTACTACTTTTGTGAGTCGAGATATTCGAATTTTTTCAAAATTTTGTGAGTCGAGGTATTCAATTTTGAAAAACCGAATTTTGGCCAATAAAACATGAAAAATCCCAAAAAAATAAATGGCCATTTTTTAATTGGAAAAAAACGTCCTCTTTCGAACCGTGCTACTCAAAAAGCTGTACTTCTTTTGTGAGTCGAGATATTCGATATTTTTCAAAATTTTGTGAGTCGAGGTATTCAATTTTGAAAAATCGAATTTTGGCCAAAAATACATGAAAATTCTCAAAAAAATAAATGGCAATTTTTTAATTGGAAAAAACGTCCTCTTTCGAACCGTGCTACTCAAAATGCTGTACTACTTTTGTGAGTCGAGATATTCGAATTTTTTCAAAATTTTGTGAGTCGAGGTATTCAATTTTGAAAAATCGAATTTTGGCCAAAAATACATGAAAATTCACAAAAAAATAAATGTCCATTTTTTAATTGGAAAAAACGTCCTCTTTCGAACCGTGCTACTCAAAAAGCTGTACTACTTTCGTGAGTCGAGATATTCGATTTTTTTCAAAATTTTGTGAGTCGAGGTATTCAATTTTGAAAAATCGAATTTTGGCCAAAAATACATGAAAATTCTCAAAAAAATAAATGGCCATTTTTTAATTGGAAAAAACGTCCTCTTTCGAACCGTGCTACTCAAAAAGCTGTACTACCTTTGTGAGTCGAGATATTCGATTTTTTTCAAAATTTTGTGAGTCGAGGTATCCAATTTTGAAAAACCGAATTTTGGCCAAAAAACATGAAAATTCTCAAAAAAATAAATGGCCATTTTTTAATTGGAAAAAACGTCCTCTTTCGAACCGTGCTACTCAAAAAGCTGTACTACTTTTGTGAGTTGAGATATTCGATTTTTTTCAAAATTTTGTGAGTCGAGGTATTCAATTTTGAAAAATCGAATTTTGGCCAATAAAACATGAAAATTCTCAAAAAATAAATGGCCATTTTTTAATTGGAAAAAACGTCCTCTTTCGAACCGTGCTACTCAAAAAGCTGTACTACTTTTGTGAGTCGAGATAATCGAATTTTTTCAAAATTTTGTGAGTCGAGGTATTCAATTTTGAAAAACCGAATTTTGGCCAATAAAACATGAAAATTCCCAAAAAAATAAATGGCCATTTTTTAATTGGAAAAAACGTCCTCTTTCGAACCGTGCTACTCAAAAAGCTGTACTTCTTTTGTGAGTCGAGATATTCGATTTTTTTCAAAATTTTGTGAGTCGAGGTATTCAATTTTGAAAAATCGAATTTTGGCCAAAAATACATGAAAATTCTCAAAAAAATAAATGGCAATTTTTTAATTGGAAAAAACGTCCTCTTTCGAACCGTGCTACTCAAAATGCTGTACTACTTTTGTGAGTCGAGATATTCGAATTTTTTCAAAATTTTGTGAGTCGAGGTATTCAATTTTGAAAAATCGAATTTTGGCCAAAAATACATGAAAATTCACAAAAAAATAAATGTCCATTTTTTAATTGGAAAAAACGTCCTCTTTCGAACCGTGCTACTCAAAAAGCTGTACTACTTTTGTGAGTCGAGATATTCGATTTTTTTTAAAATTTTGTGAGTCGAGGTATTCAATTTTCAAAAACCGAATTTTGGCCAAAAAAATGAAAATTCTCAAAAAAATAAATGGCCAATTTTTAATTGAAAAAAACGTCCTCTTTCGAACCGTGCTACTCAAAAAGCTGTACTACTTTTGTGAGTCGAGATATTCGATTTTTTTCAAAATTTTGTGAGTCGAGGTATTCAATTTTGAAAAATCGAATTTTGGCCAAAAATACATGAAAATTCTCAAAAAAATAAATGGCCATTTTTTCATTGGAAAAAACGTCCTCTTTCGAACCGTGCTACTCAAAAAGCTGTACTACTTTTCTGAGTCGAGATATTCGATTTTTTTCAAAATTTTGTGAATCGAGGTATTCAATTTTGAAAAATCGAATTTTGGCCAAAAATACATGAAAATTCTTAAAAAAATAAATGGCCATTTTTTAATTGGAAAAAACGTCCTCTTTCGAACCGTGCTACTTAAAAAACTGTACTACTTTTGTGAGTCGAGATATTCGATTTTTTTCAAAATTTTGTGAGTCGAGGTATTCAATTTTAAAAAACCGAATTTTGGCCAAAAAACATGAAAATTCTCAAAAAATAAATGGCCATTTTTTAATTGGAAAAAAACGTCCTCTATCGAACCGTGCTACTCAAAAAGCTGTACTACTTTTGTGTGTCGAGATATTCGATTTTTTTCAAAATTTTGTGAGTCGAGGTATTCAATTTTGAAAAACCGAATTTTGGCCAATAAAACATGAAAATTCTCAAAAAATAAATGGCCATTTTTTAATTGGAAAAAACGTCCTCTTTCGAACCGTGCTACTCAAAAAGCTGTACTACTTTTCTGAGTCGAGATATTCGATTTTTTTCAAAATTTTGTGAGTCGAGGTATTCAATTTTGAAAAATCGAATTTTGGCCAAAAATACATGAAAATTCTCAAAAAAATTAATGGCCATTTTTTAATTGGAAAAAACGTCCTCTTTCGAACCGTGCTACTCAAAAAGCTGTACTACTTTTCTGAGTCGAGATGTTCGATATTTTTCAAAATTTTGTGAGTCGAGGTATTCAATTTTGAAAAATCGAATTTTGGCCAATAAAACATTAAAATTCTCAAAAAATAAATGGCCATTTTTTAATTGGAAAAAAACGTCCTCTTTCGAACCGTGCTACTCAAAAAGCTGTACTACTTTTGTGAGTCGAGATATTCGAATTTTTTCAAAATTTTGTGAGTCGATTTATTCAATTTTGAAAAACCGAATTTTGGCCAATAAAACATGAAAATTCCCAAAAAAATAAATGGCCATTTTTTAATTGGAAAAAACGTCCTCTTTCGAACCGTGCTACTCAAAAATCTGTACTTCTTTTGTGAGTCGAGATATTCGATTTTTTTCAAAATTTTGTGAGTCGAGGTATTCAATTTTGAAAAATCGAATTTTGGCCAAAAATACATGAAAATTCTCAAAAAAATAAATGGCAATTTTTTAATTGGAAAAAACGTCCTCTTTCGAACCGTGCTACTCAAAAAGCTGTACTACTTTTCTGAGTCGAGATATTCGATTTTTTTCAAAATTTTATGAGTCGAGGTATTCAATTTTGAAAAATCGAATTTTGGCCAAAAATACATGAAAATTCTCAAAAAAATAAATGGCCATTTTTTAATTGGAAAAAACGTCCTCTTTCGAACCGTGCTACTCAAAATGCTGCACTACTTTTGTGAGTCGAGATATTCGATGTTTTTCAAAATTTTGTGAGTCGAGTTATTCAATTTTGAAAAATCGAATTTTGGCCAAAAATACATGAAAATTCACAAAAAAATAAATGTCCATTTTTTAATTGGAAAAAACGTCCTCTTTCGAACCGTGCTACTCAAAAAGCTGTACTACTTTTGTGAGTCGAGATATTCGATTTTTTTCAAAATTTTGTGAGTCGAGGTATTCAATTTTGAAAAATCGAATTTTGGCCAAAAATACATGAAAATTCTCAAAAAAATAAATGGCCATTTTTTAATTGGAAAAAACGTCCTCTTTCGAACCGTGCTACTCAAAAAGCTGTACTACTTTTCTGAGTCGAGATATTCGATATTTTTCAAAATTTTGTGAGTCGAGGTATTCAATTTTGAAAAATCGAATTTTGGTCAAAAATACGTGAAAATTCTCAAAAAAATAAATCGCCATTTTTTAATTGGAAAAAACGTCCTCCTTCGAACCGTGCTACTCAAAAAGCTGTACTTCTTTTGTGTGTCGAGATATTCGATTTTTTTCAAAATTTTGTGAGTTGAGGTATTTAATTTTGAAAAATCGAATTTTGGCCAAAAGTACATGAAAATTCACAAAAAAATAAATGGCCATTTTTTAATTGGAAAAAACGTCCTCTTTCGAACCGTGCTACTCAAAAAGCTGTACTACTTTTGTGAGTCGAGATATTCGATTTTTTTTAAAATTTTGTGAGTCGAGGTATTCAATTTTCAAAAACCGAAGTTTGGCCAAAAATACATGAAAATTCTCAAAAAAATAAATGGCAATTTTTTAATTGGAAAAAACGTCCTCTTTCGAACCGTGCTACTCAAAAAGCTGTACTACTTTTCTGAGTCGAGATATTCGATTTTTTCAAAATTTTGTGAGTCGAGGTATTCAATTTTGAAAAATCGAATTTTGGCCAAAAATACATGAAAATTCTCAAAAAAATAAATGGCCATTTTTTAATTGGAAAAAACGTCCTCTTTCGAACCGTGCTACTCAAAATGCTGTACTACTTTTGTGAGTTGAGATATTCGAATTTTTTCAAAATTTTGTGAGTCGAGGTATTCAATTTTGAAAAATCGAATTTTGGCCAAAAATACATGAAAATTCACAAAAAAATAAATGTCCATTTTTTAATTGGAAAAAACGTCCTCTTTCGAACCGTGCTACTCAAAAAGCTGTACTACTTTTGTGAGTCGAGATATTCGATTTTTTTCAAAATTTTGTAAGTCGAGGTATTCAATTTTGAAAAACCGAATTTTGGCCAATAAAACATGAAAATTCTCAAAAAATAAATGGCCATTTTTTAATTGGAAAAAACGCCCTCTTTCGAACCGTGCTACTCAAAAAGCTGTACTACTTTTCTGAGTCGAGATATTCGATTTTTTTCAAAATTTTGTGAGTCGAGGTATTCAATTTTGAAAAATCGAATTTTGGCCAAAAATACATGAAAATTCTCAAAAAAATTAATGGCCATTTTTTAATTGGAAAAAACGTCCTCTTTCGAACCGTGCTACTCAAAAAGCTGTACTACTTTTCTGAGTCGAGATGTTCGATATTTTTCAAAATTTTGTGAGTCGAGGTATTCAATTTTGAAAAATCGAATTTTGGCCAATAAAACATTAAAATTCTCAAAAAATAAATGGCCATTTTTTAATTGGAAAAAACGTCCTCTTTCGAACCGTGCTACTCAAAAAGCTGTACTACTTTTGTGAGTCGAGATATTCGAATTTTTTCAAAATTTTGTGAGTCGATTTATTCAATTTTGAAAAACCGAATTTTGGCCAATAAAACATGAAAATTCCCAAAAAAATAAATGGCCATTTTTTAATTGGAAAAAACGTCCTATTTCGAACCGTGCTACTCAAAAATCTGTAGTTCTTTTGTGAGTCGAGATATTCGATTTTTTTCAAAATTTTGTGAGTCGAGGTATTCAATTTTGAAAAATCGGATTTTGGCCAAAAATACATGAAAATTCTCAAAAAAATAAATGGCAATTTTTTAATTGGAAAAAACGTCCTCTTTCGAACCGTGCTACTCAAAAAGCTGTACTACTTTTCTGAGTCGAGATATTCGATTTTTTTCAAAATTTTATGAGTCGAGGTATTTAATTTTGAAAAATCGAATTTTGGCCAAAAGTACATGAAAATTCACAAAAAAATAAATGGCCATTTTTTAATTGGAAAAAACGTCCTCTTTCGAACCGTGCTACTCAAAAAGCTGTACTACTTTTGTGAGTCGAGATATTCGATTTTTTTTTAAATTTTGTGAGTCGAGGTATTCAATTTTCAAAAACCGAAGTTTGGCCAAAAATACATGAAAATTCTCAAAAAAATAAATGGCAATTTTTTAATTGGAAAAAACGTCCTCTTTCGAACCGTGCTACTCAAAAAGCTGTACTACTTTTCTGAGTCGAGATATTCGATTTTTTCAAAATTTTGTGAGTCGAGGTATTCAATTTTGAAAAATCGAATTTTGGCCAAAAATACATGAAAATTCTCAAAAAAATAAATGGCCATTTTTTAATTGGAAAAAACGTCCTCTTTCGAACCGTGCTACTCAAAAAGCTGTACTACTTTTGTGAGTCGAGATATTCGAATTTTTTCAAAATTTTGTGAGTCGATTTATTCAATTTTGAAAAACCGAATTTTGGCCAATAAAACATGAAAATTCCCAAAAAAATAAATGGCCATTTTTTAATTGGAAAAAACGTCCTCTTTCGAACCGTGCTACTCAAAAATCTGTACTTCTTTTGTGAGTCGAGATATTCGATTTTTTTCAAAATTTTGTGAGTCGAGGTATTCAATTTTGAAAAATCGAATTTTGGCCAAAAATACATGAAAATTCTCAAAAAAATAAATGGCAATTTTTTAATTGGAAAAAACGTCCTCTTTCGAACCGTGCTACTCAAAAAGCTGTACTACTTTTCTGAGTCGAGATATTCGATTTTTTTCAAAATTTTATGAGTCGAGGTATTCAATTTTGAAAAATCGAATTTTGGCCAAAAATACATGAAAATTCTCAAAAAAATAAATGGCCATTTTTTAATTGGAAAAAACGTCCTCTTTCGAACCGTGCTACTCCAAATGCTGCACTACTTTTGTGAGTCGAGATATTCGATGTTTTTCAAAATTTTGTGAGTCGAGTTATTCAATTTTGAAAAATCGAATTTTGGCCAAAAATACATGAAAATTCACAAAAAAATAAATGTCCATTTTTTAATTGGAAAAAACGTCCTCTTTCGAACCGTGCTACTCAAAAAGCTGTACTACTTTTGTGAGTCGAGATATTCGATTTTTTTCAAAATTTTGTGAGTCGAGGTATTCAATTTTGAAAAATCGAATTTTGGCCAAAAATACATGAAAATTCTCAAAAAAATAAATGGCCATTTTTTAATTGGAAAAAACGTCCTCTTTCGAACCGTGCTACTCAAAAAGCTGTACTACTTTTCTGAGTCGAGATATTCGATATTTTTCAAAATTTTGTGAGTCGAGGTATTCAATTTTGAAAAATCGAATTTTGGTCAAAAATACGTGAAAATTCTCAAAAAAATAAATCGTCATTTTTTAATTGGAAAAAACGTCCTCCTTCGAACCGTGCTACTCAAAAAGCTGTACTTCTTTTGTGTGTCGAGATATTCGATTTTTTTCAAAATTTTGTGAGTTGAGGTATTTAATTTTGAAAAATCGAATTTTGGCCAAAAGTACATGAAAATTCACAAAAAAATAAATGGCCATTTTTTAATTGGAAAAAACGTCCTCTTTCGAACCGTGCTACTCAAAAAGCTGTACTACTTTTGTGAGTCGAGATATTCGATTTTTTTTAAAATTTTGTGAGTCGAGGTATTCAATTTTCAAAAACCGAAGTTTGGCCAAAAATACATGAAAATTCTCAAAAAAATAAATGGCAATTTTTTAATTGGAAAAAACGTCCTCTTTCGAACCGTGCTACTCAAAAAGCTGTACTACTTTTCTGAGTCGAGATATTCGATTTTTTCAAAATTTTGTGAGTCGAGGTATTCAATTTTGAAAAATCGAATTTTGGCCAAAAATACATGAAAATTCTCAAAAAAATAAATGGCCATTTTTTAATTGGAAAAAACGTCCTCTTTCGAACCGTGCTACTCAAAATGCTGTACTACTTTTGTGAGTTGAGATATTCGAATTTTTTCAAAATTTTGTGAGTCGAGGTATTCAATTTTGAAAAATCGAATTTTGGCCAAAAATACATGAAAATTCACAAAAAAATAAATGTCCATTTTTTAATTGGAAAAAACGTCCTCTTTCGAACCGTGCTACTCAAAAAGCTGTACTACTTTTGTGAGTCGAGATATTCGATTTTTTTCAAAATTTTGTAAGTCGAGGTATTCAATTTTGAAAAACCGAATTTTGGCCAATAAAACATGAAAATTCTCAAAAAATAAATGGCCATTTTTTAATTGGAAAAAACGCCCTCTTTCGAACCGTGCTACTCAAAAAGCTGTACTACTTTTGTGAGTCGAGATATTCGATTTTTTTCAAAATTTTGTGAGTCGAGGTATTCAATTTTCAAAAACCGAAGTTTGGCCAAAAATACATGAAAATTCTCAAAAAAATAAATGGCAATTTTTTAATTGGAAAAAACGTCCTCTTTCGAACCGTGCTACTCAAAAAGCTGTACTACTTTTCTGAGTCGAGATATTCGATTTTTTCAAAATTTTGTGAGTCGAGGTATTCAATTTTGAAAAATCGAATTTTGGCCAAAAATACATGAAAATTCTCAAAAAAATAAATGGCCATTTTTTAATTGGAAAAAACGTCCTCTTTCGAACCGTGCTACTCAAAATGCTGTACTACTTTTGTGAGTTGAGATATTCGAATTTTTTCAAAATTTTGTGAGTCGAGGTATTCAATTTTGAAAAATCGAATTTTGGCCAAAAATACATGAAAATTCACAAAAAAATAAATGTCCATTTTTTAATTGGAAAAAACGTCCTCTTTCGAACCGTGCTACTCAAAAAGCTGTACTACTTTTGTGAGTCGAGATATTCGATTTTTTTCAAAATTTTGTAAGTCGAGGTATTCAATTTTGAAAAACCGAATTTTGGCCAATAAAACATGAAAATTCTCAAAAAATAAATGGCCATTTTTTAATTGGAAAAAACGCCCTCTTTCGAACCGTGCTACTCAAAAAGCTGTACTACTTTTCTGAGTCGAGATATTCGATTTTTTTCAAAATTTTGTGAGTCGAGGTATTCAATTTTGAAAAATCGAATTTTGGCCAAAAATACATGAAAATTCTCAAAAAAATTAATGGCCATTTTTTAATTGGAAAAAACGTCCTCTTTCGAACCGTGCTACTCAAAAAGCTGTACTACTTTTCTGTGTCGAGATGTTCGATATTTTTCAAAATTTTGTGAGTCGAGGTATTCAATTTTGAAAAATCGAATTTTGGCCAATAAAACATTAAAATTCTCAAAAAATAAATGGCCATTTTTTAATTGGAAAAAACGTCCTCTTTCGAACCGTGCTACTCAAAAAGCTGTACTACTTTTGTGAGTCGAGATCTTCGAATTTTTTCAAAATTTTGTGAGTCGATTTATTCAATTTTGAAAAACCGAATTTTGGCCAATAAAACATGAAAATTCCCAAAAAAATAAATGGCCATTTTTTAATTGGAAAAAACGTCCTATTTCGAACCGTGCTACTCAAAAATCTGTACTTCTTTTGTGAGTCGAGATATTCGATTTTTTTCAAAATTTTGTGAGTCGAGGTATTCAATTTTGAAAAATCGGATTTTGGCCAAAAATACATGAAAATTCTCAAAAAAATAAATGGCAATTTTTTAATTGGAAAAAACGTCCTCTTTCGAACCGTGCTACTCAAAAAGCTGTACTACTTTTCTGAGTCGAGATATTCGATTTTTTTCAAAATTTTATGAGTCGAGGTATTTAATTTTGAAAAATCGAATTTTGGCCAAAAGTACATGAAAATTCACAAAAAAATAAATGGCCATTTTTTAATTGGAAAAAACGTCCTCTTTCGAACCGTGCTACTCAAAAAGCTGTACTACTTTTGTGAGTCGAGATATTCGATTTTTTTTTAAATTTTGTGAGTCGAGGTATTCAATTTTCAAAAACCGAAGTTTGGCCAAAAATACATGAAAATTCTCAAAAAAATAAATGGCAATTTTTTAATTGGAAAAAACGTCCTCTTTCGAACCGTGCTACTCAAAAAGCTGTACTACTTTTCTGAGTCGAGATATTCGATTTTTTCAAAATTTTGTGAGTCGAGGTATTCAATTTTGAAAAATCGAATTTTGGCCAAAAATACATGAAAATTCTCAAAAAAATAAATGGCCATTTTTTAATTGGAAAAAACGTCCTCTTTCGAACCGTGCTACTCAAAAAGCTGTACTACTTTTGTGAGTCGAGATATTCGATTTTTTTCAAAATTTTGTGAGTCGAGGTATTCAATTTTGAAAAATCGAATTTTGGCCAAAAATACATGAAAATTCTCAAAAAAATAAATGGCCATTTTTTAATTGGAAAAAACGTCCTCTTTCGAACCGTGCTACTCAAAAAGCTGTACTACTTTTCTGAGTCGAGATATTCGATATTTTTCAAAATTTTGTGAGTCGAGGTTTTCAATTTTGAAAAATCGAATTTTGGCCAAAAATACATGAAAATTCTCAAAAAAATAAATGTCCATTTTTTAATTGGAAAAAACGTCCTCTTTCGAACCGTGCTACTCAAAAAGCTGTACTACTTTTGTGAGTCGAGATATTCGATTTTTTTCAAAATTTTGTGAGTCGAGGTATTCAATTTTGAAAAATCGAATTTTGGCCAAAAATACATGAAAATTCTGAAAAAAATAAATGGCCATTTTTTAATTGGAAAAAACGTCCTCTTTCGAACCGTGCTACTCAAAATGCTGTACTACTTTTGTGAGTCGAGATATTCGAATTTTTTCAAAATTTTGTGAGTCGAGGTATTCAATTTTGAAAAATCGAATTTTGGCCAATACAACATGAAAATTCCCAAAAAAAAATAAATGGCCATTTTTTTATTGGAAAAAACGTCCTCTTTCGAACCGTGCTACGCAAAAAGCTGTACTTCTTTTGTGAGTCGAGATATTCGATTTTTTTCAAAATTTTGTGAGTCGAGGTATTCAATTTTGAAAAATCGAATTTTGGCCAAAAATACATGAAAATTCTCAAAAAAAAATAAATGGCCATTTTTTAATTGGAAAAAACGTCCTCTTTCGAACCGTGCTACTTAAAAAGCTGTACTACTTTTGTGTGTCGAGATATTCGATTTTTTTCAAAATTTTGTGAGTCGAGGATTCAATTTTAAAAAACCGAATTTTGGCCAAAAAAACATGAAAATTCTCAAAAAAATAAATGGCCATTTTTTAATTGGAAAAAACGTCCTCTTTCGAACCGTGCTACTCAAAAAGCTGTACTACTTTTGTGTGTCGAGATATTCGATTTTTTTCAAAATTTTGTGAGTCGAGGTATTCAATTTTGAAAAATCGAATTTTGGCCAAAAATACATGAAAATTCTCAAAAAAATAAATGGCCATTTTTTAATTGGAAAAAACGTCCTCTTTCGAACCGTGCTACTCAAAATGCTGTACTACTTTTGTGAGTTGAGATATTCGAATTTTTTCAAAATTTTGTGAGTCGAGGTATTCAATTTTGAAAAATCGAATTTTGGCCAAAAATACATGAAAATTCACAAAAAAATAAATGTCCATTTTTTAATTGGAAAAAACGTCCTCTTTCGAACCGTGCTACTCAAAAAGCTGTACTACTTTTGTGAGTCGAGATATTCGATTTTTTTCAAAATTTTGTGAGTCGAGGTATTCAATTTTGAAAAACCGAATTTTGGCCAATAAAACATGAAAATTCTCAAAAAATAAATGGCATTTTTTAATTGGAAAAAACGTCCTCTTTCGAACCGTGCTACTCAAAAAGCTGTACTACTTTTCTGAGTCGAGATATTCGATTTTTTTCAAAATTTTGTGAGTCGAGGTATTCAATTTTGAAAAATCGAATTTTGGCCAAAAATACATGAAAATTCTCAAAAAAATTAATGGCCATTTTTTAATTGGAAAAAACGTCCTCTTTCGAACCGTGCTACTCAAAAAGCTGTACTACTTTTCTGAGTCGAGATGTTCGATATTTTTCAAAATTTTGTGAGTCGAGGTATTCAACTTTGAAAAATCGAATTTTGGCCAATAAAACATTAAAATTCTCAAAAAATAAATGGCCATTTTTTAATTGGAAAAAACGTCCTCTTTCGAACCGTGCTACTCAAAAAGCTGTACTACTTTTGTGAGTCGAGATATTCGAATTTTTTCAAAATTTTGTGAGTCGATTTATTCAATTTTGAAAAACCGAATTTTGGCCAATAAAACATGAAAATTCCCAAAAAAAAATAAATGGCCATTTTTTAATTGGAAAAAACGTCCTCTTTCGAACCGTGCTACTCAAAAATCTGTACTTCTTTTGTGAGTCGAGATATTCGATTTTTTTCAAAATTTTGTGAGTCGAGGTATTCAATTTTGAAAAATCGAATTTTGGCCAAAAATACATGAAAATTCTCAAAAAAATAAATGGCAATTTTTTAATTGGAAAAAACGTCCTCTTTCGAACCGTGCTACTCAAAAAGCTGTACTACTTTTCTGAGTCGAGATATTCGATTTTTTTCAAAATTTTATGAGTCGAGGTATTTAATTTTGAAAAATCGAATTTTGGCCAAAAGTACATGAAAATTCACAAAAAAATAAATGGCCATTTTTTAATTGGAAAAAACGTCCTCTTTCGAACCGTGCTACTCAAAAAGCTGTACTACTTTTGTGAGTCGAGATATTCGATTTTTTTTTAAATTTTGTGAGTCGAGGTATTCAATTTTCAAAAACCGAAGTTTGGCCAAAAATACATGAAAATTCTCAAAAAAATAAATGGCAATTTTTTAATTGGAAAAAACGTCCTCTTTCGAACCGTGCTACTCAAAAAGCTGTACTACTTTTCTGAGTCGAGATATTCGATTTTTTTCAAAATTTTGTGAGTCGAGGTATTCAATTTTGAAAAATCGAATTTTGGCCAAAAATACATGAAAATTCTCAAAAAAATAAATGGCCATTTTTTAATTGGAAAAAACGTCCTCTTTCGAACCGTGCTACTCAAAAAGCTGTACTACTTTTGTGAGTCGAGATATTCGATTTTTTTCAAAATTTTGTGAGTCGAGGTATTCAATTTTGAAAAATCGAATTTTGGCCAAAAATACATGAAAATTCTCAAAAAAATAAATGGCCATTTTTTAATTGGAAAAAACGTCCTCTTTCGAACCGTGCTACTCAAAAAGCTGTACTACTTTTCTGAGTCGAGATATTCGATATTTTTCAAAATTTTGTGAGTCGAGGTATTCAATTTTGAAAAATCGAATTTTGGCCAAAAATACATGAAAATTCTCAAAAAAATAAATGTCCATTTTTTAATTGGAAAAAACGTCCTCTTTCGAACTGTGCTACTCAAAAAGCTGTACTACTTTTGTGAGTCGAGATATTCGATTTTTTTCAAAATTTTGTGAGTCGAGGTATTCAATTTTGAAAAATCGAATTTTGGCCAAAAATACATGAAAATTCTCAAAAAAATAAATGGCCATTTTTTAATTGGAAAAAACGTCCTCTTTCGAACCGTGCTACTCAAAATGCTGTACTACTTTTGTGAGTCGAGATATTCGAATTTTTTCAAAATTTTGTGAGTCGAGGTATTCAATTTTGAAAAATCGAATTTTGGCCAATACAACATGAAAATTCCCAAAAAAAAATAAATGGCCATTTTTTAATTGGAAAAAACGTCCTCTTTCGAACCGTGCTACTCAAAAAGCTGTACTTCTTTTGTGAGTCGAGATATTCGATTTTTTTCAAAATTTTGTGAGTCGAGATATTCAATTTTGAAAAATCGAATTTTGGCCAAAAATACATGAAAATTCTCAAAAAAATAAATGGCCATTTTTTCATTGGAAAAAACGTCCTCTTTCGAACCGTGCTACGCAAAAAGCTGTACTACTTTTGTGAGTCCAGATATTCGATTTTTTTCAAAATTTTGTGAGTCGAGGTATTCAATTTTGAAAAATCGAATTTTGGCCAAAAATACATGAAAATTCTTAAAAAAAATAAATCGCCATTTTTTAATTGGAAAAAACGTCCTCTTTCGAACCGTGCTACTTAAAAAGCTGTACTACTTTTGTGAGTCGAGATATTCGATTTTTTTCAAAATTTTGTGAGTCGAGGACTCAATTTTAAAAAACCGAATTTTGGCCAAAAAAACATGAAAATTCTCAAAAAAATAAATGGCCATTTTTTAATTGGAAAAAACGTCCTCTTTCGAACCGTGCTACTCAAAAAGCTGTACTACTTTTGTGTGTCGAGATATTCGATTTTTTTCAAAATTTTGTGAGTCGAGGTATTCAATTTTGAAAAATCGAATTTTGGCCAATAAAACATTAAAATTCTCAAAAAATAAATGGCCATTTTTTAATTGGAAAAAACGTCCTCTTTTGAACCGTGCTACTCAAAAAGCTGTACTACTTTTGTGAGTCGAGATATTCGAATTTTTTCAAAATTTTGTGAGTCGATTTATTCAATTTTGAAAAACCGAATTTTGGCCAATAAAACATGAAAATTCCCAAAAAAATAAATGGCCATTTTTTAATTGGAAAAAACGTCCTCTTTCGAACCGTGCTACTCAAAAATCTGTACTTCTTTTGTGAGTCGAGATATTCGATTTTTTTCAAAATTTTGTGAGTCGAGGTATTCAATTTTGAAAAATCGAATTTTGGCCAAAAATACATGAAAATTCTCAAAAAAATAAATGGCAATTTTTTAATTGGAAAAAACGTCCTCTTTCGAACCGTGCTACTCAAAAAGCTGTACTACTTTTCT
Organism: Sarcophaga carnaria; assembly: GCA_958299815.1. Taxonomy (NCBI): domain Eukaryota; kingdom Metazoa; phylum Arthropoda; class Insecta; order Diptera; family Sarcophagidae; genus Sarcophaga; species Sarcophaga carnaria. The sequence continues at coordinate 31,868,025 of OY283151.1, forward strand.
GAGTCGAGATATTCGATTTTTTTCAAAATTTTATGAGTCGAGGTATTTAATTTTGAAAAATCGAATTTTGGCCAAAAGTACATGAAAATTCACAAAAAAATAAATGGCCATTTTTTAATTGGAAAAAACGTCCTCTTTCGAACCGTGCTACTCAAAAAGCTGTACTACTTTTGTGAGTCGAGATATTCGATTTTTTTTTAAATTTTGTGAGTCGAGGTATTCAATTTTCAAAAACCGAAGTTTGGCCAAAAATACATGAAAATTCTCAAAAAAATAAATGGCCATTTTTTAATTGGAAAAAACGTCCTCTTTCGAACCGTGCTACTCAAAAAGCTGTACTACTTTTGTGTGTCGAGATATTCGATTTTTTTCAAAATTTTGTGAGTCGAGGTATTCAATTTTGAAAAATCGAATTTTGGCCAATAAAACATTAAAATTCTCAAAAAATAAATGGCCATTTTTTAATTGGAAAAAACGTCCTCTTTCGAACCGTGCTACTCAAAAAGCTGTACTACTTTTGTGAGTCGAGATATTCGAATTTTTTCAAAATTTTGTGAGTCGATTTATTCAATTTTGAAAAACCGAATTTTGGCCAATAAAACATGAAAATTCCCAAAAAAATAAATGGCCATTTTTTAATTGGAAAAAACGTCCTCTTTCGAACCGTGCTACTCAAAAATCTGTACTTCTTTTGTGAGTCGAGATATTCGATTTTTTTCAAAATTTTGTGAGTCGAGGTATTCAATTTTGAAAAATCGAATTTTGGCCAAAAATACATGAAAATTCTCAAAAAAATAAATGGCAATTTTTTAATTGGAAAAAACGTCCTCTTTCGAACCGTGCTACTCAAAAAGCTGTACTACTTTGTGAGTCGAGATATTCGATTTTTTTTTAAATTTTGTGAGTCGAGGTATTCAATTTTCAAAAACCGAAGTTTGGCCAAAAATACATGAAAATTCTCAAAAAAATAAATGGCAATTTTTTAATTGGAAAAAACGTCCTCTTTCGAACCGTGCTACTCAAAAAGCTGTACTACTTTTGTGAGTCGAGATATTCGATTTTTTTCAAAATTTTGTGAGTCGAGGTATTCAATTTTGAAAAATCGAATTTTGGCCAAAAATACATGAAAATTCTCAAAAAAATAAATGGCCATTTCTTAATTGGAAAAAACGTCCTCTTTCGAACCGTGCTACTCAAAAAGCTGTACTACTTTTCTGAGTCGAGATATTCGATATTTTTCAAAATTTTGTGAGTCGAGGTATTCAATTTTGAAAAATCGAATTTTGGCCAAAAATACATGAAAATTCTCAAAAAAATAAATGTCCATTTTTTAATTGGAAAAAACGTCCTCTTTCGAACCGTGCTACTCAAAAAGCTGTACTACTTTTGTGAGTCGAGATATTCGATTTTTTTCAAAATTTTGTGAGTCGAGGTATTCAATTTTGAAAAATCGAATTTTGGCCAAAAATACATGAAAATTCTCAAAAAAATAAATGGCCATTTTTTAATTGGAAAAAACGTCCTCTTTCGAACCGTGCTACTCACAATGCTGTACTACTTTTGTGAGTCGAGATATTCGAATTTTTTCAAAATTTTGTGAGTCGAGGTATTCAATTTTGAAAAATCGAATTTTGGCCAATACAACATGAAAATTCCCAAAAAAAAATAAATGGCCATTTTTTAATTGGAAAAAACGTCCTCTTTCGAACCGTGCTACTCAAAAAGCTGTACTTCTTTTGTGAGTCGAGATATTCGATTTTTTTCAAAATTTTGTGAGTCGAGGTATTCAATTTTGAAAAATCGAATTTTGGCCAAAAATACATGAAAATTCTCAAAAAAATAAATGGCCATTTTTTCATTGGAAAAAACGTCCTCTTTCGAACCGTGCTACGCAAAAAGCTGTACTACTTTTGTGAGTCCAGATATTCGATTTTTTTCAAAATTTTGTGAGTCGAGGTATTCAATTTTGAAAAATCGAATTTTGGCCAAAAATACATGAAAATTCTTAAAAAAAATAAATGGCCATTTTTTAATTGGAAAAACGTCCTCTTTCGAACCGTGCTACTTAAAAAGCTGTACTACTTTTGTGAGTCGAGATATTCGATTTTTTTCAAAATTTTGTGAGTCGAGGATTCAATTTTAAAAAACCGAATTTTGGCCAAAAAAACATGAAAATTCTCAAAAAAATAAATGGCCATTTTTTAATTGGAAAAAACGCCCTCTTTCGAACCGTGCTACTCAAAAAGCTGTACTACTTTTGTGTGTCGAGATATTCGATTTTTTTCAAAATTTTGTGAGTCGAGGTATTCAATTTTGAAAAATCGAATTTTGGCCAAAAATACATGAAAATTCTCAAAAAAATAAATGGCCATTTTTTCATTGGAAAAAACGTCCTCTTTCGAACCGTGCTACTCAAAAAGCTGTACTACTTTTCTGAGTCGAGATATTCGATTTTTTTCAAAATTTTGTGAGTCGAGGATTCAATTTTAAAAAACCGAATTTTGGCCAAAAAAACATGAAAATTCTCAAAAAAATAAATGGCCATTTTTTAATTGGAAAAAACGTCCTCTTTCGAACCGTGCTACTCAAAAAGCTTTACTACTTTTGTGAGTCGAGATATTCGATTTTTTTCAAAATTTTGTGAGTCGAGGTATTCAATTATGAAAAATCGAATTTTGGCCAAAAATACATGAAAATTCTCAAAAAAATAAATGGCCATTTTTTAATTGGAAAAAACGTCCTCTTTCGAACCGTGCTACTCAAAAAGCTTTACTACTTTTGTGAGTCGAGATATTCGATTTTTTTCAAAATTTTGTGAGTCGAGGTATTCAATTTTGAAAAATCGAATTTTGGCCAAAAATACATGAAAATTCTCAAAAAAATAAATGGCCATTTTATAATTGGAAAAAACGTCCTCTTTCGAACCGTGCTACTCAAAAAGCTGTACTACTTTTCTGAGTCGAGATATTCGATATTTTTCAAAATTTTGTGAGTCGAGGTATTCAATTTTGAAAAATCGAATTTTGGCCAAAAGTACATGAAAATTCTCAAAAAAATAAATGGCCATTTTTTAATTGGAAAAAACGACCTCTTTCGAACCGTGCTACGCAAAAAGATGTACTACTTTTGTGAGTCGAGATATTCGATGTTTTTCAAAATTTTGTGAGTCGAGGTATTCAATTTTGAAAAATCGAATTTTGGCCAAAAATACATGAAAATTCACAAAAAAATAAATGTCCATTTTTTAATTGGAAAAAACGTCCTCTTTCGAACCGTGCTACTCAAAATGCTGTACTACTTTTGTGAGTCGAGATATTCGATTTTTTCAAAATTTTGTGAGTCGAGGTATTCAATTTTGAAAAATCGAATTTTGGCCAAAAATACATGAAAATTCTTAAAAAAATAAATGGCCATTTTTTAATTGGAAAAAACGTCCTCTTTCGAACCGTGCTACTTAAAAAGCTGTACTACTTTTGTGAGTCGAGATATTCGATTTTTTTCAAAATTTTGTGAGTCGAGGATTCAATTTTAAAAAACCGAATTTTGGCCAAAAAAACATGAAAATTCTCAAAAAAATAAATGGCCATTTTTTAATTGGAAAAAACATCCTCTTTCTAACCGTGCTATTCAAAAAGCTGTACTACTTTTGTGTGTCGAGATATTCGATTTTTTTCAAAATTTTGTGAGTCGAGGTATTCAATTTTGAAAAATCGAATTTTGGCCAAAAGTACATGAAAATTCACAAAAAAATAAATGGCCATTTTTTAATTGGAAAAAACGTCCTCTTTCGAACCGTGCTACTCAAAAAGCTGTACTACTTTTGTGAGTCGAGATATTCGATTATTTTTAAAATTTTGTGAGTCGAGGTATTCAATTTTCAAAAACCGAATTTTGGCCAAAAAACATGAAAATTTTCAAAAAAATAAATGGCCATTTTTTAATTGAAAAAAACGTCCTCTTTCGAACCGTGCTACTCAAAAAGCTGTACTACTTTTGTGTGTCGAGATATTCGATTTTTTTCAAAATTTTGTGAGTCGAGGTAATCAATTTTGAAAAATCGAATTTTGGCCAAAAATACATGAAAATTCACAAAAAAATAAATGGCCATTTTTTAATTGGAAAAAACGTACTCTTTCGAACCGTGCTACTCAAAAAGCTGTACTACCTTTGTGAGTCGAGATATTCGATTTTTTTCAAAATTTTGTGAGTCGAGGTATTCAATTTTGAAAAACCGAATTTTGGCCAAAAAACATGAAAATTCTCAAAAAAATAAATGGCAATTTTTTAATTGCAAAAAACGTCCTCTTTCGAACCGTGCTACTCAAAAAGCTGTACTACTTTTGTGAGTTGAGATATTCGATTTTTTTCAAAATTTTGTGAGTCGGGGTATTCAATTTTGAAAAATCGAATTTTGGCCAAAAATACATGAAAATTCTCAAAAAAATAAATGGCCATTTTTTAATTGGAAAAAAACGTCCTCTTTCGAACCGTGCTACTCAAAAAGCTGTACTACTTTTGTGAGTCGAGATATTCGATTTTTTTCAAAATTTTGTGAGTCGAGGTATTCAATTTTGAAAAATCGAATTTTAGCCAAAAATACATAATAATTCTTAAAAAAATAAATGGCCATTTTTTAATTGGAAAAAACGTCCTCTTTCGAACCGTGCTACCCAAAAAGCTGTACTACTTTTGTGAGTCGAGATATTCGATTTTTTTCAAAATTTTGTGAATCGAGGTATTCAATTTTGAAAAATGGAATTTTGGCCAAAAATACATGAAAATTCCCAAAAAAAATAAATGGCCATCTTTTAATTGGAAAAAACGTCCTCTTTCGAACCGTGCTACTCAAAAAGCTGTACTTCTTTTTTGAGTCGAGATATTCGATTTTTTTCAAAATTTTGTGAGTCGAGGTATTCAATTTTAAAAATCGAATTTTGGCCAAAAATACATGAAAATTCTCAAAAAAATAAATGGCCATTTTTTAATTGGAAAAAACGCCCTCTTTCGAACCGTGCTACTCAAAAAGCTGTACTACTTTTCTGAGTCGAGATATTCGAATTTTTTCAAAATTTTGTGAGTCGAGGTATTCAATTTTGAAAAATCGAATTTTGGCCAAAATACATGAAAATTCTCAAAAAAATAAATGGCCATTTTTTAATTGGAAAAAACGTCCTCTTTCGAACCGTGCTACTCAAAATTCTGTACTACTTTTGTGAGTCGAGATATTCGAATTTTTTCAAAATTTTGTGAGTCGAGGTATTCAATTTTGAAAAATCGAATTTTGGCCAAAAATACATGAAAATTCTCAAAAATATAAATGGCCATTTTTTAATTGGAAAAAACGTCCTCTTTCGAACCGTGCTACGCAAAAAGTTGTACTACTTTTGTGAGTCGAGATATTCGATTTTTTTCAAAATTTTGTGAGTCGAGGTATTCAATTTTGAAAAATCGAATTTTGGCCAAAAATACATGAAAATTCTTAAAAAAATAAATGGCCATTTTTTAATTGGAAAAAACGTCCTCTTTCGAACCGTGCTACTTAAAAAGCTGTACTACTTTTGTGAGTCGAGATATTCGATTTTTTTCAAAATTTTGTGAGTCGAGGATGCAATTTTAAAAAACCGAATTTTGGCCAAAAAAACATGAAAATTCTCAAAAAAATAAATGGCCATTTTTTAATTGGAAAAAACTTCCTCTTTCGAACCGTGCTACTCAAAAAGCTGTACTACTTTTGTGAGTCGAGATATTCGATTTTTTTTAAAATTTTGTGAGTCGAGGTATTCAATTTTCAAAAACCGAATTTTGGCCAAAAACATGAAAATTTTCAAAAAAAATAAATGGCCATTTTTTAATTGAAAAAAACGTCCTCTTTCGAACCGTGCTACTCAAAAAGCTGTACTACTTTTGTGAGTCGAGATATTCGATTTTTTTCAAAATTTTGTGAGTCGACGTATTCAATTTTGAAAAATCGAATTTTGGCCAAAAATACATGAAAATTCTCAAAAAAATAAATGGCCATTTTTTCATTGGAAAAAACGTCCTCTTTCGAACCGTGCTACTCAAAAAGCTGTACTACTTTTCTGAGTCGAGATATTCGATTTTTTTCAAAATTTTGTGAATCGAGGTATTCAATTTTGAAAAATCGAATTTTGGCCAAAAATACATTAAAATTCTTAAAAAAATAAATGTCCATTTTTTAATTGGAAAAAACGTCCTCTTTCGAACCGTGCTACATAAAAAGCTGTACTACTTTTGTGAGTCGATATAATCGATTTTTTTCAAAATTTTGTGAGTCGAGGTATTCAATTTTAAAAAACCGAATTTTGGCCAAAAAAAAACATGAAAATTCTCAAAAAAATAAATGGCCATTTTTTAATTGGAAAAAACGTCCTCTTTCGAACCGTGCTACTCAAAAAGCTGTACTGCTTTTGTGAGTCGAGATATTCGATTTTTTTCAAAATTTTGTGAGTCGAGGTATTCAATTTTGAAAAACCGAATTTTGGCCAATAAAACATGAAAATTCCCAAAAAAAAAATAAATAGCCATTTTTTAATTGGAAAAAACGTCCTCTTTCGAACCGTGCTACTCAAAAAGCTGTACTTCTTTTGTGAGTCGAGATATTCGATTTTTTTCAAAATTTTGTGAGTCGAGGTATTCAATTTTGAAAAATCGAATTTTGGCCAAAAATACATGAAAATTCCCAAAAAAAATAAATGGCCATTTTTTAATTGGAAAAAACGTCCTCTTTCGAACCGTGCTACTCAAAAAGCTGTACTTCTTTTTTGAGTCGAGATATTCGATGTTTTTCAAAATTTTGTGAGTCGAGGTATTCAATTTTAAAAATCGAATTTTGGCCAAAAATACATGAAAATTCTCAAAAAAATAAATGGCCATTTTTTAATTGGAAAAAACGCCCTCTTTCGAACCGTGCTACTCAAAATTCTGTACTACTTTTGTGAGTCGAGATATTCGAATTTTTTCAAAATTTTGTGAGTCGAGGTATTCAATTTTGAAAAATCGAATTTTGGCCAAAAATACATGAAAATTCTCAAAAATATAAATGGCCATTTTTTAATTGAAAAAACGTCCTCTTTCGAACCGTGCTACGCAAAAAGTTGTACTACTTTTGTGAGTCGAGATATTCGATTTTTTTCAAAATTTTGTGAGTCGAGGATTCAATTTTAAAAAACCGAATTTTGGCCAAAAAAACATGAAAATTCTCAAAAAAATAAATGGCCATTTTTTAATTGGAAAAAACGTCCTCTTTCGAACCGTGCTACTCAAAAAGCTGTACTACTTTTGTGAGTCGAGATATTCGATTTTTTTTAAAATTTTGTGAGTCGAGGTATTCAATTTTCAAAAACCGAATTTTGGCCAAAAAACATGAAAATTTTCAAAAAAAATAAATGGCCATTTTCTAATTGAAAAAAACGTCCTCTTTCGAACCGTGCTACTCAAGAAGCTGTACTACTTTTGTGAGTCGAGATATCCGATTTTTTTCAAAATTTTGTGAGTCGAGGTATTCAATTTTGAAAAATCGAATTTTGGCCAAAAATACATGAAAATTCTCAAAAAAATAAATGGCCATTTTTTCATTGGAAAAAACGTCCTCTTTCGAACCGTGCTACTCAAAAAGCTGTACTACTTTTCTGAGTCGAGATATTCGATTTTTTTCAAAATTTTGTGAATCGAGGTATTCAATTTTGAAAAATCGAATTTTGGCCAAAAATACATTAAAATTCTTAAAAAAATAAATGGCCATTTTTTAATTGGAAAAAACGTCCTCTTTCGAACCGTGCTACCTAAAAAGCTGTACTACTTTTGTGAGTCGAGATAATCGATTTTTTTCAAAATTTTGTGAGTCGAGGTATTCAATTTTAAAAAACCGAATTTTGGCCAAAAAAACATGAAAATTCTCAAAAAAATAAATGGCCATTTTTTAATTGAAAAAAACGTCCTCTTTCGAACCGTGCTACTCAAAAAGCTGTACTACTTATGTGAGTCGAGATATTCGAATTTTTTCAAAATTTTGTGAGTCGAGGTATTCAATTTTGAAAAATCGAATTTTGGCCAAAAATACATGAAAATTCTCAAAAAAATAAATGTCCATTTTTTAATTGGAAAAAACGTCCTCTTTCGAACCGTGCTACTCAAAAAGCTGTACTACTTTTGTGAGTCGAGATATTCGATTTTTTTCCAAATTTTGTGAGTTGAGGTATTCAATTTTGAAAAATCGAATTTTGGCCAAAAATACATGAAAATTCTCAAAAAAATAAATGGCCATTTTTTAATTGGAAAAAACGTCCTATTTCGAACCGTGCTACACAAAAAGCTGTACTACTTTTGTGAGTCGAGATATTCGATTTTTTTCAAAATTTTGTGAGTCGAGGTATTCAATTTTGAAAAATCGAATTTTGGCCAAAAATACATGAAAATTCTCAAAAAAATAAATGGCCATTTTTTAATTGGAAAAAACGTCCTCTTTCGAACCGTGCTACTCAAAATGCTGTACTACTTTTGTAAGTCGAGATATTCGAATTTTTTCAAAATTTTGTGAGTCGAGGTATTCAATTTTGAAAAATCGAATTTTGGCCAAAAATACATGAAAATTCTAAAAAAAATAAATGGCCATTTTTTAATTGGAAAAAAACGTCCTCTTTCGAACCGTGCTACTCAAAAAGCTGTACTACTTTTGTGAGTCGAGATATTCGATTTTTTTTAAAATTTTGTGAGTCGAGGTATTCAATTTTCAAAAACCGAATTTTGGCCAAAAAACATGAAAATTTTCAAAAAAATAAATGGCCATTTTTAAATTGAAAAAAACGTCCTCTTTCGAACCGTGCTACTCAAAAAGCTGTACTACTTTTGTGAGTCTAGATATTAGATTTTTTTCAAAATTTTGTGAGTCGAGGTATTCAATTTTGAAAAATCGAATTTTGGCCAAAAATACATGAAAATTCTCAAAAAAATAAATGGCCATTTTTTCATTGGAAAAAACGTCCTCTTTCGAACCGTGCTACTCAAAAAGCTGTACTACTTTTCTGAGTCGAGATATTCGATTTTTTTCAAAATTTTGTGAATCGAGGTATTCAATTTTGAAAAATCGAATTTTGGCCAAAAATACGTGAAAATTCTTAAAAAAATAAATGGCCATTTTTTAATTGGAAAAAACGACCTCTTTCGAACCGTGCTACCTAAAAAGCTGTACTACTTTTGTGAGTCGAGATATTCGATTTTTTTCAAAATTTTGTGAGTCGAGGTATTCAATTTTAAAAAACCGAATTTTGGCCAAAAATACATGAAAATTCTTAAAAAAATAAATGGCCATTTTTTAATTGGAAAAAACGTCCTCTTTCGAACCGTGCTACTGAAAAAGCTGTACTACTTTTCTGAGTCGAGATATTCGATTTTTTTCAAAATTTTGTGAGTCGAGGATTCAATTTTAAAAAAACCGAATTTTGGCCAAAAAAACATGAAAATTCTCAAAAAAATAAATGGCCATTTTTTAATTGGAAAAAACGTCCTCTTTCGAACCGTGCTACTCAAAAAGTTGTACTACTTTTGTGTGTCGAGATATTCGATTTTTTCAAAATTTTGTGAGTCGAGGTATTCAATTTTGAAAAATCTAATTTTGGCCAAAAATACATGAAAATTCTCAAAAAAATAAATGGCCATTTTTTAATTGGAAAAATGTCCTCTTTCGAACCGTGCTACTCAAAAAGCTGTACTACTTTTCTGAGTCGAGATATTCGATTTTTTTCAAAATTTTGTGAGTCGAGGTATTCAATTTTGAAAAATCGAATTTTGGCCAAAAATACATGAAAATTCTCAAAAAAATAAATGGCCATTTTTTAATTGGAAAAAACGTCCTCTTTCGAACCGTGCTACTCAAAATGCTGTACTACTTTTGTGAGTCGAGATATTCGAATTTTTTCAAAATTTTGTGAGTCGAGGTATTCAATTTTGAAAAATCGAATTTTGGCCAAAAATACATGAAAATTCACAAAAAAATAAATGTTCACTTTTTAATTGGAAAAAACGTCCTCTTTCGAACCGTGCTACTCAAAAGGCTGTACTACTTTTGTGAGTCGAGATATTCGATTTTTTTCAAAATTTTGTGGGTCGAGGTATTCAATTTTGAAAAATCGAATTTTGGCCAAAAATACATGAAAATTCTCAAAAAAATAAATGCCATTTTTTAATTGGAAAAAACGTCCTCTTTCGAACCGTGCTACTCAAAAAGCTGTACTACTTTTCTGAGTCGAGATATTCGATATTTTTCAAAATTTTGTGAGTCCAGGTATTCAATTTTGAAAAATCGAATTTTGGCCAAAAATACATGAAAATTCTCAAAAAAATAAATGGCCATTTTTTAATTGGAAAAAACGTCCTCTTTCGAACCGTGCTACGCAAAAAGCTGTACTACTTTTGTGAGTCGAGATATTCGATTTTTTTCAAAATTTTGTGAGTCGAGGTATTCAATTTTGAAAAATCGAATTTTGGCCAAAAATACATGAAAATTCTTAAAAAAATAAATGGCCATTTTTTAATTGGAAAAAACGTCCTCTTTCGAACCGTGCTACTGAAAAAGCTGTACTACTTTTGTGAGTCGAGATATTCGATTTTTTTCAAAATTTTGTGAGTCGAGGATTCAATTTTAAAAAACCGAATTTTGGCCAAAAAAACATGAAAATTCTCAAAAAAATAAATGGCCATTTTTTAATTGGAAAAAACGTCCTCTTTCGAACCGTGCTACTCAAAAAGCTGTACTACTTTTGTGAGTCGAGATATTCGATTTTTTTCAAAATTTTGTGAGTCGAGGTATTCAATTTTGAAAAATCGAATTTTGGCCAAAAATACATGAAAATTCACAAAAAAAATAAATGTTCACTTTTTAATTGGAAAAAAGGTCCTCTTTCGAACCGTGCTACTCAAAAAGCTGTACTACTTTTGTGAGTCGAGATATTCGATTTTTTCAAAATTTTGTGAGTCGAGGTATTCAATTTTGAAAAATCGAATTTTGGCCAAAAATACATGAAAATTCTCAAAAAAATAAATGGCCATTTTTTAATTGGAAAAAACGTCCTCTTTCGAACCGTGCTACTCAAAAAGCTGTACTACTTTTCTGAGTCGAGATATTCGATATTTTTCAAAATTTTGTGAGTCCAGGTATTCAATTTTGAAAAATCGAATTTTGGCCAAAAATACATGAAAATTCTCAAAAAAATAAATGGCCATTTTTTAATTGGAAAAAACGTCCTCTTTCGAACCGTGCTACGCAAAAAGCTGTACTACTTTTGTGAGTCGAGATATTCGATTTTTTTCAAAATTTTGTGAGTCGAGGTATTCAATTTTGAAAAATCGAATTTTGGCCAAAAATACATGAAAATTCTTAAAAAAATAAATGGCCATTTTTTAATTGGAAAAAACGTCCTCTTTCGAACCGTGCTACTGAAAAAGCTGTACTACTTTTCTGAGTCGAGATATTCGATTTTTTTCAAAATTTTGTGAGTCGAGGATTCAATTTTAAAAAAACCGAATTTTGGCCAAAAAAACATGAAAATTCTCAAAAAAATAAATGGCCATTTTTTAATTGGAAAAAACGTCCTCTTTCGAACCGTGCTACTCAAAAAGTTGTACTACTTTTGTGTGTCGAGATATTCGATTTTTTCAAAATTTTGTGAGTCGAGGTATTCAATTTTAAAAAACCGAATTTTGCCCAAAAAAAATGAAAATTCCCAAAAAAATAAATGGCCATTTTTTAATTGGAAAAAACGTCCTCTTTCGAACCGTGCTACTCAAAAAGCTGTACTACTTATGTGAGTCGAGATATTCGAATTTTTTCAAAATTTTGTGAGTCGAGGTATTCAATTTTGAAAAATCGAATTTTGGCCAAAAATACATGAAAATTCACAAAAAAATAAATGTCCATTTTTTAATTGGAATAAACGTCCTCTTTCGAACCGTGGTACTCAAAAAGCTGTACTACTTTTGTGAGTCGAGATATTCGATTTTTTTCAAAATTTTGTGAGTCGAGGTATTCAAGTTTGAAAAATCGAATTTTGGCCAAAAATACATGAAAATTCTCAAAAAATAAATGGCCATTTTTTAATTGGAAAAAACGTCCTCTTTCGAACCGTGCTACTCAAAAAGCTGTACTACTTTTGTGAGTCGAGATATTCGATTTTTTTCAAAATTTTGTGAGTCGAGGTATTCAATTTTGAAAAACCGAATTTTGGCCAAAAAACATGAAAATTTTCAAAAAAATAAATGGCCATTTTTTAATTGGAAAAAACGTCCTCTTTCGAACCGTGCTACTCAAAAAGCTGTACTACTTTTGTGAGTCGAGATATTCGATTTTTTTCAAAATTTTGTGAGTCGAGGTATTCAATTTTGAAAAACCGAATTTTGGCCAATAAAACATGAAAATTCCCAAAAAAAATAAATGTCCATTTTTTAATTGGAAAAAACGTCCTCTTTCGAACCGTGCTACTCAAAAAGCTGTACTTCTTTTGTGAGTCGAGATATTCGATTTTTTTCAAAATTTTGTGAGTCGAGGTATTCAATTTTGAAAAATCGAATTTTGGCCAAAAATACATGAAAATTCTCAAAAAAATAAATGGCCATTTTTTAATTGGAAAAAACGTCCTCTTTCGAACCGTGCTACTCAAAAAGCTGTATTTACTTTTCTGAGTCGAGATATTCGATTTTTTTCAAAATTTTGTGTGTCGAGGTATTCAATTTGAAAAATCGAATTTTGGCCAAAAATACATGAAAATTCTCAAAAAAAATAAATGGCCATTTTTTAATTGGAAAAAACGTCCTCTTTCGAACCGTGCTACTCAAAAAGCTGTACTACTTATGTGAGTCGAGATATTCGAATTTTTTCAAAATTTTGTGAGTCGAGGTATTCAATTTTGAAAAATCGAATTTTGGCCAAAAATACATGAAAATTCACAAAAAAATAAATGTCCATTTTTTAATTGGAAAAAACGTCCTCTTTCGAACCGTGCTACTCAAAAAGCTGTACTACTTTTGTGAGTCGAGATATTCGATTTTTTTCAAAATTTTGTGAGTCGAGGTATTCAATTTTGAAAAATCGAATTTTGGCCAAAAATACATGAAAATTCACAAAAAATAACTGTTCACTTTTTAATTGGAAAAAAGGTCCTCTTTCGAACCGTGCTACTCAAAAAGCTGTACTACTTTTGTGAGTCGAGATATTCGATTTTTTTCAAAATTTTGTGAGTCGAGGTATTCAATTTTGAAAAATCGAATTTTGGCCAAAAATACATGAAAATTCTCAAAAAAATAAATGGCCATTTTTTAATTGGAAAAAACGTCCTCTTTCGAACCGTGCTACTCAAAAAGCTGTATTACTTTTCTGAGTCGAGATATTCGATTTTTTTCAAAATTTTGTGTGTCGAGGTATTCAATTTTGAAAAATCGAATTTTGGCCAAAAATACATGAAAATTCTCAAAAAAAATAAATGGCCATTTTTTAATTGGAAAAAAACGTCCTCTTTCGAACCGTGCTACTCAAAAAGCTGTACTACTTATGTGAGTCGAGATATTCGAATTTTTTCAAAATTTTGTGAGTCGAGGTATTCAATTTTGAAAAATCGAATTTTGGCCAAAAAATACATGAAAATTCACAAAAAAATAAATGTCCATTTTTTAATTGGAAAAAACGTCCTCTTTCGAACCGTGCTACTCAAAAAGCTGTACTACTTTTGTGAGTCGAGATATTCGATTTTTTTCAAAATTTTGTGAGTCGAGGTATTCAATTTTGAAAAATCGAATTTTGGCCAAAAATACATGAAAATTCACAAAAAAATAACTGTTCACTTTTTAATTGGAAAAAAGGTCCTCTTTCGAACCGTGCTACTCAAAAAGCTGTACTACTTTTGTGAGTCGAGATATTCGATTTTTTTCAAAATTTTGTGAGTCGAGGTATTCAATTTTGAAAAATCGAATTTTGGCCAAAAATACATGAAAATTCTCAAAAAAATAAATGGCCATTTTTTAATTGGAAAAAACGTCCTCTTTCGAACCGTGCTACTCAAAAAGCTGTACTACTTTTCTGAGTCGAGATATTCGATATTTTTCAAAATTTTGTGAGTCCAGGTATTCAATTTTGAAAAATCGAATTTTGGCCAAAAATACATGAAAATTCTCAAAAAAATAAATGGCCATTTTTTAATTGGAAAAAACGTCCTCTTTCGAACCGTGCTACGCAAAAAGCTGTACTACTTTTGTGAGTCGAGATATTCGATTTTTTTCAAAATTTTGTGAGTCGAGGTATTCAATTTTGAAAAATCGAATTTTGGCCAAAAATACATGAAAATTCTTAAAAAAATAAATGGCCATTTTTTAATTGGAAAAAACGTCCTCTTTCGAACCGTGCTACTGAAAAGGCTGTACTACTTTTCTGAGTCAAGATATTCGATTTTTTTCAAAATTTTGTGAGTCGAGGATTCAATTTTAAAAAAACCGAATTTTGGCCAAAAAAACATGACAATTCTCAAAAAAATAAATGGCCATTTTTTAATTGGAAAAAACGTCCTCTTTCGAACCGTGCTACTCAAAAAGTTGTACTACTTTTGTGTGTCGAGATATTCGATTTTTCAAAATTTTGTGAGTCGAGGTATTCAATTTAAAAAAACCGAATTTTGGCCAAAAAAACATGAAAATTCCCAAAAAAATAAATGGCCATTTTTTAATTGGAAAAAACGTCCTCTTTCGAACCGTGCTACTCAAAAAGCTGTACTACTTATGTGAGTCGAGATATTCGAATTTTTTCAAAATTTTGTGAGTCGAGGTATTTCAATTTTGAAAAATCGAATTTTGGCCAAAAATACATGGAAATTCACAAAAAAATAAATGTCCATTTTTTAATTGGAAAAAACGTCCTCTTTCGAACCGTGGTACTCAAAAAGCTGTACTACTTTTGTGAGTCGAGATATTCGATTTTTTTCAAAATTTTGTGAGTCGAGGTATTCAAGTTTGAAAAATCGAATTTTGGCCAAAAATACATGAAAATTCTCAAAAAATAAATGGCCATTTTTTAATTGGAAAAAACGTCCTCTTTCGAACCGTGCTACTCAAAAAGCTGTACTACTTTTGTGAGTCGAGATATTCGATTTTTTTCAAAATTTTGTGAGTCGAGGTATTCAATTTTGAAAAATCGAATTTTGGCCAAAAATACATGAAAATTCTCAAAAAAATAAATGGCCATTTTTTAATTGGAAAAAACGTCCTCTTTCGAACCGTGCTACTCAAAATGCTGTACTACTTTTGTGAGTCGAGATATTCGAATTTTTTCAAAATTTTGTGAGTCGAGGTATTCAATTTTGAAAAATCGAATTTTGGCCAAAAATACATGAAAATTCACAAAAAAATAAATGTTCACTTTTTAATTGGAAAAAAACGTCCTCTTTCGAACCGTGCTACTCAAAAGGCTGTACTACTTTTGTGAGTCGAGATATTCGATTTTTTTCAAAATTTTG
Source organism: Sarcophaga carnaria (assembly GCA_958299815.1). Classification (NCBI taxonomy): domain Eukaryota; kingdom Metazoa; phylum Arthropoda; class Insecta; order Diptera; family Sarcophagidae; genus Sarcophaga; species Sarcophaga carnaria. Next base: position 31,883,534 of record OY283151.1, read on the forward strand.
TGGGTCGAGGTATTCAATTTTGAAAAATCGAATTTTGGCCAAAAATACATGAAAATTCTCAAAAAAATAAATGCCATTTTTTAATTGGAAAAAACGTCCTCTTTCGAACCGTGCTACTCAAAAAGCTGTACTACTTTTCTGAGTCGAGATATTCGATATTTTTCAAAATTTTGTGAGTCCAGGTATTCAATTTTGAAAAATCGAATTTTGGCCAAAAATACATGAAAATCTCAAAAAAATAAATGGCCATTTTTTAATTGGAAAAAACGTCCTCTTTCGAACCGTGCTACGCAAAAAGCTGTACTACTTTTGTGAGTCGAGATATTCGATTTTTTTCAAAATTTTGTGAGTCGAGGTATTCAATTTTGAAAAATCGAATTTTGGCCAAAAATACATGAAAATTCTTAAAAAAATAAATGGCCATTTTTTAATTGGAAAAAACGTCCTCTTTCGAACCGTGCTAAAAACGTCCTCTTTCGAACCGTGCTACTGAAAAAGCTGTACTACTTTTGTGAGTCGAGATATTCGATTTTTTTCAAAATTTTGTGAGTCGAGGATTCAATTTTAAAAAACCGAATTTTGGCCAAAAAAACATGAAAATTCTCAAAAAAATAAATGGCCATTTTTTAATTGGAAAAAACGTCCTCTTTCGAACCGTGCTACTCAAAAAGCTGTACTACTTTTGTGAGTCGAGATATTCGATTTTTTTCAAAATTTTGTGAGTCGAGGTATTCAATTTTGAAAAATCGAATTTTGGCCAAAAATACATGAAAATTCACAAAAAAATAAATGTTCACTTTTTAATTGGAAAAAAGGTCCTCTTTCGAACCGTGCTACTCAAAAAGCTGTACTACTTTTGTGAGTCGAGATATTCGATTTTTTTCAAAATTTTGTGAGTCGAGGTATTCAATTTTGAAAAATCGAATTTTGGCCAAAAATACATGAAAATTCTCAAAAAAATAAATGGCCATTTTTTAATTGGAAAAAACGTCCTCTTTCGAACCGTGCTACTCAAAAAGCTGTACTACTTTTCTGAGTCGAGATATTCGATATTTTTCAAAATTTTGTGAGTCCAGGTATTCAATTTTGAAAAATCGAATTTTGGCCAAAAATACATGAAAATTCTCAAAAAAATAAATGGCCATTTTTTAATTGGAAAAAACGTCCTCTTTCGAACCGTGCTACGCAAAAAGCTGTACTACTTTTGTGAGTCGAGATATTCGATTTTTTTCAAAATTTTGTGAGTCGAGGTATTCAATTTTGAAAAATCGAATTTTGGCCAAAAATACATGAAAATTCTTAAAAAAATAAATGGCCATTTTTTAATTGGAAAAAACGTCCTCTTTCGAACCGTGCTACTGAAAAAGCTGTACTACTTTTCTGAGTCGAGATATTCGATTTTTTTCAAAATTTTGTGAGTCGAGGATTCAATTTTAAAAAACCGAATTTTGGCCAAAAAAACATGAAAATTCTCAAAAAAATAAATGGCCATTTTTTAATTGGAAAAAACGTCCTCTTTCGAACCGTGCTACTCAAAAAGTTGTACTACTTTTGTGTGTCGAGATATTCGATTTTTTCAAAATTTTGTGAGTCGAGGTATTCAATTTTAAAAAACCGAATTTTGCCCAAAAAAAATGAAAATTCCCAAAAAAATAAATGGCCATTTTTTAATTGGAAAAAACGTCCTCTTTCGAACCGTGCTACTCAAAAAGCTGTACTACTTATGTGAGTCGAGATATTCGAATTTTTTCAAAATTTTGTGAGTCGAGGTATTCAATTTTGAAAAATCGAATTTTGGCCAAAAATACATGAAAATTCACAAAAAAATAAATGTCCATTTTTTAATTGGAATAAACGTCCTCTTTCGAACCGTGGTACTCAAAAAGCTGTACTACTTTTGTGAGTCGAGATATTCGATTTTTTTCAAAATTTTGTGAGTCGAGGTATTCAAGTTTGAAAAATCGAATTTTGGCCAAAAATACATGAAAATTCTCAAAAAATAAATGGCCATTTTTTAATTGGAAAAAACGTCCTCTTTCGAACCGTGCTACTCAAAAAGCTGTACTACTTTTGTGAGTCGAGATATTCGATTTTTTTCAAAATTTTGTGAGTCGAGGTATTCAATTTTGAAAAACCGAATTTTGGCCAAAAAACATGAAAATTTTCAAAAAAATAAATGGCCATTTTTTAATTGGAAAAAACGTCCTCTTTCGAACCGTGCTACTCAAAAAGCTGTACTACTTTTGTGAGTCGAGATATTCGATTTTTTTCAAAATTTTGTGAGTCGAGGTATTCAATTTTGAAAAACCGAATTTTGGCCAATAAAACATGAAAATTCCCAAAAAAAATAAATGTCCATTTTTTAATTGGAAAAAACGTCCTCTTTCGAACCGTGCTACTCAAAAAGCTGTACTTCTTTTGTGAGTCGAGATATTCGATTTTTTTCAAAATTTTGTGAGTCGAGGTATTCAATTTTGAAAAATCGAATTTTGGCCAAAAATACATGAAAATTCTCAAAAAAATAAATGGCCATTTTTTAATTGGAAAAAACGTCCTCTTTCGAACCGTGCTACTCAAAAAGCTGTATTACTTTTCTGAGTCGAGATATTCGATTTTTTTCAAAATTTTGTGTGTCGAGGTATTCAATTTTGAAAAATCGAATTTTGGCCAAAAATACATGAAAATTCTCAAAAAAAATAAATGGCCATTTTTTAATTGGAAAAAACGTCCTCTTTCGAACCGTGCTACTCAAAAAGCTGTACTACTTATGTGAGTCGAGATATTCGAATTTTTTCAAAATTTTGTGAGTCGAGGTATTCAATTTTGAAAAATCGAATTTTGGCCAAAAATACATGAAAATTCACAAAAAAATAAATGTCCATTTTTTAATTGGAAAAAACGTCCTCTTTCGAACCGTGCTACTCAAAAAGCTGTACTACTTTTGTGAGTCGAGATATTCGATTTTTTTCAAAATTTTGTGAGTCGAGGTATTCAATTTTGAAAAATCGAATTTTGGCCAAAAATACATGAAAATTCACAAAAAAATAACTGTTCACTTTTTAATTGGAAAAAAGGTCCTCTTTCGAACCGTGCTACTCAAAAAGCTGTACTACTTTTGTGAGTCGAGATATTCGATTTTTTTCAAAATTTTGTGAGTCGAGGTATTCAATTTTGAAAAATCGAATTTTGGCCAAAAATACATGAAAATTCTCAAAAAAATAAATGGCCATTTTTTAATTGGAAAAAACGTCCTCTTTCGAACCGTGCTACTCAAAAAGCTGTACTACTTTTCTGAGTCGAGATATTCGATATTTTTCAAAATTTTGTGAGTCCAGGTATTCAATTTTGAAAAATCGAATTTTGGCCAAAAATACATGAAAATTCTCAAAAAAATAAATGGCCATTTTTTAATTGGAAAAAACGTCCTCTTTCGAACCGTGCTACGCAAAAAGCTGTACTACTTTTGTGAGTCGAGATATTCGATTTTTTTCAAAATTTTGTGAGTCGAGGTATTCAATTTTGAAAAATCGAATTTTGGCCAAAAATACATGAAAATTCTTAAAAAAATAAATGGCCATTTTTTAATTGGAAAAAACGTCCTCTTTCGAACCGTGCTACTGAAAAGGCTGTACTACTTTTCTGAGTCAAGATATTCGATTTTTTTCAAAATTTTGTGAGTCGAGGATTCAATTTTAAAAAACCGAATTTTGGCCAAAAAAACATGACAATTCTCAAAAAAATAAATGGCCATTTTTTAATTGGAAAAAACGTCCTCTTTCGAACCGTGCTACTCAAAAAGTTGTACTACTTTTGTGTGTCGAGATATTCGATTTTTTCAAAATTTTGTGAGTCGAGGTATTCAATTTTAAAAAACCGAATTTTGGCCAAAAAAACATGAAAATTCCCAAAAAAATAAATGGCCATTTTTTAATTGGAAAAAACGTCCTCTTTCGAACCGTGCTACTCAAAAAGCTGTACTACTTATGTGAGTCGAGATATTCGAATTTTTTCAAAATTTTGTGAGTCGAGGTATTCAATTTTGAAAAATCGAATTTTGGCCAAAAATACATGGAAATTCACAAAAAAATAAATGTCCATTTTTTAATTGGAAAAAACGTCCTCTTTCGTACCGTGGTACTCAAAAAGCTGTACTACTTTTGTGAGTCGAGATATTCGATTTTTTTCAAAATTTTGTGAGTCGAGGTATTCAAGTTTGAAAAATCGAATTTTGGCCAAAAATACATGAAAATTCTCAAAAAATAAATGGCCATTTTTTAATTGGAAAAAACGTCCTCTTTCGAACCGTGCTACTCAAAAAGCTGTACTACTTTTGTGAGTCGAGATATTCGATTTTTTTCAAAATTTTGTGAGTCGAGGTATTCAATTTTGAAAAACCGAATTTTGGCCAAAAAACATGAAAATTTTCAAAAAAATAAATGGCCATTTTTTAATTGGAAAAAACGTCCTCTTTCGAACCGTGCTACTCAAAAAGCTGTATTACTTTTCTGAGTCGAGATATTCGATTTTTTTCAAAATTTTGTGAGTCGAGGTATTCAATTTTGAAAAACCGAATTTTGGCCAATAAAACATGAAAAGTCCAAAAAAAAATAAATGTCCATTTTTTAATTGGAAAAAACGTCCTCTTTCGAACCGTGTTACTCAAAAAGCTGTACTTCTTTTGTGAGTCGAGATATTCGATTTTTTTCAAAATTTTGTGAGTCGAGGTATTCAATTTTGAAAAATCGAATTTTGGCCAAAAATACATGAAAATTCACAAAAAAATAAATGTTCATTTTTTAATTGGAAAAAACGTCCTCTTTCGAACCGTGCTACTCAAAAAGCTGTACTATTTTTGTGAGTCGAGATATTCGATTTTTTTCAAAATTTTGTGTGTCGAGGTATTCAATTTTGAAAAATCGAATTTTGGCCAAAAATACATGAAAATTCTCAAAAAAATAAATGGCCATTTTTTAATTGGAAAAAACGTCCTCTTTCGAACCGTGCTACTCAAAAAGCTGTACTACTTTTCTGAGTCGAGATATTCGATATTTTTCAAAATTTTGTGAGTCCAGGTATTCAATTTTGAAAAATCGAATTTTGGCCAAAAATACATGAAAATTCTCAAAAAAATAAATGGCCATTTTTTAATTGGAAAAAACGTCCTCTTTCGAACCGTGCTACGCAAAAAGCTATACTACTTTTGTGAGTCGAGATATTCGATTTTTTTCAAAATTTTGTGAGTCGAGGTATTCAATTTTGAAAAATCGAATTTTGGCCAAAAATACATGAAAATTCTTAAAAAAATAAATGGCCATTTTTTAATTGGAAAAAACGTCCTCTTTCGAACCGTGCTACTGAAAAAGATGTACTACTTTTGTGAGTCGAGATATTCGATTTTTTTCAAAATTTTGTGAGTCGAGGATTCAATTTAAAAAAACCGAATTTTGGCCAAAAAAACATGAAAATTCTCAAAAAAATAAATGGCCATTTTTTAATTGATAAAAACGTCCTCTTTCGAACCATGCTACTCAAAAAGCTGTACTACTTTTGTGTGTCGAGATATTCGATTTTTTCAAAATTTTGTGAGTCGAGGTATTCAATTTTAAAAAACCGAATTTTGGCCAAAAAAACATGAAAATTCTCAAAAAAATAAATGGCCATTTTTAATTGGAAAAAACGTCCTCTTTCGAACCGTGGTACTCAAAAAGCTGTACTACTTTTGTGAGTCGAGATATTCGATTTTTTTCAAAATTTTGTGAGTCGAGGTATTCAAGTTTGAAAAATCGAATTTTGGCCAAAAATACATGAAAATTCTCAAAAAATAAATGGCCATTTTTTAATTGGAAAAAACGTCCTCTTTCGAACCGTGCTACTCAAAAAGCTGTACTACTTTTGTGAGTCGAGATATTCGATTTTTTTCAAAATTTTGTGAGTCGAGGTATTCAATTTTGAAAAACCGAATTTTGGCCAAAAAACATGAAAATTTTCAAAAAAATAAATGGCCATTTTTTAATTGGAAAAAACGTCCTCTTTCGAACCGTGCTACTCAAAAAGCTGTACTACTTTTGTGAGTCGAGATATTCGATTTTTTTCAAAATTTTGTGAGTCGAGGTATTCAATTTTGAAAAACCGAATTTTGGCCAATAAAACATGAAAAGTCCAAAAAAAAATAAATGTCCATTTTTTAATTGGAAAAAACGTCCTCTTTCGAACCGTGTTACTCAAAAAGCTGTACTTCTTTTGTGAGTCGAGATATTCGATTTTTTTCAAAATTTTGTGAGTCGAGGTATTCAATTTTGAAAAATCGAATTTTGGCCAAAAATACATGAAAATTCTCAAAAAAATAAATGGGCATTTTTTAATTGGAAAAAACGTCCTCTTTCGAACCGTGCTACTCAAAAAGCTGTATTACTTTTCTGAGTCGAGATATTCGATTTTTTTCAAAATTTTGTGAGTCGAGGTATTCAATTTTGAAAAATCGAATTTTGGCCAAAAATACATGAAAATTCTCAAAAAAATAAATGGCCATTTTTTAATTGGAAAAAACGTCCTCTTTCGAACCGTGCTACTCAAAATGCTGTACTACTTTTGTGAGTCGAGATATTCGTATTTTTTCAAAATTTTGTGAGTCGAGGTATTCAATTTTGAAAAATCGAATTTTGGCCAAAAATACATGAAAATTCACAAAAAAATAAATGTTCATTTTTTAATTGGAAAAAACGTCCTCTTTCGAACCGTGCTACTCAAAAAGCTGTACTATTTTTGTGAGTCGAGATATTCGATTTTTTTCAAAATTTTGTGTGTCGAGGTATTCAATTTTGAAAAATCGAATTTTGGCCAAAAATACATGAAAATTCTCAAAAAAATAAATGGCCATTTTTTAATTGGAAAAAACGTCCTCTTTCGAACCGTGCTACTCAAAAAGCTGTACTACTTTTCTGAGTCGAGATATTCGATATTTTTCAAAATTTTGTGAGTCCAGGTATTCAATTTTGAAAAATCGAATTTTGGCCAAAAATACATGAAAATTCTCAAAAAAATAAATGGCCATTTTTTAATTGGAAAAAACGTCCTCTTTCGAACCGTGCTACGCAAAAAGCTATACTACTTTTGTGAGTCGAGATATTCGATTTTTTTCAAAATTTTGTGAGTCGAGGTATTCAATTTTGAAAAATCGAATTTTGGCCAAAAATACATGAAAATTCTTAAAAAAATAAATGGCCATTTTTTAATTGGAAAAAACGTCCTCTTTCGAACCGTGCTACTGAAAAAGATGTACTACTTTTGTGAGTCGAGATATTCGATTTATTTCAAAATTTTGTGAGTCGAGGATTCAATTTAAAAAAACCGAATTTTGGCCAAAAAAACATGAAAATTCTCAAAAAAATAAATGGCCATTTTTTAATTGGAAAAAACGCCCTCTTTCGAACCGTGCTACGCAAAAAGCTGTACTACTTTTGTGAGTCGAGATATTCGATTTTTTTCAAAATTTTGTGAGTCGAGGTATTCAATTTTGAAAAATCGAATTTTGGCCAAAAATACATGAAAATTCTTAAAAAAATAAATGGCCATTTTTTAATTGGAAAAAACGTCCTCTTTCGAACCGTGCTACTGAAAAAGCTGTACTACTTTTGTGAGTCGAGATATTCGATTTTTTTCAAAATTTTGTGAGTCGAGGATTCAATTTTAAAAAACCGAATTTTGGCCAAAAAAACATGAAAATTCTCAAAAAAATAAATGGCCATTTTTTAATTGGAAAAAACGTCCTCTTTCGAACCGTGCTACTCAAAAAGTTGTACTACTTTTGTGTGTCGAGATATTCGATTTTTTCAAAATTTTGTGAGTCGAGGTATTCAATTTTAAAAAACCGAATTTTGGCCAAAAAAACATGAAAATTCTCAAAAAAATAAATGGCTATTTTTTAATTGGAAAAAAGTCCTCTTTCGAACCGTGCTACTCAAAAAGCTGTACTACTTATGTGAGTCGAGATATTCGAATTTTTTCAAAATTTTGTGAGTCGAGGTATTCAATTTTGAAAAATCGAATTTTGGCCAAAAATACATGAAAATTCACAAAAAAATAAATGTCCATTTTTTAATTGGAAAAAACGTCCTCTTTCGAACCGTGCTACTCAAAAAGCTGTACTACTTTTGTGAGTCGAGATATTCGATTTTTTTCAAAATTTTGTGAGTCGAGGTATTCAATTTTGAAAAATCGAATTTTGGCCAAAAATACATGAAAATTCTCAAAAAATAAATGGCCATTTTTTAATTGGAAAAAACGTCCTCTTTCGAACCGTGCTACTCAAAAAGCTGTACTACTTTTGTGAGTCGAGATATTCGATTTTTTTCAAAATTTTGTGAGTCGAGGTATTCAATTTTGAAAAACCGAATTTTGGCCAAAAAACATGAAAATTTTCAAAAAAATAAATGGCCATTTTTTAATTGGAAAAAACGTCCTCTTTCGAACCGTGCTACTCAAAAAGCTGTACCACTTTTGTGAGTCGAGATATTCGATTTTTTTCAAAATTTTGTGAGTCGAGGTATTCAATTTTGAAAAACCGAATTTTGGCCAATAAAACATGAAAATTCTCAAAAAAAATAAATGTCCATTTTTTAATTGGAAAAAACGTCCTCTTTCGAACCGTGCTACTCAAAAAGCTGTACTTCTTTTGTGAGTCGAGATATTCGATTTTTTTCAAAATTTTGTGAGTCGAGGATTCAATTTTAAAAAACCGAATTTTGGCCAAAAAAACATGAAAATTCTCAAAAAAATAAATGACCATTTTTTAATTGGAAAAAACGTCCTCTTTCGAACCGTGCTACTCAAAAAGCTGTACTACTTATGTGAGTCGAGATATTCGAATTTTTTCAAAATTTTGTGAGTCGAGGTATTCAATTTTGAAAAATCGAATTTTGGCCAAAAATACATGAAAATTCACAAAAAAATAAATGTCCATTTTTTAATTAGAAAAAACGTCCTCTTTCGAACCGTGGTACTCAAAAAGCTGTACTACTTTTGTGAGTCGAGATATTCGATTTTTTTCAAAATTTTGTGAGTCGAGGTATTCAAGTTTGAAAAATCGAATTTTGGCCAAAAATACATGAAAATTCTCAAAAAATAAATGGCCATTTTTTAATTGGAAAAAAACGTCCTCTTTCGAACCGTGCTACTCAAAAAGCTGTACTACTTTTGTGAGTCGAGATATTCGATTTTTTTCAAAATTTTGTGAGTCGAGGTATTCAATTTTGAAAAACCGAATTTTGGCCAAAAAACATGAAAATTTTCAAAAAAATAAATGGCCATTTTTTAATTGGAAAAAACGTCCTCTTTCGAACCGTGCTACTCAAAAAGCTGTACTACTTTTGTGAGTCGAGATATTCGATTTTTTTCAAAATTTTGTGAGTCGAGGTATTCAATTTTGAAAAACCGAATTTTGGCCAATAAAACATGAAAATTCCCAAAAAAAATAAATGTCCATTTTTTAATTGGAAAAAACGTCCTCTTTCGAACCGTGCTACTCAAAAAGCTGTACTTCTTTTGTGAGTCGAGATATTCGATTTTTTTCAAAATTTTGTGAGTCGAGGTATTCAATTGAAAAATCGAATTTTGGCCAAAAATACATGAAAATTCTCAAAAAAATAAATGGCCATTTTTTAATTGGAAAAAACGTCCTCTTTCGAACCGTGCTACTCAAAAAGCTGTACTACTTTTGTGAGTCGAGATATTCGATTTTTTTCAAAATTTTGTGAGTCGAGGTATTCAATTTTGAAAAATCGAATTTTGGCCAAAAATACATGAAAATTCTCAAAAAAATAAATGGCCATTTTTTAATTGGAAAAAACGTCCTCTTTCGAACCGTGCTACTAAAAAAGCTGTACTACTTTTCTGAGTCGAGATATTCGATATTTTTCAAAATTTTGTGAGTCCAGGTATTCAATTTTGAAAAATCGAATTTTGGCCAAAAATACATGAAAATTCTCAAAAAAATAAATGGCCATTTTTTAATTGGAAAAAACGTCCTCTTTCGAACCGTGCTACGCAAAAAGCTGTACTACTTTTGTGAGTCGAGATATTCGATTTTTTTCAAAATTTTGTGAGTCGAGGTATTCAATTTTGAAAAATCGAATTTTGGCCAAAAATACATGAAAATTCTTAAAAAAATAAATGGCCATTTTTTAATTGGAAAAAATGTCCTCCGTGCTACTGAAAAAGATGTACTACTTTTGTGAGTCGAGATATTCGATTTTTGTCAAAATGTTGTGAGTCGAGGATTCAATTTTAAAAAACCGAATTTGGCCAAAAAAACATGAAAATTCTCAAAAAAATAAATGGTCATTTTTTAATTGGAAAAAACGTCCTCTTTCGAACCGTGCTACTCAAAAAGCTGTACCACTTTTGTGAGTCGAGATATTCGATTTTTTTCAAAATTTTGTGAGTCGAGGTATTCAATTTTGAAAAACCGAATTTTGGCCAATAAAACATGAAAATTCTCAAAAAAAATAAATGTCCATTTTTTAATTGGAAAAAACGTCCTCTTTCGAACCGTGCTACTCAAAAAGCTGTACTTCTTTTGTGAGTCGAGATATTCGATTTTTTTCAAAATTTTGTGAGTCGAGGATTCAATTTTAAAAAACCGAATTTTGGCCAAAAAAACATGAAAATTCTCAAAAAAATAAATGACCATTTTTTAATTGGAAAAAACGTCCTCTTTCGAACCGTGCTACTCAAAAAGCTGTACTACTTATGTGAGTCGAGATATTCGAATTTTTCAAAATTTTGTGAGTCGAGGTATTCAATTTTGAAAAATCGAATTTTGGCCAAAAATACATGAAAATTCACAAAAAAATAAATGTCCATTTTTAATTAGAAAAAACGTCCTCTTTCGAACCGTGGTACTCAAAAATGCTGTACTACTTTTGTGAGTCGAGATATTCGATTTTTTTCAAAATTTTGTGAGTCGAGGTATTCAAGTTTGAAAATCGAATTTTGGCCAAAAATACATGAAAATTCTCAAAAAATAAATGGCCATTTTTTAATTGGAAAAAAACGTCCTCTTTCGAACCGTGCTACTCAAAAAGCTGTACTACTTTTGTGAGTCGAGATATTCGATTTTTTTCAAAATTTTGTGAGTCGAGGTATTCAATTTTGAAAAACCGAATTTTGGCCAAAAAACATGAAAATTTTCAAAAAAATAAATGGCCATTTTTTAATTGGAAAAAACGTCCTCTTTCGAACCGTGCTACTCAAAAAGCTGTACTACTTTTGTGAGTCGAGATATTCGATTTTTTTTCAAAATTTTGTGAGTCGAGGTATTCAATTTTGAAAAACCGAATTTTGGCCAATAAAACATGAAAATTCCCAAAAAAAATAAATGTCCATTTTTTAATTGGAAAAAACGTCCTCTTTCGAACCGTGCTACTCAAAAAGCTGTACTTCTTTTGTGAGTCGAGATATTCGATTTTTTTCAAAATTTTGTGAGTCGAGGTATTCAATTGAAAAATCGAATTTTGGCCAAAAATACATGAAAATTCTCAAAAAAAATAAATGGCCATTTTTTAATTGAAAAAACGTCCTCTTTCGAACCGTGCTACTCAAAAAGCTGTACTACTTTTGGTGAGTCGAGATATTCGATTTTTTTCAAAATTTTGTGAGTCGAGGTATTCAATTTTGAAAAATCGAATTTTGGCCAAAAATACATGAAAATTCTCAAAAAAATAAATGGCCATTTTTTAATTGGAAAAAACGTCCTCTTTCGAACCGTGCTACTAAAAAAGCTGTACTACTTTTCTGAGTCGAGATATTCGATATTTTTCAAAATTTTGTGAGTCCAGGTATTCAATTTTGAAAAATCGAATTTTGGCCAAAAATACATGAAAATTCTCAAAAAAATAAATGGCCATTTTTAATTGGAAAAAACGTCCTCTTTCGAACCGTGCTACGCAAAAAGCTGTACTACTTTTTGTGAGTCGAGATATTCGATTTTTTTCAAAATTTTGTGAGTCGAGGTATTCAATTTTGAAAAATCGAATTTTGGCCAAAAATACATGAAAATTCTTAAAAAAATAAATGGCCATTTTTTAATTGGAAAAAATGTCCTCCGTGCTACTGAAAAAGATGTACTACTTTTGTGAGTCGAGATATTCGATTTTTGTCAAAATGTTGTGAGTCGAGGATTCAATTTTAAAAACCGAATTTTGGCCAAAAAAACATGAAAATTCTCAAAAAAATAAATGGTCATTTTTTAATTGATAAAAACGTCCTCTTTCGAACCGTGCTACTCAAAAAGCTGTACTACTTTTGTGTGTCGAGATATTCGATTTTTTCAAAATTTTGTGAGTCGAGGTATTCAATTTTAAAAAACCGAATTTTGGCCAAAAAAACATGAAAATTCTCAAAAAAAATAAATGGCCATTTTTAAATTGGAAAAAACGTCCTCTTTCGAACCGTGCTACTCAAAAAGCTGTACTACTTATGTGAGTCGAGATATTCGAATTTTTTCAAAATTTTGTGAGTCGAGGTATTCAATTTTGAAAAATCGAATTTTGGCCAAAAATACATGAAAATTCTCAAAAAAATAAATGGCCATTTTTTAATTGGAAAAAACGTCCTCTTTCGAACCGTGCTACTGAAAAAGCTGTACTACTTTTGTGAGTCGAGATATTTGATTTTTTTCAAAATTTTGTGAGTCGAGGATTCAATTTTAAAAAACCGAATTTTGGCCAAAAAAACATGAAAATTCTCAAAAAAATAAATGGCCATTTTTTAATTGGAAAAAACGTCCTCTTTCGAACCGTGCTACTCAAAAAGTTGTACTACTTTTGTGTGTCGAGATATTCGATTTTTTCAAAATTTTGTGAGTCGAGGTATTCAATTTTAAAAAACCGAATTTTGGCCAAAAAAACATGAAAATTCTCAAAAAAATAAATGGCCATTTTTTAATTGGAAAAAACGTCCTCTTTCGAACCGTGCTACTCAAAAAGCTTGTACTACTTATGTGAGTCGAGATATTCGAATTTTTTCAAAATTTTGTGAGTCGAGGTATTCAATTTTGAAAAATCGAATTTTGGCCAAAAATACATGAAAATTCACAAAAAAAATAAATGTCCATTTTTTAATTGGAAAAAACGTCCTCTTTCGAACCGTGCTACTCAAAAAGCTGTACTACTTTTGTGTGTCGAGATATTCGATTTTTTTCAAAATTTTGTGAGTCGAGGTATTCAATTTTGAAAAATCGAATTTTGGCCAAAAATACATGAAAATTCACAAAAAAATAAATGGCCATTTTTTAATTGGATAAAACGTCCTCTTTCGAACCGTGCTACTCAAAAAGCTGTACTACCTTTGTGAGTCGAGATAGTCGATTTTTTTTCAAAATTTTGTGAGTCGGGGTATTCAATTTTGAAAATCGAATTTTGGCCAAAAATACATGAAAATTCTCCAAAAAATAAATGGCCATTTTTTAATTGGAAAAAACATCCTCTTTCGAACCGTGCTACTCAAAAAGCTGTACTACCTTTGTGAGTCGAGATAGTCGATTTTTTTCAAAATTTTGTGAGTCGAGGTATTCAATTTAAAATCGAATTTTGTCCAAAAATACATGAAAATTCACAAAAAAATAAATGGCCATTTTTTAATTGGAAAAAACATCCTCTTTCGAACCGTGCTACTCAAAAAGCTGTACTACTTTTGTGAGTCGAGATATTCGATTTTTTTCAAAATTTTGTGAGTCGAGGTATTCAATTTTAAAAAACCGAATTTTGGCCAATAAAACATGAAAATTCTTAAAAAAATAAATGGCCATTTTTTAATTGGAAAAAACGTCCTCTTTCGAACCGTGCTACCCAAAAAGCTGAACTACTTTTGTGAGTCGAGATATTCGATGTTTTTCAAAATTTTGTGAATCGAGGTATTCAATTTTGAAAATCGAATTTTGGCCAAAAATATATGAAAATTCTTAAAAAAATAAATGGCCATTTTTTAATTGGAAAAAACGTCTTCTTTCGAACCGTGCTACTTAAAAAGCTGTACTACTTTTGTGAGTCGAGATATTCGATTTTTTTCAAAATTTTGTGAGTCGGGGTATTCAATTTTGAAAAATCGAATTTTGGCCAAAAATACATGAAAATTCTCAAAAAAATAAATGGCCATTTTTTAATTGGAAAAAACGTCCTCTTTCGAACCGTGCTACTCAAAAAGCTGTACTACTTTTGTGAGTCGAGATATTCGATTTTTTTCAAAATTTTGTGAGTCGAGGTATTCAATTTTGAAAAATCGAATTTTGGCCAAAAATACATGAAAATTCTCAAAAAAATAAATGGCCATTTTTTAATTGGAAAAAACGTCCTCTTTCGAACCGTGCTACTCAAAAAGCTGTACTACTTTTCTGAGTCGAGATATTCGATATTTTTCAAAATTTTGTGAGTCCAGGTATTCAATTTTGAAAAATCGAATTTTGGCCAAAAATACATGAAAATTCTCAAAAAAATAAATGGCCATTTTTTAATTGGAAAAAACGTCCTCTTTCGAACCGTGCTACGCAAAAAGCTATACTACTTTTGTGAGTCGAGATATTCGATTTTTTTCAAAATTTTGTGAGTCGAGGTATTCAATTTTGAAAAATCGAATTTTGGCCAAAAATACATGAAAATTCTTAAAAAAATAAATGGCCATTTTTTAATTGGAAAAAACGTCCTCTTTCGAACCGTGCTACTGAAAAAGATGTACTACTTTTGTGAGTCGAGATATTCGATTTTTTTCAAAATTTTGTGAGTCGAGGATTCAATTTAAAAAAACCGAATTTTGGCCAAAAAAACATGAAAATTCTCAAAAAAATAAATGGCCATTTTTTAATTGGAAAAAACGCCCTCTTTCGAACCGTGCTACGCAAAAAGCTGTACTACTTTTGTGAGTCGAGATATTCGATTTTTTTCAAAATTTTGTGAGTCGAGGTATTCAATTTTGAAAAATCGAATTTTGGCCAAAAATACATGAAAATTCTTAAAAAAATAAATGGCCATTTTTTAATTGGAAAAAACGTCCTCTTTCGAACCGTGCTACTGAAAAAGCTGTACTACTTTTGTGAGTCGAGATATTCGATTTTTTTCAAAATTTTGTGAGTCGAGGATTCAATTTTAAAAAACCGAATTTTGGCCAAAAAAACATGAAAATTCTCAAAAAAATAAATGGCCATTTTTTAATTGGAAAAAACGTCCTCTTTCGAACCGTGCTACTCAAAAAGTTGTACTACTTTTGTGTGTCGAGATATTCGATTTTTTCAAAATTTTGTGAGTCGAGGTATTCAATTTTAAAAAACCGAATTTTGGCCAAAAAAACATGAAAATTCTCAAAAAAATAAATGGCTATTTTTTAATTGGAAAAAAGTCCTCTTTCGAACCGTGCTACTCAAAAAGCTGTACTACTTATGTGAGTCGAGATATTCGAATTTTTTCAAAATTTTGTGAGTCGAGGTATTCAATTTTGAAAAATCGAATTTTGGCCAAAAATACATGAAAATTCACAAAAAAATAAATGTCCATTTTTTAATTGGAAAAAACGTCCTCTTTCGAACCGTGCTACTCAAAAAGCTGTACTACTTTTGTGAGTCGAGATATTCGATTTTTTTCAAAATTTTGTGAGTCGAGGTATTCAATTTTGAAAAATCGAATTTTGGCCAAAAATACATGAAAATTCTCAAAAAATAAATGGCCATTTTTTAATTGGAAAAAACGTCCTCTTTCGAACCGTGCTACTCAAAAAGCTGTACTACTTTTGTGAGTCGAGATATTCGATTTTTTTCAAAATTTTGTGAGTCGAGGTATTCAATTTTGAAAAACCGAATTTTGGCCAAAAAACATGAAAATTTTCAAAAAAATAAATGGCCATTTTTTAATTGGAAAAAACGTCCTCTTTCGAACCGTGCTACTCAAAAAGCTGTACCACTTTTGTGAGTCGAGATATTCGATTTTTTTCAAAATTTTGTGAGTCGAGGTATTCAATTTTGAAAAACCGAATTTTGGCCAATAAAACATGAAAATTCTCAAAAAAAATAAATGTCCATTTTTTAATTGGAAAAAACGTCCTCTTTCGAACCGTGCTACTCAAAAAGCTGTACTTCTTTTGTGAGTCGAGATATTCGATTTTTTTCAAAATTTTGTGAGTCGAGGATTCAATTTTAAAAAACCGAATTTTGGCCAAAAAAACATGAAAATTCTCAAAAAAATAAATGACCATTTTTTAATTGGAAAAAACGTCCTCTTTCGAACCGTGCTACTCAAAAAGCTGTACTACTTATGTGAGTCGAGATATTCGAATTTTTTCAAAATTTTGTGAGTCGAGGTATTCAATTTTGAAAAATCGAATTTTGGCCAAAAATACATGAAAATTCACAAAAAAATAAATGTCCATTTTTTAATTAGAAAAAACGTCCTCTTTCGAACCGTGGTACTCAAAAAGCTGTACTACTTTTGTGAGTCGAGATATTCGATTTTTTTCAAAATTTTGTGAGTCGAGGTATTCAAGTTTGAAAAATCGAATTTTGGCCAAAAATACATGAAAATTCTCAAAAAATAAATGGCCATTTTTTAATTGGAAAAAAACGTCCTCTTTCGAACCGTGCTACTCAAAAAGCTGTACTACTTTTGTGAGTCGAGATATTCGATTTTTTTCAAAATTTTGTGAGTCGAGGTATTCAATTTTGAAAAACCGAATTTTGGCCAAAAAACATGAAAATTTTCAAAAAAATAAATGGCCATTTTTTAATTGGAAAAAACGTCCTCTTTCGAACCGTGCTACTCAAAAAGCTGTACTACTTTTGTGAGTCGAGATATTCGATTTTTTTCAAAATTTTGTGAGTCGAGGTATTCAATTTTGAAAAACCGAATTTTGGCCAATAAAACATGAAAATTCCCAAAAAAAATAAATGTCCATTTTTTAATTGGAAAAAACGTCCTCTTTCGAACCGTGCTACTCAAAAAGCTGTACTTCTTTTGTGAGTCGAGATATTCGATTTTTTTCAAAATTTTGTGAGTCGAGGTATTCAATTGAAAAATCGAATTTTGGCCAAAAATACATGAAAATTCTCAAAAAAATAAATGGCCATTTTTTAATTGGAAAAAACGTCCTCTTTCGAACCGTGCTACTCAAAAAGCTGTATTACTTTTCTGAGTCGAGATATTCGATTTTTTTCAAAATTTTGTGAGTCGAGGTATTCAATTTTGAAAAATCGAATTTTGGCCAAAAATACATGAAAATTCTCAAAAAAATAAATGGCCATTTTTTAATTGGAAAAAACGTCCTCTTTCGAACCGTGCTACTCAAAAAGCTGTACTACTTTTCTGAGTCGAGATATTCGATATTTTTCAAAATTTTGTGAGTCCAGGTATTCAATTTTGAAAAATCGAATTTTGGCCAAAAATACATGAAAATTCTCAAAAAAATAAATGGCCATTTTTTAATTGGAAAAAACGTCCTCTTTCGAACCGTGCTACGCAAAAAGCTGTACTACTTTTGTGAGTCGAGATATTCGATTTTTTTCAAAATTTTGTGAGTCGAGGTATTCAATTTTGAAAAATCGAATTTTGGCCAAAAATACATGAAAATTCTTAAAAAAATAAATGGCCATTTTTTAATTGGAAAAAATGTCCTCCGTGCTACTGAAAAAGATGTACTACTTTTGTGAGTCGAGATATTCGATTTTTGTCAAAATTTTGTGAGTCGAGGATTCAATTTTAAAAAACCGAATTTTGGCCAAAAAAACATGAAAATTCTCAAAAAAATAAATGGCCATTTTTTAATTGATAAAAACGTCCTCTTTCGAACCGTGCTACTCAAAAAGCTGTACTACTTTTGTGTGTCGAGATATTCGATTTTTTCAAAATTTTGTGAGTCGAGGTATTCAATTTTAAAAAACCGAATTTTGGCCAAAAAAACATGAAAATTCTCAAAAAAAATAAATGGCCATTTTTAATTGGAAAAAACGTCCTCTTTCGAACCGTGCTACTCAAAAAGCTGTACTACTTATGTGAGTCGAGATATTCGAATTTTTTCAAAATTTTGTGAGTCGAGGTATTCAATTTTGAAAAATCGAATTTTGGCCAAAAATACATGAAAATTCTCAAAAAAATAAATGGCCATTTTTTAATTGGAAAAAACGTCCTCTTTCGAACCGTGCTACTGAAAAAGCTGTACTACTTTTGTGAGTCGAGATATTTGATTTTTTTCAAAATTTTGTGAGTCGAGGATTCAATTTTAAAAAACCGAATTTTGGCCAAAAAAACATGAAAATTCTCAAAAAAATAAATGGCCATTTTTTAATTGGAAAAAACGTCCTCTTTCGAACCGTGCTACTCAAAAAGTTGTACTACTTTTGTGTGTCGAGATATTCGATTTTTTCAAAATTTTGTGAGTCGAGGTATTCAATTTTAAAAAACCGAATTTTGGCCAAAAAAACATGAAAATTCTCAAAAAAATAAATGGCCATTTTTTAATTGGAAAAAACGTCCTCTTTCGAACCGTGCTACTCAAAAAGCTGTACTACTTATGTGAGTCGAGATATTCGAATTTTTTCAAAATTTTGTGAGTCGAGGTATTCAATTTTGAAAAATCGAATTTTGGCCAAAAATACATGAAAATTCTCAAAAAATAAATGGCCATTTTTTAATTGGAAAAAACGTCCTCTTTCGAACCGTGCTACTCAAAAAGCTGTACTACTTTTGTGAGTCGAGATATTCGATTTTTTTCAAAATTTTGTGAGTCGAGGTATTGAATTTTGAAAAATCGAATTTTGGCCAAAAATACATGAAAATTCTCAAAAAATAAATGGCCATTTTTTAATTGGAAAAAACGTCCTCTTTCGAACCGTGATACTCAAAAAGCTGTACTACTTTTGTGAGTCGAGATATTCGATTTTTTTCAAAATTTTGTGAGTCGAGGTATTGAATTTTGAAAAACCGAATTTTGGCCAAAAAACATGAAAATTTTCAAAAAAATAAATGGCCATTTTTTAATTGGAAAAAACGTCCTCTTTCGAACCGTGCTACTCAAAAAGCTGTACTACTTTTGTGAGTCGAGATATTCGATTTTTTTCAAAATTTTGTGAGTCGAGGTATTCAATTTTGAAAAATCGAATTTTGGCCAAAAATACATGAAAATTCTCAAAAAAATAAATGGCCATTTTTTAATTGGAAAAAACGTCCTCTTTCGAACCGTGCTACTCAAAAAGCTGTATTACTTTTCTGAGTCGAGATATTCGATTTTTTTCAAAATTTTGTGAGTCGAGGATTCAATTTTAAAAAACCGAATTTTGGCCAAAAAAACATGAAAATTCTCAAAAAAAAAATTGCCATTTTTTAATTGAAAAAAACGTCCTCTTTCGAACCGTGCTACTCAAAAAGCTGTACTACTTTTGTGTGTCGAGATATTCGATTTTTTCAAAATTTTGTGAGTCGAGGTATTCAATTTTAAAAAACCGAATTTTGGCCAAAAAAACATGAAAATTCTCAAAAAAATAAATGGCAATTTTTTAATTGGAAAAAACGTCCTCTTTCGAACCGTGCTACTCAAAAAGCTGTACTACTTATGTGAGTCGAGATATTCGAATTTTTTCAAAATTTTGTGAGTCGAGGTATTCAATTTTGAAAAATCGAATTTTGGCCAAAAATACATGAAAATTCTCAAAAAAATAAATGGCCATTTTTTAATTGGAAAAAACGTCCTCTTTCGAACCGTGCTACTCAAAAAGCTGTACTACTTTTGTGAGTCGAGATATTCGATATTTTTCAAAATTTTGTGAGTCCAGGTATTCAATTTTGAAAAATCGAATTTTGGCCAAAAATACATGAAAATTCTCAAAAAAATAAATGGCCATTTTTTAATTGGAAAAAACGTCCTCTTTCGAACCTTGCTACGCAAAAAGCTGTACTACTTTTGTGTGTCGAGATATTCGATTTTTTTCAAAATTTTGTGAGTCGAGGTATTCAATTTTGAAAAAACGAATTTTGGCCAAAAATACATGAAAATTCTTAAAAAAATAAATGGCCATTTTTTAATTGGAAAAACGTCCTCTTTCGAACCGTGCTATTGAAAAAGATGTACTACTTTTGTGAGTCGAGATATTCGATTTTTTTCAAAATTTTGTGAGTCGAGGATTCAATTTTAAAAAACCGAATTTTGGCCAAAAAAACATGAAAATTCTCAAAAAAAAAAATTGCCATTTTTTAATTGAAAAAAACGTCCTCTTTCGAACCGTGCTACTCAAAAAGCTGTACTACTTTTGTGTGTCGAGATATTCGATTTTTTCAAAATTTTGTGAGTCGAGGTATTCAATTTTAAAAAACCGAATTTTGGCCAAAAAAACATGAAAATTCTCAAAAAAATAAATGGCAATTTTTTAATTGGAAAAAACGTCCTCTTTCGAACCGTGCTACTCAAAAAGCTGTACTACTTATGTGAGTCGAGATATTCGAATTTTTTCAAAATTTTGTGAGTCGAGGTATTCAATTTTGAAAAATCGAATTTTGGCCAAAAATACATGAAAATTCTCAAAAAAATAAATGGCCATTTTTTAATTGGAAAAAACGTCCTCTTTCGAACCGTGCTACTCAAAAAGCTGTATTACTTTTCTGAGTCGAGATATTCGATTTTTTTCAAAATTTTGTGAGTCGAGGATTCAATTTTAAAAAACCGAATTTTGGCCAAAAAAACATGAAAATTCTCAAAAAAAAAATTGCCATTTTTTAATTGAAAAAAACGTCCTCTTTCGAACCGTGCTACTCAAAAAGCTGTACTACTTTTGTGTGTCGAGATATTCGATTTTTTCAAAATTTTGTGAGTCGAGGTATTCAATTTTAAAAAACCGAATTTTGGCCAAAAAAACATGAAAATTCTCAAAAAAATAAATGGCAATTTTTTAATTGGAAAAAACGTCCTCTTTCGAACCGTGCTACTCAAAAAGCTGTACTACTTATGTGAGTCGAGATATTCGAATTTTTTCAAAATTTTGTGAGTCGAGGTATTCAATTTTGAAAAATCGAATTTTGGCCAAAAATACATGAAAATTCTCAAAAAAATAAATGGCCATTTTTTAATTGGAAAAAACGTCCTCTTTCGAACCGTGCTACTCAAAAAGCTGTACTACTTTTGTGAGTCGAGATATTCGATATTTTTCAAAATTTTGTGAGTCCAGGTATTCAATTTTGAAAAATCGAATTTTGGCCAAAAATACATGAAAATTCTCAAAAAAATAAATGGCCATTTTTTAATTGGAAAAAACGTCCTCTTTCGAACCTTGCTACGCAAAAAGCTGTACTACTTTTGTGTGTCGAGATATTCGATTTTTTTCAAAATTTTGTGAGTCGAGGTATTCAATTTTGAAAAAACGAATTTTGGCCAAAAATACATGAAAATTCTTAAAAAAATAAATGGCCATTTTTTAATTGGAAAAACGTCCTCTTTCGAACCGTGCTATTGAAAAAGA
The DNA here is from genome assembly GCA_958299815.1 of Sarcophaga carnaria. Taxonomy (NCBI): domain Eukaryota; kingdom Metazoa; phylum Arthropoda; class Insecta; order Diptera; family Sarcophagidae; genus Sarcophaga; species Sarcophaga carnaria. Next base: position 31,905,009 of record OY283151.1, read on the forward strand.
TGTACTACTTTTGTGAGTCGAGATATTCGATTTTTTTCAAAATTTTGTGAGTCGAGGATTCAATTTTAAAAAACCGAATTTTGGCCAAAAAAACATGAAAATTCTCAAAAAAAAAAATTGCCATTTTTTAATTGAAAAAAACGTCCTCTTTCGAACCGTGCTACTCAAAAAGCTGTACTACTTTTGTGTGTCGAGATATTCGATTTTTTCAAAATTTTGTGAGTCGAGGTATTCAATTTTAAAAAACCGAATTTTGGCCAAAAAAACATGAAAATTCTCAAAAAAATAAATGGCAATTTTTTAATTGGAAAAAACGTCCTCTTTCGAACCGTGCTACTCAAAAAGCTGTACTACTTATGTGAGTCGAGATATTCGAATTTTTTCAAAATTTTGTGAGTCGAGGTATTCAATTTTGAAAAATCGAATTTTGGCCAAAAATACATGAAAATTCTCAAAAAAATAAATGGCCATTTTTTAATTGGAAAAAACGTCCTCTTTCGAACCGTGCTACTCAAAAAGCTGTACTACTTTTGTGAGTCGAGATATTCGATATTTTTCAAAATTTTGTGAGTCCAGGTATTCAATTTTGAAAAATCGAATTTTGGCCAAAAATACATGAAAATTCTCAAAAAAATAAATGGCCATTTTTTAATTGGAAAAAACGTCCTCTTTCGAACCTTGCTACGCAAAAAGCTGTACTACTTTTGTGTGTCGAGATATTCGATTTTTTTCAAAATTTTGTGAGTCGAGGTATTCAATTTTGAAAAATCGAATTTTGGCCAAAAATACATGAAAATTCTTAAAAAAATAAATGGCCATTTTTTAATTGGAAAAAACGTCCTCTTTCGAACCGTGCTACTGAAAAAGCTGTACTACTTTTGTGAGTCGAGATATTCGATTTTTTTCAAAATTTTGTGAGTCGAGGATTCAATTTTAAAAAACCGAATTTTGGCCAAAAAAACATGAAAATTCTCAAAAAAAATAAATGGCCATTTTTTAATTGGAAAAAACGTCCTCTTTCGAACCGTGCTACTCAAAAAGTTGTACTACGTTTGTGTGTCGAGATATTCGATTTTTTCAAAATTTTGTGAGTCGAGGTATTCAATTTTAAAAAACCGAATTTTGGCCAAAAAAACATGAAAATTCTCAAAAAAATAAATGGCCATTTTTTAATTGGAAAAAACGTCCTCTTTCGAACCGTGCTACTCAAAAAGCTGTACTACTTATGTGAGTCGAGATATTCGAATTTTTTCAAAATTTTGTGAGTCGAGGTATTCAATTTTGAAAAATCGAATTTTGGCCAAAAATACATGAAAATTCTTAAAAAAATAAATGGCCATTTTTTAATTGGAAAAAACGTCCTCTTTCGAACCGTGCTACTGAAAAAGCTGTACTACTTTTGTGAGTCGAGATATTTGATTTTTTTCAAAATTTTGTGAGTCGAGGATTCAATTTTAAAAAACCGAATTTTGGCCAAAAAAACATGAAAATTCTCAAAAAAATAAATGGCCATTTTTTAATTGGAAAAAACGTCCTCTTTCGAACCGTGCTACTCAAAAAGTTGTACTACTTTTGTGTGTCGAGATATTCGATTTTTTCAAAATTTTGTGAGTCGAGGTATTCAATTTTAAAAAACCGAATTTTGGCCAAAAAAACATGAAAATTCTCAAAAAAATAAATGGCCATTTTTTAATTGGAAAAAACGTCCTCTTTCGAACCGTGCTACTCAAAAAGCTGTACTACTTATGTGAGTCGAGATATTCGAATTTTTTCAAAATTTTGTGAGTCGAGGTATTCAATTTTGAAAAATCGAATTTTGGCCAAAAATACATGAAAATTCACAAAAAAATAAATGTCCATTTTTTAATTGGAAAAAACGTCCTCTTTCGAACCGTGCTACTCAAAAAGCTGTACTACTTTTGTGAGTCGAGATATTCGATTTTTTTCAAAATTTTGTGAGTCGAGGTATTCAATTTTGAAAAATCGAATTTTGGCCAAAAATACATGAAAATTCTCAAAAAATAAATGGCCATTTTTTAATTGGAAAAAACGTCCTCTTTCGAACCGTGCTACTCAAAAAGCTGTACTACTTTTGTGAGTCGAGATATTCGATTTTTTTCAAAATTTTGTGAGTCGAGGTATTGAATTTTGAAAAACCGAATTTTGGCCAAAAAACATGAAAATTTTCAAAAAAATAAATGGCCATTTTTTAATTGGAAAAAACGTCCTCTTTCGAACCGTGCTACTCAAAAAGCTGTACTACTTTTGTGAGTCGAGATATTCGATTTTTTTCAAAATTTTGTGAGTCGAGGTATTCAATTTTGAAAAATCGAATTTTGGCCAAAAATACATGAAAATTCTCAAAAAAATAAATGGCCATTTTTTAATTGGAAAAAACGTCCTCTTTCGAACCGTGCTACTCAAAAAGCTGTATTACTTTTCTGAGTCGAGATATTCGATTTTTTTCAAAATTTTGTGAGTCGAGGTATTCAATTTTGAAAAAACGAATTTTGGCCAAAAATACATGAAAATTCTTAAAAAAATAAATGGCCATTTTTTAATTGGAAAAACGTCCTCTTTCGAACCGTGCTACTGAAAAAGATGTACTACTTTTGTGAGTCGAGATATTCGATTTTTTTCAAAATTTTGTGAGTCGAGGATTCAATTTTAAAAAACCGAATTTTGGCCAAAAAAACATGAAAATTCTCAAAAAAAAAAATTGCCATTTTTTAATTGAAAAAAACGTCCTCTTTCGAACCGTGCTACTCAAAAAGCTGTACTACTTTTGTGAGTCGAGATATTCGATTTTTTTCAAAATTTTGTGAGTCGAGGTATTCAATTTTGAAAAATCGAATTTTGGCCAAAAATACATGAAAATTCTCAAAAAATAAATGGCAATTTTTTAATTGGAAAAAACGTCCTCTTTCGAACCGTGCTACTCAAAAAGCTGTACTACTTTTGTGAGTCGAGATATTCGATTTTTTTCAAAATTTTGTGAGTCGAGGTATTGAATTTTGAAAAACCGAATTTTGGCCAAAAAACATGAAAATTTTCAAAAAAATAAATGGCAATTTTTTAATTGGAAAAAACGTCCTCTTTCGAACCGTGCTACTCAAAAAGCTGTACTACTTTTGTGAGTCGAGATATTCGATTTTTTTCAAAATTTTGTGAGTCGAGGTATTGAATTTTGAAAAACCGAATTTTGGCCAAAAAACATGAAAATTTTCAAAAAAATAAATGGCCATTTTTTAATTGGAAAAAAACGTCCTCTTTCGAACCGTGCTACTCAAAAAGCTGTACTACTTTTGTGAGTCGAGATATTCGATTTTTTTCAAAATTTTGTGAGTCGAGGTATTCAATTTTGAAAAATCGAATTTTGGCCAAAAATACATGAAAATTCTCAAAAAAATAAATGGCCATTTTTTAATTGGAAAAAACGTCCTCTTTCGAACCGTGCTACTCAAAAAGCTGTATTACTTTTCTGAGTCGAGATATTCGATTTTTTTCAAAATTTTGTGAGTCGAGGTATTCAATTTTGAAAAAACGAATTTTGGCGAAAAATACATGAAAATTCTTAAAAAAATAAATGGCCATTTTTTAATTGGAAAAACGTCCTCTTTCGAACCGTGCTACTGAAAAAGATGTACTACTTTTGTGAGTCGAGATATTCGATTTTTTTCAAAATTTTGTGAGTCGAGGATTCAATTTTAAAAAACCGAATTTTGGCCAAAAAAACATGAAAATTCTCAAAAAAAAAAATTGCCATTTTTTAATTGAAAAAAACGTCCTCTTTCGAACCGTGCTACTCAAAAAGCTGTACTACTTTTGTGTGTCGAGATATTCGATTTTTTCAAAATTTTGTGAGTCGAGGTATTCAATTTTAAAAAACCGAATTTTGGCCAAAAAAACATGAAAATTCTCAAAAAAATAAATGGCAATTTTTTAATTGGAAAAAACGTCCTCTTTCGAACCGTGCTACTCAAAAAGCTGTACTACTTATGTGAGTCGAGATATTCGAATTTTTTCAAAATTTTGTGAGTCGAGGTATTCAATTTTGAAAAATCGAATTTTGGCCAAAAATACATGAAAATTCTCAAAAAAATAAATGGCCATTTTTTAATTGGAAAAAACGTCCTCTTTCGAACCGTGCTACTCAAAAAGCTGTACTACTTTTGTGAGTCGAGATATTCGATATTTTTCAAAATTTTGTGAGTCCAGGTATTCAATTTTGAAAAATCGAATTTTGGCCAAAAATACATGAAAATTCTCAAAAAAATAAATGGCCATTTTTTAATTGGAAAAAACGTCCTCTTTCGAACCTTGCTACGCAAAAAGCTGTACTACTTTTGTGTGTCGAGATATTCGATTTTTTTCAAAATTTTGTGAGTCGAGGTATTCAATTTTGAAAAAACGAATTTTGGCCAAAAATACATGAAAATTCTTAAAAAAATAAATGGCCATTTTTTAATTGGAAAAACGTCCTCTTTCGAACCGTGCTACTGAAAAAGATGTACTACTTTTGTGAGTCGAGATATTCGATTTTTTTCAAAATTTTGTGAGTCGAGGATTCAATTTTAAAAAACCGAATTTTATCCAAAAAAACATGAAAATTCTCAAAAAAAAAATTGCCATTTTTTAATTGAAAAAAACGTCCTCTTTCGAACCGTGCTACTCAAAAAGCTGTACTACTTTTGTGTGTCGAGATATTCGATTTTTTCAAAATTTTGTGAGTCGAGGTATTCAATTTTAAAAAACCGAATTTTGGCCAAAAAAACATGAAAATTCTCAAAAAAATAAATGGCAATTTTTTAATTGGAAAAAACGTCCTCTTTCGAACCGTGCTACTCAAAAAGCTGTACTACTTATGTGAGTCGAGATATTCGAATTTTTTCAAAATTTTGTGAGTCGAGGTATTCAATTTTGAAAAATCGAATTTTGGCCAAAAATACATGAAAATTCTCAAAAAAATAAATGGCCATTTTTTAATTGGAAAAAACGTCCTCTTTCGAACCGTGCTACTCAAAAAGCTGTACTACTTTTGTGAGTCGAGATATTCGATATTTTTCAAAATTTTGTGAGTCCAGGTATTCAATTTTGAAAAATCGAATTTTGGCCAAAAATACATGAAAATTCTCAAAAAAATAAATGGCCATTTTTTAATTGGAAAAAACGTCCTCTTTCGAACCTTGCTACGCAAAAAGCTGTACTACTTTTGTGTGTCGAGATATTCGATTTTTTTCAAAATTTTGTGAGTCGAGGTATTCAATTTTGAAAAATCGAATTTTGGCCAAAAATACATGAAAATTCTTAAAAAAATAAATGGCCATTTTTTAATTGGAAAAAACGTCCTCTTTCGAACCGTGCTACTGAAAAAGCTGTACTACTTTTGTGAGTCGAGATATTTGATTTTTTTCAAAATTTTGTGAGTCGAGGATTCAATTTTAAAAAACCGAATTTTGGCCAAAAAAACATGAAAATTCTCAAAAAAATAAATGGCCATTTTTTAATTGGAAAAAACGTCCTCTTTCGAACCGTGCTACTCAAAAAGTTGTACTACTTTTGTGTGTCGAGATATTCGATTTTTTCAAAATTTTGTGAGTCGAGGTATTCAATTTTAAAAAACCGAATTTTGGCCAAAAAAACATGAAAATTCTCAAAAAAATAAATGGCCATTTTTTAATTGGAAAAAACGTCCTCTTTCGAACCGTGCTACTCAAAAAGCTGTACTACTTATGTGAGTCGAGATATTCGAATTTTTTCAAAATTTTGTGAGTCGAGGTATTCAATTTTGAAAAATCGAATTTTGGCCAAAAATACATGAAAATTCACAAAAAAATAAATGTCCATTTTTTAATTGGAAAAAACGTCCTCTTTCGAACCGTGCTACTCAAAAAGCTGTACTACTTTTGTGAGTCGAGATATTCGATTTTTTTCAAAATTTTGTGAGTCGAGGTATTCAATTTTGAAAAATCGAATTTTGGCCAAAAATACATGAAAATTCTCAAAAAATAAATGGCCATTTTTTAATTGGAAAAAACGTCCTCTTTCGAACCGTGCTACTCAAAAAGCTGTACTACTTTTGTGAGTCGAGATATTCGATTTTTTTCAAAATTTTGTGAGTCGAGGTATTGAATTTTGAAAAACCGAATTTTGGCCAAAAAACATGAAAATTTTCAAAAAAATAAATGGCCATTTTTTAATTGGAAAAAACGTCCTCTTTCGAACCGTGCTACTCAAAAAGCTGTACTACTTTTGTGAGTCGAGATATTCGATTTTTTTCAAAATTTTGTGAGTCGAGGTATTCAATTTTGAAAAAACGAATTTTGGCCAAAAATACATGAAAATTCTTAAAAAAATAAATGGCCATTTTTTAATTGGAAAAACGTCCTCTTTCGAACCGTGCTACTGAAAAAGATGTACTACTTTTGTGAGTCGAGATATTCGATTTTTTTCAAAATTTTGTGAGTCGAGGATTCAATTTTAAAAAACCGAATTTTGGCCAAAAAAACATGAAAATTCTCAAAAAAAAAAATTGCCATTTTTTAATTGAAAAAAACGTCCTCTTTCGAACCGTGCTACTCAAAAAGCTGTACTACTTTTGTGTGTCGAGATATTCGATTTTTTCAAAATTTTGTGAGTCGAGGTATTCAATTTTAAAAAACCGAATTTTGGCCAAAAAAACATGAAAATTCTCAAAAAAATAAATGGCAATTTTTTAATTGGAAAAAACGTCCTCTTTCGAACCGTGCTACTCAAAAAGCTGTACTACTTATGTGAGTCGAGATATTCGAATTTTTTCAAAATTTTGTGAGTCGAGGTATTCAATTTTGAAAAATCGAAATTTGGCCAAAAATACATGAAAATTCTCAAAAAAATAAATGGCCATTTTTTAATTGGAAAAAACGTCCTCTTTCGAACCGTGCTACTCAAAAAGCTGTACTACTTTTGTGAGTCGAGATATTCGATATTTTTCAAAATTTTGTGAGTCGAGGTATTCAATTTTAAAAAATCGAATTTTGGCCAAAAAAACATGAAAATTCTCAAAAAAATAAATGGCCATTTTTTAATTGGAAAAAACGTCCTCTTTCGAACCGTGCTACTCAAAAAGCTGTACTACTTATGTGAGTCGAGATATTCGAATTTTTTCAAAATTTTGTGAGTCGAGGTATTCAATTTTGAAAAATCGAATTTTGGCCAAAAATACATGAAAATTCACAAAAAAATAAATGTCCATTTTTTAATTGGAAAAAAACGTCCTCTTTCGAACCGTGCTACTCAAAAAGCTGTACTACTTTTGTGAGTCGAGATATTCGATTTTTTTCAAAATTTTGTGAGTCGAGGTATTCAATTTTGAAAAATCGAATTTTGGCCAAAAATACATGAAAATTCTCAAAAAAAATAAATGGCCATTTTTTAATTGGAAAAAACGTCCTCTTTCGAACCGTGCTACTCAAAAAGCTGTACTACTTTTGTGAGTCGAGATATTCGATATTTTTAAAAATTTTGTGAGTCGAGGTATTCAATTTTAAAAAATCGAATTTTGGCCAAAAAAACATGAAAATTCTCAAAAAAATAAATGGCCATTTTTTAATTGGAAAAAACGTCCTCTTTCGAACCGTGCTACTCAAAAAGCTGTACTACTTATGTGAGTCGAGATATTCGAATTTTTTCAAAATTTTGTGAGTCGAGGTATTCAATTTTGAAAAATCGAATTTTGGCCAAAAATACATGAAAATTCACAAAAAAATAAATGTCCATTTTTTAATTGGAAAAAAACGTCCTCTTTCGAACCGTGCTACTCAAAAAGCTGTACTACTTTTGTGAGTCGAGATATTCGATTTTTTTCAAAATTTTGTGAGTCGAGGTATTCAATTTTGAAAAATCGAATTTTGGCCAAAAATACATGAAAATTCTCAAAAAAAATAAATGGCCATTTTTTAATTGGAAAAAACGTCCTCTTTCGAACCGTGCTACTCAAAAAGCTGTATTACTTTTCTGAGTCGAGATATTCGATTTTTTTCAAAATTTTGTGAGTCGAGGTATTCAATTTTGAAAAATCGAATTTTGGCCAAAAATACATGAAAATTCTCAAAAAAATAAATGGCCATTTTTTAATTGGAAAAAACGTCCTCTTTCGAACCGTGCTACTCAAAATGCTGTACTACTTTTGTGAGTCGAGATATTCGAATTTTTTCAAAATTTTGTGAGTCGAGGTATTCAATTTTGAAAAATCGAATTTTGGCCAAAAATACATGAAAATTCACAAAAAAATAAATGTTCACTTTTTAATTGGAAAAAACGTCCTCTTTCGAACCGTGCTACTCAAAAAGCTGTACTACTTTTGTGAGTCGAGATATTTGATTTTTTTCAAAATTTTGTGAGTCGAGGTATTCAATTTTGAAAAATCGAATTTTGGCCAAAAATACATGAAAATTCTCAAAAAAATAAATGGCCATTTTTTAATTGGAAAAAACGTCCTCTTTCGAACCGTGCTACTCAAAAAGCTGTACTACTTTTCTGAGTCGAGATATTCGATATTTTTCAAAATTTTGTGAGTCCAGGTATTCAATTTTGAAAAATCGAATTTTGGCCAAAAATACATGAAAATTCTCAAAAAAATAAATGGCCATTTTTTAATTGGAAAAAACGTCCTCTTTCGAACCGTGCTACGCAAAAAGCTGTACTACTTTTGTGAGTCGAGATATTCGATTTTTTTCAAAATTTTGTGAGTCGAGGTATTCAATTTTGAAAAATCGAATTTTGGCCAAAAATACATGAAAATTCTTAAAAAAATAAATGGCCATTTTTTAATAGGAAAAAACGTCCTCTTTCGAACCGTGCTACTGAAAAAGCTGTACTACTTTTTTGAGTCGAGATATTCGATTTTTTTCAAAATTTTGTGAGTCGAGGATTCAATTTTAAAAAACTGAATTTTGGCCAAAAAAACATGAAAATTCTCAAAAAAATAAATGGCCATTTTTTAATTGAAAAAAACGTCCTCTTTCGAACCGTGCTACTCAAAAAGCTGTACTACTTTTGTGTGTCGAGATATTCGATTTTTTCAAAATTTTGGGAGTCGAGGTATTCAATTTAAAAAAACCGAATTTTGGCCAAAAAAACATGAAAATTCTCAAAAAAATAAATGGCCATTTTTTAATTGGAAAAAACGTCCTCTTTCGAACCGTGCTACTCAAAAAGCTGTACTACTTATGTGAGTCGAGATATTCGAATTTTTTCAAAATTTTGTGATTCGAGGTATTCAATTTTGAAAAATCGAATTTTGGCCAAAAATACATGAACATTCACAAAAAATAAATGTCCATTTTTTAATTGGAAAAAACGTCCTCTTTCGAACCGTGCTACTGAAAAAGCTGTACTTCTTTTGTGAGTCGAGATATTCGATTTTTTTCAAAATTTTGTGAGTCGAGGTATTCAATTTTGAAAAATCGAATTTTGGCCAAAAAAACATGAAAATTCTCAAAAAAATAAATGGCCATTTTTTAATTGGAAAAAACGTCCTCTTTCGAACCGTGCTACTCAAAAAGCTGTATTACTTTTCTGAGTCGAGATATTCGATTTTTTTCAAAATTTTGTGAGTCGAGGTATTCAATTTTGAAAAATCGAATTTTGGCCAAAAATACATGAAAATTCTCAAAAAAATAAATGGCCATTTTTTAATTGGAAAAAACGTCCTCTTTCGAACCGTGCTACTCAAAATGCTGTACTACTTTTGTGAGTCGAGATATTCGAATTTTTTCAAAATTTTGTGAGTCGAGGTATTCAATTTTGAAAAATCGAATTTTGGCCAAAAATACATGAAAATTCACAAAAAAATAAATGTTCATTTTTTAATTGGAAAAAACGTCCTCTTTCGAACCGTGCTACTCAAAAAGCTGTACTACTTTTGTGAGTCGAGATATTCGATTTTTTTCAAAATTTTGTGAGTCGAGGTATTCAATTTTGAAAAATCGAATTTTGGCCAAAAATACATGAAAATTCTCAAAAAAATAAATGGCCATTTTTTAATTGGAAAAAACGTCCTCTTTCGAACCGTGCTACTCAAAAAGCTGTACTACTTTTCTGAGTCGAGATATTCGATATTTTTCAAAATTTTGTGAGTCCAGGTATTCAATTTTGAAAAATCGAATTTTGGCCAAAAATACATGAAAATTCTCAAAAAAAATAAATGGCCATTTTTTAATTGGAAAAAACGTCCTCTTTCGAACCGTGCTACGCAAAAAGCTGTACTACTTTTGTGAGTCGTGATATTCGATTTTTTTCAAAATTTTGTGAGTCGAGGTATTCAATTTTGAAAAATCGAATTTTGGCCAAAAATACATGAAAATTCTTAAAAAAATAAATGGCCATTTTTTAATAGGAAAAAACGTCCTCTTTCGAACCGTGCTACTGAAAAAGCTGTACTACTTTTGTGAGTCGAGATATTCGATTTTTTTCAAAATTTTGTGAGTCGAGGATTCAATTTTAAAAAACCGAATTTTGGCCAAAAAAACATGAAAATTCTCAAAAAAATAAATGGCCATTTTTTAATTGAAAAAAACGTCCTCTTTCGAACCGTGCTACTCAAAAAGCTGTACTACTTTTGTGTGTCTAGATATTCGATTTTTTCAAAATTTTGTGAGTCGAGGTATTCAATTTAAAAAAACCGAATTTTGGCCAAAAAAACATGAAAATTCTCAAAAAAATAAATGGCCATTTTTTAATTGGAAAAAACGTCCTCTTTCGAACCGTGCTACTCAAAAAGCTGTACTACTTATGTGAGTCGAGATATTCGAATTTTTTCAAAATTTTGTGATTCGAGGTATTCAATTTTGAAAAATCGAATTTTGGCCAAAAATACATGAAAATTCACAAAAAAATAAATGTCCATTTTTTAATTGAAAAAAACGTCCTCTTTCGAACCGTGCTACTCAAAAAGCTGTACTACTTTTGTGAGTCGAGATATTCGATTTTTTTCAAAATTTTGTGAGTCGAGGTATTCAATTTTGAAAAACCGAATTTTGGCCAATAAAACATGAAAATTCCCAAAAAAATAAATGGCTATTTTTTAATTGGAAAAAACGTCCTCTTTCAAACCGTGCTACTCAAAAAGCTGTACTTCTTTTGTGAGTCGAGATATTCGATTTTTTTCAAAATTTTGTGAGTCGAGGTATTCAATTTTGAAAAATCGAATTTTGGCCAAAAATACATGAAAATTCTCAAAAAAATAAATGGTCATTTTTTAATTGGAAAAAACGTCCTCTTTCGAACCGTGCTACGCAAAAAGCTGTACTACTTTTGTGAGTCGAGATATTCGATTTTTTTCAAAATTTTGTGAGTCGAGGTATTCAATTTTGAAAAATCGAATTTTGGCCAAAAATACATGAAAATTCTTAAAAAAATAAATGGCCATTTTTTAATAGGAAAAAACGTCATCTTTCGAACCGTGCTACTCAAAAAGCTGTACTACTTTTGTGAGTCGAGATATTCGATTTTTTTCAAAATTTTGTGAGTCGAGGATTCAATTTTAAAAAACCGAATTTTGGCCAAAAAAACATGAAAATTCTCAAAAAAATAAATGGCCATTTTTTAATTGAAAAAAACGTCCTCTTTCGAACCGTGCTACTCAAAAAGCTGTACTACTTTTGTGTGTCGAGATATTCGATTTTTTCAAAATTTTGTGAGTCGAGGTATTCAATTTAAAAAAACCGAATTTTGGCCAAAAAAACATGAAAATTCTCAAAAAAATAAATGGCCATTTTTTAATTGGAAAAAACGTCCTCTTTCGAACCGTGCTACTCAAAAAGCTGTACTACTTATGTGAGTCGAGATATTCGAATTTTTTCAAAATTTTGTGATTCGAGGTATTCAATTTTGAAAAATCGAATTTTGGCCAAAAATACATGAAAATTCACAAAAAAATAAATGTCCATTTTTTAATTGAAAAAAACGTCCTCTTTCGAACCGTGCTACTCAAAAAGCTGTACTACTTTTGTGAGTCGAGATATTCGATTTTTTTCGAAATTTTGTGAGTCGAGGTATTCAATTTTGAAAAATCGAATTTTGGCCAAAAATACATGAAAATTCTCAAAAAAATAAATGGTCATTTTTTAATTGGAAAAAACGTCCTCTTTCGAACCGTGCTACTCAAAAAGCTGTACTACTTTTCTGAGTCGAGATATTCGATTTTTTTCAAAATTTTGTGAGTCGAGGTATTCAATTTTGAAAAATCGAATTTTGGCCAAAAATACATGAAAATTCTCAAAAAAATAAATGGCCATTTTTTAATTGGAAAAAACGTCCTCTTTCGAACCGTGCTACTCAAAATGCTGTACTACTTTTGTGAGTCGAGATATTCGAATTTTTTCAAAATTTTGTGAGTCGAGGTATTCAATTTTGAAAAATCGAATTTTGGCCAAAAATACTTGAAAATTCTCAAAAAAAATAAATGGCCATTTTTTAATTGGAAAAAACGTCCTCTTTCGAACCGTGCTACGCAAAAAGCTGTACTACTTTTGTGAGTCGAGATATTCGATTTTTTTCAAAATTTTGTGAGTCGAGGTATTCAATTTTAAAAAACCGAATTTTGGCCAAAAAAACATGAAAATTCTCAAAAAAATAAATGGCCATTTTTTAATTGAAAAAAACGTCCTCTTTCGAACCGTGCTACTCAAAAAGCTGTACTACTTTTGTGTGTCGAGATATTCGATTTTTTCAAAATTTTGTGAGTCGAGGTATTCAATTTAAAAAAACCGAATTTTGGCCAAAAATACATGAAAATTCTTAAAAAAATAAATGGCCATTTTTAAATAGGAAAAAACGTCCTCTTTCGAACCGTGCTACTCAAAAAGCTGTACTACTTTTGTGAGTCGAGATATTCGATTTTTTTCAAAATTTTGTGAGTCGAGGATTCAATTTTAAAAAACCGAATTTTGGCCAAAAAAACATGAAAATTCTCAAAAAAATAAATGGCCATTTTTTAATTGAAAAAAACGTCCTCTTTCGAACCGTGCTACTCAAAAAGCTGTACTACTTTTGTGTGTCGAGATATTCGATTTTTTCAAAATTTTGTGAGTCGAGGTATTCAATTTAAAAAAACCGAATTTTGGCCAAAAAAACATGAAAATTCTCAAAAAAATAAATGGCCATTTTTTAATTGGAAAAAACGTCCTCTTTCGAACCGTGCTACTCAAAAAGCTGTACTACTTATGTGAGTCGAGATATTCGAATTTTTTCAAAATTTTGTGATTCGAGGTATTCAATTTTGAAAAATCGAATTTTGGCCAAAAATACATGAAAATTCACAAAAAAATAAATGTCCATTTTTTAATTGAAAAAAACGTCCTCTTTCGAACCGTGCTACTCAAAAAGCTGTACTACTTTTGTGAGTCGAGATATTCGATTTTTTTCAAAATTTTGTGAGTCGAGGTATTCAATTTTGAAAAATCGAATTTTGGCCAAAAATACATGAAAATTCACAAAAAAATAAATGTTCATTTTTTAATTGGAAAAAACGTCCTCTTTCGAACCGTGCTACTCAAAAAGCTGTACTACTTTTGTGAGTCGAGATATTTGATTTTTTTCAAAATTTTGTGAGTCGAGGTATTCAATTTTGAAAAATCGAATTTTGGCCAAAAATACTTGAAAATTCTCAAAAAAAATAAATGGCCATTTTTTAATTGGAAAAAACGTCCTCTTTCGAACCGTGCTACGCAAAAAGCTGTACTACTTTTGTGAGTCGAGATATTCGATTTTTTTCAAAATTTTGTGAGTCGAGGTATTCAATTTTGAAAAAACGAATTTTGGCGAAAAATACATGAAAATTCTTAAAAAAATAAATGGCCATTTTTTAATTGGAAAAACGTCCTCTTTCGAACCGTGCTACTGAAAAAGATGTACTACTTTTGTGAGTCGAGATATTCGATTTTTTTCAAAATTTTGTGAGTCGAGGATTCAATTTTAAAAAACCGAATTTTGGCCAAAAAAACATGAAAATTCTCAAAAAAAAAAATTGCCATTTTTTAATTGAAAAAAACGTCCTCTTTCGAACCGTGCTACTCAAAAAGCTGTACTACTTTTGTGTGTCGAGATATTCGATTTTTTCAAAATTTTGTGAGTCGAGGTATTCAATTTTAAAAAACCGAATTTTGGCCAAAAAAACATGAAAATTCTCAAAAAAATAAATGGCAATTTTTTAATTGGAAAAAACGTCCTCTTTCGAACCGTGCTACTCAAAAAGCTGTACTACTTATGTGAGTCGAGATATTCGAATTTTTTCAAAATTTTGTGAGTCGAGGTATTCAATTTTGAAAAATCGAATTTTGGCCAAAAATACATGAAAATTCTCAAAAAAATAAATGGCCATTTTTTAATTGGAAAAAACGTCCTCTTTCGAACCGTGCTACTCAAAAAGCTGTACTACTTTTGTGAGTCGAGATATTCGATATTTTTCAAAATTTTGTGAGTCCAGGTATTCAATTTTGAAAAATCGAATTTTGGCCAAAAATACATGAAAATTCTCAAAAAAATAAATGGCCATTTTTTAATTGGAAAAAACGTCCTCTTTCGAACCTTGCTACGCAAAAAGCTGTACTACTTTTGTGTGTCGAGATATTCGATTTTTTTCAAAATTTTGTGAGTCGAGGTATTCAATTTTGAAAAAACGAATTTTGGCCAAAAATACATGAAAATTCTTAAAAAAATAAATGGCCATTTTTTAATTGGAAAAACGTCCTCTTTCGAACCGTGCTACTGAAAAAGATGTACTACTTTTGTGAGTCGAGATATTCGATTTTTTTCAAAATTTTGTGAGTCGAGGATTCAATTTTAAAAAACCGAATTTTATCCAAAAAAACATGAAAATTCTCAAAAAAAAAATTGCCATTTTTTAATTGAAAAAAACGTCCTCTTTCGAACCGTGCTACTCAAAAAGCTGTACTACTTTTGTGTGTCGAGATGTTCGATTTTTTCAAAATTTTGTGAGTCGAGGTATTCAATTTTAAAAAACCGAATTTTGGCCAAAAAAACATGAAAATTCTCAAAAAAATAAATGGCAATTTTTTAATTGGAAAAAACGTCCTCTTTCGAACCGTGCTACTCAAAAAGCTGTACTACTTATGTGAGTCGAGATATTCGAATTTTTTCAAAATTTTGTGAGTCGAGGTATTCAATTTTGAAAAATCGAATTTTGGCCAAAAATACATGAAAATTCTCAAAAAAATAAATGGCCATTTTTTAATTGGAAAAAACGTCCTCTTTCGAACCGTGCTACTCAAAAAGCTGTACTACTTTTGTGAGTCGAGATATTCGATATTTTTCAAAATTTTGTGAGTCCAGGTATTCAATTTTGAAAAATCGAATTTTGGCCAAAAATACATGAAAATTCTCAAAAAAATAAATGGCCATTTTTTAATTGGAAAAAACGTCCTCTTTCGAACCTTGCTACGCAAAAAGCTGTACTACTTTTGTGTGTCGAGATATTCGATTTTTTTCAAAATTTTGTGAGTCGAGGTATTCAATTTTGAAAAATCGAATTTTGGCCAAAAATACATGAAAATTCTTAAAAAAATAAATGGCCATTTTTTAATTGGAAAAAACGTCCTCTTTCGAACCGTGCTACTGAAAAAGCTGTACTACTTTTGTGAGTCGAGATATTTGATTTTTTTCAAAATTTTGTGAGTCGAGGATTCAATTTTAAAAAACCGAATTTTGGCCAAAAAAACATGAAAATTCTCAAAAAAATAAATGGCCATTTTTTAATTGGAAAAAACGTCCTCTTTCGAACCGTGCTACTCAAAAAGTTGTACTACTTTTGTGTGTCGAGATATTCGATTTTTTCAAAATTTTGTGAGTCGAGGTATTCAATTTTAAAAAACCGAATTTTGGCCAAAAAAACATGAAAATTCTCAAAAAAATAAATGGCCATTTTTTAATTGGAAAAAACGTCCTCTTTCGAACCGTGCTACTCAAAAAGCTGTACTACTTATGTGAGTCGAGATATTCGAATTTTTTCAAAATTTTGTGAGTCGAGGTATTCAATTTTGAAAAATCGAATTTTGGCCAAAAATACATGAAAATTCACAAAAAAATAAATGTCCATTTTTTAATTGGAAAAAACGTCCTCTTTCGAACCGTGCTACTCAAAAAGCTGTACTACTTTTGTGAGTCGAGATATTCGATTTTTTTCAAAATTTTGTGAGTCGAGGTATTCAATTTTGAAAAATCGAATTTTGGCCAAAAATACATGAAAATTCTCAAAAAATAAATGGCCATTTTTTAATTGGAAAAAACGTCCTCTTTCGAACCGTGCTACTCAAAAAGCTGTACTACTTTTGTGAGTCGAGATATTCGATTTTTTTCAAAATTTTGTGAGTCGAGGTATTGAATTTTGAAAAACCGAATTTTGGCCAAAAAACATGAAAATTTTCAAAAAAATAAATGGCCATTTTTTAATTGGAAAAAACGTCCTCTTTCGAACCGTGCTACTCAAAAAGCTGTACTACTTTTGTGAGTCGAGATATTCGATTTTTTTCAAAATTTTGTGAGTCGAGGTATTCAATTTTGAAAAAACGAATTTTGGCCAAAAATACATGAAAATTCTTAAAAAAATAAATGGCCATTTTTTAATTGGAAAAACGTCCTCTTTCGAACCGTGCTACTGAAAAAGATGTACTACTTTTGTGAGTCGAGATATTCGATTTTTTTCAAAATTTTGTGAGTCGAGGATTCAATTTTAAAAAACCGAATTTTGGCCAAAAAAACATGAAAATTCTCAAAAAAAAAAATTGCCATTTTTTAATTGAAAAAAACGTCCTCTTTCGAACCGTGCTACTCAAAAAGCTGTACTACTTTTGTGTGTCGAGATATTCGATTTTTTCAAAATTTTGTGAGTCGAGGTATTCAATTTTAAAAAACCGAATTTTGGCCAAAAAAACATGAAAATTCTCAAAAAAATAAATGGCAATTTTTTAATTGGAAAAAACGTCCTCTTTCGAACCGTGCTACTCAAAAAGCTGTACTACTTATGTGAGTCGAGATATTCGAATTTTTTCAAAATTTTGTGAGTCGAGGTATTCAATTTTGAAAAATCGAAATTTGGCCAAAAATACATGAAAATTCTCAAAAAAATAAATGGCCATTTTTTAATTGGAAAAAACGTCCTCTTTCGAACCGTGCTACTCAAAAAGCTGTACTACTTTTGTGAGTCGAGATATTCGATATTTTTCAAAATTTTGTGAGTCGAGGTATTCAATTTTAAAAAATCGAATTTTGGCCAAAAAAACATGAAAATTCTCAAAAAAATAAATGGCCATTTTTTAATTGGAAAAAACGTCCTCTTTCGAACCGTGCTACTCAAAAAGCTGTACTACTTATGTGAGTCGAGATATTCGAATTTTTTCAAAATTTTGTGAGTCGAGGTATTCAATTTTGAAAAATCGAATTTTGGCCAAAAATACATGAAAATTCACAAAAAAATAAATGTCCATTTTTTAATTGGAAAAAAACGTCCTCTTTCGAACCGTGCTACTCAAAAAGCTGTACTACTTTTGTGAGTCGAGATATTCGATTTTTTTCAAAATTTTGTGAGTCGAGGTATTCAATTTTGAAAAATCGAATTTTGGCCAAAAATACATGAAAATTCTCAAAAAAAATAAATGGCCATTTTTTAATTGGAAAAAACGTCCTCTTTCGAACCGTGCTACTCAAAAAGCTGTACTACTTTTGTGAGTCGAGATATTCGATATTTTTAAAAATTTTGTGAGTCGAGGTATTCAATTTTAAAAAATCGAATTTTGGCCAAAAAAACATGAAAATTCTCAAAAAAATAAATGGCCATTTTTTAATTGGAAAAAACGTCCTCTTTCGAACCGTGCTACTCAAAAAGCTGTACTACTTATGTGAGTCGAGATATTCGAATTTTTTCAAAATTTTGTGAGTCGAGGTATTCAATTTTGAAAAATCGAATTTTGGCCAAAAATACATGAAAATTCACAAAAAAATAAATGTCCATTTTTTAATTGGAAAAAAACGTCCTCTTTCGAACCGTGCTACTCAAAAAGCTGTACTACTTTTGTGAGTCGAGATATTCGATTTTTTTCAAAATTTTGTGAGTCGAGGTATTCAATTTTGAAAAATCGAATTTTGGCCAAAAATACATGAAAATTCTCAAAAAAAATAAATGGCCATTTTTTAATTGGAAAAAACGTCCTCTTTCGAACCGTGCTACTCAAAAAGCTGTATTACTTTTCTGAGTCGAGATATTCGATTTTTTTCAAAATTTTGTGAGTCGAGGTATTCAATTTTGAAAAATCGAATTTTGGCCAAAAATACATGAAAATTCTCAAAAAAATAAATGGCCATTTTTTAATTGGAAAAAACGTCCTCTTTCGAACCGTGCTACTCAAAATGCTGTACTACTTTTGTGAGTCGAGATATTCGAATTTTTTCAAAATTTTGTGAGTCGAGGTATTCAATTTTGAAAAATCGAATTTTGGCCAAAAATACATGAAAATTCACAAAAAAATAAATGTTCACTTTTTAATTGGAAAAAACGTCCTCTTTCGAACCGTGCTACTCAAAAAGCTGTACTACTTTTGTGAGTCGAGATATTTGATTTTTTTCAAAATTTTGTGAGTCGAGGTATTCAATTTTGAAAAATCGAATTTTGGCCAAAAATACATGAAAATTCTCAAAAAAATAAATGGCCATTTTTTAATTGGAAAAAACGTCCTCTTTCGAACCGTGCTACTCAAAAAGCTGTACTACTTTTCTGAGTCGAGATATTCGATATTTTTCAAAATTTTGTGAGTCCAGGTATTCAATTTTGAAAAATCGAATTTTGGCCAAAAATACATGAAAATTCTCAAAAAAATAAATGGCCATTTTTTAATTGGAAAAAACGTCCTCTTTCGAACCGTGCTACGCAAAAAGCTGTACTACTTTTGTGAGTCGAGATATTCGATTTTTTTCAAAATTTTGTGAGTCGAGGTATTCAATTTTGAAAAATCGAATTTTGGCCAAAAATACATGAAAATTCTTAAAAAAATAAATGGCCATTTTTTAATAGGAAAAAACGTCCTCTTTCGAACCGTGCTACTGAAAAAGCTGTACTACTTTTTTGAGTCGAGATATTCGATTTTTTTCAAAATTTTGTGAGTCGAGGATTCAATTTTAAAAAACTGAATTTTGGCCAAAAAAACATGAAAATTCTCAAAAAAATAAATGGCCATTTTTTAATTGAAAAAAACGTCCTCTTTCGAACCGTGCTACTCAAAAAGCTGTACTACTTTTGTGTGTCGAGATATTCGATTTTTTCAAAATTTTGGGAGTCGAGGTATTCAATTTAAAAAAACCGAATTTTGGCCAAAAAAACATGAAAATTCTCAAAAAAATAAATGGCCATTTTTTAATTGGAAAAAACGTCCTCTTTCGAACCGTGCTACTCAAAAAGCTGTACTACTTATGTGAGTCGAGATATTCGAATTTTTTCAAAATTTTGTGATTCGAGGTATTCAATTTTGAAAAATCGAATTTTGGCCAAAAATACATGAACATTCACAAAAAATAAATGTCCATTTTTTAATTGGAAAAAACGTCCTCTTTCGAACCGTGCTACTGAAAAAGCTGTACTTCTTTTGTGAGTCGAGATATTCGATTTTTTTCAAAATTTTGTGAGTCGAGGTATTCAATTTTGAAAAATCGAATTTTGGCCAAAAAAACATGAAAATTCTCAAAAAAATAAATGGCCATTTTTTAATTGGAAAAAACGTCCTCTTTCGAACCGTGCTACTCAAAAAGCTGTATTACTTTTCTGAGTCGAGATATTCGATTTTTTTCAAAATTTTGTGAGTCGAGGTATTCAATTTTGAAAAATCGAATTTTGGCCAAAAATACATGAAAATTCTCAAAAAAATAAATGGCCATTTTTTAATTGGAAAAAACGTCCTCTTTCGAACCGTGCTACTCAAAATGCTGTACTACTTTTGTGAGTCGAGATATTCGAATTTTTTCAAAATTTTGTGAGTCGAGGTATTCAATTTTGAAAAATCGAATTTTGGCCAAAAATACATGAAAATTCACAAAAAAATAAATGTTCATTTTTTAATTGGAAAAAACGTCCTCTTTCGAACCGTGCTACTCAAAAAGCTGTACTACTTTTGTGAGTCGAGATATTCGATTTTTTTCAAAATTTTGTGAGTCGAGGTATTCAATTTTGAAAAATCGAATTTTGGCCAAAAATACATGAAAATTCTCAAAAAAATAAATGGCCATTTTTTAATTGGAAAAAACGTCCTCTTTCGAACCGTGCTACTCAAAAAGCTGTACTACTTTTCTGAGTCGAGATATTCGATATTTTTCAAAATTTTGTGAGTCCAGGTATTCAATTTTGAAAAATCGAATTTTGGCCAAAAATACATGAAAATTCTCAAAAAAAATAAATGGCCATTTTTTAATTGGAAAAAACGTCCTCTTTCGAACCGTGCTACGCAAAAAGCTGTACTACTTTTGTGAGTCGTGATATTCGATTTTTTTCAAAATTTTGTGAGTCGAGGTATTCAATTTTGAAAAATCGAATTTTGGCCAAAAATACATGAAAATTCTTAAAAAAATAAATGGCCATTTTTTAATAGGAAAAAACGTCCTCTTTCGAACCGTGCTACTGAAAAAGCTGTACTACTTTTGTGAGTCGAGATATTCGATTTTTTTCAAAATTTTGTGAGTCGAGGATTCAATTTTAAAAAACCGAATTTTGGCCAAAAAAACATGAAAATTCTCAAAAAAATAAATGGCCATTTTTTAATTGAAAAAAACGTCCTCTTTCGAACCGTGCTACTCAAAAAGCTGTACTACTTTTGTGTGTCGAGATATTCGATTTTTTCAAAATTTTGTGAGTCGAGGTATTCAATTTAAAAAAACCGAATTTTGGCCAAAAAAACATGAAAATTCTCAAAAAAATAAATGGCCATTTTTTAATTGGAAAAAACGTCCTCTTTCGAACCGTGCTACTCAAAAAGCTGTACTACTTATGTGAGTCGAGATATTCGAATTTTTTCAAAATTTTGTGATTCGAGGTATTCAATTTTGAAAAATCGAATTTTGGCCAAAAATACATGAAAATTCACAAAAAAATAAATGTCCATTTTTTAATTGAAAAAAACGTCCTCTTTCGAACCGTGCTACTCAAAAAGCTGTACTACTTTTGTGAGTCGAGATATTCGATTTTTTTCAAAATTTTGTGAGTCGAGGTATTCAATTTTGAAAAACCGAATTTTGGCCAATAAAACATGAAAATTCCCAAAAAAATAAATGGCTATTTTTTAATTGGAAAACACGTCCTCTTTCAAACCGTGCTACTCAAAAAGCTGTACTTCTTTTGTGAGTCGAGATATTCGATTTTTTTCAAAATTTTGTGAGTCGAGGTATTCAATTTTGAAAAATCGAATTTTGGCCAAAAATACATGAAAATTCTCAAAAAAATAAATGGTCATTTTTTAATTGGAAAAAACGTCCTCTTTCGAACCGTGCTACGCAAAAAGCTGTACTACTTTTGTGAGTCGAGATATTCGATTTTTTTCAAAATTTTGTGAGTCGAGGTATTCAATTTTGAAAAATCGAATTTTGGCCAAAAATACATGAAAATTCTTAAAAAAATAAATGGCCATTTTTTAATAGGAAAAAACGTCATCTTTCGAACCGTGCTACTCAAAAAGCTGTACTACTTTTGTGAGTCGAGATATTCGATTTTTTTCAAAATTTTGTGAGTCGAGGATTCAATTTTAAAAAACCGAATTTTGGCCAAAAAAACATGAAAATTCTCAAAAAAATAAATGGCCATTTTTTAATTGAAAAAAACGTCCTCTTTCGAACCGTGCTACTCAAAAAGCTGTACTACTTTTGTGTGTCGAGATATTCGATTTTTTCAAAATTTTGTGAGTCGAGGTATTCAATTTAAAAAAACCGAATTTTGGCCAAAAAAACATGAAAATTCTCAAAAAAATAAATGGCCATTTTTTAATTGGAAAAAACGTCCTCTTTCGAACCGTGCTACTCAAAAAGCTGTACTACTTATGTGAGTCGAGATATTCGAATTTTTTCAAAATTTTGTGATTCGAGGTATTCAATTTTGAAAAATCGAATTTTGGCCAAAAATACATGAAAATTCACAAAAAAATAAATGTCCATTTTTTAATTGAAAAAAACGTCCTCTTTCGAACCGTGCTACTCAAAAAGCTGTACTACTTTTGTGAGTCGAGATATTCGATTTTTTTCGAAATTTTGTGAGTCGAGGTATTCAATTTTGAAAAATCGAATTTTGGCCAAAAATACATGAAAATTCTCAAAAAAATAAATGGTCATTTTTTAATTGGAAAAAACGTCCTCTTTCGAACCGTGCTACTCAAAAAGCTGTACTACTTTTCTGAGTCGAGATATTCGATTTTTTTCAAAATTTTGTGAGTCGAGGTATTCAATTTTGAAAAATCGAATTTTGGCCAAAAATACATGAAAATTCTCAAAAAAATAAATGGCCATTTTTTAATTGGAAAAAACGTCCTCTTTCGAACCGTGCTACTCAAAATGCTGTACTACTTTTGTGAGTCGAGATATTCGAATTTTTTCAAAATTTTGTGAGTCGAGGTATTCAATTTTGAAAAATCGAATTTTGGCCAAAAATACTTGAAAATTCTCAAAAAAAATAAATGGCCATTTTTTAATTGGAAAAAACGTCCTCTTTCGAACCGTGCTACGCAAAAAGCTGTACTACTTTTGTGAGTCGAGATATTCGATTTTTTTCAAAATTTTGTGAGTCGAGGTATTCAATTTTAAAAAACCGAATTTTGGCCAAAAAAACATGAAAATTCTCAAAAAAATAAATGGCCATTTTTTAATTGAAAAAAACGTCCTCTTTCGAACCGTGCTACTCAAAAAGCTGTACTACTTTTGTGTGTCGAGATATTCGATTTTTTCAAAATTTTGTGAGTCGAGGTATTCAATTTAAAAAAACCGAATTTTGGCCAAAAATACATGAAAATTCTTAAAAAAATAAATGGCCATTTTTAAATAGGAAAAAACGTCCTCTTTCGAACCGTGCTACTCAAAAAGCTGTACTACTTTTGTGAGTCGAGATATTCGATTTTTTTCAAAATTTTGTGAGTCGAGGATTCAATTTTAAAAAACCGAATTTTGGCCAAAAAAACATGAAAATTCTCAAAAAAATAAATGGCCATTTTTTAATTGAAAAAAACGTCCTCTTTCGAACCGTGCTACTCAAAAAGCTGTACTACTTTTGTGTGTCGAGATATTCGATTTTTTCAAAATTTTGTGAGTCGAGGTATTCAATTTAAAAAAACCGAATTTTGGCCAAAAAAACATGAAAATTCTCAAAAAAATAAATGGCCATTTTTTAATTGGAAAAAACGTCCTCTTTCGAACCGTGCTACTCAAAAAGCTGTACTACTTATGTGAGTCGAGATATTCGAATTTTTTCAAAATTTTGTGATTCGAGGTATTCAATTTTGAAAAATCGAATTTTGGCCAAAAATACATGAAAATTCACAAAAAAATAAATGTCCATTTTTTAATTGAAAAAAACGTCCTCTTTCGAACCGTGCTACTCAAAAAGCTGTACTACTTTTGTGAGTCGAGATATTCGATTTTTTTCAAAATTTTGTGAGTCGAGGTATTCAATTTTGAAAAATCGAATTTTGGCCAAAAATACATGAAAATTCACAAAAAAATAAATGTTCATTTTTTAATTGGAAAAAACGTCCTCTTTCGAACCGTGCTACTCAAAAAGCTGTACTACTTTTGTGAGTCGAGATATTTGATTTTTTTCAAAATTTTGTGAGTCGAGGTATTCAATTTTGAAAAATCGAATTTTGGCCAAAAATACTTGAAAATTCTCAAAAAAAATAAATGGCCATTTTTTAATTGGAAAAAACGTCCTCTTTCGAACCGTGCTACGCAAAAAGCTGTACTACTTTTGTGAGTCGAGATATTCGATTTTTTTCAAAATTTTGTGAGTCGAGGTATTCAATTTTAAAAAACCGAATTTTGGCCAAAAAAACATGAAAATTCTCAAAAAAATAAATGGCCATTTTTTAATTGAAAAAAACGTCCTCTTTCGAACCGTGCTACTCAAAAAGCTGTACTACTTTTGTGTGTCGAGATAATCGATTTTTTCAAAATTTTGTGAGTCGAGGTATTCAATTTAAAAAAACCGAATTTTGGCCAAAAATACATGAAAATTCTTAAAAAAATAAATGGCCATTTTTAAATAGGAAAAAACGTCCTCTTTCGAACCGTGCTACTCAAAAAGCTGTACTACTTTTGTGAGTCGAGATATTCGATTTTTTTCAAAATTTTGTGAGTCGAGGATTCAATTTTAAAAAACCGAATTTTGGCCAAAAAAACATGAAAATTCTCAAAAAAATAAATGGCCATTTTTTAATTGAAAAAAACGTCCTCTTTCGAACCGTGCTACTCAAAAAGCTGTACTACTTTTGTGTGTCGAGATATTCGATTTTTTCAAAATTTTGTGAGTCGAGGTATTCAATTTAAAAAAACCGAATTTTGGCCAAAAAAACATGAAAATTCTCAAAAAAATAAATGGCCATTTTTTAATTGGAAAAAACGTCCTCTTTCGAACCGTGCTACTCAAAAAGCTGTACTACTTATGTGAGTCGAGATATTCGAATTTTTTCAAAATTTTGTGATTCGAGGTATTCAATTTTGAAAAATCGAATTTTGGCCAAAAATACATGAAAATTCACAAAAAAATAAATGTCCATTTTTTAATTGAAAAAACGTCCTCTTTCGAACCGTGCTACTCAAAAAGCTGTACTACTTTTGTGAGTCGAGATATTCGATTTTTTTCAAAATTTTGTGAGTCGAGGTATTCAATTTTGAAAAATCGAATTTTGGCCAAAAATACATGAAAATTCACAAAAAAATAAATGTTCATTTTTTAATTGGAAAAAACGTCCTCTTTCGAACCGTGCTACTCAAAAAGCTGTACTACTTTTGTGAGTCGAGATATTTGATTTTTTTCAAAATTTTGTGAGTCGAGGTATTCAATTTTGAAAAATCGAATTTTGGCCAAAAATACATGAAAATTCTCAAAAAAATAAATGGCCATTTTTTAATTGGAAAAAACGTCCTCTTTCGAACCGTGCTACTCAAAAAGCTGTACTACTTTTCTGAGTCGAGATATTCGATATTTTTCAAAATTTTGTGAGTCCAGGTATTCAATTTTGAAAAATCGAATTTTGGCCAAAAATACATGAAAATTCTCAAAAAAATAAATGGCCATTTTTTAATTGGAAAAAACGTCCTCTTTCGAACCGTGCTACGCAAAAAGCTGTACTACTTTTGTGAGTCGAGATATTCGATTTTTTTCAAAATTTTGTGAGTCGAGGTATTCAATTTTAAAAATCGAATTTTGGCCAAAAATACGTGAAAATTCTTAAAAAAATAAATGGCCATTTTTTAATAGGAAAAAACGTCCTCTTTCGAACCGTGCTACTGAAAAAGCTGTACTACTTTTTTGAGTCGAGATATTCGATTTTTTTCAAAATTTTGTGAGTCGAGGATTCAATTTTAAAAAACTGAATTTTGGCCAAAAAAACATGAAAATTCTCAAAAAAATAAATGGCCATTTTTTAATTGAAAAAAACGTCCTCTTTCGAACCGTGCTACTCAAAAAGCTGTACTACTTTTGTGTGTCGAGATATTCGATTTTTTCAAAATTTTGGGAGTCGAGGTATTCAATTTAAAAAAACCGAATTTTGGCCAAAAAAACATGAAAATTCTCAAAAAAATAAATGGCCATTTTTTAATTGGAAAAAACGTCCTCTTTCGAACCGTGCTACTCAAAAAGCTGTACTACTTCTGTGAGTCGAGATATTCGAATTTTTTCAAAATTTTGTGATTCGAGGTATTCAATTTTGAAAAATCGAATTTTGGCCAAAAATACATGAACATTCACAAAAAATAAATGTCCATTTTTTAATTGGAAAAAACGTCCTCTTTCGAACCGTGCTACTGAAAAAGCTGTACTTCTTTTGTGAGTCGAGATATTCGATTTTTTTCAAAATTTTGTGAGTCGAGGTATTCAATTTTGAAAAATCGAATTTTGGCCAAAAAAACATGAAAATTCTCAAAAAAATAAATGGCCATTTTTTAATTGGAAAAAACGTCCTCTTTCGAACCGTGCTACTCAAAAAGCTGTATTACTTTTCTGAGTCGATATATTCGATTTTTTTCAAAATTTTGTGAGTCGAGGTATTCAATTTTGAAAAATCGAATTTTGGCCAAAAAAACATGAAAATTCTCAAAAAAATAAATGGCCATTTTTTAATTGGAAAAAACGTCCTCTTTCGAACCGTGCTACTCAAAAAGCTGTATTACTTTTCTGAGTCGATATATTCGATTTTTTTCAAAATTTTGTGAGTCGAGGTATTCAATTTTGAAAAATCGAATTTTGGCCAAAAAATACATGAAAATTCACAAAAAAATAAATGTTCATTTTTTAATTGGAAAAAACGTCCTCTTTCGAACCGTGCTACTCAAAAAGCTGTACTACTTTTGTGAGTCGAGATATTTGATTTTTTTCAAAATTTTGTGAGTCGAGGTATTCAATTTTGAAAAATCGAATTTTGGCCAAAAATACTTGAAAATTCTCAAAAAAAATAAATGGCCATTTTTTAATTGGAAAAAACGTCCTCTTTCGAACCGTGCTACGCAAAAAGCTGTACTACTTTTGTGAGTCGAGATATTCGATTTTTTTCAAAATTTTGTGAGTCGAGGTATTCAATTTTAAAAAACCGAATTTTGGCCAAAAAAACATGAAAATTCTCAAAAAAATAAATGGCCATTTTTTAATTGAAAAAAACGTCCTCTTTCGAACCGTGCTACTCAAAAAGCTGTACTACTTTTGTGTGTCGAGGTATTCAATTTTAAAAATCGAATTTTGGCCAAAAATACGTGAAAATTCTTAAAAAAATAAATGGCCATTTTTTAATAGGAAAAAACGTCCTCTTTCGAACCGTGCTACTGAAAAAGCTGTACTACTTTTTTGAGTCGAGATATTCGATTTTTTTCAAAATTTTGTGAGTCGAGGATTCAATTTTAAAAAACTGAATTTTGGCCAAAAAAACATGAAAATTCTCAAAAAAATAAATGGCCATTTTTTAATTGAAAAAAACGTCCTCTTTCGAACCGTGCTACTCAAAAAGCTGTACTACTTTTGTGTGTCGAGATATTCGATTTTTTCAAAATTTTGGGAGTCGAGGTATTCAATTTAAAAAAACCGAATTTTGGCCAAAAAAACATGAAAATTCTCAAAAAAATAAATGGCCATTTTTTAATTGGAAAAAACGTCCTCTTTCGAACCGTGCTACTCAAAAAGCTGTACTACTTCTGTGAGTCGAGATATTCGAATTTTTTCAAAATTTTGTGATTCGAGGTATTCAATTTTGAAAAATCGAATTTTGGCCAAAAATACATGAACATTCACAAAAAATAAATGTCCATTTTTTAATTGGAAAAAACGTCCTCTTTCGAACCGTGCTACTGAAAAAGCTGTACTTCTTTTGTGAGTCGAGATATTCGATTTTTTTCAAAATTTTGTGAGTCGAGGTATTCAATTTTGAAAAATCGAATTTTGGCCAAAAAAACATGAAAATTCTCAAAAAAATAAATGGCCATTTTTTAATTGGAAAAAACGTCCTCTTTCGAACCGTGCTACTCAAAAAGCTGTATTACTTTTCTGAGTCGATATATTCGATTTTTTTCAAAATTTTGTGAGTCGAGGTATTCAATTTTGAAAAATCGAATTTTGGCCAAAAAAACATGAAAATTCTCAAAAAAATAAATGGCCATTTTTTAATTGGAAAAAACGTCCTCTTTCGAACCGTGCTACTCAAAAAGCTGTATTACTTTTCTGAGTCGATATATTCGATTTTTTTCAAAATTTTGTGAGTCGAGGTATTCAATTTTGAAAAATCGAATTTTGGCCAAAAAATACATGAAAATTCACAAAAAAATAAATGTTCATTTTTTAATTGGAAAAAACGTCCTCTTTCGAACCGTGCTACTCAAAAAGCTGTACTACTTTTGTGAGTCGAGATATTTGATTTTTTTCAAAATTTTGTGAGTCGAGGTATTCAATTTTGAAAAATCGAATTTTGGCCAAAAATACTTGAAAATTCTCAAAAAAAATAAATGGCCATTTTTTAATTGGAAAAAACGTCCTCTTTCGAACCGTGCTACGCAAAAAGCTGTACTACTTTTGTGAGTCGAGATATTCGATTTTTTTCAAAATTTTGTGAGTCGAGGTATTCAATTTTAAAAAACCGAATTTTGGCCAAAAAAACATGAAAATTCTCAAAAAAATAAATGGCCATTTTTTAATTGAAAAAAACGTCCTCTTTCGAACCGTGCTACTCAAAAAGCTGTACTACTTTTGTGTGTCGAGATATTCGATTTTTTCAAAATTTTGTGAGTCGAGGTATTCAATTTAAAAAAACCGAATTTTGGCCAAAAATACATGAAAATTCTTAAAAAAATAAATGGCCATTTTTAAATAGGAAAAAACGTCCTCTTTCGAACCGTGCTACTCAAAAAGCTGTACTACTTTTGTGAGTCGAGATATTCGATTTTTTTCAAAATTTTGTGAGTCGAGGATTCAATTTTAAAAAACCGAATTTTGGCCAAAAAAACATGAAAATTCTCAAA
Organism: Sarcophaga carnaria; assembly: GCA_958299815.1. Taxonomy (NCBI): domain Eukaryota; kingdom Metazoa; phylum Arthropoda; class Insecta; order Diptera; family Sarcophagidae; genus Sarcophaga; species Sarcophaga carnaria. The sequence goes on from OY283151.1 coordinate 31,933,740, forward strand.
AAAATAAATGGCCATTTTTTAATTGAAAAAAACGTCCTCTTTCGAACCGTGCTACTCAAAAAGCTGTACTACTTTTGTGTGTCGAGATATTCGATTTTTTCAAAATTTTGTGAGTCGAGGTATTCAATTTAAAAAAACCGAATTTTGGCCAAAAAAACATGAAAATTCTCTAAAAAATAAATGGCCATTTTTTAATTGGAAAAAACGTCCTCTTTCGAACCGTGCTACTCAAAAAGCTGTACTACTTATGTGAGTCGAGATATTCGAATTTTTTCAAAATTTTGTGATTCGAGGTATTCAATTTTGAAAAATCGAATTTTGGCCAAAAATACATGAAAATTCACAAAAAAATAAATGTCCATTTTTTAATTGAAAAAAACGTCCTCTTTCGAACCGTGCTACTCAAAAAGCTGTACTACTTTTGTGAGTCGAGATATTCGATTTTTTTCAAAATTTTGTGAGTCGAGGTATTCAATTTTGAAAAATCGAATTTTGGCCAAAAATACATGAAAATTCACAAAAAAATAAATGTTCATTTTTTAATTGGAAAAAACGTCCTCTTTCGAACCGTGCTACTCAAAAAGCTGTACTACTTTTGTGAGTCGAGATATTTGATTTTTTTCAAAATTTCGTGAGTCGAGGTATTCAATTTTGAAAAATCGAATTTTGGCCAAAAATACATGAAAATTCTCAAAAAAATAAATGGCCATTTTTTAATTGGAAAAAACGTCCTCTTTCGAACCGTGCTACTCAAAAAGCTGTACTACTTTTGTGAGTCGAGATATTCGATATTTTTCAAAATTTTGTGAGTCCAGGTATTCAATTTTGAAAAATCGAATTTTGGCCAAAAATACATGAAAATTCTCAAAAAAATAAATGGCCATTTTTTAATTGGAAAAAACGTCCTCTTTCGAACCGTGCTACGCAAAAAGCTGTACTACTTTTGTGAGTCGAGATATTCGATTTTTTTCAAAATTTTGTGAGTCGAGGTATTCAATTTTAAAAATCGAATTTTGGCCAAAAATACATGAAAATTCTTAAAAAAATAAATGGCCATTTTTTAATAGGAAAAAACGTCCTCTTTCGAACCGTGCTACTGAAAAAGCTGTACTACTTTTTTGAGTCGAGATATTCGATTTTTTTCAAAATTTTGTGAGTCGAGGATTCAATTTTAAAAAACTGAATTTTGGCCAAAAAAACATGAAAATTCTCAAAAAAATAAATGGCCATTTTTTAATTGAAAAAAACGTCCTCTTTCGAACCGTGCTACTCAAAAAGCTGTACTACTTTTGTGTGTCGAGATATTCGATTTTTTCAAAATTTTGGGAGTCGAGGTATTCAATTTAAAAAAACCGAATTTTGGCCAAAAAAACATGAAAATTCTCAAAAAAATAAATGGCCATTTTTTAATTGGAAAAAACGTCCTCTTTCGAACCGTGCTACTCAAAAAGCTGTACTACTTATGTGAGTCGAGATATTCGAATTTTTTCAAAATTTTGTGATTCGAGGTATTCAATTTTGAAAAATCGAATTTTGGCCAAAAATACATGAACATTCACAAAAAATAAATGTCCATTTTTTAATTGGAAAAAACGTCCTCTTTCGAACCGTGCTACTGAAAAAGCTGTACTTCTTTTGTGAGTCGAGATATTCGATTTTTTTCAAAATTTTGTGAGTCGAGGTATTCAATTTTGAAAAATCGAATTTTGGCCAAAAAAACATGAAAATTCTCAAAAAAATAAATGGCCATTTTTTAATTGGAAAAAACGTCCTCTTTCGAACCGTGCTACTCAAAAAGCTGTATTACTTTTCTGAGTCGATATATTCGATTTTTTTCAAAATTTTGTGAGTCGAGGTATTCAATTTTGAAAAATCGAATTTTGGCCAAAAATACATGAAAATTCTCAAAAAAATAAATGGCCATTTTTTAATTGGAAAAAACGTCCTCTTTCGAACCGTGCTACTCAAAATGCTGTACTACTTTTGTGAGTCGAGATATTCGAATTTTTTCAAAATTTTGTGAGTCGAGGTATTCAATTTTGAAAAATCGAATTTTGGCCAAAAATACATGAAAATTCACAAAAAAATAAATGTTCATTTTTTAATTGGAAAAAACGTCCTCTTTCGAACCGTGCTACTCAAAAAGCTGTACTACTTTTGTGAGTCGAGATATTCGATTTTTTTCAAAATTTTGTGAGTCGAGGTATTCAATTTTGAAAAATCGAATTTTGGCCAAAAATACATGAAAATTCTCAAAAAAATAAATGGCCATTTTTTAATTGGAAAAAACGTCCTCTTTCGAACCGTGCTACTCAAAAAGCTGTACTACCTTTGTGAGTCGTGATATTCGATTTTTTTCAAAATTTTGTGAGTCGAGGTATTCAATTTTGAAAAATCGAATTTTGGCCAAAAATACATGAAAATTCTTAAAAAAATAAATGGCCATTTTTTAATAGGAAAAAACGTCCTCTTTCGAACCGTGCTACTGAAAAAGCTGTACTACTTTTGTGAGTCGAGATATTCGATTTTTTTCAAAATTTTGTGAGTCGAGGATTCAATTTTAAAAAACCGAATTTTGGCCAAAAAAACATGAAAATTCTCAAAAAAATAAATGGCCATTTTTTAATTGAAAAAAACGTCCTCTTTCGAACCGTGCTACTCAAAAAGCTGTACTACTTTTGTGTGTCGAGATATTCGATTTTTTCAAAATTTTGGGAGTCGAGGTATTCAATTTAAAAAAACCGAATTTTGGCCAAAAAAACATGAAAATTCTCAAAAAAATAAATGGCAATTTTTTAATTGGAAAAAACGTCCTCTTTCGAACCGTGCTACTCAAAAAGCTGTACTACTTATGTGAGTCGAGATATTCGAATTTTTTCAAAATTTTGTGATTCGAGGTATTCAATTTTGAAAAATCGAATTTTGGCCAAAAATACATGAACATTCACAAAAAATAAATGTCCATTTTTTAATTGGAAAAAACGTCCTCTTTCGAACCATGCTACTGAAAAAGCTGTACTTCTTTTGTGAGTCGAGATATTCGATTTTTTTCAAAATTTTGTGAGTCGAGGTATTCAATTTTGAAAAATCGAATTTTGGCCAAAAAAACATGAAAATTCTCAAAAAAATAAATGGCCATTTTTTAATTGGAAAAAACGTCCTCTTTCGAACCGTGCTACTCAAAAAGCTGTATTACTTTTCTGAGTCGAGATATTCGATTTTTTTCAAAATTTTGTGAGTCGAGGTATTCAATTTTGAAAAATCGAATTTTGGCCAAAAATACATGAAAATTCTCAAAAAAATAAATGGCCATTTTTTAATTGGAAAAAACGTCCTCTTTCGAACCGTGCTACTCAAAATGCTGTACTACTTTTGTGAGTCGAGATATTCGAATTTTTTCAAAATTTTGTGAGTCGAGGTATTCAATTTTGAAAAATCGAATTTTGGCCAAAAATACATGAAAATTCACAAAAAAATAAATGTTCATTTTTTAATTGGAAAAAACGTCCTCTTTCGAACCGTGCTACTCAAAAAGCTGTACTACTTTTGTGAGTCGAGATATTCGATTTTTTTCAAAATTTTGTGAGTCGAGGTATTCAATTTTGAAAAATCGAATTTTGGCCAAAAATACATGAAAATTCTCAAAAAAATAAATGGCCATTTTTTAATTGGAAAAAACGTCCTCTTTCGAACCGTGCTACTCAAAAAGCTGTACTACCTTTGTGAGTCGTGATATTCGATTTTTTTCAAAATTTTGTGAGTCGAGGTATTCAATTTTGAAAAATCGGATTTTGGCCAAAAATACATGAAAATTCTTAAAAAAATAAATGGCCATTTTTTAATAGGAAAAAACGTCCTCTTTCGAACCGTGCTACTGAAAAAGCTGTACTACTTTTGTGAGTCGAGATATTCGATTTTTTTCAAAATTTTGTGAGTCGAGGATTCAATTTTAAAAAACCGAATTTTGGCCAAAAAAACATGAAAATTCTCAAAAAAATAAATGGCCATTTTTTAATTGAAAAAAACGTCCTCTTTCGAACCGTGCTACTCAAAAAGCTGTACTACTTTTGTGTGTCGAGATATTCGATTTTTTCAAAATTTTGTGAGTCGAGGTATTCAATTTAAAAAAACCGAATTTTGGCCAAAAAAACATGAAAATTCTCAAAAAAATAAATGGCCATTTTTTAATTGGAAAAAACGTCCTCTTTCGAACCGTGCTACTCAAAAAGCTGTACTACTTATGTGAGTCGAGATATTCGAATTTTTTCAAAATTTTGTGATTCGAGGTATTCAATTTTGAAAAATCGAATTTTGGCCAAAAATACATGAAAATTCACAAAAAAATAAATGTCCATTTTTTAATTGAAAAAAACGTCCTCTTTCGAACCGTGCTACTGAAAAAGCTGTACTACTTTTGTGAGTCGAGATATTCGATTTTTTTCAAAATTTTGTGAGTCGAGGATTCAATTTTAAAAAACCGAATTTTGGCCAAAAAAAACATGAAAATTCTCAAAAAAATAAATGGCCATTTATTAATTGAAAAAAACGTCCTCTTTCGAACCGTGCTACTCAAAAAGCTGTACTACTTTTGTGTGTCGAGATATTCGATTTTTTCAAAATTTTGTGAGTCGAGGTATTCAATTTAAAAAAACCGAATTTTGGCCAAAAAAACATGAAAATTCTCAAAAAAATAAATGGCCATTTTTTAATTGGAAAAAACGTCCTCTTTCGAACCGTGCTACTCAAAAAGCTGTACTACTTATGTGAGTCGAGATATTCGAATTTTTTCAAAATTTTGTGATTCGAGGTATTCAATTTTGAAAAATCGAATTTTGGCCAAAAATACATGAAAATTCACAAAAAAATAAATGTCCATTTTTTAATTGAAAAAAACGTCCTCTTTCGAACCGTGCTACTCAAAAAGCTGTACTACTTTTGTGAGTCGAGATATTCGATTTTTTTCAAAATTTTGTGAGTCGAGGTATTCAATTTTGAAAAACCGAATTTTGGCCAATAAAACATGAAAATTCCCAAAAAAATAAATGGCTATTTTTTAATTGGAAAAAACGTCCTTTTCAAACCGTGCTACTCAAAAAGCTGTACTTCTTTTGTGAGTCGAGATATTCGATTTTTTTCAAAATTTTGTGAGTCGAGGTATTCAATTTTGAAAAATCGAATTTTGGCCAAAAATACATGAAAATTCTCAAAAAAATAAATGGTCATTTTTTAATTGGAAAAAACGTCCTCTTTCGAACCGTGCTACTCAAAAAGCTGTACTACTTTTCTGAGTCGAGATATTCGATTTTTTTCAAAATTTTGTGAGTCGAGGTATTCAATTTTGAAAAATCGAATTTTGGCCAAAAATACATGAAAATTCTCAAAAAAATAAATGGCCATTTTTTAATTGGAAAAAACGTCCTCTTTCGAACCGTGCTACTCAAAATGCTGTACTACTTTTGTGAGTCGAGATATTCGAATTTTTTCAAAATTTTGTGAGTCGAGGTATTCAATTTTGAAAAATCGAATTTTGGCCAAAAATACTTGAAAATTCTCAAAAAAAATAAATGGCCATTTTTTAATTGGAAAAAACGTCCTCTTTCGAACCGTGCTACGCAAAAAGCTGTACTACTTTTGTGAGTCGAGATATTCGATTTTTTTCAAAATTTTGTGAGTCGAGGTATTCAATTTTGAAAAATCGAATTTTGGCCAAAAATACATGAAAATTCTTAAAAAAATAAATGGCCATTTTTTAATAGGAAAAAACGTCCTCTTTCGAACCGTGCTACTCAAAAAGCTGTACTACTTTTGTGAGTCGAGATATTCGATTTTTTTCAAAATTTTGTGAGTCGAGGATTCAATTTTAAAAAACCGAATTTTGGCCAAAATAACATGAAAATTCTCAAAAAAATAAATGGCCATTTTTTAATTGAAAAAAACGTCCTCTTTCGAACCGTGCTACTCAAAAAGCTGTACTACTTTTGTGTGTCGAGATATTCGATTTTTTCAAAATTTTGTGAGTCGAGGTATTCAATTTAAAAAAACCGAATTTTGGCCAAAAAAACATGAAAATTCTCAAAAAAATAAATGGCCATTTTTTAATTGGAAAAAACGTCCTCTTTCGAACCGTGCTACTCAAAAAGCTGTACTACTTATGTGAGTCGAGATATTCGAATTTTTTCAAAATTTTGTGATTCGAGGTATTCAATTTTGAAAAATCGAATTTTGGCCAAAAATACATGAAAATTCACAAAAAAATAAATGTCCATTTTTTAATTGAAAAAAACGTCCTCTTTCGAACCGTGCTACTCAAAAAGCTGTACTACTTTTGTGAGTCGAGATATTCGATTTTTTTCAAAATTTTGTGAGTCGAGGTATTCAATTTTGAAAAACCGAATTTTGGCCAATAAAACATGAAAATTCCCAAAAAAATAAATGGCCATTTTTTAATTGGAAAAAACGTCCTCTTTCAAACCGTGCTACTCAAAAAGCTGTACTTCTTTTGTGAGTCGAGATATTCGATTTTTTTCAAAATTTTGTGAGTCGAGGATTCAATTTTAAAAAACCGAATTTTGGCCAAAAATACATGAAAATTCTCAAAAAAATAAATGGTCATTTTTTAATTGGAAAAAACGTCCTCTTTCGAACCGTGCTACTCAAAATGCTGTACTACTTTTGTGAGTCGAAATATTCGAATTTTTTCAAAATTTTGTGAGTCGAGGTATTCAATTTTGAAAAATCGAATTTTGGCCAAAAATACATGAAAATTCTCAAAAAAATAAATGGCCATTTTTTAATAGGAAAAAACGTCCTCTTTCGAACCGCGCTACTGAAAAAGCTGTACTACTTTTGTGAGTCGAGATATTCGATTTTTTTTCAAAATTTTGTGAGTCGAGGATTCAATTTTGAAAAATCGAATTTTGGTCAAAAATACATGAAAATTCTCAAAAAAATAAATGGACATTTTTTAATTGGAAAAAAACGTCCTCTTTCGAACCGCGCTACTCAAAAAGCTGTACTACTTTTCTGAGTCGAGATATTCGATATTTTTCAAAATTTTGTGAGTCCAGGTATTCAATTTTGAAAAATCGAATTTTGGCCAAAAATACATGAAAATTCTCAAAAAAATAAATGGCCATTTTTTAATTCGAAAAAACGTCTTCTTTCGAACCGTGCTACGCAAAAAGCTGTACTACTTTTGTGAGTCGAGATATTCGATTTTTTTCAAAATTTTGTGAGTCGAGGTATTCAATTTTGAAAAATCGAATTTTGGCCAAAAATACATGAAAATTCTTAAAAAAAATAAATGGCCCTTTTTTAATAGGAAAAAACGTCCTCTTTCGAACCGTGCTACTGAAAAAGCTGTACTACTTTTGTGTGTCGAGATATTCGATTTTTTCAAAATTTTGTGAGTCGAGGTATTCAATTTTGAAAAATCGAATTTTGGCCAAAAAAACATGAAAATTCTCAAAAAAATAAATGGCCATTTTTTAATTGGAAAAAACGTCCTCTTTCGAACCGTGCTACTCAAAAAGCTGTATTACTTTTCTGAGTCGAGATATTCGATTTTTTTCAAAATTTTGTGAGTCGAGGTATTCAATTTTGAAAAATCGAATTTTGGCCAAAAATACATGAAAATTCTCAAAAAAATAAATGGCCATTTTTTAATTGGAAAAAACGTCCTCTTTCGAACCGTGCTACTCAAAATGCTGTACTACTTTTGTGAGTCGAGATATTCGAATTTTTTCAAAATTTTGTGAGTCGAGGTATTCAATTTTGAAAAATCGAATTTTGGCCAAAAATCATGAAAATTCACAAAAAAATAAATGTTCATTTTTTAATTGGCAAAAACGTCCTCTTTCGAACCGTGCTACTCAAAAAGCTGTACTACTTTTGTGAGTCGAGATATTCGATTTTTTTCAAAATTTTGTGAGTCGAGGTATTCAATTTTAAAAAATCGAATTTTGGCCAAAAATACATGAAAATTCTCAAAAAAATAAATGGCCATTTTTTAATTGGAAAAAACGTCCTCTTTCGAACCGTGCTACTCAAAAAGCTGTACTACTTTTCTGAGTCGAGATATTCGATATTTTTCAAAATTTTGTGAGTCCAGGTATTCAATTTTGAAAAATCGAATTTTGGCCAAAAATACATGAAAATTCTCAAAAAAAAATAAATGGCCATTTTTTAATTGGAAAAAACGTCCTCTTTCGAACCGTGCTACGCAAAAAGCTGTACTACTTTTGTGAGTCGAGATATTCGATTTTTTTCAAAATTTTGTGAGTCGAGGTATTCAATTTTAAAAAATCGAATTTTGGCCAAAAATACATGAAAATTCTTAAAAAAATAAATGGCCATTTTTTAATAGGAAAAAACGTCCTCTTTCGAACCGTGCTACTGAAAAAGCTGTACTACTTTTGTGAGTCGAGATATTCGATTTTTTTCAAAATTTTGTGAGTCGAGGATTCAATTTTAAAAAACCGAATTTTGGCCAAAAAAACATGAAAATTCTCAAAAAAATAAATGGCCATTTTTTAATTGAAAAAAACGTCCTCTTTCGAACCGTGCTACTCAAAAAGCTGTACTACTTTTGTGTGTCGAGATATTCGATTTTTTCAAAATTTTGTGAGTCGAGGTATTCAATTTAAAAAAACCGAATTTTGGCCAAAAAAACATGAAAATTCTCAAAAAAATAAATGGCCATTTTTTAATTGGAAAAAACGTCCTCTTTCGAACCGTGCTACTCAAAAAGCTGTACTACTTATGTGAGTCGAGATATTCGAATTTTTTCAAAATTTTGTGATTCGAGGTATTCAATTTTGAAAAATCGAATTTTGGCCAAAAATACATGAAAATTCACAAAAAAATAAATGTCCATTTTTTAATTGAAAAAAACGTCCTCTTTCGAACCGTGCTACTCAAAAAGCTGTACTACTTTTGTGAGTCGAGATATTCGATTTTTTTCAAAATTTTGTGAGTCGAGGTATTCAATTTTGAAAAACCGAATTTTGGCCAATAAAACATGAAAATTCCCAAAAAAACAAATGGCCATTTTTTAATTGGAAAAAACGTCCTCTTTCAAACCGTGCTACTCAAAAAGCTGTACTTCTTTTGTGAGTCGAGATATTCGATTTTTTTCAAAATTTTGTGAGTCGAGGTATTCAATTTTGAAAAATCGAATTTTGGCCAAAAATACATGAAAATTCTCAAAAAAATAAATGGTCATTTTTTAATTGGAAAAAACGTCCTCTTTCGAACCGTGCTACTCAAAAAGCTGTACTACTTTTCTGAGTCGAGATATTCGATATTTTTCAAAATTTTGTGAGTCGAGGTATTCAATTTTGAAAAATCGATTTTGGCCAAAAATACATGAAAATTCTCAAAAAAATAAATGGCCATTTTTTAATTGGAAAAAACGTCCTCTTTCGAACCGTGCTACTCAAAATGCTGTACTACTTTTGTGAGTCGAGATATTCGAATTTTTTCAAAATTTTGTGAGTCGAGGTATTCAATTTTGAAAAATCGAATTTTGGCCAAAAATACTTGAAAATTCACAAAAAAATAAATGTTCATTTTTTAATTGAAAAAAACGTCCTCTTTCGAACCGTGCTACTCAAAAAGCTGTACTACTTTTGTGAGTCGAGATATTCGATTTTTTTCAAAATTTTGTGAGTCGAGGTATTCAATTTTGAAAAATCGAATTTTGGCCAAAAATACTTGAAAATTCACAAAAAAATAAATGTTCATTTTTTAATTGTAAAAAACGTCCTCTTTCGAACCGTGCTACTCAAAAAGCTGTAGTACTTTTGTGAGTCGAGATATTCGATTTTTTTCAAAATTTTGTGAGTCGAGGTATTCAATTTTGAAAAATCGAATTTTGGCCAAAAATACATGAAAATTCTCAAAAAAAATAAATGGCCATTTTTTAATTGGAAAAAACGTCCTCTTTCGAACCGTGCTACTCAAAAAGCTGTACTACTTTTCTGAGTCGAGATATTCGATATTTTTCAAAATTTTGTGAGTCGTGGTATTCAATTTTGAAAAATCGAATTTTGGCCAAAAATACATGAAAATTCTCAAAAAAATAAATGGCCATTTTTTAATTGGAAAAAACGTCCTCTTTCGAACCGTGCTACGCAAAAAGCTGTACTACTTTTGTGAGTCGAGATATTCGATTTTTTTCAAAATTTTGTGAGTCGAGGTATTCAATTTTGAAAAATTGAATTTTGGCCAAAAATACATGAAAATTCTTAAAAAAATAAATGGCCATTTTTTAATTGGAAAAAACGTCCTCTTTCGAACCGTGCTACTTAAACAGCTGTACTACTTTTCTGAGTCGAGATATTCGATTTTTTTCAAAATTTTGTGAGTCGAGGATTCAATTTTAAAAAACCGAATTTTGGCCAAAAAAACATGAAAATTCTCAAAAAAATAAATGGCCATTTTTTAATTGGAAAAAACGTCCTCTTTCGAACCGTGCTACTCAAAATGCTGTACTACTTTTGTGAGTCGAGATATTCGAATTTTTTCAAAATTTTGTGAGTCGAGGTATTCAATTTTGAAAAATCGAATTTTGGCCAAAAATCATGAAAATTCACAAAAAAATAAATGTTCATTTTTTAATTGGAAAAAACGTCCTCTTTCGAACCGTGCTACTCAAAAAGCTGTACTACTTTTGTGAGTCGAGATATTCGATTTTTTTCAAAATTTTGTGAGTCGAGGTATTCAATTTTAAAAAATCGAATTTTGGCCAAAAATACATGAAAATTCTCAAAAAAATAAATGGCCATTTTTTAATTGGAAAAAACGTCCTCTTTCGAACCGTGCTACTCAAAAAGCTGTACTACTTTTCTGAGTCGAGATATTCGATATTTTTCAAAATTTTGTGAGTCCAGGTATTCAATTTTGAAAAATCGAATTTTGGCCAAAAATACATGAAAATTCTCAAAAAAAATAAATGGCCATTTTTTAATTGGAAAAAACGTCCTCTTTCGAACCGTGCTACGCAAAAAGCTGTACTACTTTTGTGAGTCGAGATATTCGATTTTTTTCAAAATTTTGTGAGTCGATGTATTCAATTTTAAAAAATCGAATTTTGGCCAAAAATACATGAAAATTCTTAAAAAAATAAATGGCCATTTTTTAATAGGAAAAAACGTCCTCTTTCGAACCGTGCTACTGAAAAAGCTGTACTACTTTTGTGAGTCGAGATATTCGATTTTTTTCAAAATTTTGTGAGTCGAGGATTCAATTTTAAAAAACCGAATTTTGGCCAAAAAAACATGAAAATTCTCAAAAAAATAAATGGCCATTTTTTAATTGAAAAAAACGTCCTCTTTCGAACCGTGCTACTCAAAAAGCTGTACTACTTTTGTGTGTCGAGATATTCGATTTTTTCAAAATTTTGTGAGTCGAGGTATTCAATTTAAAAAAACCGAATTTTGGCCAAAAAAACATGAAAATTCTCAAAAAAATAAATGGCCATTTTTTAATTGGAAAAAACGTCCTCTTTCGAACCGTGCTACTCAAAAAGCTGTACTACTTATGTGAGTCGAGATATTCGAATTTTTTCAAAATTTTGTGATTCGAGGTATTCAATTTTGAAAAATCGAATTTTGGCCAAAAATACATGAAAATTCACAAAAAAATAAATGTCCATTTTTTAATTGAAAAAAACGTCCTCTTTCGAACCGTGCTACTCAAAAAGCTGTACTACTTTTGTGAGTCGAGATATTCGATTTTTTTCAAAATTTTGTGAGTCGAGGTATTCAATTTTGAAAAACCGAATTTTGGCCAATAAAACATGAAAATTCCCAAAAAAACAAATGGCCATTTTTTAATTGGAAAAAACGTCCTCTTTCAAACCGTGCTACTCAAAAAGCTGTACTTCTTTTGTGAGTCGAGATATTCGATTTTTTTCAAAATTTTGTGAGTCGAGGTATTCAATTTTGAAAAATCGAATTTTGGCCAAAAATACATGAAAATTCTCAAAAAAATAAATGGTCATTTTTTAATTGGAAAAAACGTCCTCTTTCGAACCGTGCTACTCAAAAAGCTGTACTACTTTTCTGAGTCGAGATATTCGATATTTTTCAAAATTTTGTGAGTCGAGGTATTCAATTTTGAAAAATCGATTTTGGCCAAAAATACATGAAAATTCTCAAAAAAATAAATGGCCATTTTTTAATTGGAAAAAACGTCCTCTTTCGAACCGTGCTACTCAAAATGCTGTACTACTTTTGTGAGTCGAGATATTCGAATTTTTTCAAAATTTTGTGAGTCGAGGTATTCAATTTTGAAAAATCGAATTTTGGCCAAAAATACTTGAAAATTCACAAAAAAATAAATGTTCATTTTTTAATTGAAAAAAACGTCCTCTTTCGAACCGTGCTACTCAAAAAGCTGTACTACTTTTGTGAGTCGAGATATTCGATTTTTTTCAAAATTTTGTGAGTCGAGGTATTCAATTTTGAAAAATCGAATTTTGGCCAAAAATACTTGAAAATTCACAAAAAAATAAATGTTCATTTTTTAATTGTAAAAAACGTCCTCTTTCGAACCGTGCTACTCAAAAAGCTGTAGTACTTTTGTGAGTCGAGATATTCGATTTTTTTCAAAATTTTGTGAGTCGAGGTATTCAATTTTGAAAAATCGAATTTTGGCCAAAAATACATGAAAATTCTCAAAAAAAATAAATGGCCATTTTTTAATTGGAAAAAACGTCCTCTTTCGAACCGTGCTACTCAAAAAGCTGTACTACTTTTCTGAGTCGAGATATTCGATATTTTTCAAAATTTTGTGAGTCGTGGTATTCAATTTTGAAAAATCGAATTTTGGCCAAAAATACATGAAAATTCTCAAAAAAATAAATGGCCATTTTTTAATTGGAAAAAACGTCCTCTTTCGAACCGTGCTACGCAAAAAGCTGTACTACTTTTGTGAGTCGAGATATTCGATTTTTTTCAAAATTTTGTGAGTCGAGGTATTCAATTTTGAAAAATTGAATTTTGGCCAAAAATACATGAAAATTCTTAAAAAAATAAATGGCCATTTTTTAATTGGAAAAAACGTCCTCTTTCGAACCGTGCTACTTAAACAGCTGTACTACTTTTCTGAGTCGAGATATTCGATTTTTTTCAAAATTTTGTGAGTCGAGGATTCAATTTTAAAAAACCGAATTTTGGCCAAAAAAACATGAAAATTCTCAAAAAAATAAATGGCCATTTTTTAATTGGAAAAAACGTCCTCTTTCGAACCGTGCTACTCAAAAAGCTGTACTACTTTTGTGTGTCGAGATATTCGATTTTTTTCAAAATTTTGTGAGTCGAGGTATTCAATTTTGAAAAATCGAATTTTGGTCAAAAATACATGAAAATTCTCAAAAAAATAAATGGCCATTTTTATATTGGAAAAAACGTCCTCTTTCGAACCGTGCTACTCAAAAAGCTGTACTACTTTTGTGAGTCGAGATATTCGATTTTTTTCAAAATTTTGTGAGTCGAGGTATTCAATTTTGAAAAATCGAATTTTGGCCAAAAATACATGAAAATTCTCAAAAAAATAAATGGCCATTTTTTAATTGGAAAAAACGTCCTCTTTCGAACCGTGCTACTCAAAAAGCTGTACTACTTATGTGAGTCGAGATATTCGAATTTTTTCAAAATTTTGTGATTCGAGGTATTCAATTTTGAAAAATCGAATTTTGGCCAAAAATACATGAAAATTCACAAAAAAATAAATGTCCATTTTTTAATTGAAAAAAACGTCCTCTTTCGAACCGTGCTACTCAAAAAGCTGTACTACTTTTGTGAGTCGAGATATTCGATTTTTTTCAAAATTTTGTGAGTCGAGGTATTCAATTTTGAAAAACCGAATTTTGGCCAATAAAACATGAAAATTCCCAAAAAAATAAATGGCCATTTTTTAATTGGAAAAAACGTCCTCTTTCAAACCGTGCTACTCAAAAAGCTGTACTTCTTTTGTGAGTCGAGATATTCGATTTTTTTCAAAATTTTGTGAGTCGAGGTATTCAATTTTGAAAAATCGAATTTTGGCCAAAAATACATGAAAATTCTCAAAAAAATAAATGGTCATTTTTTAATTGGAAAAAACGTCCTCTTTCGAACCGTGCTAATCAAAAAGCTGTACTACTTTTCTGAGTCGAGATATTCGATATTTTTCAAAATTTTGTGAGTCGAGGTATTCAATTTTGAAAAATCGATTTTGGCCAAAAATACATGAAAATTCTCAAAAAAATAAATGGCCATTTTTTAATTGGCAAAAACGTCCTCTTTCGAACCGTGCTACTCAAAATGCTGTACTACTTTTGTGAGTCGAGATATTCGAATATTTTCAAAATTTTGTGAGTCGAGGTATTCAATTTTGAAAAATCGAATTTTGGCCAAAAATACTTGAAAATTCACAAAAAAATAAATGTTCATTTTTTAATTGAAAAAAACGTCCTCTTTCGAACCGTGCTACTCAAAAAGCTGTACTACTTTTGTGAGTCGAGATATTCGATTTTTTTCAAAATTTTGTGAGTCGAGGTATTCAATTTTGAAAAATCGAATTTTGGCCAAAAATACTTGAAAATTCACAAAAAAATAAATGTTCATTTTTTAATTGTAAAAAACGTCCTCTTTCGAACCGTGCTACTCAAAAAGCTGTAGTACTTTTGTGAGTCGAGATATTCGATTTTTTTCAAAATTTTGTGAGTCGAGGTATTCAATTTTGAAAAATCGAATTTTGGCCAAAAATACATGAAAATTCTCAAAAAAAATAAATGGCCATTTTTTAATTGGAAAAAACGTCCTCTTTCGAACCGTGCTACTCAAAAAGCTGTACTACTTTTCTGAGTCGAGATATTCGATATTTTTCAAAATTTTGTGAGTCGTGGTATTCAATTTTGAAAAATCGAATTTTGGGCAAAAATACATGAAAATTCTCAAAAAAATAAATGGCCATTTTTTAATTGGAAAAAACGTCCTCTTTCGAACCGTGCTACGCAAAAAGCTGTACTACTTTTGTGAGTCGAGATATTCGATTTTTTTCAAAATTTTGTGAGTCGAGGTATTCAATTTTGAAAAATTGAATTTTGGCCAAAAATACATGAAAATTCTTAAAAAAAATAAATGGCCATTTTTTAATTGGAAAAAACGTCCTCTTTCGAACCGTGCTACTTAAACAGCTGTACTACTTTTCTGAGTCGAGATATTCGATTTTTTTCAAAATTTTGTGAGTCGAGGATTCAATTTTAAAAAACCGAATTTTGGCCAAAAAAACATGAAAATTCTCAAAAAAATAAATGGCCATTTTTTAATTGGAAAAAACGTCCTCTTTCGAACCGTGCTACTCAAAAAGCTGTACTACTTTTGTGTGTCGAGATATTCGATTTTTTTCAAAATTTTGTGAGTCGAGGTATTCAATTTTGAAAAATCGAATTTTGGTCAAAAATACATGAAAATTCTCAAAAAAATAAATGGCCATTTTTATATTGGAAAAAACGTCCTCTTTCGAACCGTGCTACTCAAAAAGCTGTACTACTTTTGTGAGTCGAGATATTCGATTTTTTTCAAAATTTTGTGAGTCGAGGTATTCAATTTTGAAAAATCGAATTTTGGCCAAAAATACATGAAAATTCTCAAAAAAATAAATGGCCATTTTTTAATTGGAAAAAACGTCCTCTTTCGAACCGTGCTACTCAAAAAGCTGTACTGCTTATGTGAGTCGAGATATTCGAATTTTTTCAAAATTTTGTGATTCGAGGTATTCAATTTTGAAAAATCGAATTTTGGCCAAAAATACATGAAAATTCACAAAAAAATAAATGTCCATTTTTTAATTGAAAAAAACGTCCTCTTTCGAACCGTGCTACTCAAAAAGCTGTACTACTTTTGTGAGTCGAGATATTCGATTTTTTTCAAAATTTTGTGAGTCGAGGTATTCAATTTTGAAAAACCGAATTTTGGCCAATAAAACATGAAAATTCCCAAAAAAATAAATGGCCATTTTTTAATTGGAAAAAACGTCCTCTTTCAAACCGTGCTACTCAAAAAGCTGTACTTCTTTTGTGAGTCGAGATATTCGATTTTTTTCAAAATTTTGTGAGTCGAGGTATTCAATTTTGAAAAATCGAATTTTGGCCAAAAATACATGAAAATTCTCAAAAAAATAAATGGTCATTTTTTAATTGGAAAAAACGTCCTCTTTCGAACCGTGCTACTCAAAAAGCTGTACTACTTTTCTGAGTCGAGATATTCGATATTTTTCAAAATTTTGTGAGTCGAGGTATTCAATTTTGAAAAATCGATTTTGGCCAAAAATACATGAAAATTCTCAAAAAAATAAATGGCCATTTTTTAATTGGCAAAAACGTCCTCTTTCGAACCGTGCTACTCAAAATGCTGTACTACTTTTGTGAGTCGAGATATTCGAATATTTTCAAAATTTTGTGAGTCGAGGTATTCAATTTTGAAAAATCGAATTTTGGCCAAAAATACTTGAAAATTCACAAAAAAATAAATGTTCATTTTTTAATTGAAAAAAACGTCCTCTTTCGAACCGTGCTACTCAAAAAGCTGTACTACTTTTGTGAGTCGAGATATTCGATTTTTTTCAAAATTTTGTGAGTCAAGGTATTCAATTTTGAAAAATCGAATTTTGGCCAAAAATACTTGAAAATTCACAAAAAAATAAATGTTCATTTTTTAATTGTAAAAAACGTCCTCTTTCGAACCGTGCTACTCAAAAAGCTGTAGTACTTTTGTGAGTCGAGATATTCGATTTTTTTCAAAATTTTGTGAGTCGAGGTATTCAATTTTGAAAAATCGAATTTTGGCCAAAAATACATGAAAATTCTCAAAAAAAATAAATGGCCATTTTTTAATTGGAAAAAACGCCCTCTTTCGAACCGTGCTACTCAAAAAGCTGTACTACTTTTCTGAGTCGAGATATTCGATATTTTTCAAAATTTTGTGAGTCGTGGTATTCAATTTTGAAAAATCGAATTTTGGCCAAAAATACATGAAAATTCTCAAAAAAATAAATGGCCATTTTTTAATTGGAAAAAACGTCCTCTTTCGAACCGTGCTACGCAAAAAGCTGTACTACTTTTGTGAGTCGAGATATTCGATTTTTTTCAAAATTTTGTGAGTCGAGGTATTCAATTTTGAAAAATTGAATTTTGGCCAAAAATACATGAAAATTCTTAAAAAAATAAATGGCCATTTTTTAATTGGAAAAAACGTCCTCTTTCGAACCGTGCTACTTAAACAGCTGTACTACTTTTCTGAGTCGAGATATTCGATTTTTTTCAAAATTTTGTGAGTCGAGGATTCAATTTTAAAAAACCGAATTTTGGCCAAAAAAACATGAAAATTCTCAAAAAAATAAATGGCCATTTTTTAATTGGAAAAAACGTCCTCTTTCGAACCGTGCTACTCAAAAAGCTGTACTACTTTTGTGTGTCGAGATATTCGATTTTTTTCAAAATTTTGTGAGTCGAGGTATTCAATTTTGAAAAATCGAATTTTGGCCAAAAGTACATGAAAATTCACAAAAAAATAAATGGCCATTTTTTAATTGGAAAAAACGTCCTCTTTCGAACCGTGATACTCAAAAAGCTGTACTACTTTTGTGAGTCGAGATATTCGATTTTTTTTAAAATTTTGTGAGTCGAGGTATTCAATTTTGAAAAATCGAATTTTGGTCAAAAATACATGAAAATTCTCAAAAAAATAAATGGCCATTTTTATATTGGAAAAAACGTCCTCTTTCGAACCGTGCTACTCAAAAAGCTGTACTACTTTTGTGAGTCGAGATATTCGATTTTTTTCAAAATTTTGTGAGTCGAGGTATTCAATTTTGAAAAATCGAATTTTGGCCAAAAATACATGAAAATTCTCAAAAAAATAAATGGCCATTTTTTAATTGGAAAAAACGTCCTCTTTCGAACCGTGCTACTCAAAAAGCTGTACTACTTATGTGAGTCGAGATATTCGAATTTTTTCAAAATTTTGTGATTCGAGGTATTCAATTTTGAAAAATCGAATTTTGGCCAAAAATACATGAAAATTCACAAAAAAATAAATGTCCATGTTTTAATTGAAAAAAACGTCCTCTTTCGAACCGTGCTACTCAAAAAGCTGTACTACTTTTGTGAGTCGAGATATTCGATTTTTTTCAAAATTTTGTGAGTCGAGGTATTCAATTTTGAAAAACCGAATTTTGGCCAATAAAACATGAAAATTCCCAAAAAAATAAATGGCCATTTTTTAATTGGAAAAAACGTCCGCTTTCAAACCGTGCTACTCAAAAAGCTGTACTTCTTTTGTGAGTCGAGATATTCGATTTTTTTCAAAATTTTGTGAGTCGAGGTATTCAATTTTGAAAAATCGAATTTTGGCCAAAAATACATGAAAATTCTCAAAAAAAGAAATGGTCATTTTTTAATTGGAAAAAACGTCCTCTTTCGAACCGTGCTACTCAAAAAGCTGTACTACTTTTCTGAGTCGAGATATTCGATATTTTTCAAAATTTTGTGAGTCGAGGTATTCAATTTTGAAAAATCGATTTTGGCCAAAAATACATGAAAATTCTCAAAAAAATAAATGGCCATTTTTTAATTGGAAAAAACGTCCTCTTTCGAACCGTGCTACTCAAAATGCTGTACTACTTTTGTGAGTCGAGATATTCGAATTTTTTCAAAATTTTGTGAGTCGAGGTATTCAATTTTGAAAAATCGAATTTTGGCCAAAAATACTTGAAAATTCACAAAAAAATAAATGTTCATTTTTTAATTGAAAAAAACGTCCTCTTTCGAACCGTGCTACTCAAAAAGCTGTACTACTTTTGTGAGTCGAGATATTCGATTTTTTTCAAAATTTTGTGAGTCGAGGTATTCAATTTTGAAAAATCGAATTTTGGCCAAAAATACTTGAAAATTCACAAAAAAATAAATGTTCATTTTTTAATTGTAAAAAACGTCCCCTTTCGAACCGTGCTACTCAAAAAGCTGTAGTACTTTTGTGAGTCGAGATATTCGATTTTTTTCAAAATTTTGTGAGTCGAGGTATTCAATTTTGAAAAATCGAATTTTGGCCAAAAATACATGAAAATTCTCAAAAAAAATAAATGGCCATTTTTTAATTGGAAAAAACGTCCTCTTTCGAACCGTGCTACTCAAAAAGCTGTACTACTTTTCTGAGTCGAGATATTCGATATTTTTCAAAATTTTGTGAGTCGTGGTATTCAATTTTGAAAAATCGAATTTTGGCCAAAAATACATGAAAATTCTCAAAAAAATAAATGGCCATTTTTTAATTGGAAAAAACGTCCTCTTTCGAACCGTGCTACGCAAAAAGCTGTACTACTTTTGTGAGTCGAGATATTCGATTTTTTTCAAAATTTTGTGAGTCGAGGTATTCAATTTTGAAAAATTGAATTTTGGCCAAAAATACATGAAAATTCTTAAAAAAATAAATGGCCATTTTTTAATTGGAAAAAACGTCCTCTTTCGAACCGTGCTACTTAAACAGCTGTACTACTTTTCTGAGTCGAGATATTCGATTTTTTTCAAAATTTTGTGAGTCGAGGATTCAATTTTAAAAAACCGAATTTTGGCCAAAAAAACATGAAAATTCTCAAAAAAATAAATGGCCATTTTTTAATTGGAAAAAACGTCCTCTTTCGAACCGTGCTACTCAAAAAGCTGTACTACTTTTGTGTGTCGAGATATTCGATTTTTTTCAAAATTTTGTGAGTCGAGGTATTCAATTTTGAAAAATCGAATTTTGGCCAAAAGTACATGAAAATTCACAAAAAAATAAATGGCCATTTTTTAATTGGAAAAAACGTCCTCTTTCGAACCGTGATACTCAAAAAGCTGTACTACTTTTGTGAGTCGAGATATTCGATTTTTTTTAAAATTTTGTGAGTCGAGGTATTCAATTTTGAAAAATCGAATTTTGGTCAAAAATACATGAAAATTCTCAAAAAAATAAATGGCCATTTTTATATTGGAAAAAACGTCCTCTTTCGAACCGTGCTACTCAAAAAGCTGTACTACTTTTGTGAGTCGAGATATTCGATTTTTTTCAAAATTTTGTGAGTCGAGGTATTCAATTTTGAAAAATCGAATTTTGGCCAAAAATACATGAAAATTCTCAAAAAAATAAATGGCCATTTTTTAATTGGAAAAAACGTCCTCTTTCGAACCGTGCTACTCAAAAAGCTGTACTACTTATGTGAGTCGAGATATTCGAATTTTTTCAAAATTTTGTGATTCGAGGTATTCAATTTTGAAAAATCGAATTTTGGCCAAAAATACATGAAAATTCACAAAAAAATAAATGTCCATTTTTTAATTGAAAAAACGTCCTCTTTCGAACCGTGCTACTCAAAAAGCTGTACTACTTTTGTGAGTCGAGATATTCGATTTTTTTCAAAATTTTGTGAGTCGAGGTATTCAATTTTGAAAAACCGAATTTTGGCCAATAAAACATGAAAATTCCCAAAAAAATAAATGGCCATTTTTTAATTGGAAAAAACGTCCTCTTTCAAACCGTGCTACTCAAAAAGCTGTACTTCTTTTGTGAGTCGAGATATTCGATTTTTTTCAAAATTTTGTGAGTCGAGGTATTCAATTTTGAAAAATCGAATTTTGGCCAAAAATACATGAAAATTCTCAAAAAAATAAATGGTCATTTTTTAATTGGAAAAAACGTCCTCTTTCGAACCGTGCTACTCAAAAAGCTGTACTACTTTTCTGAGTCGAGATATTCGATATTTTTCAAAATTTTGTGAGTCGAGGTATTCAATTTTGAAAAATCGATTTTGGCCAAATATACATGAAAATTCTCAAAAAAATAAATGGCCATTTTTTAATTGGAAAAAACGTCCTCTTTCGAACCGTGCTACTCAAAATGCTGTACTACTTTTGTGAGTCGAGATATTCGAATTTTTTCAAAATTTTGTGAGTCGAGGTATTCAATTTTGAAAAATCGAATTTTGGCCAAAAATACTTGAAAATTCACAAAAAAATAAATGTTCATTTTTTAATTGTAAAAAACGTCCTCTTTCGAACCGTGCTACTCAAAAAGCTGTACTACTTTTCTGAGTCGAGATATTCGATATTTTTCAAAATTTTGTGAGTCGTGGTATTCAATTTTGAAAAATCGAATTTTGGCCAAAAATACATGAAAATTCTCAAAAAAATAAATGGCCATTTTTTAATTGGAAAAAACGTCCTCTTTCGAACCGTGCTACGCAAAAAGCTGTACTACTTTTGTGAGTCGAGATATTCGATTTTTTTCAAAATTTTGTGAGTCGAGGTATTCAATTTTGAAAAATTGAATTTTGGCCAAAAATACATGAAAATTCTTAAAAAAATAAATGGCCATTTTTTAATTGGAAAAAACGTCCTCTTTCGAACCGTGCTACTTAAACAGTTGTACTACTTTTCTGAGTCGAGATATTCGATTTTTTTCAAAATTTTGTGAGTCGAGGATTCAATTTTAAAAAACCGAATTTTGGCCAAAAAACATGAAAATTCTCAAAAAAATAAATGGCCATTTTTTAATTGGAAAAAACGTCCTCTTTCGAACCGTGCTACTCAAAAAGCTGTACTACTTTTGTGTGTCGAGATATTCGATTTTTTTCAAAATTTTGTGAGTCGAGGTATTCAATTTTGAAAAATCGAATTTTGGCCAAAAGTACATGAAAATTCACAAAAAAATAAATGGCCATTTTTTAATTGGAAAAAACGTCCTCTTTCGAACCGTGCTACTCAAAAAGCTGTACTACTTTTGTGAGTCGAGATATTCGATTTTTTTTAAAATTTTGTGAGTCGAGGTATTCAATTTTGAAAAATCGAATTTTGGCCAAAAATACATGAAAATTCTCAAAAAAATAAATGGCCATTTTTATATTGGAAAAAACGTCCTCTTTCGAACCGTGCTACTCAAAAAGCTGTACTACTTTTGTGAGTCGAGATATTCGATTTTTTTCAAAATTTTGTGAGTCGAGGTATTCAATTTTGAAAAATCGAATTTTGGCCAAAAATACATGAAAATTCTCAAAAAAATAAATGGCCATTTTTGAATTGGAAAAAACGTCCTCTTTCGAACCGTGCTACTCAAAAAGCTGTACTACTTTTGTGTGTCGAGATGTTCGATTTTTTTCAAAATTTTGTGAGTCGAGGTATTCAATTTTAAAAATCGAATTTTGGCCAAAAATACATGAAAATTCTCAAAAAAATAAATGGCCATTTTTTAATTGAAAAAAACGTCCTCTTTCGAACCGTGCTACTCAAAAAGCTGTACTACTTATGTGAGTCGAGATATTCGAATTTTTTCAAAATTTTGTGATTCGAGGTATTCAATTTTGAAAAATCGAATTTTGGCCAAAAATACATGAAAATTCACAAAAAAATAAATGTCCATTTTTTAATTGAAAAAAACGTCCTCTTTCGAACCGTGCTACTCAAAAAGCTGTACTACTTTTGTGAGTCGAGATATTCGATTTTTTTCAAAATTTTGTGAGTCGAGGTATTCAATTTTGAAAAACCGAATTTTGGCCAATAAAACATGAAAATTCCCAAAAAAATAAATGGCCATTTTTTAATTGGAAAAAACGTCCTCTTTCAAACCGTGCTACTCAAAAAGCTGTACTTCTTTTGTGAGTCGAGATATTCGATTTTTTTCAAAATTTTGTGAGTCGAGGTATTCAATTTTGAAAAATCGAATTTTGGCCAAAAATACATGAAAATTCTCAAAAAAATAAATGGTCATTTTTTAATTGGAAAAAACGTCCTCTTTCGAACCGTGCTACTCAAAAAGCTGTACTACTTTTCTGAATCGAGATATTCGATTTTTTTCAAAATTTTGTGAGTCGAGGTATTCAATTTTGAAAAATCGATTTTGGCCAAAAATACATGAAAATTCTCAAAAAAATAAATGGCCATTTTTTAATTGGAAAAAACGTCCTCTTTCGAACCGTGCTACTCAAAAAGCTGTACTACTTTTGTGAGTCGAGATATTCGATTTTTTTCAAAATTTTGTGAGTCGAGGTATTCAATTTTGAAAAATCGAATTTTGGCCAAAAATACTTGAAAATTCACAAAAAAATAAATGTTCATTTTTTAATTGTAAAAAACGTCCTCTTTCGAACCGTGCTACTCAAAAAGCTGTACTACTTTTGTGAGTCGAGATATTCGATTTTTTTCAAAATTTTGTGAGTCGAGGTATTCAATTTTGAAAAATCGAATTTTGGCCAGAAATACATGAAAATTCTCAAAAAAATAAATGGCCATTTTTTAATTGGAAAAAACGTCCTCTTTCGAACCGTGCTACTCAAAAAGCTGTACTACTTATGTGAGTCGAGATATTCGAATTTTTTCAAAATTTTGTGATTCGAGGTATTCAATTTTGAAAAATCGAATTTTGGCCAAAAATACATGAAAATTCACAAAAAAATAAATGTCCATTTTTTAATTGAAAAAACGTCCTCTTTCGAACCGTGCTACTCAAAAAGCTGTACTACTTTTGTGAGTCGAGATATTCGATTTTTTTCAAAATTTTGTGAGTCGAGGTATTCAATTTTGAAAAATCGAATTTTGGCCAAAAATACATGAAAATTCTCAAAAAAATAAATGGCCATTTTTGAATTGGAAAAAACGTCCTCTTTCGAACCGTGCTACTCAAAAAGCTGTACTACTTTTGTGTGTCGAGATATTCGATTTTTTTCAAAATTTTGTGAGTCGAGGTATTCAATTTTAAAAATCGAATTTTGGCCAAAAATACATGAAAATTCTCAAAAAAATAAATGGCCATTTTTTAATTGAAAAAAACGTCCTCTTTCGAACCGTGCTACTCAAAAAGCTGTACTACTTATGTGAGTCGAGATATTCGAATTTTTTCAAAATTTTGTGATTCGAGGTATTCAATTTTGAAAAATCGAATTTTGGCCAAAAATACATGAAAATTCACAAAAAAATAAATGTCCATTTTTTAATTGAAAAAAACGTCCTCTTTCGAACCGTGCTACTCAAAAAGCTGTACTACTTTTGTGAGTCGAGATATTCGATTTTTTTCAAAATTTTGTGAGTCGAGGTATTCAATTTTGAAAAACCGAATTTTGGCCAATAAAACATGAAAATTCCCAAAAAAATAAATGGCCATTTTTTAATTGGAAAAAACGTCCTCTTTCAAACCGTGCTACTCAAAAAGCTGTACTTCTTTTGTGAGTCGAGATATTCGATTTTTTTCAAAATTTTGTGAGTCGAGGTATTCAATTTTGAAAAATCGAATTTTGGCCAAAAATACATGAAAATTCTCAAAAAAATAAATGGTCATTTTTTAATTGGAAAAAACGTCCTCTTTCGAACCGTGCTACTCAAAAAGCTGTACTACTTTTCTGAATCGAGATATTCGATTTTTTTCAAAATTTTGTGAGTCGAGGTATTCAATTTTGAAAAATCGATTTTGGCCAAAAATACATGAAAATTCTCAAAAAAATAAATGGCCATTTTTTAATTGGAAAAAACGTCCTCTTTCGAACCGTGCTACTCAAAAAGCTGTACTACTTTTGTGAGTCGAGATATTCGATTTTTTTCAAAATTTTGTGAGTCGAGGTATTCAATTTTGAAAAATCGAATTTTGGCCAAAAATACTTGAAAATTCACAAAAAAATAAATGTTCATTTTTTAATTGTAAAAAACGTCCTCTTTCGAACCGTGCTACTCAAAAAGCTGTACTACTTTTGTGAGTCGAGATATTCGATTTTTTTCAAAATTTTGTGAGTCGAGGTATTCAATTTTGAAAAATCGAATTTTGGCCAGAAATACATGAAAATTCTCAAAAAAATAAATGGCCATTTTTTAATTGGAAAAAACGTCCTCTTTCGAACCGTGCTACTCAAAAAGCTGTACTACTTATGTGAGTCGAGATATTCGAATTTTTTCAAAATTTTGTGATTCGAGGTATTCAATTTTGAAAAATCGAATTTTGGCCAAAAATACATGAAAATTCACAAAAAAATAAATGTCCATTTTTTAATTGAAAAAACGTCCTCTTTCGAACCGTGCTACTCAAAAAGCTGTACTACTTTTGTGAGTCGAGATATTCGATTTTTTTCAAAATTTTGTGAGTCGAGGTATTCAATTTTGAAAAACCGAATTTTGGCCAATAAAACATGAAAATTCCCAAAAAAATAAATGGCCATTTTTTAATTGGAAAAAACGTCCTCTTTCAAACCGTGCTACTCAAAAAGCTGTACTTCTTTTGTGAGTCGAGATATTCGATTTTTTTCAAAATTTTGTGAGTCGAGGTATTCAATTTTGAAAAATCGAATTTTGGCCAAAAATACATGAAAATTCTCAAAAAAATAAATGGTCATTTTTTAATTGGAAAAAACGTCCTCTTTCGAACCGTGCTACTCAAAAAGCTGTACTACTTTTCTGAGTCGAGATATTCGATATTTTTCAAAATTTTGTGAGTCGAGGTATTCAATTTTGAAAAATCGATTTTGGCCAAAAATACATGAAAATTCTCAAAAAAATAAATGGCCATTTTTTAATTGGAAAAAACGTCCTCTTTCGAACCGTGCTACTCAAAATGCTGTACTACTTTTGTGAGTCGAGATATTCGAATTTTTTCAAAATTTTGTGAGTCGAGGTATTCAATTTTGAAAAATCGAATTTTGGCCAAAAATACTTGAAAATTCACAAAAAAATAAATGTTCATTTTTTAATTGTAAAAAACGTCCTCTTTCGAACCGTGCTACTCAAAAAGCTGTACTACTTTTCTGAGTCGAGATATTCGATATTTTTCAAAATTTTGTGAGTCGTGGTATTCAATTTTGAAAAATCGAATTTTGGCCAAAAATACATGAAAATTCTCAAAAAAATAAATGGCCATTTTTTAATTGGAAAAAACGTCCTCTTTCGAACCGTGCTACGCAAAAAGCTGTACTACTTTTGTGAGTCGAGATATTCGATTTTTTTCAAAATTTTGTGAGTCGAGGTATTCAATTTTGAAAAATTGAATTTTGGCCAAAAATACATGAAAATTCTTAAAAAAATAAATGGCCATTTTTTAATTGGAAAAAACGTCCTCTTTCGAACCGTGCTACTTAAACAGTTGTACTACTTTTCTGAGTCGAGATATTCGATTTTTTTCAAAATTTTGTGAGTCGAGGATTCAATTTTAAAAAACCGAATTTTGGCCAAAAAACATGAAAATTCTCAAAAAAATAAATGGCCATTTTTTAATTGGAAAAAACGTCCTCTTTCGAACCGTGCTACTCAAAAAGCTGTACTACTTTTGTGTGTCGAGATATTCGATTTTTTTCAAAATTTTGTGAGTCGAGGTATTCAATTTTGAAAAATCGAATTTTGGCCAAAAGTACATGAAAATTCACAAAAAAATAAATGGCCATTTTT
The DNA here is from genome assembly GCA_958299815.1 of Sarcophaga carnaria. NCBI lineage: Eukaryota > Metazoa > Arthropoda > Insecta > Diptera > Sarcophagidae > Sarcophaga > Sarcophaga carnaria. The sequence goes on from OY283151.1 coordinate 31,960,174, forward strand.
TAATTGGAAAAAACGTCCTCTTTCGAACCGTGCTACTCAAAAAGCTGTACTACTTTTGTGAGTCGAGATATTCGATTTTTTTTAAAATTTTGTGAGTCGAGGTATTCAATTTTGAAAAATCGAATTTTGGCCAAAAATACATGAAAATTCTCAAAAAAATAAATGGCCATTTTTATATTGGAAAAAACGTCCTCTTTCGAACCGTGCTACTCAAAAAGCTGTACTACTTTTGTGAGTCGAGATATTCGATTTTTTTCAAAATTTTGTGAGTCGAGGTATTCAATTTTGAAAAATCGAATTTTGGCCAAAAATACATGAAAATTCTCAAAAAAATAAATGGCCATTTTTGAATTGGAAAAAACGTCCTCTTTCGAACCGTGCTACTCAAAAAGCTGTACTACTTTTGTGTGTCGAGATATTCGATTTTTTTCAAAATTTTGTGAGTCGAGGTATTCAATTTTAAAAATCGAATTTTGGCCAAAAATACATGAAAATTCTCAAAAAAATAAATGGCCATTTTTTAATTGAAAAAAACGTCCTCTTTCGAACCGTGCTACTCAAAAAGCTGTACTACTTATGTGAGTCGAGATATTCGAATTTTTTCAAAATTTTGTGATTCGAGGTATTCAATTTTGAAAAATCGAATTTTGGCCAAAAATACATGAAAATTCACAAAAAAATAAATGTCCATTTTTTAATTGAAAAAAACGTCCTCTTTCGAACCGTGCTACTCAAAAAGCTGTACTACTTTTGTGAGTCGAGATATTCGATTTTTTTCAAAATTTTGTGAGTCGAGGTATTCAATTTTGAAAAACCGAATTTTGGCCAATAAAACATGAAAATTCCCAAAAAAATAAATGGCCATTTTTTAATTGGAAAAAACGTCCTCTTTCAAACCGTGCTACTCAAAAAGCTGTACTTCTTTTGTGAGTCGAGATATTCGATTTTTTTCAAAATTTTGTGAGTCGAGGTATTCAATTTTGAAAAATCGAATTTTGGCCAAAAATACATGAAAATTCTCAAAAAAATAAATGGTCATTTTTTAATTGGAAAAAACGTCCTCTTTCGAACCGTGCTACTCAAAAAGCTGTACTACTTTTCTGAATCGAGATATTCGATTTTTTTCAAAATTTTGTGAGTCGAGGTATTCAATTTTGAAAAATCGATTTTGGCCAAAAATACATGAAAATTCTCAAAAAAATAAATGGCCATTTTTTAATTGGAAAAAACGTCCTCTTTCGAACCGTGCTACTCAAAAAGCTGTACTACTTTTGTGAGTCGAGATATTCGATTTTTTTCAAAATTTTGTGAGTCGAGGTATTCAATTTTGAAAAACCGAATTTTGGCCAATAAAACATGAAAATTCCCAAAAAAATAAATGACCATTTTTTAATTGGAAAAAACGTCCTCTTTCAAACCGTGCTACTCAAAAAGCTGTACTTCTTTTGTGAGTCGAGATATTCGATTTTTTTCAAAATTTTGTGAGTCGAGGTATTCAATTTTGAAAAATCGAATTTTGGCCAAAAATACATGAAAATTCTCAAAAAAATAAATGGTCATTTTTTAATTGGAAAAAACGTCCTCTTTCGAACCGTGCTACTCAAAAAGCTGTACTACTTTTCTGAGTCGAGATATTCGATATTTTTCAAAATTTTGTGAGTCGAGGTATTCAATTTTGAAAAATCGATTTTGGCCAAAAATACATGAAAATTCTCAAAAAAAATAAATGGCCATTTTTTAATTGGAAAAAACGTCCTCTTTCGAACCGTGCTACTCAAAATGCTGTACTACTTTTGTGAGTCGAGATATTCGAATTTTTTCAAAATTTTGTGAGTCGAGGTATTCAATTTTGAAAAATCGAATTTTGGCCAAAAATACTTGAAAATTCACAAAAAAATAAATGTTCATTTTTTAATTGTAAAAAACGTCCTCTTTCGAACCGTGCTACTCAAAAAGCTGTAGTACTTTTGTAAGTCGAGATATTCGATTTTTTTCAAAATTTTGTGAGTCGAGGTATTCAATTTTGAAAAATCGATTTTGGCCAAAAATACATGAAAATTCTCAAAAAAATAAATGGCCATTTTTTAATTGGAAAAAACGTCCTCTTTCGAACCGTGCTACTCAAAAAGCTGTACTACTTTTGTGAGTCGAGATATTCGATTTTTTTCAAAATTTTGTGAGTCGAGGTATTCAATTTTGAAAAACCGAATTTTGGCCAATAAAACATGAAAATTCCCAAAAAAATAAATGACCATTTTTTAATTGGAAAAAACGTCCTCTTTCAAACCGTGCTACTCAAAAAGCTGTACTTCTTTTGTGAGTCGAGATATTCGATTTTTTTCAAAATTTTGTGAGTCGAGGTATTCAATTTTGAAAAATCGAATTTTGGCCAAAAATACATGAAAATTCTCAAAAAAATAAATGGTCATTTTTTAATTGGAAAAAACGTCCTCTTTCGAACCGTGCTACTCAAAAAGCTGTACTACTTTTCTGAGTCGAGATATTCGATATTTTTCAAAATTTTGTGAGTCGAGGTATTCAATTTTGAAAAATCGATTTTGGCCAAAAATACATGAAAATTCTCAAAAAAATAAATGGCCATTTTTTAATTGGAAAAAACGTCCTCTTTCGAACCGTGCTACTCAAAATGCTGTACTACTTTTGTGAGTCGAGATATTCGAATTTTTTCAAAATTTTGTGAGTCGAGGTATTCAATTTTGAAAAATCGAATTTTGGCCAAAAATACTTGAAAATTCACAAAAAAATAAATGTTCATTTTTTAATTGTAAAAAACGTCCTCTTTCGAACCGTGCTACTCAAAAAGCTGTAGTACTTTTGTGAGTCGAGATATTCGATTTTTTTCAAAATTTTGTGAGTCGAGGTATTCAATTTTGAAAAATCGAATTTTGGCCAAAAATACATGAAAATTCTCAAAAAAATAAATGGCCATTTTTTAATTGGAAAAAACGTCCTCTTTCGAACCGTGCTACGCAAAAAGCTGTACTACTTTTGTGAGTCGAGATATTCGATTTTTTTCAAAATTTTGTGAGTCGAGGTATTCAATTTTGAAAAATTGAATTTTGGCCAAAAATACATGAAAATTCTTAAAAAAATAAATGGCCATTTTTTAATTGGAAAAAACGTCCTCTTTCGAACCGTGCTACTTAAACAGCTGTACTACTTTTCTGAGTCGAGATATTCGATTTTTTTCAAAATTTTGTGAGTCGAGGATTCAATTTTAAAAAACCGAATTTTGGCCAAAAAAACATGAAAATTCTCAAAAAAATAAATGGCCATTTTTTAATTGGAAAAAACGTCCTCTTTCGAACCGTGCTACTCAAAAAGCTGTACTACTTTTGTGTGTCGAGATATTCGATTTTTTTCAAAATTTTGTGAGTCGAGGTATTCAATTTTGAAAAATCGAATTTTGGCCAAAAGTACATGAAAATTCACAAAAAAATAAATGGCCATTTTTTAATTGGAAAAAACGTCCTCTTTCGAACCGTGCTACTCAAAAAGCTGTACTACTTTTGTGAGTCGAGATATTCGATTTTTTTTAAAATTTTGTGAGTCGAGGTATTCAATTTTGAAAAATCGAATTTTGGCCAAAAATACATGAAAATTCTCAAAAAAATAAATGGCCATTTTTATATTGGAAAAAACGTCCTCTTTCGAACCGTGCTACTCAAAAAGCTGTACTACTTTTGTGAGTCGAGATATTCGATTTTTTCAAAATTTTGTGAGTCGAGGTATTCAATTTTGAAAAATCGAATTTTGGCCAAAAATACATGAAAATTCTCAAAAAAATAAATGGCCATTTTTGAATTGGAAATAACGTCCTCTTTCGAACCGTGCTACTCAAAAAGCTGTACTACTTTTGTGTGTCGAGATATTCGATTTTTTCAAAATTTTGTGAGTCGAGGTATTCAATTTAAAAAAACCGAATTTTGGCCAAAAAAACATGAAAATTCTCAAAAAAATAAATGGCCATTTTTTAATTGGAAAAAACGTCCTCTTTCGAACCGTGCTACTCAAAAAGCTGTACTACTTATGTGAGTCGAGATATTCGAATTTTTTCAAAATTTTGTGATTCGAGGTATTCAATTTTGAAAAATCGAATTTTGGCCAAAAATACATGAAAATTCACAAAAAAATAAATGTCCATTTTTTAATTGAAAAAAACGTCCTCTTTCGAACCGTGCTACTCAAAAAGCTGTACTACTTTTGTGAGTCGAGATATTCGATTTTTTTCAAAATTTTGTGAGTCGAGGTATTCAATTTTGAAAAACCGAATTTTGGCCAATAAAACATGAAAATTCCCAAAAAAATAAATGGCCATTTTTTAATTGGAAAAAACGTCCTCTTTCAAACCGTGCTACTCAAAAAGCTGTACTTCTTTTGTGAGTCGAGATATTCGATTTTTTTCAAAATTTTGTGAGTCGAGGTATTCAATTTTGAAAAATCGAATTTTGGCCAAAAATACATGAAAATTCTCAAAAAAATAAATGGTCATTTTTTAATTGGAAAAAACGTCCTCTTTCGAACCGTGCTACTCAAAAAGCTGTACTACTTTTCTGAGTCGAGATATTCGATATTTTTCAAAATTTTGTGAGTCGAGGTATTCAATTTTGAAAAATCGATTTTGGCCAAAAATACATGAAAATTCTCAAAAAAATAAATGGCCATTTTTTAATTGGAAAAAACGTCCTCTTTCGAACCGTGCTACTCAAAATGCTGTACTACTTTTGTGAGTCGAGATATTCGAATTTTTTCAAAATTTTGTGAGTCGAGGTATTCAATTTTGAAAAATCGAATTTTGGCCAAAAATACTTGAAAATTCACAAAAAAATAAATGTTCATTTTTTAATTGTAAAAAACGTCCTCTTTCGAACCGTGCTACTCAAAAAGCTGTAGTACTTTTGTGAGTCGAGATATTCGATTTTTTCAAAATTTTGTGAGTCGAGGTATTCAATTTTGAAAAATCGAATTTTGGCCAAAAATACATGAAAATTCTCAAAAAAAATAAATGGCCATTTTTTAATTGGAAAAAACGTCCTCTTTCGAACCGTGCTACTCAAAAAGCTGTACTACTTTTCTGAGTCGAGATATTCGATATTTTTCAAAATTTTGTGAGTCGTGGTATTCAATTTTGAAAAATCGAATTTTGGCCAAAAATACATGAAAATTCTCAAAAAAATAAATGGCCATTTTTTAATTGGAAAAAACGTCCTCTTTCGAACCGTGCTACGCAAAAAGCTGTACTACTTTTGTGAGTCGAGATATTCGATTTTTTTCAAAATTTTGTGAGTCGAGGTATTCAATTTTGAAAAATTGAATTTTGGCCAAAAATACATGAAAATTCTTAAAAAAATAAATGGCCATTTTTTAATTGGAAAAAACGTCCTCTTTCGAACCGTGCTACTTAAACAGCTGTACTACTTTTCTGAGTCGAGATATTCGATTTTTTTCAAAATTTTGTGAGTCGAGGATTCAATTTTAAAAAACCGAATTTTGGCCAAAAAAACATGAAAATTCTCAAAAAAATAAATGGCCATTTTTTAATTGGAAAAAACGTCCTCTTTCGAACCGTGCTACTCAAAAAGCTGTACTACTTTTGTGTGTCGAGATATTCGATTTTTTTCAAAATTTTGTGAGTCGAGGTATTCAATTTTGAAAAATCGAATTTTGGCCAAAAGTACATGAAAATTCACAAAAAAATAAATGGCCATTTTTTAATTGGAAAAAACGTCCTCTTTCGAACCGTGCTACTCAAAAAGCTGTACTACTTTTGTGAGTCGAGATATTCGATTTTTTTTAAAATTTTGTGAGTCGAGGTATTCAATTTTGAAAAATCGAATTTTGGCCAAAAATACATGAAAATTCTCAAAAAAATAAATGGCCATTTTTATATTGGAAAAAACGTCCTCTTTCGAACCGTGCTACTCAAAAAGCTGTACTACTTTTGTGAGTCGAGATATTCGATTTTTTTCAAAATTTTGTGAGTCGAGGTATTCAATTTTGAAAAATCGAATTTTGGCCAAAAATACATGAAAATTCTCAAAAAAATAAATGGCCATTTTTGAATTGGAAAAAACGTCCTCTTTCGAACCGTGCTACTCAAAAAGCTGTACTACTTTTGTGTGTCGAGATATTCGATTTTTTTCAAAATTTTGTGAGTCGAGGTATTCAATTTTAAAAATCGAATTTTGGCCAAAAATACATGAAAATTCTCAAAAAAATAAATGGCCATTTTTTAATTGAAAAAAACGTCCTCTTTCGAACCGTGCTACTCAAAAAGCTGTACTACTTATGTGAGTCGAGATATTCGAATTTTTTCAAAATTTTGTGATTCGAGGTATTCAATTTTGAAAAATCGAATTTTGGCCAAAAATACATGAAAATTCACAAAAAAATAAATGTCCATTTTTTAATTGAAAAAAACGTCCTCTTTCGAACCGTGCTACTCAAAAAGCTGTACTACTTTTGTGAGTCGAGATATTCGATTTTTTTCAAAATTTTGTGAGTCGAGTTATTCAATTTTGAAAAACCGAATTTTGGCCAATAAAACATGAAAATTCCCAAAAAAATAAATGGCCATTTTTTAATTGGAAAAAACGTCCTCTTTCAAACCGTGCTACTCAAAAAGCTGTACTTCTTTTGTGAGTCGAGATATTCGATTTTTTTCAAAATTTTGTGAGTCGAGGTATTCAATTTTGAAAAATCGAATTTTGGCCAAAAATACATGAAAATTCTCAAAAAAATAAATGGTCATTTTTTAATTGGAAAAAACGTCCTCTTTCGAACCGTGCTACTCAAAAAGCTGTACTACTTTTCTGAGTCGAGATATTCGATTTTTTTCAAAATTTTGTGAGTCGAGGTATTCAATTTTGAAAAATCGATTTTGGCCAAAAATACATGAAAATTCTCAAAAAAATAAATGGCCATTTTTTAATTGGAAAAAACGTCCTCTTTCGAACCGTGCTACTCAAAAAGCTGTAGTACTTTTGTGAGTCGAGATATTCGATTTTTTTCAAAATTTTGTGAGTCGAGGTATTCAATTTTGAAAAATCGAATTTTGGCCAAAAATACTTGAAAATTCACAAAAAAATAAATGTTCATTTTTTAATTGTAAAAAACGTCCTCTTTCGAACCGTGCTACTCAAAAAGCTGTACTTCTTTTGTGAGTCGAGATATTCGATTTTTTTCAAAATTTTGTGAGTCGAGGTATTCAATTTTGAAAAATCGAATTTTGGCCAAAAATACATGAAAATTCTCAAAAAAATAAATGGTCATTTTTTAATTGGAAAAAACGTCCTCTTTCGAACCGTGCTACTCAAAAAGCTGTACTACTTTTCTGAGTCGAGATATTCGATATTTTTCAAAATTTTGTGAGTCGAGGTATACAATTTTGAAAAATCGATTTTGGCCAAAAATACATGAAAATTCTCAAAAAAATAAATGGCCATTTTTTAATTGGAAAAAACGTCCTCTTTCGAACCGTGCTACTTAAAAAGCTGTACTACTTTTGTGAGTCGAGATATTCGATTTTTTTCAAAATTTTGTGAGTCGAGGATTCAATTTTAAAAAACCGAATTTTGGCCAAAAAAACATGAAAATTCTCAAAAAAATTAATGGCCATTTTTTAATTGGAAAAAACGTCCTCTTTCGAACCGTGCTACTCAAAAAGCTGTACTACTTTTGTGAGTCGAGATATTCGATTTTTTTCAAAATTTTGTGAGTCGAGGTATTCAATTTTGAAAAATCGAATTTTGGCCAAAAATACATGAAAATTCTCAAAAAAATAAATGTCCATTTTTTAATTGGAAAAAACGTCCTCTTTCGAAGCGTGCTACTCAAAAAGCTGTACTACTTTTGTGAGTCGAGATATTCGATTTTTTTCAAAATTTTGTGAGTCGAGGTATTCAATTTTGAAAAATCGAATTTTGGCCAAAAATACATGAAAATTCTCAAAAAAATAAATGGCCATTTTTTAATTGGAACAAACGTCCTCTTTCGAACCGTGCTACTCAAAAAGCTGTACTACTTTTCTGAGTCGAGATATTCGATATTTTTCAAAATTTTGTGAGTCGAGGTATTCAATTTTGAAAAATCGAATTTTGGCCAAAAATACATGAAAATTCTCAAAAAAATAAATGCCCATTTTTAATTGGAAAAAACGTCCTCTTTCGAACCGTGCTACGCAAAAAGCTGTACTACTTTTGTGAGTCGAGATATTCGATTTTTTTCAAAATTTTGTGAGTCGAGGTATTAAATTTTGAAAAATCGAATTTTGGCCAAAAATACATGAAAATTCACAAAAAAATAAATGTTCATTTTTTAATTGGAAAAAACGTCCTTTTTCGAACCGTGCTACTCAAAAAGCTGTACTACTTTTGTGAGTCGAGATATTCGATTTTTTTCAAAATTTTGTGAGTCGAGGTATTCAATTTTGAAAAATCGAATTTTGGCCAAAAATACATGAAAATTCTCAAAAAAATAAATGGCCATTTTTTAATTGGAACAAACGTCCTCTTTCGAACCGTGCTACTCAAAAAGCTGTACTACTTTTCTGAGTCGAGATATTCGATATTTTTCAAAATTTTGTGAGTCGAGGTATTCAATTTTGAAAAATCGAATTTTGGCCAAAAATACATGAAAATTCTCAAAAAAATAAATGGCCATTTTTTAATTGCAAAAAACGTCCTCTTTCGAACCGTGCTACTCAAAAAGCTGTACTACTTTTGTGAGTCGAGATATTCGATTATTTTCAAAATTTTGTGAGTCGAGGTATTCAATTTTGAAAAATCGAATTTTGGCTAAAAATACATGAAAATTCACAAAAAAATAAATGTTCATTTTTTAATTGGAAAAAACTTCCTCTTTCGAACCGTGCTACTTAAAAAGCTGTACTACTTTTGTGAGTCGAGATATTCGATTTTTTTCAAAATTTTGTGAGTCGAGGTATTCAATTTTGAAAAATCGAATTTTGGCCAAAAATACATGAAAATTCTCAAAAAAATAAATGGCCATTTTTTAATTGGAACAAACGTCCTCTTTCGAACCGTGCTACTCAAAAAGCTGTACTACTTTTCTGAGTCGAGATATTCATTATTTTTTTCAAAATTTTGTGAGTCGAGGTATTCAATTTTGAAAAATCGAATTTTGGCCAAAAATACATGAAAATTCTCAAAAAAATAAATGGCCATTTTTTAATTGGAAAAAACGTCCTCTTTCGAACCGTGCTACGCAAAAAGCTGTACTACTTTTGTGAGTCGAGATATTCGATTTTTTTCAAAATTTTGTGAGTCGAGGTATTCAATTTTGAAAAATCGAATTTTGGCCAAAAATACATGAAAATTCTTAAAAAAATAAATGGTCATTTTTTACTTGGAAAAAACGTCCTCTTTCGAACCGTGCTACTCAAAAAGCTGTACTACTTTTGTGAGTCGAGATATTCGATTTTTTTCAAAATTTTGTGAGTCGAGGATTCAATTTTAAAAAACCGAATTTTGGCCAAAAAAACATGAAAATTCTCAAAAAAATAAATGGCCATTTTTTAATTGGAAAAAACGTCCTCTTTCGAACCGTGCTACTCAAAAAGCTGTACTACTTTTGTGTGTCGAGATATTCGATTTTTTTCAAAATTTTGTGAGTCGAGGATTCAATTTTAAAAAACCGAATTTTGGCCAAAAAAACATGAAAATTCTCAAAAAAATAAATGGCCATTTTTTAATTGGAAAAAACGTCCTCTTTCGAACCGTGCTACTCAAAATGCTGTACTACTTTTGTGTGTCGAGATATTCGATTTTTTTCAAAATTTTGTGAGTCGAGGTATTCAATTTTGAAAAATCGAATTTTGGCCAAAAGTACATGAAAATTCACAAAAAAATAAATGGCCATTTTTTAATTGGAAAAAACGTCCTCTTTCGAACCGTGCTACTCAAAAAGCTGTACTACTTTTGTGAGTCGAGATATTCGATTTTTTAAAAATTTTGTGAGTCGAGGTATTCAATTTTGAAAAATCGAATTTTGGCCAAAAATACATGAAAATTCTCAAAAAAATAAATGGCCATTTTTTAATTAGAAAAAACGTCCTCTTTCGAACCGTGCTACTCAAAAAGCTGTACTACTTTTCTGAGTCGAGATATTCGATATTTTTCAAAATTTGTGAGTCGAGGTATTCAATTTTGAAAAATCGAATTTTGGCCAAAAATACATGAAAATTCTCAAAAAAATAAATGGCCATTTTTTAATTGGAAAAAACGTCCTCTTTCGAACCGTGCTACGCAAAAAGCTGTACTACTTTTGTGAGTCGAGATATTCGATTTTTTTCAAAATTTTGTTAGTCGAGGTCTTCAATTTTGAAAAATCGAATTTTGGCCAAAAATACATGAAAATTCTTAAAAAAATAAATGGTCATTTTTTACTTGGAAAAAACGTCCTCTTTCGAACCGTGCTACTCAAAAAGCTGTACTACTTTTGTGAGTCGAGATATTCGATTTTTTTTCAAAATTTTGTGAGTCGAGGATTCAATTTTAAAAAACCGAATTTTGGCCAAAAAAACATGAAAATTCTCAAAAAAATAAATGGCCATTTTTTAATTGGAAAAAACGTCCTCTTTCGAACCGTGCTACTCAAAAAGCTGTACTACTTTTGTGTGTCGAGATATTCGATTTTTTTCAAAATTTTGTGAGTCGAGGTATTCAATTTTGAAAAATCGAATTTTGGCCAAAAGTACATGAAAATTCACAAAAAAATAAATGGCCATTTTTTAATTGGAAAAAACGTCCTCTTTCGAACCGTGCTACTCAAAAAGCTGTACTACTTTTGTGAGTCGAGATATTCGATTTTTTTTAAAATTTTGTGAGTCGAGGTATTCAATTTTCAAAAACCGAATTTTGGCCAAAAAACATGAAAATTTTCAAAAAAATAAATGGCCATTTTTTAATTGAAAAAAAACGTCCTCTTTCGAACCGTGCTACTCAAAAAGCTGTACTACTTTTGTGAGTCGAGATATTCGATTTTTTTCAAAATTTTGTGAGTCGAGGTATTCAATTTTGAAAAATCGAATTTTGGCCAAAAATACATGAAAATTCTCAAAAAAATAAATGGCCATTTTTTCATTGGAAAAACGTCCTCTTTCGAACCGTGCTACTCAAAAAGCTGTACTACTTTTCTGAGTCGAGATATTCGATTTTTTTCAAAATTTTGTGAATCGATGTATTCAATTTTGAAAAATCGAATTTTGGCCAAAAATACATGAAAATTCTTAAAAAAATAAATGGTCATTTTTTAATTGGAAAAAACGTCCTCTTTCGAACCGTGCTACCTAAAAAGCTGTACTACTTTTGTGAGTCGAGATATTCGATTTTTTTCAAAATTTTGTGAGTCGAGGTATTCAATTTTAAAAAACCGAATTTTGGCCAAAAAAACATCAAAATTCTCAAAAAAATAAATGGCCATTTTTTAATTGGAAAAAACGTCCTCTTTCGAACCGTGCTACTCAAAAAGCTGTACTACTTTTGTGAGTCGAGATATTCGAATTTTTTCAAAATTTTGTGAGTCGAGGTATTCAATTTTGAAAAATCAAATTTTGGCCAAAAATACATGAAAATTCACAAAAAAATAAATGTCCATTTTTTAATTGGAAAAAACGTCCTCTTTCGAACCGTGCTACTCAAAAAGCTGTACTACTTTTGTGAGTCGAGATATTAGATTTATTTCAAAATTTTGTGAGTCGAGGTATTCAATTTTGAAAAATCGAATTTTGGCCAAAAATACATGAAAATTCTCAAAAAAATAAATGGCCATTTTTTAATTGGAAAAAACGTCCTCTTTCGAACCGTGCTACTCAAAAAGCTGTACTACTTTTGTGAGTCGAGATATTCGATTTTTTTCAAAATTTTGTGAATCGAGGTATTCAATTTTGAAAAAACGAATTTTGGCCAAAAATACATGAAAATTCTCAAAAAAATAAATGGCCATTTTTTAATTGGAAAAAACGTCCTCTTTCGAACCTTGCTACTCAAAAAGCTGTACTACTTTTCTGAGTCGAAATATTCGATATTTTTCAAAATTTTGTGAGTCGAGGTATTCAATTTTGAAAAATCGAATTTTGGCCAAAAATACATGAAAATTCTCAAAAAAATAACTGGCCATTTTTTAATTGGAAAAAACGTCCTCTTTCGAACCGTGCTACGCAAAAAGTTGTACTACTTTTGTGAGTCGAGATATTCGATTTTTTTCAAAATTTTGTGAGTCGAGGATTCAATTTTAAAAAACCGAATTTTGGCCAAAAAACATGAAAATTCTCAAAAAAATAAATGGCCATTTTTTAATTGGAAAAAACGTCCTTTTTCGAACCGTGCTACTCAAAAAGCTGTACTACTTTTGTGTGTCGAGATATTAGATTTTTTTCAAAATTTTGTGAGTCGAGGTATTCAATTTTGAAAAATCGAATTTTGGCCAAAAGTACATGAAAATTCTTAAAAAAATAAATGGCCATTTTTTAATTGCAAAAAATGTCCTCTTTCGAACCGTGCTACTCAAAAAGCTGTAGTACTTTTCTGAGTCGAGATATTCGATATTTTTCAAAATTTTGTGAGTCGAGGTATTCAATTTTGAAAAATCGAATTTTGGCCAAAAATACATGAAAATTCTCAAAAAAATAAATGGCCATTTTTTTATTGGAAAAAACGTCCTCTTTCGAACCGTGCTACGCAAAAAGCTGTACTACTTTTGTGAGTCGAGATATTCGATTTTTTTCAAAATTTTGTGAGTCGAGGTATTCAATTTTGAAAAATCGAATTTTGGCCAAAAATACATGAAAATTCTTAAAAAAATAAATGGCCATTTTTTAATTGGAAAAAACTTCCTCTTTCGAACCGTGCTACTTAAAAAGCTGTACTACTTTTGTGAGTCGAGATATTAGATTTTTTTCAAAATTTTGTGAGTCGAGGATTCAATTTTAAAAAACCGAATTTTGGCCAAAAAAACATGAAAATTCTCAAAAAAATAAATGGCCATTTTTTAATTGGAAAAAACGTCCTCTTTCGAACCGTGCTACTCAAAATGCTGTACTACTTTTGTGTGTCGAGATATTCGATTTTTTTCAAAATTTTGTGAGTCGAGGTATTCAATTTTGAAAAATCGAATTTTGGCCAAAAGTACAAGAAAATTCACAAAAAAATAAATGGCCATTTTTTAATTGGAAAAAACGTCCTCTTTCGAACCGTGCTACTCAAAAAGCTGTACTACTTTTGTGAGTCGAGATATTCGATTTTTTTTAAAATTTTGTGAGTCGAGGTATTCAATTTTGAAAAACCGAATTTTGGCCAAAAAACATGAAAATTTTCAAAAAAATAAATGGCCATTTTTTAATTGAAAAAAAACGTCCTCTTTCGAACCGTGCTACTCAAAAAGCTGTACTACTTTTGTGAGTCGAGATATTCGATTTTTTTCAAAATTTTGTGAGTCGAGGTATTCAATTTTGAAAAATCGAATTTTGGCCAAAAATACATGAAAATTCTCAAAAAAATAAATGGCCATTTTTTCATTGGAAAAAACGTCCTCTTTCGAACCGTGCTACTCAAAAAGCTGTACTACTTTTCTGAGTCGAGATATTCGATTTTTTTCAAAATTTTGTGAATCGATGTATTCAATTTTGAAAAATCGAATTTTGGCCAAAAATACATGAAAATTCTTAAAAAAATAAATGGTCATTTTTTAATTGGAAAAAACGTCCTCTTTCGAACCGTGCTACCTAAAAAGCTGTACTACTTTTGTGAGTCGAGATATTCGATTTTTTTCAAAATTTTGTGAGTCGAGGTATTCAATTTTAAAAAACCGAATTTTGGCCAAAAAAACATCAAAATTCTCAAAAAAATAAATGGCCATTTTTTAATTGGAAAAAACGTCCTCTTTCGAACCGTGCTACTCAAAAAGCTGTACTACTTTTGTGAGTCGAGATATTAGATTTATTTCAAAATTTTGTGAGTCGAGGTATTCAATTTTGAAAAATCGAATTTTGGCCAAAAATACATGAAAATTCTCAAAAAAATAAATGGCCATTTTTTAATTGGAAAAAACGTCCTCTTTCGAACCGTTCTACTCAAAAAGCTGTACTACTTTTGTGAGTCGAGATATTCGATTTTTTTCAAAATTTTGTGAATCGAGGTATTCAATTTTGAAAAAACGAATTTTGGCCAAAAATACATGAAAATTCTCAAAAAAATAAATGGCCATTTTTTAATTGGAAAAAACGTCCTCTTTCGAACCGTGCTACTCAAAAAGCTGTACTACTTTTCTGAGTCGAGATATTCGATATTTTTCAAAATTTTGTGAGTCGAGGTATTCAATTTTTAAAAATCGAATTTTGGCCAAAAATACATGAAAATTCTCAAAAAAATAACTGGCCATTTTTTAATTGGAAAAAACGTCCTCTTTCGAACCGTGCTACGCAAAAAGTTGTACTACTTTTGTGAGTCGAGATATTCGATTTTTTTCAAAATTTTGTGAGTCGAGGATTCAATTTTAAAAAACCGAATTTTGGCCAAAAAACATGAAAATTCTCAAAAAAATAAATGGCCATTTTTTAATTGGAAAAAACGTCCTTTTTCGAACCGTGCTACTCAAAAAGCTGTACTACTTTTGTGTGTCGAGATATTAGATTTTTTTCAAAATTTTGTGAGTCGAGGTATTCAATTTTGAAAAATCGAATTTTGGCCAAAAATACATGAAAATTCTTAAAAAAATAAATGGCCATTTTTTAATTGCAAAAAATGTCCTCTTTCGAACCGTGCTACTCAAAAAGCTGTACTACTTTTCTGAGTCGAGATATTCGATATTTTTCAAAATTTTGTGAGTCGAGGTATTCAATTTTGAAAAATCGAATTTTGGCCAAAAATACATGAAAATTCTCAAAAAAATAAATGGCCATTTTTTAATTGGAAAAAACATCCTCTTTCGAACCGTGCTACTCAAAAAGCTGTACTACTTTTGTGAGTCGAGATATTCGATTTTTTTCAAAATTTTGTGAATCGAGGTATTCAATTTTGAAAAATCGAATTTTGGCCAAAAATACATGAAAATTCTCAAAAAAATAAATGGCCATTTTTTTATTGGAAAAAACGTCCTCTTTCGAACCGTGCTACGCAAAAAGCTGTACTACTTTTGTGAGTCGAGATATTCGATTTTTTTCAAAATTTTGTGAGTCGAGGTATTCAATTTTGAAAAATCGAATTTTGGCCAAAAATACATGAAAATTCTTAAAAAAATAAATGGCCATTTTTTAATTGGAAAAAACTTCCTCTTTCGAACCGTGCTACTTAAAAAGCTGTACTACTTTTGTGAGTCGAGATATTAGATTTTTTTTCAAAATTTTGTGAGTCGAGGATTCAATTTTAAAAAACCGAATTTTGGCCAAAAAACATGAAAATTCTCAAAGAAATAAATGGCCATTTTTTAATTGGAAAAAACGTCCTCTTTCGAACCGTGCTACTCAAAAAGCTGTACTACTTTTGTGTGTCGAGATATTAGATTTTTTTCAAAATTTTGTGAGTCGAGGTATTCAATTTTGAAAAATCGAATTTTGGCCAAGAGTACATGAAAATTCACAAAAAAATGAATGGCCATTTTTTAATTGGAAAAAACGTCCTCTTTCGAACCGTGCTACTCAAAAAGCTGTACTACTTTTGTGAGTCGAGATATTCGATTTTATTCAAAATTTTGTGTGTCGAGGTATTCAATTTTCAAAAACCGAATTTTGGCCAAAAAACATGAAAATTTTCAAAAAAATAAATGGCCATTTTTTAATTGAAAAAAAACGTCCTCTTTCGAACCGTGCTACTCAAAAAGCTGTACTACTTTTGTGAGTCGAGATATTCGATTTTTTTCAAAATTTTGTGAGTCGAGGTATTCAATTTTGAAAAATCGAATTTTGGCCAAAAATACATGAAAATTCTCAAAAAAATAAATGGCCATTTTTTCATTGGAAAAAACGTCCTCTTTCGAACCGTGCTACTCAAAAAGCTGTACTACTTTTCTGAGTCGAGATATTCGATTTTTTTCAAAATTTTGTGAATCGATGTATTCAATTTTGAAAAATCGAATTTTGGCCAAAAATACATGAAAATTCTTAAAAAAATAAATGGTCATTTTTTAATTGGAAAAAACGTCCTCTTTCGAACCGTGCTACCTAAAAAGCTGTACTACTTTTGTGAGTCGAGATATTCGATTTTTTTCAAAATTTTGTGAGTCGAGGTATTCAATTTTAAAAAACCGAATTTTGGCCAAAAAAACATCAAAATTCTCAAAAAAATAAATGGCCATTTTTTAATTGGAAAAAACGTCCTCTTTCGAACCGTGCTACTCAAAAAGCTGTACTACTTTTGTGAGTCGAGATATTAGATTTATTTCAAAATTTTGTGAGTCGAGGTATTCAATTTTGAAAAATCGAATTTTGGCCAAAAATACATGAAAATTCTCAAAAAAATAAATGGCCATTTTTTAATTGGAAAAAACGTCCTCTTTCGAACCGTTCTACTCAAAAAGCTGTACTACTTTTGTGAGTCGAGATATTCGATTTTTTTCAAAATTTTGTGAATCGAGGTATTCAATTTTGAAAAAACGAATTTTGGCCAAAAATACATGAAAATTCTCAAAAAAATAAATGGCCATTTTTTAATTGGAAAAAACGTCCTCTTTCGAACCGTGCTACTCAAAAAGCTGTACTACTTTTCTGAGTCGAGATATTCGATATTTTTCAAAATTTTGTGAGTCGAGGTATTCAATTTTTAAAAATCGAATTTTGGCCAAAAATACATGAAAATTCTCAAAAAAATAACTGGCCATTTTTTAATTGGAAAAAACGTCCTCTTTCGAACCGTGCTACGCAAAAAGTTGTACTACTTTTGTGAGTCGAGATATTCGATTTTTTTCAAAATTTTGTGAGTCGAGGATTCAATTTTAAAAAACCGAATTTTGGCCAAAAAACATGAAAATTCTCAAAAAAATATATGGCCATTTTTTAATTGGAAAAAACGTCCTTTTTCGAACCGTGCTACTCAAAAAGCTGTACTACTTTTGTGTGTCGAGATATTAGATTTTTTTCAAAATTTTGTGAGTCGAGGTATTCAATTTTGAAAAATCGAATTTTGGCCAAAAATACATGAAAATTCTTAAAAAAATAAATGGCCATTTTTTAATTGCAAAAAATGTCCTCTTTCGAACCGTTCTACTCAAAAAGCTGTACTACTTTTCTGAGTCGAGATATTCGATATTTTTCAAAATTTTGTGAGTCGAGGTATTCAATTTTGAAAAATCGAATTTTGGCCAAAAATACATGAAAATTCTCAAAAAAATAAATGGCCATTTTTTAATTGGAAAAAACATCCTCTTTCGAACCGTGCTACTCAAAAAGCTGTACTACTTTTGTGAGTCGAGATATTCGATTTTTTTCAAAATTTTGTGAATCGAGGTATTCAATTTTGAAAAATCGAATTTTGGCCAAAAATACATGAAAATTCTCAAAAAAATAAATGGCCATTTTTTTATTGGAAAAAACGTCCTCTTTCGAACCGTGCTACGCAAAAAGCTGTACTACTTTTGTGAGTCGAGATATTCGATTTTTTTCAAAATTTTGTGAGTCGAGGTATTCAATTTTGAAAAATCGAATTTTGGCCAAAAATACATGAAAATTCTTAAAAAAATAAATGGCCATTTTTTAATTGGAAAAAACTTCCTCTTTCGAACCGTGCTACTTAAAAAGCTGTACTACTTTTGTGAGTCGAGATATTAGATTTTTTTTCAAAATTTTGTGAGTCGAGGATTCAATTTTAAAAAACCGAATTTTGGCCAAAAAACATGAAAATTCTCAAAGAAATAAATGGCCATTTTTTAATTGGAAAAAACGTCCTCTTTCGAACCGTGCTACTCAAAAAGCTGTACTACTTTTGTGTGTCGAGATATTAGATTTTTTTCAAAATTTTGTGAGTCGAGGTATTCAATTTTGAAAAATCGAATTTTGGCCAAGAGTACATGAAAATTCACAAAAAAATGAATGGCCATTTTTTAATTGGAAAAAACGTCCTCTTTCGAACCGTGCTACTCAAAAAGCTGTACTACTTTTGTGAGTCGAGATATTCGATTTTATTCAAAATTTTGTGTGTCGAGGTATTCAATTTTCAAAAACCGAATTTTGGCCAAAAAACATGAAAATTCTCAAAAAAATAAATGGCCATTTTTTAATTGGAAAAAACGTCCTCTTTCGAACCGTGCTACTCAAAAAGCTGTACTACTTTTGTGAGTCGAGATATTAGATTTTTTTCAAAATTTTGTGAGTCGAGGTATTCAATTTTGAAAAACCGAATTTTGGCCAATAAAACATGAAAAAAACCCAAAAAAAATAAATGGCCATTTTTTAATTGGAAAAAACGTCCTCTTTCGAACCGTGCTACTCAAAAAGCTGTACTTCTTTTGTGAGTCGAGATATTCGATTTTTTGCAAAATTTTGTGAGTCGAGGTATTCAATTTTGAAAAATCGAATTTTGGCCAAAAATACATGAAAATTCACAAAAAAATAAATGTTCATTTTTTAATTGGACAAAACGTCCTCTTTCGAACCGTGCTACTCAAAAAGCTGTACTACTTTTGTGAGTCGAGATATTAGATTTTTTTCAAAATTTTGTGAGTCGAGGTATTCAATTTTGAAAAACCGAATTTTGGCCAATAAAACATGAAAAAACCCAAAAAAAATAAATGGCCATTTTTTAATTGGAAAAAACGTCCTCTTTCGAACCGTGCTACTCAAAAAGCTGTACTTCTTTTGTGAGTCGAGATATTCGATTTTTTGCAAAATTTTGTGAGTCGAGGTATTCAATTTTGAAAAATCGAATTTTGGCCAAAAATACATGAAAATTCACAAAAAAATAAATGTTCATTTTTTAATTGGACAAAACGTCCTCTTTCGAACCGTGCTACTCAAAAAGCTGTACTACTTTTGTGAGTCGAGATATTCGATTTTTTTCAAAATTTTGTGAGTCGAGGTATTCAATTTTGAAAAATCGAATTTTGGCCAAAAATACATGAAAATTCTCAAAAAAATAAATGGCCATTTTTTAATTGGAACAAACGTCCTCTTTCGAACCGTGCTACTCAAAAAGCTGTACTACTTTTCTGAGTCGAGATATTCATTATTTTTTTCAAAATTTTGTGAGTCGAGGTATTCAATTTTGAAAAATCGAATTTTGGCCAAAAATACATGAAAATTCTCAAAAAAATAAATGGCCATTTTTTAATTGGAAAAAACGTCCTCTTTCGAACCGTGCTACGCAAAAAGCTGTACTACTTTTGTGAGTCGAGATATTCGATTTTTTTCAAAATTTTGTGAGTCGAGGTATTCAATTTTGAAAAATCGAATTTTGGCCAAAAATACATGAAAATTCTTAAAAAAATAAATGGTCATTTTTTACTTGAAAAAAACGTCCTCTTTCGAACCGTGCTACTCAAAAAGCTGTACTACTTTTGTGAGTCGAGATATTCGATTTTTTTCAAAATTTTGTGAGTCGAGGATTCAATTTTAAAAAACCGAATTTTGGCCAAAAAAACATGAAAATTCTCAAAAAAATAAATGGCCATTTTTTAATTGGAAAAAACGTCCTCTTTCGAACCGTGCTACTCAAAAAGCTGTACTACTTTTGTGTGTCGAGATATTCGATTTTTTTCAAAATTTTGTGAGTCGAGGATTCAATTTTAAAAAACCGAATTTTGGCCAAAAAAACATGAAAATTCTCAAAAAAATAAATGGCCATTTTTTAATTGGAAAAAACGTCCTCTTTCGAACCGTGCTACTCAAAATGCTGTACTACTTTTGTGTGTCGAGATATTCGATTTTTTTCAAAATTTTGTGAGTCGAGGTATTCAATTTTGAAAAATCGAATTTTGGCCAAAAGTACATGAAAATTCACAAAAAAATAAATGGCCATTTTTTAATTGGAAAAAACGTCCTCTTTCGAACCGTGCTACTCAAAAAGCTGTACTACTTTTCTGAGTCGAGATATTCGATATTTTTCAAAATTTTGTGAGTCGAGGTATTCAATTTTGAAAAATCGAATTTTGGCCAAAAATACATGAAAATTCTCAAAAAAATAAATGGCCATTTTTTAATTGGAAAAAACGTCCTCTTTCGAACCGTGCTACGCAAAAAGCTGTACTACTTTTGTGAGTCGAGATATTCGATTTTTTTCAAAATTTTGTTAGTCGAGGTCTTCAATTTTGAAAAATCGAATTTTGGCCAAAAATACATGAAAATTCTTAAAAAAATAAATGGTCATTTTTTACTTGGAAAAAACGTCCTCTTTCGAACCGTGCTACTCAAAAAGCTGTACTACTTTTGTGAGTCGAGATATTCGATTTTTTTTCAAAATTTTGTGAGTCGAGGATTCAATTTTAAAAAACCGAATTTTGGCCAAAAAAACATGAAAATTCTCAAAAAAATAAATGGCCATTTTTTAATTGGAAAAAACGTCCTCTTTCGAACCGTGCTACTCAAAAAGCTGTACTACTTTTGTGAGTCGAGATATTCGATTTTTTTTAAAATTTTGTGAGTCGGGGTATTCAATTTTCAAAAACCGAATTTTGGCCAAAAAACATGAAAATTTTCAAAAAAATAAATGGCCATTTTTTAATTGAAAAAAAACGTCCTCTTTCGAACCGTGCTACTCAAAAAGCTGTACTACTTTTGTGAGTCGAGATATTCGATTTTTTTCAAAATTTTGTGAGTCGAGGTATTCAATTTTGAAAAATCGAATTTTGGCCAAAAATACATGAAAATTCTCAAAAAAATAAATGGCCATTTTTTCATTGGAAAAAACGTCCTCTTTCGAACCGTGCTACTCAAAAAGCTGTACTACTTTTCTGAGTCGAGATATTCGATTTTTTTCAAAATTTTGTGAATCGATGTATTCAATTTTGAAAAATCGCATTTTGGCCAAAAATACATGAAAATTCTTAAAAAAATAAATGGTCATTTTTTAATTGGAAAAAACGTCCTCTTTCGAACCGTGCTACCTAAAAAGCTGTACTACTTTTGTGAGTCGAGATATTCGATTTTTTTCAAAATTTTGTGAGTCGAGGTATTCAATTTTAAAAAACCGAATTTTGGCCAAAAAACATCAAAATTCTCAAAAAAATAAATGGCCATTTTTTAATTGGAAAAAACGTCCTCTTTCGAACCGTGCTACTCAAAAAGCTGTACTACTTTTGTGAGTCGAGATATTCGAATTTTTTCAAAATTTTGTGAGTCGAGGTATTCAATTTTGAAAAATCAAATTTTGGCCAAAAATACATGAAAATTCACAAAAAAATAAATGTCCATTTTTTAATTGGAAAAAACGTCCTCTTTCGAACCGTGCTACTCAAAAAGCTGTACTACTTTTGTGAGTCGAGATATTCGATTTATTTCAAAATTTTGTGAGTCGAGGTATTCAATTTTGAAAAATCGAATTTTGGCCAAAAATACATGAAAATTCTTAAAAAAATAAATGGTCATTTTTTAATTGGAAAAAACGTCCTCTTTCGAACCGTGCTACTCAAAAAGCTGTACTACTTTTGTGAGTCGAGATATTCGATTTTTTTCAAAATTTTGTGAATCGAGGTATTCAATTTTGAAAAAACTAATTTTGGCCAAAAATACATGAAAATTCTCAAAAAAATAAATGGCCATTTTTTAATTGGAAAAAACGTCCTCTTTCGAACCGTGCTACTCAAAAAGCTGTACTACTTTTCTGAGTCGAGATATTCGATATTTTTCAAAATTTTGTGAGTCGAGGTATTCAATTTTGAAAAATCGAATTTTGGCCAAAAATACATGAAAATTCTCAAAAAAATAACTGGCCATTTTTTAATTGGAAAAAACGTCCTCTTTCGAACCGTGCTACGCAAAAAGTTGTACTACTTTTGTGAGTCGAGATATTCGATTTTTTTCAAAATTTTGTGAGTCGAGGATTCAATTTTAAAAAACCGAATTTTGGCCAAAAAACATGAAAATTCTCAAAAAAATAAATGGCCATTTTTTAATTGGAAAAAACGTCCTTTTTCGAACCGTGCTACTCAAAAAGCTGTACTACTTTTGTGTGTCGAGATATTAGATTTTTTTCAAAATTTTGTGAGTCGAGGTATTCAATTTTGAAAAATCGAATTTTGGCCAAAAATACATGAAAATTCTTAAAAAAATAAATGGCCATTTTTTAATTGCAAAAAATGTCCTCTTTCGAACCGTGCTACTCAAAAAGCTGTAGTACTTTTCTGAGTCGAGATATTCGATATTTTTCAAAATTTTGTGAGTCGACGTATTCAATTTAGAAAAATCGAATTTTGGCCAAAAATACATGAAAATTCTCAAAAAAATAAATGGCCATTTTTTAATTGGAAAAAACATCCTCTTTCGAACCGTGCTACTCAAAAAGCTGTACTACTTTTGTGAGTCGAGATATTCGATTTTTTTCAAAATTTTGTGAATCGAGGTATTCAATTTTGAAAAATCGAATTTTGGCCAAAAATACATGAAAATTCTCAAAAAAATAAATGGCCATTTTTTAATTGGAAAAAACGTCCTCTTTCGAACCGTGCTACTCAAAAAGCTGTACTACTTTTCTGAGTCGAGATATTCGATATTTTTCAAAATTTTGTGAGTCGAGGTATTCAATTTTGAAAAATCGAATTTTGGCCAAAAATACATGAAAATTCTCAAAAAAATAAATGGCCATTTTTTTATTGGAAAAAACGTCCTCTTTCGAACCGTGCTACGCAAAAAGCTGTACTACTTTTGTGAGTCGAGATATTCGATTTTTTTCAAAATTTTGTGAGTCGAGGTATTCAATTTTGAAAAATCGAATTTTGGCCAAAAATACATGAAAATTCTTAAAAAAATAAATGGCCATTTTTTAATTGGAAAAAACTTCCTCTTTCGAACCGTGCTACTTAAAAAGCTGTACTACTTTTGTGAGTCGAGATATTAGATTTTTTTTCAAAATTTTGTGAGTCGAGGATTCAATTTTAAAAAACCGAATTTTGGCCAAAAAAACATGAAAATTCTCAAAAAAATAAATGGCCATTTTTTAATTGGAAAAAACGTCCTCTTTCGAACCGTGCTACTCAAAATGCTGTACTACTTTTGTGTGTCGAGATATTCGATTTTTTTCAAAATTTTGTGAGTCGAGGTCTTCAATTTTGAAAAATCGAATTTTGGCCAAAAATACATGAAAATTCTTAAAAAAATAAATGGTCATTTTTTACTTGGAAAAAACGTCCTCTTTCGAACCGTGATACTCAAAAAGCTGTACTACTTTTGTGAGTCGAGATATTCGATTTTTTTTCAAAATTTTGTGAGTCGAGGATTCAATTTTAAAAAACCGAATTTTGGCCAAAAAAACATGAAAATTCTCAAAAAAATAAATGGCCATTTTTTAATTGGAAAAAACGTCCTCTTTCGAACCGTGCTACTCAAAAAGCTGTACTACTTTTGTGTGTCGAGATATTCGATTTTTTTCAAAATTTTGTGAGTCGAGGTATTCAATTTTGAAAAATCGAATTTTGGCCAAAAGTACATGAAAATTCACAAAAAAATAAATGGCCATTTTTTAATTGGAAAAAACGTCCTCTTTCGAACCGTGCTACTCAAAAAGCTGTACTACTTTTGTGAGTCGAGATATTCGATTTTTTTTTAAATTTTGTGAGTCGAGGTATTCAATTTTCAAAAACCGAATTTTGGCCAAAAAACATGAAAATTTTCAAAAAAATAAATGGCCATTTTTTAATTGAAAAAAAACGTCCTCTTTCGAACCGTGCTACTCAAAAAGCTGTACTACTTTTGTGAGTCGAGATATTCGATTTTTTTCAAAATTTTGTGAGTCGAGGTATTCAATTTTGAAAAATCGAATTTTGGCCAAAAATACATGAAAATTCTCAAAAAAATAAATGGCCATTTTTTCATTGGAAAAAACGTCCTCTTTCGAACCGTGCTACTCAAAAAGCTGTACTACTTTTCTGAGTCGAGATATTCGATTTTTTTCAAAATTTTGTGAATCGATGTATTCAATTTTGAAAAATCGAATTTTGGCCAAAAATACATGAAAATTCTTAAAAAAATAAATGGTCATTTTTTAATTGGAAAAAACGTCCTCTTTCGAACCGTGCTACTCAAAAAGCTGTACTACTTTTGTGAGTCGAGATATTCGATTTTTTTCAAAATTTTGTGAATCGAGGTATTCAATTTTGAAAAAACGAATTTTGGCCAAAAATACATGAAAATTCTCAAAAAAATAAATGGCCATTTTTTAATTGGAAAAAACGTCCTCTTTCGAACCGTGCTACTCAAAAAGCTGTACTACTTTTCTGAGTCGAGATATTCGATATTTTTCAAAATTTTGTGAGTCGAGGTATTCAATTTTGAAAAATCTAATTTTGGCCAAAAATACATGAAAATTCTCAAAAAAATAACTGGCCATTTTTTAATTGGAAAAAACGTCCTCTTTCGAACCGTGCTACGCAAAAAGTTGTACTACTTTTGTGAGTCGAGATATTCGATTTTTTTCAAAATTTTGTGAGTCGAGGATTCAATTTTAAAAAACCGAATTTTGGCCAAAAAACATGAAAATTCTCAAAAAAATAAATGGCCATTTTTTAATTGGAAAAAACGTCCTTTTTCGAACCGTGCTACTCAAAAAGCTGTACTACTTTTGTGTGTCGAGATATTAGATTTTTTTCAAAATTTTGTGAGTCGAGGTATTCAATTTTGAAAAATCGAATTTTGGCCAAAAATACATGAAAATTCTTAAAAAAATAAATGGCCATTTTTTAATTGGAAAAAACATCCTCTTTCGAACCGTGCTACTCAAAAAGCTGTACTACTTTTGTGAGTCGAGATATTCGATTTTTTTCAAAATTTTGTGAATCGAGGTATTCAATTTTGAAAAATCGAATTTTGGCCAAAAATACATGAAAATTCTCAAAAAAATAAATGGCCATTTTTTAATTGGAAAAAACGTCCTCTTTCGAACCGTGCTACTCAAAAAGCTGTACTACTTTTCTGAGTCGAGATATTCGATATTTTTCAAAATTTTGTGAGTCGAGGTATTCAATTTTGAAAAATCGAATTTTGGCCAAAAATACATGAAAATTCTCAAAAAAATAAATGGCCATTTTTTTATTGGAAAAAACGTCCTCTTTCGAACCGTGCTACGCAAAAAGCTGTACTACTTTTGTGAGTCGAGATATTCGATTTTTTTCAAAATTTTGTGAGTCGAGGTATTCAATTTTGAAAAATCGAATTTTGGCCAAAAATACATGAAAATTCTTAAAAAAATAAATGGCCATTTTTTAATTGGAAAAAACTTCCTCTTTCGAACCGTGCTACTTAAAAAGCTGTACTACTTTTGTGAGTCGAGATATTAGATTTTTTTTCAAAATTTTGTGAGTCGAGGATTCAATTTTAAAAAACCGAATTTTGGCCAAAAAACATGAAAATTCTCAAAGAAATAAATGGCCATTTTTTAATTGGAAAAAACGTCCTCTTTCGAACCGTGCTACTCAAAAAGCTGTACTACTTTTGTGAGTCGAGATATTCGATTTTATTCAAAATTTTGTGTGTCGAGGTATTCAATTTTCAAAAACCGAATTTTGGCCAAAAAACATGAAAATTTCCAAAAAAAAATGGCCATTTTTTAATTGGAAAAAACGTCCTCTTTCGAACCGTGCTACTCAAAAAGCTGTACTACTTTTTGAGTCGAGATAGTCGATTTTTTTCAAAATTTTGTGAGTCGAGGTATTCAATTTTGAAATATCGAATTTTGGCCAAAAATACATGAAAATTCTCAAAAAAATAAATGGCCATTTTTTAATTGGAAAAAACGTCCTCTTTCGAACCGTGCTACGCAAAAAGCTGTACTACTTTTGTGAGTCGAGATATTAGATTTTTTTCAAAATTTTGTGAGTCGAGGTATTCAATTTTGAAAAATCGAATTTTGGCCAAAAATACATGAAAATTCTTAAAAAAATAAATGGCAATTTTTTAATTGGAAAAAACGTCCTCTTTCGAACCGTGCTACTTAAAAAGCTGTACTACTTTTGTGAGTCGAGATATTCGATTTTTTTCAAAATTTTGTGAATCGAGGTATTCAATTTTGAAAAAACGAATTTTGGCCAAAAATACATGAAAATTCTCAAAAAAATAAATGGCCATTTTTTAATTGGAAAAAACGTCCTCTTTCGAACCGTGCTACTCAAAAAGCTGTACTACTTTTCTGAGTCGAGATATTCGATATTTTTCAAAATTTTGTGAGTCGAGGTATTCAATTTTGAAAAATCGAATTTTGGCCAAAAATACATGAAAATTCTCAAAAAATTAACTGGCCATTTTTTAATTGGAAAAAACGTCCTCTTTCGAACCGTGCTACGCAAAAAGTTGTACTACTTTTGTGAGTCGAGATATTCGATTTTTTTCAAAATTTTGTGAGTCGAGGTATTCAATTTTGAAAAATCGAATTTTGGCCAAAAATACATGAAAATTCTTAAAAAAATAAATGGCCATTTTTTAATTGGAAAAAACGTCCTCTTTCGAACCGTGCTACTTAAAAAGCTGTACTACTTTTGTGAGTCGAGATATTCGAAATTTTTCAAAATTTTGTGAGTCGAGGTATTCAATTTTCAAAAACCGAATTTTGGCCAAAAAACATGAAAATTTCCAAAAAAAAATGGCCATTTTTTAATTGGAAAAAACGTCCTCTTTCGAACCGTGCTACTCAAAAAGCTGTACTACTTTTTGAGTCGAGATAGTCGATTTTTTTCAAAATTTTGTGAGTCGAGGTATTCAATTTTGAAATATCGAATTTTGGCCAAAAATACATGAAAATTCTCAAAAAAATAAATGGCCATTTTTTAATTGGAAAAAACGTCCTCTTTCGAACCGTGCTACGCAAAAAGCTGTACTACTTTTGTGAGTCGAGATATTAGATTTTTTTCAAAATTTTGTGAGTCGAGGTATTCAATTTTGAAAAATCGAATTTTGGCCAAAAATACATGAAAATTCTTAAAAAAATAAATGGCAATTTTTTAATTGGAAAAAACGTCCTCTTTCGAACCGTGCTACTTAAAAAGCTGTACTACTTTTGTGAGTCGAGATATTCGATTTTTTTCAAAATTTTGTGAATCGAGGTATTCAATTTTGAAAAAACGAATTTTGGCCAAAAATACATGAAAATTCTCAAAAAAATAAATGGCCATTTTTTAATTGGAAAAAACGTCCTCTTTCGAACCGTGCTACTCAAAAAGCTGTACTACTTTTCTGAGTCGAGATATTCGATATTTTTCAAAATTTTGTGAGTCGAGGTATTCAATTTTGAAAAATCGAATTTTGGCCAAAAATACATGAAAATTCTCAAAAAAATAACTGGCCATTTTTTAATTGGAAAAAACGTCCTCTTTCGAACCGTGCTACGCAAAAAGTTGTACTACTTTTGTGAGTCGAGATATTCGATTTTTTTCAAAATTTTGTGAGTCGAGGTATTCAATTTTGAAAAATCGAATTTTGGCCAAAAATACATGAAAATTCTTAAAAAAATAAATGGCCATTTTTTAATTGGAAAAAACGTCCTCTTTCGAACCGTGCTACTTAAAAAGCTGTACTACTTTTGTGAGTCGAGATATTCGAAATTTTTCAAAATTTTGTGAGTCGAGGATTCAATTTTAAAAAACCGAATTTTGGCCATAAAACATGAAAATTCTCAAAAAAATAAATGGCCATTTTTTAATTGGTAAAAACGTCCTTTTTCGAACCGTGCTACTCAAAAAGCTGTACTACTTTTGTGTGTCGAGATATTAGATTTTTTCAAAATTTTGTGAGTCGAGGTATTCAATTTTGAAAAATCGAATTTTGGCCAAAAATACATGAAAATTCTTAAAAAAATAAATGGCCATTTTTTAATTGGAAAAAATGTCCTCTTTCGAACCGTGCTACCCAAAAAGCTGTACTACTTTTGTGAGTCGAGATATTCCATGTTTTTCAAAATTTTGTGAGTCGAGGTATTCAATTTTGAAAAATCGAATTTTGGCCAAAAATACATGAAAATTCTCAAAAAAATAAATGGCCATTTTTTAATTGGAAAAAACATCCTCTTTCGAACCGTGCTACTCAAAAAGCTGTACTACTTTTGTGAGTCGAGATATTCGATTTTTTTCAAAATTTTGTGAATCGAGGTATTCAATTTTGAAAAATCGAATTTTGGCCAAAAATACATGAAAATTCTTAAAAAAATAAATGGCCATTTTTTAATTGGAAAAAACTTCCTCTTTCGAACCGTGCTACTTAAAAAGCTGTACTACTTTTGTGAGTCGAGATATTAGATTTTTTTTCAAAATTTTGTGAGTCGAGGATTCAATTTTAAAAAACCGAATTTTGGCCAAAAAACATGAAAATTCTCAAAGAAATAAATGGCCATTTTTTAATTGGAAAAAACGTCCTCTTTCGAACCGTGCTACTCAAAAAGCTGTACTACTTTTGTGTGTCGAGATATTAGATTTTTTTCAAAATTTTGTGAGTCGAGGTATTCAATTTTGAAAAATCGAATTTTGGCCAAAAGTACATGAAAATTCACAAAAAAATGAATGGCCATTTTTTAATTGGAAAAAACGTCCTCTTTCGAACCGTGCTACTCAAAAAGCTGTACTACTTTTGTGAGTCGAGATATTCGATTTTATTCAAAATTTTGTGTGTCGAGGTATTCAATTTTCAAAAACCGAATTTTGGCCAAAAAACATGAAAATTTTCAAAAAAATAAATGGCCATTTTTTAATTGGAAAAAACGTCCTCTTTCGAACCGTGCTACTCAAAAAGCTGTACTACTTTTTGAGTCGAGATAGTCGATTTTTTTCAAAATTTTGTGAGTCGAGGTATTCAATTTTGAAAAACCGAATTTTGGCCAATAAAACATGAAAATTCTCAAAAAAATAAATGGCCATTTTTTAATTGGAAAAAACGTCCTATTTCGAACCGTGCTACTCAAAAAGCTGTACTACTTTTGTGAGTCGAGATATTCGATATTTTTCAAAATTTTGTGAGTCGAGGTATTCAATTTTGAAATATCGAATTTTGGCCAAAAATACATGAAAATTCTCAAAAAAATAAATGGCCATTTTTTAATTGGAAAAAACGTCCTCTTTCGAACCGTGCTACGCAAAAAGCTGTACTATTTTTGTGAGTCGAGATATTAGATTTTTTTCAAAATTTTGTGAGTCGAGGTATTCAATTTTGAAAAATCGAATTTTGGCCAAAAATACATGAAAATTCTTAAAAAAATAAATGGCAATTTTTTAATTGGAAAAAACGTCCTCTTTCGAACCGTGCTACTTAAAAAGCTGTACTACTTTTGTGAGTCGAGATATTCGATTTTTTTCAAAATTTTGTGAATCGAGGTATTCAATTTTGAAAAAACGAATTTTGGCCAAAAATACATGAAAATTCTCAAAAAAATAAATGGCCATTTTTTAATTGGAAAAAACGTCCTCTTTCGAACCGTGCTACTCAAAAAGCTGTACTACTTTTGTGTGTCGAGATATTAGATTTTTTTCAAAATTTTGTGAGTCGAGGTATTCAATTTTGAAAAATCGAATTTTGGCCAAAAGTACATGAAAATTCACAAAAAAATGAATGGCCATTTTTTAATTGGAAAAAACGTCCTCTTTCGAACCGTGCTACTCAAAAAGCTGTACTACTTTTGTGAGTCGAGATATTCGATTTTATTCAAAATTTTGTGTGTCGAGGTATTCAATTTTCAAAAACCGAATTTTGGCCAAAAAACATGAAAATTTTCAAAAAAATAAATGGCCATTTTTTAATTGGAAAAAACGTCCTCTTTCGAACCGTGCTACTCAAAAAGCTGTACTACTTTTTGAGTCGAGATAGTCGATTTTTTTCAAAATTTTGTGAGTCGAGGTATTCAATTTTGAAAAACCGAATTTTGGCCAATAAAACATGAAAATTCTCAAAAAAATAAATGGCCATTTTTTAATTGGAAAAAACGTCCTATTTCGAACCGTGCTACTCAAAAAGCTGTACTACTTTTGTGAGTCGAGATATTCGATATTTTTCAAAATTTTGTGAGTCGAGGTATTCAATTTTGAAATATCGAATTTTGGCCAAAAATACATGAAAATTCTTAAAAAAATAAATGGCCATTTTTTAATTGGAAAAAATGTCCTCTTTCGAACCGTGCTACCCAAAAAGCTGTACTACTTTTGTGAGTCGAGATATTCCATGTTTTTCAAAATTTTGTGAGTCGAGGTATTCAATTTTGAAAAATCGAATTTTGGCCAAAAATACATGAAAATTCTCAAAAAAATAAATGGCCATTTTTTAATTGGAAAAAACATCCTCTTTCGAACCGTGCTACTCAAAAAGCTGTACTACTTTTGTGAGTCGAGATATTCGATTTTTTTCAAAATTTTGTGAATCGAGGTATTCAATTTTGAAAAATCGAATTTTGGCCAAAAATACATGAAAATTCTTAAAAAAATAAATGGCCATTTTTTAATTGGAAAAAACTTCCTCTTTCGAACCGTGCTACTTAAAAAGCTGTACTACTTTTGTGAGTCGAGATATTAGATTTTTTTTCAAAATTTTGTGAGTCGAGGATTCAATTTTAAAAAACCGAATTTTGGCCAAAAAACATGAAAATTCTCAAAGAAATAAATGGCCATTTTTTAATTGGAAAAAACGTCCTCTTTCGAACCGTGCTACTCAAAAAGCTGTACTACTTTTGTGTGTCGAGATATTAGATTTTTTTCAAAATTTTGTGAGTCGAGGTATTCAATTTTGAAAAATCGAATTTTGGCCAAAAGTACATGAAAATTCACAAAAAAATGAATGGCCATTTTTTAATTGGAAAAAACGTCCTCTTTCGAACCGTGCTACTCAAAAAGCTGTACTACTTTTGTGAGTCGAGATATTCGATTTTATTCAAAATTTTGTGTGTCGAGGTATTCAATTTTCAAAAACCGAATTTTGGCCAAAAAACATGAAAATTTTCAAAAAAATAAATGGCCATTTTTTAATTGGAAAAAACGTCCTCTTTCGAACCGTGCTACTCAAAAAGCTGTACTACTTTTTGAGTCGAGATAGTCGATTTTTTTCAAAATTTTGTGAGTCGAGGTATTCAATTTTGAAAAACCGAATTTTGGCCAATAAAACATGAAAATTCTCAAAAAAATAAATGGCCATTTTTTAATTGGAAAAAACGTCCTATTTCGAACCGTGCTACTCAAAAAGCTGTACTACTTTTGTGAGTCGAGATATTCGATATTTTTCAAAATTTTGTGAGTCGAGGTATTCAATTTTGAAATATCGAATTTTGGCCAAAAATACATGAAAATTCTCAAAAAAATAAATGGCCATTTTTTAATTGGAAAAAACGTCCTCTTTCGAACCGTGCTACGCAAAAAGCTGTACTATTTTTGTGAGTCGAGATATTAGATTTTTTTCAAAATTTTGTGAGTCGAGGTATTCAATTTTGAAAAATCGAATTTTGGCCAAAAATACATGAAAATTCTTAAAAAAATAAATGGCAATTTTTTAATTGGAAAAAACGTCCTCTTTCGAACCGTGCTACTTAAAAAGCTGTACTACTTTTGTGAGTCGAGATATTCGATTTTTTTCAAAATTTTGTGAATCGAGGTATTCAATTTTGAAAAAACGAATTTTGGCCAAAAATACATGAAAATTCTCAAAAAAATAAATGGCCATTTTTTAATTGGAAAAAACGTCCTCTTTCGAACCGTGCTACTCAAAAAGCTGTACTACTTTTGTGTGTCGAGATATTAGATTTTTTTCAAAATTTTGTGAGTCGAGGTATTCAATTTTGAAAAATCGAATTTTGGCCAAAAGTACATGAAAATTCACAAAAAAATGAATGGCCATTTTTTAATTGGAAAAAACGTCCTCTTTCGAACCGTGCTACTCAAAAAGCTGTACTACTTTTGTGAGTCGAGATATTCGATTTTATTCAAAATTTTGTGTGTCGAGGTATTCAATTTTCAAAAACCGAATTTTGGCCAAAAAACATGAAAATTTTCAAAAAAATAAATGGCCATTTTTTAATTGGAAAAAACGTCCTCTTTCGAACCGTGCTACTCAAAAAGCTGTACTACTTTTTGAGTCGAGATAGTCGATTTTTTTCAAAATTTTGTGAGTCGAGGTATTCAATTTTGAAAAACCGAATTTTGGCCAATAAAACATGAAAATTCTCAAAAAAATAAATGGCCATTTTTTAATTGGAAAAAACGTCCTATTTCGAACCGTGCTACTCAAAAAGCTGTACTACTTTTGTGAGTCGAGATATTCGATATTTTTCAAAATTTTGTGAGTCGAGGTATTCAATTTTGAAATATCGAATTTTGGCCAAAAATACATGAAAATTCTCAAAAAAATAAATGGCCATTTTTTAATTGGAAAAAACGTCCTCTTTCGAACCGTGCTACGCAAAAAGCTGTACTATTTTTGTGAGTCGAGATATTAGATTTTTTTCAAAATTTTGTGAGTCGAGGTATTCAATTTTGAAAAATCGAATTTTGGCCAAAAATACATGAAAATTCTTAAAAAAATAAATGGCAATTTTTTAATTGGAAAAAACGTCCTCTTTCGAACCGTGCTACTTAAAAAGCTGTACTACTTTTGTGAGTCGAGATATTCGATTTTTTTCAAAATTTTGTGAATCGAGGTATTCAATTTTGAAAAAACGAATTTTGGCCAAAAATACATGAAAATTCTCAAAAAAATAAATGGCCATTTTTTAATTGGAAAAAACGTCCTCTTTCGAACCGTGCTACTCAAAAAGCTGTACTACTTTTCTGAGTCGAGATATTCGATATTTTTCAAAATTTTGTGAGTCGAGGTATTCAATTTTGAAAAATCGAATTTTGGCCAAAAATACATGAAAATTATCAAAAAAATAACTGGCCATTTTTTAATTGGAAAAAACGTCCTCTTTCGAACCGTGCTACGCAAAAAGTTTTACTACTTTTGTGAGTCGAGATATTCGATTTTTTTCAAAATTTTGTGAGTCGAGGTATTCAATTTTGAAAAATCGAATTTTGGCCAAAAATACATGAAAATTCTTAAAAAAATAAATGGCCATTTTTTAATTGGAAAAAACGTCCTCTTTCGAACCGTGCTACTTAAAAAGCTGTACTACTTTTGTGAGTCGAGATATTCGAAATTTTTCAAAATTTTGTGAGTCGAGGATTCAATTTTAAAAAACCGAATTTTGGCCAAAAAACATGAAAATTCTCAAAAAAATAAATGGCCATTTTTTAATTGGAAAAAACGTCCTTTTTCGAACCGTGCTACTCAAAAAGCTGTACTACTTTTGTGTGTCGAGATATTAGATTTTTTTCAAAATTTTGTGAGTCGAGGTATTCAATTTTGAAAAATCGAATTTTGGCCAAAAATACATGAAAATTCTTAAAGAAATAAATGGCCATTTTTTAATTGGAAAAAATGTCCTCTCTCGAACCGTGCTACCCAAAAAGCTGTACTACTTTTGTGAGTCGAGATATTCCATGTTTTTCAAAATTTTGTGAGTCGAGGTATTCAATTTTGAAAAATCGAATTTTGGCCAAAAATACATGAAAATTCTCAAAAAAATAAATGGCCATTTTTTAATTGGAAAAAACATCCTCTTTCGAACCGTGCTACTCAAAAAGCTGTACTACTTTTGTGAGTCGAGATATTCGATTTTTTTCAAAATTTTGTGAATCGAGGTATTCAATTTTGAAAAATCGAATTTTGGCCAAAAATACATGAAAATTCTCAAAAAAATAAATGGCCATTTTTTAATTGGAAAAAACGTCCTCTTTCGAACCGTGCTACTCAAAAAGCTGTACTACTTTTCTGAGTCGAGATATTCGATATTTTTCAAAATTTTGTGAGTCGAGGTATTCAATTTTGAAAAATCGAATTTTGGCCAAAAATACATGAAAATTCTCAAAAAAATAAATGGCCATTTTTTTTATTGGAAAAAACGTCCTCTTTCGAACCGTGCTACGCAAAAAGCTGTACTACTTTTGTGAGTCGAGATATTCGATTTTTTTCAAAATTTTGTGAGTCGAGGTATTCAATTTTGAAAAATCGAATTTTGGCCAAAAATACATGAAAATTCTTAAAAAAATAAATGGCCATTTTTTAATTGGAAAAAACTTCCTCTTTCGAACCGTGCTACTTAAAAAGTTGTACTACTTTTTGAGTCGAGATAGTCGATTTTTTTCAAAATTTTGTGAGTCGAGGTATTCAATTTTGAAAAACCGAATTTTGGCCAATAAAACATGAAAATTCTCAAAAAAATAAATGGCCATTTTTTAATTGGAAAAAACGTCCTCTTTCGAACCGTGCTACTCAAAAAGCTGTACTACTTTTGTGAGTCGAGATATTCGATATTTTTCAAAATTTTGTGAGTCGAGGTATTCAATTTTGAAATATCGAATTTTGGCCAAAAATACATGAAAATTCTCAAAAAAATAAATGGCCATTTTTTAATTGGAAAAAACGTCCTCTTTCGAACCGTGCTACGCAAAAAGCTGTACTACTTTTGTGAGTCGAGGTATTCGATTTTTTTCAAAATTTTATGAGTCGAGGTATTCAATTTTGAAAAATCGAATTTTGGCCAAAAATACATGAAAATTCTTAAAAAAATAAATGGCAATTTTGTAATTGGAAAAAACGTCCTCTTTCGAACCGTGCTACTTAAAAAGCTGTACTACTTTTGTGAGTCGAGATATTCGATTTTTTTCAAAATTTTGTGAGTCGAGGATTCAATTTTGAAAAATCGAATTTTGGCCAAAAATACATGAAAATTCTCAAAAAAATAAATGGCCATTTTTGAATTGGAAAAAACGTCCTCTTTCGAACCGTGCTACTCAAAAAGCTGTACTACTTTTGTGAGTCGAGATATTCGATTTTTTTCAAAATTTTGTGAATCGAGGTATTCAATTTTGAAAAATCGAATTTTGGCCAAAAATACATGAAAATTCTCAAAAAAATAACTGGCCATTTTTTAATTGGAAAAAACGTCCTCTTTTACTAGTTGTACTACTTTTGTGAGTCGAGATATTCGATTTTTTTCAAAATTTTGTGAGTCGAGGTATTCAATTTTGAAAAATCGAATTTTGGCCAAAAATACATGAAAATTCTCAAAAAAATAAATGGCCATTTTTTAATTGGAAAAAACGTCCTCTTTCGAACCGTGCTACTTAAAAAGCTGTACTACTTTTGTGAGTTAGTTAGAGTTATTAGATATTAGATTTTTTTCAAAATTTTGTGAGTCGAGGTATTCAATTTTGAAAAATCGAATTTTGGCCAAAAATACATGAAAATTCTTAAAAAAATAAACGGTCATTTTTTAATTGGAAAAAACGTCCTCTTTCGAACCGTGCTACCCAAAAAGCTGTACTACTTTTGTGAGTCGAGATATTCCATGTTTTTCAAAATTTTGTGAGTCGAGGTATTCAATTTTGAAAAATCGAATTTTGGCCAAAAATACATGAAAATTCTCAAAAAAATAAATGGCCATTTTTTAATTGGAAAAAACATCCTCTTTCGAACCGTGCTACTCAAAAAGCTGTACTACTTTTGTGAGTCGGGATATTCGATTTTTTTCAAAATTTTGTGAATCGAGGTATTCAATTTTGAAAAATCGAATTTTGGCCAAAAATACATGAAAATTCTCAAAAAAATAAATGGCCATTTTTTAATTGGAAAAAACGTCCTCTTTCGAACCGTGCTACGCAAAAAGCTGTACTACTTTTGTGAGTCGAGATATTCGATTTTTTTCAAAATTTTGTGAGTCGAGGTATTCAATTTTGAAAAATCGAATTTTGGCCAAAAATACATGAAAATTCTCAAAAAAATAAATGGCCATTTTTTTAATTGGAAAAAACATCCTCTTTCGAACCGTGCTACTCAAAAAGCTGTACTACTTTTGTGAGTCGAGATATTCGATTTTTTTCAAAATTTTGTGAATCGAGGTATTCAATTTTGAAAAATCGAATTTTGGCCAAAAATACATGAAAATTCTCAAAAAAATAAATGGCCATTTTTTTATTGGAAAAAACGTCCTCTTTCGAACCGTGCTACGCAAAAAGCTGTACTACTTTTGTGAGTCGAGATATTCGATTTTTTTCAAAATTTTGTGAGTCGATGTATTCAATTTTGAAAAATCGAATTTTGGCCAAAAATACATGAAAATTCTTAAAAAAATAAATGGCCATTTTTTAATTGGAAAAAACTTCCTCTTTCGAACCGTGCTACTTAAAAAGCTGTACTACTTTTGTGAGTCGAGATATTAGATTTTTTTTCAAAATTTTGTGAGTCGAGGATTCAATTTTAAAAAACCGAATTTTGGCCAAAAAACATGAAAATTCTCAAAGAAATAAATGGCCATTTTTTAATTGGAAAAAACGTCCTCTTTCGAACCGTGCTACTCAAAAAGCTGTACTACTTTTGTGAGTCGAGATATTCGATTTTATTCAAAATTTTGTGTGTCGAGGTATTCAATTTTCAAAAACCGAATTTTGGCCAAAAAACATGAAAATTTCCAAAAAAAAAAAATGGCCATTTTTTAATTGGAAAAAACGTCCTCTTTCGAACCGTGCTACTCAAAAAGCTGTACTACTTTTTGAGTCGAGATAGTCGATTTTTTTCAAAATTTTGTGAGTCGAGGTATTCAATTTTGAAATATCGAATTTTGGCCAAAAATACATGAAAATTCTCAAAAAAATAAATGGCCATTTTTTAATTGGAAAAAACGTCCTCTTTCGAACCGTGCTACGCAAAAAGCTGTACTACTTTTGTGAGTCGAGATATTAGATTTTTTTCAAAATTTTGTGAGTCGAGGTATTCAATTTTGAAAAATCGAATTTTGGCCAAAAATACATGAAAATTCTTAAAAAAATAAATGGCAATTTTTTAATTGGAAAAAACGTCCTCTTTCGAACCGTGCTACTTAAAAAGCTGTACTACTTTTGTGAGTCGAGATATTCGATTTTTTTCAAAATTTTGTGAATCGAGGTATTCAATTTTGAAAAAACGAATTTTGGCCAAAAATACATGAAAATTCTCAAAAAAATAAATGGCCATTTTTTAATTGGAAAAAACGTCCTCTTTCGAACCGTGCTACTCAAAAAGCTGTACTACTTTTCTGAGTCGAGATATTCGATATTTTTCAAAATTTTGTGAGTCGAGGTATTCAATTTTGAAAAATCGAATTTTGGCCAAAAATACATGAAAATTCTCAAAAAAATAACTGGCCATTTTTTAATTGGAAAAAACGTCCTCTTTCGAACCGTGCTACGCAAAAAGTTGTACTACTTTTGTGAGTCGAGATATTCGATTTTTTTCAAAATTTTGTGAGTCGAGGTATTCAATTTTGAAAAATCGAATTTTGGCCAAAAACACATGAAAATTCTTAAAAAAATAAATGGCCATTTTTTAATTGGAAAAAACGTCCTCTTTCGAACCGTGCTACTTAAAAAGCTGTACTACTTTTGTGAGTCGAGATATTCGAAATTTTTCAAAATTTTGTGAGTCGAGGATTCAATTTTAAAAAACCGAATTTTGGCCAAAAAACATGAAAATTCTCAAAAAAATAAATGGCCATTTTTTAATTGGAAAAAACATCCTCTTTCGAACCGTGCTACTCAAAAAGCTGTACTACTTTTGTGAGTCGAGATATTCGATTTTTTTCAAAATTTTGTGAATCGAGGTATTCAATTTTGAAAAATCGAATTTTGGCCAAAAATACATGAAAATTCTCAAAAAAATAAATGGCCATTTTTTAATTGGAAAAAACGTCCTCTTTCGAACCGTGCTACTCAAAAAGCTGTACTACTTTTCTGAGTCGAGATATTCGATATTTTTCAAAATTTTGTGAGTCGAGGTATTCAATTTTGAAAAATCGAATTTTGGCCAAAAATACATGAAAATTCTCAAAAAAATAAATGGCCATTTTTTTATTGGAAAAAACGTCCTCTTTCGAACCGTGCTACTTAAAAAGCTGTACTACTTTTGTGAGTCGAGATATTCGATTTTTTTCAAAATTTTGTAAATCGAGGTATTCAATTTTGAAAAAACAAATTTTGGCCAAAAATACATGAAAATTCTCAAAAAAATAAATGGCCATTTTTTAATTGGAAAAAACGTCCTCTTTCGAACCGTGCTACTCAAAAAGCTGTACTACTTTTGTGAGTCGAGATATTCCATGTTTTTCAAAATTTTGTGAGTCGAGGTATTCAATTTTGAAAAATCGAATTTTGGCCAAAAATACATGAAAATTCTCAAAAAAATAAATGGCCATTTTTTAATTGGAAAAAACATCCTCTTTCGAACCGTGCTACTCAAAAAGCTGTACTACTTTTGTGAGTCGAGATATTCGATTTTTTTCAAAATTTTGTGAATCGAGGTATTCAATTTTGAAAAATCGAATTTTGGCCAAAAATACATGAAAATTCTCAAAAAAATAAATGGCCATTTTTTAATTGGAAAAAACGTCCTCTTTCGAACCGTGCTACTCAAAAAGCTGTACTACTTTTCTGAGTCGAGATATTCGATATTTTTCAAAATTTTGTGAGTCGAGGTATTCAATTTTGAAAAATCGAATTTTGGCCAAAAATACATGAAAATTCTCAAAAAAATAAATGGCCATTTTTTTTATTGGAAAAAACGTCCTCTTTCGAACCGTGCTACGCAAAAAGCTGTACTACTTTTGTGAGTCGAGATATTCGATTTTTTTCAAAATTTTGTGAGTCGAGGTATTCAATTTTGAAAAATCGAATTTTGGCCAAAAATACATGAAAATTCTTAAAAAAATAAATGGCCATTTTTTAATTGGAAAAAACTTCCTCTTTCGAACCGTGCTACTTAAAAAGCTGTACTACTTTTGTGAGTCGAGATATTAGATTTTTTTTCAAAATTTTGTGAGTCGAGGATTCAATTTTAAAAAACCGAATTTTGGCCAAAAAACATGAAATTTCTCAAAAAAATAAATGGCCATTTTTTAATTGGAAAAAACGTCCTCTTTCGAACCGTGCTACTCAAAAAGCTGTACTACTTTTGTGTGTCGAGATATTAAATTTTTTTCAAAATTTTGTGAGTCGAGGTATTCAATTTTGAAAAATCGAATTTTGGCCAAAAGTACATGAAAAGTCACAAAAAAATAAATGGCCATTTTTTAATTGGAAAAAACGTCCTCTTT
This sequence comes from Sarcophaga carnaria, assembly GCA_958299815.1. Lineage (NCBI taxonomy): Eukaryota > Metazoa > Arthropoda > Insecta > Diptera > Sarcophagidae > Sarcophaga > Sarcophaga carnaria. The sequence continues at coordinate 31,999,461 of OY283151.1, forward strand.
CGAACCGTGCTACTCAAAAAGCTGTACTACTTTTGTGAGTCGAGATATTCGATTTTATTCAAAATTTTGTGTGTCGAGGTATTCAATTTTCAAAAACCGAATTTTGGCCAAAAAACATAAAAATTTTCAAAAAAATAAATGGCCATTTTTTAATTGGAAAAAACGTCCTCTTTCGAACCGTGCTACTCAAAAAGCTGTACTACTTTTTGAGTCGAGATAGTCGATTTTTTTCAAAATTTTGTGAGTCGAGGTATTCAATTTTGAAAAACCGAATTTTGGCCAATAAAACATGAAAATTCTCAAAAAAATAAATGGCCATTTTTTAATTGGAAAAAACGTCCTCTTTCGAACCGTGCTACTCAAAAAGCTGTACTACTTTTGTGAGTCGAGATATTCGATATTTTTCAAAATTTTGTGAGTCGAGGTATTCAATTTTGAAATATCGAATTTTGGCCAAAAATACATGAAAATTCTCAAAAAAATAAATGGCCATTTTTTAATTGAAAAAAACGTCCTCTTTCGAACCGTGCTACGCAAAAAGCTGTACTACTTTTGTGAGTCGAGATATTCGATTTTTTTCAAAATTTTATGGGTCGAGGTATTCAATTTTGAAAAATCGAATTTTGGCCAAAAATACATGAAAATTCTTAAAAAAATAAATGGCAATTTTTTAATTGGAAAAAACGTCCTCTTTCGAACCGTGCTACTTAAAAAGCTGTACTACTTTTGTGAGTCGAGATATTCGATTTTTTTCAAAATTTTGTGAGTCGAGGATTCAATTTTGAAAAATCGAATTTTGGCCAAAAATACATGAAAATTCTCAAAAAAATAAATGGCCATTTTTTAATTGGAAAAAACGTCCTCTTTCGAACCGTGCTACTCAAAAAGCTGTACTACTTTTGTGAGTCGAGATATTCGATTTTTTTCAAAATTTTGTGAGTCGAGGTATTCAATTTTGAAAAATCGAATTTTGGCCAAAAATACATGAAAATTCTCAAAAAAATAACTGGCCATTTTGTAATTGGGAAAAACGTCCTCTTTCGAACCGTGCTACGCAAAAAGTTGTACTACTTTTGTGAGTCGAGATATTCGATTTTTTTCAAAATTTTGTGAGTCGAGGTATTCAATTTTGAAAAATCGAATTTTGGCCAAAAATACATGAAAATTCTCAAAAAAATAAATGGCCATTTTTTAATTGGAAAAAACGTCCTCTTTCGAACCGTGCTACTTAAAAAGCTGTACTACTTTTGTGAGTCGAGATATTAGATTTTTTTCAAAATTTTGTGAGTCGAGGTATTCAATTTTGAAAAATCGAATTTTGGCCAAAAATACATGAAAATTCTTAAAAAAATAAATGGTCATTTTTTAATTGGAAAAAACGTCCTCTTTCGAACCGTGCTACCCAAAAAGCTGTACTACTTTTGTGAGTCGAGATATTCCATGTTTTTCAAAATTTTGTGAGTCGAGGTATTCAATTTTGAAAAATCGAATTTTGGCCAAAAATACATGAAAATTCTCAAAAAAATAAATGGCCATTTTTTAATTGGAAAAAACATCCTCTTTCGAACCGTGCTACTCAAAAAGCTGTACTACTTTTGTGAGTCGAGATATTCGATTTTTTTCAAAATTTTGTGAATCGAGGTATTCAATTTTGAAAAATCGAATTTTGGCCAAAAATACATGAAAATTCTCAAAAAAATAAATGGCCATTTTTTAATTGGAAAAAACGTCCTCTTTCGAACCGTGCTACTCAAAAAGCTGTACTACTTTTCTGAGTCGAGATATTCGATATTTTTCAAAATTTTGTGAGTCGAGGTATTCAATTTTGAAAAATCGAATTTTGGCCAAAAATACATGAAAATTCTCAAAAAAATAAATGGCCATTTTTTAATTGGAAAAAACGTCCTCTTTCGAACCGTGCTACGCAAAAAGCTGTACTACTTTTGTGAGTCGAGATATTCGATTTTTTTCAAAATTTTGTGAGTCGAGGTATTCAATTTTGAAAAATCGAATTTTGGCCAAAAATACATGAAAATTCTTAAAAAAATAAATTGCCATTTTTTAATTGGAAAAAACTTCCTCTTTCGAACCGTGCTACTTAAAAAGCTGTACTACTTTTGTGAGTCGAGATATTAGATTTTTTTTCAAAATTTTGTGAGTCGAGGATTCAATTTTAAAAAACCGAATTTTGGCCAAAAAACATGAAAATTCTCAAAAAAATAAATGGCCATTTTTTAATTGGAAAAAACGTCCTCTTTCGAACCGTGCTACTCAAAAAGCTGTACTACTTTTGTGTGTCGAGATATTAGATTTTTTTCAAAATTTTGTGAGTCGAGGTATTCAATTTTGAAAAATCGAATTTTGGCCAAAAGTACATGAAAATTCACAAAAAAATAAATGGCCATTTTTTAATTGGAAAAAACGTCCTCTTTCGAACCGTGCTACTCAAAAAGCTGTACTACTTTTGTGAGTCGAGATATTCGATTTTATTCAAAATTTTGTGTGTCGAGGTATTCAATTTTCAAAAACCGAATTTTGGCCAAAAATACATGAAAATTCTCAAAAAAATAAATGGCCATTTTTTAATTGGAAAAAACGTCCTCTTTCGAACCGTGCTACGCAAAAAGCTGTACTACTTTTGTGAGTCGAGATATTCGATTTTTTTCAAAATTTTGTGAGTCGAGGTATTCAATTTTGAAAAATCGAATTTTGGCCAAAAATACATGAAAATTCTCAAAAAAATAAATGGCCATTTTTTAATTGGAAAAAACGTCCTCTTTCGAACCGTGCTACGCAAAAAGCTGTACTACTTTTGTGAGTCGAGATATTCGATTTTTTTCAAAATTTTGTGAGTCGAGGTATTCAATTTTGAAAAACCGAATTTTGGCCAATAAAACATGAAAATTCTCAAAAAAATAAATGGCCATTTTTTAATTGGAAAAAACGTCCTCTTTCGAACCGTGCTACTCAAAAAGCTGTACTACTTTTGTGAGTCGAGATATTCGATATTTTTCAAAATTTTGTGAGTCGAGGTATTCAATTTTGAAATATCGAATTTTGGCCAAAAATACATGAAAATTCTCAAAAAAATAAATGGCCATTTTTTAATTGGAAAAAACGTCCTCTTTCGAACCGTGCTACGCAAAAAGCTGTACTACTTTTGTGAGTCGAGATATTCGATTTTTTTCAAAATTTTGTGAGTCGAGGTATTCAATTTTGAAAAATCGAATTTTGGCCAAAAATACATGAAAATTCTCAAAAAAATAACTGGCCATTTTTTAATTGGAAAAAACGTCCTCTTTCGAACCGTGCTACGCAAAAAGTTGTACTACTTTTGTGAGTCGAGATATTCGATTTTTTTCAAAATTTTGTGAGTCGAGGTATTCAATTTTGAAAAATCGAATTTTGGCCAAAAATACATGAAAATTCTTAAAAAAATAAATGGCCATTTTTTAATTGGAAAAAACGTCCTCTTTCGAACCGTGCTACTTAAAAAGCTGTACTACTTTTGTGAGTCGAGATATTAGATTTTTTTCAAAATTTTATGAGTCGAGGTATTCAATTTTGAAAAATCGAATTTTGGCCAAAAATACATGAAAATTCTTAAAAAAATAAATGGTCATTTTTTAATTGGAAAAAACGTCCTCTTTCGAACCGTGCTACCCAAAAAGCTGTACTACTTTTGTGAGTCGAGATATTCCATGTTTTTCAAAATTTTGTGAGTCGAGGTATTCAATTTTGAAAAATCGAATTTTGGCCAAAAATACATGAAAATTCTCAAAAAAATAAATGGCCATTTTTTAATTGGAAAAAACATCCTCTTTCGAACCGTGCTACTCAAAAAGCTGTACTACTTTTGTGAGTCGAGATATTCGATTTTTTTCAAAATTTTGTGAATCGAGGTATTCAATTTTGAAAAATCGAATTTTGGCCAAAAATACATGAAAATTCTCAAAAAAATAAATGGCCATTTTTTAATTGGAAAAAACGTCCTCTTTCGAACCGTGCTACTCAAAAAGCTGTACTACTTTTCTGAGTCGAGATATTCGATATTTTTCAAAATTTTGTGAGTCGAGGTATTCAATTTTGAAAAATCGAATTTTGGCCAAAAATACATGAAAATTCTCAAAAAAATAAATGGCCATTTTTTAATTGGAAAAAACGTCCTCTTTCGAACCGTGCTACGCAAAAAGCTGTACTACTTTTGTGAGTCGAGATATTCGATTTTTTTCAAAATTTTGTGAGTCGAGGTATTCAATTTTGAAAAATCGAATTTTGGCCAAAAATACATGAAAATTCTTAAAAAAATAAATGGCCATTTTTTAATTGGAAAAAACTTCCTCTTTCGAACCGTGCTACTTAAAAAGCTGTACTACTTTTGTGAGTCGAGATATTAGATTTTTTTTCAAAATTTTGTGAGTCGAGGATTCAATTTTAAAAAACCGAATTTTGGCCAAAAAACATGAAAATTCTCAAAAAAATAAATGGCCATTTTTTAATTGGAAAAAACGTCCTCTTTCGAACCGTGCTACTCAAAAAGCTGTACTACTTTTGTGTGTCGAGATATTAGATTTTTTTCAAAATTTTGTGAGTCGAGGTATTCAATTTTGAAAAATCGAATTTTGGCCAAAAGTACATGAAAATTCACAAAAAAATAAATGGCCATTTTTTAATTGGAAAAAACGTCCTCTTTCGAACCGTGCTACTCAAAAAGCTGTACTACTTTTGTGAGTCGAGATATTCGATTTTATTCAAAATTTTGTGTGTCGAGGTATTCAATTTTCAAAAACCGAATTTTGGCCAAAAAACATGAAAATTTTCAAAAAAATAAATGGCCATTTTTTAATTGGAAAAAACGTCCTCTTTCGAACCGTGCTACTCAAAATGCTGTACTACTTTTGTGAGTCGAGATATTCGAATTTTTTCAAAATTTTGTGAGTCGAGGTATTCAATTTTGAAAAATCGAATTTTGGCCAAAAATACTTGAAAATTCACAAAAAAATAAATGTTCATTTTTTAATTGTAAAAAACGTCCTCTTTCGAACCGTGCTACTCAAAAAGCTGTACTACTTTTGTGAGTCGAGATATTCGATTTTTTTCAAAATTTTGTGAGTCGAGGTATTCAATTTTGAAAAATCGAATTTTGGCCAAAAATACATGAAAATTCTCAAAAAAAATAAATGGCCATTTTTTAATTGGAAAAAACGTCCTCTTTCGAACCGTGCTACTCAAAAAGCTGTACTACTTTTCTGAGTCGAGATATTCGATATTTTTCAAAATTTTGTGAGTCGAGGTATTCAATTTTGAAAAATCGAATTTTGGCCAAAAATACATGAAAATTCTCAAAAAAATAAATGGCCATTTTTTAATTGGAAAAAACGTCCTCTTTCGAACCGTGCTACGCAAAAAGCTGTACTACTTTTGTGAGTCGAGATATTCGATTTTTTTCAAAATTTTGTGAGTCGAGGTATTCAATTTTGAAAAATTGAATTTTGGCCAAAAATACATGAAAATTCTTAAAAAAATAAATGGCCATTTTTTAATTGGAAAAAACGTCCTCTTTCGAACCGTGCTACTTAAACAGCTGTACTACTTTTCTGAGTCGAGATATTCGATTTTTTTCAAAATTTTGTGAGTCGAGGATTCAATTTTAAAAAACCGAATTTTGGCCAAAAAAACATGAAAATTCTCAAAAAAATAAATGGCCATTTTTTAATTGGAAAAAACGTCCTCTTTCGAACCGTGCTACTCAAAAAGCTGTATTACTTTTCTGAGTCGAGATATTCGATTTTTTTCAAAATTTTGTGAGTCGAGGTATTCAATTTTGAAAAATCGAATTTTGGCCAAAAATACATGAAAATTCTCAAAAAAATAAATGGTCATTTTTTAATTGGAAAAAACGTCCTCTTTCGAACCGTGCTACTCAAAATGCTGTACTACTTTTGTGAGTCGAGATATTCGAATTTTTTCAAAATTTTGTGAGTCGAGGTATTCAATTTTGAAAAATCGAATTTTGGCCAAAAATACATGAAAATTCACAAAAAAATAAATGTTCATTTTTTAATTGGAAAAAACGTCCTCTTTCGAACCGTGCTACTCAAAAAGCTGTACTACTTTTGTGAGTCGAGATATTCGATTTTTTTCAAAATTTTGTGAGTCGAGGTATTCAATTTTGGAAAATCGAATTTTGGTCAAAAATACATGAAAATTCTCAAAAAAATAAATGGACATTTTTTAATTGGAAAAAACGTCCTCTTTCGAACCGCGCTACTGAAAAAGCTGTACTACTTTTGTGTGTCGAGATATTCGATTTTTTCAAAATTTTGGGAGTCGAGGTATTCAATTTAAAAAAACCGAATTTTGGCCAAAAAAACATGAAAATTCTCAAAAAAATAAATGGCCATTTTTTAATTGGAAAAAACGTCCTCTTTCGAACCGTGCTACTCAAAATGCTGTACTACTTTTGTGAGTCGAGATATTCGAATTTTTTCAAAATTTTGTGAGTCGAGGTATTCAATTTTGAAAAATCGAATTTTGGCCAAAAATACATGAAAATTCACAAAAAAATAAATGTTCATTTTTTAATTGGAAAAAACGTCCTCTTTCGAACCGTGCTACTCAAAAAGCTGTACTACTTTTGTGAGTCGAGATATTCGATTTTTTTCAAAATTTTGTGAGTCGAGGTATTCAATTTTGAAAAATCGAATTTTGGCCAAAAATACATGAAAATTCTCAAAAAAATAAATGGCCATTTTTTAATTGGAAAAACGTCCTCTTTCGAACCGTGCTACTCAAAAAGCTGTACTACTTTTCTGAGTCGAGATATTCGATATTTTTCAAAATTTTGTGAGTCCAGGTATTCAATTTTGAAAAATCGAATTTTGGCCAAAAATACATGAAAATTCTCAAAAAAAAATAAATGGCCATTTTTTAATTGGAAAAAACGTCCTCTTTCGAACCGTGCTACGCAAAAAGCTGTACTACTTTTGTGAGTCGAGATATTCGATTTTTTTCAAAATTTTGTGAGTCGAGGTATTCAATTTTAAAAAATCGAATTTTGGCCAAAAATACATGAAAATTCTTAAAAAAATAAATGGCCATTTTTTAATAGGAAAAAACGTCCTCTTTCGAACCGTGCTACTGAAAAAGCTGTACTACTTTTGTGAGTCGAGATATTCGATTTTTTTCAAAATTTTGTGAGTCGAGGATTCAATTTTAAAAAACCGAATTTTGGCCAAAAAAACATGAAAATTCTCAAAAAATAAATGGCCATTTTTTAATTGAAAAAAAACGTCCTCTTTCGAACCGTGCTACTCAAAAAGCTGTACTACTTTTGTGTGTCGAGATATTCGATTTTTTCAAAATTTTGTGAGTCGAGGTATTCAATTTAAAAAAACCGAATTTTGGCCAAAAAAACATGAAAATTCTCAAAAAAATAAATGGCCATTTTTTAATTGGAAAAAACGTCCTCTTTCGAACCGTGCTACTCAAAAAGCTGTACTACTATGTGAGTCGAGATATTCGATTTTTTTCAAAATTTTGTGAGTCGAGGTATTCAATTTTGGAAAATCGAATTTTGGTCAAAAATACATGAAAATTCTCAAAAAAATAAATGGACATTTTTTAATTGGAAAAAACGTCCTCTTTCGAACCGCTCTACTCAAAAAGCTGTACTACTTTTCTGAGTCGAGATATTCGATATTTTTCAAAATTTTGTGAGTCCAGGTATTCAATTTTGAAAAATCGAATTTTGGCCAAAAATACATGAAAATTCTCAAAAAAATAAATGGCCATTTTTTAATTGGAAAAAACGTCTTCTTTCGAACCGTGCTACGCAAAAAGCTGTACTACTTTTGTGAGTCGAGATATTCGATTTTTTTCAAAATTTTGTGAGTCGAGGTATTCAATTTTGAAAAATCGAATTTTGGCCAAAAATACATGAAAATTCTTAAAAAAAATAAATGGCCATTTTTTAATTGGAAAAAACGTCTTCTTTCGAACCGTGCTACGCAAAAAGCTGTACTACTTTTGTGAGTCGAGATATTCGATTTTTTTCAAAATTTTGTGAGTCGAGGTATTGAATTTAAAAAAACCGAATTTTGGCCAAAAAAACATGAAAATTCTCAAAAAAATAAATGGCCATTTTTTAATTGGAAAAAACGTCCTCTTTCGAACCGTGCTACTCAAAATGCTGTACTACTTTTGTGAGTCGAGATATTCGAATTTTTTCAAAATTTTGTGAGTCGAGGTATTCAATTTTGAAAAATCGAATTTTGGCCAAAAATACATGAAAATTCACAAAAAAATAAATGTTCATTTTTTAATTGGAAAAAACGTCCTCTTTCGAACCGTGCTACTCAAAAAGCTGTACTACTTTTGTGAGTCGAGATATTCGATTTTTTTCAAAATTTTGTGAGTCGAGGTATTCAATTTTGAAAAATCGAATTTTGGCCAAAAATACATGAAAATTCTCAAAAAAATAAATGGCCATTTTTTAATTGGAAAAAACGTCCTCTTTCGAACCGTGCTACTCAAAAAGCTGTACTACTTTTCTGAGTCGAGATATTCGATATTTTTCAAAATTTTGTGAGTCCAGGTATTCAATTTTGAAAAATCGAATTTTGGCCAAAAATACATGAAAATTCTCAAAAAAAATAAATGGCCATTTTTTAATTGAAAAAAACGTCCTCTTTCGAACCGTGCTACGCAAAAAGCTGTACTACTTTTGTGAGTCGAGATATTCGATTTTTTTCAAAATTTTGTGAGTCGAGGTATTCAATTTTAAAAAATCGAATTTTGGCCAAAAATACATGAAAATTCTTAAAAAAATAAATGGCCATTTTTTAATAGGAAAAAACGTCCTCTTTCGAACCGTGCTACTGAAAAAGCTGTACTACTTTTGTGAGTCGAGATATTCGATTTTTTTCAAAATTTTGTGAGTCGAGGATTCAATTTTAAAAAACCGAATTTTGGCCAAAAAAACATGAAAATTCTCAAAAAATAAATGGCCATTTTTTAATTGAAAAAAAACGTCCTCTTTCGAACCGTGCTACTCAAAAAGCTGTACTACTTTTGTGTGTCGAGATATTCGATTTTTTCAAAATTTTGTGAGTCGAGGTATTCAATTTAAAAAAACCGAATTTTGGCCAAAAAAACATGAAAATTCTCAAAAAAATAAATGGCCATTTTTTAATTGGAAAAAACGTCCTCTTTCGAACCGTGCTACTCAAAAAGCTGTACTACTATGTGAGTCGAGATATTCGATTTTTTTCAAAATTTTGTGAGTCGAGGTATTCAATTTTGGAAAATCGAATTTTGGTCAAAAATACATGAAAATTCTCAAAAAAATAAATGGACATTTTTTAATTGGAAAAAACGTCCTCTTTCGAACCGCGCTACTCAAAAAGCTGTACTACTTTTCTGAGTCGAGATATTCGATATTTTTCAAAATTTTGTGAGTCCAGGTATTCAATTTTGAAAAATCGAATTTTGGCCAAAAATACATGAAAATTCTCAAAAAAATAAATGGCCATTTTTTAATTGGAAAAAACGTCTTCTTTCGAACCGTGCTACGCAAAAAGCTGTACTACTTTTGTGAGTCGAGATATTCGATTTTTTTCAAAATTTTGTGAGTCGAGGTATTCAATTTTGAAAAATCGAATTTTGGCCAAAAATACATGAAAATTCTTAAAAAAAATAAATGGCCATTTTTTAATTGGAAAAAACGTCTTCTTTCGAACCGTGCTACGCAAAAAGCTGTACTACTTTTGTGAGTCGAGATATTCGATTTTTTTCAAAATTTTGTGAGTCGAGGTATTGAATTTAAAAAAACCGAATTTTGGCCAAAAAAACATGAAAATTCTCAAAAAAATAAATGGCCATTTTTTAATTGGAAAAAACGTCCTCTTTCGAACCGTGCTACTCAAAATGCTGTACTACTTTTGTGAGTCGAGATATTCGAATTTTTTCAAAATTTTGTGAGTCGAGGTATTCAATTTTGAAAAATCGAATTTTGGCCAAAAATACATGAAAATTCACAAAAAAATAAATGTTCATTTTTTAATTGGAAAAAACGTCCTCTTTCGAACCGTGCTACTCAAAAAGCTGTACTACTTTTGTGAGTCGAGATATTCGATTTTTTTCAAAATTTTGTGAGTCGAGGTATTCAATTTTGAAAAATCGAATTTTGGCCAAAAATACATGAAAATTCTCAAAAAAATAAATGGCCATTTTTTAATTGGAAAAAACGTCCTCTTTCGAACCGTGCTACTCAAAAAGCTGTACTACTTTTCTGAGTCGAGATATTCGATATTTTTCAAAATTTTGTGAGTCCAGGTATTCAATTTTGAAAAATCGAATTTTGGCCAAAAATACATGAAAATTCTTAAAAAAATAAATGGCCATTTTTTAATAGGAAAAAACGTCCTCTTTCGAACCGTGCTACTGAAAAAGCTGTACTACTTTTGTGAGTCGAGATATTCGATTTTTTTCAAAATTTTGTGAGTCGAGGATTCAATTTTAAAAAACCGAATTTTGGCCAAAAAAACATGAAAATTCTCAAAAAATAAATGGCCATTTTTTAATTGAAAAAAAACGTCCTCTTTCGAACCGTGCTACTCAAAAAGCTGTACTACTTTTGTGTGTCGAGATATTCGATTTTTTCAAAATTTTGTGAGTCGAGGTATTCAATTTAAAAAAACCGAATTTTGGCCAAAAAAACATGAAAATTCTCAAAAAAATAAATGGCCATTTTTTAATTGGAAAAAACGTCCTCTTTCGAACCGTGCTACTCAAAAAGCTGTACTACTATGTGAGTCGAGATATTCGATATTTTTCAAAATTTTGTGAGTCCAGGTATTCAATTTTGAAAAATCGAATTTTGGCCAAAAATACATGAAAATTCTCAAAAAAATAAATGGCCATTTTTTAATTGGAAAAAACGTCTTCTTTCGAACCGTGCTACGCAAAAAGCTGTACTACTTTTGTGAGTCGAGATATTCGATTTTTTTCAAAATTTTGTGAGTCGAGGTATTCAATTTTGAAAAATCGAATTTTGGCCAAAAATACATGAAAATTCTTAAAAAAAATAAATGGCCATTTTTTAATTGGAAAAAACGTCTTCTTTCGAACCGTGCTACGCAAAAAGCTGTACTACTTTTGTGAGTCGAGATATTCGATTTTTTTCAAAATTTTGTGAGTCGAGGTATTGAATTTAAAAAAACCGAATTTTGGCCAAAAAAACATGAAAATTCTCAAAAAAATAAATGGCCATTTTTTAATTGGAAAAAACGTCCTCTTTCGAACCGTGCTACTCAAAATGCTGTACTACTTTTGTGAGTCGAGATATTCGAATTTTTTCAAAATTTTGTGAGTCGAGGTATTCAATTTTGAAAAATCGAATTTTGGCCAAAAATACATGAAAATTCACAAAAAAATAAATGTTCATTTTTTAATTGGAAAAAACGTCCTCTTTCGAACCGTGCTACTCAAAAAGCTGTACTACTTTTGTGAGTCGAGATATTCGATTTTTTTCAAAATTTTGTGAGTCGAGGTATTCAATTTTGAAAAATCGAATTTTGGCCAAAAATACATGAAAATTCTCAAAAAAATAAATGGCCATTTTTTAATTGGAAAAAACGTCCTCTTTCGAACCGTGCTACTCAAAAAGCTGTACTACTTTTCTGAGTCGAGATATTCGATATTTTTCAAAATTTTGTGAGTCCAGGTATTCAATTTTGAAAAATCGAATTTTGGCCAAAAATACATGAAAATTCTCAAAAAAAATAAATGGCCATTTTTTAATTGGAAAAAACGTCCTCTTTCGAACCGTGCTACGCAAAAAGCTGTACTACTTTTGTGAGTCGAGATATTCGATTTTTTTCAAAATTTTGTGAGTCGAGGTATTCAATTTTAAAAAATCGAATTTTGGCCAAAAATACATGAAAATTCTTAAAAAAATAAATGGCCATTTTTTAATAGGAAAAAACGTCCTCTTTCGAACCGTGCTACTGAAAAAGCTGTACTACTTTTGTGAGTCGAGATATTCGATTTTTTTCAAAATTTTGTGAGTCGAGGATTCAATTTTAAAAAACCGAATTTTGGCCAAAAAAACATGAAAATTCTCAAAAAATAAATGGCCATTTTTTAATTGAAAAAAAACGTCCTCTTTCGAACCGTGCTACTCAAAAAGCTGTACTACTTTTGTGTGTCGAGATATTCGATTTTTTCAAAATTTTGTGAGTCGAGGTATTCAATTTAAAAAAACCGAATTTTGGCCAAAAAAACATGAAAATTCTCAAAAAAATAAATGGCCATTTTTTAATTGGAAAAAACGTCCTCTTTCGAACCGTGCTACTCAAAAAGCTGTACTACTTATGTGAGTCGAGATATTCGAATTTTTTCAAAATTTTGTGATTCGAGGTATTCAATTTTGAAAAATCGAATTTTGGCCAAAAATACATGAAAATTCACAAAAAAATAAATGTCCATTTTTTAATTGAAAAAAACGTCCTCTTTCGAACCGTGCTACTCAAAAAGCTGTACTACTTTTGTGAGTCGAGATATTCGATTTTTTTCAAAATTTTGTGAGTCGAGGTATTCAATTTTGAAAAATCGAATTTTGGCCAATAAAACATGAAAATTCCCAAAAAAATAAATGGCCATTTTTTAATTGGAAAAAACGTCCTCTTTCCAACCGTGCTACTCAAAAAGCTGTACTTCTTTTGTGAGTCGAGATATTCGATTTTTTTCAAAATTTTGTGAGTCGAGGTATTCAATTTTGAAAAATCGAATTTTGGCCAAAAATACATGAAAATTCTCAAAAAAATAAATGGTCATTTTTTAATTGGAAAAAACGTCCTCTTTCGAACCGTGCTACTCAAAAAGCTGTACTACTTTTCTGAGTCGAGATATTCGATTTTTTTCAAAATTTTGTGAGTCGAGGTATTCAATTTTGAAAAATCGATTTTGGCCAAAAATACATGAAAATTCTCAAAAAAATAAATGGCCATTTTTTAATTGGAAAAAACGTCCTCTTTCGAACCGTGCTACTCAAAATGCTGTACTACTTTTGTGAGTCGAGATATTCGAATTTTTTCAAAATTTTGTGAGTCGAGGTATTCAATTTTGAAAAATCGAATTTTGGCCAAAAATACTTGAAAATTCACAAAAAAATAAATGTTCATTTTTTAATTGTAAAAAACGTCCTCTTTCGAACCGTGCTACTCAAAAAGCTGTAGTACTTTTGTGAGTCGAGATATTCGATTTTTTTCAAAATTTTGTGAGTCGAGGTATTCAATTTTGAAAAATCGAATTTTGGCCAAAAATACATGAAAATTCTCAAAAAAAATATATGGCCATTTTTTAATTGGAAAAAACGTCCTCTTTCGAACCGTGCTACTCAAAAAGCTGTACTACTTTTCTGAGTCGAGATATTCGATATTTTTTAAAATTTTGTGAGTCGAGGTATTCAATTTTGAAAAATCGAATTTTGGCCAAAAATACATGAAAATTCTCAAAAAAATAAATGGCCATATTTTAATTGGAAAAAACGTCCTCTTTCGAACCGTGCTACTCAAAAAGCTGTACTACTTTTGTGAGTCGAGATATTCGATTTTTTCAAAATTTTGTGAGTCGAGGTATTCAATTTTGAAAAATTGAATTTTGGCCAAAAATACATGAAAATTCTTAAAAAAATAAATGGCCATTTTTTAATTGGAAAAAACGTCCTCTTTCGAACCGTGCTACTTAAACAGCTGTACTAGTTTTCTGAGTCGAGATATTCGATTTTTTTCAAAATTTTGTGAGTCGAGGATTCAATTTTAAAAAACCGAATTTTGGCCAAAAAAACATGAAAATTCTCAAAAAAATAAATGGCCATTTTTTAATTGGAAAAAACGTCCTCTTTCGAACCGTGCTACTCAAAAAGCTGTACTACTTTTGTGTGTCGAGATATTCGATTTTTTTCAAAATTTTGTGAGTCGAGGTATTCAATTTTGAAAAATCGAATTTTGGCCAATAAAACATGAAAATTCCCAAAAAAATAAATGGCCATTTTTTAATTGGAAAAAACGTCCTCTTTCCAACCGTGCTACTCAAAAAGCTGTACTTCTTTTGTGAGTCGAGATATTCGATTTTTTTCAAAATTTTGTGAGTCGAGGTATTCAATTTTGAAAAATCGAATTTTGGCCAAAAATACATGAAAATTCTCAAAAAAATAAATGGTCATTTTTTAATTGGAAAAAACGTCCTCTTTCGAACCGTGCTACTCAAAAAGCTGTACTACTTTTCTGAGTCGAGATATTCGATTTTTTTCAAAATTTTGTGAGTCGAGGTATTCAATTTTGAAAAATCGATTTTGGCCAAAAATACATGAAAATTCTCAAAAAAATAAATGGCCATTTTTTAATTGGAAAAAACGTCCTCTTTCGAACCGTGCTACTCAAAATGCTGTACTACTTTTGTGAGTCGAGATATTCGAATTTTTTCAAAATTTTGTGAGTCGAGGTATTCAATTTTGAAAAATCGAATTTTGGCCAAAAATACTTGAAAATTCACAAAAAAATAAATGTTCATTTTTTAATTGTAAAAAACGTCCTCTTTCGAACCGTGCTACTCAAAAAGCTGTAGTACTTTTGTGAGTCGAGATATTCGATTTTTTTCAAAATTTTGTGAGTCGAGGTATTCAATTTTGAAAAATCGAATTTTGGCCAAAAATACATGAAAATTCTCAAAAAAAATATATGGCCATTTTTTAATTGGAAAAAACGTCCTCTTTCGAACCGTGCTACTCAAAAAGCTGTACTACTTTTCTGAGTCGAGATATTCGATATTTTTTAAAATTTTGTGAGTCGAGGTATTCAATTTTGAAAAATCGAATTTTGGCCAAAAATACATGAAAATTCTCAAAAAAATAAATGGCCATATTTTAATTGGAAAAAACGTCCTCTTTCGAACCGTGCTACTCAAAAAGCTGTACTACTTTTGTGAGTCGAGATATTCGATTTTTTCAAAATTTTGTGAGTCGAGGTATTCAATTTTGAAAAATTGAATTTTGGCCAAAAATACATGAAAATTCTTAAAAAAATAAATGGCCATTTTTTAATTGGAAAAAACGTCCTCTTTCGAACCGTGCTACTTAAACAGCTGTACTACTTTTCTGAGTCGAGATATTCGATTTTTTTCAAAATTTTGTGAGTCGAGGATTCAATTTTAAAAAACCGAATTTTGGCCAAAAAAACATGAAAATTCTCAAAAAAATAAATGGCCATTTTTTAATTGGAAAAAACGTCCTCTTTCGAACCGTGCTACTCAAAAAGCTGTACTACTTTTGTGTGTCGAGATATTCGATTTTTTTCAAAATTTTGTGAGTCGAGGTATTCAATTTTGAAAAATCGAATTTTGGCCAAAAGTACATGAAAATTCACAAAAAAATAAATGGCCATTTTTTAATTGGAAAAAACGTCCTCTTTCGAACCGTGCTACTCAAAAAGCTGTACTACTTTTGTGAGTCGAGATATTCGATTTTTTTTAAAATTTTGTGAGTCGAGGTATTCAATTTTGAAAAATCGAATTTTGGCAAAAAATACATGAAAATTCTCAAAAAAATAAATGGCCATTTTTATATTGGAAAAAACGTCCTCTTTCGAACCGTGCTACTCAAAAAGCTGTACTACTTTTGTGAGTCGAGATATTCGATTTTTTTCAAAATTTTGTGAGTCAAGGTATTCAATTTTGAAAAATCGAATTTTGGCCAAAAATACATGAAAATTCTCAAAAAAATAAATGGCCATTTTTGAATTGGAAAAAACGTCCTCTTTCGAACCGTGCTACTCAAAAAGCTGTACTACTTTTGTGTGTTGAGATATTCGATTTTTTTCAAAATTTTGTGAGTCGAGGTATTCAATTTTGAAAAATCGAATTTTGGCCAAAAATACATGAAAATTCTCAAAAAAATAAATGGCCATTTTTTAATTGGAAAAAACGTCCTCTTTCGAACCGTGCTACTCAAAAAGCTGTACTACTTATGTGAGTCGAGATATTCGAATTTTTTCAAAATTTTGTGATTCGAGGTATTCAATTTTGAAAAATCGAATTTTGGCCAAAAATACATGAAAATTCACAAAAAATAAATGTCCATTTTTTAATTGAAAAAAACGTCCTCTTTCGAACCGTGCTACTCAAAAAGCTGTACTACTTTTGTGAGTCGAGATATTCGATTTTTTTCAAAATTTTGTGAGTCGAGGTATTCAATTTTGAAAAACCGAATTTTGGCCAATAAAACATGAAAATTCCCAAAAAAATAAATGGCCATTTTTTAATTGGAAAAAACGTCCTCTTTCAAACCGTGCTACTCAAAAAGCTGTACTTCTTTTGTGAGTCGAGATATTCGATTTTTTTCAAAATTTTGTGAGTCGAGGTATTCAATTTTGAAAAATCGAATTTTGGCCAAAAATACATGAAAATTCTCAAAAAAATAAATGGTCATTTTTTAATTGGAAAAAACGTCCTCTTTCGAACCGTGCTACTCAAAAAGCTGTACTACTTTTCTGAGTCGAGATATTCGATTTTTTTCAAAATTTTGTGAGTCGAGGTATTCAATTTTGAAAAATCGATTTTGGCCAAAAATACATGAAAATTCTCAAAAAAATAAATGGCCATTTTTTAATTGGAAAAAACGTCCTCTTTCGAACCGTGCTACTCAAAATGCTGTACTACTTTTGTGAGTCGAGATATTCGAATTTTTTCAAAATTTTGTGAGTCGAGGTATTCAATTTTGAAAAATCGAATTTTGGCCAAAAATACTTGAAAATTCACAAAAAAATAAATGTTCATTTTTTAATTGTAAAAAACGTCCTCTTTCGAACCGTGCTACTCAAAAAGCTGTAGTACTTTTGTGAGTCGAGATATTCGATTTTTTTCAAAATTTTGTGAGTCGAGGTATTCAATTTTGAAAAATCGAATTTTGGCCAAAAATACATGAAAATTCTCAAAAAAAATAAATGGCCATTTTTTAATTGGAAAAAACGTCCTCTTTCGAACCGTGCTACTCAAAAAGCTGTACTACTTTTCTGAGTCGAGATATTCGATATTTTTCAAAATTTTGTGAGTCGAGGTATTCAATTTTGAAAAATCGAATTTTGGCCAAAAATACATGAAAATTCTCAAAAAAATAAATGGCCATTTTTTAATTGGAAAAAACGTCCTCTTTCGAACCGTGCTACGCAAAAAGCTGTACTACTTTTGTGAGTCGAGATATTCGATTTTTTTCAAAATTTTGTGAGTCGAGGTATTCAATTTTGAAAAATTGAATTTTGGCCAAAAATACATGAAAATTCTTAAAAAAATAAATGGCCATTTTTTAATTGGAAAAAACGTCCTCTTTCGAACCGTGCTACTTAAACAGCTGTACTACTTTTCTGAGTCGAGATATTCGATTTTTTTCAAAATTTTGTGAGTCGAGGATTCAATTTTAAAAAACCGAATTTTGGCCAAAAAAACATGAAAATTCTCAAAAAAATAAATGGCCATTTTTTAATTGGAAAAAACGTCCTCTTTCGAACCGTGCTACTCAAAAAGCTGTACTACTTTTGTGTGTCGAGATATTCGATTTTTTTCAAAATTTTGTGAGTCGAGGTATTCAATTTTGAAAAATCGAATTTTGGCCAAAAGTACATGAAAATTCACAAAAAAATAAATTGCCATTTTTTAATTGGAAAAAACGTCCTCTTTCGAACCGTGCTACTCAAAAAGCTGTACTACTTTTGTGAGTCGAGATATTCGATTTTTTTTTAAATTTTGTGAGTCGAGGTATTCAATTTTGAAAAATCGAATTTTGGCCAAAAATACATGAAAATTCTCAAAAAAATAAATGGCCATTTTTATATTGGAAAAAACGTCCTCTTTCGAACCGTGCTACTCAAAAAGCTGTACTACTTTTGTGAGTCGAGATATTCGATTTTTTTCAAAATTTTGTGAGTCGAGGTATTCAATTTTGAAAAATCGAATTTTGGCCAAAAATACATGAAAATTCTCAAAAAAATAAATGGCCATTTTTGAATTGGAAAAAACGTCCTCTTTCGAACCGTGCTACTCAAAAAGCTGTACTACTTTTGTGAGTCGAGATATTCGATTTTTTTCAAAATTTTGTGAGTCGAGGTATTCAATTTTGAAAAATCGAATTTTGGCCAAAAATACATGAAAATTCTCAAAAAAATAAATGGCCATTTTTTAATTGGAAAAAACGTCCTCTTTCGAACCGTGCTACTCAAAAAGCTGTACTACTTTTCTGAGTCGAGATATTCAATTTTTTTCAAAATTTTGTGAGTCGAGGTATTCAATTTTGAAAAATCGAATTTTGGCCAAAAATACATGAAAATTCTCAAAAAAATAAA
This sequence comes from Sarcophaga carnaria, assembly GCA_958299815.1. Classification (NCBI taxonomy): domain Eukaryota; kingdom Metazoa; phylum Arthropoda; class Insecta; order Diptera; family Sarcophagidae; genus Sarcophaga; species Sarcophaga carnaria. The sequence continues at coordinate 32,017,853 of OY283151.1, forward strand.
TGGCCATTTTTTAATTGGAAAAAACGTCCTCTTTCGAACCGTGCTACTCAAAATGCTGTACTACTTTTGTGAGTCGAGATATTCGAATTTTTTCAAAATTTTGTGAGTCGAGGTATTCAATTTTGAAAAATCGAATTTTGGCCAAAAATACATGAAAATTCACAAAAAAATAAATGTTCATTTTTTAATTGTAAAAAACGTCCTCTTTCGAACCGTGCTACTCAAAAAGCTGTACTACTTTTGTGAGTCGAGATATTCGATTTTTTTCAAAATTTTGTGAGTCGAGGTATTCAATTTTGAAAAATCGAATTTTGGCCAAAAATACATGAAAATTCTCAAAAAAATAAATGGCCATTTTTTAATTGGAAAAAACGTCCTCTTTCGAACCGTGTTACTTAAAAAGCTGTACTACTTTTGTGAGTCGAGATATTCGATTTTTTTTCAAAATTTTGTGAGTCGAGGATTCAATTTTAAAAAACCGAATTTTGGCCAAAAAAACATGAAAATTCTCAAAAAAATAAATGGCAATTTTTTAGTTGGAAAAAACGTCCTCTTTCGAACCGTGCTACTCAAAAAGCTGTACTACTTTTGTGAGTCGAGATATTCGATTTTTTTCAAAATTTTGTGAGTCGAGGTATTCAATTTTGAAAAATCGAATTTTGGCCAAAAATACATGAAAATTCTCAAAAAAATAAATGTCCATTTTTTAATTGGAAAAAACGTCCTCTTTCGAACCGTGCTACTCAAAAAGCTGTACTACTTTTGTGAGTCGAGATATTCGATTTTTTTCAAAATTTTGTGAGTCGAGGTATTCAATTTTGAAAAATCGAATTTTGGCCAAAAATACATGAAAATTCTCAAAAAAATAAATGGCCATTTTTTAATTGGAAAAAACGTCCTCTTTCGAACCGTGCTACTCAAAAAGCTGTACTACTTTTCTGAGTCGAGATATTCAATTTTTTTCAAAATTTTGTGAGTCGAGGTATTCAATTTTGAAAAATCGAATTTTGGCCAAAAATACATGAAAATTCTCAAAAAAATAAATGGCCATTTTTTAATTGGAAAAAACGTCCTCTTTCGAACCGTGCTACTCAAAATGCTGTACTACTTTTGTGAGTCGAGATATTCGAATTTTTTCAAAATTTTGTGAGTCGAGGTATTCAATTTTGAAAAATCGAATTTTGGCCAAAAATACATGAAAATTCACAAAAAAATAAATGTTCATTTTTTAATTGTAAAAAACGTCCTCTTTCGAACCGTGCTACTCAAAAAGCTGTACTACTTTTGTGAGTCGAGATATTCGATTTTTTTCAAAATTTTGTGAGTCGAGGTATTCAATTTTGAAAAATCGAATTTTGGCCAAAAATACATGAAAATTCTCAAAAAAATAAATGGCCATTTTTTAATTGGAAAAAACGTCCTCTTTCGAACCGTGCTACGCAAAAAGCTGTACTACTTTTGTGAGTCGAGATATTCGATTTTTTTCAAAATTTTGTGAGTCGAGGTATTCAATTTTGAAAAATTGAATTTTGGCCAAAAATACATGAAAATTCTTAAAAAAATAAATGGCCATTTTTTAATTGGAAAAAACGTCCTCTTTCGAACCGTGTTACTTAAAAAGCTGTACTACTTTTGTGAGTCGAGATATTCGATTTTTTTCAAAATTTTGTGAGTCGAGGATTCAATTTTAAAAAACCGAATTTTGGCCAAAAAAACATGAAAATTCTCAAAAAAATAAATGGCAATTTTTTAGTTGGAAAAAAACGTCCTCTTTCGAACCGTGCTACTCAAAAAGCTGTACTACTTTTGTGAGTCGAGATATTCGATTTTTTTCAAAATTTTGTGAGTCGAGGTATTCAATTTTGAAAAATCGAATTTTGGCCAAAAATACATGAAAATTCTCAAAAAAATAAATGTCCATTTTTTAATTGGAAAAAACGTCCTCTTTCGAACCGTGCTACTCAAAAAGCTGTACTACTTTTGTGAGTCGAGATATTCGATTTTTTTCAAAATTTTGTGAGTCGAGGTATTCAATTTTGAAAAATCGAATTTTGGCCAAAAATACATGAAAATTCTCAAAAAAATAAATGGCCATTTTTTAATTGGAACAAACGTCCTCTTTCGAACCGTGCTACTCAAAAAGCTGTACTACTTTTCTGAGTCGAGATATTCGATATTTTTCAAAATTTTGTGAGTCGAGGTATTCAATTTTGAAAAATCGAATTTTGACCAAAAATACATGAAAATTCTCAAAAAAATAAATGGCCATTTTTTAATTGGAAAAAACGTCCTCTTTCGAACCGTGCTACGCAAAAAGCTGTACTACTTTTGTGAGTCGAGATATTCGATTTTTTTCAAAATTTTGTGAGTCGAGGTATTAAATTTTGAAAAATCGAATTTTGGCCAAAAATACATGAAAATTCACAAAAAAATAAATGTTCATTTTTTAATTGGAAAAAACGTCCTTTTTCGAACCGTGCTACTCAAAAAGCTGTACTACTTTTGTGAGTCGAGATATTCGATTTTTTTCAAAATTTTGTGAGTCGAGGTATTCAATTTTGAAAAATCGAATTTTGGCCAAAAATACATGAAAATTCTCAAAAAAATAAATGGCCATTTTTTAATTGGAAAAAACGTCCTCTTTCGAACCGTGCTACTCAAAAAGCTGTACTACTTTTCTGAGTCGAGATATTCAATTTTTTTCAAAATTTTGTGAGTCGAGGTATTCAATTTTGAAAAATCGAATTTTGGCCAAAAATACATGAAAATTCTCAAAAAAATAAATGGCCATTTTTTAATTGGAAAAAACGTCCTCTTTCGAACCGTGCTACTCAAAAAGCTGTACTACTTTTGTGAGTCGAGATATTCGATTTTTTTCAAAATTTTGTGAGTCGAGGTATTCAATTTTGAAAAATCGAATTTTGGCCAAAAATACATGAAAATTCTCAAAAAAATAAATGGCCATTTTTTAATTGGAACAAACGTCCTCTTTCGAACCGTGCTACTCAAAAAGCTGTACTACTTTTCTGAGTCGAGATATTCGATATTTTTCAAAATTTTGTGAGTCGAGGTATTCAATTTTGAAAAATCGAATTTTGACCAAAAATACATGAAAATTCTCAAAAAAATAAATGGCCATTTTTTAATTGGAAAAAACGTCCTCTTTCGAACCGTGCTACGCAAAAAGCTGTACTACTTTTGTGAGTCGAGATATTCGATTTTTTTCAAAATTTTGTGAGTCGAGGTATTAAATTTTGAAAAATCGAATTTTGGCCAAAAATACATGAAAATTCACAAAAAAATAAATGTTCATTTTTTAATTGGAAAAAACGTCCTTTTTCGAACCGTGCTACTCAAAAAGCTGTACTACTTTTGTGAGTCGAGATATTCGATTTTTTTCAAAATTTTGTGAGTCGAGGTATTCAATTTTGAAAAATCGAATTTTGGCCAAAAATACATGAAAATTCTCAAAAAAATAAATGGCCATTTTTTAATTGGAACAAACGTCCTCTTTCGAACCGTGCTACTTAAAAAGCTGTACTGCTTTTGTGAGTCGAGATATTCGATTTTTTTCAAAATTTTGTGAGTCGAGGTATTCAATTTTAAAAAACCGAATTTTGGCCAAAAAACATGAAAATTCTCAAAAAAATAAATGGCCATTTTTTAATTGGAAAAAACGTCCTCTTTCGAACCGTGCTACTCAAAAAGCTGTACTACTTTTGTGAGTCGAGATATTCAATTTGAAAAATCGAATTTTGGCCAAAAATACATGAAAATTCTTAAAAAAATAAATGGCCATTTATTAATTGGAAAAAACGTCCTCTTTCGAACGGTGCTACTCAAAAAGCTGTACTACTTTTGTGAGTCGAGATATTCGATTTTTTTCAAAATTTTGTGAGTCGAGGTATTCAATTTTGAAAAATCGAATTTTGGCCAAAAATACATGAAAATTCTTAAAAAAATTAATGGCCATTTTTTAATTGGAAAAAACGTCCTCTTTCGAACCGTGCTACCCAAAAAGCTGTACTACTTTTGTGAGTCGAGATATTCGATGTTTTTCAAAATTTTGTGAGTCGAGGTATTCAATTTTGAAAAATCGAATTTTGGCCAAAAGTACATGAAAATTCGCAAAAAAATAAATGGCCATTTTTTAATTGGAAAAAACGTCCTCTTTCGAACCGTGCTACTCAAAAAGCTGTACTACTTTTGTGAGTCGAGATATTCGAATTTTTTCAAAATTTTGTGAGTCGAGGTATTCAATTTTGAAAAATCGAATTTTGGCCAAAAATACATGAAAATTTTCAAAAAAATAAATGGCCATTTTTTAATTGAAAAAAAACGTCCTCTTTCGAACCGTGCTACTCAAAAAGCTGTACATCTTTTGTGAGTCGAGATATTCGATTTTTTTCAAAATTTTGTGAGTCGAGGTATTCAATTTTGAAAAATCGAATTTTGGCCAAAAATACATAAAAATTATTAAAAAAATAAATGGCCATTTTTTAATTGGAAAAAACGTCCTCTTTCGAACCGTGCTACCCAAAAAGCTGTACTACTTTTGTGAGTCGAGATATTCGATGTTTTTCAAAATTTTGTGAGTCGAGGTATTCAATTTTGAAAAATCGAATTTTGGCCAAAAGTACATGAAAATTCACAATAAATAAATGGCCATTTTTTAATTGGAAAAAACGTCCTCTTTCGAACCGTACTACTCAAAAAGCTGTACTACTTTTGTGAGTCGAGATATTCGAATTTTTTCAAAATTTTGTGAGTCGAGGTATTCAATTTTCAAAAACCGAATTTTGGCCAAAAAACATGAAAATTTTCAAAAAAATAAATGGCCATTTTTTAATTGGAAAAAACGTCCTCTTTCGAACCGTGCTACTCAAAAAGCTGTACTACTTTTGTGAGTCGAGATATTCGATTTTTTTCAAAATTTTGTGAGTCTAGGTATTCAATTTTGAAAAATCGAATTTTGGCCAAAAATACATTAAAATTCTCAAAAAAATAAATGGCCATTTTTTAATTGAAAAAAACGCCCTCTTTCGAACCGTGCTACTCGAAAAGCTGTACTATTTTTCTGAGTCGAGATATTCGATTTTTTTCAAAATTTTGTGAGTCGAGGTATTCAATTTTGAAAAATCGAATTTTGGCCAAAAATACATGAAAATTCACAAAAAAATAAATGTTCATTTTTTAATTGGAAAAAACGTCCTTTTTCGAACCGTGCTACTCAAAAAGCTGTACTACTTTTGTGAGTCGAGATATTCGACTTTTTTCAAAATTTTGTGAGTCGAGGTATTCAATTTTGAAAAATCGAATTTTGGCCAAAAATACATGAAAATTCTCAAAAAAATAAATGGCCATTTTTTAATTGGAACAAACGTCCTCTTTCGAACCGTGCTACTTAAAAAGCTGTACTGCTTTTGTGAGTCGAGATATTCGATTTTTTTCAAAATTTTGTGAGTCGAGGTATTCAATTTTAAAAAACCGAATTTTGGCCAAAAAACATGAAAATTCTCAAAAAAATAAATGGCCATTTTTTAATTGGAAAAAACGTCCTCTTTCGAACCGTGCTACTCAAAAAGCTGTACTACTTTTGTGAGTCGAGATATTCAATTTTGAAAAATCGAATTTTGGCCAAAAGTACATGAAAATTCACAATAAATAAATGGCCATTTTTTAATTGGAAAAAACGTCCTCTTTCGAACCGTGCTACTCAAAAAGCTGTACTACTTTTGTGAGTCGAGATATTCGAATTTTTTCAAAATTTTGTGAGTCGAGGTATTCAATTTTCAAAAACCGAATTTTGGCCAAAAAACATGAAAATTTTCAAAAAAATAAATGGCCATTTTTTAATTGGAAAAAACGTCCTCTTTCGAACCGTGCTACTCAAAAAGCTGTACTACTTTTGTGAGTCGAGATATTCGATTTTTTTCAAAATTTTGTGAGTCGAGGTATTCAATTTTGAAAAATCGAATTTTGGCCAAAAATACATTAAAATTCTCAAAAAAATAAATGGCCATTTTTTAATTGGAAAAAACGCCCTCTTTCGAACCGTGCTACTCGAAAAGCTGTACTATTTTTCTGAGTCGAGATATTCGATTTTTTTCAAAATTTTGTGAGTCGAGGTATTCAATTTTGAAAAATCGAATTTTGGCCAAAAATACATGAAAATTCACAAAAAAATAAATGTTCATTTTTTAATTGGAAAAAACGTCCTTTTTCGAACCGTGCTACTCAAAAAGCTGTACTACTTTTGTGAGTCGAGATATTCGATTTTTTTCAAAATTTTATGAGTCGAGGTATTCAATTTTGAAAAATCGAATTTTGGCCAAAAATACATGAAAATTCTCAAAAAAATAAATGGCCATTTTTTAATTGGAACAAACGTCCTCTTTCGAACCGTGCTACTTAAAAAGCTGTACTGCTTTTGTGAGTCGAGATATTCGATTTTTTTCAAAATTTTGTGAGTCGAGGTATTCAATTTTAAAAAACCGAATTTTGGCCAAAAAACATGAAAATTCTCAAAAAAATAAATGGCCATTTTTTAATTGGAAAAAACGTCCTCTTTCGAACCGTGCTACTCAAAAAGCTGTACTACTTTTGTGAGTCGAGATATTCAATTTTGAAAAATCGAATTTTGGCCAAAAATACATGAAAATTCTTAAAAAAATAAATGGCCATTTATTAATTGGAAAAAACGTCCTCTTTCGAACGGTGCTACTCAAAAAGCTGTACTACTTTTGTGAGTCGAGATATTCGATTTTTTTCAAAATTTTGTGAGTCGAGGTATTCAATTTTGAAAAATCGAATTTTGGCCAAAAATACATGAAAATTCTTAAAAAAATTAATGGCCATTTTTTAATTGGAAAAAAACGTCCTCTTTCGAACCGTGCTACCCAAAAAGCTGTACTACTTTTGTGAGTCGAGATATTCGATGTTTTTCAAAATTTTGTGAGTCGAGGTATTCAATTTTGAAAAATCGAATTTTGGCCAAAAGTACATGAAAATTCACAAAAAAATAAATGGCCATTTTTTAATTGGAAAAAACGTCCTCTTTCGAACCGTGCTACTCAAAAAGCTGTACTACTTTTGTGAGTCGAGATATTCGATTTTTTTCAAAATTTTGTGAGTCGAGGTATTCAATTTTGAAAAATCGAATTTTGGCCAAAAATACATGAAAATTTTCAAAAAAATAAATGGCCATTTTTTAATTGGAAAAAACGTCCTCTTTCGAACCGTACTACTCAAAAAGCTGTACAACTTTTGTGAGTCGAGATATTCGATTTTTTTCAAAATTTTGTGAGTCGAGGTATTCAATTTTGAAAAATCGAATTTTGGCCAAAAATACATAAAAATTATTAAAAAAATAAATGGCCATTTTTTAATTGGAAAAAACGTCCTCTTTCGAACCGTGCTACCCAAAAAGCTGTACTACTTTTGTGAGTCGAGATATTCGATGTTTTTCAAAATTTTGTGAGTCGAGGTATTCAATTTTGAAAAATCGAATTTTGGCCAAAAGTACATGAAAATTCACAAAAAATAAATGGCCATTTTTTAATTGGAAAAAACGTCCTCTTTCGAACCGTGCTACTCAAAAAGCTGTACTACTTTTGTGAGTCGAGATATTCGAATTTTTTCAAAATTTTGTGAGTCGAGGTATTCAATTTTCAAAAACCGAATTTTGGCCAAAAAACATGAAAATTTTCAAAAAAATAAATGGCCATTTTTTAATTGGAAAAAACGTCCTCTTTCGAACCGTGCTACTCAAAAAGCTGTACTACTTTTGTGAGTCGAGATATTCGATTTTTTTCAAAATTTTGTGAGTCGAGGTATTCAATTTTGAAAAATCGAATTTTGGCCAAAAATACATTAAAATTCTCAAAAAAATAAATGGCCATTTTTTAATTGGAAAAAACGCCCTCTTTCGAACCGTGCTACTCGAAAAGCTGTACTATTTTTCTGAGTCGAGATATTCGATTTTTTTCAAAATTTTGTGAGTCGAGGTATTCAATTTTGAAAAATCGAATTTTGGCCAAAAATACGTGAAAATTCTCAAAAAAATAAATGGCCATTTTTTAATTGGAAAAAACGTCCTCTTTCGAACCGTGCTACTCAAAATGCTGTACTACTTTTCTGAGTCGAGATATTCGAATTTTTTCAAAATTTTGTGAGTCGAGGTATTCAATTTTGAAAAATCGAATTTTGGCCAAAAATACATAAAAATTATTAAAAAAATAAATGGCCATTTTTTAATTGGAAAAAACGTCCTCTTTCGAACCGTGCTACCCAAAAAGCTGTACTACTTTTGTGAGTCGAGATATTCGATGTTTTTCAAAATTTTGTGAGTCGAGGTATTCAATTTTGAAAAATCGAATTTTGGCCAAAAGTACATGAAAATTCACAATAAATAAATGGCCATTTTTTAATTGGAAAAAACGTCCTCTTTCGAACCGTGCTACTCAAAAAGCTGTACTACTTTTGTGAGTCGAGATATTCGAATTTTTTCAAAATTTTGTGAGTCGAGGTATTCAATTTTCAAAAACCGAATTTTGGCCAAAAAACATGAAAATTTTCAAAAAAATAAATGGCCATTTTTTAATTGGAAAAAACGTCCTCTTTCGAACCGTGCTACTCAAAAAGCTGTACTACTTTTGTGAGTCGAGATATTCGATTTTTTTCAAAATTTTGTGAGTCGAGGTATTCAATTTTGAAAAATCGAATTTTGGCCAAAAATACATTAAAATTCTCAAAAAAATAAATGGCCATTTTTTAATTGGAAAAAACGCCCTCTTTCGAACCGTGCTACTCGAAAAGCTGTACTATTTTTCTGAGTCGAGATATTCGATTTTTTTCAAAATTTTGTGAGTCGAGGTATTCAATTTTGAAAAATCGAATTTTGGCCAAAAATACATGAAAATTCACAAAAAAATAAATGTTCATTTTTTAATTGGAAAAAACGTCCTTTTTCGAACCGTGCTACTCAAAAAGCTGTACTACTTTTGTGAGTCGAGATATTCGATTTTTTTCAAAATTTTGTGAGTCGAGGTATTCAATTTTGAAAAATCGAATTTTGGCCAAAAATACATGAAAATTCTCAAAAAAATAAATGGCCATTTTTTAATTGGAACAAACGTCCTCTTTCGAACCGTGCTACTTAAAAAGCTGTACTGCTTTTGTGAGTCGAGATATTCGATTTTTTTCAAAATTTTGTGAGTCGAGGTATTCAATTTTAAAAAACCGAATTTTGGCCAAAAAACATGAAAATTCTCAAAAAAATAAATGGCCATTTTTTAATTGGAAAAAACGTCCTCTTTCGAACCGTGCTACTCAAAAAGCTGTACTACTTTTGTGAGTCGAGATATTCAATTTTGAAAAATCGAATTTTGGCCAAAAATACATGAAAATTCTTAAAAAAATTAATGGCCATTTTTTAATTGGAAAAAAACGTCCTCTTTCGAACCGTGCTACCCAAAAAGCTGTACTACTTTTGTGAGTCGAGATATTCGATGTTTTTCAAAATTTTGTGAGTCGAGGTATTCAATTTTGAAAAATCGAATTTTGGCCAAAAGTACATGAAAATTCACAAAAAAATAAATGGCCATTTTTTAATTGGAAAAAACGTCCTCTTTCGAACCGTGCTACTCAAAAAGCTGTACTACTTTTGTGAGTCGAGATATTCGATTTTTTTCAAAATTTTGTGAGTCGAGGTATTCAATTTTGAAAAATCGAATTTTGGCCAAAAATACATGAAAATTTTCAAAAAAATAAATGGCCATTTTTTAATTGGAAAAAACGTCCTCTTTCGAACCGTGCTACTCAAAAAGCTGTACAACTTTTGTGAGTCGAGATATTCGATTTTTTTCAAAATTTTGTGAGTCGAGGTATTCAATTTTGAAAAATCGAATTTTGGCCAAAAATACATAAAAATTATTAAAAAAATAAATGGCCATTTTTTAATTGGAAAAAACGTCCTCTTTCGAACCGTGCTACCCAAAAAGCTGTACTACTTTTGTGAGTCGAGATATTCGATGTTTTTCAAAATTTTGTGAGTCGAGGTATTCAATTTTGAAAAATCGAATTTTGGCCAAAAGTACATGAAAATTCACAAAAAATAAATGGCCATTTTTTAATTGGAAAAAACGTCCTCTTTCGAACCGTGCTACTCAAAAAGCTGTACTACTTTTGTGAGTCGAGATATTCGAATTTTTTCAAAATTTTGTGAGTCGAGGTATTCAATTTTCAAAAACCGAATTTTGGCCAAAAAACATGAAAATTTTCAAAAAAATAAATGGCCATTTTTTAATTGGAAAAAACGTCCTCTTTCGAACCGTGCTACTCAAAAAGCTGTACTACTTTTGTGAGTCGAGATATTCGATTTTTTTCAAAATTTTGTGAGTCGAGGTATTCAATTTTGAAAAATCGAATTTTGGCCAAAAATACATTAAAATTCTCAAAAAAATAAATGGCCATTTTTTAATTGGAAAAAACGCCCTCTTTCGAACCGTGCTACTCGAAAAGCTGTACTATTTTTCTGAGTCGAGATATTCGATTTTTTTCAAAATTTTGTGAGTCGAGGTATTCAATTTTGAAAAATCGAATTTTGGCCAAAAATACGTGAAAATTCTCAAAAAAATAAATGGCCATTTTTTAATTGGAAAAAACGTCCTCTTTCGAACCGTGCTACTCAAAATGCTGTACTACTTTTGTGAGTCGAGATATTCGAATTTTTTCAAAATTTTGTGAGTCGAGGTATTCAATTTTGAAAAATCGAATTTTGGCCAAAAATACATGAAAATTCACAAAAAAATAAATGTTCATTTTTTAATTGTAAAAAACGTCCTCTTTCGAACCGTGCTACTCAAAAAGCTGTACTACTTTTGTGAGTCGAGATATTCGATTTTTTTCAAAATTTTGTGAGTCGAGGTATTCAATTTTGAAAAATCGAATTTTGGCCAAAAATACATGAAAATTCTCAAAAAAATAAATGGCCATTTTTTAATTGGAAAAAACGTCCTCTTTCGAACCGTGCTACGCAAAAAGCTGTACTACTTTTGTGAGTCGAGATATTCGATTTTTTTCAAAATTTTGTGAGTCGAGGTATTCAATTTTGAAAAATTGAATTTTGGCCAAAAATACATGAAAATTCTTAAAAAAATAAATGGCCATTTTTTAATTGGAAAAAACGTCCTCTTTCGAACCGTGCTACGCAAAAAGCTGTACTACTTTTGTGAGTCGAGATATTCGATTTTTTTCAAAATTTTGTGAGTCGAGGTATTCAATTTTGAAAAATTGAATTTTGGCCAAAAATACATGAAAATTCTTAAAAAAATAAATGGCCATTTTTTAATTGGAAAAAACGTCCTCTTTCGAACCGTGTTACTTAAAAAGCTGTACTACTTTTGTGAGTCGAGATATTCGATTTTTTTCAAAATTTTGTGAGTCGAGGATTCAATTTTAAAAAACCGAATTTTGGCCAAAAAAACATGAAAATTCTCAAAAAAATAAATGGCAATTTTTTAGTTGGAAAAAACGTCCTCTTTCGAACCGTGCTACTCAAAAAGCTGTACTACTTTTGTGAGTCGAGATATTCGATTTTTTTCAAAATTTTGTGAGTCGAGGTATTCAATTTTGAAAAATCGAATTTTGGCCAAAAATACATGAAAATTCTCAAAAAAATAAATGTCCATTTTTTAATTGGAAAAAACGTCCTCTTTCGAACCGTGCTACTCAAAAAGCTGTACTACTTTTGTGAGTCGAGATATTCGATTTTTTTCAAAATTTTGTGAGTCGAGGTATTCAATTTTGAAAAATCGAATTTTGGCCAAAAATACATGAAAATTCTCAAAAAAATAAATGGCCATTTTTTAATTGGAACAAACGTCCTCTTTCGAACCGTGCTACTCAAAAAGCTGTACTACTTTTCTGAGTCGAGATATTCGATATTTTTCAAAATTTTATGAGTCGAGGTATTCAATTTTGAAAAATCGAATTTTGACCAAAAATACATGAAAATTCTCAAAAAAATAAATGGCCATTTTTTAATTGGAAAAAACGTCCTCTTTCGAACCGTGCTACGCAAAAAGCTGTACTACTTTTGTGAGTCGAGATATTCGATTTTTTTCAAAATTTTGTGAGTCGAGGTATTAAATTTTGAAAAATCGAATTTTGGCCAAAAATACATGAAAATTCACAAAAAAATAAATGTTCATTTTTTAATTGGAAAAAACGTCCTTTTTCGAACCGTGCTACTCAAAAAGCTGTACTACTTTTGTGAGTCGAGATATTCGATTTTTTTCAAAATTTTGTGAGTCGAGGTATTCAATTTTGAAAAATCGAATTTTGGCCAAAAATACATGAAAATTCTCAAAAAAATAAATGGCCATTTTTTAATTGGAACAAACGTCCTCTTTCGAACCGTGCTACTTAAAAAGCTGTACTGCTTTTGTGAGTCGAGATATTCGATTTTTTTCAAAATTTTGTGAGTCGAGGTATTCAATTTTAAAAAACCGAATTTTGGCCAAAAAACATGAAAATTCTCAAAAAAATAAATGGCCATTTTTTAATTGGAAAAAACGTCCTCTTTCGAACCGTGCTACTCAAAAAGCTGTACTACTTTTGTGAGTCGAGATATTCAATTTTGAAAAATCGAATTTTGGCCAAAAATACATGAAAATTCTTAAAAAAATAAATGGCCATTTATTAATTGGAAAAAACGTCCTCTTTCGAACGGTGCTACTCAAAAAGCTGTACTACTTTTGTGAGTCGAGATATTCGATTTTTTTCAAAATTTTGTGAGTCGAGGTATTCAATTTTGAAAAATCGAATTTTGGCCAAAAATACATGAAAATTCTTAAAAAAATTAATGGCCATTTTTTAATTGGAAAAAAACGTCCTCTTTCGAACCGTGCTACCCAAAAAGCTGTACTACTTTTGTGAGTCGAGATATTCGATGTTTTTCAAAATTTTGTGAGTCGAGGTATTCAATTTTGAAAAATCGAATTTTGGCCAAAAGTACATGAAAATTCACAAAAAAATAAATGGCCATTTTTTAATTGGAAAAAACGTCCTCTTTCGAACCGTGCTACTCAAAAAGCTGTACTACTTTTGTGAGTCGAGATATTCGATTTTTTTCAAAATTTTGTGAGTCGAGGTATTCAATTTTGAAAAATCGAATTTTGGCCAAAAATACATGAAAATTTTCAAAAAAATAAATGGCCAGTGATGGGGTGGATGAGGGTTCCTCAGGAATCCGAACTCCAGAAGGAAAAAAATTATTATAAAATAATGAAGAGGAAAAAAGAATGGGGTTAATAAAACAAACTTTATTATTACTTCATGGGGGTAATTACCTGCTTGATGGTTTTTGAATAACTGACTAAAAAATAAGCAATAATATTCATATTTACATTTTTAGAACATAATGAACAATATCAGTGAGAGATGTTCTTCGTTAAGACATCTCTCCTAATTATGAGAGATGTTTTACGTTAAAACATCTCTTCTAACTATGAGAGATGTTTTTCGTTAAAACCTCTCTTCTAATTATGAGAGATGTTTTTCGTTAAAACCAACCATCAGTGACAAAAGTAATGGGTCACATGAACATTCCGCCCCCCTTGCAGTATTGCAATAAAAAAAGACGGAGATTGTTCATGATATAGAGTGGAAACAAAAAATGTATAGTATATAAATAAATGTATATAAAAAAAAATTCGGATTCGATATACATATGTAAAGAAAAATATTTAGTTGTACACTAATGAGGCATAGATATTTTATACATATAAATATATAAGTAATTCATTCTTTTATATAATAAAAAATATAGGATATATAAAGTAATTCATTGTTTATAGTCAGAATTCATTATTTTTTTTTTTAATTAATATATAATATAACATAATTATGAGGAACATGGATCTTTTACGATTTTGCAGCTACATTGATAACGATGGTTGGTGCTCCCGATTGTGTAGTTGCAGCTGAATAGGGTCCTTTTGTCTGATGATATGAGGATGGGCGATGCTGACGTCGTTGGTTATTTGTTGAAGAGCGCGGGTGTTGTCGTTTTTTCCGGTGGGTGGTAGAGTCGCGGTGTAATAGCGTATGGTGCTCCCCCAGGCAGACTCCACATCGTTCGCGACTTTGGCAGTGCCTTATTCTATGCGAATGAGCCAGGCAGTTAAAGCAGTAGCCATGTTTTCGAACTACTGCAATACGCTCCTGCACGGGGAGACGTCGAAACCGAAAACACTTCCGTAATGGGTGATCTCGGTTACAGTAGCGACAGTCCCTGTTGCGCTTTGTAGTTAGCCTAGCAATTGCATCTTGGGATGGCTGTGGTGCCTCTCGGGTTGAGGTTAATGGCCGTGGAGTGCTTTCACGATGGATACGGAACCGACGAGATGGAGTTGACATCTTAACTGAAAATATAGATAACATTTTAGTTTTTTTCACAAGAGGGCAATAGTATAAGTTTAACTATTGGCCTTAGAATCAGGCCTCGAGAGGTGCGAATTTGAGCAACTCTGACTTTTCCATCAGAGCCTGGTAAGACCTTTTCAATTCTACCTAATTGCCACTGAGAAGGAGGTAAGTTTTCACGACGTACTACAACCAAATCGTTCGGGGCAAGGTCACGTTCGGGATATTGCCACTTAGTGCGTTTATGCAGTTCCTTCAGATATTCTTCTTTCCATAATACCGCGGAATGATGATGGAGTATCTTCAATTTACGCCATCGATTAACAAAACTCAAGGACTGATCAGTTGGGATAGACTCCGCAGGCGCCAAAAGGGGGGATCCAACTAGAAAATGACCGGGAGTTAAAGCATTTAGTTCTGAGGGGTTATCGCTGATCGGACATAAGGGCCTTGAATTTAAGCATGCTTCTATGCGCACTAACATAGTTTCAAATTCCTCGAAGGTAAATTTTTGCGCATTCGTAATTTTCCTTAAGTGAGACTTAAAACTTTTAACACCAGCTTCCCATAGTCCTCCCATATGAGGGGCACCTGGCGGGATGAAATGCCATTCAATATTTTGGTACATATACTGACTAGAAAGCTGTTGTTGAAGGGTGGTTAGAAAATTTGTACGATCAGCAAGGAGAACGTTTGCAGCGCCAACGAAAGCTGTACCATTGTCTGAATATAATGTTGAGGGACAACCACGGCGAGAGAAAAATCGAGAAAATGCAGCAAGGAAAGCGTTTGTGGAAATTTCAGATGTTAGTTCTAAATGTATGGCTTTCGTTGAAAAACATACAAATACGAGAACATAACCTTTTGTTGTTTTACACCCTCGCCCGACATAAGATTTAATATCAAAGGGACCGGCGAAATCGATTCCGGTATGAGTAAAGGGGCGAGACATTGTCGTGCGTTCGGCGGGTAAAGCACCCATTATTTGCTTGCTTTGGCGATGTTTGTGTAAAACGCAAGCCTTACAGTTGTGAATAACTGTTTTAATTAAATTCTTTAATTTCGGGACCCAGAACTCGATTCGCATCAATCTCATTAGTAATGAATTACCACCGTGTACAGAACATTTATGCAACATTTCCAGGTAAAGACGAGTAAAACGCCCTGAATATGGCAAGATAATTGGAAATTTTTCATTGTATGTCAAGACTGGGGATTGTGACAATCGGCCGTTAGCTCTAATAAAACCGTTGTTGTCGATGAAAGGGTTGAAAGTTACAAGGGGACTTTTCTTTGGTAGTAAAACACCTTTAGACAGAAGGGTATATTCTGAAAAATATAGACGTTGGCATAAGAGAACAAGACGAGATTTTACAAACTGAATTTCAGATTGTCGTAGAGAGGTAGAATTCAAAGTACGATGAACCTTATATTTGCCGCAAGTGTTATGTAAAAAGCGAAATATGTAACTTATTACACGCATGGCTCGAGGAAGATCTGAAAATCTATCAAGAATGTCGAAATCTAAGATTTTTGTCAAATGCGATCGTACAGGTTTGATTTCCTGATCCGTGTTAAATTTCTCATTATTTGAGGGCCAGCTATTTCGAGCCAACTTAAGCCAAGAGGGACCGTGCCACCAAAGTTGACTCTCAACGAGATCATTGGCTGAACATCCACGGGATGCTAAATCCGCAGGGTTATCCTTTGAGTCCACGTGAGACCAGTTATCACCATTGGTTTTCTCCAAAATCGAGCTCGTACGATTTGCGACAAACGTGTTCCAAAAATAAGAGGGTTTTTGCAACCATGCCAAAACTATAGTAGAATCAGTCCACATATACGATTGAAAGCAAGTGTTGAGATGTTGGGTTCTAAAATGTTGAATCATTTTTGCTAGAAGCTCTGCACCACAAAGTTCCTTTCTGGGAAGAGTTATATATTTAAGAGGCGCGACTTTAGTTTTCGCACTCAATAGGTGAGTAAAGACTTGTCCATTTTGAGCTTTAGAGCGAATATAAAGTGCAGCGGCGTATGCCCTTTCTGAAGCATCACAAAAACCGTGTATTTCGAAGGAAAATGCAGGGTGATAGTTGATAAAACGGGGGATTTTAATCTTCTCAATATTGGCGTAATCTTCAAGAAAGGTTTTCCACAGCTTCAAAGTAGGAGGTTTAATCACTTCGTCCCAATCAGTCTGATCTTTCCATATTTGTTGCATCAGCATCTTGGCAACGATCAATTTCGGGGCTAACCATCCGGCAGGGTCGAATAATTTTGCGATTTCAGATAGTACAGCTCGCTTTGTAAATTGATTTGAACAAGGATATTCGTGGGGTTTAAAATAAAAGAAATCTGTTGAAGCATTCCATTGCAAGCCTAACAATTTTGAGGTACATGAATCAGAGAGAGTTAAAAAGTTATCATTCAACAAATTCTTAGGGTCTATACCTTGCAATGTAGCGCAGTTATTAGCGGTCCACTTTCTTAGGGCGAAACCAGCAGCAGCAAGAACATCGATAAGATCGTTTCGGGTTTTAATCGCATCATCTATGCTATGGGATCCAAACAATACATCATCCATATACATATAATTTCTTATGATATTCGAAATATGGGGTTTTTCACGCTCGCACTGATTGGCTAACTCCAATAAAGTCCTTATTGCCAAATAGGGAGCACAATTGACACCAAAGGTGACTGTCTTTAATTCAAAATCAGTGACGTTTTCACGGGGGGAGTTACGGAATAAAATCCGCTGAAACGGGGTATCTTGGGGGTTAACAAGTATCTGACGATACATTTTCTCTATGTCAGCATTCAAAACGTATTTAAAAAAACGCCATCTGATTATAAGGGTTGGTAAATCGGCCTGTAAAACTGGCCCGGGGTAAAGAATATCATTCAAGCTAACTCCATTGGATGATGGGCATGATGCATTGAATACTACTCGTAGCTTAGTGGTAGTACTGTCGGGTTTTAAGACCGCATGATGGGGTAAATAATACGATTTCGGGTTAGAGGTTAAATCGGGGGTTACACTCTTCATATGGTTAAGGGTTAAATATTCTAAAATAACCTCATCGTATTTTGATTTAGACTCCATATCCTTACTGAGACGAGTCTCATTGCGTACATATTGGGACATAGCGATGTTTCGAGATTGGCCAAGAGCCTTTTCATAGGGGAAATTTCTAATAAAGGGTAGAGAAACAACAAAACGACCTGAGGAATTACGGTACGTAGTTCGTTGATATAATTCCTCACAATATTTGTCATCATCCGAGACTGTAGGTCGAGTAGGTACTTCTTCGAGTTCCCAAAACCGGCTCAACAAATAATTAACATCAAGCTTGTTAAAAAAAGATGATACCGATGAGTTAATTAAACCATAATCGAGTCGACCAGTAATAATCCAACCGAATACGCTCTGTTGCGCGACAAGAGTTCGATTTTTATTCCATCGGAGACCGTCACGAATAATCTTGGGGTATATATCTCCCCCCAGGAGTAAGTCCACATGTGAACCTTCTTGGTTATTAGAATCAGCCAAAGGTAAGTCGGAGAAATCAGATTTGTCGAGTGAAGAGGGGGGGTAACTAGGTAACGATCCAGTAAGATTTTCAACCACATAAACGTCAACATGAGTGGAGAAATGGGGGTCCAAAGTTGATTTAATTTCGATTTGTCCAATTTGAGATGAAGTAGTAGTAATAGAACCACTAAGACCAATGACATTCGTATGTGAACTTCTAAAGGGAAGCGCCAATTTTCGTTGTAGAGATCTTGATATAAACGAGGCCTCAGATGCAGGGTCAATAAGAGCACGAACCGTACAGCAAAGGTCACCGACCATGGTAGTCACGAGAGCTGTTCCTAATAGGGTCAAATTCGATTTAGGGGTTTGTAAAAGCGTCGAATACGATTGATGATTTCTTGCAGCAGCAGAGGTTGAAGGGGTATTCATGGGGAGTGAGAATGGTAAGTTATTTGAAGTTGAAGTGGCAACATGAGTTTGAGTTTCAGGCAAAGGTCTTGAAGGGGGGTTAGAGTTAGTATTCGATAATATGGTGCGATGCAGAAGAGAATGATGCTTTTGTTTGCAAGTAGAGCAAACAAATTGACTCTTGCATTTCCTAAAATCGTGAGATGTGGCCAAACAATTAGTGCATCGACCCTGATCTTTCACTAAAGCAAAACGCTCATCGACAGACATAACTAGAAACTGCGGACATAATCGCAGAGGGTGGCAATCTTGACACAAGGTACACTTACTTGTTTTATTTTGCGAAACATTAGTATGAAAAGAATTTACCTTTCGCGAACCACGGGGATTATCAGATTTGAAATGCGAATTATTTTTCGAATAGCTAGTGGGGTTACTTGTTGTCCTAATATCGCTCACGGACTCCAAAGTATGGAAGCGGCTGGATAAGAATGCGTCCATTTCCTTCCAGGTTGGTAAGCCAGTAACGTCCTTAATTGATTGCTCCCACAGATTGAGTGTAACATCGGATAAGCATGTTGAACAGATGTAGACAAAAATAACGTCCCAATTTTTGGTGTCTATATTCAACAAGGTCAAGTTTGATACACAATTATTAATTGTTCGTTGCAGCGCTTTTATAGTGGGACCAGATTCCTTGGTAATAGGGGAAAGTCTTAAAAGAATCTTAAGTTGGGCGTTTACTAGAACGCGTTTGTTCTCATAACGTTCGATTAAATTATCCCATGCCATCCGAAAACCCGCATTTGTAAATGGGCATGATTTGACAATATCATGAGCTTCGCCTTTAGTCTTCTTCATCAAATGACAAAGTTTCTCAACTGGCGATATATGCGCTTGGTCGCCATATAGGGCTGAGAATTGATCGCGAAAAGTAGGCCAGGAGCTATAGTCCCCATAAAAGGCCTCCATGTCGCAAGGAGGTAAATGAAAACGGTCCACTGATGTGGTATGGGGTTTAGTTTCATTCGAGGAGCCAGTTGGGTTAAGTTTAAAAGAACTTAAAAGCTCATTGGCCTTGGAGAGACACTTGAGATGGGCATTATACGCGGAAAAGTATTTATTCTTAATAGTCTCTGCGCTAACTTCTTCCTTTAAAGCCGACCTTTTAGACAGAACGTCATCATAAGCTGACCTCAATCCAGTCCATAAGTGGATCATTTCATCCTTTTGCACCTCCAAGCTATGAGACGTATGGTCTTCTTGAGGGATGGAAGAAAAGTACGCACTAAATTCAATAACGCGGTCCGAGGAACGAATGAATTTTTCCAACAGAGACATGGTTCAATGAGACGATAAAAAATCAAAATAATGCCCAAAACACTTTTCTTCAATAAGGAGAACAAATTTTTTTGCAATAATAAAAACCAATATCACGACTTAAAATTGATAGGATCTTATTTTTTCCCGATCACTATTATAATCCTTTGTATTTATTTCTATTTGCTATTCTTTATTCTATTTCTTATATTGCATATATATACACGTTCGATTGCAACCTTTTTGAAGCAACTTTAAGTTCGACACGTTCGATTGCAACCTTTCTGAAGCAACTTTAAGTTCGACACGTTCGATTGCAACCTTTTTCAAGCAAACTTTTTTTTTATCAAACTCTGTAAAATTTATTTATTACAATTAAGTGAATTTTGTAAGCAAGAAAAAAAAGATAACGGATCGCCACTTGATTTGTTGTTTTTTTTTATCTTTTCTTTATCTTTTTTCTCAAAACGAAACTCACTTTAGAATTTTAATGCACTTTGCTTATGCGAATACCGTTTGCACAATGGGCCGTGTATGATTTATTTTTATATTTCTTTGACTTTCAAGACACTTCAAATTTATTATTTTTTTATCTAATGTATATATGTATATAGAATTTTAATTTCACCATTCCTTTCCGTTTTATTAAAAAAAACCCTTTCTTATTTTTAAATTATAATTACATACCTTTATATGCTGATTTTACTTATTTGGGATGATTGGTTGATGATAATATTAAATGCTGGGGTTCGAGAACACTTCACTTTATATAAAAATCCGTGGATCCGGTTCGAAGGACCAGAAAATGATGGGGTGGATGAGGGTTCCTCAGGAATCCGAACTCCAGAAGGAAAAAAATTATTATAAAATAATGAAGAGGAAAAAAGAATGGGGTTAATAAAACAAACTTTATTATTACTTCATGGGGGTAATTACCTGCTTGATGGTTTTTGAATAACTGACTAAAAAATAAGCAATAATATTCATATTTACATTTTTAGAACATAATGAACAATATCAGTGAGAGATGTTCTTCGTTAAGACATCTCTCCTAATTATGAGAGATGTTTTACGTTAAAACATCTCTTCTAACTATGAGAGATGTTTTTCGTTAAAACCTCTCTTCTAATTATGAGAGATGTTTTTCGTTAAAACCAACCATCAGTGACAAAAGTAATGGGTCACATGAACAGCCATTTTTTAATTGGAAAAAACGTCCTCTTTCGAACCGTGCTACTCAAAAAGCTGTACAACTTTTGTGAGTCGAGATATTCGATTTTTTTCCAAATTTTGTGAGTCGAGGTATTCAATTTTGAAAAATCGAATTTTGGCCAAAAATACATGAAAATTCACAAAAAAATAAATGGCCATTTTTTAATTGGAAAAAACGTCCTCTTTCGAACCGTGCTACTCAAAAAGCTGTACTACTTTTGTGAGTCGAGATATTCGATTTTTTTCAAAATTTTGTGAGTCGAGGTATTCAATTTTGAAAAATCGAATTTTGGCCAAAAATACATGAAAATTCTTAAAAAAATAAATGGCCATTTTTTAATTGGAAAAAACGTCCTCTTTCGAACCGTGCTACCCAAAAAGCTGTACTACTTTTGTGAGTCGAGATATTCGATTTTGTTCAAAATTTTGTGAGTCGAGGTATTCAATTTTGAAAAATCGAATTTTGGCCAAAAATACATGAAAATTCCCAAAAAAAATAAATGGCCATTTTTTAATTGGAAAAAACGTCCTCTTTCGAACCGTGCTACTCAAAAAGCTGTACTACTTTTGTGAGTCGAGATATGCGATTTTTTTCAAAATTTTGTGAGTCGAGGTATTCAATTTTGAAAAACCGAATTTTGGCCAAAAAACATGAAAATTTTCAAAAAAATAAATGGCCATTTTTTAATTGAAAAAAACGTCCTCTTTCGAACCGTGCTACTCAAAAAGCTGTACTACTTTTGTGAGTCGAGATATTCGATTTTTTTCAAAATTTTGTGAGTCGAGGTATTCAATTTTGAAAAACCGAATTTTGGCCAAAAAACATGAAAATTCACAAAAAAATAAATGGCCATTTTTTAATTGAAAAAAACGTTCTCTTTCGAACCGTGCTACTCAAAAAACTGTACTACCTTTGTGAGTCGAGATATTCGATTTTTTTTCAAAATTTTGTGAGTCGAGGTATTCAATTTTGGAAAACCGAATTTTGGCCAAAATACATGAAAATTCTCAAAAAAATAAATGGCCATTTTTTAATTGGAAAAAACGTCCTCTTTCGAACCGTGCTACTCAAAAAGCTGTACTACTTTTGTGAGTCGAGATATTCGATTTTTTCAAAATTTTGTGAGTCGAGGTATTCAATTTTGAAAAATCGAATTTTGGCCAAAAATACATGAAAATTCTTAAAAAAATAAATAACCATTTTTTAATTGGAAAAAACGTCCTCTTTCGAACCGTGCTACCCAAAAAGCTGTACTACTTTTGTGAGTCGAGATATTCGATGTTTTTCAAAATTTTGTGAGTCGAGGTATTCAATTTTGAAAAATCGAATTTTGGCCAAAAATACATGAAAATTCACAAAAAAATAAATGTCCATTTTTTAATTGGGAAAAACGTCCTCTTTCGAAACGTGCTACTCAAAAAGCTGTACTACTTTTGTGAGTCGAGATATTCGATTTTTTTCAAAATTTTGTGAGTCGAGGTATTCAATTTTGAAAAATCGAATTTTGGCCAAAAATACATGAAAATTCTCAAAAAAATAAATGGCCATTTTTTAATTGGAAAAAACGTCCTCTTTCGAACCGTGCTACTCAAAAAGCTGTACTACTTTTGTGAGTCGAGATATTCGATTTTTTTCAAAATTTTGTGAGTCGAGGTATTCAATTTTCAAAAACCGAATTTTGGCCAAAAAACAAGAAAATTTTCAAAAAAAAAAATGGCCATTTTTTAATTGGAAAAAACGTCCTCTTTCGAACCGTGCTACTCAAAAAGCTGTACTACTTTTGTGAGTCGAGATATTCGATTTTTTTCAAAATTTTGTGAGTCGAGGTATTCAATTTTGAAAAATCGAATTTTGGCCAAAAATACATGAAAATTCTCAAAAAAATAAATGGCCATTTTTTAATTGGAAAAAAAGTCCTCTTTCGAACCGTGCTACTCAATAAGCTGTACTACTTTTTTGAGTTGAGATATTCGATTTTTTTCAAAATTTTGTGAGTCGGGGTATTCAATTTTGAAAAATCGAATTTTGGCCAAAAATACATGAAAATTCTCAAAAAAATAAATGGCCATTTTTTAATTGGAAAAAACGTCCTCTTTCGAACCGTGCTACTCAAAAAGCTGTACTACTTTTGTGAGTCGAGATATTCGATTTTTTTCAAAATTTTGTGAGTCGAGGTATTCAATTTTGAAAAATCGAATTTTGGCCAAAAATACATGAAAATTCTTAAAAAATTAAATGGCCATTTTTTAATTGGAAAAAACGTCCTCTTTCGAACCGTGCTACCCAAAAAGCTGTACTACTTTTGTGAGTCGAGATATTCGATTTTGTTCAAAATTTTGTGAGTCGAGGTATTCAATTTTGAAAAATCGAATTTTGGCCAAAAATACATGAAAATTCCCAAAAAAAATAAATGGCCATTTTTTAATTGGAAAAAACGTCCTCTTTCGAACCGTGCTACTCAAAAAGCTGTACTACTTTTGTGAGTCGAGATATGCAATTTTTTTCAAAATTTTGTGAGTCGAGGTATTCAATTTTGAAAAACCGAATTTTGGCCAAAAAACATGAAAATTTTCAAAAAAATAAATGGCCATTTTTTAATTGAAAAAAAACGTCCTCTTTCGAACCGTGCTACTCAAAAAGCTGTACTACTTTTGTGAGTCGAGATATTCGATTTTTTTTCAAAATTTTGTGAGTCGAGGTATTCAATTTTGAAAAATCGAATTTTGGCCAAAAATACATGAAAATTCTTAAAAAAATAAATGGCCATTTTTTAATTGGAAAACACGTCCTCTTTCGAACCGTGCTACCCAAAAAGCTGTACTACTTTTGTGAGTCGAGATATTCGATGTTTTTCAAAATTTTGTGAGTCGAGGTATTCAATTTTGAAAAATCGAATTTTGGCCAAAAATACATGAAAATTCACAAAAAAATAAATGTCCATTTTTTAATTGGGAAAAACGTCCTCTTTCGAACCGTGCTACTCAAAAAGCTGTACTACTTTTGTGAGTCGAGATATTCGATTTTTTTCAAAATTTTGTGAGTCGAGGTATTCAATTTTGAAAAATCGAATTTTGGCCAAAAATACATGAAAATTCTCCAAAAAAATAAATGGCCATTTTTTAATTGGAAAAAACGTCCTCTTTCGAACCGTGCTACTCAAAAAGCTGTACTACTTTTGTGAGTCGAGATATTCGATTTTTTTCAAAATTTTGTGAGTCGAGGTATTCAATTTTCAAAAACCGAATTTTGGCCAAAAAACAAGAAAATTTTCAAAAAAATAAATGGCCATTTTTTAATTGGAAAAAACGTCCTCTTTCGAACCGTGCTACTCAAAAAGCTGTACTACTTTTCTGAGTCGAGATATTCGATTTTTTTCAAAATTTTGTGAGTCGAGGTATTCAATTTTGAAAAATCGAATTTTGGCCAAAAATACATGAAAATTCTCAAAAAAATAAATGGCCATTTTTTAATTGGAAAAAACGTCCTCTTTCGAACCGTGCAACTCAAAAAGCTGTACTACTTTTGTGAGTCGAGATATTAGATTTTTTTCAAAATTTTGTGAGTCGATGTATTCAGTTTTGAAAAACCGAATTTTGGCCAATAAAACATGAAAAAACCCAAAAAAAATAAATGGCCATTTGTTAATTGGAAAAAACGTCCTCTTTCGAACCGTGCTACTCAAAAAGCTGTACTACTTTTCTGAGTCGAGATATTCATTATTTTTTTCAAAATTTTGTGAGTCGAGGTATTCAATTTTGAAAAATCGAATTTTGGCCAAAAATACATGAAAATTCTCAAAAAAATAAATGGCCATTTTTTAATTGGAAAAAACGTCCTCTTTCGAACCGTGCTACGCAAAAAGCTGTACTACTTTTGTGAGTCGAGATATTCGATTTTTTTCAAAATTTTGTGAGTCGAGGTATTCAATTTTGAAAAATCGAATTTTGGCCAAAAATACATGAAAATTCTTAAAAAAATAAATGGTCATTTTTTACTTGGAAAAAACGTCCTCTTTCGAACCGTGCTACTCAAAAAGCTGTACTACTTTTGTGAGTCGAGATATTCGATTTTTTTCAAAATTTTGTGAGTCGAGGATTCAATTTTAAAAAACCGAATTTTGGCCAAAAAAACATGAAAATTCTCAAAAAAATAAATGGCCATTTTTTAATTGGAAAAAACGTCCTCTTTCGAACCGTGCTACTCAAAAAGCTGTACTACTTTTGTGTGTCGAGATATTCGATTTTATTCAAAATTTTGTGAGTCGAGGATTCAATTTTAAAAAACCGAATTTTGGCCAAAAAAACATGAAAATTCTCAAAAAAATAAATGGCCATTTTTTAATTGGAAAAAACGTCCTCTTTCGAACCGTGCTACTCAAAATGCTGTACTACTTTTGTGTGTCGAGATATTCGATTTTTTTCAAAATTTTGTGAGTCGAGGTATTCAATTTTGAAAAATCGAATTTTGGCCAAAAGTACATGAAAATTCACAAAAAAATAAATGGCCATTTTTTAATTGGAAAAAACGTCCTCTTTCGAACCGTGCTACTCAAAAAGCTGTACTACTTTTGTGAGTCGAGATATTCGATTTTTTAAAAATTTTGTGAGTCGAGGTATTCAATTTTGAAAAATCGAATTTTGGCCAAAAATACATGAAAATTCTCAAAAAAATAAATGGCCATTTTTTAATTAGAAAAAACGTCCTCTTTCGAACCGTGCTACTCAAAAAGCTGTACTACTTTTCTGAGTCGAGATATTCGATATTTTTCAAAATTTTGTGAGTCGAGGTATTCAATTTTGAAAAATCGAATTTTGGCCAAAAATACATGAAAATTCTCAAAAAAATAAATGGCCATTTTTTAATTGGAAAAAACGTCCTCTTTCGAACCGTGCTACGCAAAAAGCTGTACTACTTTTGTGAGTCGAGATATTCGATTTTTTTCAAAATTTTGTTAGTCGAGGTCTTCAATTTTGAAAAATCGAATTTTGGCCAAAAATACATGAAAATTCTTAAAAAAATAAATGGTCATTTTTTACTTGGAAAAAACGTCCTCTTTCGAACCGTGCTACTCAAAAAGCTGTACTACTTTTGTGAGTCGAGATATTCGATTTTTTTTCAAAATTTTGTGAGTCGAGGATTCAATTTTAAAAAACCGAATTTTGGCCAAAAAAACATGAAAATTCTCAAAAAAATAAATGGCCATTTTTAAATTGGAAAAAACGTCCTCTTTCGAACCGTGCTACTCAAAAAGCTGTACTACTTTTGTGTGTCGAGATATTCGATTTTTTTTCAAAATTTTGTGAGTCGAGGTATTCAATTTTGAAAAATCGAATTTTGGCCAAAAGTACATGAAAATTCACAAAAAAATAAATGGCCATTTTTTAATTGGAAAAAACGTCCTCTTTCGAACCGTGCTACTCAAAAAGCTGTACTACTTTTGTGAGTCGAGATATTCGATTTTTTTTAAAATTTTGTGAGTCGAGGTATTCAATTTTCAAAAACCGAATTTTGGCCAAAAAACATGAAAATTTTCAAAAAAATAAATGGCCATTTTTTAATTGAAAAAAAAACGTCCTCTTTCGAACCGTGCTACTCAAAAAGCTGTACTACTTTTGTGAGTCGAGATATTCGATTTTTTTCAAAATTTTGTGAGTCGCGGTATTCAATTTTGAAAAATCGAATTTTGGCCAAAAATACATGAAAATTCTCAAAAAAATAAATGGCCATTTTTTAATTGGAAAAAACGTCCTCTTTCGAACCGTGCTACTCAAAAAGCTGTACTACTTTTCTGAGTCGAGATATTCGATTTTTTTCAAAATTTTGTGAGTCGAGGTATTCAATTTTGAAAAATCGAATTTTGGCCAAAAATACATGAAAATTCTCAAAAAAATAAATGGCCATTTTTTAATTGGAAAAAACGTCCTCTTTCGAACCGTGCTACTCAAAAAGCTGTACTACTTTTGTGAGTCGAGATATTAGATTTTTTTCAAAATTTTGTGAGTCGAGGTATTCAATTTTGAAAAACCGAATTTTGGCCAATAAAACATGAAAAAACCCAAAAAAAATAAATGGCCATTTTTTAATTGGAAAAAACGTCCTCTTTCGAACCGTGCTACTCAAAAAGCTGTACTACTTTTCTGAGTCGAGATATTCATTATTTTTTTCAAAATTTTGTGAGTCGAGGTATTCAATTTTGAAAAATCGAATTTTGGCCAAAAGTACATGAAAATTCACAAAAAAATAAATGGCCATTTTTTAATTGGAAAAAACTTCCTCTTTCGAACCGTGCTACTCAAAAAGCTGTACTACTTTTGTGAGTCGAGATATTCGATTTTTTAAAAATTTTGTGAGTCGAGGTATTCAATTTTGAAAAATCGAATTTTGGCCAAAAATACATGAAAACTCTCAAAAAAATAAATGGCCATTTTTTAATTGGAAAAAACGTCCTCTTTCGAACCGTGCTACGCAAAAAGCTGTACTACTTTTGTGAGTCGAGATATTCGATTTTTTTCAAAATTTTGTTAGTCGAGGTCTTCAATTTTGAAAAATCGAATTTTGGCCAAAAATACATGAAAATTCTTAAAAAAATAAATGGTCATTTTTTACTTGGAAAAAACGTCCTCTTTCGAACCGTGCTACTCAAAAAGCTGTACTACTTTTGTGAGTCGAGATATTCGATTTTTTTTCAAAATTTTGTGAGTCGAGGATTCAATTTTAAAAAACCGAATTTTGGCCAAAAAAACATGAAAATTGTCAAAAAAATAAATGGCCATTTTTAAATTGGAAAAAACGTCCTCTTTCGAACCGTGCTACTCAAAAAGCTGTACTACTTTTGTGTGTCGAGATATTCGATTTTTTTCAAAATTTTGTGAGTCGAGGTATTCAATTTTGAAAAATCGAATTTTGGCCAAAAGTACATGAAAATTCACAAAAAAATAAATGGCCATTTTTTAATTGGAAAAAACGTCCTCTTTCGAACCGTGCTACTCAAAAAGCTGTACTACTTTTGTGAGTCGAGATATTCGATTTTTTTTAAAATTTTGTGAGTCGAGGTATTCAATTTTCAAAAACCGAATTTTGGCCAAAAAACATGAAAATTTTCAAAAAAATAAATGGCCATTTTTTAATTGAAAAAAAACGTCCTCTTTCGAACCGTGCTACTCAAAAAGCTGTACTACTTTTGTGAGTCGAGATATTCGATTTTTTTAAAAATTTTGTGAGTCGAGGTATTCAATTTTGAAAAATCGAATTTTGGCCAAAAATACATGAAAATTCTCAAAAAAATAAATGGCCATTTTTTCATTGGAAAAAACGTCCTCTTTCGAACCGTGCTACTCAAAAAGCTGTACTACTTTTCTGAGTCGAGATATTCGATTTTTTTCAAAATTTTGTGAATCGATGTATTCAATTTTGAAAAATCGAATTTTGGCCAAAAATACATGAAAATTCTTAAAAAAATAAATGGTCATTTTTTAATTGGAAAAAACGTCCTCTTTCGAACCGTGCTACTCAAAAAGCTGTACTACTTTTCTGAGTCGAGATATTCGATTTTTTTCAAAATTTTGTGAGTCGAGGTATTCAATTTTAAAAAACCGAATTTTGGCCAAAAAAACATCAAAATTCTCAAAAAAATAAATGGCCATTTTTTAATTGGAAAAAACGTCCTCTTTCGAACCGTGCTACTCAAAAAGCTGTACTACTTTTGTGAGTCGAGATATTCGAATTTTTTCAAAATTTTGTGAGTCGAGGTATTCAATTTTGAAAAATCAAATTTTGGCCAAAAATACATGAAAATTCACAAAAAAATAAATGTCCATTTTTTAATTGGAAAAAACGTCCTCTTTCGAACCGTGCTACTCAAAAAGCTGTACTACTTTTGTGAGTCGAGATATTAGATTTATTTCAAAATTTTGTGAGTCGAGGTATTCAATTTTGAAAAATCGAATTTTGGCCAAAAATACATGAAAATTCTCAAAAAAATAACTGGCCATTTTTTAATTGGAAAAAACGTCCTCTTTCGAACCGTGCTACGCAAAAAGTTGTACTACTTTTGTGAGTCGAGATATTCGATTTTTTTCAAAATTTTGTGAGTCGAGGATTCAATTTTAAAAAACCGAATTTTGGCCAAAAAACATGAAAATTCTCAAAAAAATAAATGGCCATTTTTTAATTGGAAAAAACGTCCTTTTTCGAACCGTGCTACTCAAAAAGCTGTACTACTTTTGTGTGTCGAGATATTAGATTTTTTTCAAAATTTTGTGAGTCGAGGTATTCAATTTTGAAAAATCGAATTTTGGCCAAAAATACATGAAAATTCTTAAAAAAATAAATGGCCATTTTTTAATTGCAAAAAATGTCCTCTTTCGAACCGTGCTACCCAAAAAGCTGTACTACTTTTGTGAGTCGAGATATTCCATGTTTTTCAAAATTTTGTGAGTCGAGGTATTCAATTTTGAAAAATCGAATTTTGGCCAAAAATACATGAAAATTCTCAAAAAAATAAATGGCCATTTTTTAATTGGAAAAAACATCCTCTTTCGAACCGTGCTACTCAAAAAGCTGTACTACTTTTGTGAGTCGAGATATTCGATTTTTTTCAAAATTTTGTGAATCGAGGTATTCAATTTTGAAAAATCGAATTTTGGCCAAAAATACATGAAAATTCTCAAAAAAATAAATGGCCATTTTTTAATTGGAAAAAACGTCCTCTTTCGAACCGTGCTACTCAAAAAGCTGTACTACTTTTCTGAGTCGAGATATTCGATATTTTTCAAAATTTTGTGAGTCGAGGTATTCAATTTTGAACAATCGAATTTTGGCCAAAAATACATGAAAATTCTCAAAAAAATAAATGGCCATTTTTTTATTGGAAAAAACGTCCTCTTTCGAACCGTGCTACGCAAAAAGCTGTACTACTTTTGTGAGTCGAGATATTCGATTTTTTTCAAAATTTTGTGAGTCGAGGTATTCAATTTTGAAAAATCGAATTTTGGCCAAAAATACATGAAAATTCTTAAAAAAATAAATGGCCATTTTTTAATTGGAAAAAACTTCCTCTTTCGAACCGTGCTACTTAAAAAGCTGTACTACTTTTGTGAGTCGAGATATTAGATTTTTTTTCAAAATTTTGTGAGTCGAGGATTCAATTTTAAAAAACCGAATTTTGGCCAAAAAACATGAAAATTCTCAAAGAAATAAATGGCCATTTTTTAATTGGAAAAAACGTCCTCTTTCGAACCGTGCTACTCAAAAAGCTGTACTACTTTTGTGAGTCGAGATATTCGATTTTATTCAAAATTTTGTGTGTCGAGGTATTCAATTTTCAAAAACCGAATTTTGGCCAAAAATACATGAAAATTCTCAAAAAAATAAATGGCCATTTTTTAATTGGAAAAAACGTCCTCTTTCGAACCGTGCTACGCAAAAAGCTGTACTACTTTTGTGAGTCGAGATATTCGATTTTTTTCAAAATTTTGTTAGTCGAGGTCTTCAATTTTGAAAAATCGAATTTTGGCCAAAAATACATGAAAATTCTTAAAAAAATAAATGGTCATTTTTTACTTGGAAAAAACGTCCTCTTTCGAACCGTGCTACTCAAAAAGCTGTACTACTTTTGTGAGTCGAGATATTCGATTTTTTTTCAAAATTTTGTGAGTCGAGGATTCAATTTTAAAAAACCGAATTTTGGCCAAAAAAACATGAAAATTCTCAAAAAAATAAATGGCCATTTTTAAATTGGAAAAAACGTCCTCTTTCGAACCGTGCTACTCAAAAAGCTGTACTACTTTTGTGTGTCGAGATATTCGATTTTTTTCAAAATTTTGTGAGTCGAGGTATTCAATTTTGAAAAATCGAATTTTGGCCAAAAATACATGAAAATTCTCAAAAAAATAAATGGCCATTTTTTAATTGGAAAAAACGTCCTCTTTCGAACCGTGCTACTCAAAAAGCTGTACTACTTTTGTGAGTCGAGATATTAGATTTTTTTCAAAATTTTGTGAGTCGAGGTATTCAATTTTGAAAAACCGAATTTTGGCCAATAAAACATGAAAAAACCCAAAAAAAATAAATGGCCATTTTTTAATTGGAAAAAACGTCCTCTTTCGAACCGTGCTACTCAAAAAGCTGTACTACTTTTCTGAGTCGAGATATTCATTATTTTTTTCAAAATTTTGTGAGTCGAGGTATTCAATTTTGAAAAATCGAATTTTGGCCAAAAGTACATGAAAATCCACAAAAAAATAAATGGCCATTTTTTAATTGGAAAAAACTTCCTCTTTCGAACCGTGCTACTCAAAAAGCTGTACTACTTTTGTGAGTCGAGATATTCGATTTTTTAAAAATTTTGTGAGTCGAGGTATTCAATTTTGAAAAATCGAATTTTGGCCAAAAATACATGAAAATTCTCAAAAAAATAAATGGCCATTTTTTAATTGGAAAAAACGTCCTCTTTCGAACCGTGCTACGCAAAAAGCTGTACTACTTTTGTGAGTCGAGATATTCGATTTTTTTCAAAATTTTGTTAGTCGAGGTCTTCAATTTTGAAAAATCGAATTTTGGCCAAAAATACATGAAAATTCTTAAAAAAATAAATGGTCATTTTTTACTTGGAAAAAACGTCCTCTTTCGAACCGTGCTACTCAAAAAGCTGTACTACTTTTGTGAGTCGAGATATTCGATTTTTTTTCAAAATTTTGTGAGTCGAGGATTCAATTTTAAAAAACCGAATTTTGGCCAAAAAACATGAAAATTGTCAAAAAAATAAATGGCCATTTTTAAATTGGAAAAAACGTCCTCTTTCGAACCGTGCTACTCAAAAAGCTGTACTACTTTTGTGTGTCGAGATATTCGATTTTTTTCAAAATTTTGTGAGTCGAGGTATTCAATTTTGAAAAATCGAATTTTGGCCAAAAGTACATGAAAATTCACAAAAAAATAAATGGCCATTTTTTAATTGGAAAAAACGTCCTCTTTCGAACCGTGCTACTCAAAAAGCTGTACTACTTTTGTGAGTCGAGATATTCGATTTTTTTTAAAATTTTGTGAGTCGAGGTATTCAATTTTCAAAAACCGAATTTTGGCCAAAAAACATGAAAATTTTCAAAAAAATAAATGGCCATTTTTTAATTGAAAAAAAACGTCCTCTTTCGAACCGTGCTACTCAAAAAGCTGTACTACTTTTGTGAGTCGAGATATTCGATTTTTTTAAAAATTTTGTGAGTCGAGGTATTCAATTTTGAAAAATCGAATTTTGGCCAAAAATACATGAAAATTCTCAAAAAAATAAATGGCCATTTTTTCATTGGAAAAAACGTCCTCTTTCGAACCGTGCTACTCAAAAAGCTGTACTACTTTTCTGAGTCGAGATATTCGATTTTTTTCAAAATTTTGTGAATCGATGTATTCAATTTTGAAAAATCGAATTTTGGCCAAAAATACATGAAAATTCTTAAAAAAATAAATGGTCATTTTTTAATTGGAAAAAACGTCCTCTTTCGAACCGTGCTACTCAAAAAGCTGTACTACTTTTCTGAGTCGAGATATTCGATTTTTTTCAAAATTTTGTGAGTCGAGGTATTCAATTTTAAAAAACCGAATTTTGGCCAAAAAAACATCAAAATTCTCAAAAAAATAAATGGCCATTTTTTAATTGGAAAAAACGTCCTCTTTCGAACCGTGCTACTCAAAAAGCTGTACTACTTTTGTGAGTCGAGATATTCGAATTTTTTCAAAATTTTGTGAGTCGAGGTATTCAATTTTGAAAAATCAAATTTTGGCCAAAAATACATGAAAATTCACAAAAAAATAAATGTCCATTTTTTAATTGGAAAAAACGTCCTCTTTCGAACCGTGCTACTCAAAAAGCTGTACTACTTTTGTGAGTCGAGATATTAGATTTATTTCAAAATTTTGTGAGTCGAGGTATTCAATTTTGAAAAATCGAATTTTGGCCAAAAATACATGAAAATTCTCAAAAAAATAACTGGCCATTTTTTAATTGGAAAAAACGTCCTCTTTCGAACCGTGCTACGCAAAAAGTTGTACTACTTTTGTGAGTCGAGATATTCGATTTTTTTCAAAATTTTGTGAGTCGAGGATTCAATTTTAAAAAACCGAATTTTGGCCAAAAAACATGAAAATTCTCAAAAAAATAAATGGCCATTTTTTAATTGGAAAAAACGTCCTTTTTCGAACCGTGCTACTCAAAAAGCTGTACTACTTTTGTGTGTCGAGATATTAGATTTTTTTCAAAATTTTGTGAGTCGAGGTATTCAATTTTGAAAAATCGAATTTTGGCCAAAAATACATGAAAATTCTTAAAAAAATAAATGGCCATTTTTTAATTGCAAAAAATGTCCTCTTTCGAACCGTGCTACCCAAAAAGCTGTACTACTTTTGTGAGTCGAGATATTCCATGTTTTTCAAAATTTTGTGAGTCGAGGTATTCAATTTTGAAAAATCGAATTTTGGCCAAAAATACATGAAAATTCTCAAAAAAATAAATGGCCATTTTTTAATTGGAAAAAACATCCTCTTTCGAACCGTGCTACTCAAAAAGCTGTACTACTTTTGTGAGTCGAGATATTCGATTTTTTTCAAAATTTTGTGAATCGAGGTATTCAATTTTGAAAAATCGAATTTTGGCCAAAAATACATGAAAATTCTCAAAAAAATAAATGGCCATTTTTTAATTGGAAAAAACGTCCTCTTTCGAACCGTGCTACTCAAAAAGCTGTACTACTTTTCTGAGTCGAGATATTCGATATTTTTCAAAATTTTGTGAGTCGAGGTATTCAATTTTGAACAATCGAATTTTGGCCAAAAATACATGAAAATTCTCAAAAAAATAAATGGCCATTTTTTTATTGGAAAAAACGTCCTCTTTCGAACCGTGCTACGCAAAAAGCTGTACTACTTTTGTGAGTCGAGATATTCGATTTTTTTCAAAATTTTGTGAGTCGAGGTATTCAATTTTGAAAAATCGAATTTTGGCCAAAAATACATGAAAATTCTTAAAAAAATAAATGGCAATTTTTTAATTGGAAAAAACTTCCTCTTTCGAACCGTGCTACTTAAAAAGCTGTACTACTTTTGTGAGTCGAGATATTAGATTTTTTTTCAAAATTTTGTGAGTCGAGGATTCAATTTTAAAAAACCGAATTTTGGCCAAAAAACATGAAAATTCTCAAAGAAATAAATGGCCATTTTTTAATTGGAAAAAACGTCCTCTTTCGAACCGTGCTACTCAAAAAGCTGTACTACTTTTGTGAGTCGAGATATTCGATTTTATTCAAAATTTTGTGTGTCGAGGTATTCAATTTTCAAAAACCGAATTTTGGCCAAAAATACATGAAAATTCTCAAAAAAATAAATGGCCATTTTTTAATTGGAAAAAACGTCCTCTTTCGAACCGTGCTACGCAAAAAGCTGTACTACTTTTGTGAGTCGAGATATTCGATTTTTTTCAAAATTTTGTTAGTCGAGGTCTTCAATTTTGAAAAATCGAATTTTGGCCAAAAATACATGAAAATTCTTAAAAAAATAAATGGTCATTTTTTACTTGGAAAAAACGTCCTCTTTCGAACCGTGCTACTCAAAAAGCTGTACTACTTTTGTGAGTCGAGATATTCGATTTTTTTTCAAAATTTTGTGAGTCGAGGATTCAATTTTAAAAAACCGAATTTTGGCCAAAAAAACATGAAAATTCTCAAAAAAATAAATGGCCATTTTTAAATTGGAAAAAACGTCCTCTTTCGAACCGTGCTACTCAAAAAGCTGTACTACTTTTGTGTGTCGAGATATTCGATTTTTTTCAAAATTTTGTGAGTCGAGGTATTCAATTTTGAAAAATCGAATTTTGGCCAAAAGTACATGAAAATTCACAAAAAAATAAATGGCCATTTTTTAATTGGAAAAAACGTCCTCTTTCGAACCGTGCTACTCAAAAAGCTGTACTACTTTTGTGAGTCGAGATATTCGATTTTTTTTAAAATTTTGTGAGTCGAGGTATTCAATTTTCAAAAACCGAATTTTGGCCAAAAAACATGAAAATTTTCAAAAAAATAAATGGCCATTTTTTAATTGAAAAAAAACGTCCTCTTTCGAACCGTGCTACTCAAAAAGCTGTACTACTTTTGTGAGTCGAGATATTCGATTTTTTTCAAAATTTTGTGAGTCGAGGTATTCAATTTTGAAAAATCGAATTTTGGCCAAAAATACATGAAAATTCTCAAAAAAATAAATGGCCATTTTTTCATTGGAAAAAACGTCCTCTTTCGAACCGTGCTACTCAAAAAGCTGTACTACTTTTCTGAGTCGAGATATTCGATTTTTTTCAAAATTTTGTGAATCGATGTATTCAATTTTGAAAAATCGAATTTTGGCCAAAAATACATGAAAATTCTTAAAAAAATAAATGGTCATTTTTTAATTGGAAAAAACGTCCTCTTTCGAACCGTGCTACCTAAAAAGCTGTACTACTTTTGTGAGTCGAGATATTCGATTTTTTTCAAAATTTTGTGAGTCGAGGTATTAAATTTTAAAAAACCGAATTTTGGCCAAAAAAACATCAAAATTCTCAAAAAAATAAATGGCCATTTTTTAATTGGAAAAAACGTCCTCTTTCGAACCGTGCTACTCAAAAAGCTGTACTACTTTTGTGAGTCGAGATATTCGAATTTTTTCAAAATTTTGTGAGTCGAGGTATTCAATTTTGAAAAATCAAATTTTGGCCAAAAATACATGAAAATTCACAAAAAAATAAATGTCCATTTTTTAATTGGAAAAAACGTCCTCTTTCGAACCGTGCTACTCAAAAAGCTGTACTACTTTTGTGAGTCGAGATATTAGATTTATTTCAAAATTTTGTGAGTCGAGGTATTCAATTTTGAAAAATCGAATTTTGGCCAAAAATACATGAAAATTCTCAAAAAAATAAATGGCCATTTTTTAATTGGAAAAAACGTCCTCTTTCGAACCGTGCTACTCAAAAAGCTGTACTACTTTTGTGAGTCGAGATATTCGATTTTTTTCAAAATTTTGTGAATCGAGGTATTCAATTTTGAAAAAACGAATTTTGGCCAAAAATACATGAAAATTCTCAAAAAAATAAATGGCCATTTTTTAATTGGAAAAAACGTCCTCTTTCGAACCGTGCTACTCAAAAAGCTGTACTACTTTTCTGAGTCGAGATATTCGATATTTTTCAAAATTTTGTGAGTCGAGGTATTCAATTTTGAAAAATCGAATTTTGGCCAAAAATACATGAAAATTCTCAAAAAAATAACTGGCCATTTTTTAATTGGAAAAAACGTCCTCTTTCGAACCGTGCTACGCAAAAAGTTGTACTACTTTTGTGAGTCGAGATATTCGATTTTTTTCAAAATTTTGTGAGTCGAGGATTCAATTTTAAAAAACCGAATTTTGGCCAAAAAACATGAAAATTCTCAAAAAAATAAATGGCCATTTTTTAATTGGAAAAAACGTCCTTTTTCGAACCGTGCTACTCAAAAAGCTGTACTACTTTTGTGTGTCGAGATATTAGATTTTTTTCAAAATTTTGTGAGTCGAGGTATTCAATTTTGAAAAATCGAATTTTGGCCAAAAATACATGAAAATTCTTAAAAAAATAAATGGCCATTTTTTAATTGCAAAAAATGTCCTCTTTCGAACCGTGCTACCCAAAAAGCTGTACTACTTTTGTGAGTCGAGATATTCCATGTTTTTCAAAATTTTGTGAGTCGAGGTATTCAATTTTGAAAAATCGAATTTTGGCCAAAAATACATGAAAATTCTCAAAAAAATAAATGGCCATTTTTTAATTGGAAAAAACATCCTCTTTCGAACCGTGCTACTCAAAAAGCTGTACTACTTTTGTGAGTCGAGATATTCGATTTTTTTCAAAATTTTGTGAATCGAGGTATTCAATTTTGAAAAATCGAATTTTGGCCAAAAATACATGAAAATTCTCAAAAAAATAAATGGCCATTTTTTAATTGGAAAAAACGTCCTCTTTCGAACCGTGCTACTCAAAAAGCTGTACTACTTTTCTGAGTCGAGATATTCGATATTTTTCAAAATTTTGTGAGTCGAGGTATTCCATTTTGAACAATCGAATTTTGGCCAAAAATACATGAAAATTCTCAAAAAAAAAAATGGCCATTTTTTTATTGGAAAAAACGTCCTCTTTCGAACCGTGCTACGCAAAAAGCTGTACTACTTTTGTGAGTCGAGATATTCGATTTTTTTCAAAATTTTGTGAGTCGAGGTATTCAATTTTGAAAAATCGAATTTTGGCCAAAAATACATGAAAATTCTTAAAAAAATAAATGGCCATTTGTTAATTGGAAAAAACTTCCTCTTTCGAACCGTGCTACTTAAAAAGCTGTACTACTTTTGTGAGTCGAGATATTAGATTTTTTTTCAAAATTTTGTGAGTCGAGGATTCAATTTTAAAAAACCGAATTTTGGCCAAAAAACATGAAAATTCTCAAAGAAATAAATGGCCATTTTTTAATTGGAAAAAACGTCCTCTTTCGAACCGTGCTACTCAAAAAGCTGTACTACTTTTGTGAGTCGAGATATTCGATTTTATTCAAAATTTTGTGTGTCGAGGTATTCAATTTTCAAAAACCGAATTTTGGCCAAAAAACATGAAAATTTCCAAAAAAAAATGGCCATTTTTTAATTGGAAAAAACGTCCTCTTTCGAACCATGCTACTCAAAAAGCTGTACTACTTTTTGAGTCGAGATAGTCGATTTTTTTCAAAATTTTGTGAGTCGAGGTATTCAATTTTGAAAAATCGAATTTTGGCCAAAAATACATGAAAATTCTCAAAAAAATAAATGGCCATTTTTAATTGGAAAAAACATCCTCTTTCGAACCGTGCTACTCAAAAAGCTGTACTACTTTTGTGAGTCGAGATATTCGATTTTTTTCAAAATTTTGTGAATCGAGGTATTCAATTTTGAAAAATCGAATTTTGGCCAAAAATACATGAAAATTCTCAAAAAAATAAATGGCCATTTTTTAATTGGAAAAAACGTCCTCTTTCGAACCGTGCTACTCAAAAAGCTGTACTACTTTTCTGAGTCGAGATATTCGATATTTTTCAAAATTTTGTGAGTCGAGGTATTCCATTTTGAACAATCGAATTTTGGCCAAAAATACATGAAAATTCTCAAAAAAAAAAATGGCCATTTTTTTATTGGAAAAAACGTCCTCTTTCGAACCGTGCTACGCAAAAAGCTGTACTACTTTTGTGAGTCGAGATATTCGATTTTTTTCAAAATTTTGTGAGTCGAGGTATTCAATTTTGAAAAATCGAATTTTGGCCAAAAATACATGAAAATTCTTAAAAAAATAAATGGCCATTTGTTAATTGGAAAAAACTTCCTCTTTCGAACCGTGCTACTTAAAAAGCTGTACTACTTTTGTGAGTCGAGATATTAGATTTTTTTTCAAAATTTTGTGAGTCGAGGATTCAATTTTAAAAAACCGAATTTTGGCCAAAAAACATGAAAATTCTCAAAGAAATAAATGGCCATTTTTTAATTGGAAAAAACGTCCTCTTTCGAACCGTGCTACTCAAAAAGCTGTACTACTTTTGTGAGTCGAGATATTCGATTTTATTCAAAATTTTGTGTGTCGAGGTATTCAATTTTCAAAAACCGAATTTTGGCCAAAAATACATGAAAATTTCCAAAAAAAAATGGCCATTTTTTAATTGGAAAAAACGTCCTCTTTCGAACCATGCTACTCAAAAAGCTGTACTACTTTTTGAGTCGAGATAGTCGATTTTTTTCAAAATTTTGTGAGTCGAGGTATTCAATTTTGAAAAATCGAATTTTGGCCAAAAATACATGAAAATTCTCAAAAAAATAAATGGCCATTTTTTAATTGGAAAAAACATCCTCTTTCGAACCGTGCTACTCAAAAAGCTGTACTACTTTTGTGAGTCGAGATATTCGATTTTTTTCAAAATTTTGTGAATCGGGGTATTCAATTTTGAAAAATCGAATTTTGGCCAAAAATACATGAAAATTCTCAAAAAAATAAATGGCCATTTTTTAATTGGAAAAAACGTCCTCTTTCGAACCGTGCTACTCAAAAAGCTGTACTACTTTTCTGAGTCGAGATATTCGATATTTTTCAAAATTTTGTGAGTCGAGGTATTCAATTTTGAAAAATCGAATTTTGGCCAAAAATACATGAAAATTCTCAAAAAAATAAATGGCCATTTTTTTATTGGAAAAAACGTTCTCTTTCGAACCGTGCTACGCAAAAAGCTGTACTACTTTTGTGAGTCGAGATATTCGATTTTTTTCAAAATTTTGTGAGTCGAGGTATTCAATTTTGAAAAATCGAATTTTGGCCAAAAATACATGAAAATTCTTAAAAAAATAAATGGCCA
The DNA here is from genome assembly GCA_958299815.1 of Sarcophaga carnaria. Taxonomy (NCBI): domain Eukaryota; kingdom Metazoa; phylum Arthropoda; class Insecta; order Diptera; family Sarcophagidae; genus Sarcophaga; species Sarcophaga carnaria. Next base: position 32,057,172 of record OY283151.1, read on the forward strand.
TTTTTTAATTGGAAAAAACTTCCTCTTTCGAACCGTGCTACTTAAAAAGCTGTACTACTTTTGTGAGTCGAGATATTAGATTTTTTTTCAAAATTTTGTGAGTCGAGGATTCAATTTTAAAAAACCGAATTTTGGCCAAAAAACATGAAAATTCTCAAAGAAATAAATGGCCATTTTTTAATTGGAAAAAACGTCCTCTTTCGAACCGTGCTACTCAAAAAGCTGTACTACTTTTGTGTGTCGAGATATTAGATTTTTTTCAAAATTTTGTGAGTCGAGGTATTCAATTTTAAAAAATCGAATTTTGGCCAAAAGTACATGAAAATTCACAAAAAAATGAATGGCCATTTTTTAATTGGAAAAAACGTCCTCTTTCGAACCGTGCTACTCAAAAAGCTGTACTACTTTTGTGAGTCGAGATATTCGATTTTATTCAAAATTTTGTGTGTCGAGGTATTCAATTTTCAAAAACCGAATTTTGGCCAAAAAACATGAAAATTTTCAAAAAAATAAATGGCCATTTTTTAATTGGAAAAAACGTCCTCTTTCGAACCGTGCTACTCAAAAAGCTGTACTACTTTTTGAGTCGAGATAGTCGATTTTTTTCAAAATTTTGTGAGTCGAGGTATTCAATTTTGAAAAACCGAATTTTGGCCAATAAAACATGAAAATTCTCAAAAAAATAAATGGCCATTTTTTAATTGGAAAAAACGTCCTCTTTCGAACCGTGCTACTCAAAAAGCTGTACTACTTTTGTGAGTCGAGATATTCGATATTTTTCAAAATTTTGTGAGTCGAGGTATTCAATTTTGAAATATCGAATTTTGGCCAAAAATACATGAAAATTCTCAAAAAAATAAATGGCCATTTTTTAATTGGAAAAAACGTCCTCTTTCGAACCGTGCTACGCAAAGAGCTGTACTACTTTTGTGAGTCGAGATATTAGATTTTTTTCAAAATTTTGTGAGTCGAGGTATTCAATTTTGAAAAATCGAATTTTGGCCAAAAATACATGAAAATTCTTAAAAAAATAAATGGCCATTTTTTAATTGGAAAAAATGTCCTCTCTCGAACCGTGCTACCAAAAAGCTGTACTACTTTTGTGAGTCGAGATATTCCATGTTTTTCAAAATTTTGTGAGTCGAGGTATTCAATTTTGAAAAATCGAATTTTGGCCAAAAATACATGAAAATTCTCAAAAAAATAAATGGCCATTTTTTAATTGGAAAAAACATCCTCTTTCGAACCGTGCTACTCAAAAAGCTGTACTACTTTTGTGAGTCGAGATATTCGATTTTTTTCAAAATTTTGTGAATCGAGGTATTCAATTTTGAAAAATCGAATTTTGGCCAAAAATACATGAAAATTCTCAAAAAAATAAATGGCCATTTTTTAATTGGAAAAAACGTCCTCTTTCGAACCGTGCTACTCAAAAAGCTGTACTACTTTTCTGAGTCGAGATATTCGATAATTTTCAAAATTTTGTGAGTCGAGGTATTCAATTTTGAAAAATCGAATTTTGGCCAAAAATACATGAAAATTCTCAAAAAAATAAATGGCCATTTTTTTTATTGGAAAAAACGTCCTCTTTCGAACCGTGCTACGCAAAAAGCTGTACTACTTTTGTGAGTCGAGATATTCGATTTTTTTCAAAATTTTGTGAGTCGAGGTATTCAATTTTGAAAAATCGAATTTTGGCCAAAAATACATGAAAATTCTTAAAAAAATAAATGGCCATTTTTTAATTGGAAAAAACTTCCTCTTTCGAACCGTGCTACTTAAAAAGCTGTACTACTTTTGTGAGTCGAGATATTAGATTTTTTTTCAAAATTTTGTGAGTCGAGGATTCAATTTTAAAAAACCGAATTTTGGCCAAAAAACATGAAAATTCTCAAAAAAATAAATGGCCATTTTTTAATTGGAAAAAACGTCCTCTTTCGAACCGTGCTACTCAAAAAGCTGTACTACTTTTGTGTGTCGAGATATTAGATTTTTTTCAAAATTTTGTGAGTCGAGGTATTCAATTTTGAAAAATCGAATTTTGGCCAAAAGTACATGAAAAGTCACAAAAAAATAAATGGCCATTTTTTAATTGGAAAAAACGTCCTCTTTCGAACCGTGCTACTCAAAAAGCTGTACTACTTTTGTGAGTCGAGATATTCGATTTTATTCAAAATTTTGTGTGTCGAGGTATTCAATTTTCAAAAACCGAATTTTGGCCAAAAAACATGAAAATTTTCAAAAAAATAAATGGCCATTTTTTAATTGGAAAAAACGTCCTTTTTCGAACCGTGCTACTCAAAAAGCTGTACTACTTTTTGAGTCGAGATAGTCGATTTTTTTCAAAATTTTGTGAGTCGAGGTATTCAATTTTGAAAAACCGAATTTTGGCCAATAAAACATGAAAATTCTCAAAAAAATAAATGGCCATTTTTTAATTGGAAAAAACGTCCTCTTTCGAACCGTGCTACTCAAAAAGCTGTACTACTTTTGTGAGTCGAGATATTCGATATTTTTCAAAATTTTGTGAGTCGAGGTATTCAATTTTGAAATATCGAATTTTGGCCAAAAATACATGAAAATTCTCAAAAAAATAAATGGCCATTTTTTAATTGGAAAAACGTCCTCTTTCGAACCGTGCTACGCAAAAAGCTGTACTACTTTTGTGAGTCGAGATATTCGATTTTTTTCAAAATTTTATGAGTCGAGGTATTCAATTTTGAAAAATCGAATTTTGGCCAAAAATACATGAAAATTCTTAAAAAAATAAATGGCAATTTTTTAATTGGAAAAAACGTCCTCTTTCGAACCGTGCTACTTAAAAAGCTGTACTACTTTTGTGAGTCGAGATATTCGATTTTTTTCAAAATTTTGTGAGTCGAGGATTCAATTTTGAAAAATCGAATTTTGGCCAAAAATACATGAAAATTCTCAAAAAAATAAATGGCCATTTTTTAATTGGAAAAAACGTCCTCTTTCGAACCGTGCTACTCAAAAAGCTGTACTACTTTTGTGAGTCGAGATATTCGATTTTTTTCAAAATTTTGTGAATCGAGGTATTCAATTTTGAAAAATCGAATTTTGGCCAAAAATACATGAAAATTCTCAAAAAAATAACTGGCCATTTTTTAATTGGAAAAAACGTCCTCTTTCGAACCGTGCTACGCAAAAAGTTGTACTACTTTTGTGAGTCGAGATATTCGATTTTTTTCAAAATTTTGTGTGTCGAGGTATTCAATTTTCAAAAACCGAATTTTGGCCAAAAAACATGAAAATTTCCAAAAAAAAATGGCCATTTTTTAATTGGAAAAAACGTCCTCTTTCGAACCATGCTACTCAAAAAGCTGTACTACTTTTTGAGTCGAGATAGTCGATTTTTTTCAAAAGTTTGTGAGTCGAGGTATTCAATTTTGAAATATCGAATTTTGGCCAAAAATACATGAAAATTCTCAAAAAAATAAATGGCCATTTTTTAATTGGAAAAAACGTCCTCTTTCGAACCGTGCTACGCAAAAAGCTGTACTACTTTTGTGAGTCGAGATATTAGATTTTTTTCAAAATTTTGTGAGTCGAGGTATTCAATTTTGAAAAATCGAATTTTGGCCAAAAATACATGAAAATTCTTAAAAAAATAAATGGCAATTTTTTAATTGGAAAAAACGTCCTCTTTCGAACCGTGCTACTTAAAAAGCTGTACTACTTTTGTGAGTCGAGATATTCGATTTTTTTCAAAATTTTGTGAATCGAGGTATTCAATCTTGAAAAAACGAATTTTGGCCAAAAATACATGAAAATTCTCAAAAAAATAAATGGCCATTTTTTAATTGGAAAAAACGTCCTCTTTCGAACCGTGCTACTCAAAAAGCTGTACTACTTTTCTGAGTCGAGATATTCGATTTTTTTCAAAATTTTGTGAGTCGAGGTATTCAATTTTGAAAAATCGAATTTTGGCCAAAAATACATGAAAATTCTTAAAAAAATAAATGGCCATTTTTTAATTGGAAAAAATGTCCTCTTTCGAACCGTGCTACTCAAAAAGCTGTACTACTTTTCTGAGTCGAGATATTCGATATTTTTCAAAATTTTGTGAGTCGAGGTATTCAATTTTGAAAAATCGAATTTTGGCCAAAAATACATGAAAATTCTCAAAAAAATAACTGGCCATTTTTTAATTGGAAAAAACGTCCTCTTTCGAACCGTGCTACGCAAAAAGTTGTACTACTTTTGTGAGTCGAGATATTCGATTTTTTTCAAAATTTTGTGAGTCGAGGTATTCAATTTTGAAAAATCGAATTTTGGCCAAAAATACATGAAAATTCTTAAAAAAATAAATGGCCATTTTTTAATTGGAAAAAACGTCCTCTTTCGAACCGTGCTACTTAAAAAGCTGTACTACTTTTGTGAGTCGAGATATTCGAAATTTTTCAAAATTTTGTGAGTCGAGGATTCAATTCTCAAAAAAATAAATGGCCATTTTTTAATTGGAAAAAAACGTCCTTTTTCGAACCGTGCTACTCAAAAAGCTGTACTACTTTTGTGTGTCGAGATATTAGATTTTTTTCAAAATTTTGTGAGTCGAGGTATTCAATTTTGAAAAATCGAATTTTGGCCAAAAATACATGAAAATTCTTAAAAAAATAAATGGCCATTTTTTAATTGGAAAAAATGTCCTCTTTCGAACCGTGCTACCCAAAAAGCTGTACTACTTTTGTGAGTCGAGATATTCCATGTTTTTCAAAATTTTGTGAGTCGAGGTATTCAATTTTGAAAAATCGAATTTTGGCCAAAAATACATGAAAATTCTCAAAAAAATAAATGGCCATTTTTTAATTGGAAAAAACGTCCTCTTTCGAACGGTGCTACCCAAAAAGCTGTACTACTTTTGTGAGTCGAGATATTCGATGTTTTTCAAAATTTTGTGAGTCGAGGTATTCAATTTTGAAAAATCGAATTTTGGCCAAAAGTACAAGAAAATTCACAAAAAATAAATGGCCATTTTTTAATTGGAAAAAACGTCCTCTTTCGAACCGTGCTACTCAAAAAGCTGTACTACTTTTGTGAGTCGAGATATTCGAATTTTTTCAAAATTTTGTGAGTCGAGGTATTCAATTTTCAAAAACCGAATTTTGGCCAAAAAACATGAAAATTTTCAAAAAAATAAATGGCCATTTTTTAATTGGAAAAAACGTCCTCTTTCGAACCGTGCTCCTCAAAAAGCTGTACTACTTTTGTGAGTCGAGATATTCGATTTTTTTCAAAATTTTGTGAGTCGAGGTATTCAATTTTGAAAAATCGAATTTTGGCCAAAAATACATTAAAATTCTCAAAAAAATAAATGGCCATTTTTTAATTGGAAAAAACGCCCTCTTTCGAACCGTGCTACTCGAAAAGCTGTACTATTTTTCTGAGTCGAGATATTCGATTTTTTTCAAAATTTTGTGAGTCGAGGTATTCAATTTTGAAAAATCGAATTTTGGCCAAAAATACGTGAAAATTCTCAAAAAAATAAATGGCCATTTTTTAATTGGAAAAAACGTCCTCTTTCGAACCGTGCTACTCAAAATGCTGTACTACTTTTGTGAGTCGAGATATTCGAATTTTTTCAAAATTTTGTGAGTCGAGGTATTCAATTTTGAAAAATCGAATTTTGGCCAAAAATACATGAAAATTCACAAAAAAATAAATGGCCATTTTTTAATTGGAAAAAACGTCCTCTTTCGAACCGTGCTACTCAAAAAGCTGTACTACCTTTGTGAGTCGAGATATTCGATTTTTTTCAAAATTTTGTGAGTCGAGGATTCAATTTTAAAAAACCGAATTTTGGCCAAAAAACATGAAAATTCTCAAAAAAATAAATGGCCATTTTTTAATTGGAAAAAACGTCCTTTTTCGAACCGTGCTACTCAAAAAGCTGTACTACTTTTGTGTGTCGAGATATTAGATTTTTTTCAAAATTTTGTGAGTCGAGGTATTCAATTTTGAAAAATCGAATTTTGGCCAAAAATACATGAAAATTCTTAAAAAAATAAATGGCCATTTTTAATTGGAAAAAATGTCCTCTTTCGAACCGTGCTACCCAAAAAGCTGTACTACTTTTGTGAGTCGAGATATTCCATGTTTTTCAAAATTTTGTGAGTCGAGGTATTCAATTTTGAAAAATCGAATTTTGGCCAAAAATACATGAAAATTCTCAAAAAAATAAATGGCCATTTTTTAATTGGAAAAAACGTCCTCTTTCGAACGGTGCTACCCAAAAAGCTGTACTACTTTTGTGAGTCGAGATATTCGATGTTTTTCAAAATTTTGTGAGTCGAGGTATTCAATTTTGAAAAATCGAATTTTGGCCAAAAGTACATGAAAATTCACAAAAAATAAATGGCCATTTTTTAATTGGAAAAAACGTCCTCTTTCGAACCGTGCTACTCAAAAAGCTGTACTACTTTTGTGAGTCGAGATATTCGAATTTTTTCAAAATTTTGTGAGTCGAGGTATTCAATTTTCAAAAACCGAATTTTGGCCAAAAAACATGAAAATTTTCAAAAAAATAAATGGCCATTTTTTAATTGGAAAAAACGTCCTCTTTCGAACCGTGCTCCTCAAAAAGCTGTACTACTTTTGTGAGTCGAGATATTCGATTTTTTTCAAAATTTTGTGAGTCGAGGTATTCAATTTTGAAAAATCGAATTTTGGCCAAAAATACATTATAATTCTCAAAAAAATAAATGTCCATTTTTTAATTGGAAAAAACGCCCTCTTTCGAACCGTGCTACTCGAAAAGCTGTACTATTTTTCTGAGTCGAGATATTCGATTTTTTTCAAAATTTTGTGAGTCGAGGTATTCAATTTTGAAAAATCGAATTTTGGCCAAAAATACGTGAAAATTCTCAAAAAAATAAATGGCCATTTTTTAATTGGAAAAAACGTCCTCTTTCGAACCGTGCTACTCAAAATGCTGTACTACTTTTGTGAGTCGAGATATTCGAATTTTTTCAAAATTTTGTGAGTCGAGGTATTCAATTTTGAAAAATCGAATTTTGGCCAAAAATACATGAAAATTCACAAAAAAATAAATGGCCATTTTTTAATTGGAAAAAACGTCCTCTTTCGAACCGTGCTACTCAAAAAGCTGTACTACCTTTGTGAGTCGAGATATTCGATTTTTTTCAAAATTTTGTGAGTCGAGGTATTCAATTTTGCAAAACCGAATTTTGGCCAAAAAACATGAAAATTCTCAAAAAAATAAATGGCCATTTTTTAATTGGAAAAAACGTCCTCTTTCGAACCGTGCTACTCAAAAAGCTGTACTACTTTTGTGAGTCGAGATATTCGATTTTTTTTCAAAATTTTGTGAGTCGAGGTATTCAATTTTGAAAAATCGAATTTTGGCCAAAAATACATGAAAATTCTTAAAAAAATAAATGGCCATTTTTTAATTGGAAAACACGTCCTCTTTCGAACCGTGCTACCCAAAAAGCTGTACTACTTTTGTGAGTCGAGATATTCGATGTTTTTCAAAATTTTGTGAGTCGAGGTATTCAATTTTGAAAAATCGAATTTTGGCCAAAAATACATGAAAATTCTCAAAAAAATAAATGGCCATTTTTTAATTGGAAAAAACGTCCTCTTTCGAACCGTGCTACGCAAAAAGCTGTACTACTTTTGTGAGTCGAGATATTCGATTTTTTTCAAAATTTTGTGAGTCGAGGTATTCAATTTTGAAAAATCGAATTTTGGCCAAAAATACATGAAAATTCTTAAAAAAATAAATGGTCATTTTTTACTTGGAAAAAACGTCCTCTTTCGAACCGTGCTACTCAAAAAGCTGTACTACTTTTGTGAGTCGAGATATTCGATTTTTTTCAAAATTTTGTGAGTCGAGGATTCAATTTTAAAAAACCGAATTTTGGCCAAAAAAACATGAAAATTCTCAAAAAAATAAATGGCCATTTTTTAATTGGAAAAAACGTCCTCTTTCGAACCGTGCCACTCAAAAAGCTGTACTACTTTTGTGTGTCGAGATATTCGATTTTATTCAAAATTTTGTGAGTCGAGGATTCAATTTAAAAAAACCGAATTTTGGCCAAAAAAACATGAAAATTCTCAAAAAAATAAATGGCCATTTTTTAATTGGAAAAAACGTCCTCTTTCGAACCGTGCTACTCAAAATGCTGTACTACTTTTGTGTGTCGAGATATTCGATTTTTTTCAAAATTTTGTGAGTCGAGGTATTCAATTTTGAAAAATCGAATTTTGGCCAAAAGTACATGAAAATTCACAAAAAAATAAATGGCCATTTTTTAATTGGAAAAAACGTCCTCTTTCGAACCGTGCTACTCAAAAAGCTGTACTACTTTTGTGAGTCGAGATATTCGATTTTTTAAAAATTTTGTGAGTCGAGGTATTCAATTTTGAAAAATCGAATTTTGGCCAAAAATACATGAAAATTCTCAAAAAAATAAATGGCCATTTTTTAATTAGAAAAAACGTCCTCTTTCGAACCGTGCTACTCAAAAAGCTGTACTACTTTTCTGAGTCGAGATATTCGATATTTTTCAAAATTTTGTGAGTCGAGGTATTCAATTTTGAAAAATCGAATTTTGGCCAAAAATACATGAAAATTCTCAAAAAAATAAATGGCCATTTTTTAATTGGAAAAAACGTCCTCTTTCGAAGCGTGCTACGCAAAAAGCTGTACTACTTTTGTGAGTCGAGATATTCGATTTTTTTCAAAATTTTGTTAGTCGAGGTCTTCAATTTTGAAAAATCGAATTTTGGCCAAAAATACATGAAAATTCTTAAAAAAATAAATGGTCATTTTTTACTTGGAAAAAACGTCCTCTTTCGAACCGTGCTACTCAAAAAGCTGTACTACTTTTGTGAGTCGAGATATTCGATTTTTTTTCAAAATTTTGTGAGTCGAGGATTCAATTTTAAAAAACCGAATTTTGGCCAAAAAAACATGAAAATTCTCAAAAAAATAAATGGCCATTTTTAAATTGGAAAAAACGTCCTCTTTCGAACCGTGCTACTCAAAAAGCTGTACTACTTTTGTGTGTCGAGATATTCGATTTTTTTCAAAATTTTGTGAGTCGAGGTATTCAATTTTGAAAAATCGAATTTTGGCCAAAAGTACATGAAAATTCACAAAAAAATAAATGGCAATTTTTTAATTGGAAAAAACGTCCTCTTTCGAACCGTGCTACTCAAAAAGCTGTACTACTTTTGTGAGTCGAGATATTCGATTTTTTTTAAAATTTTGTGAGTCGAGGTATTCAATTTTCAAAAACCGAATTTTGGCCAAAAAACATGAAAATTTTCAAAAAAATAAATGGCCATTTTTTAATTGAAAAAAAAACGTCCTCTTTCGAACCGTGCTACTCAAAAAGCTGTACTACTTTTGTGAGTCGAGATATTCGATTTTTTTCAAAATTTTGTGAGTCGCGGTATTCAATTTTGAAAAATCGAATTTTGGCCAAAAATACATGAAAATTCTCAAAAAAATAAATGGCCATTTTTTAATTGGAAAAAACGTCCTCTTTCGAACCGTGCTACTCAAAAAGCTGTACTACTTTTCTGAGTCGAGATATTCGATTTTTTTCAAAATTTTGTGAGTCGAGGTATTCAATTTTGAAAAATCGAATTTTGGCCAAAAATACATGAAAATTCTCAAAAAAATAAATGGCCATTTTTTAATTGGAAAAAACGTCCTCTTTCGAACCGTGCTACTCAAAAAGCTGTACTACTTTTGTGAGTCGAGATATTAGATTTTTTTCAAAATTTTGTGAGTCGAGGTATTCAATTTTGAAAAACCGAATTTTGGCCAATAAAACATGAAAAAACCCAAAAAAAATAAATGGTCATTTTTTACTTGGAAAAAACGTCCTCTTTCGAACCGTGCTACTCAAAAAGCTGTACTACTTTTGTGAGTCGAGATATTCGATTTTTTTTCAAAATTTTGTGAGTCGAGGATTCAATTTTAAAAAACCGAATTTTGGCCAAAAAAACATGAAAATTCTCAAAAAAATAAATGGCCATTTTTAAATTGGAAAAAACGTCCTCTTTCGAACCGTGCTACTCAAAAAGCTGTACTACTTTTGTGTGTCGAGATATTCGATTTTTTTCAAAATTTTGTGAGTCGAGGTATTCAATTTTGAAAAATCGAATTTTGGCCAAAAGTACATGAAAATTCACAAAAAAATAAATGGCAATTTTTTAATTGGAAAAAACGTCCTCTTTCGAACCGTGCTACTCAAAAAGCTGTACTACTTTTGTGAGTCGAGATATTCGATTTTTTTTAAAATTTTGTGAGTCGAGGTATTCAATTTTCAAAAACCGAATTTTGGCCAAAAAACATGAAAATTTCAAAAAATAAATGGCCATTTTTTAATTGAAAAAAAAACGTCCTCTTTCGAACCGTGCTACTCAAAAAGCTGTACTACTTTTGTGAGTCGAGATATTCGATTTTTTTCAAAATTTTGTGAGTCGCGGTATTCAATTTTGAAAAATCGAATTTTGGCCAAAAATACATGAAAATTCTCAAAAAAATAAATGGCCATTTTTTAATTGGAAAAAACGTCCTCTTTCGAACCGTGCTACTCAAAAAGCTGTACTACTTTTCTGAGTCGAGATATTCGATTTTTTTCAAAATTTTGTGAGTCGAGGTATTCAATTTTGAAAAATCGAATTTTGGCCAAAAATACATGAAAATTCTCAAAAAAATAAATGGCCATTTTTTAATTGGAAAAAACGTCCTCTTTCGAACCGTGCTACTCAAAAAGCTGTACTACTTTTGTGAGTCGAGATATTAGATTTTTTTCAAAATTTTGTGAGTCGAGGTATTCAATTTTGAAAAACCGAATTTTGGCCAATAAAACATGAAAAAACCCAAAAAAAATAAATGGCCATTTTTTAATTGGAAAAAACGTCCTCTTTCGAACCGTGCTACTCAAAAAGCTGTACTACTTTTCTGAGTCGAGATATTCATTATTTTTTTCAAAATTTTGTGAGTCGAGGTATTCAATTTTGAAAAATCGAATTTTGGCCAAAAATACATGAAAATTCTCAAAAAAATAAATGGCCATTTTTTAATTGGAAAAAAACGTCCTCTTTCGAACCGTGCTACGCAAAAAGCTGTACTACTTTTGTGAGTCGAGATATTCGATTTTTTTCAAAATTTTGTGAGTCGAGGTATTCAATTTTGAAAAATCGAATTTTGGCCAAAAATACATGAAAATTCTTAAAAAATAAATGGTCATTTTTTACTTGGAAAAAACGTCCTCTTTCGAACCGTGCTACTCAAAAAGCTGTACTACTTTTGTGAGTCGAGATATTCGATTTTTTTCAAAATTTTGTGAGTCGAGGATTCAATTTTAAAAAACCGAATTTTGGCCAAAAAAACATGAAAATTCTCAAAAAAATAAATGGCCATTTTTTAATTGGAAAAAACGTCCTCTTTCGAACCGTGCTACTCAAAAAGCTGTACTACTTTTGTGTGTCGAGATATTCGATTTTATTCAAAATTTTGTGAGTCGAGGATTCAATTTTAAAAAACCGAATTTTGGCCAAAAAAACATGAAAATTCTCAAAAAAATAAATGGCCATTTTTTAATTGGAAAAAACGTCCTCTTTCGAACCGTGCTACTCAAAATGCTGTACTACTTTTGTGTGTCGAGATATTCGATTTTTTTCAAAATTTTGTGAGTCGAGGTATTCAATTTTGAAAAATCGAATTTTGGCCAAAAGTACATGAAAATTCACAAAAAAATAAATGGCCATTTTTTAATTGGAAAAAACGTCCTCTTTCGAACCGTGCTACTCAAAAAGCTGTACTACTTTTGTGAGTCGAGATATTCGATTTTTTAAAAATTTTGTGAGTCGAGGTATTCAATTTTGAAAAATCGAATTTTGGCCAAAAATACATGAAAATTCTCAAAAAAATAAATGGCCATTTTTTAATTAGAAAAAACGTCCTCTTTCGAACCGTGCTACTCAAAAAGCTGTACTACTTTTCTGAGTCGAGATATTCGATATTTTTCAAAATTTTGTGAGTCGAGGTATTCAATTTTGAAAAATCGAATTTTGGCCAAAAATACATGAAAATTCTCAAAAAAATAAATGGCCATTTTTTAATTGGAAAAAACGTCCTCTTTCGAAGCGTGCTACGCAAAAAGCTGTACTACTTTTGTGAGTCGAGATATTCGATTTTTTTCAAAATTTTGTTAGTCGAGGTCTTCAATTTTGAAAAATCGAAATTTGGCCAAAAATACATGAAAATTCTTAAAAAAATAAATGGTCATTTTTTACTTGGAAAAAACGTCCTCTTTCGAACCGTGCTACTCAAAAAGCTGTACTACTTTTGTGAGTCGAGATATTCGATTTTTTTTCAAAATTTTGTGAGTCGAGGATTCAATTTTAAAAAACCGAATTTTGGCCAAAAAAACATGAAAATTCTCAAAAAAATAAATGGCCATTTTTAAATTGGAAAAAACGTCCTCTTTCGAACCGTGCTACTCAAAAAGCTGTACTACTTTTGTGTGTCGAGATATTCGATTTTTTTCAAAATTTTGTGAGTCGAGGTATTCAATTTTGAAAAATCGAATTTTGGCCAAAAGTACATGAAAATTCACAAAAAAATAAATGGCCATTTTTTAATTGGAAAAAACGTCCTCTTTCGAACCGTGCTACTCAAAAAGCTGTACTACTTTTGTGAGTCGAGATATTCGATTTTTTTTAAAATTTTGTGAGTCGAGGTATTCAATTTTCAAAAACCGAATTTTGGCCAAAAAACATGAAAATTTTCAAAAAAATAAATGGCCATTTTTTAATTGAAAAAAAAACGTCCTCTTTCGAACCGTGCTACTCAAAAAGCTGTACTACTTTTGTGAGTCGAGATATTCGATTTTTTTCAAAATTTTGTGAGTCGCGGTATTCAATTTTGAAAAATCGAATTTTGGCCAAAAATACATGAAAATTCTCAAAAAAATAAATGGCCATTTTTTAATTGGAAAAAACGTCCTCTTTCGAACCGTGCTACTCAAAAAGCTGTACTACTTTTCTGAGTCGAGATATTCGATTTTTTTCAAAATTTTGTGAGTCGAGGTATTCAATTTTGAAAAATCGAATTTTGGCCAAAAATACATGAAAATTCTCAAAAAAAATAAATGGCCATTTTTTAATTGGAAAAAACGTCCTCTTTCGAACCGTGCTACTCAAAAAGCTGTACTACTTTTGTGAGTCGAGATATTAGATTTTTTTCAAAATTTTGTGAGTCGAGGTATTCAATTTTGAAAAACCGAATTTTGGCCAATAAAACATGAAAAAACCCAAAAAAAATAAATGGCCATTTTTTAATTGGAAAAAACGTCCTCTTTCGAACCGTGCTACTCAAAAAGCTGTACTACTTTTCTGAGTCGAGATATTCATTATTTTTTTCAAAATTTTGTGAGTCGAGGTATTAAATTTTGAAAAATCGAATTTTGGCCAAAAATACATGAAAATTCTCAAAAAAATAAATGGCCATTTTTTAATTGGAAAAAACGTCCTCTTTCGAACCGTGCTACGCAAAAAGCTGTACTCCTTTTATGAGTCGAGATATTCGATTTTTTTCAAAATTTTGTGAGTCGAGGTATTCAATTTTGAAAAATCGAATTTTGGCCAAAAATACATGAAAATTCTTAAAAAAATAAATGGTCATTTTTTACTTGGAAAAAACGTCCTCTTTCGAACCGTGCTACTCAAAAAGCTGTACTACTTTTGTGAGTCGAGATATTCGATTTTTTTCAAAATTTTGTGAGTCGAGGATTCAATTTTAAAAAACCGAATTTTGGCCAAAAAAACATGAAAATTCTCAAAAAAATAAATGGCCATTTTTTAATTGGAAAAAACGTCCTCTTTCGAACCGTGCTACTCAAAAAGCTGTACTACTTTTGTGTGTCGAGATATTCGATTTTATTCAAAATTTTGTGAGTCGAGGATTCAATTTTAAAAAACCGAATTTTGGCCAAAAAAACATGAAAATTCTCAAAAAATAAATGGCCATTTTTTAATTGGAAAAAACGTCCTCTTTCGAACCGTGCTACTCAAAATGCTGTACTACTTTTGTGTGTCGAGATATTCGATTTTTTTCAAAATTTTGTGAGTCGAGGTATTCAATTTTGAAAAATCGAATTTTGGCCAAAAGTACATGAAAATTCACAAAAAAATAAATGGCCATTTTTTAATTGGAAAAAACGTCCTCTTTCGAACCGTGCTACTCAAAAAGCTGTACTACTTTTGTGAGTCGAGATATTCGATTTTTTAAAAATTTTGTGAGTCGAGGTATTCAATTTTGAAAAATCGAATTTTGGCCAAAAATACATGAAAATTCTCAAAAAAATAAATGGCCATTTTTTAATTAGAAAAAACGTCCTCTTTCGAACCGTGCTACTCAAAAAGCTGTACTACTTTTCTGAGTCGAGATATTCGATATTTTTCAAAATTTTGTGAGTCGAGGTATTCAATTTTGAAAAATCGAATTTTGGCCAAAAATACATGAAAATTCTCAAAAAAATAAATGGCCATTTTTTAATTGGAAAAAACGTCCTCTTTCGAACCGTGCTACGCAAAAAGCTGTACTACTTTTGTGAGTCGAGATATTCGATTTTTTTCAAAATTTTGTTAGTCGAGGTCTTCAATTTTGAAAAATCGAATTTTGGCCAAAAATACATGAAAATTCTTAAAAAAATAAATGGTCATTTTTTACTTGGAAAAAACGTCCTCTTTCGAACCGTGCTACTCAAAAAGCTGTACTACTTTTGTGAGTCGAGATATTCGATTTTTTTTCAAAATTTTGTGAGTCGAGGATTCAATTTTAAAAAACCGAATTTTGGCCAAAAAAACATGAAAATTCTCAAAAAAATAAATGGCCATTTTTAAATTGGAAAAAACGTCCTCTTTCGAACCGTGCTACTCAAAAAGCTGTACTACTTTTGTGTGTCGAGATATTCGATTTTTTTCAAAATTTTGTGAGTCGAGGTATTCAATTTTGAAAAATCGAATTTTGGCCAAAAGTACATGAAAATTCACAAAAAAATAAATGGCCATTTTTTAATTGGAAAAAACGTCCTCTTTCGAACCGTGCTACTCAAAAAGCTGTACTACTTTTGTGAGTCGAGATATTCGATTTTTTTTAAAATTTTGTGAGTCGAGGTATTCAATTTTCAAAAACCGAATTTTGGCCAAAAAACATGAAAATTTTCAAAAAAATAAATGGCCATTTTTTAATTGAAAAAAAACGTCCTCTTTCGAACCGTGCTACTCAAAAAGCTGTACTACTTTTGTGAGTCGAGATATTCGATTTTTTTCAAAATTTTGTGAGTCGAGGTATTCAATTTTGAAAAATCGAATTTTGGCCAAAAATACATGAAAATTCTCAAAAAAATAAATGGCCATTTTTTCATTGGAAAAAACGTCCTCTTTCGAACCGTGCTACTCAAAAAGCTGTACTACTTTTCTGAGTCGAGATATTCGATTTTTTTCAAAATTTTGTGAATCGATGTATTCAATTTTGAAAAATCGAATTTTGGCCAAAAATACATGAAAATTCTTAAAAAAATAAATGGTAATTTTTTAATTGGAAAAAACGTCCTCTTTCGAACCGTGCTACCTAAAAAGCTGTACTACTTTTGTGAGTCGAGATATTCGATTTTTTTCAAAATTTTGTGAGTCGAGGTATTCAATTTTAAAAAACCGAATTTTGGCCAAAAAAACATCAAAATTCTCAAAAAAATAAATGGCCATTTTTTAATTGGAAAAAACGTCCTCTTTCGAACCGTGCTACTCAAAAAGCTGTACTACTTTTGTGAGTCGAGATATTCGAATTTTTTCAAAATTTTGTGAGTCGAGGTATTCAATTTTGAAAAATCAAATTTTGGCCAAAAATACATGAAAATTCACAAAAAAATAAATGTCCATTTTTTAATTGGAAAAAACGTCCTCTTTCGAACCGTGCTACTCAAAAAGCTGTACTACTTTTGTGAGTCGAGATATTAGATTTATTTCAAAATTTTGTGAGTCGAGGTATTCAATTTTGAAAAATCGAATTTTGGCCAAAAATACATGAAAATTCTCAAAAAAATAAATGGCCATTTTTTAATTGGAAAAAACGTCCTCTTTCGAACCGTGCTACTCAAAAAGCTGTACTACTTTTGTGAGTCGAGATATTCGATTTTTTTCAAAATTTTGTGAATCGAGGTATTCAATTTTGAAAAAACGAATTTTGGCCAAAAATACATGAAAATTCTCAAAAAAATAAATGGCCATTTTTTAATTGGAAAAAACGTCCTCTTTCGAACCGTGCTACTCAAAAAGCTGTACTACTTTTCTGAGTCGAGATATTCGATATTTTTCAAAATTTTGTGAGTCGAGGTATTCAATTTTGAAAAATCGAATTTTGGCCAAAAATACATGAAAATTCTCAAAAAAATAACTGGCCATTTTTTAATTGGAAAAAACGTCCTTTTTCGAACCGTGCTACGCAAAAAGTTGTACTACTTTTGTGAGTCGAGATATTCGATTTTTTTCAAAATTTTGTGAGTCGAGGATTCAATTTTAAAAAACCGAATTTTGGCCAAAAAACATGAAAATTCTCAAAAAAATAAATGGCCATTTTTTAATTGGAAAAAACGTCCTTTTTCGAACCGTGCTACTCAAAAAGCTGTACTACTTTTGTGTGTCGAGATATTAGATTTTTTTCAAAATTTTGTGAGTCGAGGTATTCAATTTTGAAAAATCGAATTTTGGCCAAAAATACATGAAAATTCTTAAAAAAATAAATGGCCATTTTTTAATTGCAAAAAATGTCCTCTTTCGAACCGTGCTACCCAAAAAGCTGTACTACTTTTGTGAGTCGAGATATTCCATGTTTTTCAAAATTTTGTGAGTCGAGGTATTCAATTTTGAAAAATCGAATTTTGGCCAAAAATACATGAAAATTCTCAAAAAAATAAATGGCCATTTTTTAATTGGAAAACACATCCTCTTTCGAACCGTGCTACTCAAAAAGCTGTACTACTTTTGTGAGTCGAGATATTCGATTTTTTTCAAAATTTTGTGAATCGAGGTATTCAATTTTGAAAAATCGAATTTTGGCCAAAAATACATGAAAATTCTCAAAAAAATAAATGGCCATTTTTTAATTGGAAAAAACGTCCTCTTTCGAACCGTGCTACTCAAAAAGCTGTACTACTTTTCTGAGTCGAGATATTCGATATTTTTCAAAATTTTGTGAGTCGAGGTATTCAATTTTGAACAATCGAATTTTGGCCAAAAATACATGAAAATTCTCAAAAAAATAAATGGCCATTTTTTTATTGGAAAAAACGTCCTCTTTCGAACCGTGCTACGCAAAAAGCTGTACTACTTTTGTGAGTCGAGATATTCGATTTTTTTCAAAATTTTGTGAGTCGAGGTATTCAATTTTGAAAAATCGAATTTTGGCCAAAAATACATGAAAATTCTTAAAAAAATAAATGGCCATTTTTTAATTGGAAAAAACTTCCTCTTTCGAACCGTGCTACTTAAAAAGCTGTACTACTTTTGTGAGTCGAGATATTAGATTTTTTTATCAAAATTTTGTGAGTCGAGGATTCAATTTTAAAAAACCGAATTTTGGCCAAAAAACATGAAAATTCTCAAAGAAATAAATGGCCATTTTTTAATTGGAAAAAACGTCCTCTTTCGAACCGTGCTACGCAAAAAGCTGTACTACTTTTGTGAGTCGAGATATTCGATTTTTTTCAAAATTTTGTTAGTCGAGGTCTTCAATTTCGAAAAATCGAATTTTGGCCAAAAATACATGAAAATTCTTAAAAAAATAAATGGTCATTTTTTACTTGGAAAAAACGTCCTCTTTCGAACCGTGCTACTCAAAAAGCTGTACTACTTTTGTGAGTCGAGATATTCGATTTTTTTTCAAAATTTTGTGAGTCGAGGATTCAATTTTAAAAAACCGAATTTTGGCCAAAAAAACATGAAAATTCTCAAAAAAATAAATGGCCATTTTTAAATTGGAAAAAACGTCCTCTTTCGAACCGTGCTACTCAAAAAGCTGTACTACTTTTGTGTGTCGAGATATTCGATTTTTTTCAAAATTTTGTGAGTCGAGGTATTCAATTTTGAAAAATCGAATTTTGGCCAAAAGTACATGAAAATTCACAAAAAAATAAATGGCCATTTTTTAATTGGAAAAAACGTCCTCTTTCGAACCGTGCTACTCAAAAAGCTGTACTACTTTTGTGAGTCGAGATATTCGATTTTTTTTAAAATTTTGTGAGTCGAGGTATTCAATTTTCAAAAACCGAATTTTGGCCAAAAAACATGAAAATTTTCAAAAAAATAAATGGCCATTTTTTAATTGAAAAAAAACGTCCTCTTTCGAACCGTGCTACTCAAAAAGCTGTACTACTTTTGTGAGTCGAGATATTCGATTTTTTTCAAAATTTTGTGAGTCGAGGTATTCAATTTTGAAAAATCGAATTTTGGCCAAAAATACATGAAAATTCTCAAAAAAATAAATGGCCATTTTTTCATTGGAAAAAACGTCCTCTTTCGAACCGTGCTACTCAAAAAGCTGTACTACTTTTCTGAGTCGAGATATTCGATTTTTTTCAAAATTTTGTGAATCGATGTATTCAATTTTGAAAAATCGAATTTTGGCCAAAAATACATGAAAATTCTTAAAAAAATAAATGGTCATTTTTTAATTGGAAAAAACGTCCTCTTTCGAACCGTGCTACCTAAAAAGCTGTACTACTTTTGTGAGTCGAGATATTCGATTTTTTTCAAAATTTTGTGAGTCGAGGTATTAAATTTTAAAAAACCGAATTTTGGCCAAAAAAACATCAAAATTCTCAAAAAAATAAATGGCCATTTTTTAATTGGAAAAAACGTCCTCTTTCGAACCGTGCTACTCAAAAAGCTGTACTACTTTTGTGAGTCGAGATATTCGAATTTTTTCAAAATTTTGTGAGTCGAGGTATTCAATTTTGAAAAATCAAATTTTGGCCAAAAATACATGAAAATTCACAAAAAAATAAATGTCCATTTTTTAATTGGAAAAAACGTCCTCTTTCGAACCGTGCTACTCAAAATGCTGTACTACTTTTGTGAGTCGAGATATTAGATTTATTTCAAAATTTTGTGAGTCGAGGTATTCAATTTTGAAAAATCGAATTTTGGCCAAAAATACATGAAAATTCTCAAAAAAATAAATGGCCATTTTTTAATTGGAAAAAAAGTCCTCTTTCGAACCGTGCTACTCAAAAAGCTGTACTACTTTTGTGAGTCGAGATATTCGATTTTTTTCAAAATTTTGTGAATCGAGGTATTCAATTTTGAAAAAACGAATTTTGGCCAAAAATACATGAAAATTCTCAAAAAAATAATTGGCCATTTTTTAATTGGAAAAAACGTCCTCTTTCGAACCGTGCTACTCAAAAAGCTGTACTACTTTTCTGAGTCGAGATATTCGATATTTTTCAAAATTTTGTGAGTCGAGGTATTCAATTTTGAAAAATCGAATTTTGGCCAAAAATACATGAAAATTCTCAAAAAAATAACTGGCCATTTTTTAATTGGAAAAAACGTCCTCTTTCGAACCGTGCTACGCAAAAAGTTGTACTACTTTTGTGAGTCGAGATATTCGATTTTTTTCAAAATTTTGTGAGTCGAGGATTCAATTTTAAAAAACCGAATTTTGGCCAAAAAACATGAAAATTCTCAAAAAAATAAATGGCCATTTTTTAATTGGAAAAAACGTCCTTTTTCGAACCGTGCTACTCAAAAAGCTGTACTACTTTTGTGTGTCGAGATATTAGATTTTTTTCAAAATTTTGTGAGTCGAGGTATTCAATTTTGAAAAATCGAATTTTGGCCAAATATACATGAAAATTCTTAAAAAAATAAATGGCCATTTTTTAATTGCAAAAAATGTCCTCTTTCGAACCGTGCTACCCAAAAAGCTGTACTACTTTTGTGAGTCGAGATATTCCATGTTTTTCAAAATTTTGTGAGTCGAGGTATTCAATTTTGAAAAATCGAATTTTGGCCAAAAATACATGAAAATTCTCAAAAAAATAAATGGCCATTTTTTAATTGGAAAAAACATCCTCTTTCGAACCGTGCTACTCAAAAAGCTGTACTACTTTTGTGAGTCGAGATATTCGATTTTTTTCAAAATTTTGTGAATCGAGGTATTCAATTTTGAAAAATCGAATTTTGGCCAAAAATACATGAAAATTCTCAAAAATATAAATGGCCATTTTTTAATTGGAAAAAACGTCCTCTTTCGAACCGTGCTACTCAAAAAGCTGTACTACTTTTCTGAGTCGAGATATTCGATATTTTTCAAAATTTTGTGAGTCGAGGTATTCAATTTTGAACAATCGAATTTTGGCCAAAAATACATGAAAATTCTCAAAAAAATAAATGGCCATTTTTTTATTGGAAAAAACGTCCTCTTTCGAACCGTGCTACGCAAAAAGCTGTACTACTTTTGTGAGTCGAGATATTCGATTTTTTTCAAAATTTTGTGAGTCGAGGTATTCAATTTTGAAAAATCGAATTTTGGCCAAAAATACATGAAAATTCTTAAAAAAATAAATGGCCATTTTTTAATTGGAAAAAACTTCCTCTTTCGAACCGTGCTACTTAAAAAGCTGTACTACTTTTGTGAGTCGAGATATTAGATTTTTTTTCAAAATTTTGTGAGTCGAGGATTCAATTTTAAAAAACCGAATTTTGGCCAAAAAACATGAAAATTCTCAAAGAAATAAATGGCCATTTTTTAATTGGAAAAAACGTCCTCTTTCGAACCGTGCTACTCAAAAAGCTGTACTACTTTTGTGAGTCGAGATATTCGATTTTATTCAAAATTTTGTGTGTCGAGGTATTCAATTTTCAAAAACCGAATTTTGGCCAAAAAACATGAAAATTTCCAAAAAAAAATGGCCATTTTTTAATTGGAAAAAACGTCCTCTTTCGAACCGTGCTACGCAAAAAGTTGTAC
The DNA here is from genome assembly GCA_958299815.1 of Sarcophaga carnaria. Lineage (NCBI taxonomy): Eukaryota > Metazoa > Arthropoda > Insecta > Diptera > Sarcophagidae > Sarcophaga > Sarcophaga carnaria. Next base: position 32,078,215 of record OY283151.1, read on the forward strand.
TACTTTTGTGAGTCGAGATATTCGATTTTTTTCAAAATTTTGTGAGTCGAGGTATTCAATTTTGAAAAATCGAATTTTGGCCAAAAATACATGAAAATTCTTAAAAAAATAAATGGCCATTTTTTAATTGGAAAAAACGTCCTCTTTCGAACCGTGCTACTTAAAAAGCTGTACTACTTTTGTGAGTCGAGATATTCGAAATTTTTCAAAATTTTGTGAGTCGAGGATTCAATTTTAAAAAACCGAATTTTGGCCAAAAAACATGAAAATTCTCAAAAAAATAAATGGCCATTTTTTAATTGGAAAAAACGTCCTTTTTCGAACCGTGCTACTCAAAAAGCTGTACTACTTTTGTGTGTCGAGATATTAGATTTTTTTCAAAATTTTGTGAGTCGAGGTATTCAATTTTGAAAAATCGAATTTTGGCCAAAAATACATGAAAATTCTTAAAAAAATAAATGGCCATTTTTTAATTGGAAAAAATGTCCTCTTTCGAACCGTGCTACCCAAAAAGCTGTACTACTTTTGTGAGTCGAGATATTCCATGTTTTTCAAAATTTTGTGAGTCGAGGTATTCAATTTTGAAAAATCGAATTTTGGCCAAAAATACATGAAAATTCTCAAAAAAATAAATGGCCATTTTTTAATTGGAAAAAACATCCTCTTTCGAACCGTGCTACTCAAAAAGCTGTACTACTTTTGTGAGTCGAGATATTCGATTTTTTTCAAAATTTTGTGAATCGGGGTATTCAATTTTGAAAAATCGAATTTTGGCCAAAAATACATGAAAATTCTCAAAAAAATAAATGGCCATTTTTTAATTGGAAAAAACGTCCTCTTTCGAACCGTGCTACTCAAAAAGCTGTACTACTTTTCTGAGTCGAGATATTCGATATTTTTCAAAATTTTGTGAGTCGAGGTATTCAATTTTGAAAAATCGAATTTTGGCCAAAAATACATGAAAATTCTCAAAAAAATAAATGGCCATTTTTTTATTGGAAAAAACGTCCTCTTTCGAACCGTGCTACGCAAAAAGCTGTACTACTTTTGTGAGTCGAGATATTCGATTTTTTTCAAAATTTTGTGAGTCGAGGTATTCAATTTTGAAAAATCGAATTTTGGCCAAAAATACATGAAAATTCTTAAAAAAATAAATGGCCATTTTTTAATTGGAAAAAACTTCCTCTTTCGAACCGTGCTACTTAAAAAGCTGTACTACTTTTGTGAGTCGAGATATTAGATTTTTTTTCAAAATTTTGTGAGTCGAGGATTCAATTTTAAAAAACCGAATTTTGGCCAAAAAACATGAAAATTCTCAAAGAAATAAATGGCCATTTTTTAATTGGAAAAAACGTCCTCTTTCGAACCGTGCTACTCAAAAAGCTGTACTACTTTTGTGTGTCGAGATATTAGATTTTTTTCAAAATTTTGTGAGTCGAGGTATTCAATTTTGAAAAATCGAATTTTGGCCAAAAGTACATGAAAATTCACAAAAAAATGAATGGCCATTTTTTAATTGGAAAAAACGTCCTCTTTCGAACCGTGCTACTCAAAAAGCTGTACTACTTTTGTGAGTCGAGATATTCGATTTTATTCAAAATTTTGTGTGTCGAGGTATTCAATTTTCAAAAACCGAATTTTGGCCAAAAAACATGAAAATTTTCAAAAAAATAAATGGCCATTTTTTAATTGGAAAAAACGTCCTCTTTCGAACCGTGCTACTCAAAAAGCTGTACTACTTTTTGAGTCGAGATAGTCGATTTTTTTCAAAATTTTGTGAGTCGAGGTATTCAATTTTGAAAAACCGAATTTTGGCCAATAAAACATGAAAATTCTCAAAAAAATAAATGGCCATTTTTTAATTGGAAAAAACGTCCTCTTTCGAACCGTGCTACTCAAAAAGCTGTACTACTTTTGTGAGTCGAGATATTCGATATTTTTCAAAATTTTGTGAGTCGAGGTATTCAATTTTGAAATATCGAATTTTGGCCAAAAATACATGAAAATTCTCAAAAAAATAAATGGCCATTTTTTAATTGGAAAAAACGTCCTCTTTCGAACCGTGCTACGCAAAAAGCTGTACTACTTTTGTGAGTCGAGATATTAGATTTTTTTCAAAATTTTGTGAGTCGAGGTATTCAATTTTGAAAAATCGAATTTTGGCCAAAAATACATGAAAATTCTTAAAAAAAAAAATGGCCATTTTTTAATTGGAAAAAACGTCCTCTTTCGAACCATGCTACTCAAAAAGCTGTACTACTTTTGTGAGTCGAGATATTCCATGTTTTTCAAAATTTTGTGAGTCGAGGTATTCAATTTTGAAAAATCGAATTTTGGCCAAAAATACATGAAAATTCTCAAAAAAATAAATGGCCATTTTTTAATTGGAAAAAACATCCTCTTTCGAACCGTGCTACTCAAAAAGCTGTACTACTTTTGTGAGTCGAGATATTCGATTTTTTTCAAAATTTTGTGAATCGAGGTATTCAATTTTGAAAAATCGAATTTTGGCCAAAAATACATGAAAATTCTCAAAAAAATAAATGGCCATTTTTTAATTGGAAAAAACGTCCTCTTTCGAACCGTGCTACTCAAAAAGCTGTACTACTTTTCTGAGTCGAGATATTCGATAATTTTCAAAATTTTGTGAGTCGAGGTATTCAATTTTGAAAAATCGAATTTTGGCCAAAAATACATGAAAATTCTCAAAAAAATAAATGGCCATTTTTTTTATTGGAAAAAACGTCCTCTTTCGAACCGTGCTACTCAAAAAGCTGTACTACTTTTGTGAGTCGAGATATTCGATTTTTTTCAAAATTTTGTGAGTCGAGGTATTCAATTTTGAAAAATCGAATTTTGGCCAAAAATACATGAAAATTCTTAAAAAAATAAATGGCCATTTTTTAATTGGAAAAAACTTCCTCTTTCGAACCGTGCTACTTAAAAAGCTGTACTACTTTTGTGAGTCGAGATATTAGATTTTTTTTCAAAATTTTGTGAGTCGAGGATTCAATTTTAAAAAACCGAATTTTGGCCAAAAAACATGAAAATTCTCAAAAAAATAAATGGCCATTTTTTAATTGGAAAAAACGTCCTCTTTCGAACCGTGCTACTCAAAAAGCTGTACTACTTTTGTGTGTCGAGATATTCGATTTTTTTCAAAATTTTGTGAGTCGAGGTATTCAATTTTGAAAAATCGAATTTTGGCCAAAAGTACATGAAAAGTCACAAAAAAATAAATGGCCATTTTTTAATTGGAAAAAACGTCCTCTTTCGAACCGTGCTACTCAAAAAGCTGTACTACTTTTGTGAGTCGAGATATTCGATTTTATTCAAAATTTTGTGTGTCGAGGTATTCAATTTTCAAAAACCGAATTTTGGCCAAAAAACATGAAAATTCTCAAAAAAATAAATGGCCATTTTTTAATTGGAAAAAACGTCCTCTTTCGAACCGTGCTACTCAAAAAGCTGTACTACTTTTGTGAGTCGAGATATTCGATATTTTTCAAAATTTTGTGAGTCGAGGTATTCAATTTTGAAATATCGAATTTTGGCCAAAAATACATGAAAATTCTCAAAAAAATAAATGGCCATTTTTTAATTGGAAAAACGTCCTCTTTCGAACCGTGCTACGCAAAAAGCTGTACTACTTTTGTGAGTCGAGATATTCGATTTTTTTCAAAATTTTATGAGTCGAGGTATTCAATTTTGAAAAATCGAATTTTGGCCAAAAATACATGAAAATTCTTAAAAAAATAAATGGCAATTTTTTAATTGGAAAAAACGTCCTCTTTCGAACCGTGCTACTTAAAAAGCTGTACTACTTTTGTGAGTCGAGATATTCGATTTTTTTCAAAATTTTGTGAGTCGAGGATTCAATTTTGAAAAATCGAATTTTGGCCAAAAATACATGAAAATTCTCAAAAAAATAAATGGCCATTTTTTAATTGGAAAAAACGTCCTCTTTCGAACCGTGCTACTCAAAAAGCTGTACTACTTTTGTGAGTCGAGATATTCGATTTTTTTCAAAATTTTGTGAATCGAGGTATTCAATTTTGTAAAATCGAATTTTGGCCAAAAATACATGAAAATTCTCAAAAAAATAACTGGCCATTTTTTAATTGGAAAAAACGTCCTCTTTCGAACCGTGCTACGCAAAAAGTTGTACTACTTTTGTGAGTCGAGATATTCGATTTTTTTCAAAATTTTGTGAGTCGAGGTATTCAATTTTGAAAAATCGAATTTTGGCCAAAAATACATGAAAATTCTTAAAAAAATAAATGGCCATTTTTTAATTGGAAAAAACGTCCTCTTTCGAACCGTGCTACTTAAAAAGCTGTACTACTTTTGTGAGTCGAGATATTCGAAATTTTTCAAAATTTTGTGAGTCGAGGATTCAATTTTAAAAAACCGAATTTTGGCCAAAAAACATGAAAATTCTCAAAAAAATAAATGGCCATTTTTTAATTGGAAAAAACGTCCTTTTTCGAACCGTGCTACTCAAAAAGCTGTACTACTTTTGTGTGTCGAGATATTCGATTTTTTTCAAAATTTTGTGAGTCGAGGTATTCAATTTTGAAAAATCGAATTTTGGCCAAAAATACATGAAAATTCTTAAAAAAATAAATGGCCATTTTTTAATTGGAAAAAATGTCCTCTTTCGAACCGTGCTACCCAAAAAGCTGTACTACTTTTGTGAGTCGAGATATTCCATGTTTTTCAAAATTTTGTGAGTCGAGGTATTCAATTTTGAAAAATCGAATTTTGGCCAAAAATACATGAAAATTCTCAAAAAAATAAATGGCCATTTTTTAATTGGAAAAAACATCCTCTTTCGAACCGTGCTACTCAAAAAGCTGTACTACTTTTGTGAGTCGAGATATTCGATTTTTTTCAAAATTTTGTGAATCGGGGTATTCAATTTTGAAAAATCGAATTTTGGCCAAAAATACATGAAAATTCTCAAAAAAATAAATGGCCATTTTTTAATTGGAAAAAACGTCCTCTTTCGAACCGTGCTACTCTAAAAGCTGTACTACTTTTCTGAGTCGAGATATTCGATATTTTTCAAAATTTTGTGAGTCGAGGTATTCAATTTTGAAAAATCGAATTTTGGCCAAAAATACATGAAAATTCTCAAAAAAATAAATGGCCATTTTTTTATTGGAAAAAACGTCCTCTTTCGAACCGTGCTACGCAAAAAGCTGTACTACTTTTGTGAGTCGAGATATTCGATTTTTTTCAAAATTTTGTGAGTCGAGGTATTCAATTTTGAAAAATCGAATTTTGGCCAAAAATACATGAAAATTCTTAAAAAAATAAATGGCCATTTTTTAATTGGAAAAAACTTCCTCTTTCGAACCGTGCTACTTAAAAAGCTGTACTACTTTTGTGAGTCGAGATATTAGATTTTTTTTCAAAATTTTGTGAGTCGAGGATTCAATTTTAAAAAACCGAATTTTGGCCAAAAAACATGAAAATTCTCAAAGAAATAAATGGCCATTTTTTAATTGGAAAAAACGTCCTCTTTCGAACCGTGCTACTCAAAAAGCTGTACTACTTTTGTGTGTCGAGATATTAGATTTTTTTCAAAATTTTGTGAGTCGAGGTATTCAATTTTGAAAAATCGAATTTTGGCCAAAAGTACATGAAAATTCACAAAAAAATGAATGGCCATTTTTTAATTGGAAAAAACGTCCTCTTTCGAACCGTGCTACTCAAAAAGCTGTACTACTTTTGTGAGTCGAGATATTCGATTTTATTCAAAATTTTGTGTGTCGAGGTATTCAATTTTCAAAAACCGAATTTTGGCCAAAAAACATGAAAATTTTCAAAAAAATAAATGGCCATTTTTTAATTGGAAAAAACGTCCTCTTTCGAACCGTGCTACTCAAAAAGCTGTACTACTTTTTGAGTCGAGATAGTCGATTTTTTTCAAAATTTTGTGAGTCGAGGTATTCAATTTTGAAAAACCGAATTTTGGCCAATAAAACATGAAAATTCTCAAAAAAATAAATGGCCATTTTTTAATTGGAAAAAACGTCCTCTTTCGAACCGTGCTACTCAAAAAGCTGTACTACTTTTGTGAGTCGAGATATTCGATATTTTTCAAAATTTTGTGAGTCGAGGTATTCAATTTTGAAATATCGAATTTTGGCCAAAAATACATGAAAATTCTCAAAAAAATAAATGGCCATTTTTTAATTGGAAAAAACGTCCTCTTTCGAACCGTGCTACGCAAAAAGCTGTACTACTTTTGTGAGTCGAGATATTAGATTTTTTTCAAAATTTTGTGAGTCGAGGTATTCAATTTTGAAAAATCGAATTTTGGCCAAAAATACATGAAAATTCTTAAAAAAATAAATGGCCATTTTTTAATTGGAAAAAATGTCCTCTCTCGAACCGTGCTACCCAAAAAGCTGTACTACTTTTGTGAGTCGAGATATTCCATGTTTTTCAAAATTTTGTGAGTCGAGGTATTCAATTTTGAAAAATCGAATTTTGGCCAAAAATACATGAAAATTCTCAAAAAAATAAATGGCCATTTTTTAATTGGAAAAAACATCCTCTTTCGAACCGTGCTACTCAAAAAGCTGTACTACTTTTGTGAGTCGAGATATTCGATTTTTTTCAAAATTTTGTGAATCGAGGTATTCAATTTTGAAAAATCGAATTTTGGCCAAAAATACATGAAAATTCTCAAAAAAATAAATGGCCATTTTTTAATTGGAAAAAACGTCCTCTTTCGAACCGTGCTACTCAAAAAGCTGTACTACTTTTCTGAGTCGAGATATTCGATAATTTTCAAAATTTTGTGAGTCGAGGTATTCAATTTTGAAAAATCGAATTTTGGCCAAAAATACATGAAAATTCTCAAAAAAATAAATGGCCATTTTTTTTATTGGAAAAAACGTCCTCTTTCGAACCGTGCTACGCAAAAAGCTGTACTACTTTTGTGAGTCGAGATATTCGATTTTTTTCAAAATTTTGTGAGTCGAGGTATTCAATTTTGAAAAATCGAATTTTGGCCAAAAATACATGAAAATTCTTAAAAAAATAAATGGCCATTTTTTAATTGGAAAAAACTTCCTCTTTCGAACCGTGCTACTTAAAAAGCTGTACTACTTTTGTGAGTCGAGATATTAGATTTTTTTTCAAAATTTTGTGAGTCGAGGATTCAATTTTAAAAAACCGAATTTTGGCCAAAAAACATGAAAATTCTCAAAAAAATAAATGGCCATTTTTTAATTGGAAAAAACGTCCTCTTTCGAACCGTGCTACTCAAAAAGCTGTACTACTTTTGTGTGTCGAGATATTAGATTTTTTTCAAAATTTTGTGAGTCGAGGTATTCAATTTTGAAAAATCGAATTTTGGCCAAAAGTACATGAAAAGTCACAAAAAAATAAATGGCCATTTTTTAATTGGAAAAAACGTCCTCTTTCGAACCGTGCTACTCAAAAAGCTGTACTACTTTTGTGAGTCGAGATATTCGATTTTATTCAAAATTTTGTGTGTCGAGGTATTCAATTTTCAAAAACCGAATTTTGGCCAAAAAACATGAAAATTCTCAAAAAAATAAATGGCCATTTTTTAATTGGAAAAAACGTCCTCTTTCGAACCGTGCTACTCAAAAAGCTGTACTACTTTTGTGAGTCGAGATATTCGATATTTTTCAAAATTTTGTGAGTCGAGGTATTCAATTTTGAAATATCGAATTTTGGCCAAAAATACATGAAAATTCTCAAAAAAATAAATGGCCATTTTTTAATTGGAAAAACGTCCTCTTTCGAACCGTGCTATGCAAAAAGCTGTACTACTTTTGTGAGTCGAGATATTCGATTTTTTTCAAAATTTTATGAGTCGAGGTATTCAATTTTGAAAAATCGAATTTTGGCCAAAAATACATGAAAATTCTTAAAAAAATAAATGGCAATTTTTTAATTGGAAAAAACGTCCTCTTTCGAACCGTGCTACTTAAAAAGCTGTACTACTTTTGTGAGTCGAGATATTCGATTTTTTTCAAAATTTTGTGAGTCGAGGATTCAATTTTGAAAAATCGAATTTTGGCCAAAAATACATGAAAATTCTCAAAAAAATAAATGGCCATTTTTTAATTGGAAAAAACGTCCTCTTTCGAACCGTGCTACTCAAAAAGCTGTACTACTTTTGTGAGTCGAGATATTCGATTTTTTTCAAAATTTTGTGAATCGAGGTATTCAATTTTGAAAAATCGAATTTTGGCCAAAAATACATGAAAATTCTCAAAAAAATAACTGGCCATTTTTTAATTGGAAAAAACGTCCTCTTTCGAACCGTGCTACGCAAAAAGTTGTACTACTTTTGTGAGTCGAGATATTCGATTTTTTTCAAAATTTTGTGTGTCGAGGTATTCAATTTTCAAAAACCGAATTTTGGCCAAAAAACATGAAAATTTCCAAAAAAATGGCCATTTTTTAATTGGAAAAAACGTCCTCTTTCGAACCATGCTACTCAAAAAGCTGTACTACTTTTTGAGTCGAGATAGTCGATTTTTTTCAAAATTTTGTGAGTCGAGGTATTCAATTTTGAAAAATCGAATTTTGGCCAAAAATACATGAAAATTCTTAAAAAAATAAATGGCAATTTTTTAATTGGAAAAAACGTCCTCTTTCGAACCGTGCTACTTAAAAAGCTGTACTACTTTTGTGAGTCGAGATATTCGATTTTTTTCAAAATTTTGTGAATCGAGGTATTCAATCTTGAAAAAACGAATTTTGGCCAAAAATACATGAAAATTCTCAAAAAAATAAATGGCCATTTTTTAATTGGAAAAAACGTCCTCTTTCGAACCGTGCTACTCAAAAAGCTGTACTACTTTTCTGAGTCGAGATATTCGATATTTTTCAAAATTTTGTGAGTCGAGGTATTCAATTTTGAAAAATCGAATTTTGGCCAAAAATACATGAAAATTCTCAAAAAAATAACTGGCCATTTTTTAATTGGAAAAAACGTCCTCTTTCGAACCGTGCTACGCAAAAAGTTGTACTACTTTTGTGAGTCGAGATATTCGATTTTTTTCAAAATTTTGTGAGTCGAGGTATTCAATTTTGAAAAATCGAATTTTGGCCAAAAATACATGAAAATTCTTAAAAAAATAAATGGCCATTTTTTAATTGGAAAAAACGTCCTCTTTCGAACCGTGCTACTTAAAAAGCTGTACTACTTTTGTGAGTCGAGATATTCGAAATTTTTCAAAATTTTGTGAGTCGAGGATTCAATTTTAAAAAACCGAATTTTGGCCAAAAAACATGAAAATTCTCAAAAAAATAAATGGCCATTTTTTAATTGGAAAAAACGTCCTTTTTCGAACCGTGCTACTCAAAAAGCTGTACTACTTTTGTGTGTCGAGATATTAGATTTTTTTCAAAATTTTGTGAGTCGAGGTATTCAATTTTGAAAAATCGAATTTTGGCCAAAAATACATGAAAATTCTTAAAAAAATAAATGGCCATTTTTTAATTGGAAAAAATGTCCTCTTTCGAACCGTGCTACCCAAAAAGCTGTACTACTTTTGTGAGTCGAGATATTCCATGTTTTTCAAAATTTTGTGAGTCGAGGTATTCAATTTTGAAAAATCGAATTTTGGCCAAAAATACATGAAAATTCTCAAAAAAATTAATGGCCATTTTTTAATTGGAAAAAACATCCTCTTTCGAACCGTGCTACTCAAAAAGCTGTACTACTTTTGTGAGTCGAGATATTCGATTTTTTTCAAAATTTTGTGAATCGGGGTATTCAATTTTGAAAAATCGAATTTTGGCCAAAAATACATGAAAATTCTCAAAAAAATAAATGGCCATTTTTTAATTGAAAAAAACGTCCTCTTTCGAACCGTGCTACTCAAAAAGCTGTACTACTTTTCTGAGTCGAGATATTCGATATTTTTCAAAATTTTGTGAGTTGAGGTATTCAATTTTGAAAAATCGAATTTTGGCCAAAAATACATGAAAATTCTCAAAAAAATAAATGGCCATTTTTTATTGGAAAAAACGTCCTCTTTCGAACCGTGCTACGCAAAAAGCTGTACTACTTTTGTGAGTCGAGATATTCGATTTTTTTCAAAATTTTGTGAGTCGAGGTATTCAATTTTGAAAAATCGAATTTTGGCCAAAAATACATGAAAATTCTTAAAAAAATAAATGGCCATTTTTTAATTGGAAAAAACTTCCTCTTTCGAACGGTGCTACTTAAAAAGCTGTACTACTTTTGTGAGTCGAGATATTAGATTTTTTTTCAAAATTTTGTGAGTCGAGGATTCAATTTTAAAAAACCGAATTTTGGCCAAAAAACATGAAAATTCTCAAAGAAATAAATGGCCATTTTTTAATTGGAAAAAACGTCCTCTTTCGAACCGTGCTACTCAAAAAGCTGTACTACTTTTGTGTGTCGAGATATTAGATTTTTTTCAAAATTTTGTGAGTCGAGGTATTCAATTTTGAAAAATCGAATTTTGGCCAAAAGTACATGAAAATTCACAAAAAAATGAATGGCCATTTTTTAATTGGAAAAAACGTCCTCTTTCGAACCGTGCTACTCAAAAAGCTGTACTACTTTTGTGAGTCGAGATATTCGATTTTATTCAAAATTTTGTGTGTCGAGGTATTCAATTTTCAAAAACCGAATTTTGGCCAAAAAACATGAAAATTTTCAAAAAGATAAATGGCCATTTTTTAATTGGAAAAAACGTCCTCTTTCGAACCGTGCTACTCAAAAAGCTGTACTACTTTTTGAGTCGAGATAGTCGATTTTTTTCAAAATTTTGTGAGTCGAGGTATTCAATTTTGAAAAACCGAATTTTGGCCAATAAAACATGAAAATTCTCAAAAAAATAAATGGCCATTTTTTAATTGGAAAAAACGTCCTCTTTCGAACCGTGCTACTCAAAAAGCTGTACTACTTTTGTGAGTCGAGATATTCGATATTTTTCAAAATTTTGTGAGTCGAGGTATTCAATTTTGAAATATCGAATTTTGGCCAAAAATACATGAAAATTCTCAAAAAAATAAATGGCCATTTTTTAATTGGAAAAAACGTCCTCTTTCGAACCGTGCTACGCAAAAAGCTGTACTACTTTTGTGAGTCGAGATATTAGATTTTTTTCAAAATTTTGTGAGTCGAGGTATTCAATTTTGAAAAATCGAATTTTAGCCAAAAATACATGAAAATTCTTAAAAAAATAAATGGCCATTTTTTAATTGGAAAAAATGTCCTCTCTCGAACCGTGCTACCCAAAAAGCTGTACTACTTTTGTGAGTCGAGATATTCCATGTTTTTCAAAATTTTGTGAGTCGAGGTATTCAATTTTGAAAAATCGAATTTTGGCCAAAAATACATGAAAATTCTCAAAAAAATAAATGGCCATTTTTTAATTGGAAAAAACATCCTCTTTCGAACCGTGCTACTCAAAAAGCTGTACTACTTTTGTGAGTCGAGATATTCGATTTTTTTCAAAATTTTGTGAATCGAGGTATTCAATTTTGAAAAATCGAATTTTGGCCAAAAATACATGAAAATTCTCAAAAAAATAAATGGCCATTTTTTAATTGGAAAAAACGTCCTCTTTCGAACCGTGCTACTCAAAAAGCTGTACTACTTTTCTGAGTCGAGATATTCGATAATTTTCAAAATTTTGTGAGTCGAGGTATTCAATTTTGAAAAATCGAATTTTGGCCAAAAATACATGAAAATTCTCAAAAAAATAAATGGCCATTTTTTTTATTGGAAAAAACGTCCTCTTTCGAACCGTGCTACGCAAAAAGCTGTACTACTTTTGTGAGTCGAGATATTCGATTTTTTTCAAAATTTTGTGAGTCGAGGTATTCAATTTTGAAAAATCGAATTTTGGCCAAAAATACATGAAAATTCTTAAAAAAATAAACGGCCATTTTTTAATTGGAAAAAACTTCCTCTTTCGAACCGTGCTACTTAAAAAGCTGTACTACTTTTGTGAGTCGAGATATTAGATTTTTTTTCAAAATTTTGTGAGTCGAGGATTCAATTTTAAAAAACCGAATTTTGGCCAAAAAACATGAAAATTCTCAAAAAAATAAATGGCCATTTTTTAATTGGAAAAAACGTCCTCTTTCGAACCGTGCTACTCAAAAAGCTGTACTACTTTTGTGTGTCGAGATATTAGATTTTTTTCAAAATTTTGTGAGTCGAGGTATTCAATTTTGAAAAATCGAATTTTGGCCAAAAGTACATGAAAAGTCACAAAAAAATAAATGGCCATTTTTTAATTGGAAAAAACGTCCTCTTTCGAACCGTGCTACTCAAAAAGCTGTACTACTTTTGTGAGTCGAGATATTCGATTTTATTCAAAATTTTGTGTGTCGAGGTATTCAATTTTCAAAAACCGAATTTTGGCCAAAAAACATGAAAATTTTCAAAAAAATAAATGGCCATTTTTTAATTGGAAAAAACGTCCTCTTTCGAACCGTGCTACTCAAAAAGCTGTACTACTTTTTGAGTCGAGATAGTCGATTTTTTTCAAAATTTTGTGAGTCGAGGTATTCAATTTTGAAAAACCGAATTTTGGCCAATAAAACATGAAAATTCTCAAAAAAATAAATGGCCATTTTTTAATTGGAAAAAACGTCCTCTTTCGAACCGTGCTACTCAAAAAGCTGTACTACTTTTGTGAGTCGAGATATTCGATATTTTTCAAAATTTTGTGAGTCGAGGTATTCAATTTTGAAATATCGAATTTTGTCCAAAAATACATGAAAATTCTCAAAAAAATAAATGGCCATTTTTTAATTGGAAAAACGTCCTCTTTCGAACCGTGCTACGCAAAAAGCTGTACTACTTTTGTGAGTCGAGATATTCGATTTTTTTCAAAATTTTATGAGTCGAGGTATCCAATTTTGAAAAATCGAATTTTGGCCAAAAATACATGAAAATTCTTAAAAAAATAAATGGCAATTTTTTAATTGGAAAAAACGTCCTCTTTCGAACCGTGCTACTTAAAAAGCTGTACTACTTTTGTGAGTCGAGATATTCGATTTTTTTCAAAATTTTGTGAGTCGAGGATTCAATTTTGAAAAATCGAATTTTGGCCAAAAATACATGAAAATTCTCAAAAAAATAAGTGGCCATTTTTTAATTGGAAAAAACGTCCTCTTTCGAACCGTGCTACTCAAAAAGCTGTACTACTTTTGTGAGTCGAGATATTCGATTTTTTTCAAAATTTTGTGAATCGAGGTATTCAATTTTGAAAAATCGAATTTTGGCCAAAAATACATGAAAATTCTCAAAAAAATAACTGGCCATTTTTTAATTGGAAAAAACGTCCTCTTTCGAACCGTGCTACGCAAAAAGTTGTACTACTTTTGTGAGTCGAGATATTCGATTTTTTTCAAAATTTTGTGAGTCGAGGTATTCAATTTTGAAAAATCGAATTTTGGCCAAAAATACATGAAAATTCTCAAAAAAATAAATGGCCATTTTTTAATTGGAAAAAACGTCCTCTTTCGAACCGTGCTACTTAAAAAGCTGTACTACTTTTGTGAGTCGAGATATTAGATTTTTTTCAAAATTTTGTGAGTCGAGGTATTCAATTTTGAAAAATCGAATTTTGGCCAAAAATACATGAAAATTCTTAAAAAAATAAATGGTCATTTTTTAATTGGAAAAAACGTCCTCTTTCGAACCGTGCTACCCAAAAAGCTGTACTACTTTTGTGAGTCGAGATATTCCATGTTTTTCAAAATTTTGTGAGTCGAGGTATTCAATTTTGAAAAATCGAATTTTGGCCAAAAATACATGAAAATTCTCAAAAAAATAAATGGCCATTTTTTAATTGGAAAAAACATCCTCGTTCGAACCGTGCTACTCAAAAAGCTGTACTACTTTTGTGAGTCGAGATATTCGATTTTTTTCAAAATTTTGTGAATCGAGGTATTCAATTTTGAAAAATCGAATTTTGGCCAAAAATACATGAAAATTCTCAAAAAAATAAATGGCCATTTTTTAATTGGAAAAAACGTCCTCTTTCGAACCGTGCTACTCAAAAAGCTGTACTACTTTTCTGAGTCGAGATATTCGATATTTTTCAAAATTTTGTGAGTCGAGGTATTCAATTTTGAAAAATCGAATTTTGGCCAAAAATACATGAAAATTCTCAAAAAAATAAATGGCCATTTTTTAATTGGAAAAAACGTCCTCTTTCGAACCGTGCTACGCAAAAAGCTGTACTACTTTTGTGAGTCGAGATATTCGATTTTTTTCAAAATTTTGTGAGTCGAGGTATTCAATTTTGAAAAATCGAATTTTGGCCAAAAATACATGAAAATTCTTAAAAAAATAAATTGCCATTTTTTAATTGGAAAAAACTTCCTCTTTCGAACCGTGCTACTTAAAAAGCTGTACTACTTTTGTGAGTCGAGATATTAGATTTTTTTTCAAAATTTTGTGAGTCGAGGATTCAATTTTAAAAAACCGAATTTTGGCCAAAAAACATGAAAATTCTCAAAAAAATAAATGGCCATTTTTTAATTGGAAAAAACGTCCTCTTTCGAACCGTGCTACTCAAAAAGCTGTACTACTTTTGTGTGTCGAGATATTAGATTTTTTTCAAAATTTTGTGAGTCGAGGTATTCAATTTTGAAAAATCGAATTTTGGCCAAAAGTACATGAAAATTCACAAAAAAATAAATGGCCATTTTTTAATTGGAAAAAACGTCCTCTTTCGAACCGTGCTACTCAAAAAGCTGTACTACTTTTGTGAGTCGAGATATTCGATTTTATTCAAAATTTTGTGTGTCGAGGTATTCAATTTTCAAAAACCGAATTTTGGCCAAAAAACATGAAAATTTTCAAAAAAATAAATGGCCATTTTTTAATTGGAAAAAACGTCCTCTTTCGAACCGTGCTACTCAAAAAGCTGTACTACTTTTTGAGTCGAGATAGTCGATTTTTTCAAAATTTTGTGAGTCGAGGTATTCAATTTTGAAAAACCGAATTTTGGCCAATAAAACATGAAAATTCTCAAAAAAATAAATGGCCATTTTTTAATTGGAAAAAACGTCCTCTTTCGAACCGTGCTACTCAAAAAGCTGTACTACTTTTGTGAGTCGAGATATTCAATATTTTTCAAAATTTTGTGAGTCGAGGTATTCAATTTTGAAATATCGAATTTTGGCCAAAAATACATGAAAATTCTCAAAAAAATAAATGGCCATTTTTTAATTGGAAAAAACGTCCTCTTTCGAACCGTGCTACGCAAAAAGCTGTACTACTTTTGTGAGTCGAGATATTCGATTTTTTTCAAAATTTTGTGAGTCGAGGTATTCAATTTTGAAAAATCGAATTTTGGCCAAAAATACATGAAAATTCTCAAAAAAATAAATGGCCATTTTTTAATTGGAAAAAACGTCCTCTTTCGAACCGTGCTACGCAAAAAGCTGTACTACTTTTGTGAGTCGAGATATTCGATATTTTTCAAAATTTTGTGAGTCGAGGTATTCAATTTTGAAAAACCGAATTTTGGCCAATAAAACATGAAAATTCTCAAAAAAATAAATGGCCATTTTTTAATTGGAAAAAACGTCCTCTTTCGAACCGTGCTACTCAAAAAGCTGTACTACTTTTGTGAGTCGAGATATTCGATATTTTTCAAAATTTTGTGAGTCGAGGTATTCAATTTTGAAATATCGAATTTTGGCCAAAAATACATGAAAATTCTCAAAAAAATAAATGGCCATTTTTTAATTGGAAAAAACGTCCTCTTTCGAACCGTGCTACGCAAAAAGCTGTACTACTTTTGTGAGTCGAGATATTCGATTTTTTTCAAAATTTTGTGAGTCGAGGTATTCAATTTTGAAAAATCGAATTTTGGCCAAAAATACATGAAAATTCTTAAAAAAATAAATGGCAATTTTTTAATTGGAAAAAACGTCCTCTTTCGAACCGTGCTACTTAAAAAGCTGTACTACTTTTGTGAGTCGACATATTCGATTTTTTTCAAAATTTTGTGAGTCGAGGTATTCAATTTTGAAAAATCGAATTTTGGCCAAAAATACATGAAAATTCTCAAAAAAATAAATGGCCATTTTTTAATTGGAAAAAACGTCCTCTTTCGAACCGTGCTACTCAAAAAGCTGTACTACTTTTCTGAGTCGAGATATTCGATATTTTTCAAAATTTTGTGAGTCGAGGTATTCAATTTTGAAAAATCGAATTTTGGCCAAAAATACATGAAAATTCTTAAAAAAATAAATGGCCATTTTTTAATTGGAAAAAACTTCCTCTTTCGAACCGTGCTACTTAAAAAGCTGTACTACTTTTGTGAGTCGAGATATTAGATTTTTTTTCAAAATTTTGTGAGTCGAGGATTCAATTTTAAAAAACCGAATTTTGGCCAAAAAACATGAAAATTCTCAAAAAAATAAATGGCCATTTTTTAATTGGAAAAAACGTCCTCTTTCGAACCGTGCTACTCAAAAAGCTGTACTACTTTTGTGTGTCGAGATATTAGATTTTTTTCAAAATTTTGTGAGTCGAGGTATTCAATTTTGAAAAATCGAATTTTGGCCAAAAGTACATGAAAATTCACAAAAAAATAAATGGCCATTTTTTAATTGGAAAAAACGTCCTCTTTCGAACCGTGCTACTCAAAAAGCTGTACTACTTTTGTGAGTCGAGATATTCGATTTTATTCAAAATTTTGTGTGTCGAGGTATTCAATTTTCAAAAACCGAATTTTGGCCAAAAAACATGAAAATTTTCAAAAAAATAAATGGCCATTTTTTAATTGGAAAAAACGTCCTCTACTTTTTGAGTCGAGATAGTCGATTTTTTCAAAATTTTGTGAGTCGAGGTATTCAATTTTGAAAAACCGAATTTTGGCCAATAAAACATGAAAATTCTCAAAAAAATAAATGGCCATTTTTTAATTGGAAAAAACGTCCTCTTTCGAACCGTGCTACTCAAAAAGCTGTACTACTTTTGTGAGTCGAGATATTCGATATTTTTCAAAATTTTGTGAGTCGAGGTATTCAATTTTGAAATATCGAATTTTGGCCAAAAATACATGAAAATTCTCAAAAAAATAAATGGCCATTTTTTAATTGGAAAAAACGTCCTCTTTCCTCGAATTTTGGCCAAAAATACATGAAAATTCTCAAAAAAATAAATGGCCATTTTTTAATTGAAAAAAACGTCCTCTTTCGAACCGTGCTACTTAAAAAGCTGTACTACTTTTGTGAGTCGAGATATTCGATTTTTTTCAAAATTTTGTGAGTCGAGGTATTCAATTTTGAAAAATCGAATTTTGGCCAAAAATACATGAAAATTCTTAAAAAAATAAATGGCAATTTTTTAATTGGAAAAAACGTCCTCTTTCGAACCGTGCTACTTTAAAAGCTGTACTACTTTTGTGAGTCGAGATATTCGATTTTTTTCAAAATTTTGTGAGTCGAGGATTCAAT
The DNA here is from genome assembly GCA_958299815.1 of Sarcophaga carnaria. Classification (NCBI taxonomy): domain Eukaryota; kingdom Metazoa; phylum Arthropoda; class Insecta; order Diptera; family Sarcophagidae; genus Sarcophaga; species Sarcophaga carnaria. Next base: position 32,095,684 of record OY283151.1, read on the forward strand.
ATTAAAAAACCGAATTTTGGCCAAAAAACATGAATATTTTCAAAAAAATAAATGGCCATTTTTTAATTGGAAAAAACGTCCTCTTTCGAACCGTGCTACTCAAAAAGCTGTACTACTTTTGTGTGTCGAGATATTAGATTTTTTTCAAAATTTTGTGAGTCGAGGTATTCAATTTTGAAAAATCGAATTTTGGCCAAAAGTACATGAAAATTCACAAAAAAATAAATGGCCATTTTTTAATTGGAAAAAACGTCCTCTTTCGAACCGTGCTACTCAAAAAGCTGTACTACTTTTGTGAGTCGAGATATTAGATTTTTTTCAAAATTTTGTGAGTCGAGGTATTCAATTTTGAAAAATCGAATTTTGGCCAAAAATACATGAAAATTCTCAAAAAAATAAATGGCCATTTTTTAATTGGAAAAAACGTCCTCTTTCGAACCGTGCTACTCAAAAAGCTGTACTACTTTTGTGAGTCGAGATATTCGATTTTTTTCAAAATTTTGTGAGTCGAGGTATTCAATTTTGAAAAATCGAATTTTGGCCAAAAACACCTGAAAATTCTTAAAAAAATAAATGGCCATTTTTTCATTGGAAAAAACGTCCTCTTTCGAACCGTGCTACTTAAGAAGCTGTACTACTTTTGTGAGTCGAGATATTCGATTTTTTTCAATATTTTGTGAGTCGAAGTATTCAATTTTGAAAAATCGAATTTTGGCCAAAAATACATGAAAATTCACAAAAAAATAAATGGCCATTTTTTAATTGGAAAAAACGTCCTCTTTCGAACCGTGCTACTCAAAAAGCTGTACTACCTTTGTGAGTCGAGATAGTCGATTTTTTTCAAAATTTTGTGAGTCGAGGTATTCAATTTTGAAAAATCGAATTTTGGCCAAAAATACATGAAAATTCTTAAAAAAATAAATGGCAATTTTTTAATTGGAAAAAACGTCCTCTTTCGAACCGTGCTACTTTAAAAGCTGTACTACTTTTGTGAGTCGAGATATTCGATTTTTTTCAAAATTTTGTGAGTCGAGGATTCAATATTAAAAAACCGAATTTTGGCCAAAAAACATGAAAATTTTCAAAAAAATAAATGGCCATTTTTTAATTGCAAAAAACGTCCTCTTTCGAACCGTGCTACTCAAAAAGCTGTACTACTTTTTGAGTCGAGATATTCGATTTTTTTCAAAATTTTGTGAGTCGAGGTATTCAATTTTGAAAAATCGAATTTTGGCCAAAAATACATGAAAATTTCAAAAAAATAAATGGCCATTTTTTAATTGGAAAAAACGTCCTCTTTCGAACCGTGCGACTCAAAAAGCTGTACTACTTTTGTGAGTCGAGATATTCGATTTTTTTCAAAATTTTGTGAGTCGAGGATTCAATTTTAAAAAACCGAATTTTGGCCAAAAAACATGAAAATTCTCAAAAAAATAAATGGCCATTTTTTAATTGGAAAAAACGTCCTCTTTCGAACCGTGCTACTCAAAAAGCTGTACTACTTTTGTGTGTCGAGATATTAGATTTTTTTCAAAATTTTGTGAGTCGAGGTATTCCATTTTGAAAAATCGAATTTTGGCCAAAAGTACATGAAAATTCACAAAAAAATAAATGGCCATTTTTTAATTGGAAAAAACGTCCTCTTTCGAACCGTGCTACTCAAAAAGCTGTACTACTTTTGTGAGTCGAGATATTAGATTTTTTTCAAAATTTTGTGAGTCGAGGTATTCAATTTTGAAAAATCCAATTTTGGCTAAAAATACATGAAAATTCTCAAAAAAATAAATGGCCATTTTTTAATTGGAAAAAACGTCCTCTTTCGAACCGTGCTACTCAAAAAGCTGTACTACTTTTGTGAGTCGAGATATTCGATTTTTTTCAAAATTTTGTGAGTCGAGGTATTCAATTTTGAAAAATCGAATTTTGGCCAAAAATACCTGAAAATTCTTAAAAAAATAAATGGCCATTTTTTCATTGGAAAAAACGTCCTCTTTCGAACCGTGCTACTTAAGAAGCTGTACTACTTTTGTGAGTCGAGATATTCGATTTTTTTCAATATTTTGTGAGTCGAAGTATTCAATTTTGAAAAATCGAATTTTGGCCAAAAATACATGAAAATTCACAAAAAAATAAATGGCCATTTTTTAATTGGAAAAAACGTCCTCTTTCGAACCGTGCTACTCAAAAAGCTGTACTACCTTTGTGAGTCGAGATAGTCGATTTTTTTCAAAATTTTGTGAGTCGAGGTATTCAATTTTGAAAAACCTAATTTTGGCCAAAAAGCATGAAAATTCTCAAAAAAATAAATGGCCATTTTTTAATTGGAAAAAACGTCCCCTTTCGAACCGTGCTACTCAAAAAGCTGTACTACTTTTGTGAGTTGAGATATTCGATTTTTTTCAAAATTTTGTGAGTCGGGGTATTCAATTTTGAAAAATCGAATTTTGGCCAAAAATACATGAAAATTCTCAAAAAAATAAACGGCCATTTTTTAATTGGAAAAAACGTCCTCTTTCGAACCGTGCTACTCAAAAAGCTGTACTACTTTTGTGAGTCGAGATATTCGATATTTTTCAAAATTTTGTGAGTCGAGGTATTCAATTTTGAAAAATCGAATTTTGGCCAAAAACACCTGAAAATTCTTAAAAAAATAAATGGCCATTTTTTCATTGGAAAAAACGTCCTCTTTCGAACCGTGCTACTTAAGAAGCTGTACTACTTTTGTGAGTCGAGATATTCGATTTTTTTCAATATTTTGTGAGTCGAAGTATTCAATTTTGAAAAATCGAATTTTGGCCAAAAATACATGAAAATTCACAAAAAAATAAATGGCCATTTTTTAATTGGAAAAAACGTCCTCTTTCGAACCGTGCTACTCAAAAAGCTGTACTACCTTTGTGAGTCGAGATAGTCGATTTTTTTCAAAATTTTGTGAGTCGAGGTATTCAATTTTGAAAAATCGAATTTTGGCCAAAAATACATGAAAATTCTTAAAAAAATAAATGGCAATTTTTTAATTGGAAAAAACGTCCTCTTTCGAACCGTGCTACTTTAAAAGCTGTACTACTTTTGTGAGTCGAGATATTCGATTTTTTTCAAAATTTTGTGAGTCGAGGATTCAATATTAAAAAACCGAATTTTGGCCAAAAAACATGAAAATTTTCAAAAAAATAAATGGCCATTTTTTAATTGCAAAAAACGTCCTCTTTCGAACCGTGCTACTCAAAAAGCTGTACTACTTTTTGAGTCGAGATATTCGATTTTTTTCAAAATTTTGTGAGTCGAGGTATTCAATTTTGAAAAATCGAATTTTGGCCAAAAATACATGAAAATTTCAAAAAAATAAATGGCCATTTTTTAATTGGAAAAAACGTCCTCTTTCGAACCGTGCGACTCAAAAAGCTGTACTACTTTTGTGAGTCGAGATATTCGATTTTTTTCAAAATTTTGTGAGTCGAGGATTCAATTTTAAAAAACCGAATTTTGGCCAAAAAACATGAAAATTCTCAAAAAAATAAATGGCCATTTTTTAATTGGAAAAAACGTCCTCTTTCGAACCGTGCTACTCAAAAAGCTGTACTACTTTTGTGTGTCGAGATATTAGATTTTTTTCAAAATTTTGTGAGTCGAGGTATTCAATTTTGAAAAATCGAATTTTGGCCAAAAGTACATGAAAATTCACAAAAAAATAAATGGCCATTTTTTAATTGGAAAAAACGTCCTCTTTCGAACCGTGCTACTCAAAAAGCTGTACTACTTTTGTGAGTCGAGATATTAGATTTTTTTCAAAATTTTGTGAGTCGAGGTATTCAATTTTGAAAAATCCAATTTTGGCTAAAAATACATGAAAATTCTCAAAAAAATAAATGGCCATTTTTTAATTGGAAAAAACGTCCTCTTTCGAACCGTGCTACTCAAAAAGCTGTACTACTTTTGTGAGTCGAGATATTCGATTTTTTTCAAAATTTTGTGAGTCGAGGTATTCAATTTTGAAAAATCGAATTTTGGCCAAAAATACCTGAAAATTCTTAAAAAAATAAATGGCCATTTTTTCATTGGAAAAAACGTCCTCTTTCGAACCGTGCTACTTAAGAAGCTGTACTACTTTTGTGAGTCGAGATATTCGATTTTTTTCAATATTTTGTGAGTCGAAGTATTCAATTTTGAAAAATCGAATTTTGGCCAAAAATACATGAAAATTCACAAAAAAATAAATGGCCATTTTTTAATTGGAAAAAACGTCCTCTTTCGAACCGTGCTACTCAAAAAGCTGTACTACCTTTGTGAGTCGAGATAGTCGATTTTTTTCAAAATTTTGTGAGTCGAGGTATTCAATTTTGAAAAACCTAATTTTGGCCAAAAAGCATGAAAATTCTCAAAAAAATAAATGGCCATTTTTTAATTGGAAAAAACGTCCCCTTTCGAACCGTGCTACTCAAAAAGCTGTACTACTTTTGTGAGTTGAGATATTCGATTTTTTTCAAAATTTTGTGAGTCGGGGTATTCAATTTTGAAAAATCGAATTTTGGCCAAAAATACATGAAAATTCTCAAAAAAATAAACGGCCATTTTTTAATTGGAAAAAACGTCCTCTTTCGAACCGTGCTACTCAAAAAGCTGTACTACTTTTGTGAGTCGAGATATTCGATATTTTTCAAAATTTTGTGAGTCGAGGTATTCAATTTTGAAAAATCGAATTTTGGCAAAAAATACATGAAAATTCTCAAAAAAATAAATGGCCATTTTTTAATTGGAAAAAACGTCCTCTTTCGAACCGTGCTACGCAAAAAGCTGTACTACTTTTGTGAGTCGAGATATTCGATTTTTTTCAAAATTTAGTGAGTCGAGGTATTCAATTTTGAAAAATCGAATTTTGGCCAAAAATACATGAAAATTCTTAAAAAAATAAATGGCCATTTTTTAATTGGAAAAAACGTCCTCTTTCGAACCGTGCTACTTAAAAAGCTGTACTACTTTTGTGAGTCGAGATATTCGATTTTTTTCAAAATTTTGTGAGTCGAGGATTCAATTTTAAAAAACCGAATTTTGGCCAAAAAAACATGAAAATTCTCAAAAAAATAAATGGCCATTTTTTAATTGGAAAAAACGTCCTCTTTCGAACCGTGCTACTCAAAAAGCTGTACTACTTTTGTGTGTCGAGATATTCGATTTTTTTCAAAATTTTGTGAGTCGAGGTATTGAATTTTGAAAAATCGAATTTTGGCCAAAAGTACATGAAAATTCACAAAAAAATAAATGGCCATTTTTTAATTGGAAAAAACGTCCTCTTTCGAACCGTGATACTCAAAAAGCTGTACTACTTTTGTGAGTCGAGATATTCGATTTTTTTCAAAATTTTGTGAGTCGAGGTATTCAATTTTGAAAAATCGAATTTTGGCCAAAAATACATGAAAATTCACAAAAAAATAAATGGCCATTTTTTAATTGGTAAAAACATCCTCTTTCGAACCGTGCTACTCAAAAAGCTGTACTACTTTTGTGAGTCGAGATATTCGATTTTTTTTCAAAAGTTTGTGAGTCGAGGTATTCAATTTTGAAAAACCGAATTTTGGCCAATAAAACATGAAAATTCTCAAAAATATAAATGGCCATTTTTTAATTGGAAAAGACGTACTCTTTCGAACCGTGCTACTCAAAAAGCTGTACTACTTTTCTGAGTCGAGATATTCGATTTTTTTCAAAATTTTGTGAGTCGAGGTATTCAATTTTGAAAAATCGAATTTTGGCCAAAAATACATGAAAATTCTCAAAAAAATAAATGGCCATTTTTTAATTGGAAAAAACGTCCTCTTTCGAACCGTGCTACTCAAAAAGCTGTACTACTTTTGTGAGTCGAGATATTCGATATTTTTCAAAATTTTGTGAGTCGAGGTATTCAATTTTGAAAAATCGAATTTTGGCCAAAAATACATGAAAATTCTCAAAAAAATAAATGGCCATTTTTTAATTGGAAAAAACGTCCTCTTTCGAACCGTGCTACTTAAAAAGCTGTACTACTTTTGTGAGTCGAGATATTCGATTTTTTTCAAAATTTTGTGAGTCGAGGATTCAATTTTAAAAAACCGAATTTTGGCCAAAAAAACATGAAAATTCTCAAAAAAATAAATGGCCATTTTTTAATTGGAAAAAACGTCCTCTTTCGAACCGTGCTACTCAAAAAGCTGTACTACTTTTGTGTGTCGAGATATTAGATTTTTTTCAAAATTTTGTGAGTCGAGGTATTGAATTTTGAAAAATCGAATTTTGGCCAAAAGTACATTAAAATTCACAAAAAAATAAATGGCCATTTTTTAATTGGAAAAAACGTCCTCTTTCGAACCGTGCTACTCAAAAAGCTGTACTACTTTTTGAGTCGAGATATTCGATTTTTTTCAAAATTTTGTGAGTCGAGGTATTCAATTTTGAAAAATCGAATTTTGGCCAAAAATACATGAAAATTCTCAAAAAAATAAATGGCCATTTTTTCATTGGAAAAAACGTCCTCTTTCGAACCGTGCTACTCAAAAAGCTGTACTACTTTTCTGAGTCGAGATATTCGATTTTTTTCAAAATTTTGTGAGTCGAGGTATTCAATTTTGAAAAATCGAATTTTGGCCAAAAATACATGAAAATTTCAAAAAAATAAATGGCCATTTTTTAATTGGAAAAAACGTCCTCTTTCGAACCGTGCGACTCAAAAAGCTGTACTACTTTTGTGAGTCGAGATATTCGATTTTTTTCAAAATTTTGTGAGTCGAGGATTCAATTTTAAAAAACCGAATTTTGGCCAAAAAACATGAAAATTCTCAAAAAAATAAATGGCCATTTTTTAATTGGAAAAAACGTCCTCTTTCGAACCGTGCTACTCAAAAAGCTGTACTACTTTTGTGTGTCGAGATATTAGATTTTTTTCAAAATTTTGTGAGTCGAGGTATTCAATTTTGAAAAATCGAATTTTGGCCAAAAGTACATGAAAATTCACAAAAAAATAAATGGCCATTTTTTAATTGGAAAAAACGTCCTCTTTCGAACCGTGCTACTCAAAAAGCTGTACTACTTTTGTGAGTCGAGATATTAGATTTTTTTCAAAATTTTGTGAGTCGAGGTATTCAATTTTGAAAAATCCAATTTTGGCTAAAAATACATGAAAATTCTCAAAAAAATAAATGGCCATTTTTTAATTGGAAAAAACGTCCTCTTTCGAACCGTGCTACTCAAAAAGCTGTACTACTTTTGTGAGTCGAGATATTCGATTTTTTTCAAAATTTTGTGAGTCGAGGTATTCAATTTTGAAAAATCGAATTTTGGCCAAAAATACCTGAAAATTCTTAAAAAAATAAATGGCCATTTTTTCATTGGAAAAAACGTCCTCTTTCGAACCGTGCTACTTAAGAAGCTGTACTACTTTTGTGAGTCGAGATATTCGATTTTTTTCAATATTTTGTGAGTCGAAGTATTCAATTTTGAAAAATCGAATTTTGGCCAAAAATACATGAAAATTCACAAAAAAATAAATGGCCATTTTTTAATTGGAAAAAACGTCCTCTTTCGAACCGTGCTACTCAAAAAGCTGTACTACCTTTGTGAGTCGAGATAGTCGATTTTTTTCAAAATTTTGTGAGTCGAGGTATTCAATTTTGAAAAACCTAATTTTGGCCAAAAAGCATGAAAATTCTCAAAAAAATAAATGGCCATTTTTTAATTGGAAAAAACGTCCCCTTTCGAACCGTGCTACTCAAAAAGCTGTACTACTTTTGTGAGTTGAGATATTCGATTTTTTTCAAAATTTTGTGAGTCGGGGTATTCAATTTTGAAAAATCGAATTTTGGCCAAAAATACATGAAAATTCTCAAAAAAATAAACGGCCATTTTTTAATTGGAAAAAACGTCCTCTTTCGAACCGTGCTACTCAAAAAGCTGTACTACTTTTGTGAGTCGAGATATTCGATATTTTTCAAAATTTTGTGAGTCGAGGTATTCAATTTTGAAAAATCGAATTTTGGCAAAAAATACATGAAAATTCTCAAAAAAATAAATGGCCATTTTTTAATTGGAAAAAACGTCCTCTTTCGAACCGTGCTACGCAAAAAGCTGTACTACTTTTGTGAGTCGAGATATTCGATTTTTTTCAAAATTTAGTGAGTCGAGGTATTCAATTTTGAAAAATCGAATTTTGGCCAAAAATACATGAAAATTCTTAAAAAAATAAATGGCCATTTTTTAATTGGAAAAAACGTCCTCTTTCGAACCGTGCTACTTAAAAAGCTGTACTACTTTTGTGAGTCGAGATATTCGATTTTTTTCAAAATTTTGTGAGTCGAGGATTCAATTTTAAAAAACCGAATTTTGGCCAAAAAAACATGAAAATTCTCAAAAAAATAAATGGCCATTTTTTAATTGGAAAAAACGTCCTCTTTCGAACCGTGCTACTCAAAAAGCTGTACTACTTTTGTGTGTCGAGATATTCGATTTTTTTCAAAATTTTGTGAGTCGAGGTATTGAATTTTGAAAAATCGAATTTTGGCCAAAAGTACATGAAAATTCACAAAAAAATAAATGGCCATTTTTTAATTGGAAAAAACGTCCTCTTTCGAACCGTGATACTCAAAAAGCTGTACTACTTTTGTGAGTCGAGATATTCGATTTTTTTCAAAATTTTGTGAGTCGAGGTATTCAATTTTGAAAAATCGAATTTTGGCCAAAAATACATGAAAATTCACAAAAAAATAAATGGCCATTTTTTAATTGGTAAAAACATCCTCTTTCGAACCGTGCTACTCAAAAAGCTGTACTACTTTTGTGAGTCGAGATATTCGATTTTTTTTCAAAAGTTTGTGAGTCGAGGTATTCAATTTTGAAAAACCGAATTTTGGCCAATAAAACATGAAAATTCTCAAAAATATAAATGGCCATTTTTTAATTGGAAAAGACGTACTCTTTCGAACCGTGCTACTCAAAAAGCTGTACTACTTTTCTGAGTCGAGATATTCGATTTTTTTCAAAATTTTGTGAGTCGAGGTATTCAATTTTGAAAAATCGAATTTTGGCCAAAAATACATGAAAATTCTCAAAAAAATAAATGGCCATTTTTTAATTGGAAAAAACGTCCTCTTTCGAACCGTGCTACTCAAAAAGCTGTACTACTTTTGTGAGTCGAGATATTCGATATTTTTCAAAATTTTGTGAGTCGAGGTATTCAATTTTGAAAAATCGAATTTTGGCCAAAAATACATGAAAATTCTCAAAAAAATAAATGGCCATTTTTTAATTGGAAAAAACGTCCTCTTTCGAACCGTGCTACTTAAAAAGCTGTACTACTTTTGTGAGTCGAGATATTCGATTTTTTTCAAAATTTTGTGAGTCGAGGATTCAATTTTAAAAAACCGAATTTTGGCCAAAAAAACATGAAAATTCTCAAAAAAATAAATGGCCATTTTTTAATTGGAAAAAACGTCCTCTTTCGAACCGTGCTACTCAAAAAGCTGTACTACTTTTGTGTGTCGAGATATTAGATTTTTTTCAAAATTTTGTGAGTCGAGGTATTGAATTTTGAAAAATCGAATTTTGGCCAAAAGTACATTAAAATTCACAAAAAAATAAATGGCCATTTTTTAATTGGAAAAAACGTCCTCTTTCGAACCGTGCTACTCAAAAAGCTGTACTACTTTTGTGAGTCGAGATATTCGATTTTTTTCAAAATTTTGTGAGTCGAGGTATTCAATTTTCAAAAACCGAATTTTGGCCAAAAAACATGAAAATTTTCAAAAAAATAAATGGCCATTTTTTAATTGGAAAAAACGTCCTCTTTCGAACCGTGCTACTCAAAAAGCTGTACTACTTTTTGAGTCGAGATATTCGATTTTTTTCAAAATTTTGTGAGTCGAGGTATTCAATTTTGAAAAATCGAATTTTGGCCAAAAATACATGAAAATTCTCAAAAAAATAAATGGCCATTTTTTCATTGGAAAAAACGTCCTCTTTCGAACCGTGCTACTCAAAAAGCTGTACTACTTTTCTGAGTCGAGATATTCGATTTTTTTCAAAATTTTGTGAATCGAGGTATTCAATTTTGAAAAATCGAATTTTGGCCAAAAATACATGAAAATTCACAAAAAAATAAATGGCCATTTTTTAATTGGCAAAAACATCCTCTTTCGAACCGTGCTACTCAAAAAGCTGTACTACTTTTGTGAGTCGAGATATTCGATTTTTTTTCAAAATTTTGTGAGTCGAGGTATTCAATTTTGAAAAACCGAATTTTGGCCAATAAAACATGAAAATTCTCAAAAAAATAAATGGCCATTTTTTAATTGGAAAAAACGTCCTCTTTCGAACCGTGCAACTTAAAAAGCTGTACTACTTTTGTGAGTCGAGATATTCGATTTTTTTCAAAATTTTGTGAGTCGGGGTATTCAATTTTGAAAAATCGAATTTTGGCCAAAAATACATGAAAATTCTCAAAAAAATAAATGGCCATTTTTTAATTGGAAAAAACGTCCTCTTTCGAACCGTGCTACTCAAAAAGCTGTACTACTTTTGTGAGTCGAGATATTCGATATTTTTCAAAATTTTGTGAGTCGAGGTATTCAATTTTGAAAAATCGAATTTTGGCCAAAAATACATGAAAATTCTCAAAAAAATAAATGGCCATTTTTTAATTGGAAAAAACGTCCTCTTTCGAACCGTGCTACGCAAAAAGCTGTACTACTTTTGTGAGTCGAGATATTCGATTTTTTTCAAAATTTTGTGAGTCGAGGTATTGAATTTTGAAAAATCGAATTTTGGCCAAAAGTACATGAAAATTCACAAAAAAATAAATGGCCATTTTTTAATTGGAAAAAACGTCCTCTTTCGAACCGTGCTACTCAAAAAGCTGTACTACTTTTGTGAGTCGAGATATTCGATTTTTTTCAAAATTTTGTGAGTCGAGGTATTCAATTTTCAAAAACCGAATTTTGGCCAAAAAACATGAAAATTTTCAAAAAAATAAATGGCCATTTTTTAATTGGAAAAAACGTCCTCTTTCGAACCGTGCTACTTAAAAACCTGTACTACTTTTGTGAGTCGAGATATTCGATTTTTTTCAAAATTTTGTGAGTCGAGGTATTATTCAATTTTAAAAAACCGAATTTTGGCCAAAAAACATGAAAATTCTCAAAAAAAATAAATGGCCATTTTTTAATTGGAAAAAACGTCCTCTTTCGAACCGTGCTACTCAAAAAGCTGTACTACTTTTGTGAGTCGAGATATTCGATTTTTTTCGAAATTTTGTGAGTCGAGGATTCAATTTTGAAAAATCGAATTTTGGCCAAAAATACATGAAAATTCTTAAAAAAATAAATGGCCATTTTTTATTGGAAAAAACTTCCTCTTTCGAACCGTGCTACCCAAAAAGCTGAACTACTTTTGTGAGTCGAGATATTCGATGTTTTTCAAAATTTGTGAATCGAGGTATTCAATTTTGAAAATCGAATTTTGGCCAAAAATACATGAAAATTCTCAAAAAAATAAATGCCCATTTTTTAATTGGAAAAAACGTCCTCTTTCGAACCGTGCTACTTAAAAAGCTGTACTACTTTTGTGAGTCGAGATATTCGATTTTTTTCAAAATTTTGTGAGTCGAGGATTCAATTTTGAAAAATCGAATTTTGGCCAAAAATACATGAAAATTCACAAAAAAATAAATGGCCATTTTTTAATTGGAAAAAACGTCCCCTTTCGAACCGTGCTACTCAAAAAGCTGTACTACTTTTGTGAGTTGAGATATTCGATTTTTTTCAAAATTTTGTGAGTCGGGGTATTCAATTTTGAAAAATCGAATTTTGGCCAAAAATACATGAAAATTCTCAAAAAAATAAACGGCCATTTTTTAATTGGAAAAAACGTCCTCTTTCGAACCGTGCTACTCAAAAAGCTGTACTACTTTTGTGAGTCGAGATATTCGATATTTTTCAAAATTTTGTGAGTCGAGGTATTCAATTTTGAAAAATCGAATTTTGGCAAAAAATACATGAAAATTCTCAAAAAAATAAATGGCCATTTTTTAATTGGAAAAAACGTCCTCTTTCGAACCGTGCTACGCAAAAAGCTGTACTACTTTTGTGAGTCGAGATATTCGATTTTTTTCAAAATTTAGTGAGTCGAGGTATTCAATTTTGAAAAATCGAATTTTGGCCAAAAATACATGAAAATTCTTAAAAAAATAAATGGCCATTTTTTAATTGGAAAAAACGTCCTCTTTCGCACCGTGCTACTTAAAAAGCTGTACTACTTTTGTGAGTCGAGATATTCGATTTTTTTCAAAATTTTGTGAGTCGAGGATTCAATTTTAAAAAACCGAATTTTGGCCAAAAAAACATGAAAATTCTCAAAAAAATAAATGGCCATTTTTTAATTGGAAAAAACGTCCTCTTTCGAACCGTGCTACTCAAAAAGCTGTACTACTTTTGTGTGTCGAGATATTCGATTTTTTTCAAAATTTTGTGAGTCGAGGTATTGAATTTTGAAAAATCGAATTTTGGCCAAAAGTACATGAAAATTCACAAAAAAATAAATGGCCATTTTTTAATTGGAAAAAACGTCCTCTTTCGAACCGTGATACTCAAAAAGCTGTACTACTTTTGTGAGTCGAGATATTCGATTTTTTTCAAAATTTTGTGAGTCGAGGTATTCAATTTTGAAAAATCGAATTTTGGCCAAAAATACATGAAAATTCTCAAAAAAATAAATGGCCATTTTTTCATTGGAAAAAACGTCCTCTTTCGAACCGTGCTACTCAAAAAGCTGTACTACTTTTGTGAGTCGAGATATTCGATTTTTTTCAAAATTTTGTGAATCGAGGTATTCAATTTTGAAAAATCGAATTTTGGCCAAAAATACATGAAAATTCACAAAAAAATAAATGGCCATTTTTTAATTGGTAAAAACATCCTCTTTCGAACCGTGCTACTCAAAAAGCTGTACTACTTTTGTGAGTCGAGATATTCGATTTTTTTTCAAAAGTTTGTGAGTCGAGGTATTCAATTTTGAAAAACCGAATTTTGGCCAATAAAACATGAAAATTCTCAAAAATATAAATGGCCATTTTTTAATTGGAAAAGACGTACTCTTTCGAACCGTGCTACTCAAAAAGCTGTACTACTTTTCTGAGTCGAGATATTCGATTTTTTTCAAAATTTTGTGAGTCGAGGTATTCAATTTTGAAAAATCGAATTTTGGCCAAAAATACATGAAAATTCTCAAAAAAATAAATGGCCATTTTTTAATTGGAAAAAACGTCCTCTTTCGAACCGTGCTACTCAAAAAGCTGTACTACTTTTGTGAGTCGAGATATTCGATATTTTTCAAAATTTTGTGAGTCGAGGTATTCAATTTTGAAAAATCGAATTTTGGCCAAAAATACATGTAAATTCTCAAAAAAATAAATGGCCATTTTTTAATTGGAAAAAACGTCCTCTTTCGAACCGTGCTACTTAAAAAGCTGTACTACTTTTGTGAGTCGAGATATTCGATTTTTTTCAAAATTTTGTGAGTCGAGGATTCAATTTTAAAAAACCGAATTTTGGCCAAAAAAACATGAAAATTCTCAAAAAAATAAATGGCCATTTTTTAATTGGAAAAAACGTCCTCTTTCGAACCGTGCTACTCAAAAAGCTGTACTACTTTTGTGTGTCGAGATATTAGATTTTTTTCAAAATTTTGTGAGTCGAGGTATTGAATTTTGAAAAATCGAATTTTGGCCAAAAGTACATTAAAATTCACAAAAAAATAAATGGCCATTTTTTAATTGGAAAAAACGTCCTCTTTCGAACCGTGCTACTCAAAAAGCTGTACTACTTTTGTGAGTCGAGATATTCGATTTTTTTCAAAATTTTGTGAGTCGAGGTATTCAATTTTCAAAAACCGAATTTTGGCCAAAAAACATGAAAATTTTCAAAAAAATAAATGGCCATTTTTTAATTGGAAAAAACGTCCTCTTTCGAACCGTGCTACTCAAAAAGCTGTACTACTTTTTGAGTCGAGATATTCGATTTTTTTCAAAATTTTGTGAGTCGAGGTATTCAATTTTGAAAAATCGAATTTTGGCCAAAAATACATGAAAATTCTCAAAAAAATAAATGGCCATTTTTTCATTGGAAAAAACGTCCTCTTTCGAACCGTGCTACTCAAAAAGCTGTACTACTTTTCTGAGTCGAGATATTCGATTTTTTTCAAAATTTTGTGAATCGAGGTATTCAATTTTGAAAAATCGAATTTTGGCCAAAAATACATGAAAATTCACAAAAAAATAAATGGCCATTTTTTAATTGGCAAAAACATCCTCTTTCGAACCGTGCTACTCAAAAAGCTGTACTACTTTTGTGAGTCGAGATATTCGATTTTTTTTCAAAATTTTGTGAGTCGAGGTATTCAATTTTGAAAAACCGAATTTTGGCCAATAAAACATGAAAATTCTCAAAAAAATAAATGGCCATTTTTTAATTGGAAAAAACGTCCTCTTTCGAACCGTGCAACTTAAAAAGCTGTACTACTTTTGTGAGTCGAGATATTCGATTTTTTTCAAAATTTTGTGAGTCGGGGTATTCAATTTTGAAAAATCGAATTTTGGCCAAAAATACATGAAAATTCTCAAAAAAATAAATGGCCATTTTTTAATTGGAAAAAACGACCTCTTTCGAACCGTGCTACTCAAAAAGCTGTACTACTTTTGTGAGTCGAGATATTCGATATTTTTCAAAATTTTGTGAGTCGAGGTATTCAATTTTGAAAAATCGAATTTTGGCCAAAAATACATGAAAATTCTCAAAAAAATAAATGGCCATTTTTTAATTGGAAAAAACGTCCTCTTTCGAACCGTGCTACGCAAAAAGCTGTACTACTTTTGTGAGTCGAGATATTCGATTTTTTTCAAAATTTTGTGAGTCGAGGTATTGAATTTTGAAAAATCGAATTTTGGCCAAAAGTACATGAAAATTCACAAAAAAATAAATGGCCATTTTTTAATTGGAAAAAACGTCCTCTTTCGAACCGTGCTACTCAAAAAGCTGTACTACTTTTGTGAGTCGAGATATTCGATTTTTTTCAAAATTTTGTGAGTCGAGGTATTCAATTTTCAAAAACCGAATTTTGGCCAAAAAACATGAAAATTTTCAAAAAAATAAATGGCCATTTTTTAATTGGAAAAAACGTCCTCTTTCGAACCGTGCTACTTAAAAACCTGTACTACTTTTGTGAGTCGAGATATTCGATTTTTTTCAAAATTTTGTGAGTCGAGGTATTATTCAATTTTAAAAAACCGAATTTTGGCCAAAAAACATGAAAATTCTCAAAAAAAATAAATGGCCATTTTTTAATTGGAAAAAACGTCCTCTTTCGAACCGTGCTACTCAAAAAGCTGTACTACTTTTGTGAGTCGAGATATTCGATTTTTTTCGAAATTTTGTGAGTCGAGGATTCAATTTTGAAAAATCGAATTTTGGCCAAAAATACATGAAAATTCTTAAAAAAATAAATGGCCATTTTTTATTGGAAAAAACGTCCTCTTTCGAACCGTGCTACCCAAAAAGCTGAACTACTTTTGTGAGTCGAGATATTCGATGTTTTTCAAAATTTGTGAATCGAGGTATTCAATTTTGAAAATCGAATTTTGGCCAAAAATACATGAAAATTCTCAAAAAAATAAATGCCCATTTTTTAATTGGAAAAAACGTCCTCTTTCGAACCGTGCTACTTAAAAAGCTGTACTACTTTTGTGAGTCGAGATATTCGATTTTTTTCAAAATTTTGTGAGTCGAGGATTCAATTTTAAAAAACCGAATTTTGGCCAAAAAAACATGAAAATTCTCAAAAAAATAAATGGCCATTTTTTAATTGGAAAAAACGTCCTCTTTCGAACCGTGCTACTCAAAAAGCTGTACTACTTTTGTGTGTCGAGATATTAGATTTTTTTCAAAATTTTGTGAGTCGAGGTATTGAATTTTGAAAAATCGAATTTTGGCCAAAAGTACATGAAAATTCACAAAAAAATAAATGGCCTTTGTTTAATTGGAAAAAACGTCCTCTTTCGAACCGTGCTACTCAAAAAGCTGTACTACTTTTGTGAGTCGAGATATTCGATTTTTTTCAACATTTTGTGAGTCGAGGTATTCAATTTTGAAAAATCGAATTTTGGCCAAAAATACATGAAAATTCTCAAAAAAATAAATGGCCATTTTTCCATTGGAAAAAACGTCCTCTTTCGAACCGTGCTACTCAAAAAGCTGTACTACTTTTCTGAGTCGAGATATTCGATTTTTTTCAAAATTTTGTGAATCGAGGTATTCAATTTTGAAAAATCAAATTTTGGCCAAAAATACATGAAAATTCACAAAAAAATAAATGGCCATTTTTTAATTGGCAAAAACATCCTCTTTCGAACCGTGCTACTCAAAAAGCTGTACTACTTTTGTGAGTCGAGATATTAGATTTTTTTCA
The DNA here is from genome assembly GCA_958299815.1 of Sarcophaga carnaria. NCBI lineage: Eukaryota > Metazoa > Arthropoda > Insecta > Diptera > Sarcophagidae > Sarcophaga > Sarcophaga carnaria. The sequence goes on from OY283151.1 coordinate 32,112,157, forward strand.
AAATTTTGTGAGTCGAGGTATTGAATTTTGAAAAATCGAATTTTGGCCAAAAGTACATTAAAATTCACAAAAAAATAAATGGCCATTTTTTAATTGGAAAAAACGTCCTCTTTCGAACCGTGCTACTCAAAAAGCTGTACTACTTTTGTGAGTCGAGATATTCGATTTTTTTCAAAATTTTGTGAGTCGAGGTATTCAATTTTGAAAAATCGAATTTTGGCCAAAAATACATGAAAATTCTCAAAAAAATAAATGGCCATTTTTTCATTGGAAAAAACGTCCTCTTTCGAACCGTGCTACTCAAAAAGCTGTACTACTTTTCTGAGTCGAGATATTCGATTTTTTTCAAAATTTTGTGAATCGAGGTATTCAATTTTGAAAAATCGAATTTTGGCCAAAAATACATGAAAATTCACAAAAAAATAAATGGCCATTTTTTAATTGGCAAAAACATCCTCTTTCGAACCGTGCTACTCAAAAAGCTGTACTACTTTTGTGAGTCGAGATATTCGATTTTTTTTCAAAATTTTGTGAGTCGAGGTATTCAATTTTGAAAAACCGAATTTTGGCCAATAAAACATGAAAATTCTCAAAAAAATAAATGACCATTTTTTAATTGGAAAAAACGTCCTCTTTCGAACCGTGCTACTTAAAAAGCTGTACTACTTTTGTGAGTCGAGATATTCGATTTTTTTCAAAATTTTGTGAGTCGGGGTATTCAATTTTGAAAAATCGAATTTTGGCCAAAAATACATGAAAATTCTCAAAAAAATAAATGGCCATTTTTTAATTGGAAAAAACGTCCTCTTTCGAACCGTGCTACTCAAAAAGCTGTACTACTTTTGTGAGTCGAGATATTCGATATTTTTCAAAATTTTGTGAGTCGAGGTATTCAATTTTGAAAAATCGAATTTTGGCCAAAAATACATGAAAATTCTCAAAAAAATAAATGGCCATTTTTTAATTGGAAAAAACGTCCTCTTTCGAACCGTGCTACGCCAAAAGCTGTACTACTTTTGTGAGTCGAGATATTCGCTTTTTTTCAAAATTTTGTGAGTCGAGGTATTGAATTTTGAAAAATCGAATTTTGGCCAAAAGTACATGAAAATTCACAAAAAAATAAATGGCCATTTTTTAATTGGAAAAAACGTCCTCTTTCGAACCGTGCTACTAAAAAAGCTGTACTACTTTTGTGAGTCGAGATATTCGATTTTTTTCAAAATTTTGTGAGTCGAGGTATTCAATTTTCAAAAACCGAATTTTGGCCAAAAAACATGAAAATTCTCAAAAAAATAAATGGCCATTTTTTAATTGGAAAAAACGTCCTCTTTCGAACCGTGCTACTTAAAAACCTGTACTACTTTTGTGAGTCGAGATATTCGATTTTTTTCAAAATTTTGTGAGTCGAGGAATTATTCAATTTTAAAAAACCGAATTTTGGCCAAAAAACATGTAAATTCTCAAAAAAAATAAATGGCCATTTTTTAATTGGAAAAAACGTCCTCTTTCGAACCGTGCTACTCAAAAAGCTGTACTACTTTTGTGAGTCGAGATATTCGATTTTTTTCGAAATTTTGTGAGTCGAGGATTAAATTTTGAAAAATCGAATTTTGGCCAAAAATACATGAAAATTCTTAAAAAAATAAATGGCCATTTTTTATTGGAAAAAACGTCCTCTTTCGAACCGTGCTACCCAAAAAGCTGAACTACTTTTGTGAGTCGAGATATTCGATGTTTTTCAAAATTTGTGAATCGAGGTATTCAATTTTGAAAATCGAATTTTGGCCAAAAATACATGAAAATTCTCAAAAAAATAAATGCCCATTTTTTAATTGGAAAAAACGTCCTCTTTCGAACCGTGCTACTTAAAAAGCTGTACTACTTTTGTGAGTCGAGATATTCGATTTTTTTCAAAATTTTGTGAGTCGAGGATTCAATTTTAAAAAACCGAATTTTGGCCAAAAAAACATGAAAATTCTCAAAAAAATAAATGGCCATTTTTTAATTGGAAAAAACGTCCTCTTTCGAACCGTGCTACTCAAAAAGCTGTACTACTTTTGTGTGTCGAGATATTAGATTTTTTTCAAAATTTTGTGAGTCGAGGTATTGAATTTTGAAAAATCGAATTTTGGCCAAAAGTACATGAAAATTCACAAAAAAATAAATGGCCTTTTTTTAATTGGAAAAAACGTCCTCTTTCGAACCGTGCTACTCAAAAAGCTGTACTACTTTTGTGAGTCGAGATATTCGATTTTTTTCAACATTTTGTGAGTCGAGGTATTCAATTTTGAAAAATCGAATTTTGGCCAAAAATACATGAAAATTCTCAAAAAAATAAATGGCCATTTTTCCATTGGAAAAAACGTCCTCTTTCGAACCGTGCTACTCAAAAAGCTGTACTACTTTTCTGAGTCGAGATATTCGATTTTTTTCAAAATTTTGTGAATCGAGGTATTCAATTTTGAAAAATCGAATTTTGGCCAAAAATACATGAAAATTCACAAAAAAATAAATGGCCATTTTTTAATTGGCAAGAACATCCTCTTTCGAACCGTGCTACTCAAAAAGCTGTACTACTTTTGTGAGTCGAGATATTCGATTTTTTTCAAAATTTTGTGAGTCGAGGTATTCAATTTTGAAAAACCGAATTTTGGCCAATAAAACATGAAAATTCTCAAAAAAATAAATGGCCATTTTTTAATTGGAAAAAACGTACTCTTTCGAACCGTGCTACTCAAAAAGCTGTACTACTTTTCTGAGTCGAGATATTCGATTTTTTTCAAAATTTTGTGAGTCGAGGTATTCAATTTTGAAAAATCGAATTTTGGCCAAAAATACATGAAAATTCTTAAAAAAATAAATGGCCATTTTTTAATTGGAAAAAACGTCCTCTTTCGAACCGTGCTACTTAAAAAGCTGTACTACTTTTGTGAGTCGAGATATTCGATTTTTTTCAAAATTTTGTGAGTCGAGGTATTATTCAATTTTAAAAAACAGAATTTTGGCCAAAAAACATGAAAATTCTCAAAAAAATAAATGGCCATTTTTTAATTGGAAAAAACGTCCTCTTTCGAACCGTGCTACTCAAAAAGCTGTACTACTTTTGTGTGTCGAGATATTCGATTTTTTTCAAAATTTTGTGAGTCGAGGTATTCAATTTTGAAAAATCGAATTTTGGCCAAAAATACATGAAAATTCACAAAAAAATAAATGGCAATTTTTTAATTGGATAAAACGTCCTCTTTCGAACCGTGCTACTCAAAAAGCTGTACTACCTTTGTGAGTCGAGATAGTCGATTTTTTTCAAAATTTTGTGAGTCGAGTTATTCAATTTTGAAAAACCGAATTTTGGCCAAAAAGCATGAAAATTCTCAAAAAAATAAATGGCCATTTTTTAATTGGAAAAAACGTCCTCTTTCGAACCGTGCTACTCAAAAAGCTGTACTACTTTTGTGAGTTGAGATATTCGATTTTTTTCAAAATTTTGTGAGTCGGGGTATTCAATTTTGAAAAATCGAATTTTGGCCAAAAATACATGAAAATTCTCCAAAAAATAAATGGCCATTTTTTAATTGGAAAAAACATCCTCTTTCGAACCGTGCTACTCAAAAAGCTGTACTACCTTTGTGAGTCGAGATAGTCGATTTTTTTCAAAATTTTGTGAGTCGAGGTATTCAATTTTGAAAAATCGAATTTTGTCCAAAAATACATGAAAATTCACAAAAAAATAAATGGCCATTTTTTAATTGGAAAAAACATCCTCTTTCGAACCGTGCTACTCAAAAAGCTGTACTACTTTTGTGAGTCGAGATATTCGATTTTTTTCAAAATTTTGTGAGTCGAGGTATTCAATTTTGAAAAACCGAATTTTGGCCAATAAAACATGAAAATTCTTAAAAAAATAAATGGCCATTTTTTAATTGGAAAAAACGTCCTCTTTCGAACCGTGCTACCCAAAAAGCTGAACTACTTTTGTGAGTCGAGATATTCGATGTTTTTCAAAATTTTGTGAATCGAGGTATTCAATTTTGAAAATCGAATTTTGGCCAAAAATATATGAAAATTCTTAAAAAAATAAATGGCCATTTTTTAATTGGAAAAAACGTCCTCTTTCGAACCGTGCTACTTAAAAAGCTGTACTACTTTTGTGAGTCGAGATATTCGATTTTTTTCAAAATTTTGTGAGTCGGGGTATTCAATTTTGAAAAATCGAATTTTGGCCAAAAATACATGAAAATTCTCAAAAAAATAAATGGCCATTTTTTAATTGGAAAAAACGTCCTCTTTCGAACCGTGCTACTCAAAAAGCTGTACTACTTTTGTGAGTCGAGATATTCGATATTTTTCAAAATTTTGTGAGTCGAGGTATTCAATTTTGAAAAATCGAATTTTGGCCAAAAATACATGAAAATTCTCAAAAAAATAAATGGCCATTTTTTAATTGGAAAAAACGTCCTCTTTCGAACCGTGCTACGCAAAAAGCTGTACTACTTTTGTGAGTCGAGATATTCGATTTTTTTCAAAATTTAGTGAGTCGAGGTATTCAATTTTGAAAAATCGAATTTTGGCCAAAAATACATGAAAATTCTTAAAAAAATAAATGGCCATTTTTTAATTGGAAAAAACGTCCTCTTTCGAACCGTGCTACTTAAAAAGCTGTACTACTTTTGTGAGTCGAGATATTCGATTTTTTTCAAAATTTTGTGAGTCGAGGATTCAATTTTAAAAAACCGAATTTTGGCCAAAAAAACATGAAAATTCTCAAAAAAATAAATGGCCATTTTTTAATTCGAAAAAACGTCCTCTTTCGAACCGTGCTACTCAAAAAGCTGTACTACTTTTGTGTGTCGAGATATTAGATTTTTTTCAAAATTTTGTGAGTCGAGGTATTGAATTTTGAAAAATCGAATTTTGGCCAAAAGTACATGAAAATTCACAAAAAAATAAATGGCCATTTTTTAATTGGAAAAAACGTCCTCTTTCGAACCGTGCTACTCAAAAAGCTGTACTACTTTTGTGAGTCGAGATATTCGATTTTTTTCAAAATTTTGTGAGTCGAGGTATTCAATTTTCAAAAACCGAATTTTGGCCAAAAAACATGAAAATTTTCAAAAAAATAAATGGCCATTTTTTAATTGGAAAAAACGTCCTCTTTCGAACCGTGCTACTTAAAAAGCTGTACTACTTTTGTGAGTCGAGATATTCGATTTTTTTCAAAATTTTGTGAGTCGAGGTATTATTCAATTTTAAAAAACCGAATTTTGGCCAAAAAACATGAAAATTCTCAAAAAAAATAAATGGCCATTTTTTAATTGGAAAAAACGTCCTCTTTCGAACCGTGCTACTCAAAAAGCTGTACTACTTTTGTGTGTCGAGATATTCGATTTTTTTCAAAATTTTGTGAGTCGGGGTATTCAATTTCGAAAAATCGAATTTTGGCCAAAAATACATGAAAATTCTCAAAAAAATAAATGGCCATTTTTTAATTGGAAAAAACGTCCTCTTTCGAACCGTGCTACTCAAAATGCTGTACTACTTTTGTGAGTCGAGATATTCGATTTTTTTCGAAATTTTGTGAGTCGAGGATTCAATTTTGAAAAATCGAATTTTGGCCAAAAATACATGAAAATTCTTAAAAAAATAAATGGCCATTTTTTAATTGGAAAAAACGTCCTCTTTCGAACCGTGCTACCCAAAAAGCTGAATTACTTTTGTGAGTCGAGATATTCGATGTTTTTCAAAATTTGTGAATCGAGGTATTCAATTTTGAAAATCGAAATTTGGCCAAAAATACATGAAAATTCTCAAAAAAATAAATGGCCATTTTTTAATTGGAAAAAACGTCCTCTTTCGAACCGTGCTACTTAAAAAGCTGTACTACTTTTGTGAGTCGAGATATTCGATTTTTTTCAAAATTTTGTGAGTCGGGGTATTCAATTTTGAAAAATCGAATTTTGGCCAAAAATACATGAAAATTCTCAAAAAAATAAATGGCCATTTTTTAATTGGAAAAAACGTCCTCTTTCGAACCGTGCTACGCAAAAAGCTGTACTACTTTTGTGAGTCGAGATATTCGATTTTTTTCAAAATTTAGTGAGTCGAGGTATTCAATTTTGAAAAATCGAATTTTGGCCAAAAATACATGAAAATTCTTAAAAAAATAAATGGCCATTTTTTAATTGGAAAAAACGTCCTCTTTCGAACCGTGCTACTTAAAAAGCTGTACTACTTTTGTGAGTCGAGATATTCGATTTTTTTCAAAATTTTGTGAGTCGAGGATTCAATTTTAAAAAACCGAATTTTGGCCAAAAAAACATGAAAATTCTCAAAAAAATAAATGGCCATTTTTTAATTCGAAAAAACGTCCTCTTTCGAACCGTGCTACTCAAAAAGCTGTACTACTTTTGTGTGTCGAGATATTAGATTTTTTTCAAAATTTTGTGAGTCGAGGTATTGAATTTTGAAAAATCGAATTTTGGCCAAAAGTACATGAAAATTCACAAAAAAATAAATGGCCATTTTTTAATTGGAAAAAACGTCCTCTTTCGAACCGTGCTACTCAAAAAGCTGTACTACTTTTGTGAGTCGAGATATTCGATTTTTTTCAAAATTTTGTGAGTCGAGGTATTCAATTTTCAAAAACCGAATTTTGGCCAAAAAACATGAAAATTTTCAAAAAAATAAATGGCCATTTTTTAATTGGAAAAAACGTCCTCTTTCGAACCGTGCTACTTAAAAAGCTGTACTACTTTTGTGAGTCGAGATATTCGATTTTTTTCAAAATTTTGTGAGTCGAGGTATTATTCAATTTTAAAAAACCGAATTTTGGCCAAAAAACATGAAAATTCTCAAAAAAAATAAATGGCCATTTTTTAATTGGAAAAAACGTCCTCTTTCGAACCGTGCTACTCAAAAAGCTGTACTACTTTTGTGTGTCGAGATATTCGATTTTTTTCAAAATTTTGTGAGTCGGGGTATTCAATTTTGAAAAATCGAATTTTGGCCAAAAATACATGAAAATTCTCAAAAAAATAAATGGCCATTTTTTAATTGGAAAAAACGTCCTCTTTCGAACCGTGCTACTCAAAAAGCTGTACTACTTTTGTGAGTCGAGATATTCGATTTTTTTCGAAATTTTGTGAGTCGAGGATTCAATTTTGAAAAATCGAATTTTGGCCAAAAATACATGAAAATTCTTAAAAAAATAAATGGCCATTTTTTAATTGGAAAAAACGTCCTCTTTCGAACCGTGCTACCCAAAAAGCTGAATTACTTTTGTGAGTCGAGATATTCGATGTTTTTCAAAATTTGTGAATCGAGGTATTCAATTTTGAAAATCGAAATTTGGCCAAAAATACATGAAAATTCTCAAAAAAATAAATGGCCATTTTTTAATTGGAAAAAACGTCCTCTTTCGAACCGTGCTACTTAAAAAGCTGTACTACTTTTGTGAGTCGAGATATTCGATTTTTTTCAAAATTTTGTGAGTCGGGGTATTCAATTTTGAAAAATCGAATTTTGGCCAAAAATACATGAAAATTCTCAAAAAAATAAATGGCCATTTTTTAATTGGAAAAAACGTCCTCTTTCGAACCGTGCTACGCAAAAAGCTGTACTACTTTTGTGAGTCGAGATATTCGATTTTTTTCAAAATTTAGTGAGTCGAGGTATTCAATTTTGAAAAATCGAATTTTGGCCAAAAATACATGAAAATTTTTAAAAAAATAAATGGCCATTTTTTAATTGGAAAAAACGTCCTCTTTCGAACCGTGCTACTTAAAAAGCTGTACTACTTTTGTGAGTCGAGATATTCGATTTTTTTCAAAATTTTGTGAGTCGAGGATTCAATTTTAAAAAACCGAATTTTGGCCAAAAAAACATAAAAATTCTCAAAAAAATAAATGGCCATTTTTTAATTGGAAAAAACGTCCTCTTTCGAACCGTGCTACTCAAAAAGCTGTACTACTTTTGTGTGTCGAGATATTAGATTTTTTTCAAAATTTTGTGAGTCGAGGTATTGAATTTTGAAAAATCGAATTTTGGCCAAAAGTACATGAAAATTCACAAAAAAATAAATGGCCTTTTTTTAATTGGAAAAAACGTCCTCTTTCGAACCGTGCTACTCAAAAAGCTGTACTACTTTTGTGAGTCGAGATATTCGATTTTTTTCAAAATTTTGTGAGTCGAGGTATTCAATTTTCAAAAATCGAATTTTGGCCAAAAATACATGAAAATTCTCAAAAAAATAAATGGCCATTTTTTAATTGGAAAAAACGTCCTCTTTCGAACCGTGCTACTCAAAAAGCTGTACTACTTTTGTGAGTCGAGATATTCGATATTTTTCAAAATTTTGTGAGTCGAGGTATTCAATTTTGAAAAATCGAATTTTGGCCAAAAATACATGAAAATTCTCAAAAAAATAAATGGCCATTTTTTAATTGGAAAAAACGTCCTCTTTCGAACCGTGCTACGCAAAAAGCTGTACTACTTTTGTGAGTCGAGATATTCGATTTTTTTCAAAATTTTGTGAGTCGAGGTATTGAATTTTGAAAAATCGAATTTTGGCCAAAAGTACATGAAAATTCACAAAAAAATAAATGGCCATTTTTTAATTGGAAAAAACGTCCTCTTTCGAACCGTGCTACTCAAAAAGCTGTACTACTTTTGTGAGTCGAGATATTCGATTTTTTTCAAAATTTTGTGAGTCGAGGTATTCAATTTTCAAAAACCGAATTTTGGCCAAAAAACATGAAAATTTTTAAAAAAATAAATGGCCATTTTTTAATTGGAAAAAACATCCTCTTTCGAACCGTGCTACTTAAAAAGCTGTACTACTTTTGTGAGTCGAGATATTCGATTTTTTTCAAAATTTTGTGAGTCGAGGTATTATTCAATTTTAAAAAACCGAATTTTGGCCAAAAAACATGAAAATTCTCAAAAAAAATAAATGGCCATTTTTTAATTGGAAAAAACGTCCTCTTTCGAACCGTGCTACTCAAAAAGCTGTACTACTTTTGTGAGTCGAGATATTCGATTTTTTTCGAAATTTTGTGAGTCGAGGATTCAATTTTGAAAAATCGAATTTTGGCCAAAAATACATGAAAATTCTTAAAAAAATAAATGGCCATTTTTTATTGGAAAAAACGTCCTCTTTCGAACCGTGCTACCCAAAAAGCTGAACTACTTTTGTGAGTCGAGATATTCGATGTTTTTCAAAATTTGTGAATCGAGGTATTCAATTTTGAAAATCGAATTTTGGCCAAAAATACATGAAAATTCTCAAAAAAATAAATGCCCATTTTTTAATTGGAAAAAACGTCCTCTTTCGAACCGTGCTACTTAAAAAGCTGTACTACTTTTGTGAGTCGAGATATTTGATTTTTTTCAAAATTTTGTGAGTCGAGGATTCAATTTTAAAAAACCGAATTTTGGCCAAAAAAACATGAAAATTCTCAAAAAAATAAATGGCCATTTTTTAATTGGAAAAAACGTCCTCTTTCGAACCGTGCTACTCAAAAAGCTGTACTACTTTTGTGTGTCGAGATATTAGATTTTTTTCAAAATTTTGTGAGTCGAGGTATTGAATTTTGAAAAATCGAATTTTGGCCAAAAGTACATGAAAATTCACAAAAAAATAAATGGCCTTTTTTTAATTGGAAAAAACGTCCTCTTTCGAACCGTGCTACTCAAAAAGCTGTACTACTTTTGTGAGTCGAGATATTCGATTTTTTTCAACATTTTGTGAGTCGAGGTATTCAATTTTGAAAAATCGAATTTTGGCCAAAAATACATGAAAATTCTCAAAAAAATAAATGGCCATTTTTCCATTGGAAAAAACATCCTCTTTCGAACCGTGCTACTCAAAAAGCTGTACTACTTTTCTGAGTCGAGATATTCGATTTTTTTCAAAATTTTGTGAATCGAGGTATTCAATTTTGAAAAATCGAATTTTGGCCAAAAATACATGAAAATTCACAAAAAAATAAATGGCCATTTTTTAATTGGCAAGAACATCCTCTTTCGAACCGTGCTACTCAAAAAGCTGTACTACTTTTGTGAGTCGAGATATTCGATTTTTTTCAAAATTTTGTGAGTCGAGGTATTCAATTTTGAAAAACCGAATTTTGGCCAATAAAACATGAAAATTCTCAAAAAAATAAATGGCCATTTTTTAATTGGAAAAAACGTACTCTTTCGAACCGTGCTACTCAAAAAGCTGTACTACTTTTCTGAGTCGAGATATTCGATTTTTTTCAAAATTTTGTGAGTCGAGGTATTCAATTTTGAAAAATCGAATTTTGGCCAAAAATACATGAAAATTCTTAAAAAAATAAATGGCCATTTTTTAATTGGAAAAAACGTCCTCTTTCGAACCGTGCTACTTAAAAAGCTGTACTACTTTTGTGAGTCGAGATATTCGATTTTTTTCAAAATTTTGTGAGTCGAGGTATTATTCAATTTTAAAAAACAGAATTTTGACCAAAAAACATGAAAATTCTCAAAAAAATAAATGGCCATTTTTTAATTGGAAAAAACGTCCTCTTTCGAACCGTGCTACTCAAAAAGCTGTACTACTTTTGTGTGTCGAGATATTCGATTTTTTTCAAAATTTTGTGAGTCGAGGTATTCAATTTTGAAAAATCGAATTTTGGCCAAAAATACATGAAAATTCACAAAAAAATAAATGGCCATTTTTTAATTGGATAAAACGTCCTCTTTCGAACCGTGCTACTCAAAAAGCTGTACTACCTTTGTGAGTCGAGATAGTCGATTTTTTTCAAAATTTTGTGAGTCGAGTTATTCAATTTTGAAAAACCGAATTTTGGCCAAAAAGCATGAAAATTCTCAAAAAAATAAATGGCCATTTTTTAATTGGAAAAAACGTCCTCTTTCGAACCGTGCTACTCAAAAAGCTGTACTACTTTTGTGAGTTGAGATATTCGATTTTTTTCAAAATTTTGTGAGTCGGGGTATTCAATTTTGAAAAATCGAATTTTGGCCAAAAATACATGAAAATTCTCAAAAAAATAAATGGCCATTTTTTAATTGGAAAAAACGTCCTCTTTCGAACCGTGCTACGCAAAAAGCTGTACTACTTTTGTGAGTCGAGATATTCGATTTTTTTCAAAATTTAGTGAGTCGAGGTATTCAATTTTGAAAAATCGAATTTTGGCCAAAAATACATGAAAATTCTTAAAAAAATAAATGGCCATTTTTTAATTGGAAAAAACGTCCTCTTTCGAACCGTGCTACTTAAAAAGCTGTACTACTTTTGTGAGTCGAGATATTCGATTTTTTTCAAAATTTTGTGAGTCGAGGATTCAATTTTAAAAAACCGAATTTTGGCCAAAAAAACATGAAAATTCTCAAAAAAATAAATGGCCATTTTTTAATTGGAAAAAACGTCCTCTTTCGAACCGTGCTACTCAAAAAGCTGTACTACTTTTGTGTGTCGAGATATTAGATTTTTTTCAAAATTTTGTGAGTCGAGGTATTGAATTTTGAAAAATCGAATTTTGGCCAAAAGTACATGAAAATTCACAAAAAAATAAATGGCCATTTTTTAATTGGAAAAAACGTCCTCTTTCGAACCGTGCTACTCAAAAAGCTGTACTACTTTTGTGAGTCGAGATATTCGATTTTTTTCAAAATTTTGTGAGTCGAGGTATTCAATTTTCAAAAACCGAATTTTGGCCTAAAAACATGAAAATTTTCAAAAAAATAAATGGCCATTTTTTAATTGGAAAAAACGTCCTCTTTTGAACCGTGCTACTTAAAAAGCTGTACTACTTTTGTGAGTCGAGATATTCGATTTTTTTCAAAATTTTGTGAGTCGAGGTATTATTCAATTTTAAAAAACCGAATTTTGGCCAAAAAACATGAAAATTCTCAAAAAAAATAAATGGCCATTTTTTAATTGGAAAAAACGTCCTCTTTCGAACCGTGCTACTCAAAAAGCTGTACTACTTTTGTGTGTCGAGATATTCGATTTTTTTCAAAATTTTGTGAGTCGGGGTATTCAATTTTGAAAAATCGAATTTTGGCCAAAAATACATGAAAATTCTCAAAAAAATAAATGGCCATTTTTTAATTGGAAAAAACGTCCTCTTTCGAACCGTGCTACTCAAAAAGCTGTACTACTTTTGTGAGTCGAGATATTCGATTTTTTTCGAAATTTTGTGAGTCGAGGATTCAATTTTGAAAAATCGAATTTTGGCCAAAAATACATGAAAATTCTTAAAAAAATAAATGGCCATTTTTTAATTGGAAAAAACGTCCTCTTTCGAACCGTGCTACGCAAAAAGCTGTACTACTTTTGTGAGTCGAGATATTCGATTTTTTTCAAAATTTAGTGAGTCGAGGTATTCAATTTTGAAAAATCGAATTTTGGCCAAAAATACATGAAAATTTTTAAAAAAATAAATGGCCATTTTTTAATTGGAAAAAACGTCCTCTTTCGAACCGTGCTACTTAAAAAGCTGTACTACTTTTGTGAGTCGAGATATTCGATTTTTTTCAAAATTTTGTGAGTCGAGGATTCAATTTTAAAAAACCGAATTTTGGCCAAAAAAACATAAAAATTCTCAAAAAAATAAATGGCCATTTTTTAATTGGAAAAAACGTCCTCTTTCGAACCGTGCTACTCAAAAAGCTGTGCTACTTTTGTGTGTCGAGATATTAGATTTTTTTCAAAATTTTGTGAGTCGAGGTATTGAATTTTGAAAAATCGAATTTTGGCCAAAAGTACATGAAAATTCACAAAAAAATAAATGGCCTTTTTTTAATTGGAAAAAAACGTCCTCTTTCGAACCGTGCTACTCAAAAAGCTGTACTACTTTTGTGAGTCGAGATATTCGATTTTTTTCAAAATTTTGTGAGTCGAGGTATTCAATTTTCAAAAACCGAATTTTGGCCAAAAAACATGAAAATTTTCAAAAAAATAAATGGCCATTTTTTAATTGGAAAAAACGTCCTCTTTCGAACCGTGCTACTCAAAAAGCTGTACTACTTTTTGAGTCGAGATATTCGATTTTTTTCAACATTTTGTGAGTCGAGGTATTCAATTTTGAAAAATCGCATTTTGGCCAAAAATACATGAAAATTCTCAAAAAAATAAATGGCCATTTTTCCATTGGAAAAATCGTCCTCTTTCGAACCGTGCTACTCAAAAAGCTGTACTACTTTTCTGAGTCGAGATATTCGATTTTTTTCAAAATTTTGTGAATCGAGGTATTCAATTTTGAAAAATCGAATTTTGGCCAAAAATACATGAAAATTCACAAAAAAATAAATGGCCATTTTTTAATTGGCAAGAACATCCTCTTTCGAACCGTGCTACTCAAAAAGCTGTACTACTTTTGTGAGTCGAGATATTCGATTTTTTTCAAAATTTTGTGAGTCGAGGTATTCAATTTTGAAAAACCGAATTTTGGCCAATAAAACATGAAAATTCTCAAAAAAATAAATGGCCATTTTTTAATTGGAAAAAACGTACTCTTTCGAACCGTGCTACTCAAAAAGCTGTACTACTTTTCTGAGTCGAGATATTCGATTTTTTTCAAAATTTTGTGAGTCGAGGTATTCAATTTTGAAAAATCGAATTTTGGCCAAAAATACATGAAAATTCTTAAAAAAATAAATGGCCATTTTTTAATTGGAAAAAACGTCCTCTTTCGAACCCTGCTACTTAAAAAGCTGTACTACTTTTGTGAGTCGAGATATTCGATTTTTTTCAAAATTTTGTGAGTCGAGGTATTATTCAATTTTAAAAAACAGAATTTTGGCCAAAAAACATGAAAATTCTCAAAAAAATAAATGGCCATTTTTTAATTGGAAAAAACGTCCTCTTTCGAACCGTGCTACTCAAAAAGCTGTACTACTTTTGTGTGTCGAGATATTCGATTTTTTTCAAAATTTTGTGAGTCGAGGTATTCAATTTTGAAAAATCGAATTTTGGCCAAAAATACATGAAAATTCACAAAAAAATAAATGGCCATTTTTTAATTGGATAAAACGTCCTCTTTCGAACCGTGCTACTCAAAAAGCTGTACTACCTTTGTGAGTCGAGATAGTCGATTTTTTTCAAAATTTTGTGAGTCGAGTTATTCAATTTTGAAAAACCGAATTTTGGCCAAAAAGCATGAAAATTCTCAAAAAAATAAATGGCCATTTTTTAATTGGAAAAAACGTCCTCTTTCGAACCGTGCTACTCAAAAAGCTGTACTACTTTTGTGAGTTGAGATATTCGATTTTTTTCAAAATTTTGTGAGTCGGGGTATTCAATTTTGAAAAATCGAATTTTGGCCAAAAATACATGAAAATTCTCCAAAAAATAAATGGCCATTTTTTAATTGGAAAAAACATCCTCTTTCGAACCGTGCTACTCAAAAAGCTGTACTACCTTTGTGAGTCGAGATAGTCGATTTTTTTCAAAATTTTGTGAGTCGAGGTATTCAATTTTGAAAAATCGAATTTTGTCCAAAAATACATGAAAATTCACAAAAAAATAAATGGCCATTTTTTAATTGGAAAAAACATCCTCTTTCGAACCGTGCTACTCAAAAAGCTGTACTACTTTTGTGAGTCGAGATATTCGATTTTTTCAAAATTTTGTGAGTCGAGGTATTCAATTTTGAAAAACCGAATTTTGGCCAATAAAACATGAAAATTCTTAAAAAAATAAATGGCCATTTTTTAATTGGAAAAAACGTCCTCTTTCGAACCGTGCTACCCAAAAAGCTGAACTACTTTTGTGAGTCGAGATATTCGATGTTTTTCAAAATTTTGTGAATCGAGGTATTCAATTTTGAAAATCGAATTTTGGCCAAAAATATATGAAAATTCTTAAAAAAATAAATGGCCTTTTTTTAATTGGAAAAAACGTCCTCTTTCGAACCGTGCTACTTAAAAAGCTGTACTACTTTTGTGAGTCGAGATATTCGATTTTTTTTCAAAATTTTGTGAGTCGAGGTATTATTCAATTTTAAAAAACAGAATTTTGGCCAAAAAACATGAAAATTTTCAAAAAAATAAATGGCCATTTTTTAATTGGAAAAAACGTCCTCTTTCGAACCGTGCTACTTAAAAAGCTGTACTACTTTTGTGAGTCGAGATATTCGATTTTTTTCAAAATTTTGTGAGTCGAGGTATTATTCAATTTTAAAAAACCGAATTTTGGCCAAAAAACATGAAAATTCTCAAAAAAAATAAATGGCCATTTTTTAATTGGAAAAAACGTCCTCTTTCGAACCGTGCTACTCAAAAAGCTGTACTACTTTTGTGTGTCGAGATATTCGATTTTTTTCAAAATTTTGTGAGTCGGGGTATTCAATTTTGAAAAATCGAATTTTGGCCAAAAATACATGAAAATTCTCAAAAAAATAAATGGCCATTTTTTAATTGGAAAAAACGTCCTCTTTCGAACCGTGCTACTCAAAAAGCTGTACTACTTTTGTGAGTCGAGATATTCGATTTTTTTCGAAATTTTGTGAGTCGAGGATTCAATTTTGAAAAATCGAATTTTGGCCAAAAATACATGAAAATTCTTAAAAAAATAAATGGCCATTTTTTAATTGGAAAAAACGTCCTCTTTCGAACCGTGCTACCCAAAAAGCTGAATTACTTTTGTGAGTCGAGATATTCGATGTTTTTCAAAATTTGTGAATCGAGGTATTCAATTTTGAAAATCGAAATTTGGCCAAAAATACATGAAAATTCTCAAAAAAATAAATGGCCATTTTTTAATTGGAAAAAACGTCCTCTTTCGAACCGTGCTACTTAAAAAGCTGTACTACTTTTGTGAGTTGAGATATTCGATTTTTTTCAAAATTTTGTGAGTCGGGGTATTCAATTTTGAAAAATCGAATTTTGGCCAAAAATACATGAAAATTCTCAAAAAAATAAATGGCCATTTTTTAATTGGAAAAAACGTCCTCTTTCGAACCGTGCTACGCAAAAAGCTTTACTACTTTTGTGAGTCGAGATATTCGATTTTTTTCAAAATTTAGTGAGTCGAGGTATTCAATTTTGAAAAATCGAATTTTGGCCAAAAATACATGAAAATTTTTAAAAAAATAAATGGCCATTTTTTAATTGGAAAAAACGTCCTCTTTCGAACCGTGCTACTTAAAAAGCTGTACTACTTTTGTGAGTCGAGATATTCGATTTTTTTCAAAATTTTGTGAGTCGAGGATTCAATTTTAAAAAACCGAATTTTGGCCAAAAAAACATAAAAATTCTCAAAAAAATAAATGGCCATTTTTTAATTGGAAAAAACGTCCTCTTTCGAACCGTGCTACTCAAAAAGCTGTACTACTTTTGTGTGTCGAGATATTAGATTTTTTTCAAAATTTTGTGAGTCGAGGTATTGAATTTTGAAAAATCGAATTTTGGCCAAAAGTACATGAAAATTCACAAAAAAATAAATGGCCTTTTTTTAATTGGAAAAAACGTCCTCTTTCGAACCGTGCTACTCAAAAAGCTGTACTACTTTTCTGAGTCGAGATATTCGATTTTTTTCAAAATTTTGTGAATCGAGGTATTCAATTTTGAAAAATCGAATTTTGGCCAAAAATACATGAAAATTCACAAAAAAATAAATGGCCATTTTTTAATTGGCAAGAACATCCTCTTTCGAACCGTGCTACTCAAAAAGCTGTACTACTTTTGTGAGTCGAGATATTCGATTTTTTTCAAAATTTTGTGAGTCGAGGTATTCAATTTTAAAAAACCGAATTTTGGCCAATAAAACATGAAAATTCTCAAAAAAATAAATGGCCATTTTTTAATTGGAAAAAACGTACTCTTTCGAACCGTGCTACTCAAAAAGCTGTACTACTTTTCTGAGTCGAGATATTCGATTTTTTTCAAAATTTTGTGAGTCGAGGTATTATTCAATTTTAAAAAACAGAATTTTGGCCAAAAAACATGAAAATTCTCAAAAAAATAAATGGCCATTTTTTAATTGGATAAAACGTCCTCTTTCGAACCGTGCTACTCAAAAAGCTGTACTACCTTTGTGAGTCGAGATAGTCGATTTTTTTCAAAATTTTGTGAGTCGAGTTATTCAATTTTGAAAAACCGAATTTTGGCCAAAAAGCATGAAAATTCTCAAAAAAATAAATGGCCATTTTTTAATTGGAAAAAACGTCCTCTTTCGAACCGTGCTACTCAAAAAGCTGTACTACTTTTGTGAGTTGAGATATTCGATTTTTTTCAAAATTTTGTGAGTCGGGGTATTCAATTTTGAAAAATCGAATTTTGGCCAAAAATACATGAAAATTCTCCAAAAAATAAATGGCCATTTTTTAATTGGAAAAAACATCCTCTTTCGAACCGTGCTACTCAAAAAGCTGTACTACCTTTGTGAGTCGAGATAGTCGATTTTTTTCAAAATTTTGTGAGTCGAGGTATTCAATTTTGAAAAATCGAATTTTGTCCAAAAATACATGAAAATTCACAAAAAAAATAAATGGCCATTTTTTAATTGGAAAAAACATCCTCTTTCGAACCGTGCTACTCAGAAAGCTGTACTACTTTTGTGAGTCGAGATATTCGATTTTTTTCAAAATTTTGTGAGTCGAGGTATTCAATTTTGAAAACCCGAATTTTGGCCAATAAAACATGAAAATTCTTAAAAAAATAAATGGCCATTTTTTAATTGGAAAAAACGTCCTCTTTCGAACCGTGCTACTTAAAAAGCTGTACTACTTTTGTGAGTCGAGATATTCGATTTTTTTCAAAATTTTGTGAGTCGAGGATTCAATTTTAAAAAACCGAATTTTTGCCAAAAAAACATAAAAATTCTCAAAAAAATAAATGGCCATTTTTTAATTGGAAAAAACGTCCTCTTTCGAACCGTGCTACTCAAAAAGCTGTACTACTTTTGTGTGTCGAGATATTAGATTTTTTTCAAAATTTTGTGAGTCGAGGTATTGAATTTTGAAAAATCGAATTTTGGCCAAAAGTACATGAAAATTCACAAAAAAATAAATGGCCTTTTTTTAATTGGAAAAAACGTCCTCTTTCGAACCGTGCTACTCAAAAAGCTGTACTACTTTTGTGAGTCGAGATATTCGATTTTTTTCAAAATTTTGTGAGTCGAGGTATTCAATTTTCAAAAACCGAATTTTGGCCAAAAAACATGAAAATTCTCAAAAAAATAAATGGCCATTTTTCCATTGGAAAAATCGTCCTCTTTCGAACCGTGCTACTCAAAAAGCTGTACTACTTTTGTGAGTTGAGATATTCGATTTTTTTCAAAATTTTGTGAGTCGGGGTATTCAATTTTGAAAAATCGAATTTTGGCCAAAAATACATGAAAATTCTCCAAAAAATAAATGGCCATTTTTTAATTGGAAAAAACATCCTCTTTCGAACCGTGCTACTCAAAAAGCTGTACTACCTTTGTGAGTCGAGATAGTCGATTTTTTTCAAAATTTTGTGAGTCGAGGTATTCAATTTTGAAAAATCGAATTTTGTCCAAAAATACATGAAAATTCACAAAAAAATAAATGGCCATTTTTTAATTGGAAAAAACATCCTCTTTCGAACCGTGCTACTCAGAAAGCTGTACTACTTTTGTGAGTCGAGATATTCGATTTTTTTCAAAATTTTGTGAGTCGAGGTATTCAATTTTGAAAAACCGAATTTTGGCCAATAAAACATGAAAATTCTTAAAAAAATAAATGGCCATTTTTTAATTGGAAAAAACGTCCTCTTTCGAACCGTGCTACTCAAAAAGCTGTACTACTTTTGTGAGTCGAGATATTCGATTTTTTTCAAAATTTTGTGAGTCGAGGTATTCAATTTTGAAAAACCGAATTTTGGCCAATAAAACATGAAAATTCTCAAAAAAATAAATGGCCATTTTTTAATTGGAAAAAACGTACTCTTTCGAACCGTGCTACTCAAAAAGCTGTACTACTTTTCTGAGTCGAGATATTCGATTTTTTTCAAAATTTTGTGAGTCGAGGTATTCAATTTTGAAAAATCGAATTTTGGCCAAACATACATGAAAATTCTTAAAAAAATAAATGGCCATTTTTTAATTGGAAAAAACGTCCTCTTTCGAACCGTGCTACTTAAAAAGCTGTACTACTTTTGTGAGTCGAGATATTCGATTTTTTTCAAAATTTTGTGAGTCGAGGTATTATTCAATTTTAAAAAACCGAATTTTGGCCAAAAAACATGAAAATTCTCAAAAAAATAAATGGCCATTTTTTAATTGGAAAAAACGTCCTCTTTCGAACCGTGCTACTCAAAAAGCTGTACTACTTTTGTGTGTCGAGATATTCGATTTTTTTCAAAATTTTGTGAGTCGAGGTATTCAATTTTGAAAAATCGAATTTTGGCCAAAAATACATGAAAATTCACAAAAAAATAAATGGCCATTTTTTAATTGGATAAAACGTCCTCTTTCGAACCGTGCTACTCAAAAAGCTGTACTACCTTTGTGAGTCGAGATAGTCGATTTTTTTCAAAATTTTGTGAGTCGAGTTATTCAATTTTGAAAAACCGAATTTTGGCCAAAAAGCATGAAAATTCTCAAAAAAATAAATGGCCATTTTTTAATTGGAAAAAACGTCCTCTTTCGAACCGTGCTACCCAAAAAGCTGAACTACTTTTGTGAGTCGAGATATTCGATGTTTTTCAAAATTTTGTGAATCGAGGTATTCAATTTTGAAAATCGAATTTTGGCCAAAAATATATGAAAATTCTTAAAAAAATAAATGGCCATTTTTTAATTGGAAAAAACGTCCTCTTTCGAACCGTGCTACTTAAAAAGCTGTACTACTTTTGTGAGTCGAGATATTCGATTTTTTTCAAAATTTTGTGAGTCGAGGTATTATTCAATTTTAAAAAACAGAATTTTGGCCAAAAAACATGAAAATTCTCAAAAAAATAAATGGCCATTTTTTCATTGGAAAAAACGTCCTCTTTCGAACCGTGCTACTCAAAAAGCTGTACTACTTTTCTGAGTCGAGATATTCGATTTTTTTCAAAATTTTGTGAATCGAGGTATTCAATTTTGAAAAATCGAATTTTGGCCAAAAATACATGAAAATTCACAAAAAAATAAATGGCCATTTTTTAATTGGAAAAAACATCCTCTTTCGAACCGTGCTACTCAAAAAGCTGTACTACTTTTGTGAGTCGAGATATTCGATTTTTTTCAAAATTTTGTGAGTCGAGGTATTCAATTTTGAAAAACCGAATTTTGGCCAATAAAACATGAAAATTCTCAAAAAAATAAATGGCCATTTTTTAATTGGAAAAAACGTACTCTTTCGAACCGTGCTACTCAAAAAGCTGTACTACTTTTCTGAGTCGAGATATTCGATTTTTTTCAAAATTTTGTGAGTCGAGGTATTCAATTTTGAAAAATCGAATTTTGGCCAAACATACATGAAAATTCTTAAAAAAATAAATGGCCATTTTTTAATTGGAAAAAACGTCCTCTTTCGAACCGTGCTACTTAAAAAGCTGTACTACTTTTGTGAGTCGAGATATTCGATTTTTTTCAAAATTTTGTGAGTCGAGGTATTATTCAATTTTAAAAAACCGAATTTTGGCCAAAAAACATGAAAATTCTCAAAAAAATAAATGGCCATTTTTTAATTGGAAAAAACGTCCTCTTTCGAACCGTGCTACTCAAAAAGCTGTACTACTTTTGTGTGTCGAGATATTCGATTTTTTTCAAAATTTTGTGAGTCGAGGTATTCAATTTTGAAAAATCGAATTTTGGCCAAAAATACATGAAAATTCACAAAAAAATAAATGGCCATTTTTTAATTGGATAAAACGTCCTCTTTCGAACCGTGCTACTCAAAAAGCTGTACTACCTTTGTGAGTCGAGATAGTCGATTTTTTTCAAAATTTTGTGAGTCGAGTTATTCAATTTTGAAAAACCGAATTTTGGCCAAAAAGCATGAAAATTCTCAAAAAAATAAATGGCCATTTTTTAATTGGAAAAAACGTCCTCTTTCGAACCGTGCTACTCAAAAAGCTGTACTACTTTTGTGAGTTGAGATATTCGATTTTTTTCAAAATTTTGTGAGTCGGGGTATTCAATTTTGAAAAATCGAATTTTGGCCAAAAATACATGAAAATTCTCCAAAAAATAAATGGCCATTTTTTAATTGGAAAAAACATCCTCTTTCGAACCGTGCTACTCAAAAAGCTGTACTACCTTTGTGAGTCGAGATAGTCGATTTTTTTCAAAATTTTTGGCCAATAAAACATGAAAATTCCCAAAAAAAATAAATGGCCATTTTTTAATTGGAAAAAACGTCCTCTTTCGAACCGTGCTACTCAAAAAGCTGTACTTCTTTTGTGAGTCGAGATATTCGATTTTTTTCAAAATTTTGTGAGTCGAGGTATTCAATTTTGAAAAATCGAATTTTGGCCAAAAATACATGAAAATTCTCAAAAGAATAAATGGCCATTTTTTAATTGGAAAAAACGTCCTCTTTCGAACCGTGCTACTCAAAAAGCTGTACTGCTTTTGTGAGTCGATATATTCGATTTTTTTCAAAATTTTGTGAGTCGAGGTATTCAATTTTGAAAAATCGAATTTTGGCCAAAAATACATGAAAATTCTCAAAAAAATAAATGGCCATTTTTTAATTGGAAAAAACGTCCTCTTTCGAACCGTGCTACTCAAAAAGCTGTACTACTTTTGTGAGTCGAGATATTCGATTTTTTTCAAAATTTTGTGAGTCGAGGTATTCAATTTTGAAAAATCGAATTTTGGCCAAAAATACATGAAAATTCTCAAAAAAATAAATGGCCATTTTTTAATTGGAAAAAACGTCCTCTTTCGAACCGTGCTACTCAAAAAGCTGTACTACTTTTCTGAGTCGAGATATTCGATATTTTTCAAAATTTTGTGAGTAAAGGTATTCAATTTTGAAAAATCGAATTTTGGCCAAAAATACATGAAAATTCTCAAAATAATAAATGGCCATTTTTTAATTGGAAAAAACGTCCTCTTTCGAACCGTGCTACTCAAAAAGCTGTACTACTTTTGTGTGTCGAGATATTCGATTTTCTTCAAAATTTTGTGAGTCGAGGTATTAAATTTTGAAAAATCGAATTTTGGCCAAAAATACATGAAAATTCTCAAAAAAATAAATGGTCATTTTTTAATTGGAAAAAAACGTCCTCTTTCGAACCGTGCTACTCAAAAAGCTGTACTACTTTTGTGAGTTGAGATATTCGATTTTTTTCAAAATTTTGTGAGTCGGGGTATTCAATTTTGAAAAATCGAATTTTGGCCAAAAATACATGAAAATTCTCCAAAAAATAAATGGCCATTTTTTAATTGAAAAAAACATCCTCTTTCGAACCGTGCTACTCAAAAAGCTGTACTACCTTTGTGAGTCGAGATAGTCGATTTTTTTCAAAATTTTGTGAGTCGAGGTATTCAATTTTGAAAAATCGAATTTTGTCCAAAAATACATGAAAATTCACAAAAAAATAAATGGCCATTTTTTAATTGGAAAAAACATCCTCTTTCGAACCGTGCTACTCAAAAAGCTGTACTACTTTTGTGAGTCGAGATATTCGATTTTTTTCAAAATTTTGTGAGTCGAGGTATTCAATTTTGAAAAACCGAATTTTGGCCAATAAAACATGAAAATTCTTAAAAAAATAAATGGCCATTTTTTAATTGGAAAAAACGTCCTCTTTCGAACCGTGCTACCCAAAAAGCTGAACTACTTTTGTGAGTCGAGATATTCGATGTTTTTCAAAATTTTGTGAATCGAGGTATTCAATTTTGAAAATCGAATTTTGGCCAAAAATATATGAAAATTCTTAAAAAAATAAATGGCCATTTTTTAATTGGAAAAAACGTCCTCTTTCGAACCGTGCTACTTAAAAAGCTGTACTACTTTTGTGAGTCGAGATATTCGATTTTTTTCAAAATTTTGTGAGTCGAGGTATTATTCAATTTTAAAAAACAGAATTTTGGCCAAAAAACATGAAAATTCTCAAAAAAATAAATGGCCATTTTTTCATTGGAAAAAACGTCCTCTTTCGAACCGTGCTACTCAAAAAGCTGTACTACTTTTCTGAGTCGAGATATTCGATTTTTTTCAAAATTTTGTGAATCGAGGTATTCAATTTTGAAAAACCGAATTTTGGCCAATAAAACATGAAAATTCTCAAAAAAATAAATGGCCATTTTTTAATTGGAAAAAACGTACTCTTTCGAACCGTGCTACTCAAAAAGCTGTACTACTTTTCTGAGTCGAGATATTCGATTTTTTTCAAAATTTTGTGAGTCGAGGTATTCAATTTTGAAAAATCGAATTTTGGCCAAACATACATGAAAATTCTTAAAAAAATAAATGGCCATTTTTTAATTGGAAAAAACGTCCTCTTTCGAACCGTGCTACTTAAAAAGCTGTACTACTTTTGTGAGTCGAGATATTCGATTTTTTTCAAAATTTTGTGAGTCGAGGTATTATTCAATTTTAAAAAACCGAATTTTGGCCAAAAAACATGAAAATTCTCAAAAAAATAAATGGCCATTTTTTAATTGGAAAAAACGTCCTCTTTCGAACCGTGCTACTCAAAAAGCTGTACTACTTTTGTGTGTCGAGATATTCGATTTTTTTCAAAATTTTGTGAGTCGAGGTATTCAATTTTGAAAAATCGAATTTTGGCCAAAAATACATGAAAATTCACAAAAAAATAAATGGCCATTTTTTAGTTGGATAAAACGTCCTCTTTCGAACCGTGCTACTCAAAAAGCTGTACTACCTTTGTGAGTCGAGATAGTCGATTTTTTTCAAAATTTTGTGAGTCGAGTTATTCAATTTTGAAAAACCGAATTTTGGCCAAAAAGCATGAAAATTCTCAAAAAAATAAATGGCCATTTTTTAATTGGAAAAAACGTCCTCTTTCGAACCGTGCTACTCAAAAAGCTGTACTACTTTTGTGAGTTGAGATATTCGATTTTTTTCAAAATTTTGTGAGTCGGGGTATTCAATTTTGAAAAATCGAATTTTGGCCAAAAATACATGAAAATTCTCCAAAAAATAAATGGCCATTTTTTAATTGGAAAAAACATCCTCTTTCGAACCGTGCTACTCAAAAAGCTGTACTACCTTTGTGAGTCGAGATAGTCGATTTTTTTCAAAATTTTTGGTCAATAAAACATGAAAATTCCCAAAAAAAATAAATGGCCATTTTTTAATTGGAAAAAACGTCCTCTTTCGAACCGTGCTACTCAAAAAGCTCTACTTCTTTTGTGAGTCGAGATATTCGATTTTTTTCAAAATTTTGTGAGTCGAGGTATTCAATTTTGAAAAATCGAATTTTGGCCAAAAATACATGAAAATTCTCAAAAAAATAAATGGCCATTTTTTAATTGGAAAAAACGTCCTCTTTCGAAC
The DNA here is from genome assembly GCA_958299815.1 of Sarcophaga carnaria. Taxonomy (NCBI): domain Eukaryota; kingdom Metazoa; phylum Arthropoda; class Insecta; order Diptera; family Sarcophagidae; genus Sarcophaga; species Sarcophaga carnaria. The sequence continues at coordinate 32,136,561 of OY283151.1, forward strand.
CGTGCTACTCAAAAAGCTGTACTGCTTTTGTGAGTCGAGATATTCGATTTTTTTCAAAATTTTGTGAGTCGAGGTATTCAATTTTGAAAAATCGAATTTTGGCCAAAAATACATGAAAATTCTCAAAAAAATAAATGGCCATTTTTTAATTGGAAAAAACGTCCTCTCTCGAACCGTGCTACTCAAAAAGCTGTACTACTTTTGTGAGTCGAGATATTCGATTTTTTTCAAAATTTTGTGAGTCGAGGTATTCAATTTTGAAAAATCGAATTTTGGCCAAAAATGCATGAAAATTCTCAAAAAAATAAATGGCCATTTTTTAATTGGAAAAAACGTCCTCTTTCGAACCGTGCTACTCAAAAAGCTGTACTACTTTTCTGAGTCGAGATATTCGATATTTTTCAAAATTTTGTGAGTAAAGGTATTCAATTTTGAAAAATCGAATTTTGGCCAAAAATACATGAAAATTCCCAAAATAATAAATGGCCATTTTTTAATTGGAAAAAACGTCCTCCGTGCTACTCAAAAAGCTGTACTACTTTTGTGTGTCGAGATATTCGATTTTCTTCAAAATTTTGTGAGTCGAGGTATTAAATTTTGAAAAATCGAATTTTGGCCAAAAATACATGAAAATTCACAAAAAAATAAATGGTCATTTTTTAATTGGAAAAAAACGTCCTCTTTCGAACCGTGCTACTCAAAAAGCTGTACTACTTTTGTGTGTCGAGATATTCGATTTTTTTCAAAATTTTGTGAGTCGAGGTATTCAATTTTGAGAAATCGAATTTTGGCCAAAAGTACATGAAAATTCACAAAAAAATAAATGGCCATTTTTTAATTGGAAAAAACGTCCTCTTTCGAACCGTGCTACTCAAAAAGCTGTACTACTTTTGTGAGTCAAGATATTCGATTTTTTTTAAAATTTTGTGAGTCGAGGTATTCAAATTTAAAAAACCTAATTTTGGCCAAAAAAACATGAAAATTCACAAAAAAATAAATGGCCATTTTTTAATTGGAAAAAACGTCCTCTTTCGAACCGTGCTACTCAAAAAGCTGTACTACTTATGTGAGTCGAGATATTCGAATTTTTTCAAAATTTTGTGAGTCGAGGTATTCAATTTTGAAAAATCGAATTTTGGCCAAAAATACATGAAAATTCACAAAAAATAAATGTCCATTTTTTAATTGCAAAAAACGTCCTCTTTCGAACCGTGCTACTCAAAAAGCTGTACTACTTTTGTGAGTCGAGATATTCGATTTTTTTCAAAATTTTGTGAGTCGAGGTATTCAATTTTGAAAAATCGAATTTTGGCCAAAAATACATGAAAATTCTCAAAAAAAATAAATGGCCATTTTTTAATTGGTAAAAACGTCCTCTTTCGAACCGTGCTACTCAAAAAGCTGTACTACTTTTGTGAGTCGAGATATTCGATTTTTTTCAAAATTTTGTGAGTCTAGGTATTCAATTTTGAAAAACCGAATTTTAGCCAAAAAACATGAAAATTTTCAAAAAAATAAATGGCCATTTTTTAATTGGAAAAAACGTCCTCTTTCGAACCGTGCTACTCAAAAAGCTGTACTACTTTTGTGAGTCGAGATATTCGATTTTTTTCAAAATTTTGTGAGTCGAGGTATTCAATTTTGAAAAACCGAATTTTGGCCAATAAAACATAAAAATTCTCAAAAAAATAAATGGCCATTTTTTAATTGGAAAAAACGTACTCTTTCGAACCGTGCTACTCAAAAAGCTGTACTACTTTTCTGAGTCGAGATATTCGATTTTTTTCAAAATTTTGTGAGTCGAGGTATTCAATTTTGAAAAATCGAATTTTGGCCAAACATACATGAAAATTCTTAAAAAAATAAATGGCCATTTTTTAATTGGAAAAAACGTCCTCTTTCGAACCGTGCTACTTAAAAAGCTGTACTACTTTTGTGAGTCGAGATATTCGATTTTTTTCAAAATTTTGTGAGTCGAGGTATTATTCAATTTTAAAAAACCGAATTTTGGCCAAAAAACATGAAAATTCTCAAAAAAATAAATGGCCATTTTTTAATTGGAAAAAACGTCCTCTTTCGAACCGTGCTACTCAAAAAGCTGTACTACTTTTGTGTGTCGAGATATTCGATTTTTTTCAAAATTTTGTGAGTCGAGGTATTCAATTTTGAAAAATCGAATTTTGGCCAAAAATACATGAAAATTCACAAAAAAATAAATGGCCATTTTTTAATTGGATAAAACGTCCTCTTTCGAACCGTGCTACTCAAAAAGCTGTACTACCTTTGTGAGTCGAGATAGTCGATTTTTTTCAAAATTTTGTGAGTCGAGTTATTCAATTTTGAAAAACCGAATTTTGGCCAAAAAGCATGAAAATTCTCAAAAAAATAAATGGCCATTTTTTAATTGGAAAAAACGTCCTCTTTCGAACCGTGCTACTCAAAAAGCTGTACTACTTTTGTGAGTTGAGATATTCGATTTTTTTCAAAATTTTGTGAGTCGGGGTATTCAATTTTGAAAAATCGAATTTTGGCCAAAAATACATGAAAATTCTCCAAAAAATAAATGGCCATTTTTTAATTGGAAAAAACATCCTCTTTCGAACCGTGCTACTCAAAAAGCTGTACTACCTTTGTGAGTCGAGATAGTCGATTTTTTTCAAAATTTTTGGCCAATAAAACATGAAAATTCCCAAAAAAAATAAATGGCCATTTTTTAATTGGAAAAAACGTCCTCTTTCGAACCGTGCTACTCAAAAAGCTGTACTTCTTTTGTGAGTCGAGATATTCGATTTTTTTCAAAATTTTGTGAGTCGAGGTATTCAATTTTGAAAAATCGAATTTTGGCCAAAAATACATGAAAATTCTCAAAAAAATAAATGGCCATTTTTTAATTGGAAAAAACGTCCTCTTTCGAACCGTGCTACTCAAAAAGCTGTACTGCTTTTGTGAGTCGAGATATTCGATTTTTTTCAAAATTTTGTGAGTCGAGGTATTCAATTTTGAAAAATTGAATTTTGGCCAAAAATACATGAAAATTCTCAAAAAAATAAATGGCCATTTTTTAATTGGAAAAAACGTCCTCTTTCGAACCGTGCTACTCAAAAAGCTGTACTACTTTTGTGAGTCGAGATATTCGATTTTTTTCAAAATTTTGTGAGTCGAGGTATTCAATTTTGAAAAATCGAATTTTGGCCAAAAATACATGAAAATTCTCAAAAAAATAAATGGCCATTTTTTAATTGGAAAAAACGTCCTCTTTCGAACCGTGCTACTCAAAAAGCTGTACTACTTTTCTGAGTCGAGATATTCGATATTTTTCAAAATTTTGTGAGTAAAGGTATTCAATTTTGAAAAATCGAATTTTGGCCAAAAATACATGAAAATTCTCAAAATAATAAATGGCCATTTTTTAATTGGGAAAAACGTCCTCTTTCGAACCGTGCTACTCAAAAAGCCGTACTACTTTTGTGTGTCGAGATATTCGATTTTCTTCAAAATTTTGTGAGTCGAGGTATTAAATTTTGAAAAATCGAATTTTGGCCAAAAATACATGAAAATTCACAAAAAAATAAATGGTCATTTTTTAATTGGAAAAAAACGTCCTCTTTCGAACCGTGCTACTCAAAAAGCTGTACTACTTTTGTGTGTCGAGATATTCGATTTTTTTCAAAATTTTGTGAGTCGAGGTATTCAATTTTGAAAAATCGAATTTTGGCCAAAAGTACATGAAAATTCACAAAAAAATAAATGGCCATTTTTTAATTGGAAAAAACGTCCTCTTTCGAACCGTGCTACTCAAAAAGCTGTACTACTTTTGTGAGTCAAGATATTCGATTTTTTTCAAAATTTTGTGAGTCGAGGTATTCAAATTTAAAAAACCGAATTTTGGCCAAAAAAACATGAAAATTCTCAAAAAAATAAATGGCCATTTTTTAATTGGAAAAAACGTCCTCTTTCGAACCGTACTACTCAAAAAGCTGTACTACTTATGTGAGTCGAAATATTCGAATTTTTTCAAAATTTTGTGAGTCGAGGTATTCAATTTTGAAAAATCGAATTTTGGCCAAAAATACATGAAAATTCACAAAAAATAAATGTCCATTTTTTAATTGCAAAAAACGTCCTCTTTCGAACCGTGCTACTCAAAAAGCTGTACTACTTTTGTGAGTCGAGATATTCGATTTTTTTCAAAATTTTGTGAGTCGAGGTATTCAATTTTGAAAAATCGAATTTTGGCCAAAAATACATGAAAATTCTCAAAAAAAATAAATGGCCATTTTTTAATTGGTAAAAACGTCCTCTTTCGAACCGTGCTACTCAAAAAGCTGTACTACTTTTGTGAGTCGAGATATTCGATTTTTTTCAAAATTTTGTGAGTCTAGGTATTCAATTTTGAAATATCGAATTTTGTCCAAAAATACATGAAAATTCACAAAAAAATAAATGGCCATTTTTTAATTGGAAAAAACGTCCTCTTTCGAACCGTGCTACTCAAAAAGCTGTACTACTTTTGTGAGTCGAGATATTCGATTTTTTTCAAAATTTTGTGAGTCGAGGTATTCAATTTTGAAAAACCGAATTTTGGCCAATAAAACATGAAAATTCTTAAAAAAATAAATGGCCATTTTTTAATTGGAAAAAACGTCCTCTTTCGAACCGTGCTACCCAAAAAGCTGAACTACTTTTGTGAGTCGAGATATTCGATGTTTTTCAAAATTTTGTGAATCGAGGTATTCAATTTTGAAAATCGAATTTTGGCCAAAAATATATGAAAATTCTTAAAAAAATAAATGGCCATTTTTTAATTGGAAAAAACGTCCTCTTTCGAACCGCGCTACTTAAAAAGCTGTACTACTTTTCTGAGTCGAGATATTCGATTTTTTTCAAAATTTTGTGAGTCGAGGTATTATTCAATTTTAAAAAACAGAATTTTGGCCAAAAAACATGAAAATTCTCAAAAAAATAAATGGCCATTTTTTCATTGGAAAAAACGTCCTCTTTCGAACCGTGCTACTCAAAAAGCTGTACTACTTTTCTGAGTCGAGATATTCGATTTTTTTCAAAATTTTGTGAATCGAGGTATTCAATTTTGAAAAATCGAATTTTGGCCAAAAATACATGAAAATTCACAAAAAAATAAATGGCCATTTTTTAATTGGAAAAAACATCCTCTTTCGAACCGTGCTACTCAAAAAGCTGTACTACTTTTGTGAGTCGAGATATTCGATTTTTTTCAAAATTTTGTGAGTCGAGGTATTCAATTTTGAAAAACCGAATTTTGGCCAATAAAACATGAAAATTCTCAAAAAAATAAATGGCCACTTTTTAATTGGAAAAAACGTACTCTTTCGAACCGTGCTACTCAAAAAGCTGTACTACTTTTCTGAGTCGAGATATTCGATTTTTTTCAAAATTTTGTGAGTCGAGGTATTCAATTTTGAAAAATCGAATTTTGGCCAAACATACATGAAAATTCTTAAAAAAATAAATGGCCATTTTTTAATTGGAAAAAACGTCCTCTTTCGAACCGTGCTACTTAAAAAGCTGTACTACTTTTGTGAGTCGAGATATTCGATTTTTTTCAAAATTTTGTGAGTCGAGGTATTATTCAATTTTAAAAAACCGAATTTTGGCCAAAAAACATGAAAATTCTCAAAAAAATAAATGGCCATTTTTTAATTGGAAAAAACGTCCTCTTTCGAACCGTGCTACTCAAAAAGCTGTACTACTTTTGTGTGTCGAGATATTCGATTTTTTTCAAAATTTTGTGAGTCGAGGTATTCAATTTTGAAAAATCGAATTTTGGCCAAAAATACATGAAAATTCACAAAAAAATAAATGGCCATTTTTTAATTGGATAAAACGTCCTCTTTCGAACCGTGCTACTCAAAAAGCTGTACTACCTTTGTGAGTCGAGATAGTCGATTTTTTTCAAAATTTTGTGAGTCGAGTTATTCAATTTTGAAAAACCGAATTTTGGCCAAAAAGCATGAAAATTCTCAAAAAAATAAATGGCCATTTTTTAATTGGAAAAAACGTCCTCTTTCGAACCGTGCTACTCAAAAAGCTGTACTACTTTTGTGAGTTGAGATATTCGATTTTTTTCAAAATTTTGTGAGTCGGGGTATTCAATTTTGAAAAATCGAATTTTGGCCAAAAATACATGAAAATTCTCCAAAAAATAAATGGCCATTTTTTAATTGGAAAAAACATCCTCTTTCGAACCGTGCTACTCAAAAAGCTGTACTACCTTTGTGAGTCGAGATAGTCGATTTTTTTCAAAATTTTTGGCCAATAAAACATGAAAATTCCCAAAAAAAATAAATGGCCATTTTTTAATTGGAAAAAACGTCCTCTTTCGAACCGTGCTACTCAAAAAGCTGTACTTCTTTTGTGAGTCGAGATATTCGATTTTTTTCAAAATTTTGTGAGTCGAGGTATTCAATTTTGAAAAATCGAATTTTGGCCAAAAATACATGAAAATTCTCAAAAAAATAAATGGCCATTTTTTAATTGGAAAAAACGTCCTCTTTCGAACCGTGCTACTCAAAAAGCTGTACTGCTTTTGTGAGTCGAGATATTCGATTTTTTTCAAAATTTTGTGAGTCGAGGTATTCAATTTTGAAAAATCGAATTTTGGCCAAAAATACATGAAAATTCTCAAAAAAATAAATGGCCATTTTTTAATTGGAAAAAACGTCCTCTTTCGAACCGTGCTACTCAAAAAGCTGTACTACTTTTGTGAGTCGAGATATTCGATTTTTTTCAAAATTTTGTGAGTCGAGGTATTCAATTTTGAAAAATCGAATTTTTGCCAAAAATACATGAAAATTCTCAAAAAAATAAATGGCCATTTTTTAATTGGAAAAAACGTCCTCTTTCGAACCGTGCTACTCAAAAAGCTGTACTACTTTTCTGAGTCGAGATATTCGATATTTTTCAAAATTTTGTGAGTAAAGGTATTCAATTTTGAAAAATCGAATTTTGGCCAAAAATACATGAAAATTCTCAAAATAATAAATGGCCATTTTTTAATTGGGAAAAACGTCCTCTTTCGAACCGTGCTACTCAAAAAGCTGTACTACTTTTGTGTGTCGAGATATTCGATTTTCTTCAAAATTTTGTGAGTCGAGGTATTAAATTTTGAAAAATCGAATTTTGGCCAAAAATACATGAAAATTCACAAAAAAATAAATGGTCATTTTTTAATTGGAAAAAAACGTCCTCTTTCGAACCGTGCTACTCAAAAAGCTGTACTACTTTTGTGTGTCGAGATATTCGATTTTTTTCAAAATTTTGTGAGTCGAGGTATTCAATTTTGAAAAATCGAATTTTGGCCAAAAGTACATGAAAATTCACAAAAAAATAAATGGCCATTTTTTAATTGGAAAAAACGTCCTCTTTCGAACCGTGCTACTCAAAAAGCTGTACTACTTTTGTGAGTCAAGATATTCGATTTTTTTCAAAATTTTGTGAGTCGAGGTATTCAAATTTAAAAAACCGAATTTTGGCCAAAAAAACATGAAAATTCTCAAAAAAATAAATGGCCATTTTTTAATTGGAAAAAACGTCCTCTTTCGAACCGTGCTACTCAAAAAGCTGTACTACTTATGTGAGTCGAGATATTCGAATTTTTTCAAAATTTTGTGAGTCGAGGTATTCAATTTTGAAAAATCGAATTTTGGCCAAAAATACATGAAAATTCACAAAAAATAAATGTCCATTTTTTAATTGCAAAAAACGTCCTCTTTCGAACCGTGCTACTCAAAAAGCTGTACTACTTTTGTGAGTCGAGATATTCGATTTTTTTCAAAATTTTGTGAGTCGAGGTATTCAATTTTGAAAAATCGAATTTTGGCCAAAAATACATGAAAATTCTCAAAAAAAATAAATGGCCATTTTTTAATTGGTAAAAACGTCCTCTTTCGAACCGTGCTACTCAAAAAGCTGTACTACTTTTGTGATTCGAGATATTCGATTTTTTTCAAAATTTTGTGAGTCTAGGTATTCAATTTTGAAAAACCGAATTTTAGCCAAAAAACATGAAAATTTTCAAAAAAATAAATGGCCATTTTTTAATTGGAAAAAACGTCCTCTTTCGAACCGTGCTACTCAAAAAGCTGTACTACTTTTGTGAGTCGAGATATTCGATTTTTTCAAAATTTTGTGAGTCGAGGTATTCAATTTTGAAAAACCGAATTTTGGCCAATAAAACATGAAAATTCCCAAAAAAAATAAATGGCCATTTTTTAATTGGAAAAAACGTCCTCTTTCGAACCGTGCTACTCAAAAAGCTGTACTTCTTTTGTGAGTCGAGATATTCGATTTTTTTCAAAATTTTGTGAGTCGAGGTATTCAATTTTGAAAAATCGAATTTTGGCCAAAAATACATGAAAATTCTCAAAAAAATAAATGGCCATTTTTTAATTGGAAAAAACATCCTCTTTCGAACCGTGCTACTCAAAAAGCTGTACTACCTTTGTGAGTCGAGATAGTCGATTTTTTTCAAAATTTTGTGAGTCGAGGTATTCAATTTTGAAATATCGAATTTTGTCCAAAAATACATGAAAATTCACAAAAAAATAAATGGCCATTTTTTAATTGGAAAAAACATCCTCTTTCGAACCGTGCTACTCAAAAAGCTGTACTACTTTTGTGAGTCGAGATATTCGATTTTTTTCAAAATGTTGTGAGTCGAGGTATTCAATTTTGAAAAACCGAATTTTGGCCAATAAAACATGAAAATTCTTAAAAAAATAAATGGCCATTTTTTAATTGGAAAAAACGTCCTCTTTTGAACCGTGCTACCCAAAAAGCTGAACTACTTTTGTGAGTCGAGATATTCGATGTTTTTCAAAATTTTGTGAATCGAGGTATTCAATTTTGAAAATCGAATTTTGGCCAAAAATATATGAAAATTCTTAAAAAAATAAATGGCCATTTTTTAATTGGAAAAAACGTCCTCTTTCGAACCGCGCTACTTAAAAAGCTGTACTACTTTTGTGAGTCGAGATATTCGATTTTTTTCAAAATTTTGTGAGTCGAGGTATTATTCAATTTTAAAAAACAGAATTTTGGCCAAAAAACATGAAAATTCTCAAAAAAATAAATGGCCATTTTTTCATTGGAAAAAACGTCCTCTTTCGAACCGTGCTACTCAAAAAGCTGTACTACTTTTCTGAGTCGAGATATTCGATTTTTTTCAAAATTTTGTGAATCGAGGTATTCAATTTTGAAAAATCGAATTTTGGCCAAAAATACATGAAAATTCACAAAAAAATAAATGGCCATTTTTTAATTGGAAAAAACATCCTCTTTCGAACCGTGCTACTCAAAAAGCTGTACTACTTTTGTGAGTCGAGATATTCGATTTTTTTCAAAATTTTGTGAGTCGAGGTATTCAATTTTGAAAAACCGAATTTTGGCCAATAAAACATGAAAATTCTCAAAAAAATAAATGGCCATTTTTTAATTGGAAAAAACGTACTCTTTCGAACCGTGCTACTCAAAAAGCTGTACTACTTTTCTGAGTCGAGATATTCGATTTTTTTCAAAATTTTGTGAGTCGAGGTATTCAATTTTGAAAAATCGAATTTTGGCCAAACATACATGAAAATTCTTAGAAAAATAAATGGCCATTTTTTAATTGGAAAAAACGTCCTCTTTCGAACCGTGCTACTTAAAAAGCTGTACTACTTTTGTGAGTCGAGATATTCGATTTTTTTCAAAATTTTGTGAGTCGAGGTATTATTCAATTTTAAAAAACCGAATTTTGGCCAAAAAACATGAAAATTCTCAAAAAAATAAATGGCCATTTTTTAATTGGAAAAAACGTCCTCTTTCGAACCGTGCTACTCAAAAAGCTGTACTACTTTTGTGTGTCGAGATATTCGATTTTTTTCAAAATTTTGTGAGTCGAGTTATTCAATTTTGAAAAATCGAATTTTGGCCAAAAATACATGAAAATTCACAAAAAAATAAATGGCCATTTTTTAATTGGATAAAACGTCCTCTTTCGAACCGTGCTACTCAAAAAGCTGTACTACCTTTGTGAGTCGAGATAGTCGATTTTTTTCAAAATTTTGTGAGTCGAGTTATTCAATTTTGAAAAACCGAATTTTGGCCAAAAAGCATGAAAATTCTCAAAAAAATAAATGGCCATTTTTTAATTGGAAAAAACGTCCTCTTTCGAACCGTGCTACTCAAAAAGCTGTACTACTTTTGTGAGTTGAGATATTCGATTTTTTTCAAAATTTTGTGAGTCGGGGTATTCAATTTTGAAAAATCGAATTTTGGCCAAAAATACATGAAAATTCTCCAAAAAATAAATGGCCATTTTTTAATTGGAAAAAACATCCTCTTTCGAACCGTGCTACTCAAAAAGCTGTACTACCTTTGTGAGTCGAGATAGTCGATTTTTTTCAAAATTTTTGGCCAATAAAACATGAAAATTCCCAAAAAAAATAAATGGCCATTTTTTAATTGGAAAAAACGTCCTCTTTCGAACCGTGCTACTCAAAAAGCTGTACTTCTTTTGTGAGTCGAGATATTCGATTTTTTTCAAAATTTTGTGAGTCGAGGTATTCAATTTTGAAAAATCGAATTTTGGCCAAAAATACATGAAAATTCTCAAAAAAATAAATGGCCATTTTTTAATTGGAAAAAACGTCCTCTTTCGAACCGTGCTACTCAAAAAGCTGTACTGCTTTTGTGAGTCGAGATATTCGATTTTTTTCAAAATTTTGTGAGTCGAGCTATTCAATTTTGAAAAATCGAATTTTGGCCAAAAATACATGAAAATTCTCAAAAAAATAAATGGCCTTTTTTTAATTGGAAAAAACGTCCTCTTTCGAACCGTGCTACTCAAAAAGCTGTACTACTTTTGTGAGTCGAGATATTCGATTTTTTTCAAAATTTTGTGAGTCGAGGTATTCAATTTTGAAAAATCGAATTTTGGCCAAAAATACATGAAAATTCTCAAAAAAATAAATGGCCATTTTTTAATTGGAAAAAACGTCCTCTTTCGAACCGTGCTACTCAAAAAGCTGTACTACTTTTCTGAGTCGAGATATTCGATATTTTTCAAAATTTTGTGAGTAAAGGTATTCAATTTTGAAAAATCGAATTTTGGCCAAAAATACATGAAAATTCTCAAAATAATAAATGGCCATTTTTTAATTGGAAAAAACGTCCTCTTTCGAACCGTGCTACTCAAAAAGCTGTACTACTTTTGTGTGTCGAGATATTCGATTTTCTTCAAAATTTTGTGAGTCGAGGTATTAAATTTTGAAAAATCGAATTTTGGCCAAAAATACATGAAAATTCACAAAAAAATAAATGGTCATTTTTTAATTGGAAAAAAACGTCCTCTTTCGAACCGTGCTACTCAAAAAGCTGTACTACTTTTGTGTGTCGAGATATTCTATTTTTTTCAAAATTTTGTGAGTCGAGGTATTCAATTTTGAAAAATCGAATTTTGGCCAAAAGTACATGAAAATTCACAAAAAAATAAATGGCCATTTTTTAATTGGAAAAAACGTCCTCTTTCGAACCGTGCTACTCAAAAAGCTGTACTACTTTTGTGAGTCGAGATATTCGATTTTTTTCAAAATTTTGTGAGTCGAGGTATTCAATTTTGAAAAATCGAATTTTGGCCAAAAATACATGAAAATTCTCAAAAAAATAAATGGCCATTTTTTAATTGAAAAAAACGTCCTCTTTCGAACCGTGCTACTCAAAAAGCTGTACTACTTTTCTGAGTCGAGATATTCGATATCTTTCAAAATTTTGTGAGTAAAGGTATTCAATTTTGAAAAATCGAATTTTGGCCAAAAATACATGAAAATTCTCAAAATAATAAATGGCCATTTTTTAATTGGAAAAAACGTCCTCTTTCGAACCGTGCTACTCAAAAAGCTGTACTACTTTTGTGTGTCGAGATATTCGATTTTCTTCAAAATTTTGTGAGTCGAGGTATTAAATTTTGAAAAATCGAATTTTGGCCAAAAATACATGAAAATTCACAAAAAAATAAATGGTCATTTTTTAATTGGAAAAAAACGTACTCTTTCGAACCGTGCTACTCAAAAAGCTGTACTACTTTTGTGTGTCGAGATATTCGATTTTTTTCAAAATTTTGTGAGTCGAGGTATTCAATTTTGAAAAATCGAATTTTGGCCAAAAATACATGAAAATTCACAAAAAATAAATGTCCATTTTTTAATTGCAAAAAACGTCCTCTTTCGAACCGTGCTACTCAAAAAGCTGTACTACTTTTGTGAGTCGAGATATTCGATTTTTTTCAAAATTTTGTGAGTCGAGGTATTCAATTTTGAAAAATCGAATTTTGGCCAAAAATACATGAAAATTCTCAAAAAAAATAAATGGCCATTTTTTAATTGGTAAAAACGTCCTCTTTCGAACCGTGCTACTCAAAAAGCTGTACTACTTTTGTGAGTCGAGATATTCGATTTTTTTCAAAATTTTGTGAGTCTAGGTATTCAATTTTGAAAAACCGAATTTTAGCCAAAAAACATGAAAATTTTCAAAAAAATAAATGGCCATTTTTTAATTGGAAAAAACGTCCTCTTTCGAACCGTGCTACTCAAAAAGCTGTACTACTTTTGTGAGTCGAGATATTCGATTTTTTTCAAAATTTTGTGAGTCGAGGTATTCAATTTTGAAAAACCGAATTTTGGCCAATAAAACATGAAAATTCCCAAAAAAAATAAATGGCCATTTTTTAATTGGAAAAAACGTCCTCTTTCGAACCGTGCTACTCAAAAAGCTGTACTTCTTTTGTGAGTCGAGATATTCGATTTTTTTCAAAATTTTGTGAGTCGAGGTATTCAATTTTGAAAAATCGAATTTTGGCCAAAAATACATGAAAATTCTCAAAAAAATAAATGGCCATTTTTTAATTGAAAAAAACGTCCTCTTTCGAACCGTGCTACTCAAAAAGCTGTACTACTTTTGTGAGTCGAGATATTCGATTTTTTTCAAAATTTTGTGAGTCGAGGTATTCAATTTTGAAAAATCGAATTTTGGCCAAAAATACATGAAAATTCTCAAAAAAATAAATGGCCATTTTTTAATTGGAAAAAACGTCCTCTTTCGAACCGTGCTACTCAAAAAGCTGTACTACTTTTGTGAGTCGAGATATTCGATTTTTTTCAAAATTTTGTGAGTCGAGGTATTCAATTTTGAAAAATCGAATTTTGGCCAAAAATACATGAAAATTCTCAAAAAAATAAATGGCCATTTTTTAATTGGAAAAAACGTCCTCTTTCGAACCGTGCTACTCAAAAAGCTGTACTACTTTTGTGTGTCGAGATATTCGATTTTCTTCAAAATTTTGTGAGTCGAGGTATTAAATTTTGAAAAATCGAATTTTGGCCAAAAATACATGAAAATTCACAAAAAAATAAATGGTCATTTTTTAATTGGAAAAAAACGTCCTCTTTCGAACCGTGCTACTCAAAAAGCTGTACTACTTTTGTGTGTCGAGATATTCGATTTTTTTCAAAATTTTGTGAGTCGAGGTATTCAATTTTGAAAAATCGAATTTTGGCCAAAAGTACATGAAAATTCACAAAAAAATAAATGGCCATTTTTTAATTGGAAAAAACGTCCTCTTTCGAACCGTGCTACTCAAAAAGCTGTACTACTTTTGTGAGTCGAGATATTCGATTTTTTTCAAGATTTTGTGAGTCTAGGTATTCAATTTTGAAAAATCGAATTTTGGCCAAAAAACATGAAAATATTCAAAAAAATAAATGGCCATTTTTTAATTGGAAAAAACGTCCTCTTTCGAACCGTGCTACTCAAAAAGCTGTACTACTTTTGTGAGTCGAGATATTCGATTTTTTTCAAAATTTTGTGAGTCGAGGTATTCAATTTTGAAAAACCGAATTTTGGCCAATAAAACATGAAAATTCCCAAAAAAAATAAATGGCCATTTTTTAATTGCAAAAAACGTCCTCTTTCGAACCGTGCTACTCAAAAAGCTGTACTACTTTTGTGAGTCGAGATATTCGATTTTTTTCAAAATTTTGTGAGTCGAGGTATTCAATTTTGAAAAATCGAATTTTGGCCAAAAATACATGAAAATTCTCAAAAAAATAAATGGCCATTTTTTAATTGGAAAAAACGTCCTCTTTCGAACCGTGCTACCCAAAAAGCTGTACTACTTTTGTGAGTCGAGATATTCGATGTTTTTCAAAATTTTGTGAGTCGAGGTATTCAATTTTGAAAAATCGAATTTTGGCCAAAAATACATGAAAATTCTCAAAAAAATAAATGGCGATTTTTTAATTGGAAAAAACGTCCTCTTTCGAACCGTGCTACTCAAAAAGCTGTACTACTTTTGTGAGTCGAGATATTCGATTTTTTTTCAAAATTTTGTGAGTCGAGGTATTCAATTTTGAAAAATCGAATTTTGGGCAAAAATATATGAAAATTCTCAAAAAAATAAATGGCCATTTTTTAATTGGAAAAAACGTCCTCTTTCGAACCGTGCTACTTAAAAAGCTGTACTACTTTTGTGAGTCGAGATATTAGATTTTTTTCAAAATTTTGTGAGTCGAGGTATTAAATTTTGAAAAATCGAATTTTGGCCAAAAAAACATGAAAATTCTCAAAAAAATAAATGGTCATTTTTTAATTGGAAAAAACGTCCTCTTTCGAACCGTGCTACTCAAAAAGCTGTACTACTTTTGTGTGTCGAGATATTCGATTTTCTTCAAAATTTTGTGAGTCGAGTTATTAAATTTTGAAAAATCGAATTTTGGCCAAAAGTACATGAAAATTAACAAAAAAATAAATGGCCATTTTTTAATTGGAAAAAACGTCCTCTTTCGAACCGAGCTAGTCAAAAAGCTGTACTACTTTTCTGAGTCGAGATATTCGATTTTTTTCAAAATTTTGTGAATCGAGGTATTCAATTTTCAAAAACCGAATTTTGGCCAAAAAACATGAAAATTCACAAAAAAATAAATGGCCATTTTTTAATTGGAAAAAAACGTCCTCTTTCGAACCGTGCTACCTAAAAAGCTGTACTACTTTTGTGAGTCAAGATATTCGATTTTTTTCAAAATTTTGTGAATCGAGGTATTCAATTTTGAAAAATCGAATTTTGGCCAAAAATACATGAAAATTCACAAAAAAATAAATGTCCATTTTTTAATTGGTAAAAACGTCCTCTTTCGAACCGTGCTACTCAAAAAGCTGTACTACTTTTGTGAGTCGAGATATTCGATTTTTTTCAAGATTTTGTGAGTCGAGGTATTCAATTTTGAAAAATCGAAATTTGGCCAAAAATACATGAAAATTCTCAAAAAAAATAAATGGCCATTTTTTAATTGGTAAAAACGTCCTCTTTCGAACCGTGCTACTCAAAAAGCTGTACTACTTTTGTGAGTCGAGATATTCGATTTTTTTCAAGATTTTGTGAGTCTAGGTATTCAATTTTGAAAAACCGAATTTTAGCCAAAAAACATGAAAATTTTCAAAAAAATAAATGGCCATTTTTTAATTGGAAAAAACGTCCTCTTTCGAACCGTGCTACTCAAAAAGCTGTACTACTTTTGTGAGTCGAGATATTCGATTTTTTTCAAAATTTTGTGAGTCGAGGTATTCAATTTTGAAAAACCGAATTTTGGCCAATAAAACATGAAAATTCCCAAAAAAAATAAATGGCCATTTTTTAATTGCAAAAAACGTCCTCTTTCGAACCGTGCTACTCAAAAAGCTGTACTACTTTTGTGAGTCGAGATATTCGATTTTTTTCAAAATTTTGTGAGTCGAGGTATTCAATTTTGAAAAACCGAATTTTGGCCAATAAAACATGAAAATTCCCAAAAAAAATAAATGGCCATTTTTTAATTGGAAAAAACGTCCTCTTTCGAACCGTGCTACCCAAAAAGCTATACTATTTTTGTGAGTCGAGATATTCGATGTTTTTCAAAATTTTGTGAGTCGAGGTATTCAATTTTGAAAAATCGAATTTTGGCCAAAAATACATGAAAATTCTCAAAAAAATAAATGGCCATTTTTTAATTGGAAAAAACGTCCTCTTTCGAACCGTGCTACTCAAAAAGCTGTACTACTTTTGTGAGTCGAGATATTCGATTTTTTTTCAAAATTTTGTGAGTCGAGGTATTCAATTTTGAAAAATCGAATTTTGGGCAAAAATATATGAAAATTCTCAAAAAAATAAATGGCCATTTTTTAATTGGAAAAAACGTCCTCTTTCGAACCGTGCTACTTAAAAAGCTGTACTACTTTTGTGAGTCGAGATATTAGATTTTTTTCAAAATTTTGTGAGTCGAGGATTCAATTTTAAAAAACCGAATTTTGGCCAAAAAAACATGAAAATTCTCAAAAAAATAAATGGCCATTTTTTAATTGGAAAAAACGTCCTCTTTCGAACCGTGCTACTCAAAAAGCTGTACTACTTTTGTGTGTCGAGATATTCGATTTTCTTCAAAATTTTGTGAGTCGAGTTATTAAATTTTGAAAAATCGAATTTTGGCCAAAAATACATGAAAATTCACAAAAAAATAAATGGTCATTTTTTAATTGGAAAAAACGTCCTCTTTCGAACCGTGCTACTCAAAAAGCTGTACTACTTTTGTGTGTCGAGATATTCGATTTTTTTCAAAATTTTGTGAGTCGAGGTATTCAATTTTGAAAAATCGAATTTTGGCCAAAAGTACATGAAAATTCACAAAAAAATAAATGGCCATTTTTTAATTGGAAAAAACGTCCTCTTTCGAACCGAGCTAGTCAAAAAGCTGTACTACTTTTCTGAGTCGAGATATTCGATTTTTTTCAAAATTTTGTGAATCGAGGTATTCAATTTTCAAAAACCGAATTTTGGCCAAAAAACATGAAAATTTTCAAAAAAATAAATGGCCATTTTTTAATTGGTAAAAACGTCCTCTTTCGAACCGTGCTACTCAAAAAGCTGTACTACTTTTGTGAGTCGAGATATTCGATTTTTTTCAAGATTTTGTGAGTCTAGGTATTCAATTTTGAAAAACCGAATTTTAGCCAAAAAACATGAAAATTTTCAAAAAAATAAATGGCCATTTTTTAATTGGAAAAAACGTCCTCTTTCGAACCGTGCTACTCAAAAAGCTGTACTACTTTTGTGAGTCGAGATATTCGATTTTTTTCAAAATTTTGTGAGTCGAGGTATTCAATTTTGAAAAACCGAATTTTGGCCAATAAAACATGAAAATTCCCAAAAAAAATAAATGGCCATTTTTTAATTGGAAAAAACGTCCTCTTTCGAACCGTGCTACCCAAAAATCTGTACTACTTTTGTGAGTCGAGATATTCGATGTTTTTCAAAATTTTGTGAGTCGAGGTATTCAATTTTGAAAAATCGAATTTTGGCCAAAAATACATGAAAATTCTCAAAAAAATAAAAGGCCATTTTTTAATTGGAAAAAACGTCCTCTTTCGAACCGTGCTACTCAAAAAGCTGTACTACTTTTGTGAGTCGAGATATTCGATTTTTTTCAAAATTTTGTGAGTCGAGGTATTCAATTTTGAAAAATCGAATTTTGGGCAAAAATATATGAAAATTCTCAAAAAAATAAATGGCCATTTTTTAATTGGAAAAAACGTCCTCTTTCGAACCGTGCTACTTAAAAAGCTGTACTACTTTTGTGAGTCGAGATATTAGATTTTTTTCAAAATTTTGTGAGTCGAGGATTCAATTTTAAAAAACCGAATTTTGGCCAAAAAACATGAAAATTCTCAAAAAAATAAATGGCCATTTTTTAATTGGAAAAAACGTCCTCTTTCGAACCGTGCTACTCAAAAAGCTGTACTACTTTTGTGTGTCGAGATATTCGATTTTTTTCAAAATTTTGTGAGTCGAGGTATTCAATTTTGAAAAATCGAATTTTGGCCAAAAGTACATGAAAATTCACAAAAAAATAAATGGCCATTTTTTAATTGGAAAAAACGTCCTCTTTCGAACCGAGCTAGTCAAAAAGCTGTACTACTTTTCTGAGTCGAGATATTCGATTTTTTTCAAAATTTTGTGAATCGAGGTATTCAATTTTCAAAAACCGAATTTTGGCCAAAAAACATGAAAATTTTCAAAAAAATAAATGGCCATTTTTAATTGGAAAAAACGTCCTCTTTCGAACCGTGCTACCTAAAAAGCTGTACTACTTTTGTGAGTCAAGATATTCGATTTTTTTCAAAATTTTGTGAGTCGAGGTATTCAAATTTAAAAAACCGAATTTTGGCCAAAAAAACATGAAAATTCTCAAAAAAATAAATGGCCATTTTTTAATTGGAAAAAACGTCCTCTTTCGAACCGTACTACTCAAAAAGCTGTACTACTTATGTGAGTCGAGATATTCGAATTTTTTCAAAATTTTGTGAGTCGAGGTATTCAATTTTGAAAAATCGAATTTTGGCCAAAAATACATGAAAATTCACAAAAAAATAAATGTCCATTTTTTAATTGCAAAAAACGTCCTCTTTCGAACCGTGCTACTCAAAAAGCTGTACTACTTTTGTGAGTCGAGATATTCGATTTTTTTCAAAATTTTGTGAGTCGAGGTATTCAATTTTGAAAAATCGAATTTTGGCCAAAAATACATGAAAATTCTCAAAAAAAATAAATGGCCATTTTTTAATTGGTAAAAACGTCCTCTTTCGAACCGTGCTACTCAAAAAGCTGCACTACTTTTGTGAGTCGATATATTCGATTTTTTTCAAAATTTTGTGAGTCTAGGTATTCAATTTTGAAAAACCGAATTTTAGCCAAAAAACATGAAAATTTTCAAAAAATAAATGGCCATTTTTTAATTGGAAAAAACGTCCTCTTTCGAACCGTGCTACTCAAAAAGCTGTACTACTTTTGTGAGTCGAGATATTCGATTTTTTTCAAAATTTTGTGAGTCGAGGTATTCAATTTTGAAAAACCGAATTTTGGCCAATAAAACATGAAAATTCCCAAAAAAAATAAATGGCCATTTTTTAATTGGAAAAAACGTCCTCTTTCGAACCGTGCTACTCAAAAAGCTGTACTACTTTTGTGTGTCGAGATATTCGATTTTCTTCAAAATTTTGTGAGTCGAGTTATTAAATTTTGAAAAATCGAATTTTGGCCAAAAATACATGAAAATTCACAAAAAAATAAATGGTCATTTTTTAATTGGAAAAAACGTCCTCTTTCGAACCGTGCTACTCAAAAAGCTGTACTACTTTTGTGTGTCGAGATATTCGATTTTTTTCAAAATTTTGTGAGTCGAGGTATTCAATTTTGAAAAATCGAATTTTGGCCAAAAGTACATGAAAATTCACAAAAAAATAAATGGCCATTTTTTAATTGGAAAAAACGTCCTCTTTCGAACCGAGCTAGTCAAAAAGCTGTACTACTTTTCTGAGTCGAGATATTCGATTTTTTTCAAAATTTTGTGAATCGAGGTATTCAATTTTCAAAAACCGAATTTTGGCCAAAAAACATGAAAATTTTCAAAAAAATAAATGGCCATTTTTTAATTGGAAAAAACGTCCTCTTTCGAACCGTGCTACCTAAAAAGCTGTACTACTTTTGTGAGTCAAGATATTCGATTTTTTTCAAAATTTTGTGAGTCGAGGTATTCAATTTTGAAAAATCGAATTTTGGCCAATAAAACATGAAAATTCTCAAAAAAATAAATGGCCATTTTTTAATTGGAAAAAACGTCCTCTTTCGAACCGTGCTACTCAAAAAGCTGTACTACTTATGTGAGTCGAGATATTCGAATTTTTTCAAAATTTTGTGAGTCGAGGTATTCAATTTTGAAAAATCGAATTTTGGCCAAAAATACATGAAAATTCACAAAAAAATAAATGTCCATTTTTTAATTGCAAAAAACGTCCTCTTTCGAACCGTGCTACTCAAAAAGCTGTACTACTTTTGTGAGTCGAGATATTCGATTTTTTTCAAAATTTTGTGAGTCGAGGTATTCAATTTTGAAAAATCGAATTTTGGCCAAAAATACATGAAAATTCTCAAAAAAAATAAATGGCCATTTTTTAATTGGTAAAAACGTCCTCTTTCGAACCGTGCTACTCAAAAAGCTGCACTACTTTTGTGAGTCGATATATTCGATTTTTTTCAAAATTTTGTGAGTCTAGGTATTCAATTTTGAAAAACCGAATTTTAGCCAAAAAACATGAAAATTTTCAAAAAATAAATGGCCATTTTTTAATTGGAAAAAACGTCCTCTTTCGAACCGTGCTACTCAAAAAGCTGTACTACTTTTGTGAGTCGAGATATTCGATTTTTTTCAAAATTTTGTGAGTCGAGGTATTCAATTTTGAAAAACCGAATTTTGGCCAATAAAACATGAAAATTCCCAAAAAAAAATAAATGGCCATTTTTTAATTGGAAAAAACGTCCTCTTTCGAACCGTGCTACTCAAAAAGCTGTACTTCTTTTGTGAGTCGAGATATTCGATTTTTTTCAAAATTTTGTGAGTCGAGGTATTAAATTTTAAAAAATCAAATTTTGGCCAAAAATACATGAAAATTCTCAAAAAAATAAATGGCCATTTTTTAATTCGAAAAAACGTCCTCTTTCGAACCGTGCTACTCAAAATGCTGTACTACTTTTGTGAGTCGAGATATTCGAATTTTTTCAAAATTTTGTGAGTCGAGGTATTCAATTTTGAAAAATCGAATTTTGGCCAAAAATACATGAAAATTCACAAAAAAATAAATGTTCATTTTTTAATTGGAAAAAACGTCCTCTTTCGAACCGTGCTACTCAAAAAGCTGTACTACTTTTCTGAGTCGAGATATTCAATATTTTTCAAAATTTTGTGAGTCGAGGTATTCAATTTTGAAAAATCGAATTTTGGCCAAAAATTCTCAAAAAAATAAATGGCCATTTTTTAATTGGAAAAAACGTCCTCTTTCGAACCGTGCTACTCAAAAAGCTGTACTACTTTTCTGAGTCGGGATATTCGATATTTTTCAAAATTTTGTGAGTCGAGGTATTCAATTTTGAAAAATCGAATTTTGGCCAAAAATACATGAAAATTCTCAAAAAAATAAATGGCCATTTTTTAATTGGAAAAAACGTCCTCTTTCGAACCGTGCTACGCAAAAAGCTGTACTACTTTTGTGAGTCGAGATATTCGATTTTACTCAAAATTTTGTGAGTCGAGGTATTCAATTTTGAAAAATCGAATTTTGGCCAAAAATACATGAAAATTCTTAAAAAAATAAATGGCCATTTTTTAATTGGAAAAAACGTCCTCTTTCGAACCGTGCTACCTAAAACGCTGTACTACTTTTGTGAGTCGAGATATTCGATTTTTTTCAAAATTTTGTGAGTCGAGGTATTCAATTTTGAAAAACCGAATTTTGGCCAATAAAACAAGAAAATTCCCAAAAAAAATAAATGGCCATTTTTTAATTGGAAAAAACGTCCTCTTTCGAACCGTGCTACTCAAAAAGCTGTACTTCTTTTGTGAGTCGAGATATTCGATTTTTTTCAAAATTTTGTGAGTCGAGGTATTAAATTTTGAAAAATCAAATTTTTTCCAAAAATACATGAAAATTCTCAAAAAAATAAATGGCCATTTTTTAATTGGAAAAAACGTCCTCTTTCGAACCGTGCTACTCAAAAAGCTGTACTACTTTTCTGAGTCGAGATATTCGATTTTTTTCAAAATTTTGTGAGTCGAGGTATTCAATTTTGAAAAATCGAATTTTGGCAAAAAATACATGAAAATTCTCAAAAAAATAAATGGCCATTTTTTAATTCGAAAAAACGTCCTCTTTCGAACCGTGCTACTCAAAATGCTGTACTACTTTTGTGAGTCGAGATATTCGAATTTTTTCAAAATTTTGTGAGTCGAGGTATTCAATTTTGAAAAATCAAATTTTTTCCAAAAATACATGAAAATTCTCAAAAAAATAAATGGCCATTTTTTAATTGGAAAAAACGTCCTCTTTCGAACCGTGCTACTCAAAAAGCTGTACTACTTTTCTGAGTCGAGATATTCGATTTTTTTCAAAATTTTGTGAGTCGAGGTATTCAATTTTGAAAAATCGAATTTTGGCAAAAAATACATGAAAATTCTCAAAAAAATAAATGGCCATTTTTTAATTCGAAAAAACGTCCTCTTTCGAACCGTGCTACTCAAAATGCTGTACTACTTTTGTGAGTCGAGATATTCGAATTTTTTCAAAATTTTGTGAGTCGAGGTATTCAATTTTGAAAAATCGAATTTTGGCCAAAAATACATGAAAATTCACAAAAAAATAAATGTTCATTTTTTAATTGGAAAAAACGTCCTCTTTCGAACCGTGCTACTCAAAAAGCTGTACTACTTTTGTGAGTCGAGATATTCGATTTTTTTCAAAATTTTGTGAGTCGAGGTATTAAATTTTGAAAAATCAAATTTTGGCCAAAAATACATGAAAATTCTCAAAAAAATAAATGGCCATTTTTTAATTGGATATTCGATTTTCTTCAAAATTTTGTGAGTCGAGGTATTCAATTTTCAAAAACCGAATTTTGGCCAAAAAACATGAAAATTTTCAAAAAAATAAATGGCCATTTTTAATTGGAAAAAACGTCCTCTTTCGAACCGTGCTACCTAAAAAGCTGTACTACTTTTGTGAGTCGAGATATTCGATTTTTTTCAAAATTTTGTGAGTCGAGGTATTCAATTTTGAAAAACCGAATTTTGGCCAATAAAACATGAAAATTCCCAAAAAAAATAAATGGCCATTTTTTAATTGGAAAAAACGTCCTCTTTCGAACCGTGCTACTCAAAAAGCTGTACTTCTTTTGTGAGTCGAGATATTCGATTTTTTTCAAAATTTTGTGAGTCGAGGTATTAAATTTTGAAAAATCAAATTTTGGCCAAAAATACATGAAAATTCTCAAAAAAATAAATGGCCATTTTTTAATTGGAAAAAACGTCCTCTTTCGAACCGTGCTACTCAAAAAGCTGTACTACTTTTCTGAGTCGAGATATTCGATTTTTTTCAAAATTTTGTGAGTCGAGGTATTCAAATTTGAAAAATCGAATTTTGGCAAAAAAATACATGAAAATTCTCAAAAAAATAAATGGCCATTTTTTAATTGGAAAAAACGTCCTCTTTCGAACCGTGCTACCTAAAAAGCTGTACTACTTTTGTGAGTCGAGATATTCGATTTTTTTCAAAATTTTGTGAGTCGAGGTATTCAATTTTGAAAAACCGAATTTTGGCCAATAAAACATGAAAATTCCCAAAAAAAATAAATGGCCATTTTTTAATTGGAAAAAACGTCCTCTTTCGAACCGTGCTACTCAAAAAGCTGTACTTCTTTTGTGAGTCGAGATATTCGATTTTTTTCAAAATTTTGTGAGTCGAGGTATTAAATTTTGAAAAATCAAATTTTGGCCAAAAATACATGAAAATTCTCAAAAAAATAAATGGCCATTTTTTAATTGGAAAAAACGTCCTCTTTCGAACCGTGCTACTCAAAAAGCTGTACTACTTTTCTGAGTCGAGATATTCGATTTTTTTCAAAATTTTGTGAGTCGAGGTATTCAAATTTGAAAAATCGAATTTTGGCAAAAAATACATGAAAATTCTCAAAAAAATAAATGGCCATTTTTTAATTCGAAAAAACGTCCTCTTTCGAACCGTGCTACTCAAAATGCTGTACTACTTTTGTGAGTCGAGATATTCGAATTTTTTCAAAATTTTGTGAGTCGAGGTATTCAATTTTGAAAAATCGAATTTTGGCCAAAAATACATGAAAATTCACAAAAAAATAAATGTTCATTTTTTAATTGGAAAAAACGTCCTCTTTCGAACCGTGCTACTCAAAATGCTGTACTACTTTTGTGAGTCGAGATATTCGATTTTTTTCAAAATTTTGTGAGTCGAGGTATTCAATTTTGAAAAATCGAATTTTGGCCAAAAATACATGAAAATTCTCAAAAAAATAAATGGCCATTTTTTAATTGGAAAAACGTCCTCTTTCGAACCGTGCTACTCAAAAAGCTGTACTACTTTTCTGAGTCGAGATATTCAATATTTTACAAAATTTTGTGAGTCGAGGTATTCAATTTTGAAAAATCGAATTTTGGCCAAAAATTCCCAAAAAAAATAAATGGCCATTTTTTAATTGGAAAAAACGTCCTCTTTCGAACCGTGCTACTCAAAAAGCTGTACTTCTTTTGTGAGTCAAGATATTCGATTTTTTTCAAAATTTTGTGAGTCGAGGTATTAAATTTTGAAAAATCAAATTTTTTCCAAAAATACATGAAAATTCTCAAAAAAATAAATGGCCATTTTTTAATTGGAAAAAACGTCCTCTTTCGAACCGTGCTACTCAAAAAGCTGTACTACTTTTCTGAGTCGAGATATTCGATTTTTTTCAAAATTTTGTGAGTCTAGGTATTCAATTTTGAAAAATCGAATTTTGGCAAAAAATACATGAAAATTCTCAAAAAATAAATGGCCATTTTTTACTTCGAAAAAACGTCCTCTTTCGAACCGTGCTACTCAAAATGCTGTACTACTTTTGTGAGTCGATATATTCGAATTTTTTCAAAATTTTGTGAGTCGAGGTATTCAATTTTGAAAAATCGAATTTTGGCCAAAAATACATGAAAATTCTCAAAAAAATAAATGGCCATTTTTTAATTGGAAAAAACGTCCTCTTTCGAACCGTGCTACTCAAAAAGCTGTACTACTTTTCTGAGTCGAGATATTCGATATTTTTCAAAATTTTGTGAGTCGAGGTATTCAATTTTGAAAAATCGAATTTTGGCCAAAAATACATGAAAATTCTCAAAAAAATAAATGGCCATTTTTTAATTGGAAAAAACGTCCTCTTTCGAACCGTGCTACTCAAAAAGCTGTACTACTTTTGTGTGTCGAGATATTCGATTTTTTTCCAAATTTTGTGAGTCGAGGTATTCAATTTTGAAAAATCGAATTTTGGCCAAAAGTACATGAAAATTCACAAAAAAATAAATGGCCATTTTTTAATTGGAAAAAACGTCCTCTTTCGAACCGTGCTACTCAAAAAGCTGTACTACTTTTGTGAGTCGAGATAGTCGATTTTTTTCAAAATTTTGTGAGTCGAGGTATTCAATTTTGAAAAATCGAATTTTGGCCAAAAATACATGAAAATTCTCAAAAAATAAATGGCCATTTTTTAATTGGTAAAAACGTCCTCTTTCGAACCGTGCTACTCAAAAAGCTGTACTACTTTTGTGAGTCGAGATATTCGAT
The DNA here is from genome assembly GCA_958299815.1 of Sarcophaga carnaria. Lineage (NCBI taxonomy): Eukaryota > Metazoa > Arthropoda > Insecta > Diptera > Sarcophagidae > Sarcophaga > Sarcophaga carnaria. The sequence continues at coordinate 32,161,827 of OY283151.1, forward strand.
TTTTTTCCAAATTTTGTGAGTCGAGGTATTCAATTTTGAAAAACCGAATTTTGGCCAAAAAACATGAAAATTTTCAAAAAAATAAATGGCCATTTTTTAATTGGAAAAAACGTCCTCTTTCGAACCGTGCTACTCAAAAAGCTGTACTACTTTTGTGAGTCGAGATATTCGATTTTTTTCAAAATTTTGTGAGTCGAGGTATTCAATTTTGAAAAACCGAATTTTGGCCAATAAAACATGAAAATTCCCAAAAAAAATAAATGGCCATTTTTTAATTGGAAAAAACGTCCTCTTTCGAACCGTGCTACTCAAAAAGCTGTACTTCTTTTGTGAGTCGAGATATTCGATTTTTTCAAAATTTTGTGAGTCGAGGTATTAAATTTTGAAAAATCAAATTTTTTCCAAAAATACATGAAAATTCTCAAAAAAATAAATGGCCATTTTTTAATTGGAAAAAACGTCCTCTTTCGAACCGTGCTACTCAAAAAGCTGTACTACTTTTCTGAGTCGAGATATTCGATTTTTTTCAAAATTTTGTGAGTCGAGGTATTCAATTTTGAAAAATCGAATTTTGGCAAAAAATACATGAAAATTCTCAAAAAAATAAATGGCCATTTTTTACTTCGAAAAAAACGTCCTCTTTCGAACCGTGCTACTCAAAATGCTGTACTACTTTTGTGAGTCGAGATATTCGAATTTTTTCAAAATTTTGTGAGTCGAGGTATTCAATTTTGAAAAATCGAATTTTGGCCAAAAATACATGAAAATTCTCAAAAAAATAAATGGCCATTTTTTAATTGGAAAAAACGTCCTCTTTCGAACCGTGCTACTCAAAAAGCTGTACTACTTTTCTGAGTCGAGATATTCGATATTTTTCAAAATTTTGTGAGTCGAGGTATTCAATTTTGAAAAATCGAATTTTGGCCAAAAATACATGAAAATTCTCAAAAAAATAAATGGCCATTTTTTAATTGGAAAAAACGTCCTCTTTCGAACCGTGCTACTCAAAAAGCTGTACTACTTTTGTGTGTCGAGATATTCGATTTTTTTCCAAATTTTGTGAGTCGAAGTATTCAATTTTGAAAAATCGAATTTTGGCCAAAAGTACATGAAAATTCAAAAAAAAATAAATGGCCATTTTTTAATTGGAAAAAACGTCCTCTTTCGAACCGTGCTACTCAAAAAGCTGTACTACTTTTGTGAGTCGAGATAGTCGATTTTTTTCAAAATTTTGTGAGTCGAGGTATTCAATTTTGAAAAATCGAATTTTGGCCAAAAATACATGAAAATTCTCAAAAAAATAAATGGCCATTTTTTAATTGGTAAAAACGTCCTCTTTCGAACCGTGCTACTCAAAAAGCTGTACTACTTTTGTGAGTCGAGATATTCGATTTTTTTCCAAATTTTGTGAGTCGAGGTATTCAATTTTGAAAAACCGAATTTTGGCCAAAAAACATGAAAATTTTCAAAAAAATAAATGGCCATTTTTTAATTGGAAAAAACGTCCTCTTTCGAACCGTGCTACTCAAAAAGCTGTACTACTTTTGTGAGTCGAGATATTCGATTTTTTTCAAAATTTTGTGAGTCGAGGTATTCAATTTTGAAAAACCGAATTTTGGCCAATAAAACATGAAAATTCCCAAAAAAAATAAATGGCCATTTTTTAATTGGAAAAAACGTCCTCTTTCGAACCGTGCTACTCAAAAAGCTGTACTACTTTTCTGAGTCGGGATATTCGATATTTTTCAAAATTTTGTGAGTCGAGGTATTCAATTTTGAAAAATCGAATTTTGGCCAAAAATACATGAAAATTCTCAAAAAAATAAATGGCCATTTTTTAATTGGAAAAAACGTCCTCTTTCGAACCGTGCTACGCAAAAAGCTGTACTACTTTTGTGAGTCGAGATATTCGATTTTATTCAAAATTTTGTGAGTCGAGGTATTCAATTTTAAAAATCGAATTTTGGCCAAAAATACATGAAAATTCTTAAAAAAATAAATGGCCATTTTTTAATTGGAAAAAACGTCCTCTTTCGAACCGTGCTACCTAAAAAGCTGTACTACTTTTGTGAGTCGAGATATTCGATTTTTTTCAAAATTTTGTGAGTCGAGGTATTCAATTTTGAAAAACCGAATTTTGGCCAATAAAACAAGAAAATTCCCAAAAAAAATAAATGGCCATTTTTTAATTGGAAAAAACGTCCTCTTTCGAACCGTGCTACTCAAAAAGCTGTACTTCTTTTGTGAGTCGAGATATTCGATTTTTTTCAAAATTTTGTGAGTCGAGGTATTAAATTTTGAAAAATCAAATTTTTTCCAAAAATACATGAAAATTCTCAAAAAAATAAATGGCCATTTTTTAATTGGAAAAAACGTCCTCTTTCGAACCGTGCTACTCAAAAAGCTGTACTACTTTTCTGAGTCGAGATATTCGATTTTTTTCAAAATTTTGTGAGTCGAGGTATTCAATTTTGAAAAATCGAATTTTGGCCAAAAATACATGAAAATTCTCAAAAAAATAAATGGCCATTTTTTAATTGGAAAAAACGTCCTCTTTCGAACCGTGCTACTCAAAAAGCTGTACTACTTTTCTGAGTCGAGATATTCGATATTTTTCAAAATTTTGTGAGTCGAGGTATTCAATTTTGAAAAATCGAATTTTGGCCAAAAATACATGAAAATTCTCAAAAAAATAAATGGCCATTTTTTAATTGGAAAAAACGTCCTCTTTCGAACCGTGCTACTCAAAAAGCTGTACTACTTTTGTGTGTCGAGATATTCGATTTTTTTCCAAATTTTGTGAGTCGAGGTAATCAATTTTGAAAAATCGAATTTTGGCCAAAAGTACATGAAAATTCACAAAAAAATAAATGGCCATTTTTTAATTGGAAAAAACGTCCTCTTTCGAACCGTGCTACTCAAAAAGCTGTACTACTTTTGTGAGTCGAGATAGTCGATTTTTTTCAAAATTTTGTGAGTCGAGGTATTCAATTTTGAAAAATCGAATTTTGGCCAAAAATACATGAAAATTCTCAAAAAAATAAATGGCCATTTTTTAATTGGTAAAAACGTCCTCTTTCGAACCGTGCTACTCAAAAAGCTGTACTACTTTTGTGAGTCGAGATATTCGATTTTTTTCAAAATTTTGTGAGTCGAGGTATTCAATTTTGAAAAACCGAATTTTGGCCAAAAAACATGAAAATTTTCAAAAAAATAAATGGCCATTTTTTAATTGGAAAAAACGTCCTCTTTCGAACCGTGCTACTCAAAAAGCTGTACTACTTTTGTGAGTCGAGATATTCGATTTTTTTCAAAATTTTGTGAGTCGAGGTATTCAATTTTGAAAAACCGAATTTTGGCCAATAAAACATGAAAATTCCCAAAAAAAATAAATGGCCATTTTTTAATTGGAAAAAACGTCCTCTTTCGAACCGTGCTACTCAAAAAGCTGTACTTCTTTTGTGAGTCGAGATATTCGATTTTTTTCAAAATTTTGTGAGTCGAGGTATTCAATTTTGAAAAATCGAATTTTGGCCAAAAATACATGAAAATTCTCAAAAAATAAATGACCATTTTTTAATTGGAAAAAACGTCCTCTTTCGAACCGTGCTACTCAAAAAGCTGTACTACTTTTGTGTGTCGAGATATTCGATTTTCTTCAAAATTTTGTGAGTCGAGATATTCAATTTTCAAAAACCGAATTTTGGCCAAAAAACATGAAAATTTTCAAAAAAATAAATGGCCATTTTTTAATTGGAAAAAACGTCCTCTTTCGAACCGTGCTACCTAAAAAGCTGTACTACTTTTGTGAGTCGAGATATTCGATTTTTTTCAAAATTTTGTGAGTCGAGGTATTCAATTTTGAAAAACCGAATTTTGGCCAATAAAACATGAAAATTCCCAAAAAAAATAAATGGCCATTTTTTAATTGGAAAAAACGTCCTCTTTCGAACCGTGCTACTCAAAAAGCTGTACTTCTTTTGTGAGTCGAGATATTCGATTTTTTTCAAAATTTTGTGAGTCGAGGTATTAAATTTTGAAAAATCAAATTTTGGCCAAAAATACATGAAAATTCTCAAAAAAATAAATGGCCATTTTTTAATTGGAAAAAACGTCCTCTTTCGAACCGTGCTACTCAAAAAGCTGTACTACTTTTCTGAGTCGAGATATTCGATTTTTTTCAAAATTTTGTGAGTCAAGGTATTCAATTTTGAAAAATCGAATTTTGGCAAAAAATACATGAAAATTCTCAAAAAAATAAATGGCCATTTTTTAATTGGAAAAAACATCCTCTTTCGAACCGTGCTACTCAAAATGCTGTACTACTTTTGTGAGTCGAGATATTCGAATTTTTTCAAAATTTTGTGAGTCGAGGTATTCAATTTTGAAAAATCGAATTTTGGCCAAAAATACATGAAAATTCACAAAAAAATAAATGTCCATTTCTTAATTGGAAAAAACGTCCTCTTTCGAACCGTGCTACTCAAAAAGCTGTACTACTTTTGTGAGTCGAGATATTCGATTTTTTTCAAAATTTTGTGAGTCGAGGTATTCAATTTTGAAAAATCGAATTTTGGCCAAAAATACATGAAAATTCTCAAAAAAATAAATGGCCATTTTTTAATTGGAAAAAACGTCCTCTTTCGAACCGTGCTACTCAAAAAGCTGTACTACTTTTCTGAGTCGAGATATTCGATATTTTTCAAAATTTTGTGAGTCGAGGTATTCAATTTTGAAAAATCGAATTTTGGCCAAAAATACATGAAAATTCTCAAAAAATAAATGGCCATTTTTTAATTGGAAAAAACGTCCTCTTTCGAACCGTGCTAATCAAAAAGCTGTACTACTTTTGTGTGTCGAGATATTCGATTTTTTTCAAAATTTTGTGAGTCGAGGTATTCAATTTTGAAAAATCGAATTTTGGCCAAAAGTACATGAAAATTCACAAAAAAATAAATGGCCATTTTTTAATTGGAAAAAACGTCCTCTTTCGAACCGTGCTACTCAAAAAGCTGTACTACTTTTGTGAGTCGAGATATTAGATTTTTTTTAAAGTTTTGTGAGTCGAGATATTCAATTTTCAAAAACCGAATTTTGGCCAAAAAACATGAAAATTTTCAAAAAATTAAATGGTTATTTTTTAATTGAAAAAAACGTCCTCTTTCGAACCGTGCTACTCAAAAAGCTGTACTACTTTTGTGAGTCGAGATATTCGATTTTTTTCAAAATTTTGTGAGTCGAGATATTCAATTTTGAAAAATCGAATTTTCGTCGTCTTTCGAACCGTGCTACTCAAAAAGCTGTACTACTTTTCTGAGTCGAGATATTCGATATTTTTCAAAATTTTGTGAGTCGAGGTATTCAATTTTGAAAAATCGAATTTTGGCCAAAAATACATGAAAATTGTCAAAAAAATAAATGGCCATTTTTTAATTGGAAAAAACGTCCTCTTTCGAACCGTGCTACGCAAAAAGCTGTACTACTTTTGTGAGTCGAGATATTCGATTTTTTTCAAAATTTTGTGAGTCGAGGTATTCAATTTTGAAAAATCGAATTTTGGCCAAAAATACATGAAAATTCTTAAAAAAATAAATGGCCATTTTTTAATTGGAAAAAACGTCCTCTTTCGAACCGTGCTACTTAAAAAGCTGTACTACTTTTGTGAGTCGAGATATTCGATTTTTTCAAAATTTTGTGAGTCGAGGATTCAATTTTAAAAAACCGAATTTTGGCCAAAAAAACATGTAAATTCTCAAAAAAATAAATGGCCATTTTTTAATTGGAAAAAACGTCCTCTTTCGAACCGTGCTACTCAAAAAGCTGTACTACTTTTGTGTGTCGAGATATTCGATTTTTTTCAAAATTTTGTGAGTCGAGGTATTCAATTTTGAAAAATCGAATTTTGGCCAAAAGTACATGAAAATTCACAAAAAAATAAATGCCCATTTTTTAATTGGAAAAAACGTCCTCTTTCGAAACGTGCTACTCAAAAAGCTGTACTACTTTTGTGAGTCGAGATATTAGATTTTTTTTAAAGTTTTGTGACTCGAGATATTCAATTTTCAAAAACCGAATTTTGGCCAAAAAACATGAAAATTTTCAAAAAATTAAATGGTTATTTTTTAATTGAAAAAAACGTCCTCTTTCGAACCGTGCTACTCAAAAAGCTGTACTACTTTTGTGAGTCGAGATATTCGATTTTTTTCAAAATTTTGTGAGTCGAGATATTCAATTTTGAAAAATCGAATTTTGGCCAAAAATACATGAAAATTCTCAAAAAAATAAATGGCCATTTTTTCATTGGAAAAAACGTCCTCTTTCGAACCGTGCTACTCAAAAAGCTGTACTACTTTTCTGAGTCGAGATATTCGATTTTTTTCAAAATTTTGTGAATCGAGGTATTCAATTTTGAAAAATCGAATTTTGGCCAAAAATACATGAAAATTCTTAAAAAAATAAATGGCCATTTTATAATTGGAAAAAACGTCCTCTTTCGAACCGTGCTACTCAAAATGCTGTACTACTTTTGTGAGTCGAGATATTCGATTTTTTCAAAATTTTGTGAGTCGAGGATTCAATTTTAAAAAACCGAATTTTGGCCAAAAAAACATGAAAATTCTCAAAAAAATAAATGGCCATTTTTTAATTGGAAAAAACGTCCTCTTTCGAACCGTGCTACTCAAAAAGCTGTACTACTTTTGTGTGTCGAGATATTCGATTTTATTCAAAATTTTGTGAGTCAAGGTATTCAATTTTGAAAAATCGACTTTTGGCCAAAAGTACACGAAAATTTACAAAAAAATAAATGGCCATTTTTTAATTGGAAAAAACGTCCTCTTTCGAACCGTGCTACTCAAAAAGCTGTACTACTTTTGTGAGTCGAGATATTCGATTTTTTTTTAAATTTTGTGAGTCGAGGTATTCAATTTTCAAAAACCGAATTTTGGCCAAAAAACATGAAAATTTTCAAAAAATTAAATGGCCATTTTTTAATTGAAAAAAAAACGTCCTCTTTCGAACCGTGCTACTCAAAAAGCTGTACTACTTTTGTGAGTCGAGATATTAGATTTTTTTCAAAATTTTGTGAGTCGAGATATTCAATTTTGAAAAATCGAATTTTCGTCCTCTTTCGAACCGTGCTACTCAAAAAGCTGTACTACTTTTCTGAGTCGAGATATTCGATATTTTTCAAAATTTTGTGAGTCGAGGTATTCAATTTTAAAAAACCGAATTTTGGCCAAAAAAACATGAAAATTCTCAAAGAAATAAATGGCCATTTTTTAATTGGAAAAAACGTCCTCTTTCGAACCGTGCTACTCAAAATGCTGTACTACTTTTGTGAGTCGAGATATTCGAATTTTTTCAAAATTTTGTAAGTCGAGGTATTCAATTTTGAAAAATCGAATTTTGGCCAAAAATACATGAAAATTCTCAAAAAAATAAATGGCCATTTTTTAATTGGAAAAAAACGTCTTCTTTCGAACCGTGCTACTCAAAAAGCTGTACTACTTTTCTGAGTCGAGATATTCGATTTTTTTTAAAATTTTGTGAGTCGAGGTATTCAATTTTCAAAAACCGAATTTTGGCCAAAAAACATGAAAATTTTCAAAAAATTAAATGGCCATTTTTTAATTGAAAAAAACGTCCTCTTTCGAACCGTGCTACTCAAAAAGCTGTACTACTTTTGTGAGTCGAGATATTCGAATTTTTTCAAAATTTTGTGAGTCGAGGTATTCAATTTTGAAAAATCGAATTTTGGCCAAAAATACATGAAAATTCTCAAAAAAATAAATGGCCATTTTTTAACTGGAAAAAACGTCTTCTTTCGAACCGTGCTACTCAAAAAGCTGTACTACTTTTGTGAGTCGAGATATTCGATTTTTTTCAAAATTTTGTGAGTCGAGATATTCAATTTTGAAAAGTCGAATTTTCGTCCTCTTTCGAACCGTGCTACTCAAAAAGCTGTACTACTTTTCTGAGTCGAGATATTCGATATTTTTCAAAATTTTGTGAGTCGAGGTATTCAATTTTGAAAAATCGAATTTTGGCCAAAAATACATGAAAATTCTCAAAAAAATAAATGGCCATTTTTTCATTGGAAAAAACGTCCTCTTTCGAACCGTGCTACTCAAAAAGCTGTACTACTTTTCTGAGTCGAGATATTCGATTTTTTTCAAAATTTTGTGAATCGAGGTATTCAATTTTGAAAAATCGAATTTTGGCCAAAAATACATGAAAATTCTTAAAAAAATAAATGGCCATTTTTTAATTGGAAAAAACGTCCTCTTTCGAACCGTGCTACTCAAAATGCTGTACTACTTTTGTGAGTCGAGATATTCGATTTTTTCAAAATTTTGTGAGTCAAGGATTCAATTTTAAAAAACCGAATTTTGGCCAAAGAAACATGAAAATTCTCAAAAAAATAAATGGCCATTTTTTAATTGGAAAAAACGTCCTCTTTCGAACCGTGCTACTCAAAAAGCTGTACTACTTTTGTGTGTCGAGATATTCGATTTTTTTCAAAATCTTGTGGGTCGAGGTATTCAATTTTGAAAAACCGAATTTTGGCCAAAAAACATGAAAATTCACAAAAAAATAAATGGCCATTTTTTAATTGGAAAAAACGTCCTCTTTCGAACCGTGCTACTCAAAAAGCTGTACTACTTTTGTGAGTCGAGATATTCGATTTTTTTTAAATTTTGTGAGTCGAGGTATTCAATTTTCAAAAACCGAATTTTGGCCAAAAAACATGAAAATTTTCAAAAAATTAAATGGCCATTTTTTAATTGAAAAAAAAACGTCCTCTTTCGAACCGTGCTACTCAAAAAGCTGTACTACTTTTGGGAGTCGAGATATTCGATTTTTTTCAAAATTTTGTGAGTCGAGATATTCAATTTTGAAAAATCGAATTTTCGTCCTCTTTCGAACCGTGCTACTCAAAAAGCTGTACTACTTTTCTGAGTCGAGATATTCGATTTTTTTCAAAATTTTGTGAGTCGAGGTATTCAATTTTCAAAAACCGAATTTTGGCCAAAAAACATGAAAATTTTCAAAAAATTAAATGGCCATTTTTTAATTGAAAAAAACGTCCTCTTTCGAACCGTGCTACTCAAAAAGCTGTACTACTTTTGTGAGTCGAGATATTCAAATTTTTTCAAAATTTTGTGAGTCGAGGTATTCAATTTTGAAAAATCGAATTTTGGCCAAAAATACATGAAAATTCACAAAAAAATAAATGTCCATTTTTTAATTGGAAAAAACGTCCTCTTTCGAACCGTGCTACTCAAAAAGCTGTACTACTTTTGTGAGTCGAGATATTCGATTTTTTTCAAAATTTTGTGAGTCGAGGTATTCAATTTTGAAAAATCGAATTTTGGCCAAAAATACATGAAAATTCTCAAAAAAATAAATGGCCATTTTTTAATTGGAAAAAACGTCCTCTTTCGAACCGTGCTACTCAAAAAGCTGTACTACTTTTCTGAGTCGAGATATTCGATATTTTTCAAAATTTTGTGAGTCTAGGTATTCAATTTTGAAAAATCGAATTTTGGCCAAAAATACATGAAAATTCTCAAAAAAATAAATGGCCATTTTTTAATTGGAAAAAACGTCCTCTTTCGAACCGTGCGACGCAAAAAGCTGTACTACTTTTGTGAGTCGAGATATTCGATTTTTTTCAAAATTTTGTGAGTCGAGGTATTCAATTTTGAAAAATCGAATTTTGGCCAAAAATACATGAAAATTCTTAAAAAAATAAATGGCCATTTTTTAATTGGAAAAAACGTCCTCTTTCGAACCGTGCTACTCAAAATGCTGTACTACTTTTGTGAGTCGAGATATTCGATTTTTTCAAAATTTTGTGAGTCGAGGATTCAATTTTGAAAAATCGAATTTTGGCCAAAAGTACACGAAAATTCACAAAAAAATAAATGGCCATTTTTTAATTGGAAAAAACGTCCTCTTTCGAACCGTGCTACTCAAAAAGCTGTACTACTTTTGTGAGTCGAGATATTCGATTTTTTTTTAAATTTTGTGAGTCGAGGTATTCAATTTTCAAAAACCGAATTTTGGCCAAAAAACATGAAAATTTTCAAAAAATTTAATGTTTTATTCTCAAAAAAATAAATGGCCATTTTTTAATTGGAAAAAACGTCCTCTTTCGAACCGTGCTACTCAAAAAGCTGTACTACTTTTCTGAGTCGGGATATTCGATATTTTTCAAAATTTTGTGAGTCGAGGTATTCAATTTTGAAAAATCGAATTTTGGCCAAAAATACATGAAAATTCTCAAAAAAATAAATGGCCATTTTTTAATTGGAAAAAACGTCCTCTTTCGAACCGTGCTACGCAAAAAGCTGTACTACTTTTGTGAGTCGAGATATTCGATTTTATTCAAAATTTTGTGAGTCGAGGTATTCAATTTTAAAAATCGAATTTTGGCCAAAAATACATGAAAATTCTTAAAAAAATAAATGGCCATTTTTTAATTGGAAAAAACGTCCTCTTTCGAACCGTGCTACCTAAAAAGCTGTACTACTTTTGTGAGTCGAGATATTCGATTTTTTTCAAAATTTTGTGAGTCGAGGTATTCAATTTTGAAAAACCGAATTTTGGCCAATAAAACAAGAAAATTCCCAAAAAAAATAAATGGCCATTTTTTAATTGGAAAAAACGTCCTCTTTCGAACCGTGCTACTCAAAAAGCTGTACTACTTTTGTGTGTCGAGATATTCGATTTTTTTCCAAATTTTGTGAGTCGAGGTAATCAATTTTGAAAAATCGAATTTTGGCCAAAAGTACATGAAAATTCACAAAAAAATAAATGGCCATTTTTTAATTGGAAAAAACGTCCTCTTTCGAACCGTGCTACTCAAAAAGCTGTACTACTTTTGTGAGTCGAGATAGTCGATTTTTTTCAAAATTTTGTGAGTCGAGGTATTCAATTTTGAAAAATCGAATTTTGGCCAAAAATACATGAAAATTCTCAAAAAAATAAATGGCCATTTTTTAATTGGTAAAAACGTCCTCTTTCGAACCGTGCTACTCAAAAAGCTGTACTACTTTTGTGAGTCGAGATATTCGATTTTTTTCAAAATTTTGTGAGTCGAGGTATTCAATTTTGAAAAACCGAATTTTGGCCAAAAAACATGAAAATTTTCAAAAAAATAAATGGCCATTTTTTAATTGGAAAAAACGTCCTCTTTCGAACCGTGCTACTCAAAAAGCTGTACTACTTTTGTGAGTCGAGATATTCGATTTTTTTCAAAATTTTGTGAGTCGAGGTATTCAATTTTGAAAAATCGAATTTTCGTCCTCTTTCGAACCGTGCTACTCAAAAAGCTGTACTACTTTTCTGAGTCGAGATATTCGATATTTTTCAAAATTTTGTGAGTCGAGGTATTCAATTTTAAAAAACCGAATTTTGGCCAAAAAAACATGAAAATTCTCAAAGAAATAAATGGCCATTTTTTAATTGGAAAAAACGTCCTCTTTCGAACCGTGCTACTCAAAATGCTGTACTACTTTTGTGAGTCGAGATATTCGAATTTTTTCAAAATTTTGTAAGTCGAGGTATTCAATTTTGAAAAATCGAATTTTGGCCAAAAATACATGAAAATTCTCAAAAAAATAAATGGCCATTTTTTAATTGGAAAAAAACGTCTTCTTTCGAACCGTGCTACTCAAAAAGCTGTACTACTTTTCTGAGTCGAGATATTCGATTTTTTTTAAAATTTTGTGAGTCGAGGTATTCAATTTTCAAAAACCGAATTTTGGCCAAAAAACATGAAAATTTTCAAAAAATTAAATGGCCATTTTTTAATTGAAAAAAACGTCCTCTTTCGAACCGTGCTACTCAAAAAGCTGTACTACTTTTGTGAGTCGAGATATTCGAATTTTTTCAAAATTTTGTGAGTCGAGGTATTCAATTTTGAAAAATCGAATTTTGGCCAAAAATACATGAAAATTCTCAAAAAAATAAATGGCCATTTTTTAACTGGAAAAAACGTCTTCTTTCGAACCGTGCTACTCAAAAAGCTGTACTACTTTTGTGAGTCGAGATATTCGATTTTTTTCAAAATTTTGTGAGTCGAGATATTCAATTTTGAAAAGTCGAATTTTCGTCCTCTTTCGAACCGTGCTACTCAAAAAGCTGTACTACTTTTCTGAGTCGAGATATTCGATATTTTTCAAAATTTTGTGAGTCGAGGTATTCAATTTTGAAAAATCGAATTTTGGCCAAAAATACATGAAAATTCTCAAAAAAATAAATGGCCATTTTTTCATTGGAAAAAACGTCCTCTTTCGAACCGTGCTACTCAAAAAGCTGTACTACTTTTCTGAGTCGAGATATTCGATTTTTTTCAAAATTTTGTGAATCGAGGTATTCAATTTTGAAAAATCGAATTTTGGCCAAAAATACATGAAAATTCTTAAAAAAATAAATGGCCATTTTTTAATTGGAAAAAACGTCCTCTTTCGAACCGTGCTACTCAAAATGCTGTACTACTTTTGTGAGTCGAGATATTCGATTTTTTCAAAATTTTGTGAGTCAAGGATTCAATTTTAAAAAACCGAATTTTGGCCAAAGAAACATGAAAATTCTCAAAAAAATAAATGGCCATTTTTTAATTGGAAAAAACGTCCTCTTTCGAACCGTGCTACTCAAAAAGCTGTACTACTTTTGTGTGTCGAGATATTCGATTTTTTTCAAAATCTTGTGGGTCGAGGTATTCAATTTTGAAAAACCGAATTTTGGCCAAAAAACATGAAAATTCACAAAAAAATAAATGGCCATTTTTTAATTGGAAAAAACGTCCTCTTTCGAACCGTGCTACTCAAAAAGCTGTACTACTTTTGTGAGTCGAGATATTCGATTTTTTTTAAATTTTGTGAGTCGAGGTATTCAATTTTCAAAAACCGAATTTTGGCCAAAAAACATGAAAATTTTCAAAAAATTAAATGGCCATTTTTTAATTGAAAAAAAAACGTCCTCTTTCGAACCGTGCTACTCAAAAAGCTGTACTACTTTTGGGAGTCGAGATATTCGATTTTTTTCAAAATTTTGTGAGTCGAGATATTCAATTTTGAAAAATCGAATTTTCGTCCTCTTTCGAACCGTGCTACTCAAAAAGCTGTACTACTTTTCTGAGTCGAGATATTCGATTTTTTTCAAAATTTTGTGAGTCGAGGTATTCAATTTTCAAAAACCGAATTTTGGCCAAAAAACATGAAAATTTTCAAAAAATTAAATGGCCATTTTTTAATTGAAAAAAACGTCCTCTTTCGAACCGTGCTACTCAAAAAGCTGTACTACTTTTGTGAGTCGAGATATTCAAATTTTTTCAAAATTTTGTGAGTCGAGGTATTCAATTTTGAAAAATCGAATTTTGGCCAAAAATACATGAAAATTCACAAAAAAATAAATGTCCATTTTTTAATTGGAAAAAACGTCCTCTTTCGAACCGTGCTACTCAAAAAGCTGTACTACTTTTGTGAGTCGAGATATTCGATTTTTTTCAAAATTTTGTGAGTCGAGGTATTCAATTTTGAAAAATCGAATTTTGGCCAAAAATACATGAAAATTCTCAAAAAAATAAATGGCCATTTTTTAATTGGAAAAAACGTCCTCTTTCGAACCGTGCTACTCAAAAAGCTGTACTACTTTTCTGAGTCGAGATATTCGATATTTTTCAAAATTTTGTGAGTCTAGGTATTCAATTTTGAAAAATCGAATTTTGGCCAAAAATACATGAAAATTCTCAAAAAAATAAATGGCCATTTTTTAATTGGAAAAAACGTCCTCTTTCGAACCGTGCGACGCAAAAAGCTGTACTACTTTTGTGAGTCGAGATATTCGATTTTTTTCAAAATTTTGTGAGTCGAGGTATTCAATTTTGAAAAATCGAATTTTGGCCAAAAATACATGAAAATTCTTAAAAAAATAAATGGCCATTTTTTAATTGGAAAAAACGTCCTCTTTCGAACCGTGCTACTCAAAATGCTGTACTACTTTTGTGAGTCGAGATATTCGATTTTTTCAAAATTTTGTGAGTCGAGGATTCAATTTTGAAAAATCGAATTTTGGCCAAAAGTACACGAAAATTCACAAAAAAATAAATGGCCATTTTTTAATTGGAAAAAACGTCCTCTTTCGAACCGTGCTACTCAAAAAGCTGTACTACTTTTGTGAGTCGAGATATTCGATTTTTTTTTAAATTTTGTGAGTCGAGGTATTCAATTTTCAAAAACCGAATTTTGGCCAAAAAACATGAAAATTTTCAAAAAAATAAATGGCCATTTTTTAATTGGTAAAAACGTCCTCTTTCGAACCGTGCTACTCAAAAAGCTGTACTACTTTTGTGAGTCGAGATATTCGATTTTTTTCAAAATTTTGTGAGTCGAGGTATTCAATTTTGAAAAACCGAATTTTGGCCAAAAAACATGAAAATTTTCAAAAAAATAAATGGCCATTTTTTAATTGGAAAAAACGTCCTCTTTCGAACCGTGCTACTCAAAAAGCTGTACTACTTTTGTGAGTCGAGATATTCGATTTTTTTCAAAATTTTGTGAGTCGAGGTATTCAATTTTGAAAAACCGAATTTTGGCCAATAAAACATGAAAATTCCCAAAAAAAATAAATGGCCATTTTTTAATTGGAAAAAACGTCCTCTTTCGAACCGTGCTACTCAAAAAGCTGTACTTCTTTTGTGAGTCGAGATATTCGATTTTTTTCAAAATTTTGTGAGTCGAGGTATTCAATTTTGAAAAATCGAATTTTGGCCAAAAATACATGAAAATTCTCAAAAAATAAATGACCATTTTTTAATTGGAAAAAACGTCCTCTTTCGAACCGTGCTACTCAAAAAGCTGTACTACTTTTGTGTGTCGAGATATTCGATTTTCTTCAAAATTTTGTGAGTCGAGGTATTCAATTTTCAAAAACCGAATTTTGGCCAAAAAACATGAAAATTTTCAAAAAAATAAATGGCCATTTTTTAATTGGAAAAAACGTCCTCTTTCGAACCGTGCTACTCAAAAAGCTGTACTACTTTTGTGAGTCGAGATATTCGATTTTTTTCAAAATTTTGTGAGTCGAGGTATTCAATTTTGAAAAACCGAATTTTGGCCAATAAAACATGAAAATTCCCAAAAAAAATAAATGGCCATTTTTTAATTGGAAAAAACGTCCTCTTTCGAACCGTGCTACTCAAAAAGCTGTACTTCTTTTGTGAGTCGAGATATTCGATTTTTTTCAAAATTTTGTGAGTCGAGGTATTCAATTTTGAAAAATCGAATTTTGGCCAAAAATACATGAAAATTCTCAAAAAATAAATGACCATTTTTTAATTGGAAAAAACGTCCTCTTTCGAACCGTGCTACTCAAAAAGCTGTACTACTTTTGTGTGTCGAGATATTCGATTTTCTTCAAAATTTTGTGAGTCGAGGTATTCAATTTTCAAAAACCGAATTTTGGCCAAAAAACATGAAAATTTTCAAAAAAATAAATGGCCATTTTTTAATTGGAAAAAACGTCCTCTTTCGAACCGTGCTACTCAAAAAGCTGTACTTCTTTTGTGAGTCGAGATATTCGATTTTTTTCAAAATTTTGTGAGTCGAGGTATTCAATTTTGAAAAATCGAATTTTGGCCAAAAATACATGAAAATTCTCAAAAAATAAATGACCATTTTTTAATTGGAAAAAACGTCCTCTTTCGAACCGTGCTACTCAAAAAGCTGTACTACTTTTGTGTGTCGAGATATTCGATTTTCTTCAAAATTTTGTGAGTCGAGGTATTCAATTTTCAAAAACCGAATTTTGGCCAAAAAACATGAAAATTTTCAAAAAAATAAATGGCCATTTTTTAATTGGAAAAAACGTCCTCTTTCGAACCGTGCTACTCAAAAAGCTGTACTACTTTTGTGAGTCGAGATATTCGATTTTTTTCAAAATTTTGTGAGTCGAGGTATTCAATTTTGAAAAACCGAATTTTGGCCAATAAAACATGAAAATTCCCAAAAAAAATAAATGGCCATTTTTTAATTGGAAAAAACGTCCTCTTTCGAACCGTGCTACTCAAAAAGCTGTACTTCTTTTGTGAGTCGAGATATTCGATTTTTTTCAAAATTTTGTGAGTCGAGGTATTCAATTTTGAAAAATCGAATTTTGGCCAAAAATACATGAAAATTCTCAAAAAATAAATGACCATTTTTTAATTGGAAAAAACGTCCTCTTTCGAACCGTGCTACTCAAAAAGCTGTACTACTTTTGTGTGTCGAGATATTCGATTTTCTTCAAAATTTTGTGAGTCGAGGTATTCAATTTTCAAAAACCGAATTTTGGCCAAAAAACATGAAAATTTTCAAAAAAATAAATGGCCATTTTTTAATTGGAAAAAACGTCCTCTTTCGAACCGTGCTACCTAAAAAGCTGTACTACTTTTGTGAGTCGAGATATTCGATTTTTTTCAAAATTTTGTGAGTCGAGGTATTCAATTTTGAAAAACCGAATTTTGGCCAATAAAACATGAAAATTCCCAAAAAAAATAAATGGCCATTTTTTAATTGGAAAAAACGTCCTCTTTCGAACCGTGCTACTCAAAAAGCTGTACTTCTTTTGTGAGTCGAGATATTCGATTTTTTTCAAAATTTTGTGAGTCGAGGTATTCAATTTTGAAAAATCAAATTTTGGCCAAAAATACATGAAAATTCTCAAAAAAATAAATGGCCATTTTTTAATTGGAAAAAACGTCCTCTTTCGAACCGTGCTACTCAAAAAGCTGTACTACTTTTCTGAGTCGAGATATTCGATTTTTTTCAAAATTTTGTGAGTCAAGGTATTCAATTTTGAAAAATCGAATTTTGGCAAAAAATACATGAAAATTCTCAAAAAAATAAATGGCCATTTTTTAATTGGAAAAAACATCCTCTTTCGAACCGTGCTACTCAAAATGCTGTACTACTTTTGTGAGTCGAGATATTCGAATTTTTTCAAAATTTTGTGAGTCGAGGTATTCAATTTTGAAAAATCGAATTTTGGCCAAAAATACATGAAAATTCACAAAAAAATAAATGTCCATTTCTTAATTGGAAAAAACGTCCTCTTTCGAACCGTGCTACTCAAAAAGCTGTACTACTTTTGTGAGTCGAGATATTCGATTTTTTTCAAAATTTTGTGAGTCGAGGTATTCAATTTTGAAAAATCGAATTTTGGCCAAAAATACATGAAAATTCTCAAAAAAATAAATGGCCATTTTTTAATTGGAAAAAACGTCCTCTTTCGAACCGTGCTACTCAAAAAGCTGTACTACTTTTCTGAGTCGAGATATTCGATATTTTTCAAAATTTTGTGAGTCGAGGTATTCAATTTTGAAAAATCGAATTTTGGCCAAAAATACATGAAAATTCTCAAAAAATAAATGGCCATTTTTTAATTGGAAAAAACGTCCTCTTTCGAACCGTGCTAATCAAAAAGCTGTACTACTTTTGTGTGTCGAGATATTCGATTTTTTTCAAAATTTTGTGAGTCGAGGTATTCAATTTTGAAAAATCGAATTTTGGCCAAAAGTACATGAAAATTCACAAAAAAATAAATGGCCATTTTTTAATTGGAAAAAACGTCCTCTTTCGAACCGTGCTACTCAAAAAGCTGTACTACTTTTGTGAGTCGAGATATTAGATTTTTTTTAAAATTTTGTGAGTCGAGGTATTCAATTTTGAAAAATCGAATTTTGGGCAAAAATATATGAAAATTTTCAAAAAATTAAATGGTTATTTTTTAATTGAAAAAAACGTCCTCTTTCGAACCGTGCTACTCAAAAAGCTGTACTACTTTTGTGAGTCGAGATATTCGATTTTTTTCAAAATTTTGTGAGTCGAGATATTCAATTTTGAAAAATCGAATTTTGGCCAAAAAACATGAAAATTTTCAAAAAATTAAATGGTTATTTTTTAATTGAAAAAAACGTCCTCTTTCGAACCGTGCTACTCAAAAAGCTGCACTACTTTTGTGAGTCGAGATATTCGATTTTTTTCAAAATTTTGTGAGTCGAGATATTCAATTTTGAAAAATCGAATTTTGGCCAAAAATACATGAAAATTCTCAAAAAAATAAATGGCCATTTTTTCATTGGAAAAAACGTCCTCTTTCGAACCGTGCTACTCAAAAAGCTGTACTACTTTTCTGAGTCGAGATATTCGATTTTTTTCAAAATTTTGTGAATCGAGGTATTCAATTTTGAAGAATCGAATTTTGGCCAAAAATACATGAAAATTCTTAAAAAAATAAATGGCCATTTTATAATTGGAAAAAACGTCCTCTTTCGAACCGTGCTACTCAAAATGCTGTACTACTTTTGTGAGTCGAGATATTCGATTTTTTCAAAATTTTGTGAGTCGAGGATTCAATTTTAAAAAACCGAATTTTGGCCAAAAAAACATGAAAATTCTCAAAAAAATAAATGGCCATTTTTTAATTGGAAAAAACGTCCTCTTTCGAACCGTGCTACTCAAAAAGCTGTACTACTTTTGTGTGTCGAGATATTCGATTTTATTCAAAATTTTGTGAGTCAAGGTATTCAATTTTGAAAAATCGAATTTTGGCCAAAAGTACACGAAAATTTACAAAAAAATAAATGGCCATTTTTTAATTGGAAAAAACGTCCTCTTTCGAACCGTGCTACTCAAAAAGCTGTACTACTTTTGTGAGTCGAGATATTCGATTTTTTTTTAAATTTTGTGAGTCGAGGTATTCAATTTTCAAAAACCGAATTTTGGCCAAAAAACATGAAAATTTTCAAAAAATTAAATGGCCATTTTTTAATTGAAAAAAAAAACGTCCTCTTTCGAACCGTGCTACTCAAAAAGCTGTACTACTTTTGTGAGTCGAGATATTAGATTTTTTTCAAAATTTTGTGAGTCGAGATATTCAATTTTGAAAAATCGAATTTTCGTCCTCTTTCGAACCGTGCTACTCAAAAAGCTGTACTACTTTTCTGAGTCGAGATATTCGATATTTTTCAAAATTTTGTGAGTCGAGGTATTCAATTTTAAAAAACCGAATTTTGGCCAAAAAAACATGAAAATTCTCAAAGAAATAAATGGCCATTTTTTAATTGGAAAAAACGTCCTCTTTCGAACCGTGCTACTCAAAAAGCTGTACTACTTTTGTGAGTCGAGATAGTCGATTTTTTTCAAAATTTTGTGAGTCGAGGTATTCAATTTTGAAAAATCGAATTTTGGCCAAAAATACATGAAAATTCTCAAAAAAATAAATGGCCATTTTTTAATTGGTAAAAACGTCCTCTTTCGAACCGTGCTACTCAAAAAGCTGTACTACTTTTGTGAGTCGAGATATTCGATTTTTTTCAAAATTTTGTGAGTCGAGGTATTCAATTTTGAAAAACCGAATTTTGGCCAAAAAACATGAAAATTTTCAAAAAAATAAATGGCCATTTTTTAATTGGAAAAAACGTCCTCTTTCGAACCGTGCTACTCAAAAAGCTGTACTACTTTTGTGAGTCGAGATATTCGATTTTTTTCAAAATTTTGTGAGTCGAGGTATTCAATTTTGAAAAACCGAATTTTGGCCAATAAAACATGAAAATTCCCAAAAAAAATAAATGGCCATTTTTTAATTGGAAAAAACGTCCTCTTTCGAACCGTGCTACTCAAAAAGCTGTACTTCTTTTGTGAGTCGAGATATTCGATTTTTTTCAAAATTTTGTGAGTCGAGGTATTCAATTTTGAAAAATCGAATTTTGGCCAAAAATACATGAAAATTCTCAAAAAATAAATGACCATTTTTTAATTGGAAAAAACGTCCTCTTTCGAACCGTGCTACTCAAAAAGCTGTACTACTTTTGTGTGTCGAGATATTCGATTTTCTACAAAATTTTGTGAGTCGAGGTATTCAATTTTCAAAAACCGAATTTTGGCCAAAAAACATGAAAATTTTCAAAAAAATAAATGGCCATTTTTTAATTGGAAAAACGTCCTCTTTCGAACCGTGCTACCTAAAAAGCTGTACTACTTTTGTGAGTCGAGATATTCGATTTTTTTCAAAATTTTGTGAGTCGAGGTATTCAATTTTGAAAAACCGAATTTTGGCCAATAAAACATGAAAATTCCCAAAAAAAATAAATGGCCATTTTTTAATTGGAAAAAACGTCCTCTTTCGAACCGTGCTACCTAAAAAGCTGTACTACTTTTGTGAGTCGAGATATTCGATTTTTTTCAAAATTTTGTGAGTCGAGGTATTCAATTTTGAAAAACCGAATTTTGGCCAATAAAACAAGAAAATTCCCAAAAAAAATAAATGGCCATTTTTTAATTGGAAAAAACGTCCTCTTTCGAACCGTGCTACTCAAAAAGCTGTACTACTTTTGTGTGTCGAGATATTCGATTTTTTTCCAAATTTTGTGAGTCGAGGTAATCAATTTTGAAAAATCGAATTTTGGCCAAAAGTACATGAAAATTCACAAAAAAATAAATGGCCATTTTTTAATTGGAAAAAACGTCCTCTTTCGAACCGTGCTACTCAAAAAGCTGTACTACTTTTGTGAGTCGAGATAGTCGATTTTTTTCAAAATTTTGTGAGTCGAGGTATTCAATTTTGAAAAATCGAATTTTGGCCAAAAATACATGAAAATTCTCAAAAAAATAAATGGCCATTTTTTAATTGGTAAAAACGTCCTCTTTCGAACCGTGCTACTCAAAAAGCTGTACTACTTTTGTGAGTCGAGATATTCGATTTTTTTCAAAATTTTGTGAGTCGAGGTATTCAATTTTGAAAAACCGAATTTTGGCCAAAAAACATGAAAATTTTCAAAAAAATAAATGGCCATTTTTTAATTGGAAAAAACGTCCTCTTTCGAACCGTGCTACTCAAAAAGCTGTACTACTTTTGTGAGTCGAGATATTCGATTTTTTTCAAAATTTTGTGAGTCGAGGTATTCAATTTTGAAAAACCGAATTTTGGCCAATAAAACATGAAAATTCCCAAAAAAAATAAATGGCCATTTTTTAATTGGAAAAAACGTCCTCTTTCGAACCGTGCTACTCAAAAAGCTGTACTTCTTTTGTGAGTCGAGATATTCGATTTTTTTCAAAATTTTGTGAGTCGAGGTATTCAATTTTGAAAAATCGAATTTTGGCCAAAAATACATGAAAATTCTCAAAAAATAAATGACCATTTTTTAATTGGAAAAAACGTCCTCTTTCGAACCGTGCTACTCAAAAAGCTGTACTACTTTTGTGTGTCGAGATATTCGATTTTCTTCAAAATTTTGTGAGTCGAGGTATTCAATTTTCAAAAACCGAATTTTGGCCAAAAAACATGAAAATTTTCAAAAAAATAAATGGCCATTTTTTAATTGGAAAAAACGTCCTCTTTCGAACCGTGCTACTCAAAAAGCTGTACTACTTTTGTGAGTCGAGATATTCGATTTTTTTCAAAATTTTGTGAGTCGAGGTATTCAATTTTGAAAAACCGAATTTTGGCCAATAAAACATGAAAATTCCCAAAAAAAATAAATGGCCATTTTTTAATTGGAAAAAACGTCCTCTTTCGAACCGTGCTACTCAAAAAGCTGTACTTCTTTTGTGAGTCGAGATATTCGATTTTTTTCAAAATTTTGTGAGTCGAGGTATTCAATTTTGAAAAATCGAATTTTGGCCAAAAATACATGAAAATTCTCAAAAAATAAATGACCATTTTTTAATTGGAAAAAACGTCCTCTTTCGAACCGTGCTACTCAAAAAGCTGTACTACTTTTGTGTGTCGAGATATTCGATTTTCTTCAAAATTTTGTGAGTCGAGGTATTCAATTTTCAAAAACCGAATTTTGGCCAAAAAACATGAAAATTTTCAAAAAAATAAATGGCCATTTTTTAATTGGAAAAAACGTCCTCTTTCGAACCGTGCTACCTAAAAAGCTGTACTACTTTTGTGAGTCGAGATATTCGATTTTTTTCAAAATTTTGTGAGTCGAGGTATTCAATTTTGAAAAACCGAATTTTGGCCAATAAAACATGAAAATTCCCAAAAAAAATAAATGGCCATTTTTTAATTGGAAAAAACGTCCTCTTTCGAACCGTGCTACTCAAAAAGCTGTACTTCTTTTGTGAGTCGAGATATTCGATTTTTTTCAAAATTTTGTGAGTCGAGGTATTCAATTTTGAAAAATCAAATTTTGGCCAAAAATACATGAAAATTCTCAAAAAAATAAATGGCCATTTTTTAATTGGAAAAAACGTCCTCTTTCGAACCGTGCTACTCAAAAAGCTGTACTACTTTTCTGAGTCGAGATATTCGATTTTTTTCAAAATTTTGTGAGTCAAGGTATTCAATTTTGAAAAATCGAATTTTGGCAAAAAATACATGAAAATTCTCAAAAAAATAAATGGCCATTTTTTAATTGGAAAAAACATCCTCTTTCGAACCGTGCTACTCAAAATGCTGTACTACTTTTGTGAGTCGAGATATTCGAATTTTTTCAAAATTTTGTGAGTCGAGGTATTCAATTTTGAAAAATCGAATTTTGGCCAAAAATACATGAAAATTCACAAAAAAATAAATGTCCATTTCTTAATTGGAAAAAACGTCCTCTTTCGAACCGTGCTACTCAAAAAGCTGTACTACTTTTGTGAGTCGAGATATTCGATTTTTTTCAAAATTTTGTGAGTCGAGGTATTCAATTTTGAAAAATCGAATTTTGGCCAAAAATACATGAAAATTCTCAAAAAAATAAATGGCCATTTTTTAATTGGAAAAAACGTCCTCTTTCGAACCGTGCTACTCAAAAAGCTGTACTACTTTTCTGAGTCGAGATATTCGATATTTTTCAAAATTTTGTGAGTCGAGGTATTCAATTTTGAAAAATCGAATTTTGGCCAAAAATACATGAAAATTCTCAAAAAATAAATGGCCATTTTTTAATTGGAAAAAACGTCCTCTTTCGAACCGTGCTAATCAAAAAGCTGTACTACTTTTGTGTGTCGAGATATTCGATTTTTTTCAAAATTTTGTGAGTCGAGGTATTCAATTTTGAAAAATCGAATTTTGGCCAAAAGTACATGAAAATTCACAAAAAAATAAATGGCCATTTTTTAATTGGAAAAAACGTCCTCTTTCGAACCGTGCTACTCAAAAAGCTGTACTACTTTTGTGAGTCGAGATATTAGATTTTTTTTAAAATTTTGTGAGTCGAGGTATTCAATTTTGAAAAATCGAATTTTGGGCAAAAATATATGAAAATTTTCAAAAAATTAAATGGTTATTTTTTAATTGAAAAAAACGTCCTCTTTCGAACCGTGCTACTCAAAAAGCTGTACTACTTTTGTGAGTCGAGATATTCGATTTTTTTCAAAATTTTGTGAGTCGAGATATTCAATTTTGAAAAATCGAATTTTGGCCAAAAAACATGAAAATTTTCAAAAAATTAAATGGTTATTTTTTAATTGAAAAAAACGTCCTCTTTCGAACCGTGCTACTCAAAAAGCTGCACTACTTTTGTGAGTCGAGATATTCGATTTTTTTCAAAATTTTGTGAGTCGAGATATTCAATTTTGAAAAATCGAATTTTGGCCAAAAATACATGAAAATTCTCAAAAAAATAAATGGCCATTTTTTCATTGGAAAAAACGTCCTCTTTCGAACCGTGCTACTCAAAAAGCTGTACTACTTTTCTGAGTCGAGATATTCGATTTTTTTCAAAATTTTGTGAATCGAGGTATTCAATTTTGAAGAATCGAATTTTGGCCAAAAATACATGAAAATTCTTAAAAAAATAAATGGCCATTTTATAATTGGAAAAAACGTCCTCTTTCGAACCGTGCTACTCAAAATGCTGTACTACTTTTGTGAGTCGAGATATTCGATTTTTTCAAAATTTTGTGAGTCGAGGATTCAATTTTAAAAAACCGAATTTTGGCCAAAAAAACATGAAAATTCTCAAAAAAATAAATGGCCATTTTTTAATTGGAAAAAACGTCCTCTTTCGAACCGTGCTACTCAAAAAGCTGTACTACTTTTGTGTGTCGAGATATTCGATTTTATTCAAAATTTTGTGAGTCAAGGTATTCAATTTTGAAAAATCGAATTTTGGCCAAAAGTACACGAAAATTTACAAAAAAATAAATGGCCATTTTTTAATTGGAAAAAACGTCCTCTTTCGAACCGTGCTACTCAAAAAGCTGTACTACTTTTGTGAGTCGAGATATTCGATTTTTTTTTAAATTTTGTGAGTCGAGGTATTCAATTTTCAAAAACCGAATTTTGGCCAAAAAACATGAAAATTTTCAAAAAATTAAATGGCCATTTTTTAATTGAAAAAAAAACGTCCTCTTTCGAACCGTGCTACTCAAAAAGCTGTACTACTTTTGTGAGTCGAGATATTAGATTTTTTTCAAAATTTTGTGAGTCGAGATATTCAATTTTGAAAAATCGAATTTTCGTCCTCTTTCGAACCGTGCTACTCAAAAAGCTGTACTACTTTTCTGAGTCGAGATATTCGATATTTTTCAAAATTTTGTGAGTCGAGGTATTCAATTTTAAAAAACCGAATTTTGGCCAAAAAAACATGAAAATTCTCAAAGAAATAAATGGCCATTTTTTAATTGGAAAAAACGTCCTCTTTCGAACCGTGCTACTCAAAAAGCTGTACTACTTTTGTGAGTCGAGATAGTCGATTTTTTTCAAAATTTTGTGAGTCGAGGTATTCAATTTTGAAAAATCGAATTTTGGCCAAAAATACATGAAAATTCTCAAAAAAATAAATGGCCATTTTTTAATTGGTAAAAACGTCCTCTTTCGAACCGTGCTACTCAAAAAGCTGTACTACTTTTGTGAGTCGAGATATTCGATTTTTTTCAAAATTTTGTGAGTCGAGGTATTCAATTTTGAAAAACCGAATTTTGGCCAAAAAACATGAAAATTTTCAAAAAAATAAATGGCCATTTTTTAATTGGAAAAAACGTCCTCTTTCGAACCGTGCTACTCAAAAAGCTGTACTACTTTTGTGAGTCGAGATATTCGATTTTTTTCAAAATTTTGTGAGTCGAGGTATTCAATTTTGAAAAACCGAATTTTGGCCAATAAAACATGAAAATTCCCAAAAAAAATAAATGGCCATTTTTTAATTGGAAAAAACGTCCTCTTTCGAACCGTGCTACTCAAAAAGCTGTACTTCTTTTGTGAGTCGAGATATTCGATTTTTTTCAAAATTTTGTGAGTCGAGGTATTCAATTTTGAAAAATCGAATTTTGGCCAAAAATACATGAAAATTCTCAAAAAATAAATGACCATTTTTTAATTGGAAAAAACGTCCTCTTTCGAACCGTGCTACTCAAAAAGCTGTACTACTTTTGTGTGTCGAGATATTCGATTTTCTACAAAATTTTGTGAGTCGAGGTATTCAATTTTCAAAAACCGAATTTTGGCCAAAAAACATGAAAATTTTCAAAAAAATAAATGGCCATTTTTTAATTGGAAAAACGTCCTCTTTCGAACCGTGCTACCTAAAAAGCTGTACTACTTTTGTGAGTCGAGATATTCGATTTTTTTCAAAATTTTGTGAGTCGAGGTATTCAATTTTGAAAAACCGAATTTTGGCCAATAAAACATGAAAATTCCCAAAAAAAATAAATGGCCATTTTTTAATTGGAAAAAACGTCCTCTTTCGAACCGTGCTACTCAAAAAGCTGTACTTCTTTTGTGAGTCGAGATATTCGATTTTTTTCAAAATTTTGTGAGTCGAGGTATTCAATTTTGAAAAATCAAATTTTGGCCAAAAATACATGAAAATTCTCAAAAAAATAAATGGCCATTTTTTAATTGGAAAAAACGTCCTCTTTCGAACCGTGCTACTCAAAAAGCTGTACTACTTTTCTGAGTCGAGATATTCGATTTTTTTCAAAATTTTGTGAGTCAAGGTATTCAATTTTGAAAAATCGAATTTTGGCAAAAAATACATGAAAATTCTCAAAAAAATAAATGGCCATTTTTTAATTGGAAAAAACATCCTCTTTCGAACCGTGCTACTCAAAATGCTGTACTACTTTTGTGAGTCGAGATATTCGAATTTTTTCAAAATTTTGTGAGTCGAGGTATTCAATTTTGAAAAATCGAATTTTGGCCAAAAATACATGAAAATTCACAAAAAAATAAATGTCCATTTCTTAATTGGAAAAAACGCCCTCTTTCGAACCGTGCTACTCAAAAAGCTGTACTACTTTTGTGAGTCGAGATATTCGATTTTTTTCAAAATTTTGTGAGTCGAGGTATTCAATTTTGAAAAATCGAATTTTGGCCAAAAATACATGAAAATTCTCAAAAAAATAAATGGCCATTTTTTAATTGGAAAAAACGTCCTCTTTCGAACCGTGCTACTCAAAAAGCTGTACTACTTTTCTGAGTCGAGATATTCGATATTTTTCAAAATTTTGTGAGTCGAGGTATTCAATTTTGAAAAATCGAATTTTGGCCAAAAATACATGAAAATTCTCAAAAAATAAATGGCCATTTTTTAATTAGGAAAAACGTCCTCTTTCGAACCGTGCTAATCAAAAAGCTGTACTACTTTTGTGTGTCGAGATATTCGATTTTTTTCAAAATTTTGTGAGTCGAGGTATTCAATTTTGAAAAATCGAATTTTGGCCAAAAGTACATGAAAATTCACAAAAAAATAAATGGCCATTTTTTAATTGGAAAAAACGTCCTCTTTCGAACCGTGCTACTCAAAAAGCTGTACTACTTTTGTGAGTCGAGATATTAGATTTTTTTTAAAGTTTTGTGAGTCGAGATATTCAATTTTCAAAAACCGAATTTTGGCCAAAAAACATGAAAATTTTCAAAAAATTAAATGGTTATTTTTTAATTGAAAAAAACGTCCTCTTTCGAACCGTGCTACTCAAAAAGCTGTACTACTTTTGTGAGTCGAGATATTCGATTTTTTTCAAAATTTTGTGAGTCGAGATATTCAATTTTAAAAAATCGAATTTTCGTCCTCTTTCGAACCGTGCTACTCAAAAAGCTATACTACTTTTCTGAGTCGAGATATTCGATATTTTTCAAAATTTTGTGAGTCGAGGTATTCAATTTTGAAAAATCGAATTTTGGCCAAAAATACATGAAAATTGTCAAAAAAATAAATGGCCATTTTTTAATTGGAAAAAACGTCCTCTTTCGAACCGTGCTACGCAAAAAGCTGTACTACTTTTGTGAGTCGAGATATTCGATTTTTTTCAAAATTTTGTGAGTCGAGGTATTCAATTTTGAAAAATCGAATTTTGGCCAAAAATACATGAAAATTCTTAAAAAAATAAATGGCCATTTTTTAATTGGAAAAAACGTCCTCTTTCGAACCGTGCTACTTAAAAAGCTGTACTACTTTTGTGAGTCGAGATATTCGATTTTTTCAAAATATTGTGAGTCGAGGATTCAATTTTAAAAAACCGAATTTTGGCCAAAAAAACATGAAAATTCTCAAAAAAATAAATGGCCATTTTTTAATTGGAAAAAACGTCCTCTTTCGAACCGTGCTACTCAAAAAGCTGTACTACTTTTGTGTGTCGAGATATTCGATTTTTTTCAAAATTTTGTGAGTCGAGGTATTCAATTTTGAAAAATCGAATTTTGGCCAAAAGTACATGAAAATTCACAAAAAAATAAATGCCCATTTTTTAATTGGAAAAAACGTCCTCTTTCGAAACGTGCTACTCAAAAAGCTGTACTACTTTTGTGAGTCGAGATATTAGATTTTTTTTAAAGTTTTGTGACTCGAGATATTCAATTTTCAAAAACCGAATTTTGGCCAAAAAACATGAAAATTTTCAAAAAATTAAATGGTTATTTTTTAATTGAAAAAAACGTCCTCTTTCGAACCGTGCTACTCAAAAAGCTGTACTACTTTTGTGAGTCGAGATATTCGATTTTTTTCAAAATTTTGTGAGTCGAGATATTCAATTTTGAAAAATCGAATTTGGCCAAAAATACATGAAAATTCTCAAAAAAATAAATGGCCATTTTTTAATTGGAAAAAACGTCCTCTTTCGAACCGTGCTACTCTAAAAGCTGTACTACTTTTGTGAGTCGAGGTATTCAATTTTGAAAAATCGAATTTTGGTCAAAAATACATGAAAATTCTTAAAAAAATAAATGGCAATTTTTTAATTGGAAAAAACGTCCTCTTTCGAACCGTGCTACTCAAAAAGCTGTACTACTTTTGTGAGTCGAGATATTCGATTTTTTTCAAAATTTTGTGAATCGAGGTATTCAATTTTGAAAAATCGAATTTTTGCCAAAAATACATGAAAATTCACAAAAAAATAAATGGCCATTTTTTAATTGGAAAAAACGTCCTCTTTCGAACCGTGCTACTCAAAAAGCTGTACTACTTTTGTGAGTCGAGATATTCGATTTATTTCAAAATTTTGTGAGTCGAGGTATTCAATTTTGAAAAATCGAATTTTGGCCAAAAATACATGAAAATTCTTTAAAAAATTAATGGCCATTTTGTAATTGAAAAAATACTTCCTCTTTCGAACCGTGCTACTCAAAAAGCTGTACTACTTTTGTGAGTCGAGATATTCGATCTTTTCAAAATTTTGTGAGTCGGGGTATTCAATTTTGAAAAATCGAATTTTGGCCAAAAATACATGAAAATTCTCAAAAATATAAATGGCCATTTTTTAATTGGAAAAAACGTCCTCTTTCGAACCGTGCTACTCAAAAAGCTGTACTACTTTTGTGAGTCGAAATAATCGATTTTTTTCAAAATTTTGTGAGTCGAGGTATTCAATTTTGAAAAATCGAATTTTGGCCCTAAATACATGAAAATTCTTAAAAAAATAAATGACCATTTTTTAATTGGAAAAAACGTCCTCTTTAGAACCGTGCTACTTAAAAAGCTGTACTACTTTTGTGAGTCGAGATATTCGATTTTTTTCAAAATTTTGTGAGTCGAGGTATTCAATTTTAAAAAACCGAATTTTGGCCAAAAAAACATGAAAATTCTCAAAAAAATAAATGGCCATTTTTTAATTGGAAAAAACGTCCTCTTTCGAACCGTGCTACTCAAAAAGCTGTACTACTTTTGTGCGTCGAGATATTCGATTTCTTTCAAAATTTTGTGAATAGAGGTATTCAATTTTGAAAAATTGAATTTTGGCCAAAAATACATGAAAATTCTCAAAAAAATAAATGGCCATTTTTTAATTGGAAAAAAACGTCCTCTTTCGAACCGTGCTACTCAAAAAGCTGTACTGCTTTTGTGAGTCGAGATATTCGATTTTTTTCAAAATTTTGTGAGTCGAGGTATTCAATTTTGAAAAATCGAATTTTGGCCAAAAATACATGAAAATTCTCAAAAAAATAAATGGCCATTTTTTAATTGGAAAAAAAGTCCTCTTTCGAACCGTGCTACTCAAAAAGCTGTACTACTTTTGTGAGTCGAGATATTCGATTTTTTTCAAAATTTTGTGAATCGAGGTATTCAATTTTGAAAAATCGAATTTTGGCCAAAAATACATGAAAATTCTCAAAAAAATAAATGGCCATTTTTTAATTGGAAAAAACGTCCTCTTTCGAACCGTGCTACTCAAAAAGCTGTACTACTTTTGTGAATCGAGATATTCGATTTTTTTCAAAATTTTGTGAGTCGAGGTATTCAATTTTGAAAAATCGAATTTTGGCCAAAAATACATGAAAATTCTTAAAAAAATAAATGGCCATTTTTTAATTGGAAAAAATGTCCTCTTTCGAACCGTGCTACTCAAAAAGCTGTACTACTTTTGTGAGTCGAGATATTCGATTTTTTTCAAAATTTTGTGAATCGAGGTATTCAATTTTGAAAAATCGAATTTTGGCCAAAAATACATGAAAATTCTCAAAAAAATAAATGGCCATTTTTTAATTGGAAAAAACGTCCTCTTTCGCACCGTGCTACTCAAAAAGCTGTACTACTTTTGTGAATCGAGATATTCGATTTTTTTCAAAATTTTGTGAGTCGAGGTATTCAATTTTGAAAAATCGAATTTTGGCCAAAAATACATGAAAATTCTCAAAAAAATAAATGGCCATTTTTTAATTGGAAAAAACGTCCTCTTTCGAACCGTGCTACTCAAAAAGCTGTACTACTTTTGTGAGTCTAGATATTCGATTTTTTTCAAAATTTTGTGAGTCGAGGTATTCAATTTTGAAAAACCGAATTTTGGCCAAAAAAACATGAAAATTCTCAAAAAAATAAATTGCCATTTTTTAATTGAAAAAAAAAACGTCCTCTTTCGAACCGTGCTACTCAAAAAGCTGTACTACTTTTGTGTGTCAAGATATTCGATTTTCTTCAAAATTTTGTGAGTCGAGGTATTCAATTTTGAAAAATCGAATTTTGGCCAAAAATACATGAAAATTCTTAAAAAAATAAATGGCCATTTTTTAATTGGAAAAAACGTCCTCTTTCGAACCGTGCTACTCAAAAAGCTGTACTACTTTTGTGAGTCGAGATATTCGATTTTTTTCAAAATTTTGTGAGTCTGGGTATTCAATTTTGAAAAATCGAATTTTGGCCAAAAATACATGAAAATTCTCAAAAAAAATAAATGGCCATTTTTTAATTGGAAAAAACGTCCTCTTTCGAACCGTGCTACTCAAAAAGCTGTACTACTTTTGTGAGTCGATATATTCGATTTTTTTCAAAATTTTGTGAGTCGGGGTATTCAATTTTGAAAAATCGAATTTTGGCCAAAAATACATGAAAATTCTCAAAAAAATAAATGGCCATTTTTTAATTGGAAAAAAACGTCCTCTTTCGAACCGTGCTACTCAAAAAGCTGTACTACTTTTGTGAGTCGAGATATTCGATTTTTTTCAAAATTTTGTGAGTCTGGGTATTCAATTTTGAAAAATCGAATTTTGGCCAAAAATACATGAAAATTCTCAAAAAAATAAATGGCCATTTTTTAATTGAAAAAAACGTCCTCTTTCGAACCGTGCGACTCAAAAAGCTGTACTACTTTTGTGAGTCGAGATATTCGATTTTTTTCAAAATTTTGTGAGTCGAGGTATTCAATTTTGAAAAATCGAATTTTGGTCAAAAATACATGAAAATTCTTAAAAAAATAAATGGCAATATTTTAATTGGAAAAAACGTCCTTTTTCGAACCTTGCTACTCAAAAAGCTGTACTACTTTTGTGAGTCGAGATATTCGATTTTTTTAAAAATTTTGTGAGTCGAGGATTCAATTTTAAAAAACCGAATTTTGGCCAAAAAAAACATGAAAATTCTCAAAAAAATAAATGGCCATTTTTTAATTGGAAAAAACGTCCTCTTTCGAACCGTGCTACTCAAAAAGCTGTACTACTTTTGTGTGTCAAGATATTCGATTTTCTTCAAAATTTTGTGAGTCGAGGTATTCAATTTTGAAAAATCGAATTTTGGCCAAAAATACATGAAAATTCTTAAAAAAATAAATGGCCATTTTTTAATTGGAAAAAACGTCCTCTTTCGAACCGTGCTACTCAAAAAGCTGTACTACTTTTGTGAGTCGAGATATTCGATTTTTTTCAAAATTTTGTGAGTCTGGGTATTCAATTTTGAAAAATCGAATTTTGGCCAAAAATACATGAAAATTCTCAAAAAAATAAATGGCCATTTTTTAATTGGAAAAAACGTCCTCTTTCGAACCGTGCTACTCAAAAAGCTGTACTACTTTTGTGAGTCGAGATATTCGATTTTTTTCAAAATTTTGTGAGTCGAGGTATTCAATTTTGAAAAATCGAATTTTGGCCAAAAATACATGAAAATTCTCAAAAAAATAAATGGCCATTTTTTAATTGGAAAAAACGTCCTCTTTCGACCCGTGCTACTCAAAAAGCTGTACTACTTTTGTGAGTCGAGATAATCGATGTTTTTCAAAATTTTGTGAGTCGAGGTATTCAATTTTGAAAAACCGAATTTTGGCCAAAAATACAAGAAAATTCTCAAAAAAATAAATGGCCATTTTTTAATTGAAAAAAACGTCCTCTTTCGAACCGTGCTACTCAAAAAGCTGTACTACTTTTGTGAGTCGAGATATTCGATTTTTTTAAAAATTTTGTGAGTCGAGGTATTCAATTTTAAAAAACCGAATTTTGGCCAAAAAAACATGAAAATTCTCAAAAAAATAAATGGCCATTTTTTAATTGGAAAAAACGTCCTCTTTCGAACCGTGCTACTCAAAAAGCTGTACTACTTTTGTGAGTCGGGATATTCGATTTTTTTCAAAATTTTGTGAGTCGAGGTATTCAATTTTGAAAAATCGAATTTTGGCCAAAAATACATGAAAATTCTCAAAAAAATAAATGGCCATTTTTTAATTGGAAAAAACGTCCTCTTTCGAACCGTGCTACTCAAAAAGCTGTACTACTTTTGTGAGTCGAGATATTCGATTTTTTTCAAAATTTTGTGGATCGAGGTATTCAATTTTGAAAAATCGAATTTTGGCCAAAAATACATGAAAATTCTTAAAAAAATAAATGGCCATTTTTTAATTGGAAAAAACGTCCTCTTTCGAACCGTGCTACTCAAAAAGCTGTACTACTTTTGTGAGTCGAGATATTCGAATTTTTTCAAAATTTTGTGAGTCTGGGTATTCAATTTTGAAAAATCGAATTTTGGCCAAAAATACATGAAAATTCTCAAAAAAATAAATGGCCATTTTTTAATTGAAAAAAAAAACGTCCTCTTTCGAACCGTGCTACTCAAAAAGCTGTACTACTTTTGTGAGTCGAGATATTCGTTTTTTTTCAAAATTTTGTGAGTCGAGGTATTCAATTTTGAAAAATCGAATTTTGGCCAAAAATACATGAAAATTCACAAAAAAATAAATGGCCATTTTTTAATTGGAAAAAACGTCCTCTTTCGAACCGTGCTACTCAAAAAGCTGTACTACTTTTGTGAGTCGAGATATTCGATTTTTTTCAAAATTTTGTGAGTCGGGGTATTCAATTTTGAAAAATCGAATTTTGGCCAAAAATACATGAAAATTCTCAAAAAAATAAATGGCCATTTTTTAATTGGAAAAAACCTCCTCTTTCGATCCGTGCTACTCAAAAAGCTGTACTACGTTTGTGAGACGAGATATCCGATTTTTTTCAAAATTTTGTGAGTCGAGGTATTCAATTTTGAAAAATCGAATTTTGGCCAAAAATACATGAAAATTCTCAAAAAAATAAATGGCCATTTTTTAATTGGAAAAAAGTCCTCTTTCGAACCGTGCTACTCAAAAAGCTGTACTAGTTTTGTGAGTCGAGATATTCGATTTTTTTCAAAATTTTGTGAGTCGAGGTATTCAATTTTGAAAAATCGAATTTTGGCCAAAAATATATGAAAATTCTCAAAAAAATAAATGTTAATTTTTTAATTGGAAAACACGTCCTCTTTCCAAACATGCTACTCGAAAAGCTGAACTAATTTTGTGAGTCGAGATATTCGATTTTTTTTAAAATTTTGTGAGTCGAGGTATTCAATTTTGAAAAATCGAATTTTGGCCAAAAATACATGAAAATTCTCAAAAAAAAATAAATGGCCATTTTTTAATTGGAAAAAACGTCCTCTTTCGAACCGTGCTACTCAAAAAGCTGTACTACTTTTGTGAGTCGAGATATTCGTTTTTTTCAAAATTTTGTGAGTCGAGGTATTCAATTTTGAAAAATCGAATTTTGGCCAAATATATATGAAAATTCTCAAAAAAATAAATGGTCATTTTTTAATTGGAAAAAACGTCCTCTTTTCAACCATGCTACTCTAAAAGCTGTACTACTTTTGTGAGTCGAGATATTCGATTTTTTTCAAAATTTTGTGAGTCGAGGTATTCAATTTTGAAAAATCGAATTTTGGCCAAAAATACATGAAAATTCTCAAAAAAATAAATGGCCATTTTTTAATTGGAAAAAGCGTCCTCTTTCGACCCGTGCTACTCAAAAAGCTGTACTAATTTTGTGAGTCGAGATAATCGATGTTTTTCAAAATTTTGTGAGTCGAGGTATTCAATTTTGAAAAACCGAATTTTGGCCAAAAATACATGAAAATTCTCAAAAAAATAAATGGCCATTTTTTAATTGGAAAAAACGTCCTCTTTCGAACCGTGCTACTCAAAAAGCTGTACTACTTTTGTGAGTCGAGATATTCGATTTTTTTAAAAATTTTGTGAGTCGAGGTATTCAATTTTAAAAAACCGAATTTTGGCCAAAAAACATGAAAATTCTCAAAAAAATAAATGGCCATTTTTTAATTGGAAACAACGTCCTCTTTCGAACCGTGCTACTCAAAAAGCTGTACTACTTTTGTGAGTCGAGATATTCGATTTTTTTCAAAATTTTGTGAGTCGAGGTATTCAATTTTGAAAAATCGAATTTTGGCCAAAAATACATGAAAATTCACAAAAAAATAAATGGCCATTTTTTAATTGGAAAAAACGTCCTCTTTCGAACCGTGCTACTCAAAAAGCTGTACTACTTTTGTGAGTCGAGATATTCGATTTTTTTCA
Organism: Sarcophaga carnaria; assembly: GCA_958299815.1. Classification (NCBI taxonomy): domain Eukaryota; kingdom Metazoa; phylum Arthropoda; class Insecta; order Diptera; family Sarcophagidae; genus Sarcophaga; species Sarcophaga carnaria. The sequence goes on from OY283151.1 coordinate 32,196,347, forward strand.
AAATTTTGTGAGTCGGGGTATTCAATTTTGAAAAATCGAATTTTGGCCAAAAATACATGAAAATTCTCAAAAAAATAAATGGCCATTTTTTAATTGGAAAAAACCTCCTCTTTCGATCCGTGCTACTCAAAAAGCTGTACTACGTTTGTGAGACGAGATATCCGATTTTTTTCAAAATTTTGTGAGTCGAGGTATTCAATTTTGAAAAATCGAATTTTGGCCAAAAATACATGAAAATTCTCAAAAAAATAAATGGCCATTTTTTAATTGGAAAAAAGTCCTCTTTCGAACCGTGCTACTCAAAAAGCTGTACTACTTTTGTGAGTCGAGATATTCGATTTTTTTCAAAATTTTGTGAGTCGAGGTATTCAATTTTGAAAAATCGAATTTTGGCCAAAAATATATGAAAATTCTCAAAAAAATAAATGTTAATTTTTTAATTGGAAAACACGTCCTCTTTCCAAACATGCTACTCGAAAAGCTGAACTAATTTTGTGAGTCGAGATATTCGATTTTTTTTAAAATTTTGTGAGTCGAGGTATTCAATTTTGAAAAATCTAATTTTGGCCAAAAATACATGAAAATTCTCAAAAAAAAAATAAATGGCCATTTTTTAATTGGAAAAAACGTCCTCTTTCGAACCGTGCTACTCAAAAAGCTGTACTACTTTTGTGAGTCGAGATATTCGTTTTTTTCAAAATTTTGTGAGTCGAGGTATTCAATTTTGAAAAATCGAATTTTGGCCAAATATATATGAAAATTCTCAAAAAAATAAATGGTCATTTTTTAATTGGAAAAAACGTCCTCTTTTCAACCATGCTACTCAAAAAGCTGTACTACTTTTGTGAGTCGAGATATTCGATTTTTTTCAAAATTTTGTGAGTCGAGGTATTCAATTTTGAAAAATCGAATTTTGGCCAAAAATACATGAAAATTCTCAAAAAAAATAGATGGCCATTTTTTAATTGGAAAAAAACTTCCTCTTTCGAACCGTGCTACTCAAAAAGCTGTACTACTTTTGTGAGTCGAGATATTCGATTTTTTTCAAAATTTTGTGAGTCTAGTGGGATAGCTGAACTAATTTTGTGAGTTGATATATTCAATTATGAAAAAATCGAATTTTGTCCAAAAATATATGAAAATTCTCCAAATAATTAATGGATATTTTTGAGTTGGAAAGAAGGTCATCTTTCCAACCGTGGTAGTGGGATAGCTGAACTAAGTTTGTGAGTTGAGATATTCAATTTTGAAAAAATCGACTTTTGGCCATAGTTGTCTGAAAGAAATTAAAATTACCAAGAAAAGTTTCTCAAAAAATCAGTCGTCCGGAGTCGACTTTAAATGAGAAACTAGGTCGTAATTATGGCTGAAGGATTCTAATAAATAACTATGTATTTATGATGAACTGAAATAGTTTATAAGGGATATTCTGAAAAGATTCCCGAAGATTATCGTTTTTATTAAGGTCTACTTAACATTGAAATCAAACTTGCAAACGATTGTCTGTTATAAATATGATATCAGAACATAAATACATATTCCTAGCTCTCCATTAATTTTTTCATAATATTTAATATCTCAAAACGGGGGGTAATAAAATTATTTTTTAAACGTAGCTAAAATCTGTAACCAAATAGTTTCAAAATATCAATTTTCTAAATTTCTTGTTAAATCTTTTTCAAATCCGTATTATTTTATTATTTATTTTTATTTAATTTTATATTTTTTCAAATCAAATTATGTTTCCTCTCTACTGTTTCAGTTTATGCTCAATTTTTTTTTGTGACACTCTACTTCATGGCTAAGTTGTTTGAAAAAGGAATCGTTTGGAATATAAGAATTAAGTGAATGAAATGAAATTAAATGAAAATCAAAAATAAAACATAAAACTTTCCCTTCAAAGCAAGGAACAAACACAAGTTAACAGCATGGAATAGTAAAACATGTCCTGGCAATGTTTCCCATGTTTCCGGCTAAGTTACAATATTCGGTAACTACATGCGAGTACATTTTACTACAACAAATACTTGCAACGAGCAGTATTTGTTCATATATGTGCATATGTTTGCTCCACAAAATATTATGGCAGACAACATTCGTTGGCCATTTCTATTTGTGTATTTATTGTTGTTGTTTTGATATGTAGTGTGTAGCCATTGTTGTTGCAATGCTATCCTGCATTGCTTGTTTTATTTCATTTTCTTTTTATTTTCATTTTAATGTCATTTAATAACGCTCGAGGATATTTAACATGCAGCAATGAGGACGCGGTTTATTTTTATTTTTATTTTTATTTTTATTCCACTTGTTTTATTTAACGTTTTACGAACTTTTTTTATTTATTATTGGATTTGGATGTAGCTTTAAAACTTTATGCTGTTTATCTAGAATTCTAACTGAAATAATGCTGAAGGAAACTAACAAATAACCAAACAAGGAGACCGACACATATACCACCACAGGAACTTAAAAAGAGTTATATTGTAAGTTTCAGAGTAAAACTAGAGAACAGAAAAATAACTAGATTTAGATATTGTAATTATTTAAAACTTTATAGATTTCATAAATTTATAATATCGGGTTGGCCATCTATTGGTTTAAATTTGAACCATCGGTTATTCCGAACTCGCAATACTTATGCAATTCTATTCTGTCATAAAATTCAGGATATTATCATCACTGAACGTAATAAATGGATTTACGCTTGAGCAACATTGGAATTTATTGGGCCACAGATAAACTGCACGAAGATGTCCACATTGCCAAAAAAAAATCATCTTTTCGGATGAAACTCATTTTCATCTTGGTGGATATTTTAATAAGCAATATTGCGGTATTTGGGGCTCGGAAAACCCACACGTGGTCTTACTGAAGCCAATGCACCCATTACGAGTGACTGTTTGGTAGGGCTTGTGGAGAGCAGGTATCATTGGTCCATATTTCTTTGAAAATGAGGACGGCGCAACCATTACGCCTATCATAACATGATAACCGATCTTTTAGTAACCGCTCTTTATAGTATTGTTGTAAACGATATTTGGTTTCAACAGAATGGTGCAACTTGCTACATATCTTATGTCACAATCGATATATTGTTCCAAGAGTTTGACGGCCATTTAATTAGCCGAAATGATGATGGCCAATAAGAAGCTGCAATTTGCCACCGTTGGAATATTTCCTGTGGGGCGTCGTTAAAGAAAAGTGTTATGCCGACAAACCAGAGACAATTTAGTATTTGATGGCATACATTTGAGATGACATTGCCGAGATACGTCCACATACACTCGAAAAATGTACGAAAATTGGAAAATTTAATCGAATGAGGTACTGTGAGGCTAGCCATGGTAGCCATATGAACAATTATACTTCACAACAATATATAACTTTGGCAAAATTTCAAACAGTTTTTGTTTAATTGCATTTTTAAATTTAAATTCATCGTAATTTTGATCGGACCTCGTTCTTATTTTTTCAAACTGCACACTTCGCCTCAAATTTATTTGTATCATTACTGTATCCAATCAGATTCTGATGCAAACTTATCGAATTAGAATTGAAAAAGTTCCAATTCTTTAAAAGTAAAATGGTTTTATTATATTCATTCCAACTTAACGGCACAATTTTAAGCCAATTTGATTAGTTTTTCCTTTTTGGTACAGCTACAGTTCATTAAAAACAAATGACTCTAGTATATCAGCCCCCTTGGGAGGTTATGTCTTTCAGGACATATTATGTGTTATAAATTATAATATTTTTAACGAGAGTTAAATAAATTTCTAGCTTAAGTTCATATGCTTTGAATTCATTAAAAAGTTTTCAATTATCGCACAATTAAATATTAAAAACTTTTAGTTATGAAGAGTTCCGCATCAAAACTTAGATTTGAAATAATTTTCATGATATATTGCTGTTGAAAAGAAATTTTAAAATATAATTTATTTAGTAATACTATGGTGTGTTGGCTTATTAGATATGAGGCCACTGTTCACATGCAGGTGACGATAGGTTCAAAAGTGTAAAGTCAAACGAAAAGTGAAACGTCAAAAAAAAATATCTTCGGCAGCCTCCTCTCAGCAGATTTCTGTCAAATTGCCTTTGGAAGGAAATATTTTCATGAAAATTTTTTTTCAAAAAATTTGTCATTCGGAGTTAAAGTTTTGGTCCCAGCACTCGTGTATAAAAATTAACACACGCAACATAAGTAGTGTGAGTAACTACGTCGTAATCCTAACTGAAGGATTGTAATGACCAATTAAGTAGGTAGGTAATGTAAGCAATTATCTAGTGAAGACCTACTATCGCAAATCCCGGAAAACATCAATTAAATTAAAATTATTTTCAATTCAAATGTAAGATTGTAAGAATTTCAAATTGTGCAAAAGTTTTTTTTCTATTTCCTTTAGTTTTTGTGTTATGATAATATATTGTTTTAATAGACAATTTCTTCTTTAAATGAGTCGACGAATGAAAAAACAAAAAAATTGGAAAATAAAATTTAATTGCACATATTAAAATTTCTGCTAATGAAACATGTGCAAATAATGTGAACATTAAACATATAAAAATTAATTTTTTCAATAGAATTTGTAGCAATAAGGCATTTAAAGTAATACAAGAATACAATCATTAATAAATAAGTTGGATCTGAAAGTATCTTGAATTTATACAATTTAATTTGGTTTTCTTGAGGAGCCAATAGTGAAACTGTGGTAATAAGAAAAATAAAAAAAACACTTTCAATAGAGGCTTCTTGTTATTTTATGTGCTCGCAGTTTTTAATTTTCAGTGTAGAATTTATAATTAATAACATCGTAAATATCTTTTAATAGGCTTCATATGCATTTTTGCAAATATAAACCCTTTGATCAGCTTCCATTCGCACTTATGAAACATTTCAACTATTATACATGTTAAAAATATTTTGGATTAAAAAAAAAGATCATATGAAACTTCTTTGATTTTCTGCTCTGTAGAACTTTTTATCCTTTATTTAATTCTTGAATTTAATTAAAACATGCCTTTTAACATCTCAAGTTAATGAGACGGATTTGATCCTTGTAATACAAAATTTGCGTTCATTACACTTTTTAAAATGAGAAGAAAACATTCTTCCATGCAGACATTATAAGCCAGACGTGTATGAGAACACAAACTGGATTCTGCATGAGTCTTATGCTACTTAAACTCTTCGGTAGCAAAGTAGCAAAGCTGCCGTTGCAGCGAAACCGTTGTGAAGAGAATAATTTAAACAATTTCATTACGTGCATGAAAAAAAACAATACTGCATGAGAAGCGAAATAAAACTGAAAAGGAAGATAATTGTTTATGATGTAGTAAACATTGCAACCTTACACGAGTAAGCATGCCTTCATTATTTTGCTTTAAATTAATGTTTTCCAGGTCGTATGTATGCATCTGACAGCAAAGGTAGGAACAGATATTACAAAGCAATTTTAATAATAAACATTAAATTTTAATAATTATAACGCACTCGTACGCAAACAATTTCCCATAAAGTTAACATTAAATTTGCCATGATTTCCAATTAAATTACGTTAATTTAAACTCTTAAATGATACCATCAAATTGAATTACCGGATAACATTCAAAGATGTTATCAATTTTTTGGTATGAGGAGATGTAAAGTAAGGTGCTGTAGATTTTAGAAAATAATTCTACTAAAATATGTTGAATAATATTATAAAATTCTGAGTTGAGAAAATAGGAAATTTTAAATTCTAACTTACGGGCTACGAATTAAGATGCTTTATATTTAAAAGAAATTGTCAAAAAATCACTTGAAAAGACATTGCAAAATTGCAGTGTACTCTACTATCGTGAAGTAAATCAAAAACGAAATTTGTGCCCAAATAACACTCTAACTGCCAGATAAGTATTGCTCTCTTCTGTCTTTTGTTCTTTCTGTCTAAGATGAATTGGGCACATCTGACGATCCCTTTGGAAAATAATGGCAAATTTATCTATTGGTTCCGAAGATATAGCTCCGGGACCGAAAGCCACCTCTCCTGTCGAACTGGCTCTTCTCTACAACTTTATTACCATAAAATAGTTCTCTGTGAAAATTTTTTTTTGCCTTCAATTTGCTCAACTCACTCTTATTACTCAATCTCGTTAAGAAGCCTTTCGAAATATCTTAGAATACAATGAACTCGTCGTAGTCTAGTAGATTGTGTATTGGCTTATTAGACATGACCCCTCGGTTTAAACCCCAAGTTAGACATCACCAACTTAAACGAAATATAAAAAAAGTTTTCTCCGGGTTCCGCTCAGCAGATTTCTGCCAAAAACTCTGGGATTAAATGAAATTGCAATGAAAAGTTCCTGAAAAAATGCATAAAAATTAACACACACGACATATGTGGTAAGAGAAGCTAAGTTGTAATCCTGCCTAGAGAGTTGTAGTGACCAATTATGTATGTATGTATGTTATTAGTACCCTGGATAGAGTCAGTAAAGCAGAGCCCTCTCAGCTACAAGATTTGTAATGTCATGGCTCCCCCTAATAAACAACTTATCAGGTTTGTTTTAATCATACTCTCCATACCTCTAGACGTCACCACCACGTACAAAGAGTCTCTTCGTATTTGCCGGTAGCCATTTGAACTATGTAATTGTTGTCTGGACTGTCAGTGTCCTCGTAGGACAATTTCATCAACAATTCATTCCAAACCAAAATTCATATTAATTATAAAAGAACCTTAGTTTTTAGCTGCAATCTCTATTATTCCGTCCTTTACATACGCAAATCATGTGCATAGGACATCTGTCATACATCCGAATGTTGTAGGATCTACACCTACTCTATTTAATGCCCTGTATATAATCTCGTAAGGAATGTAATCAAGAGTAGCCTTCTTATCCTAGAATAGAAATATATTTATTAAGCGTAAGTTTGAATCGATTATTTCAAGTAAAAACTTGGAAAATTATATGCAAATGGTTTCTGTCATAAAGTGGGCTTCAGAAAAAAGTAAAAAAATGATTAAAAGGAGACGTAGAAAGGGCAAAGGTTAATAAATTTAATATTCAAACTTTTCTTTCATTTTCTAACGAAATGGAAAACAAAAAAAATTTAAGAAAAGGATAATAATGGATTAAAGTTTCCAGGAAATATAGAAATTAAAAAGGCCAACTAATGATGTGCGATGAAATAATTTTCTTTTTTAATTTCCTCTTTAAATATTGAAAGTTTTAGTAAATATTTCTTACAAACTACTAAGGAATGTCTGATCTAACGCGAACAAGTTGAAAATTTAAAATAATTGCAAGGGAATTTAATTTCTATTTTATTCTGCAATCCTTAATGCTGCATAATATTTGTAGAATAATGGAAATAAAAATTCAGATATTTTACATGACAATTGATTGGAGGTGCTTGACATGACATTTAAAGAAAATCATCTTCTTCATGATTTTATACCTGTAAAGAGTTTTCTGTATTTAAGATGGATAGTAAAAATACAAAAGCACAAAATAATGTAATAAAAATTCTGACTTATAAAGTGAAAAAGTTTTTAACACTTGGTTGATAAAACTTCGTCTCTTGTTTTTATTTGCATAAAATTTTAAACCGTTTCATTGCCATATCATGTCACCATATTCGATGGATTATGGTACAATATAAAACATTAAATTCCGTTGTTTAAAAAAAGACTAACAAGTAGTTATGATACCTTGCATTATTTTATGCTAACATTTACAAAAAGACGATTTTTCCTTTGTATTTTATTTTTACACTTCATTAATCGTAATGTAGCATGTACTTTATGTACTGTAAATTTGTTGAAAAGTTTACACATGTAAATATTTATAAATAACATGCCAGGTTACATGACATTATGCTGGAAATACTTGTCAGCTTTAATGTTAATTTTAAAAGTTAATCGATAAATAAAAATATATCAGACATATTTTTAATGGCTCATTACGAGTATTTATATACTATTTATCTGTTTTATATATTTTGTTTATAATATGCTGCAGAAAAGTTTGCTTGTTTATACAGTTAACGAATGAATACACTTACATTCAATACTCTGATGATTAAATTTTATAATATTGATTTTATATACATTTCCAATATTTGTAATTACTGAAGTTATAAAAAATATTTTATCCGTAACAAAGTGCAAGAATCATCTAACGATGTTGCAGCTATGAAGCAATCTCAAATATCTAAATAAAATTGTCGAAAATTCATTCCGATCGCAGAATACGATTTTGTTTTTCGACTAATATAAAATGGACAGCTAAAGTCTAGATACATACATACATTCATAATTGGTTATTACAATCCTAGCTAATAGCTACGATATTTGTTTAAATTATGTATGTTTACGAAATTTAATCTCTTCAATATTATTGTCATGTCTGCGTTACATGATACATACATAGGTACATACATAATTGGTCATTGCAACACTTCAATCAGGATTACGACCTACCTTCTCACACCCCCCAATATGGTGTGTGTCAATTATGTATTTGAGTGTTGGGACCTACAGTTTAAAGTAGATTCCGAACAACAGATTTTTGAAACACTTTTTCATACCAATTTTATTTCACTATCAGAGTTTTTGCCAGAAATCTGCCGAAGAAATATTTTTAGTTTTTCGTTCTATTTGAGATGTCTTGGCCTGGGGGTTTGAACCGAGATCTCATGTCTAATAAGACAGGACACTACGAATTAGACTTCGGCGACTGTCCAAGGTTATGCAAGCATTAAACAAGGTCGACAATTCGCAACTGCTGTCCGTAAACAATTACCAACGTCCACACTACATTAATCAATAGATTTGGATGTCCGACCTGGCATGTAGTTGTGGCTTGGTAACATGATAATGAATCTCCACTAAAATATTACCTAACCCCTACACAGTCGTAGAAGAAAGACACTCGAGCAAGCTCGTGGTAAGGCAGGCTATGTGTAGCATGAAGTACATACATTACTTAACTACAGACAGGACCAAATGGAATGCTTTCGCAACGGCGACATACATTTTCTGCAAACAATGGAACAGAAATAATTAAATACGAAACTAAATCTTTAAGTGTAGGCTTCTATTCTAAAATATTATTGTCTAGTTTCTATACTTGTTCTGCTAACATATTTTTGAAATATTCCCTAACATCAGAATATCAATCCCAAACGATCCTTAATTTCTACACAAAGCAATTTAATTTAATTTTGTTTTAATACCATCTGAGAGACCAGATAAATCTGTTATCTAAATCTGATATCTAATCAACAAATGCATTTTCTATAAAAAAACAAGTATTTTGTCTGTCCTTTTATATTTTAATTGGAATTGTTAAATTTAATTTTCTAGTCTCATACCTAACGAACGTATCATTTACACGTTTTGCACATTATGCCGCCGTCAGCATTTTAAGTTATTTAATTAATTTTGTTAACCAATACAAAACAAACAAATCGATTATTTTATCATTTTTATCATTAATTATCTCTGGCCATTATTCTTTTTTTCTTTCTTTTGTTTGTATAGAAAACATTGCAGCCGCTAAAAACTATTTTTATTGAAAAGTAAACATTTTTTAAAGAATTTTTTTCATTTCTTTTTATTTTTAATTGTTGCATTTTTCAATCATGGGTTTTAATTAAATCATTAATTTAATTTAAATATATTCATTAATAGTACATGTAATTATAAATGCTTTTTGTATTAAATAATTTTTTGTCTTCGTTGACATGGTATACGTGTTCAATTTATAGATTTCATTAAATTTATTCTAATTTATTATGAATTTATGAGCAAAATTAATAATTAATATAATTTTTTCTGAACGAATGTATTTGAATACTGATTATTTTTTTGAAGATACTTAAACACTTCGTAAATTAATATATACTGTCACATAGAAGTCCGGAAAAGCTATTATTCAGATCGAACGTTTTTAGCAGTGGTGAATGTAAATTCAATTGATTTGCCTCCAATGGAAGCAACAAAAAATTGGTCTCCACCGAAGCAGCATTTAAATATAAGCTATACATGCATACATTATATGCATTATTGGTCATTACAACCCTTCAGTCCGGATTACGATCTACATATGTTCTCACACCACTTATAATGTGCGTGTTAATTTTGTACTGGAGCGGCGGGATTTGTAGTTTAAAGTCGACTCCGAACGACAGATTTTAAACACAATTTTATTTACTGTCAGAGTTTTTGCAGAAATCTGCTGAGAGGAAGTCGTCGAAGAAATATTTTTTCATATTTTCGTTTTGATGCCTGACCTCACATTTAATAAGCCAGCACACTACCTACTAGAATACGGCGACTACATTGAAGCTATACTTTGAAGGCAATTAAGTATAGAGAAGTTGCAAAAAGGAAGGACCACCTTCCATATAGCATAGTGTTGGTTTGATAATAAAGAACGATTGCTTGATGGGTCGATATTTAACCAAACGTATTGTGTGGATTCTTTTGATTCCATTTATCTATGTTAAATGGATTTTTTATGCAAGATAATGATAACACACAGAACAATTGGACAAATTATATAATGAATGGAACGATCTTAAAATACAAGTTGAATAGAAAAACTAAAAAATCTTCAAATCGTGGCAAGTGGTTCGAGTGGCATGGAATAACATACAATATGCAAGATGCCAGAGACTTCTTGAAAGTCTTCATGAAAGTTTATAATTGGTTATTAAAGAGAAGGTGGGCCTCTACAACATATTAAAAAGAATCGTAACCAAGTAAAGGTTTTGTCCGCCGTTAACGGGTATGTGCTAATTACGTGACCATAGAATTGTTTGCTTTTATGATTTAAACTGTCATTTATTGTTAAATTTTTCTATTGAACTTCTCTTTACTCTATACATAGTTTAATATACCTTTTGTAATATGTAACTGCCCTTAAATAAACTTTGAAAAAATATTTCAAATATTTCATATTTCATTTATTATTGGAAAAATATCGTATAGATGGGTGTGCAAATTATAAGACCACAACTGTACATATATACAAGGGCGAACAAAGGCAATGCATGTTTAAAATATTTTTATTTAAAGTGTATAAAACTGGTCAATTATTCAGTAAATTCTATGAAACCTTAATTAATTATTTTGTAATGTTGCATATAATTGATTATACAACAGAAACAAAAATGTAAGACAATACAATTCACCAAATTTTACGTATTCCTTTAGTGTCTGTCTGTCCGCATCAAATATTAAATTTTTACTCCAAGATACTCTGAAATTCACACTCGATTTTGTTGGCTTTAAAATATTTACATGTATGTATTTATCATGTATTAATAACATATTTCATCTTAAATTACATATAATTTATGTGTTGCATTTAATAGGAATTTAAAGCATTTTAATTTTGAAAATAAATCATAAGTATTCATTACGATTAAAGTGTTGCATACATTGTCGCATTGTTTTATTATTGCATTATTTATTATAATTTTATATAAATCAATACAACACATTTGCAATATCCTCTTATTTTTTGTATACATGTATGTGCACGTGCGTATGTTCATTTCATATGTTGTCATTATGATTTTTAATATATTCAATATTGATGTTGCTGTTATTAAAAATTACAAGTTTAATGTGTAATAATGAATAATAATGGTAATCATACAATATGACATTTTGTTATCATATGACAAAGTTTAGAAAAGTCTAGACTTATTTGTAAAAATAATATTTAAAAAGATTTTTAATATTCTACGATTGTAATCAAACAAACATACTGTTACGTTTTTACCTTTTCAAAACGTTTAAAATATGAGTTCGTGGATTGCAAATAAAAAAAAATAAATTTGTGTTTAGTTTTAATTAAAAGTCTTTATTATTCGCACAATTTTGTGTTCCACTGTTGCCACAACTTGATGTAACAACAACAATTACTTTTCTTTGTTATTCCTCTGTATAAACAATAACAATTCTAGGCAATTATTCGACAGATCTTTGTAGCGGACATTTTCAAACCACGATTACTCTCTTCAAATAAACCGCGTTTTTACACAAAGCGTGCAAAATTTCACTAACTCATTCGTTTGCCTTGCCTTGCCTTGCCTTTTTTATGGCAAAGTAAACAGTCTGATAAATGTTCTTGAATGCTCTTCTTCGTCTTCCCGAAATCTCTATAAATGTAAACATCGTTGTTTACATTTATTATTGTAGTGTTATTGATATATTTTTTGTTTATTTGTTTACCACTTTTATGCTGTTATTTGTTGTTATATTAAGCAGTACGATAATTTGTAAGCAGGTTTGTTTACTGCATTGTTTTGTTTTTGTAGCTTTTGTTTATAATTTTAACGTTAAGCGATGTAAAAGCAAAACACCAGTATGTATTTAGATTTTTCATTTTCGTAACAATATTCCACGATTGTAACAAACCATACAAAATTGGTCGTTAGAATCCTTCAGTCAGGACTACGACCTATCTTCTCACACCACAAATGTTGTGTGTGTTAGTTTTGTCCATGAGAGGCGGTACCTACAGTTAAGAGTCGAGTTCGAACGACTGATTTTTGTGAAATTCTTTCATGGCAAATTTTTTTCACTCTCAGGATGGCAGAATGCCAAACAAATATTTTTTCATATTTCGTTTTGTTCCAGATGCCTGCGCTGAGGTTTAAACTTACCTAGACCACCTAGACAACCTACTAGACTACGGCTACTAATCAATTTTAGAGTGTTTAATATCGAGACTCTGTTGATGCTTAAAAATGGAAGACATTGTCTAGGCCGTCAACCGTTTGGTATACTCAATCCGGTGTATCATACCAAGCACCTAGAATTAATTTCCAAATTTTATTACAATTTGTGGGCCATCTTTCTCTGGTTGTTATTTTTCCTAAATATTCCACAAATTTTAGGTTTTTTGCTTATAAAAATATCTCATATATAAAGTACGTCCTTTTGTACAACTACTAGAAAAGGAAAGTTTTCAAAGAACAAGAAATGTTTAAAAATTTCTGAAAATAGAATGAAAATAGTATATTGCTAAGGATATCTATTTTATTTCTTTAACTAATTTTTGAAAATGTAAACCAAGTATTACTCTCTTTCCTACTTCCTCTCCTTTTTCCCTAACTCCCCTATTATAATCTGCCCTTTGGGACATTGTACAATGGGTTAACTAGAATTCCGGGTACTGTACTTGTCTCAATTGGTAAGCACACGCCCTCTAACCTAAACCTAAACCTAAAACTAAATATTAAAGAATTCTCTTTGTCTCTTCCCTTGGCCAATTTTAATTCAAATAATTTTAATTGCTGTGGTTATATTTTCAATCGCAATATATTTGTACTCCAATAATTTTTACTTTAAATTCAAAAATATTAAAAATATCGTATAAAACGTGTTGCTTTTGTTTACTGTACAACAATGTTTACAATTCGCTTTAATATTTTCAAATAGTGGCTTTACAAGTGTACGTTTGTCGATATATTAGTTTGATTATTCCATTTTATGTAAATATTTTTAATTCTTCAGTTCTGTTTTGCCTGCTGTTTAACCACCAACAAACTGACCGCAACCAGTTGTGTTATAAAAACTGACTGATTTTGTTTTTATTTTTTGTTTTTTAGTTCGTTGCTTGTTTGCCTCAAATTGCACTCTTTTGGTGGTTAATGTTCTGGTGTAAAAAAGAAATAAAAAAAATTGATAGAATCGTTTGAAATGTTTGAAAGAAAAACGTTTACAATTTTCAATGGCTTTAGAAAATAAAAATTAAAAATTTTTTTTTTTAAATTTAAACTAAAAGGACCACAATAACAAATAGTTTTTGTGTATTTGACCAATTGATATAAATTATAAATAATGACAAACTATGAAGCTATCACTGGTAAACACGCAAAAGTTAGACTGCATTGGATGTACGGCAGGGATAGGACGGAAAGTTAGTTTTGTATACAGAAAACATATTGTTACAAAAATAAGAATCTAGATACTGGTGTTTTGTTTTTACATCGCTTAATATTAAAATTATAAAGAAAAAAAAAATACAACGACAAACGCCAGCATAAGAAATGGTATATAAGTAAATAAAAATACAACAACAAACACTGCAAGAATAAATGTAAACAAAATACACACGTAACAATAATGAAATAACGATCTTTACATTCATTTCAAGAAAGCGAAGCCACGAACATTTGCCTTCAAGAACATTTTTCACACTGTTTACTTTGACATATAAAAGGCAAGCAAAGCAGGCGACTGAGTTAGTAAAGTTCAGTCAGTCGTGACGCCGTGTTTAAAGAGAGTAATCGTAGTTTGAAGATATCTGTTACAAAAATCTGTCGAACAATTGTCGGGTAGTTGTTGTTGTTTAAGCAAGGGCTGTAAACATAGGAATAACAAACAAAGCAATTGTTGTTGTTTACATAAAGTTGTGAACAGTGGCACTCAGAATTGTGCGAATAATAAATAATTTGAATTAAAACTAAACAAAAATTTTTAATAGGTAAAAACGTAAGAATATTCTAACAAACTATTTATGTTTAAATTTATTTAAATTTTAATTCAAGTAACATGAAATTCACATCATGCTCTATACACGTGATTATATTCCTAACAAATTTTTAAATAAACAAACACAAAATTAGCTTATGCATTATTATGTGTAATTTTTTTTTAAAAGTATTTCATGTGGATATGCACTTTTTTAAATAGTTATTCCGACAAGTCGGCGTAGTCTATTAAATAATATGTTGGCTTATTAAACGTGAGGCCGCGGTTCATACTCCATTTCTGACATCTTCAACAAACCGAAGTACAAGAATATGACATTTCTTCGGCTACCTCCTCCCAACAGGTATCTGACAAAAACTAAGAAAAAATATATATTCCATGAAAAATTTCTCAAAAATCTGTCACTCGGATTCGACTTTAAACTGTAGGTACCGCCACTCATGTATAAAATTAACATACACCAGAAGCTAGGTCGTAATCGGGACTGAAGGTTTGTAATGACCAATTATGTACATGTGTATGTATGTATTATAACAATAAACTCAAATTATAAAGTAACAGATTTGAAACATTTATGTATTCAATGTTCGTGTGTAATTATGGTGTTGGCTTAGAAAAACAAATCTTGATTTATAAGCGTTTCGACTAGAGGGCTTTAAATTACTCTCTAAATTTCTGGGCCTTTACTTTTTATTGATTTTCCTTGAAGTACACTGTGTAGTACAGACAACATAAGCGTATTTTAAGTCTAAGCAAATATTTTGCCTCTGCAATCATTTTATTATTATGTTGCATCTGTTATTGTAACGAAGTGTTTAGTCGTTGCTCTGTTACTGTTCATTTAAGACTCTCGTCTGACTGTTTTGATATTTTGAGTTGATGCTGTGGTCCATATTTCTTTTTTTTTCAAACTCAGTGGAGTGTGAAAAGTCTTGGTTTACATTGCTGTTTGAGATTTACAACGTGCACTATCACAGTGTTGCACTATATTCTGTCTTTTTCTCTCTCTCTCTTTCCCATTTCTTTTTTCCTGTATTTTTTTCGTTTTTTAACTATTTCATCAGATTATATTAGTTTTTATTTTCTATTCTTTACTTTGCTGTAATTTAAACAACAGGACATTAAATCCACTGGCATTCACATACACTACGAAGGATTTACGTCTCAACCAGACTATAACTTGATTATATGCGTGTGTATGTGTAATAAAATACTTGTTTAATTATCGATTATTGCATGGAAAATCACATTATAAAGTTTGTTGGAATTATTAAACATAAACTCTGTAACAGGATACAAAGGAACAAAAACTTCAATTGGTTCTATGGAAGAACAAAAACAAACTTTTTTCGAAATATTCAGATAAGTTGGCAATTTATAACAGGGGAAGCGTGTTGATTGAGGATGGACTGAATAATAAATTTGCTTAAAATTAAGTAACACTCGTAAACTGATAACTTAGAAGAAAGACTGTAGAAATCGTTACTCAACTTCATTTAAATAGAAAAAAAGAAATAATTTTTGATTAAAATCCTGAAAATGTTTTTAAGAAAATCAACGGAATTGTTTTTCTTTTTTTTGCATTAATGGCGTTCATTTAACTTCACTAATTTAATGAAAAAGCTTTTAAAGTCATTTGAGCAGTAGTAATAGCAGCAAGAAGAGCCATGACGGCAGTCTAGGAATAGCTAATGGAAATTAAATAGAAAAATAAAATGTAACAGCATTACCAAATCTAATTTAATTGTTATTATGTACAGCATAATGTGGCTGCAAACACTCACTCGTAAGTGGTGTTTTCTACAATTAAAAGAAACACCAGCAGCAAAATATATTAGCGAAAAAGCACTTATATGAGTTGTTAGGGAACTGCTAAAGTGCTGGTATATTGTATTGCACTTTCCATTCATTATTATTAAAAGAACATTTTCATACAAAAATACTTTGTTCTCTTTTTATACATACATTGTATATGATTTTTTAAAAGGAGCACTAATTACCATTAGAATTTGATGTACAATGTTCAATGCATAGCATCTGTTTTACATGGCGTTGAGGTGATGTTATTGCTATGGTGGTTTTCTATACAGTAAGGAAAGAATGGCAATTTTAAATTAATTTAAATAATTAATTTACTTGCCACGCTAAGTATAGGGAAAGATTTTACTCTTTGAAGCCATAAATTTAAAACAAAAGAATGGAATCATTCAAAACAAATCCAATGAAGAAATATTTCTGTTGCCTTTAGTGGGTTTCGCTTGTAAAAAAAGCAATAAAGTTGTGGGAGAAAAAGTTTTTAATAAGACTTCTTTTTAAATGAGATGTTAAATGCAGTACGAAAAAGTTTTACGAAACTATAACGACTTATGGAAAAGTTTAAATAGCCATGGTTAGATGGCCTATGACATTTAGCACGGCATGTACAGCTTTATGGCTAATAAAGCGAAAGACTTTTGTTAACTTTATTTCAAATAATTGGTATTCTTCAGGGGATGACAGCATGATTACATATTACACAGAGTATTTGTACATGTAGTCGCTGAAGTCTAGCAGGTATTGTGTTGGCTTATTAGACATAAGGCCACAGTTTAAACCCCAGATCAGACATCTCCAACAAAATGAAATATTTTAAAATAATTTTTCGGTGACTCGCTCTCAGCACAAAAGTTTCTCAAAGAAATCTGTCGACTTTAAACTGGAAGTCCCGTGTCGTGTGTGTAAATTTAACACACACAACAAAAGTGGTGTGAGAAAATAGGTCGTAATCCTAACTGAAGAATGTTGATGGATAGATGATAGAAAGACTGGTGCAATTCCACCAAGAGAAGATGGACAGAGATTCAGGCTCATACCAATTATAGTCGATTGGATCAAAAGGAAACACGTCCAGGTGAACTTTCACCTGACACAGTTGTTAATGTTAACCGGCTATGGATATTATACAGCATATCTCCATAAATATGGTCACGACATAGATATAACATGTACCGAATGCCGGAATGAAAGGGAAACGGCGGATCATGTTTTCTTACTTGCCTGCAATACGGTAACTAGCGGAATTGCCTGGAAAGGACAATCAGGTCCTAAGTAACTCCCAATAACGTGGTTGACCTAAGGTTAATATCATCTGAGAATTGGAGCGCAGTATGTGTTTTCACAAAGATGGTGTTAATGCAGCAAATATTGACAGAGAGAGCAAGGTCAGCAGAATTCGAAAGCAGCACCCGCTGAATCATTTTCGCTTGCTTTATAATTTGAAATTTTAAGAGACTGAATGAACAGAGCAGAAATCTGTCGTTCGGAGTTGACTTTAAACTGTAGGTCCCGCCACTCATGTATAAAATTAACACACACAACATAAGTGGTGTGAGAAACTAGGTCGTAATCCTGACTGAAGGGTTGTAATGACCAATTACGTACGTACGAATGAACAGAGCTATTCAACATCGCTGTAAATCCACTACTGAAAATATAGCTTCTGTTGGAGAACATTTAACGAATAATTCGAATTTATAGATACCGAAGCATTCTCAAGATTCGATATAATGTTACGGTGCGCTATATAGTATTACGAAAATGAAAAATCAAGATACTTGTGTTTTGCTTTTACATTGCTTAACATTGAAATTATAAACAAAAGCTACAAAAACAAAACAATGCAGTAAACAAAGCTGTTCACAAATTATCGTACTGCTTAATATAACAACAAACACCAGCATAAAAAATGGTGAACAAGTAAACAAAAATACAACAACAAACTCTACTAGAATATACATGTATAGAGATTTCGAAAAGGCAAAGTCATTCGCCTTCAAGAACTTTCATCAAACTATTTACTCTGTCATATAAAAAGCAGGCGAAGCAGGTGACTGAGTTAGTGAAGTTCAGTCAGTCTTGTGTAAAGACGCGGTGACTTTGAAGAGCGTAATCGTGGTTTGAAAATCTCCGTTATAAAGATCAGTCGAATAACTGAGAAATAACAAAGAAAAGCAACTGTTGTTGTCACATCAAGTTGTGAACAGTGGCTCACAGAATTATGCGAATAATAAAGAATTTTAATTAAAATTAAACACAAATATATTTTTACTTTATTTGCAATCGACGAGGTCATATTTTACCTTTTTAAAATCTAACAATAGTATTTTGCATTTGGATTTACATCCAAATCAATATGAAATTTAATAAGCGAATGAAAATCAAAGATTTATTGCAAATAATTTGAAATATTAACTTAAGATAAATAACGACAGGTTCGAGCATATAATGAGTTGACTTTACTGCTCTAAAGCTTATGCGAAACCACTCTGAAAGTGTTTTTTATATTCATTGCTAAACAAAAGCAGTAGCAGGATTTACAATCAATTTTTATCTCATCTTAGACAGAAGTTACAAATTTATTGAAAATTCAAAGTGTACTGTCACATACACATCTTTAAAGTGCAGTAGCAATAAACTGTGTAAAGACAATAAACTCAACACCGTAGTAACATGACATGCCAAAGGTACATTTAGAAGGATTTTATTATCTTTTCTTTCCTCCACTTAGATACAAAACTTTTTAATTTTTTATTATAAATATATATACCTAAACGTACATACCTTCACAACTGGTTGCAAGAAAGAAGTTTTACTCCGGAAAATCAAATAGAAAACATCAGCACCAAAAGGTTGCTACTGTGCTGTTGCTACTATAGCTATTGTGTGTAGCATAACAGGCAACACTAACATACTAAATTTAGTCTTATGAAGTTGAACAAGCACACAACAGTGAACAGTGGACGAAAGAACGGGTGAACTGTTGATAATATTGACTAGAGTTCGAATAATTTTTGTCGTAAACTTTCTACCTTTCGTTCTTTATTCACTTTTATTTCGTTATCATCGTTTTTCTTCTTTTCTTAGTGTTACCTGCAATAAGAAGAGATATACTGATATCGCACAAGGAAGAGAAAAACTTGTAGTAATTTTTTTTTAAACTTACAACTGCAGTTCATTTTTTAAATTTTATTTCTCATCTGGTTTTGCAGTTCATGTTGAATACATGAATTCAAAATTTCGTATAATTTTGTTCCTCCTCCATGGGATTTTTGTTTTATTTTTGTTCAAATTATATTTTCTTTGTTATCGTTTGACAGTTGTAAGAATTTTGTAATCACATGAAAATTTATGTAAAATTGCTGCTTTATTTGCAAAATAGTAGAGTCTTCTGCAAGCAACAGCAAGCAATTGCATAAAAAGTAATGAAGTTATAACGACAAACAAATGAATTGACGTATACGTATACAATCAGTTGTGTAAACTCTAACCCTCTTAACCAATTACTTCAAATAATGAAGCCAACGGGGATGTAAAGATAGTAAAATAACTTAAATTATGATAAACATTTTGTAAAACAATGAATTTTACGGATTATATACAGTGCATCCAAAAAGACAGTTGAAAGTCATACTGTTTCTATAATAAGACGTGTATGTATTTCTATAATTGCAAGCAATTTCCCATAAAATGGTATGGCTTATAGGAAGAAATTCATGAAGGAATATTGTGTGTCTCAATATCACATGCATCATACATACATATACATAATTGGTCATTACAACCCTTCAGTCACGATTACGACCTAGTTTCTCACACCACTTATGTTGTGTGTGTTTATTTTATATATGAGTGGTGGGACCTACAGTTTAAAGTCGACTCCGAACGACAGATTTTTTTTGAGAAAATTTTCATGGCAATTTTATTTACTCTCAGAGTTTTAGCCAGAAATCTGTTGAGAGGAAGTCGCCGAAGAAATACTTTTAGTATTTTGTTTTGATGTCTGGCCTGGGGCTCGACTTCTGGCTTTACGTCTAATAAGCCAACAAACTACCTACTAGACTACGGCGACTTCACAATAAAGATTTTAGTTGAAAGAAAAAGAGTTCGAATATTTCCTTAACTGTTTTATCATCATTCGCTCTAGTAAATGGGAGACAACGTATAAAGTAAACAGATCATATTTCAGTTCGCTTAAGCTACAGAAAGACATATAAGATTTTCTCTGGTTTCGTTACATCAGTGTACATATATCTTAAAAAATGTGCATTGAGAAATCTAACATAACATAATTGGTCATCACAATCCTGCAGTCAAGATTACGACCTAGTTTCTAGCCAACTAGCTTTCACCACTTATTTTGTGTGTGATAATTTTACACATGAGTGGCAGGACCTACAATGTAAAGTCGACTACGAAATTCAGATTTTTGATAAACTTTTCATGGCAATTTTTATTTACCTTCAGAGTTTTTTTTTTCAGAAATTCGCTGAAAGGAAGTCGTATCGAAGAAATACTTTTCATATTACGCCTTGTTCGAGATGTCTGACAGGTCTAATAAATCAATACTACTCTATTAGACTATGGCTTCGACTACGTAGACTTTTACAATGTGCAGAATTTTATAAATCGGTTCATTATGTTGTACGATTAATTCTTCCAGAAACAACGTCATGGTAAGGGCCAAAGCATGATTGTCGTTCTTTTTTTATTTAATTTATTCTTTTATTGTAAGAAGGAAAAAGGAAATTAGAATATTTCCACATGACTTATCAATTGCCAATCTCAAAAGAGAATGCATTTCATTTAAAACTACTAATATACAAATGTAAATACATATGTCAGTGTAAATTATGTAATCATTTTTTTTCTCATTTGAAATTTCTTATTTCCAATTTAAAATTGCCCTTGGCTGTTACTCTT
This sequence comes from Sarcophaga carnaria, assembly GCA_958299815.1. NCBI lineage: Eukaryota > Metazoa > Arthropoda > Insecta > Diptera > Sarcophagidae > Sarcophaga > Sarcophaga carnaria. The sequence continues at coordinate 32,217,583 of OY283151.1, forward strand.
GCCAAATAGAATAAAATTGTTTCTTCAGTTCACATATGTACGTTCAAATTTCTTCAATTCATTTCAGATTTCAAAGTGTTTTTTGTCTTTATCATAATGGAATGATGATGGTTAGCAGTAGAGGTTATGAAGGTGACAAGGGTTGGGCATGACACAAATGAAAGTAATTTCCTGAGAAAAATAAAAAACACGAATGATTTTTCTCCCTTGCTGAGAAGAATATACGCAAATTTTAAGGGGAAAAAACTTTATTTAATTTTAATTAGAGCTTAAGGGCATATCAATTTTAAATATATTAATAAACGATAATCAATTGGCTGTTTTGCTAATACTATTGGAATATAAATTATTTCTATTTAATTTAAGAATATATTCCGGTTTGAGATAATATGTCCTGTAAAGGACTATCATCGCGGCATAATAAGGAACAGATATCGGGGAATTTTTAGTGTTTTTTTTTTAATAAGTTTGAAGAGATCAACCGAAATCAATATATAAAATCAAGTACCCTCTTAGGCTGTATCTACGATAGATATCCAGTCAATAAATAGAAAGGGACAAACTGTGCTTGATTTGTTGCACTAGAAACTTTCGAGTGTTGAACAGAAATGTGAAATTATCAGTTTTAGGTGCTTGCGACACTCTGTGACACGAGCTATCCAAAGAGTGTAGGCATACATAAGCAGATGCTTAAGGAAAATCTTACGATTTTATTCGAGACAGCAATCATTTCTCATTTTAAGTTATGATATTCCAATCAATTTGAGATAAAACGTGGAAAGTGGAAATGGAGAGGCTATAATCTGGGTTTTGCCTGAAATAAAAAAAAAAAAAAAAAAATATAAAACGTGACAAACAGTAGCAAGCTTCATATCAAAATTTAATTGAAATAAACATTGAAACATACATAATTCATCATTATGTACGTACATTCATCAGGATTAAGACCTAGCTTCATACACCACTTATGTTGTGCGTGTTAACTTTATACATGAGTGCTGGTACCTACAGTTTAAAGTCGACTCTGAGTGACAGATTTCTGAAAAACTCTTCAAGGTAAATGTAATAAAAATTTTTTTCACGTAGTAATTTTTTTGCTAGAAATCTACTGCGAACAAGAAGAAATTTTTTTCATATTTTATTTTGTTGGAGATGGTTGAGGCTTAAATCGTGGCCCCACGTCTAATGAGACAACACAGGCTACGGCGACAACTACTAGGCTACGGCGACTACATGTACTAGTAAAGATACATAATCATTTGTTTCGACAATTTTTTTTAAGTTTTATACCTTTTTATTTTTTATATCTTTTATTCCCCTCCTTATGTCTTCCACTTGTTGGCACAAATATTTATAAATACAACTTTCCAACAAATTCCACTGCCATAAAGCTCTACATTTAGCTTTTTTTTTGTAATACAATGTATGATCTCTTCCCATGATAAATGTTATTATTGTGGTTACGTATGAGTAATTTTAATTTCAAACAATTTTGTACGCATAACACTCATACGCATTGTGGGCTGTTGTTACGGCGTACGTTAACCTACAAAACATAGTATATGTACCTAATATTACGAAAATTGCAAATTATATAAATAGTTTTTATTTCTTTCTTTCTTTAAATGTTGCATATTACAATATATTGTTGTTATTCGCTTGTGTGTATTGTTGTTGTGCTGCCAATTTAAACACATATTATACTCATATTATACATTTTTCATATACAATTAATGATTAAAACCAAATAGTTTGCAATGGAAATCTTCCATCACATATTTGTGGTTTTAACAATATGATCATTATAACTGTTATTAACCATGATGTTAATCAGCAACAATTTTATGTCTGTAAAAAGCGCTGAATTTTCTTTTTTTTTCAATATTTCTCAATGTCATCGTATTATACAGTAATATGTGCATCATTTTGTTGTTAATTTTGTTTATTTCTGTATGATGTTGCTTCTATAATGTACAATTTTTAATTAGTAATAACAATAAGCCATCATCATGGTCATCGTCATCATTATTTTGGTTTCTACTGTATGCTGCGTAAAATATAAAGATGTACAATAACGTATGATGTATATGTAATATTGCATTTATTTTTAGTATAAATAATATAAAACTTCATACGTATGTGAATGTGCTTAATGTGTATTAATTAAGAACTACACTTGCACTTACATATAATGGTTTTAAGATAGATATTAAAGTATAAAAATATGCATATGTTTGGTTATTAAAATGTTCTCTACTATACGTATAGTTCTTAATTACAAAAGGGGTCATTTAAAGTCATTAAAAGCGTTTTAATAAAACTGTCAACGAAAACATAAAAAAATATTACGTATATAATATTATATCATACAGTGTCATATTTTTAATATTAATTATGCAACAACAATACTTGGTCAAGTATTCATGAGTAATATGTATTCAAACGTATACAAGAAAAACAAAACCACTTAATTTAATATCTGTGGAAAGTAACAATTAAATTAAAGCACATTACACAAGCATATCAGAATAATAAATATACTGCCGAACAATAAGTTACAGAAAATAATTTATCGAACAAAAATTATTCATTATTTAGTTATCGATTTTTCTTAAAAATTTCAAACAGCTTCTGATATTGATATACAATTGCAAAGTGTTTAAAGTCGTATGTGGTCGCCGTAGTCTTAGGTAGTATGAATCTAGATACTGGTGTTTTGCTTTTACACCAGTTAACTTTTAAATGGTAAACAAGTAAACAAAAATACAATAACAAACACCAACATAAATAAATGATAAACAAGTAAACAAAAATACAACAACAAACACCAACATAAATAAATGATAAACAAGTAAACAAAAATGCAACCACAAACACCAGCATAAAAAGGTAAACTAGTAAACAAAAATACAACAACAAACACTGCAAGAATAAATTAAACCAAATACACAAACAACAATTATGAAACAACAATATTTACATTTAGAGAGATTTCGAACATTCGCTTTAAGACCATTCATCAGACTGTTTACCCTGTCATATAAAAGGCAAGGCAAAGCAGGCGAGTGGGTTAGTGAAGTTCAATCAGTCTTGTATGAAGACGCGGTGAGTTTGGAGAGAGTAATCGTTGTTTCAAGATCTCCGTTACAAAGAGATCTTGAATTTTTGCAAAAAAAAATTAAACACTCTAAATTCGGCTTTATTATAAGCACTATATTAACAAAATTTTAAATAAATTTGTGGCAATAATGCTTGTTTTAAAACAAAATATTAATTTTTCTTTAAATACCCACGGGATATAATGCTCGTTCATTGTGTTTGTTTATTTGTTTTCAATTAAATTATGAAAGCTCTCAAATCAAATCAAAAATATTACAAAAAAAGATTTTTGAACTCCAAATGGTATTTTAATTAAATACATTTTCTAATTTTGAGGTTTTGATTACATTTGTGGTAAAAATAGCTGTGGGTTAATATGTTCAAAATCAAAAAAGTATCTGTAAATAAAATTATTTGTGTTCACAGAAGATAAACAATGTGAGGAATTTAAAAATAAAATATTATTTTAACAGACATATTTTTGCCGCCATATATTAGTCACTGAAGAAGAACTACTTCCGATAGTAAATCAACATGAATTAAAATTTTTTTGTAATAATACCAGCAGATTTTTTTATGTTAACTGAAACTTAAAGAAAAAAATTTTTTAAAAATAAATTTAAAAAAAAAAACATAAAAATGTCCAGCTTTTTATAATTGATTCTGTCTTTTGAGTTTTTGGCGAAATGTCAATAAACCATTAAAAAAGTTTTGAAACAATTTCTCTTACATTCTTTTCATAATTATCAGCCACTTGACCTTAAACTTTTTCTTCTCCTCTTTTCCTTTTTTTCTTTTTGTGACATGTTATTTTATTAAAATGTTGCATTAAACTTTTTATGTCCCGAGTTTGTTAATAAATATGGAACAGATGGTTTGAAAAAAAATGATTAAAATTTGTTCTTTCTTTGACCTTTAGTTTCTTGGTTTCCACTTATTTGTTTCCATGCTTTTTTATTTGCATATAAACGAGATTGTCTCTTTAAGTTTCATCAAACTTTGTGCTGTGGTACGTTCGCTAAGAGAACTTTTAAATAAATTGCAATTTTTAATTACTACTTGGTGATAGAAAAGCAGAAGGGAAAGGCAGTTATTATAATGTCAATTTTGTGTAGAGAGAAAGATTGTGTATAAATTTCTAGTTGATTGCATGTATCAAGTATTTCATGACTTTGGTTTTAATTTTTTTCTTTCTTTTGTAAACACTATAATTTTCTATTGATGTCCTTTCCTATTGATCTCCAATAAAATAAAAATGATTTGCTGTCACAGGCAATAACAACACTTTTTCTTTAAACTTTGTTGCACCTTACTTTCATTTAGAATTCGAAAATAAAAGTTTCGATTTTAAGAGAAGAAACCATTTAAAATTGCATCAAATTACTGTAGCATTCGTAAGAAAATCTTGATAACCTCAGTCAGCAAGCATTGATTAGAATAAGAAGTAAAAAATCGTTACTGGCTTATTAAACTCTGAAACTGCCATTGAATTTCAACAAAATTATTCCATTTAATTTGAAAACTTAATCTTCTTAAGCCGTACATTGTTTAATTAATGCCACAAATACTTCACTTTAGCCTGAACCACATCAAAATGATGTCAAACACACGTAATTAGTTGACGCTGTTGGAGGCTAAATGTTCGAGGTCATTGCATTCTTACCGCAGCCATATTAAGTGGAATTCTGTATTCATCTTTGTAAAGGAATTTGTAGCAAAATTTTGAAGACATTTTCAAATGTTAATCAGTGCAATGACACAAATTACTGCTGCTGGCATATTTATGATGTGGTTTTGTGTTTTGGCTCGCAAAACCATTGGCTTTAAATCTAAAAAAAAATATTTAACCTTTAATTTGTAAGAAAAAAGTTTCTGTTAATTTTTAATAATTACTTAAAATTTAACATTATTTCGTAAATTCTACGCCTTAATTACATGCATACATAATTGGTCATGCAACCTTTCAGTCAGAATTACGACTTAGTTTTTCACTCCACTTATGCAGGTACAAAAGACAGGATACAGTGCTACCATCCGCCATTCAAGCACCCGTCTCTTATAATGGAAGTATGGCATTGTATGGGAAAGATGAAGTAGCTGTTAGGAAGAATAGTGTTACCATCTGCTGGATACCACGCCCTGGGGGAAGGAGTCTTCATACCACTAATGAGCCAGAAACCTCCTGTGTATTGGGAACGGATGTTTGCAATGGTATACTCAACAAAAAATCAGATAAAGAGAGCCAAAAACTCTTTTAACTCATACGGGAGTAAGGCAATCAAAACTTTTGTTTGGAAAATTATAATAAGAGGATAAATAACCCTGTTCAGAAAGGTGGTTGTCTCGAGCCTAATATGTAGATACAAGGTTTGAGGGGAGAACAATAAATCATTTGGTTACAATACTACTGCAATTCTACACGACCATAGTAATAATACTTATTTGGTTATAAGGGTTATAATCATTCAATTAATTATGTTGGTGTAAATATACAACAAGGAAATTTTGTTGCTTAATAGGGCAAGCAGAAGACCGCCAGGCTGCACACACTCATGCAACCGACAAGTTAGTTGAAAAAAAGTTTTTAAATTTCGCTACAAAACAAGTAATACAATTCACGTTTAAATAGAGAGGTAAGGCACACAAGCTACTTTTAAATATAATTAAATATACACGCATATCTTCAAAAATATGAGAATATATTTATATACGTATGTATGTATGAGTAATCTTCAATATTAGCGCTGTAAGCAATTGTCAAAATCGAAATTATTATCCATTAAAATCCTAAGAGTCTACTTTGTTCCAATTAAAGACACACGTAGTTGTTTACACAAAAGCACTCACACTTATATGAGCAAATGCTTAATTAAGAAAACTGTTTTTAAGGCTTTGTAGTTTTAGTATTGGATTTCACTACGTATGTGTATTACATGTTTGTATTTGTATTTGGCACATTCATTTCATCAAAAATAAAACTGACATGAAAAAGCGGCCGCTAGTGCTGCTGCTAAATTTTCTAGTTGCCATAGCCGGACACAGTTTGGTGAATTATTAAACGTTTGTTAGGAAGCAGCAGAATATCTAATAAGCTGGTGGTGTTTCGTTGTTCATATGATTCATGTTAAAAAGTCGTGGTGGTTTGTTTTTTCATTGACTCGTATTCGTTATTTAAGTTTCCTTCCTTTCTTTTGTTTCCTTATCTTTTATTTGGAGAACCTTGAAGTTAATCCATAAGTTGGTTGCGTATTACTGCTTTTTTTGGTTTTTTTTCTTTTATTTTAGAAGAAAATTAATATTTATTACAGGCTTATTAAGAACATTAGTGTTTGAGGTCTATTTCATCCATTTTTTTCATTTGCTTTCGTAACTTATTTCGTTATTATGTTTGGTTTTCAACATGTGCCTCATAATTCTTTCTCGACATAAACATTTTATCAGCTTGTTAAAGATTGATTTTGTAATTGTTTCCGACAATTTGATTGATGTGCAGCTACGGGTGGCCTTCAGTATATAAATTTTACTTGGATTTTTTTTCATTGCCGTCTGTTTATTCGTTTTCTTTTTTTTATATTTTGCCTTTATTCTTGTCTTGAATTATCATTTTTTTAATTTCAAGGCTTTCAATTGAAAAAGCATAAAATGTTCAAAATTAATAAAAAAAGAAGAAAATAAGAAGGTTTTGTTGTTACTTTAAGGTTGTAATCTATTCGACTTAATTTTTTTCAATCGAAGCTTTATAATATTCATTATAAATTAATGAGAGCAAGAATCCTTAACTTTTCTTTTTCTCACTCGTATAATAGAACATAAAAACATTAAGAAAATTTTTTTAAAACAAAAAATTTGAAATATTCCGTAAATTTGGCGTTGATATTTACACTTGAGTGAAAAGAAATGAGGGTGGTCTTCAGCAAGTTGTAAAAAACTGACGGGTGTGTATGTAGATCTTATAAAAAGTTTTAAAAAGTTGTCATTAACGTTTGAAATTGACAGTTGTGAATGAATATGCGTATTTTCTGCAAGTAAAAGTAGTTGTCAGTAAGTTTTACGTGTTATCACCTGAAGTAAAAAGAGAACAAATAACGACTAGTTTAAGAAACACATCATATTAAACCATGTAGTATACTACACTTGAAGTAACCAAAATATAATAACAACATTACTTCAAAAGCAAATATAAACGATTAAACAATAACAAGGTGAAATTACAATAATTGTGAGGTAAACTCACAAAACTCTAACTGCAGAATTATGTGGACAGAGAAATTGAAAAGTACTTAAAGTGTTTGACTTCTTTTTTCTTCTTTTACCTACAATATTTAAAGAATGTTGTGTATTTACAGCATGGTTTAGTTTTCGCACTGCACTATATGCTATTAATTTAATGGACATTCATTGATGCAAACTTATGATTTAAAATTATTATATAGATTTTGGTTTCATTCCAAACATATTAGATGCAAAAAATCGAAACTTGATATTTCTTTACTGTAAAATTAAGTATAACGCATTATACTGAGAATGATGCGTCAATGAGTATCTGTTGTCTTTAGTATAACACATGCACACATTTAGAATTGGTCATTACAGCCAGCATTACCACCTAGCTTCTCGTACCACTTATGTTGTGCCTTTACATGAGTAGCGGGACCTACAGTTTAAGGTCTTCTCTGAACGACAGATTATTGGGAAACTTTTTATGGCAATATTTTTTGTCAGATTTTTTACCAAAAGGGAGGCAGTAGCCGAAGAAAAATTTTTAATATTTCCTTTTGCTGGATATGTCTGACCAAACACTACCTACTAGACTACGGATAGGTGATACATAAGGGAAACCAAATTTGTACTTTTTGAAATAAAAGACAGACTTTAATTGGCAACTTCCGAGAGCTAGGCCAGGAGATAAGACCACTGAGTAATTGTTCTCATTACAATCCAAAAGTTTTAAGCGATGTCTTGCAGCAACGAAAGTTTAGGGATTCACAAGGAACTTTTCTCTGTACTAAATTTAAACTCTTATGTATATATACCGTTAGCAAGTGAAATAATGATAGTGGATAAACGTTAAGTGCTCCGATTGATACTCATTTTCCTGGTTATTTGGTTATTATTTGTCTTTTCACAAATTTTCTACTCAACTGCACTGTTTTAGGCAATGACAAATGGACGAGAATAAAATGACCATTTTTAATTTTGGATCCCTTAAAATCTACTGGTTCAGGTAAAATTTTCCCTGTCAAAAAAAAAAATTAATAATTCGTAGTTGTTTTTGTTTTGTTTAAATTTTTTAGTTTTCTTCTTTTAGAATTATAATAAATAATCCTGACTAGCCGCCGTAGTCTAGTATTCGGTGTGGTGGTTTATTAGACGTGAGGCCACTGTTTAACCCCAGGTCAGAAATTTCTAATAAAACGAGATGTAAAACAATATTTCTTCGGCGATTTCCTCTCAGCAGATTTCTGACAAAAACCTTGAGAATATATAAAAATTGCCATGCAAAGTTCATCAAAAAAGTCAAAAAATCTCAGTCGTCTTTAAACTATAGGTGCCACCACTTATGTATAATCTTTACTGAAGGGGTGTAATGACCAATTATGTATGTCTCTATGCATCTGTAAAATTTTACTTCCATAAGAAAAAAAGTACATACAAAGTATTCTCTACGTTTTTTATCACCTACTCTAAACTCTTCCCTAAACTCTTAATTTGAATCTATGCAATTAACAATTTGGCCTATTGAATGGTGTTCTGTTTTTACACATACATTCATGGGTTTACAAATGTATGAAAATAAATTTGAATACAAATCATTTAGGAGTTCATATATTATAATTTTTGTTATTAGGGCTAACATTTATATTTTTTTTCATACTAAACTTCAATAATAACAACAGGTGGTATAAGCAATATCACTCATACGCCACGATGAGTTTGTTTAAACAGAATTTGAAATTCTGTGTTGGTTTATATTGTTTCCAAATGTTATTTTGTTTCATAAACATTTTCATTATTTAAAAACAATTGTTTTTGGTCTTATTAAATTCTGTCGCCTTTTAATTTGCTTTTTTTTGTTTTCTCAAGGGAAATAAATATTAAATACTGGCTTTAATGTTACAAGAGACTTAGTACATACCTACGGCATTTACTTCTTGAAATGATGACGTTTGCGGAACTAATTTTATTGTTCTCATATTGCTCTACAGAAGCCGTGTTTGAGGTCTACTTAAACTTAATCTTGATAATCATGAAGGAAAAAAAAAGATAAAACGAGTCATCAACGAGCATCATATTATAATAATTGAATTTATTGTGATGTATTTATTTGAAGGCGATGTAGTCTAGTAGCTAGTGTGTTGGCTTATAAGACGTAATGCCACGGTTCAACCCCAAGATCAGACAACTCCAGGAAAACGAAATGCAAAAAAATTTTGCTTCGGAGACTTTCTCTCAGCAGATTTCTGCCAAAAATTCTGAGAGTAAATAAAAACATGAACAGTTTTTCAAAAAAAATCTGTCTTTCGACTTTAAACTGTATGTGCCGCCATTCATGTATACAATTCATACACACAATATAAGTGGTGTGAGAAGCTAAATCGTAATTCTAACTGAGGTGTTATACTATAATTATTAATTGTATGAACATTAAATTAGTTTTACATATTGCCTTTTAGCAACTAATTTAAAAAATTAAAGATTGACATAGGAACAGAATATTTTACAATTTCCCGTTGAAAAACACAAAGCCTGTCTTAATCCTCTTTCATTTTGTATTAGTTTTGCAGACGAAATTCAACATTCAGTACTAAAAATTAATATGAAAAAAAATTTTACTAAATCTTTTGACATTTAATACGTAAATACTGTAACGACCGTAATAGCAAAATATTTCAAATAACTGCACCTTTTTGTCTCTCTTGGTGATGTAAACATACAATAAAATATTATATGAAAATCCAGCTGTGTATGATAAGGATAACAACAAAAGAAAATGGGTGACAAAAGCGCAAATATGATAACTAAAAGGCAAAAGCAATTAAAAGTCAATTTTGTCTACGGATGTTATAAAAACAAAGTTAACAGTGGTCACTAGGTCAGTAACATTTACATGACTGAGCGATGAGAGAGGGGGAATATACTGCTCATATACTGCCGTTCTTACGCGTACAATAAGTAAAATAAGCGACGAAAGCATAGAAATTATACTACACATGTGAAATGACACAGTGTTATAGGTTATAGAAAGTCTGTAATGGAGAGTTAAATCTAACAGTTGTAGAGAAAGGCTGTAAAATATCTCGTCATGCGCAATGAACAGCATACATTTCAATACGATGTTATGGAAATAATTTTAATTCGGTTAGAATAGTGTTATGAGTATTGTCCTATTTCAGTTTACATCAAATGAGCTAACATTTGTAGCAGCCCTTCTTTAAAAATCTTTTACTGCAGTTGAAAGATAACACAAGTTATGTAATCATGTCTGTCATGGCTGTTAACTACCGGATACTGCTTTTCCTGCATGTCCCGATATTATTGCTGGTGGAGAATATTTTCAAAAATTTTTTTTTCATCAGACATTTAATGTAAATGTAAAATACGCTGTTAAATCACTGTAATTAACAGAAGCAATAACATTATATTTCAGTGTTCATACAACATTCTAATGCTACAATTATTTTTGCTCTTATTTATACATGTAATGTAATACCATCCTGTTGTCCAGGATAATAAAGTAAAGACTAAACTGACCTAAGAATTTGTAATATTAAAAAGATGAATTATTTAATAAAAAAAGAACTGGGTAAGCATGACAAGTAATTGTCATTGATTAAAATGTTTTTTAGCCTAATAAAGAGGAACTAAAAAATAATAAAAAAAATTTGAAAACACATTTTTTTTTGGCAAAAATATTTAAAAAATAAAATATTTTTTCAAAATTCCGTTGTTGTTCAAATTAATTCAGTCTGCTTTATCTGCTTTGTTTATAACATATACTTCTTATATATTTAATATTTGAAAGTGTTTAAAAAAAATTAGAAAATCCAAAATATTCCATGACTACATAACGTAAGACAGATTTTTTAGGAAACTTTTCATGGAAATTTTATTTACTCTCAGAAAACTGTTGAGAGGATGTAGCCGAAGAAATATTTTTTTCAGTTTCGTTTTCAGGAGATGACGAACCTGGGATTAAACTGAGGCCTCATGTGTAATAAGCCGGCAAACTACCTACTAGACTACGGCGGACTCGTTATTACATGACTCCGTCGCATAAATCAGGCTGAGTTTGTTCAATGGCATGGATTATATTAGCTCTAATGGGTATTTGTGGCTTATACGTATACAGCTGTATATAAGTATATATACAGTGGACAGCGAAAGTCTTAGTACGGCAAAATATTTTAGCAATTTCATGAACTTTAACCAAAAGGTTGTATAAAAATTAATAGTTCATATGTTTATTTTATTAATTTATTTCTGTTTTATTATAAAACAAAATTTTTTTTAATATTTTTCATAAAACAAGAGAAAAATAAGGAAAGTTTCAGATGACTCCATAGGTACCCCCAAGGAGAACCCTGAGTAAATTTAAAATTCAAAGGCCTAATATATGAAATGTTATCCCTTGTATTTAGTAGAATATCCCTTAATGTCAAGCACTCAATTTAACTCATTTAGAATTGAATGTACAAGTTTTGTTTAGTGTTTTCTGGTGGCACAATGCGCAAGTTTTTCGGTTGACTTTTGTTGTTTAGTTTACGGAACCGTTCCTAAATACTCTCTTGAAGTCATATCGGGAGCCTGTGGCAATCTTTTTTGTCAAAATATATTGCCGTACTAAGACTTTTGCTGTCCACTGTATATATATATTATATGTATGTATATACATATATATCATATGTATACAGATCATTTTGATAAAACAATTTTATTATTTTCCCGTGTAGTTGATTTCCATATCCATTTAAGGTGATTTGAAAATATACTGAATTCATGACAACTAATGTGAAACTGTAGCTTAAACAAGATGTACGTTATTTATTAAAGTCGGAAGTCTCTATTCTAAGACCCGGTAATGTCTTATTATACGCTAGTTTCAATAAAAAATAAAAAGACAATTGTATTTTATATTTAATAATAGTTCATTTATAATTTTATATAAAAAAATTATTTTTTAACTTTTTTGAACATACGTAAATAAAAACTTGAGATTTTAAAATGCTTCAAAAACAAATCTTTTTTAAAATGCTTTAGAGTTCAAGCTGAAAGTGCTGCTTCAACCATTGATTTTCAAACATCTCTAACTTTGGCAGTATTGTTCAACTAATAAGTTCATCAAATATATGTAATGGAAATATATGGAATGTATAATGTCTTTTGGGATGCACACATACATACGTTAACAAACTTATATACACTTAAGGACTAAATACAATTGCAGAAACGTGTGATGAAATTCACTGTAGGAGCCCTCTACTGTCTCTGTGTCTATTCACTTTAACATTTGATACAAAGTAAAGCAGACTAAATCAAACATAACACCACTAACGGAATAAACAAGCACTTGTATTTACAAACTTGCATACAAATGCTTGTGTATTTGCGTTCATTTAAGTAATAACGAACACAAGAGTACATAAATTGATTGCACTCGGTGGGTTTCACTTTGACTTGAGTTTTGTAGACAAAAATAAGGAGTTTCAAGCTAAGAAAAAACAAATTTCATAAATTCTATGAAAAAGATATAAAAATATTTGAAGTTTGGTTACAAAATAATTAACAAAAGTTAATGTAATTAAATAAAAATTTTTCAAGGACAATATTTAAAACTGGAAATATTGTGAGAAAATTTAATGGATACCCTATATATTTGTATGTGCTCTGGTATGCACATACCTTAACACACTCAAACATTATAGTCTGCAAATCACATGAGAACAAAACCTGTCTGATTGCATGCCTTCGTACAGCATTCCTATTAATTGCATAACAAATTGAATTAAATTTAATAATTTTTTTTCTTTTGTTATTGAAAATGAAAGAAATTATTGCTAAATTTGTGTATATTGTTAGGAAAATGGAAATGGTGTTATTAAAATGATAAACAAAAGCTCCAAAAACAAAAAAATGGACTTGTTTACATGATCGACGAATAAACAAAAGTATAGCAACAACATCAGTATAAAAAAGGGATGAACAAGTAAATAAGCAACAACAACACTGCAAGGACAAACGTAAACAACCAATAACGAAAACAACATATTTACATTTATAGGGATTTCCCAAAGGCAAAGTCATTCTCCTTCGAAAACATTCATCAGACTGTTTACCAAGCGATATAAAAAGGCAAAACAAAGCAGGCAACGGGAAGTGAAAGAATTCCGTCAGTCTTGTGTCAAGACGCGTTGCGTGTGAAGAGAATAATCGTGGTTTGAAGATCTCCGTTACTAAGATCTCACAAACGAGTGTAAATAAGAATAATAATTAAAGTAAATTATTGTTGTTTGAATCAAGTTACCAAAGGTGGCACACGGAATAGTGCGAACAATAAAGAATTGATTTAAAACTAAAGACAAATTTATTTTTATTTTATTTGCAATCTACAAACTCATATTTTTAACGTTTCTAAGAGGGTATAAACGTAACAATATTTATATCGGGTTGACCATTTATCGGTTGCAATTTGAAACATCGGTTATTTCCAATGCCACAATCGATTTATTGCGTCAAAGGTCAAATGGCCATCAAGCTACAATTTGACACAGTTGGACTATTCTCTGTGGGGCGCCGTCAAAGAAAAGTGTTATGCCGACAAACTAGAGACAATTGAGCATTTGAAGACCAACACTTGTAATGCCGTTGTCGAGATACGACTCCATACACTTGAAAAATTGCACGAAAGTTGGTTCAATCAAATGAGGAACTGTGAGGCCAGTCGCGACACGCATATGAATGAAATAATATTCCGTTTCTAACTGATACCATTGTACTCCACAACAAAAAAATAAATTTGACAAAATATTAAACAGTTTTTGTTTTATTGCATTTTTAAATGTAAACTTTTAAATAGTCCACCTATTATAAACAGTTAATAACGCTCTTTATATTGTATTCGATTGAATTTTATGACAATTCTAAACAATTCAATTAAATACACTAATATGCCTTTTATGGCCTTGCGCTCTACTTTAAAAAAAAAAGATACATGGTATAATTATAATTGTAATTAAAAAAATTTTAAATTGCTTTTGTATAAATTTTATGGAATTTTTTATCATATTTCCCCGTTTTTTTTTGTCTAAAAATCTATTCATTCTTGCAAAATACTTTTTGCAATTATTTTATAATTTGCACATCCTCGTTAATTATAATTGCACTAGAGGGTTGAAAAAATTGTAGAAAAAATTGTAACAAATTGTAGTGATTTTGACAATGTGACTGTGACAGTGCAAATTAAAATTTTATTATTCATAATTGATAATTTGATTGAAATGTCAATAAAATATGTTGTATACATGCACAACAACAAATAAAACTAAAAAAATAATTGATTATTGTAATTATCATTGTGAATCATTGTATTTAATGAAGTTATTGTTTCAACTGTCAAATAAATTTAAAATGCATCATTGCCCTGCCATGCACTACATAACTGAAGTGGGAAAGATAAGCAAAAAATGTATGAATATGTGTATGATTTTGCTATTTTTGATTTGAGTTTTTATTCAATTTATAATTTATTAAATTTGACATTAAAAAATAAATATTCAACCGTTAAGTGTTAAAAGTATTTGTCAATAAATGTGACAGTTCAAAAGTTTAAATTTGATTGAGTAATTGCAGCTGTATTAGGCTTACATTCATTGCAGCAAAACAATATATCACCAGCCATGCTTCCTTATTCAAAAAAGACTTTTCTATACAAATCTGTTACATTTTATTGAAAGCGGAATAGATCGAGATGGATTCTGCTATCAGGAAACGAACAAAACTTTAAGTTACCGGGTAATGAAAACTGTAAGTTGCTTTAAATCGGTGGTAGATCTGTCATTTATAGGAGAACTGTAATCAGTGTAAGGTATTGCAAAATACGACTTTCGTAACATTATAGATAACCAAGCTGAATATTGAGCTTTAGATGAAGTTTACTCGACAGCTTTTCTCATAGGAGAATGCTGGGTATTCCTAAATGAGATGGTGAGACTTGTGCTACCTTGGCCTGGGTGAATGCGTCAGTAAATTTCTCTCCTACAAGCAGGGCATCCATTGATTGGTTGCATACACTTTTTACTTAAATTTAAGGTGAATTATGCTCTAAGTGCGACAGAACTAACCAGATGGATGAGAGGTCCTGTCTGTGCTATAGGAAAGTAAATTAGGCCCTCCAGAATAACTGGAATTAATCAGTGTTTATAGAGGCCACACATTCATATCAGCTACTTTTTCTTGAACTTGCTACAATTGCTTGAAATTGGTTAAGGGACTTAAAATTTCCAAAAAACTTAAATTTAAATGTGCGTCATGTTTCCAAGCCTGTATGCTCTGAGCTTCTAATTCCCAAAGCCTGTAGGCAAATAATTTGGTCTCTGGGCTTTTAATCCCCACTTTCCAGAGGAAGTCAAAACGGTTGTGTAATAGAAAGAATACATCACAATAACTAAAACGTTTAAAGACATTGAAAGTCAATTTATACGAGCTTTAGAAATGATTACAATGATTAGACATATTTTTAGTTCACATATAGAAGATATACGTACAACATAGATTATATTTCGTGAAGTTGTATTAAATTTGCAATCACCTTGGGTCTGATAAGGTCATGCAGCAGTACTTATTCTGTGATACAAAAATAAAACTTGGCTGATATTTCTCAGTCATCATGAAAGAATGTATCAAAGCCATCTGTGATACCCATCATTACAACCATTCAGTCAGTATTACGACCTAGCTTCTCACACCACTTATGCTGTGTGTTTTCATTTTATACATGAATGGTGGAACCTACAGTTATAAGTCGACTCTAAACGAAAGATTTTGAGAAACTTTTTTATGGCAGCTTTATATTTATTCACAGAGTTCATGCCAGAAATCTGCTGAGAGGCACTCACCGAAGAAATATTTTTTCATATTACAGACATATATAAATATATTCATATTACATAACAGAGGTCTCAGGTCTAATAAGCCAGCACACTACTTACTAGACTACGGCGTGTACTCACCATTAAGTTATTGGCCACTTTACTGTTTGATATTACGCTCGAACAGCAGCACTCTTTGCAGCCTTTGTTTCAGTCTGAATATATTGAAGTAATAAAGTGCTGCAAATGATTCTAAGATTCAACTGTTCTGGAAGGATTCCATGTTGGACTTTGTTCACGTGGAAAAGGAATTTGATTCACTGATGCACAAATCATCATGTCAAGAAAATGCTAAAAACCACTACTGGCCCTTGGTTTATGTTGTGTATTTAATTCTTTTAAATTTTACTAAATGGCACATTCTATAGAATAGGTACCGAACTCAATACATTTTTAGAAATTTTGTAACCATTTTTTCTATCCAAATTTAGTACTTTTGTAAACACATAATGACGGCCTACTTTTGAATAATCTGAGTGTGATAGTGTAATGATTTTAATATTTGTTTTATCTTCCGGTATAAACATTTATTCTATTAAATAAAGTAAAAAAAAATTTAAATTCAAATTTATTAACAGAACACGTCTTCAGGCTAAATTTTAATTATCCTATGATTTCCGCGCTGTTTGCATTTATAAAGACGAATACCCTGTACAGCCCACAAGAAATATTTATTATCCTGTTTAGCAATTTATTGTTCCTACTTTTTTATAAACTACATACAACAAAAACAAATAAAAAAAACACCAAGTCAGAACGAGAAAGAATGAAACCCAAATACCAGTTGAATAGCGTACATAGCAAAGGCCTAACATTCCGGATGTTACGTTCAATGCATACCTAAATATGACAAATATTTTATAGGATTCTCTAGGCACTTGCTGGTATTTATAGTGTTTTTTCTTCTTTTCATTCTTGGGGTTTATTTCTATCTATTAAGATAATTCTATTGAGAATGAACCTGTATACCGTTCATCATAAAGTTATTTTTTTATTTTTTGTAAAAGGCATTAAAATGTTTATGAGGTTGGGAATTCTCTCATTGGCATGAGCTTGTTAAATTGATGGATTATAATTTATAACTTAAATTCCTATGTGAAGTAAAATACTAAATGTATTACATACGCATATATTTAGAAAAATTCATTGTGTTTTCTATTCCCTTTCCCTTTCCCTTTTTGTCTATTAATATGCATGCCACAAATTTATTTATTGGCATTGCCACGCATTTAATCAAATAAAAATAAAATGGTTTTAGAGAAGATTTGACTTTTAATTTTTAGACTCATGTATTTGCATGTTCCTTAATAAGCACTCTTGTGTTTTCATCGCCAACTCGTACTGGGTTTTGTGCACTACTTTTCTCTCAAATGTTTCTAAGTCTGTTACATTGATTTGTAACAGCGACCTTGCTTCCGCACCATAGAGAACCACAGAGACTGAACGGTTTCTACAGCATCAGCTCTATTGCACGAAAGGGTATATAACGTTCTTATGATTATTTTATGTGAACAGCTGAAGCCACTCGTCATAAAACTTATTGGACCTTATCAGTACAGTTTCAGACCTAGTAAGTCCATATTCACAATACGTTAAGTCCTGGGAAAGACCAATGAAGACTAAATTGGCACACACATTAAGCTTAAGATTGCTGTCGCCAACAGGTGTTATACAAAAGTATTGTGTTTTTATAGCAAAAATTTTTATACTTTTTTAGAATAGTTATCAATGTTTCTCTTGTCATCACTGTACTTATGTAGTTATGTACTTATGAGTACTTAAGCCTTAGAACTTAGAACAGAAGCTTATATACATTCCATTGACAGAAAAAAATGTAAAGCTACACTGTGATATATGTATCTATAGCCTACACTGTGTAAAAATACGCCACACTATTTTTGTTCTATTCAAATGCAATCATCAGCGACGATATAATTGCAGTCATTAAACGATAAATTACTCTGTGATTTCTGCTTCTATTGGTCTTCTCCTTTTTTCTCTTGTATTTCCTTTAAGTATCTTGACATGTCGCCATGCATTGACTTTGTTTTATTCAATACATACGTTTCGTTGAAATTCATGGTTGAAGTATTCTTAGTAATTATTTTTATATTTGTACGACATATCCTACCAAAGCAATCTTTAGATAAAAGGCTGGAGTGAAACGAATGCAATTATATCCAGTTGTGTTCTCTTGTTTGTTGGCTTATTAGATGTGAGGTTGTAGTTAAGAGCCCTTCCCAACAAAACGTAATATGAAAAAATATATCCTCCACGACTTAGTCTCAGAAGTCTTCTGGCAAAAACTCTGAGAGTAAATGAAAATTGACATGAAAAGTTTCTCAAACAAATCTCTTTGTTCGCAGTATACATTAAACTGTAAGTCCCGCCACTCATGTATAAAATTAACACGCACAACATAAGTGGTAAGAGGAGCTAAGTCATAATCCTATCTAGGGAGTTGTAATGACCTAAGTAATGTACCTAAGTAGGTAAATACAAATTGCAGCAGGGTCTAAATAAAGGTGACGGTGGACGATTGCCAATATATTGTTAAGGTGTTTGAAACTTTCCAACCGCTTGGCTATTGGGTATTGGAAGTGTGATCACTATTTTTTTTTTGAATCGTTAGGCATAAATATTGTTTAAAGAGAGAAATTATAAAGTATTTGTAAGCAATAATAATGTGGGTTCAAATCATAATCTTGCAAACAATCATAAACAGTCTTATTAAATTAGTCAAATCTTATATATTGAACGAAATGTATCACATAACAAAAGTTATACCAGAAAAAAAGAGTTTAAGATTGATTCACCTAC
The DNA here is from genome assembly GCA_958299815.1 of Sarcophaga carnaria. Taxonomy (NCBI): domain Eukaryota; kingdom Metazoa; phylum Arthropoda; class Insecta; order Diptera; family Sarcophagidae; genus Sarcophaga; species Sarcophaga carnaria. The sequence continues at coordinate 32,236,647 of OY283151.1, forward strand.
CTGACAGGGTAGCTGGTAAAGTCTTAAACTAGTCTGGTATTTTGACTACAATTTTTTGCAGATTTTAAAATACTGTTACGAAAATAGAAAAATCTAGATACTGGTGTTTTGCTTTTACATCAGAATTATAAAAAAAAATTGCAAAAACAAGTAAAGAAAAATATACCAACAAACATCGCAAGAATAAATGGAAACAAAATATACAAACAACAATAAGGAAGCAACGATGTTTACATTTCTAGAGATCCCGAGAAGGCCAAGCCACGAACATTCGCCTTCAAGAGTATTCATCAGACATCGTTGCCATATAAAAGGCAACACAAAGCAGGTAACTGAGTTAGTAAAATTTCAGTCTGTCTTGGGTGAAGACGCGGTTTGTTTGAAGAGAGTAATGGTGGTTTGAAAATCTACTTTACAAAGATCTGTATAACAATTAACTAGGAATAGTTATTGTTTATGCAAAGAGTATAAACAAAGGAATAACAAACAAAGCAAGTGTTGTTGTTTACATCAAGTTGTAACAGTGATACACAGAATTGTGCGAATAATAAAGAACTTTAATTAAAACTAAATACAAATTTATTTTTATTTTAAACGTTTTTATAAGGTAAAAATGTAACAATACGTTTCAAACAGTTCTGTATAAACTGGAACTGTCGTAGACATATTTTTGGTTTTCTTTTCTTTTTAATATATTAAAATCAGGACGTTTGAATATAATTTTTTTACACACATCCTTAACGATAGTGCATTTATCTTCCTATCTGCAGTTATACTCAAAGACTTTTTACAGTTGCAAGTTATTGTTGGCACTTTAAAAGGATGACAGATTTTATACACACTCTGAAAACAATAGAGACCAAGAAATACTTAAATATGTGTGCGTACATGTTTTATATTACTAGGCATTCATATGTCTGACACTGTTCATTTTCCGTATCCATCTACAGACCGGATACGCATATGTGTAATGTGTGATGTTAAATTAAAAATATTTTTCTTACTGCTTTAATAACGAAGCACTTGACTTTTGAATGTTTGCCAAACAATCTTAGAAAATAAATCACTTCCTCAAACATTTTGTTACATACATACACAAGCATTTATACTTAAATTAAATTATTTTAATAAACTTTTATATGAGTAGAGTACATGGAATGTATACAATACGATGACAGTAATTTTCTTAACTAGATTATAAAAATAAACTGTGATAGATGTGATCTTCTAAATTAATTTCTAGGATTATGGCCTTAAACCTATCAAGTGGTGTTTGTATATAAATTATTAATTATATTTACTTAACTAAGCTTTATTTAATTATTGTATTATTTTAAAAGTATCTCCTTTTTTATATGATCTGATAAACACATCAGAAAAGGACACACAAAAATTGCACAGAAATGCACTGTATTTCATTTATTTTCTTGCATGACTAGCACTTTCATTCGAGTATAAGCATCATATTTTTTATTTAACAACAATTAAACTTGTTACCTCCCCTGCAGAAATTTTGTTCAACACCTCTTTAATAACTTTTTGAAAATAAATTTCCACAATAATCCTTTATGAAGTGTATTTAAGTAGTAACAATAACTTTTTTATTGTTGCCTTCAATGTCGGTAGAAATAAACGAATATCTGAGTGTAAATATATAATTTATTTCCCCTAATATTCCTCTATTGTTAAACATTTTATGGCGTAAACAATAACACTTGCTTGAAGCACAACAACCAGCAAACATTTCAATTTGCTACATAGTCAGACTCTGGCGTTTATTTCTCTTTTATGCAAGAAGTTCTACTATTTGCAACAATTATACTCACATACAAACATGCTTTATTGTTTATTATGATTGTGTGTTTAACTACTTTATGGTACATTAAAGGCTATAGTTGCTGTCGGTTAATTAGAAGTATTCTTTAACAAAGCATTTAAATGGGGCTTGTGGAAAGCAATACTTTATTGCTGAATCCTTGAAACTCCATATTTTTAACTTTTAAAAAACAATGAACTTATTTACAAATTATCGCACTGCGTAATGCAACAACAAACGCTAGCATACAAAAATGGCAAACAAGTAATAAAAATACAACAAAAACCACAAGAATAAATGCAAACAAAATACATAAACAACAATAATGAAACAACGATGTTTACATTTATAGCGAGCTCGAGAAGGCGAAGCCACGAACATTCGATTTCAAGAACCTTCATCAGATTGTTTACGTTGTCATATAAAAGTTGTCAGTCACTATTGTGTGAAGACGCAGTGTGTTTGAAGAGAGTAAGTGATCTCCGTTACAAAGATCGGTCGAACAATTGACTACATAGTAATTGTTATTATTTATGCAAAGGATGTAAACAGATTAATAACAAAAAACAATTGTTGTTGTTTACATAAAGTTATGAACAGTGGCATACAGAATTGTGCGAATATTAAACAATTTTAATTAAAACTAAATACGAATACTTACTTACTTAATTGGTCATTACAACCCTTTTTGAGACACTTTTAAATTTTATTTACTTTTGGAGTTTTTGCCATAAATCTGCTGAGAGAAAGTCGCCAAAGAAATATTCTTTAATGTATCGTTTTTTTTGGAAATGTCTGACATAGAGTTTGGTCTGTGGCCTCATGTCTAGTAAGCCAACACACTATCTACTAGACTACGACTTCCATTCGCATACAATTCTGTAATTGGAATAAGTTTTGGAAGGAATCATAAGCTGTTACTGGAGTCAATTATTTCATTAAAAACAGAATTCTTATTGAGTAAGAAATGATTTTTAATCAAACGAAATTAAATATTCTTAGTAACTCGATCAAAAAATTTATTTGGTTAAACTTTTGAACATACTGCAGTAAAGTGTTTTATATGAATTAAATAATTGTTACTATTTAGAGAAACACAACTGTAAGCATTAGTGCTATTGAGTGGCGAACAGTTTTATTTCAAGAGAGAAAACAGAAATGGTCTCATAAAATAAGTTTATAGTTCGTTTATGTTTATGTTTCATAATTAAGTATTTATCCAGCACATATGCAAGTTTTTATACTTAATACCAATCTAAGGAAAAAAAACTGCTGAATTCTGTCTGTGATAATATTACAAGCATTAACAATAAATAAGAAAAATCCTTTTAAAATTTTCTTTCCTTGTAAAGAAAATTACATTTTTACCAATTCCGAGAACATTGCAATGAATTTGAATTTTAATTTTTATGTAATTTCCTGTGATTACAATATTTAATTCATTTATTTGCATTTGTGTTACTCTTTGGGTCGTTATTTTGCAATATTCATTCAAATAATTATAAAATTTTATGGAAATTCATTGTCAATTAGGCATTTACAAACGTACCAATTGATTTAAAATCAAATTAAAATTTATGTTTAGAACCGCCAACAAAAGGGAGGAGGCAGGAAAGCTTTTTTAAATATTGTATGATAATGATGACGCTGCCACTAATGTCAATGACTGTATGTTTAATTTCATTAAATCGTTAAACGACAAACTCAATAGTGGCCGTTTATAAGGCTGACAAGAAATTTGACAGAAACAAATGAAATGTTTACAAATGTACGCATAAAAATTTAAATTCTTACACTTGTTATTTTGTTTTGCAACATTTTATAATATTTACGGTGTACATTATTTATTTTTGATTTATGGAGTGTTGAGAAATGATTTCCTTCGGGTAATATTAGCAGCAATGGCGAATAAAATTAAAAACAGAAGCGAAAAATATGAAAAATACTAAATAAAAGAAACAGAATTTTTTTTAAAAGATTTAATCCTTAGTCAACAAAAGAAATTGTTGATTCGAATTGAAATATTTAACTCGACTTGAATATTTAAAATGTGTATCTAAATAAACAACCACCATAATATATGCGTGCTATTTAATGTGTATTTCATATTACTCATACCACCTGTACTGATATTGGTAAATATTAGCGAAGTAAAAAAAATATATGTGACGTGTGAGTGATATTTAAAATGTATTCCGTATTACTCATACCACCCAGGCGGACTTTGGTGTAATATAGAGATGAGCGATCCAGTGATTTTTGAAGAACGTTGTTCTCAGTGAACGTGATTTGTTAATCACTGTTCTTCAAAACAGTGATTGTGATCACAGTATTACAATATGTATGTATGACAATAACGTATTTTATTAAGTCGTAAGAAAGAAACAACTGGATACATACTACGAAAAGACTACTAAACAAAATCAAAGTGGTGTCATCAATGTTATTATTTTTAATGTAATTTTTTTTTATATGAAGTTTGACAAGTAAGTTTCACAGAAAGTTCATGTATAAAAGACAAAAGTAAATAATCAGCATCATCTAATAGTAATTCTGCCTCGCTCAAAGTAAAATGAAATAAATTTTAGTATGTAACAATTTTGAAAGAACGACATTATTAGTGACTGTTATTTGGCAATTTCAATCACTGTAGTTACCAGTGAATTCTCAATCACCGTGATTAAATCACAGTTTTGAAATTATCTCTCATCTCTAGTGTAATATAAGCGATGACAAAAACAACCTATATGAGGGCGTTAGTGAAAGATCTAAAAATACACTGTAAGAAATGTTGACTAAATTACAATTTATATGACTTATTTAAAGTTTCTAACAAAATATATGTTGATTGGCTTTTAGATAATACATATGAAATGTTACATAAAGAACATTCAAAATAATAAATATAGCCTATTAAACAAAACTTTTTGATTTTAATTATAAATTTAAAAAACTTTATTGCACATAATTTTCCATTTCTACCTGTGCATTTGAAGAAAATAATTAAAATTTACTCTTTACATATGTACGTATGTAAATTTATGTTGCTAAGCGACAAATAAATGAAAGAACGTAAGAATTCAGGTGAATTCTTTCTACACAATTGTTCTATGGTTTAAGCAGTACTGCTGTATATACTCAAGATCTCTTTAATAATTGAAATGTCATAAAATTTTTTTTAACTTGAATTTCAAACTGTAAATTCTAAATTTAAAAATGCAACACAACAAAAACGGTTTGAAATTTGACGTTACTGGCCTCACAGTACCCCTCACAGTACTTTTTCAAGTGTATGGGGTCGTATCTCGGCAATGGCCTTCAAATAGTCAATTGCCTCTGGTTTGTCGGAATAACACTTTTCTTTATCAGTACCCTTCAGAAAATAGTCCAAGGATATCAAATTGCAGCTTCTTAGCGGCCAATTGATCATCATCACTATTTCGGCTAATTAAGCGGCCATTACACGTTTGACGCAATAAATCGATTGTTACAGGAGAAGTGTGGTAAGTTTCACAATCCTGTTGAAACCAAACATCGTTCACATCAATACCATGAAGAGGGGGTACAAAAAGATCGGTTATCATCTTGCGATAGGCGTAATGGTTACGCCGTCATCATTTTCAAAGAAATATGGGCCATTGACGCCTCCGCTCCACAAGCTGCACCAAACAGGTAGTCGTTATTGGGTATTGTAAGACAACATATGGGTGTTCTGAGCCCCAAATCCAGCAATTTTGCTTATTAACATACTCATCACGATGAAAATGAGCATCAACCGAAAAGATGATATCATCGTGCAGTTTCTCATTTTCCCCTCTTATCCAATAAATCCCACAGTTGCTCAAGCGTTGATCTATTCATTACGTTCAATGCAGATAAAAGATTGAATTTTGTGACAGAATAGAATGACATAAGTATTCCAGCTTCGAAATAATCGTTGAATCAAATTTAAACCGATAGATGGCCCACCCGATATAATAGTACAGAAAAAAAATTTACTTATATTTTCTATAATTTTGCCATTTCAAATATTTCTTTTTATTATTGTTGTATTATTAATAACAATAATAACTCTTATAAAACTTATTTATAACTCTTTTGGCGTGCAGAAAAATTAATAATATTTTGAAAGATTATCATGATAGTCCTTCCCTGTAAAAGAAATCATTTTTTGTACTTTTATTTTTTTCTGTGTAAAGGAGTTCCTGTTATTGCTCTCAGTCATCATTGGCTTCATTTCATTGTCTTGATAATTACGGTGCTCATTATTGCCAACAATAGTTCGAAGGAATGGAACTGAAATTGCATCTGGCTGTACAACAATAAAAACAATAACAATTATTATTGCTAGCAGTAGTTAAATATAAAATAATAGGATAATAAAAATACAAGAAATAGTTTCTTTCATTTCTTTTCTTTCTTATTTTCCTTCTTTTTAGTGCAGTTTTGTTTTAGTATTTTAATGACTTTGTTAATGGACGAAAATTGCTGCCATAGCAATACAAGTGCTATTTGTTTGCTTTTGACTCCTTTTTTTTGCAGTTGTCGCCTCTGTTGTGGTTAAGTAAACTTCAAAAAGGAAGATGATAAAGATTTTGCTAGGAAAGTTAAACTTCTTCTTGGTTTTTATAAAATTGATATTTAAGATTTTTCCCAGAGTTTTCCTTATTTCAAATGGCACTGTTAACTTTTATAAGAGCTAGAAAATAAAAAAAACAAAAAGAGAAAGAGAAACCAGTAAAATAATAAAAAATAAAATAACGAAAATAATGATTTAAAAAAAGAAAATAAAAACTCCTCATATCTAACAGTGAAACTTTTTTCATATTTCGTACTACGTTCATGTGTACAGCAAATGAGCAAGAAACATTGAGAAGCCTTTTGATTTTTCTTGTCCCTTTCACTTTTTTGTAGATTTTTAGGACTACGAAATTTTTTTCACACTTTTTTGTTTTTGTCTATACTCATATAAAACCCGTAATAGGTAGCATGTTGGCTTATAAGAAGCGAGCCCATGGTTCAAACTCTTGCTCAGATATCTCGAACAAAACGAAGCATAAAAAATATTTATTTTGCCGACTCCATGCAGCAGTTAGCTGACAAAAGTTCTGAGTGTCCATAACAGTTAACAAAAAAACTGTTTTTCGGAATCAATTTTAGACTGTAGGTTTCGCCACTCATGAATAAAATTAATACAGACAACATGGATGGTGTGTGAAGTTACATAATTCGCAATCCTGATTAAAGAGTTATAGCAACCAATTAAGTAAGTTAACAAAATGTTAAAAAATCAGAGGGTCTAGGGTAACTTTAGTCTTGCTTTTAACGTAAAAATGATAATATCGGGTGGGCCATCTATCGACTTAAATTTGATCCATCTGGTATTTCAAATCTGGCGATACTTATGTCATTCTATTCTGTCACAAATTTCAGTATATTATCTCTACTGAATCTAATGAATCGAGAAACTGCACGATGATGTCGGCTTTGCAAAAAGATCATCTTTTCGGATGAAGCTTAGAAAAATTAGGAGTAACTTTTTGGTAAGGTTTGTGGAAAGTAGACGTCATTGGCCCATATTTCTTCGAAAATGAGGACGGCGAAAACATTACGATCAATAGAGACACCTATCGCACCATGATAATCGATTTTTTTGTATCTGCTCTTCATGGTATTGATGTGAACGATGTTTGGTTTCAACAGGATGGTGCAACTTGCCACACATATCATGCCGCAATCGATTTAAGCGTGAAGCGTTTAATGGCCGTTTAATTAGCCGAAATGATGATGTCAAAAAAAAAAAGCGAAGATTTGACAACGCTGGACTTTTCTGTGTGGCGCCGTTAGAAAAGTGTTATGCCAACAAACGAGAGACAATTCAGTATTTGAAGGCTAACATTCGTGATTCAATTGTCGAAATACGACTCCATACACTTGAAAAAGTGCACGAAAATTGGTCCGATCGAATGATGTGATGTCAGCCGCTGCAGCCATATAAATGAAATAATATTCCGTTTCCATTGTACTTCACACCCAAAAATTAAATTTGCCAAAATTTCAAACCGTTCCTGTTTTATTGCATTTTATAATACAAACTTTTAAATGGCCCACCCTTTAGTGTGACTTGAATTCATCGTATGAAATTCAGCTGAAGGAACGTGAGAAATTAAATAAAAAACAACATTGCCCTTGCATAGATATCATGAGTAGAGTTGAATGCATTGCAAATTAAATCAAAATTTTTTCAAAAATGAACGTCAGGAATCGTAGAATTTCGACTACTTTACAGACTCTACGTAATTTAAGTTAAACACACCATATTTTTAATTTTAAAGTAGAAAACAAAATGATCAAACTCCTTATAAATTTATTTGACGCAATTTAAAATCTTATCGCCTAGAATCATCTAAAGATGTTCAAAAGAATTGAATGACATTTTAATGGAATTTAATAAATTTTGCATATTAGAAGAAAGATTAAATATAAAATATACATACATATAGAATAATTTCAATGCAATGTTATAATAATGTTCCTTTAAAATAAATTTCTTATTAATTATAATGTCAGATTTATAATAACAACTCATGTTGACTCAATTTAAATCTAAGCCAGTTTAATTTAAATATAAAATTATGACATATTTATGACTTATAAAACATATGAGAGAGTGTATAAATGTATATAGCCATTGTATTAAAACTCATTTTTGCTATTAAAATGAACGTGTCCTTAATGAGCATTTATAGGATTAAATATGTATTATAATTAATATGTTAAACAAAAACACAATCTCTCTCGCATATATGGTAGGCTGAGTCGCAACATAATTTCGTAGAATATTTTATATGTTTACACAAGAACTTTAATCGTGCTTTTATATTAAAATGTCGTAGATAGATTTAATTACTTTTTTAATATAGAATTGAACATAATAACAGTATAAAATAAAACCCAGTAACTTCATTCATGACATTATTTTATATAAACGGATAATAAAACTTTTCTTTTCCGTTTAATTCAATCTGCTGTTCGCTTCTCTTCATTATTCACACTTACCAGCGAATTTTATTTCACTTTTAAATCTTTTTGATCTTAAAACCCTTATGGCATTTAATTGGTGTTTTATTTAAGCTAATGAACAGGCCGTTCATGAATATAATCGGGAAAATTTTAAGTAAAGGCAACCTAGTAGTCATTGCCTCCGTCAACAAGTAATGGGAAAAGTAAAGCTTGCATATGGAGTTTATTGACCCAGAGAATATTTCGGAAATGCAACTAAAATTATTCGAAGTAGTTAATGAGCAGTTTACATAACATAGTTGGTCATTACAACCATTCAGTCAGCATTGCAAAACCTAGCTTCTCAAGCCACTTATGTTGTGTGCGTTAATTTTATACAACAGTTCCATGACCTACAGTTTAAAGTCAACTCCTAACGGCTGATTTTTGTGGAGGTTTTCATGGCAATTTTATTTACTCTCAGAGTTTTTGCCAGAAATATTCTTTCATATTTTGTTTTGTTTGAGATGTTTGACCTGGGGTTTGAACCGTGGCCTTACGTCTAATCCAACACACTACCTATTAGGCTAACAAAAACAAAATAATATCAATAACGATACCAATTTTTTATTTCGTTTTACTATCCATGTTTATTGCGTTCTTTTCATTCTATTTATTTCTCGTTTTCAGATTCTCTTCATCGTTGTAATATTTATTATTTGCATTTATTTGAGACAAATGCGATATTATTTGTTAAAAGAAGAATAACTTAATAAAACAATGTCTCAATTGTTTTTGCCTTGAAACCAGGTCAACCTCATGGATGTGAATACATTTACATTAAAGTGAAGGAGGAGTTTTCCTATTTTATTTATTTACATTTCGCCAACAACAACATATTGTTGCTTGGCCTGTAATTTGTGTTATATTTTCGAAGTGATTTCTTTCATTTCACAATCAGTTTGTAAATCTTTTCGTTGTTTTTTCGGTTTTCGTTTCATTCACAAGATGAAATTAATGACAACATTCACTTTCAATTGATTGTAGCGATTTATTATTTCGTTGCGGTTCAACAGAATAGTTCTTTATTGGCAGGCAAAACAAAATTGAAAAGAAATTTAATCTCAGATCGAACTTCGTTTGAAATATTTGGTTAAAAAAATATGTTTGTTACATGCAAAGCAGGGATATGTATTGTAAAATCAACGAAATTTGTTTAAACAAAAAATAGAGTACAAAACAGTAGGCGTTATAAAAATAAAAGATTAGAGTCACACAAATGGTGTCAGATATCTGGCCGGAGTAAAGAGGTGAAAAATAAAAAGAATTGGTTTACGCGAGTGAATCTTTATAAGGCTTAGATTGAATCAACTTTCAACGAGTTTTCTATTCAGAGTTCTTGAAATTTTGGCTTAGAGTAGAGGATCAGTTTCTAGTACATGGCTGTCTAGTAAAAAAATGAATGAATGAAATGAAACCATATATGGTCATAGGCTTATCACGTCACTATAAAATTCTTGGTATTATTACCTACACTTCTCTCTATAAAATCGCAAAGAAATTTTTTAATATTCATAACTTTAGATTGCAAAGAAGGAGAAGATATAATCTGGTCAAGGAATTTGCTGGAAAACAAATTTTTACATACGTAAAGTAAACGTAACAAAAATAAGGCCTATATCCATTGCTTACGGTTGATAACAATTTCATAATCCTCATGATTTTTAACGACCCATGATGATCGCCGTAGTCTAGTAGATAGTGTGTTGTTTTATAAAACTTGAGGTTTCGTTTCTAATATCAGGTCGGACATCTTCAGCAAAGCGAAATATAAAATATATTTCTTCGACGACTGCCTCTCAGCAGACTTCTGGCATTAACTTCGAAAAGTCAAAAAATCCTTTGTTCGTTGTTGACTTTAAGCTGTAGGTCCCGCCACTGAGGTACAAAAGTAACACACAACATAAGTAGTGTGAGAAGCTAGGTTGTAATACTGACTGAAGGATAATTATGTATGTATATATGTACCACTCATGATGTGTGAGAAGCTAGGTTGTAATACTGATTGAAGGATAATTATGTGTGTATATATGTATGTATGTATGTATGTAAAGGATGTACTTTACGTTCTACGTTATAATCTATGGTTTTCGGAAACTTACTTAGTTAAACTCAAGATATACTGTGAATGATGTCTAGTGAATCAGTGTAGTTCGATACCTTACTACTATTAATGAGCAGTATTGCCCTCTCTTTTCGTAGATGATAAGCCTCAACATAGAATTTACAGGCACTTGTCTATAGATTACAGTTGTATTTAATTTTTGGTTGAAAAGTAAGAAGATCCGATGAAATGAACTATACTAGATAGGTTCTATCTACGCTAAAATGCATATTTCACTCAACATTAAATTTCCATACATAAGAAGTATTTCTGATTGCCTTATACTTACACCAACCAGTGTACTCCGCTACATAAACAAAACACCAAACAGACAGACTGTAAATTACAAATATTTTCAGCAAATTGTTTTTCTCAAATTAACATTATTTTTGAGAACAAAAGAAGAAGGAAAAACTCATTAACACTTTTAGCCGCGATTTTTATAAATATTATTTGCTTTTAGAACAGACAATAAATTTTACAAAAAAAAAAAAATGTAAAAATTCGAAAAGAATATTAAAAAGGGTCTGCAATATTTTAGGTCAGCGGTGTCTAGGTCATGCACGCACTAATGCTTTGCTTTTATAAACTTTTTATTCTTCTTCTTTCTAATATTTTTCTGCTGTTAAGTGGGTCAGACAAAAAATAAAAATTGGGTTGTGGGAAAAGACACAGTGAAGAAAAGGTTTAATTAAGAAAATTATTTCAATTTAAGGAACATTATTATTTGAATAACAAAAGAAATAATTAAATTATTAACACCTACAAAGAGAGAGAGAAGTGCTTATGATTATTATTATATGGAAGTAATATACAGAGAGGTCTTGGACTGTAATCGTAAAGAAGCATTATATGATTAGTATCACTTAAATAAGGAGCAGAAACAGAATATTTAATACCTTTCTTACATTAATTTTTTCTTTCGAATATTATTTACTCATGTAATCGTTAAACTAGAGTAAGGTTTTACAAAGACCCTATTAAGCACTGATGCAGGAGGCTGGAGATTATACGATAGAAAAGTCTTACGTCAGATCTTCGGTCCATTGCGAGTTGGAGATGATCCAACAGTGAGCTGCATGAGCTACTCAACGACATAGACGTTGTGTCGTTCGAATGGAGGAGGATCCTCCGGCCTGACGGATATTTAATGGGGGGTCTGCGAAAGTCGGCGAAGAGGACGACATTGTTTGCTTTGGTAGGACCAAATCGAGGAAGCCCTGTCATCGATTGGTGTGACCAACTGGTGTAGGCGCGTAGAAGCAGAGGCGCCTGGAAGGATGTGTTACGGCAGGCCGAAATCCGTTAATCGATTTGTTAATGGCCAAATAAGTAAAGTAAGTAAGTAAGGTTTTACATTTCCATTTAACAATTTTCTTTATTATTTAATGTCACAATTTTACTCCCAATTCGATATTATAGCAGAACTAATTCCTTTAACTTAAAAATTGCATTTACTTTGCTTTCAGAGCATGATTTATTTACAGATAAAAATATAATGTCGTTGCTGAAAAAAAGTTGGGTTACTGACTTCTAAAGTTACTTGCCACTTTCAATTAAGAATTAAAAAAAGTCCACTACTCTCTGTACCATGCACAGGGAGTACCCACCATGAGTACTCAATTATAATAAAAAAAAAATAAATTCATAATGCTTTTGTAAATATTTTTATTAATAATTCTTATTAAAATGTTTTCAAGTCTGCATCTTAATGGCAACGAGCCGTACTGATGAAAAGCTTTACGCTAGTGAGGGAAAGAGGGAAAAAGAAATACTGAAAGTAAATCGTAAGTAATATGCTGTTAGTGCTTGAGATCTTAATTTTAATTTGAACTATTTTCAATGACCATAAAATAATAGAAAATGGCAACATTTTACACATAAATTATGGCTTAAAATGTTTATCCATGTCTAAGGGTATGAATATGTTTAAACTCTCTTCCATAAGCAGGTGAAATGGTGTTTTCTCTATTTTCATGGAGCTCAAATTTTCCATAGCAAAAGCAAGAGTTGAATATTTTTTTTTCTATTATCGTGTACTTAAATTACAGCGAAAGAAAGAGAGCGTCAGTAATATTCCGGATTATAGATGAAAGCACAACTAAGCAAATAAGAAATACGAAGTGAAAAACTTAAAAACTAAACTTTATTGTTGCTTTTTTATAACTGCTATAGTCGTTCATCTTATAGCGCTGGAATTGGTATTTGAAAGTTGAGTTCCAGTTTTACTGAATTTTTTTTTCTAAGTTAAAACAATCTTTAAACACAAAATTGCGAATGTGGATAAACGTTAAACTAGTGCATAGAATAATAATTATTAGGGGTCTATGGGTTCGCTGTCATCGATACATACATACATATCTGGTTACTACAACCCTTCAGTCAGGATTACAACCTCGCCTCACACACCATATATGTTGCGAGTGTTAATTTGATACAAAAGCGACTCCAAACGACAAATTTTTTAAAGAAACTTTTCATGGCAATTTTATTTTACTCTCAGAGTTTAAGACAGAAATCTGCTGAGAGGAACTAGCCGAAGAAATATTTTTTCATATTTCGTTTAGAAGGAGATGTCTGATAAGTCAACACACTACCTACTACACTACTGCTTATCATTACCGTAAAAGGGAGGGTAAAGGTGCTCAGTAATAATAGTAGGTTATCGAACCTACGGATTTACTAGACTTCCTTCAACGTATATTTTGAGTTTCTCGTAGACCGTTAAGTTCGTCCTTTATATGCATAAATACATGATTGCGACCTAGCTTCTCACACCACTCATGTTATGTACGTTAATTTTTTACACGAGTAAAATTTAAAGTCGTCTTCGATCGGCAGATTTTTGCGAAACTTTTTCGTGGCAATTTTATTTACTCTCAGAGTGTTTGCCAGAAATCTGATGGCTTTCCCCGAAAACCATTTAAATATAATTTTTATTCCTACATCCATATTTGAAATCTTTCTTACATTTAGCTGTGCACAAACTGTTGTAAAGATTCATCACAAAAAAATTGCTACATTTGATAACTATTCTCTTCTTGTAAAGCCACATGCATTATTTGCTTATATTCCCTCGAAGCCGCAAACGTTAAATGTTTATTTCGTGTTTCTTACGTTAACAGACTCCATTTCACATATTTTTTTGTTGGGTATTTTGTATAGAATTATTCTTTAAGAATGGAAGTATAAAGAAAATCTCGTTGAAAAAACTTCAAATTTTAAAATTCTATGAAAAAACAGGACAGTAAAATAGTTCTTATAGGGACCAAAACTAGAAAACAATGTAACAATTTCGGTAATTGAATACATTTTTATTAATGAAGCAGAAATATATCTTAAGACTCTGTTATATTTGTGTTAAACGATGTTAAATTATCGTTGACGAAAGAAATCAATCAACAATGGCCCGTACTGTACATTGTTTTTTCATTCTTAAATTTGTTTAATAAGTACCACATATTTCTTGACAAAGAACTCCCATATTCAGCAAAGCATACCACATGCAAAATATTCATTTCTGTCCTTCAAAAAAATATGCCAGAAAATGGCAAAACCTTTGTCATATTCCATGTAACATGCCAGAGTCATAAAGTGGAAGGCTATGAAGAATGTTGTGATACCAAGTGAGGCAAATAATATTTTACGTGTTTTTGTCAACATCGTAAATAATGCTTCTTCTCTGTCTTGCATTTACTTAAAGAAAAAAAGAAAAAACAAAAGAAAATTTAATACAATTGTCTGTTTACATATGTGACAGCAACATACGAGTACATTTCATTATTGCTGACAGCATTGCTTTTGCTATGTATGTAGGAGTATCTTCTACAAAATTCGTTAATTTTTTCGATGGAACATGTTGTAGATACATTTCATTTAAATCAGCAAAGTAAAGATTCCAGTCATCGAATACAGAAAAGTTATTCAAATAGCAAAATTATTTGAAAAAAAGGAAAACGTATCATAGATACAGACATCTAGTGTAGCAATGGAAATAAATTAACTTGAATAGTAAGTCGGCATAGTCTAGTAGGCAGTGTGTTGGCTTATTAGAAACAATATGGGTGGTGTGAAAAGATATGTTGTAATCCTCACTGAATGGTTGTAAAAACCAATTATGTATGTTATATATTTAATATTGCTAACTAATTAAACTATTAGGATATGCTGGATTTCTCTGTTATTTTATTCAACCCCTTTAAGACCTAAGTTGACCTGAAAGTCTTATGTAGAGAATGAAGAAAGCCCAGATATTGGCACATTGGAGGCTTGCACAGGAATCCAGTAAACTTAGCCCTTGAATTATACATCGGATGTAAACCATTGAAGTCGCCGTAGTCTAGTAGGTAGTGTATTGGCTTATTAGAAACAACATGGGTGGTGTGAGAAGATAGTTTGATAAGGCCACGGTTCAACCCCCAGGTCAGATATTAAAACGAAAAAATGCCGCATTTCTTCTGTGACTCCCTCTCAGCAGATTCAGGTAAAAATTCTGAGAGTAAATAAAATTGCCATGAAAAAGTTTCTAAAAAATCTGTCGTTCGGAATCGACTATAAAACTGTAGGTCCCACCACTCATATAAAAAATTAACGCACACAACATGTGTGGTGTGAGAAACTAGGTCGTAATCCTGACTGAAGGTTTGTAATGACCAATTATGTATGTATGTGCCCTAAAGGTCTTATGTAGAGAATGAAGAAAGGCCAGATATTGGAACATTGGAGGCTTGCAGGAGGAGGCCAATAGTGACCTATGGACTATTTTCTGGTAGACAAAACAAATCTACACACACATCAAATGGAGTTGGACAAGCTATAGAGGCTTGGCAGTGTTGGTATAACAGAACCGCTGGAAACTTTGTTGCATTTAAATGTTCGCCACATATGTTAGTGAATACCAGAGCTTTAGAGCGGATGGTTAGGATAATGGCAGACAATTCCAATAAGGTATTCTTCAGAAGGATTTATTAAGTGGACGATAGCTTGCTATTTAGTATCCTGTGGCTAGAAGCAACAGACTCTATGATTTTGAGAAATTGTTTGCAACCACACTTGATAACAAAATTGAATAGAGTGATCTAGAGGTTATATTAGGGACGGCTAGGCGTAGCTAAATCAACTAGGCCAAATAAATATGGTTAACGTCTGCTGGATCCCACCTAATTAGAGAATTCACGACAATGCTCAGGCAGATAACATTGATAGTAGAGGAGTTTCCACACCTCTAACGGGACCACAAGTTTTTTCTTGGAGTATGAAGAAATGTATTGAAAGATACATTTTGCAAAAGGCAAGATCAAGAGAAAATCAAACAAAACAAAGTTGTCGTGATCTTAATTTTCGTTGGACAATTACAATGAGAAGGAAATTGGATCCTGCATCAGAAGCAATCTAATGGTAGTAAATGATATTTTGCCAGGACTCTGTAAACGCTAGTAAATTTTTTCAGAATGGGGACAATATACAGATTCTGTGATGATAAAAGTGAATCATGAGAATACATACTTGGAACTTAAGAAGCATTAATACCGAAGGCATAAAATTTACTAAAACAATAGAAGAATTATTATGGGTATACACTACCTAAATTAAAGGCAATACACAAAATAAGTAGAATAGAACATCCACAGTATTCATTGGTAAAATAATAAAAATGTTACCTTAAATCTTTTAATATATTGTACTTTGTGAACGTAGAACTTGTGACAAATTTCACATATTTGTCATAAAATGCGTATAAAATGTTTAAAAAATTTTATCAAAACGTTTCTGTTTCTGCTGAAGTGAAAAAACGTGACGTTGTTGCGTGTTAAGACTTTCTTTTTTTACTAACAAAACGTTTAAGTACTTTATTCCTTTCAGTTTCCAAATACTTAAGAACTACTTGCCTTGAGATGCGACATTTATCGCTATTTATGGCTGCTATTTATAAATAATAAAGGAGTCCCAATTAGTAAATAGCTCAGTGAGTGAGAGAATAGGTGAGCGTAGCTTATTAATGCAAATGTATGGAATATGTAACCCTTTCACGCGCTTTCCTTCTTCAATTTTTTATTTTCGTACAATATTTATTTGCTTTTTATTATTGGCATCTTGTCATGCATTTTTAATGAGAAAATATTAACAAAAAATGAACAGAAAGCATAGAAGGGTAGTAATAAAAGCTGAAAGAAAAATGTTGGATATTTATCAATAAATTTTGTCAATCGATTCATATCTGTGTGGGCTTCTAATAGGTAAACGTAATAAAATGACTTTACGATGTCATAAAAATGAAAACAAACACTGGAACAAATTTCTTTAAGTACACCAATAAATAATGGTTTTTTATTTTTCTAATTTCGAACATAAAAATGAGTACGCCATATACTTGATGAATTTGAAATATTTCTCCAATCTTTTATAAATAAAAAAATAGAAAATAAGCTTGCAACTGTCTGTGTGTTAATAGAGAATTCGAATGCGTATATAACATTTTTTTGAATTTTAAAAACTCTGTTTCTCTAAAAGTGGATTTTATATCTATATATTCTATATATATTATATTCTGAAATATCCACTAGAGGTTTTTTCTCATATCTACCCCTAATGCCAGCAACTGCATACCTGTTTAGATACATAAAAACAAATAAAAATCAAATAATTTTGCACGTTTATTCCATAAGATTTTAGAGTTTTCAATAAGATTAAAATTATGAGCACGGAAGCTGGCAATATATGGTGGCCAATTTGACAGACCAAATTGTACCGTCTTTGCTTATTAAGTTGTCCTACTTTCATTGGGTATTTCTGCATTATCTTCAGCTTCTCTTTCCAGTAACTGGATTTGTATGACATCGTTAACAAGGACCTAATTATCTTCTAACACTTGAAGCTTCTTATGATTAAGAGCTCTTATAAGTCGCGGTGTAATTCATTATCTACCACTATTTTTTTGCTGCACCAAAGCGTAACACAGAAGACGCCGTAATATAGTAAGTAGCGTATTGGCGTGAGGCCTCGGTTCGAACCCCAGATCAGACATCCTCAGTAAAACGAAAGATGAAAAGAAATATATTTTTGCCAATTTTCTACCATCAGATTTCTGGCAGAAACTCTGAGACAAAATAGAAATTGCCATGAATCTGTCGTTCGGAGTCAACTATAAACTGTAGGTCCCGCCAGTCATGTATCAAATTAACACACATAACATAAGTGGTGTGAAAAGTTAGTTCGTAATCCTGTTTGAAGGGTTGTAATGACCACTTATGAATGTAAACCGCAACATAATATTTTTTTGGTAAATTTTTATTTTTTTAATCACTTGCCAACACGAAGCAATTCAATCAAGTCCCTTATTGTAGATATCCATACATGAAACCAGAGACAGAATTCATGTCTTTAATAAAACTCCCATTATTTGAAGTAGTGATGCAAATGAAACCAATCAAAATAGGCTCAAATGAAAGCAATATAGAAATAAATTTAGAAACATTTGAATTCCCATATAAAATGCGTTTGCATACTCAGCTATGCTTGCTGTTAACATAAATGTTAAATGAAAAATCTTGCCTTATTCATGCAGTTCACATTATCTGTATTAAAAGCCTAATAAATAAATATTTTTGGAAGTTCATATCATTACTGTATTTGAATATAAAATAACGAATTTATTGATAAAATATATAGATTCCTATGCAGTAAAATAGTAGAGTTATTGTATTTAAAAAAATTTCTTTTAATTAAAATTCCAAAATGTTTTTATCATTATCGTTTCTATATTTTATTTTTATTTTTTCTTATAAAATACATGCCATTTGATTACTTTCCAAATTCATTTATTCTTATTTACATTTTAAAACCATAAATTTTTACGTTGCCTATGGTACCCATGTATGATTACAGCATTTTATGGGTATTACTTCCTATGATTTAATGCATGCATTTTTTCATTATTTTTATTTCTAAATCGATTATTATTGTAAATATTTTTTTCAGATTTCAAATATTTTTATTTCATTTTCATTTACAAACAAAATTTTTCATTTGTTTACATTTAAAGCCGTAAATATTTCATTTCTATTGTATCTACTGGTTACTGTTGGTATCTAAGCATGTTTGTTGTTATTTTCTACTAAAACAACAACAAAATTTAACCATATTTATGTTATCTTATTGCCTTTTAAATAACCCTTCCAATAGCATACACAAAAAACAACTGGAAAAAGTAAATTTTTGATTTGATTTCATAGAAAATTTATTACAAAAAAATTCAATTTTTTTGGATTTAAAAAAGGAATAAAACTTTTTCTTTTGTATTTGCAAAGTTTCAGTATATTTTCGATGGAAACTGTAATAAAATTGAAATTTTTATCTACTTTATTGGCATATTGATTGAAAAACCTTTTGGAATAATTTAAAATCACAATTTTCAATTTATTTCCTTGTCTTACATATTCCGTTTAATCAACCCGCTAATCTTACAATTTAGCCTTAAAAATTTGCCAAAGAACTCCACTTAAATAAAGAAAAAAAATTGTCTCAGTTTTCATTTTGGCTTTATTGGGTTTTTGAAGAGCCTTTCGTTTTATCTTAAGTTTGAAGCACTTTACTTTTTTATAACTTTTTTCTTGCAAACAATACAACTTTAAGATAAAGAAGGTCAAAATGTTAAGAGCAACGTAATCATCAAATGAAATAAAAAAATAAATAAAAACTCAACATCTTCAAAGCAATAGGCTTGGGAAATTTGTCGGAAGTGTTTTGCGCCACTGTAGCAGAGCAAATATTTCTAAAACATCAAAACAATAAAATTTTATTGACTTTTTTTCTCCTTTTTCAATTTTCAAGTGGAATTCTTTATTAGCAATGACCTTTAAATAAAAGAAAAAATGAAATCATAACAGGGCTAATTGTCAGGAAGAAAAAAAAAAAAAAAAATTCACATCAAATTTTTATCACAATGTAAACTACAATCGAAATGTTTTATATTTTATTCCGGCATTAAATAAAGAAACGTTTAAATGTAATCTTTTGTGAATAAAAAAATTTTGTATTAAATTTTCTTGTTTTGAGAAAGCAGATTAAATTTCTATAACAAGGAGATTTCACATGACTATTATTGGTAGCATCTTATATTAGTATGTAGTAGTAGTAGTAAGTAGTTTTGACACTAACAATATTCTTCAGAAAGTTAAACACAAAACAAAAAAATACCAAGAGTTGTCATTGACTTAACTAAAACTTAAGATCTATAAAACATTAATTTAAATTTTAAATCAAATTTTTTTCCCAGTTTCATTTTTTGGGAGCACAAGGCATTTCTTTACTGTTTCCATTTCTATTTCTATCTATTTTTGGTTGTATCCGCTAAACAGTTGTGCTGCAAGTCCTAGGACAATGGGGCTACCATCTATCGTTGTTCATTATCTCACTATTTAAACTTTAGATTTATTTTAAAGAAAGGTATTTAATAAATCCCATTATAAATAAAAATTTTTTAAAAACAGACCCGATTAGCACACATAAAATATCAGCATAAAATGTTGCCTTTTTCTGTTTAAATAATATCATCTCTTTTTTTCCTGTGAAATGCTATCCGAAATTATATAAAATATGCAGCATACAAAATGCGAAAAAAAGGCAAAGGGTGGAAGGTTAATTATGAGCAGCAGTTGCAATACTATGAACAAAAGATTATTTTATGTCGCCAGCAGGTAAAAGACCAAAAGTGGCAAAAAGCAAAGTGTACACGCTTGAGCCAACAACAAAAGTCATTTGCATTTTAAAGCAGCTGAAATTGAACAAAAAACTAAAATGTATAATCATACAGCCATACCATGATGAATTCGTATATAAAGTTCATATTTTAATACATTTAAAGGAGTACGGATGAGTTGCACACATTTTTTAAATAAATTCACATCAGAATAATTTTTTTGTAAGTATGAACGATTGTAACTGAAATATTTACAGACCAGTATACTACATACATACATAATTGGGCTTTACAGCCAGGGTTACGACCTAGCTTCTCACACCACTTATAAAGTGCGTGTTAATATAATATATAAGTTTCGGGGCCTACAGTTTAAAGTCGACTCGGAACGACAAAATTCTGAGGAACTTTATCATAGCAAAGTTTCTGCCGAAGAAATATTTTTCATATTTCGTTTTGAGCCAAAACACTACCTAGTAGACTACGGCGACCAGAATACATATATAAAACTGGCCAAGAATTTAATTTTCGAAAATTGTGATAAATTTCAGCATTTTTTTGATTTGGTTTTTTTTTTTTTGATTTTTACAAATTTTATCATATTTTATGTGCAAAATACCGAATTTTATGATATTTGTAGTGCAACCGAAAGGAACTTGGAGACTTTTTGCATTATTACTTACTTAATTACTTACTTAATTAACAGGATTACAACCTCACTTCAACTACTTGTTATGTGTGTTAATTTTATCCATGTGTGTGGGGGACTGCTCTTTAATGTTGACTTTGAACGTCGGATTTTTGAGAAACTTTCAATGGTGGAGATTTTGCCAGAGGACATCTGAGAGGAAGTAGCTGAAGAAATATTTTTCTTATATCGTTTGTTCGAGATGTCTGAACTAGGGGCTGTCGTCTAATAGGCCAAAATAATACGGCTACAGTTCAGTCGGTCTTATGTGAACACGCGGGGCGTTTGAAGAGGGTAATGGTGGTTTGAAGATCTCCGTTACAAAGATTTGCGGAATAATTGTCTAGTAATTGTATGCAAAAGGTGTAAACAGAGGATTAACAAAGAAAAGCAGCTGTTGTTGTTTACATCAAGCTGTGAACTGTGGCACACAGAATTGTGAGAAAAATAAAGAATTTTAAATTTTAGTTTTATTAAAACTAAAAAAGTAACAATATTCTTATTCAGAAAAATTATTTCAAGGAGAGGAAAAGGAGTGAAAGAATAAACAATTATTTGCATATCTGTCTTTTCGTCGTACTCTCCCTTCCATTTATTATCTATTACTGTGTGTAAATGTGCATACAATTTTTTATTTGTCACATAAATATGTATTTAAATCATTTAATAAAATATCGTATTTATAAAAGCATTTATTTGTATCAAATAATTATTAAAATGATTGTAATAACAGCAATTTGATCAGAATAATTTATGAACATATAAATTATGCAAATCTTATTTCGTGATTTATTCATTTATTTATTAATATCATTAATTAGTAATATTATATGCCATTAACTAACGAATACATTTGGCTCTTAAAATACATATGGTTGACATGTTAAATGTTTAAAATAAATGCGTATGTAAATGTTACTCTGAATATTTTTTAGAAAACTTTGAGAGTAAATAAAATTGTTGACTTTAAACGGAATCGACTTTAAACTATAGGTCCTGCCACTTGTGGATAAAATTAACACACACAACATAAATGGTGTTGAGAATCTAAGGAGTAATCCTGACCGCAGGGATGTAATGACCAATTAAGTCAGTAAGTAGTCCATATGTTTTCCAAGATTTATTCCTCTCAAATATAGTTCCCTCTCCACACCTACAGAGCGCGTCTTAGTATGCAATGCATATCTGTGCTCGTTCTGTCTAGGGAACACTAGCCTCTATTAATACATAGATACATAATTGGCTATGACAACCCTTCAGTCAGGATTATGGCCTAGCTTATTAATTTTATACCAGAGTGGCGGGACCTACAGTTTAAAGTCGACTTCGAACGACAGATTTTTGAGAAACTTTTCATGGTAATTTTATTTACTCTCAGAGTTTTTACCAGAGGAAGTCGCTGAAGAAATATTTTTTTTTATATTTCCGTTTTCATGTCAGACCTGGGGTTTGAACTGTGGCCTTACGTCTAATGAGCCAACACACTACCTACTAGACTACGGCAACTTCAAAAAAAGTCGCTCTAATAAGATTTCTTTTAATATGATTTCTTATTTACGACCCAATTTGTACTCTTCTTTTAAAACTGTTGCATGAAATATTAAAATTTGTCGTCCTTTTTACTAGTAATGTCTTCTTCAAGATACCATTTTGCCAATCTCTATATTGCTAATAAAACATTCTATGCAAATCATTGATTTCTTTG
The DNA here is from genome assembly GCA_958299815.1 of Sarcophaga carnaria. NCBI lineage: Eukaryota > Metazoa > Arthropoda > Insecta > Diptera > Sarcophagidae > Sarcophaga > Sarcophaga carnaria. Next base: position 32,259,719 of record OY283151.1, read on the forward strand.
TTTCTTACCTTTTCTTTCTTCCAGTTAGTCTTATAAACAATTGAATTGAACACTGGGGTCGACCTACATTAAATTTTCCTATCTCCCTGACAACAGCCATTATTATTACAATTGAGAGAGATTTCTTTTAAGAGCCAATGTTTAAGGGCTTATGTTTCTATAAATAACATGATGATGACATATAGCATGTGTGATACATTCCTTCAATTTACTTTCGAAAAGTTTAAAAGTTTTTTTTAAAGGAAAATTACAAAAAACAGAGGTGTTTGACACTGTATTAAACATAATAAAAAACAAAATTTTATAAAAAAAAAATTTTTAGCTTAAAGTTTTAAATGATGGATTATGGAAATAAATCAAACAGATATTTAAAATTTAAACTTGACTGTGATTTACATACTATGCAGAGGTATACAGATTTAACTTTTTGAGTAAATACATACACACATAATTGATCATTACAACCCTTGAGTCAGGATTACGATCTAGTTTCTCACACCACCTATTTTGTCTGTATTAATTATTATACGTAAGTGGCGGAACCTACAATTTAAAGTCGATTGCGAAAAACATATTCTTGAGCAACTTTTTCATCGGAATTTTATTTACTCCCAATATATATATGCCGCTCAAATTTTTTAATAGTCTTTTTGTTGAAGATGTCTTAATAGGCATTTAAACTATGTCTGCACGTCTAATAAGACTATACACAACCTACTAGACTATTGATTACTTATTAACGTATACTTAGTTATAATAATAATGGACAACCGCTCTAATTAATTCTACAAATGCGTTTTAAAAGTAGAGCACACTTGGATGGTGAATAAGAAATCTTATCAATAGAGAGTAGACTTCTATGGTCAGAACGAGAGCAGAAATACAATCTATAATAAAACTTAGCTATCTCGACGCTGACGCGCTCTATAAGTATCGAAAGGAAGTATATTTGATGAGGATACATTTTTGAAAACACATGGATTACTTATTGACTTAATTGGTCATTGCAACCCCGCAATAAGGATTACGACTTCTCACACCACTTATGTTGTATGTGTTAGTTTTATTCATAAGCGGCGGGTTTTAGGTTAAAGTCCATTCCGAACGTTAAATTTTTTGAGAAACTTTTCATGGCAATACTATTTACTCTCAAAGTTTTCGCCAGTAATCTGCTGTAAGTCTCCGCGGAAATAGTCTACATATTTCGTTTTGTTGCAGATATCTGACCTGGGGTTTGAACCGTGGCCTCACGTTCGATAAGTTAACACACTATCTACTATACTACGGTGATTACTTTTCAGTAAATAAAGAGTTTAATTAACCTACAATTTCACAAAAAGCTATATTTTTCTGCTTAATAGCTTCATTTTAAAAATAAAACCTATAAATTTGATTACATGTTGTGCTTTAGGCCATCAGGTGAAGCAAAGTATAAGAATAACAGAGATAATAAAATAATTAAAATAAATAAAAACATATAAAATGAAAACAACTGTAATAATATTGTGTAACCTAAGGCAACAAAGAATAAAACAGAAACAGCTAAGAAAGGAGAGGAAAGGTTTTGTTAAAATATTAAGTATTAAAATTTAAATGCCAAATACGATGACTCTTTTAGTGGGTCCCTTAAAATATAATTCTATTTCATCTGGTATTATTTTTTCCCATAGCGGACTTTGAACTGTTAGAAATAAAACTCTCTAGTAAACTGGTATACAAAAGTAGATCACAGTTTTATGAAAAATGTTTGCAAGTCATTACGATTTAATGGCAGTTATGTCAGTAATTTGGATCAATTCCATAATTTACTAATTTACATATTTATAAGCAATTACAGAACGTAACATATAATTATTTTAATACGGTAAAAGTAATAATAAGCGCTTAATGTTAATGAATAAATTTTAATACAATAAAAATTTACACGAAAAAAAATTAAATTTTTATAATCATTTAATTAAATTCATAATCATTTAATTAAATTCATCATTTAATTAAATTAAATTAATGAAATATAATCCAACGATATGTTTTAGAACACAATAATGAAACAAATTGACATTTTTAGTTGTAGCTCAGTTGGTATGAAAATTTTTTAGTACTGGATAGGTTATGATGAACCATCGGTTATTTCGAATATGTCTTTCTATTCTGTCATAAAATTCGGTATATTATCTCCACGGAACGCAATAAATCGATTTACGCAATGCAATTTGAGTAACGTCCGAATTTATTGAAAATTTATTTCCAAGACAAAAACGAAAATTGGTCCATTGGAATGAGGTACTGTGAGGCCAGCGGCGGTAGCCATATGTATGAAATAATATTATATCTCTAACCGGAACAATTGTACTTACTTCACAGCAAAAAAATAATTTTGGCAACATTTCAAATCGTTTTTGTTTTATTGCATTTTTAAATTTAAACTTTTAAATGGCCCACCGTTTATGTTGCTTAATTCTTTGCATTTTTTTAATTTGCTTTACGGATCTTAAAGCATAAACATTCATACGTATGAGCAATATTTTTTGAATACAGCAGCGTATTACATGTAACTCATACGCCTTAGTGTTGAACGCATAATGTACTGAAATCGCATTACGAAAAATACAAATTTCACTGATTTGAGAAAATAATTTTTTTTTTAAATTTTTTTTCTCAAATATATTTTCTGTTTATAAATGAGAAAAATTCTTCTTCATACTCTAAATTTACTTAAAAAAATCATTTAACGCTTTGTAACAACTTTCTCTCCAAAATTGATTCTGTCCTATGCTAATTCGTTTGAGTGATAAAACGTTTCCGGATTTATTGAGCCATTTACGCTATACTGCAGATTTATTGAAAAATGTTCCATAGAATGTTCTTCATGGTTTCATTCTCTTTGAGGCAGAGGCTTCAGTCTGTCCCATCAAGAAGACATAACCAACTGAGGTAACGAAATCTCAGATAATTGATTCGTGGGAGAAAACTTACAAACCACCAATGTTGACCTTTCGTAATTTATAAAAATCTTCTGACCTGGTGCAGGTATGTCAACGACCTTATTCTCTACCTAGTTAAGGGTACAGTAGATCTCTTGACTATGTCCATAAAGTCAGTTGCGGATGCATCGCCTTCAGAAATTTTTAAGCAAAGATGCGGATGTGACACGGAGCCCAGTAAATTACAACTTTGTTCACCACACCGAGCTGTAGAAGGTGATCAAAAGCCTCTTTGACCAGCTAGAATGCCATCGGATACGAAGCTATTACTGTCAATGAGACAAATAGAATTATATCAGCTTGAATAACACGCGGATATTTATTCTCAGATGCAGGATTTCGATATAAGAATACCCCGCTTATAAGCATTGCCTTGCTGGCATTTTCGAAAGTGCTTATAACTGCGGAATACTGTATAAAGAATTTTTAAATTTTGTAGAGATATGAAAGCTCTTACAAAATATTTGTATTATATCCGCTATTTTAATTTTCTATTCTTGTTTTCGGAATATAAATACACAAAGCTTTCTGTTTTTGTATAAACAAAATTAATGTGAACAAAATTTTTGTGAATTTTACTTGGTAGTTAATTACTTGTCACATTAATAATATATGAACCACTTGCGTTGGACGTTTAAAACAATTTACTATCAATTAACATTCTTGCGAAATATTTATTTTGACTTAAGAAATCCTTAAGGGATTATTTTCAATAAGATTAATTTACAAATTTCGTACACTTGATCGCATTAAAGAATTTTATTACTTTTCACTTTCAGCAAGTAAATGTTTTAAGCGAATTAATTTTCATTCTTTCAGTCCAACACATAAACTCATCTTCGCAGTCAGTTAATATTTTAAAGTTAAAAGCCTTATCGTATTAATTTCGTAATTAGAAAGAAGAAACTGAAAATCAAATTCAATTAGAAGATGAATGCTAATGATTTGACTTCATTTATAAAGGGTGAGCCATTTAAAAGTTTAATTTTAAATTTAAAAATGCAATGAAACAAAAACGATTGGAAATTTTGCCAAATTTATTGTTTTTGTCTAGAAGTACAATTGTACCGGTTAGTAATGGAATATTATTTCATTCGTATGGTTGCCGCAGCTCGCTTCACAGTAACTCATTCGATTGGAACAGTTTTTGAGCACTTCTTCGAGTGTATGGGGTCGTATCTCTGCAATCGCATCACGAATATTGGCCTTCCAATGTTAATTGTCTCTGGTTTGTCGGCATAACACTTTCCTTTAACGGCGTCCCACAGAAAAGAGTCTTAAGGTGTCAAAACGCAGCTTCTTGGTGGCCAGTTGACCTCATCATTTCCGCTAATTAAACGGGCATCAAAAGTTTTATGCAATAAATTGATTGTGGGACATGATATGTAACTCAAGTTGCAACATCCCGCTGAAACCAAACATTCTTCACATCAATACTATGACAAGAGGGTACAAAAAATCGCTTAGCATGATGTGATAGGTGTCTCCGTTGACCGTTATTGTTGCGCCGTCCTCATTTTAAAAGAAATATATGCCAATGATGCCTCCGCTCCACAAGACGCACCAAACACTCACTCGTAATCGATGCTTTGGCTTCTGTAAGACCACTTGTGGGTTTTCTAAGCCCCAAATACTGCAATTGTGCTTATTATGAAAATAAGCTTCCTTCAAAAAGAAAAATTTTGCGAGCAATTGTCTTTGTTTTGGAAATAAATATCAAGTAAACCCCAACGTTGTTCGATTCATTAGGTTCATCAAAGATAATATACAGAATTTTGTGACAGAATAGACTGACGTAATTATTACCAGATTCGCAATAATCGACGGTTCTAATTTAAACCTATAGATGACCCACCCAATAGTATAACTTTCAAATAAATAATTATGATCATGGTCTATTTTTTATAATGACAAACACGCATGAATTTCTTTTATGTTTATTGGATAAATTTATTTTCACCGAGAATTAGGCAGCTGAAATAAGATGTGAGTCACTGTATTTGAAAAAATAGTTCAAGTTATAGCATCAATCAGTTGTTGGTTTAATTATAATCGCTGTAATCGCTGCAAAAAATATTTGCATTTCGTAAAACCATGTGTTAAAATCATAAATTTATTTCTTATTTATTTCAGTTGTTGGCTTTGTTAAGATCGTAATATTATAAATAAATCATAACTCACACATACAAACACACTTGCATACAATGTTAAATTAAATATGCATCGTGTTTAATTTATTACAGCAAATAATTCTTTTGTGCTGTCATTACATTATTTTCATTTTGTTTTTGTCTCTCATTTCTGTTTTTTTTATTACTTTAATTTGTTTTCTCTTTTTATGCATTTATTTATGATTAATTTGTTACATTTCATTTATTTTCAGTTTATTCAACACAATATCATTTTGTCACCTCATTAGAGGGTGTGCAAATGCAATATTTTATTCATAGGCTGTTGTAATTTTGTAGCAATTAAATTTGTAAGAATAGGTTGTAAGAATTTATGTTGTTTCGGTTGCAAAATATCTTAAAAAATGTTTTAATTTTTGGCGCTGGAACTAAATCTGTGTTATTATATAGGGTGGGGATCTAAAAAGTTTAAATTTAGAAATGCAATAAAACAAAAACAGTTTGAAATTTTGCTAAATTTATCTTTTTTGTTGTGAAGTACAATTGTTTCCGTTAGAAATGGAATATTACTTCATTCTGATGGCTGCCGTGGCCGGCCTCACAGTACTTCATTCGATCGGACCAATTTTCGTGCACTTTTTAGAGTGTATCACGGCAATGGCATCACGTATGTTGGCCATCAATTGTCTCTGGTTTGTTGGCATAACAGCTTTCTTTAACGGCGACCCACAGAAAACGACCAATGGTGTCAATTGACATCACCATATCGGCTAATTAAACGGTCATCAAACGTTTGAAACATTAAATCGATTGTGGCATGAGATGTGTGGCAAGTTGCACCATTCTGTTGAAACCAAACATCGTTTAAATCAATACCATGAAGAGCGGGTACAAAAAATCGGTTATCATGCTGCTATAGGTGTTTTCATTGACAGTAATTGTTCCGCCGTCCTTATTTTTATTGAAATATGGGTCAATGATGCCACCGCTCCAGAAGCCGCACCAAACAACCACTCGTAATTAGTGCATTGTAAGACCACGTGTGGGTTTTCTGAGCCTTAAATACGACAATTTTACTTATTAACGTATCCACCAAGATGAAAATGAGCTTCATTCGAAAGGATGATATTTTTCACAAAATTGACATCATCGTGCAGCTTCTTCTTCTAAATACCAATATTGCTCCAGCGTAAACCGATTCATTACGATCAATGGAATTTTGTAACAGAATAGAATTACATAAGTATTGTCAGATTCGAAATGATCGATGGTTCAAATATAAACCAATAAATGGCATAATGAATTACACTACACCCATCATATAAATTTAGAAGAATAGTTGTTAGATTTGGTAATAAATTTTTTCCCTTAACATCAAAAAGGGAAATAAAGGGAATTGACAAAAAGAAAATAAATTTATAAAGTCCTTGCACTTCCTGCATCATTAGAACCCATTGTACGCATAATCAATTTCATTATCTATGGATGAAAAATTTATTTGGAAACTATAACTGACACTTCCATAAAATATCCTTAAATTCTTACTGGAGAAACTTAATATTTTTCCTTTAAATTGCTGGATTATCTTATTTCTTTCTTCTGTATAATTGTATACAAAACTAACCTTGTGACACAGTAATAAATAATAAAAATAACAACAAAAACGATGAGATTACAAGCATCAGTAGCAGTAACAAAAATAGATCAACAGATAGTGCCTTAGGCAGTTACAGAATCAAAATGAGTTTGTTGCAGTGCGGTTGAATTCTTAACAATGAATTCTTAAGTCAATGGAGAAAAAAATTGTTTTTTGTTTGTGAATTATTTTTCGAGATTTTCTTCCTTTGGTTTTGGTTTCCTTTCTTTGGGCTTCATTTTATTCTTCCTTGTCTTGTGAATAATAAGAAACTAAATGGCCGTAATTTCACAATACTTTCCTCAGCTTAAAAATCAATTCTTAGTGAATGTTATTTACCACAGTTATGCTGTGCTGTATGCATATTGCGTCAGTCCAATAGTATGTATAATTCATATCCTTTCTTAAGCTGTCTAAATTTCAATAAAATGTTTAAAATATTTAGCACGTTAAACAATTTTTAAATTGTTTTTGCGTCTTATTTTAAAATTTCATAATTCTAACATCCTTTCTCTTATGCTTTCACCAATACAATCTCATTTTTAGCCAAACTGACATTCACCGTGACATTTAACATTGAAAAAACGAAAAGTTTAACGCAAAAAATACGCCAAAGAAATCCTAAATCTGTGACATATCAAAAAGCAAAAGTAAAAGAAGGGGAAAATATAAAACAAAAGGCGGAATACTATGACTTCAACGCATTTTATTGCTGCCATCTGTCCAAATTTTGACAAATAGAAGCCAAGAGAAAATTATTTTAACTGGCATATAAGAGAAAGCATGTTAATGTTGTCAAAGTTGTTGAAACTTTAATTTAATTGGGGTTATTTAAGGTGTTGCAAATCAAACTGTCTTATGACATAAGTTGGATTTGAATTTTTTTTTTTATAAGTGAATGTATTTAACACTTTCATGCCCGAATTTTTTGGGCCAGAGTTAAAATTTTTTTAAGGACATGTGTTTGTTAGTCATGGCCTAAATATGAAGTGATAATAAATTCAGAGTCCTACGTATTCTGGTTTTACACGTTTTTAACCAAGCTTGTTTGCAAAAAAAAAATCATTTAAAAAAATTAAAAATTACGGAATTTATGAACAAAAATGTACAATGTTGCCTATAGGCAACATCGGGCATGAAAGGGTTAATTACTTTAGAAAGCTACGATATTTGTATGTTTGAAATATGTATGTCTACGAAATTTAATGTCTGCAATGTTATCGTCATGTCTGCGTTACATGATACATACATAGGTACGTACGTACATATATAATTGGTCAACATAATTGGCCTTCAATCAGCATTACCATCCAGCTTCTCACACCATTTATGTTGTGCGTATGTTAATTTTATACACTAGTGGCGGGACTTACAGTTTAAAGTCGACTGCGAATGATAGATTTTTGTTAAACTTCATGGCAATTTTATTAACTCTCGGAGTTTTTGCCAGAAATCGGATAAGAGAAGGTCTGCCAAGAAATATGTTTTCAAATTTCGTTTGGAGATATGTGACCTGAGGTTTGAGCAGTGGCCCTACACACTACCTACTAAATGTTGAAATATTTAATATAAATCTTGTCTAGAAGAATGTATATTCATAGATGGATATGTATATACTTGAATAATAATGATTTATATATACCTACTTATGGTCATGAAGGTTTTTTATTTCTTGTCTACACTATTTCATGTCGAATTTTTTAGCAACAACTTTTATTATGAAGCTTTTAAGTTATGACCCCCACAATATAAATGTATGCCAACAATTTCAAGATAATGCGTACAACTCTTAGATGGCGTCCTTCTTTTGCTTCTCTCTTTTGATTTTATTATCTTGGCTATTAAAGTTTATGTTTTAAGCCTGAATGAATAGAGTGTTAAACAATGTTCTCTTCAAATCGATTCTGCAAGAGTTGATAATCGTATCGAATTATTTGATAATAAAAGCAAATTTGGCAACTAATCCAGTTTTATTGTCTACAAATTGTACAGCAAGTGTAGTTTGTATGTAAATTTCAAATTAAATTGCTTGTTTATTTTATATGACATTTTAATTTTATTGGAAAATCGACAGATGGATTAAAATAATAATTGAGTGTAAATTTTATTGAAACAAAAAAATATTTTTTGAAAATTTTATTTGTAATGTATTAGATTAGACTACAGAGACTACTACTGATATTCTATATGGTTCACCCAAAAAAATTAAAAATTCTGAAATACAATACCTTGTATTGAATATTTTCATTTTTCTTTTGCTGAACCTGTTATTAAAAATAAGCAACTTCTATAACCTTTACGGTTTTGCCACCTTTGTTGCTCTTTTCTTGCTGTTTATCATTTAAGAAACCGCACCTAGTTTTTCTATTTCATCTTTTCTTTACAAGTTTTTCTTTTCAACACCTTCTTTAAAACATAAACAATGACACTGCCACACAAATATAATCCTGTTACACTATACTACATAGTGAAATTAGATGTTGCAGCAGGTATCTGCAGCAGATGAATTAGAAAAGGTAACGAAATGATAAACAACCGCCAACAACAGTTCAACACCATCTGAAAAGACACGCATCATATCAAGCGAAAACAACATTATCACCCTTAACTAAAGACAATGATGATATTCCCATATGTACAATAGTATAAAAGAATGGGAAGCCTTACTAGGTGATAAAGTAAAATACAAAAACAACACCTAAAAAACCAAAAAACATAATTCATGTATGACAAAGGAATACATTTCAGTGTTCTTACATACAAACATACTTATATTTATATGTATACATAAGGATGTATACATGTAAGGACATGGGCTCTGCTTTTAGTAAGAAAAAGAAGAAAAACTGTAACCACCTTAATGCCAAGTTGTGGTTTAACGTGTAACTACTTCACTGTCTTATTTTTGTAAGTATCTTCCTCTTTCCGTTCTACACCCTTTATTACCCATTGTTTTGCATTCTATTCTTTATTTTTCTTTTAAGTATGTCACGTGATTATTCATCAGAAGTCTTTTGTTTTAAAGCAGAAATTCAAGTTGAGTATAAAATATTGCCGCAATAAATCAGAATTTTATAGTTGCCTGCAAAACGTAGTTATTGCTGTTGTTCGTTGTTCATATTCTTTATGCTCTTGTCTCTGTAGAAACTAAAAGATAAAGTCTGTGTAATATGTGGCATAAAATATAATGCTAATAACGCTTTTCGAGAAAGACACTGAAAAGTAAATTTAATACACGAAGAAACTCTCAATCTGCCAATTTGTTAAATGAAGTGATATTGAAATCATTTATTGTATGCATGTGATGACCGCCTAGACCAATATTTCAATAACGTCCGGACAAAAAAAAAATGTAAAATTAAATTCTCTAAATTCACGTATATTCTTAGAGATTGCACGAATTCAAATTGTGTTAAAGGACCTTTGGTTTTGAAACCAGAATTAAATTCTAGCGCTCAAATTAAGTTTGAACTTCTGTATACGCTATGCGTTTAGTTATTATACAACAGGTTTATTTTTAACAGTTTTTAAATTGGCTCAACATCGTTTACATCATATCATGGTAGAGATTCCACACACAACATGGGTGGTGTGAGAAGCTAGATACGTAACCCTGACTGAAGGGCTGTATTTGCAAAATAAGTAAAAAATTGAGGAATGACTATTTTGAACTCTGATATATTTTTATGAAACTTTTTAATCATTCGAATAATTTAATTAACAGGTTAGTATCATATAGCAGTCGCCATAGTCTATGAGGTAGTGTGTTGGCTTATTAGATGTGAGACTACTGTTCAAACCCCACGTCAGACATCTCCAACAAAACGAAATATGAAAAGATATTTTTTCACCGACTTCCCCTCATCAGATTTCTGGCAAAAACTCTGAGTGTATAATAAAATTGCCATGAAAAAAATTCCTAAAAATCTGTCGTTCGGAATCTACTTTAAACTGTAGGTCCCGGCACTCATGTATAAAATTAACACGCACTGGTCTGAGAAGCTAGGTCGTAATCCTCAATGCAGGGTTATAATGACCAATTATTTATAAATTTAAATTATGATACCTTTGCTGACAGACTAGCCCAATATTTCAATGTTGTACACATAAAAAAATCTAAAATTTCATTTGTATTCCCGTATGTCCATAAAGAATATTCAGAGGATTATTTGTTTTAAGAACAGAAATATATTTTAGTTGTCAAATTCAGTTTTGACTTTTGTATACAGGTTAATTTTTCAGTTTCTTAATACAAATTGACTCAAAATCATTTTCAAGATATCAGTGTTGAGTAAAGCCTTCCGTAAAAACACAATTATTAATTGCTTCCAATGCAACTTTGTTAGAAATTCCAAAATTGGTTTGAAACACAGGTTACACAAGTTTCCATTGCATTCCAATTAAATGCATTAAGAAACCGAAGTCATCTTAGTCTGAAAGGAAATGTGTTGGATTATTAGACCCAAAGCTTTGGTTCAAGTATCTGCTCCAACGTCAATAAAACGAGGAAATTAAAAAAATATATTTCTTCGGCCATAAAAAGTTTTTCAAATCTGTCGACGTTAAACTGAAAGTCCCCATTACTTAGGGATCAAGTTAACACACACCACATAAGTGATGTGAGAAGCTAGCTTATAGACCTGACTAAAGGGTTGTAATAACCAATTAAGTAAGAAAATTAAAAAGAACTATTTTTAACTCTGAGATATCTATCTTTATGAAACTTCTTAATCATTCACCATAATTTTAATTACAGGTTAATGTGAAAAGCATTCTTTTGCATCCATCCATGTTCATGAATATAAAATATCACCATAACAGACGTTTATACAACAGAAAAACTAAATAACAAGTAATTTATTTCTTACAACCATAAAGCATAACTTTCAAACGGCCGATGATGGCAAACATAATCCAGTGAATTAAAATTTTGTCAAAAGGCTTTTCTTGTATTTTAAAGGCGTACTCATTTACAATATAAAAAACACAACAATATGAGAGCAAACCAATACAATAAAACTAATAAAATAAAAAAAATTCAGTAAAATTTTAAATATTTTCATACAAGCTACCTACCCGTGACTAAATTGATTAATTAACCCGAATTAATGACTTATTCATTATAAACCATTTAAATTTGAATAGGAGTTCCTTAACTTGATTCATATTTAATAATATTTATACAATGGGTGTATTTACAATTGCTTAAAAGAGCGTAAGTAATTAATTTATAATTACTGTCGATTAAACATAAAATGATTAACAATGTATTCGAATCGATTTCCCTTTAGGGAACTTTTAAGGCAAAGAAAAGAACACAACAACAAAACTAATTCAAAATTTTGTTTGATTGAAATATAAAACTAAAGAAGTTCTTATATACACAATCACTAAGAAAGACGGCGATGTGGAACTGTGTTAATTTTGTGTTAATTTCGTATGTACGCATAGTTTCAACTCAAATCTATGCATGAATGAATCCACAAAAGCATTTGTGTAATACAACAGCATACATGAAACCAACTAACAATGAAATTCTATTTGTTTTAAATGAATTTTAATTAGTTTGAATGTGTTTGTGTTGGTGTATTCCTGTTGTACTGTTTGTAAAGAATGCCTTTTCGCATAAATTTCCATCTGTTTATGTCATTTATTGGACTTAAGAGGCTGTAAGATTGTGTTAAAGCAGTAATAATTAGCATTCGCTGAAATGCACTAAATTATTCAAATGAGCAAGCCAGCTGAGATTTACATGAGACATTTATTTGATTGTAATATATTTTGCAAAACGCAACACAAAGCATTCATGTTATCAGCAGTGTGATGGAAATGGGGTCCGACCTAGTTTCTCACACCACATATGTTGTGTGTGTCAACGTTATACGTGAGTGGCCGAACAAACCGTTTAAAGTCGACTCTGAACGACAAATATTTTTGAGAAATTTTTCATTGTAATTATATGTAATTATATGTAATTACTCACATAATTATTGCCATAAATCTGCTGAGAGGCAGCCGCCGAAGAAATATTTTTTCATATTTCCTTCTGTTGGAGATGTTTGCGCTGGGCTTGAACCGAGACCTCACGTCTATTAATCCAAAATACTACCTAGAAGACTACGGCGAGTTCGCCTAATATTTTCATTTACTCATAATGATAATCTATTCCAAATTCTGTAGAATAATTGTTGTTATTAACGTAATAGTAGGCGTATGAGCAATATTTTGTAATGTTGCTTATCATTCGGATAGTGTAACTATTTGTTATACTATGTTCAGATATTAAATTTTATTGAGTCAATATTCGGTTAATTAAGAACAATATTTTAAGTGTTCAAGCATAATAATATACGCAGTTCAGCTGCTTATTTAATATTAATTTGACAGCCGGTAAACATAAGAGCTGGTTGTTTCAACATTGCTTTTTTTTCGTTGTTGTCATTTAAGTTGTCAAATATCAAGAAGAAGTGATCTGTTAATTGTAATATGCTCACTAAACACCCTTATGACAGTGCAGCATTCTAAGTTTTACTCAATATTATAGCAATTTGCGTATTTATTGCGCAATTATTAATTGAAAGTTTATACGAAATATTGAGCTCAATAATGGCTTTTATTGCGATTTACACAATAAATGTGCATATCTGAACACCGTATTACGTTGGATTTTTTTAATTAAGTCCTTCAAATAACAATTATAGAATACTTGTCTCTTTTAAAGATGCCAAAGTCATAAATATTTTCTAGCCAAAACTATTTTTTGTGTAAAAAAGAATCAGCGTTTTTTATCGTAGTTCGTTAAGTTTTTTTTCTTATGCTAACATATCTTATTACTTCAGTTCGCTTCAATAGTTTACCTTGTATTTTTTTTTTATTTATTTTTCATTTGTGTGCTTGAGTTTTTATTTAAATGACAGAAACATATTTTACATGTAAAAATTGTAAGAAAGGTTTTAAAACGAAACGTATGGCAATTGATAGAAAACATATGCAGCCAAAAAAGAAGTCTGCGACAAAAAAAAACACATTTTTATCAAGTTTTTTTTTCACCAGTTATTTTGAGCACATTTTTTTTACTTACGTGAATACTAACAGAAGTCCAAAAAGGTTTTCTTGTTTACTACAAAAATATTTAAATGGGTTACAACACTTCAGTCAGGTTTATAACTTAGGTTGTCACACGTGTGTGTGTAATTCTAAACATCAGTAGTGGAACCTACAATTTTAAAGTCGACAACAACCGACAAATTTTTAAGAAACTTTCCATGGCAATTTTTATTTACTCTCGGGAGTTTTTGCCAGAAATCTGCTGAGAGGCAGTCGCCGAAGAAATATTTTTTCATATTTTCGTTTTGTTGGATATTGCTGACCTGATGTTTGAACCATAGCCTAACCTCTAATAAGCCACCACACTACATATTAGACTTCAACGTTACATTAATTATGGACCCATAAAATTTTGTAGAGAATTTAAAAGTTGGAAAAAATAATCATGAATTTTAAATTACGATGAAGAAAAATGCCAAAAACGTAAGCCATGAAAAGTTTCTCCCAAAAATGTGTTGTTCGAAGTCGACTTTAAAATGCAGATACCGTCACTTATTGATAAAATTACCACACAAAACATAAGTGATGTAAGAAGCTACAACGTAATCCTGACTGAAAGATTTTAATGCCCAATTATATAGTATGTATGTATGTAAAAACTACAACAAATTTACTCCTTAATTCGAAATGTCTTATTAAATCTCTAATATCTGCAAAAAATTTCTTAATTCAGTATTAAAGTTTCTTTGTTTGTTTACAATCAATTCATTTCGATTCTATTTTATTTCATTTCCTTGCAATTTTAATAAGTTTATCCCAAACACAAAATATATCCCTAAACCATAATTGGTTTCTCTGATAATGGAAAAAGGACGAAAAGGGAAATTGTAAAACAAATAAAAACATTTGAAAGGAACGCAATATATTTAAAAATAAATTAATTTAAAGGCAGTGAAAAGCAAAAATATTTCAAGGAAAGTTTAAGAGTTTTCTATTGTGATATGTTTCCTTTGCTTCAATACCTAACTATTATTGGGTACCACTGTATCTTTATGGTCAGTAAGTTATAGAATTGAGTTCCTTTTTATATCGTTTTATGCCTTAGTAAAAGAACAATTTCTTCAATAATCAGTAAAGCAATATCTGTAATAAAACTCCAACTAAACATCTACAAGAAAATTGTTTCAATTTTAGATAACAAGTATATCTCAATAAGAAAAAAGAAAACTCAAACGGAAATTCATTACGTTTTTATGGCAAATAAACTGAAATTTATTTTAAAAGAAAATCGACCATCCTTTTGCCATCATTGGTATATAAGTTTCAACTTATTATTTTTTTTTGATTATTTTTTCGTTTTGTTTGATTTCTTAACTCTAATAACTGGAACAGAAAATTTTGTATAAAATTCTCTGCTTGAAATAGAAATTCAAAACTGAAAGTAATCAGTATGTTTTCCTGAATTGTTTGTGTTATCATAAACTTATCTGTGGTTTTAGTTGTATTTTTAATATCACAAAATTATTGATTACGATAGTAATAAAATCTCATTTAAATTAAATATATTTGACCATATCTTCGCGTATAGTGTTATTATGGTCTGTCGATATTAGGGCGCATATTCTGTGTTATCAATAAATTAATTGACTTCTTAAGGTTGGAAAGTTTTTTCAATTTCAACCTAAGCACTCTATTGCCATTATTTAATACAATACTCGTTACATACATACATAATTGGTCATTACAACCCTTCAGTCAGGATTACGACCTAGTTTCTCACACCAATTATGTTGTGTGTGTTAATTTTATACATGAGTGGCGGGACCTACAGTTTAAAGTCGACTCCGAACTACAGATTCTTGAGAAACTTTTCGTAGCAATTTTATTTACTCTCAGAGTGTTTGCCAGAAATCTGCTGAGAAGAATTCACCGAAGAAATCCTTTTTGTATTTTGTTTTAATGTCTGGCCTGGGGCTCGAACCCTGGTTTTACGTCTAATAAGCCAATATACTACCTACTAGACTATGGCGACTTCACAATACTCGTTGCCATTATAATATTGTTACGAAAATGGAAAAATCAAGATACTAGTGTTTATGTCGTTTAACATTTTATGTCGTTTAACATTAAAATAATAAACAAAAGCTACAAAAACAAAAATAATGAACTTGTTTACAAATTATCGCACTGCGTAGTATAACAACAAACACCAGCATAAAAAATGTTAAACAAGTAAATAAAAATACAACAACAAACTTTACAATAATAAATGTAAACAGAATACACAAGAAGGCGAAGCCACGGACGTTCGCCTTCAGGAACATTTATCAGACTGTTTACGTTGCCATATAAAATGCAAGGCAAAGCAGGCGAATGAGTTAATTAAATTCAGTCAGTCTTGTGTGAAGGCGCGACGTGTTTGAAGAGAGTAATCGTGGTTTGAAGATCTCTGTTACAACGATCTGTCGAATAATTGTCTAGTAATTATTATTGTTTATGCAAAGGGTATAAAAATAACAAAAAAAGGCAATTGTTTTTGTTTACATAAAGTTGTGAACAGTGGCACACAGGATTGTGCGAATAATAAAGAATTTTAATTAAAACTAAACACAAATTTATATTTTATTTTATTTGCAATCTACGAGCTCATATATTAAACGTTTTTAAAAGGTAAAAATGTAACAATACTTAATCATATCTTCGTGAGTAGTGTTATTATGGTCTGCCAATATTTGGGCGCATATTCTGTGTAACCAATAACTTGATTTCTTAAAGGTTGGAAAGTTCTTTCAATTTCAAACCTAAACACTCTATTGCCATTATCTAATACAATACATGTCGCCATTATAATTTTATTGAAACATTTGCTAGAATCTATTGTTTACTTATTGCAAAATATGATTAAAAACAAACATTTTTAAAAGCTGAATTGATTACCCAATATATGCAGAATATCTATATTCATCAAACAAATAAGCAATAAATAAGGTAGTTTTGTTGCCTCTTGACTGAAAATGTAACAATAGGCATCCCTTAGCGAAAATTCTAACAAGCGCCGTTAGTTAGGTTGTGTTTGAAAGTCGCTGACAGCACGCTTCCGCTGAATTTAAAAATAAATAATAATTAATAAAAGTATTTACGGATACACCGGATCCAATAGAAATGTATCGGCTTAAAAATGATTCTGTATTGTTTTGCTTTTGTTTTTGTATTGTTTTTGTTTTACTTATGTTTTGTTGAAAAAAGTCGCCTTTTTAGCCCTTAAAATCTGAGTTTTATAAACAAAAAACATTTCTTTTACTTATTTTATTGTGATTTTGATGTGCGTCTTTTTTCGTTGTTTGTTTCTGATGGTTTTTTTTGTTTAAATTTTGTGCTTATTATTCCCATTGGGCAACATTTGGACACATATAAAGCGATGCCCCTTCTCAACATAATTTCCTGCCGTTATAGCATACCATGGCTATGGTAGATACAAATGTATTGCTTTTGAGTACATCATGCATTAATCTAAAATTTTTGCAAAACTCCGTGCTTAACAGAACGCATAATTGGCTCTAAAATGTTATGGTCTTATACAGTAAAATGTTACGCCTCTGATTACGAGTAAATGCAATGGGAAAGATTTTATTTTTCCATAACAAGGTGTTTATGTTTATTATTGCATGCTATAAATATTAATCATGATGTCAAAGAGGAATTGACATAATACTGTGTCATGACAATAAACCATCAAAAACCGTAATGCATTCCGATTGATTAAATCCATATGCATGGAGGTAATAATGTACCAAACGAATGGTGTTAAAAGAAAAAGAAAAGAAATAAACTTCGTGAATGTTGTTTAGTTTACAGAGATTTTGAATGGTGTATTTAAATTACATACTGTTACCTTTTTACCTTTTAAAAATATTTAAAATATGAGCTCGTAGATTGCAATGAAAATAAAAATAAATTTGTGTTTAGTATTAATTAAAATTCTTTAATATTCGCACAATTGTGTGTGCCACTATTCACAACTTGATGTAAACAACAACAATTGCTTTCCTTTCTTATTCTTATTAAACAATAACAATTGCTAAACAGTTATTCGACAGACGCACCGCGTCTTCACACAAGACTGACTGAACTTCACTAACTGAGTCGCCTGCTTTGCCTTGACTTTATATGGCAACGTAAACAGTCTGATGAATATTTTTAAAGGCGAATGTTCATGACTTTTCATTTATTCATGTTGTATTTTTGTTTGCCATTTTTTTACGTTGGTGCTTGTTGTTGTGTTTTTTTGGCTTGTTTACCATTTTTTTCTGGTGTTTGATGTTATATAAAGCAGCAGGTTTGTTTACTGCATTGTTTTGTTTTTGTAGCTTTTGTTTATAATTTTAATGTTAAGCGATGTAAAAGCAAAACACCAGTATCTTGATTTTTCATTTTCGTAACAATACACGTACACATAATTGGTCATCACAACCCATTACAACGATCTAGCTTCTCAGACCATTTATGATGTCTTAGTTTTATAGATAGTTAGTGGCCTACAGCTTCAAGTCGGCTTCAAACACAAGCATTTTTGAGAAAATTTTAATGGCAACATTTATTTACTGTCAGAATTTTTGCCAGACGTTTGATGAGATAAAGTCTTTTGAATTTTTTCTTTTTTTCAACATTTTACACAACCCTTAATTTTTTAACCGTGACCCCACGTCTAATCATTGTATCTAGCCTTTAATAAGTCTAAAAAGAAAACTATTCCCAGAAATAACAATGTTTTTAGGCATAATAAATATTTATGAAGTGTAGTTATGCAATAAGATTTTATTGCTGACTTAAATGTATACATAAATATTGTATACGAGTGTTCCAGGATAAACTTTTATTATTCAACATTTTATGATGCAAACAGAAACATTTGCTTTAGGCATTATTGCCATAAAAGTATAATTTTTCTGTTGCTAAGAGTTGGTTGTTAAACACTTAAATGAATAAATTCTTTTTCTTTCATTTTCTTTTTGAGAAATGGAATATTAAAGGCAATATTAGTAATTTGTTAATTAGAATTCGAAAAATTTTGCAAATGAAATGTAAAAATACAATACAACTTTTAAATAGTATACGATAAGACAAACAAATTTTGGTAAACGTCAGCATATGATTAAAAAATTTAGATTTCTAATCAGTTAAGCACAACTGTTTACCAAATTGCCGTGTAAGCTTTACTTAAAGGAGTATGTGAAATAGAAAATAGATTCAGAAAATAGTTCTTTTAGATTTTAGTTGGCCTGTTTGCAACCTGTTCTCACATTAAATTGTCCATTTATAGTTGAATTTCAAGTTTTATTTTAATGACAATCTATTTATTGGTTTTATATTCCATTTTGCTTCTTTTTGAATTCAATTGGATAAATACATATATATTGGTCATTGCAATCCCTTCAGTCAGGATAACGACTAACGATAACGACTCACATTACTTCTTTTCTGTGTGTTAGTTTTATCCATAAGTGGCGGCATTTTCAGTTTCAAGCCTACTCTGAACGACATGTTGTTGAGAAACTTCAATTTAACTCGGAATTTATGCCATAAATCTCAAGATATTTTTTTTTCATATTCCGTTTTGCTGGAGATGTCTCTCTCACCTAAGGTTTGAATTGTAGCCTTACTTCTAATAAGACTATGTCGACTTCAAATAAATACATCACAAATAAATTCGATTATTTGAATTTGATGCTACTCGTTTTACTCTTTTATCCTCCATGGTTATCGATCAATTAATTGCAAATCAAATTAAAAAAATGAACTCAAGATTAAGTTTAAGTAGGAGAACAAACACGACTCCTGTACAGTATTATGAGAACTATAAAATTAGTTCTGCAAACGTAATCATTTCAACAAGTAAATGCCGTAGGTTTGCATTGAGTTTCTTGTAACCTTAAAGCCATAAATTATTTACACGTGATTTACGTGGTATTTAATATTTATTTCCCTTGAGCAAGCAAAAACAAAGCAGATTTAAAGACGACAGAACTTAATAAGACCAAAAGCAATTGTTTTTAAATTATGAAAATGTTTACGAAATAAAACAACATTTCGAAACATTATAAACCAACACAGAATTTAAAATTTTGTTTACACAAACGAATCGTGGCGTATAAGTGATATTGCTTACACCACCTGTAGCTACCATCGAAGTTTAGTATAAAAAATAATAATGTATAAATAGGAGCCAAACTAACAGAAATTATAAAATATATGCTGCTATATGATTTCTATTCACATTTATTGCCATACGTTTGTAAAACCACGAAACTGTGTGTAAAAATGGAACACCATTTAATAGGCTAATTGTTAACTGCATAGATTCGAATTAAGAGTTTAGGGAAGAGGTAAGAAGATAAGTTGATAAGCTAAGATGATACAAAACGTAAATTGTACAAATTCTGATGTTAGTTTATGTATCTATTCTATGCCTAGGAAAGTTAAAATTTGCAGATATTACAACCAATCATCACGTAATATAGACGCAAAGGACGCTTACAAAAATTAAGTATTTTATTGTTCCCTTATGAACCACCGTACGGTAAAACTTGACGAAAAAATGTCTAAATGTTACAAACATAACAATATTCGGGTAGCCCGTTTAACTAAGAAATACCCGGGACCATAACATAAACTCAAACAGGCGACAGACGAATGACAGTAATCGGAATGCATATATCCATGAAGGGTAGACTTTTATTGAACAGTTTATATTCCTTTCTGAAGTCAACGTAGTCTAGCAGGTAGTGTGTTTACACGGTTCAAGCCCAGGTTGGACTTCTCGAACAAATTGAAATACAAAATTTTGCTTCGGCGTCTTCCTCCCATACAAAATAAAATTGACGTGAAAAGTTTCTCAACAACCTGTCGTTCGGAATTTACTTTAAACTATTGGTCCCGCCACTCATATATGAGTTTAGCACACACAGCAGAAGTGGTGTGGTGTGTGTGTGGGTCGTAAACCTAACTGAAAGTTTGTAATGACCAGTTATGTTATGCTCTTTTTAAAGTCATAAGGAATTTCACAATTGATGTCTTTCGTGTGTGAATATGCATTGGCTTTAGTGATGAGGAACTTTGTTAATAGAGTAACACTTTTTCACGAAACGTGGAGCTCTCTATGAAATTCATTGTTGATAGCATCATAATTGCAGGGTGAGGTAGTGATCTGTCTGGACATTCTGGATGGATAACAACTTTTGTAAAAATCGATAACCATGATGATGAATATAATTATTATATATGTATAATTTATAAAAACCGTAGGGCCAGTGGTAGATACGAATCATATTTAAACAAGAGTATTAAGGAAATCCATGGAGGCATTACCTGAATCGATGTTAATCCTTTCTCCGTGAAACTAATGCATTCAATCCAATGGAACCATACAAATTGTATGGTTAAAGACTTATTGTTTTAATTTTAAATTCATGGCGTGACCATATTTAAATTTACTTTTACACAAATACTAACCACAAATAGCGTTGCTAAGATTTAAAGACAATAAATTCTATTCGCTTACATTTAAGTTTATTTTAATTTCAACTCATTTCTTTCCTTCTTCTTCGTACACATCACAATCATTATAGTGTCTCTTTTTGTACAAAAACAACAACATCTTCCTCACTTAAGTAGGCATAAAGAGGACATTAATTTAAGCAAAAGCAATGCCTTTACAATAACAAAAACAAAATAAATGAATACAGTTTTTATGAGCAGAACCAACTACATCACTACCACTACTACCACCAGTACTTCTTGGGTAGTGTGTAAACACTACTACAGAAGATGCAACAGTTGTCTTCAAAAGTGGAGCCTCTCTGTCTTAACATTCTGTTGAGATAAATGTCAGACAGCTAGTGGGCCTGTCTAGTTGTTTTATGTTGTTTTTGTATTTTCAATGTATAGAAATGTATTAAGAGGAGAACTCTTTTTCATATTTAATGTTGTTTTTAATGCTAAGGGTACTCGTTAATAGACATCATTTCAATAGAAAACCTTTTTCTGTTCTGTTGAAGCTACTCTTCTTCATGGTAGAGAATTCTAATAATAATGAGGATGAGACTTCGATGAAATATCGTCATAATTATGTGTTGAGGAAAGAAAAGCTGAAGTATTATTAGTATTAAAGGAATAAGTTGCCTGTGTTCATTAAGAACCAGGTTTATTGAAAATGCTAACTACCATTCGTAGTAGAACTTAGTTGCATAGATTTGAATGGAAAAAGGTAGAAGTTACCAAGTCTGTATTGTATTCTTATACAGTTAAAGTGACAAATAAAGGAACTTACTATTTTCAAAAGTGTAAACTGTACGTTGTGGTATTCGTAAATTCACGTATGTTATGAGTTATTATATGAATGCTCCTTTGTTTTTGCTGAAATCACCAGATTTTGTATTCGAAGAAAGCATTAAATTAGAACAAAAATACTATTTAATTATGAGAAAAATAGTCCTTACATATCTACCCAATAAAATTGTTACGGATGAGCGAAAATAAATTGTACAAATGTAAGTACATACATACATAATTGGTCATTACAACCCTTCAGTCAGGATTACGACCTAGTTCCTCACACCACTTATGTTGTGTGTGTTAATTTTATACATGAGTGGCGGGACCTACAGTTTAAAGTCGACTCTGAACGACAGATTTTTGAGAAACTTTTCATGGCAATTTTATTTGCTCTCAGAGTTTTTGCCACAAATCTGCCGAGAGGAAGTAGCCGAAGGAATACTTTTTGTATTTTATTTTGATGTCTGGCCTGGGGCTCGAACCCTGGCTTTTCGTCTAATAAACCAAAACACTACCTGCTAGACCACTTCGACTTACACAAATGTAAGTATAAGTATTAAAGATTCCAAGTATTCAAATTTTTAATTATACTGAAGCTAATCATCCTCACCAACCATTTAGAAATTAAGCCGCAACAAATTCCAGCAACTACTTGTTCTAGGTGCTAACATACATACATGCAAATTGGTCTTCAGTCTGCATTACGAACTAGTTTCTCACACCACTTCTACTGTGTATGATGCTAAATTTATATATGAGTGGCGTGACCTACAATTTAAAGTCGATTCCGAACTACAGATTTTTTGGAAACTTTTCATGGCAATTTTATTTTGTATGAGAGGAAGTCACCTCAGAAATATTTTATATTTCGGTTTGTTCAAGATGTCTGACCTGGGTTTGAACCGTGGCCTTATGTCTAATAAGCAAACACACTAACTATTAGACTGCGACGAAATCAAAAAAGAATATAAACTGTTCGATAAAAGCCTTCCCTTCATGGATATATGCATTCCGATTACTGTCATACGTCTATTGCCTGTTCTAAGTTTATATTATAGTCCTGGGTATTGCTTAGTCAAACGGGCTACTCGAAACATTGTTATGTTTGTTCTATTTGGAAATATCTCCGTTAAGTTTTGTCGTACGCAGGGTCATAAGAAAAGAATAAAATTCTCAATTTTGGCAAGTTGTCTGCAAAATTTAACTTTCCTAGGCATAGAAAGGACATATAAAGCATTCTCTGATTAGATGCACAAACTAACATCAGAACTTGTACAATTTTCGTTTTGTATCATCTTATCTTATCTGGTTACCTCTTCCCTAAACTCTTAATTCGAATCTATGCAGTTAACAATTTTGCCTATTGAATGGTGTTCCAGTTTTACACTTAGATTCGTGCTTTAAAAACGTATGACGATAAATGTGAATACAAAACATTTAGAAGGATATATTTTATAATTTCTGTTAGTATGGTTCCCATTCATATATTTTTTTTTTCATACTAAACTTCAATAATAACAACAGGTGGTATAAGCAATATCACTCATATGCCACGACTCATTTGTTTAAAATAATTTTGAAATTCTGTGTTGGTTTATATTGTTTCGAAGTGTTCTTTTTGTTTAATAACATTTTCATTGTTTAGAAACAATTGATTTTGTTCTTATTAAATTCTGTCTTCTTTAAATTTGCTTTGCTTGCTCAAGGGAAATAAATATTAAATACCACGTAAATTACGTGCAAATAATTTATGGCTTCAATGTTACAAGAAACTCAATACAAACCTACGGCATTTACTTGTTGAAGTGATGACGTTTGCGACCTAATTTTATTGTTCTCATATGTCATTAAAACACGGCTTTATCTCCTACTTAAACTTAATCTTGAGTACATTTTTTCAATTTGATTTGCAATTAATCGATGATAACCATGAAGTAGACAAAGTTAAACCGAGTAGCATCAAATTATAGTAATCGTATTTATTATAGTAAGTTGGCTTGTTAAACGCGATGCCAAGGCGCAAACCCCAGGTCAGGAAAAAGTTTCTCAAAAATCTGTCGGCTTCGACTCGACTTTAGACTGTAGGCCCTGTCACTCATGCATAAAAGTGACACACACAACATACGTGGTGCATGAAGCTCTGTCGTAACTCTGTCTGAAAGATTAGTTGAGTAAGAATTAATTTCAACTTTGATATCTGTTTATGAATACCTGATGGTACCCGTAGAGTAATGAAGATTTTAAGTCGAATTTACTGGTCTACTGAGGAACAATCTTTAATTAATATTTTGGAAGAAACACACAAGAACGAATCCATTGTTCATGTATTATTTTCTTTTTCTACGCTTGTGATAATGACATCTCATAAGTCAGTAATTTTCATGAGAAAGGAAATTTATTTCATTAAAATTTTCGTTGCACAAAATTCATCACCTCAAAAATTAAACATTAAATACATCAATTATGTTAACACATGCTATATGATGTGATAATTTCACAGAATTTTTTTAACGAAAACATTGTCCACAAAAAATGATACCCAAAAATGAAAAAATTATACCAAAAATGATACCCAAAACCACGATTGACCCCTAGACACAAGGCAGCCAGATTGCCTTTCGCTGACAAAATACAAATTTTGGGAAGAGGAGTGGCGTAGTATTATATTCAGTGATGAAAAAAAATTCAACCTTGATGAACCTGACGGATTCAAATATTATTGGAGGGAAAAAAGAGGTGATACGCGGACCAGAATCGCACGTAATTTTCAAGGAGGATCTTTAATGACTTGGGTAGCTTTTGGATATAGAGCACTATCTCCATTCTGTTTTATTTCTCATAATGAATGAATGCAGAAAACTATGTGGAATTACTGGATAATGTTTTCATTGAATTTGCTGAAGAAAATTATGGAAATAATTTTACTTTTCAGCAAGACAACGCCCCTATACATGTATCCAAAAGGATCAAAGCATTTTTTGAAGAAAAGGATATAACTGCTTTGGACTGCCCACCACTTAGTCCCGATCTAAATCCTGTTGAAAACTTATGGGGAATTTTAAGTGCCGAAATATACAAGAGTGGGATGACTTATAACTCCTTAAAAGAGCTGAAAGAAGCTTTAATAAAAAAATGGCACAAAATTCCCCAAGATGAGTTACAAAAATTAATAAACTCTATGCCAATTCGGTTAAATGATGTAATTAAAAATCGAGGAGGACACAGGCATTATTAAAATTAATTTCTTATTTGAATATATTTAATTATCTTTAAGTTTTGAATTTTTTCTTATTTTGTACCATATAAATATTTCCTTTAAGAATTTGAATGAGCTATAAGAAATATTTAATAAAATAAACAAACTCTGAAAATTTTTTACTTCAATTTTTTGTTTCTCTTTATTAAATATAAAAAATATATAAACTTTTAAATTAGCTTTAAAACCAAAGAGATTTTTAGAAAAAACATATGTACCATATAATTTCTTCCTTGGCTGTATGTACATATTTTGTTTTAATGTATTCATATACATATATATACACATACATATGTACATATATATGCATTAATAACAGTAGTGCAGTTAATATTAAGAAATTAGAAACATGAATATATTATATTCTATTTCGTACACTTTAAAAGTAAATGTTATAGCAAGGACTCTAATTACAACACATGCAATATCGACAATACTTTCGTCTGTGTAGTTACCATGTTAACAAACAATTGAGTAAGAAACGATGTCAGTACCAATGGCAAGGAAAGTATTGTTTGTTATTCATATTATTTGTTTATAAAATTTGTTTATAAAATTATTGAAAAACTACAATTACTTATCTATTATTAAATAAATAAAAGAAAAATGCAACAAATTTGACATTATATTTAATCAGCTTGTTTAGTGTATAGTATATACCTATACAATGTATAGCATAGACTGTATATTATACATATATATTACACTAATATTAGAAATAATACATACACAGCCATGACATTGAAAAAGTTTATAAGCTTTTGTTTGCTACCAAATTTATGAAAATTGGTACTATACAAGAAAAAGTTATAAAATTTTACATTTAATTTGCTTAAATATCTTAAAGTGGGCGTGGTAAAAATTGTAAAAATTTGTTTTTACGGCATCAATTGTAATAAATATGGTAGCAAATAAAAGCTAACAACCCGGACATTCATATCATTTTTTTTATTTACCACGGCCACTATTCTCTTTTTCTTCCAAACTTGCAAAGTCATAAGCTAATACGTTCTAAACATGATTCAATGGGCGTGGCACTACTGGTTGTTAGAAGAAAACGTAAGTTTAAGTCCTTAGCTTTCGTTTGCTACCAAATTTATGAAAATTGATATTAAACAGGCAAAGTTATAACAGTTTACATTTAATTTGCTTAAATGTCTTAAAGTGGGCGTTGCAAAAATTGTAATATTTACAGTGAAAATGAAAGTAAATGTTTGTAGCCTTCATTTGATACCAATTTTATTAATTGGTGTCTTCGTTATAAAGTTATAAGAAGTTAAAGGAAATACTTTGCCAAACACTCCCTTGTTACACAATTCTGTTCGCCTGGTAGAACAGACAAAATTTTTGAAATGAAATTTTGGCAAAAAATTTTTTATGTTGGATGGTGGTGTAAAGTATTTTCTTTAACTTCTTATAGCTTTGTAAGTAGAGCACCAATTTTTATAAATTTGGGATCATATAAAAGGTAGAAACGTGTTCTTTTATTTTAGATCGAAAATATTATTATATACAAAATATTATATATAAAATTATATATGTACATATTAAATTATGTAAAAAGAGCATTAAAACTAGCTAACCAGCTAAACATTAGTATTTCGTTTCTTTAGCCATCTAAAAAACGAGTGATTGAGAAGTAACTGACAATTTTTTTTACAAAATAATCTTCACGGACAAAGCTTATTTCCAGCTTAATGGCTACGACACAAGCAGAATTACTGCATTTGATTGAAACCAAGAGTTGTCTTAAGCACCCATTATATGCGCAAAAGGCAACGTTGGCTGTGATTGATTGAAATGCGATGGCAATTTTATTTACTCTGAGGGAGTTTTTGTTAGAAATCAGATGAGCGAAAGTCGGCAAAGAAGTAGTTTTTTATATTTCGTTTCGTTGGAGACGTCTGACGTGGGGTTTGAACCATGGCCTCACATCTAATAAGCGACTTAAAATTTCACCCACATTTAACTAAATTTACTTTAACTAACTTACAGTGGACAGCAAAAGTCTTAGTACGGCAATATATTTTAGCAATATCATGAATTTTAGCCAAAAGTTTGTATAAAAATTTATAGTTTATATATTTGTTTTATTAATTTATTTCTGTTTTATTATAAAACAAAAAATTTTTTTAATGTTTTTCATAAAACAAAAGAAAAATAAGGAAATGTTTCAGATGACTCCATAGGTACTCCAAGGAGAACACTGAGTAAATTTAAAATTCAAAGGCCTAATATATGAAAATGTTATCCCTTTTATTTAATAGAATACCCCTTAATGTCAAGCACTCGATTTAACAAATTTGGAATTGAATGTACAAGTTTTGTTTAGTGTTTTCTAGTGACGCCATGCGCAAGTTTTTCGGTTGACCTTTGTTTAAAGATTAGCGATTACGTAACCGTTCTTTAAAATGATCTCCTAAATACTCTCTTGAAGTCATATCGGGACTTTGTGCAAGAGTATTAAACCTGTGGGGACTTTTTTTTGTCAAAATATATTGCCCTACTAAGACTTTTGCTGTCCACTGTATATGCATATTAAATCACTGTATAACAAAAGCGAATTCTATTTCAATTTAAAATTTTAATGCCTAAATTAAATTTGAACGTCCAAAACTAAATTCTGTATAAAATCCTTAAATTCTGTATAAATATGTTGGCCACCATGTCCTCTCATTTGCATAAATCAAATATTGCCGCAGTACAGCACTGTACGAGTATATACAACCAGGAAAACCATTTCTTAAGTAGAATCATGACGGCTAAAATGAATAATGGCAGAGGATATGAGAAATGCTAATTAAGGTTTTTAAAGTGACAAAATCGTTTCGTAATTTGTTTGTAAATAAACCAAATGAGTTCAAATAATATCCTCAACGTTTTTCCTGCCTCTTTATAATTTACATGTAAATTAATGCAAACAATTTGTGAGTTTCTTTTCGTGTTTACTTTATGGCCAAGGGCGCAGATATTGTGATTTTATATTTTTAATTGCAATTAAAACGTGATTTTTATATAAATTATTTTTTCTTAAAAAAACAAATTTTTATTAAAAAAGGCACACAAAATACGGGAATATAATTAGAATTCTTTATTATTGACGTGGCTGTCATTATTAAAAACGTGACTGCAGCTATTGACAGATACTGTAATTTATCTTTCACTGACAGAGGTGAAATATTACTTCTAATGCTTCTAGTAATGATATTAAATACAATGAAATTAAAAGGCTTCTCTTAGGTAAGTCAATAAACAATTTTTCATAAATAGTAAGTCACCATACAGGAGTCCTTCACATTAATATGATTTTTGTACATGTAAAACATAAAAACTAGGAATCATTTCCTTACTTCATAACTAAAGAGTTATTATTGAGTTTTGTCTCTATTCCGTTCTATGGCTGTTTTTATTGTCCTCTTTAATTTTTGGTCCACACTCTTTCAATCATTCATTCAATTTCAATCAATATGTACCCAACCATCATACTCAATATAAAGTGAAAATGTGTGTAGCAATACCATACCATGCCATATCAAGCAGTTGCTTGACAATCACATGATTTATTCGCCTATTGAGAGTATAGAGCAATGACTGTGATGAATAGCAAAATAGACAAAAAACAGAAAAGAGTAGAATAGAATATGAGTCATAAAACATAATGTTAAATGAACTGAAACAATGTTAAAATAATTGAGTGTAAATACAACAGTAATAATAAAAAACAACCTCATAAAAACAGCAGGCATAAGTCAAATGCATGACATCATTCATGTTTAACAGTAGCAATAATATTAATCACAGCATTTCGAAGGTTTCGAATTTGCGAAAGGAATGAAAGTAAATTCATTTCATGGTACATATAAAAATAATCGTGTAGAAATTAGGTTTTCGAAGCTATTACGTTTGTTCACAGAAAAGTGAATGAATTTTAACTAAAGGAATTAATAGTTGATATTTTCGTAATAATAAGACTAGAGTTCATAAAGGTATTCTAATTACGAATTTAGTAAAATTATCTGACTTTTGAAGTATCATTAGTCAAGTAAGCTTATTAGACGTGAGGCCGTAGTTCAACCCTTCAGCAAAAAGAAATATTAAAAAATATATTTCTTAGGCGACCGCTGGTGAAAGAGATTTCTGAGAAAAACTCTGAGAGTAAATAAAATTTGCTATGAAAAGTTTCCTAAAATTCCGTCGTTCGAAGTAGACTTTAAACTGTAGTGGACGCCACTTATGGATGAAATTAACACACACTCAAGACAAGTGGTGTGAGAAGCTAGGTCGTAATACTGATTGAAGGGTTGTAATGATCAATTATGTTATGTACATATGTTGAAAATGTTGAAGAAGTGAAGAAATTTATTCTGAAGAATTCAACAGTTCTCATTATTCGCTCTAATGATGGCTACAAATAGATTGGTTCTTCCCGTACAGTCACTTTGGATATTCAGTGAGTCTGTGAGGTTAGGTTTGTTCCACATATCATATCGTTAGTCTCATTTGCAAATGTGCTAAGTGTCTTTTTTAAAATTTTACAGGAGACACAATAAACATTGCGGCTTCTTCAGTTTTTAAAATTTGTAAACTTTTTAAACGCAATTATTTTTACAAAATAGCTCTCTTTAAATGACCTAGATTAAAAATTAAGAATAATTAACAATTAATATTCGTGGAGTTAGCACGCGCTGTTAATATTTTTCGTAGTTTTGTGGACTTAGCGTTTTTGCAAACCACAAAATTACAACAACTTTAAACTACATACTGACATTTTTTTTTGTCGTAAAATATGTATTTGGCATAGTGATATCGTTTTGCATTAAAATCTCAATTTTGGAAAAAGTGGAATTAGCATCTTTGCGAATTATACTAACGATATGCTTAATTTCGATCTGAAAAATTATGACATAAGCATCACCAAAAACTGCTGAAAAGGAGTAAAACCGCCTTCTTAAGGACAATTAAAACGAAGTTCCCTTCGATGCTGAGGTATGACTTGCAAAAAAATTAAACTTTTCAATAACAACGTAAACAAAAATTGCAACCATCCAATTTAATGACATGAAAAGCATCTCGAATTGCAGCTACTGTTAAAAGTATTGACAAATTTTAGAGACCTACATACGTACAGTTGTATTTGTTATAAATATCTCTCGGATAGTGTTGAACTTTAATTATAATGACTTTTGGTTTTCTTTAGTTCTTCTTCTTTTCTGTAAAAAAAATGTTTGAAAATAGTTTTCTTTGTAATACGATTTAATTTAAATACTCAAACCCATTGAGAGCTTCTTCTGTTTGTCCTGTGAAATAAAAGGTAATATTTTTTTTGCTGAAATATAGAAAACCAAAGACAATCGTAATATATAAAGAATACAAATATTAGTTTTACAAATTAAACAGAGACTCCCTTAATAAATAAAATACAAGCACATACACAATACTCAAGGGGAGTATTTTAACTAAAAAAAACAGGAAAATATTACGAATATCCAAAAATAGATGAAATCAAATTCATTCCTTTAGCAAGATAATGCAACCAAAGAACAAACAGCAAAGATAACGAGAATGTAATTTCTAAAGATTGGACTTTTAATGGAAACCAAAAAATAATTTAAAACTTAAGCAGTTTTAAATATAACTCCCTTAGAAGTAAAAAAGCAAGAATTTCACTATTATTCTTATAAACCAATACTAAATTAAAGGGGTTTAAATAAAGAACCTTCATAATAAACTCAAGTAAATGAGGACAAAGGCTTGTTTGTTAGGTAGAGTGTTTGAAAAGTGTTCATATTAAATAAAAGTTTCTCGTGTAATGAGAGGTACAGTATAACTTGACATTATATTCGGTTGTATTGGTAAATCCCGGAAGCGTAATTCTCTTAACTCCTTGCAAATCTGCAGTTATATTAACGATTCGATAAAAGTGTAGATTATATATGTAGTCGCCGTAGACTAGTAGGTATTGTGTTGCCTTAGTAGACGCAAGATCACGGGTCAGACATCAAAACGAAATATGAAAAAATATCTCTTCGGCGAATTCCTCTCAGAAGTTTTCTAGCAAAAACTTTGAGAGTAAATAAAATTGCCATGAAAAATTTCTCAAAAATCTGTCGTTCGGAGTCGACTTTAAACTGTGGGTCCCGCCACTCATGTATAAAATTAACACACACAACATGAGTGGTGTGAGAAGCTAGGCCATAATCCTGACTGAATGGTTATAATAGCCAATTATGTATGTATGTATGTATGTAGATTATACCCAAAAAACGTTTAACTAGATTAGTTACGTGGCTGATTAACCACAACCATTCGTCTGAGATCTCTAACTACAACACAATGACAAAATTCGATATATCGTGGTGCTTGGAAGTATATTTGCTACGAAATATAAAATTATTTTTCTTTTTAACTTTTTCTTATTTGTTACCAATTTCACTTGAAAAAAAATGTCACATAAATAGCAATAAAACATGAAGTGACAAACAAACAACAAATTTCGTAAAGCAACTCAGAAAACATCAAAAAAAATATATTTTGTTCGTCTCATGTTTAAAAAGGTTAACAAATTTTCCCTGTCCTAAGAAGTAAAAAAGCAAAGCAAAACAAAAATAAATTTAAGAAGAAAAATGTTAAAATCCCTAAATTAGCGAAGCATTAATATGATATGGGTTCATAGCAACTGCTGAACGAGAAGCTTAAGAACAATATACCTGGAATATTAACATGAGTATTAGCAGCAGCAGCATAGGTAATAGACACCGAAAGGTGGCATCAACAGCAACGACAGTAACAATATGTAACAATTTAACAATCTTCCCAAAAAGCACAAAACACAGGAGAACATATTTTGAAGTAAAAGAAATAGAGGAAATAAAAAACAAGCAGGAATATAATACGACATAATGAAAAATAATGTTATTCAACATAATTGTTAAATTTTTTTTGTTCAATTTAACATGACACTAAACGGCAGGGAAGAATTTGAAAAAAAAGCCAGGAAATGATTTTGGGGGTACTCAATATGTAGAAATAACAGTTGTTTGGTGTATCTAGGATCGGTTGAACGACAACGGTTTTTATGTTTTGTAAGCATTGATACTGATGCTCTATTTTAAATAATTTAAAGCTGGTTCTTATGAACCCAAGATTTTTGTTATACAGGATTAATATTACTCAACAGTTTATTACAAGTAGAACAGGCTATAGGTCCCTTTTCACTACATGTTAATAACGGGACAATTGCTTTTTTGCACTAGCTTTTGTTGATATCTTCAATGTTATCGTATCCGCTTTACTGTCAATAAACATTCGTTTATCTGCTTTCGATACACTTTATATCTGATTCGAATAGACTGCAGCTAGTACTATTTCAGCCTAAATAGCAATGGTGGTAAGGGCAAATCTAGGATTTAACTGTTCTGAAAACTGTTCCGAGTTTATCGCGTGATCTCGATCAAGTATTGCGGAAGATGTAAGCCAGCACAATAAGAGGGCCAACTCCATAGTACCTAAACAAATCTAAACTAAACGAAACTCTGAATGAGTATTTAAATCATCTTCGTATTGCTACGTTTTTACCTTTTAAAAACGTTTAAAATATGAGCTCGTAGTTTGCAACTAAAATAAAAATATTTATTTTTTTATTTTTAATTAAATTTTTTTATTATTCGCACTATTCTGTGCGCCACTGTTCACAACTTTACGTAGTTTATACCCTTCGCATAACCAATAACATTTGCTAAACAATTATTCGACAGATCTTTGTAACGGAGATTTTCAAACCATGATTATTCTCTTCAAACGCACCTTGTGTTCACACAATACTGACTGAACTTCACTAACTCAGTCGCTTGCTTTGCCTTGCCTTTTATATGGCAACGTAAACAGTCTGATGATTGTTCTTGAAGGCGAACGTTCATGACTTCGCCTTCTCGTAATGTCTATAAATGCATGCATCGTTGTTAACGTTTATTCTTGTAGCGTTTGTTGTTGTATATTTGTTTACTTGTTTACCGTTTTTTATGCTGGTGTTTGTTGTTATATTAAGCAGTACGATAATTTGTAAACAGGTTTGTTTACTGCATTGTTTTGTTTTTGTAGCTTCTGTTTATAATTTTAATGTAAAGCGATGTAAAAGCAAACTACCCGTATCTAGATTTCTCCGTTTTCGTAACGGTACTTTAATTCTACTGTTAGTCATTTTAAAAAATATTGCATTTCACATTTAATGTTAAATTTCAATTTAAATATTTTTCCATTGAATTTTAATTAAAAGAGTAATCGTAACTAAAATTTCATTAAAAACTGGGATTATTTTTCAATTATCGCATGTGTACATAGAGAAGGTATAAAAAAACA
The DNA here is from genome assembly GCA_958299815.1 of Sarcophaga carnaria. Taxonomy (NCBI): domain Eukaryota; kingdom Metazoa; phylum Arthropoda; class Insecta; order Diptera; family Sarcophagidae; genus Sarcophaga; species Sarcophaga carnaria. The sequence continues at coordinate 32,293,457 of OY283151.1, forward strand.
ATATAATTCTATGTCTGTCTGTATATGTGTTAATTCAATTTTGTTTCCTTGCTGACCTTTTGTGTTGTATATTTCCGACTAAAGCTGTGGCTAATGAATAAAATATTTTGTGTTAAAATTCAATTAAATATTTTATTTATTTCCTTTTTAATATAAGAACAAAAAACAAAGCTTTTACCATTTTTTACATAAAATGGCCTCTATACAGCTATTTTTTTTGTTTAATTTGAGTCTTTTGTTAAATATTAAATGGAAATTTTATATTCTAAACTACCTGTTGCGCAGAACATCGTTCACATGAATACCACGAAAACCGGGCACAAGAAAATCGGTTATCATTGACCGTAATGGTTGCGCCGTCCTCATTTTTAAAGAAATATGGGCCAATGATGCCTCCGCTCCACAAGCCGAATCAAACAGTCACTCGTAATGGATGCGTTGGTTTCTGTAAGACAACGTTTGGTTTTTCTGAGCCCCAAGTACGGCAAATTTGCTTATTAACGTACCCACGAAAATGAAAATGAGTTTCATCCGAAAAGATGATTATTTGGCGTTCAGTTTCTCGTTGGCCCATCCAGCGAAGCGAAAATGAAGCGGATGGTTATGCGGCTTCAACTCTTGAAGCAATTGACCATTTGTAAGACATCATACCGAGATCTTTTCGCAAATTTGACGTTAACTGATGCGTGAAATGTTCAAGTCATTAGAACGATGATGAGTTGATGTTGATGGATTCTCACGCACACTCTCAGTCACAGCTTCGATATTTTCGATGGTACGCAATGTACGAGCACGCTTTTAAAGGGGAACAAGCATGCGTGGAAGATTGGTGGAATTCAATCAGTACAGGGACCGCGCTTAGCTGTAGCGTCCCAACGGGTTGCTTTGTGTAGTATTAAAGTATTTTAGTATTAAAGCTATTACTCCAACCTAACCCTACCTAACCTAACAATTCTGAAATACATTTATAGACTTTCAGAAATTGTATCACTTGATATTCCAAAAAAATAGATTTATACAAACGAAAATGTAAATTTTGCTGTTTATTTACGCTCCAATTTCCGATATTTTGTATCCTATTAGTTGCTGTGTGTGGGAGTAAAAGCAAAATTAAATCATCGTAAATGTAAAAAAGAAAACTGTTTCACAGTGAATATTATATTAAGAACACATGCTGTTATCGCCTTGTATATAAATACATACATATATCGATGAATTCATGTGTACTTACATACCATATTTGTAATGTTTTTATGCTTTTAAAAAAATCCCACAAGTACATTATCTTTCTTATTTTTTGTCTTTTTTTCTTTTTCTTGGAATATTTTCAGCTATAATGTTGCCAAAGTGTCAACCGTAAAAAACCGTGTTAACATTTGGCATAAAAAATGTGTTTTTCATATTTTTTCTTGCTCTATCTAGCATTATTCTTTCGATTGATTTTCACATCATTAACCACAATGTTACATTTATTAAGTCATTTTAAAGGGCATACTTTTTTTTGAGAACAGATAATATGGGGTTTATATTCTTTTCGAATAAATTGTTTGTCAAATAAAAACTGATTTATTTTGTTTATTTATATTTTTTTTAACAAAAAATTTTAAATTTGTGAAATGATATTAAAGTATTATTTAAATGGGTAAATTTCCTAAAAATTATAACAGCCACTAAATAGGAATGAGGGTACATTTCAAACACCAGGTCATACATCTCTAACAAACGAAATATTAGCTGTGTCATCTATCAGTTTAAATTTGAATCATCGATTATTTCGAATCTGGCAATACTTATGTTATACTATTCTGTCACCAAATTTACTATATTATCTCCACTGAACGTAATGAATCGATTTACCCTTGAGCAACGTTGGGATTTATTGGGTCAACGAGAAACTGGACCGATTTCATAGATTTTGCCAAAAAAAAAATATCTTTTCGGACGACACTCATTTTCATCTTGGTGGGTACGTAATAAGCAAAATTGCCGTATTTGTGGCTCAGAAATCCCACACGTGGGCTTACAGAAGCCAATGCGTGGAAAAATATTTGTCAACACCGATTCTCACGGGCCACAGTCCTTTTGATAGGCATGCGAAAAGAGTTGCCTTTTTGACAAATGACTTCTTCAAGAAGAGGCAGGAAGAGACTGTCTTTCATCTCATGTGCATGTGTCATGCACTTGTCATAAGAGATTAAGATATCTCTCACTTTATAACACCCTTAACCGAGATCTCGAATATAAGAATTGTGAGTGAATCATTTTTTTGTACTCGCTCTTTATGGCATTGATGTGAACGATGTTTAAATGCAACGTGATGCTGCAACTTCCCACTCCTCTCATGCCACAATCGATTTATAGCGTCAAACGTTTGATGGCCCTTTAATTAGCCGAAATTGTGGTGTCAATTGGCTGCCAAAAAGTTGCGATTTGACACCGTTGGACTATTTTCTGTGGGACGCCGTTAAAAAAAGTATTATGCCGACAAACCAGAGACAATTGAGGATTTGAAGGGCAACATTCGTGATGCATTTGGCGAGATACGACCCCATACACTCGAAAAAGTAGACGCGATTTGGTCCGATCGAATGAGGTACAGTGGGGCCAGCCGCGGTAGCAATATGAATGAAATAATATTCCATTTCTAATTGAATTTGTTTAATTGCATCTTAAAATTTAAACTTTTAAATCACCCACTCTATACGTATTCTGGCCAATATCAATTCGCATAGCCTTTTTGTACTTCGTTGGTACTGCAGCGACCATTCAATCCCCCACTTAAACATTCACATTTGAATGCGCTATACGTTCGCGCTTAATTAACCACCATTCACAAACCTGTTCACAACTTAAATATTTATCCACTCTTTCCCTGGCCAGGACAGACCATTTACTCATAAATTCATTTATTTTCATTTGTTCAGTAATTAAACTATTTAGAGTGTCCTTAATTTGCAACACTTTTGTTTATTTTAAATGGCCTTGACTCGTGTAATGGTTGAAAATCGTTCAGTCTGTCTTTGAACAACTTTGTAAATTATGCTGACAGCTGTTTCCGTTTAATTAATTCTGTTAACCAAAAAAAAAAAATAAAATAAAAAAACCATTCTGACTTTAATTAGGGATTTTAAGGCTTTGAAATGAAAGTGTTTTTCATCAAAAGACTTAAAAAAGGAGATATAGGCAACGAACATAACTTTTTTTAAATTGGCCACCTTCTATAGAGAAGGTTGCATAAAAAATCGCATAAAAAATTGGACCTGTAGGGAAATGAACCTAGTGGGCTGGATAGCCATAGTCTTAAGGATTCCAAAACAGGTTTCTTTTCGTTCTTTACGGGCGTTAGTTGAGGCTGGAGATAAAGGATTTGAAACTAATTGTTTTCCTCAAAATAGCAAACAAAAGTGCTCTATATAAAGCGGTGTCTTGAGTTTTTTTTATCAATGACTTGCATTTTTTGCCTCTGGTTTCCATGGTTTGGTAGATGACTTGCATTTTTTTGGACAATGTCTTGCATTTTTTATGGTCGATAAATTGTATTTTTTGGTAAATTACTTGCATTTTTGGTCGATAACTTGCATTATTTATTTACTAATATCACAAACATTGTAGTGACCACATATTGTAATGAAGCATCTAAAAATATTTCTGCTTATTGTTGTTTTTTTTCATGCTCGATTTTTTTTATGCACTCAAAGGTCATTCACTCAAAAGTAGTGAAAAAAATGTTCCCTTAAAGTTGCGTTAAAAGTAATGAAAAACATAAAATAAATAATGAAAATGGATTGGACGAAAAGAATCCTTTTCAAACGTCAACAAATATTAAAAATTTTGTTAATACGAGATGAATTGAATATTTTCTTCTTTAAGTAGCAGACATTACGTGATTTTTGTTTTTCATATTTTCATTCGTTTCTTTTTTTCTTCTTCTTTAAACTCAAAAACTTTCCTTAAAATATGTATGAGGAAAATATCCTGCGGAAAAATCTTTAATCTTTATGTAAATTTTTTATTTTATCTCGAACGAAACACAACACAACAACAATATATTTTGGTTGTAAATTATGCAAATCATTTTAAAAACGGAAGTAAAGAAGAACCGAAAAAACTTTACAAAGTCATGTTAGCCAACAGTTATTTAAAATATTAACGACCAAAATATTATTTTTGGTATAGAAAAGCGTTTAAGTTTAAAAACTTTTTTGTTTTTAAATTTTTTATCCAAAATTAATGCAAACAAAACGACAACTCGCTTTAGCTAAAGGGTTTATGAAGGGGAAAAAAGTTTAAAAATGTGAATATCCCTAACTTATGTAAAATTGAATTGTTTCCGAAAATAATTTGAAAGAGAAATAAAAAAATTAAAATTTTTTAGAACTTTTTCCAAAGATCATCGAAAGACATATTTTGTTCAAATTTCTCTTTCATACTAAACAGGCATTTGAATTGGGCTACACAACGCATATCGTGTTTTATTAGAGCCTTAGATAGTTAGGTAGTGTTACAATCGTTTTCCACTATCCCCTAATCCCGGAACCACTCGGAGCTTCCGTTGAAGCGACATAGACTGCCAATGCCAATACCAATACGTGACTGTTCCTCCAGGTCATCAGGGCACCAAAGTGACTTTTTCTGATAAAATGCCGGTCATGTACCCAGTAAATGTAGGACGGTATCCTCCTCTTCCTCAACTCTGCAGTTTTTGCAGAAATCATTAGCAAGGTGTCCAATACTAAAGTGCCTCGCATGTATGCCCATAATGCCCCCGAGAACCATAATGAGCGTGCCTCTCTGGGGTTGAAGCAGACTCATCATGCGCCTTTTATCCAGCCTTGGCTTTCATCTAGCATTAGCTATTGTTGACGGAGTTTACGACCACATTGTCAATTATGACCTTACAGGCTTTCAGAGTGACTCTCAAAGAGAGTTAAATGGTTATGCCACGTCTGGCTAGTTCTTCTGTTTTACTCTTACCCTATATGTCACTGTGTCCTGGTACCCATATGATATGGACATCTTATCGTTCTTCTGCCTCATTGAAATATCTGCAAGGACTTTATCACTTTGGAACTCAGTGATAATGCCGCGGTTTGTATTGCTAACAATTCCGCATGAAAGACGCTACAATGGTTCGACAGCCTTATAGACTGCGCTATTCCGATCGAGACAGAGAAAACTCCATTTAAAACAATTTGGAGCAGTTGGTGTAAATTTACACGGTGTCCATTTCTCCAGAATTCTCTGTCCTGAATCTCCTTGTGAAGCCTTTCCGTGGTGTCATGTAGTCACTGCTCCCGACAGCTCCACAAATTCCTTCAGCATCCGATTCATGCCACTATACAGTAGCTCAGAGAGACCTGCTGATCTTAACCGCCACGCCCTTACAATAAAGGTAAATCGGAATGGGGAATAATTTTGTCTCCCTTGCCGACTCTAGTGACAAAAAAACGAAAAAATTTTGATTTGATTTATAAACGTCTCTAATATTTTAAGCCATCTTCCACTTTAGGATACTTACCCAAAAGAGAATTTATGACAAAAATATCTAAAGATTCAATAACTTTTTCTTGCGTGCATTTGTATGTGTGTGTGTTTTTTTCTATGACTCTTTGTGACTCTTTGGAATAGTTTTCCTAAAGCACATTTACTTGAAAAACTGACAAACGTAAATTGACAGAAAATGTTTAAAAAGAAAAACTTCATACACAGACAAGAAGACTAAATTTTACAAAACTCTAGCAGTCAGAGGACACATTAAATGTTTATATTTTTAACTTTTCATGCCTGTTAAACATTTAATTGTAGTGAGAAGTTTGTGACTTAGATCAGACGAGATATTAATAGGGACATCAACCAAAGGCATCTATTTAATGAAAGATTTTTCTTCTTCTTCATATCCTTCTTGGGGACATTACCTTTTGTTTTCTTCACTGACAGTTCAATCCAGTTCCATTTGCATTTTTTTTCTCAAGAAGGATTAAGTATCTGCCGATTTTAGCAAACGTTAGAAATGATTTTCCATCATGTTAATATTGTGTGTACTGTACTAAGCCTTAGACCTGATTAAACAATTGTGACGATCAGTAATGTATGTGTCTGTGCAATTTATACTTAAACGGTTTGTGCTAATTTCAGAGCAATGAAAGGATGTGTATCCTTGTGTATTGTTGAGACGAAATTCTGTTCTCTATTAAGCAAATTATAGCCAAGTACGTAATTTTCAAAGTAATACTTATGAAATTTGGCTTCATTTAAATTGGATTTTTTTTACAATTATTCTTTCAGTTCTAAAACAAAGATTTTTTTGGAACGCAAAAATTAAAAAAAAAACTTTTTTGGAAATATTGTTGCAAAAAAACCATATAAATGCGTACAACTTGTTAGAAAAAAAAATAATTCCTACTAAATTACAACAGCCTATGAATAAAATATTGCATTTGCACACCCTCTAAGTAGGTGACAAAATTGTATTGTGTTGAATAAACTGAAAATAAATGAAATGCAACAAATTAATCATAAATAAATAAAGAAAAACATAAAACAAATAAAAGTAATAAAAAAACAGAAATGAGTAACAAAAACAAAAATGAAAATAATGTCATGACAACACCAAAGAATTATTTGCTGTAATAAATTAAACACGATGCATATTTAATTTAACATTGTATGCAAGTGTGTTTGTATGTGTGAGTTATGATTTATTTACAATATTACGATTTTAACAAAGCCAACAACTAAAACAAATAAGAAATAAATTTATAAATTTATGATTTTAACACATGGTTTTACGAAACGCAAATATTTTCTGCAACGATTACACAAAATTCCAGCAAATTGTTGATGCTATGACTGCCAATACTTATGCAAATACATGTACTTAAAATGCTTAGTAATTAAATTTATCACAAATTGTTAAATATGAGACTACAGTCTACATTGAGCACGTGTGTTTAGTAACATGGCTCAAAATTTGTTATTGGTGAGATGTGTTAAGGCTCTGGAGAAAATAAATCATTTCGTGCAACTATTTTGTAGCCCTTAAATGCATTAAAATATGAACCTTATAAAGGAATTCAACATTGCGTATCTGTTTTACTATAAGTTTTATTTTCTTCTCTTTATCTCATTTTAGTTGCTTTAAAATGCAAATGACGTTGTTGACTTAAGAGTATACATTTTGCTTTTTGCCACTTTTGAATTTTTCCTACCTGCTGGCGACATAATGAAATCTTCTCCTACTTTACTTCTCCTTCTGCTTTCTTTTTCCACTTTTTTATGCTGCATATTTTATATAATTTCTGATGAAATGGCTAACAGCTCACTTAGCAAAAAAGGATTTGATAATATAAGGTGGATGATTTAAAAGTTTAAATTTAAACATGCAATAAAACAAAAACAGTTTGAAATTTGCTTTTTTTGTGAAGATGTGGAAGATACAGACTATGTAGATACAGGCAATGAATATTGTCTAGAATTGTTGTTTTTGTATTTACTTTTAGGTTAGGATATCTCCAAAAATTTTTAATTTTTAAAAATTCATTAGAATTGTCATAACATACCTTGTAAATGTTTACTTCCAAATTAATGGATACTTTCTATTTAATTGTAATTGAAATATATTACGTATACGCATCGCAATACATGTACTAGAACAGTTACTCTGAAAAGTATGCAATAAAACATCTTTGATATTGTTACAAATAAAACTAATGCAATTAAATATCACTCATACGTCACATATGTAAATATCAGTATGAATTTTACGTGTTAAATACTATGAGCATAATGTGAGTAAATATAACGATTGGGTGATTTAAAAGTTTAAATTAAAAATTAAATAAAACACAAACGATTTAAAATTTCGATAAATTTATATTTTTGTTTTGAAGTACAATTGATCCAGATAGTAATGGAATATTATTTCATTCATATAGCTGCCGCGGCTTGAATTACACTACCTCCTTCGATCAAGTTTATTTCAGTTGTTTGAGTGTATGGGGTTGTATGTCGGCAATGGCATTACGTATCTTGGCCTTCAAATGCTCAATTGTCACTTTTTCTTAATTAAACGACCATCAAACGTTTGACGCAATAAATCGATTGTGGCATGAGATGTGGGGCAAGTTGCACCATCCTGTTAAAATCACAATACAATGAAGAGTGTGTACAAAAAATGGGTTATCGTGGTGCGACCGTAATGATTGCGCCGTCTTCATTTTCAAAGAAATATGATGTCTCTGCTCGACAAGTAACACCACACATTCACTCGTAATGGGTGCATTGGCTTCTGTAAGACCACGTATGGCTTATTAACATGCCCACCAAGATGAAAATGAGCATCATTAAAAAGATTATTTTTTTGGAAAAAACTTTCAACCATTTGTATTTGTTTTCGAAAAAAATTTCCAATAAATCCCAACGTTGCTCAAGCGTAAATCGATTCATTACGTTCAGTGGAGATAATTTACTGAATTTTGTGACAGAATAGAATGACATAAGTATTGCCATTCGAACGACTGATGGTTCATATTTAAGCCGTTTGAGGGCCCTCTCGATGTTTGAACAGAATAAAAGGAGCTACTTTTACAAGTAGTCTTTATTTTTAAAGGGACTTATTAAATATTTTTTAATGTTCATTAAGGATACTTTCTGCCCTTCGAATGAGCTTAGACGATGATCTTTCGCAAGTTTTTTAATCCCTTTTATTGCTTAAGAAACGCAGCAGTGTAACTGAGGTTAGTTTTCCCGCTTTTTTATTATTTTTCAACTATGTTTACGTGACGTTAATCATATGTTATACAAGCGAATCTGGTCTTTGATCTACTATAGCAGGTCTTGGAAAACTATAAAAAATTGCCAAACTGGTCCACAAATATGAATGATTATAGGATGGATTATGGTATGACAAGAAGAGCTGTGCTATCATAAGAAAATAAACGCCATATTCCTTCGTTAAAACTTATTTTTTTAATAAAAAAAGAAAAATTCGTTATAAATATTAATTAATATTAATTTAAATGTATTTAGTATAGCAACTATGCAAACCATTTTATTAAAAATTCATTTGGTTTCCTTCTGCTTATTTTTAATTTCAGTTATTGAAACGCATTTGCTATTGCATTATGGGGTTTTCTACTGTAGTTGGAAAACAGTTGAGTTTTCTGTTTATATTGTCGTTTTTGTTTCTCATTATTTCTACACTTTTGGCATTCATTAAATGATGTCCATTGTTTGTAAATTATATTCTCGTTATCTCTGCAGCCATTCTATTGAATTTTTTTTCTCGTAAAAGTTTATCCTGGATTTTGTTGGCTTGCTATGTGTTGATTATGAATTTTCATAGAGTTTTATAAAACAACAAGAAATTGCTGGGAGAGTATTCTGTGAGTTTTCTGTGATTTAGTTTATAAAACCAATCTCTCTTTTGGATTCTTTACATTAATATTCACTGCAGTTTACTACTATAACAACTAACTATCTGATTGTTATCTGATGGCTTGTCTGTTGTATGGTTAAGTCTTGGCCTCAGACGGACTACATACATACATAATTGGCCATTGCAAGCCTTCAGTCAAGATTATGACCTAGCTTCTCACACCACTTATGTTGTGTGTGCTAATTTTATGCATTAGTGGTGGGACCTACAATTTAAAGTCGACTGTAGGTATAGTTAAGTTTCTACCTCCTAACAGACAGATTACATACATACGATTACATACATACATACATTGCAGCTCTACAGTTACGATTACAACCAAGCTTTTCATACCAATCATGTTGTGCGTGTTGATTTTAAGAAAAAATTGTTCATGGCAATCATGGCCTCATGTCTAATATATCAACACACTGCCTAAAAGACTACGGCGGTTGCTGCAGACGACGCTTTAGGTGAAGTTGAAGCTGACTGAGAAAATTGTTGGTTTACAGTAAAATCGCAAAGAATTACTGGTGTTTTCTGGCAAAGGATAAATTGGGAGGTTTTAATCGCTGACCCGCACAATGATTGAGCCTAATTTAATAGAAGCAATGAAGGCCTTTAGATAAAAGAGGGTCTAAAATACAACATAATTTTCGTTTTCCATCAGTGAACATATTTAACGTTTATCAGCCTTTAATCTCTTTGATTATAATCCTTTAATATCATTGATTATATGATTACGTTGGCTTTAGATACCATCAGAAAACGTTATTAAGATATTATGTGCCATCCCTTTATCAGATTTATTCATTAACTAATATTTTCTTTTAATTTCTTAAAATGTTTTCAGCAAATATCAAAAATCTTTTGTTTATATTTTTATAGGAATAAATGTTTACAAGTTGCCAAAAAATATTTCTCCAATTCCATTACAAAATAAATCATTTTAATTAAAGGCTACCCAACAGTTGTTTACCATACGGAGAGACTGACAAACAATGGCAAGAACTGTAGCTCAGGGCAAGACCATCACAATGGCTGTTATTCTTTCAGTCTCTGTTTTCTTTTTTGATGTTGATAGTCAGGCCTCAACTGTTGCAATTTTTGTTTACTCTGTTGTTGATAATTTATCAAACAGAGTTCTTGTTTTTTGTTGCATGGTTTTCTCGTATTTATGAGCGACAGTTACTCTTGTTTAGTGCTGACTTTTGTTACGTGTTTTAATTTTTTTAATACATTTTGCTGTAAGTAATGATGTAAAAAGTGAATTAAAAAAAATTCAACAAATTTTAGGCACTCATAAGAGAACAAGCGAAAATCGGACAGAGAACAATCGATTGAATACGGAGCTCAAAGTATGATTGTCTCGATATTTTGAATTACAATCATATTTCTCCAGAAGCATTGAGTGAGCAAACGTGAGCCAAACAAATTCGGAGATGGGGGTTTAATATAATTTATGATACGCCATCTGCATCTGTCGCATTGCTTTTTAAAACCACATAGTATAGTCCATTGTTTAAATAAAAGCATGTAAAATTATTAATGGTTGGTCAGTAAAGCATAAGCCTAAAATAAGATTCAAAAATCGAAACTTCAAAGTCAATCTTCACTCTACTGAAAGGTACTAAGTCAGTAACAAGATGCATGACTTGGGAATATGAATGATTTATAATCATAATTCTTGGTAATTGTGCTATTAGTTAACTATTTCATGGTACATTGTTACTGTAAAAACCGTACGAAAATTCTCTTCTAAGTTAATACATGAAGATGTAGAGGTTTCCGATGGAAGCCTTGCAGTCTACGCTGATGACTTCAAGTTGAGTGGCAGGGAAGACTGTATATTTTTATTAAGTGCTCTGATCCTATAATTTTCTTATAGGCTGCCTGACAACCACTGCAGTGTTTTCCAAGCAGATGTCATGGCAATTTTGTAAACAACGCAATGCTTGCTAAGTAGCGGGATTTTTGCTCAAAATCTCTTGATTTACTCTTTATCCTATATGGGTTCCGGGACATTAGGACATCGTAAGAAAATACATGGCTGACTAGCTGGTCAGGGTTCGCAGTCTGCGACATATACAGAGTATAGATATTCCGATTAAATATATACATAATATGTTATTACAACGCTTCAGTCAGGATTACGAACCAGCTTCTCAAACCACTTATATTGAGTGTGTTAATTTTATAGATGAGTGACGGGATCTACATTTTAAATCAGATGGATATTCATGGCATTCTTATAGGGCAGACTTAGCATTCGTACAAGTGACTTCTGTAGGAGCTGGAGGAGGAGGAACAACTGTCTTTCACCTCATGGGTCAGTGCCCTTCATTTGCTATAAAAAAACGCAGGTTTTTGACATCTCATTTTCTGATATCCTTGACCAAGCTTCCTAATATAAAGATTGCTGCAATAGCAAGATTTATTTTAGGCTAGAGATGGCTTCCTTAGGGGAATGTTTGTTATGTAATATTTGATCGGCTCTCTTCAAGAAAGGAAATTCAACTTAAATTTTCTTTAATAACAACACACTATCTTTAGATTTTGGTTTATTGATTGATGGTTTGGAAAAAAAAAGATTCCGATATATAAGGATTTGGATTTCATTTACCGTGTTTAAGTTGACGTTGTAATACAATTTGAAAATACTTCTTTTTTTTTGTTTTCTGACAATTAACTTTATACGATTGCGCTTTTTTTGTCTGCTTTTATTTGAAGGCCATTGCTAATAAAGATTTCCACTTGAAATTGAAAATGGGTAAAAGCGAAATAAAATTTTATTGTTTTGCTGTTTTGAAATATTTGCTCTGCTACAGTGCCGTAAAGTATTTGCAACAAATTACTGAAGCCTATATCTAAGCAGACGTTAGGTTCGTTTTATTATTTTATTTTATCTGATGATTACATTGTTATTGGCATTTTGACCTTTTTTATCTTAAAGTTATATTGGTTTCAATAAAAACACAAAAAAAAACGAATAAAACGTAGATGATAGAAAAATATTTATTGTGCTAAGACAAGTGCTTGAAACTTGAGGACAATAACGACGGACATAAAACGAAAGGCTCTTCAGAAAACCAATAAAGACAAGATGAAAATTTAGGCGATTATTTCCCCCTTTTATGGAGTAACTCTCTGATAAATTTTTAAAGACAAATTTCGAGATTAGTGGCTTGATTAAATGAAATTGACAAAAACAGAAAAAGAAATCAATTTATATGATTCCAGATAAATTTCATATGTATTCTAATAAAAGTATTACACAGTTCCATTAAAAAAGGTATTTGATACACATGGTAATAACTTTCTTTTATTTTCCCATTTTTGTTGTTGTTATATACGATTTATATGTTAATGCAGCGGTTATTGATAACATAAATATGCTTAAATTCAGCCTTAGATACCAGCACTAATCAGTACATACAATAGAAATACAATATTTTCAGCCATAAATGTAAACAAATGAAAATATTCTGTTTATAAATGAAAATGAAATAAAAATATTTAAAATCTGCAAAAAATATTTACACTAATCATAATCGATTTAGAAATAAAAACAATGCAAACATGCATGGATTAAATCATAGGAAGTAAAACCCATCAAATGCTGTAATCATACATGAGTACCACAGGCAACGTAAATATTTATGGTTTTCAAATCTAAATAATAATAAATGAGTTTAAAAAATAATTAAATGGAAAGTATTTTATAAGAAAAAATTATTAAATATAGAAACAATAACATTTTAGAATTAGTATTTCAATTAAAAAAGAATTTTGTTTTTAAATATTGCAACTGTACTATTTTATTGATGAGAAATCGAAATATTTTATCAATAAATTCGGTTATTAATTTTCAAATAAAGAAATTAAATGAATTTCATAATAAAAATGTTTATTTATTAGGCTTTTAATAAACCGGACATGGATAAAATTGATACGAATGATTGGAAAACATTTTTCATTAAAAACAATCAAAATACCAATTATGATGCAATTTAAAATATACACGCTCTGAGGTTTCAATTAGTTAACTATGTTAAAAACTACATACATACATACATAAATAATTGGGCTTCTCTCCACTAATGTTGTGTGTGTTAATTTTATACCTGAGTAGCAGGACCTACAGTTTAAACTTTTCATGACAATATTATTTACTCCCAGTGTTTTGGTGGACCTGGGGTCAACGTCTAATAAACAAAATAAGTCCAATTGTCATGAAAAGTTTTTCAAAAATCGGTCGTTCGGAGTCGCCTTTAAACTGTAGGTTCCACCACTCGTGTATAATATTAACACACACAACATAAGTCATGTGAGAAGCAAGATTGCAATCCTGGCTGAAGGGTTGTATATAAATTGCTCATGTATGAAAAACCACCATCTGTCTTCAACCCTTGAACTCAAAGTTAATCTTTGAAATCACAACATTGTGGTAAAATATGGTCATTTTTCTATTCTAAGTTTGTCTAAAAGCTTTATTTTCTAGAAACAAATGCTGGCAGACGTAGAAAAACAATACTTTAGGCAGACACCATCACTGAGATTCTGGCCACTTAAGTTAAATAAACATATACACAGATATGTGCTTTATTTTATGGGAGACATGTACTCAGATGTTAAAATTCATATCACTCTATGAGCAAAGGTATAAGCCTTTATAGGCGTTGGTTTCAACTGCCAACTGAATTTTCTTAAAGTTTAGTTATTAAATTAAGTCCAGTTATCCTCAGGGAATATATTTTGCCATTAAATCATACTTTGGTACATGATAAGTAGATAAGCAACCCGCAAAATTTAACATAGGTTAGAAAAGTAGTAGCAATTCAATGTTCAAAGAGTAGGCAATAGGTAAGGACAAGTTATTTGGTAAGTTTTATATGATTTTTGTTTCGATTAAACCAAATCTATTTTTAAACACATCTGAATCACATATTTCGGTATGCTTCTGTTGGGTCGATAATATTTTTTTCTTTATTGCACAATTCCAGGTATACTCCCCATTTTTTAAATACCAAAAATAATAGAAATATTTCTAAGTGTTTAGCCAGTAATCTTCATGTTCGTATTTAGAAAAAGATAAAAAAGAAGTTCTTCTTTATTGGCGTACTTAAAGAAATTTGCTTTAGTATTTGTTTCTATTTTTATGAGATCGTGAACTCATTTTTTTAACTTTACCCGTTAAATGACCAGACTCATGTGAATCGATTGACAAAATTTGCTGATAAGTATACAAAAATGTTTCTCCATATTTTATTACTTTTCTTGCATATTTTCTGCTCATTTTGTTATTAAAAATGCGCGACAAGATGCCAATAATAAAAGCCAAATAAATTTTCAGGGTTACATATTTATGCCACATACATTTGCATTAATAGGATACACTTAAGCATTCGTTTACTCTCTGATAGAATTACCTTTATAAAGGCAATAAAGGTAAGGTATTTGTAACAACAAGTAACTCGCTTTAGTATTTGCAATCTGTCTTCACAAGTCCACCTGGAGTGAGAAGGTATTCAACCTGCGTATTGGAAAACTATTATAATTTTAGCGGCTAAAGAATATGTTGGGCTTGTTTGCTGAATAAACGAGAGCTTTTGAGTTCAAACCGCATGAAAAAAATATAAAAAAAATTTATTTTGTGTGACCTCTTCTCAGCAGACTTTTGGGTGGTGTAAGTACTGCCTAATTAAGTAAAAAAGCAACCCCATATATGTATGTACGGATGATTCTTTTGTTATTTGGTTTTCAGTGAAATTTTTTTAATCATAATTAGAAAAGATTCATGTCGTAAGGCAATGCTAGAATGGCAAAATTTGTGCTGAATTGTCGAATTAAGTGAGTAGCAGTGAGAGGCATGAACCTATTGAGAGGCACATTAAATATGTCTAAAATTTAAATACAAACATAAATCACTTATATTACAAAACCTCATTAAGATTCATAATATACGTAGAAGTCGCCGTAGTCTACTAACTAATCTATTGGCTCATTAGACGTGAGGCCAAGGTTCTAAACCCTGATCACATATCTCGTACAAAACAGAATATGAAAAATATTTCTTCGGCGATTTCCTCTCAGCAAAAATCTGGCAAAAATTGTTTGGGTTTTTGCAATTCTCTCAGCAATAAACAATAACGTTTCAAGAAAATATAAAAAATATGTTTTTTCCGGAAACCGTTTGAGTATATTTTTCTTTTTTCGTTACAAATCCAAATTTTAAATCTTTTTGCGTGTGTTGTTGTACCATGCTGTGCAAAAATTGTCCTGAGAATTTTCTACAAAAAAATATGATGACTATGACAACTATTTTCTTTTAAATCCACATGCATTATTTACTTATTTTCTCTCAAAGCCACAAATGTCAAACTAAATAACAACGTTTACTTTTGTGTCTTATTTTACCGCTTCATATTTTTTTACGGCTTAAAACTTTTTGCACTGAGTTATAACTTGAAGAAGAGAAATATAAAGAATAAGTCTTAGGAAAAAAAATCCGAATTTATAAAAGTACATGAAAAAAAGAACAGAAAAAGCAATTTATATAGTCACCAAAACTAGAAAACAGCATAATATTAAAATAACAAAAATTTTATACTCAATGAAAAATTCCGTTGTTGAAGAAATTTTTATCATTCACGGTGACGATATGAAAAATAAACACTTCTATCAACAATGGCTCACGCTCTATATTTTTTTGTTCTCAAAGTTATTTAATAAGTGCCACAAATATCTTGACAAAGAACACCCATCCCCAGTAAAGCTTACCAAAGGCAAAACATTCATTTCCATCCCTTAAAAAATATGCCAGCAAATGACAGAGTAATAAAATGGAATTCTATGAAGAATGTTGGGATATCTACTCACGCAAATAATATTTTACGTGTTCAAATAATGCTCTCTTTTTCTTTGTATTGCATTTTTTTGAAGAAAGAAATTTTATAATACAGTTGACTGTTCCCTTATGTGACAGAAACATATGAGTACATTTTCCTTATGCTTGCAGCAATGCTTTTGCTGTTGCTCGTTAAATTCGTTAATTTTTTTGCGGTATATGGTGTTGATATAAATATTTCAGTTAAATTAGTACTGGAGTACGGCGATAGTAAAATACGACGATCGTAAAACACATGTACAAATAAAAATAAGTGTACATAGTACACTTTTATTTTTAATTAAAAGGAAATAGTTCATTCAGTTTATTAAAAAAAACAAACAATCATATAAAACTTACCAAATAACATGTCCTTAACTATTGCCTACTCCTTGAACATGACATTGCAAATACTTTTCTAACCTATGTTAAGTTTTGTTGGTAGTTTATCTACTTATTATCTAATATTGTTACGAAAATGAAAAATCTAGATACTAGTGTTTTGCTTTTACATCGCTTAACATTAAAATTATAAACAAAAGCTACAAAAACAATACAATGTACTAAACAAACCTGTTTACAGATTATCGTACTGCGTAGTATATCAACATACACCAACATAAAATAAATGGCAAACAAGTAAACAAAAATACACAAACAACACTACAAGTATAAATGTAAACAAAATACACAAACGACAATAATGAATGTAAACAACGAAGTTTATATTTATAGAGATTTCAAGAAGGCGAAGCCACGACAATAGGCCTTCAAAAACATTCATCAGACTGTTTACTCTGCCATATAAAAGGTAAGGTAAAGCAGGCAACTGAATCAGCAAAAGTTTAATCAGTCTTGTGTAAAGACGCTGTGTGTTCGAAGAGAAAAATCGTAGTTTGAAGATCTCCGTTACAGAGATCTGTCGAATAATTGTGTAGTAATTGTTATTGTTTATGCAAAAGGTATAAACAGAGGAAGAAGAAAGAAAGCAATTGTTGTTGTTTACATCGAGTTGTGAATAGTGACACACAGAATTGTGCGAGTAATAAAGAATTTTTATTAAAACTAAATACAAATTTTTTTTTTTGCAATTTACGAGCTTATATTTTAATCGTTTCTAAAAGGTAAAAAACTAACAGTATGTTAAGTTATGTTGGTTGTTTATTTATTTAGCATGTACCAAAGTATGATTTAATGGAAAAATATATTCTGAGTAGAGACGCCGAAAACATAATTTTTCATATTTCATTTTGTTGGAGATGTCCGACCTGTAGTTTGAACCATGGCCTCATGTCTAATAAGCCACCACACTAACTACTAGACTACGGCTATTATTGTTTAACTTAACTCTGTTTTATGCACATGTTCAGTGATAATTGGACATTTCAGATGCGCTCCACCTAAGAAGTCGTATCAAATGTCCGGCACGAAATGATATTCCACTCATAATGTTCCCTTCACATACATATATACATAATTGGCCCTTCAGTCAGGATTACGGCCTAGCTTCTCACACCACTCATGTTGTGTACGTTAGTTTTATACATGCGTGTTGGGACCTACAGTTTAAAGTCGACTCCGAACGACATATTTTTGAGAAAGTTTTCATGGCATATTTGCTCTCAGAGTTTTTGCCGGAAATCTGCTGAGGAAAAGTCGCCGAAGAAATATTTTTTATACATATTTCGTTTTTGAGGTCTGACCTGGGGTTTAAACCGTATCCTTATTTCTAATAAGCCAACACACTAATTACTAGACTACGGCGACTTCATGGTCTCTTCATACAATGAAAGATTTTCGATGATATCTCGAACACACGCTTTGTGTTTCTTTTTTTAATTTAAAGGTAGGAAGCACTTAATAAAAGACACTATATTTGCTACCATTGAAACAGTCTGTGAAACTTTTTTCTGTGCATTAAAAGGACAATTTTTTCTTTCCTCTTTTGTAGAAAAAATTGTTCACAGAGTTTTAGCCAAAAGGGAATAATTGGCTACTTATGACCACTGTCACCACTCAGGCTATTTTTGGTTGTCAATTTTATGTTGTTTTCTTTGTACCGTGTTAAAAATATTGTTGTTGTTTGAGCAGTTTAGGTATTATTTTATAATGGCTTCTTCTGTATTTGCCTTCTGGATTCTATTGTCTGTAGTTTGTATTGTTCCTGATATAAATTTGAAATGATAAAAGATGTTTTTATTTCAGGATGATGGATATTTAAAGATTTAAAGAAATCTTCTCTTTCGAAAAGTACAAGAGTTTTGTGTTCAAAGTAGTTTAAAAGTAAATTTTCTGTAATAATGTCTGGCAAATAAACAACAAACCTTATCGTCTTATAATATTAAAAACTAAAAGCCTACACAATATTAATTATTGTGTTGAAAGAAATTTAAAACTTTACGCGTAAAAGAAAAATTTCTTTCGCAAAAAATTTAAGACAACAGACAGCAAAAGGTTTCTCACAAATTAACATTATTTTTGTGAGAATGCGAAGACAAGGAAAATTAATTTTCATTCTTTCCGGCGAGTCTAATGAATTTCGTTTTTCTTTTTCTTTAGCAAACAGTATTATAAGCAAGAAATAAAAATTAAAAAAGAAGTCATAAAAAAGGCTGAAATTATTTTAAGTCAGCAGTCTCTAGGTCATATACTTCTTTCCCTCTTACAAACATTTTATTTTCCTTTTTTTATTATATTTTTCCCTACTAATAAATGGGTCAAAGCTATTTTGATGCACAGCTGGTAAGAAAACAAAACTGAATAAACGGTTTAATTAAGAAATTAATTTAAAATTTTATTATTCACACTGATTTTGCTTTAAAAGATGGTTTACATAGTATAAATACACAGAGAGAAAGAAATTTTAATTATTATTATGCGGACGTAACATACCAAGTTAACCATACAAATTACTGGACAGAGAAGAGGCATCACTTGTCACAATACAATATATTGACCTGCTATTTTATTTATCACTACAATTCTTTTTTCAGTATTAAAACCTAGCTTTTGCGCACCTTCAATATTGTGTGTGTGTTAATTTCATCCGTGAGTGGCGCTACCTATTATTTAAAGTCGACTCCGAAGGACATATTTTTGAAATAAACTTTTCATGGTAATTCTATTTACTCCCCATTTTTTTGCCAAAAGGCTGCTGAAACCTCGTGCACTCGTCTATATCACGTATAAGTCCCAACTTTATAGGAAATTTTACAATAGAATCTCTAGCATAAAGGGCTTTTCCTCGGAGCACAGGGTCAGTAAGGGAATTCTGTGCTAGTAAACTTGCGAATAAGATGAGCTCTGGAATTATGTCAGCAGAGTATCTTCGTCTATCTGAATATTATAGTATGGAAGATGTCTTTGTGATTTGCTTTGCTTTGCCAGTGATATGTATATTCCGAGTTATGGATTAGCTCTTAAATTTGCCAAAGTATGCTTTGTCCTACCTTTGGCCACCTGCAAAAACATCATACTTCTGCAGGGTTTGTAGATCAGCTAAGGAGGACAAGAATACCTCAGAATCAATATAAACTTTACTCATTTGACAGATCCTTTCTCTATTGTCTAAGAGAGCTATCATTACTAGAGGTCATAGTGATTACCAAACTCTCTCAGATTCCAGCTGTTATAACTGCGAAGCCTTGGTGCTGATTTCTGGAATTGGTTAGTAAGGATTGGTGAGTTAATTCGGGGGCATCGTTTACTGTCGTGGTAAGTAATAAAGCTGGCACTCTCTCCTATCTCTTCTGTTGTAACATACATACATACATAATTGATCTTTACAACCCTTTAGTCAGGATTACGACCTAATTTCTCACACCACTTCTGTTGTGTGTGTTAATTGTATACATGAGTGGCGGCACCTAAATTTAAAGTTTTTAAAGTTTAAAATCGACTCCAAACGACAGATTTTTGAGAAACTTTTCATGGCAATTTTTTATTTACTCACAGAGTTTTACCCAGAAATCTGCTGAGAGGCATGCGTCTAAGAAATATTTTTTCATACTTCGTTTTGCTGGACCTGGGATTTGAACCGAGGCCGAATAAGCCAACACTTTACCTACTAGACTACAACGATTGTTGTAACATACTTACATAAAACATCTTTAAGTAGAAGCATGATACAATAAATATAAATAAAATATTTTATTATTACTCTCAACTATACAGCATACCTAGAATTTTAATACATACTATTTAATCGCTTGAACTTTTATGCGAAGTGCAGTGAAAAGTATTACATTTTCATTTAAAAGCTTTCATAATTATCTGTTGTTACAGTTTCACTTACATTTCGATGTTCTATGAAATAAAACTTCAATTACCATATATATGCATTTATATAGAGCTTAGCTCTAAGAATCTGATTTTTTACAGAATAAATAAAAATTGTATGTCCCTGCTAAGAAATAAATTGGGTTACTGACTGCTAAAGTTTTTTTTTGACATTTTCACTTAAAAATTGTAAGAAAAAAACAATTTCTTTTCCTACAGCGAACATAGCACCATGAGTACGCAGTTATAAATAAAAAAAACAAATTCATAATGCTTTTGTAAATATTTTATTAATAATTCGTATTAAAAATGTTTTCAAGTCTGTATCTTAACGGCAACGAGACGTGCTGATGAAGCGCATTAAGCCAGAGATGGAGAGAGGGAAACAGAAATACTGTAAGTAAACCGTAATATGCTGTTAATGCCTGAGCTCTTAATTTTAATCTCAACTATTTATAAAGACCATAAAATGGTAGAAAATGGCAGCATTTTACACACAAATTATGGCTTAAAATACGGATTCATGCATAAGGGAATGAAAATATTTAAACACTCTTATATAAGCAAGTGGCGTAAAGGGCGTTCTGTACAGGGTAAAAGCAGGAATGAATATTTTTTATTTTTTTGTTTGTTCTTTTTGTCCACTTAAATGACTGCACCTACAGAAGAGCAAAAGTAATACTCAACAATAAAGAAATACCCTCAAAAACTATTTTTATTCTTGGTATTTTTGTAATTCTTGTTGTTGCTAAAACCAATATTCGTCCAATAAGGTAGCACTTTCTACTTCAACGTGCGGACATTTCTGACTTCATTACAATACAAACCAAACTACAACAAGTATACCACTATAAAAGCCAATTTATTTGAAACAATTTTGCATCTTTTATGTACTTTTTCACTATTCTGAAGGAATTGTAACTAATTCGGGGAACAATAAATGGAAAACGTATTTTTGTTCCTTTTTTCCAATTTTCCTTACGTCAAGTAAATGTTTAAGATGAATAGAGACAAACATGTTTTCGGCAAATATTTGTTGAATGTGACAGTACATAAAATGGTTTGATTTTTAATAAAACGTAATTAATGAGTTGCAGTCGCCATAGTCTAGTAGGCAGTGTGTTGGGTTATTAGACGCGAGGCTATGGTTTAAAGTAGTTTTGTGGCAAAAACTCTGAGAGTCTATAAAATTACCATGAAAGTCTCTAAACAAATTTGTCTTTCTGAGTCGACTTTAAACTGCAGGTCCCGTCACGCATGTATAAAATTAATACACACCACGTAAGTGGTGTGAGAAGCTTGGTTGCAATCCTCACTTAAGAGTTGTAATGACCAATTATGTTATGTTAATTAATTAGTTTCGTTAATAAAAAAGAGTCTAAAGTTAGTGCGTCATTTAAAAATTAAAATTATCTTCGATCTGATATTAAGTTTCTTTTCAATTTTGTTTTGCTTGCCAATAAAGAACTATTCTGTTGAACAGCAACGAAATAATAAATCGGCTCAATTAATTGAAAGTGAATGTTGTCATTAATTTCATCTTGTGAATGAAACGAAAACCGAAAAAACAACGAAACGATTTACAAACTGATTGTGAAATGAAAGAAATCACTTCGAAAATGTCAAAAAAAAAAACAACACAGAAACAAATTTTCTTGATTGACTTGAGAAAAATTGTCGACATTAACGAGTTCATGAAAGCCACAATACAGGCCAAGCAACAATATGTTGTTGTTGCGTTAGTATAAATAAATAAAATAAGAAAACTCCTACTTCACTGCAATGTAAATGTATTTCAAAAGTTTGACCTGGTTTCAAGGCAAAAACCATTGAGACAATGTTTTATTAAGTTATTCTTCTTCTAGCAAATAATATCGCATTTGTCTGAAATAAATGCAAATAATATATATTACAACAATGAAAATAATATGAAAAAGACAAAAGAAATAAAATGAATAAAAAAAATACAACTTATGGTACATGAATAGTAAAACGATATAAAAAATCGGTGTCGTTATTAATTTTATTTTGTTTGTTTACTTTAATCACATTTAATTAAAAAAACACAATAACTGCAATGATTTTAGTCTCCACTGAATAAAAATAGCACACGTATTTCAATTTAATTTATAAAAAGTCGCGTAGTCTAGTAGGTATTGTGCTGGCTTATTAGACGTGAGGCCATGGTTGACATTTCGAACAAAACGAAATATGAGAAAATATTTTTTCGGCAACTTTCTATCAGCACATTTCAGAGCATGAAATATAAACATATAGGCATAGTAGCAGGGGAGTAAAAAAATTTCTTCAGAGACTTCCTCTTAGAAGATTTGTGGCAAAAACTGAGAGTAAAAATCTCAAAAAAATCCGTCGTACGAAGTTGACTTTAAACTGTAAGTCCCGCCACTAGTGTACAAAATTAACACACATAACGTGTATGAAGCTATGTGGTAGTCCTGATTAAACGGTTATTATGACCAATTATGTATTAAGTCGCTGTAGTCTAGTAGGTAATGTGTTGGCTTATTAGACGTAAAGCCAGGGTTCGAGCCCCAGGCCAGACATCAAAACAAAATACAAAAATTATTTCTTCGGCGACTTCCTCTCAGCAGATTACTGGCAAAAACTCTGAGAGTAAATAAAATTGCCATGAAAAGTTTCTCAAAAATCTGTCGTTCGGAGTCGACTTTAAACTGTAGGTCACACCACTCATGTATAAAATTAACACACACAACATAATTGGTGTGAGAAACTAGGTCGTAATCCTAACTCAACCCTTCAGTTTAAAGTCGACTCCGAACGACAGCTTTTAGAGACACTTTTAATGTATGTATGTATGTATAAATGATATTAAAATAATAAATAAATTAATAATAAATACCAAAATCAACAACACTTTTTGGGATGAATTGGATATTCTGGAATCCCATGTGTATTGTTGGTACCTTCCCAAAAACTACAGTATTATTTGTTCACGTATCTATTCATTTAGAAATCGCTAAAGATGTTTTTCTGATGAAACGAACTGTAAAGTCGCCGTAGTCTAGTAGTTAGTGTGTTGGCTTATTGTACGTAAGGTTATGGTTCAAGCTTTGGCTCAGACATCTCAAACAAGAGGAAATATTAAAAAATCTTCGTGAACTTCCTTTCTGCAGTTTCTAACCAAACATTTTGGGAGTCAATAAAATTGCCATGAAAACTTCTCAAAAATCAGTCGTTCGAAGTCAACACTTATGAATAAAATTAAGCTAAACAACATTGGTGGTGTGAGGGACTAGGTCGTAATTCTGATTAAAGGGTTATAATTACCTATTAACCCTAGACGATTACTCTTCATTTTTGTACATTAAGGTTACTCTTCGCTGAATCGACGAACACTTTAACCCTAATTGGTTACTGTTCGTCGTATGGACGAAGCTCATTTACTCTTTATCATATATTTTATGTTTGACCAAATTTCGCTCTTTTTATCAACAATGTTGGTTGATAACAAAAGCTTGTAGTGGGTAAACGTACCCTGGCCACCCATGTTTTTAATCCTGGATGATCATTTTTTACAGTGAGGTTACTCTTCGTTGAATCGACGAACAAAAAAAATTTTTTTTGGTTACTGACTGCAAGCTTTCATTATCAACTTATGTTGCAAAAAAGAGCGAAATTTGGTCAAACATAAAAGAGTTATATGATAAAGAGTAAATGAGCTTCGTCGATTCGTCCAGGGTTAAGGACCATTCAGCGAACAGGGGTTTTGTGTTTGACTATCCATGGTGCTTTGGCAAAACAGACTTAATATATAGCTTCATAGTTTGGAAGTCTCTCTTGAAAAACTCCGCAAAATAAATGAAGAAATAAATTGTCTTTATTAAGAATTTTACCAATTGTACTGGCGGACTCATGCACGTTGTCTTCATTAACTTGAATAATACTTAAATGCTTGAATAAAGTTGAAATACCAACATAAAATCAAGATAAAAAAGATTAAAAAGTAAAACAAAACCAAGATGAAAAACAAGACGAAGACGAAGGCAACAGCAGATGGAATTATACGGAAAAGAAAAATGTTATTATCCGTTTATGTACGATAATAGCATGAATGAGTTTATTGGATTTCACATCAGATTCATAATTCTATGGAAACAGAAAAGAAACAAAGGGCATGTATCTACGATATTTTAATATAAAGACACGATTAAAGTCCATGTGTAAACAAAGAAAATATTTTACACAATTAAATTGCTACACTGCCTACCATACATTCATATATGAGAGAGAGAGAGAGTGTGGGTTTGTTTAACATATTATTTATAATACATATTTAATCCTATAAATGCTCATTAAGGACACGTTCATTTTAATTGTATATAAGAGTATAATGCGTAGTATACCAACATATGTATGCTTTGTCTTAAGTTTTATAAGCCATAAATATGTCATCATTTAATATTTAATTTAACTGAGATGGATTCGAAATTGAGCCAACATAAGTTGTCATTATAAATCTGCGACTATAATTAATATGGAACTTATCTTAAAGATTTATTATAATTATTTTCCATTCGAGTTATTATTTTACAAAGTAGCGATAGCGTCAACTGACAAAAATTATTTTAAATCCTTATTTCGTACTTTAGTGTTTAAAGGCAAAATTGATTTTCAATTCTATGGTATATGTATGGGAGGGGAGAGTATAACTGAAATTATACAGTGTCTATCCAAAAAGGAACATTTATTTTTACCGCTGTGTTTACGAAGTCAATGCTGTTACTGATGTATTTTACTGGATATCCATGCGATTTAAGGATAGAAGTCTTATCCAGACTTGTACAGTAGAGTCAGGCAATACTGCACATACCATTATACTGTCCACGAGACTGAACCTTCCGGTAAAACTTTGAACTGTAACATGTTGGAGATTGCGCGCCGGTCCTGACTAGATTAGCCGCAATGCAACAATATTGCTATGTACCGGAATCCGAGTTATCACTGAATGATCTGAAATATCTCCGAGAAATGTTAACTACTGTTATGTAACTCATAAACGTTGAATATGCGTTCGTTGGGGACTAAATCGCCGTTTGGCTACCTGAGTAAGTCAAGAAATTTTCAGGGAAAATCCCCCCGCCCAATAAGAATTGTGGCGCTTCCATAGTGGCTATGGCCTCCGCTTGGAAAACATTCCAGTGGTCACGCAATAAAAAAGAAAGTTGGATATCAGAACTCCTAATACACTAACTTAGCCTTCTGCTTTAATAGGAGGCCAGAACAGACCATTTTGGGTATATATAGTGTCTTGGTTGGAGTGGAACAGAGCTCACAAGAAACCAGGACAACTAGCTGCCAGCGCACTCTATCAGTTGGCAGTCTTATTGATGTTTGCCATCGTCCATGAAGCATGTACACCACAAAACAAGGTTGGTTATTTCACAGCCAGATAGAGGCAGTACGTGCAAATGTTTCCTACGGTCCCTTTGTATTGACTTCAGTTCCCGTCACTTATACATAAAATTAACACACCCAAAATAAGTAGTGTGAGAAGCTAGGTCGAATACTTACTGAAGGGTTGTACTGACCAATTATGTTTGTATGTATACATGTAATTAGTGCATGAGTTAGTGTGTCATATGCAAAGTTTACATTCGTTGAGGTATTTTGATCAAACTGTCACTGAATTTTGTTGTTGTGCTAAATAGTATGTCCTTATACCTAATTTGTTATTTATACTTCCTATTAAAGAAACATTTTAATTTTATTTTTAAGCAGCCTATGTGTCTATGACTTCCTGTTCCTCCTGTTTCCTCCGTCATGTTTTTCTTTTTATTATCATCGCAAAATCGTCTCTCATGACCTACTTACATCGTTGTAGTTTACAAACCAAGCTGTACTCATTTTATTGTTTAATTTTAGAAAAAAAAAACTGAAAAAAACATTATGAGAGGATCTGCTACACACTCGAACGTGGTACGAAATATAAGTAAAATTTTGTTTTCAAACATAATCCAAATATTTTTTTGATCCATTTTTAATTCATAATTTTCGTATTGATTTATTTTCTACATTAATGGTATTTTCCTTTTTTTCTTTTTATAAGTTAAAAGTGTCATTGACAAAAGGGAAACATAGCGAATCTAAACTGCATGCTGTAGAACAACTTAAAAGGAAGATAAACTATAATTTACTTTCCCAGCAGCATCTTTATCATCTTCCTGTTCAACTTTTCTCAGCCACAACGCAGGCGACAGCTGCAACATTTAAATTATTATTAACAGTCCACTCCAAATCAAAAAACAAACAACCAATAGCACTTGTATTGCTGCTCTGGCAACAATTTTCGTCCATTAGCAAAGTCATTAAAGTTCCAAAACTACACTAAAATGAAAAGAAAAGTAATGAGAAGAAAATGAAAGAAAAGGAGAAAAGCTATTTTCTTTTTCTTCAAATTTCTGCGAATTATTTCTTGTGCTGTTTTATTATCCTATTATTTCAGATTTAACTACTGCATGGCAATAAGGATTGTTATTGTATGTTGTGTTGTAGGAATAGAAATAATTTTACTTTCACTACTTTGCACTATTGTTGGCAATTATCAAGACAACGATAATGAAGCCAATGATGACTGTTAAATTGGCAAATGAGAGCAATAACAGGAAATCCTTTACACATAGACAACTGGCAGCATCAAAAGTCTGTCGATATGTATAGTTGTTTTGCAAGTGAGAAACATATAAACATTTAGTCATGATTATCCCGTAAAATGATTTTTATTTATTGATCACGTCAAAAATTCATAAATAAGTTTTATTCGTATTATTATGGTTGTTATTAACAACACACAAGACTATTAAGAAATATTATCTTGAATGGCCACACCAATGCTTTAGAAAATTGGAAGAAATTCTTTTTTATTCAACTATAGTTTGTGAAAGCCTTAAATGCTATTTAAGCTACAAAAGAGTTCGTGTGGTAAACATACTAATGGCTCTACATGTGGTATGAGTAATATTTAATCATTTTTAAAATATCGCTCATACGTCACATATTTTCAATATAAAGGACGGACCATATAAAGGTTTAAATTTAAAACCACAATAAAACAAAAACGGTTGGAAATTTTGCCAAGTTGTAAAGCACAATTGAAATGGAGTATTACAGCATTCATATGGCTGCCGCGGCTGTCCACGCAGTACCTCATATGATCGGACTAATTTTCGCTCTCTTTTTCGAGTTATGGGTTCGTATCTCGGAATGGCATCATGAATTTTGGGCTTCAAATACTCAATTGTCAGCATAACACTTTTCTTTAATGGCGAAAGAAAATAGTCCAACGGTGTCAATTGGCATCACCCATTTCGGCTAATTAAGCAGCCATCAAACGTTTGAAACAATAAACCCTTTGTGACTTGATATGTGTGGTAAGTTACACCATCCTGTTGAAACCAGACACCGTTCACTTCAATATTATGAATATCGGGTACAAAAAAATCGGTTTTCATTGTGCGATAGGTGTCTCCATTGAACGTAGTGGTTGCTCAGCTCTACATGCAACACCAAACGGTCGCTCGTAATGAGTGCATTGGCTTCTATAAGACCACGTGTGGGATTTCTGAGCCCCAAATAAATCGAAATCATCGCGCAGGTTCTCTTTGACCCAATAAATCCCTACATTGCTCAAGCGTAATTCAATTCATTATGTTCTGAGGAGATAATCTACAGAATTTTGTGAAAGAATAGAATGACATAAGTATTGCCAGATTCGAAATAACTGGTGGTTCAAATTTAAACCGATTGATGACCCACCCGATATTTAATTCAAATGAAATATTTTAATTTGAATCAACTGGCGTCAACTTTTCTTACCACACTACAGTTTATTATTTTTTTTGTAGTCTTTCCTAATATACACCAATTTCTGTACAGGTGGTATAAGTAATATGGAATACATATTAAATATCACTCATACGTTAGGGTGGTTGTTTATTTACATACACATTTTAAATATTCAATTCGACTTAAATATTTTAATTCCTTTCAACAATTTCTTTTGCTGGCTAAGAATTTAATTCTGTTTCTTTTATTTTTTGTTTTATTTTATTTTATTTCATTTGATTTCTTTCACTTTTTTCGCTTGTGTTTTACATTTTATTCGCCATTGCTGCTAATATTACCCAAGGGAAATCATTTCTCAACACTCCATAAATCAAAAAATAAATAATTTATGCCGTAAATATTATAAAATGTTGCAACACAAAATAACAAGTGTATGAATTTGAATTTTTATGTGTATATTTGTAAACATTTCATTTGTTTCTGTCATTTTTCTTGCCAGCCTTATAAACGCCCACTATTGAGTTTGGTGTTTAACGACTTAATGAAATTAAACATTGACATTAGCGTCAGCGTCATCATCATCATCATTATCATACAATATTTAATAAAGCTTTCTTGCCTCCTCACTTTTGCTGGCGGTTCTAAACATAAATTTTAATTTGATTTGATCAATCGATGCATGTGTAAATGCCTAATTGATAATGAATTTCCATAAAATTTCATAATTATTTAAACCAATAAGCAAAATAACAAAACAAAGTGTATCACAAATGTGTATAAATGAAATAAATATTGTAATCACGGGAAATTATGGAAGAGAAAATGTTATGGAATTAAAATTAATTGAAATGAGTTCAGAATTAGAAAAAAAAATATTTTTTATATTTGAAGAGAAAATTTTTGAAATTAAGGGATTGCTATTGTATTTGAAACAATTTTTTGATTTTTACTCCTCTCTATTCAAGCCCTGAATATTATAAAAACACAAGGTTCTGCCGCTTTATCCTTAAGTTGGTATTAAAAATGAAAACTGGCCATATCTGCTGGATAAATACTTAATTATGAAACATACAACACAAACGAACTACTAACTTACTTTATGAGCACATTTCTGTTTCTCCCCTTTATTACAGTTGTGATTCTCTAAATAGAAAGAATAAAATAAACTAATCTGAAATAATTATTTCTGAAATTTAAATTGCCTTTACACGCTTAAGATATTTTATTGGACTTTGGGCATCAATTTAACCCAGAGACATGAATTGGAAATATTACTCGATAAAGACTTTAATCATATGCAAGTGTAGCCCGCATGACTAACGCGCCAAATTTTAAAGCATTTAAAAGCAGCAGTATTCATTTAAAAGCGCAGAAAAATTATTATTTTTGCATCGTATATCACTGGGGATTCATTATGACATCCCCAAACGTAATCATCCATGAAAGCAACACTTGTTCACATATTGTGGAGTCGGTCAAAAACGGAGGATGGTAAGTGTTACAGCCATACAGCTAAGATTTTGCCACACCGGCCACTATTTGTTCCGATCGATGGAGAACACTCTCACCGGAATATGCTTCACTACAGAGCAGAGTAGTAAAAATTTCTTCGCTTTATTATTGATCTCAAAAGACAATCGATTTTCTTTAAACCAACTCCATAAATTGCATAAATATTGGCTAAAATATGCGTAGTAGTTGCCGTAGTCTAGTAGATATTGCGTTGGCATATTAGACGTGAGATCAGACATTTCCAACAAAATGAAACTTGAAGAAATATTTCTTCTTCGGCGACTGTCAATCTGAAGATTTCTGGCAAAAATTGTGAGAATAAAGAAAAATTACCATGAAAAGTTTCTCAAAAATCGGTCGTTCGGAGTCGACATTAAACTGTAGCTCCCGCCACTCGTGTATAAAAATTAACACACTCAGCATAAGTGGTCTGAAAAGCTAGATCGTATTACTGACTAATGGATTGAAATGAACAAATATATGTGTATGTATGTATGTAGTAAAGTTAACAAAATTAAATTTTCAAGGAATCAACCGAAAGTACACTTGCTTTCAAAAATCCCCGTTCAAATGCTTTGCTAAAGACTATTTCTAATTAATTACTCCCAACTGTGGCCTTCCAAAGTACAATGCAGTAGTTAAACGCACTATCATAATATACAATAAAGTTTGTTTGTGTGTGAGTATAATTGTTGAAAACAGTTGAACTTCATGCATAAAGAAGAAGCAAATAAAAGTGGGCGCCTATGTAGCAAATAGAAGTCATAACTGGCTATGGTGCTTAAAGCAAATGTTATTGTTTACGCCATAAAATGTTTAACAATAAAAGAATATTAAGGGAAATAAATTATATATTTACACTCACATAGCAATTTATTTCGACTGACATTTAAGGCAACAATAAAAAACTTATTGCACTACTCATATACACTTCATAGGCGATTATTGAGAAAAGTTATTTTCAAAAAGTTATTAAAGAGGTGTTGAATAAAATTCTGTATGGGGAGGTAAGAAGTTTAATAATTATTAAAAAATATTATGAAAATAATACTCGTAGCTTAAAGGATCATTATAAATATTGTATATATGGTAAGATGCTGAGTTAATGTAGCTGAAGGAATAATAGTAATCTATACTTATGAAACTGTGCTTCCTTATATTGGTTCTTCAAATCGGAACCTGCAATTTTTGACAGTTGATAATCGGAAAGTTTTTTAGTCACTTCTGTCACTTTATATAAAACTTTCCCTGGGATCGCTTTATATGAGTTGTTATAGATGGAATTCCATCAAACGAGTTCAGGTTAAATTCAGCGGTCATTAACAATCTTTTTTCTCTAATTTCTAATCTTATCTATTCTTATGCAGATGACAGCAATATTTTTCATTAATTTGCTTTTAATGTTAGACCGAGCACTTTGGTACGGTTAATCTCTGAATAGGGTCGGTTATACCCAGTGTTGTTTACTGACACATAAGTATATTAAGAATATTTCGTCATCTGTATCTGTGGATGGTGCAAATTCCGAAGAGTCAGAAGCTCTGGAAGTTCTGGGTATTATACTTCAGTGTGATGGACGCTGAAACCAGCATATTTTTCAAGTATCGAGAGAAGCATTCAAGTGCTTCACTTCATCTGTTCTTCTTAATATTTGCACCACATTTATATCTGTTTGAAAATGTAATACAACTCTCTTGTATAAGCCTTGTAGTATATTTTAAGGCTTCTCGACCGCGTACAGGAGAAAGCGAAGGTGCTCATTAATGACGCTACGGTAACCAACTCAATTGATTCATCGGACCATTGTAGCAATTTGGCCTATGTTTCACTGGGCACATCCATTTGTGGTCTGCTGTACAGACATAATTCTTTCTTTAGCCGGACTATTCGTGTGTCGAACTCCCTTCCTGCAGAGATATTTCCAGATGTGAAGAGGTACAAATCTAGTGTCCGCAAACACTTCATCCCTTTCTTTCCTCTTCGAATAATACACGAAATTATGATTGTATAATCAATGCAGATATAAATATGTTTTCATTTACGATTTATGCTCCACCATTTAATGTGACTTGCCACTCCTGTTTATTTTATAGCATTTAAAGATATTGACTACGAAAGCTTCCACCCGTATAATGAGGGCTTAATTCTAATTCCTTCTATATAAAATGACAGAATAACTATGAATCAGCAAATTCATTGATATTTTAAACAAACGAAAGAATGATTGCTTTAGTCCATGATTATGACAATAATGACGTAAATATCTAATTTTATTACATTCTTAATTGGTCATTAAAACCTAGGTTCTCACACCACCCATGATGTGTGTATTAATATTAACCAAGAGTATCGGAATCTTAAATTTAACGTTGCCTCCGAATGCCAGATTTTAGCATTATTTCATTCCAAAATTTTTTTTTCCTCAAAGATTTTTCCAAAAGACTGCTGAAAGGAAAGTCCCCGAAAGAAATAATTCTTACATATTTTGTTTTGTGTGAGATGTCCGAGCTCCTCTAATAAGCCAAAAAACTACCTTGGTTTATAAATAATTGACAGATTGAAATACGTCTTATTAACAAGCTTTAAAGCCTTAAATTTAAATGTATTGCCTCTCTGTACACATTTTTCCCCTCTAGAGTACTTTTGCAAAATTTAATTGTGTATTTGATATTATATTTTGCGGATAAAATTAAAGAAAATTACCTCCGCTTTACTCTTTGCTTTGTTATAAAATATGCTTTGGTAAGAAACGTAGGATGTGTGATGCAAATATACAAATAATTACTGGGAATACTTCATGCATGCCGCATTTCAACGAAAGGTCTACATGCATTGGAGTAACCAGAGACAATGCATGGCAATATGGAAGAAATCGCTAAAGAAATACAAAACGGAAATAAAATTGAAAACAGCAATAGAAGCAGAAACCACACAACAAATTATCGTTTAATGACAGCAATTATACTAGCACTGATGATTGCATTTGTAAAGAATAAAATGGGTGGCATATTTTGTGAAAGTTGTGGCTTTAGAGGTATAATAGAGATGTGTTTTTCTCGTAAATGTGAGACAGAAAAGCTTGTGGCATTAAGAAGGCATATGTATTTTATAATAGCAGTGATATAAAGTGACAACAGAAATATTAAAAGATTTTAAATTATGTGGTCTGGCGAGATTCTCAGCTGTAAAATAGCATCTGAAATGTAATTTATTTATTGAAAGCTTCGCTATTAACGAATATGGATCATTTAGTAACAAAAGAACGCGTAAAAAATTTTAAATTTACAACAAAGTGGAACTACAGACGTGTCCATTTTTCAAGCATTACGAAGTAATTACATGCATACATAATTGGTCATTACAACCCTTTAGTCAGAATTACGACCTAGTTTCTCACACCACTTATGTTGTGTTCGTTAATTTTTATACATGAGTGGCGGGACCTACAGTTTAAAGTCGACTCCAAACGACAGGTTTTTGAGAAACTTTTTATGGCAACTTTTATTTACTTTCACAGTTTTTGCCAAAAATCTGCTGAGAGGAAGTCGACGAAGAAATATTTTTTCATATTTCGTTTAGTTGGCTTTGCCTGACCTGGGGTTTGAAACGAGGCCTCATGTCTAATAAGCCAGTACACTACCTACTAGACTACGTCGACTTCACGAGATAATCACAGTCGTAATAATAGAAATTTGAAGATGTGTTTCATTTCAATGTTCAAATGTATGTATTATTTTTATAAATCTCATGTCGAAATATTGAACCAGCGTTACGATTTAATCTTTTGTGCACTTGACTGCATTGCATTATCAATTAACTACTCAGTTAAACATTATTGACATTGCCTTTCTGCTGTACTACCTTTTTGCTGCTACATTTAATAAAGTCTGACGAATTTGCTACCTGTTTGGCCATAAAACAATATTCAATTATTATTTCTTTATTTCATTTCATTTTTTAAGGTTTTCAGCGCAGCATCAACGAAACCTTTGTAGAAATAATATTTTAACGTGAAATATTTTATAAAAAATATCCTGAATACAAATCCGTTCAATGCATACGAATTTTCTTAAATCTTTTTAATGCTACACATACATATTGAAATATATTTTCTTTTATTTTATTTCATAAAAAAAATTAAAGCATCTTTTTTCCTTCACACTTTTATGGGCAGAACAAAATTGCACCAGTTTTGTAGTGTCACCATCATTTTAATGCCACAGCTTTGTTATGCAAAATAAAAGATTTTCTTTTTTATTAGTCAACGCCTTTCATTTGTGTATTTAATATGGCTTTACTTGGGGGTTTTATTAGTACAGTTTGTTGAATTCTCTCTCAAACCATAGTCTCACTAAGTGAATAAAATTTCCACATTTTTACCGACAGAGGCATCATTATTTACACCAAACACAATGAGGCTGCAAATTGGCTGACTACTTTAGTTTATAACCAAATGCAAGAAAAGAGAATGAGAAAGGTAACGAAAGAAAAAAGCGAAATAAAAAATTATAACTTGCATATGTTTATATTTACCGACATAGATGCAAGTATATATTTATTGATATTCCAATACATTCACAATTATTTTATATACAAACTCATGTATTGGTTTTTGTGCTCAAATGCATTTGCGTTTCAGTTTGTGATCCCAGAAATTTTCGCAAATATCCGTTTGTACATACATACATACACACATACATACATACATACATAATTGGTCATTGCAACCCTTCCAACAGGATTACAACCTAGCTTCGCACACTATTTGTGTTATGTGTGTTGATTTTATACATAGGTAGCAGAACCTGCAGTTTTAAGACGACTCCAAAATCTTTTAGAAACTTTTTATAGTAAATTTTATCGGCTCTGCCCGAAATCTGCTGGTGTCTTGTAAGCCAACACACTACTTAATAGATTACGACGACTTCAGCTTTCAATACTTTCGATCAAAAATATTCAGTGGAGAAGGTCTCATTGAATTTGTTTTTCTATAAAACTCAAATGCCTTACACTATAGATTGTAAACAAAGTGCTGAAATCACTTGACTCTACATAAAAAGGCAATTATTACAGATTCTTGAAAAAAGAAAATACGTTGTTGTTGATATTTACAGGGGAATTACTTGAAAGAAGTCCAATGCCAATGTTGATAAATAAATAATTCAGTGAATTTTGATTTTCTATTTTCCAGAACACATCTTAGAATATTTAAAAAAAAATTCTTTAAAACAAATCAAACAAAAAGGAATTGAATATTGAATACATTATAAAATGGTAAAAATTAAATGCTTTTTAGAATTTTTAAATCTAAAAATCTAAAAAGGATTTAAACCAACTTATTACTTAGTAAGTCCTGTTACTAAAATTGTATGAGAAGTTATGATACCTACATATTGCTTTTATTTTGTAAACAATGTATTTATTGTATTACTTTGCATTTCTTTTTTTTGTTTTTTTTTGTTTGCGTTACATAAAATATTTTTATGAATATGAAAAATACATATAAATATTACACATGTTACATGCAACACCAACGGAGGAGTAAAAATATTATTTGAAATTAAAATCAGAAATAAAGCATGAGAATCATGGCAAAGCAAATACTTTTCCTAACATGCAAATGTCACATTGGAAATTACAAAAACAAACAGAAAATACTCTAAAAATAAACTGCAACAAAAATATCATAAAAATAAAACCTAACAAATATGGGCAAAATAATAAAAATCACACACACATTTTATTTGCATAATAATAATAGTTTTCTACACAGATTTCATAACGATACGATGAAGTATCATTTATCATCAATGAGTAAATGCACACGTATGTACATGCAACACACTCTCTCTTTCTCTCTCTGTTGGTGTACATTATGCAACTGTATTTTCATATGAGTGTATGTAAGTGTATTTGTTTAAAGAGAAATCAAAACAAATATTTTAATTTCTCTACATCATCTGACTGAGAAAAATGAACATGTAAACAATATTAGCGTACGTATCATCAAATGCATATATGTATGTACACATATAAATATTCGCATACAGTTACTAATACATACACATGCATACTTGGTCATTACAAGCTTTCAGTTAGGATTGCAACCTAGCTTCTCACACCACTTATGTTGTGTGTGTTTTAATTTTAGACATGAGTGGCAGGACCAACAGTTTAAAATCGACTCCGAACAATAGATTTTTGATCAACTTTTCATGACAATTTCATTTTACTCTCAGAGTTTTTGCCAGAAATATGCTGATAGGAAGGCGCCGAAGAAAGATTTTGTTTATATTTCGTTTTTATTGGAGATGTCTGACCTGGAGTTTGACCCGGGGCTTCACGTCTAATAAGTCGGCACACTGCCTACTAGACTACGGCGGCTATATTTAAGATCATCACCCGTTTAAAATTTTCATTGCAGTGGCATCTATTTGATTGAATATGGCGGAACATTTTGTAACATGCCGTTGAACGGAAATGCAACCCCAGACCATTAAATTGACTAAATTGTGCTTAACAATAGCTTTGCCTTGCATCTAATGGCCTTCGCACCCGCTTAATTCAGCCTTTATTCGTGAGGAAACTGCACTATTTTCGAATCGATATGGACTTTGACGAACTCAAGTGTACCCTTTTTGCTCTTTGCTGATATGAAAGGCTTTCTTGCTGGTCGTTTACTAAATAATTCAGCATCTACTGCTCTTCTGCGAATTGTTCTTTTGCAAAAACGCTAATTAAAATCATTCTATGACTTGCAGTTGTTGAAATATATTTTTGAGAGGCTCCTTTAATTTTTATGACACAAATTTTTGCAGACATCCTCCAGAGGATAGTGTGGATGAATAAACAAAATAAAACAAGGCGTTTTCTTGTGGGACTTATTTTCATTAAATGTCTTACAGAGGGGTGTGTAATTTATGATCGATACTGTATAGTAAATGACAAAACGAAGATATTCATAATATCATAACAACTTATGAAATATTCTGTAACCACAGAAATGTGTAAAAATATAGACCAATCGAATCGATTTCATTGCAGCAAATGTTTTGCAACAACGACTTAAAATATTATGCACTGTAATAAAGATTCTCGCAACTGTGTGTATGTGTATTCATGTGGGATTTCTTTGCTGTAAAACTATTTATTTCAAATAGGATACGATTTTCAATTTTCTGATTTTCTACATTTTTCTGCGTAACAAAATCAACCACACTTTCTAAACCACAGTTACTTTTTATTTATTTACCACTCTCTTCTTTGACGTTTTCGCATCGATGTTGCAGAGACAAAAGTTATGTAAGCGCTGCCTGCATGTGCGTGTATGAAAATGTGGTGGTACCACTAATAAAAACGTTCATAACAACATAACGGAAACAATGTCGATTTTGATAATAATAAAGATTGTGGTCGTAGTGGTGGTTGAAACTCCAACATCCACTGTGTGTATGCATTAAAATGAATTATTATAACAACCTTTCAACTGCTACCTATCGATGGATGTATAAATTTGATTTGAAATCCATTAAAGTGTTACACAGTTTCATAGTTCACAAATTTGCATAAAGCAACAACTACAGCGTTAGTAGTAACGATGGTAGCAGCTACTACAACGGTGACAACACTACAGACCAACAAATGCGAACATAAACTTTCTTTGACAACTTTTGGAGAAAAAAAGAATAAATAAGAACATTGTCGGAAAATGATTTAAAAGTGTGTAACAACAAAACAAAGAAGAAAAAATGAAAAACAACACAAAAAATTGTGATCAAAAGTACAAGCAAAACTAAAACGAGTTAGGGAGAGTAAGAATTACGGTTTAAATGGTTAAGTAATGTTCAGTAGATGATTATATTATGGAACGCAAAGTATTTTTATTATTTATTTTTATTTTTAGTTTCAAATTATAGATGGAGGCAACACATTAAATAAATTAACTGAAGAGCGTAATTCTCAATGGAAAATATTTCAACATTATTAACTTTGAACAAATAAGTTTACGTAATTGTTTCCAATTCCATTACAACCCTTCAGTTAGGATTACGACCTGGCTTCTCCCACCACTTATGCTGTTTGTGTTATTTTATACATGAGTGTCGTGACTTAAAGTTTAAAGTCTACTTCGACAGACAGATTTTTTGAGATTTTTACTCTCAAAGTTTTTGCCAGACATCTGCTGAGAGGAAATCACCGAAGAAACATTTTTTCATATTTCGTTTTGATGTCTGACTTGGGGTTTGAACCGTGGCCTTGCGTTTAATAAGCCAACACATTACCTACAAGACTACGGCGACTCCAATACATACATACCTGCATAACACGTCATTACTAGGTCAAGATTACGACCTATCTTCTCGCTTGTGATGTGTGTGTTAATTTTTGAGACCCTGTTACATGGCAATTTTATTTACTGTCAGAATTTTTGCCAGGAATTTTCTAAGAGGAAATCGGTGAAGAAATATTTTTTCATTTTTCGTTTTCATTGAAGATGTCCGACCTCTGGTTAGAGTATACTTTTCCAAAATTCCGCTTCCACTCTACAGTATAGTTCGGTTGCCATCAACAGCTTTGAAGCTTCTCACCTCTCAAGCTCGTCTACTTGTTTTAGTCGAGAATGTCCATATGACGTGGAACCACAGAAGAAGGATTATGTTATCTTGCCTACTAGCTGATTCAGCCTCTCCAGACAGGCCCATATTATCTTTTGGATAAGGACCGAGTGTTTGAATGGCTGCCAGATTGTCAGAAAGTATTGCTGTGTTTTATTTTATTTTGAATTGAGTACATATTTCGATGGCATAGACTTCGCCTTTAAAGATACCCTCAAGTTTCCCCATGCAATCGGTATATTTCATTTTGGGATCAAAAAGTTCTGCTCCTGTTCCAAGATCCATTCTTAACCCATCTGCATACTATAAAATAGTCTTTCCTTTAGAAGAGCATGCAGCTTCTAGATTACTCCATTCGCTTTTGTTATTTACGATCGTTACGAAGCACTTTCCAAAAACATAAGAGTCTGCTGGATCTCTCCTGGCAACAGTTAAAAGTCATGCTTGTACCATTTGAACATAATAAGTCTCTTTGAGATAAACGTCTTTGAAAGTTGCAAAAGTGTCGCTGAGAATTCAGAGCACACTCTTGGTGATTACCAGAAAGACATTGCTGTACCTTCATCATTATACCATTAGGCTAATAGACTCCCCCACTACCCGCTAGACTATGTAGGCTCCTAAAAATAAGAGAAAAACTTGTTTTTGTAAAGAACTAGATGCTTAGATTATGATACAATCTTAACGCATTTTTTGCGAAGAAAAATTCATGACACACTGAACGGCTTCAGTGGGATTATGCCATCTCCTAAAAAGGACACGAAACAATACAATATTTGGTATCACTGATTTGCGGTTTTTCTTTTGTTATTTGAATCTATTCGAATTACCAAAAGAGCAGACTTTTTATAATAAAACTGTAGTAAATATTTCCGACTTTTAATTTTTATTTGTTTTCAAGAAGAATTATTTCATGTGTTGTTTCTGTTTCCAAATTAAGAAGAAAAGCTTAAGAATGATACACGGATGGCTTTAGTGTTATTTTGTGTCTGGTATTTTAATTACAAAATAATTTCATGCGAACTTCACGTTCATAAATCAGCAGCTTGATAGCAATACAGCACATATAATATTTTCGAAGGAAATATAAACCAATCAACAGAACGTGCATCAAAAATAATGCCAACGACTGAGTAGCAAACATTAAAGCGAAATAAAATTAAAAAATAAAAAACAAAAGTTAGAAGAACATAAACAAAATCAAAAGCTTAAAGCTAACAAGTAAACTTTAAAACAGTTACTAGGACAGTTACATTTATGAAGAGACAGTCTCCCAAGTAAGAAATTTGTATTTCCTAAAGAAAATTATGAAAACAGCAGCATAAACAATAAACATATAGTGAAAGCTGTTCTTAAGTAGCAGCAAAAGAGTTTTAGAACGATTGAACTCCGTATTTTGCACTCAAGAGAGCAATTGAGAATAGGATATTGTACAAAAAACGACTTTTTGCAAATTTTTACTCTTTTTAGTACTCTCAGCATCCTGGTTTTGTACTGTACTAAGAACATAATTTTCACTTTGATTTGCAAAATACGAGAGAAATAATGAAACATGCTCTCTCTGTCTCTCTCTCTCTCCGCTTTGTTGTAGCTTTAAAGGACAAAAATCTCTTTAGACCAAACACTAAGCTTTTTTAAAATAGCACAAATGCTCAATGGAAGATGAGAAGACCAATATATGTATATGTATGTCAACATTTATTACTTCTGTCGAGAGTTGAGAGAAAAATATTGTAACCCAGCATTTGTTATGGTGACTGCTCTGCTACTGCTAAAGCTTTTGTACGGCTGGTACTAAAACCAGCAAGAGAGTGACTTTTTATGTTTCCTTCTTTTTGTTCACCTTGTTTCAGAGACAGCTACTACAACAAAAAGGACATTCGTGGTGGTGTGAGCGAGCATATTTCGACTTTTACGACACAATACAATCGTATGAAATTTAGGCATATATGTGTGTGTGTGTTCAAGGGAGTAAGTATTAGTTTGGTGAGTACGATTTGTGCTGCTGTTGATGTTTTCATAATGCAATGTACATATACAAAAAGGCAACAACAACAACAGCAAGAACTTTCGTTTTTGGGGTTTAGATTACCTTATAATTTCGAAATACTTTTAGTACTTATTAGAACGTATAATGTAACGGTCGCCTATTCACATAACACGACAAAAAATCTAAAGAAACAGATAAACGGGTAAATGCTATTTCTTGATTTGAAATTCAAGAACAAAAAAAAATGTATGGAATATTAAAACATAAAAAATTCATGTGAAAAATATGTTTTTACAGTGTTTAAAAAAATGAGTGTGAGTGTAATTTAATTTACATACTTCTTAAAACAAATTTGAAGATCAAAATTTAAATAAATGGAAATTCTTTACGAAAATGTTGCTAAAAATTAAGAAATTAAAGGCAGCATTAAAAGGCTACAAATACTCTTTTATTTTAAAATAAAAATCCCACATAAATAACATCGCACCATAGCATAATTATAATGGAGAAAATCATCGCATAAAATATATATACAAAAAGAAAGTGATGATAAAATAACAAAGCATTATAGAAACAACTTTCATTGTCAAGGATTTCTGGTTGTCATTTCGTTACAATTACCTGTAGAAAAAATCTTCAGAGTCTACTTTAATGTTTCTTCACAGCAATTAGGGCTCCTTTGGGATGTTGCTACTTCCTCTTTTTTGTTTCTATGTCCTTATAAGTTTGTGTGTCAATACGTGGTGTGTTTTGAGTTCTGTTCCCTTTTAGGCTTTGAAAATAACCGCCAGGATATTTGAATTTTAAATATTTTCTCATTTCGGTTTTTTTTTAATGTTTTTCTTTATAAGTGAAATTATTAAAAAAATGTCTTAGTTCTTTTACTTTTTGTTTTTAATGAAAGCAGAACAAGAGGAGAAGAAGAAGGAGAAGGTTTTTCCCAAACAGTGGGAAACGGTAGGAAAACATGTAGAAATAATGTATAATAATGTAAATGGCTTATTGCTGTGTCTAAAATCGAAATATATTCTCTTTTAGTGGTTGCTAAAGGATGTAATAATAACTAATAATCATAACATCAAGAAAATAAAATGAAAAGCAATGCATTAAAGAGAGAGAAAAGTAATAAAAGATAATAACAAAACATAAACAACAAAATTAATTGAAATAACATAGTAAAATGTAATACAAATTCATCGTGAATGATTTAGAATTGTATGCTTCAGAGAACAAAACCATGTACTGAAACTTAAAAGGATTAAGACAACATGCACAGGTAAAAGATAAACATGTTAAAGCAATGAAAATTTCAAAATAATTCATACAATTTCCATAAAATCTTTAAAAAAACGAGAGCGAAGTGACTTCCGTAAATAAAGAATTTCACATTATAATTTAACGTTAACTTTTCGTTTACTATACTACTCTCTTCTCACTACGCCCCTACTAACTCAGCATTTCAGTATTCCCATACACTGCTCACTGCACGAGTAGGGGTCATGTTTTGGGTACTGGTTACATACAGAAATCATAATTAATTTTGAAAAAAAGAAAATTAGAAAACAAAGTATATAGTATAGTAAGATATATAAAAGACGTATTCGGGCTATAACTAGCGTTACAAATAGTATTTGCCTAGTAAGAAGTATATTGATCTTGATGGTTCAAAATTGAGCACAGACATCTTGATGAAAACAAAAAAAAAAAAAATAATAATAAAAATGTAAACATTTTACTTTCAGCCACCCCCCTCAGCAATCTTGTAGAATAATTTTTATGTCTGTAATTCAAATTCTACGTTAAATTGCAATCTAATATTATGTTTTCTGTCAGGATTATAAGCTGACTTCAGACATCACCCAAGTTATGTGCGTGGATTTTGTGCATGAGTGGTGGAACCTACAATCATTGTCAAAAGTTGGGCTTAGGAAGCCTTTTCTTGGAAATAAGTGTACTCACAATAGAATATTGAAAGGTCATCGCCAAAAGAATGCACAAAACATACATACATAATTGCTCATTACAACCCTTAATCAGAATTATGACCGAGAGAGAGACCATTTATGCTGTGTTAGTTTTATACATGAATGGCGGTACCTACAGTTTAACTCCAAACGACAGATTTTTTGGGAAACTTTTCATGGCAATTTTATTTCATTCAGAGTTTATGCCAGAAATCTGCTGAGAGGAAGTCGCCGAAGAAATATTTTTCATATTTCATTTTGTTCGTGATGTCTGACCTTGAGTTTGAACTGAGGCCTCACATCTAATAAGCCAACACACTATCTACTATACTAGCGCGGCTTCGAAGAATATGCCAAAAGAATACGTTTTCATATTGCCTTTTTTATATAAAATTTTACTATTTAGATTTGAACTTTCTAGGCTGTCCACCGAAAGAAATTG
This sequence comes from Sarcophaga carnaria, assembly GCA_958299815.1. Classification (NCBI taxonomy): domain Eukaryota; kingdom Metazoa; phylum Arthropoda; class Insecta; order Diptera; family Sarcophagidae; genus Sarcophaga; species Sarcophaga carnaria. Next base: position 32,336,383 of record OY283151.1, read on the forward strand.
TGATAGATACACTGAGGCCATTAAAGGCCCACTGTGATACCGTACTATTCAGACCTTCTAAGAAACTACTTAGACTTCTAAATCCCTTCACTAACATTTTGTTCAAATCAATTGTATAGTTTACACTAAAGTTACCTTTTCTTTTTCAATAGTTGTAAGCATTTACCTAATAAGTGAAGCAGAAACTACTTGTCATGCGCCTTGAGTGTCTGTAATACATTAATGACTTAGACGACCATATTGTGTTTACTACTGTGGAGTTTGAGAAAGCTTTCCGTGAGCCTCTTTTTCAGATTTGATCAGGTTTGCTGCTCTATCTTTCTCCTTTACACCTTGGTGGTATCTACGATATCTTTTTTACACATTTTCGGGGAGATATTACAAAATTCAAAATCGCTAAGTGCTTCAGAGATTCTTGTTTGACTATTGAAGTCTCGCAACGAGACCTACGACGCTTCTCCAACTTTCTGATTTGCGAATTCTGTTCCAGTAGCTCATTTCTGGAACATTCCCTGGCTATTTTGATTTCCGATTTATCCAAGAGCGCTTGCGCTAAGCATCATCGTGCCCTTAATACCTACCAGAGATATTTGATAAACTGGTACTTGCCCAGCAGTACCCAGCAGTATCAATCTCCAGTTTGACGTTGAGTTGCTATCATCCGTATCCGAGCAATCAGCCACCACAATTTCGAAACTGTCTTTCGCTGTGAATCCTATTAGATCGATGCGAGCTATATTTCTTATTCGCACCAAGCTCATTTCCATCTTTCATGATTGACTTATTGCTTTGTGGTTAACTTATATTTAGTACGGCCAGCTTTTTTAATGTCCTGCAGTAGTTACTGCTGCCTACTGCCTAATTGTTCCCTGTACAGCCACCGTAATGCTTTTGTGAGCTCATCAACCATCTCATTTTCAATTATTACAAGAACCTGAGGTGTTAAGTTCTCAGATAAACGCACGCCAAGAAAAGATTTTTTCATAGAAAAATAAAAAAAATATTGTTGTAAAAAAGATCAAACGTCTGTGGAAACCATAGCATTTACGATAATTTATAAAAATTCTGAAAAATTTTAACAGCAAAACAACGAAAGACTTAAACAAAAAGAATAAGAAGAAGTGGGAATAAGTCACTCTACTAAGCGATGCTCACAGCCGAAAAGAGTCCGTGACAAGTAAAAGGAAAATAAACTTTTTCAGTTTCAACTCCATGAGAAAAAAGCAGAAACAAATATAAAGGAAAACTTTAAAAACTTCTTTTGCTAAATATGGTCTAAAAGTATACAAAAAAAGGAAAAAAACTGAAAAACAGATGAAAGGAAAGCGTGCAAAAATCTAAAGAATGAAAACAAAAACAAATGCCGAAAAAAACAACAAAGCTTGCTGTCAACGTAAATATTTATCAACGCTTGGTCAGCCAAGCATAACCCCCAAAAGCCAGCCAAAAACGTAAACATCCACGTCCAGAAGAAAAATAAAAACAAAAGGGAATTATTAACGAAAAAAATACACATAAAAATTATAAAATTTTCTATTTTTTGTTTGTTTGTTTTTGTATTAAAATTACAAATACAACAGCAACTATATTCCAAGAACTGAGTCACTTAAGTAGCGTAGGAGCAATGTATACATGCCAGCAAAAGGTACTAGAGATAGAAAGTTCATGTCTGTCTTGTCAGTTTATTTTCATTTCTCTTTTTTTTTCAACCTTCGGTAATAGTTGGTTTGGGTTGGGTTATCATTTCTTTCCATTTTAAGAAAATGTTTCGCATGCAAACACTCCATTTTTTACATCGAAAAACCAAAATGAGGAAAACAATTTCAAAAAAGCCATGTCGAGGAAGGAAGTCGCCGTGGTGTAGTAGGTAGTGTGTTGGCTTACTATTCGTAAAGCCCGGGTTCGTATCCCAGGTCAGACATCAAAAAAATGAAATATGAAAAAAAAAATATTTCTTCGGCGACTTCCTCTCAGCAGATTTCTGGCAAAAACTCTGAGAGTAAAATAAACTGCCATGAAAAAGTTTCTCAAAATTCTGTCGTTCGGAGTCGACGTTAAACTGTAGGTCCCGCCACTCACGTATAAAATTAACGCACACAACATGAGTGATGTGAGAAGCTAGGCCGTAATCCTGACTGAAGGGTTGTAATGGCCAATTATGTATGTATGTATGCATGTCGAGGAATAAAGCGAAATTAGGTGTTAATGAAGCATAAAGTTAATGCTATGGCAACAAAATAAAAGAAAAGAAAAAATCAAATACAAGAAAGAACGTCTCTTCTAATGTTTTCTAAAGCAATCTGAATAAAAAAAGAAATTTTATAACTATCGTCCGTATACATGCACTCGTTTCTATGATTTGGGCTCAAAAACATACATACATATGTACATACATAATTGGTCATTACAATCCTTCAGTCAGGATTACGACCTAGTTTCTCACATCACCTATCCCGAGAGCTACAGTTCAATGTCGAATTCGAACAACAGATTTTTGAGAAGCTTTTCATAGCAATTTGTATTTACTCTCAGAATTTTTCATAGAAATCTGCTGAGAGAAAGTCAACTCAAAAATAATTTTTTCACATTTCATTTTGTTGGATTTGTCTGAGCTGGGGTTTGAGGTTATGGTTTAATAAGAGACAAAATATTATCAAAAGTTATCCGTTCATGGGATGATGTTTAAATGGGATGATGTTGTTTTGTTGGAAACGATATTTTTGTTACAAATGGTATTGACATGATTTAAGTTTAGCTCTCTTAAATTGACATAATCTGGCTAAAGAATTCAGTATAAATTTCCTTTAATTTGGTGTAAAATTGAGAAGAAAGTGCTTCTCGAACAAATATAAAATTTTAAATTTTGTAACGAATATTTTTAAAATATTTTAAACTTAAAAGATTTAAAAAAGTCTGTTGTAAATATCACGTAAAGGGTAGCTAAGGCCAGTGACCATCTCTATTGCAGCTATGCATTATAACCACTGTTAGCATATTGCAAAATTTGTTTCTGTTCACATATTTTTGAAGATGCAGAATAGATTAAAAGTTCTCTTTTTTATGTATAAACTTTTCTGTCATTTACAAATTTACAGAATATCATTGTGTATTTGATGGCAAACTGTTGAATCTTCGCAGGTATTCCATTATTGTTGCATGATGACAATAAGAAGTTTACATTATATTCGAATAGTATGATGAAATATTTATTTTTTAATCTTATTTAAATTTATTTCAGTGCCATGAATAAAATGATAGTACAGGTAAAGTAATTCATATAAATTTAATTTTAAAGAACTTACTGGTCAAATAAATGAACGAAAACCAATTTTTTGTACGTTTTCTACTTTGAGTTTAAACTATTAGTCGATCATATAATTCTGTACTATCTACGCCTTCTGGATCTGTTAGACCAATTTTATTACTTTCTTTTTGGTGTGAATGGCGGAACACGTCTATCTAGTTGGAAAATAATTTTCTATTCATTCATTTTCATCCGCGTAGCCTTTGTCGTTATTTTGAACTTTAGCAAGCCATTTTCCGTTTTTTTTAAGTGGTTGTCTGACTTAAGCTTTTATGCTGCTTGACACACTCTATTTGCCATTATATTTCCGATTAGAAAGTTTTATCCATTCATTGAATTATCTTATCTTGGCTCCGCCGTTACCACCACAACTGATGTCAGTCTGGAGAACAAATGCAGGATCACTCTTGCCAACAGGTGATTCTATGGTCTCAATAGGTAATTGTCTAGCAAACAAAACTAATACTGTACAAAACGCTCATGCCTCTTTATGGCGTCATGGAAACTATTAACCACTGATGTAACAGCCTTAAGAGTATTCGAGAGAAAAGTTCTTTGGTCCACTGCGAGTTGGCGATAATTTCCGTAGCCGATCAACAGTGATCTGTATGAGCTCCTCAACGACATGGACGCTTGCTCATGTCGTTCGAATGAAGGATGATGCTCCGGCAAGACATGTAACTAATGCGGAGATTTGCGGAAGTCGGAAGAGGACGACCTTGTTTGCATTGGAAGGAGCACATCGAGAAAGCCCTGTCATCGATTTTGCTACCAACTGGCGTATGCGCACAAGGAGCAGAGGCGCCTGGTAGGATGTGGTAAGTCAGGCCGAAATCCGTTAATCGAGTTGTTAATGGCAAGTTAAAGAAATAAAGTAAGTATTTATTGAAATATTCTAGCAGCTGCAGAGTTGTGTAAAATATATTGGAGTAAAAAGCACATCAGAAGTTATTTGTACTATAGTTGTATACACTATTATGCCTACACCAAGTTTTTTCACAACATCCATAGCTAGTGTAAGTATGTATATGGGTGTCGACATCTAAAACCAGTAGGTCTTGTGGTGCTAAAAAAAAATTTCTAGTAGAATTGACTTAGCTGGCCACATATTAACAATACTTACATGCATTCATACATAATTGGTCCTTACAACGCTTCAGTCTGGATTACGAACTAGGTTCTCACATTTAGCTTGTGTGTGTTAATTTTATGCATTATTGAAGGGATCCACGGTTTAAAGTCTATCCCGAACGACAGGTTTTTGAGAAACTTTTCACGGCAATATAATCTCCGATCTATAATTGATTTTTCCAACTATTTTTCCAACTAATCATTTGACCATAAGAGCCATATGCAATTAATTTATTTAAGAGATTAATTTTTATAAGTAATTGAATTGTAAATACAAATATATGTACTCTATGTATGTAGCTTATAAACAATTTATTAAATATGGTTAATTTGTAGTTGTTAAATATTTATTATGAAAGTGTAATTAAATGCATTTTAAATTTCGTTTGAACACCAAGTTTTATTTATATTGTTGGAATAATAATTGCTAATAAAAATAAATTGTAAATCAAAACCATTTACATTGCTAAATACCTTTTCCATGATAAACAAACTCAAGTTTAACTAATTCAAAATGGAATAAACAAATTTTGTATTCAGTGTTGTTGGGAAAATAAATAAACAAATAAGCCATGCATACAATACCATACATGGTATTGTACATGGAAATAAATAAATAAAATTTCTTCTTTTCAAAACAACAATATGAATGCCAACTATTAGTGCCAATTAACAACAAAATACAAAAATAAATTAATGCAAAAATGCCAACAAAACAAATTAAGTGTGTGGCCACTGCACACACTGTGGTGTTAACAGCTCCAATCAGCAGTTAAAAATTCAATGAATTTGTCAATGCAATGAAATGAAATTTCAAAAATAAATTTCCGAAATGTTGTTCTGCAAGTCAATAAACACGTTAAAAGTTAATCAAAAACGGAACTATTTCCGTGTAACTGTCATGTAAATGAGAAGCATAATAATACAAATAAAACCTGTAATTAATAAATCGTTGATAATTTTATTGTTCGATGCAATTTAATATAAAGCAGCACAGGCTTGGAGTTTATAAATAGAATGTGATGACCCAGAATTTGTATGAGTGTTTATATATGTATCAATGCATAATCGTGTTAGTGACAGTTATTTTCAGTTGAGAATTAATTTCCCCAAACGTTTGCATATTTGTTTCACTCTTCATTGCGTTCTACGTATCATTGCTCCATTGCTCTCACTTATACACTTGCTCATCGACACTTATGTACATATGCAAATCATCATGACAAACAATGTTAATAGACTAACGTGATACACATTTTTTCTGTGTTTGTTTCTATCACTGTATACACTACAATTAAAAAAAAATTGAAGTGAAATGAATACAATTTTTACAACGACATAACGGCGCCGTTTGCTACTATTTGTTATTGTTATTATTCATCAATACATGTTGTTGTTGTTGATGTTGTTGTTCCTGTTACAGATTTTTCTTATTTTTTTATGATTCTATTCACTCGTTAGTTCGTTCAGGTTTATGCCTGCATCAACATATAGCTGTAACAATATTGTTGTTGTTGCTTGTATGTATAGTATTTAAAATCAGATGGAAGTGACGTGCACGTGTAGACTATTTACATTAATAACCAGCAGCAAAACAAACTTCAACAATAGCAACATGTAGCACACATTATAAACACTTTGAATTTTACAAAAAAAAAAAAAAGCATTCAATACAGGTAGAAAAACCTGTGAAAAAGGACCTCAATTTGTTTTCATACATACATATTTGGTCATTACAAATCCTCAGCCAGGACCACGACCTAGCTTCTCACATCACTTATTTTGTGTTAATTTTATTTACATATGTATGGTGGGACCTACACTTTAAAGTCGACGTCGAACTGCAGATTTTTGGGGAATCTTTTCATGGTAATTTTATTTACTTTCAGAGTTTTTGTCAAAAATCTGCTGAGAGTTATATCGCGGAAGAAATATTTCATATTTGGTTTTGACTTCTAATATGGGTTTTGAACCATGGCCTCCTTCTAATCTATTTACACTTCTTAAATCTTACATTGCCAGACTGTCTTTCTTAGTATTACGCTGTGCGTCAAGCAGGTTTTGCAGCTTTTTCGTGATAGGAAGGTTCCTTTACGAAACTTTTGATATCCTGAAAAGTATCCGACAAGGCGATCCCAAATCATGCCACTCTTTTACTTCGCCATTGAGGGTATGCAGCGAAAAGGGAGTTAGTGACAGTGGCACTATTTTCCATAAAATTTTCCAGTTGACAGTTCCATTGGCAGCGTTGGTAGATGCTACCAAGCGAAACGTTACTGCTGCCTTAAATGCTATTAAAATAAGTTTATAAGGACAAAACGAGTATATGATGTCGAGAAGTAAAGACGTCTCAGTTTACAGCGAAAAATTATGCTTTGGATGTTGTAAAAGAATTTATTTATCTTGGTTTCGTTCCTACTTGCAAAACTGCTGACAGCCTGGAGATAAGCGAATGATCACTCTTCCCAACAGCTGTTGTTATGCTCTCAATGGGCAATTGAGTAGTGATTAGTACACATACATTATTAGTCATTGCAATACTTCAGTCAGAAATACAACCTAACTTCTCACACTAGTTGTGTTGTGATAAATGTCGGGACCTACAGTTTCAAGTCGACTCCGAACGATAGATTTTTGAAACACTATTCATGACAATAATAATAACGAGTACACTACAACAGCAACAACAAATACTAAAACAAAATGTCTTTTGGATTAAGATTTTACACTTTTCTGTGGATAACTCTCACAAACTAATAGCTGTCATTCATGCCATTCAAGCCATCAACGTCAACGCCGTAGTCAACAGTCACAACAATCTGCACAACCATCAAGTGGAATCTTTTACTATCACAATGATGATGGTGGCTGAAATGCAGTCATCATCCTTAACCGAGGAAATTTCATTAGATAAGTGAGAAGCTTAAAGCAATACTTGAAAAATGTTTTTGTATATAAAACATTATGGCAATGGAGCCATTTACTATTGTTCTTTGCAAAATTAAAATAAAAGAGCCATGGATATGGGCTGTCAATGACTGAATGGCGTGAATATGTGTCGTCTATTTAAATTTCTTTTTTATGCTGTCCTTTAACAACCACTAAAGAAAGTAAAAGGCTTATGATATCATATGTTTGTCGTTATGATGCTATTATGAAGGCGGTTACGGTTTATTACTTTTAATTTCCATTTCTTATACTCTTTCCAAGGAATAAAATGAACTCAAAAGTAATTTATAAAACCACTTCCGATTATTTCACGGATATAACATACTTTTATGCATCCGTTTTAACGTTGAAACATACTTGAAAGCCCCACAAGGAATAATTTTTTTTTTCAAATGTATTGACTTCCGACAGATGTCATCAGGTCATCGTACTATCCCAGTTAAAATGTAACCGCCGGGTATGAATGCAGACATGCATGCCAAAACCAACATTCTTTTATAGTTATGAGTCATTCAAACATTAAAAACAAATATTCCTTCTTTCATACTCCTCTTTTGAAAGTGGAATCAAACATTTACCCAACTTGACTGACTCAACTCACATACAGTATATGTTGTTACAAAATATAGAATGTAAGTATGAATATTCTCTAGCAGGTAAATTATGTATGTGTGTGTAAAATGGTTGCTCTTTTTCATTTACTGTATAAACCCCTGTAACTACCATAAATGGCAAACGTTAAAATATTTGTTTAGTTTATCCCTGCAACCGTTGTACATATTCATTCGCCATTAGAACACATTAAATTAAAAGAAGAAAAGTAGGTGAATCATAAATTTATGTCTCTGATTTAAATGGAAATGAGAAAAAATGTCTAGATTTAAATTACTTTTATTGGACCATTTGGTCCAATATCTGGGAATATTTGGTTCAAAGCCATCAAGGGTGTTATCAAGATCCATATTTGGTTGTTGACGTAGCCTCGAAAAAATACATTAAATCGCATGAATATAGCGGCCAATTGTCGTTTGTCAATTCAAAATCTGAGTTTACAGCAACCTTAATAAGAGCTCTATTTGGGAAAATTTACTTTCCAATGTCACCACCAAACACAAGCAATAATTTCTTCTGAGTTTTGCGAGCCTCATATACCTACATAGTCGGTCACTACAACCCTTCAGTCCTACCTAATATCTCACACCAATTATGGTACATACAAATTATGGACATACTGTTTAAAGTCGAACGCGAACGCCGAATTTTTGAGAAACTTTTCATGGCAATTTTATTTTAATCTAAGAGTTCTTGCCAGAAATCTGTTGAGATTAAATCGCCGAAGAAATATTGTTCATATTTCGTTTTGCTACCGATGTCTGACCTAGGGTTTCAAACGTCTAATAAGCTCACACACTACCTATTAGACTACAGCGACTACATTCGCTATTCTCATACGATATTCTCATATGTTATTCTCATATGCTATTCTTCATACGCAAATGAGAAACGAGTTTCAGCGCTTCAGGAATTTTTTTTCATAAAGTTAACATAAGAAGCCTATCGTTCTACCACCCATACCTGAGGCATTGTGAATGGTATGTATAGTTTTGCCCTTTCAGTGCGCAATCAGTCAATTACGGTGATCATTAAGTTCGAAAACTTTTCAAGTTTCAATCAACACTTATATATGTAGTCACTATCTTTAAACGAAGTCGCCGAAGTCTAGTAGATAGGTTATTAGACGCGTGAACGTGAACGTGAACGTGAAGTCAATCTCACTCAGATAGAACTAAAATTGCCAAGAAAATTGCTCAAAAATCTATCGGTCGAATTTAAAGTGTTCCCTGACTCTTCAATAAAATTAAAACATCCAACATGGGTCGTGTGAAAAACTTTTGTACATACAATTATGTATGAATGCACATATGTATGTTATATATATTCGTAAATGGAGCAATTTTGATTAAATAAATGACACTTTCGGTAAAAGATGTTTATACAGATAATAACTACCAAATCATATTCGATATAATATATGTCTGTGCAATTATACGGAAGAAAAACTTAAAAATTAAAAAAAATTTAAAAACACTTTCAATATCTATGAAAAGCTCTCTATTTCGAGTCGGTGTTGCTTGAAGTATGTTTGGAATACAAAGTTATCATGAAATATGGACTGAAAAATGCCGTAGAAGGTCAACTATTTGCGTAAAAACCATGATATTTGTCATAAATTTAGAATGCATATGTTCACAAGTGTCAATAAAACTAAAACTCTGCTTTGGAGATTCCAAATCCAAACCTTGAATTTTTCCAATTGCCATGACAGATACGTTTAATAGCACTTAATGATTGAAAATCAATATTTAAATCCAGTAATTAATATTAATTATTCCTTTATAAAACGTATATTAAAAGGATACAATGTTAAAAAGGCAAACAGTGTCGATTTACTTGCACAAACATATTATAGCACTTGAAAACCCCATTTACTTAAAATAAAATTATACAAGACAAACTGCCTGTAAATTTAGTTAAATTCTAAACACAAAAACAACGAAAAACTCAGAGTGAAGACGAAGCGTAAAGTCACCCAGTTACCCAAAAACACTTTTGTATGCATACACATATACATAGTAATTTACTCTAATGCATCACATAGTAGAGCGGATGTATTATAAACGAGAGCATTGGAACAGGCACAACACAAATATAGTAACAGTAGCAGCAGCAGCAGTACATACCTGCACTCAGACTTTTACTGAAGCATTTATCAACACTATAAGCTCACTCATGTATGTATGCATATAATATTTGTTTGTATATAAAAGCATAGGCATAAGCATGACCACATACATTTATATACAAATGCATACATATTTGGGTTTTGTGTGTGAAACTGTTTATGGGTTAGTAGCTGTTCCGAGACGAACAAGCAAAAGGCAACGAGCCATGTTCGTTTCTCTTTTTCAAAATGGCATTCACTCCATCAACACTTCTCATTTTATAGCCTGTTATACAATTAAATTATACAACATAAGCAAATTTAGAAATCAACTCTTCATATGTAGATGGGAACATAGGAAAATTAGTAAAAATAGCAACAACATTGCCTTACATTCTAGCAGCAGCAGCTGCTGATATATAAATTTTTTTGTTTCCTTCTTGAAATAGAAAAATAAGCTGAAAAAATGGAAAAACAACATTGTTGCAAGTAGGATTGCACAAATTTTTAAAAAGCATTAATTTTAAAACGTGATTCGCAAGGTTTTATGTTGTTGTTGTAGGCTTGTAGAGCTCGGAAGTCTAGTAGATAGGAAGTCTAGTAGTAGACGTGAGGATACGGTTCAAACCTTGGTCAGACATCTTCAACAAAATGAAATATGAAGAAATATTTCTTCGGCGATTGCCTCTCAGCCAGTAGGCTTCTGGCAAATACTCTGAGGGCAAATAAAATTGCCTCAAAAAGATTTTCGAAAATCTGTCGTTCAGAGTCGACTTTAAAATGTAGGTTCCGCCACTCATGTACATATCAAATTAACACACGCAACATAAGTGTTGTGGGAAGCTACAGAGAATTTATATGAGTGGACTGAGTAAAGATTATTATTTTTGTTTAAATGAAATACATTTAAATAACATTTCTTCAAAAGTGCTATTCCATACAGACAGACGTTCTTCTGAAGACGTTTGTCTTACAGTAACAGGTTATAGGCTTCACTTTGAATCTAAGTGCAAGTAATTAATTAATTCGATGGTTTTATGGTCGTTAAGTTTCTATAATTTGAGTATAATTGTTTATTTTTTAATTTTCTATGTAGTATTTACAAATATGACTAATAATTACAATCATTTCCAAATCAAATTTCAAAAAACTTAATGTGTAAACGCCTCCAGATTCAATTCACACAGTATTTTAGGTTAGGTTATGTTTAAGGACGTTTTTGGAATGCATTGGAGGCTTTTGAATCTCATATGAATTTTTGTCAATCTTATTTGTTCACCTAGGCATTCGTACAGAAAAGGCGTTCATAGCTGAAGATAACTTATTGTTGAGGATTAGAGTCAGACATTAACTGTTTTAAGGCGTATTCAGCGAACTCACGTATTTGTCCATAAACGTTCATGGTGATTATGCAAAACAGATTGGCTAAATAACGACTAATTCGACAGATGTAGCTTCAACAAGATGGTTGTTATCATTTGTCTAAGTTTGGAGGATCCCTATTGTGCTCTTCCTCTCTCTCTCTCTCTTTCGGAATGTATTAGATATTGAAGAAAAATTAATCAATTTTTCACTTGCCTTTGTAATAATTCCTACGGAATTAAACTCCACGTAGTGTAGTAGGTAGAATGTTGGCTTATTAGATGTGAGACTACTGTGCATAAGTCCCACATATTGTTACGTTTTTACTCTTTAAAAACGTTAAAATATGAGCTCGTAGATTGCAAATAAAATAAAAATTAATTTGTGTAGTTTTAATTAAAAGTCTTTATTATTCGCACAATTCTGTGAACCACTGTCCACAACTTAATGTAAACAGCAACAATTGCTCTTCTTTGTTATTCCTCTGTTTACACCCTTTGCATACACAATGACAATCACTAAGCAATTATTCGACAGACCTTTGTAACGGAGATCTTCAAACCACGATTACTCTCTTCAAGACTGACTGAACTTCACTAACTCACTCGCCTGATTTGCATTGCCTTTTATATGGCAGGGTAAACAGCTTGATGAATATTTTCGCCTTCTCGAAACCTTCATAAATGTAATCATCGTTGTTCCCTGATTCACAGCAAGGATAGTGCTCGCGAATCTTTTAATATAGGAAAACACACAATATTTTATTCGCCGTAAAACTTGACTTTAGATTTTCTTTGAAATGGACAAAAGCAAACCAAAAAAAAAAAAGAAATCACTTTGACTCTATAATTAAATTATTTAAATACAATTTAAATAATTTAAAAATAAATGCAATAAATAATGCATTTTAATCTCCCAATAAATTATAAATTTTCTTCGGTTTTATTGTGTTTACCATTCTTTAAGAATAATTGAGAAGCAATAGAGTTAAGATTCTCTTGTTGAATTGTAAGTCTTAAAGCTTTAACACACAACGTAAGAGATCTTAAATCAAATTTGAAAAGGAAGAATAATGATATCGTTTTTTTATTTTTATATCGTTTTAGCACATTTAAACGAAATTTAATTTATTTTTATTCATAATAATTTTATTGAGTTTTAAGACTCACATGAATAATAATTTAAGCTTTATTTTATTGTGTCTTCTATTATTTATTGATGTGTATGTATTTGTGAAAAAGCAATTCTTTAATTTAAGAAAAATATCTTAAAGTCCCAAAAACGTTTTTCTCAATCTTTAATTAAAATAAGAAATATTTTATAGCAAATAAATTGCATATTTTCTTAAATGAAAAATTCATTGAAACAAATCAACTGTCAAAAATCGAAATCTATTTTCAAATTTATTTTTGTTTTCGAATGCATTTTTACCGTATTTTTGTAAAACTTATTTTTCATTATATGACAGAAAGACATGTAGCTGAGGAAACAGGAACTGAAAGGCGGTATGAGTTTTAAAATTTAAATATAAAAAGAATGCTTTTAAAGAAAAATGAATGTAAGAGCACAAAATAAAAAAAAATTGATTTACATACCATGTGTTGAATACATACCAACCAACGGCTGTTCCTCTGATGAATTTTAATTGTCCACTCTGGAGGTATGAAAGTCTATCGAAATATGTATGTATCCACACAAATCACTTGAAAATACAAATGAATACAAATATTTCTCTGTTTTTGTTTATATACGTTTATGTATCCTATACACATATCCACATATCTTTAATTATTTTTATGGTAGAAAGATGGGAATGAGACCCTGAACGACAGATTTTTTATGGGAAACGTTTCATGGTAATTTTCTATTTTGCTCTCAGAGTTTTTGCCAGAAATCTGCTGAGAAGAAGTCGCCGACGAAATATTTTTTCATGTTTCGTTTTGTTGGAAATGGCTGACCTGAAGACAGACGACGGCGACTTTTATCCGATTTATCAGGGCTATACACACATATACAATTGTTCTGTTGTATGAGTATCAATAAAGTACATTATATAGGTACGTTACATAGAGGAAGTATGACGGACGTCATTGGTATTTTAGTGACAGAATGTTTGAAAATCTGGGCATGGTGGCGATAGTGCCACTTAGGGAGCTGGTCTTTTTCATGCGAAGCTCAGGATAGTTGAAACCCACCACTAACGGATCAGGATAAAGGGGTTTCCATTACACTGGGTAACATAATAGGCTATATGGGCCACCGTGCGAATTTGCCGGTAAATGCTAAGATATCCGCTAACCTAACTTAACCTAGATACAGGAAGGAACACTACTAACTACTTTTACTGATCAGGTACAAAGATGTGGAAATCCATCAAATAACTTAAGAAAGCTAAAAAGGATCCTTGGACTATCAGCACAGTAATACAAATCATTAATCACTTTTTTTTCTATAAAAAATTTTATAAATTAAATTTAGTTCTTAATAATAATTGTTTACATCTGGTGCCAAACAAAGCGCCACATTAAAGCATTAACAATCTTGAATTTGAACGTGAACCTTAAGAGATTTTAAATAATCTGTTTATTTAAGAAAAACACAGACTGAAAGAAAGCAAAGCGAAAAAATAAATACGTACAATTGGCGTAGATGCGAACACTGCATAAATGAAAGTTTTCATAAGAAAAAGCAAAAAAGGAGAAGCAGGATAATCATACCCGACAAATTCTATTACAACTGAAACCAACTTTCAAAGAAAAAGTGGAATAATAATATTATAATTGTCGTCGTTGTTGTTGTTTGAGTTTTGCTTTCCTTTTGTGTGCTTGTGTGCATGCAGCGAAATGCACTGCGAAACCCTTCTTTTGCATGTTGTCTGCGTGAGTATTTTAAGGCCGTTTAAAGTGAAAGTGAGAGCTGCAAACGAAATCCTTTGTTTTGCAATGAGTATCACTATGTTGTTCTTCTCTTTTCTCTTGCCCCAGCATCAGTCCGTATTTTAGATGAAAACTTATGCTTATCGGGCTTTTGGTGCGCCTTGGTGTAATGTAATTTTATTTATTCTGTTTCTCTCTGTTCTTTTTTTTCTGTAGCCGTTTGGGATTTTCTTTATTATCCACCTTTGTTTCTGGTGTGGTGTGCCCCTTGAGTTGGTTAAAGCCGCAGCATAAGTGTGACAATTATTTTGTGTACTTTTGTTTTTAAACACATTCCACTCTGTTCACTCGCTCTTTCTTTATGTTAAGGGCCTTGTTTTCCTGTTTAATGTGACTGCAATGGTTTTAAATTCGTAGCAACGTTTACGCATTTGTATGTCGATGTATGTTAATACGCAAGCATATAAAGAATGTCGTCCATTAACAAAGAGAGAGAAAATTTATTTAATTTATGGCACTTGAGCCTTTAACTGCGGCAATTGCTTTTGCATATTCACGCTCTTGTAAATGGTCGTTTGATATTTTGCATTGAATCACAAAAATAATTTACAACTTTAGGAAGGTATATGAGCAATACTCTGGGTTTTGTTAATGCCAAAGCCTTTCATTCCCTTGTCGATAAGCACCAATCATAAACAAGGAGGCCGTTTTGTGTAATTACTAAAAAAAAAAACACTTGCATAAGCGCATTTGCTTAATTGCATGCAGGCGCCTTTGCCAATACATTAACAGGCGCGTGTGTTTTGATAAGTTTTTGTGGTTGTAATGAAAACCACGTTATATGCTTTAATTGTTGTTTAGCCCAACGTTAGTTGGCAGCTAGCTGGTAAATTGAAAAAATCACATTCATACCAAAATAATTAACCGACAAAAACCATTATAAATCGAAAACAAACAAAATAATCAACTGTTAAATACATGGATAATATTAGTTTCCAAAATATGCAAGTTTTCTATGCATTTATATGGTTTTCTTACACAATATTTTATTGTCGTTTAGGCCAACCTTTTTTTATATTATTTTTCAGAATTTCTACGAGTTGTTTACACATAAAATAAAATACCATGTCGAATTGATTGTGGTATTAGAATTGGCGTGATTGTTGCCTAAGTGTAATTAATGCCTAAGTAATTGGCCATGACAACCCTTCAGTCAGGATTACAGCTTCTCACACCACTGATGTTATGTGTTTTAATTTCATACATGAGTGGCGGGACCTACAGTTTTAAGCCGACTTCGAACGACTGATTTTTTTGAGAAACTTTTCATGGCAGTTTTATTTAATCTCAGAGTTTTTGAAACTTTTTGTCTTTTTGTCTGACCTGGGATTTGAACCGCGGCCTTACGTCTAATAAGCCAACACACTACCTACTAGACTACGGCGACGTCAATACATTCGTAAAGCCTTGGTTTGAAAAAAGTCTTGGCCTCTCTTTGTCTTCACTTTCGTTTAACAGTCCATTTAAAGGCTTTGAAGACAACCTCAAGTTTCCTCATTGATTCGGAATATTTTAAACTGGGACCAAGATTACTGCTTCTGCTCTTATTCCAAGATTTGTTCTTGTATACAACATAATAGCCGTTCTTATAGAGACTATGGAGCTTTCAGATAATTTCTCACTTAATTTTTGTTACAAAGACACGTTGTAAGGAATTTCCCAATATCATAGAGTCTACTGGTACTGTCTCGGGGACATTTAAGGAGGCAGTTGTCAGCCAATCTTTTGCTTTGATCACAGAGTTCCCGATTGAATTTCATATTAGATTTGTGTCCCATCAACGCTCAGGCATTCACTCCCATGTGCAGTGGCTTAAATCTAGTATCCAGCGCCGCTTTAGGAGGGGTTTACGTTGCTAGTGCTATGAAAACGCAAGCTGGTCACTATATCTTGCTCAACTCTATTTGAACTATTTTCAGATTTGTTTTATCTGCCCACATAGTTATCCTGTTGGTTGCTATATGTCTATCATAGTATATAAGAAGTGCAGTGTATTGTGAGTTGTATCCACAAGACTTTTCTGAAGTCACCGTAGACGTAAGGCCTCGGTTCATACCCCAAGTCAGACAACTCCAACAAAACGAAATTCGAAACTATATTTCTTCGGCGTCTGCCTCTCAGCAGATTTCTGTCAAGAACACTGAGAGTAAATAAAATTGCAATAAAAAGTTTCTCAAAAATCTGTCGTTCGGAGTCGACTTTAAACAGTAGGCCTTGCCACTCATGTAAAAAATTAACACACACAGTATAAGTCGCATGAGGAACTATGTCGTAGTCCTGACTGAAGTTTTGTAATGACCAATTAAGTTTGTATGTATTCTGGCCTTTTACTCTATATAAGCCCTTAATGCAAGCAAGTTTCCAATACAACCGAAAGTAATAAAAGCCAAACAAAAGCCTGAACTTGTATTGATTATGAGAATGAAGATTCTTTCTTGAAAGTAAATCTTGGCTGTACCAAGGAATGTTGAAGTGACAAAAGCATCACCCAGTGCATTTTATATGTGGCGAGGATTTGATAAATATATTTATTTCTTTTTCTTTTTATATTTGCACGAAACCTACATAAAAGTCTTTCAACTCAAACCATCAAGTTTCTTGGTGGCAATATCAGTTTCAAATATTCACCATCTGTATAGTTCCACAGCTATGTGTATTGTGTATGTATATTACTGAAATATCGCAACCATTTAAATCTATTTCCGCAAAATAAAAGTATCTTCACATTTTGCTATCCACTTAAAAAAGGATAAATAAAAATTATTGTTAACCGCATAAAAGTTTTTATTATCTGGGGAAAATAAAATGAATCAAATAAAAAATAAGAACCAAAGCATGAAACATAAACTGCAAACAAATAAAGGAAAGAAAAAGGAGCGAAAGTAGTTGCTTGAAGCAAAAATAAAAATCAAAATAAATAAATTTATTTAATTGTATGCAACATTAACGGAAACGTTTTCCTGGTGGATATTTCATTTTAAATGCTTGCCTATCCTGTACTATTGTTAAAGGTAAAAAACCAGAGTGAAAACAGTTTTTATAATAATTATAAACAATTGGAAATTAAATAAATACGAGTTGAAATTGTTTTTGGTAATTTAAATAAATTCTTTTGGCGCCGCAGTTACGATTTTGCAGAAAAATTAAACGCATTTAAATGGTAATTAAAAAAATAATCATACTTATCAATTCATTCATTCTTCCCGTTCTTTTATTTTATGTTTTGTATATGAAATGAATTCATTTTTATTTAATTAATTATTTTTGTTTTCTCTTTAATTGCAAATCAAATTGCAAATTGAAATTCATTTGACATGATTAAACAACGACTTAAATACTGAAACTCTCTGTTAAAAATACTGTGTCCAGTGAAATACTTTCGTATGAATTTAAATCGGTTTATGGTTGAAACTGTGTTTTGCTGCTAATTAATAAAATTGTTGTTGAAAAGAAATTTAATATTTAATAATTTACTACAATTGCATTTTTGATGATTTAAGTTCACAATATTGATTTAAAACTAAAAAATTCAATTTATTTGAGTGCCCTGGTAGTCTAGTAGGTTGTGTGCTAGGATATTAGCGTGAGGATCGATTATACACAACTCCGTGTATGTTCTAAATGGCTTCCGAGGGAGTTAGCATTTAAATTTAATTTTTAACGTAAAATTATCTTTAGCCATAAGGCCTCTTTCCAAATTTTTGTCAAAATTGGAACAGTTGGGTAAAAAATTGATATTGGACGCTGCAATGTCCGGTCTATGCGTGAAGTAAAGCAAACTTTTTAACAGCACAGTCTATTTTTTGCTGTTGAATTTGATCAATTCGATCTTGATTGTTTTCCTTAAACGTAGTCCTGAAAAAGAGAGACCCTAC
The DNA here is from genome assembly GCA_958299815.1 of Sarcophaga carnaria. Classification (NCBI taxonomy): domain Eukaryota; kingdom Metazoa; phylum Arthropoda; class Insecta; order Diptera; family Sarcophagidae; genus Sarcophaga; species Sarcophaga carnaria. The sequence goes on from OY283151.1 coordinate 32,354,662, forward strand.
GATATGCGCCAACTACAGGGGTATAAATATTCTTCATATCGCATATAAGCTACTCGTCAAAACACTGACTGGACTTTATCATTGCGGCTTCAGACCTGGCAAGTCCACCATCGACCAGATCTTCACACTATATAATAACACAGACCATCTTTTCCGAATATAAGGCAGCCTTCGATAGCCCACTAAGGGGCCGCAATATCTGAGCTTGGTATACCTGCGAAGCTGATAAGGCTATGCAAAAAGACATTGAGTAATTCCTGCAGCTCCGTTAAGGTAGGAAAGGACCTCTCCGAAACTTTTGATACCGTGCGAGGTTACAAACAAGGCGATTCCTTATCATGCGACCACTTCAACTTCGACATGGAAGGCGAGAGTGCATCGCAATGGCATTTTTTTCAAAAAAGTTTCCAGTTGCTTGCATACGCTGACGACATTGACATCATAGGGCGCGCTGTTACTGCTGCCTTTAGTGCTATTGAACAGGAGTCTACTAAGGTGGCTCTGGCAGAAAATGAGCGCAAAACGAAGTATATGTTAACTAGATAACGGCCGATAACTATACTCTCGATATAGTCAAGGAATTTAGTTATCTGGGCTTTGTTGTCACCATAAAAAATTATGTCAGTATGAAGTTTGCGTTGGAAAGACCAAATTGAAGAAGCCCTGTCATCGATTGGTATGACCAAAATTCTGATGTTAAACAGAATTTCCATGTACACTTTCTCAAAAAGTCTGTCGTTCGAAATCGACTTTAAACTGTAGGTCCAGCCAATCATGTATAAAATTAACACAAATAGCATAAGTGATGTGACAAGCGAAGTTGTAACCCTGACTGTAGGGTTGTAATGAAAAATTATGTATGTATGTTACATTAAGTGATCCTCACTAAACGGCGAAAATAAATTTGTTTAGTATCAATTTTTCTTTGGTTTAAGTGCGATGGATACATCAATATCATTTTGTTTGTTAATATTTTTTTCAATTATTCCGATCTTCCGATCTTGGTCATGTAGACCAGTGTTGGAGTTGAAGAAAAAAGATCTAAGTCTAGTAGGTAATATTTCTTTCGGCGATTTCATCTTAGCAGAAGTGAATGTTCCGCTACACATGGATCATATTATCACGTACAATACGGGTGGTGTGAAAACCTAGTTCGTAATCCTGACTAGTAGCGTAGTAGTAGTATTTGAAGTAGCTGAAGCATCGCCTTATCAACAAATGTTTAGTCGACACATTATCATACATAGTATATGCATTTTGAATTTTTTTTATTAACTTTTAATTAGTTTTGCTTTTATACGTATTCTTTTTACAACGTTTGTGTTTGTTTTTTTATAGTTTTCTTTTTAAAAAACTTTCAATTCGTTTATTGCATGATTTTTATTGCATTTTTATTTTCCCAAATAAAAGAAACCAATGAAAATAGCAGCAACAACAACTGCTGCAAATTAAAGTACCGAAAGCAAAAGGTTTTTAATGAAAATTGTTAATTGACAATCATTTTAAAAATAACATTTAATTTGATTACAAATTTTATTTTCCTTTTTTCTTTTACATTTTTCCCAAAATTGTTTACAAATGAAAATCAGTGCAAAAAACTATTTCACCAGCTATTATCTCCTGTATGTCTGCAAAACTTTTTTGATAATTAAACGCAAAAAAAAGATGTAAAAATAATACGAAAATAATACGAAAAATATTAAAAGTTTTTAATTGCAAGGAAATACAATGGGATTCCTTTGCAGCTAATTTAAGAACAACAAAAGAAAACTTTTTTAAGAACTTTTTTAATTGGAATTTCAAAAATTTTTACATAAAAAACTTGAGTACACAAAATAGAACAGTCTAACGGCAAAAGTAAAGAAACAAATTGTTTAGTATTGTAAAGTTGAAAGGATAACATATTCAATGTATATTCAGAAAATCAAATTTTTTCATTTAAAATAAGCCACAATTATTTACCATTAATTTAGCATTTAAAAAGCATACGAAGAGAGACTAGAAAAAAATACATTGTGGGTAGCATTTAAAGAATTTTAATAATTTTTTCAAAAGATTACTTATATCTCATATAGCAGTATGTATGTATGAATACGGATTCAACAAGACAGAATTAATATATAAAATATTAAACAAATTTTTAATACTTTTTAACGTTACGTCTGCAAATTGTTGGAATATGATTTCAATTCTAATTAATGTCTTTTAAAGTTTTTCAGCAAAAAATTATGTACGATTTAATACATTCCATTTGATAACCAACTGACATTCTGTAGTGGTAAAGTCATTGACTATCAATACCTTAAATTTTTCAATTTTGTATCTATATCCAGAGCAAATACGTTGGCACATGGAGAGTTTTCGTTAATTCAATAGTGTTTTTCCATGGATTGTGTTAAACTATTTCGAAGTCGCCGTAGTCTAGTGTGTTGGCTTATTTGACGTGAGACCATGGTTGAAACCCCAGGTCAGACATCTCCAACTAAACGAAATATGAAAATGTATTTCTCCGGCGACTTCCTTGCAGCACGTGTCTGACATAAGCTCTGAGATGAAATAAAATTCCCACATTGGTCACAAATCTTTCGCTCGGAGTCGACTTTACACTGTAGGTTCGCCAATTATGGATAAGCTAGAAGCTAGATCGTAATCCTGACTGAAGAGTTGTAATAACCAATTATGTATTATGTATACATATATGTTATGATAATCCAAGGCTCCAAAACAAGATTTTATGATTACCTCAAAATCAAATGAATTATTCTAAGATCTATAGAAGTCTCAACGCATCTGCAATTGAAACATTGTTAAATATACTGAAAAATACTATAAAAGGCTTCTAATTCTCCTATATAGCTAGGCTTGTAACAACTACCGTGGGTATATTTGTCTTTAAAAGAGGGATACGACAGTTCTTATTTCCATTTCCATTTGTTTCCAAATGTAAGTATAAAGGAATGCCGAATATATTCCTGGTGTTCATCAGCTGTATATTAACCTTGAATTCAAGGTTTGACTACTTATTGTCACATTTCGATTTTAATTTAAAAACGTTTAATTGTTGTGAATAAATAAAAATATGAATAAGCCTGATTGGTGAGATCAATTGGCTTTGCGGAATTAATTCAAAAGAATAGAATATCTTCTAAATTTAATCATTTAAGCTTTCAGCGGCTCTTGCTGTAACTAAAACTATTTATTACTACTGCAGGCACTAGTAATTTGATTTCCGCTCTCATCAATCACAGCTCCAAATTTTTCAGCAGAAAAGTTAATGTTTTAAAACTTTTGCTCCGGATAGGCAAACGGATACTGTACAGCAGTATTTTCATATATTTAAGGTTTAAATTTTAGATCTCTGCCAAAAGCTATTTTTAAAATTTTCAATAATTCAACTTCGTTTTCACATGGATTATTGTATTAATTTTATGGATTTGTGTATTATTATTATGATGGATTTGTGTATTAATTTTATACATGAGTGGCGGGACCTACCGTTTAAAGTCGGCTCCGACTGACGGATATTTGAGAAACTCTTCGCAATTTTATTTACTCCCAGAGTTCTTGTCAGAAATCTGCTGAGATGAAGTCGCTATAGAAATATTTTCTCATATTTTCGTTTTGTTGTCTGACCTGCGGTTTGAACCGTGGCCTTACGTCTACTAAGCCAACACACTACCTACGTTTTAATAAAGAAAACTTCTCGTAATGGTGGCACCCACATGTAGTGAGTCATGTCTGTTTTATTTCCTATAATTTTTACTGTAAATTTATTTGATTTCCAGTTAGCATTTTTGGCAAAATTATATAAAGCTTATAAAATGTCTGTAATTTAACCCCTGAATACTTACATATTACTTCTTATAATTTTCTTTTCATTTCTACCTTAACTTAAAAATGAATTGAAGTTATTAAATTTCCTTTTGTAATATTAACAAATCAATGAGACGCTTTAAGCATTTTACAAATAAGTTTGTGACAATAACTAGCCATTGGAATACCGTAATACCCGATTTATTTTCTTGTGGCAAGTAATCCCTGATGAAATAACAGACAATGATAGAAAAGCAAGGCATAACCAGAGTAGCAAACGAATAAACATTCCATCAAATAATATTTTTTTTTATAACCGAGGCGAAGTGTATCCAACTGAAATCTAAGCGGAAAGGAAACAAACGACCAGCATTATCCGTTTATTAAAAACTTTTTGACACAATTTGTGAGCGTATTTTATTAAAGTTTTAAGATTTAAGAGCTTTTCGCTGTGAAATGTATTCAAACGGAATAAACTCATGCGGGGTGGTAGTTAAGCAAACAGTCAGTTCAGTCAAATAATATTCCGGTTTAAATATGATGTTTTTTCTCTTTTTTTTATTGAAATGTTTCTTGAATTGATTTTTTTTTCTGAGGGAAATAAAGAACAAAAACAACAACAAAATATAAATGGTAAAAAGTTGTAATAGAAAATGAAATTTATGCAACGACACAGTTTCAACAACCTCAATAGGAAAGTGAAATAAAAACTTTTTTCTATTATTTAGAGATGCTGTTTTTAACGGGGCATTTTTTACAATTTATTTCGGCAACAGTTTTTATTAGAATATATTTTCCGTGCCAACTTTAAGTTTTTTTAAGTGAAATTTTTATTTTGTATGTGTTTTTATTATGTTTTGAAACTTTTTGAAATTGTTTATGACATTCTGTTTGCCATATAAACATGTAAACATACACACTAACCCTATAAACACTAACACCTAAAACAGCAAACAATGCGTTTGTAATCAGCGGGTCAACATAATAGTAAAACTATAGAGAGAGAACGGAAAATAGAAAGGATGGCATAACTTGAATACATTACGACGAACACACAAACTCAGTAAATACCAAACAGACTAACTGAACTTCACTCACTCTTTCGCCTGCTTTCCCTTGCTTTTTATATGGCAGAGTAAACAGTGTGATGAATGTTCTTGAAGGCGAATGTTCATGACTTCGCCTTCTCGAAATCTTTATGAAAGTTAACATTTATTTACATTTATTATTGTAGTGTTGTTTGTGTATTTTGTTTACATTTACGCTTTTAGTGTTGTTTGTGTATTTTTGTTTACTTGTTTACCATTTTTTATGCTGGTGTTTGTTGTTGTATTAAGCAGTACGATAATTTGTAAACAGGTTTGTTTACTGCATTGTTTTGTTTTTGTAGCTTTTGTTTATAATTTTAATGTTAAGCGATGTAATAGCAAAACGGCAGTATCTAGATTTTTTATTTTCGTAACAGTATGAGGGACTATTAGTGAAATTGAAATATGCAGCAACGTCTGAAGTTAATTAATTGCCATAAAATTTTTACTTAAATTTCTACCACTTCTTTGTTATGGAAAGAGGAAACAATATTAAAGGGTATTAGAGACAACTGAAGTCGCCGTAGTCTAGTAGGTAGTGTGTTGTCTTATTAAAAGTGTGGCCACGGCAAAAACTCCGAGAGTATATAAAATTGTATCTATTATACTATACTCTGTTCATATTTCTATAATATTATCCTCAATTCTATTTTCCTAAAAAAGCCAGCATGCTGCTCTATTTTAACATGGATAACATGCATGCAGGTGTTTCCTTTTGGGATGTATTCACGCCGCACATTTTCTAAGTATATAGAGCTCAAGCTATAGCTGCTCTATAAGACGCTCATCCTACCCGTGCTTCTTTATGGCACAGAGTCATGGAGCTTATTAAACATCGATGCAGCAGCCTTGAGAGCATTCGATAGAAAAGTACTGCGTAAAATCTTCGGTCCAGTACGAGTTGGCGATGATTTCCGCATCCGATCCAACAGTGAGCTGTATGAGCTCCTCAACGACATAGACGTTGTACAGAGTATTAATATCCAGCGGATGCGCTGGCTCGGCCATGTCATTCGAATGGAGGAGGATGCTGCGGCGAGACGGGTATTTGATGCGCGATTAAGTAAGTAAGCTATAGCTGCTCTAAAAATTGCTCTTTAAGACTACAGGGTTGGATCAAAAGGCCGGTTGCAGATCAAAAATTAGTTCTTATTGTAATTACCCAACAAAATCATCTTCTCTGTCCTCGAGTATGCCTCTTCAAAAATATCTTCCCTTTTAGCAGAATAAGTTTAGCCCAACAGACGGCGTTGAATGACTGAAAAGGCCAATCACTTATTATTACAACATTTTCAACTCACACAGCCTCTACTGACAGGTCTTCATAGTGAGTGTTTTTAGCTTTAAGGTCAAATGTTTGAAATGCAAGTAACACATCTTGATTAGAAAATATTTCTTCGCATTCTCTACATTCCCTTATAATGTACATTTTTTGTAATTCATAATAAATATCCTTTAAAAGTAACATTTTTCTTACACTTTAATCAAAAAAATGTTTCATTATTAACTCTCAACAGATTGTTGTTCATTAATCAAAGATGATGATGATGATGTCGTCCTTCGTCGACGTCTTGTCGAGCTGTCCTTAATGATGGTGTCCTGCTTGTTTTTATTTTTTCTATTACTGTTGCTATTGTTATTATTGTTATTTGCTGTTATTAAAGCTGTTTACCGTTTCTTTGATTTGTATTGTGTCCTTGAAATGTTTAAGGCTGTATTGTTATGCTGGCAAATACAATGAATGGTCGTTTGTTTGGTTCAATTATTTATAATGTCTGCCGTCTATGTGCTAATGTTTATAAATGCTTTTCTTGGTTGTATTTTTTATTTAATACGAGACTAAAATGTTAACAAAAGCAAACACCAACACTCATATACACATATTTACAGTAGAAAAATTAGAAGACTTGTTTAATTATTTCTAACTAAAGTCAATAATAGGAGACGATATCTAGAAAACGGAAGAACAACACATTGAGTCTTGAACGTATAGTCAGGAAATTACATAAAGGAGAGGGGAAATACAAATGCAAAAGAGGGAATTTATGTTTCTTCTTGTGTATTCGGAAATATTTTCTGTGCCATTATTTTATTGTATTTGCAGTAAAAACTTTGGCGTTAACAAATCTCCTATTTCTCTGCCTTTGTGTTTTCTGTAGTAGCAAGTGATTACACTTTAATTTGAATCACTAGTTTGAAGCTCATGACAACATTTTTATACTGAAATATGTGTATGTATGGTTCTATGCATTAACGCTTAACGCGAGGGATACGTTCCAATAAATTCCAGCGCAAAACGAAACAGCGTTCGTACTGTGATTGCGACTTCGGAAAATACAGTTTGAATCTTTATTCTGCACAGACTAATAAAAGAGCGTTGAAAAAGATACATAGTATACACCGTCGCTATATAGTGCGCCGCTTTTGGTTGGTGCATGGCAGTTACATTTGCACACATATACAACAAGTATCAATACAGTGTGCAATTTAGGGGAATCCCAATACTACCAAGTAATACTGAAACAGCGTTAAGCGGAGCAATGTTAAGTGGGTTTTTTTATTTTTTCTCTTCAATATTTCATTTCATTTACTCATCCTAATCGTGTGAACCATAGAAATAAATTAGCTTACACAAACCGTAAAACTGTATCTTATCGATAAAGGCCTGCTGATAATTCGAACGCACGCATACATACGTGATTGGTCATTACAATCCTTCAGTCAGGATTGCGACCTAGTTCTCACACTACTTATATTGTGTGTGTTAATTTCATACGTGTGTGACAAGATCTAGAGTTTAAAGTCGAAGCGGAATCACAGAATTTTGAGAAACTTTTATATGGCAATATTGCCATGAATATCTACACAGTCTATATTTTCAAGATATCAATCTGCAAAAGAATTTAGATTATTTCGAAAGACCAGGTTCTTACTCTTGTTTTAATTATTTTCATTTAATTTATTATAAATGTTACACTAACATCATGTTTTATTCTATTTTATCCTAGATAATAGAATACAGAGAGAGAGGTACGAGTATACATGACCATATTAGGGTCATGTGATTTTGGTCCACTTATTCCATTACTTCTGTATTCCATTACTTTGTCTCATTTGTTTCTATGTGAACATAAGAAGGTTAAAATGTATGAAAATATTTAGCATACCGTTATATTATATTCTTTATTTATTCTCTCAAATACATACATTCTTTTAGATTGAAAATAAAAGAAAAATACTAAGAAAAGAATGTTTAACAACAAATGATACAAATGTCAACCGTATTTATATGCATTCAAGCAACATTTTTGTGAGCTATTCATGAGAAAAAAAAAACAAATACCCTTGTACAGATACCAACACTATTGCATTATAAAAGGAGTATGCAAACGAAAAGAAAACAAGAAAACAAACGTATTTTTCTCACTCTTGTTCTTTCTCTCTTTTTCTCTGTTTTCTTTTTTCACTTTTATGATGTGCATTTAGTAAAAGTGAGTTTACTCAACCATGACTTGTAAAACAGCAAAAGAAAAAGAGTAAAAAAGGAAATACTGCCATATTTAAGTCTTGCATACACCGAAATTCAAATACATCCAGAGAAATACATGCAAGCACCTCCACCATGTGTACATGTATATACATTGTTTATATGCGTTTGTGTATGGCAGGTGTATGTTTAGAGATTTACCGTGCGTTGGAAAAACATTTTATAAGGAAACAGTAGAGGGCATTAGTTAAACTTGAAAATAAATTCAACAAACTCTATGCATCTACAATATTTGTAGTTATTATGCCTGCTCTCGCGCATACTAACGTAGCAATAATAGTTTCAAAACACAAATTCTCATTTGGGTTTTTAAAACAGAGTATTCTTTATCTTTAATGACTCATAAAAACATTAAATTTTTGACAAAAGCAGAGAAAGATTAGAATTTTTCCTAAAAAATTTCTTGAATGAAAAGTTTCATTAGAAACAACGGGGAGTACAGGGTATTGTCCTTGTTGGCACCGATCAGTACACTGAAATTTGTTAAGTCAATAGGTTGAAGGAGACTTAATAGGCACATCTCACACAATTTGACGGCGTACGATAGATCGTTGCGCTATTGGCAGTTTCGATGACAAGCTGACCACTAAGGGAGCTAGGGGCAGTTCAAAGCACTGTTAATGGATCATGACAAGGGCTATATGTGCCACCGAGTGAACATGCCTGTGAACGGCGAGCTAACCACTAACTCTAATAAATCGTCTTTTTGTTGTCCCCTATGTTAAATTTAATGCTAAAGCATTTAAAAAATATTCATTGCATACTTTTAAGGGTTTACATACATATTGAATTGAAAACATATGTGGCGTATGAGAAATATTTATTAAGAAAACAATACTGCCAGTATTCATCATACGTCACGTAGGTGTTGTGTAATTTCACTGTGGACATAGAAACCTCAGTTTTTATTTTGAAAAATTTGAAACAACCGATTTTCGCAAATATTTATTCTATTAAGATTTGCATAACAATATTGGACCGATAGCCAGTGACTTTTACGGGATGCATTAGACGCTTTTGGTTTTGGTACCTTCTCAAATTCAATAATTTTGTTTGTTTACTTACCCATTCATCCAAAAATAGGCCTCATCGCTAAAGATTATCTGTTGGCAACTGTTCGAGAGCCTATTCAGCTAACACAAGTCGTTTTTTGGTCGTCCATGATGATTTGGCAAAACTGACAACTAATTTCTTAAATATAGCTTCAACAATGTGGCCAATTGAAAGTCCCTGTTAAAACACCCCATTTGACTCCTGGTTGGCCCATATGGGCCACCGAGTCAACATGCCTCTGATCGGCAAGCTACTCGCTAACCTGTCCTAACTTAATGGATCCTAACTTAATATATCGTACGCCCTGTTATGTATATCTCGATAAGAATTTGAGCAACATAATTATGAAATATAGAACTTTACTATCAAATTGGTATGCACGTATGAACGGATTCAATGAGACATTAGCTCACGGTATTAAGTTATACTTTTGAATAGATTAGTTGACTAGTAGGTAGTGCGTTAGCTTGCTTGACGAGAGTTCAAGTGTTGAAACTTCGGCTTCAGATATTTCTAAGAAACCGACTCTCTCTTAGCAACCTTCTGGCAGATGCTTTTTGAGTAAATATTTTAATTTTTAATTTTTTTTTATGAAGTCGCCGTGGTCTAGTAGGTAGTGTGTTGGCTTATTATTAGGCGAAAAGCCAGGGTTCGAGCTCCAGGCCAGACACCAAAATAAAATACAAAATAAAAGTATTTCTTCGTCGACTTCCTCTCAGCAGATTTCTGGCAAAAACTCTGAGAGTAAATAAAATTGCCATGAAAAGCTTCTCAAAAATCTGTCGTTCGGAATCGACTTTAAACTGTTGGTCCCGCCACTCATGTATAAAATTAACACATACAACATAAGTGGTGTGAGAAACTAGGTCGTAATCCTGACGGAAGGGTTGTAATGACCAATTATGTATGTATTTTAAACAGAAAAGCTTATCAAATTTGTAATTCGGAGTTGACGCATGCTCTCGGTGGCCAGTTTACAAATGCTCCAATTGAGATGACCATGATCTCAAATTGCTCCTGCAGAATATCCAAAGTGGAGCTGGGTAGCATGTAGGGCCGCCCTGTTGAAGACTGTTGCCGTTGGTGTCTTGATCATCCAATTCGGAACAAAATTAAATCTTTATTGCTTGTCATTGATCGTGATGGCCTGGCCATAATCGTTCTCAAAGATGCCGTCAGCCCAAAATCCACTCTAAACAGTAGCTGTCTAGGAATGCATTGCACGCTTTTGGATCTCATGTGGATTCGTATCGTTCCAACTTCGACAATTTGCTTGTTCACGTTCCCACATTCATTCAGAAATACGTCTCATCCAATGAGTTTTCGGCGAAAAATAGGGTCATATATTAAATGAACCAGAGCCCATTCCGCCTACACATGTCATTGTCTATGGTCATCTAATTGCATCTAAAAAATGACAAAATTTCGAAAGTACCTATTACAAGACTCTCTAAATATGTTAAGTAGTAACAGGAAACGAATTTAAAAATTTCTCAACATAAAGAACAAAAATAAACCATTTTTAATAACTGCTTCGTGTAGTGTACACATACTTACATCCATACATACAAAATTGGTCATTACAACCATTAGTCAAGATTACAACCTACCTCTGACACCAGCCATTTGTATGTGTTAATTTTATCCATGAGTAGGGGGACCTAAAATTTAAAGTCGACTCCGAACAACAAATTTTTGAAAAACCATTCATGGCAATTTTATTTACTCACAGAATTTTTGCCAGAAATCTGCTAAGAGGAAGTCGAAGGCATTGAAAATAGCTGGCATGGGGTTTGAATCATGGAATAAGCCAACACACTATCTACTAGACTATGAGGTTTAAAATCCTAATATTTTGGGAAATACTTTGCAACGAATCTGAGAGGCTACATACTCTTTAAGGGGAGAAACCAAAATGAAATATTTCAAGCTAATGGGGAATCTAGTGGGTATATTATACACGGATGCTTATGCTAACGAAAGATAGGAAATACAAACAACGAGTAAATACTATTATAGAACTAGGCAGTCGCCGAAGAAATATTTTTCATATTTCGTTTTGTTGGAGAGCCAACACACTAGCTACTACGACAACAACACCTTTATGTATAGCATTGTATGTAAAAATATAGTTTTTAAAATGAAAATAAAAAAAATTGAACGGTATTTTGAAGCGATTAGTATTAGTATAAATAGTAAGTATACTACCGTTCTCTAACAGTTTGTGGCATTTTTCGAATGCCATATTCGTGCATTAGAAGGGCTTTCAACAACTTGTCGTTCGTTAAAGAGATTTTAAGAATGTATGTGTGCATACATGCTGTACTTACTTCGGTATATGTATAAGCATAGTTGTAAGTGTATTATATTTAACAACAATGTTATAAACAAAATGCATCCAACTTCACTTGTATTATTTTTAGCATTAAAGCAAAGAAGCATAAAAAATTTGAAAATTAAAACCAGACCAGTGTCCCATTTAAACCATAATGCGTCTCTTCTTTTCTCCCATCCGTATATTAGCCCAGCGTATGAACTTTGGAGCTGTAGTATTTTCCAAAGTTGTTTAGGCTTCTTGTAGAATTTTACCAGTAATGGTCTTACTACAGTGGATTCCTTTTTACTTTGACATCCTTCAACTCGTAACCATAATGCTTGAGTGCAACAGTCTTGGGTTTGTAACAACACAAAATCCTCCAAAGAGCATTTAAGGCGCACATACATAACAATAGCTTCAGCAACTGTCTGACACATAATACAGTTGAAGTAGAAACTGTTCACTGTGGCGGTGGTTTTCCAGTGGTATGGGTGGTCTTGTGAGTTATAGGTGTATGTGGGTGCACGAAATTATGTAAGTGAGCAAATGCATTGCCAGGATGTGCTCCAATTCCTTATGTTTCAACTACATTTATTTCATTTTATTTCTGTCTCAATACACAAGATTATATATTTCAGTTGATTTTAGTGGAGCATACACTTCCACATACTAACACGTTATTTTTATGTATCCTTTATTGGGGAACGGCTTTTTAGGATGAAGTGCTTTATAATCTTAAATTTAATCCACAATGTGCAGATTTTTTTTGTTTTTTATTTTCTCAGTTTTCAACTTTCTCTGCGTTTTTTTTTCTGTAAAATTATACCAAAAATACAGGATGTTAACTTAACGAGCTGGGTGCTTTGCACATTTACGACTACATAGACGAAAAAAAAAACTTGAAATTGAGAAATGTCTTTGCAACAACAATATTTAATGAATTTTCAAAGATAGTGTCCATTATTTTGTTAAAACTTCGGAAAACACAAATTTAAACAAAAAATTTAAATTTTATTGAAAATTACTCAATCGTGAAGTACCATTTGAAAAGACCAAAAAGTAGTCTAGTACGTAGTTTGTCGGCTTACTAGACGTGAAGCCACGATTCAAACCCCAGGTCAGACCAAGTCGCCAACAAAATGAAATACAAAAAAATTTTCTACAGCGATTTCCTCTCAGCACATTTCTCTCAAAAACTATCTGAGAGTAAATGAAATTGACATGAAAAGTTTCTCCAAAAACCTGTCGTTTGTATATGTATAAAATGAAAACACACAACATAAGTGGTATAAGAAACTAGTTCGTAATTCTGGCTGAAGGGTTGTAATGATTGTGTATGTTATGTATGTACGTGGTAGATGCATATGGAACATTTTTCAGTTCAAATTCAATTTGCTTAGATTTTAATCGGATGTATCGAGAGTGCAGTGGGTAATGTGCTAACCTGTGAGAATCGGTGTTGTGAGTAGGATTATCACAAGAGATTGTTTTGGAATTAAAAAAAAACGCGAAATTATACTTCGTATTGTCAAACAATCATTTGCAAAATTTCTCTGATAAGCGGCCAGTGTGCCAACTTGTTTAAACCTCTTTTACGACTTCAAAAAATTTTTTTAATCTTTTCTTTTTCTCATGGTTTTTTACTCTTCATTTTCTATAAACAAGGAATTTTTCAAGGGTTTCTCTGCCGTTAAGGCTTGCCTTTAAAGACGTTGAAGGAGATACATTTCTTCTTAGAAAAGCTGTGGAAAAATGTGGGAAGCTATGTGCCTATAATTTAAGCACTAGCTACACTCACATATTTGGCATACCTTCCTAAGCAAAATATTATTTCGATACATTGAGAGCATACCAAAGCTAAATGCCAATAATTTATATTTCATATCCGGTTTGCTTGGACCATTTATATTAAATTGTTGTTAAAAGTTTCAATAAACGTGTCTGTCTATGTGTTTATGCCTGGACCTACTACCGTCCTTAGCAAGCGTCCAATACATGCAAAATGACACAAACTAACTACAACTCGAATTTCGATATTAAAATGAAGGCAAACAAATATTTCGTGTATGTGTTAAATTTTTTTCTTTTATTTTGGGAATTCCATATAAAGTTTTCATATCTTTAGTTTTTGTATTTCGTTGTTGATTTTCTTTGAATTTTTTTTCTCTTTTATGCCACTTTTGTTTATGCCACATTCGTTCCTTTAGCATTGTTTAGTATTTCCGTTTTCCGGTTTGTTATGTTTAGAGCATCCTATTAAATACATTTCATATTAAAAGTTTCTTATAACAGAACACGTTTTCGTCGTTTTTCCATTCCCCATTTTTTGCCACGCCCATTGCTTCCGAGCGAGATAAAAAAATCAACAAAAATTATGATCGACGAGAATTTATTTATTTTAACGTTGGCGTACAAATAATTCTTTTTGGCAACAATTTCGTTGAAAAAAGCAAAATGTTGTTTTCATTTCTTGTTTAAGTAGTTATTGTTCTATGGCCTCAATGAAGAGATTTCCTAGGCTTGTGTACATGCCTTACATTCATATTTTTATATGAAAATGTTTGTATTTGCATCTGTTCAATATTCAAATAAATATTGCGCAGCCCTCTAATAATGGCAGACATATTTGTTTTGTATTAAATTTCAGTTAATAATTTAGAAAAAACTTAAAGAATATTTACAAACTAAACATTTGTAAGAAAATGTTCATTGTATAGTTAAAAATGTAAAAAAATATTTCAGATTTTTAGTCCCATTACATTACAAGTTCAATTTTATTGTGTTAAAAGTGTTGCGAAAAGTTTAGTATTCATTCTTTGCACTAGGCCAATTATTTATTGAATCTCCAAATTTAATTGAAGCAAAAATGTTATTAAAATCTTAGACTTGAAACACTTATTCGTTCAATGCCTCTCAGTAGATTTCTGCCAATAACTGTGGGACTAAAATAAAATTGCCATGAAAAGTTTATGAAACATGTGCAGATTCCTGGACACGATAATATTAAATGTAAAAATAAAACTGACGCATATGAAAAGGTTCCTGAGATTGGCAGTCCTCTCAAGCCAAGCATATATAAGATTTCGTCCAAACTTTTTTCGAAGGAAAGATGGCATAATTAATCCACTGGTAGAGAGTTTAGATAGATCAGGGCTGATGTAGATATATGCAGAAAAAAATTTGTGTTAAATCTTCCCCATAGCAGTTATAACAATTCTCTGATTTTGAGATGAAAGCGCGTGAAGTCATGGCATACATTAAAAAGACTTCTACAGAATCTTTAATGATGACGGTAAAGAAAGAAACCACAGAATATTTTCTTTGTAATTTTGCGGTACTTGAAATCCCGAAAAAAGTTTTTTGGGGCACCCATAATTTATAGATAGAATGCATCATCCAAAGATGCTTCAGATTGAATTCACGTCTTCATAAAACTATTTAAACAGCTAAGAGGTACCAACCAGGAGGTAAATGGGGTGTTTTAGCAGGGACTTTCAAATTTCTATCTTGTCGAAGCTACATTTACGATATTAGTTGTCATTTATTCAATCTATTTCTTCAAATCAACATGAACTAACATAGAAAACGACTTGTATTCCCTGAACAATTGCTAAGAGATCTTAATTGCCATCGGAAAATTATCTTTAGAGATGAAGTCTATTTTTGGATGAAACGTGAACAAATAAAATTGTTGAATGTGAGAACGTACCATAACCTAACGCGTTTTTCGAAATTATAAACAATACCTATGTGACGTATGATGAATACTGGCAGTATTGTTTTCTTAATAAATATTAATCATACGCCACATATGTTTTTAATTCAATTTGTATGTAAACCCGTAAAAGTATGCAACATATATTTTTTAAATACTTTAGCATTAAAGTTAACATAAAGGCTAACGAAAAGGGAGATGCATTTACTTAAGCTTTTTCACTAATTTTTTACGAAAAAAAAAAAAAATAATTAAATAAAAAAATTAAAATATTACAAACTAAAATGGAAGCAAAGTTAGGGAATAATTATGAGCATTTATGTGGGGATAAATCACGTATTAGTTGAATACGTCATGCAATTTGAAATCATTAAAATGAACTTGGTAGCAAACAAAACAAAGTACCAATCAGATTTGTTTATTACTATTTACTGCACTAAGATTTGTTTGAAAGTGGTATTAGGAAATATATTCCGTGAACAAGAAAGCAATTGTTTAAGAAATAGCTTGAATAAATATATTCCATGAACATATAATTTCTAAACTAAACTGCTTTACAAAACTTTCCCTCTCTTTTAGAATAATGTCTTACATTTTTTTACAATTTAGAAGTGTTAAGCAAAAGACTAATCGCGTCTACATGATCCCATATTTGTTTGTCATGATACCAGATTTTATTACCATTAGTAGCAGTGTACGCCCCCAATTTTCTTACATAACATTCTTTTGAAAACGTACATACTTATCTTTATATTAGAGGAATTCAAATATATTTACAGCACATTAAAATTAAACAGTTCTATGCCACTTACACAATTTATTATGAAAACAAAGTATCTCATAAAATTCTAATTAAACTGAAGATGAAAATTTCCTTAAACTTTTATATATATATAAATTTTTATATATCTTAAAAATTATTTTGGCCTTGATGTGTTTTTTGCCTAACGTTTTGATTTTAAAACGTACCATGACTTGTAAATCCTTTGTTGCCTAATTCCTGCTTCTACTGCCTCTGTCTCGGTTGCTGCCAGGGCTATACATATTGCCAATGGGATATCCGTTTTCAGGCAGTTGTTTTCTGTTAACATATTCCATAAGCACACATATACATACTTACATAAGTGTTTGTATATGTACGTGTGTGTTATAGTAGTTTTTGCTACAACTTATTTCCTTCTTAAAGTTTACCGACACAAAAAAATATGAGTTTATGTTGAAAACAAGTTTTTGTTGTATTTGTATAAAATTGAATTTTACATTGTTTTTACACAAATCGTATACACTTATATAGATAGATAGTTAGACACATATTTGCATACACAGTCCTACAGTTGTATCTAACGAAATAGCAGTATTATTGATATTCAAATTTGTAAAGTTAGTTAAGATTGAATAAATTGCACGTATGCAGGACAATGATTGACAATAGTTGACTCCAAACTGCCTCTAAATTTTAGAAAATGAAATTCATATGACTGACTTGAGGATTCCTGCCCTATAAATTAAAAAAAAGAAAATTAATTTTGTGCAATATTGTTTCCTACGAGCGTGAAAACATGAGTTTACTTTCAACAGATAGTTGATATCACAAAGTTTTTCTTTCTTCTTTTTTGTTCTTATCATTTAATTTTCTTTTTAGTTCCACTGTCCTAGTCTTTTTTTACTTATTTCAAGGTATCCAATTCATGATGTTTTAAGACTCCCTCTCATTTATTGGTGTTGTATTACAAGAACATTGTTTCCTTAATTAGTTTTACATCTTCGACAACATTTTTTTTTACAAAAACAAACACAAAAACACATAAAAATAAGAGACTTTACGATATAATAAAGAACTCAAACTCTTGTGCTTAAAGGGGCACTCTCTTTTTCTCTTAGCTTTTCACTTTCTGTCCTTCTTAAGCACTGTATAGCTGAAAAGCAAATGAATTTGTTGTAAGAAAAAGAGTGTCAGGTTTAGTAATGGTCTTGTCCAAATTGTGAAATTTAATAAAAATTTATTGTAAATGAAAAACAATATTTATGGTACTTGCCAAGAACAACAGTAAAATTCTTCCGCAGGACGAAAATATTGGTTAAGGATTTAGAATTGAAAGAAAGCAAAAAAAAAAGGATTAACAAATAAATAAAGTGTCTAAAAATATTGTTATGTTCTTGGAAATATTTCGTATATCGATTTTCTGTTAAAAGAAAGCAAAGAATATTTTTATGTTTTTAAACATTTTTCAAATCGTTTTTCTATTGGCGTATTTGAAGTAGTCTAGTAAGTGGAATATTGGCTTATTAGATGTGAGGCCTCGGTTCAAACCCCAAGACAGACATCTCCAACAAAACAAAATATGCAAAAATATTTCTTCGATGACTTCTCTAGGGAGATTTTTGACAAAAACTCTGATACTAAATACAATTGCATTAAAACCTTTCTCAAGAAATCTGTCGTTCGAAAACGACTTTAAACTGTAGGTCCCGTCACTAATGTTTAAAATTAAAACACACAACATAACTGGTGTGAGAAAATAGGTCTTAATCCTGACTGAATGGTTATGTTATGTTATGTATGTATGTTCCTCATGTGAAAGTGCCTTGCTCTTGTCAAAAAAACTGAGTGTTTTTGTCCCCTCAGTTGCAAAAATCCTTGACCGAGTTCTTTAATATAAACATAGACGTACAGAAGAATCATTAATTGGAACTAAATGCATAGGGTTGTTTACGGTCTATTTAAAGATTGGGGATTATTGAAGACTATAAGTTTATATACATACATACAAACATTATTGGCCATTACAACAATTCAGTTAGGATTACAACCAAACTTCTCAAGCCACTCATGTTGTGTGTGTCAATTTTCTACATGAGCGGCGGGACCTATAGTTTAAAGTCGATTTCGAACGACAGATTTTTGAGAAACTTTTCATGGCCATTTTATTTACTCTCAGAGTTTTTGCCAGAAATCTGCTGAGAAGAAGTCGCCGAAGTAATATTTTTTCACATTTCGATTTGATGTCTGACCTGGGGTTTGAACCTCGGCCTTACATCTAATAAGCAAACACACTATCTACTAGACCACGGCGAGTTATATACCATATGAATTATGTTTCTCTTTTCATAAACGATGTAAAAGAACTTCCATGCATTCATTAATTTTCTTTACTGGATACACATACGTGTACATACACTTTTATAAGTAAATATTTCAAATAAATTCTGTTACTGTCATTGTCTTTCATGCCTATTTCCTTTTATAACGCAGTCAGAATGCAGCCTTGAAGGAAATATTGGGTACAAACAAAAGTTTTTGTCTGTAATGTAAACAATAATTTCTAAAAATTCCAAAAATAATGTGAAGACTTCTAAAATCATCGAATAATTTTGAAACATATAAATACACATACATATACCACTCTAATTCAATACATATACAACTTCGTTATTTTGTATTACTGCTATTGTTTCTTTTCAAGTGTTTTAGACTTAATGGGTTGAGTACAGAATAATACGTCGCATTGAATACTGTTCATAAGCCGGTTTATATTGTCTTTTTGTGTCATAGTATTGCTTTACTAAGACGATATGTTCTTGTTGTATAAAAGTATCAATTGTTACTATTCTTTTGTTTTCTTATTCTCTTCTTTCTTTCGCATTAAATGGCATACTACGCATATCTTCGCTTAAATAAAACAAAAAAAGGAAGGATCATGTTTTTCGTTTATTGTTGAAATATTTAATAACAAAGAAAACTTCAACAAGTATGTACAGTAGCAATAATAGTAATAAACAATAACAGGCACATTGAAGAAGGCAAATTTTGTTAGGGGAACAATATTGTTTTGAAGGAAATCATAAAGTCAATCAGTTTATGAAAAAAAAACTAGGAAAAAAACGGGTTTTGCAACAATTTATGATTAACAAATGCCGATAAGTTATATTCCTGATGTACTACGCATACATATGTATCTGTGTGGAATTATAAAGGCATGATCTGAACATGAATATAAAAATGAACAAAATAGACACATTTCATGTACGTATACAGTCTCACCAACATTACCGCAATAGTTCTCATCTCTATAAATTCGTTTTCATATTTTTTTATTGTAATAACTTTATGCTCACAGGCATAAAATAATACCATTCATCACACACATACATATATTCGCCTTCACACAAATTTTGTAAACACAATTACAAAAACATGCATACACCATAAAGCAACAAATAAATAAATATTCGTAGGATATGTAAGTATTAAATACAATGTCTGTTAGGCATGCACATATACAAGCACATATACTCAAACAAGCATAAATGATTACTTTATGCCGAATAATAGTGTTGTTTTCATTGCCTGTTTACAGTCGTATGCATGTAAGTGCTAGTGAGAGTGCGAGCGTATTTATGTTTCTGTGGATTTTTGGTCATATTGCCAAAATGCTGGTCGAAAAACTAAAAAAAAAATAAAAACAAAGAGAAAACACAAACTAGAAGTAAAATTGCCTATCGTATGGTGAAAACAGGGGAAAAAATCAAATCACAGCAATGCAAACCTAAATAGTTGTAAAGCATTCATAATATAGGTACTAAAAACTAGTCGCCATAGGTTAATAGGTTAGTAGGTAATTCAGTTTAAGACCCAAGTCAGACATCTCTAACAAAACGAAGTGTAAAAAAATATTTCTTCATCGACTTACTGTCATCAAATTTCTGGAGAAAACTCTGAGAGTAAATAAAATTGCCATGAAAAGTTTCTCAAAAATATGTCGTTCAGAGTCGACTGTAAACTGTAGGTCCCGCCACTCATGCAAAAAATTAATACACACTGCATAAGTGGTGTGATAAGCAAAGACGTAATCTTGACTGAAGGGTTGTAATGACCATTTCCGTATGTATCGGCAATCCTTCCTTGAAAGAGTCCAGCGAAACGGAAAAAAATCAGGGGCCAGCTACTAAAACATTAGGTGGAAAATATTCTCTCCCTACTTCCTAGATCCGCATCTCCTACAGATGTCATTCGAGTAGATTTCAATTGTATCAATATGAGCGTAAGGTCTGCAATAGCTGACAATCAGCCTTCTTCTTATATATATCAATTCGGCAGATATTCCACAAATTCTCGTGCTATATCTATCTATCTATAGAACGCAAAGTTTAACTGAGACATTCGGAATACCTATTACGTGTAATATGTCGCATATTGTGAGCTCTGTTCCGATTATATTTGAAATTTGATTGAGAAATCCTTAAAACTTATGGAGGAGTACGATCTTCGAGATGACGTTCGTGAACAACTTGATCACATATTTTTCCGTCTGAGTGAATTAAGGAATTTTAATGGCAAAACATTTCAGTGATAACACCACAATTCTTGGTATATATCTCACAGCCAACACGATGCAGCACTGTAAAGGCACCGTCATATACTTCAAGTGTACTAACAGAACTTCTGGATCGTCAGTCTAAAATGACATGCTCTAGTTTTTTCTGAATATATGGCAGACCAGTTTAAACAGACCCTCAGATTAACATAGTATTTATTTAAATAATTTTGGTGTCAATGATGTCTTCTACAGTTTTCTATAATTAAGGCTATGTCGCTTGAACACATACAAACATATTCAGGATTAAATAATATAATTTGTAATTAATTTCGTTAAACGATTTAAACTGAAGACTCGATAAATAAGTTCCGTAAAAAAAGCTAATCTTCAACATTACTTCTCGAGCTGGTATTTATAAGTTACAAATATTTGTAGCAAACATAGTATGCCGCCACTATCAATTGTATGATGGTATTGAGTATAATAAAAAAGGAAACCAAATGATTGCATTTTAACAATAACATGCACACACTGTTATTCATATCCTGTTAAATAAAATGTGAGCACGACTGATGGTATACATACATATGTATGTGTTGTCTCTGCACTTCGGCGTTCATGTTATGCACGAAACGTAATATTCGAAATATTCATGTGACACATATTTGTGTCTTACATATGCATACAAATATGTATGTACGAAATTGTTTGCACCTAAAATTCTGTTGCCATTGTTGTCATGGCTGTGATTTTATGGGTTATTTTGCTGGAGATGTGAGTTTTTACTTCCCTCATACTAATATTCAGTTTTATAGGTATTTATAGATTTTCTATTCCCCTACTCTGCTTGGAGGTTCACGTATATTTATGTTAGACTTTTACAAAATACGTGTAATTTAAACAATACTTTAAGAAATGATGCAATTTTTTAAATAACGATTTAATGAACTCTAACCGTACACTATGCCAACCAAGTTTTTTCTTCTTTCTTTGGCTTTAAGTATGGCCCATAAATAAATGCCAAATACATGCTATTTAGGATGGAAAGTTAATACAGAATTTTTATTATATCATCTCATAATCATCTTTTGTGTGATCTGTCTGATATGGTATTAAAATTTATACGATTTTCATTGTGCTTCCAAGATTTCAGATATAAGCTGATTACGATACATATTATTCACATGAAAAATCGGGTAGTCGTTATTTTTTTTAAGTATTATTCACATGTAATTCGATAAGAAAAGTATTGGCTTTTAAAATAAGACGAAAAAATGTCATGCAAGCCAAATTATTTATTGGCTTTGAAAAGTTTAGGGAGTGGAAGATTCATGAACTATTGTCTGAAATAATTCTAAAAAGATTTGTAAAATAGCATTAATAATGCTATTCTTTATTATTGATTTGTCTCCCATGCTATTGTTTTTTTTTTTATTTCGCTACAGGTTCTTTGCAATGATTTCTTTTATTGATAAACCTATAAAACGTAGTGAAACGTAGACGTAAATTACTCTTACAGATACGATTAAAGCAAATTTTGTCTCTAAGATTTATAGTAGAAATGGCAGCAATAGGGTTTGCGTTGAAAATCTTTAGATATTCTCAAACATGCAGGCTTCGTTAAGTACTACATGATGAAAATAAAAGAAAACTGATTGTTTTCTTACTCGTGGTATTGTGGTTCTCACAGGCTACTGACCTATTGCTAGACATGACATTTTTTTAATACCTTCTCTTGGAACTGTAAAACAGAGCAGGATGAAGAGACTACCTTTCACTACGTGTGTAAGTGCACGATTCATGCCATCAAGAGGAGGAATTTCCGGACTTTTTATTTAATAGCTCATTTCACTGAATTCTCCAAAATAAGCCTAAGAATTGAAAAAACTATAAATCAACCATCTGCAAAATATTGGATTCTCTTTCGATTTATATTGAGCTTATTAGATGTGAGGCCAAGATCCCAGGTCAGACATCTCAAAAAAATTATTTCTTCGGCGATTTCCTATCGGCAAATTTCTTCCAAAAACTCTGAGAGTAAACAAAAGTAAAATTTCCATGAAAAGCTTCTCAAAAAATCTGTCATTCGTAATCGACTTTAAACTGTATATCCCGCCACTGTACATATGTGTATAAATAACTTTATTTAGTTTTGATTTATTTTTTTACGGCTTTTTCCTTTGTCTTGGTTTTAAATAGTTTTTGTTCCGTTTTTGCTACCTATAACTCCAGTCCCTTTTCTATTCTTTTTTTCATTCACTCATCCTAGTACGCTGTGCTGTTTGTGTATGATATTGTTTGCATGCCTTGTCCTTAGCAGAGCACAACAATATATCCCCATTGCTTAAAGTTGTTGTGTTTTCTGTTTTGTTGTATTAAAGCTACAGAAGCTACTTAAAGGACATTCAACACAACACAGAAATAGAAACAAAGCAGTAGGAGTGGAAAGAAAAACAGGAAGAATTAAAAAAAAAATTCTACAAAAATTGAAACAACAACAAGAAAATGAGGAATAACAACAAGCAAATAAAAACTAAAGACTTTGTTGACTTTTGGTATTTTTACACTTTTTTTACAGTTACCCTTATGTACAAACATACATGTGTATTAGAATTTATTGTATTGTCTTGCCCCAGGCCAGACATCAAAACAAAATACAAAAAGTATTTCTGGCAAAAACTCTGAGAGTAAATAAAATTGCCATGAAAAGTTTCTCAAAAATCTGTCGTTCGGAGTCGACTTTAAACTGTAGGTCCCACCACTCATGTATAAAAATTAACACACACAACATAAGCGGTGTGAGAAACTAGGTCGTAATCCTGCCTAAAGGGTTGTAGTGACCAATTATGTATGTATGTATGTATTGAAGAAAGGCTACAGTATCCAATACAGTGTTATTGAATATGCCATTTGTGAAGCACACATATACTAAACATTTAAGCTCTTATAATGTTAATAGAACTTGTGTGTGTGTGTATGTGGGTAGTGCATGGGGAAAACTCAACAAGAAATGGAGTTTTTCAAAGGAGTTTAGTTTTAGTTTTCATACCACACAATCAACACAACAGTATTACCAGCAACCACAATGCATTGTCGTCGACATTGATTAAAAGAGAACAAAAAACGTGTTGATGGTATCGAATAGAGCAGAAAACTCCATAAGTGGCAACAGCGCAGAAGGAAAAAATATACAAAGGAAAAATATCATACTAAATAGAAGAGTGCATAAAAATTGAATGAAATGCTACAATGCAACAACAACAGCAACTATAGCAACAAAAGGAATAAAAATCAAAGTGGTCACAAGCAACAACAACAAAAAATGAATGCGTTTGAACAGAAAAAGCATAGAAACAGTTGTAGGAAAAAAGGAGAAAGACGAATATAAAACTACGGTGAAAATACTGCTGATGTTTATTGTGATTCGTGATGCTGATGCAAGTAACAGCAACAGAATAAAATTATTTTCTAGGAAATTATTTTTACATGTTGCATACATATCCATACGCAATACATACATATAAAACCAACTACGTATACGGGAATACAATTTTTGTCTTCGATGTTATTTTAGTTTTTTTTTTACAATACACCCACAACTACCCTTCTTATGTTGGTATGCTTGTGTGTAACAGTCGCAGTTCAATTGAAAACAATAGTCCACAAAATGTCCTCTTTTCTATTTTTAATTGAAATAAATGGGAGTTCGATTATGTGTGTTATCATGTCATAACATACCAATATGAGATATTCGCTACGGTCCATGTGGTTAATGTATTTACATGGCCCTCAGATGATTAACATGGAAATGTAATTGAAATTTAAGAACTACAATTTTGAAAAAGGAGAGATGAGCAGCGCAAATAATAGCAAGAAATCTTTGCAACATTTTAAATTTTCTGACACAATGACATTCCATTTTAACGTTTATCTTTACTTTTTTCCTATATACATATTAAAAGCTTTGTATAATAAAACAAGATCGCCATAATCTAGTAGGCTTATTAGGTATGAGGCCACGGTTCAAACCCAGGTCAAACATCTCCAACTAAGCGAAACATGAAAAAAATATTACTTTGTCGATTGCCGCTCAACAGATGTCAGACAAAAAATCCGAATTAAATTGCCATGAGAAGTTTCTCAAAAATCTATCGTTCGGAGTAGATTTTAAAGTGTAGGTTCCGCCACTCATGTAAAAAATTAACACACACAACATAAATAGTGTGAGAAGCTAGGTCGTTATACTGACTGAAGGCTTGTAATGGCCAGGTATGTACGTATGCATATACATCCGTATTAGAAGCTTTGTATAATAAAAGAAAATGCATATATCCGTTTCGTGCTATAATTATCGTAATTTTTTTCTGTAAAATAATAATAAATATATATACGGTTTTGTTCATCTATTTCAAGGTCTTTTGTGACTGCAGCAAAACTAGCAAATGTTAAAGACCGGAAATGAATCTTCTTAAGTTGCGATGGTAAAGCGATTTTCAACCAATGGAGGATGGCGGTCGTTTAGCAAAAAATATGTATGGTAGTTGAAATGGCAAAAGAGAATCTAATCCAGCAAGTAAGAGACATTTGGGACGTCCGACAATACGATTATTTGCTTAGTGACTGGGTATGTACTTTGTTTTTCCATAATATTTATAATAACCCCTGCTCTGTACGACTGCCATTCGCAACAACATGGCTTTGCACTTGGCAAATAAAATCCTTATAAGTAGGGATATGTGCTAAGTTTGGCTTAAGTATACACCAGTATGTGTGTGATTTTATTACTTATTAGGTCTGCATTACTTCTTCTTTTCATAAAATAATAAAAATTGCATCTCCATTAATTTTATCCGAAGTAATGCCATGTAGGATGGATTAGACGAAGTATACCTGCTTTAACTTTGATAAGAAATTAAGACTTATATGTACTATGCCTAAATAGGATTTACTTTCACCAGTTATTTGTCTATCTTATTCAGAACTTTATTATCTAAGCAGTTACCTTTTTACACATCATAAGTCCAGTTAAACCATGAAAAATTAAACACTTTTTATACTTATCTTAGGTTTTATGAAAGAAGATAGCATTTCGTTTCCAACTGTCCCCTTTTAACTCTGTGTGAGTCCTTTAAAATGTATGCCTTTAACCATGGCCTAAGGACATACCATATAATTCTGTATAAACCTTGGCAGTCAGTATAATAATAACAAGTAAACAAAATACAATTCCAATCAGTGTAGACATGTTGTCACTATTTCTTGTTATCCTTTTTATTTAATAACAGGTATTAGGTATTACTGATTATACAGGCAATAACACTGTCAGAAAAATCCTTTCTATTAATATGTCCAATACTGCAAAAGAAATGTACGTTTTTAATCCGTTGAAAAGAAATTTTCCATGATTGTATATGACTTATAAAATATTAACATTTGAATTAGAAGCGTATGTAAATGTATGTGTTTTACTGTTTCCGTTAATTTAAGTTTCTACTCTTTGCCATCTTGAAACAATATGTACTTAAAGAAACCACTCTTCCTGGAACCAAAAACTTGAATTGTTTTGAAAAAGTAAAAGCAATATAAGGAAAGCGTTGTCTTTTGCCTTTGCTTCTTTCGCTCTCTCCCCCTATCTTTTGTTAACATTATACCGTGTTTATTTTAATCAAAGTCCTTAATAAAATACTCTGCCAGAAACCTGATCAATTCCGCACAACAATATTAGACGGTAGCTTTGAAGTCAGCCAATGCTACTGGCTTACCGAATAATGGCGTCGATATCATCAAATGATGGCAATGACATGGATGGTGACAGAGCTGCTGGTCATAGTAGCAGTAACAGTAGCTAGTGGGTTGAGTGAGTTTTTGGAAACATGATGAGAAAGGTAAGTAAACAAACTACAACAAGAACAACAACAACTGAAGCAACAGGAATATCAACACTATCTTTTGGCAAATGTATTACAGTCTTACAAACATGTACTGGAGAAAGAATGTGTGTGTATTGTGTTCTGTGCTTGTGAAAGTGGCAAAGTTAAATGTAGGCAAAATTGTAATGCAAGAATTACTGCACGATTTAAAAAGGGTGGTACCATTAATGGACAAGTCTGTGTAGAAATTGCTTTTTATTTTAAAAACGGGAATACTTCATCACACACCCCATCAAAAAAAGTCTTCTGGGGCTCCTTAAAGGGTTTTTATACAAATTCTTAATTAACCAGAAGAATCTATTAAAACGCGTTGTTTACTGTACACATTATTGTGGCAACTATTTCCTTTGTCAGCTACTGGTCTTTTGTTAATTATTACCATTTGATATGTATTGGATTATTTGGTGGACGGTTTACGATTTTATCAAATTTCAAATGCCGTTCACATTGCTCCATATAACTACAGCAGTGCTGTTACTGGTATTGATGTAGCTGCCTATGTTGTTATTGAATTGCAAGTGGCAATGCATCGATGTTTGATGGAATTGCACTTATGCACTTTTGCCA
Source organism: Sarcophaga carnaria (assembly GCA_958299815.1). Taxonomy (NCBI): domain Eukaryota; kingdom Metazoa; phylum Arthropoda; class Insecta; order Diptera; family Sarcophagidae; genus Sarcophaga; species Sarcophaga carnaria. Next base: position 32,382,010 of record OY283151.1, read on the forward strand.
TTTAGATGACTGTAGATTGTACTGTGATGAAAGTGAAAGTGTTCGAGCGATGACATTGGTCTGCAACCACTCTAGGCTAAGTACATATGTCAGATTGAAGTTGCTTGCCGAAATTGATGAAAATCGCACACAATTACTGATGCCAGTTAATGAGCTGCAGTTCAAACATTCAACGGTTTTGAATGAAATTTGTATTGGGAATTCTGTACGAAATAAAGACTTCATTTGTTAAGGTTAGGTTAGGTTTGAGGTCATGTACTCGTCATTGGAATAAGTTCAATACCTAGAGGTCTAAATGACCCATTGTAAATTCGTCCTAGAAGAGAGAAAGACAAAGTATCGAATATAAATATGGGCACCACATAGGACGCTTACTAATTGTATTTCACAAAAGAGTCCAGAAATTGGAAGAAAACAATATTTAGATGAACATTCAGCCGGCAATTAAAGTTTTAGACCCAGCCCATGATAATATTTTGAATGCAAAACGGTTTGTACAACACATATCAGCTAAACTATGTTCAGGTCAATGCCAAAACAGAGAGAGCTTTATAATATTAAGAGACTTGATATACAATTTAGTCTTTTACCAGTCAGGTCAGAAGTCAAAATTGCCTGGCAGTGTATTTAATTTTCTAAATGCTTGACGATCTGTTTCTGAAAATGTGTAAAAAATATATGCTCTGAATAGAATAGATGGTGTCCTATTGAAAACAAAATCTAACCAGATAAGTCTTTAAGCATTGAATACACGCCATATTTATTAACATTGTAATCCAGAATGATCATGACTTTTTACAGTTGTGTGTTTATCAAAGGCCCTTTTTAGGGCCATAATGATCTTTACGAAAGAGATTTTATTTCTTATTAAACGTTCAACATATGTTTTAATTCTTTTAAAGTAATGATGTTAATATTTTTTTTGTTGCACAGTGTTATTGTAGCAAAAATGTGTGGAATATACATACATACATACATAATTGTTAATTTTATACATGAGTGACGGCACAACAGTGTAGAGTCGACTCCGAACGACAGATTTTTGAGGAAATTTTCAAGGCAATTTTATTTACTCTCAAATTTTTTGCCATAAATCTGCTGACGATCTGTGCATTAACGTCCAAATGTCCGCCATGGTTTATCTGTGTAGAGCTCATTACAAATGTTAAAATTTCTATATATCTGGCGCATAAGTCAGGTTGAATTTTACCGATGTTTATTGTGTCTCTTTAACATACACCTACGACTTAGGAAAACTCTACAAGAAAGAGTCTAACAATATCAAATTGCACGATCTCGGTGGCTATCATCTCACAAATCATTTGCAGAGAATATTCAATGTGACACAAACCACATATCGAAAGTGTCCAAATCATTAAATTTGGACCAAAATAAGTGGGTAATCAATGATTATCTATAGTGATTGTCAGTGACAGTTATGGCCTGACCTATGCCCTTTTCAAAGAAATTTGAACCATGCAAAATCACCACTAAATAGTTACTTTTTTCCGGATTCCATTTTGTTCGTTCACATACACATTCATCTAGAAATAGGCCTCTTCACTGAAGATGTTTTTAAAGAAAATGTAAGTGGCCAACTATTCTAGAGCCGTGGTTATTTGTCGAAAAAGTCTGTTGAAGCTTAAATAAAACTAGTGCTGTTGTCTGTGAGAGTTCAGTTGTACCAGTTGGATGCATCAATATTTTCAGAAATACAACACAGACAATGAATATAATTATGAAATAATTGTGGCTCAGTCTATAGCAGCAAAATTCTACAATTATTGATTTGAATTTAATGTGTGTTTAAAACTTTCTCAATATATAATTGTTCAATTTGTTCTCTTTTATTTTCCACTGTTTATTATTTATAAATTGCAAATGAGAAAACAAATTAGATTGTAATTCGATTATAATTGTTTGTAAAACAAATACTACATATACGAGGATGGGCCTTTTTTTTCATTCATTTGAGAAGCATAAGGCTGTTGATGTCTGTCATTCCTATTTACCTTGTTGTTCTGTTACAGTTTTATTAAACACTTTATTTCCTTTTATGTGGATCTGCTAAAGCAGGCCCTGGTATATGTGCTTGCCATCTATCGTTGTCTCCAAAAATCTCCGTTTACAAAAATTTAAATAATTATTATACGTGTGTATTAGTGATCAAATTTTTTTTATTGATTTTTTATCATTGAGACATCAGATCTTCTTTTGATATTACATTTTGGCTTCGGGTTATACAGGGTTCATTGGCTTCCTGAGTGAAATATTTCGAGAAGATTGAAGGCTTTTGATTTTTAAAAAATATGTTGAGAAAATCTTCATCTTCACAATGATTTCACTCAAGTTGGCATTCAGGCACTTTAATACCTATACCTTGACACTTGTACGAAACAAATTAAAATATTTCGTTTTTTACATTTTATATACAACTTTGGAAGTCGCTTAGTCTAGTAGGTAGTGTGTTGGCTTATTAGACGTAAGGCCATGGTTCAAACCCCAGGTCAGACATCAAAACGAAAGATGAAAAAATAATTCTTCAGCAAATTCCTCTCAGCAGATTTCTGTTAAAAACTCTGAGAGCAAATAAAATTGCCCACAGTAAAATTGTCGAATGTCGCGCCACTCATTTATAAAATTAACACACACAACATAAGTGGTGTGAGAAGCTAGATCGTAACCGTGACGGAATGGCTGTAATGACCAAATTATGTAAGCATATACAACTTTTCCAGTGCCCTCGTATCAATATATTATTTAAATAATCGTTATTTAATACGATAATAAATAAAAATGAATTTTTATAGTACTAACACAGACGGACATGGTAACATGATATTCAATACAAATTGAATATGAATTTAAATATCATGGGCTGCAGTATACGTCATATCATATGCCGTATAGTTATCGATAAATCGAAATAATTAAAGCAAAAACATGGATGTTGTAGGCAAACAAGGCAATTTATAAAATACCCTGAAACATAATACACAGTCTGGTTTCTTAAAGGATAATCGAGAACTGAATGTAATTTTAAAGAAGGATTTATACATACATAATTGGTCATTACCACCCCTTAGTCAGGATAACGACTTAGCTTCTCACACCACATATGTTGTGTGTGTTAATTTTATACATGAGTGAAGTGGCCGCCGAAAGACAGATTTTTGAAAACTTTTCATGACAATTTTTATTTACTCTCAGAGTTTTTGCCAGAAATCTGCTGAGAGGCAGTCGCCGAAGAAATATTTTTTCACTTTTCATTTTGTAAGAGATGTCCATATCTTTAACGTCTAAAAAGCCAACCTGCTCGACTATGGCGCATAGAAGACATTATAAAAAAATGAAATAAAATATTTTAGTTTAAGTATATTGGTCGCATACAAATTAACACAATAAACATAAAGTTACGCCTACTAATTTGCAGTTAATCAACCCAAATCTAAAGTGTGTTGTTACTTTGCTTCAGAGTGGGTTATTTGACAGTATGGTAAATAAAAATTATTGTCCTCTAAGCGCACTGAACTGAGTTAAATGGAAGCCTCATAAAAATCGACCCACTGGTATAGGAATCATTATGTAATCATTCAATATTTGGGAGATGTTTTACAAGTTTATTTGAATGTTGACTTCTGTGCATTGTAAGTCAATTTCTATAAAAAGTCATATATACTTTCAGCTAAAGATAGATTTTTCGCAATATTCTGGAATTATTATTTTTTAGTTGTTATTACTACTTTTTGCCTTTAAGTTAATCGGTGTTACAAACATCACCTTAAACACAATATATCTGCATAGAAATCGTGAAAAATAAAATCAAAAAAGAAAAAAAAGGGCTGTATTGCTATCTATACTCATAAACAAATACATATCATGTGTATATTAATTTCTAATTACATTATTTTGTTAAGAAATATATACATAATCATGTACTAATTTATACTAATACATGCGCTTAAAATATTTGCATTACAAATATCCTTTAACACATATTGTACAGTATGTTACTGCAGCACATCAATAAATAAGAATTTTTTTTATTTGTTTTTGCACGAGTATTTATTTTAATATTTACAAATATTTGTGCGGATACCAACACATATGCGTGTTGTGTAATTAATATTGAAAATTAATGCAAAACACACATACAATTTGGGAGTGAACAAAGTTGGAATCTGTTTAATGAACTGATTTTTTATATTCGTTTTGCTCAGGATATCTATTCCTCTGTATTTCATGAGCTGAAATTTTTAGTATTTATTTCTAAAGGTTGGGACATTTAAAAGTTTAAATTTAGAAACGTTATGAAACAAAAACAGTCTGAAATTGTGCCAAATTTTTTCTTTTATTGTGAAGCACAATTGTTCCGAAACTAGAAATGAAATGTTATTTCGTTCGTGAGGCCACGGCTGGCCTCACAGTACAGACCGATTTTCCTGTACTTTTTCGAGTGTAAGGGGTCGTATCCCGGAAGTGGCATCACGAATGTTGGCCTTCAAATGCTCAATTGTCTCTGGTTTGTCTGAATAACACTTTTCTTTAACAGAACCAGTTCAACGGTCTCAAATCACAGCTTCTTGGCGGCCAATTGTCATATCACAGCTTGTAAATGTTTAAGTCCAAATAAATGGTTGTACATATACTTTCTATTTAAATGCATTTGAAATATATAACGTATACGCATCGTATTACATGTAATAGAATAGTTACTCTGAAAAGTATGCAATAAAATGTCTTTGACTTTGTAACGAATAAAACTAATGGAATTAAATATCACTCATACGTCACATATGTACGTTGCATTATGAATTTTACGTATTAAATATGAGCATAATGTGTTTGATGTTTAAATTAAAAAATGCAATAAAACAAAAACGATTTAAAATTTCACCAAATTAATTTTTTTGCCTTAAAATACAATTGATCCAGTTAGTAACGGAATATTATTTCATTCATGTAGCTGTCGCGGCTTGCCTCACACTACCTCATTCGATCGATCAAGATTCATTCAATTTTTCGTGTGTATGGTGTGTTATGTCGGCAATGGCATTACGTATCTTGGCCTTCAAATGCTCAATTGTCTCTTTTCTTTAACGGCGCCACACAGAAAATTGTTCAAGGGTGTCAAATGTTAGCTTCTTGGCTGCCAATTGACGCAACCATTTCGGCTAATTAAATGGCCATCAAACGTTTGACGCAACAAAAAGATTGTGGCATGAGATGTATGACAAGTTGCATCATCATGTCTAACCAAACATCGTTCACATTACTACCATGAAGAGCAGGTACAAAAATGCGTTTATTATGGTGCCATACATCTCCCCATTGACCGTAATGTTTGCGCCGTCCTCATTTTCAAGGAAATATGGCCCAATGATGCCTCCAAATACAAGTCGCAACAAACAAGTTACCCGTAATGGGTACATTGGTTATCGTAAAACCACTTGTGAGTTTTCTAAGCCCCAAATACGACGATTTTGCTTATTAACTTACCCATGAAAATGAGGATCATCCGAAAATTTGATTTTTTTGTGCAAAATCGACATCAACGTGCAGTTTCACCGATGACCGTGCGGGTTCAAATTTTGAACCAAATGAACTTTGTATGGTATCATAACGAACTCTTTTCGCAAATTTAGACAAACTGGTACGAAAAATGTTCAATACATGATAACAATGACGATTTGCTGCTGATGGATTCTCACGCACACCGTCAGCCATAGCTTTGATATTTTCGGGTGTACGCACTGTACGAACAGAACGTTCACGTCTTGCGACATTAACAACGCAAACAGTTTCACGAGGCTTAGCAATAAACTTGCAAGGGCGCTTCTCACATAGATATTCTTAAACTAGAAAACTCTAGACTTAATACGAAGTTTTATACGAAAGTATCATTCAAACAAACAATTGACTGTAGTCAAATAGTGTTCTAGCCTTTTAAACTCGTCTCATTTTAGTATTGACGTACTACAGCTTTTAGTTAAATCAATTCAAATTTATTAATTGATGGAAAATGGTTAGTGAAGATCCCAAGTATACTAAAATAATTTTTGTTAATTAAGCCCAACGTGAAAAAAAAATATGCATTTTTATTGTCGATATTATTAATCCTAATGTTTTCCGCTTAAGTATCTACAATAAAATTAAAGAAATGACACTATAAATCACTAAATTTCAAAGAAGAACTGAAGACAAAAAAAACGATTTTCCTCTTATGATATGCTGTTAACTTAGTTATAAAATAAATTATTTTTCTAATTTCCTGTATTAAGGTAAGTACTATCACTTCCATTACAAGTGTGCAATATAAATTTAATATCATATCAAACAACGTGTACATACATACTTACATTTAATGTTTTCCAACTTTATTAAAGCACGCAGCAAAAATATTAAAATTTATAGACTTAAAAATAAAGTCCCTTATGATACAATATATGTATGTACGAATACGATTACTGACAGTATTAGTAACAAATTAACATGTGTTTGAATAATTTTTTATTCTTTTTCTCTGTTTCTAGCTTACTTCCTCTCTCTGTTTTTCCCTAAACAAAAATTTTGTAAAACATTTCATAATTTACTTAAAATTTACCGTATTGCCACAAAAAAAAAAACAAAACAAATACGAATAATATTCTACTCTATATTTACAACAAAAAGGCCGATGAAATTTATGAGGCTGTACTCACTATAAAATTACCCTTCGATGTTCTTTAAAGAAGTTCGTAATTTATTCTGAATTGAGAACAAAAAATTTTTTTGATCGTATGAGCAAGCTATGGCCTGGTTTGCTGAAAAAAGACAAGCCTTGATTAGGAGAATCCCCATAGTCTATTAGGTAGTATGTTGACCTATTAGACGTAAGGCTGCGGTTTAAACCCCAGGTCAGACATCTAAATGAAAATCTGAAAAAACTAATTCTTTGGCGACTTCCTCTCAGCAGATTTCTGGCAAAAACTCTGAGAGTAAATAAAATTGGTATGAAAAAGTTTCTCAAAAATCTGTCATTCGGAGTCGACTTTAAACTGTAGATCCCACCACCCTCCTTAAAGGCTAAGGTCACATTTAGTCAAATGGTTTTGTCCATTGTGATATAACAAATCAAAACACAACCCGGGAAATATAAGAAATCATTTTGGAAGTTCATTCAAAGATGACTGAAAAAGGAAAGCCAAGGCGGCTTACTCTGGAAAGGAACGTTAGTTTTTATGACAACCCGAACTCGCCTGAAAGGCATATTCACATATGCCTGGATAACATACATATCTACATAACATACATATACAACATACCACTCATGTTGTGTGGAGTTTAAAGTCAATTCCGAACGACAAATTTTTGATAAACTTTTTATGACATTTTTATTTACTTTCAGAGTTTTTGCCAGTAATCTGCTGAAAGAAAGTCGCCGCAGAAATATTTTTCAGGCTTCGTTTTATTGGAGATGACTGAGCTGGAGCTTGAACCGTGGCTTCACGTCTGCTAAGTCAAAACACTACCTCAGATACTAAGGCAACTATCTGAACTGGCGTTGATGTGAACACACTACCCAAAAACGTGCGATTTAACGCCGTTAGACGGTTTTCTCTTGGGTATTTCTAAAAAAAAGTCAATGTAAATAAGCTGTTTTTCTGAAACTTATCCTATATTATGCACCAGAAGTATGTAAATTTGTAAATTTCGAATGCACTGCACACAGTATCAGTGGCGGATATTTTAACGATGTTATATACCACATATAGTGGCAGCAATATGTCTTGAAAACGAATAAAAATTGTCGATGTTATATCACCTCAACTTGCTTTTATATATGTTTTAGTATAGTTTCAGTGGTTCTTAGCTGTAATCCTCTAATCGAATGGTGAAGAACAGTATCTTATTCGCTTAAGATTCACAACCATTAATTTGATACTGTTAGGCAATTTTTCTAAAGGTGCTACCAACATCAGCTTTAACCCGGTGGTGTAGTGTATTAAAAGAAAGTTAATATGTATTCCCATACTCAAATATACATACATCCATATACAGATAATATGGCAAAACCAGCATTCATTTGAATTCATAATTATTATCGTTAATATGATGAGTATTATGAAATCATATACATTATGAATTAGAGGGTGGATATGAACATTTGCCAACAAATATCTAAGCAAACACACAAACCAAATAAAAACGAAAATGGCAAACAAAATCAGAAAAAAAAACAAATTGAAAACTGTAGAGAAAATTTGTTTAGAAAAATATAAATATTTAATTTATTTTCTCAAGGTTTATTTGACTATACGCTCGTAATAAATGCAAAATTGTTTTGGCATGCAAAAGATGCATTTCTAAATACTTTTCGGCGTTTAAATAGCAGATAATTGATTTTGAGTTTTGGCAAAACTTTTGGATTTACTAATGTACATACGAAGAATTTTTCTAGTAATGATTATAAACAAATATATTACTAAACGAGATTCTTTAACTTTGAGTTGTAATCGTAAAACTTTTTCTGGTTACTCTTCATTCAATTTTCTAACGTTATGGCTAATATTCTCAAAACTTTAAAGCAGTGACATATACACACCAATATTAAATATTAAATATTTATATAATATTAAATATTTATAAGCTCATGTGTGTTTAGTTCCATGTTTTGCCCTCAATTTAATATAAATTTTCAAAGTGATATTAAAATTATGAAAAATAATCTCATATGCATAATAGACGCTGGTATGTGTTTCGAAATCTAACATTTTAAAATTACATGTTATAATGATATTCAATTTTAAGTCCATGAGCAGAATTTCTAACGTGTGCGTATGTGCTTGCCTAGATATGAAATTATATCGGCAACATTTAATTACGCCATGCCCATGTATAGTGTCTTCCAGCAGGAATTTGCTAATTGTCAACAGTTGATAACAGACAACTATTTGAAGCTGTGTCTGTCATAATGTTTTGCTAGATCACCATTGATAACCCAACAAATTTTTCACTGAATAAGATCTCAAACAATTGGAATATGGCCCTTATTTTTTCTCGAAAAATTATCTTCAGCGATGATGTCCATTACTGGAGGTATGGGTACAAGAACAGGCAAAATTTAAAGTTTAATTTTGGGACGATATCACTGCACATGAGATCCTAGAAAGGATCTACGTGCCACACAGCTCATGTCACATCGGATTTTCTGCAAGAATGATTTGTGGGCATGGCCATCTCACCTAGAGGCAATGTGAACTGAGTATTCAAAGTCGTGCGATTTGACGCCGTTATGCGTTTTCTTGTGGGACATTCTTACAACAGAGTTCTATACGAATAAGCCACAAACCACTGTTTTCAAATCCCAAGTCAGATATCTCCAATAACACGAAATACGAAAAAATATTACTTCGGAAGTCGCCGTAGTGTAGTGTGTTGCCTTATTAGACGTTAGGCCACGGTTCAAACCTTAGGTCAGACATCAAATATGAAAAAAATATTTCTTCGGCCACTTCCTCTCAGCAGATCTGGCAAAATCTCTGAAATAAAATTGTCATGAAAAGTTTCTTAAAACTCTGTCGTTCGGAGTCGACTTTAAAACTGTAGGTTAACACACACAGTATAAGTGGCGTGAGAAGATAGGTCGTAATCCTGACAGAACGTAAGGTAACCAATTAAGTATGTATGTGTATAAGTATAGATTTCGCTTAAGGCAAGACCCTATGCATAAACATGCCTGTAAATACAGTTGGGAGTGTATGTGTATGTCCACGCATTTAATAAAAAAAATTATTATTATTATTACATGAGTAGCATTATAAATATTGTTGTTGTTGTTATTTAATTATAATTTATGATTCTCATATTTTTGAAAATAGGAAAAATGTGTAACGTCAACACAGATGTCATTAAAAATATTTTTTTTTAATACTTCAACAAACAAACATTATTCTGGACAAAAACAACAGAATAATTGCAATAAAAATATTTGGTTTTCATTTAGAAAACGTTTAATTATTCCATTAAAATTTTAATTGTAAAACAAAGAAACTTTCACAGTTTTTAATTATTTGTATTCTGAATTTATATGTAAAGGAAATTCAAATATAAATCGTATTTCGTCCTGTACTGAAGAAACTATTGATACCAACTCCCAGCAGACGAATAATTTGAATGCAGGGGCTTTATCTAGGAATATAACGAGCCAGCAGCAACAGGATCTCAATAATATTGTACAATAAACTTAAATGGAAGGCTCACAGAGCGAGTATTCCTTGAGGGTCAAATTCATAATGATGCTTACTATCCAAAACCTATGCATTTAATGTATACACAGGTGATCAGGTCATTTTGACCTCAGATAGAGTGGGATAAGATCAGATAACATACATAATTAGTCATTACAACTCATCATTCAGAATTACTACATAGCTTCTCACACCACTTATGTTGTGTGTATTTATTTTATACATCAGTGGCAGAACCTACTGTTTAAAGTCGACTCCAAACAACAAATTTTTGAGAATCTTTTCGTAGAAATTTTTATTTAGTTTTTGAGTTTTTGGCAGATTTTTGAAATCGTTTGTTCGAGCGGTTTGACCTGGGGTTTAGGTGGCCTCAATCTTATAAAGCCAAGACCCTGCCTACTAGACAACTGTAACTGCATATACCCATTATTGTTCAGTATAATCTTCAAAAAATTTACTTCTGCGTGTGTTGGTTTTTTACCATGAGTGACGAGACTTCCAAACAGCTCTAATAACTGCAGCATTGTAGAGTACATAAATATATCATGTGATCATCTGTAGAATGTTCCTTCGTTAATTTTTGAATTTTTTATTTCCTCGCTTCGCTTTTTTTTCATTCTTTTGCCTGGTTTTCACTTTTTTTGTTTTTTTTTCATACGAGTACAAGCCATGCGAGTGTGAAAATTAATTTCTATGAAAAATTGCAATCTCAAGTGTTGCACACTCCCAGCTATGGTGTGTTTGATGTCGCTGCTTACTGTGGGTTCTTTGGTAGACTGTATTTGTTTGTTTTGCCCGTGTTCTGGCTTATACTCACACATACACTCATATTTTTGTTTTTCAAATTCTTCTCTTTTTTTATGATTTTCCCACTCAAATGTTTTGTTCTTTTATAGTTTCTGTTATTCGATATTTTCTTTTGTTTTTACTGTTATTTTTATACTTTCTCTCCCTTTTTGATCCTCTTTTTTTTGTTGAAAACTGAAATTGTAGATAAGACATCGTTTGTTAGAAACGTCCTTTCCAAAATATAAAAAAATTGACACAAAAATGTACTGTCACGGTCATTAGAGAATCAGCGACAATGATAAGAATTTTTTTTTGATGCTTTTAAAGTGAAACTAGTTAGGCAATATAAGGCAATGGTGGGGGGAAATGGAATGAAATTTAAATATATTCTCAAGTAATGGCTTTCATTTTAAAAATGAAAAAAAAAATCACTCAACTATTTGCCATTCTTATCCAGTGTTTGTTCTTCTTCTTTTATATGAGAAACGTTTACCTATCACATTGTGAATGACAGTAAAATTTCAAATACAATAGTTTTTCTATTTTTTTCCCTGATTTTTCATTCATTCCTTTTGATTTTACTATTTCCTTGTTGAATATGAGATGAAAGCAGTTTAAATTAAAAACAATCAAATTAGATGTGAGGCCAAGGTTCAAACCTTAATTCTCTAATAGTATTTTTTATCTTTTGTTAGCATAATCATCCCTGTATAAGATACTCACCAGATTCCCCATGAGCATGAAATATTTCACTCTGAATTCTCCCCTTAAAGAGTATGTAGCCTCTCAGTTTTGTTGCAAAGTATTTCCAAAAATATTAGGATTTTAAACGTCATAGTCTAGTAGGCAGTGTGTTGGCTTATTAGATGTAAGGCCACGATTCAAACCCCACGTCAGCTATATCTAACGCCTTAGATTTCCCCTTAGCAGATTTTTGACAAAAACTCTGAGAGTAAATAAAATTGCCATGACAAAATTTCTCAAAAATTTGTAGTTCGGCATCGACTTTAAACTGTATTTGTATGTTAATACAGACAACATAAATGGTTTGAGAAACTAGGTCGTAATCTTGATTGAAGAGTTGTAATAACCAATTATGCGTGTATGTTATTAAAGAAATTGTAATTAAATGCAATTTATATTTTTTTTTAGTTTTAAGTTAGACAGTGACACATTGCTGGTTCGTCGCTTAAATTATTTGCAATTCAATGGACAGAATATCAAGAACAAATATTCAAAAATTTTCCTTAAATAGTTGCTGTCAAGTCTTTAAAATATCAAAACCAGTAAACAACAGAATATAATGCCTCAATAGAAATACATTTTTTTCTTTAAATTCCAAATAAGGTTTTCTGCAACACATTTCTGGTACCTTTTTATCTTCAACTTTTGCTATTTAGCTATCAAATAAGAAATCAAAGACATTCTTACGGCCTGTTTAGTTAAATACTTGCCAAATAATTTTTTTATTTCAATTACCATTTGCTGCCATTTCTAAGATTGAGTTTTTCATAGCATTTGGCATATTCGGACAACAAACCATTGAAAATGTAACGGATGAAAGGTGTGTACGACAGGCGTTGCTAAGGAAGTAATAAATATTAAGAGTTTCGTTTACTCTTTTTTTTGTTGAGCCTAAGTACAGCAAATTGTCAGAGTTCTTCTAAATATTTTATAAGAATATTTACATTATATACATACGACAGTTGATTTTCTTTTTTTGGTTGTATTATCAATATCACTTTGCCATTAAGGACATTTAAGTTTTTGTTCTTACTTGCACATCTCCTTAATAGCTGTTTGACAAAATGATAGAGAAACTAAAAAGGGAAAAACGCAAAATGCAGTAACAAGAAACAACGAGAGGTGTCGGGAAAACAACCAGGCAGGCAAACATATTTGCTTTGTAGTGTTATATTCATATAGTCTACATACCTTCGGTCAGGACTAAGACTTAGCTTCTCACACCACTTATGTTGTGTTTGTTAATTTTTATACATTACTGGTGAAACAAATAGTATAAAAACGACTCACAACGAAAGATTTTTGAGAATCTTTTCATTGAATTTTTAATTTACTCTCAGCGGCTAGTCGCCGAAGAAATATTTTTTCTTATTCGTTTTGTTGAGGATGTCTGACCTGCGGTTTGAACCAAATCCTCACGTTTAATAAGCCAACAGACTACCTACTGGACTACGACGACTTCTAGTTCTATTCATATGTTCTCCTTGAAGATAATTGAATTGTAATTGTTTAAAGTCTGTGCCTTACTTAAAGTCTTTGCATGTAAAGGGTAGGCCATTTAAAACTTTAAATTTAAAAATGCAATAAAATAGAAACTGTTTGAAATTTTGACAATTTTATTCTTTTGTTGTGAAGTACAATTATTCCGATTATAAATGGAATATTATTTCAATCATACGGCTGTCGCGGCTAGCTTCACAGTGCCTCATTCGATCGGAGCAATTTTCGTTCACATTTCGCAACATCCTGTTGAAAAGAAACATTGTTAACATCCAATCCATGTAGAGCGGCTACAAAAAAATTGGTTAACATGGTGCAATAGCTGCCTCCATTGACCGTAACGATTGTGTATTATTTTTTTTTGGGCAAAATCGACACCACCGTTGCTCAAGCATAAATTGATTCATTATGTTCAGTTGTATAATATACAGAATTTTGTGACAGCGTGGAATGACATAAGTATTGCCAGATTCGAAATAACCGATGATTCAAATTTAAGCAGATAGATGGCCTATAGGCCTAGATGGCCTAGATTTCCTAATTTGTGTCTTCCATCAGTCAAAGTTCATCAAAAAACTTTATTCTAACAAAACTGTTAAAAATTTAAATAAACAAAATCGTGTCTATTTTGTTTTACTTTAAAATTTTTTGCTGATAAACGTTGACATTTTTGGCAAGCAATATACGAAATGTATTTAAAATTTATGAATTTGAACTGAAAACTTTATTTTGCCAAATTCTCTGAAGGCAGACAGAAAATCGAACAAAAAAAGAAAGAACACAAGACAAAAACACAATCTATCTTGTGGAATATTGAAAACTATATGCAAAGAATCCTAACAATTGACAAACAAATAAGCAGAAAATTTTTATTTGCCGTTTAAAATCTAAAGAGATTGAAAGGCTTTAATGTTTATATGTTTATTATATAATATCATGGGAAAAATCTAAAAAACCAAAAAGTATGCCAATGTATTGAAAAATTTTGTTATTATCAATGTATTGTACAGGGCGGGCTACCTATCGGTTTAAATTTGAACCATCGGTCATTTCGAATCTGGCAATACTTATGTTATTCTATTCTGTCACAAAATTCAGTATATTATCTTCAGTGGAAATAACGTAATGAATTAATTTACGCTTGTGCAACGTTGGGATTTATTTTGCCAATTAGAAACTGCATGATGATGTTGACATTGCCACCAAAAAAGGTCATCTTTTCAGATTAAGATCATTTTCATCTTGTTATACTTGGTGCGGCTTGTGGAGCGGAGGCATCATGGCCCATATTTCTTTGAAAATGAGGACGGCACAACTATTACGGTCAATGGAGACTCCTAAATGATTTACTAACACGCTCTTCATGGTATTGATGTGAACGACGTCTGTTTGTAACAGGATGGTGTAACTTTCCACATATCTCTTGCCACAAACGATTTATTGCGTCAAATTAGCCGAAATGGTAATTAGCTGTGATTTGACACCATTGCACTATTTTCTGTGGGGCGCCGTTAAAGAAAACTGTTTTAATGACAAACCAGAGACAAGTGAGCATTTGAGAGCCAATATTCTTGATGCTATTGCCGAGATTCGATCCCACGCAGTAGAGAATTTACACGAATATTCTTCCTATCGAAAGACGTACTATAAGGTCAGTCGCAGCAGCCACATGAATGAATTAATATTCCATTCCTAACAAGAACAATTGTACTTTACAACAAAAAATTCGCAAAATTTGAAACCGTCTCTGTTTTATTGCATTTTTAAATTTAAACTTTCAAATTTCCCACTCTATATGTATTGCACTCTCGCTCACGCACTCTATTTATTAACGTGTGGATAGACTAACTAATATGGTTAACAAATATTGTTTTACAAAAATGTTCAATTGCAAATGTACTGGCAGTTAGTCGTATATTTGTATACTTAGATATACACAAAACTATGGAGAAATATGGCAGAGTCTGTCATAAACATTAGACCATTAAATGATTTATACTCACAAATGTTTTCCAAACTCAATTTCTTTTTTTGGCGAAATGAAATACAGACAGAGAGAGAAAGAGGAAGAGAGCCTCAAGAAGTAACTCTTCCCTATGATATTAATCCATACAATTTTGTCTTAATTTTGTTTTATTTCCCTCACTTCCTGCAGAAAAAAAAAACAAAGAAATTGGAAACAAAAACCTCGTAATATTTCGGTGATTTATGACCAAGAAGTTTCTCTTTTCGTAATAAAACAATAAAAATTTAAAACTCTTTGCAAAAATACAGAAACAATTGCTTAGTTTTGTAGAGTTTCCTCGCTTGTATTTTTTGTTGACAAGACAAGAGAATCAGTTTTTTCCAATTATTGTTTTTATAGTAGAGTGTTGTTATATTTCAAAATTAATTATTTCATTATTTTCTCTTTCGTTTAGATGGTTTCTTATTTTTTCTTCTTCGCTTACTCTGTTGTTGTTATTGATGATTTTCGTTTTGTTTGTACATCGTTATGTCCCATGTGACGTATGATGAATATGATTTCGAAAAATATTTCAAATCGCTCATAATTTTATGAAGAATTGAAAATTAAATTATTTCACAATACAAAAACGTTTATAAACTGCGAAGGAAAATAACGAAATTATGTTTTGGCATGGTATGGAATGGTAGAACTGGTATTGAAAAAATTTATTTAATAAGTAAGAAAAATTCTGCCAAAAAATATTTCGTGGAATTTTGGAACATATCGTAGCTGGCCAAAACGCTTAATAAATAATAACCAATCCTTGTGATTGAGACGATCGATGTATTTAACTGAAGGCATATTTGATGCGCTTAATAATATTAGTTGAGTACAAATTTATGGCAGAGTTGAAATTGAAAACAATGCGTTAGTGACATAATATGAGGTCATTAACCTCAAAGGCGATTTCATGTTCGATAATATTAAATCTAAACCCACTTACTTAAACTACATTTATTTATTTTCGGTTTTTAAGAAAGTGAAATAAATATTTTCTTGAAATGTTCGACTAATTTCACCACATTTAAACTAAGACTTTTATTTCTCATACTACTGACTAAGTTTTTAAAGGGGAAACCATCAAATTGCCATGTGCTGAGTCATGGAAAATTATACATTTTGAATCGCTTTACTTAAGGAAGTCGTAGCGAACATTTGCACTATGCTATATTTAAACAATTCGCTGTAATCTATTAGGTAGTGTGTTGGCTTATTAGACATAAGGCCTCGTTTCAAATCCCAGGTCAGACATACAAGCGAATATATGAAAAAATATTTCTTCGGCGACTTCCTCTCAGCAGATTTCTGGCAAAAACTTTGAGAGCAAATAAAAAAATTGCCATGAAAAGTTTCTCAAAAATCTGTCGTTCGGATTCGACTTTAAACTGTAGGTCACAAAACTAATGTATGAAATTAACACACGCAACACAAGTGGTGTGAGAAACTAGGTCCCAAAAAATTGAAGAAGAAATTTCGCTGACATCTCATAGACATACATACACACATAATTGGTCAAGGGTGGAAATCCTTTAAGTCAGGATTACGCTGTTTCTCATACCACTTATGTTGTGTTTATTAATTGTATACATGAGTGGCGGGACCTACAGGTTAAAGTCGACACCGAAAGACAGATTGTTTTCATGACAATTTTATTTTACTCTCAGAGTTTTTGCAGGATATCTGCTGAGGGGCAACCGTGTCTCACAGAAACATTAAATTTGAAAATAGGATAATCTTAGAAAGAGCCTCTACAAATTATTTGCATATATCATGAGTGATTTCATTCAACAAAACTTTTACAAAATCTGAAAGAGAAGCAAATTTTTCTCTCAATAGTCTTACTATCATGCTTAATTGATCATTACAACCCTTTAGTAAGGACTACAACCTAGATTCTCACACCACTTATATTGTGTGTGTTAATTTTATACATGAGGGGCGGTACCTACAGTTTAACGTCGACTTCGAAAGACAGTTTGTTGGAGAAACTTTTATGGTAATTTTATTGACTCTCAAAGTTTTTGTCAGAGGATATATTTCATTATGTTCGAGATGTCTGCCTCTGGGTTTAATTTAAACAGGCTTCAATAACTTTTATTTTTTTCCAGCTGCCAGCTTTTTAATGTTTTGCAAATGGAAGTTTTAAACTCATAAGAAGTTCTAAAATGAACGCTTGTGTGTTGTTTAGTCGACAAGAGAAAAAGAATAAAACATAGAAGGAGAAATTTTTTTTAACAATATTTGGCGAAATAAATCTGTATTTTTATACCATAAACTTCAATAATTTATTGTCACCATTATTATCATGTTCCAAGCTCTTGCATATACAAGTGCAAAAACAGAGATCCTTCATTTCCTGATATATTTATATAGTTTTCACACTTATACAAAAATACATAAAAATGCCTTCAAAATCGTGGAACTGGAAAATGTAACACCAACTGTCTGCACATGGAATTCTATTAAAAGGGGAACAACAATTTGTTGATATGCTTAGAAATAGAAATAGAAATAGAAATTATGTTCAATAGAGGAAATAGTTTTTGAAATAGTTTGTTCCATCCTTATTCAAATTATTCACATGGGAGTACTTGTGTAAATAAACCTGCTCAAAATATGTTATTGTGGAAGAGATTTTCAGTGACATTTATTTATGAAAAGAGAAGTTTTAAATATCTTGCGAAATTACAATTTCCAGTGTAAGATGGTTGTTATTGTAGGTACAACATAGATTGAAGTCAAAAGCTAAATTATACTCCATGGCGTATGAGCGATATTCTGTGATATTTAATATTCTACATACATATTAACCACACATATGCTTAATTAATATGGACAATTTTTAAATTTATGGCAAGAAAAAAAGATAATTTTATTACAGAGTAATGACTTAATTTGCCAGCGTTGGGCGCAGCTGCAAGCAAACTGGCAGTAGCGGAGAGCTCGAGCCTACAATATAATGTTACTGCGGCTAATTTAATTATTATAACAGATAATGGCACGAAGAGAGTAAGAGTAACATCTGTTTAAAAGGAAATCATTGTCAGCTTACTAACACATTGAACTAAAAAGCATTTGTAAAAGGCAGTGATTTTCTGATACTAAACAAATACGTGTATGCTGATGATGTTAAAATTTTTAATTCGCTTGATAGCATATCTGGTCAATCAACTCTTCAAAAGGATATTGGTTAGTTTTGTCAATGGTGTGAATTCAACTTGTTCGGGTTAAACTTTAATAAATGCAAACATATGTCATTTCATCGTTCATTTAAACTTGATACCTCTTATCATTTTAAAGACAAAATTTTGGATAAGGTTTTAAATATAACTGATCTTGGAATCTTGTTAGATCATAAGCTTACGTTTTCTGAACATATATCAATGATGGTGAACAAAGCCAATGGTGTTTTAGGATTTATAAAGCGTTGGTCAAAGGCATTTACTGATCCCTACGTAACAAAACAATTATATATATCTTTGGTGCGCCCTATTCTTGAGTATGGATCTATTATATGGGATCCACATTATCTCATTTACATTAACCTAGTTGAATCTCTACAGAGGCTCTTTCTGTTATTTTGCTTGAGACGACTTGGATGGAACTCGTTTGTTCTCCCTTCGTATGAAAGTAGACTTGCTCTTATAAAGCTACCTACACTGAAAAGTCGAAGAATAATGCTAAGTGTCTCTTTTCTTCTTGGTTTAATACGTGGAGATGTCCATTCTGATTATTTGTTACGTAAA
Source organism: Sarcophaga carnaria (assembly GCA_958299815.1). Lineage (NCBI taxonomy): Eukaryota > Metazoa > Arthropoda > Insecta > Diptera > Sarcophagidae > Sarcophaga > Sarcophaga carnaria. The sequence goes on from OY283151.1 coordinate 32,401,026, forward strand.
ATTAATTTTAATGTTCCAATTAGACATTCTCGTAATTTCAACTTATTAAATTTACAATTTCACCGCTCAATCTACGCCAACAACGAATCTTTTCGTCAAATATGTTTAAAGTTTAAAAATCTGTATCATTTAATTGATCTTTCTGAAAGCAATTACTTGAATCATTAAATATTAATTATATATATTGTTTGTAAATTTAAATTTAGTCTGTAAGGAACTACTATCCATAGACATAAATAAATAAATAAATAAATAAATAAAAATAAATAAACGTGAGCCCCAGGTTAGACATTTCCAATAAAACGAAACGAGAAAAAGTATTTCTTCTGCAACCTCGTTTCAACAGATTTCAGGCAAAAACTTTGCGGGTTAATGAAAATTGCCATGAATAATTTCTCAAAAATATCTGTCGTTCGGAGTCGGCTTTAAACTGAAGATCTCGCCAGTCATGGATAAAATCAACACACACAATATAAGTGGTGTTGTAGTCTTAACTGAAGAGCTGCAATGACCAATTATGTATGTATGTGCGTAAACAATATTCCATTTAATTTAGTTTTATATAGCTAACTAAGGAATTGTTTTGAATGCTTTTATCATATGCTTATTTTTCTGTAGGGAATACCGCCTTTCCGCAGAGGCTACCAAACTGTCTAGAAAGCCAAACACTTAAGGACATTCAAACACATAGCTTTGCAGAAGAAAAATTTCCAATTAAACTAAAGAAAAACAAAAATATAAGAAAAGGAAATGGATTTAAAGGAATAGAAAAATATTAAAAAAATCTTTCTTTCAGAAATTTACACAGAAAAGGTTTTATAAACCAATGTTGGGAAGAAACAAAAGTAAAGAAACTGTTTGAAATAAAGAAATGACTCCTTTGCAACAGCATTTCATAGGATAATACACCCATGACAGCATATGAGTTGTTTATATGTCCGTTTTTATTTTTAGTTCCAATTGTATTTCAAATGCATTTTGAGAAACTCCTTTGCTGACAGTCACATTGTTTATATTACACATGAGTGCAGTCAATACAAGAGACTGGCTAAAGGGAACTTTCAGACGTTTGCGTAAACCCAGTTTTATACTATAAGTCAAAAGAAGAAGCTTTTCTTTGTTATAGAACTACTGGGATTTGTTTTGAGGATAATAAACAAGAAAATCCATGAACTGAAGAAATATTTTCAAAAGTTGTATTTCATTCGGTAACTAAAAATGTTAGACAGTAAATCACAAATCAATCTGAAGCGCTAAATGAATGAATCCTTTCTATTCTCTGGCATACGTTAACTGCTTCCTGTTTTATAGATTTTTTTCTTGGACAAAATCTCCGTTATTGCCTTTAACAAAAGATACCATTTGCTACCAAAAATAGCTTAGTTTAAATTGTTACAGATTGCCATTGTTGACGTTTAAGAAGAGAACCTCTTGTGCACTAAACATTCATACGTAGATTGTAAAAAATTATAAATATTTTTCAGAAAATATTTTCAAAAAATAACAAATGAATTCAGTTGTTTATTAATTTTTTTTTTGGTTTTTTTGAAATACGGATTTTGAGAACAAATTTTTTACAAGAGTTTTTCGCAGCGTATATTTCGAAAAATTTCCATACGTTTGATAATATCTTGCCATCTTCCATAAAATTTCTTTTATGTTCACTTTTTTCTCGTTGTTTTAACCCTTCAATCCTACGCCAACAACAACAGAACTGAAGGTATTTTGTATACTTAAGTAATGCTTAAACAAATGTGCAGTCCAATGGAAACGGCGGCTTCTCAACCGTATAGAGGAGAGGACAAAGGTGGCAACTCTATGGATTCATTACAACATCGTTGCAATAAATAAAGGGACTTGTTTCCTAAAATATATCACCAGATTTCTGACAAAAACTCTGAGAGTAAATGGAAATTGCCATGAAAAGTTTCTCAAAAATCTGTCGTTCAGAATTGTCTTTACGGTGTAGGTCCTGCCACTCATGCGCGAAATTAATGCGCGCAACATGAGTGGTGTTAGAAGCTAGGCTGTAATCCTGCCTGAAGCGTTGTAATAAACAATTGCGACAACAATAAAAGACATTTTTCATGGCAATTTTAATAAATCTCGGAGTTTTTGTTAGAAATATGCCGAAAGGTAGTCGGCGAAAAAATATATTTTTATACTTCTTTTTTTGGAGATGTCTGATTGAATCGTCTAATGATACTACCTACTAGTCTAAGGCGATTAAAAGTAAATTATATTGAAATTCAATGTGCCATGCTTTTATGTTATAGAGTGTTATATAGTCGGCTTACATTCTTCCATGTTTCCTTTTTAATTTCTGATAATATTGTTCTTGCAATTTTAATGTATTTTTTCCATTCCCTGAAATGGCCCTTGAGCTGGGCGCGATATCTTTATGTGCAAATTTTTGTTTGTTTGCTATTGTCACTGCTTCAGTTTGTTGGAGTTGCTCACTTTTTTGTTCATTTTATTCACGTCTTTTTCTGCCTTTTCTTTGAGTTCTTTTTAGTGGCTTTTTGTCACACTTTTTTTGCTTTAAAAATTTTAATTTTTTTCCGGGTTTTTTTCGGGTTGAATATCGCTGAATTTGTTGTGTAATAATGTTCATGAATATTCATGCTGTCATTTAAACTGAAACAATGATAAATTTAATTTTTTGTTTCTTTCTTTATGTTCTTTAGTTTATTCTGCTTTTTATCCCTTACTCATGCTTCAGACTTCATCGTCATGTTTTTAGTGCTTTATTCCATGTGGGTTTTTTTTTTTTCGTTTTATGTTCTAATGCTCAGATTCATTCTTCTTATTTATTTAATACATGTTTTTTTTTTCTTTTCATTTGCTTTTGTTAAGCAATGACAATTTTATATGCTTTTGTACAATATTTAGATTTCCTTCTTTTGATTGCGGTAACTACATACATACATATTAACTGAAACGCGAAAAACTCTCTCTCCTGTGGTGAATGATGACAATGATGAGTATCGTTTCTATTTTATTTATTTAAGTTTTCTTCTTTTCATGCTTTTGAGTAATAAAAAAAATTCATGTTTTTTTATTTTCTTTTAGTTACTCTTGTAATGCAATTTCAGAGCGAGTATTCTCCTCCTGCTCCTCTTCTTGCATTTTGCTTAAGAGCCATAAAATATAAAAAAAATTGTTTTTGATTTCGCCGGAAGGCATATGAAATTGAAAAATCCTTAAAGTTCAGCTGAGCTAGTCGAATTTGTTGTATCCACTCAATCAAATTGAATGGCAGAGATTTGTCTGATGGAATTAAGGGAGGTAAATTAAATTTTAGGAACAGTTTTCATTTACTGTAGTAAAGCTATTTAAATTTAGAGCTTTAGAAAAACCAGTACACATACTTACTTACTTAATTCTTTGTCCATTAACAATCCGATAAAGGATCCTTAACACATACATCCAGGCGCCTCTGCTTCTTCCGCGTCTGCAACATTAATATGCAGCACAACGTCCATGTCGTTGAGGAGCTCGTACAGCTCATTGTTAGATCGGATACGGAAATCATCACCAACAAGCATTGAACCGAAGATCTTACACAGGAAAACCAGTACACATAATGCAGAATGTTATACGAATGTTAGACAAATTCTAATAATTGGTGAGTAATATATTAAAGACTCAATATCGAGCCCCTATTTTATTTGAAACTCATAACCATTATTATTATCATTCACTTTAGATTGAGTAATGGAAATCACTTTGACGAAACGACAATGCGAAAGCCATGTTTAATTAGCAAATTAACACCAAGTCTGCAATACGAATCAATCTAACTTCTTCTGCGTGGCATTGACACCAAAGAAAATCATCGGAATCCGGTCAATGTCATACGTACTTTTTTAATTGGTCATTACAACTATTTAGTCAGAATTACAACCTAGCCTCCCACCCCACCCAAATTGATTGTCGCCTACAAATAAAAAAATTAACAAGTTTATCAGGACAATCTAATTTCGTCTCAGATTTCTTGTTAGAAGACTGTTGAGAGGAAGTCGACGATGAAATATTTGTTCACATTTTTTTTGTTGAAGATGTCTGAACTCGTATTTGAACCGTGGCCTCACCTCTAATAAGCTAACACTCTACCTACTAGATTAAGACGATATTAAATTTGGCTTAATTTCATTCACTGCGATGTTGAGCAACCATTATACAGTTAAGTCATATTTCTTATTACTAATCCACCTATAAATTCCAGAAAGTATACCGAACTGTCGAACAGTTGTAGTCACCGCAGTCTACGAGGTAGTGTGTTGGCTTATTAGATTTGAGGTTCAAACCCAAGGTCAGACATGAAAATATAATTTTTAGACGATGACCTCTCCCAGTTTTCTGGCAAAAACTCAGAGAGTAAATGGCAGCCTGTAATATCTTTCAAAAAATTCAATTTCTTTAAAAAATCTCTTAAAAATCATCGTCGTGCTGAAATATTTAATTTATATTTTAAATGGCGCTTTCATTGCCAAAAGGAATTACACAGAGTGTAATAAAAACTGCAAAAGAAGGAACGACGGGTGGGTAGAAATTTCACGACTTAAAACAAAATTGCATTAATTTTTGTTTCTTCGTACATTTTTTAACTGTAAACAGACGTCAGGATTCAAATGATATTCCATGGCAGTATGTCAGTCAGAATAAATGGTTGCGTTGAGTTGAGTTCAGTTAACTTGAGTGGAGCTGAGTTTAAATGGCGAAAGGGGGGGCAACACTGTGCTGCTATTTTAATTCTTAACATACATATACTCTTGTTGTTGGCTGCATAGAAGAATCTGCATAGAAAAAGTTTATTTATTTGTTTGTGAACAGAATCATTAGCATAATGCCCAAAAAGTATAAACAAGAATAAGATTAAATGGCAGGAGTGAAGGCAGTTAAGTTTATAAGCGTAACCCTTGTGAATGAGGAAAAGCATTTAATTTTTTCACTTAAATACTATACGTAATAATATTTTCTTTATTTTATTTTGTTATGCATTCATTGCATGTTTGATTGTTTCACTGCTTAATTTTAAATTAAACTGTCGTCTGAAAAGCAGATTTAAAACTATAAGTAGCTAAAGGAGGGTGTAAAATATTTTCAGCGGCTTTAGATGAAAAATATTAGAGGATATTAAATTCGATAATAATTAAAACTAAAAACATATTCATTAAGTGTTATTAAATATTGTGGAGTATGTTAGCGTTAAGTGAAGGGTGTATCAATAAGATTGAATTCTTAAAATTTTGTGTAATTCTATTTGCCCAAATGGTAATTCTAACATTTGTCAGCTGAAGTTTTGGAACGATACGATGAGAGTACATACATTTGAACTTTATCTAAACTGTAGTCTGCCTGTAATAGTTGCCGTAGTTTAGTAGGTAGTGTCTAGGCATATTAGATGTGAAGTCTGGACTCAAACTCCAGGTCAGACATTGCGATCAAACCGAAATATGAAAAAACATTTCTTCAGCGACAGTCTCTCAGCAGATTTCTGGCAAAAACGTTCTTCAAAAATCTGTCATTTGGGGTCGATTTTCTATTGTAGGTCCCGTCAAACAAACAAACACACACGACGTAAGTGCTGTATGAAACTAAGGCTTAATCTTGACTGAAGGGTTGTAAGGACCAATTATGTAAGTAAGTCAGTAAAACCCATTTCGGGATGAATGTGTACGTGAGCGAACAAAATTGTTGAATTTTGGAATATACCAATCCGCATGAGAACCAAATGCAGCCCGAAAATATCGATCGATTTTATGCAAATGGCATCAGCGGTGTATATTTCTGTGAGAATGACGTCGGCCACGCCATCACTAACAAAGACAATTGCTAGAGGTCGATGAGTATTGACTAACTAACCTGGACACACATTTCAACTGTAAAGTTTACTTCACGTTATTTTTTTCTAATTTCTACTTAAATTATCTGCTTTTTACAAATCCTTTTGAAAACCACATCTTAATTGAATCTCCCAGATATGTCTCGTTTCAATTAATTTTTTTCCCTTTTGTTGTGGAATTTGTTTTTGTTTTTATTGCAAAATACTTAAGAAATAATAAATCAGACTTAAGCCAAATGTCAGACATTTATAATGCGACCCATACAAAGCGTTTAGCAATTATTTTTTCTCTACATTCTACGCTTTACAACCAAGCAATTATAAACAGTTAAACAAAGAACAGAAAAAGTTTGAAATAAAATGTCTGTCTGACAGGAGAACATAGGAGTTCTACTCCCTACCACCCTACCTGTTTACTAATGTTTGTGTTGTAAGTTTTTACTGTTGCTGCTGCCGTTGTAGTTATTTTTATGCTTTTAACAATTAGGCCATAACAATTTCTGGTTTTCTGTAATACATACAGTAGAAACAATATTTAAAGAGGCAGCAATAGAGGCCAAACACATTGTAGCCTGAATGCCAGACAATTGTATTTCCTTGTAGTTATTGTCGTAATTGCTATGCTGCATGTATCAGATACCAGTCTAACAGAATTGTGGTATTTAGCCAGAACCATAAGATGTAGCTTTGGGCTTTCAGTCAAATTGTTTTAAGTTGTTATTTGTGGGCCATATAATCGCACATAATATAGGTATACATATTTATGTGGCATGTATAGAGAAAATAAAATATTTAATTGGAGAGCGAAGTAGCGGACTAGTTTCTATAAATTCACACATTTTCATACTGTTACGTTTTTACCTTTTGCAAATGTTTAAAATTTGAGCTCGTAGATTGCAAATAAAATAAAAAATAAATATTTGTTTAGTTTTAATTAAATTCTTTACTGCTCGCACAATTCTGAGTTCCACTGTTCACAACTTGATGTAAACAACAACAATTGCTTTATTTGTTATTTCTCTTTGCACTCTTTGGCATAAACAATAAAAATTTCTAAACAATTGTTCGACAGATCTTTGTAACGGAGATCTACAAACCACGATTACTTTCTTCAAATGCTCTGTGTCTTCACACAAGAATGACTCAACTTTTTTATTGACTCTGTTGCCTGCTTTTCCTTGCCTTTTATATGGCAACGTAAACAGTCTGATGAATGTTCTTGAAGGTGGTCTCGATTTCTCGAGTTCTCTATTAATGTAAACATCATTTTTTCATTATTGTTGTTTGTGTATTTCTGTTCACATTTATTGTAGTAGCGTTTGTTGTTGCATTTTTGTTTATCTTTTTTTATGATGGTGTTTGTTGGTATATTTTTGTTTACTTGTTTATGATATAAACAATAACAATACAATAACTCGCAGAAATATAAAAAGCTTTGTTCTGGTAAATAGAACGTAAAAATATTATTTTGTATTGGTTGCATCATCACCTACATTCGTAAGCTTAAATACTTATACTACTATGAACTAAAGCTGTGAGAATAAGTAAATTAATACATTTTCAAACAGTTTGCTATTGACATGTGCCTTAATCGAAAGCAATTACTTCGTTAAAAAATGGTTCTTTTTTGTTGGCGTATAAAAGAATTGTTATCTTTAAAGGCTAAAACTTACCATTGTATTGTGAGTATTACTGGTTACAAATCTAGAATAAATATACATACATACGTACATTACTGATCATTACAACCGTTCAGTCAGGATTACGAGGGCCTAGCTTCTCAATACACTTACATTGTGGGTGTTAATTTTATACATCAGTGGCGGGACCTACAGTTTAAAGTTGAATTCGAAAGACAGAACTTTTTTTTCTTTTTGAGAAACTTTTCATAGCAATTTTATTTACTCTGTGTTTTTGCCAGAAATATGCTGAGAGAAAGTCGCGGAAAAAACTTTCTTTCATATTTTGTTCTGATCGAGATATCTGACATGGTGCTTGATTCATGATCTCACGCTCTACGTACTAGAGTATGCCGAAAACAATTTTTCGATGAAAATTGGGGTCAGAGAGGACACTCATTTTCATAAAACAATTTTATTATTTGGAAGTATTATTAAATGCTATATCCGTGTAGCAAAACAGACTGAATAAATGATAACTAATTTAACTGATGTACCTTCAATAATACGGCCAAGGTCAGGAAACCCTTGTGGATTCTAATTTGGTTATGATTAATATGGGCAATTATTAGTGCAATCCCTGTGGTATCTAGGAAAAAGCCGTCATTCAACGATACTGACCTAAACAAACATTCCATTAATGGAAAGAGGTAATGCGAAAGCCAAGTATATTTGGTAATTTCTCAGTAAATCTACAATACGAACCAATCTAAATTCGTGTTCGAATAAAAATATTGACAAGAAAGTCCTTCTGGAGAGACCAAGATGTAAGAGTTTTAAATCTTGTTATTCAATTTCAAAATGCATTCATTTATTAAATCACAAGAATTGGAAAAAAATAGGAAATGAGCACTCGCTACTTTAAAAATCTTCAATTAAACCATATTGCTTAAGGATTTGTTTTCTTCATTTCCTGTAGAAGTTTTATACTATTTTTATATCATTGACTTAAGAGGTCATACAGAAATAATTTATTTCACAAAATAAAAGTTAATGGAAAGCAAAAAAAAAAAAAAGTTAAAACAAAAAAAACATTTGTACAGAAAAGAAATTAAACTAACATTTTTTCTCTTTTTTTTTAGTTTCACTCACCAACGATCCTGATTTAATGCAACTTTCCACACTGTCCGCTCTCTTTCTCACTTTCTCTATTAATGGATATCAACTCATAAATATATATGAATAGTGAGTGGAGTATATAAGTTCTAGGAGGCTTTTATCTACGTAAATATTTTGGCATGGGTATGCCGGAATATATGGTTCAACGGACACCGTTTGCTGGCAATACAAAAAGCAAAAACTTAATTTCGGTTTTTGTCATTCGTATATATTTTTTTTACTTTCAAACTTTTATTCATTTGCACTGAACTTTATTAATAAAAAAGGAAATAAATTTTGCGATTGTTGGTCAAACATTGGTGAGCGTTTTTTATTTTTTTCTTTTTTTTCGAGTTTGTGTCACGCAATTATTTTTATTCGTTTTTCAGCTTTTCGACAATTTCTGAATTTTACTGTCACTTCGAAGACCAAATAAGTGAAATCAATAAAATGAAAAGCATGGTTAAACTGTTAAAACCACACAAAATGTGTACAAATATGAATGCATGAGAATATTAAAATTTAATTTCATTTTCACACACATAAAAATGAAAAGCTTTTACATTAAAAATAACGAAATTCCTTTTTTAAGCTGCATGACATATGTTATGCACTCCGATAGGATGGCATCACTAGCAATGTGGCTGAGTTTTTAATTTCAAAATCACCAAAGACTTTTCGTAATTTAAGTAGAATATTAAAAAATATTTCTTCGGCGACTTCCTCTAAGCAGATTTGTGGCAAAAACTGTGAGAGTAAATAAAAATTGCCATGAAAAGTTTCTCAAAAAATCTGTCGTTCGGAGTCGATTTTAAACTGTAGGTCCCGTCACTCATGTATAAATTTAACACACACAACATGAGTGGTGTTCAGAACCTAAGCCGTAATCCTGACTTAAGGGTTGTAATGGCCTATTATGTATGTATGTATGTATACCACAAACTGAGGTATTCATAAAAGGATTAAGGGTGATAGACTGCTTTGAGATTTAGTTGGACGTTTATATTTTATGAGTACTCAGTTATGCTTGGAAATTAGAATCGTTAACCATCAGCATCATAGGCTGATGACGATAAAATTGTCGAACTTTTGTAAACGTACTATCAGAGATCATTGCATTCGCGGTTGTATAAGTTAGGAAAACACCTCTCTCTCTCTTACGTTTGCAAAAGCTCGACAATTTTATCATCATTATCCTATGATACTTATGATAATGATGATGATTTGGAAAAGAGGTGATTTCTTAACCTATACAACTAAGAAAAAGTACTCCATCCATATACCAAAATATATCCATTTGGAAGTCTTAAAACTTCGCAGGTAGTACAAAAAAAAAGAATAAGAATAGAGGAGAGAAGTAAACAGAATACATTTGGTAGCCAAAGAAGAGAAGTAAGAAAGAAAAAATGGAAAAATAGAGAAGAAAATGAGAATCGTAGACATCTTACTAATCATCATCACTTTATAGGGCCATTGAAAAAACCACGGCCTAGAATCTTTAAGGCAACTCTATAGGGCTATTGAAAAAACTACATCCTAGAACCTGTAGGTCAACCCTATATGGCCATTGAAGAAACTGCGTTCTAGAACCTGTAGGTCAAACTTATAGGGCAAATGAAGAAACCACGGCATAGAATCTGTAGCTTAACTCTATAGGGTCATTAAAGAAAATACGACCTAGAATCTGTAGGGCAACTCTATTGGGCCATTGAAGAAACCACGTCGTGGAATCTGTAGTTTTCAGATCTACATACCAAAGTAAAAAAACAAAATGCTACAAAGAAGGAGTGCCTATATCTCACCATCTGGTTCTTACTTTTAAGGCACAATTCCAGCTTATAAACTTATCAGAATCGCAATAATTTTCCAAGCCTCGGTCATAGCAACCTGGATATTCTAAAATCTCCGCTATACTGGCAAGGAGTGTGCTTTTCCTGATTGCCTGATCAATCAAACAAAACAGAACATTCTATCTCTTCTCAGTTCATTCGCAATCTTGCTGCTCCGTGCGTCACAATGATCAGGAATCAAGCAGAGTATTCCACCCTATAACTTTCCAAGTGTCTTGTGAGAGACGGATAAATAAAAATATTTTTTAGGAACCTTCTGCATGAGATATAAAACAACAGCGGAGCATATCCAGTTTCACTTTTTGGCTATAAAAATCTATGTTGGAGTGCTAGGGCTACCATTTCATTCAGAATTTCGATTGTATAGCGGATCTTGTAGTCGCCTATTAGTTGTTTAAGAATTTCAAGCTGGTTTGTGCTAGATGTAGGTCTTGAGCGTATTAGGAAAGGTGTTATTATGAAGACCTCCTGGTAAATCTGCCAAAGACTGAATTCCGTGTATGTTTCCCAATTACAGAGATAAAGAAAGAGAGAGAGAGAAAGAGAGAGACGGGAGAGAGATTAAACTTCTGGTTAAATACTACCAGTGCTGAGCAGGTATTAGCTCAGATATTAAAGCTTTGAATATAGCTTCCAAAAAGAAATTTATTTTATGTGTACAAAAGTTCTGAAGTTTATACAAAGGAATTCAAAATCATACAACAATCATAAACCGTTCCAATATGGTAGAAAATAATTCTTAAGTCTTCGATAAAAAAGACATACAAAACCAGGACTGGCTGTTAGATTCAAATTGTTTGCAGCTTCTCTACGCAGCAGCATTTCTCATATTCAATTCTTTTACCTATTTTTGTAACATGAAACCAATAAAGAAATCTTGTAATGGAATATTTTTATTGCCTTTTATTACCACTTTTTGGCAATGCGACTTTATTATGGCGTTTGCATTTGCTTGATTTTGCTAACTAAAAGATTTTTAAGAGCATACAATACTTACACGCTCGTATGTTGTTGTACATGTGCGCTGAAAAGTAGTGAGTGAGAGAGGGAAATGTAAAGATCATGTCCTATACATCATCTTAAAGTATCATATGTCCCAATAAATTTTAAAAGACATTTACTTACGGAAATATTACCACTGCATTACAGATCCACAAACCCACACGTACACACGTATATTTTAACACTGTAGGGAGTGGGTTGAGTATAAACATACATACATGTGTGTGCGTGAGAGTGTGTTTTATTGGTAATGCCTGTGTCTGTGGCCATTAATGTCACCCATAAAAAATAGTTCTGGTTGCAGCCTTATTTATGTTCTATTCATACGATTACACATGTGTAAGTGGAGGAGCAAAAAAGCTGTGTCAGCTGTACCTTGTATAGGAGCTTCCAAAAGGTACTTCCATCTTGTTGAAGCTACTTCTATCAAACTAGAAGTGCGCTCTAGAGCAGTTGTCACGTGTATGAACAAAATAATTGAATTTGATCTGTCACCGACACACATGAGATTCTGGAGCATTCAATGCAACCAGAAAAATTCTTTGTTTGGTGTGGATTTTAAGCTGGCAGCGTAAATGGTCCAAATTTCTTTCACAGCCTCATAGGCCTCACCATCACTGTCAAAGCCGATCTCAATAGCTTGGAAACCCATCTCAATAGCTTGCTTACCAATTTTTTGGCCTGAATGGAATGATTTACATACAAACGGCAGCACAGCCCATGTCACATTGGATTTAAGACCAATGCCATCTTACATGAAGGTGATATAAACTAATGTCGTACGTTTTGACCCGTAAGACTTTTTTTTGTGCAAATATTTGAAGTCACAGGCATACGCGAATAAGCCACAAACAACAGTGGCTCTCAAACATACCATAGCCCATGTTATCAGTCAAATTCAGTCTGATTTATAAACCATAATCAGTGAAAATTTAACATTTTGGATGCGCTTCACCAAGCGAAGCCAAAGCTCTGAAACGATGATGATACTTTCCTTGAATTTTATGATAGGAAACGCTTATTGAAAGATCCAATACAAACAACACAAGATGAAAAAGAAAACAAAAGCTTCTTGGGTGACAATATCTCTGCTCTTATTGAGTATATTATCACACACTTTTAGAATTTTTTGTTTAATTTTTCAGGTAAAATAATACAGTTTCCTTTGGCATCCTTTACTCGTTTGAATTTCATTTCATCTCTGGCATGAGTGAGAGTGCCATTATTTGTTTGTTTTTTATTGCTTAGTAAGGGTTTTTTATTTTCTTTCGTTTGTTTTTTTTCTGTGTGTCTTGTCAAAAATAATTATTTGTAACTCTCTACATGAACTTTCACTTCAGAAATAAATTTGTTTTCGATTATGTCGGTCGATTGTCATTATTATTGCTTTTGAAATTTACTTTGGGTTTAACTTACCTTTGCAACTTGAATCACACAAATTACACAAAGAAGAAAGAGAAAAAAATTTCTTAAAGTACTTGTTCCTTTTTATGTACTCGTACATATACTTTTGGGGACATAAAACAAAACGAATTGAAGAAATGAAATGAAACATGATTTGATTGGAAGTTGGGACTGCAGATGCACTGACAAATATTTGGGGTGGAAACAAAACTATTGTCAATTTAAATAAAAATTTCTTTTTTAATAAAGCAAAGAAAAAAATATTTTAAAGAGAAATCCTGTGTCCACTAGATTTATTGGGTGGGTGACATAAAAGTTTAAATTTTGCAAAATTTTATTTGTTTGTTGTGAAGCACAATTGTTAAGGTTAGGAGTGCAATATTATTTCATTCATACGGCTGCCGCGGCTGACCTGACAGTAACTCATTCAATCAGTCATTCGTGCAGTTTTTCGAGTGTATGGATCGTAACTCGGCAATTGCATCGCGATTGATGGTCTTTAAATGCTCAATTGTCTCGACATAACATATTTCTTTAACGGCGCCCCACGGAAAATAGTCCAACGGTGTCAAATCGCAGTTTATTGCAATAGACATCACCATTTCGGCTAATTGAACGGCCATCAAACGTTTGATACAATAAATCGATTGTGACATGAGATGTGCAGCAAGTTGCACCATCTTATTGCAATCAAACATTGTTTATATCAATACCACGAAGAGCGAGTACAAAAAAATTTATTATCATAGTGTAATAGTTGTCACCAGTGACCTCCAGGGTTGCGCCGTCCTCATCTCCAAAGAAATATGGGCCAATGATGACTCCGCTGCTCCACAATCCGCACCAAAAAGTCGCTCGTATTGGGTGTATTGCCTTCTGAAAGACCACGTTTTCTAACCGCCAAACACTGAAATTTTGCTTATTAACGTACCCACCAAAATGAAAATGAGCTTAATTTGAAAAGATGATTTTTAGTTGCAAAATCGACATCCTCGTGCAGTTTCTCGATGGCCCAAAAAATCCCAACCTTGCTCAAGCTTAAATCGATTCATTATGTTCAGTGGAGAGAAGATACAGAATTTTGTGACAGAACAGAATGACATAAGTATTGCCAGGTTCGATATAACCGATGGTTGGAATTTAAACCGATAAATGGTCCACCTGATACAAGTTAAATGCTACCAAATGCATGATAAATAAAACTGATTACGTTGTGTTGTTTGATCGTATGCTTTCAAATGGTGGTCTTTCTTACTTGCTCCTGAAAATAGTAGAGATAACTGCGTGTGTCTTCCTTTAATTGATGCTGCAATTAGGAGAGCGCATTTGTATGTTGTTGTCACAACAATTCTTATAATTCTTAATTTATTCCTCAGAGTTTATACACATCTATTCCCAATCATATTCAGATACTTCTACTAATGTGATTATAATGACTTTTAGCTGTAACATTCATTCAACTCCCTCTCTATCTGCCGCTCTCCTTAACAAAAATGTACGTTTTTCATTTTAAACTGAAGTCCATTAAAAAAAGGTTTGTTCATTATGGCAAGCACTGTAAAAGGGAATTATTCGAAATAATTTTTAGCATCATTCATTAAATATTATGAATACACTTTAGACGTTAGCATAACACATTCATTTTTATATCCCTACTACCTTCTATCATACTCCTTTCATTTGTATTCTTGTAAGAAGTCTTTGAAATTCAAATCATTGAACTTCTTTTCACAAAATCTTAAGATTTACTAACGAAACACCTAATAAAAATAGTGAAAAACAAAATGAGAAAAAATAGGAGAACACTTCATAGATCAAAGTTAAGTCCTCATGACTTTCAACCAGAAACGAATAAACTGAATGTATATTATAACAAAACGTAAACGTAAAAGTATACGTAAATACAAACACATTTATATCTGATATATAATAAAAATCTTAAATCCATACACACAACACACTCACGTAAGTACGGATGTGAATGCGTGTGTTAGTCTATAAAAGTTCAAATTCAAAAATACTTCCTGATTATGGTTATAGTGTACATTTATTTGCATTTGTATTTGTATTTGTTTGTGTGGATCTGTATTCGAGTTCTCTTCTTTATTACAACACAATACACGTACCGTATGGTATACATACAGTGTCAACAAATATGCTGCATACAATTACAGAGTTCGACTGAACTAATAACGCGTTCGAAAAATGTATATAAAAGTGCTTAATGACGCATTTTTTATCTGCATATAACCAAAAGTAAGTCATTATGCCACTTTGCAAGTAATGTACGGACAAATACATACATAACTGGCTTCTCACACCACTTATGTTGTGTGTGTTAATTTTACACATGAGTATCGGGATCGACAGTTTCAAGTCGTTTCCAGATTTTTGAGAAACTTTTCATTGCAAATTTATTAAGTTTTTGCCAGAAATCTGCTGAGAGGAAGTCGCGAAAGAAATATTTTTTTTCAAATTTCGTTTTCTTGGAGTTGTCGGACCGGACCTCAGAGTCCAAAATACTTTTGAATGTACTTATATAGGAAATCGTAATTGGAACAAGACAACGCTCTACAATATTAGAATAGATCAGCAGCAGACTTCTTACTTACTTATTTACTAGATTGGTCATTACAATCCTTTTGTCAGGATTACCACCTAGCGTCTCGCAACACTAATGTTATGTGCGCTAACAATAGTTTAAGGTCGACATCGAACGACAGATTTTGAGAAACTTATCCTAATAATTCTTACTTACTCTCAGAGGTGCCGAAAATATTTCCTTTTGTTCGAGACATCTGAGCTGAGGTTTGAACACCACATAACCTACTAGCCAACCTTCGACTTCCTCTAAATCAATTAAGACACGCGTTTACAGGTCTTGTCTGTGCTAAAGTACGTTCAATTTCCGTCTATTAAGAGTGAATAGGCCGAATCAAGCTGACAGATTTTTACCATCGTCTTGAACTCATATATAAAATGTCGTGCAATCTAATTTAGAGATTCCTATCAACTCTTTAAATAACTGAAATACCCAAATGTCGCGGAATTCTAGTAGGTAGTGTGTTGGTTTATTAAATATGAGCCTAAGTCATACATCTCCAATAAAAGGAAATATTACTTCGACGACTTCCTCTCAGCAGATTTCTGGCAAAACTCAGCAGGTAAACAACATTACCCTGAAAAGTTGTGAGAAGCTAGATTGTAGTCCTGACTGAAGTGTTGTAACGACCAATTATGTATGTACATGGATTTCCATTCAATCCTATTTTAGAAGAGAGAGAATATCTTAAGAAGTGTTTTTAGTAAACAACGATTTCATAAATGTCCAGCTATTTACTGCAACATGTAGACCTCGAAGCTATTGATGGCTATTCTCCTATAAAGTGTTTGTATAAAAATGTCTCTGATCTTTACACTGACCAATCAAATCTGTTTGATGGCAGAAAATAAGAAAATTCTAAATAAATATTGACTTAGAGATCTCTATAGAGCAGCATAAAAAGAAGACATTTTTTAATATTGTGAACCATTTCTTCACCGGCTGTATAAACTTATACCACTATCTGCTAATGTTTGAATGTAGTTGTATGTGTTTTAGTAGTTGATTATGTATGTGAAATCTAATAATAAAATCGAATCAAAAATATAAATAAAAAAACATTAGGAATCCTTCTGTTCTGTAACCATATGCATACACACGCAGTGATAAAAAATTGCTTACATTTACACTGATAAAGGCTTAACGATAAAAACTTTTTGCAACAATCAAATACAACGACAATTACATCCATAGAACCGGTGCTTTAAAAACTACTGTCTCTGCTGTCTCTGATATCTCTGCTACCTCTGCTGCTGCTATCACTACAACTGTAGGCGATTAAAAAAAATGGACTTACAGCTACCACTACTATGAGGAAGCCATAATCAAAAACCACAGAAATAGAGATTTGTAAAGCTCTAGTCTTATGCTTATTTATAGCTTACCTCAGTCGCCTCCCATCTTTCTCTCTCCCGTAATCGTGCGATAAAGATTATGTATTTTTTGGAAATGGTGTTTGTGTGTTCACTAATAGATATAAACACGCGTTTACATATGTATTCAGTTTTAATAAAAGACACATAAAAGCATATCAGATTTTTTTTTTGGTTTTTATGTTTTCTCTGCTAAAAAGCTATTCGGTTTAAGCAGGAGCATAAATACAAAAAGAAAACAAGCAAGAATGATAAAAGATTTGATAGCAAGAAAAACGTTTCATATCTTTGATTTCCGGTAATTTTTATCATGTCGTTTTAATGGATTTTATTGTGTATTGATGTTGTCGTTTTTGTTGTTATTTAACAGCCAACGTACAGCCATATATACCCAAAAACTAATAAATAAACGTTCAGTTGTGTTAACGAATGTGGTTATGACATGATGATTTCTCAATACATATGTCTGATTTGCATTGTTAGCATTAAACTTGACGATGTCACGTCGTTTTTATTTGCAATTTTTATTTATTCCTCTCTCTCTCTCACCATATTTCAGTCTTTAAAGTTTTTTAGTTTCGTTTCTCTGTGTGATATTTATGATTGTTGTTCAGATGATTACGTTTGCGATGGTACTGTCGTTTCGTTTGTTTTGTCATGGGCTCATAAAGCAGCAAAACAATGTGAAAGACTGAGAAATATAAAAATGTATATAAAAAGTGGCCTTAAATTGTCTTTGATCTGTTCTGACAATACGTGTAGAGATTGTATAAAAAGAATTAATGCTGATAATATCAACAACAGGAAGCACAAAACCATTTATAGCCGAATAAAGTCAAAATGTATACCAAAATCTACAAAGGATTTTGAGATACCATAGATGTGAATAATTTTTATAATTTATAACCAAAGATTATTTAAATTTTATTTCACCTAAATGTATAGTCAATCTTTCAAACTCTTTATGGTGGAAAATTTATTTCACACGGAAATAAACACAAGTTTGTGGATTCAAAATAGATTTCCTTATCTTATTTTACTTTGGTATTCTGTAAGGAACTGTTCAGTTTTCATAAAATTGAACTAACGCTAGAAAAGTGCCGCTATTCCCCTACATTATGAGTGTGATGAAATATTGTCCCCTAAAATATGTTGCTTCTAAAAGCTAAAGAAAATTTTGTGAATTCAGCTCCTGCTGTTAACGTTTCTTCTGTGAACGAGTTCTCATCAGAGCATTGAAAATCGATTAAAAGAAAAATTAAATCCAGTTTCTAATATTTTATTGAATAATAAAATAAAAATCTATACATTTCCTTGTTTAATTCCTCATCCTTACTTCTAATAAATGAATGCCACAATTTTTTTCTGCAGAATTGTGTTAATAGTAAAATACTCCTGTTAATGAAAATGAAAATAAAGATAATGTTTATTTTTATATTTTGTATGAATATGAGGTTATCCATTATAATGACAAACTCTAATGGTAGGCTTATTAGACGAGAGCTCCTGTTTTAAACCCCAGATAAGGCAAGCGAAAAATATACTGTTACATTTTTACTTTTTAAAAACGTTTAAATTATGAGTTCGTAAATTTGTGTTTAGTTTTAATTAAAATTCCTTTTTATTCGCAAAATTGTGTGTGCCACTGTCCACAACATGATGTAAACAACAACAATTGCTTTTCTTTGTTATTCCTCTGTTTGTACCCTTTACTGGACAATTATTCGACAGATGTTTGTAACGGAGATCTTCGAACAACGACTACTCTCTTCAAACGCACCGCCTCTTCACACAAGACTGACTGAACCTCACTAACTTACTCGCCTGCTCTGCCTTGCCTTTTATATGGCAGGGTAAACAGTTTGATTAATGTTATTGAAGGCGAACGGTCATGACTTCGCCTTCTCGAAATCTCTATAAATGTAACAAAGTTGTTTCCTTTTATTATCGTAGTGTTGTTCTTATTTTTTTGTGTACTTGTTTATAATTTTTTATGCTGGTGTTTGTTGTTATATTAAGCAGTACGTTAATTTGTAAACAGGTTTCTTCACTACATTGTATTGTTTTTGTAGCTTTTGTTTATAATTTTAATGTTAAGCGATGTAAAAACGAAACAACAGTATCTAGATTTTTCATTTTCGTAATAATATTTTTCCGTGTCTTGCTTGAACAGTCTACTGGCAAAAACTCTGAGAGTAGAATAAAATTTTCAAGCGGCGTTAAACTTTTAATCCTACCACTCATACATAAAATTACCACACACAACTTGGGTATTAGAAACTATGTCGTTATCCTAACGGAGTTGTTGTAACAACCAATTAAGTAAGCATGGATTTAATATGAATTTCATTCCTGAAGAATTTATCTGTCGTTCCGAGTCAACTTTAAACTGTAAGTCCCGTCACTCTTATATAATTCACACATAAGTGGTATGAGAAACTAGGTCGTAATCCTGACTGCAGTGTTGTAATGACTAATGAAATATGTATTATAAAATCCGTTGAAGTAGGATCTAGCTTAACTTTAATATTGGGACCTTGAATATGAAAGTATCAATTGACATGACGGTAAACAATTACTTCCCCTGCATATAAATACAAAGAGGCAGTTTATGATGATTCAAAGGAACGTAGCTCCAAGAAATTTAAAACATATCGTCTATAGTGCTGCTACTTTCCCACAAACTGTTGCTGCTGGCAGTAGTCAGTTTAATTAATGCGTAAAACACATGACGTATGAGAGATATTATTTGTATATTAAATATTCATCCTACGCTCCCATTCGATTTTATATATTATACAACAAATACTGCGTAACTAATGAAATGGAATGCAAGAAAATTCTTTTTTCAACAGATATGTCTCTACGAATACAATATTTGACAGAACTAACGATTTTCATTCAATCTTTATTTATTAAAAAATAAATCATTCAAACGTTGCCAATGACTCTGAAGAAATTTCTACTCTACTGCTCTCCCTCATTTTAATGAACCTTTGGTGTAGAGAAAACCTTAAGCGATGAATATTTCTAAAGAATCTAAACAATTTTGAATATATTTTTATTAGAAAATATTTAAAATATATTTCATATAACGAAAAGCAAGTAGAATGTATTTACTATTGTTAGTTTGCAAAAAGTTTTCCAATTAGTTTGGAAAAAAATAAGAAGAGAACTACGATTCCAGCAAAAATTGTCATTTTGTAAGAAATACAAATCACCAGGGCAGGAGAGAAGCATAATTTAGAGGCAGAGTAGAGCTAAAAATCCTTGTATTATATTTTATTTTTATTGTGTGTGTGTATGTTGTCAAGAATGCAGTAGCTTATACAAAAGAAATGGTTTCTGTGGCATTTGGTCTTGGTTACTTGGAGTACCTTTGGTCAAACGCAATGATAAATTCTTAGAAAATTTCTTATACCGAATATAACAAATACGAATACAAACAAATAACAGCTTGTGTGTGTGTGCCGTATACCTTAAAATAAAAATTTAAGGACAACAACAATTCACATGTTGGAAAGGCAACGTCATCATCTCCGCTAAGACATCACTTTGTAAAACTTGAATTATATTCGACTCTTTTTTTATTTTTTCTTCTTTTCTTATTTCTTCCTAAAGTCTCTTCCTCTCTTTCCTTTTTTGCAACCCAAAAAATTTTTTTCATAATAAAGGCTCATCACATTAAAAATGGTCAGCACGCAGTACTATAGAGGAAGGCAGAAGACAATAAGACATGAAACTCTTGGTATGATAACAACAATTTATTCGAATAAAACAAGTCTTATTTAGAGTGTAATAAAAACTTTTATTAAAGCCCGGTAAAGAGACTTGCAGACCACATTGTGAAAGTGTTTAACGTAAAGAATGTTGACAATATTTAAATAAAATAAAAATACATTACACAACATATATAATTAGAAGTCAGTAATGCGACCTAGCTTTTCACACGCTTTTTTTTGTGTGTGCAAAAAAAATTAATTCCGAATGCCAGAATTTTTGAGAAACTTTTGTCGGCAGAGTTTTCCCCAGAAACCCGTTGAGACGAACGCAAAAATATTTTGTCGTATTTCGTCCTGTTGGAGATGCCTGACCAGGAGTTTGAACTTTGGTCTCACGTCCAAGAAGCCAATACACTACCAACTAGACTACGGCTACTATTAATTGATTTTAATCAGCTCAGTTAAAAATATAATAATAATAATTTTATGACGCGTTTGCTTACGTGTGTTATTAATCTATATTTGATACATCTATTATCTCATACTCCCGATTATCATCTACTGCCGTTTTTGGGGCACACCAATACGTGGTCTAACAGAAGCCAAAGCACTCATTACGAGAGACTGTTTATTGCGGATTGTGAACGGAGGCATCATTGGCTCATATTTCTTTGAAAATGAAAACTAATGTAGACACCTATCGCACCATGATAACCGATTTTTTTTGTACCCAATGTTCATGGTATTGATGTGAACGATGTTTGGTTTCAACGGGATGGTGCAACTTGCCACAATCAATCTATTCCATCAAACGTTTGATGGCCGTTTATTAGCCCAAATGGTGAAGTCAACTGGCCACCAAGAAGCTGCGATTTGATATGGTTGGACTATCTTGTGTGGGGCGCCGTTAAAGAAAGGTGTTATTCCGACAAAGCAGAGACAATTGAACATTTGAAGGCCAACATTTGTGATGCCATTGCATCACGAAAATTGGGCTGATCGAATGAGGTACTGTGAGGCCAGGCGGTTCAGCCATATGAATGAAATACTATTCCATTTGTAACCGGAACAATTGTACTTCACAACAAAAAAAAGAAAATTTGGCAAAATTTCAAAACGTTTCCATTTTATTGCATTTTTAAATTTATACTTTTAAATAAATAAGATACGTAAGTATATACCACAAATAGGAAAAATGTTGTACTCTCTACACGTTTTTAATTGCGATGGGTGAGCAGTCTCAGCAATCTATTTCAAAAGATTCGACAAAAGTTCTGATGTCATAAATAATTTAATTTCTTTAAGGAATTCAGTGCAATAAGTTGCAAACCCTTACCAGTTCTTATTTTATTTCTGCTCAATATGTGGCATAATATGGCAATTAGTTAATGAAAAATAAATTTAATTTTCAATTAAATTAATTAAATTTAGTTTCCATATATTTTCAGTCTTCTGCCACTTGTAATTATTACTCACGCTCAAAAGTATGCAACAATATATGTAAACCAAATACTCACGCACACATATTTATAGAATGTATAAAAGGGATATTCATTTCTGTTTATGTACTATACATATACATGTGTACAGTACAGTTTACAAATTATGTAATAACTTAAAAAAAAATATGTTGCATATGTGGTGCACTTATTCATGCATATTCTCGCACATAATCACTTATGCCAGTACAATATAACACGAGTTTAGTAAACATTTCTGGTTGTGTAACATATTGTATCGTACCTTTTAAAACTTTTAACAAATGTTTGAATATTTTTTGTTACTTTCTAGTTATGTTTTTCTGCTTTCTCTGGTATAACACTCAAGCAAACAAGCATACATTTCATTTACGCAAACGTTTTCCTACTTGCATGCACATTACAAGAAGTGCGAAATATATATACGAATGTATGCGTTTTTACTGCATAACAACGTGTGCATAAATACGGATATGAGCGTATGTATGTGTATGTGTATGTCAGTATTTCCGCAAGTTTGCAATGTTACTGGTATTTCGCATTTGCGTTGTGTTCAATGATGCCATTGAAAAAAAATAGAACCCAAAAATTTTTTTCTACCATATGCTCCATGGTTGACTACACTTAGAATGTACATACAAACATAGTGTGATTTTTCAATACCCCTCCTTTACCGTTATAACATTTTTATTTATAAGCACACATGCTAATGTACATAAAAATGTTTTCTGTAATTGCTGTTGTTGTTGGCGGGTAAATCATAAATACGTTTACAAAACATTCATTGTGTTAAAAACGGAAACAATTTACACCGCAGAGAAATGGAAATAAAATCGAAAAAAAGCTAATACAGTAGATTTCAAATTTAACGAATATTCGATCCAGTGAATATTACATTTAACGAACACCGAAATTTCTTTCTACTGAGTACCTCATACGACGAACAAAAGTTTTTAAATGCTGTATATAACAAACGTCAGAGAGACCTAACATAAATTAGGTTCATTAAATCAAAAACCGACTGTATACGAATGCTGTTATTGTTGTTGCAACAATTACATTAGCAACAACTGCTGCCGCCTTTTTTATTAGAACGACAATAATTTTTGAGGTGAAATATATAAAGGGAATATGAGACAATCCAGGGCGACTTTTAGGTATCTTACATCACAATCAGCTTATAAAGCTGATTATGTTGAGTTTTAAAGGATAATTTCTATTGCGAAATATAGTCGGATACTGGCCAAACTTTCTTACTTTTAAAATGAAAACGAAGCATGGAAGCTTGTGTGACAGCCCAAGACCTATTAAATATTTAAGCTACGAATGAGCCTTGAAACGATACATCGTTTTATTTCTCGCCTTCAAAAGCCAATCTAATCACATATTGTTTTTTTAAGACAACTTATCAGGTATCTAGAGGTAATCTCGAAACTTTATGAATAATAGAAGAGAAAGCGAAAAAAACTAATACGCTGTCCTTTTGCTTTGACTTGGAACACAAATAAGACAATTGATACTGATAGAAGAATTCTAGAACAATAAATTTGTGGCACAATAGAAAGTTCTCTAATAATGAAACCATAACTATCAACGAAGACATCACGATTTCGAAGATGGTGTATTGAAATGAACTGTCTTGTACGTACACAGGTTATCTTCTTTCGGAGGAAACTATGACGATTCTATTTGCCTGGTATCTAGTCTCTGATAGAAATGTAGCCATTCACTTGCACATTATCAGGTATTCTAACAGAGACTTACAAACTTTGACAGTTTATAACGGCCACCTTCTTAAAGCTACACCTGTTAAATTAGTCGCTATTTAAACAATCTCTTAATGCTTAATGGGCTCATTTTCATTAAAAAATCATCTTTAGTGAACAAACAAAATTTTTCAACTTGAGACGATAGCAATACGCATGAGATTCAAGAGCATTCAATGCATTCCGAAAAAGTTACTGTGGATTTTCGGCTGAGAATGACATTCGCAATACCATCACTTTTTATACTAAATCTGGAAACCAACGACAATAGGAAGTCGCTACATGTTACATAGCTCATGCCACATTAGATATTCCGCACAAGTAACTAGAAAGCATGGTTACTTCTAGTAGATGTGAACTGGTCAGAGATATCATGCGATTCCACCTCATAAGACTATTTCTCATCTGGTTTTCTTAAGTCACGGTTGTATGTGAATAAACCAAAAACCTTAGCAGTCCCCAAATTCAGCCAGAATCATGGAAAGTTCCATATATCGGCTTCAGTGCACTCTGCCATTGAGGATTTTAGAAGATATTATAATAGTTACATATTGACGTCAGTAGGTCTTTCAAAGGAAAGAAAAGTTGACGATGATATCTCACGTACAGACGTCACTACACTTCTCACACCATTTATATTGTGTGTGTTAGTTTTATACATGAATGGCGTGAACTACAGTTTAAAGTCGACTCCGAACGACTGTTGTTTGAGAAAATTTTCATGGCAATTTATTTACTCTCAGAGATTTTTCCAGAAATCTGCTGAGAGGAAGTCGTCAAAGAAATATTTTTACATATTTCGCTTTATTGGAGATGTCTGAACTGAAGTTTGTAGCGTGGCCTTCCGTTTAAAAAAGCAATACAAAAAATCTACACGACTACGGCGACTATATTTTGTTTAATTTCAATTTGTTGAAAGACTTAATACAAATGGTCTGCACCGTTGCTGTTCGATGTATGGATATATCCTGACAAATTCCAATCAAGTCGCAGGCAAACTATGCGGACACAATTTTAGTCGGATTGTTCAGATACAGGACTACTGATTAAAGACATAGAGGCACATGATTTGTGTCTAGACATGACTTTACACTAGTACTGTAGGGTATACATTTACAATATCTACATATTTTCAATAAAATATTTTCTGCAATGTAGGGTGCACGTATGCAAGCACCATTTGTGCCACCATTTGTTTAGTTTTCTGCCTAAAGACCAATAATAGAAGATAGTCACAATTACAGAAATTATTCGCAAAAATATTTCATTTGACAAAAATACTCAGAATATTTGAAAGAGAAAAATTTTATTAAATAGTGATTTACATCATGACAGTTGAGGTTTAAAATATGAATTATTTAAACATTCCCACCAGTTCATATGGAAAATTTACGATTGCAGAAAAAATATCTATTAAAGCAATAAAGATTTTAAATGAATTTAGCATCGGTACTGTAAGCAAAATTTAAAAATATTTAAGCATTGTTCACTACCTCGAAAGACAAAGAATGTCATGATACTTTTGAAATGTAACAGCTGATGTGGCCATTGATTACAGAAGAGTCCTGCAACTAATTAATTCATCAAATGCTTGTGTTTTACATGTAGCATTCATAATAACTCTGTTTGCTGTATACAAACTCATACTGTTTCAGGTGTATATGAATACACAGAGAGATTCTTTAGATTAAATTCGAAGTTACAGTGAAGTACACATGGACACCTACAATACAACGTGACAGCCACATTCAACGTTAGCTGTACATCTGATACTTTTAAGTAAAGCTGTGTGCATTTTACTTCTACTACAGTAAGTAAATATTGTTTAATACTCTGCAAGTCCTCATTGCTTTCACATGCAGGAAAACATGAACATATTTTTAGAGAGAATTGTCATCAATTGTTGTGAAAGCATATGTATTTCTTTAAGAACTTTTCAAAAGACAACTAAGAAAGGAGTAGTTTAACGTCACTTGCTTGTGGTAGATAATTTTTTACACTGCAATGTAGTTCAACAAATTCAAAATTAATGTTTTACTTAATGAGTGGAGACAAAAACCATTTCCTGGAACAGCCGCAGCTGGTTTCTGATTGAAGAAGTGATTGTGGTGTATTTCCATCCATATAAAGCCCAATGCCATATAAAATCAGTGAATGTGCTGACTAGCGGCTAAAAGTAATACTTTTTCACTGTTGACTTGTCGAACAACATTTTCGCCTTTGATGAACCTCATTTCCCACTCGGTGATTACATCAGCAAACAAAATTGTGGTA
This sequence comes from Sarcophaga carnaria, assembly GCA_958299815.1. Classification (NCBI taxonomy): domain Eukaryota; kingdom Metazoa; phylum Arthropoda; class Insecta; order Diptera; family Sarcophagidae; genus Sarcophaga; species Sarcophaga carnaria. The sequence goes on from OY283151.1 coordinate 32,427,122, forward strand.
TATTGGTATCGTAGAACCTAAAAGTGATTTTGAACCAATGTATCCGTAAAAAGTGACTATTCGGTTGGTAGGTGTCATTCTGCTGCATTTTTCTTAACTGAATCCGAAATAAGCCATCAGCAGCTTTCAACTTTTTTGGTCTACAGATTATAGTTGTGAACTGAACTGTATGTGTGTTCAAAAAGGATGTGCCATGTGTCGATTTAGGTTTAATTGCACGAGTAACTTTCAGAAGGAGTAATATCAAGTGCTGGCGACGTCTGTTTGCTCCCAAAATCAGGTTGAGTCAAAAGCTGAGTCAAAGGCCACATCTACTTGGTAGAGAGATACAAATTTCAAGTTTAACACAGGGTTTTTGAAATTCGATTTATAATAGATATATAGATAAACTACTACTTTTGTTATCACTTGGACCTTAATAATGTTGGTAGAATTTTCATGAAACGAATTCTTAGAATACATATTCAAAAACACTTTTTTTTAAGGACAAAGTCTTGCTTAAGTTGAAGTGAAAAATATGCTTTTTCTACACACAAAGATTTTAGGTTCTAAGCTACATACACACATACATACATATATTCATAATTGATCACTACAAACCTTCGGTCAAGATTACGACCTAGCTTCTCACACCACCCATGTTGTGTTAATTTTATCCACAACTGGTGGGACCTACAGTTTAAAGGCAACTACGAATGACATGGAAATTTTATTTTACACTTTGAATTTTTGCCAGAAATTTGCTGAGAGGAAGTCCACGAAGAAGAGCCGCCTGGCTTGGGGTTTAAACCGCAGCCTGACGTCTAATAAGTCAACAGGCTATCTACTATACTACAGAGATTTCTAAGCAATGATTTACTCCTGATGCGAAAGGCTATTCAATAGAAGCAAATATTAGATATCATTGCATTGAATATCCTAAATTCTATGCACGTGTAGATAATTTACCTATACATGCACAGCGATACCAGGTTAAATGTACAATTGATTGCGTGCATTCATGCAATTTACATATCAATTGCAATTTGATATTGAATCTACAAGTGTGTACAAATATTATAGAATTTTATTATTGCTGTTGTTGGAATTTTTTATTTGAATATGTAGCACGAATACATATGAAATTAATGTATGTATTTGTAAACAAATCTGAATTTACTTATATAACGTATATAATGATGTGTGTTGATGAGTAGCAACAGCTGAAAGCGATGCTGTTCTTACTTCCATTAGGTCTTCTCATTCAATCGTTTTGGCATGAAATCATTCATTCAATGAAAATTGTTTTTCGAAATAATTTGTTTAAAATGAAAATTTAAAGTGATGATGTTGTACAATTAAATAAATCATCACATTTACTTTGGAAATTAGACAAAAAAAAAAGAAATACATTGATCAGATTCTATATAAATGGCTTGAAAAATAGCAAAAATATGCGAAAACAGAATTTGAATATGAATAACTATTTTCAACTAATATCAGGGAATATTTTAGAAAATCTGTTTCTCATCAAGGTAATTGAATTTCAAAGTCTTTTTGGTAGATTTAGTGATTTATTTACACAAAATAATTTTACGGATTAAATTTAATGAAATGTGATGTCAGACTTTTTATTTTCAAACGCGGAAAAGATTTTGTGTAATATTTCTGTCACAAGTCAGTAATTTTGTTAAATTTGCACATGGTTTTCATATTTCAAATATTAAAAAAGCTGCTGCCATAATATGGCAATTAAATTGCTAATGTAAATGACTAAGCAAACCAGGTTAAAAAATCTGGTGAAAACGAAAAAATTATGTACATTGATTTTGAATATGAGAAATTAGGGGGCTTTACCTCATCCTTGTGGCTATTAACGACGAACAACTTTGCATGAGTTGGACAGTCGGGACACCAATGACATGTGGTTTCAACAGTATGTCTCCACGTTCCACAGAACTCATGTCTCATGGTATTTGAGGGCAGAGTCGTCTTAAGTGGAGGTGATCTGGTGAACTTGCCATCGAGATTGTGGGATTTGACTGCGTTAAAAATTTTTTTGTGGGTTTATATTAAGTCACAACTGTATGCGAATAAGCCAAAAACCACAGTGGTACTCAAAGCCAACATAGCCCTTGTCATCTACAAATTTAGCCTGATTTATGCAACCGAGTCATTGTAAATTGAAAATATCGAAAGCGTTGCGCTTCGAAAAGCCGTGGCATATATTTGAACGATGTTTTGTTCTCGACATTCTATTTAAAGTCGCCGTATTAGGTAGTGTGTCAGCTTATTAGACATGAGAGTAAATGAAATTGCCATGAAAAATTTCTCAAAAATCTGTCGTTCGGAGTCGACTTTAAACTGTATGTCCCTTCATACATGGCGGAAGAACCAAAGGTCGTAATCCAGACTCAAGATTTGGACGAGACGACAGTACAAAACTTAAAAACTTTTTCTTGACTGAAGTGTTGTAATGGCCAATATAGTTAGTAGTAGTAGTGCATGATATAGAGTATCCCACAGCCATTCTTGGTGACTGGCCTCTAATTTCCCTAATTGTTTACAAATTAATTATCTTCTGAATGTTTCTCAAATGCGAAAATAATTTCAAACAAATAATTAGAAATATCAGAAGAGCATAGAACGGCAGAGATTGCATTGATTATAATAAATTGTGTTTAAACTTTCCATTTCCAATTCAATGTCATAGAATCTATAGAATTTCTATTGAAATCAATCATAAACAAATCTGCTACAATAACTACAACAAGTAAATGAATTATTCAAATAAATTTTGCAATTAAACTGATACAAAAAGAAATTAAAAAAAATATAATAACAAAGATACCTGTGGGCTTTATTATTATATTTGAAATTGAATCGAAAAAGCGAATTAATGATTCAATTTGTATGACTTGTAGGGAAAGAAAAATCGATTGTGATTAAATTATGCCATCAGGGCGTTTTTGCTAATTTTTAATGAAATTATCGAGAAATTTCACTAATCTGTTGAATTTTTTTTTTTTATTTTCAATAAACAATTTGAAGTGAAATAAATTAAAGAAAATATGGAAAAAAGAAAATTGTTTCAATTCTTTTTAGATTTTTATTAATTGAACTGAATTGGATGGGAACTGTGTACTGCTGCAGGTTTTTAATTTCATCAATCAAACCAAGAAAAATGTATACAATTACAAACAAATTTCAACACAACATTGCTTGGTGTAATGCGCTAATGAGCATGTGAAACACTGTCTCTCGTTCCTTACTTAAAAATACGGTTACGTTTTTACCTTTTAGAAACATTTAAAGCATGAGCTCGTAAATTGCAAATAACATAAAAATAAATTTGTGTTTAGTTTTAATTAAAATTCTTTATTATTCGCACAATTCTGTGTGCCACTGTTCACAGCTTTATGTATACAACAGCAATTGCTTTGTTTGTTATTCTTCTGTTTACACCCTTTGCATAAACAATAACAATTACTAGACAATTGTTCGACAGATCTTTGTAACGGAGATCTTCAAACCATGATTACTCTCTTCAAACACACCGCGTCTTCACACAAGACTGACTGAACTTTACTAACTCACACGCCTGCTTTGCCTGGCCTTTTATATAGCAGGGTAAACAGTCTGATGAATGTTCTTGAAGGCGAACGTTCATGACTTCACCTCCTCGAAATCCCTATAAATGTAAACATCGTTGTTTACATTTGTTATTGTAGTATTCTTGGTATATTTTTGTTTACTTGTTTGCCATTTTTTATGCTAGTATTTATTGTTATATTAAGCAGTACGATAATTTGTAAACAGGTTTGTTTACTAGCATTGTTTTGTTTTTGTAGCCTTGTTTATAATTTGAATGTTAAGCGATATAAAAGCAAACATCAATATCTTGATTTTTCATTTTCGTAACAATATAATAAATGTGCTCACATTCAAACATTTCCATAAATGCAGGTGATGGATGGCACTCTCAGGTAGGAGTATGTATGTGTCCTGGCACGAAAAGAGTTTTGCATCCATTGCCGCTACTTCCTGCTTTCTCTTCCTCCCAATAAGTTTTACTTCTGTTGGCAGTAAGTTTCTCATTTGTTGTTGTATAATTACGCTAAAAATGCAATTTACCAAATTACTCTATGTATGTATACGTGACTTTAACAGGATTTCTCTCTCTCTCTCTTTCCTCCATTCTTTGGAAGTTCTTTGTTGCTGTATTTGCTAATTTTATGCTACTTCTGTTGTTGTTTTTATTTTCTAAAGAGCAACTAAAAACAACTCTTCATTATGCGTAAATATGTGCGTGCTGAAGGAGAACATGAGAGGAAAAGTTAAATTTAAACATAATCTTTGTTAGTAAACATGTTAATGTTTATGTTAAATGTGCATGTTAATGCATGCACATGTGTAACATGAAATAAAACTCTGTGTGGAAGAGACGAAAAAAGAAAAACTTGGAAAAACTTTATACATAAAGTTTTCGTTTTTATTATAAATTAAGCAGAGCATAATAGTGAAGGGGGATGGAAACAGTAATGAAGATGCATTGATTATAAATGCTGAATAAATTCATTTACTGTATGTAATTTATGCATGTGGTATATGAGTACATTTTAATCAGTGTTACAAAATAAAGAGTTCTCATTTTCTCTAAATAAAGAATTTTTAACATTTAAATTATATGTATAAGAAAATCTTATGAAGAAAACTATAATAGGATTAAACAATTAAAGTGAAAGGGTTAATTAAATGTGATTTAATAGACAAACTTTTGTCCTGTATTGAGTATACAATAGCTAATGAACCTGTATAGTGAAAATAATTTTTTTAAATTTTGTACTGCCCCCTTATGCTATTGGGAATTGCAAAAAGAAGTTCCTTAATACTCAAATAGGTGGGTTTTGTATGCATATTGTATCGTACTTTGATTAGGACTATTGAAGGTAGGTATACGTTCTCCTGTTCCCTGTATGGAGCACAGGGCCTCAATAAGTTTCGTGAGCAACTGTCTATTTTTTGCCAATGCCCTTAATTCATACATACATACATACTTAATTGGTCATTACAACCCTTCAATCAGGATTACTTGAATTCACTTCAACTTTTTCCAATGTCATTTACTTCGACTTAAAATTGTCTTCATTACGTGCGAGCATCAGGCCCCAGGCCAGACATCAAACAAAATACAAAAAGTATTTCTTCGGCGACTTCCTCTCAGCAGATTTCAGGCAAAACTCTGAGAGTAAATAAAATTGCCACGAAAAGTTTCTCAAAAATCTGTCGTTCGGAATCGACTTTAAACTGTAGGTCCCGCCACTCATGTATAAAGTCGACCCACACAACATAAGTGGTGTGAGAAACTAGGTCGTAATCCTGACTGAAGGGTTGTAATGACCAATTATGTATGTACGTGCGAGCAATCAATTCTTTTTAGATCCCTTGCGGATTCCATTCTATGGCATCATTCCATTCTATGGTATCATCTGATTAACTTCTAAGAAAATGGATGATCAAATACCATTATCGCTTGTTGACCTCGATCCATTAGAGTTGTGTTTGTCTGTTTTTCGCCAGAACCTTTGCTTGAATGTGCGAACGATCTTGCGAAGGCAAACGGTTCTCGAATACTTGTGTCTTTCGCCTATAAGAGGTACCATCTGATTATGTTCTAATAGTATGGATGTTCCAATACCATTTGCGCCTATTGTCCTCGATCTATTAGAGATCGAGATTAGAGAACGATCTTGCGAAGACAAACGGTTCGCCAATATTTGTATCTTTCGCGTATAAGAGGTTGGATTTTATATCTGAATGAAACACTTCAATTCTAGCAAACACGGATAAAAATACACACACGTATATAATTGATCATTACAACCCTTTAGTCTCACACCACTTGTGTTGTGTGTGTTCATTTTACTTACAGTTTAAAGTCTACTCCGAACCACAGATTTTATTTAGTGTCAAAGCCTCTGCCAGAAATATGCTGAGAGGATGTAGCCGACAAAATATTTTATCATATCTTGTTTTTATGTCAGACCTGGGGTTTAAATCGTGGTCTCCCGTTTTATACTACCTACTAGATTACGACGGTACTGATACGGATAAATTTCCAAAGATATCAGAATAGCGTGGTGGCATTTATTTCGTCTGTGCCTGTTACAAATCACTCTTCTGAAGTCACATTGATAGGCAGATTTATCGGATTTCTATTGCTAATTCTCAGCCCTCCTGCTTCCGTCGACAGCGTTATGTTTTTTTTAAATTCTTTTCAAGATGCGATAAGCTATGTATGTGCCTAAGGACATAAACCATCTGATTGGTCGATATTATTTAGACGACCTTACAATCTTCAGATTATCCACTTGCTGTTTTTAGGTTTTTTTTCAAGGATCGCATTCAGTATTACATATATTTAACCTCTTGATTTCGGTTTTACAGTATTCTGTAAACATTTTCCACAACAAAATAAAAATTAAAAATTCGCGGAAACTCTCCCTTTTTCACAAAAACTGTTAAAAATGTTTTAACATGAAATCCCTTCATATATACATATTAAATGCAATACTTATACGAGTAGTACATGTAAATACAAACATTTATACAAAATTTATTTATTCACATGTAACGAAATTTATAAAAATTTTACTGTTTTTTTGATTCCGAAAGTCCAAAAAAGTTATACAAAATATTGCCCTTTAAAGGACGATGGGGAGAGAAAAAAGCGTAAATGAATGCGAAACTAAATTAAGGAAAAACAACATGTTGTTGTGTAAATTGTGGGAAATTGGTATAAAATTTTCCATTTAAAAACCATTTGCAGTTGCAAAACGGATTCATAATGTGTGGGTATAAAAAGAGGGTTAAAATGGAAAACATTACCAAAAAATATGTTTTATTTGTAGTTTTGTTTTTGTGTTTTTAAATTTATTTATACAAAAAACTGTTTATTTGAATATTTATTTGGTTGTTATTGTTGAGGTTTTTATTTCATCTGCAAAAGTGTATGATTGCATGGGTGGGTCAGTAAACGAGTGATGCGAATTTAAATAATAAATCGGAAAATTAAGGCATTCTGTGGATAGTCTAGTTTGATTGTGTGATATGCTACACCTTCCCATCAAGTTTTACTTATTTTTAATACCATGTGATTATCAGGATAGAGGGTATTTAAAAAACAGTTTTTGTATCGAATTAAAGATTACATCCACATTTAGTTCCTATTCCTAGTAACTCTTAAATTAAATTTTTTAAAATTAATTTCTTGCATAATATTATACATTAAAACAGAGAAGCAGACAAGCAGATTTAAAACGTGAATGTTTTTTTAAGCAATTTCTAATACATACATATTCTTTAACTAGGGTTACGTCTGTTAATTTCATCCATAAGTGCCTACAGTGGATTCCGAACAGCAGAGACTATGAGGAAAATTTTCATGGCAATTTTTATTAACTTTCAGAGTTTTTGCCAGAAATCTGCTGAGAGGCAAATCGTATTGAATTATACTCTCGAATATTTGAATTTTTTGTATGTGTTAACAACTCAATTACATGGAATAAAAGTCAAAATGAAAGAAAAAACTGATACTTAATATTTGGCGCAGCATACCACTGTCATCCAATACACGACTGCTGTCCTCGTTTTATAGTCAGTTTTATATGCTTCGCAGCCTTTTTTTCTCTTTTTTATCTACTCTTTACGGACTTCTTTTTATGTTTGTCGAATTATGAATATTTTAATCAGTAAAGAATTTTCCAGGTCAAAAGATTTGTTGATACAGGTCGATCGCTTCCAAGACACTTTGTCCTAAATTTTTCCTTTTATGGGCAGACTTTTGGCCACATACTGTATGTGGCATATTCTCAATCTAACATGCCGCACATAAGTGATGATGCATATTTCCAAACTATTCTTTACCTCCAGCTTAACTGGCGATGGTCATCTTCTTGTACGACAACTTTCAAGTACAAACGCAAAAGATCTTTCCGCTGGAGTATCTTCTCTAATTATTATTAGAAAACTAACAATAATACTCACTCATGGACATTTCAAAATTGATGTAGACGTTTCATTTTAAGGTTGATTTCAGCATAAAGCTCATATAATGCAGGATTCATTCGGTGCCGTCAAAGAAGAAAATACTTTAACAAATCAGCTTCTGTTCGTTCCTCATTATGAGAAACAAATCAGTTTTCATACTTGCACTACGTGTGCTCACTTACTCAGTTGACAATTACAACTCTTTAGATAGGATTACGACCCAGCTTTTGACTGCACTTTCATATGCTGTGTGTGTTAATTTTATAAATAAGTGGCGTGGCCTACAGTTTAAAGTCGACTCCGAATGACAGATTTTTGAAAAACTTTTCATGGCATTTTTATTTTCTCTTAGAGTTTTTGCCAAAAGATAGGACGCCACCGAAGAAGTAGTTTTTCATATTTCGTTTTGAGCGAAATGTCTGAGCCAGAAGTTGAACCATGGCCTCAATACGGCGGACTTCGACTTGCATTAAGGATACACGCTTGTAACTTTCATTTATTTGTAAATGATTTGCAATGAGCTGCTTACTCGTGCTTCTTTTACACGTTCCAATTGCTGTTTTCATTTTGGATTTAATTTCAATATCGTTTTCCCAGTCATCATCAGCAATTGCAGACGATATTTGTAATCCTTTAGATTTTTAAGCTTATTCTCTCTTCAGTTCTTCTTCATCTTCATTTGAGGCATCTTTTAAATTCAAACACTCATATACATATTTCGCTGACTTTAATTTCCGTAGGTAAATGACTAAAAAAATTAGTTTTATTTCATGTTTCTAGTCTTCGAATATATTTACAAGCACATACATAGCCATATACTTATGCTGAATGTAAATGTAAATACATCAGTTTATAGAGACGCATTCTTTTATTTATACGAGTTATTCAGTTGCTAGAATTCCAATTGCTTTCATTTTCTTATTTTTTTTCTATTTTTCTGGCAGTAACAATAGCAACAACAGCCATAATAGCTGCAGCAGCTTTTCTTAATCACGCATTATTTAAAATACAAGGCACGTTTTGACTTAATGATGAACTGACATAAAACGGAGGAGCCAAAGGATATTTGTTGTCGTGTTGGAAAATGACAAATGAATTGTGTGTGTGTGTGTGCGTGTGAATACTACACTATATGTATGTGTATATAAATTCTACCACCATTAAGAAAGTTTCTTCATTCTTTACTATTTCATGATTTTCGAAATTTGTAAGTTTCGCTTGAAATCTGTAAATTACCTTCAGTTTAAAGGGAAATAAAATCGACTCTTTCTGTTTAAGTACATGCAGTTTAAGGGAAAACTTACGAACGGAAATTTTATATTGGGAAACAATTTCAATCATTAATTAAAGTTTTCATTAGTTTTGCCTCTGACTATAGATGTTACTTGCCACTTACTTTCTGTATAGGCTGGGCCATCTATCGGCTTAAATCTGAACCATCATTGGTTATTTTGAATATGTAATTCTATTCTGTTACAAAATTCAGTATATTATCTGAACTGAACATTATAAATCGATTTACGCTTGAGCAACGTTTGGATTTATTAGGCCAACGACAAACTGCAAGATGATGTCGATTTTGCTAAAAAAAAAAAATATCTTTTCGGATAAAGCTCATTTTAATGAACAAAATTGCCATATTTGGGGCTCAGAAAACCCTCACGTGGTCTTACAGAAGCCTTTGAAGCATGGAACCAATTTTTTTGTAACCGCTCTTTCAACAGGATGGTCCTAATTGCCACACCTCTCATGACGGAATCGATTTATTGCGTCAAAAGTTTGGGGGCCGTTTAATTCGCCGAAATGGCGACGTCAATTGGCTGCCAAATAGCTGTGATTGTTGGACTATTTTCTGTAAGGCGCTGTTAAAGAAAACTACTATGCTGACAAACCACAGACAATTAATTGATGATTTGAATATTCGTTATACCATTGCCGAGATATGACTCCATACACTCGAAAAAGAGCACGAAAATTGGTCCCATCGAATGAGGTAATCCGCAACAGTCAATTGAATGAAATAATGTTCCATGTATAATCGGAAAAATTTTACTTCACAACAAAAAAATAAATTCGACAAAATTCTCGGCAGTTTTTGCGTTATTGCATTTTTAAATTTAAACTATTAAATGGCCCACACTTTATGATAACTTTCCATGATATTTTTATATTATTGGGGTTGCGTATGAGTAATTTTAATTACAAAAAATTATGTACACAAATTACTCATACTCACTGTGGACTGTCTTTAACGCGCAGGTATACGTACATATTGCCAAAATTTCATGTTAAAAATTTCAATTTTATTCATTGAAATAATATTCCTTTTCTAACCGGAACAATTGTGTTTCATATCAAAAAACAAATTAATTTGGTAAAATTTCAAACCGTTTTTGTTTTATAGCATTTTTAAATTGAAACTTTTAAATTATACACCTTATATCTTATTATAAATTTTTATAGCAAATTTCAGTTAACAAATATATCTTAAAATTAAGCAGAAAAAAATAAGTGAGCCGAAGGGAGAGAACATTTTCAAGATAATGAAATTTGGTGTTGTTTAAACAAGTGCACGTCAAAAACCATGAATATGAGTGAATAAGTGAAGTGAATAGCAGGCTGAATGACTGAACTTATTAATGACTAAATACCTTAATGACTTCATCAAAAAAAGGAAAGAAAAACGGAATAAATATAACCATGTACTACGCTACGGATAGCTGAAATAAATTCATGGCTATATGGCTGCCTGCTTAACATGTATCTTTGACGTTCAAGTATTTCACATTCGAAAGCTGAAGATTGCGCAAGTATCGAAAAATAATTAATTTCTTATATTAATTACAACAGCAAGTACTTAAACTGATGAGCAATAAAAAAAGTCAAATACTTGGGAAGATGAGGACTTATTATAAAAAAAAATCTTGTTTCCAATTGCCAAATATTAAATGACTGAATGAAACATTGTGTGAAGGCAATGTAAAAATATGTTCAACAGCAAAGTAAAAATAGAATTAACTTTTATCTATAAACATTTATATCCTTTTTCCTTTATTATATGGTTTATTTAGATGCAATGATTTGCTGATCCCTTTCCAGAATGATTATAATATTTATTTGAATGTGTTTTAGAAAAATATATCGTTTGGTTTATGGTTGTTAGATAATAAAATATTTTTATTGTTTTGAACAGCAGCAATTCAGTTTGTTAAATGTCATTTAAATACAATAAATATTGTATTGTAAAGCAAATAAATCTAACGAAACCAAAAAAAAAAAAAAAAAAAGTAAATAGCCCTAGAAATACATACGTAATAGACAGAGTGATCAAACATTTCAAAGGCATTGGAAATATAACAACTAATGTTTCCATACAAAAATTGAATATTAAATAGGAAAAAAACTATGGGGTGGGTGATTTAAAAGTTTAAAAAAGTCAGTCCACAGTGAGTATGAGTGTTGTGCGTACATAATTTTTTGTAATTAAAATTACTCATACGTACCCACAATAATAACAATTATCATGGGAAGATATCATAAAGGGTGGGCCATTTAAAAGCTTAAACTTAAAAATGCAATAAAAAAACACGACTTGAAAATTTGCCAAATTTATCATTTTGTTGTGAAGTATAATTGTTTCGGTTAGAAACTGTGAGGCGGCCTCACAGTACCTCATTCGATCGGAACAATTTTCGTGCGCTGATATTATAAATGTTGGCCTCCAAATGCTCAATTGTCTCTGGTTTGTCGGCATAACACTTTTCTTTAACGGCGTTCCACAGAAAACAGTCTAATGGTGTCAAATCGCAGCATCTTGGCATCCCCATTTCGGCTAATTTAACGGCCATCAAATGTTTGACACAATAAAACGCTTCTGGCATGAGATGTGTGGTAAGAAGCACTAGCCGCCTAAAACTTCGTTCACATTAATACCATGAAGAACAGGTACAAAAAAAATTGGTTATTTGGATAAAATTGAGCTTCATCCGAAAAAATTTTTTTTTGGGAAAATCGACTTCAGCGTGCAGTTTCTCGTTGGTCCAATAAATCCCATCGTAGCTCAAGCGTAAATCAATTCATTACGTTCATATACTGAATTTGTGGCAGAATAGAAAGATATAAGTTAAAATTTGGTTAAAATTTAAACTGATAGATGGCCCACCCTGCATATTTATAATTAGAAGTCATCCTAGTCAAGTAGCTAGTCTGTTGGCTTATTAGAAATGAGGCCACGACTTAAACCCCAGGTCAGATTTTTCCAACAAAAAGAAATATGAAGAAATATTTCCTCGACGACTTGCAGAATTCTGACAAAAACTCTGAGAGTAAAAAAGCAATTACTATGAAAAGCTTCTTAAAAATATGTGTCTTTCGAAGTAGACTTTAAATCAACACACCAAAAGTTGTTTGCAAAGCTAGGTTGTAAACCAGAGTAAAGGGTTGTAATGAATATTATGTGTGCGCTTTTAGTTCATAAAATTTTTGTCTTTTACAATTTTTCCCCAAAACTTCCAATTTCAAAACGAATTTAGTTTTTTATGGCGCTTTAACTTTATAGTACATGTGTTAATTTGCCAAAATCATTTAATGCCTAAAGCGGTAACCGTTTTTAAATGAAGGAGACAAAAAAACGATACCAATTTGTCACAACTCATTATATTGAAAAACAAATTTTGCGTTCTTTTCTAAAAAGTATTTCTGAAAACTTGTTGGTCTTCTTTACCAAATTTGTAACCTTTTTTCGGTTTTCTTTCTTTTCTGTCGTTTTTTGCTTTGTTTGTATTTTTACTAGAAAATGGAAAATGAGAAAGAAATCTTAATAAAATTTATATAAAAAAATGCCAATGGCTGGCTGTAGAAAATTGAGTGTCAATATATAACGAACGATAAACGATAAACAACTTACGATTATCTCTGCATTGCTAAAAGGCATGAAACAATTTTTATTTCAAAGTACAATGGAAAAAATGTTGAATATTTATAAAATATTAAAAATAAATAAAAAGAAGAAAAAGAAGAATATCGAATACATATACAAACTACAACTGGTTAAAATCTAAAGCTTGGAGCTGCTTCGTTAACCATTTCTTACTTCTCCTGCAACATCTACTGCTATCCATATGATAGAAAATAGTTCCAGTTTTAGTTCCAAAGCCTTTAGGGTCGAAACACAATTCATGTCTTTATTAAATTTATTGTTATTTTTTCTTTCGGTATTGTTTTCTTTTCTTTTTTTTCACTTTATTTTCGATTATTTTTCTTTTTGTTTATGTTGTTGCTATTATTTGAGTATTTTTGTATCAAAAAGAGAAGAAGAAATAAAGGAGTATTGCAAAATCGATTTAAAGAGAATCTTAGAAAAGTGCAAAAAAAGTGGGAAGAAAAGGACTTCATTCAACTGATAAAACAAATTTACTTTTGAAATGAGACACACTTAACCCTTTTATTACATGACAAAAATATTAAGAGGAATGGATACAAGGGAATATCTTTTGTTTGCTGAGATCTTTAGCTGAAAGGTGATGATACTATAGTCTTCAATAAATTCCTCATTCCTCATTAATTATATGGCAAAAATTGTTAAAGAATTTAAATTCAAGCATTTAAAAGAAAAGCTGTCTGTATATGGTTCATTCACGTTTGTCAGAAAAACGATCAGGTAAACCTTTGACTACATAACAATGGTGATAGCAAAGCGAAAAAATTTAAATAAATTTCACAACATTGTCTTTACATTACTAACCATTTGGTATTAAGGTATTTGACGTTGTGGGATGTGCCAGACATTAAAAAAAATAAAAAAATGGATGTAAAAGACTACAAGATTATTGTGAAGGATACTTTTCCATGGCATAATAGCTAACAGCAGTAATTAAGAGCATTACACTATTTACAGTACATATATGGACCGAATTTATGTAGCCTGAGTTACACAAATATCATGGCAGTACTATATTTTGCCTATTTTATATCATGCCTAAATTTAAGTACAGCAAAGTGTGTCACATATCTTGAAGTCGCCAAAGTCTAGTAGGTAGTGTGCTGGCTTATTGGCTACGGTTCAAATCCCAGATCAGGTATCTCCAACAAAAAGGGTGTATGAAAAATTTTTTTTCTGCGACGTCCTCTCGGCAGATTTCTGGTAAAAACTCTGAGAGTAAATAAAATTGGCATGAAAAGTTTTTTAAAAAATCTGTCGTACGAAATCGGCTTTAAACTCATGTCTAAAATAAGCACATTCAACATAAGCGGTGTGTGAAGCTAGGCCGCAATCCGGCCACGATTTCGCGCGATCAAAAGCATCCGAAGTTTTTAATTTTCCAAAACTCTGGTGCATAAATCAGGTTGACGATGATAACCGTTTCTGGTTACTGGCTTGTTCGTAGACATCTGAAATCCCACAAGAAAAATTCTTTCGGTCTGTCTATCTCCATATAAGATAGTCATGTCATGCCTAATATTCAATCTGGCATGAACTGCGTGTTAAGCAATACACATGTCGTTGGTGTCCAGATCATCCAACTCAGGCCAAAAGATGTTAGTAATCGGTTCATAATAATTTATATAGGAATGAACCTCAGAGCACAAGATTATCTTTCAATGAAAACTAGGCTCAATTGCCGACTAATCAAGAGCCCATTCAGTGAACACACGTTAGTTAACTATGGTCGTATACTTTCACTCGTATTATGTACGGATGCAACTCCATGATACAACTCAAAACTCTTAGATTCTCATGCAAACTGTCACGGAAAGCTTGAATGTTATCGAAAGATCTGGTGTCTTATCGAAGGACGGACGTTATTCGATAGCTTACTGAACCATTAGAATCGGAACTATTCACCACATTATGAAAAATATTCACGGTAGGGTGTAACGCGAGTGGGACGTTGCCCAAATAGAATACACATTTAATTATTCGCACGTGTTATTGAGTATACGTAAACTCAAATAATTTAAATACATTTTTGCTTAAATATTGTTTAAAAGATTTCTGAAATAATCGTCTTTAAATGTCTTTATCTTTCGTAGTGGATTTAAATACGTGAATAAAAAAATAAGAAGTAAAGTAAGTACAGTATCGATAACTTTATTATGCCAATTAAACGAAAGTTAAGTTGTTCATTGAAAAACAGGCTATGTAAACAATGTAATACAAACGGAAATACTTGTCTATGAACAACAAACGATGTGAACAACAACGGAAAAAGTTAGGTTTTATAATATGCTTGTGATTGCAAAGCCTTATAAGGAAAACAAGAAAAAGAAAAACAATAAACTGAGAAAACCAATTTTCATATAAAATGAATATGTATATAGGCATGGTATGTATAACTATGTATGTTTGTGTGTGTTTATTTGTTTTTATTTTTATATGTAAATGGATATTAAAACAAGTAATAATTTAAAAAACAAGAAATGAAGAAAATAAAAACAAGAATCTTAAAAAAGTAGGAAAAATTGAAACAAATAAATAAACAAGTAACACAGAGAGATATACGAGTGTATTACAATGAGATAAAAAAAACTGTAAACAAAAAAATGCAAAAGGAAAATAAATAATCATAAATTTTATATTTCAATTAATGTTTACAATTTTTATTATAACAACAACGATACAACAACAATGATACTAACAATTGGTAAAAAGTAAAACAATAATAAACTGAGAACAGAAAAGAAACCCATGCTATTTCTATTATTCTATTTCACTTCTTTTCAACACCATTTCTGTTATCAATATTTTGTTTATTTGTGTAAATACACACACAAGCGAGACAGTGTGTGAGGAGGAGAGATATGTATACACGCATACTTATAAAGATAAACAGAAATATGTATATGCAAAGAAATTTAAATACACAAATCCATGCAAATAATATGGCATGATACCATATCGAGAGTCTATTATATAAGCAACTAACATGAGTATTAAAATGGACATTTTTCTTTGGGTCTCTATGTCTTATAAGATAAGAAAACTTTTCCGTGTTTTAATACAATGTCTCTGATTTAAAATCTGCACGTACTAAATTTAGTTTCAATAACTACAACAGAGTACGGTATTCTAGCAAAGAATTTAATCTTTCACAGTACACCCAATAGAGGAACTGCAAAGCAATATTTGTTACAAGATTCTGCACAGAATAAAGAGGCCGGTTTTCATTCTAGCAAATCTGGCGTTACTTTTATCAACATAATCACAAAACAAACAATTGAGGTTGCAATATTCCTTATATCTGATATCCGCTAACTTTGAAAGGGCGTTCGACACCCTGAACTATACTATCATATGGAAGGCAATTCGCTGTTGAGGAATACCAAAGCGAATAATGTCAATAATTGTGCCTCTGTATAGAGATGAAGCCGCCGTATTCTAGTAGGTGGTGTGTTAGCCACGGTTCAACACAGATCAACGTAACCTCTCCAACGAAACGAAATATGAAAAATATTTCTTCGGCGTTCTTTCTTGCCGTGAAAAGTTTCTCCGCAATCGGTCGTTCGGAGTCCTGTTACTCTTGTATAAAATTAACACAATCAACATAAGTGGTGTGATGAGAAGCTAGATCGTAATGCTGGCTGAAGGGTTGTAAGAAATTCAATGTGTCTTGTTGAGCACGAGGATGATGAGCACGATCTTCTTTATATCTGATATTCGCTGACTTTGAAAAGGCTTTCGACACTTTAAACTATACTAAACTATATGGTATGCACATCGCTGTAGATGAATACCAGAGCGAGATATATCAATAATTGGTTCTCTGTATAAAGAGACCCCGTAGAGCAGTCTCCGTTCAAGCTGCTCATTATCGCAATGGCTTTTCAACGTGGTCATGGGAGCATTATTGTGAAAATTACATCAAGTGCAAGTGCCTTAAACTGTCCATTATATGACAGTCTTGAAGATGATTTAGACTATGCGGATGACATATTATACAACTTCAGTAATAACCAGTCAAAACTAAGCAAATTGAAATTGAAAGAATGGCGGTAGGCAGTCGAAACTGAGCAACATTGGAATTTGAAATGTTACTGAAATGTTAAAACCAAAACGATGTAATTTAGCACGGGAAATACAAATAATTTCACATTGCAGCATATTGAATACTTTGGGATATTTTTTAAACGAAATGCATTATTACAATGAACGAGTGGATCTAGAGAGATCAAGCCCATCTACAGCTTTAAAAACTCCTGACACATTTTGGAGGTCACTAACTGGAATATTTTTAGCAATTGTATGCTGCCAGTTGTCATGTACGGATGGGAATAATAACGTGCAGTTCGCTGTGATCCCAGGAGAATGCAGTGTACGTAAACTGACCAAACACCATCAGCAACATTCAAGTGAAATCTCAACGCAGACCCCTGTTTGACACTAACAGGACTACAATAGACTCGAATCATAAGTACAAACATCGTATAGTGCCGGAGTCATATTTAACACCAATAGCTGGATATAGTGTACTTGTAGCCGTTAGAAAGAAATAGAGCTCAATTGTTGAAGCTTTAAGCTCTTCTAAGTTTCATTTTCAATAATGTTTTTTCCACTTTGTTACAAATTTTTTTTTTTTTTTTGGTTGCTTAAGAGTGCCTGAATCATACCTGCCATCAACGGCTGAAATACTAGACTAGCAGCGGTTAGAAGGAAATGGAGGTCAATTTGTAGAGTTTCATTTGTCTTAATTTTTTCTCCTTTGTTTCTATTTTTTTTTTGTTCGTGTCGCATATCTGTTTTATAATTTTTCTAAGTATACTCTTGCATCCTATACTTTAACCAATTTCTGTAGAAATTTAATAAAATTATAATTAGAATAATTGAGAACTCAGTTGTGTTTACCTAAACCTCTAAAGTACCTTTATTAACTTTTCTAATAAGCATAAACCTTCTCCTTCTAAACCTTCATTTAGTTATAATCCTTTTGGTGTTTACAAGCTGAATTAATGGCTGGACATACCGAATATTACGTTGTATGTATAACTTAATAATACATTTACTAGGATTTTCTACTCTGCCACAGTGAAATTCAAAGTATTGCCTTTTGCTTTTGTTGTTCGACCATGACTTTTGGGTATTTAAACAATTCTATGGAGAATGAAACTGAGTATTTTCCATTGTTTTGCGGCTCATTATATGTCTTGTTATTAAACGCATATAAAATATTGAAGGGTTTTTTCTATTTACCAACCGTAATTTAGAGACAGAGATAAGGGTGTGAATTTTAGTTTTTCTGCGATTATTTGGCAACAATTCTCATGTGGTTTAAAGTTGCAAATAATTTCAGGAAATATTTTAAGTATTTGGATAAGTTGGTTATACTCTCACCTCCCATTTGTTGATTAATATGCTGGCCATATCATTTACTTTAAGGCGTTGTAGTAAAGCATTTGGGATTTGACACGTGTTGCCATATTGAAGTGCCTTCTATTGGTTCATTATGGGAGATTAACTTCTCTAAGAAGAACAAAAAGCGAAAAATTTATTTCCTTTCATTCCTCTTTTTTTTTAGAAAATTTTAAAATTTTAATGAGTCTCAGTTGTTTGCTTGAAAACTCTTGCTAATACATTTCAAATTAAGTTAAAAATTTTTCTTGTTTTTCTCCCACATTTTTTGCACTCTTAAATTACAAACTTTACCCTCTGTTTTATTGGAAAATAGAAAAAATATATTCTTGTTTTTTTTTATGGACAATAAAGAAAACTGAAAAATAATTGGAAAGGATAGTAGGAAAAAATTTAAAACGATACATATGGAGATTGATATCATGTTAGGAAACATATTCTGACCCTTTTACTTATTCATTTTTTTTTCTTCTTTTAAACCTGAAATGTAAAAATTTTTTCGTATGACTTTTTGTTACTTTTTGTTACTTTGTGTTCTAGTTTTTCTTGTTTTCATATTGCCTTATCAGTAGGCCTTCTTGTTTCTTTCTCTACAATGCAGTACGATACACGCACTGTAAAGTATTTTTAAGACTACAAATGGGAAATAGTTTAGTTTTCACATACATACATACATAATTAGTCATTACAATCCTTCAGTCAGGATTACGACCTAGCTTCTCAACGCACTTATGTTGTGTGTGTTAATTTTATACATTCGTGGAGAGACCTACAGTCGAGTCCGAACGACAGATTTTTGAGAAACTCTTCATGACAATTTTATTTTCCAGAAATCTTCTGAGAGGAAGTCGCCGCAAAATATTTTTTCATATTTCGTTTCGTTGGAGATGTCCGACCTGGGACTTGACAACACACTAGCTACTAGACTATAGCGACTAGTATCCACTCAAATGTTTTAAGGGATGTTATTTTAGGTGATTTTCAATTTTCTTTTGTTTTAAAATTTTCTTTTATTCTTAACTTAACATTCCCATTTGGAACATCCACACATTACTGGCTGCAATTTTCTCATTGATTTAATCAGTTTAGGCAGTTGTTGTCGTCATAGGCTACTAGGTTGTGGCTTATTAGTGAGGCTACGGTTCAAACCTCAGGCCAGACATCTCCAACGAAACGAAATATGAAAAAATATTTCTTCGGCGACTTCCATTCAGAAGATTTCTGGCAAAAACTCCGAGACTAAATAAAATTGCCATGAAAAAATCTGTCGTTCGTCGACTTTAAACTGTTGGTTCTGGCACTCATGTTTACAATCATCAAACACAACACAAGTGGTGTGAGAAGCTCGGTCCTAATCCTAAATGAAAGGTTGTATATGCTGAATAAAGTCTGACATTAGCAAAAATAAGTTGAGTTCTACAGTGGATTTTTACTCTCTTGAAGCTCAAAACTTATGGGCAGTGAAGGTATAACAGCTGGAGAAAGCAAATTAGTTCTCAGACGAAATTACTTTTCTCCGCATCACTTCTCGCTCAACTACCAGTTTCGTTGGAAAAAGTTGACTTAAAAACGACATGTAATTTAAGATTACTGGTAGCATGCCACAGAGAATAATTAAAGTCTACACTTGAATCAAGACCTTCGAAATAATCTCTAAGAGATGATGTCCTTTGAAGTTCAAGGAATGCTCTTAGCAGTCCTTTGTAAAGAACTTTTTGTTGTTACTCTCTACGAACATTTCTTTTAATTTAAAGCAATCTGTTTACGTCAACAAAGAAATCTGTCTTAAACCTGGCCTAAAGACGAAACAAAATTACGCACTGAGCGGCCTTCTTAAGATAAAATGAGAAAAGATATAGGAAAATTAATAAATGTTAACGTGCTAAAGAAGACGAAATCCGATCCAATTAAGAAGAAAGAAAAATACGTTTAATAATACCCATGTTTGTGTTTGATATATTATATAGATGTGAAACTGTAAGAATAATAGGTGAGTTAACTGATGACAAATCCGCAGAAGCTTTTTTCACATACGTCTTTTATAACTTCAAAATCAATAACATTTGGAACCTTCTGCTTATATGTAGGGCAGTAAGTTGATTATCCAGTTGCAACGACGTTTAAACTCATCTTAGATATTTTTTGAAATAGCATACAACCTCCAGGTGTAATAAGCCGACATTCCCAAAAGGTATGATTGGCGTTGTGATCTCCAGCCATCCGTTTTTAATTGTAGCAATAAAATATTAAATATTTTCATACTAAATAACCCCACCCAATGCTGTTGTTCACTGTAAAATGCATTCTACTGTAATATAAATTGGAAAAAAGGCGGCTTATGCTTATACGAGCAGAAGCTGTAGTAATATTTCTCACTTTTGACATACAAAAAATGTCATACAAATTTAATTTTATGGTTAGAAAATTTGTATACGATATACATACGAATTTACAGTTTTGTTCCCTTCATCACAGAAACAAAAAAAAATTAAACAAAAAACTTTATATATGACATATGTTCTCAGTATTATATACACACTATGTATTGAATATTGCAACAACTTTTTTTCTTTTCATTTATAAATGAAAGTGTCAAAATGGTCCAAAGCAATCATACATCAATTTTGAAAAAAATTTCAAACAACACAAAAAGCTTCTATATTCATATGAAAGTGTCAAAATAAAACCTAAAGTTTTAAAACTATTGACAAAATACATACTTTTACTAGGAAAATTATATCAAATAATTGCCAAAATATTAAAATTTTTTTGGGTTTAGAACAGGACAATAAAGTGGATTATTTTTGAATATAAAATTTTTTGACATTTTTGCAGGTATTTGTTGCTTTTTTATGAATTCTCTTCATTAGAAATTGTTAAAATTTCTTTATTTTTATTAGATTTTAAATAATTTTTATTAAAATCATGTAGAATGTAATGAAATACCCTTCACTTATAAGACTAATTGTGTTATACTTCAGTTTGAATATTTTTTAATATTTCTTCGTCCAAATACTTTTCTTTTAGATTTTATTTCAAATCAAATTTTTAAAAATATTGCATTTTATTCTGTCAGCTCAAACGAAACGAAATATGAATAAATAATATTTTTCGGGGCCTACCTCTCACCAGATTTCTAGCAAAAACTGTGAGAGTAAATGAAAAAATTGCCATGAAAGAGTCTCTTAAAAATCTGTCGTCCAGAATGGTCTTTAAACTGTAGCTCTGCCACTCATGTATAGAATTAGAACAGACAACATAAATGATGTAAGAAATTAAGTCGTAATACTGTCCAAAGGGTTGTAGTGAGCAATTACTTATGTATGTATGTTTTTCTTTCGTTTTTTTTTTTCGTCTTGGGCCGGAGGTTGGAATCTTAGAAAGATCCTTTTATTCCAACAAAAGAGTGAACGATTCACCATCACTGGCGCCTACGTACTAAACCCACCCCTTCATTTTTCAACCACTCTCCCCCCGCGGGACTGCCGTAAGGTATTACTTCGCGGAGGGCTGGTTTGCTTTAAAGCTTTATCACACTAAATCAAATTTCGTCTCCATTTCTCCAACCTTCGGAGTTGTAGCATGACTTTAGCCATTCCCTGGCTGTATCGGCTCCATAGAATCCTATAATTTAACACCTCTTCCATAAGCCGATTTGATCCAAAACTCGTTTCCCCGGGCCATCTAAATCTCGGGCAGCATGTTAGAATATGCTCCGCATCTTCCGCTTCATCTATGCAGTTTGGGCATATAGGGGAAGTATCATGTGCAGGTACTTCCTGAAGCATCCATAACGATTTAGGAACTGGATCACGTAGCAGTTCAGTTCTCAATGTTTGTTCTCCATCTAATTGATTACATCAGGGACAAGGCGAAATGTCCATCTACCCTTCAAACTGTTCTCCTATAGTGACCACCATTTGTGCGAGGAAGTCCTTCGTTCCTCCGTTTTTATACCAGCTGTTTGTCAGGATACTCGAGAAAGCGAAAATATATCCGCCTCATCTCATCCGCCAATATGTCTCTCTGGTCTTCAATACCAGCACCGCTTCAACAGACACTGCCACTAAAGCAATTCTCGAGAAAATAAAAATTACGAAGATTTTTAAGTTCTTAGAGCAAAAATTTTTAAATAAAATTTGTCTCACTCTAGCCCTCTTTCCTTTCTGCAATAACTATCTTGCTGTTATACCAAAACATTGTACTGCATGAGTAGGAGTCGTTCCCTGAGTGCTGGTCCTAAAAAATTGCCTTAAACCTGGATTGAGTAGATTCTTAGCCTTTCTTTATCTTTGCTTTCATTGAGAATACTTTTCCAAACATCAGTCACCAACTTCACATAAGGGCTGTATCAACGATGTGGAATCTTCCATCCTTACAATATTGCCTAGAATTCCCACATGATCTGGGACCCAGCAGTGGATAATCTCATTTTCCCTACCTAGACGATTCAGTTTCTCACACCAGTAAGTAGCACACAGCTTAATGTTTAAAAAACTTACTTGGTCAAAAAAAATATTCTTTTTGCTGATTTGAATTTTACATTTGCTTTTTTAGGATAATTTTAGTTTTTTTTGTATTCTTAAAAGCAAACAATTTCATGTCTATAGATTTAGGAAAATCAAATACAAATTCTTATATTTTTAAGGCATAATCTTGAAATTTAATCAAAAATTTTATAACAAATTTCTGTGTGTATATTTGTATTTGCTAATTCATGGCCCTAAAATATTTTAATATTTTTATTGTAAAAATATTTACAATTTCTCTTTAAATAGCAGTTTATTATTATTTCCTTTTCAAAAGGAAAAGAAATAATATTTTTTAGTAAAACAACAATTGAAAGGAATCCAATCTACAATGATCTTAAGGCAGAAAATATATTGAAAATGTTATTGAAATTGAGGATATTTCTTAAAGTATTACCAATTAAATTATCTATATTAATATTAATTTGATGGTGTAAATGTGTAGCAAGAGAAGAGGTTTTTTAAAGAGGCAGCAATCAAAAGCGAAGATTCGATCGAGAAAGTAGGACATACATTAATATATACATGACAAACCTTCAGCTAGGATTACGTCCTAGTTTCTTACACCACTTAAGTTGTGTGTGTCAATTTTGTATATCAGTGGCGGAACATATGGTTTAAATGTCAATTCCGACCGACAGATACTTTCAGAAACTTTGTCATGGAAATTTTATTTACTCACAGAGTTTTTGGCAGAAATCAGTTGAGAACAAGTCGTCGAAGAATTTTTTTTCATATTTCGTTTTTGTTTGAGATGTCTGTCCTGCAATTTGAACCGTGGTCTCAGGTCTAATAAGTCAAAATACTACTTACTAGAGTACTGCGCACATAAACACCAAAATCGAAAGTGTGAAAAAATGGCCTCAAGCACAACAAAGACCCTGGCATTGATAATACATTACTTGAATTGCTTTAAACAGATATCACGGTAAGTGCATAACTCATACGCCCCAATAAAAATATAATTTGAACTGAAAAGCGCACGTATGCAACCTGCCGTATTGTATACGGGCATATAACATGTGTACCATTAAGTATAAATATGAGAGTCCGTTAACGCTATCCATTAACGCCTTTGCTATTCAATATAATCATTGACAGCATTATTGAAAAATTTACATTATGTACAAAAGGTTTAAATTGGCTTTTAAATAAACGTCTACATGATCTAAGCTATACGGCGACATATCTCACAACTTCAGCGAGCTGCAATAGAAACTAAGAACTACGTAACGCGGAAAACAGCCAACAGCCTGACATTGCGACAGCGGCAGTTTCAACATGTCCGGTGGTTTGCAAACTGAGGAGCATGATTGCAGTATTAGCATGAGGCCTCGGTTCAAACTACAGCTCAGACATTTTCAGCAAAAGTGTAAATAAAAATTGCCATAAAAAGTTTCTCAAAAAAAAATCTGTCTTTCGGAATCGACTTAAAATTGTAGGTACCGTCCCTCATGTATAAAAAATTAACGCACACAACATAAGTGGTGTGAGAAGCTAGGTCCTAATCCAGACTGAAGAGTTGTATGTATGTATGCCATACATACAGCATTACAGCATACGGTAGTGCTTCAACAGGATCAGACAAGCTTTAGGCCGACTACACCCAGTGTAGCAAATTCTAACGCAAGTAGCTGTGTGAAGTCAGTTATGTAGGGTGGTTGCTAATCGCGAAATCTAGCTTTTTGTGTCACAGTTTGACATTTGTTATGTTGGCTTTGGAAACTGATATGGTTGGTGGCTTATTCTCACACACTTGCGACACTTTAAACCTCTATAAAAAAGTCTAAAGGCACTGTCCTGTTGAAACCATATGCTTTTGGCGTTCATATTATTCAATTTAAACCAAACGAAGTTGAGAATCATCAACCAGTTGTACACGATATTGACAACAGACTAGAATATCTGGTGGCAATCTAACCCCCAACCCTTACGCTAATAGTCTAGCACACTATCCCCTAGACTACCAGGTCACTCAGAATGGCTTCTTATTTTAAAAATTTTTCTTTCTTTCACATAAAATTTGAATTCCGGCTTTCTAATTTCACTGCTCAAGTAAATCCAGTAGTTGATTGTATCGGGTATGGAATTAATTTTTTTCTTTTATGACTGTGGTGGAGAGTTTATTTTAGCCATAAACTTTTTATGTTTTTTTTTTTTCAACAAAAGCAAATGGAAGAGCAGTGAAATTTATTGATTTCCTGTTTTATGTTTTATTTCAACATAAAATCTATTTAATGCAGCATATTCCAAGGAAAACCAAAATAGAATCGAACCAATACCATGACAGGCAATAACACCTCCTGTTTCTGTTTTATAAAAAATTTACTGTGATAGTGTGTAAATTGATATTTGGCTGCTTGACTGCTTTCACCAAAGGAAACATGAAAAAGAAGTTTTTGGCCATAAGGCTACGCTCATTCAGCTTTGATTATTTTCCTTTTTCTTTTATAGTCTTTTTTTCTTTTTGATCATTTTCAATTTAAACATAATTTACGCGTTTACAATATATTTTTAGTCTGGTTTATTTGCAGCCAACAACAATATTCACTTGAATGCGAACCAAAGATTTCAATCTAACTTCGAATTATTGAATGCCTTGCAGCAATATTTTCAAAAATTATTTGAATATTGTGTTGATTATGGTGTAAAAACGAAAATTGACGGAACATTAAGCAAGCCATTGGACCTTAATTTCAAGATGATTATGCCCTTTCTTCCATGTTTACAGTTTGTTTAGTTAAAAAGAAATAAAAATAGAAGAAATATAGAGTAACTCGCACTATAAGCAATGAAAAGGAAAAAAAAGAAATTGAATCGTAAAATATTATACCCAAGAAATTTCAAAGCGAAGGTCTGGGTAATTGATGTTCGTATAGAATTAACACTGTAGCAAATCAATCGTCACTGGGCTTAAGCTTCATTGCGTTTCGATTAGAATTTTTCTTTTTCTTTGATGTTGTTTTTTTATGAAAGGACAGGGTATTTAATTTTTATTTTTTGTTTGTTTAAAGACGAAAAATAAATGGAAAAAGAATCGCTAAAAAGGCAAAACAAAATGGAATATTATGAGTTGTAAGCAATCAAAAGTAAAATCAAAAGCCTTTTTTAAGTAATAAAGAAAGGAACCCTTTAAAAGGTTAAATTTTAAAAGTGCAATGAAACAACAACAATCAATTCTCTCCGGCATATCGGCATAGCACATCTATTTATCAGCTCCGCACAGAAATTAGTCCAACGGTGCTATATTTCGGCATCTTGGCGGGCAATTGACATCTTCAATCCGGCTAATTAGACGGCCATCAAACGTTTGATGCAATAATTCATTTGTGGCATGAGTTGTGTGACAAGTTACACCATCCTGCTGAAACCAAACATCGCACTATGTGGCATTTTGCCTGAAAACATGGCCAAAATTAATAGAAGTGTTTTATGAGTTAATGGCTGGAATTTTTTGATAGTCTTAGCGATAATTAGGATGGACCCAACTGATTTTGGTTCAAATCGGTCCGTGATTTCGCCTAGCCCCCATACAAATTCCCCTTGAAATTGCACTTATTTACACATAACTATGGTAATTATGCAACAATCATCATAAAATTTAGCATGGATCAGTTCTGTATACCAGGAAATCATGGTGTAAAGTTTGGTGAAAATCGGATCACATTTGACCCTGCTCCCCATATAAAGTCCCCTTTAGAAATTCACGTGTGCGCTTAGAAATGGCTTAAAAACATCTGTATCGCGATGAAATTCGGTACGAACGTGTATTTTGTAAATCTAAATCATATTACCAAATTTTTTTATGGTCGGTCAATAACTGCCCCTTGGTCCAAAATAGGGCCCCTTAAGAAAATATGTTTAGCAATTATAATTGGCTTAAAAATGTTATTACCTCGATGAAATTCGACATAAACATGTTTAATATGAATGTGAATCATTTATGATCATGATTATGGGCCACATACGGCCCATTAAGAAAATCTAACATACATCTCATATTGTTATAATAGTCGATATAATACATATGTAATTAAGTTTTTAAACTTCTATGATAATTAATATTTATTCATAATATTTATTTTACATTATTTAATACTTAACTTAAATATACTTAAAAAGTGAAACTAACTACAATCGTTAAAATCGTTATCATTTTCATCATCAATGTCAGGGAGGAGTAATTTAATAGTATCTGATGAAATGAATGCTTTTCTATTCCTTCACGATTTTTGTGTACTGCAGCTTATAAAAGGGTCACTGCATAAAAGTAACCTATTCAAGACATCTCGATTGGTATCGCTTCTACTGAATTTGCTCGCATAATTCGTACGCCATATGGCTTTATTGCCTATGGCTTTATTTCACTGCGTCTAAAATCTTAAATTTTTCAAAAAAAGTAAAATTTTCAAAAAATTGCGCAAATTTGCGCAAACTTTTTTTTTTGTTCCGAAATATAGAGGGTTCATTTTTTCTTGTGGTATATAACATTAAACTCTTAAAAACTACTTTCACCTTTAAAATCCTTATCCTTTTTTAGGGAGGGTAAAAAATGTGAAATTTTTATTATTTTTAAATTTTGAACGAATAATTTTAACATTAATATATGAGATATATATATATATATATATATAAAACTGAAAGTAGCAGTTGTTCATACCTTTCAAATAAAAAAAATCAATATAAAACCTCTATTTGTTTAGCCACAAAAAAATATCATATAAACCTATTAAAATTTCAAAAAAACCCCAAAAACGTATTTAATTTTCTTCACTTTCCTAACTTTGACATCGTCTCAAATCTCAACCTAAAGTCGTGAAAATTCACTATATAATGCAGAATTTTCTTGTCTATCGAATTGCATAATCAGTTTCTTAAATTTCTTTAAATTCATTTATGCCTTTTTGGCCAGCTTTTCGGGGTAAATGCCACATAGTGCATCGTTCAGATCAGTACCATGAAGATTGAGTAGAAAAAAATCGGTTTTCATGGTGCGATATATGTCTCCATTTACCGTACTGATTGCGCCGTCCTCATTCTCAAAGTAGTATAGGTCCATGATGGCTCCGCTCTACAAGCAGCACCAAACAGTCATTCGTAATGGGTGCATTGGCTTCTGTAAGAACAAGTGTGGGTTTTCTGCGCCCCAAATACGGCAATTATGCTTAATAACATACCGACCAAGATGAAAATAAGCTTCATCAGAAAAGATGATTTTTTTTTGGCGAAAGCGACATCATCGTGCAGTTTCTCTTTGGCCCATCTAGCGAAGCCAAAACGAAGCGGATAGGTATGTATGCGGCTTCAACTCTTGAACCAATTGTAACGTCATAACGAGATCTTTTCTCATAATTCAATGTAAACGGGTGCGTGAAGTGTTCCTTTCTTCAACGTCTTCAATGAGGACGAGTTGATGTTGATAGATTCTCACGCATACAGCTTTTTCGGGGTTCGCACTGTACGAGCATGCTCACGTCTCGGCGCATCGACAATGAACTAGTTTCGCGAACTTTAGAAATAAACTTGCGCATACCGGGCTCTGTTGATACTTTTCTGCGACCAAAGTTTGAACGACATTTTCTTGCAATTTCCGACCTTTCTTTTGAAAATATATTTCCAATAATTCCCAACGTTGCACAAGCATATATCGTTCAGTGGAGATAATATACTGAATTTTGTGACAGAATAGAATGACATTAGTATTGCCAGATTCGAAATAATCGATAGTTCAAATTTAAACCGATAGATGTCCTACCCATTATAACATCCACGAGGTTGCTTGGTGTTCAAATATTTGTTAATTTCGCTTTGTAACATATGTATCCCTATAGCTGTTAAAGGTTTAAACTCTATCTTAATTTTGTAGTTTCGTTATTTGAATTTTTTGCAGAAATGTTTTAAATATTCATGAAAAGCTTTATTGTCTCTTAAAAAACTATAATTTATGAAACAATAAAACTTAAAAATTTCAGTTAAGAAATGTTTCGTACTTCATTCCTTTGCGTCTAGTTTAAGTGTTAGTATACATATGTGTGTGTTTTCTTGGAAGATTTTCGTTACTAATGGGATTTTAATTGTTGTTGACGGTTTTTTTCTTTTTATTCTATTTATTTAACAGTGGTTAAATAAATTATTTTTTTTATACATTTTAAATTACTTGAAAGCCATTAAAAAATAAATAAAAATAATGGATAATAAAACGAAATGAACATAAATGTCTTATTTTATTATTGGAAAGTTCTGTACTTCCTTTCCATTCTTTTGTTTTGTCTTTAAACAGACGCAGCAATAAGATTATTGCGGTAAGCGATTAAATACTTCAAATCAGTTTAAGATGGCAATAAATTTTTTGAAATTAAATAGATTAAATGGCGGCAAAGTTTTTTAATGTTCTTAGGGGTCACAATTAAAAGAAAGAAAAATTACGTACATTCCATGGAATTAAATTGGGGATTTTATTTTTTTTTCAACAAGAGCCTTAAAATATTACACTAAAGAGGCCATGAACATTTAACACATTTACAAAAAAAAATGTTTATAATTTATCGAAGAAAGTTGCATGTCCTGTCAGTTTTAATTTCATTTGTGTTCCTAACTCACGTACTTATTATGATTGTATGTTTCTGCATATTAATGGGTCTTGTTTTCAATTTAAATTCAAAATTATTAGTTTATCATACGGCATCAACCCTCAATTATTATTATTTGTGTGGCATTATTTGAGCACTTTATGTGGCAAGAAACATAATTCAATTAAGCAACATTTGTACTCTTACATTTACGGCACATGCACAGAGTAAAAGGCAAATGATTGAAACATCCCCAAAGGTCCAATAAAGCTTATAATCAAATCAAAATGCTGTATGTATGCATATCTAATTTCTGTTTATAGACTTCAGCAGAGAAATACTTTAAAAATAAGCATTAGATTGTACAGATATTAGGATACATTGTGTTAATTATACAAGCAAAGAAATTAAATTTTTTGGTTTACAATAATATTTTAAATCGTTTCTAAAGTTAATGGATTGATTTGGTTAATTTGTTTTTGGTAATGCAAATAAAATATTAAACCTGGACGGTTACTCTTCATTTTTGTACAGTTGTAAGGTTACTCTTCGTTGAATCAACGAACAATTTAACCCTGAATGGTTACTGTTCGTCGAATCGACGAAGCTCATTTACTCTTTGTCATATATTCTTTTATGTTTAGCCAAATTTCGCTCTTTTTTTCAACAGCTTTAGTTGATAACGAAAGCCTGCAGTGATAAAGAGTAAATAATCTTCGTTGATTCGACAAACAGTAACTGTCCAGGGTTAAATAGTGATGTGTAAAGTAAAGTTTCTCATTGTGATCAACATGTCTTTCAGAACGAACCTTGTCTTGCTGTATCCAACATGGCATACTAGCACCCACTAGATTATTAACTAATGCTTACAGAGCAGTTCAATCCTTTGAACTTTAAGTTATTGTTGTGAGAATTGCTTGGAACCCACTACGTACAAACTTTATACAATGAAAACCGCAATACACGCCTATAGCCACGGTTAGCCAAACGTACGCAGAACGTACCGTTGTTTTTAGAATACTAAGAGCACTGCGAGCGATTACTGAACCGTAATATAATTTCGGTTAATATTTATTTTGCTCTTCATATGCTAAACACGTTCCGTGGAAGTTTGGCTAACCATGGCTTCTATCAATGCAAACGCTTAAAGGGCTATGAATTAAGAATAGTAAGCGGATACCAACATGATATTTAGGCCTCAGCTCACTGCCACCCAGGAAAAGCGATAGAAAGGAAACTGTAATGTGTAAGTCGGGCGGCATATATCTTGCCACCGTCATTCACTTCAGCCTCCACACGGCCATTACCCTCAGTTTCGATTGATTTTGCATCGAACCTTGGATATGTAAAGCCAAGTATGCCCAGCCCACGTTAGCATGCATCATCCCCAGCCAATCAACCAAATAAGTTGATCATACATACATACATAGATATATAATTGATGATTACAAAACTTAAGTCAGGATCCCAATCTAGCTTCTCACACCACTTATGTTGTGTTAATTATATACATGACTGGTGGGATCTACAGTTTAAAGTCGACTCCGAACGGCAGATTTTTTGGATAAACTTTTCATGGCAATTTTATTTCATCACCTAATTTATGCCAGAAATCTACTGAGAAGGCACCGAAGAAATATTTTTTCGTATTTCGTTTTTTTGGAAACGCCTGATCTGGTTTTTGAACCGTGGCCTCCCGTCTAATAGGCTCATTCACAATCTACTAGACTACGGAGGCTACACTAAGTTGATTATATTGTGATTAACGGAAGCTACATTTCCAATATACTACATGTGCTCACATATAGAGCCCTTCAGCGGCTTTACGATCAAGTACACATTTAAAGAAAAAATTCAAAACCCACGTGATCCAGATATAAAAGCCAATACATTGGATCAGTCCTTTAAATTTATCGCTTTATAAGCTTGAGTTCATTGGACTAAACAGTCTTTACGTTGCAGATTGTAAATTTAAATATTTGTTGCTTGTGTGGTATTTTTAGCAGCTTTGGATTAGTTTCTTCCCTTTTTGGTTAATATTTCTTTACTTTTTGGTTATTTCATGCCTCATAATCATTATCGGTTAGTGGTTCATTCCAATCTCTTGCCTTTTCTTCCCCACTAGGGATTAACATGTGTTTGTGGTTTTAATCCTCAAGTGATTTCATTTCACAAAACTGGTATCTTTATTCAGTTTTATTTAACTTTTACATACAAATTTGGATTTATTTGTTTTGAGTATTTGAACAAAAAAGAAAATGGGAAACTGTCAAATAGGTTTTATTTTTTAAATAAGAAATTGAGAAAATTATAACAAATTTATAAACCGCATGTGTGTTAGTAATATCAAATAAATATTCCTAGAAAAGGACACTTTATAAAAAACTGTTTCAAAAAATGTATTTTAACCCTTTCACGACCAGAAGGTTATGTGAAGCAAAGTTATCAGTTTGTCTACTTATAATGAGTCAATAGATGACCAAAAAAAATATTTTAAAATCAAATTACAGAAACTAATAGTAAGTAGTCGATTTTTTCATTGAACATATGTGTCCCTGTAGCGAATTCATTTGTTCATTTCTCTAATCTTCGGTTCACTAATGCCTGCGGCCTTCCTTTGATCTTAAACTATGGATATCAACGTAATTCTTTTCCATTTGACTAGGGTCTGACAAGATTAGGTAGTAAGACAGAAAATATTGCAGATCTGTTCGAGAAATGGATAGCACTGTTAAAAAATTAAGTGACCAATTTCTTCTTCATTTAACTTTAACAGTTGATTCGAAGTTTGAAATACTTTCCGATTATAGGCATAACACCAAACTGGCAGTGGGTACATTTTTATCAGAAAAAACATAATTCTTCAGGACTTTCGACGAACATTATAAAGAATATGGCGGTGAATTTATTATTCGCTTAAAGTGTGAAAAACTGTCAATAAAAAATGTATAACTTTTTCGTACTAAATTCTGTGGCTGTGATTGAGTACTTGACTAAGTCCAGTATCTACTTTAATTAAAATGTTCAACGGATTTAAGACTGGCACTGATTAAGGCTATGACCAAAAGTTTCCCAACACTTGAGAGTGAGTTATGTCTCCAAAGGGTGACTTGAAAGACTCAATAACTTTGGAATAAAACTCTTATTTTAGTATAATTTGTTAATTTCGCTTTTCAATACAGAGATGAGAGAGTATAGGAAATCTGCACAGGGTTTTCAAAATGTATCCGCTTTATTACTCTTTGCAATTATTTATTCGCTTTACAAAACTAATTTTGCATGCAGCTGCAACACTCTGTTTATTTTTCTCTCTGTTTTATGAATTTATTCGTCATAATTTTCTTGACTTATTGTTTTCGCTTTCTTTATGCTATGTTGAGATATGCACATTAATTGAGTCAATATTCGGTTAATTGAGTACAATATTTTAAGTGTTCAGGCATAGTAACATACGCAGTTCAGCTGCTTATTCAATATTTACTTGACAGCTGGTAAACAAAACAGCTGGTTATTTCAACAACATTGTTTTTATTTTGTTTTTTTATTTTGTTGTTTTTTTGTTTGTTTTTTTTTTTTTTTTTGTTTGTTTGTTTGCTGCATCTGAAGTTTTACTTAATATTATAACAATTTGCATGTTTATTGCGCAATTATTAATTGAAACTTACTATATGAAATATTGAGCTCAATATAAGTTTAATTTAAACTTGCCCATACTTTTGTTTGACTTTTTGTGGCCATTAGACTACAACGAATGATAAGTTTCAAAAGTTTGATTAAATGAAGAATTTTATTTAATTTATTTATCTCTTTCCCCTTTTCCCCTCACTATTACTGCAATATTCGAAATTATTAAATAAATATTTTGTTCGTATTACCACACAGTATTAATTTCTGGCTGAGTTGTTGTTGTATAGATTTGCTTAATGAAACCTTGGTCTTGAATGTACAATATAATCGACGAATACATTAAAATTGTATGAATGCAATAATCTTTATCTATTTGCCATGTGTAATTAACAAGGAATTATCATTAAGGTTTATAAAATATGTTCATTAACCTTAACAGGATTTCCTTAATTCATAATGGCCACGTGAATTATTGAATTCAGAGTGCATGTGGTTTTGAAAGCATTTATATTGTGGTCTAAATATCAGACATTTCAATTATAATTATAGTTTATTCTTCGTCTTCTTCTTCTTCTATTAAATATTTGTTTCATACAACTAAAAGTAGTTCAAATAAAATATGCACAAGTGAAACACATTCCAATTGCAATATATTGCATGGCCACAATATATGGCCACATTTAAGGGATTACACAGGAATTGTTTCAAAATAAAATGAATTTTAAATGTAACACATGCCCAATACATAGTAAAGTAAATATTTCAATGGTGACAATAGAAAAAAAGAAATTAATGATGCTTTAGTTCAAAATATAAAATTTTTTGAAAATTTAAAATTTTATGAAATTTATTTCAAGAGTACTTATCCAGGAATTAGAATCGAAAGGAAATACAGAAAAGTATTATTTGCTAACAGTGCTATTCGTTTCTCGAAAATATCTGCAATACTTTCTCGCTCATAAGCTCTCCTCAAAGGGATAATAATTTGATTGATATCTATACGGTTAGATCTATGGAAGTTAGCAGACGTTTGTGAATTTAAGATTAGAGGAAAGAACAAGTGAATTAGCTATAGATGGATAATTGTCGGATTTTTCAAGCCACAATTATAGTAATTTATTAGTCTATGAACTGGTGGAATAGGTCTCTTGATTGTCCGGGAAGTATTGACCAAGAAACGAGATTTATGCCTGATATCCAGCCTAATAGTGGCTAATGGTACTCGTAGTATCCAGTACATCTAAAACATATTTTCCATCTAAGTTCCTATGACTAGGGGCATAAATAATAAAAAAAAAACATCGAAGAGTCCGTAATATTCCATTGAATAGGGTAGAGCATAGGATATGATGCTCAGAAGGAACTGTTTGCTATCCAGACTTTTCGAATATGTCAGCATATTCTCAGGATAT
Source organism: Sarcophaga carnaria (assembly GCA_958299815.1). Classification (NCBI taxonomy): domain Eukaryota; kingdom Metazoa; phylum Arthropoda; class Insecta; order Diptera; family Sarcophagidae; genus Sarcophaga; species Sarcophaga carnaria. The sequence goes on from OY283151.1 coordinate 32,461,632, forward strand.
TTTATTACTGAGCAGCTGTGCAATGGCCATACATATAGCCATGAGCTTCGCCTAAGTAATTGGAAATCACAAAGTTTACAAAAGAGCTATTTAGATCATTCCGACAAGCAGCTTTAAAGGCCTTGGATGGAATCTATATTGCAGCTATCCTGATTAGATAATATCGAGCATTTTTAATCGATGTGACGTTTAAATCTTGCAAGTTAAATGGCGCAAAAAAGCTATGCTACAACAATACATAAAATGGTCTTAAGAAGTATCCTACTTTGGCTATACGATTACATATGTACATACATAATTGGTCACTATAACCCTTGAGTCACGATGACGGTTTTTCTCACACCATTTTTTTTCTCACACCACTTATGTTGTGTGTGTTAATTTTATACATGGCGGCTACAGTTTAAAATCGATTCCGAATGATAGATTTTTGAGAAACTTTTCACAACAATTTTATTTTCCTCTCCGAATTTTTGCCAGAAATATGGCAAGAGAAAAAGTCGTCGAAAAAATATATTTTATTTCGTTTTTTTGGAGATGCGTAACATGAGGTTTGAACCGTGGCCAACACATCTAGACTACAGCGACTACTATTGAAATGTTGTTAGTATTCTTAATTTCAACACAAATTAAAACGCCAATTATTTCAAATATTTAATGAAATTCCACCCATTTATCTTAATTTTAATCTCCCAATTTCTTTTAAATTACAAAGCATTTGTTTCTCAATCACTTCATGTTCGAATTCAATAAAATTCCTACAAAATCTTATCAAATCTTTGTACTGAAATAAAATGAAAATAAACTAATTATGCTCGTTCGGTTGTTTTGCTAAGTTGCTAAGCATGTTGTAATATAATTAGAGTTTGCAGAGCCCGACGGAGATAAACACATTTAAAGAAAGACGAACGAAATAAAATATCAAAACAGTGGAAGAAAACTACGACAATAAGAAAGTTAAGAAAGCAACCATAACTTCTGTAATTACTTTTCTTTGAATTATTTTTTCGTTTTTTCTCTTTATATCCCGTTTTTGAAAGACTTAAATGTCTGAAGTAGCAGCTACTTGATAAAGCATGTGTGAGTTTAAATATGTTAGGGTTTTATGCGATTCCTTTTATAATACTTTTCTATATTTAGAAACGAATGTATGTGTGTTTTATATAAGTGTGGAACAGATATTATAAAGTCAAAAAGATATTAAAAGAGGAAATAAAAATGAAAAAAAAAACATGAAAATAAAACTAAAACGATTAACAATAAAGACTTGTCAACCAATAATCTTTGCTAATGCCAAAGATGCCATAAAGTTGATTGAAAAATAATTGAGAATTGGCAAATGTAATACAAAAACAACAATAGTAACTACCTATATGATCTAAAATACAATATAAAATAAAATAAAAAAATATTACATACCATATGTATGTATAGATAGTTATATATATGTACATATACAAGCACTTTACTACATTCATACCTGAATCCAATGACGTGGTATAGCATTAATAAACTTTTCTTTGTAGGTATGTGTAGTCTCCCAGGTTATATATTTTTAGGCGAGTGTAGGTGTTTTCCCTGTATAAGTTCTCACCACCATGGAAGGCGTTTAATAAAAATGTATAAAAAAAATCTGAGAAAATGTATATGAAAAGCATAATCCCCAAAACAAATAAAAGAAAACTAAACATTGTCAGTTAAATACAAAAGATTCTCTACACACAACCGTGAATAGTAAATGTGAGTAATTTCACATTAAATTTTTGTTTAAGAAATATAGATTACATGCGTAGCGTTGCGGTCTTAAAGACTTTAATTAATTTGGAATATAATTTGTGGGTCTAAGCGTATTATTCTGTGTAGCTTCTGTTTGTGAAAGACAACTTGTGATGCTATTTCCGTATCCTAAAAATACTTCAAAAACTTGGTTCTCCTTACACTAGTAGACGTAGTAGGGTCTTAGCAGGAGCAGAAGACTGCGTTGCACATCATATAGAAAGGCAGTAACGCTTCGTATCTAGCCGTAAAATGGCTCAACTTTCTGATCTCTCATTCACTGACATACTTAACCCATCTGTCGAATGAAAAGATTAGTGCAATAGCAAGATTTATTGCATTCGCGGGTTAGTTTTCTCTAGAGAAAGTTTGATCTCCGGAATTGAATTGAGGAATTGTGGTGTCACAATGGTGATAAATAATGGCCTAAGTGGGACTTCAAGAAGGCTTTACAAACTTACCAAATTTAACCACACGAGAGACTAGTAAATGTTAGAATTCAAAAGGTTACTGACTTGACTGAGGATCGCAAACAGAACAATCGAACTCAGGTAGCCGTTAGTAAAACGAATTTTCGTAAAATCGTTTGTTCTTTAGAAGGCTTCCAAAGGGGTTTTCAATTCGCTTTGTTTTTGTTTTAGTTTTGTTAGGAACAGGCACTGTGATCTTTTTTAAATGCTTATAGATTTCGAAGACAATGATTTATCGTAACGATGTTTTCGAAAACTTATGCATCTTATTGTATAAACAGCACTAACTCGTGCGTTGTAAAGAACAAAAATGGAAATTAAACCAAGTGCAACATTGGCGCAGTCCTTACAATAAGGATTTCCAAATTTACGCATGTATTCTTGTTTAGATAGGTTGCCGAACTTGGTGCATCGACTGTGTTTATAGTATTAGAATTCATAGGCTCTTACATACAATTGTCTTCGGATATCTGGATATCGATAACAGCGACTGGTTTAGTTAGATATTGTCGCCGTATTATTAGTGGTTGGTTCCACCCTTTTCAATATAATACGTGAACTTTGATAAACTTTTAATCAACAGCCTATGACCATCGAAATAAAAAAATAAATGATGATGGATCGAACATTATGCAGCTATATATATAGTGACATAAATATCAAGTAAATGTTATAAAGGAGTCTCCGTAGTTTAGTAGGTAGTGTGTGTTGGCTTACGAGATATGAGGCCATGGTTTAGCCCCATGTCTCCGGCGACCTCCTCTCAGCAGATTTCTGGAAAATAAAATTGCCATGATAAAGTTTCTCCAAAATCAGTCGTATGGAGTCGATTTCCGCCACTCATATATAAAATAAACACACACAACATAAGTGATGTGAGAAACTAGGTCGTAATCTAGACTGAAGGATTGTAATGACTAACTATGATAACCATGACCAAATCTGGAAAGATCCTGCAAAGGAGTGTGAAGACAGATTCACATAGTAATAACCTCCATCAATGGAGTATCTCTTGAACTAAATTTTATGAGAAGTGTTCTTAAGATCGAAAGAAAAACGTTAACTGAGTTACAAAACCTGTTAACTTTTTTTGAAATGACTCACATGCTTGAAATATGTATGTATGTGTGTCCTTTACATTATTTATAACTCTCATGTAGCCAAAGCCAAATACGATGTACCATGTAACAAAAGGCAAAAGTAAAAACAGGTAAACAACAAACAGATAACATTTGCTTCAAGCATATTTATTTAGTATTATTGTAGTTTCTAAAGCCTAATACACACATACAACTGAACTTTTTAAGCCCCAAAAACAAACATCTTTCTCATAGAAAAAGGTTGTCTTCTATAGTGTCAAAATATAACAATAATTGAAGAAATGTTAAGAAAATAAAATAAGAAATAAGGAACACATACAAACACTTCACAATCACATCAATGCTTGAGAAAGAATGGAATTGAAATGAAAGAAACGGAAGGGAAGGAAATGACAACCAAAGTCAAGAAGAATTACAATCCCTTAAGGCATAAAGACTCTTTAAGAACACACATAACAGAGTTTACTTGGTAAAACAGTTAAACCAAGCACAATGCATTCTGTTTAAAGATGTTTGTCTCAGTCATTCGGTTATTCATTCATTCATCTTTCAGTAAGTAATACAGTATTTACTTAGGATTGAAATTATTTTTATTTGTTCTGCCATCTCATGGAATACATTGCTAATGGATGGTTATGCAATCAGGGGATAAATTTTAAATTAAATTAGTGGTCGGACATTGAAACATTTGAAAATGGGAATGAGCATTTCAAATTGTTATGCAAATCCTTGAGTCCTTTATAGTGAAGAATATGTAGCTGAATGTCAAATTGTGGCTTTCAATAGAAGCTATTCAATTACAAAGTATAATAATTAAAGCGGAATGGTAGTATTATGCTTAGAATATTTTTTAAATATGTATTTGCCTTTATGACTTATCAATTGACCCTCTTACAAACATATATGAATACATAACTGGTCATGGTCAAGCCTTCAGTTAGGATTACGAACTAGTTTCTCACATCATTTGTGTTACGTGTATTAATTTTATACATAAGTGGCGGGACCTTCAGTTTTATGTCGTTTCCGATTTGCAGATTTATTAGAATTTTTTTTTCTTAGTAATTTTATTTTACTCTCAGATAGTTTTTGAGAGAAATCTACTGAGAGGTAGTCGCCGAAGGAACATTTCTTCATATTTCGTTTTTTGAGATATTAGACCAGGGGTTTAAACGGTGGCCTCATGTCTAATAAGTCTACACAAAACCTACTACATCACAACGACCTTTTATTTAATCAAATCTTTCGTGCAAAATATGGCATGTAACGCCGATCTGTTGATCCCCATATGTCGTTAGTGTCCAGATCCTCTAATTCAGGCTAAACAAAGTTGATAATCAACGACCTATAGAACTTAAATTTGTCAGTGTAGGCCTGGACAATGTGATTCTCAAAGAAATATGTTTCAATGACACTGCCAGCCCAATATACACACGAAACACTCACTTTTTCGGAATGCAGAGCCAACTAAACACATACACCTTGTTGTTTATGATCATTCATGGTGATTTGGTAAAACACAGTGAATGAATGACAACTAATTTGGCAGATGGAGCTTCAACAAGATGACCACTATTCCTTTATTATTTGCACAATTGTGTGCTACTATTTACAACTTGATTTAAACAACAAAAATTGCTTTATCGGTTATTCTTCTTTTCACTCTTTTGCGTAGACAATAATAATTGTTCAATAGATCTTCAAACCACGATTATTTTCTTCACAAGCAACGCGTCTTCACACAAGACTGACTGAATTATTTCTGACTCTTTGTTTTGCCTTTTATATCGCAGGGTAAATAGTCTGATTAATGCTCTTGAAGGAAAATGACTTCGCCTTCGCGAAATCACTATAAATGTAGACATGTTGCTTACGTTATTGTTGTTTGTGTATATTGTTTACGTTTGTCCTTGCAGTGCCGTTGTTGCCTGGTGTAACACCATTTCCATTCTCGTAACAATATTCTGTCCTACTACGGATATAAACAAACTATCAGTCTTGTTTATAAGTTACACATGACCACAACTATGCAACGAAATGGTGAAACTTCAGTAAAAAAAATGTTTAATAAAAATGGTGATGAATTTAATTGAAAATTATTTGCAGAATTTTCTTAAATATCGACAGTAAAATTTTTATTTAAGACGCCGTAGTCTAGTAGGTAAAGTGTTGTCTGATTAGACATGAGGCCACGGCTCAAACACCAGGTCAGACATCTCGAAACAAACGAAATATGAAAAAAATTACTTCGGTGACTTCCTCTCAGCCGCTTTCTTTCGAAATCGACTTTAAACTGTAGGTCCCGCCATTCATGTAAAAAATTAGCACATACACCAAGAGTGGTGTGAGAAGCTAAGCTGTAATCCTGACTGAATGGTTGTAACAACCAATTTATATGTGTATGTAAAGTTGCATTTTCACATATACTCTAACAAATTCTTTCTTTGCATTGCCTTAATAAATGCAATTAAATAAAGTTTTTTTTCAAATCATTTTGAAATTCAATGCCATACATTTCCGCCATAATTTTGTAACCACAAATAGCAAAAAAGAACATCAAAAATTAAGCAAAAACGTTTCAAATCTTATGCAACAGAAAAAACAAGAATTGGAAAAACCCTTTCCTTGCGGTTTTAATATAGTTTTTGTAAATTTTCTTGTGTAATATTTCTCAACAAATTTTCTCTTAATTTATCCCTTTTGATACCGCAAAAACCGCTTACAACTACGAGCAACTTCTGAATAGGAATTTTGAACATTAAACAGTTATTACAGAAGACATACATGTACGACTACACCGACAACATATAGTGTTATAAACTAACACACACACATACATATACATACACAGAACCAAACACGTATACACTTAAATGTTTACTTTAATATACAAGGAAATTTTGTTAACCACATAATCAACCATATACGTACGATATTCTATTGAATGTATACAAGACAACTAAAATGATTACTACTGCTGCTACTACTACTGCAATAACTACAAATTGTAACACATACTCGTACATGCATAATCTGTACACATAGTACATAAACTCGTTACAGTTTAGAAGTTAAACATGTATACACATGGAAAGAATTATTATTTTATGGTCGAATGCTGCAACAAAACGATCGAATGAATGAGAGAATCAATTGCTGAATGTGCAATTCAATACATTCAAAATAATATTAAATTGCAGTCTATACCTACACTCGTACATATATACATACATATGTATATAGGATGTTCAAAAGTTAGTTTATAATTCATATAGCATAACTGAACTAATGGAAAAGAAGAGTATTTTACAAATGAAGTCATATTGGATTGATCGGCCTGCTTAAACAGATGACTAATGAGGCTATCATAGATGACATTCCCGATAAACTGGCAGTGAACGCGTCCTACAGATTACCTAAACAGGACGACGTATTTCAGGCGGAGACTTTTGCTATTGAACAAGTTGCAAGCATGCTTGAGACCGTGTACCTGCCTCTTTTAAACCTGATCACATGTGTGAACAGAAAAGCAGCAATCAAAGCTTTTGTATTCCTATCTCGCCAAATCAAAGGGCGTCAGGACAAGAATGGACTCTCTACACCATGTACATACGTAGACACAACACCGTCTTCTACTGGGTTTCGGGCCGCTGTAGTATATAGGGGAACGAATTGACTGACGAACTGGCAATTAAGGGCTCAGTGATGTCTAAGAAGGAGATGATAAAGAGGATATATGTGACTCTACCGAAATACTTATCCAAATTGAAAAACAGCGCGGAGTTTAAAAAACCCTGGGTGGTCCATCATACCTAGTCGCTGAATTTTAAAACTGCTGTGTCCAACAGTGCACAGGACGAAAACCAGGGAGCTACATTTGTTGGGGATGTATAAGGAGAAAACAATAAATGATATATATGCATCCACAAGAATACTTTTCCAAATTGGATAAAGCGTGAAAATCAAGCAAATTCAGGAGTCAAAAAATCCGGGTTCCCAATTTCAAAACTGCTGTGTCTAGCATATAAGGGAACAAATTAAGTTGAACAAAATAACGGTTCGTACTCTAATAGTACTCTAACGATGCTCTGCGCTATTGGCAATTTCGCTGACAAGCTTGGTCTGCAGAAGCTACCAAGATGAAAAGGAAAGGAAATCATTGCAAAACCTTTTATGCGAGTGCCCGTCACTTCAGAACAGACGTCATCGTTTTTGAGTTACAGAACGTTTGTTAATTTGTGCATTGTGGAAAACGTGTCACTAAGGGACTGGCCGGTAAAAGAAGTCGCCGTAGTCTAGTCGGTAGTGTGTTGGCTTATTAGACGTAAAGCCAGGGGTCGAGCCCCAGGTCAGACATCAAGACAAAATTCAAAAAGTATTTCTTCGACGACTTTCTCTCAACAGATATCTGGCAAAAACTCTGAGAGTAAATAAAATTGCCATGAAAAGTTTCTCAAAAATCTGTTGTTCGGAGTCGACTTTAAACTGTAGGTCCTACCACTCATGTATAAAATTAACACACACAACGCAAGTGGTGAGAGAAACTAGGTCGTAGTCCTGACTGAAGGGTTGTAAGGCTGTAATGACCAATTATGTATGTAAGGGACTAACCGGTTTCATCTGAGGCTCGGATTGGTTCAAACCCATCACTAACGGATCATGACAAGGGGACTTACCTTACACTGGGTAACACATTGGGCCTTATGGCTTCCGAGTGAAGTTGCCTGCGAATGGCAAGCTACCTGCTAACCTAACCTAATCTAATATGGTTTACAAAAAATTTCTTAAAGAACTGGAAAGTGGCCTAAAACCATTGTTTTATTCCCATCAAAAAAAAAAAGATCTGCTACAGAAGACCAAGCACCTACTTAGCTGAAACAACAATACATACGGTAGCAAAAGAAATTAACAACCAGTCGCAACTTATGGCAACAACAGCTGGATAAGATGAAAAATGCTTTGCTCCCAAGAGTGGTAATGGAGGAAAAATAATTTCAATCCAAATGTTTTAAATTATTACCGTGACTTTAGGACCGTGACTTTAGTTTTTCAGTCTCACTCTCTCTTCAATAATAATCATTCTCTCGCTTGAGTAATATTCTAACGGAATTTTGCTTATAATTTTGGTGCAGTTACTATTTGCCTGTCCAGTGCTGTAAGCATAAGTATGCCTGCATGTTTTGAGTCGAAAGAGTACATGTTCTTAAGCACTGCAGTTGCAGTATATAAAATCGAAAGAAAAAGAACGAAAAATAATAAAGAAAAGAATGGAGAATTATTATTATGATTATTATTAAATACTTACAAAAGTATGATTTTTTTTAATGGTTTTTGCTTAGGAATGCAACTTTTCAATTTGTTTCATATGCTTTTACCAATGGCTGTGAAAACGGATTAAAATACAAAAAGTGCATAAACGGGCATAAGTAAAGAAATAAACTGAAAACTTATAAAAAAAACGAAAGAAACGAAATTATTTCAATGGAAGAAAATTTGTAAAAAAAATTTATGCCATACATTAGTACTTTGTTGCAAAGCTTTTGTATTGAAAGTTTTAAAATTAAATTTCTTTTAAAAGTTAAGACAGCTTGGAGTTATAACCCATTATTATAAGTTCTTGAATCGTTTTTATTTTTTTGTTGTAATTTTAATAAAATACTATTTTATTCCGTTTTTTATACAATAAAATGAGATGACTTTTGTAAACATTTGTATGAAGGAACTTAATTTTTGCTCTCCTTTTTTCTTTTTCTCGAGGCTAATGAAGTTTTCTTTTACAATTTATGCGTTTTACTCTTCGTTCTTATTTAGTTTGCATATGTTGCATTGTCATTTGGATGCTGCCATCAAGAGATGCCACCGTCAAGTGGCAAAAACATTAAATAGAATTCGGAATATGAAATATGCTTGCATTTGCAGCAACGCCCACATGTTGTGGCAAGAGGTGGACTAAAAGTAAACAAAAAACGACAATTATTTCGCCCGCATTAATAATTGTAAACGTAATACAGTGGCATTATATGTAGTTGGAATGATAATCTGTTTTGAACTAACGAGAGAGTTAATGTGAGCTTCGGTTCCCTGGAGAGAAAGATATGTTCGGATACCATCGTTAGTTGTTATGATGCCGTTATTGGAGTTGGTATGAGAAAGCTGCAGTATCGTGCATCTCCAGATATTTGTAGGACTCCCGCGGCCTTTTGAACATTGCAGTGCAGCGCTATCTTCGTTACACTATCAGTATACATTCTGTTATTATTGTTCGATCCACCTCTATTTCATTTGTGTTATTATGGAAAAGCTGTGGAGGTCCATGTTAATGATGTTATTAGTTCTTGCGTGTTAGTATTAACATTTAACCAGGTTATCCTTACGTACAACGGAATTGATTTCCCACAAGTGCTGAATATACTCTGTTTATTTCTGCGCTAGCATTCGTTGTCACTGTACTGCCTATGTAATCGAGGGGTTGGCATGGCTATGTTGCATGATGTCATCAATGTTAACGTTGTAAAAGGTTATGGATTTGGTATTTTCGATATCTATCGTTAATCTGTTTAATTAAGCTCACATGTTGGAGATCTTGTGCAAAAGTTGACGTATATCATCTCAAGCTGACGTGATTTAATTGCAGTATAGACAAACCCCGATCATGATAACATCCCATACGATACCTTTCTCTAATCCATTATTTTTATAAGAATTGGTTGACTGATGTCCTCTTTTCTTTTCTCAATATTTTCTGTACACAGTTTGCCTAATGGCATCGAAGGCTTTATTGAAATCTGCGAATAGCAAATTCAAGGGGATGAGCTACTCAGGAGATTGTTCTGTTATTCCTCCTTCTCCCGTAATGTTCTTTTATTTTACATTGAAGCCGTCCCTGTGTATTGTGTTAAGGATAATAATTCCCCTCCAGTCGTAACGATGATGCCATTTTTCCAAGTTGGATGTATCGCTCCTTTCCCTCCACTAATATAGTACGCAATTGTAAGAGTTCAGCTACTGTCTCGGTATGAACCCATATAATTTGTGCTGACGCCTTATTGTTCCTTAACTTTCTGATAGATTCTTTTCTTTTCTCTTATTCTGAGTGATTAGCATGATATACGTGAGTAATTTAGTGTCTGATATTTTTATTTCATGCTGTTCTGCCTAGCTGTCACTCCAGGAACTTTATTTCGTTTCTTCTTGCAGCTTTCTTTACTAGTTTTCGTTGCATCACAAACACTGTTTTTTCTGTGACTCGATTAAATATTTCTGTGACATCATCACAAGAGTGAGGTCGGTTTAATGATAACAGTTCACGAATTGTCGAATTAAGATGTCTGCCCCTCGAATCTCAGTGAGTATTCTTGTATTTAGATTTGCAGGAATTCTAAAGCCTGGGGAGTTATATCCGATTGCTTTTCATGCTAAATCGTTCATAGATGTTTCCATTACGTGCCAAGGTGCTGGGTGTTAGAAGAAAATGTAAGTTTAGATCCTTAGCTATCGTCTGCTACCAAATTTACGAAAATTAATGCTAAACAGACAAGGTTATAAATGTTTACATTTAATTTGCCTTAATATCTTAAAGAGGGCGTACCAAAAATTGTAAAAACTTTGCATAAATTTGGTAGCAAATAAAAGCTAAGGACCCGGACTTTAGTTTTCCTCTATTATTTGCCACGCCCACCCTTCTCTCTGTAATGTAAGTTTAAGTTCTTAGCTTTCGTTTGGTAGCAAATTTTTGAAAATTGATGCTAAACTGGCAATGTGTGTGACCTGGCACCTTGCATATAAATATCGAAAATATTTCAGGGATACGAATTTAATGTAAACATTTTGACTTAGAAAAAACCGTCTGCACTATACAAATTAAATCAACAATAATTTCGCTTCCCTATCAGTGGTTTACTATATGAAACGTACACAAATCTTTCCTTTATATGGACAAAAATTGACTTCTCCTCTACATAATCTGTGTGTATTTTTTATAATTTTTCTTTTCTGTTTCGCTTCCCTTTAGAAAATTTAAAATGCAAATGTGCTTCAAACTAGTTTCTTTAGATTAAAATATGTATGTATGTCTGTTTGTATGTTTATTTCTATTCATTATTGTTGTTGTAGATATATCTGAATATTTCTTTACATATAATATATGTTTAAACAACATGTCTGTGTGTCTTTTGGTCGGATGCTTTATTTACCTGTTGATGACACCAATACTGAAATGTGTCACTCTTCTTTTGTGAAAGAAACAAACCTGTTGCAGCTTCTCTGAAAGCAGTCCTCGTACATAGCCACTAAATGTCTTGACATTTACGAACAGACACAACAAAGTTACGCAGTGTATTTAAAATGGAAAAGAGATTCTGAAGGAAAACAAATAAAAAAATTGTTTTTTTACTTTTTTGGCTTTATTGTGGCCATTGTTTGCCAAGTTTTCAACTCGCAAGAAAAGTTGAAATTTATTTTCGTTTTTGTGCAACATTCTGATGACATTTTACGCTTTTTTTCGTAGTAATGCTGTACAGATGTTCACAGTGGAGTTTTACTTCAGTTGCTACGCTGTTTATTAAAACAATTGGAGTTCAGCCAGAGTTTTCCGTTTAATTGTTATTCTTAATTTTATATGGAAATTATATTTCTTTTCTTCAGCTACTTTAATTCAGTTGCAATATTTAAACGAGAATATTTTTTCCATTAAAATTTTCTTATAAGTTTACTTGTAAAAGTTTTTTCATTTTTTTTCTCAAATTCTCTTTAAAAATTTTTGTTTTTGATTTTATTGCCGCCTTTGAACATCAAGAACTTTAATAAGTTTTTATTTTGTTTTGTTTTATATTTATTTGATTTTTATTTTATCGTTTTTTTTATTTATTTTTATTACAGTCTAAGAATTTTTAATAAAATTATAAAATGAAAATAGTAAATGGATTTCAACGAAATCTACATCTAGAACTCTACACCGTTTTGAGATTTTAAAGGGAGTGCACTTTAAAAGGCAAGTGAAAGGTTCTCGGAACTCATTAACTAGAACAAAAATAATAGAGGTTGTCGTAATCTAGTAGGTAGTGAGTTAGCTTATTAGAAGTGAGGCAACGGTTTAAACACCAGGTCAGACATCTCCAACAAAACGGAGTATATAAAAATATCTTCTGCCATTTTCTCTCAGCAGATTTGTGAAAAAAACTCGGAGAGTAAATGAAATTGTCATGAAAAGTTTCTCACAAATCTTTCGTTCGCCGCTTGTGTATAAAATTAACACATACAACATAAGTGGTGTGAAAAGTTAGTTCGTATTCCTGACTGAGGGGTTGTAAAGACCAATTATGTATGTATGCCAACAATTTACATTCCTTAATTGGTCATTACAATATTTTGATCGGGATCACAACCATCTTTCTCTCTCTACATTTTAATGTCGACTTTAAACTACAGATTTTTGAAAAATGTTACATACTTTCAGACATTTTGCTGCGGTTCGAACCACAGACTCTTATTTACTCAGCCAATATACAATCTACTAGACTACAGCGACTTCAAACCAACTACCAAAGCAATACAGATGACTTAGTTCACAGGGCAAGAAATAAATTTGGAGTGACTTTTTAAAACTTTATCCAAACGGACTCTGAGATTGTAATTCGGTGGTGTAGCTAGTGGGATGGGTGATAATCCAATGCAAAATATTTGTCATACTATTTACGAGAAGGAACAAAGTTCCCACATTAATGAGTAGAAGTAGACTCTTGAGTGAGCTATAGTTACAGAAAAGGAAGGCAAACAATTATCACTGTGTGGTGAATTGACATGGCAGGCTCAAATAGAGAGCGTTCCACGGAAGCACAATCTACTAGATGCACTCTAAGAATTATCGCTGATTATTTACTATAAGAGTCAGGCCTTATGGGCAGACAACACAAATTTGGAAACGCATCAGATAGAGTTTGATAATAAATTTGATCGTGGCTTGTGTTGGATAACCAGAACAAAAATATCACATCCTACTGCGGCTTTGAAAGCTTTGTTATATTTGAGCCCGTTACATGTAAAAGTGAATACCAAATATATGGACACTGTGATTAGGATAACAAAAGACCAGCATAACATGAGATTCATTCGTTGCCTTCGTTACCTGACAAAAAGAGTAATTGACAGCTCCCTCGTTAATTAACTGCCAGACAGTACTCGTGAACTCTATAATTTTGGGAAATATATCGCAACCATGCGGGATTAGTTGACAGTTCCATACTCTTATTGGAGAGAACCATTCTATGGCGTACTAGTGGGTCGAGGGAGAGAATAGAGGATTTTCGGTTCCAGAGTAAAATATTCGGAGCCCATGGGAAAACTCACGGGTACTTTTTATGCCAAAGTCCAGGCAATCTTAAAGTAGTATTCAATTCAGCTTGGACGACAATATTATCTGCCGAAATCTCTGCTCTTAGGTTATGTGAGGTTGACTCAAGAGTACTATGGGGCTGCCAGAACAAGTGGGATCAGTTATGTAATCACCCTTGTCTGGATCTCACATTTTGCAATTATGTCAGATAAAGTGGAGTTTTCGAGCAGTTTTCTGTGGATTGAAAAGAGAAGTTTGGCAGCGTATTCTCGCCAAAGAGAAAATGAAGACAGCCGAAAACTTTTCTCAAGCAAAAGAGTTTAAGACAGTCTAACTAATCGTCGATTTTGATTATTAGAGTAGAATAAAATTTTTAAGGTATGTGTCGGATAATGTAGAAGTAGTCTGTTGATAGCGTTTATCAAGTATTTACAAGAAGTTTTCGTTAGTACTCCACAGGACAAAAATACTATATCTTAGAGTCACTATACTTTATATTTATTTCCGTCTTCCACTTCCGTTTAAAATTTTTTAAGAATTTTGACTGGTTTCGATATGCTATTTGCTCAGTGATGTCTATCTATATATTTAAGCTAGTAGGGACGACTAGAGATAATTCAACCACGTTCATAAAGTTTCCCTTTAAAAAACTTGCCATAGTTCTAATATAATAATGTTAAGGGGCAATGTTCCAGAACTTTGCAACAGCCGCGTCAGATAAGGCCTGAGTGTATTTGGAATATCCACGGTTATAACAGCAATGCACGTAGCTAAGTTAACAGACAGACCAATACAGTCAAATGAAGCGCGTAATTGGATTTTAAATTTATTGTAAATGCCATGGCATTTTTCTTTTATTATTTTCTTCGATTAGTTTTATTCCCATTTATTTTCTCTCGTTTTTATTTTATTTCATTACATTTTCCTCCCTAAAACTTTTACATAAAATTTTTACATTAAAATCTCATCTATTTAGAAGCAAATACGCAATTATTGCTTGGTATTAGCTGATAATTATTTATAACAACAGTAAAATAAAATGTTTTAAAGCGACATTAAATTCTTTTGTTGTTTTTAATTTTAAATTTCAAAAGCTTTCATATGAAAATCGTTAAAATTTTTCATTTTATTTAAATATTTAGATTGTTTCGAGTGTGAATAAATGGTGTATTCTGGGGGATGTGTGAATGGCTTTACAGTTTGATAAATGAAAAACACAAAAACAACAACAAAAAAAAGGGAATGTAAAGGAATAAAATCCCTCAACAAACAAAATACCACTTGACACATTGAAATCCTTTTTTTGCTTTAAAGAGAAACATAGCGAAAAAAACTTAAGCAGTAGAGTGTGTATGTTGAGTATAAAACTCGTGGCTTCTTTCTTTTTCTTCGTTCTTTTTTTTGCTCATTTTATTCTGTTTCTGTTTATTCATTCTGTTTTGTATCATTTTTTCTTCCAGTTTTGTTGTTTTGTTGTATACTATGTTCCGTTGAAAATTCATTGTTAGAATTCCATTAATTGTTGTTACTGGTGTTGTAAATAAACAATATCGAGGCGTCAACCATAAGCGTTAGCTAACATACATGTAACAGTATATGTGTGTAGATGTGAGAGGGTATCAAAACTCTACAAGTACATAACATTTACTACAACATAACGGTTTATCTTAGGATTTCTTTAGCAGAATAGAGTTTTTGTATCTACACAGGGTGATTTTAATTGAAGAAGAATGTTTGTTCATCAATTGAAATATTTCTCTCTAACCACCACTACCAGAGTATAATCCGGTAGTTCCGAAAACATTCTGATGAAAATGCAAACAGAAATTAAATATGACTGTAGAGACACCACAGACTTCTAATTACGCTCCTATAGAGAGATCCATTCTTTCTGGCAATGAGCTCTTGCTTGTCGCAGTCTAGTAGTTAGTGTGTTGGATTATTGGAAGTGAGCCCATGCTTCGAACCCGAGATCAAACATTTCGAAGGAAACGACCTCCTCTCAACAGATTTTTGACAGAAACTCTGAGAATAAATAAAAAAAAATTGCCATGAAAAATTTCTCAAAAATTTGTCATTCGGAGTCAACTTTCAGCTGCACCACTTAAGGATAAAATTAACACTCACAGCGTAAGTGGTGTAAAAAGCTAGGTCGTAATCCTGACTGAAATTATTGTAATGACCAATTGTGTATGTATGTATGTATATAATGAGCTGTCTTTATAATTCGTACATTCTGTTTTCGAACTCCGGTTAAGGCTTCACTTTCTATACGCAATTGGTTCCGCTTTTATCTTCTATTGAAGCACAGAACTTATAAAGTAAGGCTGAGTACAGTTAAATCATGATACAACTCGGATATAAAGATGCTGGAAAGGCACAGATACATTCGAGTCTCTTACCAGGTTCCTTTGATAGTAGATTTCACTTTAGGATTCCAATTAAGGACTTAAAACCAATATAATCCGCTGGTGTCCGATAGCACCCTTTGATATATACACTGACGGCTCCAAATTTCTTTACAGAATATACTATATACGAAGACGCCGTAGTCTAGTAGGTAGTGTGTTGGCTTATTAGACGCAAAAGCCTGGGTTCGAGCCCCAGGCCAGGCATCAAAGACAAAATACAAAAAGTATTTTTTCGGCGACTTCCTCTCAGTAGATTTCTGGCAAAAACTCTGAGAGTAAATAAAAATTGCCATGAAAAGTTTCTCAATAAATAAAAATCTGTCGTTCGGAGTCGACTTTAAACTGTAGGTCCCACCACTCATGTGTAAAATTAACGCACACAACATAAGTGGTGTGAGAAACTAGGAAGTTGTAGAATGGGTCAATTCGGCCTCCGGGTACTGTACTTGTCTTAATTGACAAGTACACGTCCTCTAACTTAACCTAACCTAACCTATATACTATAAAGATTGTACGATTGCAGTAATGTTGATCAGGCGGAGGTTATGGCTGTATTGAAAGCCTCGCATACATGCATAAATACATACATAATTGGTCATTGCAATCCTTCAATCAGGATTACAACTTAGTTTTTCACACCAATGATGTTGCGTGTGTTATGTTTTTCCATGATCGGCGGGATATACAGCTTAAAATGGATTGGGAATGACAGATTTTTGAGAGAATTTTTCATAGCAATTTTATTTACTCTCAGAGTGTTTGCCAGAAATCTGCTGAGAGAAAGTCGCCAAAGAAATATTTTGTCATATTTCGTTTTCTTAAGAGATGTCGGACCCGGGGTTTGAACCGAGGCCTCACATCTGTTAAGTCAAAACACTACCAACTCGACTACCGTGACCAATGAAATGCTTTAATTAAGTTCCTAAGGTCCTCGTTTGTGCTATCACCGGAATATGGCATAGATGTTGCTTGTGTATCAGTTAAACTGGGTATCATTTCAGAGGGCGGTTCAATTTTATTGTTAGCGGGAGAGTATATAATATTTTCCTGGCCTTTACCAGACTAATATTTATAAGAAGACTGAACGTCTTCTTTGATTTGATTGCATAACTATCTGCCTCACTTCAGCTGTTCTTACAGGCCTCTTCTCTATTAAAAGGCATATTAATAAACCTCCATATGACTTCTGAACTAGCCGTGGATGTTAGAAGAAGAATAAATCTCTCATGTGCCAAGACCTGACACTTGATTCCATTTGTCATCATTTTTGACTAGTTAGCAATATTTCACACCCTTTTGGATATTAGATTGTGGAATGCCAGTGACAAATAAGCAAAGAGTTGAAGAGACTTGAACCAGCTCTTCCATTATTTCTTTAATTTAAAATAGCATTCCTGCCATAGGGTCCAGTAAAGGGAACTGTTTTTACTTTGAAAAAGTATGCCTCTAAGCAGTCTCAATTTACCCATAACAAAATTTAAAAAAAAACAAATTTCGAAATTACCAGGAAACATTTCGATTAATAGAGTCCTCGTGGAAGAGAGCATTTATTATGCATTTCAGTCTCCTTGTCTTTTGTCCACTATCAAAACAACAAGATGGTCCTTAAAAAGGTACTACTGATGTTGAGAGCGCCCACAGACTATGGGTGAATTAATTTATGCACAATGCTTTCATTTATACAATCCAACTGCATGCATGCAAGTGCATTTGTTTGTACAAAAGTTTGTTGGCTTGTAAGGCTTGCAAAATGAAAATGTTTATTTCTTCTACTTGCCTCTATGGTGACTGTAAATTGCTGACATTTTTTAAAAGCCAACAATTTTACTGTCTTTCTTGCTTTTTTGTTTTTGCATAAAAACCATTCCGTTCTCCTCTTTACGTAGTCAGTGTGGCTACAATTTTTAAATGCAATGATTTCGTTTAACGATTTTGCTACAATAAAAACGCTTTTGCTTCACAATGGTGTTAAAAATATGTAAATGTATGTGTGTGTTTTCTCAGTTATTGTTCGTTAGTGTATGTGTTAGAATATGACCGTTAAGTCTGAAATGGCCGTATGCCTTGTTTCTGCTGCCTGCTTTTGTTTTACGGCTTCAACAACGATTTTCCCACCACGTTTACCAGCACAATTGTAGCAACGGTCTACTGTGTATAATCCTTGTTGCCGTTATTGTCGTTGTAGTTATTGCTGTCACTGTTTTTAGTGTGGCTGCACAAAATTTAAGGCACACTTGAGAGTTTTCAAGAACTGAACGAATAACTGAATTATCGACCAGCGTTAAAGAAATCAGCCGTGCAGCCAACCAAAGTAAACAAAACAAAACAGAGAATGAATCTTTTATTTTGTTTTGTTTTTATTGTTGTTGTTGTTGTTTTATTGTATATTTTATTTATAACTATTGAGTCATAATGTTTTTTATTTCGATTTTTTTATTGTTGTTTTGTTTCTGCTTCTTTAGTTTAGGGTTAGGGGTTTGAAGCTACTTATTCAGTGTATGTGTGTTTGTAATCTGTATGTTGTTATTGTTGTATTTTTTTAGTTATTTTTATTGTTTGTGACATTGTTTTATAAACGAAATGCCGCTTAAAGCAAAAGTTCTATTCTATAATGACTTGATTCGAAATGGAAGAGGAGTAAGAATTAATAAGAATCCATTTCTATTCTGAAACGGTTCGAAACTGAAATTAAAAATTTACGCTCATATTTACATTGAATTCTAAATAAAATAAAGCTTTTAACGCGTTCGTAGTCACCGTAGTCTACTAGGTAGTGTGTTGGCTTATTAGACGTAAGACCACGTTTCAAACCACAGGTCAGACACCAGAAACGAAATATAAAAAAAATATATTTCTTCGGCGACTTCCTCTCAGCAGATTTCTACCATGACTACCATGAAAAGTTGTTCAAAAATCTTCTATATGTGGTGTTCGTAGAATTATTTCCTTGCCTGTAGGTAGTGTGTTGGCTTATTAGACGCGTGGCAGTAGTTCAAACACCAGCTTCAACATTTCCAACATAAAGAAATATGAAAAAATATTTATTCAGCGACTCTCAGCAAGCTTCTCTCAAAAACTTCCAGCAGTTATTAGTAGAAGTAACACACACACAATATGAGTGGTGTGAGAAACTAAGTCGTAAACCTTACTAAAGTTTGTAATGACCAATAACGTACATAAATACGGCATTCTTAAGTCGAAATTCTTTTTGTAACCGCGCTTATTCAAACAAATTCGATACGATTGTTTTGTAATACACTCAAGTACATACGTAGTTGCTCAGTACAACCCTTCAGCCTAAATTACGACCTAGTTTCTCACCTTACTTATGTTGTGTAATGTTATACATTACTAGTAGGTAGTGTGTTGGCTTATTAGACGAAAAGCCAGGGTTCGAGCCCCAGGCCAGACATCAAAATAAAATACAAAAAGTATTTCTTCGGCGACTTCCTCTCAGCAGATTTCTGGCAAAATCTCTGAGAGTAAATAAAATTGCCATGAAAAGTTTCTCAAAATCTGTCGTTCGGATTCGACTTTAAACTATAGGTCCCGCCACTCCAGCATAAGTAGGAGAATCGCGGAAACAGAAGATTTAGAATCAGATAAATCTGATTTAAAAGAAAATTCGTAGCATTACATGGCTTGAAAAAATATTTATTTAAACGCAATTAATAACTACGAGAAAAATATGTGATTTTTACTCGATACACGACTAAAATCTCATATCAACTCAAAAATACCCACCAACGCGGATTTCATTGAATTGAAAAAAGTTTTAATAACAGAATGCCCAACCTATTAGAATTCTAAAGTGTTAACTGTTAAATAAGGATCTTTAGAAACGTAAAATTTACGATAGTATTATTCACAAAGGTTATTAAATTTTATCTCCCCCATATTAAAATTAATTAAAGAAGTACCAAAATTTAATGGGCTCTAGAAGGCACAATAAAAATATTTCATTTTTCTTTTTTGGTTTTTTTTTTAATTTTCTAATGACAGTTTAAACAAATACACTTGAACTGGAATGCAAACATTTAAACGGAAATTAAAAGATATGAAAAAGAAACAAAACATAGAAAAATAGGGTAAGAATTGATATACAACGTTATTAGCCCCAAGCAAATAATAATTTTCAATTTAACCAAATGCCTTAAGGATCGTTAACAGAATTTTAAAATAAAATGTTTTCATGTCATTTTTGTTTTCTTTGTTTTTCTTTTCGAACTCAAAAACCCATTTACATATCCACATCTATGAATATCCCTATGTACATAAGTATGTGAAACAACAAATTTTTATTTCATACATATTTTAAGAAATTTACGCGAAATTAGATAAAGAGTAAAGGATTCTTCTTCTTCAAAATCATATTCCAAAATTCTAAAGGGCGTGTTTAAATACATTTCCTTCAACGAAAAATAAAGCAAATCATGTTGAATTTTGTTTTTTGTTTTCCTTTAAATTAGGTTTACCAGGGGTGGTATAAAGCAAACATAATTTTATTATCATTTTTGTTTTCCATTTTTGAATTTATATTTCTTAAGGACATATTCCTTCATATTAATACGCATATATGTTTACAAAAAATGTGATAACATTTCCATGCTCTAGTCAACATGTGAAATAAATGAATATTTAAACCGCAGGCACTATAGTGTTCCAGAAATATACAACCTTAGGCAATTCAAATGTAAAAAAATATTGTTGTAAGGGATGTTTTAATAAAATTTAATTATAATGCTGGCAAAATAGTATTTTTTTGTTGATTTCTAAAAAAATTAAAGAGAACACCATTTTCATGGTTACCTAAGAGCCCTTTGTTAAAAGAAAAGTTATGCCACGGTTCATAAGTAAACAATAAGAAAAGTAGTTCAAGAAAATTCTATAAAACTTGATATTTTGTAAAAGCCATATTAAAATAGAAGTTGCCGTAGTCTACTAGGTAGTACGAAAAAATATTTCTTCAACGATATCCTCTCAACAGTGTTCTGGCAAAAAGTCTCAGAGTAAATAAAACTGTCATGAAAAGTTTATCAAAAAACATCTGTCGTTCAGAGTCTACTTTAAATTGTAGGTCCCACCCCTCGTGTATAAAAATAAACCTCTCAGAATATTAGTAATGTGCTGGTCTTTGAGGTCTACGAGTACTTTTACTGCTTCGCTCAAATGCTGTTCGACTGATATCCTCAATGGAGAATAATTGAAGCCGATTACAGTATTCTCGTTATAGTACTGTAAGTCTCACCAATTTGCTCAACGTGAGTAATAATCAACAGGCTAGAAAATATTGCAAATGAAACAAGCAATGTTCTAGCAAAAACTCTCAGAGTAAATAAAATTGATATGAAAAGTTTATCAATAAATCTATTGCTACGACTCGACTTTAAACTGTAGGGTCTGCTACTCATGTATAAAATTAACACACAAAACAGAAGTGGTGTGAGAAGCTAGTTCATAATACTGACTAAAGGTTTGTAATAACCAATTAAGTAAATAAGGAAGAAAGTACTTCCATTGCCGCAGTTTATTTGGATATTATCCACTCATTTTACTGAGAGCTTCAATCTTTTTGGCAGCAGGAGCCTACGTGCAATATTCCTATATGTTTTTTGGACACTTATGACCACATCCGCCCTTAAATCGCATAGCCATCCAACGTATAATGGCGTTTCTTACGGGTGACTGTTCTTTTGGTAGGCATACCGAAAAACTTTGTAGTCCGGCAAATAATTTATCTAGTGACTATGTGCCTGATGAGGCGCTTGCCATACATTTTTTTATGCATGATTGAGTTCTCTGATATAGAGATTACCTGAATATTGATTGTGTTATCAGAATGAGCCTAAGTGGGACTTCTTCTTCCTCATATAGTATATGTTTTCCTTAAAAAATCCAAAAAAAAAATTATAACTGGTTAGTAGTACGGTAATACCAAATAATTCATGTCAGTATAACCACATAAGAAAAAGTCTTTTTTGTGGCCTTTGAGAACAATAAATTTTTAAACCAATTCAGACCAAACAAAAAAAAAAATATTAAGAGACGAAAAAGGTCACTAGCACTCAAAAATGTATGCAAAAATAAAATGAACAATCATCGCACTCGCTTAAATACGCTGCAAATACTACAAATACTCACATAACTTACATTAACACATACATTACCACACACATACATACATAGCCTCAGCAATAAACTACGAATATAAATCAGCCATAAATGCTTCTCGCCAAAAAGGAAAACGAATACAATACACGGGGAAATCACAGAAATAAAAATTACTTCCGGAAAGAGGAGAGCAACAAGAAAAGGTCATTACTTGCACGGATTTATGTGTGTATGTATGTGCGTGAATGTTTCATTTTCACTACATATCCTGGTTCTTTTGCATGTGTGTATGTATGTGTCTGTGAATGTGAATGTTTTGTAGGATGTATTATTGTAAAAATTTAATTGGCAGTTTGTACATGCGGTTATTAAAGAAATCCTCTTGGTTATCATTGAAACCACTTTTCGGTTTTTTTCTCTCTTTTCTCTCTTTTCTCTTCTCTTGTAATTTTTGTTTATTTTCTCGTTGTTGCTGTTGCAGTTGCTGTTGTTGTTGTCCGTGTTTGTTTTCATATAATTTTCTTACTTCAAATTGGCTTGAATGCAAACGATTGAGTGCATATAATGGTCTGCTCGGGATGACTATGCATAAAATACCACTTTTTGTTGCTATCGTTGACGTATTGATGTTGTTATTATTGTTGTTGCTTTTTTGTCGGTGTGGTCTTTAATGGTGATGTCACAGTCATTGTCGTTATTTTTCTGCTGCTATTGCTATTAAAAAAAAGCATTTTTTTGGACAAAAATTTCCCACACTTAACCACAACTGTTGAAAATCCACGTGCAATACTCCAAATCCGTGGAGCTGGTTTTTAATAGTTTTACGTCAGAATATTGTTCAATTTTATGTCGATGAGATTTCCTATGAATATACATATGTGCATGCGTTTTACGTCACTTTAAATCTGAAACAGCGTATTAAATAGTAAAAGCCTGATTCAGTAAAATTTGATTGTTCGGATGTTTTTCATATGGAATGATGATATAAAATTGGAAATAAATAGTTATGGACTTAACAATGTGCTACATTCGACGGCAGCAACAAATACAGATGCAAGACATCAAAAAAAAAATTCAAATGAATCAGCATTTATGGCGACTACACACAAATGCGTTAGTAAATGCGGTCAGGCATAAAGGTTAGGTTAGATTAGGTTTGAAGACGTATAATGACTCATTGTAAATACGTCCTAGAGGAGAGGGAGAGAATAGTGAAGGAGAAAGCCAAATTGGAAATCGAGGAAAGGTGGGAAAGGGAGTATATAAGAGAAGAAGGCATAAGGGTTAC
Source organism: Sarcophaga carnaria (assembly GCA_958299815.1). Lineage (NCBI taxonomy): Eukaryota > Metazoa > Arthropoda > Insecta > Diptera > Sarcophagidae > Sarcophaga > Sarcophaga carnaria. The sequence goes on from OY283151.1 coordinate 32,485,118, forward strand.
TGTGACTATTTTTTTTTTAAATCGAAATCCAGAACATACAGTTAACGAACATGTACACTAATATGCAGAATTAAATAAAATTAAAAATTTTGCCTGAAATTATTATAAGAAATCATAAGAAAAAAAAACGACATTTGTAGGGTATGTTTAAGTCCACATTCCTGTCATAAAATTTGTCTCATATTTTCATTGTTTATCTAGCCCGCCTGCCCATTTAACGGCTTGTAAAATCCATTAACGTTGTAGAACAATTGGTTACCACATGCCTGCATATTCACATTCACACACAAGTGGCCACATACATATATATGTATGCATACAGGATGACCAAAAACGATTGAAAGCCTCAAAATTTTTAAACGTTAAGCAAAAGAGAAAAAATATAAATTTACCTCTCATTATATATAAGCCATACTCTCATACTCAAACAAACATATTATTTTTGTGCGTGTAAACCAACATAAATGATGACCACAACCAGCGGAAACAATGGCGACAATTGCCGTATGAACAGCCCAAAATCAAACCAATCTGAGGAGTGCATGACAACCGGCAATTATTCCAAAATGTTTCATTATGTTCCACAGAAAAAGAATAAATAAAGAAAATTATTTTTAAAATCCAAAACATTCATACAGATTAAAGTATAAAGTATTGTTTCAAGCATTTCCTCGTTTTAAATTTAAATAAAACCGAGTGTGTGAGATACCAGCGAAAATTTTATTGCTTTGGAAGACCTATTGATGCCATTATCTGCGGAGTATTAGATCGCTTAAATGTCTCCCACGGCTTCTCTGGGTGGGCCGTATCCGATATATCGAACTTTCTAAGACATTCTGACTCATAAATAAATCTGTAGTTGACCGATGAGATGGGTAAGTAACACCTTGGGTAAGATACACCTGCTTCTTAAGGAAGTCCCATAAGGAAAAACTGACAATTTTGATAGTCAATGCACATCACCTTCCAATGATCTAATGTCGCATTAGGTGTGTGACACGTAGCATCATCATCAAATCACATGCCTTTGGTAAACAGATAATCCAATTCAGACCAAAATAAGTTGGTAGTCATCGACAGACAGTAGCTTGGCTTTTGTGGGTGCATGTACCATGACTCTGGTACAGAAATCCGGTTGAATTGTAGCAATTGTATAGGCAACGTTGGCTTTGAGAACCCATAGGGTTTTGTGTCTTACTCTTACTCTGCAACTTAAGGACACCCCACAAGAAAAATCTAACAGGGTCGCATAACACGATCTCGGTCACTCGATTACATTACCTCAAAGTGAGATAACCATGCCCTTAAATCACTCGTGCAGAATATCCCATGTGGCATGTGCATCCTATAACATATAGAGCCGTCCTGTCGAAGTTAAAAGAAGTTGGTAATCATCAACCTAGACCTATTGTGCCTGCCCTTGACAGTGAAGGCCTGGCCAACGTCTTTCCCCAAGAAGTATGAACCGATACTGTCATCAGATCAGCAACTATGGCAAATAGTGACTTTTTCGGGATGTATTAGACACTATTAGACCCTATATGTGTGTGTTTGTTCACCAATTTGTTTGTTCACGTAGCCATCGATTATTAAACCATTTTTGCCCGCCACAAAATTGTATTCCATTTCCCACACAAAACAGTCTGTCAAAAAGGTAAAGAAAGCCTGAGGGAGGAAAATTTAGTATTTTAAAATTAAAAACAAAAAAGGATGCGTTTGATATGTTTAAGGCTTTTTCCTCTGATTTGGTATTTCAAATTGTGTCACGTAGAGAACTTTTACACTTGCACGTAGTTATTGACGGCTTTAAATGTGACATTCTGAATATTTTACAACACTTTGAATATTCACGTATGCACGTATGTACATATGGGCTAATTTAGTTATACATGAGGGCAATAACGTGGTAACATGTACCGTAACTTCTATGATGACCAAAAATTGCAAAAAAAAAAAAAATATTTGCTGTCTCCAAATGTTTCAAAAAGAAACTCAACAGTATTAGTTCTTTAAAAATTCATTCACACATACACTCTCTTTCTTACATACACACGTATATATAGCACATTAATCACATACAAGCACATACACACAGTAATGCTAAGGATGGCTGATGATTTAATATGGTTACGAGCACATAATTTAGAGACTCTTCTAAAGCTTTTGTTATAAATTTTAAATACAAGAGCATTTAAATATTAAATATTTAAATATTTTATGGCTTTAATAGTCCAAAAAATTAACAAAATTTTAGTCAAGAAAATGAGAAAAAGTACTCACATTTTCGGGCTACAATACACAAAAGCATTTAATCACTTTAAAAATTTTGAACATAGAAATCATATCGGCCGGGACAAAGCATATACGTTATTTATTAAAAGCCCGATAATTGTAAAGGGTTATCCATTTTTGTGGTTTCAGAAGTAAAGTTAAATAAAGTCCTTCACATTTCGTTTCTGTTGGACATAGCTGTTTTGGGATTTGAACCGTTGCCTCACATCTAATAAGACAACAAATTACCTACTAGTCTACGGTGACTTCAATATACAATGACATCTAAATGACCGCCTTTGGATTGGTTGCAGTAGTCGATCCTTGGATCAGTTTTTTACCATTTTTTCAAAAACATTCGTGTGGTATTTCGCCGATAATTTGATGAATTTTGTTGTTTTCAAATTCGCTAATATTCAGATGGTTACACGCGTAGATACAATCTTCGAAATGGGCCCACAAAAATGACTGATAACGTCAAACTGCATGATTCAGTTGTTTCGTCCGTAGTACTACCGCCTTTTTGAAACCATTCCTGTCAAAAACAACAAAAGTTGGTTATCATGAGACCACAGTCTTCTGAATTGATGGTAATGGTTCCCTTTTCAAAAAGTATGGCCTGGTGATACCTCTGACCTAGAATACACACCAAGCGATTTGAATCCACAATGATTTCACGATCCCACGATAGGTCCATTTGCTGAGAGTGGAATTTGTATCATCCCCCACATTTTCTCTGACAGACGTCTATGATGCTATTATGCACAGGTCTAACATACTCTGTAACACTTACAGTCTCTACAAATTTCTGTTTTTCAAATTCCTGGCACAGTTACAATTTTAAATGTTTTTAACTGCGCAAACGTTCTGCTATTGAAGGATCCACAATCGTATTCAAATCATTCACTGAATAAATCACACTTTAGTTGAAGGATATTTAACTGAAACACAGTCACGATAACACTAAAAGGATAACCTATTGTGTTTGTGTTAATATTGGTTTTGGAAAGGATATTATGTATCTATTCACATATGTATATATGTATACATATACATATGTATATAGATGTGCATTTGATTATGTGAGTATATTTTGAGTAGGTAATAATGGTTTAAAGCCTTTGTATGCCAGCCATTATTCTTGTTGTGCTCTTTATTGTTGCTTGTTGTTGATTATTTTTGTTTATAATCTATGCTTGTGTTTGTGCATGTACACATGACATATAGATGTTTAGATGTATGTGTTTTTTTTTTTTTTTTGTCTTGAGCCGGAGGTGGGAATCTTCGAAAGACACTTTTGTTCCAACAAAAGAGTGCACGATTCACCATCACTGGTGCCTACGTACTAAACCCACCCCCTACACACTTCAACCACTCTCCCTCCGCGGGACTGCCGTAAGGTATTACTTCGCGGAGAGCTGGTTAGCTTGAAAGCTTAGTCACGTTAATTCAAATTTCGCCTTCGTTCCTCCAGTCTTCGGAGTACTATCAAAACTTCAGCCATTCTCTGGCTATATTGACTCCATAGAATCCTACGATTCAACAGCTCTTCCATTAGCCGGTTTGGTCCTAAACTCGTTTCCCCGGGCCATCTAAATCTGGGACAGCATATTAGAATATGCTCCGCATCTTCCTCCTCATCTACACAGTTTGGGCATATAGGGGAAGTGTCATGACCAAATCTGTGCAGGTACTTCCTGAAGCACCCATGACCAGTTAGGAACTGAGTCACGTAGTAGTTCAGCTCGCAATGTTTGTTATTCATCCAAAGGGTTACATCAGGGATAATTCGAAATGTCCGTCTTCCCTTTAAACTGCTTTCCCATCGTGACTGCCACTTGTGCATGGAAGTCCTTCGTTCCTCCGATTTATAGCTGCTATTCGTCCCGGGTGCTCGAGACGGCGAAGGTATATCCTCCTCATCTCATCCGCCAATATATCTATTGTCTTTGCCAACACCAATACCGCTTCATCAGACACTGTCCTGAAGCCACTTATCCGTCTAATCGCGCTTAGACGATACACCGAGGACAGTATCCTCCTTGTCGTTCCCACGGAGAGTACCTCCGATCATATTGGGCAAGCATACAGCATTATCGACGTTATTACCGCCGAAATTATCCTCCTTTAGAATGGACCTGGTCCTCCAATATTTGGCATTATCCTCGCCAGTGCTCCCTGTGTTACAGATGCTTTTTCGCCGATGTATTTCACGTGCTCCTTAAAGTTCAACCTGTCGTCGATAATCACTCCCAGGTATTTTATCGCCCTCTTCGATTCGATCCTTGTGCCTCCAACGGTCACTTCCATCTTCTCCACTATCTTCCGGCCGCTTATCAAGACGGCCTCTGTTTTATGCGCAGCAAGTTTCAAACCTGCTTCATCCAGCCATGCTCCAACCTTTCGAATCACTGTGTTCGTTTTCTCCTCTATTTCCCTTAACGTCTTAGTTACCGAGACTATGGCTATGTCATCTGCAAAGCCCACAATTGTAGTCCCGTTCGGCAATCGCAATCGAAGTACTCCATCGTACATAATGTTCCATAGTAGTGGCCCAAGTACAGAGCCCTGCGGGACACCCGCCGTCACTACGTATTCCTGCTCTCCTTCATCCGTTAGGTATATTACCTTCCTGTCCTGAAAGTAATTGTTCAGTATCTCCATTAAGTATGGCGGCGTAGCCATGTTAAAGAGGGCTCTCATAATCCGCCCCCAATTCGCTGAGTTGAACGCGTTTCTAACGTCAAGTGTGACAACCGCGCAGTATTCCTTGGTGCCAAATCTCCACCTTTCGCCCTCTATTGCATCTCTTGCAATGTCGACCACTCTTCTTATCGCGTCAATGGTGGATCGTCCTTTCCTAAATCCATATTGCAGGTCCGAGAGAGCTCCTCCTGCCTCGGCACACGTCAGTAGTCGATTGTATATAATCCTCTCCAGTATTTTCCCCATCGTGTCAAGTAGACAGATGGGCCGATACGACGATGGTTCCCCTGGTGGTTTGCCAGGTTTTGGAATGAGAACCAATTTCTGCTTCTTCCATCTACGTAGAAAAACACCCTCGACGAAGCACTTGTGGAACACCTTGGCGAACATATCCGGTCTGAGCCGGATAGCCACCTTAAGTGCCCTATTTGGGATTCCGTCTGGCCCCGGTGTCTTCCTATCTCCTATTCCAGTGCATGCTGCGAGTACCTCCTCTCCTGTTACCTCGGGTATGGTATGAATGGCCTCCGGCTCCCTACTTATAAAAGTGTAGGGCTGGCCCCGTGGGAATAATGTACCAATGATCTCCCGTAGCAAAACTGGACAACCTAGTTTAGGCTGTTCTCGAGCACCGATTCTCTTGCAGACGACTCTGTACGCCGTCCCAAAAGGATTGATGTCAGCTTCCTGGCATATCCGCTGAAAGGATAGTTTCTTGCTCCTTTTAATGGCTCTTCTAAGTTGATGCCTTAGATCCTCATAGGGAGCCCGTTCGGCTTCCCATGTCGGTCTTCCTCTCGTACGCTGGGCCCGTCTTCTCGCCCCAAAGCATGCCGACCGCAGTCTTCGAATTTCGTCATTCCACCAGTAGCAGGGGGAACGTCCCCTACACACAGTTCTCCTAGGCATAGCAGCATCACATGCAGTGTTGAGCATTTGGTATACGCCACTCACTAATTCTTCGACCGTGCTGCCAGTCGTATGAAAAGACGACAACATCAATCTATACGTCTCCTCGTCAAAGCGGGAGTCCTTCCATTTCGGTCCCGTAAACTTCGGCAATCCGTTTCCTCTCGTGTTGCGCCCAGTAACCGTCATCACGATTGCCTGATGGTCACTATTCGTGAAGTCCTCAGTTAGCCTCCACGCGGTCCGCGAAACAAGGCCATCGCTCACAAACGACAAATCTATTATTGAGCTCGATCCAGCTCTCCTAAATGTGCTTTCTCTTCCGTCATTCATCAGCGCCACAGGAAGGGAAGCGAACGTTTCCAAGAGGCAGCGACCCCTGGCGTTAGTATATCTACTACCCCATTCGGTCGCCCAAGCGTTGAAATCTCCTCCTATAATAACGGGGGTGTTCAAGCGCACGTGTGACGCCAGCCTCTCCAGCATATGTTGGAAGTCATCCATTGACCACCTCGGGGGAGCGTAACAGATGCATGTGTATGCGTATGCTAAACGCATACGTACTAAACCCAACCTAGTTCGTCACACTTCCATTAAGTCGCCCCCCCGGGACCACAATCAAGTATTACATCGGGGGAGGTAAAGATTCAGCGAGTGCTGCTATCCATTTCTGCTGTTCTTGCTCTCTCTATTATTCTCTGTTGTACTAGAACTTCCTTCGCGAATAAACATACCGCGTTCCAGTTTTCGCGCGATGTTAACATCAGATTAACCACGTTGTCGGGAGTCACCTGGGAGCCGATCGTCCTCTCAAGGAAATTTTGTCGGAATTCGTAGCGCGGACAAGTGAAGAATATATGCTCCGCTGTTTCACTTGTATCCAGACATGATGGACACGCTTCATCCACGTCATGCCCATACTTGTAAAGGTATGTCCTATAGCATCCGTGGCCCGTTAGGAACTGAGTAAGGTAAAAATTCACCTGGCCGTGCTTCCTTCCAGTCCATTCTTCTATATTCGGTATCAATCTGTAGGTCCATCTTCCCTTTGTGGAAGAAGTCCACTCGTGCTGCCACTTATTCATTACATCATCATTCACCTGGTCAGGGTGCACTAGCCCCGTTCTCCTACTTATTAAACGTTTTATCCTCTCTATCTCTACCAACATTCGTAGCGGCATCATTCCCGCTATCACCAAGGCTGCATCCGTAGATACTGTGCGAAAGGCAGAAATTACTCGGAGGGCAGATCTCCTGTAGGCCCCATCAACTCCTATTCTATATGTCTTCTTATCCATGGCCTCGGCCCATATAGGGGCTGCATATAGAGCAATCGATCTAACCACTCTCATCAGCAATTGCCTCTTCTCCTGTCTCGGACCTCCCAAGTTAGGCATTATCCGCGCGAGTGCGCCCGTTGCCGCCGCACACTTCCTACTAATATACGTCAGGTGCTCCTTGAATGTGAGTCTGTTGTCAATCATAACTCCTAAGTACTTGATAGACTGCTTCGATGTTATCCTTTGTTCGCCGACAGTTATGGTGATGTATTCCATTTTCTTTCTACTGCTTACTAACACGACATCCGTTTTATGATCGGCAAGTTTCAGACCTATACTCACGATCCAGCTTCTAACTCTGCTAACTGCCGCATTGGACGTTCGTTCCAAATTATCAAGGTGTTTACCCCTCACCACGAGGGCTATATCGTCCGCAAATCCGAATATTTGTGCGCCCGTAGGAAGCCTAAGCCTCAGTACACTATCATACATGGCGTTCCATAGTATTGGGCCCAGCACCGAACCCTGTGGTACCCCTGCTGTTATAGCGTATGACTTTCTGCCTTCGTCTGTATCATACAAAAGTACTCTATCCTTAAAGTAGTCCACTATGAGTTCCATCAAATATCCAGGTACGCTCCTCTCATCAAGTGCAGCCAGGGTGGCGTCCCAATCTGCCGAATTGAATGCGTTTTTGACATCCAGGGTGATGATTGCGCAATACTCCTTATCACCTTCAAACCAGCGGTCACCGCTGATGGCCTCTTTCGCTACGGTCATGACCGCCTCCATTGCGTCCACTGTGGAGCGCCCTTTTCGGAAGCCAAATTGGCGATCCGACAGGCCGTCTCTCTCCAATATCGTTTCGAGTCTTCTACATATTATCTTCTCCAGCAGTTTACCTACGGTATCGATCATACAAAGTGGGCGGTAACCTGTTGCATCCTGCGCACCGTTGCCCTTCGGGATGAGAACCAACCTCTGTCGCTTCCATATCCTTGGGAATTTCCTCTCCTTAAAAAAAAATAATCGCCCGATGGTCGCTATGGGTGTAGACATCGGACACAGTCCAATTCGATGTCGTCGCCAGTGTATCGCTGATGAATGTTAAGTCAATCTTAGAACTCCTTCCATTTCTCGAGAATGTATCAATCTGCCCACAGTTGAGTAAGACAACCTCCAGAGTTGCAAATGCGTCAAGCAGGCTCTCACCTCTTTGGTTCGTGTACGCTGAACCCCATTCCACTGCCCATGCATTAAAGTCCCCGGCAATCACCACGGGTCTTAGATTTCTGGCCTCGCGAACGATGTCGTCCAATCTGAGTCTGTACTCCTCCATTGATAAGCTGGGGCGGAGATAACAACTGAAGAAATGTACCCCATTAACAGTGCATTTCACAAAGCCTTCTCTCCTGTTGTCAACATTTCCCACTGGGAATTTACCGCATGACCATATCACTGCCTTGTTGCATTTACTGGTAGCCCAACGCTGATTGTCAGGTGCCCTATAGTGTTCACTCAAAATCGTAAGGTCTATTTTCTGCTCCCGGACTGTCTGCTTAAGAAGCTCCTGCGCCGCTTCGCAGTGGTTCAAATTCAGCTGCAAGATCCTCATTTTCCTATGTTCATCATCCTCCGCCGAGCTGCCAGGTACTGTGGACACTTAGGTCCCCCCGTGACATGTTTTGAGTCCACATTACGATCGCTCCTACAGAGTAGGCAGTGAGGGTCACCACTACAAGTTTTGGCAAGGTGGTATTGCCCTCCGCACTTGAAGCAGTGTTTTGACCAATCACTCCTACTGCGGCAATTTCCAGCTACGTGCCCGAATTCTAGGCATTTGTAGCATCTCCTTGGGACAACTTTCCTCATTAACCGGCAAACTGTCCACCCGACACGCAGTTTGCTTACCTCTTCGGCCCTGCTAGCCAGCTTCGCTGGTATTACAATTATTGCCGTCCGGGTACCCCCTGGAGCACTTCTTATCGTCCTGATAGCCGATGGGTGTAATTCTCCTATTTGTTCTCTCCAAGCGGTTATTATTTCATCTTCCGTGGTAACCTCGTCCAGGTATCGCAGTTCAAATGTTGTCTCCTGAGTTATCGTCCTGACCTCTATATCATCGGACAATATGGTCTTCAATTTGGATTGGTGAGTTTCTGTAGACGCCTCAGCCGATCTTCTAAATTCCAGCAGAATTTCACCCTTTTGTGTTTTCTTAACAAGGTGAACGTCTTCGCCAACTGACTTAAGCTCCGGGGCATTCCTAACCTTCCTCAGGATGTCTGCAAATGAGAGCTTCTCCGTAGGTTTTATTATCATTGCATCCGGTCTTGGGGGCTTTTTGCGCTTCCTTGTCTTGAGCACCCAATCATTGGGCTCTGTGCTCATTTCCACTCCGGTACCCGGTACTTCAGCATCCCGATTTATTACACCTTCATTAGTACGTACTGCTCCTTTCTTCGTATCATTGCCTCCAATTTTTGAAGTTGGGTCAATTGATCCCTCCAGTTGAATTGGTCTGGTCCTCTTCGGAGGTGTTCTCCTAGGTTTTCCCAATTCTTCTCTCTGCCTCTTGGAAACACAAGGTGTCTGCTGTTGAAGGCTCGTCTGCGTGCTTCTATCATTAGTTCTGATCCTTTTCTCTTGTTCCGCAACTTTATCCTTAGCGGCTTGCTGATATAGTGACGATATAGAAGCCACTAAGTCGCGCATCGCTTGGTGTATGGACCTCCTTCCTCCGCCCATCATCTCCACGAGTTCAGAAATTTTATCGCCTAGTTTGGTGAAATCATCCACCTCTTTTTCAGGATCCTTGTTCCTCTGCAACTCCGGTGGTGACGAGCGCGATCGCTCGCCGTTCTGCTTCAGCGGTGGTGAGTGGAGTAATCTCGAAGCTCTCCGGAAAGGATTCAGGAAAGGACTGTCCTGCTGGGTCTCCTTTGCACCTTCGGTGCCGGCTGGAGAATTAGCGCCTGTAGGGTTGTGTGAAATGTTTGTTGTATATTCCATTCTATTGGGTCCCAACTTGGAGCCGTTATCTTGGATTCGTTGTATAGTTACCCTTGTTGTGGTCCCATGGTTATCTTTGCAATGCAGGGAGGCCATGCAAGGGTTGACACAAGTCCTCATGAGAGCTTGTGTTCAGAGCCAGACCGGGAGCTAAACAGAAGAATTACTTAACTGCCCCTACACCCCAACTCAACAGGACGAGTCCAAGATCGTTCTCCAAGGCTTGCCAGGTTTTAACGGGACGGAGACAGATGGTGTATTAGCCTGAAAGCCGTCTGTACCAGGTTTCACTCCAGCACATATTGGTAACAGAATACCCCATCCGCCAGCCCATGTCATCAAATCATAATATTTCAGCGTAGTCCAGTATGCCATAATCAGAATCTTACTGGTATCAATTCTGATGCCTATACGACTAGGCTCCGATCGTCCACATCCGTTAGGAGCGTACTCACACGCATGACGGTCTGTGATTCCCACGGTGCTAACGTGATACCACGGTAGTTCAATGCTTTGAGCGGCATTGTTTCGCTTTGAAGCGTGAGCGTCATTGGGTATATGCTAGACTTTTCATCCGCACCCTCTACACCTGCCCTCCCATTTAGTCGCCTTTTACGACAAGCAGGGAACCACTGTGGTAGAATTCTAACCCGCTACCACACAGGTAATGTGTATGTGTATGTGTATGTGTATGTGTATGTGTATGTGTATGTGTATGTGTATGTGTATGTGTATGTGTATGCCTGTTGTATGTTGTATTTTTCGAAAATTGTTTTAAAACTTAACGTTGTTATGCAGCATAAATATTTTTGAACCAATTAAACGCTTATAAAAACAACATTTATGTCAGATTATGTGGATAGTTTTTGCACAAACTAGAGCAAATATTTGAAGCGGCTGCAGCAGTATACTTTGTGCAGTGCAAACATATTTAATAGACAAATTTAGGACAAATAATTGCAATAGAAATTTATTTCAATTTTTAAAATTGAAGAGCATCAATGGAGAGAGCTTTATAGGTCGCTGAATACAGACTTCTTTTGGTCTGAATTGAACAATCTGGATGCAAATAATATTTGCAGGATTTGAGGTGATGAACTGGCCACTGAGATTCTGTGATTTCACGCAGTTGAACTTTTTCTTGTTGGATTTTCTTAGGTCGCAGTTGTATGCGGATTAACCACGTGGCACAGCGATCCTTAGAGACAGCATATCCTATGATATCGATGAACTTCAGCGTAATTTTTGCATCGGAATCATTGTATATTAGATATTTGGGATCCGTTCGATCCAGCCATGCGTGGCGGATGGAAACTAGCAGACATAATAAGGACAGACATATTAGCGGTCTTATCAACAATAGCTGACAAACAGACAATATTAAAACCATACGCTCTGTAAAGTTTACTATGGATTGATGAAAAATCTTTTGTGCTGAAGGACTAAATTTCATTGTTGGCTAATATATGTCTGTCCTTGAACAAAAATTTGTGTGTTACTGCAGTACATAGTTTTATGAGTTAAAACTTTACTTCCCACCTTCGTTTTCGGTTGATGTTTTCTTTGTTTCAGCCCCTAGTTTAGAAATCTCAAACAAAATGAAAATAAAGAAAAAAAATAATTTTTTTTGGCAATTTCCTCTCAGTAGTCTTCTCTGATGAGTAGTAAAATGAAATTCCCATGCAAACTTTCTCATACATCTGTCATTCGGAGGCGGCATTAAATAGTGGGTACCGCCACTCGTGGATAGAATTAACACTCCCAACGTGAATATTGGACGAAAGTAGGTTGTAATCATGTCTAAAAGGTTGTAATGACCAATTAAGTACGGTTCCTTTGGTATATTGTTGTGTTTCATAATGTTTATCTGGCTTCAAACTACATTTTTTTTCTTCCTATCGATGATCATTATCCTTAGAATTACAGAAAGTAATTTCTTCCAGCTGCCGTAGTCTAATAGATAGTGTGATGCCCACGATTCAAACCTCCGGTCAGACTATTCCAACAAAACGAAAATATAAAAAAATATTTCGTGGGCGACTTCCTCTCAGCAGAATTCTGGCAAAAACTCTGAAACTAAATAAATTGCCATGAAAAGTTTTTCAAATATACGTCGTTGGGAGTCGAATTTAAACTGTAGGTCCCGATACTCATGTATAATATTAACACACCCAACATAACTGATGTTAGAAGCTAGGTCGTAATTCTAACTAAAGGGATGTAGTGACCAACTATGTGTGTAATTTCTTCTCCAAGAGAAAACTTTTTTAATTCTTATTATGATTCACTGTGTATTAGTCAAAATAAAAGAGAGAGACAGTGAGAGAAAGACCAGCTTCATGCGCAACAATATTAGTTTTAATTGTGTTGCTGTACTAACATCATATCAAGCACTTACACAATTTCTGTGAACGCCCTTTGGTATTAAAAAAAGTTTTGTTGTTAGTTTTTCTACACATATTTAAGCATTTTAAAGGAAAAAAGGCCAACAATTTTTTTTACTAGTTAATGCAGAGGAAGTGCAAACGCAGGCTTGTGACTACAATTGATGTTTCACCTGTGGCAAATTTGTTTTGTCTTGTGCTGTGCCGTTGCTGTTTTTAGAACAGAAGGATTAAAACTACCAATTTAGTTTAGGTCAGTCGCATCCTTTCTTTCAGTTGTTTTTATCTACTTATTGCTCTTTTTTTGTTCTTTTTTTGTAGAAAATTTGCTTACAGAAAAGAAAAACATTTAAAAGAAAAAAATGCAGGATTAAAAACTGTCAACCAACAGAATAAAAAAAAAACTTTTGAAACTGGCTACCATGACTACCACCATCACCACGAACTTTATCCTCTTTTCATCTTCAATGATCTGCCACTTTAACGCTTCTAGTCCACAACAACTATTGCTCTGAAAAGGCCAGCATAGAACACAATTTTTGTTGTTTTTTTGTTTTTGTTTTGAACACAATAAATAACTTGAAATAAAATCAACCAAAACTGTAGAAAAACTCACAGCAACACAATGAAAATGAAAAGTGGAAAACGCACAACAAAAGAATAATTGAATGAAAAATGTTGTAACACTTTAAGCCTCTTATCGCAATAGAACGTTGTTTAATTGCTGATATTTTCATGTTTTAAGCCAAGCAGCCATCCAGCCAGCGTAACTTTTGTTGAATTTTATTTTAATTTTTATCACACCGTAATAATCACATGCAAAAACTTTATATGAAATTTGTTTGTTATCCGCTGATGTTGTTATTGCTGTTGAGATAAAAAATTTTGTTACAGCATTTAGTGCAATGCTAATGTAAATTTGATGTCAGTGCATAGCAAGAGTTTAAGTAGTGCCGTCAGAAGATTTGTTTTCTACAAGTTGCTTAGGCAAAATCCTGGCTTACGTCCTCGCGTAACAATAAGTTGCTTTAGCCAAAAACCTCTTATCAATCGAGTTAGTTAATAAACGGATGTAGCATTTAAAAACAACTGGATTTATGACCGGCACAATCCTTGGGCCTGGAGATCTATGCGCAATGTGGTGGATAAATACGCATCCAATCGATCATTGTACGATCGACCAGCACCTGAATGCTAATAAACACAAGATCTACCAAAAACATCACAGCTTTCCGTGAGAGTGTGCAGGATGATCCGATGCAGTCGATTTCGGTTTTGGTCACAAGAACTCGACCTTTCGCAGACCACAACATGGCAAGCTGACGTAATAAAAAACATCTGCAGAGATAATGTTCACTTCTGCGTGAATGGGTATGTGAACAAACGAAATCGTTGGGTTTGAGACGATATGACTTCAAGCTCTACATCAACAACAGAGTAAATAATAAGCTTCTAAGCTGAAGAAAATTTTGTTCGAAAAAAGAGTATGAAAAGCCGTGTCCTTTGGAAATGATCAATCGGCGTGAGTATAAAAGTTTGTCAATGGAAATACAAAGTCGCCGTAGTCTAGTAGGTAGTGTGTTGGCTTATTAAACGTAAGGCTTCGGTTCAAACCCCAGGTCAGACATCAAAACCAAAAAAAAAAATATTTCTTCAGCGAGTTCCTCTCAGCAGATTTCTGGTAGAAACTCTGAGAGTAAATAAAATAGCCAAAAAATGTTTCTCAAAAATCTGTCGTTCGGATTCGGCTTTAAACTATAGATCCCGTCACTTATGCCTAAAATTAACACACACAACATGTGCTAAGCCGTAATCCTGACGGAAGAGTTGTAATGGCCTATTATGAATGTATGTATCTATGTAATGCATATCCAAATACAAAATAGGCCCATTTGCTGAGAGTGGTATTTATATCATCCGCTACATTTTCTCTAACAGATGTCTGTTGTGTTATTATGCACAGGCCTAACCACTTTTGTAACGCTTACCGCCTCTTCCACATGAGAACCATGAGCATCCAATGCATTCCGAAAAAGTCACTGTTTAATTTGAATTTCAGGCTGGCGGCATTGATACATATTGTGTTGAAGACGATGTTTGCCAAGCCATCGGTGTCAATGGTGAGTATATCACATCGATGTTTACCAACTAATAAGTTACCGTAGTCTAGTAAGCAGAAGCTTAATGGGCGTGAGGCCACGGTTCAAACCCCAGGTCGCAAATCTACAACAAAACGAAATATTCTTCGGCGTTCACCATTCAGCAGATTTCTGGCAAAAACTTGCAGAGTAAACAGAAATTGCCATGAAAAAGTTTCTCAAAAATCTGTCGTTCGGAAGGTTTCGCCACTCATGTATAAATTACCGCACATAACATAAGTGAAAAGCTAGGTTGTAATCCTAACTAAAGGGTTGTAATGACCAATGATGTATGTATGCATGTATAACTACCCATTTCCTATGGCCTAAACTGGGTGATCTAGACACTTCCTACGCTTTGAAATATATTTCTCTGAAGCTCGAAAACATTAGAATACTTAAGTTTCTTGTATAAATTTACTTTCTCTTACTTTATAACAAATTTGTGGCTTGAAACCCATCGTAAAGTTTGCCATTCTCAGAAATCTCTAAAAATAGAGACAAAATGACAAAAAAAAATTTTTTTGTTTAACGCTGAGTAAAAGAGGAAACAAGACTAGAATTTTATTTTCTACCACACATTGTAAAGCTTAATGATATTTTCAATTATGTCTGCCACTCTCTTGCAATCATTTTCTGTAATCTTGCTTCTACCGTTTGGCCTTTTCTGACCCCTTTTGCTATTGCGGTTAGTGGTGGTCTGTCTGTCAGCCGGCCATTAGAAAATGTGAAGAAACTTTTTCCTTTTTGTTGTTTTTTAGTTTTTATTATAAGAATGCATTTAATAGTATGTGTTATTATACATACGAGTACATATACATACATCTAGAGCTGTTAGAAACTTAATATTATTTAAAACTCAAAGCCATCTTTTGTTTTTCTGTCTTATTTTTAATACAAATAGCTTGCAATTGTCGACAATTGTTTAGAAAAAAGTTTTCTTTTGTTTTTAAATGGCCATATCATGTATCTTTTTCCATTTTTTATTTTCTGGTTTGGCATCTCGTCTAATGAGCAGACTTATTAAAAGTTTTGCTTAAACACAGACGCCTAAATTTTTTTTGGTAGAGAAATACGCTGCTAATATCGAAGTCAATTGGAAGTTATTTGGAATGAATAAACTGATGGTTGGTGGCAGGAGAAACATTTTCTTTAGCATAATGAGATAAAATGGAAAATTTTCATTTTATTTAAGGCATTGCTTTTAAACTGTATTGAAAAATGTTTTTCCTGCTGGTTTTTTAGCTCCATCGGTGCTAACTATAGTCTGTCAGCTGAGGATGTTAAATTTTGTTAACTTTTCTGTCACATAATATCGAGTGAGCCATCGATCGGTTTAAATTTGAAACATCAGTTATTTCGAACCTGCCAATACTTATGTCATTCTCTTCTGCCACAAAATTCAGTATTTTATCACCACTGAACGTAATGAATGGTTTTACGCTTAAGCAACAAAAACAATTGGTCGGAAATTGCACGAAAATGTCATACAAAATTTGGTCGCAGAGAATGACCAACAGTGCCCGGTATACGAAATTTTATTGCTAAAGTTTGTGAAACTGGTTTCATTGCTGATGCGCCAAGACGTGAACGTCATCGTACACCTGAAAATATCGAGTCTGTGCGTGATAACGTTCGTGAGAATGTATGAACTCGTCATCGTACTCAAGAATCGAACATTTCACGTACTGGTTTATGACTAATTTTGTGAAAAAATGACGCCTAACAAAGTTCAATTGGTTCAAGAGTTGAAGGCGCATGACCAACGCTTCGCTAGATGGGCCAATGAGAAACTGCACGGTGATGTTGATTTTTTAAAAAAAAATAATAAAAAAATCATCTTTTCGGATGAAGCTCATTTTCATATTGATGAGTACATCAATAAACAAAATTTCCGTATTTGTGACTCAGAAAACCCACAAGTAGTCTTACAGAAGCCAATGCGGCCATTACGATTGACTGTTTGGCGCGGCTTGTGGAGCGAAGCTATCATATGCCCATATTAATTTAAAAATGGGAACGATGAATAAAGACACCTATCGCTCCATGATAGCCGATTTTTCTGTTTCCGCTTTTCACGGTGTTGATGTGATCGATGTTTGGTTTCAACAGGATGATGAAATTTGCCACACATCTCATGCCACAATCGATTTTTTGTGTCGAGAGTTTAATGACCGTTTAATTAGCCGAAATGGTGATGCCATTTGGCTGCCAAGGAGCTGCGATTACAACGTTGGACTATTTTCTGTGGGGCGCCGAAAAGTGCTATGCCGACAAACCAGAGACAATTGTGTATTCGAAGACCAACATTAGTGATGCCATTGTCGATATGCGGCCCCAAACACTCGAAAAAGTTCACGAAAATTGGTCCAATCGAATAAGGTACTGTGAGGCCAGTCGTGGCAGCAATATGAATGAAATAACAATAAAACAATTGTATTTTGGAAGAAAAAATTAATTTGTCGAAATTACAAATAGTTTTTGTTGTATTGCATTTTTAGATTTAAACTTTTAAATGGCTCATCCTTTAAAAAGTTTGTCAAAGGCTTGCAATTGATTGAATAAATTTATGGTCTAATTTCAACGAACTCAGCGCGAAAGGTGTGATTAAATACTTATAGAATTTTAAGTCTAAGAAATTAAATTATTATTAGATCTGTTTAAATTTACTTCTGTAATCATAATTTGCATTGCAAATTTCTTAATACGAATCTCGTTGCCTTAATTATTTTAAACTGTCAAGAACATATTTTTAGTTTTTCATTTCCTGTTCTTCATTTCTTTTCTCCATTCCTATTACAATTCTCTTGTATAATTTCATTGTATAAGAATATTTTTAGTTTCTATTTTTAAGACCCTTTATCCCCTTTCCTCTCTTCTCAAATATGCATGTTGGCGTTTAGCTAGAACTTTAAATTTTCTGTACTACACTGACATCTTTAGCATTAATAACTTCTACTATACACATACTATACACATGTGTATGTAACACAGTAATTGTAACAACAATGACAGAGAACATAAAATGTGTAAGTATTTGTGTCTTTCTCTCTGGCACAGTCATAAAAAGAGTCACAAAAATGTTTCTGTGCCTTAGAAAAATAGCTACTGAAGTGTGAGTGTTGATTACGTTAAATTGTATGTGTATGTGAGTGTTATTTCTCTAAGTATGTGTGTGTTTTTATTAGCGTTTAAGTAACGAAGCACTTGACTTTTAACTGCTTGGCAAACATTCATTTTATAAGAATGCAAACACTTCTGCAAACACTTTCGTTGCACATACCATAACATGCAACATAAGAATAAAAAAAAATTAAAATGTCTGTGAGGGTGGAACGCTATACACATACACAAATACTTTTATTTACTTTTTATATAATGTTTGTAGAGTGTGTTAAGAATTTATTGTGTAATAATATTTTCATTTTCATTCCTTTAAGGAGTGAAACAAAAAGAATAACGACAATATTTTTTTAAATTATTTCTTTAATTATATCAACTAAATTGAATAATTAAATATTTAATATGATTCATTAATAATTTCTCTAGTTTAAGAAGGATAATAAACAGATAAAAGACAATTGCTTGATAACTTTATACGATTTTTAAGAGAAAAAACTAATTAAGCTTAAACAGTGAGATATAATTTAATTTATAATATCGTGTTCACAAAAGATGCGTTTTTACAGACAAAAAGTTAAATACTTAGTACAGATTGTATTCAAATATTAGTGATTAAGTGAAAGCAAATGGTTGTGTAATGATGCTGATATCTGCGAAGTATTGAAATTGCAAACAACAGAATAAATAAGATCGCTTTGCCAATTTTACAATCGCCTAATCGTCCTGTGGCCTCGGGTCAAACCCCATGTCAGACATCTCCTACAGTACGAAATATTAAAAAAATATTTCTTCGTCGACTTCCGCGCAGCAGATTTCTGTCAAAATTTCTACGATTAAATAAAAATTACCATGAAATTTTCCTCTAAAATCTGCCGTTCCGAGTCGACTTGAAACTGTAGGTCCAACCATTCAGGTATAAAAAATAACAACACAATATAAGTAGTGTGGGAAACTAGATGGTAATCCAAACCGAAGGGTTAAAATGGCGAATTATGTATGCAGGTAATTGTCCTACCAAGAGGACTAAGAAACGACAAATCTGTCGACAACAACGCTACTGTGACAGTTGGCTTAATATTCTAAGGCAGTCGATTTCGCGTTACTCACAATTATTTGACCTTTCGTAGACCACAATCTGGACTATTTTGGGGTGCAACTTGGGCACTTGCAACCGTACAAAGTTCAACTGATCCTGGAACTGAAGGAAAGCGACCATATTCAAATTGTGTGTACGCTGGAAATTGTTGTAGTTGTCGTAGTCTAATAGGAAGTGTGTTGGCTTATTACACGTAAGGCCCCGGTTCAAACTCCAGGTCGGACATCAAAACGAAAATAAGAAAACTATTTCTTCGGCGTCTTTCTCTCAGCAGATTTCTGACAAAAACTTTGTAATTTAATGAAACTACCATGAAAAGTTTCTCAAAAATCTATCGCTCAGCATCAACTTTAACCTGTAGGTCCCGCCGTTCATGTACAAAATTAACACACACAACTTAAGTGATGTGGGAAGCTAGGTCGTTATCCTGACTGAAGAATTATGTATGTGTACGTAGAACGTAATCTAAATTGGCTATTCACCCAAATTTTCAACAAAAAATCCCAACTGTAGTCATAGTTCATTAGGTAGCGTTTTGGGTTATTAGACCTGTGGACACTTTTTAAAACCCAGATCAGTCATATCCAACAAAATGAAATATGACAAGAAATACTTCTTCGTCGACTTACTCGTAGCAGATTTCTGCCAAAAACTCTGAAAATGAATAAAAAATTGCCATGAAAAGTTTCTTCAAAGTCTGGCATTCAAAGTCGACTTTAAGCTGATGTATTAAACTAACACCGTCAACATACATAAGTGATGTGAGAAGCTAGATCGTAATACTGACTGAAGAACTGTAATGACCCATGAGATCCACTTCTGAAAGGATGGGTATATGAACACACAAAATTCTTGAAGACGATTCAAAACCACATCAGATGCCAAAGCGTCCAATGCATAGCGAAAGAGTCACAATTTGGACAACATCGGTCCATATTTCTTTTAGGACAACGTTGGCCAGACCATCACGGCGGGGGGTATATATTAATGACTACAACGCTCCACACAGAGAAGCCTTTGCAGACACTTAAACATTGTTATATTCCACAAATGATGGCATCGGTAGGCCTTTCTTAGGATAACAAATTTCATTGATATTTCATACACACAATTTTCTATTTAAATTTAAAAAATGGAAGCGTTCAATAGAAGCCCCAATATATCTAGCACAACATATTCAGACTCTGAGTCTCAGAGACAGTAGCTGTTTTTTAAGCTTTTCTTTGACAAATATTTTTTTTTTTTTATCAATTCTTTGTATTTTTGTTTGTTTAAGGAAAATTAGTTTAGTTAGCCATACAATACAAATATTAGGTTTCGATACGATTATACGATGTATAATTCATGAAAATAAAACGAATAATTTATACCATATCCCCAGAGCAATTTCATTGTTGGTGTTCTTTTTGTATTTTTCATGCTAATTTTTTATTTATTTTCCTATGTTTTCATTTTTTCCCCGTTTTTTAAGTTTCCTTTCTATATTTTTTTCATTTTGTTTGCTTTATTTATTCATTTTTGCTTGGACTATTAATTTATGTGAGTATGTATGTTTCTATGGTTATATTCTATATGAGATATTGATACGGATACAATAGAGCTGTCTTTCATACAGAATGCGTAGCTACAAACATTCAAAAACTTTAAAGAAGTGTTTGAATACAATTAGGAATAGTTCTGATGACAATTTTGACGGTTTCTTGAGAAATTTTGGAAATCTTTCAAATTTATTAAAACAGATTTCTGTACACTTTATCAACGGGGAGACTGTGTTCGTTAGTAAACTGTATCAACGACACTACTATGCTGGTATAAAAAATTGAAATTTTTATGAGTATAACCAACCATAAATCTTTATTGAAAACTCGTTTGCATTTCATAGAATTGGACAGACACACGTCCAGTCAATACCCTGCAAATGGATGTTGTACATACAAGAGCTTTACAAGTAACAAATGTACTCTTGTAGTTTAAGTTGTTCAATTTTTGTTTTGCTTTCCTTCTCTTGTTTACCTGTGTAGTTTTTTTTTGTTGTTTTCTGTCTTATTCTTTTTAAAGACAACGAAACGTTATTAAAAAGCAAAGATTGTAAAAAGGATTTGAGGGGCCTTAAATAATAATTGAGAGGGCCTCTCCTAATGAACTTCTGGCAAGAAAGTTGTCATCGAATTCTTCTTAACTTCACGCAACAGCAAGAAAAATTGCTTAGGCAGACGCGCTTCGTTTAATATTCATTGATGGTTTTCAATCGAGCAGAGTTGCATCGGCTGAATCAACCATAGGTTTAAATCTACCAATATAAGTAAAGGGACCGCAAAAAAAAAATTTTTTTTTTGGAAATGCTTTAAAAAAAAGTTACTGAATATTTTCTCAAATTTCTTTTTTTTATTTGAAAGTACAATCCTTCCGGTCAATAATGGAAAATAATTTCATTCAAATGGCTGCCTCGGTTGTACATGCAGTAGCCTACACCTGAAGATGCCGATTTTGGCAAAAAAAAAAACCATCAGCATCAAGATGAAGCTCACTTTGATCTTGGCGGGTATGTAAACAAGCTAAATTTTCGCATTTGGGGCACAGAAAACCCGCACGCATACATTGAAAAACGAGTAACTGTTTGGTGCGGATTTTGGTCCAGAGGCATAATTGGGCCATTTTTCTTCGAAAATGAGCAAGTAGTGGCCGTTACAGTCAATGGCGATCGTTATCGGGCCATGTTAAACGAATTTTTGATCACAAAAACAACATTTGGTTTCAACAGGACGGCGGTACGTGCCACACAGCCGAAGCTACACTCTATGTTTTGCGCTCTGTTTTTGAAGATCGCATTATCAGCCGCAGAGCTGATGTCGTTTGGCCACCACGGAGCTGCGATTTGACACCGTTGGACTATTATTTGTGGGGTGCCGTCAAAGATAAGTGTTACGCCGACAAGCCAGAGACAATTGACGCTTTAAAGGACAATATTCGTGAAGCCATTGGTGAAATACAGCTGCATACAATCGATAATGTGCTTAAAAATTGGACCGATTGTTTAGACTACTGCATGGCCAGCCGAGGCAGCCATTTGAATGAAATTGTTTTCCATTATTAACCGGAAGGATTGTACTTTCAAATAAAAAAATAAATTTGAGTAAATATTCAGTAGTTTTTTTTAAAGCATTTTCAAAAAAAAAGTTATTTGGCGGACCCTTTGTATATAATTGTATTCTGTCATTAAATTCAGTATATTATCTCCACTGAACGTAATGAAACTGCTTACGATTGAGCAACGTTGGGATTTATTGGAAATTTATTTTCAAAACATAGACAGTTGGTTGGAAATTGCACGAAAATGTCGCACAAAATTTGGTCTCAGAGAGGTCTAGTAGTGACCGGTATACGCAAGTTTATTGCTAAAGTTGATGAAACTGGTTGCACCGTTGATGCGCCAAGGCATGAGCGTACAGCCGGAAATATTGGAGCTGTGGCTGATAGGTTGCGTAAAAATCCATCAACATGAACTTTGTCAACGTCCTCAAGAATTAAACATTTCTCGCACCCGTTGACGTCGAATTTTGCAAAAAGATTTCGGTATGAAAGTTCAATTGGTTCAAGAGTTGAAGCCGCATGACCATCCGGTTCCTTTTCACTTCGCTAGATAGGCCAACCAAAAACTGCACAACTACGCCGATATTGCAAAAAAAAATCGTCTCCTCGGATGAAGATCATTTCCTTCTTGGTGAGTACGTTAATAAGCAAATTTGTCATATTTGGGGCTCAGAAATCCCACACGTGGTCCTACAGAAGTCAATGCACCCATTACGAGTGACTGTTTGGTACGGCTTGTGGAGCAGCGGATGCATACCTGGCCCGTATTCCTCTGAAACTGATTACGGCAAAACCCTTACGGTCGATGGAGACGCCTATTGCGCAATGATAACCGATTTTTTTCGCCCCCACTTGATGTGAAGGATGTTTGGTTTTAACAGGATGGTTCAACTTGCCACACATCTCATCCCACAATCGATTTATTGCGCCGCGTTTTATGGCCGTTTAATTATCCGAAATGGTGATGTCAATTGATCGTTAAAAAGCTGTGAGTTGACACCGTTGAACTGTTTCTGTGGGGTGTCGTTAAAGAAAAGTGTTAAGTCGACAAACCAAAGACAATTGGGCATTTGAAGGGCAACATTCGTGATACTATTGCCGATATACGATCCAAAACACTCGAAAAAGTGCACGAACATTGGTCCGATCGAATCAGGTACTATGAGGTCATTCACGGCAGGCATTTCTAACCGGAACAATCGTACTTTACAACAAAAAAAATTAATTTGGCAAAATTTCAAATCATTTATTTGTTGCGTTTTTTAATTTATAATATCTTCCCATGATAAATGCTGTTATTGTGGTTGCGTATGAGTAATTTTAAGTAAAAACAATTATGTACACACAACACTCATACTCACTGTGGGCTGTCTTTAAGACGTAATATACTATACATATGTATGTATAGATTATGAAAATTTTATATTACGGATTTTAATTTCGTTCATGGAAATAATATTCAATTTCCAATCGGAACAATTGTACTTCACAACAAACAAATATATTTGGCAAAATTTCAAACCGTTTTTGTTTTTGTCAGACCATAGTTGTCGATATCGATAGTTCGTATACAACTAAAAAATATCCGATACATGTCGGGTATGAACAGTTCACCAGGATTTTATAAGTGGGGGTTTGATGGGATAGTTTACCAGTCTTACCATCGTTTAATGGTATACCGAAGTGGTGAATATAATTGTGATATATTTTATTTATTTTATAAACCGCTCCCTCCCTGCATAAGCCATTTTGGTTCAACGTAAATATTGCATAAAAACCATTAGTTTGACTGGATGGATACAACTGCCACTTACGTTACGTTACTTTCTTTTTGAATATTCCAATTGTATATTGGTTTGACACTTTTTTTTTTGTTACTGAAGACTACTCATTCGTTTTTTTTTGTACTCTTCCTCCAAGTATTTATTTTCTTATTTTTCTTTTGGTTTTTGTTTTACTTACGAAAAATAAATTACAAAATAAGTGAGAGAAATGGAAGTAAGTGCTATTCGTCTGCATGAATAATATGCAAACGGGGAAAATGAATTAAAAAAAGGGAAAAGGAAATGAAACAGAACAATAACCATTTCATATTAAAAACTTATTATTCGTTTCAGTATATGGGATCATTCAAAAATGACTGGAGAAGAGCGACTGGTTGCTGTTGCAAGTGCTGGCAAAAAAGCTTCTATGACAGTCCATAAGGGTTGCTCATCGAAATCAACTCTTTATTGAATGAAATATTCTTAATTAATAAAATTCTTAATGAGGTTTGATGCATAATGTACTGATGAAAAACTTATTACTGGTTTGAAGGGAATTAAATTTTAAATTTATTACCGGTAATCAAATGTAATTATCTTCTCAGTTCCTTTTGTTGGCTTCAACATTAAGTAGATGATCTGCTGGAAGTTCTTTAAATAATTTAATGGATCTGAAATAAAAAAAAAAGAAAAACAACTGCAGTTTCTTTCAACTTTTCTCCTGTTTATGAGCACATATTCTACAATATTTTCCATACAATGCCAAAGTGAATGGAGATAATAAGTGTGTGATAATAATGAGAGAAAATAAAAACGATATAAAAAATAAATAAAGACTGCAAATAGTGTTCTGCATATGTGTTTGTATCTGTATGTGAGTGAGTTTTAAAGGAAAAAGTGCAGCCATATACACATACTCACTCACACACCCATTAATCCACTTTTCTTGTCATTTACGTTCGTATAAATTGTCACAATAGAGACTTTGTATGTGTCTGCGGCTTCATGTTTGTAGATATGCTTGTAGTTATAAAGACAAAAAATAAACAATTTATTGTTAATAATTGTCTTATTGAGATGGGTTGGGATTAGACGGGAAACGGAAAGTAGAAAATGAAACCATAAGTTGTGCTGTTTTATCAAAATATGGTTTTAAGGAACTTATATTCTGGCATATACTTGTAAAAAATTTTTTTGACAAATTGACTTAAATTTTACATGAAGTCAAAAAGAATGAAAACATTAGCCTTTTACTATAATAAAGAGATAATTAAGTGAAGCATAAATTTCTGCATTACCCAACTGTATAAAAGAAAAACAAAAACCCACAAAACCTATAAATATGAATGAATACCTACAAATAAGTACGTGGATTTCGTTTCGCCATACCATTTCGCAGATAAGCAATAGAATAATAATAATTTTGCTTTAAAATTGTAACATTTATTTAACACGATTAGAATAGTCTCCTTTTATTTAAATATTTACACGATTTTTGTTCCCATTATTTGCCAACAAACTACAGATGGTATAGTCTTAATGGGTAAACACAAATTTGAAGAGACTCTCTACAAAATCATTTAAAGAGATCTTGAGATTGTAAGTCGTTGGTGCATAGCAGCGAAAAAGATCACAATAGCACCATTTACAAGAAGGAGAAAACTTTCTAAATGGAACTGTATTCGACTCCAGGATGAGATAATATCACAGAAAATACAGGTAAAATATCTAAGAACAATACTGAATAGTAAATTAATATGGAGGGCCCATATAGCGAGAATATCAGAAAAAATCTGACTTGCCATAATGCTATGCAGAAGTATTGCGGAGAAAGCGTGGGTATGCAACCAAGGAATTATGTACTGAATGTATTAAAGACATGGCAGTATAGAGGCACTATCAGAGTACACTAACTCAAAATGGGAGTTGTTTCGAGTAGAAAGTGTAGAATCTGTGCTAATGAGCATGAAGTATCCGAACACGCTCATATATACTGCAGGTTCAATTGGCACATGATGGATAGCACAAACCACCTACTCAAACTAAATCGTGAGGTCATCTCGATCGCCATAGCCATGCTCACAGGTTACTGCGTTATGGGTAGACAAAGAGAAAGACTGCAGCTCCCTTCGAATGAGTACCGCCAAGGTTGTAGGTCTGCTGAACTGAAGAGGAGCATACTGTTATCCACTTTCTTTGCCAATGCCCATCTCATGCGAGGCGCAGATTTAGGTTATTTGCCTCTCCATTCGTTGTCAACTTGATATCAAGGATATAGTTTAGGTTAGGTTAGGTTAGAGGACGTGTCAATTAAGACAAGTACAGTACCCGGATGTCGAATTGACCCATTGTACAACGTCCTAGTTTCTCACACCACTTATGCTGTGTGTGTTAATTTTATACATGAGTGGTGGGACCTACAGTTTAAAGTCGACTCCGAACGACAGATTTTTGAGAAACTTTTCATGGAAATTTTTATTTACTCTCAAAGTTTCTGTCAGAAATCTGCTGAGAGGAAGTCGCCGAAGAAATACTTTTTGTATTTTTTCTTGATGTCTGGCCTGGCTTTACGTCTAACACACTACCTACTTGACTACGGCGACTTAAAGGATATAGTTTCGTTCATACAATTTTCAGACCGGTTTCCAAGTTAGGAGAGTCGTACTTTTAGTGTGCAGCTCCCGTGCATTCTTCTATAAGTTCGGTGAAATTTGATCAGTACGGGGACTGCTCTTACCCGTGGCATCACAACGAGCTGCTATGAGTGCTCAAATGAGCTTTTGGTATCAAAGCTACCACTCTAACCTACCCACTTGAAAGGGAAAGAAGCTTGGAAAAGACTTTGTATAATGCCCTGTATAGACAACGATCGTTGGTTTCAGTACTAAGGGAATTTTTCACGGCAATAATAAAAGTGTTAGTTTTCAACTGTTATTGATTTTAAGGAACTAAAGCCAATTTTATGGTATACTATATACTACACTTCGTGAAACACTCATTCTTACCTACAGAAACAGGGTTTCTTTCCGCGGCGGTATTACATACATGTATAATTGGTCATTACAACCTTTCAGTCAGGGTTACAACCTGATTTCTTACACGACTTATGTTGTGTGTGTTAATTTTACACATGAGTGGCGAGACCTATAGTTTAAAGTTGACTCCAAACGACAGATTTTTGAGAAACTTTTCATGCCAATTTTTGTTTATTCTCAGAGTTTTTCCAGAAATCTGCTGAGAGGAAGTCGTCAAAGAAATATTTTTTTATAATTCGTTTTTATTGGAGATTTCGGACCATACACACACTAGACTACGACGATGTCATAGATAACAATTTTTTTCGTTTGATTTTGTTGTTGTGGTAAAAGATAATTATTCGTGTGATACTACAGCTATTCGTAGATAGTTTTAAGACTATTTTAAGGTATTCTAGGCCACTGCAATATTTATATGACAGCAATTTTTCTTTGTGTAAAAGACTTTTTTCTAGTATTATTGCCTTATCAGGGTGCTCATAATTGTTGAGTTGGCAAAAAAGACATGTTAATAACTGATAGAGTTTGTTAATAACTGATTGAGTTGGCAAAAAAGACATGTTAATAACTGATAGATAGAGACTAGATAGAACTAGGATTTTTCTTTCTTTTCCTTCAAAATATACGTTTGAAGGAAAGAAAAAATCTATTTTTTGTCATAGGAACACAACAATAGAAATCTTTGGCAGTTGTAGTTAAAGCCAAAACAAAAAGGCATCATAAAAGTAAAGAGAAATCCAAGCAATGTGAAAAGAATAGAAACGTGAAAATTGTTGATGTCGTTTGATAGTAATTGGCGGTGTATTATGATGCTAAGTAGAGTGTTAACGATGGCTTTTTGTAGATATCGCTTCCACTGTTGTTTTTTTTTTTTTCAATTCGAAGGTGGTGATAATGATGATGCTGCTAAGAGAAGTGACATAATTATGCAACATTTTGTTGGTTTCTATTGAAACACCAACAGTTTTATTTTGTTTCTTTCCATTAATTATGTACCATTGTCAGCTTTTAAATGTATTCATCCAGTCAAGTCATAAGCAAAGACAAAGAAAAAATAAACTCATTACAATACAATGCCAAAGTGAATGGAGATAATAAGTGTGTGATAATAACGCGGGAAGATAAAAATTGAAAAAAATACAAAATAAAGAATGGAAATAGTGTTCTGCAAGTGTGTATGTACATATCTTTGAACGGATGTATTACACATACTCTCACACACATCCATTTATCCACTTTTCTTGTCATTTACGTTCGAATAAATTGTCACAAAACAATAGAGATTTTGTTCCAATTGTTCTTTGTTTTTTTTTCCAATCCCTTGTGTTCTTTTATTGTTACATGTTTATCTAGTTCTTCCTTTCCTTTCGTTCACTTCTAATTTTTCCAGTCTTTAAAATTATTTTGTACAAATAATTTGTTCTTATTTTGTTCTTGTTTTTGTTGCTATAATTATGGCATTTAGTTGAAACATTTTTCGCTTTTCAGATGCAAAAAACAGAAGAGAAAATGAAATACTCAACCTGATTTATTATCATTCACAACGAGGTTACAAGGAAGTCTATGGCAGACGGATGATTTATTGTAACAATTTGACAACGACAATGAGTAAAATGTAACGAAGGAAGAAAATGAGAAAAAATATGTCATAAAAGTCAAAGCAATTTACACTAACTATCCAAGTTAGTGGGCAAGTAGGTCGTAGAAAAAAAAATATTTTGTTAGCCATAATCACACAATATAGTTTCAATAACAACTTTAAGACTTTCATGGTAAATTTCTACAATTTTTACTAAATCCAGACACCAGTCATCCCAACAACTAACAAAATATTTAAATTCATGTTTACAGTGACCAAAAAATACGGTGAAAATATATTGTTCTCTTCTTGCAGCAGGTAAAGAAGTTTTTAACAATTTTTCAAGTAGAAATGAAGTCAATTTCGATGAAATAGCATCTCGTTTTTATTGAAATTGATCCGAATGCAACACAATTAAGGTCTTTTTTCGTTTGTCAAATTACTTTCTTACTTAATTGGTCATTAACAACCCGATTAACGGATTTTGGACTGCTGCAACACATCCTTCCAGGCGCCTCTGCTTCTTGCGCGCCTACGCCAGTTGATCTTCGCCGACTTCCGCAAATACCCGCATCAAATACCCGTCTCGCTAGAGCATCCTCCTCCAATCGTCTATGTCGTTGAGGAGCTCATACAGCTCACTGTTGGATCGGATGCGGAAATCATAGTCAACTCGCACTGGACCGAAGATCTTACGTAGCACTTTTCTCTCGTATACTCTCAAGGCTGCTGTATCAGTGCTTAATAGGGTCCATGCCTCTGCGCCATAAAGAAGCACGGGTAGGATGAGCGTCTTGTAGAGTATCAGTTTTGTCGTACGGGAGAGGTTTCTGCTACTCAATTGCCTATTGAGACTATACTTGCACCTGTTGGCAAGAGTGATCCTGCGCTTGATCTCCAGACTGACATCAGTTTTGACTTGACTGTATCAAAAGTATAGATGTCAGCCGTAATCTGAGAATCAATACGCCACACGTCTCTACTTGCCGATAACATATACTTTGTTTGTTGGTCTAGTAGATGTGAGGCCTCGGCTCAAACCCCAGGTCAGGCATCTCCAACTAAACGAAATACGAAAAAAATATTTCTTCGGCGACTTCATCTCAGCAGATTTCTGGCAAAAACTCTGAGAGTAAATAAAAATTGCCATGAAAAGTTTCTATCAAAAATCTGTCGTTAGGAGTCGACTTTAAACTGTAGGTCCCGCCACTCAAGCATGAATTTAATACACACAAAATAAGTGGTGTGAGAAACTAGGACGTAATCCTGGCTGAAGGGTTGTAATGGCCAATTAAGTATGTATGTATGTATTACTGTGGGCCTATATGCTATATGCTGGCGTAAGTGGGACCTCTTCCTTTGAGATAGACCAGTTACCTTACCTAATATAAACTACGTTGATATTAAAAGCCGTAAAGCCTAATGTTGTAGAGCGACATCAAAGTAATCTCAAGGCCATTGAATTTCTTTTTTCTGTCCTTGACCTTTTCCTTTACGAAATATAAAATTACTTTTATGTCCTACTTGTTTCACTGTTTTCAAATCGCTATTAAAATCTACAATAAAAAGATTTAAACAATCTTTTATTAGTCCTTACACTAAGCAGAAACAAACCAAAGGCAAACCATACCTAATAAAATAATTCTCTGCTTTAATGGATAGATTGTCTCATAAACTCATTAAATAAAAATTTTATGAGTTTTATCATATGGCCTTTGCTTGATCCTATATGGTATATCATGCACATGGGCATATTGACCTCCATATGATAATTTATCGTAAATTTATTGACACACTTTAATCGATGTAACAGGCCAGTGTTGATAATGAAATCATAAAACTTTTAAAGACAACAACACAAAGCCATAAAAGTGTGGCTGGACTATACATTCGAATGAGCCTTAAGGTATAAAATTTAAACATTTTATCCCATCAACACACAAAATACTCACTGACATGCTTCTTTCTATTGAAGCATCTGGGATGTCCAGCCCAAGTATTGATGCCAATTTTTTTTTCACTCGTTAAATATTTTGGGTCAATTTCTGAATATGAAAACAAAACCTTGTCCCAATGGCTACAAGGGGAAGCAGGCAGGCATTCATCTAAAATGTAAGAGACTTTTTGTTGTGATTTTTTTTCGGACAATATTTTAAAAATTCATGGGATATACTTTCTAAAATTTTTATACATTTTTAAGTGTCTATAAATGTTTGTGGGATTAAAGTCGTTCAACAAAGTTTTTATTCTTTTTTATGATGATTCCATTGAGAGGTGTTCTTATTTTACTATTAAGGGAAATTGTCGAGTACGAAAGTAGGATAAAAATAACACTTAACATATGCAAATCAGTTTTAAGGGATTTGGAATTTTAAAAAAGGGGATACAAATAATGACACTTAATTAATGCTCGTAACAATTTCAATTATTATGGGTATTTAAAATAAATTTTTAATTAATTATGTGTCGTAATTAACATAATAAAAGCTTAGTAAATTTGAAGAAATAAAAAAGACATATTTGTCTCACAGGCTTCAAGAGATTTAATACGAATTTGTAATCCTTAGAAATATCAAATGTTGCATACCTTTAATAAACATTTATTGGATTAAACATTAATTATAAATAATATTTTATATACATACGTTTTTCATACATACTGCATGAAATGTAAGAGACTGTGTCTTATTTCAACAGAATAAATATTTTACGTGTCTACTGCATCTTCCATTAAGCGCTTCCTATCTTTAAATTTAAATAAAACAAAATACGTGTGAAATAATATCGTTTGAAGGACCAGTTAATGCCTTTATGTGTGAAATATAACGTCCTTTATCCCTACCGTGGCTTCTTTGGGTGGAGCACATCCAGCTCTGTGATGCATAAATCAGGCTGAATTCGACCGTTGGCATGTGTTACGTTGGCTTTGAAGAGGGCTGTAGTTTGTTTCTTGCTTAAAAACACCCTACAAAAAAATGTCTAACGGAGCTAAATCGGAATATCTCAGTGGCCAGTTCATATTATCTCATCGCGAGATGACCATGCCCAGAAATCGTTAGTGCAGAATATTGAATATGGCGTGAGCTATTTGGCAGGTAGTCGCCGTTGTTTAAAAGGTAGTGTGTTGGATGTGATACCAGATTTTAAGCCCAACTTCAGACATCTTAATTCAAACGAAATATGAAAAAAAAATTTCTCTGCTAGAAAAGGGTGTTTTTTACAGAGGTATAGAACTTTAAGTTGGAATCACTTTTCAAGATGGCGACCGATTTAACAGCTGTCAAGTGATTAATTCTCAGTTTGGTTTGGCAATTCATCATGAATAGACTCACACCTGAACAACGCTTCCAAATAGTCGTATATCGTCGACAAAATCGTCCATCAGAGTAGTTAATTCGATTAACCATGGAACGTTTTTGCACCACGTTTACTCTTATTGATAACTCGCATCCCCAGAGACGCTGTACGGTGCGTACAGAAGAAGCTATTGCTGCTGTAGAGCGTAGCATTGAGGAAGACCCGAATGAGTCCATCCGCCATCGAGCACAGGAATTGGATCTGTGTCCATCCACTTTATGGAAGATTTTGCGGGAGGATCTTGGTTTGCGTGCTTACAAAATACAACTCGTGCAAGATTTGAAGCCAAACGATCATCAAGTAAGGCGTAGATTCGTCGAATGGGCCCAAAACGAGAGTACTGTTGTTCCCGATTTTCATAAGCGAATTTTGTTTAGCGATGAAGCGCACTTCTGGTTGAATGGCTACGTCAACAAACAAAACTGCCGCATTTGGAGTGAAGGTAATCCTCAAGTGTATGTGGAAACACCGTTACATCCAGAAAAACTGACTGTTTGGTGCGCTTTATGGGCTGGTGGAATCATTGGTCCGTACTTTTTCAAAAACGATGGTGGCCAGAACGTTACAGTCAATAGTGATCGGTATAGAGCCATGATTACTAACTTTTTCATTCCTTAATTGAATAACCATGATGTCCAGGAGATGTGGTTTCAACAAGACGGCGCAACATGTCACACAGCTCGTACCAAAATAGATTTATTGAAAGACACGTTTGGTTACCGCCTAATTTCACGTTTTGGACCTGTGAATTGGCCTCCAAGATCTTGTGATTTAACACCGCTAGAGTACTTTCTGTGGGGCTATGTAAAGTCATTGGTCTATGCGGTAAAGCCACAAACGCTTGACCATTTGGAAGGCAACATTCGATGTATTATTGCCGATATACGGCCACAAATGTTGGAAAAAGTCATCGAAAATTGGACGTCCAGATTGGACTACATCCGCGCCAGCCGTGGCGGTCATATGCCAGAAATCATATTTAAAATGTAATGCCACAAGATTATCTTTCGCATAAATAAAATTCATGTCAATCGAATAATCCATCGTTGTTTTATTGCAACTTAAAGTTCTATACCTCTATAAAAAACACCCTTTACTTCTAATTAGTTTTCTACCAAAAACTTTGAGAGTGAATAAAAATTGCCATGAAAAGTTTTTCAAAAATCTGTCGTTCGTAGTTGACTTTAAACTGTAGATCCCGCCGCTTATGAATAAAACTAACACACACATAATCCTGACTAAAGGGTTGTATTTATGTCTGCGTGGCAGCTAGCGCCGTCCACATGACATTGGTTTCTTGATCATACAATGCAGCCCCAAAAAAAGTTATCAATCATCAGCCTATTGTACTCGTCGGTGACAGTGATACCCTGACAATGTCGTTTTGGAAGAAACACACATTGAATGCGCTTGGATCTCGTGTGAATAGGTGGCATCGCATTTCATTAGTTTACGTAACCTTTCGTCTTGAAATGGGAGACATCTCTGAAGATGATTCATTCAGCAAACACGCGGCTTTGTCTATAGACATCCAAGGTGGTGTGGCAAAACATACTAATTAAATGGCAACTAATTTAACACACAATTTGGCTTTAACAAAGTGACTGTTATCATTTACTTTTTTCATTGAATATGTTTTATAATTTAGAAGCGATACTCTGGCTTTTAACAATACACAGCAATTTGACAAAACTGAACAAACATTTCAACACATTTTGACATTGTCAGCAGCTAGCAGCCTTGACTGGCTCTATGTTGAGTAGTCAGTTGTTTCAACTATTCATTGGCTTACTTCAATATGAACATTAGTTTGAGAATTTTATATTAAATAAATTATAAAACGTCCTCCTTTCTTTCTTGGCTTGTGCTAGTGTTACAATTTTAATTAAAAATATTGAAAAAATAATAAAATTGTAATACTCTTAACATGGAGAGATGCCAACAACAAATTATCACACAAATTAAAACCAATTTCTGGGCCTTTCATATGATGAAAAAAAACAAGACCGCCACTTTGGCAGAAATCTATTCATTTCATAAATAAATTGTGTTCATCTGGGCTCATATTACTTTAACGCACCAATACAAAAGGGAACCGCAGCACCATTTCGGCATAATATTGTTTTCATCAAAAAAAAATTATCCTTTGATGGTAAATTTCGTAGGAACGAAAGAAAAAGAAAAGAACTGAAAACATAAATGCAATGAAATACTTTTTTCAACACAATCCATTTTTTTATTTAACATTTTGGAATGGAAATGGATTTCTTTTGTTGTTCATTTTCTGATGTTGTACTGTCCGCTTTTTTTTTTATTAAAATCTGAGGTTTCTCAAAAAGGAATAAAAAAAATAAAACCAAATGAAATACAATATTTTCTCATAAATCTACACATATGTACATACACTCAAACAAACATCATAATTCTTTCGGTTCTGCAACCACAAGAATATTTAATAAATCTTGAAAAAATTGGAAAATTTCAAAAGAAACCAAACCAAACATTTTGCTCATGATTATTGTATGGAAACTTTGTGTTTTTATGGTTGCAAATATTCATTTCAAATTGGTTATTTGTAAGAATAAAATTAAATAGTTTACTTTTATACGACTTTTTTAAAGACATTCTTAAAATCTAGTAAACAAAAATCAGCCTTTTTATCTCGTTTAAGTGCTTCTAAACAATGCCTGCATTAATCGTTGAATTCCATGCTCAGAGCCTAACACTTAATTACATAAATAGTTTGAATTCTTGTATTGTATAATAAGAATAAGATTCCATTGAGTATTTAATTAACTAAACGTCTGTTTATTCCATCTAACACATACATACGTGGCGTATACGCAATGCATACTTAAAATATCACTCATGCATTAACTGACAACCGCAATGTGGAGAAACGTGAGGAAGAATTAATCAAAATGAACTCCATCAACAATGCCTTAAAACCACAGAGTCTAATTACATTTCGTTTTTGGAAAATATTTTAGTGCCTAACCAGTTTAATGCATTTAAATCTGCAATCCTAATTGCTTCTTTGTTAGTAAATGAAGTAGAGCTGGTGGGTTTATTAGAAATTAATTGTGTTATGCATAGTACTGTGGTAGAAAAAAAGGTTTTAGGCAATGGCAGACTATGCAATATGTTTTGCTTTTCAAATGTTGTTAAATATTTAAAGCAATTACTGTGAAATACAAATTAATTGCAGAATTTCACACACATATATAATTGGTTATTACAATCTTTTAGTCAGGATTGCGACCTCGCTTCTTACACCACTGATATTGGATGTGTTAATTTTATCCTTAAGTGGCGGGAACTACAGTTAAAAGACAATTCCGAACGATAGAGTTTTGAGAAAATTTTTCATGGCAATTTTTATTCATTCTCGAGAGCCAAAGACTCAGAATTGATTACTTTTGATTCGAGTAAGCAAATATGAGCCATGATATGAGCCATGTGATGCAGACCAAAACTAGACGAATTTTGTGTCGTAATTTGAGCATGTACCCGTTAATGTACAACTGAGCCAGGGAATGAAGGAAATCGACCATAGACTATGACTTATTTTTTCTGAATGTTCTGAATGGACTCTGTATCAGTTAACGACGGATTATAAATTATTGCAGCTATGAGGCCATGTCGTTTCAACAGGACGACGGTACGTGCCACACAGGTAAACCCACATTAGATATCATCTACGAGCGATTTGAGAGAATGATTACCTTACGTGGAGGTGATCACTAACTGGCCACCGAGATCGTGGGATTTGAGCCAGTTAGCCTCTCTGTTGTGGGACCGCAACCCACAGTGGTCATCAAAATCAACATAACCTATGTTATCGATTAAATTCAGCCTGTCTTATGCGCTAGAGTCATGGAAAATTTGACATTTTAAATGAGCTTCACCCCGAGCAGCCATGGTGGACATTATCCACACATCATTGGGTCTTTCGAACGAATACAAATACTTTCGATGATACCTCAGAAACACTTTTATTTTGTTTAAACGTGAGCCCACGGTTCAAACCCCAGGTCAGACATCTCCAAAAAACGAAATATGAAAAATATTTCTTTTGGCGACTCACTCTCAGCAGATTTCTGGGAAAAGCTCGGAGAGTAAATAAATTTGCCATGAAAAGCTGCTCAAAAATCTGTCGCTCGGAGTCACTATAAACTGTAGGTTAAAATTATTACACATAGCATTAATGGTATGAGAAGCTAGGTCGTAATCCTAACTGAAGTGATGTAATAACCAAAACGAATTGTTGGCCTAAATACTACGCCTTTGAGATGGGTGAATCATATAAGTGTGGCACCTGAGCGATACACGCGCGCTTTGGCACAAGAAGTATCATTAGTTATGACTTTGAGAAAACCTAAGATAAATTCACAAATTGCGAAAGGTTGCCAACAGTCCGTACTGATTGGGAATCCAGCCCTCCCACTGTGAGGTAGATCAGGAATTGATTTTAAAAATTTTGTCGGTTTATTACAAAAAAAACTAGCTTCGTAGTATCTTTAGTTCACATGCAAATTGAATAATCCTTTGCAGCAACATCTATTCAATAAAAAATTTAAATATAAATGTTCTGCTGAAATTCAGTTCATTTTAATTAAAAATTTCATATTTCTTCTAATTTCCTCTTAAAAAATTATGTCTTTATGGTGTGAAACTTAATTTAATGTTGTTGGCCTTTTAAACTTTTTATGGGAATTTTAACAAACAGATAAAAAAAAGCACGCTGCAGACTCCCGTAATTTAAAGCCACATTGAGCAATTAAGATGTTGTTGCTTTGATAACAAATTTTAATATTTAATGGTGAAAACAGTTGTAAGTTTTTTCCGTGGCATTACATTTAAATTATACATGCGCTGACTGTGCATGCCATTGCATAAAATATTGTAACAATTTGCGTGTATGACAACAACATGTCACAAACATAATAAACAACAGCTATGACAACAAATGAAATGACATCAAACGTATTAAGTTATAAAATTCACATGTTTTCTACATGCAAATGCTAAAAAAATATGTGAATTCTCTCCTACTTTTTTTTGCTAAAGCTGTTGCAAATGCTACTCTTTCTATATCTACCTTACATGCGACGACAATTTCATTTATTCATTCATTCATTCATTCATTCGTTTGTTCATGCAATGTGCTGTTGCAATTTCTTTTTCTATTTTTTTTTAATTCGCATTTATTCAGATAAACCACAGAGGTGACAAACGTTTATTACACTCATATTTTGTTGTAACGATTTACACATCCCTGCACAATGCATACAATACACTGGCATGATAGATAATAATCTATACGAACTGAAGTTGAAAAATTTCTAGTTTTTAATGGTGACCCATCACGAGAGTGTCAAGCAGCCAACCAAATGACTACAACCAACCAGCATTAACAATAGCAAACAGAAAAAAAAATGTATTTTACATCCACATTTTATTTCCATACATTATTTACATTTACTCGTAATAGTGATGTTTTATATGTGTCTAATAAGCACTGTGTTGGCTTATAGACAAGGACTCGAGAGTTTAAAACTCAGCTCTGAATACGCATTAAAAAATGTAAAATTTTTATTTTTATTTTGGCGGCCCCAGTAGGCTTACGGCAAAATCTTTGAGGTCAAGGTAATGTCATGAAAAAGTTTCATAAATCTCTCATTCGGACTCGAATAAATGTAGGCCCCGCCACTTATAGATAAAATTAATACACATAACGTGATTGGTAATAAGAATTTTGCCTATAATCTTGACAAAGGGGATGTAATGGTCGGTAGTGAATGGGGCATCTATTGGTTTAAATTTGATACATCGGTTATTTCGAATCTGGCAAGGCTTATGTCATTCTATTCTGTCACAAAATTCAATATATTATCTCCACTGAACGTAATGAATCGATTTACGCTTGAGCAACATTGGCATTTTTTAGAAAATTATTTTCAAAACATAGACAAGTGGTTTGAAATTGCATGAAGATATCGCACAAAATTTGGTCACAGAGACGACTAGCAGTGCCCGGTATACGCAAGTTTCTTGATAAAGTTTGTGAAACTGGTTTCATTGTTGATGCGCCAAAAAGTGAGCGTGCTAGTACAGTGCGTACCCCCGAAAATATCGAACCTGTCGCTGATATCAATATCAACTCGTTATCGTTCTCAAGAATTTAACATTTCACGCACCAGTTTACGTTGAACTTTCCGAAAAGATCTCGGCAGGACGCCTTACAAAGTTTAATTGGTTCAAGAGTTGAAGTCGTACGACCATCCGCTTTGTTTTCGCTTCGCTAGATGGGCTAACGAGAAACTGCATGATGATGTAGATTTTGTCAAAAAAAAAAACATCGTCCTTTCCGATGAAGCTCCTTACTTACCTTATTGGGTACTTAATAAGCAGAATTTCCGTATTTGTGGCTCAAAAATCAACAGATGGTCTAACAGATGCCCATGTACCAATTACGAGTGCCTGTTTGGCAAGAGGAGCGGAGATATCATTGGCCCATATTTCTTTGAAAATGAGGACGGCGCAACCATTATAATCGATTTTTTTTATTTGGTTTCAACAGGACACATCTCAAGTCAAAATTCGCCATATGTTTGATAGACGTTTAAGTGGTCGAAATGGCGATGTTAATTGGCCGCCAAGAAGCTGCGTTTTGACACCTTAAGACTATTTTCTGTGGAGCGCCGTTAAGGAACTGTTATACCGACAAAACCAAATACAATTGGGCATTTGAAGGCCAACATTCGTGACGCATTGCCGAAATACGACTTCATATACTCGAATAGTATTCAAATATAGTAGGTCCGCTCGAATGAAGTTTTGTGAGGCCAGCCGCGGCAACGGCTTTTCCAACCGAAACAATTGTACTTCATAACAAAAAATAAATTTGTCAAACTTTTAAATCGTTTCTGTTTTATTGCAATTTTAAATTTAAAATTTTAAATTTCTTACCCTTTATACTTCAAAGGCCGCCAGCCAGAATGGGCAGATCAAATTTATAGAGTGCGAGTTTAAAAGTATTGAAGAATATACTACAGATTTAAGACTCTTAAACTAAAAAAAGTCTATTCTCATATTTAGTATATTAACCTGCTTATCTCAATATTTTGTCAATGATTCTATAGGGATTATTACTATAGCCTTTATAAGAGAGTTACTAATTACTTTTTCTAACAGAATTTTGAAATATCATAGGTCTCTATCTCGCCTTTAATGACTAAAGGTTCCAAGAACAAAAAAATTAATTTCGAATAACCCACTAAATTAAAAGCATTTGCAATGCTGATGTATCACCCTTAATATTACAGGACCTTTTTCAAATGCTAGCAAATAAAGGATCAACATTTTTTCTATTCGCTTAATATGTGCATGAGTGTATAAATAAATAAAAAACACACAGATTTATTACATTACTTAAGTTATGTGACATTTTATTTAAATGTTACTCATTCCTTGTTTTTCTCTCTCCGTGTCCCTTCTATTAGCATACACATACATTTAAATAACAAAACACACATTTAGTGCTGAAGTTTATTGTAAATTTTTCAACATTTTATTTTCCAAACAATTTCCACTTAAACATGCACACACACAGACAATGATAATCACACACACATTTTCAATATGATGCACCAGAGCACAAGTACTCCTTTCGTGACAGTTAGGAGTTGTATGAGCAACTCATGTACGCGTAGAGATAAAAACAAACAAATTTATTGCATGTCCTTAAACTAATTTTTTTGTTTAAACTACATATTTCACAATATTTATTACAGAAATTTTAATCGATTATTTTAAAACTGTATACTGATCGGTTTTAGTTGGTTTCGGTTACGGGAAATAGATTTTTTAGAAATATATTTAGGGTGTACAGTATAATCTTAGTTACTCAACTGAAGTGAAAGTATCTGAAATGTTGGCATAGTATCGTCAAATGTATTTAATGTTGCTGCAGAAGTGAAACAATAATCATAAGTTTCTGGCATCAGAATCAATTAGCAAGTTTACTAAGACCAGCAAATTCACCATGCATCGAAAGCCATTGTCTTAAAGACTGGCCTCACTTGCTCCGTATAAGGTTACTTACTTACTGACATACTTTTAATTGGTCATAGCAAACCTCCGGCCAAGATTATGATCTAGCTGTTTACACCACTTATGTTGTGTGTGTTAATTTGTATCCACAAGTAGCAGGACCTATAGTTTAAAGACGATTCCGAATGACAGATTTTTGAGAAACTTTTTGATTGCAATTTTATTTACTTTCACAATTTTATTCACTGCTGAGAGGAAGTCACCGAAGAAATATTTTTTCATATTTCGTTTCGTTCGAGATGTCTAACATGGGTTTTGAACCGTGGTCTCACGTCTAATAAGCCAACACACTACCTATCAGACTCTGGTGACTTCTTCTAAGCCCTTCTATTTTCATGATGCATTGCTAATAGAAAGAGTTTCGAACACACTCCTTAACTGCTTCTGTACGACAACTTATAGAGTGTACAGCAGCAAAGGCATTGACAGTAGCAGCATGTGATTACAATCACCATTAAAAACCAAAACCCTTTTGCTCTGCTACGCAATGTATAGAATATTTGCAAACAAATTGAGCATTTTATTTCGGACGATTTGTTTTCATGATGTCTTTGCAAACTTGACAACAAATTGCTTTAAAAAAATTGCAAGAAATTTTAATTCTATGCTCGTTGAGGAAAACTAATGCAGTTACTTTATCAAGATGATAGGAGACGAAATGAAATATTATAAGTGGAGGATGTTAAATATAGAAAAAGTTTAAAGCTTCTTTTTTTAAGCCAAAGAAAACATAAGTTTAATTCAAGAGGCTGCATGCTTATGCAAAGGGTAAAGGTTGTAATGACGGATTATGTATGTATGATTATCTTAAAAGACAGCAAGGAATCTATTACGGATTATTAATTGAATAGTGTCGGATGCTTTGAAGAATTGTCTAAGAGAGGAGATGGCAATGGGGAACTAAGACTCACAAGAAGTAATTCAATGAAATCTAATAAATACTGTCAGCCTGTCGCACAGCCGATATACGAAACGAAAACAAACGCAATGAAACGCTAATAAAAAAATTGCCTATAGGGGGGCAGAGTTCTTCATCTTATCCGTATGAAATATCTCAAGAATCTTAATCAAATTAGTTTAAACTCTAGATTATCAGGGCGGAATACTGTTTAGCATTATACTGAAACTCGCTGTATAGAAAGCTAAATACATGATCAAGACATTGCCGATCATTTTC
This sequence comes from Sarcophaga carnaria, assembly GCA_958299815.1. Taxonomy (NCBI): domain Eukaryota; kingdom Metazoa; phylum Arthropoda; class Insecta; order Diptera; family Sarcophagidae; genus Sarcophaga; species Sarcophaga carnaria. The sequence goes on from OY283151.1 coordinate 32,526,153, forward strand.
CACCAACAGCCAGTAGTTGACGGTCTTCTCTATATTTACATCAGTAGAGCACAGGCTCTTAGTTTTGTTGTTGTTGGCAATGGCATCACGAATGTTGGCCTTCAAATGCTCTGTTGTCTCTGGTTTATCGGCATAACACTTTTCTTTAACGGCGTTCCATAGACGGCCATCAAATGTTTGACGCAATAAATTGATTGTGGCATGGGATGTGTGGCAAGTTGCATCATCCTGTTGAAGGCAAACATCAACATTAATACCATGAAGAGCGAGAACAAAAAATTGGTTATTATGGTGCGATAGGTGTCTCCATTGACCGTTATGCTTGCTTGCGTTGCTTCTGAGCTCCAAATACAGCAATTTTGCATATTAACGAAAGTGAGCTGCTTCCGAAAAGATGATTTGTTTTTGGCAGTTTCTCATTGGCCCAATAAATCCCAATGGTGCTCAAGCCTAAATCGATTCATTATGTCCAGTTGAAACAATATATAGAATTTTGTGACAGAATAGAATGACGTTAGTCTTGCCAGATTCGAAATAATCGATGGTTCAAATTTAAACCGATAGATGGCCCACCTTATATACTCCTCTGTTATGTTTTATATGAAATCAATAAAATTCATCCAAATGGAGGTTTTCCTCTCACTTCTTTTTTCCTTTCCTTCGTTCAGGTGTGCATTTAATTTGTTTTCCTATGCTAAAGGCTCATTGAATTGCAATATCCTGGATTCCATAAAAAATATACGCCCATTACTGTTATCGTTTTATGCCCTGATTATAAAGCGATTAGTTTACAATCGTAAGCCGTATAAAAAACAAACATAAAAATGGAAAATAAAACGTAAAAGGAAAAAAATTATGGTAACAAAACAAAACAAAAAATCTTTATGGCTTAAGATTTTTTTTAAAGACGAAAAAAAAAATAGTTTTCCAAGATAATAAAAACCAAAACGATATTCTTTTTGTAAAACTTATTTTCTTTTTATTTTACGTTTATTTCACGCCTCGACAATCATTTGGTTTACAAGCTATGGAAGACTAGCAAGAGAAACCAGGGTAAGGAAGGTGATTGAAGTAAAATTTTGTAATCACAGACATTTTGGCATACAAACACACTCTAACAAACAACATAATTTCGGTTTTTTTTTTCATTTTGTTTTCATAACATTCTATTCTATTCTATTCATTTTATCCATAATAACGAGAAGAAAAAAATTCAAACAAAGGTTTTCTTTTTTCCCATGCATATTATTCTTCAAATTCTTTACTTTTTTATTTCCTCGATTTTTTTCAGTTCCTGTTCGTATTGGTGCTTCTGTTAGAGTACTGGTGTTGGTTAGTGCGGGGTTGGCAAGTGTTTTTATGGTCCAAATTTGTTAGCAAAGCTGCAAATTGAAAATAACTTAAAAATTGTTTTTCATTTACTTTTCTTCACTTGTTTCTTTTGAAGTTTTTCGTGCTTTAATAACAGTATATTTTTTGTTGTTGTTTTTTTATTCATTTATAAAAAGTTTTGTAATCACATTTTACTCAGAGCAAAAAAAAACTGAATTGAATTGAAAAGAAAAGAAGCCGAAAAAAAGGAGAAGCTAAACGTTTGACATTAAACAGAATAAAAACAAGAAGTGTACAATGTTTAAGACCAAGAAACAGCCAACCAGTCAACCAGTTTTTTATTGTCTCGTATTTTTCCGCATTTTGCTGGAACAATATACGGCATGCAGCTTAAATTAAAATTTCATTTTCCCATGAGGATAAAAATTGTAAAAAAAGTATGAAAAACATGAGCAAAAATTGGATAGGTTTTTCAAAAGCAAATAAATTTAATACAAATGAATGAGAAATTGCATACAAATGCCTTTTTTAAATGCATTGAAAACTGTATTGAAATAAAAAAAGAATAAACACTCTAGACTTGCATATTCTTATGTCCATCAAAATAAATTTTTAATGGAAAACCAACCAGCAGAAATTAGTTAAAAGTCAAGATGAAAATACTTAAGCCTTCATTGCTTTTGCTATAGCAAATAATATTTTTTTCAATGTCCTCCTAAACACCCCATAAGGTTCCTTAATTACTGTAAGTAAAGTATAAGGTGTGCAGAACAAAAAAAAAAGTGTGAGGATTAAAGTGTGAGGATTAATGTCAGTTTAGAATAGTTTAGTTGGTACACCTTCCTTGAAGGAAGAGGTTTCGCTTAGGTCAGCATTTAGGCGGACTATGATATCATACATAACACACAACTTATGTTGCGTGTGTTAATTTTATACATAAGTGGCGAGACCTATAGTTTATAGTTGACTCCGAGCGATACATTTTTGAGAAACTTTTCATGGCAATTTTATTTTCTTACAGAGTGCTTTCCAGAAATCTGTTAAGAAGAGGTCGCCGAAGAAACATTTTTTCGTATTTCATTGGAATATTACAATCAATATTTGAGCCGAGCACAAAACATTCTACAAACGAAACCAACCCAAGTTCAAAATAAACGATGACAAGACATTGAAACATGATGTGTGAAGCAATATTTTCCTTCTTCTCCGACTCACAGCTACTGCGGGCTACATGCCTACCAAAGGGACAATGAATGGCCATGCGGATTAAGGAAAGAAGTGAATATGCCCTCTTCATATATGTACATACGTATCCCATAGAGACTATCATTACTGCAGGGTACATGCTGCCAACGAGATTAAGCCTTCCTGTAAAAAGTGAATAGTACTATAACTGAGAAATTTTGAATATTTATGACTTGTAACATGTCAGTAGTCACCGTAGTCTAGTAGATAGTGTGCTGTCTTATTAGACGTCATGCCTCGGTTCAAACCCCAGATCATACATCCTCAAAAAGACGAAATACGAAAAAATATTTCATCCATGATTTCCTCTTATCAGATTTCTGGCAAAAACTCTGAAAGTAAATACAATTGCCATGAAAAGTTTCTCAAAAAAATCTGTCACTCGTAGTCGACTTTAAACTGCAGGTCCCTCTCCACTCATGTATAAAATTTCCATGACAAATTTCTCAAAAATCTGTCAGTCGTAGTCGACTTTAAACTGTGGGTCCAAAACACTCATGTATAAAACTAACACACATAGCATAAGCGGTGTGAGAAGATAAATCGTAATTCTGGTTGAAGGCCTGTAACGACTAACTGTGTTATACTCCATACCTGGCCACCTCATCACCAATGCAGTTTCAACGCTATTCCTATGTTTCGGAACCACAAACAAATATTCATGAGAATTTTATTTACTCTCAGAGTTTTTACCAGAAATCTATTGAGAAGAAATTGCCACAGGAATATTATGCTGAGACAGGAGTTGGACCCAGGGCAGTCATCTAATAAGCCAAGACACTACCTACTAGACTACGCTTTATATCGCCTGGTAAAAAACATCAATACCGCTTTGTTAGGATTGACACTTAAATCATACGATAAGCATCATTCAATTGTAAACTTTTGGGCAGGTGTGCGGATCAAAAGCAGATACCAGAATGATGAGATCATTCGCATAGCGATAGTCCTTATAACCACACCTCACTGCAGGTCTTCCAACATGTCCTCTGCCTCGAAAGTGAAACACCTTTCACTAAATAAATGACACTTCAGGTGAACGTTATTTAATAGCTGACAGCCTGGTCAGATCTTATATAGATCTCTATCGACCTTCTGATTGACTCATGAGATCAGTACTTTTTTCTTAAAGGATTTCTTGTAACAGGCAGTTAAATGAAGTGACGTTTCTTCATGTGCGTAGAGAGGCTACTAAATTTTTTTCAACAAAATTACAAGTATAATATGAACATCGCTCTACATTGCGTTTTTCTATGTTTTTCCGATTTCAATTACCCGTTTGCATATTCACAACATGGAAATCTTTATAAATATCCGCAAAAAAGGGACGTAAATAAATATACGTTTCAATAATTGTTTTTTACGCTCGGTTAAGTCGTTATACACTGCATGTGTGGTAAATGTTTTAATTGTTAAAAGTTATCATTTTCAAAAAAAAGAAAATAAAATAAATACTCACACATATTTTCTTTCGTAAAAAATTTACACAAAAATATAATACAAGTTGAGCCACTATTGGCAAAGTTACAAAAAAAGGAATTTAATAAATAAATAAAAAACAAACAAAAAATGCCCAGTAAAATAAAAAATCAGAATTAAAACTAAAAATAAATAAAGGCCGGTATTCAATTTTAAGCCATAAAAATACACATAAGCAAACAGGCTGTGCTCATAGGCCTATTTCCATGCAAGTGTTCATTTGAATGCATGCCAGTGAAAAAAATCATACATGTATATGTATATAAACCTATGCCGAATACATTTGGCAATTAAATTGGAATTTTATGCTTAAATAAAATAGAAACAAAATAAAAAACAGAACAAAACAAAACAAAACAAAACAAAACAAATAAAATCAAATCCAGTAAACAAGCGAACTATAAAAAATAAAAAAAATATACTGAAAAAAATAACCAGAAAAAAGCAGCATAACAGTTATGGTAGGATAAATACAATAGCCTGTATTTGTATGCATTCTTTATCTATCATACATGTACAGTAATATTTCAACACTGTTACATAGAAAAAAGTTCACACGTACTTATGAAAACCATATGAAGGCCAACATCGGTAGTCTTTAAATATTAGGGTATCCAATGCAAATGGAATTTTTTATTAAAAAAAGTCTAGTAGGTAGTGTGTTGGCTAATTAGACATAAAACATCTCTAACAAAACGAAATTTAAATAATTTTTCGGCGACATTCCCTCAGCGGATTTCTGGCAAAAAATTTTAGAATAATAAATAAAATAAATAATAAAATTGCCATGAAAAAGTTTCACAAAAATTCGCCTTCGGACTTAACTTTAAACTGTACATCCTGCCACTCATGTATAAAATTAACACACACAACATTAGTGGTGTGAGAAACTAGTTTGTAATCCTGACTGAACGGTTGTAATGACCAATTATGTAGGTATGATCCTCTAGTAAGTAAAATAAAATATAGATGAACTTTAACCCAGTTAAGTTTACTGCGTTAAGAAGTTAATAATTATTCATTCTACTTTGGTGGTAAAATTTGTAAGGCAGAAGAATAGGTTGACAGTTTATAGATCAACCGCTGATGTAAATTATAATGAAACAAACGTGCTGTCTAGTTAATAGTTGTGTATAGTTGAGGCACTAACTTTCTTATACTCTATGGTAGACCGTTGACTTCTATACTCCATATGAGGGAGTGTTACGGTCATTGCTAAACACTGTTTATAATGTTTATATTTAATAGAGATTACAGTCTTACGTTTTCCAGTATAATTATGAAATAAATTGTAAGTCTAAGTTTCGAAATATATTACGACCTCCTTGATATCAATGTAGGCTGACAAAGTTTTCTTACCGTTATGTTTGTCTCAACGAAAACTGATTCGTTAAGAAGAACGAATGATTAAAACACAATGTAAGCCTATAGTAAACAAAAAAAAGCCATGAAAAGTTTCTGAAGAATATGTTGCGACTGAAGGGTTGTAAGACCATTTATGTATGTATGTATGTAATCCTAGATCGCAATACAGGTCAGGGAGAATTTACAATGCCCGGTAGCTATAGGACTAAAGGCAACAACATCATGGTTGATTGAAGCATTTTATTCAATGATTTCAATAAACACTCAAATAGCATATTGAAAGCTCTTCTTGCCCTGACACGAAATTGCTATCAACCAATAGCATTAAAGCCCACCCAAGAAATTCATTAAAACTAACGAGACGATCTAGAAATAAAAATACATTAAAATGAAAAAATTTAAGAGGTCAGATTATATATTTATGACTGGGGTACTACACAGCATTCAGGAGAAGCTACATGTAAATAATTTTTGTAAAATCAAAAGCAAGAGGTCGCCGTGTATGTTGGCTTATTAGACGCAAAACCGCGGTTCAAACCCCTGCCCAGACATCAACAAAACGAAACATGAGAAAATATTTTTTCTTCGACTTGCTCTCATCAGACTTCTGGCAAAAACTCTGAGAGTTAATAAAATTGCCATGAAATGTTTCTCAAAAAATTAGTGGCTTGTAGTCAACTTTAAACTGTGGGTTCCGACATTCATTGATAAAATTATCACACACAACATTACGGGTGTGTGAAGCTATGTCGTATTCCTGACTAAAGGGTTGTAATATAAATGAAATTAAAGTAAGTAAATTAAAAGCAATTGTATTCTTGAAAATACAGAGGCTTTCATTTGCCCTCACGCCGTAGTTTTTTTATGAAGAAAGTCACAAAAAGTGCACCAAAAAATGTCAATCAAGTCCTTGCAGGGTATAGATGGTCTGTTGGTCGGCGTTTATTTCGATTAGGACATCCTCTTAGAAGACCACCAGAAAATATGAAAACAATTGCACTTGATTGGAATCCTTAAGCTCCCAGACATATTGAAAGATCTGTGCACTTATGGGCAGCTAGAGAATGTGCTTAAACCGACTGATAAATAGGTGTACCTTGTGAGAATTAAAGGCAAAAACGTCTTGAGTTAATGTGTTAGAATTTTCTTAAACTTGTCAACGAATCTCCCTAATATTGTATACAGCTTTGTAATGAATGTATGTACGAGTATATTTAGCATTGAGTGTTGAAAATCGTAAAATGGTTACAGACCATAAAATTGACAGATGGTAAAATTTAATGGCATATGTAGTGTCAATTGTATGTCTTTTTCTCTACGTTTGAATATTTTCTATTTATTTGAATAACTTTTGATATTGTTGTTGTTGCTGTTGTTTGGTTTTTGAGTTTTGAGTAGGTAACTTGACTTAAAGCCCGATCGATTTTTTCCTCACTTAATATTTACATTAAATGGCATTAAATTTACATTAAAATTGATAAAATATGTGTATTTAATAAAAAATAATCGTGTATGTTTGGATACAAGAAACGATATTCTAAATGGTATTGATTGATGAACAGAGAGAAATTTTCAATATATGCGGGTGATGTACAGTGGACCACATACGGATTAGCAGACAGTAGCAAAACCAAGATTGACACTAATGGGGATAATAGTGTGTCTAGTGAATATAGAAAGGTATTGTTCATAATGAAATTTTACAAACTGGCTATATTATAGCAACCGATTGATAGGCGGTCTGTATTTTCAATACTTAATCAAGCAAGAAATTTTATTAAATGCACTTTTGGACTGTATGGGATCGTATTTCGGCAATGGCATCACAAATGTTGGCCAACAAATGCTCTGGTTTGTCGGCATAACACTTTTCTATAATGGCGGCCAATAGAAAATAGACCCATGGTTCAAATTGCAGCTCTTTGCGGCCAATTAACATCACCATTTCGGCAAACTAACCAGCCATCAAGCGTTAGACGGAATAAATCGATTGTGGCATGAGATCACATCAAGACCATGAAGAGCATTTGCGCCGTCCTCATTATCAAAGAAATATGGGCCAATGATGCAAGTTGCACCAAATACTCACTCGTAATGGGTGCATTGGCTTCTGTAAGACCACGTGTGGGTTTTCTGAACCTTATATTCGAAAATTTTCTTATTAAAGTACCCACCAAGATGAAAATAAGTTTCATCCGAAAAGACGATTTTTTTTGGCTCAATAAATCCCAACGTTGCTCAAGCGCAAATCGATTCATTACGTTCAGCGATGATAATATACTGAATGTTTGTGACAGGGTGCCCTGGTAGTCTAGTGGGTAGTGTGCTAGACTATTAGCGTGAGGGTCGTGGGTTCGATTTCTACCAGAGACTCTGGTCTGTGAAACTACACCGAGCATATGGTCAAAGTAAAATAAATAAGTAAATAAATGTTTGTGACAGAATAGAGTGACAAATTTAAACTGATAGATGGCACAGCCAGTATATTCTGATTACATTGTCATGATCATGATTACCAAGAATATATTGTCATAATTAAATGTATTTGTAGTAATTTTCAGATATTTTATTCGGTTATTAACCCTTATGTCAACAGACACATACCCGGGTATGTTTTGTGTCTTTAAATCGCCGTATCTCAGGAATTAATAACTGTAGTAACCTGAAATTTCCTGATATCCTCACTAGTAGTGTTTTCTGACTTATTCCTAGACTTGAGTAAAAATGGCGGATGGGGGTCAAAGATGTGGCCATTTTTTTGATTGCTATCCCTTACGTCAACAGTTGCATACCTGGGTATGTATAATGAAATATATGAAAATATATTGATATTGGATATTTATTGAATTTAATTTACAAGTTCTTAATAATAAGATTAAAATTCAATCAAATATTGGAGGACATAAAAAATATTAAATGCTAATTTTTCTTAAATGCATTTATTACATTGCGGCATATACATAACTTGATTGAGCGGCACATACGGGCTTGTTGCATAACGTGCAGGATTTGCTGGTTGACCGACGTTTTGTACATAAGTGGCAATTACCTTTTACTTTCATTCTACCAGTGCTGTCAGGTTCTTTTACGCTTTTATCTGCAGCATCTCTTACGCTCAAAGATTCCCCACATATTGCTTCAATAGCATTGCGTGTTGAAAATATTTTTGTAACATGTTTATTTTTATCTCTGTTTTCTCTTTACGGCTTCACCAGTTGTTCGCTGAGGTAGGAACATTATACGGCGGCTTGTGGATGCTTTCAACATTGGGTTATTCTGAATGTAAATTATGGGCAACGAGGTCTAGTACGTTGTAGAATAAAGCCAAGGGCCATCTATTTGTTCATCGCCTTGTTCGATATTCTATCCATACTATCCTCGCCACCTTTATATTTGTTGTAATCTAAGATCTAGAGTGGCTTTTGTTTGGACCTTGCGTATGAATAATGCAAGAAGTATAACCGACTTATTTTTTTTTTTTTTTTGGATGTGAGAGCACAAGGTAATATTGTTACTGAAACAAAATGTTGTTAACTCTAGTTCCCGCCCTTTAGATAAAGTGAAATATAGTGGTGCAAACAGTCGCCTTCTGTTCACTGTACCTAGCATTGATAAACTGCTGTCCATCATTAAACTTTTCGCTACGTTATATGTTGTGAAGAAATTATCACAAACAATATTCCGTCCACTTCCACGAAAATGATTGACGAACAAGTCCTCCACTACCCTCCTGCCTACGTTTTTTCCCGGATGCCACCAACCCAGCATAAATTTGTCCCTTCATTGGATAATGTGAGGCGGAGTCACATACCCACGATACTTTAATTCGGTAATTGGCGGGTTTCGATGATATGTACATATTGGGTAAACCCGGTACCACATTTGAACCTGCTACGTAGTTGCTGCGTAGATTATCATTCACTATTAAAAATAATTCCGTTATGGCTGCAGCTTTGTCGGTTTTTTACGCTATTGACGTGTGTTTCCATTCTCGAAAAGTATTAAGCGGCTTATATCCCAAAAACGCCGCACTCTCATAGGAGCTCGATATAAGAGATGTGAGGTCGTTTTCCATAAGCCTTTAGAATGTACGTAACCAGAGTTCGTTACACCACCCAACCGGTAAGTAAAACCAAATCAACACGAAAATAAGCTTAGCGACAAAAGAAATTCCATATAAAATGTATGAACATACCCGGGTATGCTTCTGTTGACGTAAGTAGAATTTTTTATCTGTTGACATAAAGGTTAAAACATCGTTGTTTTTTTTTTTGCTTTTTCATAATGAAAACCGTTTTAACCGTTTTTATTTAAACAAAAATAATTTTTCAGCGAAGTTGCAATTTTTAAAGCAAAAGAAAAAAAATCTAAACAAAATGGAATTATAAAAACAATGTAGACAATAAAAGGTGATGATTTAGAAAAGATTTGACTTCCAGCGAAAGTTGAAAACAACGCACAAATACAATGAAAGCAGCAGGTAACTGTACAAGGACCACTTTAAAATATTTTTATGGCTTAGAAAAAACTTTCTTTCTATCATTTCTTGCTCTTTATGTTATACTTTCTGTTCGCATTTATTTCCTCTTTCTTTAAAGGGAAGATATAACTTCCATACTAACACACACCTAAAGTGTGTGAGTATGTGTGTATCTTTAATAAAAATAGTTTGAAAAGCAATTGTTGAAAAACTTTCTCTGTCTGTGCTTGTCTTGCTGAATTTTAATATTTTTTTGCAATTGTTTATTGCTGTTATCTTTGTTGCAAGAAAATCTTTTGCAACTTAAATATATGTAAAGTTTCCTGTGGCCACTTAAAAATATTTCTTAAGAAAAAATTTTTTTGTTCTAGACTTTATGGCGTGATTAAGGTGAACATTGCAGCAGTAATTGAATTTCATATGAGAGATTGTAAGGCATTGGCTTTAGTTTTTGCGATAAGCATTCCCTTACTTTCACTACGTGTTTATTTACTATTTTGAAGAACATTTTAAATTCTATGCAAAGTTTCTCATGTATACAGGGTGTTTCTATGAACATCCCAAACAGAAACGACACTCTTCCTTAACAATTTAAATCCTTCACATTTCCGTTACTTAAAACCATGTCGTTGAGTATTTTCACTTTATTGTATTGAAAACTTGAAAATTGTTTCCTTTCGATATTCAATGTTGTTGTGCTCTTGTCTCTGTTACTTCCCCGTTTTTTGGTAAGTAATGGAGCATGAAATAAAGATAATATGGAATAACAATAGAAAACAATTGTGCGTACATGATTGACGTTATTTATGTTGACATCTAACCATTCATCTGGCAACACAAGGAGCTTTACAAAGTCACGGTACCCCGCATTCTACACCCACCACAAGCAAAGAGAGATGTCATGGCAAATTACATTTTATCCATATTGAATGCTTTACTTCTGTGATGATAATGTCAAAGGTTAAAATGATTTCGCATAGAAAAGGGAAATATGTTTTGTTATACGGCAAGTAAGGAAACATTGGTTTTGATTTTGTATTGAACTCTTCTAATATAAAGTTGACTTTTGTAAAATGTGACTATACTTAGTGTGACTATACTTAGTCACATTTTGGTCAGCCTTTTACCTCTTAGATTTTTAGTAATCTTGGATTCGTCATGAAAACAAACCGTATATTGAAATAAGTGATCAATTTAGAATAGAGTACTGAACAGATAACGAGCGTTGCCACGGGGAACCTGTTTAAAAAATTGAATTGCAACAGAAGGTAGAATTTGTTGGAGGAGTGTAAATAAACTTTAAATAACAAGTTGAATTATATCAAGGTTTTCACAAAGTGCTTCCTTCTTTAGATTTAAATAAAACAAATTGTGTGTTTATGTGTGGAATATAAAACATCGTTTAAATGTTGGCAACGTTGGAATAGATGGGCCAAAGAGAAACTGCACGATAATGTCGATTTTGCAAAAAAAAAAAAATCTTCTTGTATAAAGCTTATTTTCATCATGGTGGGTACGCTAATAAGCAAAATTGCAGTATTTGGGGCTCAGAAAACCCAGAAGTGGTCTGACAGAAGCCAACGCATCCATAACGAGTGACTGTTTGCTGCGCCTTGTGGAGCGGAAGCATCATTGGCCCATATTACTTTGAAAATGAGGACAGCGCAACCATTACGGTCAATGGAGGCACCTATCGCACGATGATAACCGAAGACAATCGGTTCTTCATGGTATTGATGTGAACAATGTTTGGTTTCAGCAGGTTGGTGCAACTTGCCACACATCTCATGCCACAATCGCTTTATTGCACCAAGCGTTTGATGTCCGTTTAATTAGATGATGTCAGTTGGCCTCCAAGAAGCTGCAATTTGACTCCATTAGAACAATTTCTGGGCGGACCCGTTAAAGAAAGGTGTTATGCCACCAAACCAGAGACAACTGAGTATTTGACGGCCAACATTCGTGATATCATTGCTGAGATACGACCCCATACACTTGAAAAAGTGCACTAAAATTCGAATGACATACTGTGAGGCGAGCCGCTGCAGCCATATGAATGAAATAATATTTAATTTCTAACCGGAACAATTGTACTTCAGAACAAAAAAATAAATAAAAAATTGGTTAAATATCAAACCGTTTTTGTTTTATTCTTTTTTAAATTTAAACTTTTACATGGCCCACCCTTGATGACATCTTCCCATGAAAATTGTTATTATTGTGGGTGCATATGAGTAATTTTATTTACAAACAATTATGTACACACAACACTCATACTCACTGTGGGTGGCCTTTAAGGCATAAGCATACGTATAGATTATGAGAATTTCAAATTAAAGATTTTAATTTTATTCATTGAAATAATATTCCATTCCTACTCGGAACACTTGTACTTAAAATAATAATAAAAAAAATATTAAAAAACAAACAAAACAAACAAAATTTTATGTAGCCCACCATATTTACTCTTATTCTTAGCTTATTCGGAAATCCCACATGGAAAGTGGTACAAGTACACTTTATTTCCACATAAGATAATCATGCCCTAAAAACGGTCGTACAAAATATCCAATGCGGTGTGAAATTAGTCCACCAAAAAGTGACTTTTTGAAATGCATTTGACGCGTTTAGATTTCATGTGGATTAGTAGCTCCTCAAATTCTAAAATGTTCGTTCGTTCACGTATCTGGTCATCAAAAAAAGGTCCTCATCACTGAGGAAGATTTTTCCATTAAAATTAGGCCTGAACAAATCAAATATTTTTATTATTTGCACGTGTTGTGCAATGCTACCTCCGTCCATGGTGATGTAACAAAACAGACTGAATAAATGAACAGAATTAGCTTCAACAAAATGGCCATTATCAACTGTCATAGTTCGAAAGTGTCTGCTGGAAGACCCGATATAAACACATCTCGGTATAGGAAATCTCCACCTAAAATGGCTTTTAATCATCGTAATCGCATTAAAATTAACATCCTACCCCAGATGCTGGGTGTTGTAGATTTTCTTCATTAGATTTTAATGTGAATGCATGCATGTAATGGCCCAAATTCAATGCAACAACAATACATTTGTTGCAACATATAACATTTTTAATTAGCGAAACTAATGTGTTGCAATCATTATGGCATGTTTCTATACAATTTTTCTTTCCTTCTTGCGCTTGCATTACATTCTGTATTACCGGCTTTCTTTTGTTTCGCCTCGTTGCTATGATAATAATTGCCATTAATTTTGTTTTTCAGGTCTCCATTCAGTTGAATGTGTAACTTTTTTGTTGCTAGTTTTGTAACTTTTAATACCAGGTCATTTACAAATTTTCAATGTCTCTCCGATGGTATCTGAACGAGAATGAATATACCGAACGTGTTGGGCTATGTGTCCGTTCATGCTTGTGCATATTGTTGAAATGTGATTTATATCTATTGCTATTGTTTCTGTTTGCTGTTGTTATTCTTGTCCATTATTTGGAGTTATATGAGGCCATTAAAAATACATTAAAAAATATTGCCTCCATCAATATGTGAAATGATTTCTGAAGTAAAAATTTCAAAATGAATTGAGTCCATACACGTAAGATCAAATGTGATTGCAATATTGTACAATATGTTGCTGTATCTGTATATCGTTTTTTCCGTTGCTTTATTTGTATGCCAGCAAAACTTTTAATTTTTTTAATGAAAATTCGATATTGTAATGACCACGATTTAATATGCAATTTATCATTTGATTGCCTTTTATTTTTATTTTATTTTTTTTATAAAATAAAGGTAATCTGTAAAGGCGTATGTATAGATGTACTGCAACATATGTATTCACATATAATGATGAAGGTTTGCGCTATTTATCACAACTAAAAAATAACAAACAGACACGATAATTAATAATTTTTTGAACGACCTACTGATGCATTTATGTGTGCAATATAACATCCTTAAAATGTCAGACACAGTTTCCTTGAGTGGTGGCTATGCAAAATGTCCAGTTTTACATTACTCTGGCGTATAAATCAGGCTGAATTTTAATGATGGCTTGGATTAAACTAGCAGCGAGGTCTGTTGTAGTCTTTGGCTTATTTGCATACACCTACGACTTAAGGAAACATCTAACGCAGTCAATTCGCACGTTTTAGGTGTAGAGCACACATCAATTCCATGTGAGACCATGTCCTCAAGAAATTTATGCGGAATATTCAATGTGTTAGAAGCTGTGTGGCACGTAACGCCTTCCTGTTGAAAGCACATGTCGTTTGTGTCCAGATCACCAAATTAAGGCCAAAAAAAGTACGTAATTACCCACCTATAATACACGCCTTTGACAGCAATGGACCGGCCCTCATAAAGAAATATAGAACGCTGACGCCATTAGCACAAAATCCACACCAAACAGTGACCTTTTCAGGATGCATTGGGCGGTCTTGCATCTCATGTGTAGTGGCATCGTTCCGAAGTTGACAATTCTGTTTGTTCATGTACCCATTTATCCAGAAATGTTATTCATTGCTGAAGATTCTATCTACTTCGTTGACAACCGCTCCAGATTCCATTCAGTTAACATATTGCAGTGTCAATGATCGTTTACCATCAGACATTGAGACGTTTGAATTTTGTACTGAAGGTTCGCCGTAGTCTATCAGATAGTGTGTTGGCTTATTAGACATGATGCCACGGATCAAACCGCAGGCCTGAGTATCTCGAACAAAACCAAATATGAAAATATATACATATGTCTTTGGCGACTTCCTCTCAGCAGATTTCTGGCATTTTTTTTTGTTCAGAGTGGACTTTAAACTTCAGGTTCCGCCACTCATTTATAAAATTAACACCTAAAGCATAAGTGTGGTGTGAGAAGCTAAACGGTCCGCCAAATAACTTTTTTTTTAAATGCTTTAAAAAAAAATTACCGAATATTTTCTCAAATTACTTTTTTTATTTCAAAGTACAATCCTTCCGATTAATAATGGAAAATAATTTCATTCAAATGGCTGCCTCGGCTGGCCATGCAGTAGCCTACACCAGAAGATGCCGATTTTGGCAAAAAAAATCATCTTTTCAGATGAAGCTCATTTTGATCTTGGCGGGTATGTAAACAAGCAAAATTGTCGCATTTACGGTACAGAAAACCCGCACGCATAAATTGGAAAGCCGACGCACCCAAAACGAGTCACTGTTTGGTGCGGATTGTGGTCCAGAGGCATAATTGGGCCATTTTTCTTCAAAAAGAAGAAACAATTGGCCGTTACAGTCAATGGCGATCGTTATCGGGCCATGTTGAACGAATTTTTGTTCATAAAGATTTAAGAGGAGGATATTGGCAACATTTGGTTTCAACAGGACGGCGCCACGTGCCACACAGCCGAAGCTACACTCGATGTTTTGCGCTCTGTTTTTGAAGATCGTATTATCAGCCGCAGAACTGATGTCGTTTGGCCACCTCGGAGCTGCGATTTGACACCGTTGAACTATTATTTGTGGGGTGCCGTCAAAGATAAGTGTTACGCCGACAAGCCAGAGACAATTGACGCTTTAAAGGACAATATTCGTGAAGCCATTGGTGAAATACAGCTGCATACAATCGATAATGTTCTTAAAAATTGGACCGATCGTGTAGGATAATGCATGGCAAGCCGAAGCAGCCATTTGAATGAAATTATTTTCCATTATTAACCGGAAGGATTGTACTTTCAAATAAAAAAAAATTTGAAAAAATATTCAGAAGTTTTTTTTAAAGCATTTTCAAAAAAAAAAATTTATTTGGCGGACCCTTTAGTTTGTAATCCTGACTGAAGGATTGTAACGACAAATCATGTATGTGTGCATGTAAGGGTACAATTCGAAGATTTACTGTGATTTGTTTTCCGATATATTCATGCTCATTGTAAGGAATTAATACGGTTGAGAAGTACAGGCTGATGGGAAAGATCAAATTCTAATGTACACCTTATACGGGCTGTTCGTCATGCCACTTCAAACATGAATTTTTTCTATTGACATTGCTACGTTGTTAATTAAAACGGAAGAACACGTAGGTAAAATTAGGTTTAAGGAATGCACAAAACGAGTCAAAGAATTTTTGTAATCACATATCCCAACTCTTACAAGATATTTGGAAGGCCTTGCAACAAAATGATTATAAAGATGCCTTGCATAGCCATGAGGATTAACGTTTTATATTTTCGCACGCATAAGAAATGATTTGAAGTAATAATTTTGAAGTACACAAAGCGGGTATTTAAAATTAAATAAGTGGCTTCTATGAATTTAAATTAAATTTATCAGATACGTTGGTTTATTAATGACTATAACCAGCATAAAAGTGAACACTAGAAACACAAAAGTTATTCTGAAAAACACATTATCACCATGTTAAAGCGATTAACTAAGTTTCATTTCTTTTTACTCAAGTCTCGGAAATGAACAAAAAGCTACCGGAAGAAAACTTATATGCTGAGTAATATGTGTCTTAATTAACATAAAGGCAACCAATATATCTTGGAAAACCAACTGTTGCATCGTCTATTAGTTGTGCTCTTTTCTTCGATACAAATGCAACTTCAACAACTACTTCTAAACTCCATTCATTTATTTTGATAAAGTTGTTGCTGTGCGTACAAAGTACTCACTCACAGCAACGTTGATAGTGAAGGTGAAGCTGAAGTTGGGAAAGGCAAATGAAGTGATAATATACGTAAACGAAATAGAATTAAAGCTACTCTTGCAAAACCTAAACAATCTGTATTTGAACTCATATACTACTACTTACGTACATACATATGCCCGTATCTCAAATATATCGTTGCCGTAAGTGCAGAAAAACATAACATGCATACGAAAAATCATATGTAATGATATTTCATTTTAGCATATGCTGTCTTAAATAATAAAACTCTTAACAATCTTAATGGTTTTGATAAATTTAATTCTGTTTTAAATTGTTTTCCACGGCAGGTGACGATATTTATGTTTACTAATATACCTACAGCTGCTATTGAATTTATAGCACTGGAACTGTATTTTATGTTAAAGTCAGTGCTGTACTCAAAGTTATTGATTAGATACTGGCATTTTGCTTATACATCGTTTAACATTAAAATTATAAATAAAAGCTACCAAAAAAAACCAATGAACTTGTTTACAAATTATCACACTTCATAGTATAACAACAAACACCAACATAAAAAAGTGATATACAAAAATACAACAGCAAACACTACAAGAATAAAAGTAAACAACAATAATGAAACAACGATATTTATATTTATAGAGATCTCGAGATCTTCGCTCTCAAGAACATTCATCAGACTGTTTACGTTGCCATATAAAAGGCAAGGCAACAGTAAAAGCAGGCAATTGGGTTAGTAAAAGTTCAGTCAGTCTTGTGTGAAGACGTGGTGTGTTTGAAGAGAATAATCGTGGTTACATCTGTTACAATTGTCTAGTAATTGTTATTGTTTATGCAAACGGTGTAAATAAAGGAATAACAAACAAAGCATTTGTTGTTGTTACATCAAGTTGTGAACAGTGGCACAATAATAAAGCAATTTAATTAAAACTAATTTTATTTCCAATCTACGAGCTCATATTCTAAACGCTTTTAAAAGGTAGAAACGTAACAATATGTATGCCATCAAATAACAGGCAATTCATTATGTTCCAATTATGGTGCTATTATTTTAACATCAACTGTTTATCCTAATGCAAATATAAATAAGTTTCTAAATATTTTCATGTGAGTGTATATATACTCTAAACTATTATAATAACTACACAAGTAACTATTAAGACATTTAAAAATTTTGGGGAAAAATATAAAGTTTTGAGGTCTTTTTATTTAAAGGCCACATCATCACTTAAAAATATTTTTCAAGAAGCTAAGAAATTTAATACGATTAATATTATTTATAGAAAAATTAAAACATTTTTAACAGTAATTAAATCAGGTATGCCTTCACGTGTCTCACAATTCACCACCTGTTTACCATAGTAACTGCTTTGCTCATTTAAATAAGGCCCCTGACAAGGCATTTTCTATACAACATTTTGCTTCCTACTTAACGTCTAGTTGAAGTTTGTTTATAAAATAAAAATTGTTGTAGTTGTTTGTATTTATGTTTGTATTTCTGATTCTGTTTCTTTCTTTTTTGTGTATTTGCTCTTTCCTTTTCTCTATTTATGATTATGTTTATGGATCTTTTTTTTTATTTTTTGTTGAACAGTTTTAATAAACTTTTGTTGCTGAAAGAGAAAACTTAAGTACACACAGCACTTCAATAATTAATGAGATTTATTTAAAGGATACTTATCGTTGAAATACAGTTTTAATACAAAGGAAAAATTCATTAAAAAAAATCTGAAAAAGAAAAACAAGTTGAATATTTATTTGTCTATGGATGCTGATGCTTATAACGATGACAATCAAGTGCTTTGAAAATGTTAATCATGATGAGTACAATTCATTATGAGTTGTTAGCTAATGATGCATCATCATGCTCGTTGGTAAATAAATAAAGCCATGGCATTGAACGTAAATCAAATAGAATTCCGAAAGGTTTATATTATATTTTTTTATTAAATTTTAAAATCTTTTTGGGAAACATTTTTCCAAATCGTTAACGAGTTTTGAGTCTAGAGCGCCAATTTAAAACAACGTCGACTGATTAATATTAGATTATGTTTGCCTAGAAGATGACAACATAATAGATATCAGAGCGCATCCCTGTGTGAAAGTTTAAAGTCGACTCCGAATGACAGATATTTTCTGAAAACTTTTCATGGCAATTTCATTTGATTCTTAGAGCCATTATTACAACTGGCCTTTAACTAAAGAGAGGATTTTAACAGGCAGATAAAATGTTTTTCATTATTATGAGTGGGCAATAAGGTAGAAGTGAGTGTTAAGCTAAAAGGGGATCATCCTAACTTTAACTTTTAAAGTTAAATTTTAAAGCTAAGTTTAAAGTTAAGTTTGCAATTGAAAAATTTTATATATTATTTTCAATATGGCAACTTCAAATATAAACAAGATGAGCAAATGCAACCAAAAAAATAACCCCGTCGTTGCTACTGCTTTCAAAAAAAAAAATTGTTTAATTGAGCAATGTTATCAATGCAATGGCTCCGGCACTGCCATATTTTTGAAAAAGTTGACTTTATTTTATCATTAGGTTGTAGTAACGAAAAGAAGTTAAAGGTGACTTTAATGTTCACTTTAGCTAAAGTTAGCTTTAACTAAACCCAACTTTAACGGCAAGTTGTAAAAATGGCTTTTAGAAATTTTGCAACTAATCTGCTGAGAGGCAAGCGCCGAAGAAATATGTGTTCATGTCTCGTTATGCTAAAGATGTCTGACCTGGGGTTTGAACCGTGGCCTCACATCTAATAAGCCAAAACACTACCTAATGAAATACCACCACTTTAATAATCAAATCATTAATCGTCTTAAATTTGCAATATTATGAGAATTCTTATTTAAGATTGATAGGAAGAGTTGCAGTGCAGTCCAAAGCATAATTTTGTAAAACAAAATTATTTTGGAAGCCAGACAGACTATGATCTTTGATTTGAAATATATTCGCAGGTATTTTTCAAAGAATTTAATTTTACTGTCGCAGATTGAATTTAAGTTTACAAAGTGGAATAAATTACCCGAAAATATGTGCCATTAATAATCCTGTATCTGTTTGTGGGTCTATATGAATATGCATGGAAATTTGATTACCATGAAAAACGAATAACTGAACTGTTTTGCATGCTAAAAAAGGGTTGTTAAATGCAAGGCAATAGGCTTAATGCTCATCTCTGGCATCAATACAGCAGGAATATTGCTTTAACCATGTAAAAATCTCTGTTATTTGCAAATAATCGCATAACAGAACAAATATTGAGAGGGTCTTCATATAAAAATACTTGAGAAAATATTTCATGAAAATAAAAAAGAACAAATATGAACGAAAAAAATTTTTTAATTTTTATTTTAAAATTTAATAAACAAAGATTAATTCTTAGAAATGTGTACTTAAAAGTATTGAATAAAAAGATATTAAAAAAAGTATTATGTTGGCCTGCAATTCGTTTTAGAATTTATTTGCAATTATTGCCCATGAGTTTTTATTAAAACTGTCAGGCAGCAATTTATACTCTAATTAACTGCGTTATTTTCTGATGCAAAAAAAGGATATTTTTTATAATAAAATATCTATAGAAACAGTTTTCAGGCAAAAAAAAAATGTTATTGAAATAAACAGAATGAAAATTTTTGCTATTGACAGATGACTGACAGGCGATGCAATTACATTTGATGGCAATTCTCGTTAAACTACAATATATTTTTAAACTATTTTCGTAAATGTGAGAAAAATTGTATTTTCTTTTATACCGTGAGTGATGTACTAAAAAATAAATAAAAAACCAAAAACAAGAAAATAATGTTTAACGCATTGTGTTTCGGTCCATTTTTGGGTGGAGCAAAAAAAGTTTTCCCCAAATCCTTGCCATTAAACTTAATTAAAAATTCTTTACCCATCATGTAAATTAAAGCGAATTTAAAGGCATAAACGTTGGAAAACTATGCAAATGTAGTAGTAAATGTATGTATGTATGTATAGGTATGTATTTGTCCATTGTCTACATTATTTGGCGCCGTTCTGGAAACTGTTAAAGTTGGCGAATTACTAACCAACTAACTGACAAACTGATAATCAAATAAAGTTGTGTGTGTATATCATTTGTAGTTGTGTCTCTAGTCTTTCGGACCATCAGTGGAACAGTTTATTTTACTGGGCCATTAACGACATACTTCCCTTGCTATTGTCTGCTGTAGTCATTCACTGTTTGCCAAGGCGGATTAATTTGATTTTTATTACCACAGCCACTTAAAAGCATTTTATGATACTCAACTTTTGTTTTTTTGTTATTGTACAGGAAGTGTCGTTATACAAAGTCTATAACATATTTGTCCAGTAAATGTAATCCACATCAAATTATGGAGACCTACTGAAATCTACTTTAAAATATTTTTAGTAACTTTGACCGGAATTTACAATTGATGTTATTGGGAATCGTATTTAATTGTCGAGAATAATGTTTCAACAGGAACTTCCAAATATTGACACCTGATAACGATTATATTTTCATTCTCTCGTTTTACATCTGTTAAATTGGTTTTCATTTATCCTGTAAAATCACCATGGACGACTATAGGCAACCACACGTGTTTACTAAATGGGCTATGGGTCAGATCACAATTGATATTAATTTTCATCGCAAAATAATTTCAATCCACATGCGATCCACGGAGCGTCTAATACATCCCAAAAAGCCAGTGTTCGGTGTAAATTTTGCGTTAGAAGCGTCAGCCGTCCATAGTTCTTTGAGAACGATATTGACTAGTCCATTAGTGTCACCGCCTAGCGTTATAGGTGCATGACTGCCAACTACCTTTGGACACCAGCAGGATGGTGCTACGTGCTATACAGCTTATTCTACATTGAATATTCTGCACATGTGTTTTGATATGACCATGCATATTATGTAGAGATGATGTGAATTGGCCACCAAGATTACGTGATTAAAACTGTTACAGTTTTTCTTGTGAGGTACTCTTAAGTCGCAGAGAAAATTTGTGAGTAAACCACAAATCACAGCGGTGCTCAAGGCCAAAACAACATATGGCGATGGCAAAATTCAGTAGTCTAGTAGGTAGAGTGTTGGCTTATTAGACGTAAAGCCAGGGTTCGAGCCCCTGGGCGGACATCAAATTAAATACAAAAAGTATTTCTTCATCAACATCTTCTCAGCAGATTTCTAGCAAAAACTCTGAAAGTAAATAAAAATTGCCATGAAAAGTTTCTCAAAAATCTGTCGTTAGGAGTCGATTTTAAATTGTAGGTCCCACCACTCATGATAAAATTAACACACACAACATAAGTGGTGTGAGAAACTAGGTCGTATTCCTGACTGAAGGGTTGTAAAGACCAATGAAAATAAAAATGGCATAATTCAACCTGATTTATGCACCAGAGTCATAGAAAATTTCACATTTCGAATGTGACCCATAAACAAGAGCCGCGTCCGACATTTCAATACTAAGGAGTTGTCGTAGTCTAGCCTCGATTCAAACCCCTAAGCGTAATATGAAAAACATATTTCATGAGCATTTTTCTCAGCAGATTTCTTGCCCGAATTCTGATAGAAAATAAAATTGCCATGAAAAACTTTCTCAAAAATCCCTCGTTCAAATTCGACTCTAAACTGTAGGTCCCGCCGCTCATGTATAAAATTGATACACACAACATAAGTGGTGTAAGACGCTAGGCCGTAATCCTGACTAAATGGCTGTAATGACCAGTTATGTATGTATGAATGAGTATGTGATACACTGTTAGCGAAAAATAAATTACTTGTAGACTTAGGTTAGGTTTAGGAAAAGTGACAAATTCTAGCCAGCATTGGTAGCAGATTAAAAATAGAAATTCTGCTCGCAGTAAAAAACTATTTGTAGCTTTATGTGTATAAAAATTCTATTTCTATATCTATTAGTTATAAATAAATTATATTCTTATTATGTATACTTTAAAATCTACCCACGTGCTTTACAACCAATTTAACAATAATAATTTTGCATTCCAAAGTTATTTTATCTCAAATTATCCTTCAGGTATTATAATCATATTTAAAGCTATTATTTTTCATTTACATTTACTCACACCCACACATACACACACACATACTCGTTCAGAAACAAATGTATACTATTTCACATATAATTGTTAAATACTCCGGTAACAATTGTATTTGTGTTGTGCAACATCAACAACAACAACTTTCAGTACTAAGGTATGTAAAATATCAACTCATAGTATGAATTCAAAACTATTTTAAAGCTGTAACAAATACTCACGCGCTCTCAGACACTGATAAGCGAGAAAGATACGCGTATGCAAAGTTATTATAACGAAAACTTTCAAAAAATTGTAAAATTTTGTTTAGAACACAAGCTGCAGCAGGTGTAGGAACGTTTGAAAAGTTTCTGCGCTAAAGTAATCGCTACAACTGCAGTATTTTTTGTTTTAATATATGCAGCAAATACGCCGCTTGAGTTTAATTAGTTAAAATAAAGTTTTAAAATTTAAAAAAGAAAAAAAAAATATAAGAGTTGTATTGTCATTACACTTTTCAATAAAAATTCAATTTCAAATTTAAGTATCGTAGTCTACTAGGCAATGTGTTGCCTTATTAGACGTGAGGCCTCGGTTCAAATCCCAGCGAAACGAAATATGAAAAATATATTCTTACGTTGTTACGTTTTTAAAAACGTTTAGAATGTGAGTTCGTTGATTGCAAACAAAAATAAAAACAAATATGTGTGTAGTTTTAATTAAACTCTTTATTGTTCGCACTACTTTTGTGTGCCACCGTATACGACTTGGCGTTATAACAACAATAATTTGTTTAGTTCGTTATTCTTCTCTGCTCACACCCTTTGCGTAAGCAATAGCATTTCTACGTTAGATCTGTATAGCTGAGATCTTCAAACCAGGACTGTTTACTTCGCACGCTGACTGAATACTTACTACTGGTTGTCTGCTTTGTCTTACAAAGCACATAAATCAGTCTGATGAACATTCTTGAAGCAGAAGGTTCTTGTTTTCGCCTTCTCGAGAATTCTATTACGACTGCATTGCTGTTTTTGTATTTTGTTCACGCCTATCTCCTTTTCTTTCACACTTGTTGTTGGTATATGCAAGCAAGTTCGTTGTATTTGTTAGTGTAGCTTTTGTTAATGTTAAACGATGTTTCCATTTTCGTAGCAATATCTTTGACGACTGCTTCCTAGCAGATTTCTGCCAGAGAGTAAATAAAAAGTTTTCATGAAAAAGTTTTTCAAAAATCTGATGTTCGGAATCGACTTTAAATTGTAGATTCTACCACTCATCCATAGATTCTACCATCATAGCACACACAACATAAGTGGTTGTAATCCTGACTAATGGGTTGTCATTATATATGTATGTGAAGGTAAAATATGAACGAACTACTGATCAATAACAAACAAATTTGCTGTGCCCTGTAGATTTATATGCAACTGTTCAATACTACCATTGAACAGATGAACTGTTTTCGATCCACTTTTAAACTTTCGTTTAAAAATGGAAATTGTTTGCTTTATTTTGGATGTAAAACAATTGCAACATTTTAAGCTCTTTTCTTTGTATTATTTTCATAAATAAATGAAAATGTAACGAAAGAAAACCTATCAAATAGAAATTCGATGGCAATACAATTGAAATCTTTTGGATTTTTTATTTTTTTTTTTCTTGAAAATCCATTTTTATAGAAAAGCAAGGACGACATTCTATAAAACAATGGAAGTAACACAGAGATTTTTTAATGTTTCTGACAGACACAGGTGTGCAATTGTGCTACTTAATAAGAAATTCTAAAGTTAGAAGTCACAGTAAATTGTACAGGATGTAATTGATATTGAACGACTTTTTCCATTTTTTTTTTCCAAAATTTGTTTTTCCTTGAGTTTGTAAATTAGAAATATATTAAAGTTTTCCTTACAATTTGATTTATGGGCGGCTGTGTTCTTTGCCAAGTTTAATAAATAATTTTTAATCAAATAATAATTACAAGTGAAAGAACACAAAAGAACTTTTTAACTGTCAAGGGCAAACAGATGGTGCCCCCATTTATTTTTCATATGGGGCAAGAAGTTACTTTCTTAGAAAATCCACCATTTTTGAAGGACATGGATATCATATTGATTCCAGAAGTGAGTAGGTAACTTAAGCTTGCAATTGAATAAGCAGTAAAATTATGTTCTGAAGCCATATTAAAAAGTTTTCAAATAGAAAGGCAGCATTTAAAATCATTTATTTAAAGTGCTTTATTTGAATGTTTAATAACATTTAAGTACGTTAATAAAAAAATGGTAAAAACTGTTATAAAAATTTGATAATGTAATGAATGCTTCCATCATCCATCCATTTGATTGCTAAGTAAAGCTTACTCGTTCATCAAATATCACAAGTATTTACCTTATTTAGCCATAACCAGCGTTAACTGCCATAAAATGATGAGAGATAACGAAATGAAAAGCATAAAAAGTTTACGGGAATAAAAGCCGAAAATGCAAAACCAAGTAAAGAAAATTTGACTATGAAATCCAATTTGGTTCAACGTTTTCGTTTCTTTTAATATTCTGTTTGAACATTATTTCGCCTCAGGGGGTAATTAAAACTTTCATAAGCTCTAGTTGCAATGAATTTTCTGACAGCATATCACGGAGCTAATGCTGGTGATGGAAAATACACTGAAAACCTCAAATATTATAGAAGGAAATTTGATATAAAAAAGACGAAGAAGAAAATGAGTATGAAAATAAAGAAAAATAATGTTAATTCAACGAAATGAGAAGTTAAAATTTTTTTTTATAATTTATATGCAAACACCGGGACAATGGGAGTCATTTTCCACGTTGTATTTTATTACTAAAACTGCCACTGTTCATGCTGAAATCCAATGCCATTGCTTCGTATTACGAAAAACGGAAATATAAGTGGCTGACTAAAGGAAGGATATCAAAATGCCAACTTATTTTTCCTTTTTGTAGTGCATATAACAAAAAAACATCCTAGGAAAGAATCTAAAAAAATTTTGAATTGTATTCATATTTGAAGGTGTAAAATATAGAAAGAAGAAAAGAAAAAAAATGGTTTCAAATATTCTAATTATTACAGATGATACTCTAGAGAACGGTTTTGTGTAGAAAATTAAATCAAAAATGCATTACAAAAAAATAAAGTTTTTTAAAATTTTTAGGTTTTCTTTTTTCTTTTAAGGCAAATGGCTTTTTATTACAATTTTTCTTACTGTTATACACAAAAGTATTCTTCATAATAATCTTTCCCCAATGTTAAATAATAGAAAAATATTATGCAAATATTCTTTATTTCTTTTTTTCTCTTTTCATTTGTTTATTTACCAGCAAATATACTCAGTATTATTCGAATTGTTTTACTTTTTCCATAAAAGTAAATGGCAAAGAATAACACGTTTATTTCCGTTAAAACGGAAACATTGCGCCTAAAATAAAGTCTTTCATATGAATTTCAATTTTGTTTATACACTGGCGAAAATATTGGCACGTTTGTACCTTTTAAAAATGTTTAAAATATAAATTTGTAGATTGCAAAAAAATAAATTTATGTCCAGTTTCAATTAAATTCTTTATTGTTCGCACAATTCTATGTGTAACTGTCCACAACTCGATGTAAACAACAACAATTGCATCGTTTGTTATCCTTCTTTACAATCTTTTGTGTGAACAATAATAATTGTTGGACAGATCTTTATAACGGAGATGTTCAAACCACTATTATTTTCTTCGCAACGCCGGGCGTCTTCACACAAGACTGAGTGTATTTTTAATGACTCGTTGCCTGCTTAGCCTTGCTTTTTATATCGCAGGGTAAAAAGTTTGATGAATGCTCTGGAAGGCAAATGGCTTCGTCTTCTTGAAATCTCTATAAATGTAAACATGTTGTTTACATTTCGTCTTGCTTATTGTTGTATTTCTGTTTACATTTATTTTTGCATTTTTTGTTGTTGCATTTTTGTTTACTTGTTTATCACTTTTTTTATACTGGTGTTTTGTTGGTATATTTTTCTTTACTTGTTTATCATGTAAACAAGTTCATTGTTTTTGTTTTTGTAGCTTTTGTTTACAATTTAAATGATGTGAAACAAAACACGATTTCCATTTTCGGGCTTTTAAAAGAAGCTATATAGTCCCCACGTAGTTTAGCAAGTAGTGCGTGCCATGCCGGTAGTGCCGTGGTTTAACCCCAGGCTCAGACATTTTGAACTAAAAGAAATATGAAAAAAATATCTCATCGGCAACATCATCTTAACAATTTTCAAAATCTCTCTGAGAAAATAAATTCGCCATGAAAAGTGTTTGAAAAAACCTGTCACTCGGAGTCGACTATAAATTGTGTGCCCCGCCACTCACACATTACATAGTTTTTCACACCACCTATGTTGTGTTTGTTAATTTTATATATGAGTGTTGGGACCTATAGTTTAAAGTCGACTCTGAACGATAGATTGTTGAGAAACTCTTCATCAATTTTATTTGCTCTGAGAGTTTTTGCAAAAAATCTGTTGAGTGGAAGTCGCGAAGAATTATTTTTAATTTTTCGTTTTATTCGAGATTTCTGACCAGGGTTTTAAACCGTGGCTTTACGTCTAACAACACAAAACACTACCTATTAGACTATGGGACCATTGTTTAGTGAATATAAAACTTTGTAAAGGATTTCAGTTTTAAATGTAATACAAAAAATATGAAAATGGGTCTCATACATACGAGTACATATTGTATGTATGTAGGTACTCTTAAAGTAAACAAAAATTCGAAAATATTTGAATGAATTATTCTATCCTTAACAATAATTTCGCAAATGTAAATGCCAAACCAACAAAATGAAAAACCCACATCTATTCAATATAAAATTTTTGAAAGCCGTACATATTTAGGAGGCAGTAAGTAGGTAAGCTTATAACAACATATGGGTTATTTTTAGTTAAAAATACTGTTTCACAAAGATCTCGTTTTTTTATATAAAGTCTATCAGTAGTAGTATACAATTTATTCTGGCCTAGTGTGAAATAAGCCCTAAGTTACGATACAAAAATTCCTTTTCATTACATATTCACTGAAACCGCATGCATATATGATGTATTTTATTTGCATATTTGCATTTTTAGTATGCAATTGGCATTATAAAATATAAGCAGCTATGCATACATATACACATACATACGTCAAGGATCGTTTAAAATTTATGCCGACATTAAATTGGCTTATTTTACAATAGCAACAGCACACCAACGCCAAAACAAAAAACCTGCATGCTATGCAAAAATATTATTTTCATATGTGTGTGTGTGTAAATAAACAATTAAACACATTCCGGTATAAAAAAAAAACTGTATGAACAATAGAAATAAAATTTTATTATTGGGTTTATTGTATAATGAGCATAGAATAGAAATTGAATTGCTGGTGCTGTTGCCGTTGCCATTGCAATCCTTTAAATTCTTCCCATATTTGGTTGGCTTTAAATTTAATTAATCTTTGGTTGAGCTTTAATTGAACCACCGAAAATAATAAACGGGCTCAATCAATTGTTGGTAAGTGAAAAATGGTACTCGTTTTAAATAAACAAAATAAAATCAAATCCAAAAGAAATGGAAATAAACGAAATATTAAAACAATTCCTTTAATGGTCATAGTCGCCTCTATATGGCACTACATTACACTGTACATACATACACCATTGGTCATTACAACACTTTGGTTAGGATTACGAACTAGTTTGTCACACCATTACGGTTGTGTGTTTCAATTTTATACATTCGTGGCAGTTTAAAGGTCGACACCGAACGACAAATATTTCGTCGCAAATTTTTTGCAAGCACTCTGCGAATAAATATAATTTCCGTGAAAAGTTTCTCAGAAACCTGCCGTTCGGAATCGACACCGCCACTAATATATAAAATTAACACACACACTACAGAAGTTCTGTAAGAGGCTAGGTCATAATCCTGACAAAAGGATTGTAATGACCATTCATGTATGTATGCAGTGATAATAGCTTACTTGGATCTTACAAGATCGCATTGTAAAACCAATCCTTCCATTGTTATATACTTCGGCATATAATTACAATTTCTGGTTGGCATCTTTCAACCATTCCGCGAGTCTTGTGAGGGCGTCTACATACATACTTAATTGGCCATTACAACCCATTTTATACATGAGTGGCGGGATCTACAGTTTAAAGTCGACTCCGAACGAAAGGTTTTTGAAAAACTTTTTCATGGCAATTATATTTACTCTCAGAGTTTTTGCCAGAATCTGCTGAGAGGAAGTCGCCGAAGAAATATTTTTTTCATATTTCGTTTTGATGTCTGAAACGTGGCCTTGCGTCTAATAAGCCAACACACTACCAACTAGACTACGGCGACTGCATATGGCCATACATGTTCTGTCTATAAATTCGTGTGTGTACCCAAGAATTTCTTTGCTTGTAGGGTATATAACAACTTAATATTCCAACATATATAAACAAATTTTTCGAAATGACATGAAACAAATGGCTGGCATTAACAAGTTCATGAAGGCTATAGAGAACACGATTTTTATTTCGTGTTCTATGAAGTAACAAAAATAACAACACAATATCGTACTTTCTTAAAAACAAACACAGCAGATATCCCTCGACAAACACGTAACAAGTAAACTAAAAACACTAAAAACTTTACAGCAGGGATGATTGTATCGTAAGCAAATGCATGTGTAATCAAAAGAATTGCCTGGTACACCTACAAATAATCAAAAAAAAG
Organism: Sarcophaga carnaria; assembly: GCA_958299815.1. NCBI lineage: Eukaryota > Metazoa > Arthropoda > Insecta > Diptera > Sarcophagidae > Sarcophaga > Sarcophaga carnaria. The sequence continues at coordinate 32,555,472 of OY283151.1, forward strand.
GAATCTTGAATTATATTTTTTATTTTACTTTCGTTTCTGTAGTTTTTTGATTCTGTTTTATTAAGTTGTTTGGTTATACAAATAATATCCCATTTGTCTAAAGCAAATACATGCAAGCAAATAAATTCGAACATAAAACCAGAAAAAAATGAGCCTCAAATAAATAAAATATAAACAAAATTAAATAACAAATCAATTCAATTTTTCTATTTGTGGTTGTTTTCAAATGCATTTCTTTTCATTTATTGGATTTTTTTTCAATTTTAATTTCTTTTATTTTTCATTCAAAATTGCATGAAAATGTTGTTTTTAAAACCAAAATTAGGGCAAACGAACGTTACGTTTTTAACTTTTAAAAACGTTTAAAATATGAGCTCGTAGATTGCCAATAAAATAAAAAAAATAAATTTTTGTTTAGTCTTAATTAAATTCTTTATTCTTCGCACAATTCCGTGTACCACTGTTCACAACTTGATGTAAACAACAACAATTGGCTTTGTTTGTTATTCTTCTTTACACTCTTCTGCGTAAACACTAACAATTGTTTTACAGATATTTATAACGGAGATCTTCAAACCACGATTATTCTCTTCACACGCAAGGCGTCTTCACACAAGACTGACTGAATTTTTACAGGTTCCATTGGCTGCTTTGCCTTGCCTTTTATATGCCAAAGTAAACAGTCTGATGAATGATCATGAAGTCGAATGTTCGTGGCTTCGCTTTCTCGAGATCTCCATAAAGGCAAACATCGTTGTTTCATTGTTGTTTGTGTATATTGTTTACATTTATTCTGGTAATGTTTGTTTTTGCATTTTTGTTTACTTGTTTATCCCTTTTTTATACTGATGTTGTTGCTATATTTTTGTTTAATTGTTGATAATGTAAACAAGTCCATTGTTTTTGTTTTTGTAGCTTTTGCTTATCATTTTAATGTTAAAGGATGTGACACCATTTCCATTTTCGTAACAATATATTCTTAAAAAGTGTTTACGTTGGGTCTTTTAAAAGAGACTTTCGAATTTTGCCAGTTCGTAATTGCCATCTTTTGAACAAATAATTTTATTAAAATGGTTGTTCTGTTCAGGCAATGGCCCTTGTAGTTCGACCATTTTACGAATCGTTCTTCGCCGAAACACAAAATCTATTGAAAATATCCAGGCTGCCCATGAGAGTAAGCAAGATAATCCGAGGCTGGCGATTTTGTATCACTCGGACGAGCTTGGTCTTTCACTAGCCACAACTCAGTTAATTTTGTGTGGTTATTGGGTCTTTACATATGTACATACAAACATAAATGGTTATTAAAACCGTTCAGTTAGGTTTATGGGTTGATTTTATATATGAGTAGCAGTACCTACAATTTAAAGTCGACTCCGAACGATAGATTTTTGAGAAACTTTTCATGGCAATTTTATTTACTCTCAGAGTTTTTACCAGAAATCTGCTGAGAAAAGAAAGGAAAAATATTATTTTTCTATTACAATCGTGTGTTGTGATTGTAACCTTCTTAATAAAACTAATTCTAGGTGAATGGGTGTTTGCTACAGGCTCAAAAGGATATTGTATTCAATTCAAACGGAATAAATAAAAGAGAATATTGACGGTATTCTGTTACATGTCATGACATTAATTTGTCTATATTTCAAAAGATATTTCCTAGTCTGCAATAAAACACTGCAACAGGGTTTGTATGTTCTATTCAGATACAAATAGCGGAGATGAGAAGATGCAGAAACATTCAAAATGAAAATGAATTTTATTTATTCTATATTTGTCTAACAGTATGACTATTTTATTAGTCTCTATGTCTGTCTATCTGTCTGTCTGCCAAGTTTGTGTTTCCGTCCATCCTAAATGACTCAATAATGTTGTCTATGGAATGAATTATTTGCAAATATTTGTTTAAATATCCATTTGAAGTGACAACAAAGTATTTTTATTAAATTAAAACAAATAAATTCTTTAAATAATTGATGAAAGTCCAAAAGTAATTTAATTAAACTCATGATTTTTAATTTTTTATCTTCTAAAAATGCAAATAAAAATAAAAGACTTGGTTTTCAAATGACATTTAAATTTTAAATAATTTATTACAATTTCTTTAATACCCATAGTAATATAGAAAACTAATAAATTTTATAGAATTTAATACAAATATTTCGAATCTATTGTATTTAAATTAAATAAAATAACAAATAAATGACTACAAACAAAGGAAAAAAATCAATGAAACAATCATACAGAACATACAAGCTACTTAAACAAGAGAGATATTTGAAAATGCCACATCATAACACATGACTATTTTTATGGACTCACCTAAATATATAAATCAGGTTCTTTCCGCAGGTACTTCCTGACTTGGACAGTTTATACTGGCCATCATATTAAAGCTACATCTGTGAAGATAATTCTCATTTATTCAGTCTGTTTCGAAAAGTTAGCATTGCTTACGTGCTATATTACGGTGGTTGCCGTAGTCCAGTAGGTAGTGTGTTGACTTATTGAAGTTAAGCCTCGGTTCAAACCGCAGTTCAGACGGCTCCAATTAAACGAAATATGGAAAATCATTTCTTTGGCAACTTCATTTCAGTAGATTTCTGGCAAAAACTCTGAGACCAAAGAAAATTGCAATGAACATTTTCTCTAAAATCATATGTCATTCGGAGTCGACTCTAAGCTGCAGGTCCCACCACTCATGTGTAAAATTAACACACACAACATAAGTGGTATGAGAAACTAGGTCGTAATAAGTTGTAATGACCAGTTGTGATGATAGCACGCGCTAATAATAATAGCTGTTCCATTCAGGCAAGCTTCGTTCATTTCACGATTGCCATAATTGTCGTACTGACAGGATTATTCGTGTGTTGGATAAATGCGAGTCTACTGGTTCAGTAAACGATCAAAAAATATCCGTACGTCGAAAAAACGCAAGATCTACAAAAAACATCACCACTGTTGAATGTAAGATTGAGCTGGAGAATCTGAGGAAAACTATTTCGCTTTGCATACAAGAACTGAACGTTCCACAAACAACATACATACATCCATAATCGTCCTATATATATACATAATTGATTGGTCATTACATCCCTTTAGTCTGGATTACATCCTAGCTTCTCACGCCACTAATGTTGTGTGTAATTTTATAGATGAGTGGCGGGAACTACAGTTTAAAGTCGATTCCGAACGGCAGATTTTTGAGAAGCTGTTTCATGGCAATTTATTTAGTTTCCGAGTTATTGCCAGAAATCTGATGAGAAGAAGTCGCCGAAGAAATATTTTTTCATATTTTCGTTTTGATATATGACCTGGGGTTTGAACCAAGGCCTCACGTCTAATAAGCCAACACACTATCTACTAGACCACGGCGATTTCCTAAACAGAGAACTATTCGCAATGTGTTGCATAAATTCAAGTTTACTGGTTTAGTAAACGATCAACCAACAGCCTTGCGTCGAAAAAAACTTTAGATCGCCTGAAAATATCGCCGCTGTAGCATGTAAGATTGTGCTGGAGAGTCCGAGGCAGTCTATTTCCCGTCGCTCGCAAGAACTGGGACTTTCATAGACCTCAACTTGAAGTAATTTGTGTCGCAACAGACCCAGGAACTAAAGACAGACGACCATAGACAACGTCAAGTTTCCGCTGATTGGGCTACGGAGCAGTAAACAACTGACCCTAATTTTCATCGACAAACCATATTCAGCGATGAGACATATTTCTAAATGAATGGGTACTTGAACAACTAAAACCGTTGAATTTGGGGAGATACTAGTCCATACATGAGATCCAAAAGCATCCAATGCATACCGAAAAAGTCAATGTTTGGTGCGGATTTTGAGCTGACGGCCTCGTCGGTCCATATTTCTTTGGAAACGATGACGACCAGCCGTCATTGTCAACGGTGAACATTATTTGTTGATGATGTTGATGTCCTTTTGGCTAGAATTAGCATTTCTGGAATCTAACGACATGTTATTTCAGCAGGACGGAAAAACATGCACCACAGTTCATGTTGAATTGTATACTAAGCACTAGCGATTTGAGGGCATGATCATCTAGTGTGATGGTGATGTCAACTGGCTACCGAGGTTGTGTAATTTGGTCATACCAGAACCTTAGGTGTAAGGTTTTCTGAAGTCGCAGCTGTATGCGGTCTTCCAAGCCAATATACTCCATGCCATCGGTCAAATTCAGTCTGCTTTTTTTGTCGTAGTCTTTGAAAATTTCGCATGCGATCTACCCAGAGAAGATGTGGCGGACATTAGAACGATGTTATATTATTGGCATCAATAGGTTTTTTAAATGAATCAAATATATATGTCCTTGATAGACCTTGAAGACCTTATAGAATATCGTGCTACATTATCTTGATCTTAACATAAAATAATTCCACAAAAAATTTTATTAAATTATTAAGTAATATCTCTTTATTTAAACTAAATTCTATTAAATCACTACTACTCCGTATCCTTTCCGAAACTGAAAAGAAATTAAATTGAAAAACCTTAATATTTTGTATACGGATTGTGTATGTACATGGGTGTACAATGTACATACACCACCACACTTAATTGTTCACTCAATGATCCAATGAAAACGTTTACTTTTCTGTATTACTCTGGAGACACCGACTATTTGTTATTGAAAGCCACGCAGAAGTCAAAATGAATCAATTTAACAAATTTAGTTCCATTCGATGTATGTATTGCCATGCCATGCCACGTCGTGCCATTCGACTCCAAAGTCATTAGATAAACTGTACAGGATGCACATCCTTTGTATGCCATAATTTTCATTTCAGCACTAAACCGGATTCGTTGCCACATACCAAATACGTTGTGCGAATGAATATGAGGGAGTGTTCCCACTCTTGCTATTAGATGTTGGTCAAATGACATTTTCGGGTTGTAGACATATATACGTACATACGTGAGATCCTAATTGCTAGAAACTGTTAACAAGAACACACACGATTTTTCTTCTTCATTTAACCACATACGTTTGCACGTAAATACAATATTTGTGTTGCAAATACAATTCTGTTGGCGACAGAAATAACACCAGCAAGGCAACTAGTCAGCCAGCCAGTATTAATAATTGTTGCCCGTAATTCCTGAAAAGTGTTCAATTGCGATGGGTGGGTTAACTTCTGGGCAAGTGTTCGATTAGAAAGGGAAATAATTTTTCAATTATTCGTGGAGGCTAAACAGAAATCGTTTGAGTTTTAAAATGAAATGAAGGAATAATTTATTAAATTTAGAAAATGCTTAATAATAGTCAATGCAGGTTATATGATTTGTGTATAAATATAACGTATACTTTTGAGGCAAATAGGAGATTTTTTATGTTGTTTTATGTTGTTCGCTGGCATAGAATCCATCAGACGTATAGTCAGTTCCCTGTAACTGAATATATTCACGATTATACAGTGTACTAACAAATAAATCCACAAAGTAGTGCCGTGTATTGGAAACAAAAATTCAATTCATAAAAGCCTATCTAAAGGCATACGAATTTCTATTAATTTACAGCTTGATTGTGTTGGGTTTTTCAATAGCCGCTTCCTATCTTTAAATGTTAATAAAACATAGTGTGGGGGAGATATCATCTCTTGAAAAATGATGGCATTGTGTGAAATATAGCATTCATCCAGTTGTCTTCTGCATTCTCTCTATTTGAAGCGCATCCGAAATTTTAAATTTTCCAAGACTCTGGCGCATAAATCAGGGCGACTTTTAACAAAGGCATGACATATAATGGCTTTGCACACCTCACACATCTGAGACTTAAGAAAACCGCCTCAAGAAAGAGTCCAATAAAGTCAAATCGCATGTCCTCTATGGTCAGTTCATATCACCTCCACGTGAGATGACCATTCTATTAAATCGCTCGTGCAGGATATCCAGTTTTGCATGAACTATGTGAAACGTAGCGTCCTTCTATTGAAATCTCATGTCATTGGTATCCTGATCATGCAATTCAAATCAAAAGATGCATTAAACTCTCTTCGATATTATATAGATTGGTGTCGTCTCGAATTCGACTGTTTTATGTGTTCACCTACCCGTTTATCCAGATAATGCAGGCTAATTTCGATAAAAAAAAATAAAGAAATCTGCTCGGAGATCCATTCAGCTAACACAGGTAATGGTCGACAATCGTTTACCTTTAGTTACTGGGGTAATGGAAACAAAAAACAAGTCGCAAAATTTAACAAGTTGTGATCTGCGAAAGACCCAGTTCTTGTGATTGATGCGAAATTGACTACCTCGAATTCTGCTCTACTTGCATGGGCAGCGTTTCTACGACGTGTTGGTCGATTGTTTACTAGATCAAAGGAATTGAATTTATTCACCGCATTTCGGATAGTGCTCTCGGTATGACGATTATGGCAATAAAATGCACGTGTTGTTGATGATTTGGCAAAACGAACTGAATAATTGACACCTAATTTGTCAGACGCAGATCCAACTGTCAAAGTTAGGAAGTCCTTGTTGGAAGACCTATGTATCCGACCAAAATATCTCAATTACTCACAAATGTGAAGGTCTTCAGAGAAGATGGCACCCACTTGTCTGAGATGACTGACTCTAAAGCATCTTTAACCTCAGTGTGGATAGGGATCAAACTTTTTAATGAAAATATCCAGTAGTAAAGTATGTAAAGTATTCAAAGGAAGCCCTTAGCTTAGCATTTTTGTATTCTGGAAAGATCTTATTGTAATCGCTTTGTGTATTGTTGTATCTCCCATATTGGACTTAATGCTCCTCTTTTATTTCCGGGTTTTCTTTTAATCACTTGTTAAAGTTGAAATTAAAACTTTGTTTCTATTTTCGCAATAAACTTCAGATTTTCCTTGAAAATTTATCATCAAAATGGAGTCTTTACAAAACTAACACATGCACATACATAGATATATGAGTGTGTAAGAGTATGGGTAAGCATCCAACAACTGCTTGATAAAAGTCCAATAATTTCTAGTGCTAATGTCAGTAACATTTGTTGCACGCTTATGTTTACCATTATTCAAGTTTATTTTGCAACTCTTTGGCTCAAACCACACGCTATTAACTGTACTCACATGCAAACAGAAAAACGTATTAGTGAACAATGAGAATATTAGGATGAACCATAAAATAAAACGAAAAAAGTTTTAAATTAAAAAATTAATTTTTTATTTAAAATTTTTAATTTAAAAATTGTAAAAAATTTTTTCTCTTGTGTCCGCCTTTAAAAATTTTTGAATTCGCTCATATAACCAGATTCTCTTGATAACGTATTAAAGTGAAACGCTATCATTAGTGATGCTGTAAACAGACTCTTTTTTAATTTTTCTACTTCATTTTTAGGATGTTTTTGATTTTTCTTTTGCAGCTGCATTGCAGATGACACACATATCCTCGCAAACATGAGTATGCACACACATAAATACTTTCACTTGTGTTTATGTGCGAATGTATGCAAGGAAGACTCCAAAGTAGAAAATATGAAACATTAAAGCGAATTATGATTTCATAAGGTGCTAAAGGACTAAAAAGATAAATACAGCACAGAGAATGTCAGAAAAAATTCAACAGATTCTTCGAGTTCAAATGTTCGTGAAGGAAACAAAACGCGAGAAAATTGCAATCGTTAGGGATCAATTAGTAAATTAAGCTGAAAGAGTTTGGAACAAGCATAAGTCAAACAGGATTTAAAAGAATCATATGAGTTGAAACTAAAAAGGACATTTAAATATCGCATTAAAGAAATCACATTAAAAACCTCTGCATATTTACATTGGAATCACTGCAACCGGGCGGTATTGAAACACAGAAATTCAAATGGAGTATGGTATAATCCTGGAATCGGCTGGAATGAATCTTGTGATGTCTAGATCTTGCCCACTTTGATCATAGTACATACAGTACTTATTGGTCTATTGTTATATCTTTTGTATAAAATTCTGTGCAAAGGCGTGTAGGTTTAAATCACAATCATTTTGTGTTAGCGTGAGACCTCGGTTCAAAATACAAGTCAGACATCTCGAACAAAACGAAATATGAAAAGAATATTTCTTCTGTCGTTCGAAGTCGACTTTAAACTGTAGGTCTCACCACTCATGTATAAAAATTAACACACACAACATAAGTGGTGTGAAAAGCTATGTCGTTATCCTGGCTAAAGGGTTGTAATGTTAAATTATGGTATGTACATATGTATGAAAGATAAGCGCATGATTCCCAACTGAGTTGCATTGTGCATTGGGAGAAATAGGATACGACGTGAGTTATGACTGAATAAACAAAAGGTTGTCCACCTTTGTCGCATATTCAGTATATTATTGATAAGGAACGCACTATTGATCAACTACAGTCGTAGGGGAAAAGCCAAACTCTAATTAATTAACTAACAGCCAACGTCAGTTATATAAAATAAGGTTTATTTCTTATAATTTGACTGCTGTGTAAAGCAGTGGACTGCAGGAAAACCAAGGAACTATTTGAGTTCGACAAGAGAAAGGTTCGCACTCTAACAGGAATTCTAATGCGACACTGAGCTATTGGCAATTTCACTGACAAGCTCGGTCAGCTCCACCCGGATTACTGCAGAAGCTGCCATGAAGTGGAGGAAACGGTATTGGTGCAATACCTTTTATGAGAATACCTTCAGAATAGACGTCATCCATTTTTGGGTGAGAGAGCTTTAGAATATCTGGGTATGGTGGCTAAGGTTCCCCTAAGGCAATTGGTCGGCTTCATCCGAAGCTCAGGGTGTTTCAAACCCCGGGCAAAGGGTTTGAGTTGCAAGCAACTATTCTTCAGGGATAACTATTATCTGTCAATTTTAATTTTAATTGCTTACCGTTAAGGTTATCTATGTAAAGAGTGATTTGTTAATCATAATATATAATAATTTTTACACTGAAACAACTTTAGAAGTGAACAGAACCTGGAGGAGTGCAGCAAGCACTCCTAGCAATTTAAACTATGCGGCACATGTCCAAACAGGTTGATTAAATTAATCTGTGTTCATGTAAGTACATATAATTGATTATTTTACTTCCTTATAATACATTACCGACGTACGTTCCGTTATAAAATTGTATTTCATCTTCTGTTTAAAAAATAATTGCTTTCTACTTAAAGTACTGCATATAAAGCTTGCCACTGAAAATAAAATCTACTTCCTATGCATGTTTTTCTTCTTTTAATCTACAATAAAAAACTCCATATCTGACATACCAACTGGTACCTACGCTTACCTTCCTCAAGGTTTAAACGTGTGTATAATTTTCAGACAGAAAACTTTCTTCAACACTCAAGTTCGGAATGGTGTGGAAAGGCATATATTTAAAATGTTATTGAATAAATTCTCATAATTTACCACACACATTATTATTGTGACTTCTTCGTTACCCCTAAGTCAAGGGTGGAAACGGTGATTGGATGATTGCATTTATATACTCTTTTGCCATGTTAGCTTTGCTGTGTGTTCATGTGTCTATGTATTAGTGCGAGTGTTTTGCAGGATAAGCCTCAGAAGCACCTGACTTTATAATGTGAATATAAAAAAGACTTCATGTCCCTCCTTGTCAGTGTTTATTTATATGTTCCCCTTGTTATTTTATTTTTAGAAACATTTGCAGGTGAAATTTCGAAAGAGGGAGACCAGGAAATATATGTTTTAAACATTCAATGGCTTATGTATGTATGTAAAGAAATATAATAGAAAAAGACAGCTGCAGGAGTAAAATTGGATACAAATTAAAGTGATTTGAGAGAGTGGCATTTTAAATGTATTTCTTTTAAGTATATTTTATTTCAAACATATTGAAATAATCTACTCGAATTAATAAATAGAAAATAATTTTAAATTTCCTCTTGATAATCTTTTTAGAGCACTACGTACGGCTGCTTGAGCCGTGACTAGAAGATTAACTTTTTTGCACCTTCACTCCGTAGAACGTCTCGTATGGGTAATAGTCAAATTAAAAGTTTAGTTATTTGTTGCTTAGATGTTAGAAAGTGAAGTTATCTTAATCAACCTATGATTTTTTGTAGTAGATGCTAACGTGCACAGTAATAGCTAAGGTCCATACAAGATTAATTTATCAAAGTTATTCATCTTATCAGCTTTACAATGAATTTTTAATGCTTTAAACTTTCTTTTAAATACTCTAGTAACTCTCTACATATATGTAAGTCGAAATGGCTATACCATCGGCAACTGCTTTAAGTCCTCATCACCACTGATTTGTAACAGATGCCTGATGCTTCAGAGTAGGTTATGTTTCCATGATCTTATTTAATTTTTATTTAGCCGTGCTACTGCGTGTAATTTATGGAAAATATTGTTTTGGCATAGCAGATGACGACTCGAAAGTTCCAATCTCAGCTCAGACATCTTAAAAAAACAAACGTTAAATTGATGATTCCGCCACTTTTATATGAATAAAATTAATGTATACGAGTATATCTTGAACACGTACGCACATAATTAGTCATTACAACCCTCCAGTCAAGATTCAGATCAAGCTTCTCACACTACTTACCTTGTGTGTGTTAATCTTATGTATGGCAATTTTATTTTCTCTCAGAGTTTTTGTCAAAAATCTGCCGCGAGCGGCAGAAGCTCCTTACAGTGGCCAGGTTTCTTACAAACTCGATATTTTTAATAAAACGATAGGAGGTAAGATACACTACTGTTAATTTACGACAGTTTTTCGAAATATGATTACCAAGCATAAGGGGTAAGATCAATTCGCCGTAGTTTAGTAGGTAGTGTGTTAGCTTATTATACAATAGGCCTCGGTTCAAACTTCAGGTCAGATATATCCAATAATACGAAATATGACAAAATATATCTTCGGTGACTTTATATCAGCAGACTTCTGGCATGAACTCTGAGAGAAAATAAATTAATTTTTCGTTCGTAGTCGATTGTACGTCCCGCCACTCATGAATAAACTTAACACACTCAACATAAGTGGTATAAGAAGCTAGGACGGAATCCTGATTAAAGGGTTGTAATGATCAATTATGTTATGTATGTATGTATGTGATTGACACAGATCCTTTAGTTTGGAGTATTAGAAAAAATTCTCCATAGTAATCAAGTTAAAAGTTGAATTGCATTCCCAGGTTTTTTCACTTCCCATACATGGTTGAAGAAAAATATACAAAATTTTCGGAATCAAAAAATATTTTCCAGTACATTACTGAAAAAAAAAATATCATCAACGTTATACAATTAATACTGCAACAGATACATAAACGAACGATAATTAAATTTTAATTCATGTATTAAAACAAAAGAATAGCAGTGGAGTATTTCCACATATTATTTTGTTCCTATATATTATGTTTCATTCAAATATACTGCTTTTGTCTTCGTCGTTAATCTGAAACAAGTAGTCTCTGCGAAAAAATTCACAAATTAACACTCCATTAAATTATTTAAATACAACACAAAGAAATTAAAACAAAAACATACTTTTTATGTTCTTATACTTCTTGTCCTGCGTCCCTTTTTTGTTTTTTTTTTTGCGTTTTTTGTTGTGATATCCCCTCTTATTGTTAACAAACTTTCACATTTTCCAGGTGTAATCATGTTCTTAATATAATGTAATGTAGAAAACAGTGGATACGCTAAGCATGTATTTTTTATAGGCATATGTAGTAGTATGGGTGTGTGCAGTGTATATACCCACAAGATAACATGACTTAGTACGAAAGAAAAACAGAGAGAAAGAAAATCTTGTGAAATAAAAAAACACGGAGAATTAAATATGAGACAACATACGCACGTTTACATCTTTAACAACAAGCTACGGATGAATTTCACTGATTTGAACTTTTAGAAGATGAATCTCAAGGCAAACGATTTATTTACAGCATGAAGATTCACTTTATAGATGTTCGACTGTATTTAAGCTCATTGTATTGTAACAAAATAAACAAAGTCTTGTATAGTACGAGTATATGTAGCCTCCTTTGCAGTATGAGAGTTATAGTGTGTCGTGTTTCTTGTTAAGAAGAGAAAACTAAAGATTAATAGAGTTTAGTAAACTTCAGCAAAACATTTACGGATTAATTTCTACTACTTTTACAACAAGCAGGCATAGTACATGGATTTCCAAGGCTGTATTTTTTCCACATTGTAGACTAACAATGAAAATTAAGTTAAAAATCAGTTGTGTAGGCAAGTACTTTGATTAACTTTTATTGGAAAAAGTATCGGATTTCAATTATTTTCTACTTACACACATAAATACAATTTAGGTATAAGCGTTTATGCATTTTCCTTTTCTTCCTTTTTAAAGAAATTCTCTCAAAAAAAATTTTTTTAAGCAATCCTTAACCTCAGCAAATGCCACAGTAAAGCAATAAAGTCGATTGAAAAATAATTGAGAATCGACACCCCGCCAACCATATATTCAAAAATGAAATGATGAAATAATTTGTAAAATAAAAATAAAGAGAAAAAAATAAATAAATTGAAGTGATTTTGATAAACCAACACAAAAATATACTCCTTCATATAAGCATATATGTAAGCATAAAGGCATATAAGCATCGTAAATCATAATCATAAATACATGGAAATTGTAACAAAAAATCAATTTCTGAAAATGCCGATACATTGGAAAACCCTTGGAAAATAACACCTCTAATAAGTATATATACACACACACTCCCATACCTGCAATAGGAATCTGTTACTTGACAATGTCTTTGACGATAACATCTTAATACACGTGTAGTAAAATAATATTTTATGGTTTAAATAAGAAAAGACAAATTTTACAGCTTGTATGACTATTTTACAAGTAGAAAATTGCGTTGGAGGAGTAACGAGGCTATGGTGTAGTAATAACATACACCTATGCAAAGTGAAGGCAATACATTATAGAAAATTACCTCAAAGCAAAATAACATTCGAACAAGTATCCCAGCATTTAGTAAAATCCAAAAAGGGAGATGATATATATGTTAACTGCCACATGTATATATTAAGGTGGCGCATATTTAATGCTTCAGGTTTCGAAAAAAATTTGATTCTGATAACTTAAGTGCAATCACTACAGCGATTTTATTATGGTTTTTATGAGTAGCGGGACCTACAGTTTAAAGTTGGTTCTGATCAGCCGAAGACTGCTGAGAGAGTCATCGAAGAAATATTTTTTCACATTTCGTTTTGTAAGAGATATCTGAACTAGAGTTTGAAACGTCTTATAAGTCTACTAGGCTAACATCTTATAAATCTACTAGACTACGGGGACTTTTTGTACGGGGACTGAATTTGTATTTGAATTCGTATCAAATATAAACCTAGTACAATAAATGTATTATTTTTTTAGTTATGAATTCAGTTTTCGTATTCTGAGAGAGTACTTTTAGGTTTCTTTTCGTAAGGACAGCATAAGTTGAAGTGGCGATCGGTATTAATGGTACAGCATTGTGATATAAAATCCAGATTTTCTTCAAGAAAATTGAAAAAATTTTTGAAAATTTATGAACTTTTTGTGGTTTTAGATCTCGGGAACTTTTCATTAATAATTATATTAATAATTATATTATAATTTATTAATAATTATAAACCTTTTTATTTTACACTGGTGTCATATACTTCATACCTGAAGTCATTGTAGTCTAGTAGGTAGCGTGTTGGCTTATTAGACGTAAGGCCACCGTTCAAAACCCAGGTCATATATCTCGAACTCGAACAAAATATGAAATATATTTCTGCGCCAACTTTCTCTCAACAGATTTATGGCAAAAAAAAAACTCTGAAATTTAATAAAATTGCCATGAAAAGTTTCTCAAAAATCGATATTTCGAAATCGACTTTATACTGCAAGTCCCGCCACTCACGTATAAAATTTACACACACAACATAAGTGACATGAGAAGCCAGGCGTAATCCTCACTGAAGGGTTGCAAAGACGAAATTATGTATGTATCATATACCCATGATTTGTTATGTAGTACGTTATGACTCGTACTCTCGAGATGCCAATGATAGACAATTTTTATAATTCATTTCAAATTTCTTTATTTATTATTAAATTTATTTATTAAGCTATTTGTATCTTCATTTTATATTTATTTTTTTTAATATTTCTGTTTGTTTTACTTTCAACATTTCTTATGAGCAGCATAAGTCGATTACAATATTATTTCATCAACCTTCCCCAGCTTAATCGTAAAAATTGTAAAAATATTGTATAAATTTGGATTCGTTTAATTTTGTAAACATTTTTATTTTTGTTGGATTAAAACAATTTCTTATTTATTTATTTCATTTTGAATTATTGTTTATTTTGTTTTATTTATGTTCGTACCGATTTTAAATGTTATTATTGCTGCGGCTGCTGTTTGAAGTTGGTATCTAAGCCTGTTATTTATCTAGTAAAACATTTAAAATTTTAAATTTAGTAATATTTTTATACAATATAGGGACCTTTTTTAAGCGCTTCCTGTTTTTAAGTTTAAAGGAAACAAAGTCTAGTATTGTCTATTGTCTATTATGCGCTTACTTATCATAATTATAGCAACTTACTTAGCTTTTGATTGCATTGCCACAACTTACGTAAAATCTGATGAACTCTAACAGTCCTTATTCCAGAGACTGTGTGTACAACATGATTAGAGTTTTGGCTAAACAGAGAACTGGTCTCAGCATTGTTCATATCAATGCACAGAGTCTGAACAATAAAATTGATGAATTTAGGCGTTTATTTGTGGCAGCAGGAATCGATATTATTTGCATCTCCGAAACTTGGTTTCCTCTGGAAGTTCAGGATTCGGTGTACAATCTACAGGGCTTTAGGCTTTTCCGGTCAGACAGGAAGATCTTAGTTAACAATACGGCAACCAAGGCAAAAGGTGGCGGAGTTGCAATTTATGTTCGAAACGGTATTCCGTGAAAGTAAAATTATTAACGGAAATTGGTAGTCAAATAGAATATTTATTTCTTGATATTTCATCCACCAATAAAAAGAAAGTTTTATTAGGTAGTGTCTATAGACCGAATTCTAATATAAACTTTGATCCCTTTATTTCTATTCTTGAGGAAATTTCTATTCAATATGATGACATTATTATTATTGGTGACTTTAATAATAATCTCTTACTAGATAATGCGCTATCTGATTCAATGTTGTCTCTCCATCTTAATCCTGTGAACGTGTCCTTGCCAACTCACTTCCATTCTTCTTCCAGTAGTCTAATCGATCTAGTATTTGTTAATGATAT
Organism: Sarcophaga carnaria; assembly: GCA_958299815.1. Taxonomy (NCBI): domain Eukaryota; kingdom Metazoa; phylum Arthropoda; class Insecta; order Diptera; family Sarcophagidae; genus Sarcophaga; species Sarcophaga carnaria. The sequence goes on from OY283151.1 coordinate 32,570,723, forward strand.
GACTAACGTACTGTTATATGATCAAATTTCAGCCTCTTGCTTTTCCAATCATGATCTTCTCTTCTTAACTTATAATCTGTCTACGAGTTATGAGGACAGGTATATTACATACCGTGATTTTAAAAGTATCGATTTTACAGTTTTGTACAGAAGTGTTGATGATATCTGTTGGGATCAAATCTACTCACTGGGTAATGTAAACGACCCGGTATCACTAATTCAGGAAAATGTGCGTCTGCTATATGACAGTTGTGTTCCTGTCAAAACAAAACTTGTTAAAGCCAAACACCAACCGTGGTTTAATGCTGAAATTAAAACATTAATTGATAAGCGCGACATTGCCTATCGGCGATGGAAGAGGTTCAGAACTGATGATCTGAAAGCCGTTCATAAAACCGCTCGTAGTGAGGTTACCAAACACATTAAAATTGCAAAAACATTGTTTTACGGCAGGAAGTTCGCTTCCGCATTAGATAATAGAGCTAAATGGAAGGTAATCCGCGATATTGGTATTGGACAAAATGCCATAATACTTCTCCTGATGTCGCTGTAAACGGCCTCACTGACAAATTTGTTAATATTAATGTTCCTACACCTGACAGTAACATATATGATGACCTTTGTTTTGTTCCGCTAAAAACCCCTTTAGTTTTCGTTGTGTTAGTCAGCTCGAGGTTTTGGAATGCTTATCTTCTGTGAAATCGAATGCGATTGGTTCTGATGACTTAGATCCTCTGTTTTTAAAAGCTTTGTCACCTAGACTTTTACCGTATTTTACTCATGTATTCAATTCAGTCTTAACTATGTCCTCTTTCCCTGACGAATGGAAACGGTCGAAAATCATCCCAATTCCTAAATCTAAAAATGAATTCAGGCCAATTGCCATTCTTCTGTTCCTGTCCAAAGTTATGGAAAACCTCATAGCTAGACAAATGAACGATTATCTCACGAGTAATAATTTTTTATCTGATAAGCAGTCGGGATTTATGAAAGCTAGGAGCTGCACTACTGCTTTAGTCAAGGTAGTTTATGACCTTAGGTTGAAACTGGATGAAAATTACATATCGTTTTTGGTTCTTTTGGATCACACTAAGGCTTTTGATACAGTTGATCACAGAATATTATTGAGGAAGCTACAGACCCTCTTTCATTTTTCTAATTCAGCTTGTAGCCATATACGTTCCTATCTCATTAACAGATCACAACGAGTTTATCTAAATGGCAACATCTCGAATTCGGTACACGTTGGAAGAGGTATTCCTCAGGGATCAATTTTAGGGCCCCTTTTGTTCTGTATATACATTAACGACCTACCTGATGTTTTGGATAATTGTAGCGTACATTTGTACACTGATGACGTTCAGCTTTACAGGAGCGCTTGTATTGATAATATCCGACTATGTGTAGATGCGATCAACGATGATGTACGGAAAATTGCCAACTGGGCTAGTGCTAATGACTTTTTATAAATCCCTCTAAATCTAAATGTTTATTGCTCTCCAAGTCTAAGAGAGCGTTTGATGTGCCGGATATTATTACCAGGGGGAATAAAATTGATTTTGTTGAATCGGCATCTAATCTATGTGTTATCTTTAATGGTCGGCTAACGTGGTCTAGCCACATTAATGTCATCGTTGGTAAAGTTTACGGTATGCTTAGGAACTTATGGGCTGTTATAGATTCGACTCTTTTTGCTATACGCCTGCAACTAGCAAAAACGTTTTTGATTCCTGTTCTTTTATACGGATCGGAAATTTTCGCAAACTGTGATACGGATGATGGGCGGAAACTCAACTTGGCTTATAATAACATAGCCAGATATGTATTTATTAAGGGACGTCGGGACCATATATCACAATTTTCTTAGCAGATATGTGGTATTCATTTTGATAATATATTGAATATTAAGTGCCTAATTCTCCTCCATAAGATTATTACTTTGGAACAGCCAGTATACTTATTTAGCAGGATTAGATTTGCTAGATCCAACCGCGGTAGGAAAATTATCCAATTAAGGCATAGGACTCTTTTGTCGAAACGACAGTTCTTTATACACACCATCAGTCTTTGGAATGCACTACCTAATTATATTCAGAACATAGGCAATGCAACTAAGTTCAAAAAGGAGTTATACAATCTGTTTAAGTAGTTTGTAACATATTTTGATTGTTTATACATTTTTACTCTTCATTTTTATTAGTGATTAATTATTTTCATTTTTCTAATTTATTATTTAAGTTTCATTGTATCTCATTATAAGAATATATTTCCTTGTTTGTATTTTTCTTTATATTTGTATCTTTCCTAATTTAGTTTTTTACATATACTAATTTTCTTATCCTAATTTTTTTGTATCGATTGCTATTTCCTGAGGTTAAATCATGTTCTTATTCTTATTCATTTTTATTTATACTGTACTTCAAACAATTCATTACTCATATAATAAACGATTTGTTATTACTTTTTCGTCTTTGATGTACTCCCATAGCACTTTCATCCATAAGATTATTATCTTGTTGTGCTATGATTAATAATAAATAAATAAAATAAATAAATAAATAAAAAAAAAAAAATAAATAAGTGCAGTATTGATGTGTCAAATATAAAATCGATTAAAATTTTACATGACTTTGACGCATAAATTAGGCTGAAATTGACTGATGACATAAATTTTGATGGCTTTGGTTTCTGGTTTATTCACATACATACATCTACTGCTCAAGGCAACATTACAAGAAAAAGATGAGCGGTGTACGATGACCAAATATGATGACCATGCTTTCAAATCGATCGTGCAGAATATCCAATGTGGTACACAGAGTTTGTTGAGTGGAGGGACCTACAGTTTAAAGTCGAACGTCAGATTTCTGAGGAACTTTTTCATGGCAATTTTTCATGTTATGTTGGAAATGTATGACCTGAGGTTTCCACCGTTACCTCACGTCTAGAGGGCCAAGTCACAACTCAAAATTCTTCAAGTTAAGACATGTGAAAGCATATTGCTGTAAGAGAAGCGAAATCGATTGCATAGGATTCTTTTACATACCCCCATGTGCATTAATTTTTCTATCGTTTACTGAACCAATGGACTCGAACTTATCGATAACATCGCAAGAAATGTTTCTTAAAACAATTTTAATATTTGCGCTTGTGTTGAGTACTCTATTCGTCCATGGTAATATGGCTAAGCAGATTGAATGAATGGCAATTAATTTGACAGATTAGCTTCGATAAGATGGCCGTTATTTACTGCCAAAGTTCGTTAGTGCTTGTTAAAAGACCCGACCCATAATGCCAATAAATATAAAAAAAAAATCAAATGTGAACTGTAACAAGCAACAATAAAAGTTATTTTAAAATCTATTCGATGTTATTTGATGTTTCCAAAAAATTTTGAGGAAAAATTTCTAAATTTTTTTTTAAACGTTTTAAAAAGCATTTTTTCTTTTTTAATTTATTTGATTCGTTTTGCAAAATTTATGAAGTCATAAAAATAATACGATACTAAATAAATATTTTATTTTGTATTTAAAAAAACATAAATTCTCAAACCTTTCAAAAAAAAGTTTCTAGTCTAAAAAGTTTTAATATTTCTTCTCTGCGCCAATTTTTATTTCATTTCACTTACTGCTGTGTTTAAGGGACAAATACCAAAAGAGAAGTAATAAAAATAAATAAGAGGTCAGAAGAGATAGCGAAACAAAAACAATGTGTTGGTGAAAGAAATAATAAAAAAGAAAACCTTAGAATGTCTTCAATAAAACATGATTTGTAGATGGGGTTTTGGTTTGACCAATGACCTTCAACATAAATAAACAAAGAAAACGAATTTAATTGTTTAAAAGCAGAGGAATATTGACAAAATCATCACCGACAGAAATGCAAAATGTATGAGAATTTCCCCGCTTTGTTTTGATTCTTTTCGAAAGGAGGGGATAATATCAATAAAACGTCTGCTTGAAGTTACTGAAGCCAATAAATTAAACGAAGTTAGTTTGAAAACAAAATATTTTGATTTTGGGGCCAGTCGATCAAAGTTAATTGGTCAGAGATTTAATCTAACTAAAACCCTGCGTCTGGATAGGATATAGGAAAACAGACTAGAGTTTCTGGTAGCAACCTACTGATGGACATTGAGAAGAAACATTCATGTTTTCATATGTTAATGGAATGCATCACAAAGACTCATAGATTTTGTATCGCTTTATCGCAAGCTACGTCGACGTTTTATGTGCATCGTTAGATTTTTATAACAAATTAGAAGTAGAAAACAGTATTTTATTCTTGCCTAGAAATAGTCAACTACCGCTAGCACAAGGTTTATTGTACTGCCCTTAACCTATATATAGTACACCCATTATGTCTACAATTTCGTTGTTCCCAGTCAGTAAGAGTAACTCCCCATGTAGTAATTAATACGAACTCAGCTATTTTCTTTTAAAAAGCGTTAGCGCCGCATCAGTTTCAAGCAAATAAGTCTAATTCGTTGTCCTCTTGCGTTTAATTCATTCCCCCTTCTTAAACAAGTCGAAGAATACATTCACTTGAAGAATACATTCACTGGTAAAATGCCGAATACTTGCCTCAGTTTATTATTGGATCCATAACTCAACTCGTTTCTCATTGTAATTATCCAAAAAAATTGAGATTCTGACATGAGAATAGTGTTTAGGCTTTCTTCATATTTTCTTTCGCTAAGTATGCTTTGCCAAACTCCTTTTCCTTCTCCACATACTACTGCCGTCAATTCCCGCATTACGATGGGATCAAATCTCACTGATTCAGCTTTCCATTTTCTAAACAACCGCATATTAGCTAAGTTTTAAGAGGCGGCTTGACTGTCTTTCGATAGCATAAACTTTCGTTCGGAAGCAATTTTTCGGTTTCACTATGGGCTTTGAATTTCTGATAGTTTGTTCTGAAATGAAGAGTATTCCAGAAAGAGTGTTCTGGTCGAAATTACCGTAATCTAGTAGGAAAAGTGTTGGTTGATTAGACATGAGGCCATGGGTCAAACCCCAGTTCAGACATCTCGAAATGACGAAAAATAAAAAAAATATTTCTTCGGTGATATCCTCTCAGCAGATTTCTGGCAAAAACTTTGAGAGCAAATAAAATGCAAAGAAAAGTTTCTTAAAAATCTGTAGTTCGGAATCGACTTTAAATTATACACACAAAATAAGTGGTGTGAGAATCCAGTTCGTAATTCCGACTGAAGGGTTGTAATGACCAGTTTAGAATGTATGCACGTATGTGTGACTTTTTTTTACTAAAGTATGGGAAAAAATTTCGGGTCATATAAGTCTCTGTCTTCCGGACTTTGTCTTCATACTTACTTTTTTCAAATTGCATAAGTACTTCAAAAATTCAAGTAAATGTTAGGCATCATTGAACAACAATTTTAAATTTAATTTTTTCTAAATAAATAAACTTTCTTCAAAAAATAAATGGTAGGTTCACTATACAATGTTCTCCTTCAGTTTTTAAAATAAGAAAAATTGCACAATAATTTCTCCTTTTTCATGACAGAAACAATAAAATTGTAATTAATTCTCAACTTAAATTGAAAAATTTCAATAGAAAATTATTTAAAACTTATATTCAAATCAAACAAATCACCATACATAGCCACAAACTTCTTCTATTAATATCCCAGAGACTATAAAAAATTAATTTCTCTGCTGGAATTAATTTCCACTTCTTCTCCAATCCATTTTACGTAATTGCTGTTACTAAAGTCTGAATAAGAAATGATGTGATTTCTCTTCCTTTCATATTTTTTCTTTTTCCTAAAACATGAATTAATTATTCTATAAAAAAAGGAGACTAATTATGGTGTAACTGTGAAATCCCATTCATATTTGTCACCTACACAATCGTTCACAGTCTCTGCAATACACGAAAAGAAACTAACCGAAGCTAAAATCGCAGTAACAGCAACTGCTGCAAAAATTTAAATCATGGCCATGGACTGAGACATTTACGACAGTTTGAGTGTCAGTGTCAGAGTTAGCTGCAACAGCAGCTAAAAATAGCAATGATGGTGGCCGCAGTCTGGCAAACAATTTCAATATCCAACACAAGTGTATACGTGCAGAGTCAAACTATTGACATGGCACGACAACCATTCCGAGTAATGGCACCATCTGCGAGTGGGTATGGGCAACGTGCTGGCGTATTTTAGCAGCTAAAGCCACAAACTATTACACACTTTATGTTGTGTGAATATGACTATGTGAGAGTAAGTGTATGCGATTCTTTTTTTTTGCCGCCAACACCGCTTTGAAAAGTCTGTAGCAGCAGCAACACACCATTTTGAAGAATATATTAGTTTGACTGGCATTTGTGTGGTAAACCTCGAGTGTACTTGATTTTTATGGTTGTAAGAGATTTTTATATCTTTTTAATATGCTCGCTATTCGCTATCATTATTGTTTTTTTTTTTTTGTTCTTTCTATCATACTTCATTGGGAGTGTGGTTTCACTCTTTTTTATGTTCCTATAAATAGTGTCATGTTCGTTTGTTTCTATTCATATTGTTGTTGCTGTTTCTTCAACGTTAAATATATAAAATTTTTTCTAAACCGCGTTAACCCACACAACCATAACCCAGCTACCACCACCAATGTCGCCTAATACTACTACATCAACACCCTTTCTAGCTTGTATTCAAAAATAAAGAAGAACAAAATCCAAAAGCGTAAATATAGTTAGTGCTACTGGCTTGATATGCAAAATTTCTTTAAAACTTAAAAAACTCGAATAGAAAAGAATGGCAAAACTTTAGTTTCCATGTTAATGGAAAAAAACGGTTGAAGATAAATTTACTGTGATTGTTTCCGTTCTTTTCGTTAGGAGCCATTAGTGGATACGACGAAAAATCTCTCAAGAATGAAAAACTGAAACGTTCAATTTATATAAAATACTGACAGTGTTACAAATTAAATTAAAATGTAGAAAAAAAAAATTGTAAAAATACTCTACAGTGAGAAGTGTTGTAACGTCAATGCTTAATTTTATCAACTACACTAGAATCTTTCTCTCCCTTTTACTGGCACTTTGAAGTCTGAGATTTTAAAAATCTCAATACAACACCAACAAAATTGGCCATTAGAATCCTTCAAAGAGGATTACGACCTAGCTTCTAACACCACTTACGTTGTGGGTGTGAATTTTATACATGAGTGTTGGAGCTTAGAGTTTAAAGTTGACTCCGAATGACAGAGAAACTTTCCTTGGCAACATTATTTACTCTCTACTGGGAATATGAATATTTTTTCATATTTCGTTGGAAATGTCTGATCTGGTGATTGAATCATGGTCTCACGTCTAATAAGCCAACACACTACCCATTAGTCTACGACGACTACTGCATATGCTATTTAAGCTGGACTTGAGCTAGTCCAATTCTTTGGCGTCGTAAGTAAATTTGTTTGAAACTACACCTCTGGAGATATCTCCTACTTACATGTGTAGAGGTTTGTTTTGGAATAACAGAAAGATAGTTATAGGAGAAAGGAAAGAGGGATAGTATGCGACAAATATTTTTCCAAATATTTTTTTTTTTGTTTTTTGTTTATGACCAGTGTTACACCTCTCTCTTTGACCAAAAGTTTAAAAAAAAAATCCAAAAATTTATTGTAAAATAATTCCGAATAAAACTCTAATTTTCTATGTCCACAGTGCAAATTATACACCTACGTGGCGTATGATGAATACCAGGAGTATTGTTGACTTCATAAATATTCCTCATACGCCGCATATGTTTTAAATTCAACATGCATATAAACCCTCTAAAGTATGCAACATATATTTTTAAACACTTTAGCATTAAAGTTAATAACGAAAAGTAGTAACGAAAATTTGATTATTTTTTTTTTTTTTGCTTTAATTTTTTACATCAGAAGAGTATAGAAAGAAACGAAATAAAAAAATAAAAATTTAAACATTAAAAATTAGGATGAATCAAATTTAGAGAATAATATGAGCATTTATGTGGGGGTAAACTATTCGAAATCATTGAAAATAACTTGGTAGCAAACAAAATAAAGTACCAATAAAAGTTGTTCATTATTATTTGTTGCTAGAGACTTTTGAGAAGTTTTACATAGCAATTTTATTTACTCTCAGACTTTGCGCCAGAAATCTGCTGAAAGGAATTCACAAAGAAATATTTTTTCATATTTCGTTTTGTTGGAGATGACTGACCATGGCCGCCCGTCTAATAAGTTAACACACTACCTACTAGACTGCGGCTACTTCAATATGTTAAATATATTGGCACAAGGGTTATACTCCTTCTTTCAATCGTTTATTTCAAAAACAAATGTCTGTGAGAGTATAATTTTTAAGTCAAATGACCAAAACTGCAGATATCTTGCCACCTGAAAGCTTAGAACGAATCCTATAAAATATATCAAGCGAAACTAGAAGACTACCTGGAGTCTTATAATCGTAGAAGTAATGTGAAATCTGCGTAGAAATATCCGAAAGTGAAATAGTTCAGAGGAATGGGCAGAAAGATAATATGAAGCAACACATCTGCTTCAATGGTAACTGCAAAATATTCTAAATAAAAAGCCGATTGCTACGATATTTAAATTGCGTTGTGATGCTATCAAATTTCATATTTGTCTTGTCTTGGATATGAAAGTAATCTACTCCCTGCTTCCTGGGGATTTGCAGCAGATTTGTCTCCGTAATGATTATAAGATATCCTTTGCACGAGAGAAACCCCATCCAGACGGTAGCTGAATTTATGCTGTATACTCGTATGTGCTTTCTAAAGTTAAAGTCAAATAAAATCAATTGTGTGTGAATTATTATCAAAATATTTTGTACGGTTGAATAAGCTTTTGATGCCATTATGTGTAAAATATAATTTCTATGGATTCGTAGGATGCAAAATGTCCAACTCTCCATAACTATGGCTAATAAATCAGGGTCAATTGGACATATGACAATGGGTATGTTAGCTTTGAGGAGCGCTATGGTTTGTGCTCTATTCGCACTAAGCTGCAACTCAAAAACCTACAAGGAAAAGACAAATCGTGATCAAACTACACGATTTCATTGACCACTTCACAGTACTTATGAGTGATATGACCAATCCTCAAATCGCTCGTACAGAATAGTCAATGTGGCACGAGCTCTGCTTCATGTAGCACCGTCTTTTTGAAAACACATCTTGTTCGCCTTCGGGCCATCCAAATTAGGCCTAACGAAGTTGGAAACCATCGGTCTACACCGCTCGTTTGAAAGCGATGGACTGGTCAACATCGTTCACAAATAATTATGAACCGTTTAGGCTGCTGGCTCAAAATTACACCAAACAAAGGGCTTCTCCATTTGGATTGGATTGGTACCAAAGTCGATAATTTTATCGGTTATGTATCCACTCATCTAGAAATGGGCTTTATCGCTGAAGATGATTTTTCGATGAAAATTGACGTCACGCTCCAGAGCTTATTCAGTACATACACATAATTTTCAATGGTTGTCCAGGTTGATTTGGCAAAGCGGACTGAATAAATGACAATAAATTTGATGTTGCTTCAATAAGATGGCCGTTAACAACTGTAAAAGTTCGGAAGTTTCTGTTAGATTGCTCTACAGAAGAAAACGAAACTCTTCCCCATACACTCTTAACAAATCGTTCTCTCTCTCTCTAGAATCAACCGACTTAGGGACTTTATTGATTCACAACAAAATCTAAATAGTTTTCAGGATATTAGTTCGCAATAAATTTAAGAAAATCGGTTAAGAAAATCTGTGTTGTTCAAATGGCTGATATTTTATCAGTTGACGTTAGAGGGTTTTGCACTCATTAGCTTTCTATATAAATTAGCTGAGGATTTGGTTACAATGTCTTGAACTGATTTGTACGAGATTTTCGGGAATTTGTAGTTGGTTCGGTCGGCACATATAACACTGACGGTAAGATTGTTTGTCGTAAACGCTAATCGCGATGAGACCTTTACTTCATGGTAAGTATATAGGCTACGCTTAATATCCCATACCTACCAACCAGATATTTAATCAAAGATTCGGTACGTAGCATGTTGCATAGTTTAATTTAATTTTTGGCATCTGCTTTTTTTTATGCACTAACTTGATAAAAATAATATCCGATTTAAAACTGGATTAGAGAGACCCCTTAAATATTATAACAATTTTAAGATGAAAAAGGATTTACAAATAACAATCGATAGAATTTAAATATTCTTAAAGATTAAAAAATTATTTTTTCCCCGAAATTTCATCAGATATTTTCCAGTTTATGTCTGTCTTTGCAAAAGTATATGAAACAAAAAAGTCATTTCAATTTCAAGAATTCAATTTTGTAAGGGGCAACCTAACTGTCATCCTGTGTTTCTGGATTTTGGTTGACATCAAAGTCTGGAAGTTAACGTACGCCATCTCTCTTCTACTCTTTTTAGCTTCTCATGAAATTACAAAAAAATTTTGCTGGCGTCTAAGCACCCCCTTCTTCTAAACAAATAGCAGATAAAGAAAAATTGTTTATTTTTCAAAAAATGGGTAAAAAAAAAATTCAAAAAGTATAGAAAAAATATAAAAAAGTTTTAAAGAAAAGAGTCAACAGGATTTTATAAAACTCACTTTTGGCTTGAAAATAATTGAAGGTTATTTATTGCACAAACTCGATAATATTTTTGCTATTTACGGTGTCATTTAAATATTCAAATTATTTTGTGACAATTCAATGAAAAAAGAAAAAACTTTAAGTAGAGTACGTATTAAATTTTGTTGTTCTTTAAACAAAGGAAACTGAATTACTCTCGACCTAATTACTTATATACTCGTCTTCAGCATCAGTCTACTTTCTAATACGGTTAGTGTTGTTGTTGAAAACTGCATCAGTAGAAATATTAAGACATCAAATGCTGACACAATAAGAAAAGTTTCTCTGCTGCTGCTTTTGAAAACTTATGCATTCTGTATGTTATCAGTGCGTTTGTATGCAGAATGCACATGAGAATGTTGATTTTCTGTTTCGTTGTTTGGCAAATAGTCAGAAACAGTTTATGAAAGCGTTTTGGGAAAGTAGGAACTCCATATAAATCTTAATATTTTGCATAATTTACTGTGCCATTATTCTCTATTTCGTTTTATAGTTCTTTATTTTTTCTTCGTTCTCTTTTTATTTGCAGTTGGCAAACACATCAAGACTGTATTTTAAAATAAGCAGCATTTAGTTAAAGAGCAGACACCAGCACTGTATAAAATTTAAACAATTTCGTTGGTATGCAGTATCGGTTTTAAATTTAAGAAACTTTTTTAAAAACTTAGTAAAGAAATCATTAAGATTTTAAAAAAACTTTCACCACAGGCTATCTTAAATAAAATTGTGTTTAAACTTCTTCTCAGCAGATTTCTTCTCAGCAGATTTATGGCCAAAAACTCTGAGATTAAATAAAAGTGCCATGAAAAAGTTGCTTAAACTCGTTCTGAGTCGACTCTAAATTGTAGGACCGGATAATCATGTATAAAATTAACACACATAACATAAGTGGTATGAAAAGCTAGGTCGTAATTCTGACTGAAGGATTGCAACGACCAATTACAAGTTTTTCGAGATATTCTAACATGAGTGTTTGAAAAACACAATCTTTGGCTACATTCCAGTAGAGGCTTATGTCGCGCATAAAGTTTTTCCAGGAATCTATAACCAGAATCTGAAAGTGCTCATTTTACCATTTAAAATCTTTTTTTGGTGAAATACTTTTACTGTCCCGGAGATACAGTCAAATGAGAATTAAAACGTTTGCCATTTTCATTGTTTTGATGGCGCGTAGAGGCACCCTGTTCAAATCACATATTATTGGTATTCAGATCATCCAATTCAAATTGATAATCACCGACCTAAAGTGCTATCCGTTGACTGAAATGTCCCAGCTTGTTTCATTGTCAAACATATATGGAGCTTATCGTTGAATAAAATTTTTCGTTGAAAATTATGCTCAGCTGCCATCTGCTCTAAAAGTCATTCAGTGAACACACGTCTTTATTTACAGTCTTTTACATTTAGTTCCTGCCTTAATTACATTCTGTCAGGACTAAAAATACGCCAAGAGTTGTGATTTGCGAATGGTCGAGTTATTGTGATCGACACTGTATTGACTGCCTCGGATTCTCCTGCACACTCTCACTAAGAGCGGCGATGGTTTTGACATGTCTTACGTTTCATCTACATATGGGTGTCCATCGATTGTTTACTGATCCAAGGGACTCTCAGCAAAAACCCATTTTGATAAGACAATTTTGTGATTTGAACGTGTTGTTAAGAGCTACATTCGGCTATGGTGATTTGGCAAAACAGACTGAATAAATGCCAACTAATTTAACAGCTGCGGCTTCAACAAGATGACCACAATCAGTTGTCAACGTTCAAAAATTCGTGTTGGTAGGCCCGAAACTTAGATTTATCCATTCACATTTGTAGAACAACTGCATTACAAGTTTCTTGAGTGATTTTTCTTACAACGACTGTATTTTTAGTTGGTATATTTCTTTTGATTTTTTATTTGTCTTATTGACTCATTTTCTTTTGCTTACCATAGGAAGGAAAAACTATGCAAAATTTTTGAAGAAGTACTTTCAGAGATCCAGCAGTTTTGGATTGTGTGTTGTGTGTGTTCCTTTTATACGTGAGTTATAGTTTAAAGTCGACTCCGTACGACAGAGTTTTTTAGAGACTTTTCATTGCAATATTATTTACTCAGAGTTTTTGTCACAAATGTGCTAAGAGGCAGTCGACGAAGAAATATTATTTCATATTTCGTTTTGTGCGAGATATCTGATCTGGCGTTTTAACTGTAGTCTACACACTACATACTAGACTACGAGGATTACAGTCTGGAACAATATTGAAATTTAAATTAAAAAATTTAAATTTTTAAAATCAAAAAATTACTATTTGCAATGGATATAAAGCGTCTCTCAAATTGCTGTATTTACTGTGACACACACAGATTTTTTTTTATAATTTTGCTGCATCATGTCAACTTTAACGAAAAAATCTAACTACCATGTACAACACAATTCTGTTCCGTTACGCCATATTATGTTCCGGTATCTCGTATATTGTTTTTTACAATTTTTCTATGTTATAACAGCCATTCTTTTTTCACAGTTTAGTGCAGGAAAATTGTTACGTTGTTAACTATTGTTACTCGACAATGTTGTTAATATCTTTTGTTCGTGTGTTACCGTTACTCCCTAGATGTCGTCATTGATAGATAATTTTGCCGTTATATATTTTTGTAGCTTCTATTTTTACTTTAGCTATCGCAATGAATCCATAATTTAAAGATTTTTTTATTTGTCTGGTTTATAATTTTTTTTTCGTTACTGAAATTTTTTATAATACTTTGAAAATATTGGTGTTTTGCTTTTACATCGCTTAACATTAAAATTATAAACAAAAGCTACAAAAACAAAATAGTGCAGTAAACAAACCTGTTTACAAATTATCGTACTGCTTAATATAACAACAAATACCGGAATAAAAAAATGGTACACAAGTAAACAAAAATGCACCAACAGCACTATAGGAATAAATGTACACAAAATATACAAACAACACTACAATAATAAATGTAAACAACGATGTTTACATTTATAGAGATTTCTAGAAGGCGAAGTCATGAACATTCTGCTTCAAGAACATTCATCCGACTGATTACTCTGCCATATAAAAGGCAAGGCAAAGTAGGCGACTGGAGTGAGTGAAATACAGTTAGTCTTGTATGAAGGCGCGGTGTGTTTGAAGAGAGTAATCGTGGTTTGAATCTAGTCTAGTAATTATTATTGTTTTTGAAAGGGGTATCAACAGAGGAATAACAAACAAAAAAATTGTTGTTGTTTACATCAAGTTACTGTTCACACAGAATTGTGCGAACAATAAAGAATTTTAATTAAAACTAAACAAAAATTTATTTTGATTTTATTTGCAATCTAGGAGCTCATATCTTAAACGTTTTTAAAAGGTAAAAAGGTAACAATATTCTCTTTAAAGTGTTTGTTTCTCTATATTTTAGAGAATTATTTCGTGTTCGATTTGTTGTACCTCATCTTACATTTTTCACTTAAAGAACGAAATTATTTGATGTTTTATGGCAATTTGTTGTCTTTGGTAACTAATCATCTGTGAGATTGTTTTATACATATGTCTACCAATGGAAAATATAAATAAAAAATTATTTAATACTGTACTCCCTACAAGTGTTTGCACTTTATATGTGATGAAAGTTGAATTCAACAAGAATATTAAAAAAAACTAAATTGAGTTGTATAGTATACTATTCAGTCGACATTCCCTTGCTGCAATTTCTTTATTTATTTATATTTTTAAACAAATCATACACTAAACTATTTAAAGAAATTGAAATTAATTGAAATAAAAAAGCCTAACATCCTGCTCTTTTACCTTCATTTTAATTTACAATTATTTGTTAATTGCTTAGCTACCATAAAAGTCACTTACACTTGTGCTTAAATCAGATAATTTATTCCAACATATTTACCTGCTGATATTAGTTTCAAGATTAATGCTCTCGAACTTAACTACAGGATAAATTTATGATGCCATTTGTTAAGAAAATTACAACAATAACGATGATATAAACATTGAAAACAAAAAGTTTTGTTCGCTAATATTCACCATAGTCACCTTTTGTTTTAATGAATTTGCCTTTAAAAATTACTTCTGCATGTATTACATGGCACCATGGCAGCTTAAAATAATCTCTTAATGACACCGTAACACAGGTGATAATTGCCTTTGATAATAGAGACAAATGCTCATGTCATGTGCTCATAACATAGACACGAATACACGAATGGCCAGTAGAAGAATAATTAATTTTAATTACAGCCTTAAACTTTCACTATTATTTACAAGTAAAAAATATTTCGTACGTTTGATAAATGGATTCACAAGTAACTTTAGGACATCTGGCAAGGCTAAAATTGTTTAAGGTCTTAATGATATTTATTTGTTTGGAATATAGAGGCAAGCAGTCAACCTCACAGTCCATTTACTTATATGTCCTTAAAGACTTTTAAGTAATAAACAATGTGCTCCTATGGTTAAATTATTGAAGAAAGTATTAAAAAGTCGTGCTTAATTCTTAATAGAATAACAAGCTGTTTCAGCGATGTATGTTGACTAAGAGAAAACAAAAATTGCCATGCTATAGGGACCACACCTCTATTATGGAAGATTTATGGCCAATGCTAGCCAATGTTAACGAAATCTTGTTTTACCATAAATTTTGTTTCGAATTTATGTTTATTTGTTAATATCCAGTTTGTGCTTTCAAATTGAAAATTTTTTCTTCCAGCCGAATTATAGTGCTCGTTGACTATCATCGTCCTTTCGATGATCTTACAAAATAGGGCCTAATAAGGCGCATTGTGATACCACAGTTTTCTATTTTCCCCGGAAACATTCGAAGCTTCTAAAAAAGTTACTCAGGCTGCCAATATCCCCGCCTTATATTTCATATTGACCACCTTTGTAGTAGTCAATGGAAATGTAGTCAATATGTGAAGAACTGTGTCTTTCTCTTCCTCATATCTGCAGATTCTGCAGAAACCGTTTGCAAAGTGTCCAAGACATAATGCGCCTTGCATGAGTGCCACTAATACAATGCCCAATAGCAACTCCAACAACTATACTCAGCGTGGTTCTTTCGAATTTAAGCAGACTTTTCGTGCATCCTCAATACATCTTGAAGGCGCCGTAGTCTAGTAGATCGTGTATTGGCTTATTAGACGTGAGGGTCAGGCATCTTCAACAAAATATTTCTTCGGCGACTTACTCTCTGCAGTCTTCTGGCAAAAACTCTGAGAACAAATAAAATTTGTCAAAAATCTGTTGTTCGGAGTTGACTAGCTCCCGCCACTCATGTATTAAATTAAGACACTCAATATAAGTGGTCGAAATCCTAACTGAAGGGTTGTAATGATCAATTACGTAACGTCTATCCAACTTTAGTCGGATAATCCGCGTCGTTCTACCCATACCAGAAGCCGCCCATCCCTGTTTGATGGAATCCATTTGAAAGGGGTTTTTCGGTGTTTTATTTTACCCTTTGGCAATGTAGGGTAATTCACTAATACACCCCCAAAAACAAGTACAATACTGCGTAATTTAAATATTGTATCAGTATCCTACTATTCTCGTTGTGGAGTGCAGCTCTGATTAAAGTGATAGCGCAGTTCGTATGGTTCAGAGACCATGCTTGATCCATTTGCCTTATATCTTCAAT
This sequence comes from Sarcophaga carnaria, assembly GCA_958299815.1. Lineage (NCBI taxonomy): Eukaryota > Metazoa > Arthropoda > Insecta > Diptera > Sarcophagidae > Sarcophaga > Sarcophaga carnaria. The sequence continues at coordinate 32,587,018 of OY283151.1, forward strand.
ATTTCCCTTAAGGCTTTATGAGTTCAACGCATTTTTTAAACCGTTGCGACTCAGTGAGTTTGAAAACTTATCGTCTTTTTTAACCCTTCTATTGCTTTTAGTTTTTACATTCTAATCATTGAGCCACGCTCCTTGATTACTTATGACTTTTTTATGTAAATCAGTGCCTTAATTATTTTTACATAAAAATTGTGGACATAGCTACATACTTTACTAGTGTACGGTAATTCTAGCAATATTCTATCTTCTTTGATTGTTGAAGTTTTCTCGGGCGTGTTCATAAATTAAAGGATTTTCTTACTTGGAATTTTATTCAGAATCAGAAATGACTTTTCAGAATGTCTTTCGAAAATTCAGTTTCATTTAGAAATTTTTGGTTAAAATTTTTGGACGCAGATTAAACACCCATACAGGAGCTTAAAGGCATCAAGCATACCCTTTTTAAGGCGTTTGAAAATATATTACAGTAATAGGCATGAAAAAATGTTATATTTGAAGGATAGTACCGCCGCGCGATGGGAAATCATAATTACACTCGTAGAGCGTCGTCATCATAGGTTTAATGATGTCAATTTCACAAATTTAGTTGCATTGTATTGATACAAATAGAAATACGTTTTTAATGTGCATTAACTGACTGATTATATATGAATTATTTCGAGAAGTAAAACAATTTAATTTCAAAAAAAAATAAAAAACAAATTTTTTTCTTTGTAATGATTGAAGTTAATTTCTTTAGTAAATTATATTTCGAGCTTAGGAATGTTTGCTTACTTTAAGTTTTATGTGAAATGACCCACATACGCTTGTAGCTATTAGTAATGAATTGATGATATTGATTTACGTCAATTTTGATAATCGGCTTAATTTCCTTTTGGAATAGTTGTCATGTCACGCACGCAACACTAATACAGGTGGTCGATTGTCGAGCATGACCAAAAAAACCGATTTATTATTCACCATTGTAACCAAAAATGATTTGCCATCATGTAACTTGTTGTTGTCACTGTTTAAGTGTATTAGACAGCCATAAATTATTCATCACTCTCAGTTGATTGTTTTGATGCAAAAAAAATGCATTTAACTGCTTCAAATATGAGAATAACTGTTGTTTTCATATACATATGTATGTATATAGCATCCTTCAAATTTGACACTTGATAACGGCCGAAATGTTAAAGCTACATATAAGTATGTATTCAATTGCATACATACATACATAATTGGCCATTACTACCCTTCAGTCTGGTTTACAACCTAGCTGCTACACGACAGATTTTTGTGAGAAACTGTTCATGGCAACTTTTTTATTTACTCTCAGAGTTATTGCCAAAAATCTGCTGATGGGCAATCACCGAAGAAAAATTTATTTCATATGTTGTTTTGTTGGAGATGTCTGACTGGAGTTTGAACCGTGGCCTTACGTTTAATAAGCCAACACAACACGACTACGGTGACTATATTAAATTAGTTGTCATCTAATTAATTGATTTAACAAATCACCATGGAAATCCATAGATAACGACTTGTGTTCGCTGAATGAGATCTAAAACAGATGCCAACTGGCCTTTTTCATGGGCAGTGTAGCCCATTTTACGGGTATGTGAACAAGCAAAATCTAAAAATCCTCCAATGAATTTCATGTTAAGCTTGTCTGCCATCAACCTAACCATAGTTCCCAAAGGTCTGATCTTCACTACCATGTGCAGAGTACTTAAATATAACAGAGCTACTAGCACCGTTCTATGACAGGTTCTCACTGCCCCTGTTATACCAACACAACAACGATGTTTACATTTATAGAGATTTAGAGAAGTCGAATCCACGAACATTCGCCTTCAAGAACATTCATCAGACTGTTTACCCTGCCATATAAAACACAAGTCAAAGAAGGCGAGTGAGTTATTGAATTTCAATCAGCCTTGTGTGAAGACGCGGTGTGTTTGAAGAGAGTAATCGTGGTTTGAAGATGTCCGTTACAAAGATCTGTCGAACAATTGTCTAGTAATTGTTATTGTTTACGCAAAAGAGTGTAAATAAGAATAACAAAAAAAGTAATTGTTGTTGTTTACATAAAGTTGTGAACAATGGCACACAGAATTGTGCGAATAATAAAGAATTTTAATTAAAATTAAAGACAAATTTAATTCTATTTTATTTACAACCTACGAGATAATATTTTAAACGTTTTTAAAAGGTAAAAACGTAACAATATTTTCAAATTTTCCTGTAACCATCAAGACTAATATCTTCTGCATACCCTTGGCAGTCGATGACCGCCTTAAAAAGTTTTTGTCTGGAGTTCATCCATTACCAGGCTTTATATTAGTGGTGAAAGGATACCCTTAGTTGTGTCTACCCTTGTTATGTCATTACCTCCGCATATTTCGGTATATTACGTGTATGGGATCTCTGCCACCTCTGAGTATCATAGATTCTAATGTGAGAAGCTGATGTGACTGGCTGATGCTGTCGTAATTTACAAACTTTAAACCACACAATAACTAAACGAACTTCATTTATGGTCAAGCCTAATTCAAGAGATTCAGGACGTGCAAAGCAAGACTTTTGGATATTCAAGACAATGCTTCGTAACAGTAGGATTCGACGCCCTTTCAATACACAATATAGTATAGCAACGGGATCGTAAAATTCAAAATACATTCTCTTATAATACGATATCTGTTGCCCTGGTAGCCTTTACAAAAAAATAATTTTTTGAAATGAAACTAAAATCTGAAAGTAAAAATATTTTGAAAATCAATTTTGCTACCTTTCTGGTGAATCTATTTCAAAGCTCTTTTATTTTTTTATTTCATTTTATGTTTCAAAATGCAATTATATTTTCTCTTTACTGTTTGAATTGATTTAAAATGTCTTTTATCATCAAGTCCTTCATGACTAAATTGTTTTAAAAGTCATCGTCATCATCAGAATTTAAAAATTAAATCAATGAAATTAAATAAAAAATAGAAATAAAAATAAAAATAAAAAAAGGAAACAATCGATTCAAAGACATGAACCAACACAAGTTAACAGCATGGAATAGTGGAACTTGTTATGCCAGTGTTTCCGGCCATGTTACAACAATAATATGGTACAATATGAGGGTATACTGTAGTAAAACAAATGCTTGCAATGACATGGCATGGAATGGTCATCTTCATGTTCTGCCAGTCATTCATGTTCTATACATTGCTGTGCTGTAGTGTTTGTTGTTCATGGCTGTAAAAATGTTTGACAAAAAATATTATGGCCGGCAACAACTTTCATGGGATTTTTCTGTTTCTGTGCTACATTTTGTTGTAAAAGCATGTTGCAATTGTTGTTATTGTTGTTGAGCTGTTCTACATTGTTTGTTTTATTTTCATCTTTTTTTGTTACTTTAATGTCATTTAATAACGCTTCAGGATATTTAACATGCAGCAAACAGGGCGCGGTTTAAATTTTATTTTTATTCCTCTGGTTTTATTTAATGTTTTACGAACGTTTTTATTTGTTATTGGAGTTGTTTGTAACTCCAAAATTATTTTCTGTTTATCTAGAACTGAAAAAATGCTAATGCTAGGAGACAAATATACATATCAGAACATAAACACATATATAGCGTGTATTTATGTATTTGCGACAGTCCAGAGAACGGACTCGTAATTATATTTAGATGTTGCAATTGCTCAAAGCATAATAAACTATATAAATTTATAATATAGTTAAACAAGAGAGGATAGAATGATTGTTGACCATTAAAAGTTACTTTGTCGAATTCACAACAGCAATACTGGCTTAAAATAAAAATTCAAATAATTAAACAAGTTTGATACAAACTTAAATACACTTAACAAGCGTTTCGAGAGGTACTAAAAATATAAAAGAAAACAAAAATAAAAAAATTATACAATAAAGTACAACCAGTTATTTTATTTTAAAATGCAGACACCAGGCATTTGATCCTTTATAACGTTTTAATTACATAAATAATTAGCCATTGCAACCCTTCAGTCAGGATTACGACCTCGCTTTTCAGACCACTTACGTTGTGTGTGTTAATTTTATATATGCGAGGCGGGACCTTAAAGCCAATTTCGAATGACAGATTAACTTTTTCATTGTAATCTTGTTTTCTCTTACACATTATGTTGTGTTTGTTAATTTTATATATGAGTGGCAGAACCTACAGCTTAAAGACGATTTCAAATGAAAGATTTCTTTTGAGAAACTTTTTCATGACAACTTTATTTACGCTCCATGTTTTTGCCAGAAATCTGCTGAGCGGATGTCGCCGATGAAATAATTTTTAATATTCCGAATTGTTGGAGATGTCTGACATGGGGATTTGAACCGAGGTTTCATGTCTAATAAGTCAACACACTAGCTTCTAGACTACAGCGACTTTTTAATATATGCTGCAATAATTTGGCAGGAATTTTCTCCTGGTCCCACTCCCTAATACCCTTTGGACATTTACATTAGGCACGTATCAATGAATTCCTAGTTGATATTCAGAATGACTCTTAACCTACAAAAAAAAAAAAAAAAAAAAAGAGAAAAAAAATGATTTGCCCACAGAACAATATTGGGTGGCTCAGTAAGACAGACATCAGAATTGCTAGAAACTAAATTTTTCCGATTATAATCTCAGGATAGTGGGCACTAAAATTAGAAAAACTCTACCAATTAGAAAAATTATTTATAATTTGGTTTTGATCTGGGTAGCCTTTAAAATCTATTGGATATTCCCGATTTTATATCTTTAACTTCGCTAGTTCATAGCTGCTCGATTGCGCCACTAAATAATAGAGAAAAGGCCTAAGAATATTGTCCCATAATTATTCTCTCATGAATTACATCTCACATTCAAAACCCACCGACAAAAGTGATTTTGATTAGTTTTTTCAGTTTAATCTCAAATATTTTACTCTAACTATGGATTACGTGATTGCTATACCCAAACATACATACATGCATACATACATAATTGGTCATTACAATCCTTCAGTCAGGATTGCGACCTAACTTCCAAAAATAGAAAATAGAAAAGAAATATTTTTTCATATTTCATTTTGTTGGAGACGAATCAAACGGAGTTTGAACTATCATGGCCTCACGTCTACTAAGCCAAGAACCAACCTGATTGACTATGACGACCTAAAACAGCATTCTATTCATAAAATAGCATTCTATTCTCAAAACAGCTGTTACTTAAGAGCCATTTTATTTTAAATACGATTCTTAGCAGTTAATGTTCCAAAAATTTTTTTTACTTGTTTTGTGTAAATAACGTAAATAATTTAATTTAACGCCGATCTTCTGGTTTTTTTTCTTCTACCGCATAGTATATTAAATTTTTTTAGAGAAACATTTTCAATGTATTTATAAGCTTCGTTTATAATGCGTTGAATTCTTTGTTAATTTAATAGAGAATATTTATTAATATTTTACCAGTTTTAATACCACATTAAGGGCCATTATTACAATTTCCCGTTAAATAAATAGAGGATTTTAATGGGCAGATAAATTGTTGTTCGTTATTATGAGTACCCAATAAGCTAGAGGTGATCGTTAAGCTAAAAGGAGGATCATACTACCTTTAAAATTTAAAGGTCACTTTATGTTTGAACAAACCGTATTATATGTTATTTTCAATACCGCAACTTCAAATATAAACAAAATGAGCATACACAACAAAACCGAAGCCCGCGGTTGCCACTGTGTTAAAAAAAAACTTGTATAATTGAGCAGTTTTATCGACATTGCTCCTGCACTGCCATATTTTTGAAAAATTGTATCTGTAAGTTGTAATAACGAAAATAAGTTAAAGGTAACTTTACAGTTCCCTTTAGCTAAAGGTACCTTTAACTAAACCCAAGTTTAACGACAAGTTGTAATAATGGCCCTAAAAAGAATTGTAGGTTTTTCGTAGAAGAAAAAAATTATTTTTACTTTCAATTATTCATTATTAATATTTACTTTTTTATTATTCAATTAAAATTTTTTTTAATTATATTATATTTAATGACTTTTATATTGATTAATTTAAATTACTTAAGTTATATGTATTACCTTTTTTTATATCGAGCTTACTCATGAAAAATATTCATTTAAAAGAGATTTTAAATTTTATCAACAACCAACATAGTATCTCTGTTCACAATTTTAAACAGTGATATCAATGTCAAGCTTGTATGTTATATTATATGTACGTTATATTATATGACAAAATTTATAACTGTGATTAGGGAGGCTATTAATTACATGCATACATACATTAATCGTCATTACAATTCTTCAGTTAGGATTACCACCTAGATTTTCACACCACTTATATTGTGAGTGGCGGCCCTACAGTTTAAAGTCGATTCCGAACGACAGATTTTTTTGAAAAAATTTTCATGGCAATTTTATTTTACCCTCAGAAGTGTTGTCAGAAATATGTTGAAAGGAAGTCACCGAAGAAATATTTTTCATATTTCGTTTTAATGTCTGACCTAGAGTTTGAACCGTGGCCTCACGTCTAATAAGCCATTGGTCTGTTAACCCAAAATAGGTAATGTTTTCATATTTTTCTTCAACTTCACTTTATTTCTACAAAATTTTTCATTTTTTTTATTTCATACAATCTTCAAGCCAACACTTATCCTCAGAATTACTTAACCAACTTTTTCTACTGCCAAAAACTCTTTTTTAAACGACGAAAGTATGATAATTTATTTTTTTTTTATGCAAAATAAATATCAAAAATTTGCCATGTGTTTTCATAAGACTCCGTTTTTTTTTGCCATTTTTCTTTTGTTTTCATAGATGCAGCTTTACTTCTACGCAAACACTTACTTTCAGAGCAAATGTCTCTTTTGTTTTTCTATTTATCATCTTCGAATAACTTTGCTAAGTTAAATGCATTTAAAAATGTAAGCATTTAAGCCCGCATATATGCATGAGTTTTAGTTTTTCTTTTTTTATTTATTTTAAGCTGAAATACTTGAAGTGTAAATAACGCTTGACATTGACTTAAGAGTGTGCATTTTGTTTGTTGCCACTGCTTGTTTGACTCATGCGTTCCGACAACATAAAGTAATTGTGATGATTTTTGTTGATTTCTTTTTTAAATTCCCTTACAGAGACAATTTTTTGGAAGAAATAAGAAATCAAAGCTATACATACATACATACATACATACTTGGTCATTACAACCCTAAAGTCAGGATCACGGCCTTGCTTCTCACACCAATTATGTTCTGTGTGTTCAACTCCCAACGGCAGATATTTGTCATAAATTAGAATATTTTTTATGGCAGTTAAATAAAACTCTAGCTAAAGTTCACCTGCTGTGTGTTCATTAAAAAGTTTCAAATTATTGCTCAATTAAATATAAAAAATATTCATTGAAATGTTTATATGAGGAGTTTCACAACAAAACTTGCGTTTGCAGTAATTGTCAAAAAATTTAATTATTAAATAAAAATTTTTCGAGTTTATTTAATAATATTAATAATTGCCTCTGTAAACATATTTTTCAAATTGATTCCAAATGCTAAATTTCTGTGTGAACCACACTGCATACTATTTATAATGCAGAAGGTATTCTGTGTTATAATTTTTAAATTGTTAAAAAGTTTTTTGTTTGCTTTTGTTAATTTTTTGTGAAAATATTATATTTTGAAAAACACTCTGTTTCAGAAAAGTAGACAAATTAATAATTAAAAAAATAAAAAAATAATTGAATAATTAGAAATGTCTGCTAGTGAAACAAGTGCAAATAATGGGTACAGAAACCATATAAAATTTTTTTTTTAATAAACTCAGGATGTGGAGAAACGTATTTAAAAAATACAACATAAAAATGCTTCATACATACATACATAACATACATAATTGGTCATTATAAGCATTGATGATTGTTGCAATCAGAACTACGACCATAGCTGCCAGATTTGACGATTTATCGTCATTTTGACGATTTTGAACTTCAAAAATATCATATTGACGATTTGATGATTTATGCCATTATTTTGACGATTTTTGAAAATTAAAAATTTACATCATATTCTTTACTTTATTATATTAAAAATTACTACCTCGTATTTACTTTGCAATTGTTACTTTTAGAAATTTATGTTAGTAAAAACAAAGAGTAAAGTATTGAATTTTTAAGTTACTTTCGAATACCTGTGATGATTTTTCCCTATTTTATTCCTTTTTAACCCCTTAAAAGTCAAAAAATTCCAACTACTAAATAACCTCGTAGTTGAGAATAATTTATTGTCGTTGTAGACAATTTTAAAAATTCGAGTGTAGCTTCGATTATTACCTTCGGAAGAACAAACGCTCAGGGGATGGATGGCATTGTGTTTGGAACTATGAAAATATGTTATGAGAAGTAGGAGAGAACAGTGTTTATGGACACAGGGCTTGTATATTTTTATACCATAAGTAACAAGAAAGACCGCTGCTGGAATTGAGTTCCACATACGAATAGTCCGACTAAAAAACGTATTTTACTGTAATGCAGTGTGCGATCCACTGGCCAATCGACCACATACAGATGTAGTGGTCGAGTAAGACGAGCGTTACGTATATATGATTTTCGGGAACAAGTCCCCTTATTTCGTTCGAAGCGATAGAACAGTGAAACACAAACCACATTGCAATGATGCTCTAATGATTCAATGGAGCTAGATATACTACCGTCATTAACGAGCTACTACGGCCTTTTCTGTACACGCTCGAGAAACCTCAAAATAGATGTTGAGGCACCGACCCATACACGAGAGATGTATTCCAGTCTCGGTCGGTTAAACATGGTGTAAATAGTAAGATCAGATGATAAGATCTTAAGAAGGAACTGAAGGAATTGAAAAATGTGTCGGTTGAAGCCAATATTACACTGAATTTTCATGCTCAGAATGTCAAGAGCTTCTGACTCCCTAATATTAACACCACCCACAGATTAAGATGATGCAATATTATTGCTGCGCTTATGTATTAATAAACAACACTGGGATAGATTGTTTAAACCTTAAACAATTTTTTTTCAAAATGATATAAAATTTCTCCGTTTTTGGAAAAAAATAATAAATGAAGATGAGGGACGCTAGCTTTTAATTTCTAAAAAAACTTTTTTAATGTTTTATTTTTGAACTCAGAAAAGTACATACATTGACTTTATATGTTTTACTACAATAGAAATAATTTTGGTTTTTAAAAACTTTTAATTTATTTATTTTTTTTTTTCTGACGATTCTTTTGACGATTTCAATAAACGTCTTAGACGATTTTGAAGATTTTTTCTCAAATATTTGACGATTTGTTGCCTCATTTATCTGGCAGCTATGACTACGACCTAGCTTCTCACACCACATATGTTATGTGCGTTAATTTTATACATTTGTGGCCGGACCTACAGTTTAAAATCTACTCCGAACCATAGATTTTTGAAAATTTTTCATAGCAAATTTATTTATTCCCAAAGCAATCTGCTGAGAAGGAGTTGCCGAATTAATTATTACTTTTCATATTTCGTTTTGTTGTAGTGTGAGCCATGACAACCCGTCTAATAAGCCTACATTGTCTACTAGATTACGGCGTCTTATTCTTAATATAAAGGTCTATAAGCAAATTTCGTCAGAAATAATTTGTAAAATTATCCCGAACTTGTATAAGGATATCGAAAAATTTGAAAATGCTGTTGCTATTACAAAGTTCAAGTCGCCGTAGTCTAGTAGGTAGTGTGTTGGCTTACAAGACGAAAGGCAACGGTTCAAAAACCGGTTCAGACATTAAAACGAAAGTATGAAAAAATATTTCTTCGGCGACTTCCTCTCAGCAGATTTCTGGCAAAAACTCCGAAAGTAAATATATATTTGGCATTCAAAGTTTCTTAAAAATCTGTCTTTCGGGGTCGACTTTAAACTGTAGATCCCACCACTCACTTATAAAATTAACACACACAACATAAGTGCTAGGAGAAGCTACGTCGTAATTCTCACTGAAGGGTTGTAATGAATGTGTATGTATTACAAAGTAGAGAATATTTTTATAAAGATTCCGTGTTAAGCCTTATTTTTCACTAAAATTCCGTATAGAATTTATCGATATTGAAGAAGTAAATATCTTGTAATTGTCCTTTCACACCTCTTCATGCAGAGACAAACCCCTTTGATCACCAGCCCATTACACTTTTAAAACGCTGCAACCGTTTTACGCTTTTAAAATATTTTGCGATTAAAAAGGAAAAAAGCATAAGAAAATTCTTTGATTTTCTGCTCGATAGAATTATATTCTCTTTCATTTATTTTTCTACAAATTTAATTAAAACATGCTTTTTAACATCTCAAGTTAATGAGACGCACTCGATTCTTTTCGCAATGAATTTGCCACACCCCGCACTTTTTAAAATGAAAAGAAAAGCACACTCTTCCATGCAGATCTCATATGCTGGTTGTGTATGAGCACAAATTGGATTTTTTTTATTATTCTTGTGCTGCTTAAACTTCTTGTGCTAAGAAGCAATGTTTTCCTCTCCTGCAATTCACACACGCACAGCTGGCGTAACGAGTAAGGCATTGTGGAGAGAATAATTTAAACAATTTCATTACGTGCATTAACAAACATTCTACATGAGAACTAAAACAACAAAAAACGAAAAAGGAAGAAGGAATTGTTGTTTATGATGCAATAAACATTGCAACCTTATACGACTATGTTGCAGTAACCAGAGAGGCAAACCTGGCTGCATTACTTTCTTTAATAGAATTTATGCTGGTCGTGGTGTGTGTTTGTGTGCGTCTGACAGCAAAGGTATGGAAAGACATTACAAAGTAATTTTAATTGCACACATTAAATTTTAATAATTATAACGCACCCGTACGCATACAATTTCTCAAAGAGGACATTAAATTTGCTATAATTTTTAATTAAAATTTTGAAAATTTAAACGTTGCTGTATCACAATCCCTTCGAAAGAATTTAGATGTTAATTCAATCCAATTGAAGTCCAAAATGAAAATGTTCGCCTTTTTCCATGTGTTTGAATATTTTCTGGTGTAACTTTATTTATCTTCAACAAAAAGTATGAATAATTCACTACGTTACATAACAAAAACTAAAAATTTTATTGTATTTTTCCTTCAGTTCAGTTCACCACCTCAAAGTTTATTTATACAAGGCGTACAAGGCGCACATAGAAGTTGTTTTCCACAAATACAATATTCATGTTGTATTTGTTGTTGTTGTACTAATTTGTATTTATTGTAAATTTACCATAAAATAAACTTATTATAATTGTTGTTTTTATTATTGTTGTTCTTGTTGTTTGCATATTTCATAGCATTTTACTGTAGCCGTACAGACAATAACGGCTACAGAAGAAGTTACTCCTCTTCATATTATAAATGCTAAGGGGATGTTTGAGTAAATGTTTAATGAGAATAACTTTCTAGAGAATACATTTAAATTTGTGTTTATTATTCATTAAAGTTTATAAATTTAAATTTATTTTCTGAATTTTATGGAATTTAAATTAATACAGAAACATAATGTGAGGACAGTGCGTATTAAACCGTATTTCTTGGGGGTGTATGCACGTATTAAGAAATTATTTATACATCATTGACAGTGAAAGGCAATGTAATTAACTCAAGCGGATTTAAATATTAATTCATGCATTATCTTCTCCACGCTTAGGATATACTCTGTAATACTGTGCAATAAAAGAGATTACGATTTAAAAAAAAGATTTTTATTTTTTAAATTTTCAAAAAATATTCTGCAAAATTCTTCTATTCTTTGAAAATGTGGTACTATATTTTTGGACATTTAAAATGACATGGATTTTATACAAAATATCTGACAAATTGTAGTAGAAACATGCAACTTTTTTTTAATTTTAAGAATACCAAGAGAAATCGCCGTGAAGCCGGCGTAGTTTAGTAGGTAGTGTGTTGCCTTATTAGACGTAAAGCCCGAGTTCAAACCCCAGGCCAGACATCAAAACAAAATACAAAACGCATATCTTCGGCGACTTCCTCTCAGAGATTTATGGCAAAAAGTCTCAACAGTAAATAAAATTGCCATAAAAAGTTTCTCAAAAATTTGTCGTTGGGAATCGACTTTAAACTGTAGGTCCCACCGCTCATGTATAAGTGGTGTGAGAAACAAGGTCGTAATCCTGACTGAAGGGTTGTAATGACCAATTATGTAATAGAAATCGCCGGAGTCTAGTAGGTAGTGTGTTGGCTTATTAAACATGTGGCCATGGTTCAAGCCCAGGTTGGGCATCTCGAAAGAAACGAAATATAAAAAAAAATATTTTTTTTTCAGCAGACTTGTTGTAAAAACTCTGAGAGCAAAAATAATAACCTTCGAAAGTGTACTCAAAAATCTGTCGTTCGTAGTCGACTCTAACACACAACATAAGTGGAGATGCTAAGTCGTAATCCTGACTGAAGGTTGTAATTTTTGGTATGTATGTAAAGTAATATCAAATCTTTCCAGTTCAATATTTTCATATCGGATTTTCCGATCTCACGAACTTCTGTTTCTGTCTGTTTAGAATGGCTATCTGGTTGAAGTTACGCTAAAGCACAATAGACAACAATATGTATTCGTTGGATGGGCACTGGGGCAGGCAACTGAATATATTTTTCATTAAAAAGTTATTTTCATTGATGATGAATGGGTACGTGAACACACAATCCTCTTGAGATCAAAGAGCGTCCAATGTACTCAAAAAAGTGAGTGTTTGATGTGGATTTAGGTCTGGCGGCATAATCAGCATTAGATGAACTGTGTAACAACGATATTTGGTTTCAATAGGACAGTTCTACGGGCCACACAGCTCATACCACACTAGATATCCAGCATAAGCAATTTCAGGACGTGGTCACATCACGTGGAGGTGAAGTGACTGGTTACCGAAATCATGTGGTTTGGCGTTGTTAAACTTCTTCTTGTTGGGCGTCTGTTCTATTTCTAAGTCGCTGGTTTATGTGAGTAGGCCACAAGACTCTGCGGTTCTCAAAGCCAACATAACCAGTGCGTTAGAGCTTTGAAAAATTTAACATTTCTGATGTTCCTCACCCACAGAAGATGTAGTGGACATTTGGACGATGACATATTCCACTCTTGAGGGCATCAATAGAACTTTCAAATGACGATTCTCTCACACAATTTATTTTATTTAAATTTAAACATATTTATCTACTTATTTGGTCATTAAAACATGTCGGTATGGTTTACAATCTAGCTTCTCACACCAACCATGTTGTTAATAATTTACACGAGAGTGATCCCAAATTATGAATTTTTGAGAAATTTTTATGGCAATTATGCTTACTCGTAGGGTTTTTGCCAAAAGACTGCTGAAACGAAGTCGCCAGACTAAATATTTCTTTTTTTTCATATTTCGATTTGTTCGAGATGTATGACCTGGGGTTTGAATCGTGGCCACAGATCTAATAAGCCAACACACTACCTACTAGACTACGGTATTCCGCCTAAGTCAAGATATCCCGTTTTTTGTTAAACACATCTGGTATATTGTGTTTAAAAATTTACTTTTGCCACTGGGAACCTATAAAATTTATTTTTACCATTAGCACTTGCAGATAAAATATTAAAACTTTGCATTCTGGAAAATACAAAGAAAGGAAAGTTTATTAAGCGAAAATTAGAATTGATTGTTTAAAAGTAAAAAGTTCTTAAATTATATGCAAATTGTGTCTGCCATAAAGTGGACTTTATGGAGAGAAAAATAAAGTAAACAGAGCAATCAAAACAAGCATGGAAAGGGCAAAGGAACAAACAAAATTTAATATGCAAACTTTTTTAATTTTCTTAAAATACAAAAAAAAAAGAAAACATAAAAATTCTGAAAAAGAAAAATAATGGAAAAATGTTTGCAGTAAACATAGCGATGCGAAGGCCACATGCTGTTTGCTTTATGGCGAATAAAGAGAATTTTTCATTAAATATTGAAAGAAGAAGTTTAACTGGAAATAAAGTTTAAATATTTCTAAGAAAGAGTATTCCTTACAACCTATGGGTTTACACGAACAAATGTGTGAATGTATTTTCCCCCAAATTTCGCTCTTTCTACTGCGTAATATTGTAGAATATTTAAATTAAATTTTTTTTTTAATTATTTTAATGCAATAATTGATTAGAGGTCTTAAAAAGGTCACCTAAAGATATCCATCTTATCCATTGTATTATGTAGGTATAAAGGAATTGCGTAATTTCTGTCTTTAAAATGGATTGAACTGCTGAAAACTGTAAAATTAAATTTTAACTTTATATTGAAACTGCTGGATGGCAAAGAATTTGTAAAAAATTTCAGTCTTTCCATTGCCATTTCACGTCACCATATTTGATACATTATGCTACAATATAAACCATTAATTTCCCTTTCAGATAAAACTAAAGAGTGGTTAGGGTATGTAACATTATCATTTGTTAACATTTTCAAAACAAATTTTTTGTATCTTTTTTTACACTTCATTAATTGATACACTGCGGTTCATCAGGATAGAACCAACATATTTTAAAGTAAGAAAACTGTATAAATTGCAAATACAGATTGAATAAAAAATTTGGTTTTGCAGAATGATAGTTGATACTGTAAATGATAATTTAAGCACAAAAAATTTTATAAAAATGAATTATAACGGTACTTTTTCACTTTCTTTGTAGTCAAGTATAAAATTTTTCATTTATTTTTTGGTTCAACAGAATAGAACCACGTGCATTTTTAACGTAAATCAGTAGGCTGTTGTAATAAAGCTTTATAAAAACCAAATATAATTAAAATCACAGTTTGTGACTGCAGTTATTTAAATCAATATGTGAAGAAAGAGTCCTTTAAATTCGTCGGAAATGGTAAAAATTGATGTTTACCATCCTGAAAATTATTCTTATCGCGAAATCGATAGACAAATAGGACGAAGTCATAATGTGGTTATGAATTACATAAAACATCATGAAACATGTAATAAAAATTACAAAGGAGGTACACAGAAAGCTCTAACACCACAGGATAAGCAAAAAATTCTTCGAATTGCCTCAAATTCAGCCCAGTCTACCTCTAAAATTAAGCATTTAGCAGGAGTTAAAGCAAGTACATCTACTGTTCGTCACGCTATTTTAAGCAGTGGACATTTACAAGTCCGAAAACTAAAGAAAAAACCTCCATTAAATGCAATCCGTCAACAACAGCGCCCTCAGTTTGCCAAAGATCATATGGCAATGTGCTGTCAGTACTTGGTAGCTTTAATGTTTAACTTAAAAGTTAATCGTTAAATAAAAATGTAAAAAATATATGAGACATATTTTTAACGGCTCATTACGAGTATTCCTACAATATTTATTTGTTTTAAAGATTTTATTTTTTATTATCATACGCCTGTGGATAAATTTAATTGAGTAACACATATTTTATGCATTAAAATAAAAAATATATATATATACTGTGTACAAATACGAAATAGTAATAGTCTAGTAGGTAGTATGTTGTCTTATTAGACATGAGATCTCGATTCCAATACCATGAATCAACATATCTTCTAAATAAAATTGCTATTTACAGCTTCTCAAAAATCTGTAGCAACAAATAGTAATAAACAACTTTTATTGTTTCTTTATTCTGTTTGCTACCAAGTTCTTTTCAATGATTTCTAATACGATATAACGATAATAACTATTGTTCTCTAAATTTTGTTTAAATCTTAATTTTTAATTTTTTTATTTCACTACTTTCTTATATACTTCGGATGTAAAAATTTAAGGCGAAAATAACTCAAAAAATGCATCTTCCTTTTCGTTACCCTCCATATTAACTTTAATGATGAAGTATTTACGTAATATGTGCTGCATAATTTTCAGGGTTCATATACATATTGAAAGGAAAACATAGGTGGCGTATGAGGAATATTTATTAAGACAACAATACAGCCGGCATTCATCATACGTCACGTAGGTATTGAGTGTAATTTCACTGAGGACATAGAAAATTAGGGTTTTATTTGGAAATATTTTTTGCAATCGATTTTTGCAATTTTTTTTTGTGGTAGGTTTCTCCATAACAATATTCACTAATTCAAAGGAAACTTTTGCAGCTTCGGAATAAAATAGAGAGGTCATTCAAAATAATGTAAAATAAAATTTGTCGCATACTATCCCACTTTCCCTTCTCCTATAATTATCTTTCTTTTATTCCAAATGCTTATGTAAGTAGGAGATATCTCCAGAGGTCTAGTCTTAAGCAAATTTACTCAGAACGTCAAAGCACTGGAATCAAGCTCAAGTCCAGCTCAAATAGCATATGCAGTAGTCGTAGACTAGTAGGTAGTGTGTTGTCTTATTAGACGTGAGGCCACGGTTCAAAGCCCATATCAGACATCTCCAACTAAACGAAATATTAAAAAATATTTCTTCGGTGATTTCCTCTCAGCAGATTTCTGGCAAAACGCTGAGAGTGAATAAAAATTGCTATGAAAAGTGTCTCAAAAATCTGTCGTTTGGAGTGGACTTTAAACTGTGGGTCCCTCCACTCGTGTATAATATTAACACACAAAAATGTGGTGTAAGAAGCTAAGTTGTATTCCTGTTAGAGTTATTGTAATGACCAATTATGTATATATGTATTTCACTCACCACGACTAAGATTAAGAAAGAACAAAAGTACTGCAAAGAGTAGATGATACTAAAGGTTAGTTAAAATGTAGATTTAACCACAATTCTATTCCTATCGGTGCAGTATAACTAATAACGACAGTATAACTAATAACGACAACCTAGCATTATCTTTCCAATACACCGGTTAACAGTAAACCTTATTACATTTCTATCATATCCATAACAAGCAGATTCCGAACGATAGATTTTTGAGAACCTTTTCATGGCAATTTGCCAAAAATCTTTTGAGAGACAGTCGCCGAAGGAAATTTTTTTATATTTTGTTTTTTTTCGACCTGGGGTTTGAACCGTGATCTCACGTCTAATAAACCAACACTCTACCTCCTAGACTACGCCGAATTTAATGATGAGTTAAATACCGAGAGCATACACAGAAATTAAGAAATGGTTCTGAGAATAGGTTATGATTACAAACCTTCAGGCAGGATTACGACCTATCTTCTCACAACACTTATGCTGTGTGTGTTGAATTTTATACGTGAATGGTGGATCCTATAGTTAAGAGCTGACTACGAACGACAGACTTTTTTGAAGAACTTTTCATGGCAATTTTATTTACTCTCAGAGTTTTTGCCAGAAATCTGCTGAAAGGCAGTTGCCGTAGAAATATTTTTTGTTTACATATAGCTTCGTTGGAGATGTCTGATCTGGAGTTTGAACCATGGCCTTACGTCTAATAAGCCAACACACTACTTACTAGACTGCCGCGACTTCGAGACAAGAAAATTGTGAAATCTACGACGTTTTTCTCTTACGTATTATTACTTTATGACAGGTTTTCTAACAATACTGTACAGTTTTTAGTTTTTGAACGCCACGAGCAGTGCATCGAACACGTTACGCAATATAACAATTCAATATAACAATGTATACAATGTCGGAGTATTCAAAAATATTTAATTTAATTATCAGCAATGAGCGTGTATCTAACAAGATACACGTTATAGACAGAAGCCATCTCTTGTATTGACATTGAAATTTACGTACAAATTATTTCAAGGTTCGATTGTTCCGACTTCTTTCTGTGTTAACACTCGGCATATTTTTGGTAATAATCATTGTGAACAGTAAAATATCTCACATATAAACGAATAAATAACAAATAAATATTTTTACTGAACCCGAAATTATTTGCAAAAAAAAAGAAAATATAGTGTGTGTGTAAAGTGTTATGCATACAACATAAATTCATTATTTATTTATTTAATTCTTTATTAATTTCATTTATTTTAATTCCAAAAAATTTCAACAAAATAAATATTAACGGATTTTGGTCGTGACATTTTAATTTGTATTTCCAAACTGAATTCAAAACAATTTTAAAATGCTGTGGTTATGCTGCAAAAATATTTTCTCTTGTAATATATTTTTGTTTTAATAAATTTTACTTTAAATTTAAAAATATTGAAATTATGAAAAAAGTTTTGCTTTTATTTTCTCCACTAGAATGTTTGCAATTCGCTTTAAATATTTTTCAAATAATACCATTACAAACGTATGCATTTGGCGATTCATTTGTTTGCTTATTCCATTTTATGTAAATATTTTTAATTCTTCCGATCTGTTTTGGTTTACACCTGGTCTTTAGCCACACCACCAAACAAACCGCGACCAGTTGTGTTATAAAAACTGACTGAATTTTTTTTATTCTGTTGCTTGCGCGGCCTCAAATTGCACTTTTTTGGTGGTTGGTGTTAAAAAAAAATAGAATCGTTTGAGCTGTTTGTTTAAAAACGTTTATATTTTCGTTGGTTTTAGAAAATAAAAAAAGATTTGTTTTTTCGAAATTAAAACTAAAAAACCACAATAACAAAATCGTATTTGACCAACTGAAATAAATTATAAATAATACTGAAGTATAATGTTAGCATGGCAAATAAGCCAACAGCGAAAGGCTGCTCAACTGTAGTATGGAGGAAAACTATTTTAATACAAAAAAAAAACATTCTGGCATAATGTTTATGTTTAAAGTCATTGCTCAAAATCCCAAAAAATGTTTCCACAGATATTGCACGGATAACAATAAACAGTAAACAGAATGTTCACAGCTCTTTACACCTCTAAAAGAACTGTTGACAAGATTTTTGGGCTGAGATCTGTCATCACAAATTGGCTCTACCTGGTTATGGCATAGCCAACCATGCTTTTCGGTACTCAGATAATACAGCCAGCTGTACTGATTACCAGTACCCTCTGTTCAACTTCACTATGGCACTATTTGCTTTACTCAATTGGCTTTGCTCCCAAATTCTATTGAAGCAAATTCAGCTGATGGCAGTAAGGCTCAATGCAGTTAATTTCTGACCCATCTTAAACTAAATTATATATGCTGCAATACTGGGATGTTATAAATACATTGTATAACAATGCTTTTCTCAGTAGTAGATATGATTTTAGAATTCCAACTGTGGAACGGATTAAACTGCCGACATTTACAAAGAGTTTGTTATCATTTCATATAGGATGGCTGACCATTGCTTTGTTTACCATGTAAAAGTGAAATTGAATATCGGGTATTATTCAGTGTGATTTCGACTCCTTCAAGTTACCTTTAAAGTTCTCTCGAATTCTAAAACGATTTCGGATATACCACTAATTGGATTGTACTACGGAAACCTTGGAGTACATAGCTTGATGCTTTCACCACATCCCAATTATCCAGCATCTTCTCTAGAGTCCTTGTAATTATTTTCAAAAGCATTGGAATAGTTTTACCGAACATATCTAATACTGCAACATTTAGGGGATAGCTTTCCTGTAGCGGGTGACATATTCTATTGATCGATTTCTAATATTTAATGAAAGTAACATGATATGATATGTAGGAATACATATACTGTGTATTCTGTTAAACACAACATTGCTCTTTCCATATTAACACTGCTCTATTCATATTAACATTGCTCTGTTCGTATTAACATTGTTTGTGTATTTAATTATTATAGTCGTTCGGACAAATAACAAAGTTCCCTAATGAAATTCAAAAGTAATTCTCATTTAGTTCATTGCTATTACAGCATAACTAAATTATATTGTATTTGGAGGGTGGGCGGTGGCGGCAACTTAAACTTTCAGGAATTCAAAAATTTAATAATTGGGGTCCTAATATAATGCGGTGATGACTGATAAGATTACAATGCTTTATAAAATAATTACTAGGACTATAGAGAAGATGTTAGGGGAGAATTGTAGTCCAAATATTCCCATATACAATCCCTTTAGTGGTACATCTCAAATGGTTTATTTTACCCTACACAGAAAACCTGCCACCCATCCCTTTACAGTTTCATTTACGTGTTCATAAATGTTAATGAACGGAATGAGAATTACTTGTGGTACAATTATGTATCTAAAATACAAGACGCAGTATAGTTTAATTTTTCGAACTAATATTCAAATTTTAATACCATTCTTACTCAATTTACAAAATCGCATTAGTTTAACAAATGAGTGAAATGCTTCAGTGCATAACTGTTTAAATTACCTGAGTAAACTGCGGCCGTATTACAACCGTTGGCAACTGGAGTGCTACTTGCAATATTTCCCTAAATTTCGAGACCGTTTCTATTGATCTATTAAATGCCAAGCCTATATACTATGCTGTCAGTTTGCGGAGGTGGAACAGAATATCTTTCGCCTCATGTATTGGACCTCCTGTATATGTTTGAAATACGGCCTGTATCAAATACGGGCTTTCTATATGCATACAGACATACATAATTAGTCCTTACAATCCTATCAGTCGGGATTACCTCCTAGCTTCTCGCACCACTTATGTTGTGTGTGTTAATTTTATCCATAAGTTGCGGAATCTACAGTCAAAGTCGACTCCAAAGGACAAATTTTTTGGTAAATTTTCATGGCAAGTTTTTATTTACTCTCAGAGTTTTTGCCAGAAATCTGCTGAGAAGAAGTCGAAGTTCTTTCACATGTGAACCGTGTTTGAACCGTGGCCTCACGTCTAATAAGCCAACAGACTACATACAAGATTACGGCGACTATGGGCATCCTTACAAAAATTTTGGAAAATTTTTCTTAACTCACTTTTCAAATCAATACAAGTTTTATTTTTAAAAAATTCAGATTATGAATCAACAAAATCGGAAACATTTGCTCATGCAATAGGTGTCTGATGCGATTTGCTAATAAAACATGCTGAATATTAAATCTATGCTGGCTCAATACACTTAATATGCCCCCATATAAATTCTGGTTGGTTTTGCATATTTTTCTACTCTTATTTTAAAATTCAGAAAAGCTTTTAAAATAATTTGTAACTGTAAAAAAAATATAATTTTATTTACAAACTTTTTCAATTTATCACATTAGAGTTTGACAAGAAAAACTCATTAAGGGCAACAGAAATATTCTTCATTCGTTTAATATTTTGAAGGATTTCATATATATTTTTTCTATTTTTTCAATGACTTTTAGAAGTAAAATATCCACTTCAATACTTATTATTGGCAAGTAAATTAATTATTAAAATGTATTTGAAATTTGTCTTTAAAAACATGGTGGTTTCTACATAGAATTCCAAATACAGCATAACTTTGCCTTGTGCACCATACATACATACATCAAATTCTAAAGGCAATTACTGCTCTTCCCTGCATATACGACATACAGCTACAAAGAGTATAAAGCCCTCAGATGGAAATGCTCTCTTAATAATAATAAATGTGGAATGTGCGAAACAATATAACAGCATTTCATACAGCGGTTCCCTACAATCATATAGAAGCCCTTTTCGCTGATATTTTTTTGCTGCTGATGTGTTTTTTAATTAAAAAATAAAGCATATACCATTTGTGTACATTTGCATATACATATATGCGTGTGAGTGTTAACCACATTACACTGTACATAATAACTGTTAAATTGGGGTTGGTAATGCTGTTTAATTTTATTTTTCTATTTAATTTCCATTTGCTATTCTTATGTTGCTTTTGTTGCTCTTTCTGCTGCCATTTCTACTGCTTTCTTAATGCTTAAAAAGCTTTTTTTTATTAAATTAGTTGAAGTAAAACTAATTGCCACTAATGTCCTTAAAAACGTTTTATGAACTTTTTAATCATTATTTCCTATTTTATATGGATGGTAAAGTTAAATAAGATTGAGTAGGAAAAGATAAAAAATTAATGTAAATCCCTATCTTACTCTACATGTGCCCATCGAGTTTCACAATCTCTCTTCTACAGGGTGTGTGATTTAAAAGTTTAAATTTAAAAATGCAATAAAACAAAAACTGTTTAAAATTTGGTCAAATTTATTCTTCTGTTGTGAAGTGCAATGATTCCGTTTAAAAATAAAATATTACATCATTCATATGGCTGCTGAGGCTGAGGCCTCACTCGATCGGATCAATTTTCGTGCACTTTTTGGAGTTTATGGAGTCGTATCTTGGCAATAGCACTACGAATGTTGGCCTTCAAATGCTCAATTGTGTCTGGTTTTTCGGCATAACATTTTTCTATAACGGTGCTCCACAGAACATTGTCTCACGGTGTTAAATCGCAGCTTCTTGGTGGCGAATTGACATCTCCATTCCGGCTAATTAAATTACCATCAAACATCTGACGCAATAAATCGATTGCGGCATGAAATGTCCGGCAAGTTGCACCATCCTGTTGAAACCAAATATCGTTCAGATCAAGAAGAGCGGATACAAAAAATCGGTTATCATTGTGCTATAAGTGTCTCCATTGGCCGTAATGTTTGTGAAGCACTAAGTGGCATTTACCCTGAAAAGCTGGCCAAAAAGGCAAAAATGAATTTAAAGAAATTTATGAAACTGAGTATGCAGTTCGATAGACAATAAAATTCTGCATTATATAGTGAATTTTCACGACTTTAAGTTGAGATTTGTAGATTTGAGACGATGTCAAATTCAGGAAAGTGAAGTACATTAAATGCGTTTTTAGTGTTTTTTTGAAATTTTAATAGGTTTATATGATATGTTTTTGTGGCTAAACGAATAGAGGTTTTATATTGATATTATTTTTATTTGAAAGGTATGAGCAACTGCTACTTTCAGTTTTTTTATATATACTATATATATGTATATGTCTCATATATTAATGTTAAAACTATTCGTTCAAAATTTAAAAATAAAAAAATTTTACATTTTTTTACAATTCCTAAAAAAACAGATAAGGATTTTAATGGTGAAAGTAGTTTTTAGTAGCTTAATGTTATACACCATAAGAAAATACGAACTCTCTACATTCAGGAACAAAAAAAGTTTGTGCAAATTTGCGCAAATATTTTTGGCGATTTTTTGAACATTTTACTTTTTTTTGAAAAATTAAAAAAAATTAGACGCAGCACAGAGGGGCATTTCTCCTGAAAACCTAGCCAAAATTAATAGAAGTGTTTTATGAGTTAAGACCTGAAATTTTTTGATAGTATTAGTGATAATTAGGGCCAAGGATGAACCCTACTGATTTTGGTTCAAATCGGTCTGTGATTTCGCCTTTAGAAATTCACGTGTGCGCTTCTAAATGGCCAGAAATAAGCACTTCAGATTATAACGTATGAATTATGCGAGAAAATTTAGTAGAATCGATACCAATCGAGATGTCCTGAATATCATGATTGTTGCATAATTACCATAATTATGTGTAAATAAGTGGAATTTTGAGGGGAATTTGTATGGGGTCTAGGCGAAATCACGGACCGATTTGAACCAAAATCAGTTGGGTTCATCCTTGGGCCTAATTATCACTAACGCTATCAAAAAATTATAGCAATTACCTTATAGAACACTTCTATTAATTTTGGCCACGTTTTCTGGCAAAATGCCCCTCTGTGCGACGTTCTCATCTTAAAACATATATGGGTCAATGATGTCTCCGCTCCAAATGCCGCCTCAAACAGTCACTCGGGTGCATTTTGCTTCTTAACATACCCACCAAGAGGAAAATCAGCTTCATCCGAAAATATGATTTTTTTTTTGCAAAACCTACATCATCGAGCAGTTTCTCTTTGGCCAAAAAAAATTCCAAAGTTGCTCAACCGTAAATCGATTCATTACGTTCAGTGAAGATAATGTACAGAATTTTGTGATCAGATTCGAAATAACCGATGGTTCAAATTTAAACCGATACATGGCCCACCCGATATAATATCAGCCTATAATTTAAAGATGTTTTTATAACTAAATTTCCTTTTATTTAAGAAAATTTATTAGGCAGCGCGACCTATTTGTTAAATTACCAGCTTATCTAATTATTTCGACAATTTTTTTTTATTTTTTCTTCTACGGACCAATTGAAATTCCATCCTTTGTATCCTGATGCCTCGCTTACATTTAATGTTTCCAAAAACAAAATTTATGAGGCTATTTTCCATACAATAATCGATAATTAAACAAGTATTTTATTACACGCACACATGCATATAAGCAAGTTTTAGCAGCATTTGATTGTAGAAAAGTAAATCTCTTCTAGTGAATGTATAGAAGCATAAGTGGATTTAATGTCCTGTTGTTTAGAAATGAAAATATGGTTTCAGCGCAGTAAATTACCATAAAGTAAGGAGATAAAAAAGAAACAAAGAATCCAATAGAAATAGTAAAACAAAAAGAAATATTCTTCAGTAAAAGAAGAAAGCAAGAGAGAGAGAGAGCGAGACACTGAGAATAAAATGAAAGGCTGTGATAGTGCAGCTCGTAAATCTCAAAACAACAATGTAAACAAAGGCTTTTGACACTCCCCAGAGTTTTTGAATAAAATACGAGCCACAACATCAACTCAAAGTATCAAATATAGTCGAGAGAGTGTCTTTTAACGAACAGCAACACACAACTACTACTACTTCTACTTCAATTACTACTAAGGCCAACAGCATATCATATAGAAAGTAAAACAACACAACGGACGCAACACGATAATGTTACTCAAAACTAAGAAAATGTTTTACAGAGGCAGACAGAGTCTTACAACATGACTGCTTGTTTGATACGGTTGCCTTTTGCTTTGCAGTGCATCTCAAGACAACACAATAATAAATAAATGCCCAAAAATTAAAAAAAATACCCCAAACGATTATAAATCAAAAGAAAAACTAAAGATTTGTTTTGCTAAGCCAAACGCTATAATTACACACGTACATGTTTATTAGGATTATACATGTTGGGCCAAATGAATCTTATAAAACAGGCCGTTAATCATTTAAAATTTATTGTTTAACACTTAAATTTATAATTTTTGGATTATAATTGTAAGAAAAAATTTCATTTTTAACATTTAAAATCACAAACACGGGTTCAACCATAGGTCAACACCCGTCCGTTCATGAAACGCAGGATCTGCCGAAAACAACCGAAATCGTAGAAAGTCGATTTCGTGTCGTTTGGCGAATTTTGTGCTGTGAATGAGATCAGGATCGCTTCATTACTGACCCTAATTTTCATCAAAAAATTATATTCAGTGATAAATGGGTACGTGAACAAGCAAAATTACCGAATCTATTATGCTAACAATCAACATGAGATCCCATAGCGTCCAATGCATTCTGAAAAAGCCACTGTTTGGTATGGATTTCCGGCCGGCAACATCATTGATCCATATTTTCTTTGAGAACTTCGTCATCCAGGACATCAGTCAACGACAAGCACTATATGTTGATGATTACACACATACATACATAATTGGTCCTTACAACCATTCTGTCAGTATTAAGACCTAGCTTTACACACCACTTATGTTATGTGTGTTAATTTTATAAATGAGTACCGGGATCAACAATTTAAAGTCAACTCCAAACAATAGATTTTTACGAAACTTTTCATGCGAATTATATTTACTCACAGAATTTTGCCAGAGATCTGCTGAGAGAAAGTCACTAAAGAAATTTCTTTCATACTTCGTTTTGTTGAAGATGTTTGACCTGGGATTTTAACCGTGGCCTTACGTCTAATAAGCCAACACATTACCTAATAGACTACGGCGGTGATTTTCAATTTCTGTTGGCTTGAATGCGATGACCTAGACATTTGCTGCATTTATTTCCAACAGGTCGATGCTATGTGCCACATAGCTCATGTCACATTGTGGCTATGTGTATAGGACACCGAAATCCTGTGATTTTATGCCGTCAGATTTCTTAAATAGCAGGTGTATACAAATAAGCCAAAAACCACAGTAGTTCTCAAAGCCAATATAACCAATGCCTTAGATTCGTGGAAAATTGAACAATTCGATGCACTCCAGCCAGAGAAGACGTATAGGACATATGGACGACATTATGTTCTACCCATAATGTCTTCAATAGGACATTCGAACGAATAAAAAATTTGATGATGATGTCTTACACAACCTTGTATTCACTGCATGACACGACGTATTTTTCCACCGATAATACAAAGAGCATAGTACTTTGATTTTCGTTTCATTGTACCAAATTTTTTTTAGTTTTCTTCATCAATCCCTTGATTTTTAATCGAAGAGTTCAGCATGCTTTATGATGTGTGCTTACAAGTCTAATGGCAATGGAAAAATATTGTTTTTCTTTTACTTTTCCCCCCAACCACTATTCTGTATTTAATGTTTAAACCCAAACACACTTAAAAATGAACTCAATACACATATCCACAGATAAAATGTAAATAAAAATTAATAGTAGATCGAGTAGTTAACTCGATCGAATTAATACACACTTAGAAATAAAACAATAATAAAACAATTTGTATGCATGCACATACAGCAAAAATATAAGTATGTGTGCTAAAATCAGTTCAAATACTAAAAACTACAAACAGACCAACAAATAAGCACAAACACAATAAATATTGCGAAACAGCAACAATTGCTGATTTCAACTAGATTTGTATGCATTTCTAAAGAAAAAGAGAAGAGAGAGAGAGAGAGAGAGATGGAGAAAGACTAAGAGTAGAAATAAATGTCGAACAATGAGTAGAGAACAAGTATTGTTGAATAACTAAATACTATTAAATACGGAACATACACATACATTCTCTCCCATACAAATAAGTTTTAATAAAGTTACCAGTACATGTTGCATGGGAATGAGAAATGATTGAATGTATTGCTGTATTGTTGGTTGTAGTCTTTAGTAAAGAGTAACAAACAAATGAAATGGTAACAATTGTTGTGGGTTGTTTATTGAAAAGTTATACTCTCATCATTTGATTCTTAGATGAAGACACAAATATTTGTATATACATACGAGTACACATGCACACATTGTATGTGATCTGTGTGTGTGTGTGTAACATTAAGTTTAATAATAAATGAATAAAATACGAGTGAACAATCGTTATATGTATGTATGTACAATAGAAAGTGTCATTCCTTTTACTTGTTCTTTCCTTCATTGTTTCTCCTTTTGTATCCATTGCGTTAAGCGAATGTAATAAAAACTTTTGAAAAATTCGTATACAATGATGAACTACAACAAGGGAACCATGTTGACTACTTTATTTTACTTTCTAACTACACGAATACAAACAGGATCAGCGTTATTGAACGTTTGTTTACAAGCTTTATTATATTTTTATTATTTATTATTTATTTGGTTTTTATTGCATGTTTAAAGAATTCGCTTCAAAATAAATCTTTAATCCAAAGTAAGAAATTAGTTCTGATATTAGTGATGTAAGTGAAGTCACAATAGTGTAGTAGGTACTGTGTTGGCTTATTAGAAGTGCAGCCAGGCTTCAAACTCCAGGTCAAACAACTCAAATAAAATTAAATATAAACGAATATTTCTTCGGAGACTTTCTTTCAGCAGATTCCTGGCAAAAACTCTGCGAGTAAATAAATAATTGTAATGAAAAGTTTCCCAAAAAATCTGTCACACGGAGTCGACTTTAAACTGTAGGTTTCGCCATTCATGTATAAAAGGAACACAAACAACATATGTGTGTATGAATAGGGTGCGCCATTCAAAAGTTTAAGTTTAAAAATGCAATCAAACAAAAATGGTTTGAAATTTAGTCAAATTTTTTTTTTTTTTTTGTGAAATACAATTGTTCCGTTTAGAAATGGAATATTATTTTATTTATATGGCTGCCGCGGCTGGCCTCACAGTATCTCATTCGATCCGACCAATTTCCGTGCACTTATTCGAGTATATAGGCTCCTATCTCGTGATGCCGAATGTTGGCCTAAGTGCTCGATTGTCTGTGGTTTGTCGGCCCACAAAAAATAGTCCAACGGTGTCAAATCGCAGCTCCTTAGCGGCCAATTGACATTATCATTTCGGCTAAATAAATGGCCGGTAAACGTTTGACGCTATAAATCGATTGTAGCACCATTCTGTTGAAACCAAACACATTAATACTATGAATAGCGGATACAAAAAATCGGTTGTCATGTTGCTATATTTGACTCCATTGCCCTTAATGGTAGCGCCGTCCTTATTTTCAAAGAAATATGGACCAATGATGCCTTCGCTCCACAAGCCGCTGCAAACAGTCACTCGTAATGGGTGCATTGGCTTCTGTTACACAACGTGTGGGTATTCTGTGCCCCAAATACGACAATTTTGCTTATTAACGTACCCACAAAAATGAAAATGAGCTTCATCCGAAATGATGAATTTTTTTCTGACAAAATCGACATCATCGTGCAGTTTCTCGTTGGCCCGTCTGTTCCAACAAATCTCAACGTTGCTCCAGAGTAACTCGATTCATTACATATAATATACTGAATTTTGTGACAGAATAGAATGACATAAGTGTGATCAGACTCGAAATAACCGATGGTTCAAATTTAAACCGATATATGGCCCACCCGATTATTAGTATTTGTGATTTAAGTTATGTATGTGGAAAGCGTTCATAATACTATTTTAGACATAGAGAGAGAAGGTAAGGACACTGAAAATCCACTCACTGATGTCGTTGAAACTACCATTATTTTTATGAAAATAATGACGAATCAATGATAAAGATCATGTAGTACCTAAGCGTACCAGAAGATTACAACATAACATTGTTGCCATATGCTCAGGCCTTAGAAATAACACAGCGCATACTACGCATAAAAGTGGTAAAAGCAGGTCTGTTCTTCAACATTTAAAGCCTTTAGAGTTGAAATTGTTCGTGTAATCATGTTAGCATGGAAAAAAGAATAACTTACAGGAGGTGTACAGCTAACAAAGAAAAAAAAAACAACATGTATATGCGTAAGTTGTAAGACTCCATTGCATTGAAAGAATTTATAAGGAACGTGCTACCGTTGATCTGTACCGACACTAGAAATTATTCACTTTGAACGCATTGCAAATAAAGATTTTCCAATGAGCAAAACAAAACCGCTTTCGATTAAAGATTTGTTGCAATTATTTTGAAATATAAACCTAAAATGATAAATAATGACAGGCTCGAGTGCATGTTGAGTTGACTTTTCTGCTCTCCAGCTTATGCGAAACCACCCAAAATCTCATCTCTATTCTCTATTCACTGCTGAACAAAAGTAGTAGCAAGATTTACAATCAATTTTTATAACATCTTTAACAGAATTTACAAATTTATTGAAAATTCAGAGCATACTTGCACATACACAGTTTTAAGTACAACAGCATTAAACTTGTAAAGACAATAAACTCAACACCGGAGTAACATGACATGTCAAAGTGCTTTAAAAATATTCCCTTTCTTCACTCGGATACAATATTTTTCATTACAAACATACATACACACTCAACTAGTTGTAAGAGAAAGTTTTACTTAGAAAGATAACTGGAGTTACTTTTGTTGGTCTTACATACCATGCACCAACTGCACTATCTAGAGAGCAAGCAACAATAAAAAAGTTTTTTGTGTGTAGCTGCACTCACATACTGAATTTAGTCAGTCGTATGCACTACAGCAGACACACACAACAAGAACGAATGAACAAGCGTACGAACGACCGAACTATTGATAATATTGACTAGAGTTTGAATTATTTCTCGTAGATTTCATTCCTTTAGTCCTTTACTCATATTTATTTTGTTTTATTTTCCTTTGTGGCATGTAAAATGAGGTGAAGCGGTATGCCGATACTACACTAGAGGGAATGCATTGCCGTAAATTTTGAAGACTTTCCTTTTTTTCAATTTTATTTCTTATTTATTAGGTTTGCAGTTCATTGTTACGTTTTATTGCAGTGCCTGAATACATTGAATTCAAATTCTTGGTATAATTTTGTTTCCCCCTCATTCGTATTCGTAAATTATTTTTTATTACAGTTTCTTTATTATCATTTGGCAGTTGTAAGAATTTGTAATCACAAAAAAATTTATGTAAAATTACTATTTTATTTGCAACTGCAATAGCATAAAAAGGTAATGAAGTTATAAGTTACGATACACAAATGAAACCTGAACTGTCACACTCTCTACCAATTACACCATGTCATGAATTGAGTACAGGAACTTAAAAAAACAAATGGGGTACAAAACTTTGGATGACACAATAAATTTTAAGCATTCTATTCAATTTACTTAGGGTCCACAAACCTTATGCAACGGTTGTTAATCGGTACTGTATTGAAGGAGTTGGTGTGGTTTCTTGACGAACTATATCTGCGATTAATATGAAGCAAAAGGTCGTCTACAGCCAGGAATTTTTTTTGCGGGAAATACGGTGCTTAGTTTTAAAGTGGGTTTTAAATAATTTTCATATCCTTTCTAGTAATATGAAGAAACTTTTAAATTCTCTCTGTCATCGTGTGAAATATTCTGCCACACTTTTCATATAGTTTTCTGGGGACATTGACTATTATGTGTTGCAAATACCAAAACACTTCAAATTTTCAGCAGTCAGTTACAATTGTAACCAGAAAGGTTACTTTTTAAAATACAAAAAAAAAGAATTCAAATGTTTCTTCTTTGGGTCCTGTTTGTTTCTAGTCACGCCACGAAACGCGTTTGGAAATTTCAGGAAAGTAAAGCAAACAAAAAAATCGTTTTTGAATACCAATAGCTTTACTTCACCCTCCTTACAAAACGTCAATAAAAAGTGTTCTTTCTCAAGAATACATTGTTGCTCCCTTTTGAGCAAAAGTAACGCAATTCTGATTTAAAGGCTGCTAACTATTTTACTTTCAATGTAAATGTAGCTGTTGCGTGCTTTTCTTAACATTTTTTTGCAAATTTTTCTTCAACTTTAAGTTTCTTTATACTGTAACTGTAACGTTTCTTTTAACCAAGAGAAGTTTTCGGCGTATTAAAACGTTAAATTGGCCTGATTATTCTCATATAATAAATACAAGTCAACAGTTTCCCTAAACAAATACTAAAAAATTATAATCAGACATACACATACATGACATACACATACATATGCATGAAATCCCGCTTTCTCTTTTGTATAAGACAGCATGTAGATTTTTACTATGTCCGCTTGTACGTATGCTAACGGAATGAAATTAAATACAATATTTTAAATATTCCTTAAAATTAAGCAAAGCAAGCATGTCCTGCTATTTTTTGGCATCAAATTTAAATATTTATTTTACATTGATAAGGAAGAAAGCAGGCTTTTAAGCATTTTGTTTATACGTATGCCTGCATATGTTTATAGCAATGTAGCACAGGATTTAATATTTCAAAATATATGTTTATCTTTCGTAGCTTACAGAGAAGAAAATTAAAACTTGTTAATTAGTTTAAATAATCCCTTTATTAAACACATACATTCAAATTGAAATTTGAAGGAGTACTCGTTGAAATGAAAGGATTTAAATGAAAAGGCAATGATTTAATCTTGACAAACGATCTGATTATTAATGTATTTAAGTTAAAAGCCTTCTACGAACTGAATTCAATTAGTTAGTGACAGAGATAAGAGTTTTTAGAAAATTTTGTAAACATGAATATTGTACTGTAATTAGGTTACGTTTAATTTATCAATTTAAAAAATAATTTGAGGGTACATATTGAAACCGAAGTCGCCCTAGTCTAGTAGGTAGTGTGTTGGCTTATTAGACGAGAGATCACGGTTTATATCCCAGGTCAGGCATTTCCAACAAAACTAAATAAGAAATGAGAGGAAGTCAGCAGATTTCTGGCAAAAACTGAGAGTAAATAAAAAAATTATAATGAAAAGTTTCTCAAAAATAAAAAAATAAAAAAATTCGTTCGGAATCGACTTTAAACTGTAGGTCCCTACACTCATGCATAAAATTAACAGACAGAACACAAGTGGTGTGAAAAGCTAGATCATAATCCAGATTGAATGGTTTTAATGGCCAATTATGTTATACATGTAGAGAAGTAATAAATAGAAAACATATACATTTAATTACACACATATAAAATATTCTTCTTAAATTCATATCGACTAGAAATAGCTCATTACCATGTTGTATATGTTGAAACAAAATTTATCTCATCGTCACAACCAATCTCAGGAGTAAAAAAAAAATTACAAAGTTTTTTAATTCAATTAAGTTTTAAGATTTTTCAAAATCCACAAATTCAATTCACTTTGCATTTAATTGTTGACTCTACAAGCAGGCCTATTGATTTGAATTGATAATTGTATAAAATAGTTCGTAAAAATCAAAATACTTTTCTTTTACATTAAACATTAGCATTCAATCAATGCCATCATGAAAAAGGGAATGAAAATTATAGAGTTTTCCAACAAGGGCAATCTTGTTGAAGCTGCATCTGTCCTCTTAGTTGTCATTTATTCAGTCTGTTTTGTCAAATCACCATGGATGGATATAACATACAACATACATAATATATATAATTGGTCATTATACCCTTTAGTCAGGATTACGATCTAGATTCTCTCACATACATAATTGGTCATTACAACCCTTCAGTCAGGATTACGACCTAGTTTCTCACATCACTTATGTTTTGTGTGTTAATTTTATACATGAGTGGCGGGACCTGCAGTTTAACGTCGACTCCGAACGACAGATTCTTGAGAAACTTTTTCATGGCAATTTGCATTTAGTTGGAGATGACTGATCTGAGGTTTGAACCGAGGCCTCACGTCAAATTAGCCAACACACTACCAACTAGACCACGGCTACTTTATATAACGTACAACAACACGTACAAATAATAGACTTTTTTTTTATCAAAATTAGTATTCTGTTCGACTAAGGTATCGAATACTTCACCACAACCGTCCCTCTGTGAGCACTATTTGCCATGTAGTGAACATGTTGAAAGCCAACCTAATTTATGCCACCGGTCAAATTCAGCCTAATTTATGTGCTAAAGTCTTGTATTAAATAAAATATAAAAAAATGTCGATGATGTCTTACACACACTTAAACTCTAGAGAAGCAAGCTCAGCACTGTTGTCGGGGTTATTACAGGGGATTGCATTATCAGAACGCATGTGAGGCGTATTGGTCTAGGACACCTTGCGAAAGATTTCTGCAGAAGCTGAGGAGAATGAAACTTTTCTTAACCTATTGTGAACTTGCGCGGCACATGGTCGGAGGAGAAAGAGTGCCTACTATATGAAGGATCTGAATCTGGAATTGTCATGCATTGATGTTAGCAGTCTGAGCCGCTTCATTGTAAGCTCAGAGTGGTTTCTGGACTAGGGGAAAATGTGAAACTGTGGCATTACAATGGGCCTAAGTGTGTCTGCTCATAACTCCATTGAGGGGACAGCCACTGCTACCTAACTACCTAGCTACACACACCAAATATAAAACTGGGAAGCGCTTAATGAAAGAGGCCACGTTTTAGAACAAGTAGTATTTATTAAATTTCTGCGAAAACAATGTGTTCCATTAGATGTTTTAATATGTTTGTTTTTCTTTCGAATTTTTCTTGCTACCAGCAAGAATATTGAAAGCAAAACTACTGCTTTGATTAGATCAAGACACTTGCAAAGAGGTAGTAGAGTGAGCCATAAATGCAAAAATATTTAGGAATGCTTGTAATGGAAATTTAAAAATAAAAACTTGGGCAGCCCTACTACAAGTTTACGTCCAAGGAACTGGTTGCATTTTTTTATTTATTTTTTTTTTGTTTTATTCTCTTACTTTTAAGTTCAATTATATTTGCAGTTCCAATTTCTTTTTTTTACAGAGTTTTATTTCAAAATCAAACAAAAAAACAAAAACTCTTTACATTCTCTTTTATAATACAACTGAATTAAGCAGAAAAAAGTACGGAAAAAACTGTATAGAAATATAGAAAAAAGTATGGAAAGCAAACATTAAGTCCTTGCAGTAGCATTGACTGACGACTGCCTAGTCAGTTTGTGTAATTGTGTGTACAGAAGGATGTGTGACCATCCTTTAAAATTTTCATTTCAATTTAAAGTTGTCATGTGTATTTTCTTTCCAGTTTTTCACAAGTGCAATGAGATTTCAGATTTTGTTTTATTTGTTGTTGTTTTCAAAAGGAAATCATAGAGAATGAATCGAAAAGTTAAACAAAAGTATGAAAAAAAGTAAAAAAAAAACTTTTTTATATAAAAAATTTGAAACGAAACTAAACATATTAAGCTTAGAAAATTGCAGGGGCAACTACGTAATCAGAGATGTTTATAAACTTAATAAAATTGAGTAGAAGAGAATTTTCAATTATTTTTTGGTGTAAGTCATACGCAAGGATATCTTCAAGCTCTGTCGTAAAGCTCTATGTAAAGGTTTTTTGTGGTGTTATAGAAGGAATTTGTAGCACAATTTTCTGTAGATAATAGAGCATGTCTGTGTCATTGTGAAATACTTGATATCCTGTATTGTAACTGAGTATGGTTACGGAATTCGTTGGCTTTTCAAATTTAATATTTTGAACAAGAACTCTTGCTCTTGGTTTATGATGAAAAAAAATCGATTTTTATTTCTATTGAAAACGATTACATGTTGTTACATACAGTAGCAAGCAAATAAATATTCGAATTCCGTTACCATACTGCTACCTGCTGCTTCAGAATCCTCCAACAATAAATTTAAAATTCATTTATGCGCACCATTTAATAACGAAAATGTTTGTTACGTGCCGTATTTGTTCGCTTTTTATTACAATGTTGCTATTTTTGTTGTTGTTGTTACTGGTTTATGGTTTCGATTGTTAAAATAAGTGGAATATTTTACTCTTTTCCTCTCTATGAATTCCCTCAAGTCGTTGAAATTTGTTTTAAAAGTTTTCGTATTGAAATAAGAATTCGAAGAAGACTTCGTAAACTTTTCATTTATCATATGAACGTTGTAAACGTTGTAGTAAACGCAAGACAAAGTCTAAAGGAAAGAGAACAAATCCCAGATCACTTAAAAAGCTACACAGCGAAATAAGCAAAAGAGTTCTTTAGATTCACTAGATTATTTGAAAGAGAAAATATTAAAACACCACACGGTCATAGACACAGTTGATTGTACTCTGATAAAGGCAACTGATGACTTCTGCTAAGCAGGAGAATAAATTTAATATACAATCAGCAGCTGAACAAAGTGCAGAGGCATGTAAAAGTGATATGAACAGATCATGGAGACTGTCTCATTTGACCCCGTTAGACTTTTTCTTGTGCGGTTTCCTTTAGTCGCAGATAAGTCCGAATAAGCCACAAACCACACTTATTTAATTGGTCATTACAAACTTTTAGTCAGGATTACAACCAACTTCTCACACCACTCATGTTGTGTATGTTTATTTTATCCACGAATGGATGTGTTTAGGTAATGTACGATTAAATACTGCATGATGAAGAATCAAATCTCCCGGGTTTTAGATGCGACTGCATGGCACCACATAGAATGTTTTTGGATGAACACACAAAACTCACAATCCTATACAAAAAGTATCGGTTGCCGAAACTGTCACCAGTGACGGTGGTATAACGATCTTCACCTACATACGTTTCGAAAATGGAATTTGGAACTGGATCTGGGCTCTATTCCAATAAGCATGCACTGAACGGTTCATACAGAATACCTAAGGCCAGGCTATTTCATGCGGAGATTTTTGGTTCGCGTATAATTGAAAACAGAAACCAACCTCCTTTCGAACTGAAGCATACGTGTGGACAGTCAAGCAGCAATCAAAACGCTGGGATCTCACCTCGTCAAATCAAAGGGCGTCAGGAGTTGAATAGACTCTCCCCGCCACACATGTCGACGTAAAATCAGCCTTTAATGAGCCACTTGCTTTTGAACAAGCTGCACGTATGATTGAAACCAGTAACCAAACTCCTTCGATCCTGATTAAATGTGTGGACATTCAGGCTGCAATCAAAGCGCTGGAATCTCAAATCGTCAACTCAAAGGGCGTCAAGAGCAGCATAGGCCCTCTATGCAGTATACATTGACACAATACCCGCAATAGAACAAAACGAAAAGGCAGATGAACTCGTATTCTAGGGGTCGGAGGTCTCTGTGGAAGAAACGATAGAAGGTCTATTTTCGCCCCTACAAGAATACTTTCTCAAATTAGAAAAAAAGCATGGAATTCAAAAAACCGTAGGTGGTTGCCGAATTTCATAACTGTTGTGTCCAGCAGTAAACAAGATAACAGGAAAGCAAGGGACTACTTGAGTTCAACAAGAGAACGATGAGCACTCTAACAAATATTCTAACACGACACCGTTTATGTGGTGATTTTGACTATGCAAGATGCATATCCTTTAAATGCAGACGAAAATGCAAATATTATGAAAGAAATCTACATGGCCAGGAAACTTGGTCAAAAGTGCCGAAATACAGAGAATATATCTGAATAGCATTGCTAAAATTTTAACAATTGTTTTAAATTACTGTGTGAGTCGATTTGGTTTTAATAAATTCGGTTTAATAAATTCGCTCTTTCTTACAACGTTTTTAATTTTTTTTTTAAAATATTTTCTTTGTTTGAATCTTTTCTTTAACAAGATATTTAAAATAAAAATGCAACGATATGTACGTTTCAACAGATGATGATGATTCGATGAGATTTCATTTTTTTTTCTTGCTCATGTCATCCAAGGAATAACTGTCATTCAACTACTCTGCCTAATAGACTCTGAGTCAATCACAGCAGCATTTAAGCAGTGCGGTGATAAAAGTTGGTTTGGCTGTTTTTGACTTGTCAATGTAGTTGCCAGTCTCTGTATGGTTTGAAGCAGTTTAGATTCAATTGCAATGGCTGTTACTTGTCGGTAAGTATTCTTATGGTTGCAGAAATGTGTGTCAGCAGAGTTGTGCATGATGAGCGAACTCTGGTTTAGCAGCCATAACAGTTAGGATTCAATATTTTCTCATTATTAATATAATTTAAATTTTAATTTGAATCCTTAATTCTAAAAAGAAAGAAAATTAGAATAATAAAACGATAGTTTGCCTTTGATTTTCAATCCTGTTGGAAGAGTAGAGAAATCCGTAAGAAAAAAGGCCATAATAACATATCAAATACGCAAACTTAGAAGGGATTAATACGAGATTTGAACAACACTCAAGTGATGGCTCCTACTCATGCAGTGCATTGCTTTAGGACTAGAAAAATATATTATGGAAAGGAGGAAACAGGGAGTAGTGTTTGTCCGCAATAGTTAGGTATCTCTTTTTATCATAAGTGACAGGAAAGATTCCTACAGAAAAGGAGTTCCGTATACGAATAGTCAAGCTAAAGAACGAATTTTGTCTGTAAAGCAGTCTACAATCCACTGGCCAATCGACCACAAACGAATGTGTTCAACGAGAACACGTGTTATGCACGATACATGATTTTCAGGAATAAGTATCCTTATTTCGCTCGAGCAAAATACGTTGTAGACGGATGTGCTGTACGGGAAAGACGAGTGTTACGTACGAATATATGATTATAAGGAACATGTACCCTTATTTCGCTCCAGCAAAATCCGTTGTAGTAACTACAGAACACTGAAATACAAGCCACATTGTGACGATACTCTAATGAATCAATAGAGTGCACCTTGGCCCTTTCGTGTACGCACTAGAGAAGCCTCAAAATACACTTCGAGGCACCGGCCCATAGTTGTATTCTACTCTTGATCGGATATAAGTGGTGTAAATAGTAAGAAGGCAAGATAAAGTGAAGTTTTTCTAGCACTGTCTTAAGAAACCGAGGAATTTGATTGCTTCTTTTGACACTTAAAAAT
Source organism: Sarcophaga carnaria (assembly GCA_958299815.1). Lineage (NCBI taxonomy): Eukaryota > Metazoa > Arthropoda > Insecta > Diptera > Sarcophagidae > Sarcophaga > Sarcophaga carnaria. The sequence continues at coordinate 32,624,732 of OY283151.1, forward strand.
CAACTGGTTCTAGCATCACACTATGTTTTCATGCCCAGAATCAAGTGCTCCCTAATATCTACACCAGCCAGATGTACAGACGACGCAGTATTATTGCTCCTCGAAAAGAAAAGGCTATACCCGGTTTATTTTGAACATTATTCTCTTAAATTTTGATAATTTTTTGATGCTGAATTTGAAATTTAAAAAAAATTCAAACTTTCATTTTATTTGTGTTTTTATTTGGTTTTTAGTTTTTCATGTTTTTGTAAATAATTTGTTCTTAAACACGTTTAGTAAGTTTAACAATTTAAATTGAATTACGTTTTTGCCTTTTTACTTCTGTTGCTCCTCTAACTAAATTGTATAACTAATTATGGTGAGTATGTAAAATGTTTTTGTTACGAATAGTTTCCAAATATAAGAAGCATACAGAGTAGTGTGTAAATATTGTGGATAAAAGAAGTTAAAGCTAGATTAGCTTTGCCAACCATAAACACATCAGAAATGTCACAGTCACGTTGCCAGAAAATTATACTTAAAGAACACTTTTCAAAAATATGGGTTTAATTAGTAAAAATAGTACATCTGTATGAAATTAGTTTAGTGACTAACAAACTACATACAAATTGTAAAACAAATATCATCACTAGAGACTATAAATTCATAAGTCTTTAAACCAGAAACTGGCGGCGTTATTGCTCCAAAATTCTTTAAGAAGGATGTTGCCAGGCCACCACTGTCAACGGTGAGATCTATAGCTCTATGATTACATAAATAGTTGGCTACTACAACCCTTCAGTCAGGATTATAACCTAGACACGACTTACATCACTTATGCTGTGTGCGTGTGTTTTTTTATACATGAGTGGTGGGTCCTACAGTTTAAAGACGATTTCATGGCAATTTTATTTACTCTCAGAAGAAATATGTATTTGTTTCATATTTCGTTTTGTTGGAGATGCCTGATCTAGAATTTAAGCCAACACACGGCCTTCTAAATTATAGTGACCTATTAGTTGGTAATCACCGACGTATAATACTAGCCATTGACAGTGAGACTGGGAAGCATCATTCTCAATACAATATATAGCGACATATTACTACTACTAGATTGCGACGAGTAAGGTCTCTGACCACCAACTTCTTTTGGCCTGAGTTAGGGAATTAGGATACCAACGTCATATATAGCACCACGACTGTATATCACCATGACACATTTGAATGAGGGTGATGTGATCTGGCCACCGGGATCGCACGATTTGACTCTATTACAGTTTTTATTGTACACCTTTCTTAAATTGCATTCGTATGCGAATAAATCACAAACCACAATGGTTCTCAAAGTCAAAATAGCTCATGCTATTTGCCAAATTCAGCTTGATTTGGAGTGATGGAAAATTTGAATGATAAGTATGTATTATATATCACACATAATTACATTAATATACATACATATATTTCAAACGAATAAAAAATTTCGATGATATCGCAACCAAAACGAAATTTAAACATTTCCTCGACGAATTTCTCTTAGCAGATTTCTGGCAAAAACTCTGAGAGTAAATAAAATTGCCATGAAAAATTTCTCAAAAATCTGTCGTTCGGAGTCGACTTTAAACTGTAGGTACCGCCACTCATGTATAAAATTAACACACACAATATAAGCGGTATGAGAAACTAGGTGGTAATCCTGACCGAATGGTTCTAATGGCCAATTAGGTATGTACGTATGCATTGTTTTGTACAAGTAATAATTCTACAAGGTTTGTTTTGGTGTAATACACAGTCTGAATACATTTTTCTCCTATTTTTTCTTTCTATTTTATTTCAAATGAAAAAAGGAAATTAAAATATTTCAACATGACTTAGCAATTGCCAATATCATATTAAGTAAGGCCTCCTGTATTTTTTCTTTTGTTTTTGTGTTTAATAAATTCTCATACATTCGTAAGATCTGTATGTACATATGTATGTTTGTACTTGAATTCTTATGTATGTGTGCAATATGTAATGATTTTTTTCTTTTCGTTTTTTCTGTTTTATTTCCAATTTTAAATGGCCTGTGGCTATAAGTATTATCAAACTGACTATCCTTTTTAACACATGTAAGTAAACGTTTCTTTAATTTATTTCAAACATCAAGGTGTTGCTTGTCTTTATCTATCTATTATCACAGCGATGGTAACGATGGTAATCACCAGTAGAGGTATCTTAAATAGATTGTAATTTGCTGAAAACAAAATGAATAGAAAGGAAAGAAAACTTTATTAAGTTTTAGTATTGGCTTGTTTTCCAATGTCATTAGAACACCATTTATGGTTTTTATTTACGAAACAAATCCGGTTTGCAATATTTACTACAGAGTTAAGATAAACTAAATTTCAATTTAAAAGCATTCAGCTTAAAAAGTTTTTAATGGTAAAAAATTTTACTTAAAATAAACTAAATAACGTATGTATTTACTACAAGAGCAGATAGAATTGAGAAAGCTTCTATATAGCACACAGCATGTATAGCAATAAGCATTGATTTGAACTGTTGGAGTTTTCAACGCAAACATACTTACATACATATATAATGGGTCATTACAACCCTTCAGTCTGGATTACGACCTAGCTTCTATTACCATTCATGTTGTGAGTGTTAATTTTTAAACATGAGCGGCGGCAATTACAATTTAAAGCCAACTCCGAACGACAAATGTTTGCGAAATTTTTTGATGGCAAACTTATTTACACTTAAAGTTTTTCCCAGAAATTTGCTGAGAGGCTGTCTCTCTCTCTCTCTCTGCCTATCTCCCTCCCTATCTCTCTCGAAATATATTTCTTTATTAAACAAAGCTTTGCATGTATATTAGTTAAAGTAAAAGTTTACCTTCAACCAGAAAAATAGTATACAAATCTCCATTTAATTACTTTCAGCCGTGTCTCTGCACAATTGCAACAGTATTGTCTAAACGAGACACTTGCATCGATTCTGAAGATTTCGAGCATATTTTTTTAGATATTTTTTTATGTTTGGTGAGATTTTAGATTTTAGCATAACTTTTGGCCAGTGCGGTTATTTTTCTCAAATAATTTCCTCAAATAATTTATATCTTCTCCCTTATATCTTCCACTACATCACTACTATTTATAAACACAATTTAGTAATGCTTAACATTTAATTTTTTGCAGAACAAGCATGATCTCTTCCTACGATAAATGCAGACAAACATGTTGTTATTCTGGGTGCGTATGAGTGATTTTAATTCCAAGCATAAGGTTACTACACAACACTCATACTCACAGGGGGCTGTTTTTAAAGCAATCTTTTAACAGAAAATTAAAACTTGAGAATAATTTAATATTAAAATAATTTAAATTTACAATTTAAAACGTTACGGTTTTAAATATATCTGAATTGAAATGTTGGGTTTATTTACCAGTTTATGCTACATATTCCAGGGAATATTATTCAATTGTTATTCTATTTTTTGTTACATGATTGTTTATATTTTTGTTGTATTGTCATCGATTTAATCATATATTATGCTCGCATTACATAGTTTTATATAAAATTGATGATTAAAAACAAATGGTTTACAAGGGAAATCGACCACCACACAATTGCGGTTTTAACAACACCATCAACATCATTATTATCATTATTATGGACATGAGCAGAGTTTTTAACACGCTTAAACATATTTTTGGTTTTGTTTTAATATTGTTTTCTATGCCTGTATATCACACAATAACTTGTGAATGATTTTGTAACAGATTTTCTCTTCTTGCGTGTGGTTCCACAATATAAAATTTTTAATTAACAATAATGATAAGCCATCATCATGGTCGTATGCTCAGCGCACTTGTATCTTCTTCATACATATTGTAGAGAGTAATATTGCATTTATTTTTTTGGTATAATTAATACATATAAATTGATATATGTGAATGTGCTTAATATATATTAATTAAAAATGGCATTCACACTCACATACTATACAATGGTATTAAGATAGACAAGTAAGTATATAGTAAGTATGTATGCGTTCGACCATTAAAGCGCTCTATACTGTACGTAGTTTTAATTACAAGCGGGTCATTTAAGGTCGTTAAAAACGTTTTAATAAAAATATTAATACGAAAAAGGTAAAAATAAAAATATGTTGCGCATATAATACTGTAGTTATGAGAGTTCATTTTGTTTTTAATATTAGTTATGCAACAATACAGCTTCCAGTTGTCATGTAATATATGTTCATGTGTATGTAAAATCAAAAGCATTTATTTTCTTAATTCAATATCGGAGAAAATATCGGAATAAATATTTCTTACATAAACACACCAAAGCCTCTATAATTTCCCTTCATCAATAAGCTGAAATTGAAATCGCCGTATTCTAGTAGGTAGTGTGTTGGCTTATTAGACGTAAAGTCAGGCTTCAAACCCCAGGCCAAAATACAAAAAGTATGTCGACTTCCTATCAGCAGATTTCTGGCAAAAACTTTGAGAGTAAATAAAAAATGCCATGAAAAGTTCCTCAAAAATGTGTCGTTCGGAGCCGACTTTAAACTTAAGGTCCCGCCACTCATGTATAAAATCAACACTCACAACATAAGTGGTGTGAGAAACTAAGTCGTAATCCTGACTGAAGAGTTGTAATCACCCATTATGTATGTATATGAAGATATTGCAACATTTCTTATCCAATTAAAAGCAATAAAGCATGCAGAGAAATAAGCATAAGAAGTGAGCATAAGTTTAAGATTTAACACAGAAAAAATAATGCAAAAAATCATCAAGGAATTCCAAATATTTTTTTAATTTTTTTGTACATCATCTTCAGGGTAACTATTCCATGATTATTATTTTTTGTTTCTCTTAATGCATGAATTGAAATTTTCAATGAACATTTTTCTGTTAAAATTACCATCAAAGGAATTAACAAGTATTTCAAGGCAACAACAGCTCTGCATCAATGCGTTTTGTTCATAGTTTTTTTAAGAGCAATTTTCTTATAACGAAACAAAGAATTTCAGTTAAAAAACAAATACAACTGAAACTCATTTATTCAAATTAACTCCAATCAATCAAGTATTGTATGCTGTAAAAAACATTTTCTGATGCATACAGCAATAAGTCAAACAAAAATCAGGCGTATACCGTTGAACTTAAAGGATGACATCAATTCCCCTACAAAATGTTAAAAAAAAATTAATCAAACTAACTACACAGCGTTAGTGTAGAAAAATTCCCTATATTGATGGGTTCATGAATCAAAGAAATTTTGTTACAACGACGCCGTTTGTTTCTATTAAAAAATCTGCTTATTTTTGACAAAACATATGACCTGATATTTGTCAAGCAAAATTTATTAAACAATCAATCTTTGATTAAATTGGAATTTGTTGGAAAATTTGTAAAAAAAGCAATTTTGATGACATTTTATTTATTGGTTGTTAACAAAATATAACAAAAGACAAATTACTCAAAGGCTGTAGTAGCATTTTGTTTAATCAAACCTATTGACAAGTTATATTACTTGATAGGGTGACTTATAGATTGCTGGTTGGTTTTATAATTAAAATACATGACCCAAATGCCTTGCAGCATTTCATAATTGTTTCTGTTTTTTGAATTTGTGTAAAACGCCAACAGACCATCAAAAAAAGTTTTGAAACAATTTCTTTAACATTCATTTCATAAATTATCAGCTACTTGACCTCAAACTTTATGCGTCCGTCTCTTGTGTTTTTGACACGCCATTTTATTAAAAATGTTGCATTAAACTTTTCATATCCCTGAGTTTGCTAATGAAGATGGAACAGATGGTTAAAAAAAGCAAAAAAAAATTATAAAAATTTGTTCTTTCTTTGACCTTTAGTTTCTTGACTTTCATTCTATTCCCATTTTATTTGCATATAAACGAGATTGTCTCTTTAAGTTTCAATCAAACTTTGTGATTCTTAGTTGCGTTTCATTTGTTTTCCAAGAGAACTTTAAATAAAAATTGCAATTTTTTAAATATTTGCACAAATGAAAGGAAGTCATTAGATTGTCAATGTTGCATAGAGAGAACATAAATTTCTAGTTGAGTGCATTTGCAATTTTCTACTCTACTCTTTTGGTAAACAATGTAATTAAGTTGTCCTTTTCTATTGAACTCAAACAAAAGAAACATGACAAAATTGTTCAAATTTAATCAATTTCTACAGAAAATATAAAATTTGAAAAGAAATTTCTTAACAAACTCTTTAAGAAAGCTTTGGTACAACATGTATAAAATTTGAATTCATAAAAAAAAACAAATTTAATTTGATTTATCTGTAGCTATCGCAGTTTGAATGTCCAATAAATAATCACAATCAAATTTAATGTTTCTTCTCTTTAAGCAATACGTTGTTTTATTAATGCTACCAACATTTCAATTTACGTTGAACCACATCAAAATAATGCCAGACACATAATTAGTCTTCGGTGTTGGTGGCTTAAGTTTTCGAGTTCATTGCTTTCGAACCACAACAATATGAAGTCGAACTCTGCACTCACTTTTGTGAATGACATTGTTGCAGGATTTTCTTGGAATACATTTTCAATCGTTAATCAGTGCAATGACACCAATTACTGCTGTTGGCATATTTATGATGTGGTTTTGTGTTTTGTCCCTCCAAACTGTAGTCATTGAAATCTGGAAAAAAATCAAAAAAAAAAGAAATAAAATAAAAAAATTACTCGCTGAATATTAAAGCCTTTAACAAATATACAAAATAAATATTAAAACTAAAATCAATCGTAGAAAAAACCTAATAATTTTTCTTTACAATAAATAAAAGACTGTAAAAATAATATATTCAGTAGACCCTAGAGAATATTAAAAAAAATAAAAAAGAATATAAAAATAAAACTATTAAAGACAAGTCCCATATGCAGAAAGTGATGAAGGGAAATGAAATATTTAAATAGAAGAAACATCGAAAACCAATCGAAAGTACATATTGTAAGAAATAAAAGTCTTTTCCTAAAGGAAAACCAACAGTCACATGAGTTTGAAATAAAACAAGTAAAATCACTTTAAGCTTTATAATCGTTGGTTTACATATTTTGTATGACAATGTGATTTAATTATTGTGAATTTATTATAAAACGTTTCCTTCATAGATTGAAGAAATAAATCAAATATTTTTTTCATTTTATTATATACGAGTGTAGTACAGTGTCTTATAATATCGGCGATAGAGTTTTTAAGATACAATGTAGTATGTATTTACGAGTATGCGTGGTTATCTTAAATTAAGAAAGAAAAGATAAATAAATTAAAAATAAAATAAATAAACACTAGAACACAAAAGGCCACTCAATTTTAATAAATTCAATCATATTTGTATCAAAATTTTAAATTTTTTCAAGCAAGGATAAAAAAAAATATATCGAATACAGAAGTTTCGGCAGAGTTTTGAAAAACAATTGAAAATTATCGCATCTGTTTAATCAGAATCTACTCTTTTATATGGTTGTGAAACGTGTAAGCCCGCTTGCACTGATTTTTGTAACTCCAGGCCTTAGAAGAATTCAAATATATTTCCGAAATGACGTTTATGGGAATATTTTAATCGAAACATACGTCAGACTTTTCCCTTTTTTAACTTATATTACTTTAAGATTATCTTTTAAATACCTGTTCCCACTGTACAGAAAGGTTCTAGTGCATCAGCGGCAAGTTCACTTCCCCTTTAATTTCCACATAAGCATCAGCTGAACTTAAGCCTATTTTCACTTTTCAATACTTACTGTCAGCGAGACAGTGGTATTCTATCTTCGATTTAACCGTGGATCGATCCTTAAAAAAACTTCATAATTCTAGCTATGTATCACTTTTGATACATACTTGTATTTCAAAGAATTTCCGCAATTATTGATAGATTTTGTTACAAAATTTAAATATTTTTATTTATTTTACATTACGTTACATTTTATTGTCACTGTTATAAAATTTACGCCAAAATATTTGACATGATGTACCATGCAGCATGGTTTTTTAAGTAAAAATCAAACACTTCATATCAGCTTGGTTTTATTTTTTTCTAAATGGTAGCAATTTGATATCTAGCACCCTTGCTTTGTGGCGATTTATAAGTTTAATGTCACTCCCATTAGTACCGCTTCCAATCGAGAGCTAGTTGAAACCTGATGGCACAAACCATTGTTATATTTCGCAAGAAACATTTGTTGTCGACGTCATGGAAGGTAAAAAAGTTTCCTGTTGCAATAGAACATCGATTATGTCAATAACAATGTTATCTCTTACATTCCTCTCTGATGTCCCGGATACAAGTTTCCCCAAATACGGCTATAAGTAGTTGCTACGCACGTATCATGTACTTGAATCTAAAACTGCCAATTCGATTCCGGTGGTCCACGAAATTTTTAACGACAATAAAATTCAATTAGCTACTAATCTATAGCGACAAAATTATTGGGATTATTAATAGCTGAAAGACTTATAGCTCAGTTTTCGAAGAGGCGAAATAGGCGTAAATGTATCCTCACTTCCGGGTAGCACGTTATCAAAGCGAATAATTCTGTTATCTCATGCGTACAGAGTTGACCAAAATATTATCCTTTTGTAATATCTATGAAATAAAACATGGAACGAAACACTTTCTTCTAATGTTGAAGATGGAAGATAAATATGAGAAGAGCAGTAAGAAAGACTCTACAACATTTCATGTGACAGCTGCTAGCAATCTGCGTAAAAATTGGTAATATTTTTTCTTCCCAAACTGTTAATACGATTCTCTATTCCAAGTAGTACCAGCTATTAAAGTCCTATTGTCATGTTTGCAGCTGTCAATACTTGCGTCAGTTCATAAGAGGAGCTTCTGTTTTCTTCTTCTTCAGAATCTTCAGTAGTAGGAATATATGTACATATTTAATCGGTCATTACAACCTTTCTTTGTAAACTGGAAATATCTGACCTGAGGTTTGAAACTTGGTCTGACGTCTAATAAGCTAACATAGTGCATACTAGACTACGACTACTTCAATCAATATCAAGAACAGAAAATTCAACTTTTTCAATTTCATCCAACACTTAACTTCCAATTCCTTATCAAATATCATAAATAATGTATTATTCCCGATAAAACTTCACAAAATCTTTTGAAAACTGAAAAAAATTACATACACAACACCAAAGAATCCCTAAGAAAGTCGCATGTATCAAAAATGATACATAAGATAGAATTATGAAGTTTTTGAATTTTTTAAGTCCTGCACAAAATTTTCTTTTTTTATTTGGTTTCAAATAACAATACTAACGGATTAAAAAATATCAGACATCTACCTTTTTCTGAATTAAAGTTATATCGCCTCAAAAATTCATCATTTTTGATACAAAGATCGATCTACGGTTAAACTCTTAACAGCCAAGTGTTCGGGTTAATTGTCGCATACTATTGCTATCCTCTGTCATTTGTATCTTCTTTTAAAATTGATTTGAGCTATATAAATAACAGAAAATACGCGGAATATTCTGGAACAAAAACTACTACCCCTCCACCAAAGATTCATTTTTGACTCACCTATTAGTCACAAAATTTTCCCTCTTTTAAAAGAGTATGTAGCTTCCATATTACTTCATTTTCTTTTATTACATTTATCTCGTTGCTAAGGATTTATCACACTCATAGAGTTTCCTGCTTCTGTCTATTGGACAGTTAAGGAGAGAACGGTTAGCTGTTCAAACAATAAGGGTGCACGAAATCCTCTAGCTGATTTTTTTTTTGTGTATGCCTTTAACCATGTCTCCTAGTCTCTGGTGGGATATAAATCTAACAGATCTTTTAGAGCCGCAGTTGTACAGGTTTTCCTTCCCACTGCTATATCAACACGTGTTAGCTTCTGAATTTTGTCCCCCAACAACATTTGAGGTACTTTCAGATTTGTTTTGTCTGCCCAGACAATTTTTCCAATTGGCCTGACCAGCATCCACTGCATAATTTAATTATAATTATAATTTAATTTATAGGTTGCATCCCCAGATCTTCCCTGCAAGCTTTCGGCATATCATTATGGTTTGTATGGCCTTTCCTAAATGTCAATTTACTATCCAATGACATTACTATACAGTTTACACTTATTTTGTTTGATACTATCTCATCAAGGAGTCGAATGTTATTCCATCTTAGAAGTTTGCTCCTTCTTCTAAATGGTACTATTGATTGATGATTGTAGTCTAGCTCGCGTTTATTTTTAGGCCTACCAACATGCACCATCGACTTACAGTTTTGTGACCTTTTTGGTCGTCATCAAGACCATATATTTTGAATACTCCCAGGAGTAGATTACCGCCTCAGATAGTTTGGTGGTGCAATACACGAAGTCAATTACAATGGCATTTATCCTGCAACAGATCAGATTAAAAGAGAAATTTAAGACACATGAGTTAATTAAGTGATTCTAGGTAAATATATGTACATATATGTAACTAGAAGTACATGTGATTATATTCATGAATATGTGTACATAGAATACCAACAAAGAAAATTTTATTTTAATGCCGTAATGTATTTAAGCTCTGAGCAATTGTAAAAATGAAAATTATTATCATTTGTAATCCAACGAGTCGGTCGACTTTGTTCCAATTAAAGCCACACGTATTTCTCTGCACAAACGCATGAATTAACATTCATGCACTCACACTTCTACATGAAAGCGCTTAATTTAGAAGACAGTATTTTAAGCTCTATACTACTAATGTGGTCGTATTGGCGTTGGTGTTCGTTTTCACTACATACGTATGTATATGCTTAAGTGTGTGTGTTTCATAACGACGAGTAATAAAACTGAGACAAAGAAGCAGCAATTTTGTAGCCACTGGTGCTACTGCTTTATTTTCCAGCTGCGATGGCCGGTCAGAACATTGTCTGGTGGATTGTTACGAGTACATTTTTGCTTTAAGGTTTTGTATTAAAACATAAAGCAACAGAATATCTAACAACCTTTGTCGGGTTTTTTTTCGATATGATTCATGTAAAAAATGCGTGGCCTGTTTTTTAATTCAGTTGTGTTTGTTATTTAAGTTTCTTTTGCTTCATTTATGGTTGGAAAACCTTGAGGCTTTTTCACAAGTCTGATGCAGACATTTTTTTTTGGTGTAATTTGTTTCGTTATTCAAGGAGAATAACATTTATTTAGGACTTATTAGGGACATTAGAGTTTAAGGCCAATTTCATTTATTTTTCTATTTGCTTTCTTAACATTTTTGTTCTCTACACGCGCCTCATAATTCCTTCCCGACATATGTATCATAAACATTTTATCATCAAGTGAAAGTTTTATTTTCTAATTGTTTCCGACAATTTGATTGATGGCATCAGGGGGATGGACGTAATACTGGGAATTTTTCTCAAAATTTTAATTTTCAGACTGCGTGCCTTTTATACGTCTTCACGTTTGGGCAATATTCTACACTTCAATCAATAAAAATGTTTCAAAATGTTAAGGCATTTTTTCTATATCGAAGTTGTATTCCATTTCCTACACTTTTCAGTGTGACTTTAAAATTCTCATTATAAATAAATGAATAATAAGAGAAAGTCATCTTAATTTATTTCACTTTTCAAATCAGTTCTAACAAATGAACACAAAAACTTTGGCAACTTTTTAGCGGAACCAAAAGAAAAAAACTAGAAAAAATTCAGCAAATTTAAAGACGGTATTTATATTTGAATGAAGTGAATGAAAAAAGAAATGAGTAAACTTTTCAACAGGTGTTAAAGTACTGTGGGTGTAAGTCTTATAAAAAAGTTTTAGAAAGTTGTCATTAACATTTGCAGTTGACAGTTGTAAATGAACATATGTGTATTTGTACAGCACAAGTAAAGGTAGTTGTCAAAAAAGTTTTACTTTTTATCACTTGAAATGAAAGGAGATGAAGCTACAGAAAGTTTAAGAAACACATCTTATTTAGCCAACACATAAAACTACACCTGAAGTAATCAAACTATAATAACAATATAAAAGCAAATATAGACGAGCAAATAAGGTGACAAAAATTAAAAAAAGGAAGCAGCAGCAAATTTGGTCCAAATCTTTATCTTAAATCTCAATACATTGCCGGTAATGTAATTATAGAAGTATTTCAGTGAGTCAAAACGAATTAAAAAATTTAACACATTTGAATTAATAATATAGTTTATCACCAGGAACGCATTAGTACGCAAACAAATTCTTTCTCTATCACCAACATCGAAATAGTACGCAAATAATGGATATAATTAACAACTGAGCAGAAGTCGTTAATTACTTTCGTGTTGGATTTATGATGTGCATAACGTCTTAAGAGGCAAACAGGTTAAATAAGACAAGAAAAAATAAAAGTGTTTGACATGAATAAGTTATTCCCCTTCGTATTTATATTTTTATTGAGACATACAGATGTGCAACGTTTACGGTTTAGTTATTTGGAGAGTGACTTTCATTTTTCACCAGGTCTGTTACACTACATCGAGCCTACGGTCTGAGTTGCTGAGCTCCTTACAATTATAACATAATTTTCAATTGTGTTCTAATTAATAAATAAATAAATAGTCGCCGGGTTCGTGTTGGCTTATTAGACGTGCAGCCACGATTTAAGCCACAGGTCAGACACCTCCAACTAAGTCAAATACGAAATAATATTTCTCCGGCGACTTCTTCTCTCAGCAGAATTCTGGCAAAAACATTGACAAAACATAATTGGTGTGAGAAGCTAGGTCGTAATCCTGACTGAAGGATTGTAATGACCATTTATATATATATATATGTATGTACTTAATTTATATTTTACTGTCTCTATACTTTTTTAACCCCGATAAGTGTGTACAGTAGAGTTGTGTAGTTCACGCACGAACTAGTTCAATTGAACTATACACACAATTGAACTAAAAGAGCCGGTCATTATAATGAGTTCCTTTAGTTCAGTAGTTCTTTTAGTTCTCGTTTCTTATTCGTTCATTTCATTCTTATTCGCTCAGTAGTTCTTTTAGTTCAGTAGTTCTTTTAGTTCAGTAGTTCTTTTAGCTCCGTAGATCTTTAAGTTCTCGTTTCTTATTCATTCATTTCATTCATATTCGTTCTATTATTTCGTTTATCGTTCTTATGTGTGACATTCCTATTGGAATGGTGGTTTAGAAGAGAAATACGAACAGAAACTCTCATTAAATATTTAAAAATAAATCACATGCTTTTACAGTGCTTCAAGCATATAAATGAATTAATAAGAATGAAAAACGTTAAATACATACCACAATTTATTTGAAATGAAAAATCATATTACAAATACGATAAATTTACATGGAATACATTAATTCCTTTATTGGTATTGTTTACATAGTTTAAATATAAATGAGCAAACGTTGCCATAAAGGAGTTACACAAATTGAAGAAGAGAACGGAGTTGTTTAAAAGAACTGAACTATTGAACTAAAAGAATGAACTAGCTCATTACAGAGAGCTGAACTAGAAAGAGCGAACACTCAAAAGAGCTAACGAACCCAACTCTAGTGTACAGGGAAATGAGAGTGGTTTTGCAATAATAATAAAAGGACTGGGTATAGAGGCTTTAAGTATTCCAATAGAACCTCATTTTCCTGATTTTTTTGTGCTGAAGTACTTCAACGGAAGAGGAGTGTCATCCTATTATTCTAAGCCTTTTCTCTATACTGAGTCTTCAGTGCAGCTATAGCATAGACCATAACGATGGTATAATGAGAACCCCATTTACATCAATAGCTGCCAGTCACTGTATTTATCCAACTCCATCTGTGTTGCATTCGGATTCATTCTGCTTGCCTAGTGTATAATACAATTTAAGCCTTCTGCATATCATTGAGCCCTTTTTAGTTTTCTTGAAGAGCTTACAACACTTCAGTAAGGATTACGGCCTGATAATCAAATTGTGTGTTAATTTTATACATGAGCGGTGGGACATACAGTTTAAAGTCAACTCCGAACGACAGATTTTTGAGAATCTTTTCATGGCAATTTTATCTGCTCTCAGGGTTTTTGCCAGAAATCTGCTGAGAGAAAGTCGCCGAATAAATATTTTTTCATATTTCGTTTTGATGCCTGACCTGAAGAGCTACCTAAGTATGTTTTTTATTTGAATTCAATTTTATCCAATGACTAATGGATGTGTATCAAATTACCTTTTTATTTCGAGGCTATCTTCAGAGAAATATGAATCAATCCTTTTCCTTATAAAAACTTCAAACTATCGCCTTAAAAAAGAATCCCTTTGAATAACCATAGAAAATGGCTTGTGTTCGCTGAATATGCTCTGGAATGGTTGCTAAATGACCCTAATTGTCATCGAAAAATCATCTTCGACGATGAAACCCATTTCTGAATGAATGGATACGTGAACAAACAACATTGTCCAATTAGAGGAGTTGGCAATTCACATGAGATCAAGAGCGTTCACTACATACCGAAAAAGTCAGTGTTTTGTGTGAATTTTAAGCAGGCGGATTTATTAGTCAATATTTCTTTGAAGATGATGTTAGCCAGGGGTGCGCTATATATCAATAATTACTAATTTCATTTGGAATAAATTGGATGATCTTGATATGAACGACATGTGGTTTTTAGCAGTGCAGTACTACGTGCCACACAGCTGATGCCCACATTGCATATTGAGCACCAGCTAAGGACATGGTCATCTGACGTGGAAGTGATGTGAACTGGAATTGTGTTGATTTAAATTTAGGGGCTGGCAAACGATTATAAATATTTGTATTTTATGACTGACATAGATACAACAAAACAACTTAAGAATTATAATCACATAAAACGTTGTAGCAAATTCTGTTGGATTGTGAATTGCTTTTTTTAAAATATAACTTTCATTATAGTTTATTCCTTTTGTTATGGTGCGTTTTATTGTCTTAAAAACCTAATGCCAGTTATGAATAAGGAAACTTTATAATGCTATTTTGTATTTATTTATTTTTTTTTTTTGCAATATGGGGGCCATCTGTTTTACATGATTTTTTTATTTTTTTTTCTTTTTTTTTTTTTGCTTATGTACAACTTGTGCAACAATTTAAATTGTAATAAACAGTTGTTGTATTGCAAAAGGCACATCATAACACTAAATTAAGATTTTGCACCAGTAGGCTTTCAAAAAGTAATAAAATTTGTAAGAAGCAATTTTGGAAAGAAATCCAAGAATATTTTAATATCCTTGAAAGGAACTGTTTAAAGTGTATTTTTATTTATTTAAATTATGGTTTTAAAGAATATATTTCAGAAACCAGAATAAAATTTACAGCAGGTCGAGCATTTAATTACCATATGTTACACCAGAATATATTTTTTAAATTTTATTAGTTTTGCAACAGCTACTGTCAATTATAAAATATCGTAATTCATGATTTATTCGCATGTTTTTTAAGCAAAAAGAAGATAAAAATTTACCTTTAAATGAATATATGACAATCAAAATTAATTTTCAGCAATTTCGACGCGGTAGTAAAAGTTTATGAAATTTTTAAGTGTACCACAACCATAACTTTCTTTATTTCCTATCGTGAAGTGTATTCACAACCCCAATATAAACGACTGCTGCTGTTAAAAGACGATATGCTCTAAAAACCCTGTACATAATAATGATGGCAATGATATTGTGATGATTTTTTATGGCCACTTTTTATACTCCTTTCAGATGACTATTTTTAATGAAAAGAGTTTCAGGTCAAAATAATAGTCTGAGGAAAATAAACAATAATGCAAAGAAATGGCAGAGAGAATAAATGATAAGAAAAAGAACACATAATACAAGAACGGAGTGAGAGTGAAGAGTGAAAAGTATTTGTTCAGTTTCGTGAAATATTGCAAGTTTGGTGGGAAATTTTTTTTGTACATCGCTTGTATGTTTTCCACCCAATTTATAGTTTTACTTGTGTCACTTCTTGAATGTTGAATTGTCAATTTTGTTCTTATTGAAGCAAGATGGGTTACTTACGTACACATTGTCATTTAGCTACATGCACCCTGGGATTTATTAAACGATGGGCTAAAGAATTTTCTGACCCTTATGTTACCAAACAATTGTTTACCACACTGGTTTGCCTAATTCTTGAATATAGATCTGTAATATGGGACCCTCAATATGCTGTACACTCTGACAAAATTGAATCAGTTCAAAAACAGTTCTAATTATTTTGTCTTCGTGGGTTAGGGAATGGATGGGATCCTAATGAAAGGTTACCATCTTATGAAAAACGCCTAGCACTCATTAAATTACCAACTTTAAAAAGCCGTCGTAAAATGCTAAACGCTGTCATTCTCCTGAAGCTGATTAATGGTGTTATCAGCTCTCAATTTCTTCTAAAAAAAATTTCCATAAAAGTACCTGTTCGTCCAACAAGATACCATAATTTCTTAAATATAAAATATTACACAGTTAACTACGCGAACTTCGATCCATTTCGTAGAATCTGAAATGATTTTAATAGTCTGTATCTTCATATAGATTTTAATAAAAGTATGGAATCCATTAAAAAGGATATAATTTTACAATTAAACTCATTTAATTAATAATTTCAATGTTGTCTCTTTTTTAACTTATTTTTTGTATTGAAATCATAATAAAAATAATTCTTTATTGAAATATAAAATGTAAATATAAAATGTGTAATAGTGTGTAAGGAATTTCCATAGACTTGAAATAAATATATAGATGCTGATGTTGTTTTTAAGATGACTGGTGCTGAATTAAAATTTATTAACCGTGATTGAATACATGGATGCCGTAATCTAGTAGGTAGTGTGTTGGCTTATTAGACGTAATGCCACGGTTCAAACCTCAGGTCAAATATCTCCAACTAAACGAAATATGACTAAATATTTCTTCGGCGACTTCCTCTGACCAGATTTCTGGCAAAAACTCTGAGAGTAAAAACAAATTGCCATGAAAAGTTTCTCAAAAATCTGTCGTACGTAGTGGGAGTCTTGCGTTCTTATTGGGGCAAGATGTGTTACTTACATACGTACACACGGTCATGATGGTGATGTTGTTTTTCAGATGACTGCTGCTTAATTAAAATTTATTAACAGCGATTGAATGCATGAATATATTAAATACAATTTTTAGCCCAAAATGTTTGAACGTATAGATTTGATAAGGAAAATGCAATTGCAAGTTTGCTTTCGCCCATGACAATAACAGATCCATATTTGTTTGCTGATAGCCTGAAAATTGAAAGATTTAAAGGAAACAAAACTCATAGTCTATTTGATACACATCCATTTGTCATTGAGTAAAATTGAATTCAGTTAAAAGACACACAGAGGTAGCACTTCAAGAAACCCAAACATGACATAATGATATGCAATATAATTGCAGATAAATTGGATGTGGCTGCCACAACAAAGTTTTACACTAAGCAAGCAGAACGAATCTGAAATCAATGCAGATGGAGATAAAATACAGTTACTGGCAGGTAATCGGGGTTTTCATTACCAGTGTTATACCATCGTTATGTTCTATGCTATAGCTGCAATGCTGGATAATTGAGTACAAATATGATACAAGATAAATCGAGAGTCTGAAAACGCCTCTTTAACTATTCTCTTTCGTTGAAGTACTTTAGGTCAGACATCTCCAATAAAAGGAAATATTTCTTAAGCGACTTCCTCAAAATTGCCGCGAAAGTTTTCCCAAAAATCTGTCACTCGGAGTCGACTTTAAACTGTAGTTCAAATTTAGAAAGACGCTATTGGAAAATTCGTTACATAATTTACCTAAATTGTCGACATGCGAGTAAATAATACTCCTTTACCCCATTGTATAGTTATAATTTTGCTTTAATAAGTTTTTAGTCAACTCAGTGGATTCCATTTGCACAAAATTCATGAAATTTAAACCTATTTTTAAATTATGAGAATAATTTTCCTAATTCCAGTTTATATTTCATATATTTCTTATCATTGAATTATATTTATGTTCTCTTGAGCTATTCCTGTAAAATTTTTATAAAATTTCTTTTCTGTATTTGCACACTTGTTATCATTTATTGGTCTATAAAGGAGCACAGTCTTGATGAGTTTCAGATTTACTTTTATTGCCATAAAAAAAAACAATTATTTAGTTGAATGCTTTAAACTACTGTCTGTTTGTCTTAATAGTTGTGATAGTGCTGCATTATAAAATAAATCGCATCATTAAAACACACAAGACGAAAGTCACTTTCAAGTACCACTCTCAAACGTTTATGGATGCAACTGTAATAGAGAATTTTATTGCAGTGCAGCGGTATATAATAGATAATATAAAGAGAAAAATAAAGCAAAGCTTCTTGTTTATAGTTCAAAAATATATATAGGCAACTAAACTATCGGTGGGTGTTACGTAAAAAAAAAAATAAAGTAAGAAGTTTGTATGCTCTCATGGCAAAACATATGCAACAAGTGTCCTGAATTTAACCTTTGATTAAAATATATTCTATCACATAAAGCTACATTAATGGCTTAGCTGTTGGCAATGACACTAAAGGGTTAAACTATACTAAGGAAACAAAACGTGCTAAAATTATATGTTACGAGTAAACAAACTCTGTTTTTCTTTTTTTTTAGTAATATTTCTTAAGTTTGAAAATCGCCACCAAGTACTAAAAATTAGAATACAACAACAACCACAATAACATTCAAAATAACTACATCATTTTTTTCTTTTGCGATAGGTAAACAAAAACTCCAAAATGTCATGTCAAAAATCAACTAGAAAAGCAACAGAAGAAAATGGAAAACACTAAAAAGCGCATATCTGAAGAGAACACTGAGAAACAAAAAAGATTTTACGAAAATTTTCTGTGCAAACAAAAACGAAAATAAACTTGGAAGCGGTTACTAGGTCAGTAACACTTACATGACCGAGCATACACGAAAGAACGAACATCAAACACACATTGTTTACATATTGTCATTCTCATGCATACAGAAGCAAAATAGCCGACGAAGACAAGAAGAGATTATGCAAAACATGAGAAGCAAGAGAGAGAAAGTTTAATTTGTCTAAAGAGAGTAAAATTCTAACAGATTTAGAGAAAGGCAGTGAAATGTAACATTCTAAGCGTGCATGATTTAAGTGTAAATATTGTTATTAATGGAAAAGGAATGATGATATATTGTTTTATTTTAGATTACAAATGAGCTTATTTCTGTAGCTGCTTTTATTTACAATGATTTTTATTAATAGTCCCTGTCCATGCTTCAAAAGTACAGAAAATAACTGCCAATACTTATTACTTTTAACGAGAGAAAAGAGAAATTATGTTATGTTATCTAACATGCCTGTTAATCTGCAGTATAGCTACTGCTCTGCTGCAATTTCAGTTATTGTTGCCGGTACTATGGTAAGATATAACAGCAGACATTATTTCTAATTTTGTTGTTTTACCTGACATCTAAAAAGAGATTCGAAATAATGACAGAGCATATTTAGGCCTTTATGACAAAGTAAAAAAAATACGGTATACAGGTATACAGTCACATGTATTGGTGAGAAACTGTACATGAATTCTTAACTAATTTTAACTAACAATAGCAGCAATAATAACGAATATACAATACTTGTCGTGGTTTATCCATCATTATAATGCCAGAATTCTGTTAGTGCTTATTAGAAAGCGTAATTTTATTGCTGAATTTACACGATATGTATAATACATAACACATGCAGCAGTTATCAATACTCTTTTATTTGCTTTGGAACATGATGAATTAAAACATGCACACGTAATTGGTTTATACAACCCATCAGTCAGAATTACGACCTACCTTCTAACACCTCTTATGTTGTGTGTGTAAATTTTATCCATAAGCGGCAGGACCTGCAGTTGAAAATCAACTAACAACAACTGGTTTTTTTGAAAGACTTTTCATGGCAAATTTTATTTACTTTCAGAATTCTCTGGCCTGGGGTTTGAACCGTTTGGATTTATGTCTAATAAGCCGAGAACACTCTCTACTAGACTACAACGACTTCTAAACTTTTATTCACTTTAAAAACGATGCATGAGTAAAAATCGAAATATGAAGGAAACTTTTTATTTTACAATATGGCATACAATAGTGATACTCGGATTGATATAAAACACTCCATAGTGTGGGAAAAAGAAGAATTCTGTGGTATGCAAGAAAAGTTAAAAGAATGAAACACATATTTTCTATTCAATGCCCTTAACCACCTAATTACTTAGAAAATTTATTTATTTTTTTATTTTTTATTTTTTTTTTTTTTATTTTTTTATATTTATTATTATTTGTTACTACTATTAGAAAATTCATTACATATATTATTAAGAGAATTGTTTACATAATTCAGAGTTACTTAATATTTATCTGCTAAGCCATTGGCTTGTCAGCAACATAAAAGAAATTATTCACTCCAATGTCTTGAATTCAAATTATGTACTTATATTCATTATGAACTTATAAAATAATTTTTCAAAAGTTTTTTCCTTTTTAATTTATGGGCTTCATTAATAATATGCACCGGTATTTTCTTAAAAATTGTTGGTAAGGTAACGCTAAGCTCATTTCTGCCATATTCATTAAAAAATTGCTTGATTTTGTATCTTCCTTGTGCTCGGCATCTTGTGTTATACTCATGATCAAAAACCTTTAGAAATCTGTTGTCCTTGTAAAATTCATTAATTATTGTGGAATAATATATGCTGTTGATATTTAATACATTAAGCTTCGATGGAAGATTTAAGTTCCTGTGATTCGGATTTACAATTTGCTGCGTTCTGTTGTCTGCGTTGTTGTTCTCATTGTAGGGCTGCGTTTCACCGTTGTTTTGTGCTGCATATGTAGTGATATCGTTTCTTTCATAATCGTGTGTTATATTCATTGGTATTCTGTTCGTTGTAAAATGTATTGTTGTATTTGTTGTGATGTTAGTTGTTGTAATACGTTAACAGAACATGAACGGAGTGATGGGTATGCGATGACGAACAAGATATACTCCATTTACTGGACAACTCTATATTTATATATCAACAGAATAAATAATATACGTATGTATATACATATACATACATATATTTATAAAGAAACACAATCTAAATATTTTACTTTAGAAATTATACGTTCAAGGAACATTATTCAAGTTATTTCATAACCATCTGCCTTTTTGCTCAAATAATAAATTTCCTATACCTCTTTCAAAAAATCTTAGTACAGCAAATAGTAATAAACAACTTTTATTGGAACTTTATTTTGGTTGCTACCAAGTTTCTTGTGAATTCAAATTGTTCGTCATATTCAAGTAATAAGTGATTTAAAAATACTCATTGTTATTCTCAAAAATTTTATACACCTTTATTTTTAATTTTGTTTTAATTTAAAATTTATTTTATTTCGCTTCTTTTTATATTTTTTTCGTTACACCCATATTAACTTTAGTGCTAAAGTATTTCAGAAATATTCATTGCATACTTTATAGGGTTCATATACATATTGAATTAAAAACATATGTGGCGTGTGATGAATATTTATTAAGAAAACGATACTAATTTCACTGTGGACAAAGAAAATTTGATTTTTATTTGGAAATATTTGAAATTTTTCTTGTGGTAGGTTTTTTTAATTGCAATATTCGGATATTCATAAATCCAAACCAAGCTACTCCAGCTTCAAGTGTATTTGAAAGTTTTGCAAAATGGAACATAAAAAGATTGAAAGCTTCTGGTTGTAGACATTCCTTAAATCGTCTAGTGGTTTACAATTCGATCATAAAGACCTTCTCTTAGCGACCTTTTGCTGAAAAAAACTGTTTATGAGCTTTTAAAATCCTTTACACGAAGCAATTTCATAGTCTTCATCTAATGCCAAAAGCAGTCGTAATGAGTAGTAACATTTATTAATTTCTGTATAATGTTAAGAAGGTGGAGTCAGTCACAAATCGTACTTTTGCACATGTATTGTACACCTCGCATTGTTCATGGGTTTCCCGATGGTCGTATCGTCATATTCAAGTAATAAGTGATTTACCAATACTCATTGTTATTCTCAAAAATTTTATACACCTTTATTTTTAATTTTGTTTTAATTTAAAATTTATTTTATTTCGCTTCTTTTTATATTTTTTTCGTTACACCCATATTAACTTTAGTGCTAAAGTATTTCAGAAATATTCATTGCATACTTTATAGGGTTCATATACGTATTGAATTAAAAACATATGTGGCGTATGATGAATATTTATTAAGAAAACGATACTAATTTCATTGTGGACAAAGAAAATTTGATTTTTATTTGGAAATATTTTAAATTTTTCTTGTGGTAGGTTTTTTTAATTGCAATATTCGGATATTCATAAATCCAAACCAAGCTACTCCAGCTTCAAGTGTATTTGAAAGTTTTGCAAAATGGAACATAAAAAGATTGAAAGCTTCTGGTTGTAGACATTCCTTAAATCGTCTAGTGGTTTACAATTCGATCATAAAGACCTTCTCTTAGCGACCTTTTGCTGAAAAAAACTGTTTATGAGCTTTTAAAATCCTTTACACGAAGCAATTTCATAGTCTTCATCTAATGCCAAAAGCAGTCGTAATGAGTAGTAACATTTATTAATTTCTGTATAATGTTAAGAAGGTGGAGTCAGTCACAAATCGTACTTTTGCACATGTATTGTACACCTCGCATTGTTCATGGGTTTCCCGATGGTCTAGTTGGTAGTGTGCTAAAGTGTAGAGACCGTGGGTTCCATTCCCACCACAGACCCTGGGTTTTTTGTGATTGTCTGATTGTTAACTTAAAAAGAGAAAGTGAGAATGGTTACACAACAATTCTTAAGAAAGAAAGAGACGAAGTGTGCCAAATACTACCCTTATATAATTTCTTCTATAACCGTCGTTCTGTTATTCGAACAGAATGCATTGCATGAGTGGGAGGTATATCCTGAATGTTGGTGTTTCAAAAAATTAAATAAATTGCTCAGTACGTAGTAGCGCATCTCTTCTTGAAGGGAATTATCTCTCTTTGATTACAACTATGTAATTAAGCTACGTTAAGTTACAACTGTGTAATAGAACGACAGATAACAGACAGGGAGAGATGAATAATAAAGACATTCTAGAATTGAACGTGAAACTGATCGGTTGTTTTATTAATTACAACGTCAAGGAACTGGACTAGCCCAAGTCATGCTCAAATAACATATGTAATAGATTGAAGATGGATTGTTTTTGTGAGAAACTAGACCGTAATCCTGACTGAAGGACTATAGCTATCAATAATGTATGTAAGTATGTGCCCAGGAATCGACATAAGCGTATCCATTGAATATATAACCATCTTTTTCAGACATTCGATATTATGAGATATGGATATGCACCAATAAATATACGATACACTCTGGTACCAGACTCACTTAGAGATGGCCTTTATAGCTATAATTTTAGTCTGAATTTAGTCTGAAGTACTACAGTACTTGTAGATTCAACTGTTCCTAAAAGATTCCACATATAAATGCCGTATTTCAAATTTTTAAACAGCCTGCCTTTAATTTAATTGACTTTGCAAATTCAATTAAAGTTTTTAAATTTTGTTTTAGCTTTAGGTAGAAATATTTATCGTATGAAATAAAATAAAATGAAATTTGCATATTTTGGAATTTATTAACAGAACACGTCTTGAGGGTAAATTTTAATTATCCTATCATTTCCACGGCATTTGCATTTATAAAGACGAATATATTACGTAGCCCATACAAGAAATATTTATTATGGTGTTTAGTATTTTATTGTTCCTTCTTATTTATAAGCAACATACATCAAAAAAGAAAAGAACAACTTTGCTAGTTGAATAGCGTACATCGTAAGGCCATAACATTCCGGATGTTACGTTCTTTGCATACCTAAATACGGCAAATATTTCTAAGCTTCCCTAGGCACTTGCTAGTATTTATAGTTAATTTTTTTTCTTTTCATTTCATATTCTTGTGGTTTATTTCATCTATTTAGACAATTCTATTGAGAATGAACCTGTTTATTGCTCATAATAATGTTTCTTGTAAAACGGCATTAAAATGTTGATGGTATTGGGAATTCTGGCATTGGTATGGCTGGGTCTGTTATGCTGATGAATTATAATTTGTAACTCAAAATTCCTATGTAAAGTGATGTTCTTTTGTAAACTTGAATACTAAATATGTGTCGATTAGTATGCCTGCCACATAATTTATTTGTTGGCATTGCTACACACTTAATTAAATAAAACAGAAGGTTCTTTATTTCTCTAAAATTTAAGAAATTTTGTAGAAATTTTTGCTGAACGATATTCTCAAATTCAAATCAACAGAACTTTCCTTCATACTCCTTTTGGTTGGTTCTATACGCAACGCATTTAACTACACTTTCCTAAAGCAAAACGTTCACCTTCTATTGATCTATGTATGCATATTTGTTTTGGAGAAAATTGCAATCAAACCCGGTTTGAGCATATTATGAGCATGTTAGCGATCAAGGCAACAGATGCTCTTACATCTATATAGCCGAAAGTATTATTTACTATCCTTAACTGCGTATCACTAGACATGAGTAAAACAATTGGCTGCGAATTCAACAACGAAACTGAGCGCCACAAGAGCGGAAAGAGCAGAAAGAATACAGGCTATAGCCATGCTAAAATCTTGAGTATAATTGGTATGAATACAACCTTCGACGATGAGGTAATGAATCCACTTGCTGGAAGACCAGATAGATTTCATTCGAGATGAATATATTTGCCTAAAACATGGCAAGATTCCATATTGTAAAACTCATAGCAATTATAATGAGACAGTGAAACAGGAGACTGCGAATACCTTATAATGAGCTCTGCACAAGAGGTAACGACGAGGTAAGAGAACGGACCACAGGATATCTTCTCTGTCATTGTCGCGCTCATGAGAGCCTAAGAAAAATAATTCTTGAACATCCAGAATCTATTGACGAAACATGTCTAGCAAATGAAGATTTGAATATATTTAACGTCTGCTTAAAACTCTCGGGATGGCCAAATCGACGTTAGCCAGAAAAGGACTGTCACTGGCAGTTATTTTACCCTGACTTGGATGAACTGGATACCAACGTATTGTCGTTTCCCTGCGATAGGTGCTACACAGTTCATAACAGAATGTAGATTTTGCACATGCAACCTCAGGGCGCTGTCGTCTCAAATGGAGGTGATGGCCACCCGTGTTATTTGATCACATTAAACCTATTTTGTAGGGGTTTCTTTAGGTGCGGATGCATGTGAATAAGCCATAAACTACAGTGGTCGTCAAAACCAAACCATGCCATTGGTGAGATTCAGTTTGCTTTTTGCGTCAGAGAAGCCACGGTGAACATTTATCCAATGTTATATATCACACATAATGACATCAATCAAACGTACACAAAATTATGATGACATCCCCTTCACACACTTTGTTTTATTTTAATTTAAAAATATGTAGCGCTTAATAAAAGACCCGATTCACAAATCCCACTACAAGCCAACAGATTTTCTGTATTCCAATGAGAGAAAGAGAGAGAGAGAGAGAGAATACATCTAGTTTATGCTCTAAAGCAACGACTGCGTAAAAATTTTGTTCTATTCAAACGCTGTCATCAATGCCGGCATAATTGCTGTCATTAAACGATAATTTACTGTGTGGTTTCTGCTTTCCACTATTGCTGTTTTTATTTCTGTTTCTTTTTGTTCGTTCTTTAGTAGAACCATGTCGCCATGCATTGTCTATTTTCGTTTCATGGTTGAAGTATTCCTAGTAATTATTGCTATATTTGTACCACACATCCTACGTTGCCTACGTTAACATGCCATAGCAATTCTCAGATAAAAGGCTTGTGTGGAACGGATGTCATTTTCTACGATTTTATCCGCAAAACATAAGAATAAATGCACAATTAAATCGGCACAAATACCACACAGCGTAGAAAGTTAGACTGTGGGATAGAGTAAGAAATTTCAACAAATCTTAACACTTTTAAGCTCGTTAGGTATTGAAACGTATTAAAATTTGAAATTTATTTATAAAATACTAACACAGGCCAATATTTATAAAATTATTATTATAATTAAACTATTATATTATTATTGTTTTCGCGAAGCAAAATCACAACAAAAAAATTCTTTGGCTTTTAATTTGCCTAAAAACTTAATGAATTTGATGATTAAAACTTATTCTGTTGCTTCCTAGAGACGGTTAATTAAACTCTCATTATACAGTTGACTGATTTTGAAGTTGTTGTCTTTAAATACCATAAAATAAGCAACAATGGCGAATCAAATTAAATGGTTGAACATAAATCGTATTGTTGGAAATGGAAACATATTTGTGTCGGCGTTGATGGCACAACCATTATTTATTATTTTCTGTCGTTTCTTTTTCTTCCCTGCATTTTTATGCTATTTAAGTATCTTAGATTCGATTTAATTACTTTAAGGGACATTAAATAAGGCACAGTTTACAAATATTACAAAAAAAAATAAAAATGTCCATCATTTCATATTGAAACTGAAACTGAAATATATGTGCAATTTTTCCTCAACAGCACTAAAACTGATCTCGTCCTATCTAGGCGACAGAAGTCAAAGCGTTAACCATAACTCAGTTATATCCAGGGCCTCTTCAATGCCAAGAGTTGTGCCACAGGGCTCTATACTTGGCCCATTGTTGTACTCGATTTATGCTAATGACCTACCGTTGCAGGTAAAACATTGCCAAATACACATGGGTGCTGATGACGTGCAGCTATACATGGGTTGTAGTGCTAGTGATGCTACTAACTGCATCCGTTTGATAAATCAGGATTGGAATCAAATTCATTTATGGGCATCTGCAAATGGTCTAAGTATAAATTCCAACAAATCAATGGCGTTACTGATTGGAGCACCTGAAAATTTTATCTCGAATCTACCACCAATTCAAATTAATGGATCGAAAATAGGATTTGTTAGAACGGCTAAAAGTCTTGGCGTAACTCTGAATAGAGAACTAAATTGGTCGGATCACGTGAAAATGAACTGTGGAAAAACTTTTGCAATGCTTCGAAATCTTTGGATGTTACAGTATTTTACACCAACTAATATTCGAATGCTATTAGCGAAGACACATTTACTACCGACTCTTATGTACGGATGTGAGCTGTTTGCTAGCTGCGATGCAGTTAGTAGACGAAGACTTAACGTAATTTACAACGCTATAGCACGATACATTTTTGGCATCAGGAGAAATAGTAGCATATCGCATTTCGCCCGATGTCACATTTGACAATTTATTGAATTGCTATTTCCTCACAAATTTATATATAGTCGCCAGTCACCCTATTTGTATGAGAGATTAATATTTTCTAGGTCGAATAGAGGTAACAGGATAAACTCTATGAAATATAACAAGGCCATCTCTCAACAATATTTTTTTATTCACTCCATTCGTCTCTGGAACCAACTTCCCCCTCAAATACAAATGATCAGCAATGCAAAGCATTTCAAAACTGCCATTTTCAAGCACTTTACTCAGTTAATGTTCTCTAATTTTTGTAAATTTTTTTCCCCTTAGTTTTATTATACATAATTATGATATTTTTTTTTTGTAATACTTTTGTGATAACAATGTTTCTTTTTCCCTTCTTTACTAAAATTTCCTTTTTTTTCTTAAATTTTAAGTTTATTTTCTTTTTAAATAGATTTTTTGTTAAATTATGTTAATTTAGTAAAATAAATGGTTCATTATAAATGTTAGTAACAATTGCTAAGCAATACTGTAATATAAGATTTATTCTTGTTGTATTGTTTTGAACAAATAAATAAATAAATAAATAAATAAATAAATAAATAAATAAATAAATAAATAAATAAATAAATAAATAAATAAATAAGTAAATAAATAAATAAATAAATAAATAAATAAATAAATAAATAAATAAATAAATAAATAAATAAATAAATAAAATAAAATAAATAAGTAAATAAAATAAAAAAAAAATAAAAAATAAAAATATGATTTATATGGAGAGATATAGGAGAACACAAAAACAAAACGCAGAATTTAGAAATGAAATTGTTTGGGTCTCAATGACGATAACACATGACACTTAATTGAAGTTACAATTTGGTCAGCTTGTAGGCTGGAAGAGAGTTAAATTTGACTGCCCGTAAATAATTTGATGAATTAATAATTAAGTCTGTATGTCTCTATTCTGCGACCAAACGACCTATCGTATTGCCTTCGAACTTTATAGGATGTCCCTAAGGCTATTGCCCTGACAAACTTCATGATGATTCTAGGAATCAAAAGACTTTTCTGTTATGCTCCCAGGCGTTTCCTTCTGATATTTATTAGTATCTCACAAGTTCTGAACAAGTGTATTTTAAGTTTGACTCGCCGTAGTCTAGTAGGTATTGTGTTCGCTTATTAGACATGAGGCTTTGGTTCAAACCCCAGATCACATATCTCCAACAAAATGAAATATGAGAAAATATTTCTCTGGCGACTTCCTCTCAGCAGATTTCTGGCAAAAACTATGAGAGTAAATAAAATTGCAATGAAAAGTTTCTCAAAAATCTGTCGTTCGGATTCGAATAAACTGTAGGTCCCGTTACTCATGTATAAAATTAACACACACAACATAAGTTGTGTGAGAAACTAGGTCGTAATCCTGACTAAAGAGTTGTAATGACCAATTGTGTATGAATGTATGTATGTATTTTAAGTTTGTTTACATTTTGCGCTTTCAAAAGATTGGTTACCAACCTCATGTTATTACTGTATAGCTTCGTACATAACTCACATCTCTTTCTATTGTAATTTCTCAATAAAATTTCCGATTGCCTCAAACCCGTTTGACCTGTGGAGAGCTCTTCCTTCTTTTTATCTTCCCTTTTTTGCATACTCCTTTCAAAATACCAGGTAACCTTATTTTGCCAAATAAGCACCAGACAAGATCATCCATAGCATCTTCAATTTCCTCCTCATAGGAATGTAGTGCTCAGGTGACAGTCTGACTGTCGTATGGTATTGCTATGGCCTATCATTTGTATCATCCCATCCTTCTAACCAAGTTGAACTCATTACACCTTCGGAAGATATAGACTTCTGCTTGGAAAATACCTGCGAGTTTCCCCATTTCCTCGCAATGTGTCATTTTGAGACACAAAAACACTTGGCCCCATTCCGCAGATCTGTTCTTGACATTAAATGCTCCCTCTTATAAAATAGTATGTAGCTTTTAGAAGTCGCCGTAGTCTTGTAAGTAGTGTGTTGGCTAATAACACGTGAGGCCTCGATGCAAACCCCAGGTCAAACGAAATGTGACTTTGACGACTTCTTCTCAGTAAATTTCTGGCAAAAACTCTGAGAGTAAATAAAAAAATTTCTCAACATAAGTGCTGTTGGGAAGCTAGGTCCTAATCCTGACTAAAGGATTGTAATGACCAATTATGTATCTTCTAGATCACTTCATACAATTTTATTACCAAGTCTAGATGCTAAACATTTGCCAAAATCTAGAGTCTACTGGTTCTGTTTCTGTCACTGTTAAAAAAGCTAGTATAAGTCACAAAATCCCCAAATGATTTTTATGTTACAGCGCTTTTCCTTGCCTGTTTTGTACTAACAGCCGCTAGTTTCTGTTTCTAGTCAATCTTGTAAAATTGTTGGATAGACTTGTTGGCAATTAAAATGACTTCAAGCAGAGCTGCAGGCAATAAAGAAATTTCAAACAATAAAAGCCAAGAAATAGTTGGATATGTGTACGTACATATATTGATACGTACATTGCATTAAATGACATGACTGACGTTTTATTTTTTCTCTCCATATACATACGTTTCCTTATACAACTACAGAGTCCATGTATACGTATGTGCATCAGTGCTGCTTCAATTAAAATATCTTCCTTACTGTTGCAATAACAAAGCACTTGACTTTTAAATATTTAGCAAACATTCTTAACAAAATGCAACCACTTTGTCAAACATTATGCTGCACAGACAGTGAATGGCATGCAACATAATTGAAAAATATAAAAACACTTACATGCGCTCACAAGCACTTGCATTTAAATTATATGATGATTGTAATAAACATTTTATACGAGTGAAGTATAATATTATGATGACATAAAATATTATGACGACAGTAATATGTTTAACGAGAAGTATGAAACTCAGCTGCGACAGTGACTGTGACAGGGTATTCTTATGCATTAATTTCAAGGATTACTAACTTAAAAGTGGAGTTTATAAATAAATTACTAAGTAGATTCACTCAAATCATTTTTAATTTATTATTGCATTGACTTAAAAATGTATTGCGGAAGAAAAAAGAAAAATTGCAAAAATTTTCTTTCCTTCTGTGGGAAGAATTGTTGACGAAGATACACTTCAGTCAGGATTACGACCTAGTTTCTTACACCACTTATGTTGTGTGTGCTAAATTTATAAGTGGGTGGCGGGACCTACAACCGAACGACAGATTTTTGAGAAATTTTTCATGGAAATTTTTTATTTACCTTCAGAATTTTTGCCAGAAATCTGCTGAGAGAAAGTCGCCGCAGAAATACTTTTTTGTATTTCGTTTTGATGAGGGCTTAAACCCTGGCCTTACGTCTAATAAGCCAACACACTACCCTAGACTTAGCGAATATAAATACCTAATTAAGCAGCGAGCAAAGAAAAAAACACTGCTCAATAGATATTGTACAGGAGTAGTAACTGCAATTCACACATTTTTTTTTTTCATTCGATTTCCGATTTCATTGGTGGCAAATTATCGAATTTTTCACATATATTAACTCACACACCTATCAGGAAGGCTATCTATCGGTTTAAATTTGAGCCATCGGTTATTTCGGATCGGGCAATACTTATGTCATTATATTCTATGACAAAATTCAGTATATTATCCGTACTGAACGTAATGAATCGATTTACGCTTGAGCAACATTGGGATTTATCGGAATTTTATTTAACAAGGACATTTGGTAGGAAATTAAAAAAAATCGGATGAAGCTCATTTTCATCTTGATAGTTCTATTAATAAGAAAAATTTCCATTTTTGGGCACTCAGAAAACCCACATGTGGTCTTACAGAAGCCAATGCATCCATTGAGAGTGACTGTTTGGTGCTGCTTGTGGAGCGGACTCTCCATATTTTTTTGAAAATAATTATAATCATCCTTCAATCCAGTCAAGTGTCTGTCCTTACTTACTTCACAGACTATAAATTATTTGAAAACTAAGTTTTTGCAATAATCGTTTATAAAGTACATTACAATCGTGTGAAAAATTTTTTTCGGTTAGCGTAAATGTCGGTTAAAATAAACCACCGGGTTCTTCGTCAAACGCTTTCTATCTTCAAATTTATATAAAACAAAGTGTGTGTGAGACACGTTATGGTTTCAATGGATGGAGTGAATTCGATTCCAATTCCAATTGTCCATTTATCTGGGGTATAAATCAGGCTGTAGTTACCCGATTGCGTGGATTATGTTATTCTGAGGCCCGCTGTAATTTATGCCTTAATTCTCGCAGAAGAAATCACTACAATAAAAAGTTTATCGGGGTCAAATCCCACGATCTCATTGTTCTATTCAGACTACCTCCATATAAAATGAGCGTGCTCTCAAATCGCTGGTGCAGAATATTCAATGTGACATGAGCAGTGCGGCATTTAGAGCCATTCTGTTAAAACCCATTATTATTCGTATTCAGACCATCCAATTTAGATCAAGAGAAGTTGGTAATTACCGACTTATAGTACTCACCATTGACAGTGATGGCCTGGTCTACGTCGTTGAACCGATGATGCCTCCAGCCTAAAATGCATTCCAAATCTAAAGTTTTTCGGCATGTATTAGATGAGATTCAAATATGGATAGATATCTTCCCAAATTTAAATTTGTTTTCATACTCTTTTATTCAGAAATAAACTTCATCGCTAACAATGAATTATGGATGAAGATAAAGACCGCTATTTCGATTTTGCAATAAATGATATATAAATATGTATGTGTTCAGGGTAAGTTAGCAATATAGACTGAATAAATGACAACTAATTTGATGACCGTAATTAACTGTCAAAGTTCGAAAATCCTTGTTGGATGAGTGTAAATATATAATTTAGAGTACTTAATACACTTTCATTATTAAACATTTTATGGTGTAAACAATAACACTTGTTTTAAGCACCACAGCCAGTTATGACTTCTATTTACTCTGGTATATTTTTTTCTTCTTGGTTATGCATGAAGTTCTGTTGTTTTCAACAATTTTACTCCATATAAACGTACTTTATTGAGATTTATTACAATTATGTGTGTTTAACTATTTCATGGTACATTTAAGGCCACAGTTGAAGTGATTTAATTAGAAGCCGTGAAACTAAAACTCTGTATTTAATAAGTAGTTGTTGCTTTATTATTCTCTTGAAGTCGACATAGTCTACTAGGTAGTGTGTTGGACTTATTAGAATTGAGGCCACTGATTTTGTATCAAAACGAAATATTTTAAACGTTTTCTTGGATAATGCCTTTTGGCAGATTTCTGGTAAGAACTCTGAAAGTAAATAAAATTACCATGAAAAAGTTTCTCTAAAATCTGTCATACGTAATCGTCTTTAAACTATAGGTCCCGCCACTCATATATGAAATTAGCACTCACAACATAAGTGGTGTAAGAAGCAAGGTTGTAGTCCTGTCTAAAGGGTTTTAATGATCAATATTTATACATATGTGTATTTCAATTTAATCAATAAAGAAAACATATTTTATCAAGGGAAAATGAAGCATTTGTAATAATATTTTCAGATTAATTTTTTAAATTGTTTCTATTTAGAGAACCACAACTGTGAGCATTAATTGTATGCACTGACAGGAGGGAATAGTTAATTTATGTTCTATAATTAAGTAAAGAGTGGGCCGTTTAAAAGTTTAAATTTGAAAATGCAGCAAAACAAAAACGGTTAGAAATTTTAACCCAATGTGAAGTAAAACTGTTACAGTTAGAAATGGTATATTATTTCATTCATATGGCTGCCGCGGCTTACCTCGCAGTACCTCATTCGATCGGAACAATTTTCGTGCATTTTTTCGAGTTTATGGGGTCATATCTTGACAATAGGATCACGAATTTTGGCCTTTAAATACTCAATTGTCTCTGGTTTGTCGGCATAACACTTTTCTTTAACGGCTTTGCAAAGAACGGTGTCAAATCGCAGCTTCTTGGCGGCCAATTGACATCACTCTTTCGGATATCAAACGTTTGATGCAATAAGATGTGTGGGCAGCTACACCATACTGTTGAAACCAAACATCTACCACACCAATACCATTAAGAGCGGATACAAAAAAAACCGTTTATCATGGTGCGATAAGTGACTCCGTTGATCGCAATATTAGCGCCGTCCTCATTTTCAAAGAAATCTAGGCCAATAATGTCTCCGCTCTACAAGCCGCACTCGTAATGGGCGCATTGGCTTCTTTAAGACCACTTGTGAGTATTCTGAGCCCAAATACGATAGCCCACCCGATATAATGAAGTATTTATCCAGTAAATTTTAAATACGAGCTTAAGAAAAAAAAAACTGATGAACCTATATTTTTTTATAATGTTGCCAGAATTTATAAAAATTTTATTGTAACATTGAAAGGCTCTAATATAGAATCAATTTGTTTTAATAATTTTCCTTCCTTTTATGGAAAATAAATTTTCATTTTTTTAACTCATTTCCATACCACAAAAATTTTGTGTGTAATTTCCTGTGATTATAATATAATGTGCGTATGTTCACATTGATTTGTCACCATTTATGTTGTTATATTACATTTTTTGGATAACATAATTATGAAATTTTGTCGAATGTCATTGTCAATTAGGCATTTACAAACGCATCGATTGATTTAAAATCAAATTAAAATTTATGATTTGAACCAAAAAAAAAAAAAATGGAGGGAGAAGGCTTTCCTGCTCTTCATTAATATTGTATGATATTGACAATGTCGCTAATAACAACGGCTGTATATTTAATTTCATTAAATCGATGAACTCCCAAATGCAAATTGGGCGTTTATAAGGTTGACACAAATATTTAGAAATGTACGACGACAAATTAAATTCATACACTTGTTGTTATGTTTTGCAACATTTTATATAATTTATCGTATAAATTATTTATTTTTGATTTATGTAGTGTTGAAAATTGATTTCCCTCGAGTTATATTAGCAAAAACGGCGTATAAAGCAAAAAAAAAATTAAATGAAATAAAAAAATTCAACGAATTTGATTTGAATGCTTTCGATTCGCATAAAAAACCTT
The DNA here is from genome assembly GCA_958299815.1 of Sarcophaga carnaria. Classification (NCBI taxonomy): domain Eukaryota; kingdom Metazoa; phylum Arthropoda; class Insecta; order Diptera; family Sarcophagidae; genus Sarcophaga; species Sarcophaga carnaria. Next base: position 32,659,049 of record OY283151.1, read on the forward strand.
CAATTCGTCTTTAATATTAAAATGCGTGTGTAAGTAACAACACCCTGGCGTATGAGTAATATTTATTTAAGCATTAAATATGACTCATACCACCTGCGGAGCCATTGGTGTACATTTCTCAAGAACTCTTTTCAACTTTCAATTTAAACTTTTTAGAAAAAAGAAATAAAATTGTATTAAATAAATTAAGAAAATCCGTGGAGTTAGTTAAAATGTTGGGTTGTGATCCTGACTAAAGGATTGCGATGACCAAGTAAGTAGCTAAATCACTTGAAATTTTTCTTATATAATTATTCTAATAAAACGTACAATTTACAATTCTTTGACATGAACACAAAAATAAAAATCACTTAAAAAGTATCTTCCTCTACAGCAATTATTTCAAATGAGTTCTTATGCTCTTAGCTGACTATGTGTAAAGGATTTCCTATTATTGCTCTCATTTGCCAATTCAACAGTCATCACTGGCTTCTCAGTCATCATTGTCTAAATAAGTTTTGTGTTCGTTTTGGCCAGCGCTAGTTCGAAGGAGTAGTAGGGCATATTACTTCTATTTATACAACAATAAATACAATGCCTATCATTATTGCCAGCAATGGTCATATCTGAATAATATGGCATAATAAAAACAAAAACAAAAAGAAATCTAAAAAAAAGGTTTCTTTACAGATTTGGTACTTTAATGACTATGTTAGTGCAGGCAAATTGCTGCAATATGAGAACAAGTGCTTGAATTTTGCCTTCCTGGTTCGGAGTAGACTGTTAATAATGGCTTTGATGGTGCAGCTATGGCTGAGAAATGTTTAATAGGAGATTGCTAAAGATCAGGCTTCCATCTTTAAATTTAAATAAAACAAAAGGTGTGTAATATACATTCGAAATTTATAATACTGCTATGAAAATGAAAAATTTAGATACTGGTGTTTTTCTTTTACATCGCTTAACATTAAAACAAAAGCTAAAAAACAAAACAATACAGTAAAAAAACCTGTTTACAAATTATCGTACTGCTTAATATAACAACAATGCATAAAAAATGGTAAACAAGTAAACAAGAATACACAAACAACACTACAAGAATAAATGTAAACGAAATACACAAACAACACCACAATAATAAATGTAAACAATGATGCTTACATTTATAGAGATTTCGAGAAGGCGAAGTCATGAATATTTGCCTTAAGAATATTCATCAGACTGTTTACTCTGCCATATAAAAGGCAAGGCAAAACAGGCGACTAAGTTAGTGAAGTTCAGTCAGTCTTGTGTGAAGACGAGGTGTGTTTGAAGAGAGTAATCGTGGTTTGAAGATCTCCGTTGCAAAGATCTGTCGAGTAATTGTCTAGTAATTGTAGTAATATCGTTTATGGAAAGGGTATAAACAGAGTAATAACAAAAAAAAGGGTATTGTTGTTGTTCACATAAAGCTGTGAACAGTGGCACACAGAATTGTGCGAATAATAAAGAATCTTAATTAAAACTAAATACAAATTTATTTTTATTTTTTTTGCAATCAACAAGCTTATATTTTAAACGTCGTAAATTGAAATATCTCTTGATGATATTAAGTGTGGAGTACAAAATCGTTAGCCGCGATTTCTATGAATTAAGCGCAGCCCAAATATTCAATTTTTCAGGATTCTGGATCTTAAATCAGGCAGAATTTGATCGATAGCATGAGTTGTGTTTTCTTTAAGAACCGTTGCGGTTTGTGGATTTTAATAAATTTACAAATTGATATTTTTGCAATAATTCCAAAGCAAAAAACCAATCTAAAATAATGTTTTCATTATAAATTTCTTAGTAATTATAGTGTCAGATAGATAGACAAATCAGGGTGACTCAATTAAAATTCATGTCAGTTAAAGTAATTATAAAATAATGACAGATTATTATCTTATTCAATTTAAAGGAGGGAAGGACGCTGTAGATATGTGTATATATGCTACGTATGTATTGCTATATATAAACTCGTATATATATTGCAACAAATTCTTCATAGCATTATACAGAACGTGACCTTAATGAGCATTTACAAGATTAAATATGTATTATAATTAATATGTTAAACAAACACACTCTTTCGCATATTGTAGGCAAAGGAGTAACTTAATTTCGTATAATATTTTACACGTTTACACAAGAACTTTAATACTGTATTTATATTAAAATGGTTGCTTCCTTTCTTTCTTTTACAATGTAGAGTTATGCAATGCGAATATTATCAGAGTCCAATAAGCTCATTCATTACATTATTTTGCAAAAACCAGTTAACAAGACTTTTCTTTTCTGCTGTTAAGTGCTGAGTCTCAAATTTTACAATTTTGTGTATTCATTAGACCATTCAAATGGGAATGCGCTTCACCGAAGATTTTAAGTACTTTTTCTTTTCCAAAAATTTGTATACATGGTCTGCTGGTTTGAGCTCTTGGATAAGCTGAATTTTATATGGATGAAGGTGGTGTCGTTTGTCAAAAATCTCTTGGTAGTATTTCATTCAAATTTTAAGATACTGAAAATGATGACAAATTGACGCTTGTGGCGTGTTAACGACACTCTCGTTTACAGCAACAATATTTTCAAGAGTTCAATTGGTATATTGTTGGACAAGAATGATACTTCCTATAACCGACTAAGTTTCTTTACATTTCTTGACTGCTCATTATATACATTTTCTCTATTGAAAATTCTTTGAAATTTGCGATAGTTCCCGGAATACATACATACGCAATTGGTCACTACAACCCTTTAGAAATGATCACGATCTAAGTTTAGGTTAGAGGACGTGTACTTGCCAATAGAGACAAGTACATTGTACAACGTCCTAAAGGAGAGAGGATAATAGGGGAGATAGAGAAAAAGGAGAGGAGAATAAAATAGGGAGGATAAGGAAGCAGAGGAATTACACAGACTTAACAAAAACACACAAGAGAGCGCGACTACACTATTATAGCCCTAACACTTCCCAACCAACTCAAATTAACAATGAATTTATGGAGAGCCTTTATGTCGGCTCTGGACACAGAATTTAGACCCTCAAAGAAGCCCTTGCCAAGAGTCTTTAACCTCAACCTACTAAGGATTGGACAGTTAGAGAGGAGGTCTTCGATAGTCTCCAACTCCTCCTCATTGCAACATACAACCCTACAATAGTCCGGATGGGATCTGTTCCAGATTCTTGTCAGCGATTTAATCTCGCAGTGCCCTGTAATAAACCCAATAACTAACCTTAATCTGGCCTTATCCGAGCCCAGAAGCCAACTTGTTCTTGCACTGTCTACAGCAGGCCATAGACACCTAGAAACATAACAAGCCGATCCATTCCCCCAACGCCTCTGCTCTTCCCCCCTGACTAATCCATTGATGAGGCCTTAGAGGTGGCAGATTGGGGGAACAGGGCGAACTATCACATCGCCCTCAGAAAGTGAACCTAATCTAGCGAGAGCATACGCCGTCTCATTATGCCCGGAACCCAGCATAGATGGATTCGGTCTGGTCCAAAAATCCCTAACGACTCCGTGCACTCGCGTACTAGCCGTGATTTGCACCAGACCGACGCAATGGCCCTTAGGCCTGACATATAAGATTCCGAATCCTTAATTGGCATACCAGCTATGGACTCGTTAGCCATTAGATTGCGACGCTCTCTGCCTGAAACAAGCTACAGTTATTCTTTAAGCTGAACTGAGTACGTTGGTCGTATAATCAATCAATTAAAATTTTAGACGTAATTCGGAATTCCATTAAAGCCTAATAGAAAACAAAACAAATAATCTCATATACCGACAATATAATAAAATATTTCACTTTTTTATGTCCTTAAAGGAATGATGCAAATATAAAGGATGTATCTTCAACATAAAAATGAAATTTTGTCTCTCTAGTATTTGTATTAGTTACCGTGCTTTCTAAAACCAATTACTTAATGAGCAAACACCTTTTTGTTGTAATAAAGTTATAAATTTCTGCACATTGGAGTAGTAAAATAACAACAATAACAAATGCCAACAAAATAATTTAATTTTTTAGTTATAACTTTGCCATACGAATTACTTCATTGTTGAGTTGCGCTCTCAACTAAAATCCTTAATATTACTTCCGTTCTCCTTTAGTCGCAGCAATTTAAGTGCAAAACAAAAAAGAAAAAAATTGAATTCTTTTTATTTTTATTGTGGAACGCTACATCAGGTGGCTTATACAAGAAAGTTGAAATATTTTCGTACCCTTATAGGTTGACAAACATTTTACGTCATAATTTGTGCGGACAAATTTAACCATTTTATGTTCATTGTAAATAGTTGAAATAAAAATTACGATTTCAAGCATTAACAGCATATTACGGTTTACTTTTAGTGTTTCTTTATCCCTCTTGCCCTCACTGGCATAATGCGCTTCATCAGCACGTCTCGCTGCAGATTCTCGAATGCAGACTTAAAAACATTTTTAATAAGAAATTATTAATAAAATATTTACAAAAGCATTATGAATTTTATATTACAACTGAGTATTCATTGTGTACTTATACTGTGTGCATTATAGGGGGAGAAACGTTTTTTTTTCATTTTGATGTGAAAGTAGCAAGAAACTTTAGCAGTCAGTAACCCAATTTCAGTGATATTCAATTTGTTATTTATTCTGTAAATAAATCATGTTCTAAAAGTGAAGTAGATGCACTTAGAAGTTAATGGAATTACTGCTGCTATAACATCGAAATCGGAAAGAGAAATTGTGACATTAAATAATAACGGAAGCTGTTAAAAGCGAAAATTATTTTTTTTTTTCATTGGACTCCAAAATAAATGTTTAAGCGATCGAATAATGTTGCAAAGGGAAAATTAATCGCAGAGTAGTACGAACCATAGTTATGGTTGTGTTGCAATATGCTTGGGTTATTATACAATTTTATGTTCCTATTGATGATATGTTGCTTCTTAGCTACGATGTAATAGGACTACCTACATACTTACATAATTGGTCATTACAACCTTCCAGTCACAAATACGACCTAGTTTCTCACACCACGTTGTGAATACCTCCAGGATTGTCAGGGAATGTCGCCGCTGCTTCGAACTTATTTCTGGGCGCCTCAGCCTCACACTTATCTGTGTCCCCGGGTTCAGTAACATTTCGGAAAATTGCAGAACCGAAGAGCTCGCCAGGGCTGATGCACAACTTCTGGAATTCTCTTCAATCGACTTAGGGATGCCACTTACCTCGGTCAAGCTGGCCACCATGCGGAAATTCTTTCGAGAAGCCAACCTATCCTGGGTCAATGAGGAGTCCTGCTCCATCGCTAGCCTCACTTGGCCCTCGATAGATAGAAGGCGCATCCACCAGTTACTTGGACTTGGTTATAGCGTTATCTCGATCACAGTGGCCATGTGTTATGGGAAGACACGCAGAAAGAATGCAACTCCCATGTAACGACTTCTGTCGTGGGTGCAGATCCACTGAGGTAGAGGAGACTCTTATCCAATTTCTTTGCCAACGCGAGTTGCTCTCGAAATTCGCTTGACGGAGCTATCATACATTGATGTCAAGGATATAGTTTCGTTTATCAAATTTTCAGACTGGTTTTCCAGCGTGTGGTAGTCGTTCTTTAAATGTGCAGCCCTTACGCTGACCAAGTTCTTCTTCTAGTTCGGAGGAACTTGGTCAGTACAGAGACTGTGTTTGGTATCAAAGCTACCACCCCAACCTAGCCTAACCTTCTCACACCACTTAGGTTAAACATGAGTAGTTGCGGGACATACAGTTTAAAATCGACTCCGATCAATGGATTTTTTGAGAAACTTTTCATGGCAAATTTATTATTTACTCTTAGATTTTTTGTCTGAAATCTGCTGAGAGGACGTCGTCCTCATTTATTCAGTCTGTTTTGACCTAATGACCATGAACGGCTACAGCATTCAACAACACGTGCAAAGGACAAAATTTCGTTTTATTAAAATGTGTGTTTTGTTCGAAGTCGCCATATCCTAGTAGGTAGTGTTTTATCTTATTAGACATGAGCATTCACTTCAAACGCTAGATCAGACATGTAGAACTTGACGGAGTATGAAAAAAAATATATTTCTCTGGTGATCTCTTCTCAGCAGATTTCTTTCAAAAAGTCTGTAAGTAAATAAAAAAAACTTTTCTTGAAAAATTTCTCAAAAAATTTAAGGACATCAGTTCACAACAACTGTCTATAAGGTATTCATGTTGCAAACCATCATAAATCCTACAATCCCACAAGAACTTAAAAAGTTACAAATACGGGCAAAGCAACCAACGGGCTGCCGATGAAGCCAGTACTTGATATTGTGTATTGTTTTGTATTGTTTGTTTGTATTGTTTGCTGTCACTAAAACTGTCTATGAATTTTAGGCCATTAAAAGCACAGCTATCGCCTGCTATAAAAAATTTTTCGTTTATTGTTCGCCAAAAGGGAATAATTGGCTTTTTATGACCACTGGCACTCAAGTTATTTTTGGTTGTCAATTTTCTTTTGGTTTCATTGTATCCATTGTGCTAACATTGTTGTTGTTATTTTAGGGTATTATTTTACTTGGTCTTGTTTATTTGTCTTAAGGCAACTGTTGTTGTTTGTATTTTCTATTGTTGCTGACATATACTTAAAAGGAAATGAATTTTTTTTATTGTTTGCTGGTAGAAATATAAGCCATCTTTAAATGTGGGTAGAATTAAGTGGAGTAAGTTAGAAAAAAAAAAGTAAATTTGAAATTTATTTTGTTACGCCTTCCAAGGCACTCTCTCTGTCCTTACTAGAAATATAATTATTTCAGGCAAAATTTTTATGCCCAGAAACTCAAAAGCTTTAGACTCTCAAAATATACACGACCTATAGTTCCATATGACGTATTCTAAATTTCATGGTTATGATTTAGATTAATTCTGTAAATACTGGGTTAAAACATAACGATTTACATACATACATACATAATTGGTCATTACAACTCTTCAGTCAGGGTTACGACCTAGTTTCTAACGCCGCCTATGTTGTGTGTGTCTGTTAATTTTATACATGAGTGGCGGGACTTATAGCTTAAAATCGACTTCGAAAAAGAAATTTTTGAGAAACTTTTCATGACAATTTTATTCTCTCAGAAGGTTTACCAGAAATCTGCTGAGTGCGGTGTATCTTACGCATACTTGTTTTATTTTAGAAAAAATACCCTGTATCGTGAGGCACAAAAGAAATTTATGAAAAGAAAGTGGGAACAGAATAGTCGTTGAAGTATAACGTAAGGACTAGCGCTGCAAGTTGTCAAAAGCAATTCGAATTAGTGTCAACAGAATACTAGTATGTAGTCGTAGTAGTCCTGTTGTAGAAGTTGAAACATAAAATTCGAATTTTTGAAAATTGCAGGGCGATAAATATAAATTGTGAAGAGGGTTTCCATTATTTTCAATATTTTCGACATTAAATATGTGAAACATAAAATTAAATATTGCTGGAGAAGTATATGTAGTTGAATAGGCATTTATTATACAATTTGATACAGACTTTGATAGAAAATTCACTTAATATTCTTGCATTATTCTGTACGTTTTTGAAAACTTGGTATGGCAACATTATAAGAGATTTTCACTATACTGTTAGCATTTTTTCTTGCTACGCTACTCATTAGATCGTAAGCTCTAGCTTCTACTACAACTACTTTTTCTCTTCCAGATTTTAAACTCTTACAACATTCATTTCGTTATATCATCGATGGCTCATTCCAATAAAATTTAAAACAGAATTTCTTAAACAAATATATTTAATCTCCATATATTTATCCTTAACCAATACTCTCTAAGTATGTCCAAATATGCAACAAAACCATATTCATATGTACAATATTTTCTCGGAAACCATATGAATATAATTTTGCTCTATCGTTATACACACATATTTTAAAACTTTTTTGTGTGTATTCTCTTAAGTCATGCTGTGCAGGAATTTTTCTCAAGATTCTTAGTAAAAAAAACATGACGACTATGACAACTATTTTCTTGTGTACAACTTCTAAAGCCACATGCATTGTTTGCTTATATCTCCTCAAAGCCACGAATGTTTAACTAAATAACAACGTTTAGTTTATTATGTCTTACTTTACCGACTTTACTTTTTGCTTTGAGTTCTGCGTTAAGATCGTAAATATAGGGCGGGTAATTTAAAAGTTTAAATTTAAAAATGCAAGCAAACGAAAATGAAGCGAAATTTGGTCGAATTTACTTTTTTGTTGTGAATTTCTACTGTTCTAAATAGAAATGTAATATGATTTCATTCATATGCCTATCTCGGCTGGCCTCAAAGTACATCATTCGATCGGATTAATTATCGTGCCCTCTTTGAGTGTAAGTGGTTGTATCTAAGCAGTGGTATCAAAAATGTTGGCCTTCAAATGCTCAATTGTCTCTAGTTTGTTGGCTAAACACTTTTCTTTAACGTCACCCCACAGAAAATAGTCTAACAGTGTCCAATCGTAGCTTCTTGGCGTCCATTTGACATCAACATTTCGGCTAATTAAAGGGCCATCAAACATTTGACGCCATAAATCGATTATGGCATGAGATGCGTCATGTTGCGTCATCCTGTTGAAACCAAAGACGGTTCACATCAATACCATGAAGAGCGGGTTCAAAATAAGCGATTATAGTGGTGATAAGTCGCTCGCGTCAAATAGTCGCTCGTAATGGGTGCTTCTATAAGAACACGTGTGGGTTTTCTGAGTCCCAAATATTGCAATTTTGCTTATTAATGTACCCACCAAGATGAAAATGAGCTTCATCTGAACAGATAATTTTTTTTGGTAGAAATCGACATCATCGTGCAGTTTCTCGTGGGCTAAAGAATCATAACGTTACTCAATCTTAAATCGATTCATTACCTTCAGTGGAGATAATATATAGAATTTTGTGACAGAATAGAATGACATAGGTATTGCCAGATTCGAAATAATCGATGATTCAAATTTGAACCGATAGATGGCTTACCCGATATAAACAAAAAAATTCAAATGTATAAGAACGATTATTGTACTCACCAAAACTACAAAACAGCGTAATTCTAAAATAACAATCGCCCTTAATAAAGAATTGCGTTTAAATTTAAAATTTGAACAAATTTTTACCATAAAATGTGGATTTAGCTTCTATAACATTTTGTGTTAAACAAAATTATATTTTCGCTGACGATATCAAAAATACTGAGAGAGCGCAGTCAACAATAGTCCATATTGTACATTTTTTTTTCAAAGTTTGTTTTAATAACTGTAAACTGTAATAACAGTAAAGCAAAAGATTCATTTCTATCTCCATACAAAATACAACAGAAAATGGCAAACCCTCAGCCACATTCTTCGTAACATGACACGAGTCATAAAGTGGGGATGCTATGAAGAATGTTGGCATATCAACTCACGCAAATAATATTTTACGTGTTATTGTCAACAACGGAAATAATGTGTCTCCCCTGTCTTCTTAAAGACACAAAAAAAAATAAAAGAATTTAATGCAATTTACTGTTTGCATATGTGACAGCAACATACGATTACATTTTACTTATGCTGGCAGCAATGCTTTTGCTGTTCATGTCGCAGTATCAATTGCTAAATTCGTTAATTTTTTTGTGTTGGAACGTGTTGAGATATTTCATTTAAATTAGCAAAGTAAAGATTATCAGTCATCTAATAAAGAAAAGCTTTTCAAATAGTAAACGTTTTGCAGTAAGGAACGCGTATTAGAGTCACAGTCTTCAAGCGCTGCTAGCACAATTGTTTACATTTCAAAATATTTGACTTGTTTGTAATGTTCTGCGTAAAACAATGATTGATTAGCTACACCCCGATGACCATTCACAAATCCTACGGCTAAACATAAATAAAAATCTAAAGGGGTCAACTTTATCCAAGAATACCCAGAGGAGGCTAATGATAAACAGTGATAGAGAATTTTCGAATATCATTATAAGAGCTCTTGATAAAGTCGTTATCTCTGTTGGCTCATAACAAGCAGGTTTTTTGAATTCCTTGAGGACAAAATATCGCCCAATAATTTTGATAATAAAAATAGTTTTGCAAGAATTGCTAAGAAAGTGTTGCATCACATCAAAGATGATTTTACATACCTACATACATACATTACATCCGTTCAGGCAGAATTACGACCTAGCTCCTCACATCACCTATGCTGTGTGTGTTAATTTTATACATGAGTGGTGCGAGCTACTATGCTATGGAAATTTTTTCGTGGGAATTTTATTTACGTAGAAAGATTTTTTCATATATCGCTTTTCTAGGAATGTCTGACCTGGGGTTTGAACTAAGGCCTCACGTCTAATAAGCGAACACACTACTCACTAGACTAGGACGATTATCTTGGATTCATCAGAATGACGAAAATGGCTGTCACGTGCCCAATGAAAGTTCAATAAAATGCAAATGTCTTCCTCACTACTTGCTAAGTGGCCAGGCGTTGTTGAGAAAAAGTACGCTTTTTCTAAATTACTTGGTAGACGACGACGCTTGAGACAAGAAATGATTAATTAGCTAGATTGTAGATCGCAACAATCTTGTTCAAAAAAGATGAGTTTGTTTGCATTTCAATAGGTTTTCATTGAAGATAGTTCGTCCAATTTTTTTTAATTGAATGAATTCATGAGGTATCTAAACATTAAGCTGCTTTGATAAGGCCGAGGTTTGTTCATGTTTTCTCACATTGACTCATCAACCAAAGCGTAGCTCATTATTAGCATCGAAATTACACAACGGAATCGAGAGAACTGCATTACAAAGACTATTTCTTCGGATATTTAAATCACTTCCTATTTTATTAGAGGAGCTAGGGATTGGAGGTCAATTGTTTGTGAAGTTGCTGAAGTCTCGTAGGTAGTTGTTGGCTTATTAAATGCAAGGCAGTGGTTGAAATTCCAGCTCAAAATGAAATATAAAAAAAATATTTCTTCGGCGACTTTCTCTCAGCAGTCTTCTGGCAAAAGCTCTAAGAGTAAATAAAATTGATATAAACAATTTCTCAAATAATTTGAAGGTCCCGCCACTCATGGAGTGGCGTAAGAAACTAAGTAGTAATCCTGATTAAAGGGTTGTAATGATTATTTAAATACGCAAGTAAGTATTTGCAGCAGAAATTTAATCTGTAATATTGCCTGCCAAGTTTGTATTCATTTAAAGCAATCCAATTACTATTATATGACTATTATCTGACATATATATCTTTGGTGCGCCCTATTCTTGAGTATGGATCCATTATATGGGATCCACATTATCTCATTTAATTGAACTTAATTGAATCTGTACAGAAGCGCTTTCTGTTATTTTGTTTGAGAGGACTTGGATGGAAATCGTTTGTTCTCCCTTCGTATGAAAGTAGACTCGCTCTTATAAAGCTACCTACACTGAAAAGTTGAAGAATAATGCTAAGTGTCTCTTTTCTTCTGGGTTAAATACGTGGAGATGTCTATTCTGATTATGTACAATTAATTTTAAAGTTCCAATTAGACCTTCTCGTAATTTTAATTTATTAAATTTACAATTTCACCGCTCAGTCTATGCCAACAACGACTCTTTTCGTCAAGTTTGTGTTAAGTTTAATAACCTTAATCATTTAATTGATCTTTCTGAAAGCAATTATTCTTTAAAGAGAAAAATTATATTGTACTTAAATCATAAAATATTAATCGTAATATATATTATAAATCTTTCTGTAAGTCTGTTTTTTCTTTTGTTTGTTTGTTTGTTAGCCAATCACGCCTGAACGTCTGGAACGATTTTCTTGAAATTTGGAATATAGATCGAGCTTTTGTCGGTGCAGGTTATTTTTCAAAATTTATATTTTCAAAATTTTGACCAAAAGATTAGAAAAAATGGGACAAAGGGTGAAAAATTCACGAGAAGGTTTTAAAGTTTTGAATTTCAATATAAAACAATTCAAAATCACATTTAAAAATATTTTTTACAATTCTAAATTGATTTTTATAAAAAATTGCCAAACTACATAACCCGCGCAACGCCGGGTACAATCTGCTAATTATATATATTATTTGTAAATTTAAATTTAGTCTGTAAGGAACTACTATCCATAGACATAAATAAATAAATAAATAAATAAAAATAGAAATCAACAATAAAAAAGCGATAAATGCATTAATTTAGAACACCAACCAAAATTGTGCACCAATATTGTGATATCTAAGACATATTTTTGCGTTTTGCTATGCTTTGTATGCCTCCGCCACACAACCACTTGCCATGCTCTTTAATGTTGAGTTCTATAACCTTCTTAAGTCTGCTTTACTGTGTATGGAAGACCATAAATTAGAAAATTTATTGCATAAGTTCACATAATTTACCCACATTATTATGGCGATAACTTTTCCGGAGTTTAAAAAGAGTACGGGAGTTAAAGAGCTGCATTTTTATGTTCCTTTCTATACGAAAGTCATGAAAGTGAATTAACATTTTTTTTATCAAGTTGCACCGGTTAAGCTACGGGAGCATTTGACGTTTTAATATTGAGCAGAGTTTTTTATGATATAGAAGTTATTAATTCTACGACAAAACGTCTTCACTTGATGGCAAAGACTTTTCAAATGATTTTTTCATGGTTATTGGTAACAATTTGATCTTCTGCTAGAATACTTGTTGGACGGTTGGATGGTTGCAGTGTCAAAGCTGTGGTTTGGACAGCCGCTTTTGTTTAATGAGCCAACACACTACCTACTAGATTACGGTGACACTTGGACACGTGAACTAAAAAACCCTTGTTCGTTGTCTTTATTTTTAATTAAAGGAAAATTGTCTCAAAATACAAAATCTGTACAAAATTTATACATATAAAATCCTTACCTATTGCCTATTCCTTCAACATATTGTTTTTACTTTGCTACACTACCATACATATTTAGGTTAAGTTGACTGTTTGCCTACTTAACATGTACCAAGGTATGATTTAACGGTAAAGTCTATACCCAAAGGATAACTTGACTTAGTTTAGTAGTTAAACTTAAAGAAAATTCATTCGAAATGAGAGAGAAAGGGACACATTAAATGTCAACACACACAGAAAAGTTTTCACCTCTGCTTATAAACTAATATGAATTTTAATACCTGAGTAAACATCTCTTAGAAAATAAACAATATGTCTGTACGAGTGTGATGTGTGTGTACATAACTTAAATGGTCAGATTCACAGTCACGGTGCCTACATAATGTCATGTTTCTTCCCCCTGCCAATAAGTGTGTCACTGAAAATAAAGTCTTTAGACACACTTAAGATTAAAGAAGTTGGAAGAAACATCTCTTCCTCAAACTTTACCTGAATGTTGTGATTTCAAAAGTCAAATTTGATTTAAAAAGTTACAGACAGATGCTCATTTCATTAGATTCATGGGCTATATCCTCACTTAAATAAGTGTTTTTGTTTTATGTTACGTTGGCTTCACGTTAATTATGTATATCGATGGGTCTCAATTCCAGACATATTTATTGCTACATATGCCACAATAACATATTTTATATCACATTATATATATATATATATATATATATATATATATATATCCTTTTTTAAGGATACGAAATTTGTTAAAAAATTATTTTTAAAATCTTTTTTTCCTTCAATATACGTTAATTTATTTATGACTTCATGTAATCTTCTTGTATTTAATGGAATTATTTTATGATTAACTTCTATCACTTCGGTTGTGATAAAGCAAAAGAAAGTGTTATTGACTCAAATTTTGTAAAGGTTGTAAATGTATCAGGAAATGAACATGATGTCGTTATTAATAAAAAAAATTTAACACAGTCATACGTAAACTATTACGATATAGGCCTACTAAATGGGTTTTTCCTAAACCATTACAATTTGTCTCCTAACTTACGATATTTGACACCCAATAACAGCCATCTTGTTGAAGCTGCATCAGCCGAATTAGTTGTCACTCACTCATTCCAATTTGTCTAATCAGCATGAGAAACGATAGACAACAAATTGTGTTCGCTACATGGTTGCTTCAGAAACAACTGACTCCAATTTACATTGAAAAGTCATCTTCTGCGATGAGAGGGTAAGTGAACGAACAAAATTTAAGGCGATACCAATCCACATGTTGGAATTACAACTTTCCAATACATTTCAAAAAGTCACTGAGTTTTGTGGATTTTAGGGTAGCAGCGTTAACGGTCAATATTTCTTTGAGAACGACGTTGGCCAGACCATCAATACCTATGCCGAGCACTACATATCGATGATTCCCAGCAACATGTGTCGTTGGCTATCTTCCACACAGCTCATGTCACATTGGATATTGTACACGAGAGATTTAATGACTTCGATGGTATTAGCCACCGAGATCATGCGATTATACATTTAGGGTGTTTTAACGATATTATATTCCGCACATATGGGCACTGATTGGTCATTCAAAAGAATAAAAAATTTACAAGATCTCTCCCATACACGTTGTTTTACTTAAATTCGAAGATGAGAAGAACCCGATATATTCACATAATACATACATGTATTCCTTAAAGCCAGGATTACGACTTAGCTTACCAAACCACTTATGTTGCGAGTGTTAATTTTACACATGAGTAGCGGGGCCTACAGTTTTTAGTCAATTCCGGACAATAGATTTTTGAGAATCTTTTCATGGACATTTATTTTTTACTCTTAGAGTAATATTTTTTCATATTTCATTTTGTTGAAGATGTCTGACCTGAGGTATGGACCGTGGCCTCATGTCTAATAAGGCAATACACCACCTACGGCGACTATAGCAAACCACAGAGGTCCTCAAATCCAACATAACCCATGCTGTTGGTCAAATTAAGCTTGATTTATGAAAAATTTATCATTCTTGATATGTTTTACCAAAATAAGTCGTGGAGAATACTTTAACGTTATTATATTCCGTACATATGGGCACTAATAGGTCATTCAAAAGAATATAAAATGCCTAGGATATCTCACACACACGTTGTTTTATTAAATTTTAACAAGGGAAGCGTTTAATAAAGGGCCCTGATATATTACCCCACCGTATAAAAAGAAAGTACATAAACTTGCTGCCATGATCTAATAGAAGTTATGCTGTTTTAATGCAGTTCAATAGGGCTGCAATAAGTACTCAAAATTAAATTCTTTACTCAGTATTACAAAGTGGTTAGCAATATTGACTTTTTGGATAACTTTTCCATATTTCAAGGCGTTTTGATCATATGACTTAAAAAATTCTGTGATTTATTAAACGCTTGAGTTAAAAGTGTAGTGGGATCAAATCACATGACATTGGAAACCAATAGACTGCTTCAAAGCATAGATTAATTGCTCACCTAACTTTATAGAATCATGACCTGTGTGGCATGTGACACCGTCTTGTAAAAACCACATGGCAAACATGCTCAGTTCTTTAGTTTTGGGCAAGAAATACCAGTAACAATAGCATGGTTCTTTGATCCAGTCACTGTTTTTGAAACGCTTCGTTCGAGTGATGCTGACGGTTGTTCACAAGCCACATCAAACAGTGGAACTTCCAGAATACATTGACAATTCCCCAGACAACGTAATTTTTAAAAATAAAATACGCTGTTATGCATGGGTTGTTCGTTTTGTTAAAAAAAATTTATTACAAAGACCCTTTCCTGCGATCTTAAGTATATATTTAGTACACGTTTCTGCTGTTGCCGAAATGAGGTGAACGTGACCTTGAAGCCTTTTAATAAAATTTGATTTTCCAATACACACTTTGAATATTTTCGTACCTCCATTACATCTTTATAGGTTGACAAATACTAAAGAACTGCTTGTGTTGAGATATTACCTTCATTTATTGGTATTTATTTCGGCTGTAAATAAAATTTCAAAAGTCCCCAAAAGTAAGCCGCTCTGTAGTGAGTGAGGAAATGGGTGAGTGTATCCTATAAATGCAAATTTATGCGATACATTTTAAAATGTGTAACCCTTTTATGAGCCTCTTCCCTTTTCTTTTTCTTTTTTTGGTTGACATTCCTTTCATGAAGTTTTATGTTTTCTTAGAATATTTGTTTGATTTTTTTATTATTGGCAACTTGTCATGCATTTTTAATGAGAAAACATTAAGCAAAAACGAGCAGAAAATATGGAAGAGTGGTAATAAAAGATGGAGTAAAAAAATATTTGGTTGTTTATCAGCAAAATTTTGTCATTCGATTCACGACTGTCTGGACTTTTAATAGGTAACGAACGGTAATAAAATAAGTTTACGATCTCATAAAAATGAAAACAAATACCAGAGCAAATTTGTGTAAGTGGTACGATAATAAATAACGCTTTTTTTGCCCTAAATATGAAATTCAAAATAGCTGGAAACATACCTCATAAATTAGAAACTCTTTTTATAATCTCTTGTAATTAAAAAATGGAAAATTTGTGTGTAAAAAACAAAAGCAAAAGAAATAAAAAATTTTGAAGTGAAATCGATCCAATGATAGCATACGAAATAAGTTAAAGAATTGTCTTTCTTACTTTGTCTGAATTACTTTAATCACTGGGTGTCCTGGTAGTCTAGTGGGTAGTATGCTACCAGAGAGTCTGGTCTGTGACACTACACCGAGCATATGGTTAGAGTTAATCAGCTCGTATATAATTAGAATATAATTTGTAATTGTATTGTAATTAATAAATAAATAAATAAATAAATAAATAAATGAATAAATAAATAAATAAATAAATAAATAAATAAATAAATAAATAAATAAATAAATAAATAAATAAATAAATAAATAAATAAATAAATAAATAAATAAATAAATAAATAAATATTTAATACCTATCCCAAGTTCAAGTCCAGCCTATGAGGAAATCTATCGACCAGAGCCACAAATCGTATCATACAACCCTTCAGTCTGGGTGACGACCTTGCTTCTTACATCCCTTATGTTATGTGTGTTAATTTTTATACTTGAGTGCTGGGACCTACATTTTAAAGTCGACTCCAAAAGATAGAGTTTTGAGAACTTTCTCAATCTTTCAGAGTTTTTGCTAGAAATCTACTGAAAGGAAGTCGCCGAAGAAATATTTTTCGTATCACCACGGAATAAGAGGTATATTAGACTGATACTCATTTAACGCGCCTTTATCCGACAGGATGCTTAAAGCATCACACGCAACGAATTACATCAACTTGATATAAGATCGACTTTCTTAGCCAAAGGCATAGATTGCGTAGATGTTCGTGGGGACTTGTGGCGATATGCTTGACTTTAAACATAGAGAAAGGACGATTCTGGGCTCTTACACAGAAGAACCAGCAACCTTACTATGCCGCGGGATAGCGTACCACAAAACGTTCGTACGTGCGATTTGGCAATATATTGTGAAAATTTGGTAAACTTGTTTTATAGGGATTAAAAATTCTCTACTGAAAGTTAAATGATAATTAGGGCAATAACATCCAGTAATATGGAAACTAAGAATGTAGAAAGGCTTTTAACAATTACTGCAGCCATGAAACGTTATGCATTATGTGGTTACATTATCATCAGAGAGTTATCGCCAATGAAAAAGCAAATATTCTGGCTAATAAAAGCATTATATATCACATACTTGGATAACCCTTTTAATGCTTTGAAGATCAAACTTAGACAAAGTGGCGGCCACATCGTTTTAACTATTGTAAAACATGGACACAGTGTAACAATTACAAAGTTACACAAAGGCGATCTCGGTAAGGGGAAAAGTAGTACTTTAAGATTTAATAAGGCCGGCTGAGAGTAAGCTAATGAGCGCACTCACTAGACACTGCGTCTTAGCTGAACAACTGCACCTTACATAATGAATGCAAGGTATGCCTGTCCTGAAGACATCAAAGCAATAGATTCAATATTTTAGGGAAAACGCTATACAAGAAATGACGCGTTTCAGAGCAGTTGACTAGGGGAAGATAAGGAAGTTTGGACAATGCAAGACACAAATCAGCATACAGCTAAGACATTAGTGGGTTTTTTGTTTGTTGTATCATTAGGGGTATCAACCTTAACTTCTACAAAAAGTAGAAAGAAAGTAGTAATGAAGGGCTTTATGCCTACCAGCATACAGTTAAGTCTTCAATAATGCCTTAAAGGTTGATGCCTTAATGATTGATGTCTTAATGATTAATGCCTTAATGATTGATGCCTTAACTGTACGCTGGTAGGCATAAGGCCCTTCTTAGGTCTCTCTCCTTCAGCCTGCCTACATTCACATTAAAATTAAAAGTTTTTTAAGTACCTATTTTTCTTTAAAAAGTTTTGTTCTCAAAGAATTTAATGAAATATTCAAGAAAATATAGAAGCCGCTGGTGGGTAGTGTGTAGGCTTATTAGAAGTGAGGCCACGGTTCAAACACCCAGTCAGGCATCTTCAAAAAAAAGCGAAATATGAAATCTCAGCAGAGTTTGGTAAAAACTCTGAGCGTATATAAATTTATTATGAGAAGTTTTTCAAAAAATCTCTCGTTTGGAGCCGACTTCAAGCTGTAGCTTCCGCCACTCATGTATGAAAAGAACAAACACAACATAAGTAGTGTGGGGAGCTAGAACCTAATCATAACTGAAGTCTTGTAATGACCAATTACGTATGTATGTATATATCCAAACAAATCTATTTCATTATGTTTTATTTTATAAATTGCAACTCAATGCGAACTTTTATTGTTTTAAATGATTTAATTAAAATTGTTGCTGATTTCATGCTGGGTTCATTTAAAACCCAATAATTAAATATTCTTTAAGAAATTTTATTTCATTGTTTTATTTGAATATCTTCTCTTCTCCATAAAATGGTAGAGTTATTAAATTTGAAAAATAAAACTTTTTAATTGAAATTCTAAAATGTTTTAATCATTATTTCTTTTTAAGTATATTTTTTAAGATACTTTCTATATCTGATTTGTTGCTAAACTCTTTTATTTTTATTAAAATTGATAACCCATGCAAAATTTATTCCTTGCCTCTGATACTTATGTATGATTACAACATTTTATGGGCTTTTCTTTCCATGATGTAATGCATGTTTTCATTTCTAAATCGATTACTATTGTAAACATTTTTGCAAAATTTCAAATAATTTTTATTTCATTTTCATTTAGAAACAAAATATTTTCATTGTTTACATTTATGGCAGTAAATATTGCATATCTATTGTATCTACTAGATACTGGTGGTGCGGTATCTAAGCTTGTTGTTAGTAATCTAGTCCAACAGAAACTCAATGTAAACAGATTTATGTAGCCATTATAGCCGTTATCATGAGAATCCCTGCAACAACATACACACAAACTTAAACTGAGAAAAGTTAAGTTTGATTTTATGTAGGGTTTTCCAACAGGGATTTCCGGTTACTTTGACAGTTGAGAACGACTTCTTGCGATCTGAATTGGATGATCAGGACACCCTCGAAGTCGCTGTTGTTTTAAATTTGCTTTTATATTTTTTTGTTTTGGTTTGCTTTGCATTTGCTTTTATTGTGTTCTTTTGTTTTGTCCTTCTTTGTATTTGCTTTTGTTTGGTTTTGCTTTCCATTTGGTCTTGGATTCTTTTGCTTTGCATTTGCTTTTGATTTGTTTCGTTTCGTTTTAAATTTTGTTTTGTTTTGCTTTGCTTTGCTTTGCATTTGCTTCTGCTTTTTATTTGTTTTTATTTTGTTTTGTAGGCAGTGTGGTGGCTTATTAGACGTGAGGCCATGGTTCCAATCCCAGATCAGACATCTCCAACAAAACGAAATATGAAAAAATATTTCATTGGCAATTGCCTCTCAACAGATTTCTGACAAAAACTCTGAGAGTAAATGAAGAAAATTGTCATGAAAAAATTTCTCAAAAATTTGTCGTTCAGAGTCGATTTTAAAATGCAAGTCCCGCCACTCATGTATAAAATTAGCACACACAGCACAAGTAGCGTAAGAAGCTAGATTGTAATCCTGACTGAAGGGTTGTAATGAGCAATTATGTATGTATGTATATATGTATGTGATCAGGACACAGGAAAGCGTCACGGTGGCCACACAGCTCATGGCATATTTAATGCTCTGAACGAGTGATTTTAGAACATTGTTATTGTAGGTGGAAACGATATAAACTGGCCCCCAACCTCGTTAGAGTTTTTCTTAAGCGATGAAATCACAAACCATAGTAATACTCACGGCCAACATAAATCAATCCCCGGGACAAATTCATCCTGATGTGCCACAGTCAAAAGAAATTTGCCTTTTTGTATGCTCCACCCATATAGAAGCTATTTTATATGCCACACAATAGGTATTTCCAACGAATATAAAGTTTCGAAGATATTTTACACACACTTTGATTTTTTTTTAATATAAAGATTGGAAGCGCTTAAAACAAGATTCCATAGAAAATTTATTAGAAAAATAAATATTGTTTTGTTGTATATCGTTTTCTATTTGATACACATCTTTTTTAGGCATATTCATGTAAAAATCCTTTGGAATGATTTGAAATTGTCTTTATTTCTTCAATTTGCTTTCTTTCATGCCTAATTTTTAAAGTTCCTGGATCATTTTCCATTTAATCTAGCCAATAATCTCTCAGTTTTTCTTTAAAGATTTATAATTTAGCTGCTTTTGAAATAAGAAAATAAAAATTGTCTCCGGTTTCATTTTGGCTTTATTGGTTTTTTGAAGAGCCTTTCCTTTTTATCTCCCCCGCTTTTGTCATCAAGTTTCAAGCACTTGTAAAAACATAGAATAAATATTATTCTAGCATCTTTTGTATCTCTTTTTATATTCTATTTCTTTAGGATAAAGAAGGTCAAAATGGCAATAACAACGTAATCGTCGTTTTTAAGAGAATTTTGTTGCCAATGCTTTACGAGACACAGTAGAAAGTAAATATTTCAAAACAGCAAAACAAAACAAAATTTTATTGAGCTTTTCCTTATTAGCAACAGCCTTCAAAAAAAAAAAAATTTTTAAAATAGCGAAAAAAATGAAACCGTCTACGGGTAATTTTCAGGAAGGCAAAAAGTCTTGTAAATATTTATCACAATGTGTACTTTAAACACAGTAAATAACAACCAAGTCCTTATGAAATGAAATGTTTTGTTTCTAGATTGTACAACGCATAAACCCGTATAACATCTAAGCGAACATAACCTTAAAGCCAACATAAAACGTTGCCACGATGGCGTAATAGCTGGTGTCCTAAACTTCAAGTGCCGAGGCCGTGGCTTGAATTGCTACCAAAACACTGGATGTTTTATGATTGTCTGATTGTTCACAATAATTAATCATGATTAACCGCAATGGAAAAAGAAACTGAGAATTATAAGGCAATACGATGCGAAAAGAAGTGACGAAGTTTTTACGCCGGCCTCCTACTTTTTTCTTTCTCTTCCTTCAGTTCTCTTCTATCTTTCTGTCCTTCGAACACAATGTACTGCCTGAGTAGGAGTATCTCCTCCAAAAATCATGCCATCGGTCAAATTCTGTCTGATGGGCAGAGTCTGATGGAAAATTCGACATTGGGCAGGATTTGACGCCAGGTTATGTCACCCTCGTGACAATGAGCAGTCAGATAAAATTGCGGTTGGTTTACGCGGCGCTTGTTGATACCAGAAATTTTTCTGTGGAGTTGTAAAGGGGTCTGGAAGGATATATTCGTCGAAAGGCACGTTGAGAAGAGGCGGTAACACAAATGTGTTTAAAACAATCTAAGCTTTTATGCACCAGTTTTTATGGAAAATGACTTGAATTAGGCATCAGACTATCGACAAGTAGCCTGAAGATATGAAACGGAAATTTACCGCACGCCATACACTTAAACAAGAGTGTTATGTGTTTTTCAAGAGCTGAAGGTAATCAACATAATTAAGAATTTAAAATTACACTTAACCCTCCAAGGGTTTTTAAGGGCTTTTTTCAAAGGGTGTCCTTACTTAATTTCGCTTTTGATTTTCTTTCTTTTATTTTCTGTTTTAAACACTCAGTATATCTGCAAAACTGCTCTGTTTTTCTGTTTAAACGTTATCTCCTCCTCTTTTTTGAATTTTGCAAAATGTCCTTTTTTCAGCCATTTCACCATCAGAAATCATATGAAATATGCAGCATAAAAAAAAAACTAAAATGAATCCAGTGGCAGAAATGTAAATGGAGAGCAGCTTGCAATGTTATGTGCAGAAGATTACTTTATGTCGCCAGCAGGTAAAAGTCAAAAGTGGCAAAAAGCAAAATGTACACGCTTGAGTCAACAACAAACGTCATTTGCATTTTAAAGTAGCCGGAATGGAATTAAAAAAATAAGAATCTTTTCTCGCACAACAATTGTGTATAAAGTTCATATTTTAATGCATTTAATGTAGGACTGAAGAAGAATATTAAACAAAAACATTTTACGCTCCGAATACAGATCACGATTAAGAATCTTATAATGGAACAGGAAGACTCTGGAAATTTATTTCAAATTATTCTAATGCTTCATAGTATGTTTTGTGTAACTATTAAACTATTTTCTATAAATACAGCAGAATTTTAACAATTTTAAATTTTGAATCACTACCGACTTCAGTATGAGTAACTACTTTCTCTCCGCAATTTCCAATTTTCAATTTCATTGTTTTTTTTTTCTTTTTCTTATTTTAATAAACAGCAATGGATGTCCATCGTTCTTTCCACATGCTCTCTCCCACATTTATTACATGTAACAGTATTGAATAATATTTAAATTAAAAGGAAGAAATATGTAAAACATATAATAAAATATAATATTATATCGGGTCCTTCGTTAAGCATTTCCTATCTTTAAATTTAAATAAAACAAACATAGATAATTTTGTATTCAACAATGTCATTATGTATGGACAATTTCGCTTACTACCAACTAGGCCATCGGGAAACCCATGAACAATGGGATGTGCACAATACCAGTGCAAAAGAATGATTTGTTACTGACTAAACCTTCATAACGTTACACGGAAATTAATAAAATGCGATTGCTTTTGGCAAAATAATGGTAAAATATTTTAAAAGTTACTAATATTTGTTTTAGCCAAATGTCGCTAAAAGTAGGTCTTTGAAACCTTTGAAACTATGCTGCATAAGACATGTCAATTTTCAAACTTTTTATTAGGAAAACTTTCAAATATACTTGAAATTGAAGTAGTTTCGTTAGCGATGGTGAATAATATTGAAAAATATTTATTAAAGAACCTACCCCGATAAAAATTTACGAACTTTTTTTAAAATTTTTCCAAATAAACAGAAAAGTTTCTTTAGCCACAGTGAAATTGCACACAACAGTTACGTAACGTATGATGAATACTGACAGTATTGTTGCCTTAATAAATATTCCTCATACGCCACATATGTTTTCAATTCATTATAAATATGAACCCTTAAAAGTATGCAACATATATTTTTTAAATACTTTACCATTAAAGTTAACATGTAGTAGGTAACGAAAAAGAAGACGCATTTACTTGAGTTCTTTTCACTTTAATTTTTTACAATAAAAAAAATTAAATAAAAAATTAAAGAAATTAATTATTTTTTTTTTTTGAAAAAAACATTAAAGTCTAAGATGGGAACAATTTAAGGCAATAATAAGCATTTATGTGGGGGTAAATCACTCATTACTTGAATATGATAAACAATTTGAAATCACAAGAAACTTGGTAGCAAACAAAATAAAATTCCAATAAAAGTTGTTTACTACTATTTGTTGCACTGAGATCGGTTTGAAAGAGGTGTTAGGATCTCTATTCCTTGAGCAACAAAGCAAATGTTTAATAAATAACTTGAATAAATTCATTCAACATTGGACATATAACTACTAAATAAAATATTTAGATTGTGAGAAAAAATAATTTTAAATTTTTATGGTTTTGCTTCATAATTAAATGTATGTAAATATGTACATATATTATGTAGCCTATCGATACCAAAATATGGAGTAGTCCAGTTAGTAAACTATATCTTGTCCGTCATCTCATACCCATATGTTCATGTTCTGTCAACATATTAAATAAATTTTCTAACTAATTATGTTGTTAAGGCCATTGTGTAGATACTATGTATATATGTATACTATATTGTATATGTATACTATATTGTATGATACATGAAAAAATATTTCTTCGGCGACCTCCTCTCAGCAGATTTCTCGTAAAAACTCTGTGAGTAAATAAATTTGCAATGAAAAAGTTTCTCAAAAATCTGTCGTTCGCAGTCGACATTAAACTCTTGGTCCCGCCACTCACGTATAAAATTAACATACACAACATAAGTGGTGTGAGACACTAGATCGTAATTCTGACTGAAGGCTTGTTATGATCAATTTGTATGTATGTATGTGCGGAACATAACATCGTTCAAATATCCGTTACGGCTTCTTTGGGTGGAAAACAGCTGAAATGTTCACTCTTCTATGACTTAAATCGGGTTGAATTTAGACGAACGCATGGGTTATGCTGCCTTAGGCGGCCACTGTAGTTTGTGGCATATTCGCATGTATCTTTGACTTAAGAAAACTGTACAAGACTAAGTGTAACAGGGACAAATCGCATGATATCGGTAGCCATGCGCTGCAATCGCTCCTGCAAATTATCTAATGTGATATTAACTGTGTGCCCTGTTGAAAACAACTCGTCGTTGGTGCCTATATTATGCAATTTAGGGAAAAAAAGTTGATTATCATCGAAGCATAGTGCTCGCCGTTGACAGTGATGGCCTAGTCAATGCTGTTCTCAGAGAAATACGGATTGACGATGCCGGCATTCCAAAATCCACACTAAACAGATGCATTAGACAATCTTGGATGTCATGTGGACCGGTTCCGTTTCATATACGACAATTTTGTTTCTAGACGTAGCCATTCATCTGGAAATAGAACTCATAGCTTAATATGTTTTTTTTGATAAATATTATGATCAAACAGAACACTCCTTACAATAAAACTATTTGCACATATTTTTGAACGCTATTATAACCGTCCATTTGAAAGTTGTAGCTTCAACATGGTGGCTATTACATACATACATAATTAGTCTTTTCAACCCGTCAGTCAGGATTATCACCTTGTTTCTCACAACACTTATGTTGAGTGTTTTAATTTTATACGTGAGTGGCGGAACCTGCAGTTTAAAAGTCGACTCCAAAGGACAGATTTTTGAGAAGCTCTTCTGGCAATTTTAAATACTCTCAGACTGAGAGAAAGTCAGGGAAGAAATATTTCCACACATTTCGTTTTTTTCAGGTCTAATAAGCCAATGCACTACCTAGTAGACTACGGCAACATTACAAGGTGGCCATTATCAAATGTCAAATTTTGGAAATCCCTTATGGAAGAGCCGATGTAATTAATACATTGCATTAAATAATTTTAAAATTATTATAATAACAGGTAATTTGATGAGTATAAATTATGATCTCATAAATTATTCAAAACCGTTGTAGTGATTTATTTATTTATTAATTTTTTTTAAAGATTGTTATTTACATTAACTATTGAATGAGTTATAAGCTGAAAAAAAAATTTAAAAATGTTGTTGATATATAACAATATATCATAAGTATTACTTTAGTTTTCAATTGATTTTGAACTGCATATTAAAATTTTTTTTAAATTAAATTCAATGTTAAAGTGTTCGTGATTATTAATTAAAAATTCTAAAAAATTTGAATATAATCAGTGATGATCCATTCCTTGAATGTATTTCAAAACAAATCTTAATAAGTATTTGTTACATGAAACACATCATATCAATACACTTCACGCCTGTGTTAATACTGGAGTTTATCGAGAAATTCCATTTTTTTTTCTTTCACTTCACTCTTCATTTTTAATGTCTTGTCAATCTGTATAAGGCTATTAAAAACAAGTCATGTAAACCATTTATTACTTTATTTATTACCTTTTCTTATTTCATTTCACTTAGTTTCCAGAGAATTGAACTTTAGGATCGAATGTAATGTGTGAACCACGTTAAATATTTTTTTCCATCATTTTTAAAAGTGTAGTTTATCTCTCTGACAACAGCCGTTATTCTTACAATTGGTTTCTACGTCATTAACTGTAATGTAACATTTATTGAGTCATTTTTTAAAAGCGAATGCTTTTTTATAGCCAGTGTTTAAGGGCTTATGTTTTTATAAATACACCATTATGGGGTGTCTTCATATCAGTTACTCTAAACGCCGAAGACACCTAGAAAATTGAGTTATATTAGTAGAGTAAAGTCGTTTGGTGCTTTGTAGTATTAAAAGTAAAATTTCCGAAATAAAAGAAAAATGATTATAAAATTTAGGCCTAAGGTCCCACATCGGTTCAAGGTTTATACACAAAAACTCCTTAGGAATGTACAGGTGGCTGTCTACTCCAAGAGATTGGGTAGACAAATTTGGTCACAGTTTTACATTTTTCTCAGTCTCTCAACTGTTCGAAGCTTCTTACAAAGCGACTTAGATTGCCACTATCTTCTACAGACAGTTCTTTTACAGCATTCTTCCGTAAAATTTTGCCAGAGTGCCTAAAAGCAAAGCTCAATAATGAGTCCAACAACCATACTAAGCGGCCTGCTTTGGAACTGCCTTTCAGTGCACGTGAAGCCACAACTGCATTGTTAATAATAAGTCCACAGGTAGCTAAACGAGTTCATAAAGTGGAAAATTGAGAGAAAATTGGAATACATTATTCTCACAGCCGCCTGGATATCTTAAAATTTGGTTATATCTCTTCTGAAGGTATTCACGCACATACACAATTGCTCTTTACAAAGCTTTACTCTGGATTACGAGCTAGCTTCTCACACCACTTATGTTGTGTGTGGTTATGGTATACATCAGTGGTGGGATCAGCAGTTTAAAGTCGACTCTGAATGACTGATTTTTTGAGAAACTTTTTCAGGGAAATTTTTTATTTATTCTCATAGTTTTTTCCAGAAATCTGCTGAGGGGAAGTCGCCAGTGGAATATTTTTTCAGATTCAGGCTTTGAACCGCGGCCTCATGTCTAATAAGTCAACACACTACCCACTGGACTACAACGACTTCCGAAGGCATTCACGTCTTTAAAATTCTCAGCAAAGCTTCTGTTGCCAACAGTTTCATTTAAAAGACGTAGCAAGTATCCGGTAGCATTATAGATTAAGCTATGCCCACACAATCCAAAGAAATCCCTCAGTTTGATGGAAACAGCAATGAAAATCTGAATGGAATCGTTAACAATGTGCACTGCAGCACTTTTTTACACCTCTCTATTTAGAATGAAGGTCCTGAACTTAGAAATCAGATCGTGGTGTTATATAGTCAATGCTTTCCCATAGTCCCGAATTTGCCCAGGATCATCAAGTGGCCATTATTTGCTGAGAGTCACTTACTAATCTAGCCGCTAAGCCTTACAGCAAAGATCAAACGGAAAGAGGCATAAAATTATCCCCAACGACAACGTAGGTAGGCATTGCTGATAATGATGCAGGCAAATCTTTGTAAGTGGCTGCTTGTAGCTTCTAGTGAAGAGTACACATGCATACACATATAAGTGGTCATTACAATCCATCAGTAGATCTAGCTTCTCACAACATTTATGTTGTGTTATGTGTGTTCATTTTATACATGAGCTTAAAGTCGCATCCGAACGACAGATTTTTTGTATAACATTTGAAGTCAATTTTACTCTCAGAGTTTTTGCAAGAAATCTGTTGAGAGGAAGTAGGCAAAGAAATATTTTTGCATATCTCGTTTTGCTGGAGATCTCTGACCTGGGAGCTTGAATCGTGGTCCCACGACTAACAAGCCAACACAGTTTCTGCTAGACTACGGCAACTTCAAAAGAGTGAAGAGTGCCGGTTCTCCAGTATATATTTCAGGTAT
Source organism: Sarcophaga carnaria (assembly GCA_958299815.1). NCBI lineage: Eukaryota > Metazoa > Arthropoda > Insecta > Diptera > Sarcophagidae > Sarcophaga > Sarcophaga carnaria. The sequence goes on from OY283151.1 coordinate 32,686,902, forward strand.
ATATACGGGTGCTTTTCACATGGCTTTGGTTTTTCTTTATATGTGTTAGTGAATTTCGGTTGGAACTTAATATGCAACCGCCATTGATGGTGTCACTTCTTTAAAGTTCAAAGCAAACCACAGAAACAAGCGAAACAAGAAGTCTTTTCTGTTCTTGTATAATTTATCTGTTGCTTCACATTATTTTTTCTAAATTTTTTACTACCATTTGTGAATTGTTTTCTAATTCCAAAATTAATACTTATATGAGTATGTATTCCATTCTTTTTATGTAACATCATACATTTTTTAAATTTTATTCTCTTTTTTATATGAAAAGTACAGGGAAGGAAAAAAAGCGTTACACCGTATATCCTTTAATCGCTTTAATCTGCACTTAACTTATTTGCGAAATGAAATTCTAAACTCTATGACCACTAAAAGCTAAAATGGGTAATTGGCTGTAAAAAAGTTTATTTATTTTCAATTTAATAACTTTGTTTTAAAAATATTTATTTTGTGCTTTGGGCAACAAAGTTAAACTAACTAAAAGAATAGCACAGAAAATGAAATAATTTAAATAAATACAAACAAATCAAACAAAAACAACTCAAATAATAATAAAAATAATAGAGTGCTTAAATATTTCAATAACCTAAGGCTACTACAAAGCATAAAGTAGAATCAGGTAAAAAGAGGAAGGGAATGTTTTGTTAAAACAGGGAAGTAATTTTCAAGCAATTTAAATTCCACACCAACAAACTTTTTAAATATCCAAGAAAGAGAGATTTTTTATTACAATTGCAATTATAATGAGTCTGGAAAATCCTATTACTATAAACGCAACCCAGCAAACACAGCAATCTCCCAAAAAAAAAATTGAGTACAAGGGTGTATATGGAAATGATTATTTTAAAGACAATACGACCACAATCAAATTGTAGACGCAAAATTACTGTGTTTACTGCAAATACCAGCAAATTTCCGCTGCCGGTGCTCCTCTAAATATATTTTTGCTGTATAGAAAGGGGAATTTAATAAACGACCAGTATTCATAGCATGTAGTCACCGTAGTCTAGTAGGTAGTGTGTTGGCTTATTAGACGTAAAGCCAGGTTTCGAGCCCCAGGCCAGACATCAAAACAAAAATACAAAAAGTATTTTTTCGGCAACTTCCTCTCAGCAGATTTCTGGAAAAAACTCTGAGAGTAAATAAAAATTGCCATGAAAAGTTTCTCAAAAATCTGTCGATCGGAGTCGACTTTAAACTGTAAGTCCCGCCTTCATGTATAAAATTAACACACACAACATAAGTGGTGTGAGAAACTAGGTCGTAATCCTGACTGAAGGGTTGTAATGACCAATCATGTATGTATGTTCATAGCGGTTGACACAATTTGCAATCGCCATATAACGAAGCCGTAGTCCAGTAGGTAGTGTGATGGCTTAATAGACGTTAAGTACGGGTTCGTATCCCATGTCAGACATCAAAAAGGATATGAAAAAAATATTTCTTCGGCAACTTCCTCTCAGCAAATTTCTGGCAAAAACTCTGAGAATAAATAAAATTGCCATGAAAAAGTTTCTCAAAAATCTGTCGTTCGGAGTCGATGTTAAACTGTAGGTCCCGCCACTCACGTATAAAATTAACCCACACTACATGAGTGGTGTCATAAGCTAGGCTGTAATCCTGACTGAGGGGTTGTAATGGCCAATTATATATGTATGTATATAACGAAGCTTAATTCAACATATTATGGTTAGCTTTTTAACATTCATACATACATACATACATAATTCAGACAGGATTAAAACCTAGCTTTTCAAACTACTTATGTTGTGTGTATTAATTTTATACATGAGTGTAGACATAAGGCCTCTATTCAAACACCAGGTTAGACGTCAAAAGGAAAACATGCAAAAATATTTCTTCGGCGCCTTTTTCAGCAGATTTCTGGCAAGCACTCTAAGAGCAAATAAAATTGCCTTGAAAAGTTTTTGAAAAATCTGTCCGCCGAGATCGACCTTAACTCATATGTAAAATTAATACACACAACATAAGTGGTGCAAGAAGTTAGGTCGCAATTCTGACTGAAGAGTTGTAATGATCGAAAAGAATTTTTTAAATCACAACGAATTTGTTTTCATTTTAAATAATTTTTTATTAAATGATTGTGGAATAAACCTATCCCATCAATAACTGTTTAAAATAAATTTAATTATTTATGATTTTATATACATATATGTATGTATTTACATAAATTAGCAGCAACCTTTTGCCGGTAGAATTATACAATTTTATGTAAACGTTGTAAAAATATTTTTTAATGGATGTATTTACAGAATGTATTAAAATCATAAATATGTAATGTATGAAATAATTTATTTATTACATATATTTGTTGCTGTTGGCATTTACAATTTTAACATTAGAAACTGCCTTACACATATACACGCATCCAATGTTTAACTAAATACTTATCATGTTTAATTCGCAACAGAAAATAATTTCTCTTGCTGTCATTACATTATTTTCAATGAGTTTTTGTTTCTCATTTCAGCTTATATTTTTTGCTTTTATTCGTTTAATTCATTTATTTATTCATGATTAATTTGTTTTATTTGATTTCATTTAATTTAAAATATTTTTTTTTTAAACAATGCAAATTTGTCACTTCATTGTTTGTTTTCAACAACGGTGATAGAATGCGTACAAATTGCAATATTTTATTCATAAGCTCTTATACGTTTTTAAAATGCTTTTCGTTTTGTTAAAACAAATGTTTAAATTTTTGTTATTTTTTAATATTTTTTAGGTTTACATACGTAATTGTTTATTACAACGCTTCAGTCAGGATTACAAACTAGCTTCTCACATCACTTATGTGGTGTGTGTTGGCTTTATACATGAATTGCAAAACTACAGTTTAAAGTCGACTCCGAACGACAGATTTTAGATAGGCAATTTAATTTTGCTTTGCAAGTCTGCGAAGAAATATTTTTTTTGCGTTTCGTTTTGTTGGAGATTTCTGACCTAGGGTTTGAACCGCGGCCTCACGTCTAAGAAGTCAACACACTATCTACTGGGCTTTAAGATCACGGTATATGATAATTAGTGAAAAAAAAAACAAGCCATAAATCAGTCCATGCAGTTCTTTTAATCGTTTTAACCCATGGCATGCACAATAAATTTTGTTGTCTAGGAATTGGAAATTTATTTGAAAAATATTGACAAACCCTTCTACAGCCACAATGCAGCATTTATTGGAGAAACATAACATGTTTCTATTTAACTGTTGGATTATTTTCAAGAACATTTATTTTCTTCCAGAAGATTGCATTGCAAACTCTATGCCCCTGTAATAAATAATAAGCAAGAAGCATCATATTACAGGCATCAATAGCAACAACAGAAACATTTGTAAAGTACTGCACAGGGCAAGAGATATTGCCATAGAAAGTTACAGAGTTCAAATGAGTGTTTACGTTGCAGTGCAGTTAAATCCTTAACAATAAACAGTAAATGAAGTAAGAAAATATTGTCTTTCTTGTAAATTGTTTTTCTAGACGTCCTTCCTTTGGTTTCGATTGTAATTTATGTTCTTATTTTTTTTTTGCATGACAAGAAACTAAAGGATTGTAAATTATAAGGATTACAACTGCAGTACTTTTAATAGCATTTTTATTACTGTGTGTTCCTGCGCATACGAAATCAATTTTTAGTGAATTTTTATTTCTCTTCACATTTCTAGCGGGCTTTAACCTTGTGGATGTTGTTTCAGGTTATCATTTAAAATTGAACATAAATTATAAAACGAGACGTCTATCGAGATTATTTTTGTCCGTGAACATACAAAATTCAAGAATTTGTGACGTTACCAAACCACATGAGATCCAAAAACTTCCAATGCATAGCGAAAAACTTACTATTTGGTGTGGATTGTAGGTTAGCAGCTTTAAATGTTCATATTGTTACGTTTTTACACTTTAAAAATGTTTAAAATATGAGCTTGAAGATTGCAAATAAAATAAAAATAAATTTTTGTTTAGTTTTAATTAAAATTCTTTATTATTCGCACAATTCTGCGTGCCACTGTTCACAACTTTATGTAAACAACAACAATTGTTTTTTTGTTATTCCTCTGTTTATACTCTTTGCATAAACTATAATAATTGATAGACCATTAATCGACAGATCTTTTTAACGGAGATCTTCAAACCACGATTACTCTCTTCAAACATACCGCGTCTTCACACAAGACTAACTGAACTTTACTAACTCACTCGCCTGCTTTGCCTTGCCTTTTATATGGCAGATTATGAACGAATGTTCTTAAAGGCGAATGTTCAAGACTTCGCCTTCTCTAAATCTCTATAAATTTAAACAATGTTGTTTACACTTATTATTGTGTCCTTGTTTGTGTATTTTTGTTTACTTGTCTACCATTTTTTATACATGCTGCTGTTTGTTGTGTACGATAATTTGTAAACAGGTTTGTTTACTGCATTGTTTTGTTTGTGTAGCTTTTGTTTATAATTTCAATGTTAAGCGATGTAAAAGCAAATCACCAGTATCTAGATTTTTCATTTTCGTTACAATATTTCTTTGAGAATGATGTTGGCCATGCCATCTCTGTCAAAGGGAGAGCACTATAAGTAGAGGATAACAAATTTCCTTTCGCCTGAATTAGTTGATCTGAACACTAATGACATGTGTTTTCAACTGAACGGCTCTATAAGCCATACACCACGTTTGCCACGTTGGATATTCTTCACAAGCGATTTCAGTGTCTTATTTGGAGGAGATGTGAACTCACCACCAAGATCATATGAAATATTTAAAGCGTTTAATATGTGTCCTTTTGTTGTTTTCATTCTATTTTTAAGTTTCATAATTTAACTCCCTCACTGTTATGTATTCTAAGAAACATTCTCGTTTTCTGCCAAGTTGACATTTAACATTGAAATGAAGAAAAGTTAAATGAAAACAAAAAATTCAAAAAACTGTTTCTTGTCAAAGAATGAAAAAAGGATTAAAGAAATATGAAAGAAAGGCGAGAAACTTTTCTTCAAGTATTTTTTATTGCTGCTGTCTGTCCAAATCTTGACATATTTAAGTCATAAAAAAGCTATTTTAACTGGCATATGATATACAGCGTGTTAACGTTGTCAAAGTTGTTAGAACTTTTGATTAAATTTCAGTATAATTAGGACTGCTTAGGATACAACAGTCATATTTTCTATGTTCAATAAATCCTAGAAATGGTTTTGTGTTTAATTTGCGTTATATTGGATACAGTGTATACCATAATATAACAGTGGATGTAGCAATTGGATTGCCAATTGCTGACTTAATTTATTTTTATGGATACGTTAATCATCTTATCCTATCTACGCTTTTGCAGATGACGGCAAAAATTTGTCATTCATTTTATTTTAATGATAGACTTAAACGCTTTAGAGATTAATACGGTAAGGCTTCATGTAAATGATACATTTAGCTCCGACCCAAAAGCAATCTCCGAATGGGACGACCCAATGTTGTTTATTTAAACACAAGCCCAGCAATAATATAACGTCGGCTGTTGATATGGATAATGTAAATATTAGAGAGTTAGAAGCTCTTGATATTCTGGACATGAAAAATCAATGTGATGTTTGCTAAATCCCACACATTTTCAAGTGTCGCGATTTCTTACTACGGCGCAATACATACAACACACAACACTTTCTCTGATATCCATATTATTTACACCATTTATGTCTGCTTGAAAATGGAATACAACTCTCATGTAAGGACCAAAATCTTGAAGCCTATTTTGAGGTTTCACGACCGCGCACAGGAGTGTAATAAAAGTATAGTATCAAACTCCATTAATTCAGTAGAGCACCATCGCAACGTGTCTTGTGTTTCGCTATTTTTATCGTTTTTCAACAGAATTAAAAATATAAGGATATGCATACATAATTGGTCACAATAATCCTTCAGTCAGGATTACCGCTTAGCTTCTCACACCACTTAAGTTGTGTGTGTTAATTTTATACATGAGTGATGTAGATTCCAAACGACAGATTTTTGAGAAACTTTTCATGGTAATTTTTTATTTTTTCTCAGTCGCCAAAGAAATATTTTTTCATGTTTCGTTTTGTTGGAGATGTCTGATATCTTGGATCCGTGTCCTCACGTCTAACAAGCCAATACACTATCTATTAAACTACGGCAACTAAGGTAATAGGGGAACATGTTCCCGAAAATGGCATACTTTTACGTAATACACGTCTGCCACTTCGAGGACGTCAGTTAGTCAGGATTAGGAAGGACCTTCTCACACCACTTATATTTTGTGTGTTGATTTTATACGTGAGTGGCGGGATCTACAGTTTAAAGTCGACTCTGAAGGACAGATTTTTGAGAAACTTTTCATGGCAATTTTATTTATTGTCAAAGTTTTTGGCAGAAATTCTCTGAGAGAAGACGTCGTGCAAATCAGTTAGTTATTAATTGGCCAGTAAATCGCTTACAAAAAAAAAAAAAAAAAAACAAGTGTGCTTGTATCCAAGCATATTTAAAGACCACTGCTCGTATAAAATATTAATGTAGAGTGAATACATTTTTCTTATTTGTTTTATTTGTGTAGCAAAAGTAGTTTTCCATGTTCATTTAAAACCAGACCGCCTATGTTCATAAAAATGTTTACTTATTATGTCCAGAAGACAAAGAAAAAAAGAAAAATTAAAAGAAAAGAAACCAAAGAAGAGTAAACCACTTGCATGTTGTTTATATTCCATTCGTATATTTTCTTTATTATTTCATTAAATATTTTACCAGATAAACATTACAGAATGCATTAATGAAATACAAAATACAAACACATACAATATGTGTGTGTTTCTTATAAAACTTATTCTTATAAGCCATTAAGTATGAAAGTGTATATGAAGTCTTCTTCGTAAAACCATTATGACTGCATTGGCTGTTGTTCGCAAATGTGGATGTATTTATAAATACAAAAGTAAAATATACTTACATGACAGATCCTATATATACTTTTGTTTTTTTTTTTTTTTTGTTTATCAATAAACTATAATGGAAAGATGAAAACAAGAATATAATACAAGTACAAGTAATTTATGAAAACCAAACAAAAGGGGAACAATTCTGAAGGAACAAGAAAATGTCTTGTTAATCTCTCAATAATTATATGTTTTATATGCCGTAAATTTATAAAGATTTTGAATTTAAAATGTCAGAATTTTTATTAAAAATTATGGAACACTTTGGGAAGAATTTAATATGATTGTGATGTATTTCAAATTCATCTCCTAAATACTAGGTTTGCCATCAAAGCATATTACCAGTAGACCTATTTATATACTATGATCTTCTCTACTCAATATTTAATGAGAATTCCTTATAATTTGTTGAAAGGTAAAGAAAATAAATGAAATTTATAGGTAGAGTTAAACAAATGTATGTTTAAAATTATAATTATATTTGATTATAAGGCAATAACAGCTTGAGAGCGAAATAGAATAAGAAATCTTCCCACAAAAACAAAAAGCAACTAAAAACTACACTCAGATACTGGTAATATTCAAAAAATCTTATTTATTTACAATGTTATGAATACTCGAATACAATATTAAGATGAATGAATGAATGTATGGAGTCTTCGTCCATACAATTTGAGTCTATTTTGTTGCACAAATAAAAATTTAATTACAATCCAAATGAGAACACATCTTTACCTATAAAATCTTGTTGATGTTCCATTGAAAAGTTTAATTTTGTTATATGCTCGTATGTATGTTGTTTACCAACATACATAAATTTAATAATAATTAATATTTATACAGATATTCTATTCCATTTAGTTATAACAAATATTTTTGGATTCATAAGCTTTTCTTTGTACTGTTCTGCTTTCAAGGGTTTGTGTTGCAATATTGAACACAATATTAACAGCAAAACAACTTTAATTATATTTTAAATTACACTCTTTTGAAATAATGAAAAGAAGAGGATGGTATTATGCGTTGTTTTTTTTTAAGTTACATGAAAACTATCAATATCGATAACCATTATTAGAGAGCTCCCTGTGTTAAACTGTGTAGACAAATCTGTTCAGTAAAGTTTGACTTAACTCCAGAACTTCTTCTTCTTAATTGGTCAATACAACCGTTCGGTCAAGATTACGGCCTAGTTTCTCACACCACCCATAGTGTATGTGTTAATTTTATTAAAAGTTGTTGGGAGCTAAAGTTTAAAATCGACTCCAAATGACAGTTTTTTTTGAAAAACTTTTCATACTTACTTACTTTATTGGCCATTAAAAAGAAGATTATCGGATCGACCATCCTTCCACGATTTGGTCCTTCCAACGCAAACAAAGTCGTCCTATTCACCGACTTCCGCAAATCCTTGTATCAAATACGATTCTCGGGGAGCACTCTCATAATTCGAACAACATGGCGGAGACAGCGCAGTCGCTGAATGATAATAGGCTGCAAAACGTCTACATCGTTGCGGAGCTCGTTTTGCTTATTGTTGGATCGAATGCGAAAATCTTCGCCAACTCGCTCTAAACCGAAGATCTTTTTTACGACTTTTCTCTCGACTACTGTCAAGGCTGCTGCATCAGTACTTAATAGTGCAATTTTATTTACTCTCAGAGTTTTTGCCAGAAAACTGCTTTGAGGAAGTCGACGAAGAAATATTTTTTTATATTTCGGTTTGTTTGCGGCGGTTGAATCAGGGTTGGAACCATATGCTCGCGTTTTTTAAGCCAAGTGAGCAAGAAATTCAACATGATAAAGAAAACTGTATTCAAGTAGACATCTTAATATTCACTCCACTGAACACGAAACTTATTGTCCTTCGGTACACTACGCTCACATTAGAAATTTTAAGTAAGGATTTTAGCTTGCCGGCCTATAAAATACGGCTCCTACAAGAATTGTAACCTAGCGACCAAACTTAGCGTTGCATTTCAGGCTATTTTCCATACATACATACATAATTGGTTATTACAATCTTTTAGTCAGGATTACGACCTAGCTTCTCACACCACATACGTTGAGTGCGTTTCATACATGAGTGATGGAACCTACGGTTTAAAGTCGATTCCGTAGAACAAGTATTTTTGAAAAACATTTCACGGACATTTTTTATTTACACTTAGAGATTTCGTCTGAAATCTGTTGGGAGGAAGTCCTTTTTTTTTTTTTGAACAAGTAGCTGATGTTCTAGCGAATGGCAAGCGTTATCGAGTAGTTCTGACTAAATTTTTGTTTTGTTTGTAAAGAAAACTTAACAACTTGTTGCTGACTTTCTTTCCAGAAGGTAGTGAATAGGCCCGCTCATCTAATTTGTCGTCACTGGATTACTTTTACTGACGCCGTATTAAAATGGTTTTTGCCAACAAATCAGCAACTCTTGAAGCCATTATTGACGCCATACGATCATGTTTATTGGAAAAAGTAGTCAAAAATTGGGCTAATCGAAGGGACCATGCACATAACTCTAAGTCACGATGGACATATGGCGGAAATGATATTAAAAATGCAAGGAAGTTATCTACCAGATTAAAACAAATGTCAAAAATTTTTCGATATTTTATAAACATTTTAAGTCGTAAGTCTCTTAAAATTTCTCAGCATCCTTTGAGAAAATTTTATTGAATTGCTTTAATGTATTTTCCTGATTGTTAAACCTTAGAAAATAGCCTATTACATTTCTGAGATTACCGTAAAGCATTTGATCAAGAATTTCCATTTAAAATAGAACCAGCCCTGGGCACATGCCGGTGTACTAAGTTGAAAACATTGAATACCCTTGAGGCCTTCATAGTTTTTTTTTTTGGATTTTACGGCACTTACTTTAATTTCTTCCTTTTAACTAATTCTTTTGAAGCCTGCATGTCTAAACGCACAAAGTATGCCAAAGTAGGGAAAATTCTGTGGTACTTTCCAAAACAAGTTCAATAACAACAATAATTCCATCCGGCATTACTACAACCATCCTGCTTTAGCACAACTGCAATAGAGAAATACAAACAAATTTCTTTACTTGTCCTTTTCTTTGGCTTTAAAAATGTCTACAAAACCAAAAAAGCTACAAATGTTTAACAGTATGTAGTACAACTATTGCTCCTCTAAATTGTACAGAATCTATGAGCCTCTGAGTGATTGAATATCTACAGATGACTTGACTCTACACAGAGTACAAGTAGGTAAGACACATGTAGACCCCATACTCTCTTTGTGTTAGTCAACCCAAAACACATAAAGAACGTTGTTAACGTTAGCAAACAACATGTGCAACATGTTTGGTTTGCAAGTTTTTGTTTTTCTTTTCAGGTTATGTTAGGCAACTTCCAACCACAAATAAACTTACACAGAAATAATGTGTTTTGAAAGTGATCCTTGTCTTGTCAATAGAGTTCGAAAACTGCCAACAAGAAAATCCAATGCAACAACGAAACTTCGTGCTGGATTTTCTCTCATTATGAAGAAGTTTCTAAATGTCGCCGTATATTTGCAGTTGATGCTTTACAAACACTTTTACACGCTAAACTGCCTGATGTGACTGATAAATACGAGCAATAGCTATGAAGCAGTGAATTACGATGTTCTACAGTGTCACCACCATGGCATGGTTGTATAACTTTAAGCAGTTAATTGTCTGTAGGGCTGTGTTTGTGTATGTGTTTTTTGAAACTCTACTATAATGCAGTGATGGAAATATTTTCTTTGAGCCTGCATTGCTTTTGTTTATAGACATTTGGTTTTGGATGCAAAATCAACTATCACAACTACTCCTTTGAGTTTTTTTTACATATACACCTTATGATTGAGTTTGAGTGTGCTAAATTTTTTAAAATATGACTATAGCCGCCACTGTCGAATACTTCATTTAAAAATGATGACAAAACTAATGTCTCTTTCTGTTTTTCTCACTAAAACAATCGTTCCATTGAGAATTACATACTTAATTATTCATTACAACCCATTAGTCAGGATTACAACCTAGCTTCTCACACCACATATGTTGTATGTGCTAATTTTTTCCATGAGTGGTTGGACCTATAGTTTAAAATCGACACCGGACGATAAATTTTTCATGGCAACTTTATTTACTCTCAGAGTTTGTACCAGAAAACTGTGGATAGGAAGTCACCGAAGTAATTTTTGCTCATATTTCGTTTGGTCGTGATATTAGAGCTAGGTTTTATGATCTCACGTAGCCTACGGTGATTTCAAGACCACAGCACTGAGAATTGGCATATAAATCATGGATGAAAATGATGATATTTTTTTGTGTAAATTCCGTTACCTCAGAGTAACAGCAATATAGTATCTTTAATGATGCTATCAAAGGCAATTTTAAGTTCTACAAACAGCATATGTGACAGGAGATGCCAATCTATGGGTTGTTCTATAATCATATGAAGGATTGTAGGAACCTTGTTTTTATGATCGTAACGGTATGTCAATGGCTTGTAATATCCGCGTATATACATACATATGTACGTCCAAAGCTATAATAAAAGCTTAACAACTGTGTTAATCCGTCGCAATTGCTTCCATTGCCCTATTATTGTTTCATCTATCCATACTCTACACATAATACTAGTAAATTGCGAGGGTAGCAAAAGGGTTTATCAATATATGCTATATTGCTACATGTCCTTTAACAGCGTCTTTACAGAATTTATAATTCATACTATTGTATATAAGACTCATGGATATTGATACCGATATACTTCGGGGAACGTTTAAGTGGTTTCATGTTAGTAAGTAGAACTTCAAACAAGTCGAAGACTTGTCATCCAACCAAATCCACGAAATAAATTATAATCGGTTGATTATAAGTGGGCATAGAAAGGAATATACGTGAGGCCTCGGGTCATATCCTAGGTCAGACATCTCTAACAAAACGAAATAAGAAATATTACTTCGGCGTCAGCCTCTCAGCAGATTTGTTGCAAAAACTCTAAGAGCAAATAAAATTGCCATGAAAAAGTTGCTCAAAAATCTGTCGTTCGGAGTTGGCTTTAAACTGCAGGTCCCGCCGCTCATGTATAAAATTAACATATTGGGTCCGCCATCTAACTTTTTTTTTCAACTAGTGCTTATTTCGTATATGGTAACACTTAGCTCATGTCTGATTTGACAGATAATTAGTTTTATCCTTCCGCTGAACGAATATGGTTGTGTATACGCTTGAACAAAGCTGGGAAATATTGCGATATTACTTTGAAAATCAAACAAAAACAGTGCGTACACCCGAGAATATTGCTGCTGTGGCAGAAAGTGTGCGTGAAGCGCCATCAACATTAATTCACCGTCGTCCTCAACAATTGAACATTTCGGAGACATCAATGGTACGAATTTTGCATAAAGACCTTGGTATGACACCATACAAAGTCCAATTGGTTCAGGAGTTGAAGCCAATTGACCATCCAATGCGTTTTCGCTTCGCTAAGTGGGCCTGCGATCGACTTACAGAAGATGCCGATTTTGGCAAAAAATCAGCTTTTCAAATGAAGCTCATTTTGTTCTTGGCGGGTATGTAAACAAGCAAAATTGTCGCATTTGGGGCACAGAAAACCCGCACGCATACATTGTAAAGCCGACACACCCAAAACGAGTCACTGTTTGATGCGGATTTTGGTCCAGAGGCATAATTGGGCCATTTTTCTTCGAAAATAAGCAAGGAGTGCCGTTACAGTCTATGGCGATCGTTATCGGGCCATGTTGAACGAATTTTTATTCACAAAAATTAAAGAGGAGGATATTAGCAACATTTGGTTCAACCGGACGGCGCTACGTGCCACACAGCCGAAGCTACACTCGATGTTTTGCGCCCTGTTTTTGAAGATCATATTATCAACCGCAGAGCTGATGTCGTTTGGCCACCTCGGAGCTGCGATTTGACAACGTTGGACTATTATTTGTGGGGTGCCGTCAAAGATAAGTGTTACGGCGACAAGCCAGAGATAATTGACGCTTTAAAGGACAATATTCGTGAAGCCATTGGTGAAATACAGGTGCACACAATCGATAATGTACTTAAAAATTCATGTAGACTACTGCATGGTCAGCCGAGGCAGCCATTTGAATGAAATTATTTTCCATTACTAGCCGGAAGGATTGTACTTTCAAATAAAAAAGGAAATTTGAGAAAATATTCAGTAGTTTTTTTAAAGCATTTTCAAAAAAAAAGTTATTTGGCGGACACCATAAATGGTGTGAGAAGCTAGGTTGTAATCATATTTAAATTCCTACGAAATACAAAAAGAATATTAAGGAAAACCCTAAAGGAACTACCTGCATCGATACCAATCCTAACACATTCATAACCATGAATAAAAACGTATGAATGTACCATAAAATGGTAGTTTCGTGACAATATTTAAAATTTTGTTGTTGTTTTAATTATAAATCCTTAAAATTATTTCTGCACAAATATAAAGAAAAATATTAAACGTTGACAGAATTTAGAGACGATAAATCCTACTCCCTTATGTTTAAATTTATTTTCCTCATCACCGTCATTATCAAGTTTGTTGTACAAAAACAACAACAACAACATCTTCTTCACTTAAGTAGGCATAAAGAGGACATTAATTTAAGCAAAAGCAATGCCTTTACAATAACAAAAACAACATGAATGAATAATGATTTTATAAGCAGAGGCAACAACACTACTACGACTCACTACAACTAGGATCTCTTCTTATGAAAACAAGTGGCGAAGATGCAACAGTTGTCTTCTAAAGGAGAACTTCTTCATCTTAACATCTTTATTAAGATAAATGTCAGACAGTTAGTGGGCCTGTCTACTTGCTGTGTGGTATGTTGTTCTTGTATGTTAAAATTTATAGAAATGTATTCAGAAGAGGACCCTTTTTCATATTTAATGTTGTTTTCAATGCTGAGAGCACTCTCATCAATAGACATGATTTCAATAGGAAACCTTTTTATGCGCTGTGAAGGTACTATTCCTCTTAAGAGTATGATACTAATGAGCATGAGATGTTGATGAAACATCAGCCTAAATGGGTTTTGAGTAAAGGAAAAGCTCAAGTATCATAAATACTAAAGAGTTAAATTGCCAGTGTGTTAATTAAAAACCAAGGCTTATTGAAAATGTTAACGAAATGGTTTACAAGTACTTTTTTTCTTTTTTTTTTTTTGGAACTCAAGCAGAATTTATTTAAAGAAAATTGATAATAATGACTAGAGGGTACCAAGAATTTAATATTTTGACAACAGTAATGCCATCAGTGGCAAAGTACTTGCTATATCGGGTGGACCATCTACCGGTTCTAATTTAAACCATCGTTTATTTCAAATCTGGCCCTACTTATGTCATTCTATTCTGTCCCAAAATTCAGTATATTATCTCCACTTAACGTAATGAATCGATTTATGTTTGACCAACGTTGGCATTTGTTGGAAATTTATTTCCAAACCAAGGAGAATTGGTGGGAAATTTCACGAAAATGTCGTACAAAATGCGGTCACAGAGAAGGACCCGATATTCGCAAGTTTATTGCTAAAGTTCCTGAAACTGCTTTCATTGTAAATGCGCCAAGATGTGAGAGTGCTCGTACAGTATGTACACCCACTAAAATATCGAAGCTGTGGCTAAGAGTGTGCGTGAGAATCCATCAACATCGTTTCGTCATGGTCCTCAAGAATTGAACACCAGCCTACGTCGAAGTTTGCGAAAACATCCCGGCACGATGCCTTGCAAAGCTCAATTTTTTCAGGAGTTGAAGCCGCATAATCATCCGCTTCGTTTTCGTTGGTCATTACAACCCGTCAGAATTACGAACTAGATTCCCATACCACTTATGTTGTGTTTGTTAATTTTATGCATGAGTTACGAGTCGATTCCGAACAACAGATTGTTTAAGAAACCTTTCATGACAATTTTTTATTTACTCTCAGAGTTTTTGCCAGATATCTGCTGAAAGACAGTCACCGAAGAAATATTTTTTCATATTTCGTTTTGTTTGGAGATGTCCTAATACATAACTTCACTCATATGGTGTACGAATCAAATTGTAAATGACTGTATCGTAGAAATTAATTTAAATTATTAAAATTAATTTACTGAAGTTAAATTTTTAAATATATACTCTGTTTGAAATCTTTATTAACATGGTAGCCTACTTCTCTTATTTGTGTGTTTTAGCACACCCCTGTATAAACAACCAAGAAAACCATTCCTTGATTAGCAAACATGACAGTCAAAATGGAATAGTGGCTGGGGATATGAAAAATGCTAATTACGCTTCTAAAGCCACAAAATCGTTACGTAATTAGTTTGTAAATAAACCAAATGAGACAAAACAATATCCTTTTCTCCTTTTTACTGGCAATTTCCTACCTCTGTATACAATTTAAATGTAAGTGAATGCAAACGATTTGTGAGTTTTTTCGTTGTTTTTTAATTTGTTTCCATGCGGCATTAAGACGTGATTTATTTACAAATACTTTTGTCTTGAAAACAAATGCACGTTTTCGATTAAAATTTCATTAAAAAAAATTATCATTGTACACGAATATATTTTAAAATCAAATAATTTGAGTTTCTTATTGATGACGTTGCTGTCATTATTAAAAACACGACAGCAGGGTCATTGATCCAAATGCGAAGCATAAAATTTTTTTTTTCTTTCGACAAATTTAATGAGAAACATTAAATAAATAATGAAAATCGATTCTACGAAATCCTTTTCCAAAAACACAAATACAAACAAATATTTAAAACATTATCGATAAGAAATGAATCGATTTTTTTTTTTCGTTAAGCAGTAGACATTAAAGTATTTCGTTGTTCTGATTTTCATTTCTTTTTTTTTTCTGTTCTGCTTTCAACCCAAAAATTTTCCATAATATGTACGTCTGTCTGTATGTGTTTCAAGAAAACGTCCTTTGGCAAAATTGTTAATCTTTATGTAAATTTTTCATTTTATCTCGAATGAAACACAACCGAATACATTTTCGTTCGAAATTATGCAAAACATTTTAAATACGGAAGTAAGGCCCACAAAGATAAAAGAAAAGAAAAAGTTTTCAAAGTCGTCTTAGCCAACAGTTATTAAAATATCAGTTAAGAAAATATTTTTATTTATTTTTTTTTTTAAGTAAAAAAAGCAGTTAAAATTTGTTTTTTCTTTTAAAATTTCCACTTGAAAAAGAACAAGTAACAGTACAAAAACTCCCATTAAAGGGTTTATGAAGAGCCAGAAAAGCTTAAGGCATAGCAAACTTAATCGATGTAAAATGTTAAGTGTTACCGAAAGTAATCTGCAAGGAAAATAAAGAAAATTAAAATTATTTCACGGAAGTTATTGAAATTTAAATACTTGGAGTTTTTATTTTTTTATAGAAAGGGGACCAAATACCGGCAATTGATTTTTAAATATTTTCTTGAAAAAAATATTGATTTGAAGAGATTATATGTCAAAATTATACCAAATATAAGTCGTCGTAGTTTATTAGGTAGAGAGGCCATGGTTCAAACTCCAGGTCAGACGTGTCCAGCAAAACGAAATATGAAAAATATATTTCTTCGGTCACTTCCTCTCAGCAGATTTCTGGCGAAAAAGCCTGAGAGTAAATAAAATTGACATGAAAAGTTTCTCAAAAAAATATATATCGTTCGGAGTCGTCTATAAAGTGAAGGTCCCGCCACTAATTTATAAAATTAACACGAACAACATATGTAAGTGATGTGAGAAGCTAGGTCGTAATCTTGGCTGAAGGTTTCTAATGCCCAATTAAATATGTATGCATGCATATATCAAACATATTTAAACTGACACATTCAATGTTAAAAACGAATTCATTCATTTATAATTATTCAAAAAATCCAACAGGGACTTATGAATTTTGACAGTTGATAACTGTCATCACGTCGATGCTAATTCTGTCAACTTCATTGCCACTTATTCCGTCTGTTCTGCCAAATCACTATGGACAGATACAGTATTTAACAGGACGTCTTATCGAAATGGGTGTTCCGCTGATAAGGAATATTTCTAAATATAGATCATTAGTAAATGAGCACGTGAACAAACGAAATTTCTTGAATTTGGGAAGAAATCAACCCACATGAGATCCAAGATTGTTCTATGACATCCAAAAGAGTTGGAATATGCTGTAGATTTTGTGCTGAGAATCCTTGAGAATGTTGTCATGAGCAATTTGAGGGCATGGCTACCTCACGAGACGGTGATGTAAACTGGCCACAAAGATTGTGCAATTTAAAACCGTTAGACTTTCTCTTGTGATATTTCTCAAGTCGCAAGTGCGTGCGAATAAGCCACAAATCACAGTGATCGTCGAAGCCAACATAACCCATGCCAGCGGTGAAGTGGAAATTTGGGCATTTTGTATAAGCTCCACCCAGAGAAGCATGTCTGATATGAAACGATATTAAAATCCACAAATAATGGTATCAATACGTCGTTCACACGTATAAAAAATTTCGATAATATCTCAAACATGCGTTGTTTCAGTGATATTTAATTGTAGGAAGCGCTTAAAAAAAGACCCGATACTAATATTTATAAAACAGTGAATTTATTACATGTCGTAGAAAATATTCTCCTGCTTAAATAGCACAGATGCCTACATTCTTATTTCAGTTTTGTAAACACAACCTTAACTACACAAAGGTACAAAGAACAACAACAATCAACGTTTTCTTTCATCATTTATATTTCATTTGTATGGAAAACCACTTTTAAGAATTAGAATTCAGTAAAATAAGGACTAACAGCACTAACTAGGGACTGAAGCAGCTTGCACAGTGATAAACAAAATTCTTCATCAACAAATACGACTGCAGCTTTGAGGTACAACAGTTGCCTTGTGATTGAGTACTCTGTGCATTACTGAGTACTTAGAAATGACTTGACACATGTGTACAGGTGCGGCTTAAATTTACAAATCAAATACAAGTACAAAGACAACAAAAGTCGAAAAAGACTATACGGCAACTGTATACGACAAATAATAAACCAGCTGAGCCTGATAGTAGAAACGACAACGACAACGTTTGCAAGCAACAACATATGCAACAACAGGTTTATTTGCCAAGGTTTCTTGCGGTTAAGATAAGCAGCTTTACTTACATGCATTCATTCATATGTATGTGTGCGTGAGTGTGTATGTATGTTGGCAATTTATCATCAAAGTGATGTTTGTATTGTCAATAGATTTAAGCAAAAGGATCCGACAAGAAACTTCAACACAACTTGATGAAGATTTCAATTGAAATTTTGCCTTAACAAAGCAAATGCATGGGTTTCAATACGTTATACTTTTAATGATGATGTTTAACAAATTCTATTCCTTTATAAACTTTCTCTACATTTGCCTCTTTATCCATCTTACTACTGCTGATAATTAAATAGAAAATTCTTATGTGAAAACATTTACAGGCATAATCAGAAAGGATTGTATATATTCTAGCAGTTTATTGACTTTAAACCAAACTGTAGCTGTAGGTTTTAAGTGTTAGTCTGGTGTCTAACAAGAACGTTTGAAAGAGTTGAATTAACCTACGAACACAATATTATTCCCTCGGTTCAAAACCCCAGGTCAGAAAACAAAATATATCTTCGCTGATTTCTTCTCAGCAGATTTCTGGCAAAAAAATTATGAGGATAAATAATATTTCCTTGAAAAATTTCCCAAAAACACAATTTAACACACTCAACATACGTGGTATAAAAAGTTAGATCGTAACGCCTGGTAGCTTCACTGGTCCAAGTTGCCACTAAGTTTGCTTTTCTATTTCAGAAAAATAAAATGTTTTTTGTTTTGTTTTTTTCCTAATTAGAGGCGGACAACGAAACTTTAAAAAAGTGTCAATATTTATAACCTCAAATACAATCCCTTTGACATTTCTCAAAAACAACAGACATACTGACATCTACCAAATAGAAGCAATAAAGTGAGAAACAGAAGCTAAATTTCGAAATAGATAAAAATTCCATCATCTGAAATGTTTTTTTTTCCATTGGAGGTATAAACTTTTACGTGATGTAATTTGCATATTTTTTCATATTTATGTCCTTGCGGCATACAAGACAAGCAAGAAAAACATTCCATCATTAAAGGGAAATTTGTGAAAATAAGACTTACGGGAATTTACTTGTTATAAAATAAAGTGATAAACAACTAACTGTTCTACGTTGAAAATTGTAGGTAGATGGCGGAGGGATCTTTAGTGGTTTATTTTATTTTTATTTTTATGTTTTTCAATTGTTGTCTTTAGCGGCTGGTTTTTAGTATTTTTCACTGTCTCTCAGCAGATTTCTGGCAAAAACTCTTTCACAAAACAAAATCTGTCGTTCGTGATCGGCTTTAAACTGTAGGTCTTGCCACTCATGTATAAAATTAAGACACACATAACATAAATGGTGTGCAAAGCTAGATCGTAATCTTGACGGAATCCTGTATGTCTTGTCGCTTACGATATTTCCACATTTAACACAAGAACTTACAAACTCTTCTTTCTTTTTACGCTCTCTCTTGCTATCTCTATCTCTCTCGAAATATTTTTCTGTTATTAAACAAAGCATTGCGGGTGTATTACTTATCATATCAGTGCAACTTCTAGAAAAAAAATAATATAAAAATTTTCATTTTATTACTTCATAGTTTTTTCTGCACATTTGCTACAGTATTGTCAAAACGATACATTTGCATCGATTCAAGCGAGTACTTTTATATTTTGTGTGATTTGACACTCACTCAAGTATATATTTTGGCATCCTCACAAATAATTTCTTTCTCCCCACCTTTATATCTTCCATTACTTCATTATTATTTATAAACACAATTTTCCAAAAACATACACTGCTCTAATGCCCAATATTAATTTAATTTTTTTGTAGTACGAACATGATCTCTTCTCACGATAAATGCAGAGAAACATGTTGTTATTCTGGGTGCGTATGAGTGATTTTAATATCAAGCATAAGGTTACTACACAACACTCATACAGACCGGGGGCTGTTTTTAAAGCAGTGATGCTCAAAATCCAAATTTCCTATCACATGTGATAGGCAAAGAAAATTCTGCTGACGCTGCGTTGATACACGTACACTATAAGCTTACTTGTGTGGTTTCTTATAATGATCGTGTGTTTGTTGCTTTGTTTGTTGTTTTGTGTTGAACTCAGAGAACAAAATCAATTCAGTTGATGTTTAGCACTTGATGAGGTAGGACCTCGCTACGCAACTTTTCTGAATGATTTTTTGTTTTTTGCAAATACACGCAGCAAAATGTTTGATGGAAATTGGGAATATGATTTCTTTTTTATAGAGAATATGGATGGTAATGCACAATGTATTGTGTGTTATCGCTATTTATGTCGTAATTTTTTTTTTTATGTAAAAAGACATTACGAGGCTAGCCATGGATTTTTCGACAACATTAAAGGGAATAATAGGACTTTAAAATTATTGCAATTAAATGCTGAATTTTTTTAAATTCATGGTTGACGAAACGGACGTACCAAATTACATTAATTTACCATATAAGAACGATAAATTGTCGTTGCCTTTTAAAGAGGCATCATATGTACATAGTTGCTTTGGCTTTAGCAAAGCAGTGCCGTCCATTCGATGACGGAAATTTCTTTTTGAATTTGACGACAGACGTATTGATACATACATACATCAATATATTCATCAATGCATCAATATATTCATCAATACATACATACATACATCAATATATTCATCAATACATACATACATACATAAGTTCATTATGTGCATGTACGCCACACAATAAACCTATTTTTTTATTTTTTTTTTTTATTTTCCCAGTGTACGATTCTCAAAAATTAAGTTGAATTTTGTTCTCCGCTGCTTTACCAACACAACCAAAACTATGATAGTATGTGTTTGAGCACCACTGTTTTAAAGCATTCGTTTAATAGAAAAAGGAAACTTGAATAAAATTTAATATGAAATCCTTTAAATTTACAATTTAAAACGTTATGCTTTTAAATGTTTCCAAATCGAAATGCTGTTTTATTGACTAGTTTATGCAACATAATCGAGGGAATATTTTTCAATTGGTTTTCTACTTTTTGTTACACGCTGGTTTGTATTCTTTTTTGTATTGTCATCGATTTAATCATATATTATGCTCGCAGTACATAGTTTTCTATACAATTGATGAATAAAAACAAATGGTTTACAAGGGAAGTCGACCACCACACATTTGCGGTTTTAACAACACCATCAACATCATTATTATCATCATTATGGACATGAGCAGAGTTTTTAACGTGCTTAAACATATTTTTGTTTTTGTTTTAATATTTGTCTATGGCTGTGTATAATACAGTAACTTCTCCATGATTATGTAACAGATTTTCTCATCTTATGTGGTGCTTCAATATAAAATTTTTAATGAACAATAATGATAAGCCATCATCATGGTCGTATGCTCAGTGCAATATAGGGGTATAAGCGAACCAATAGTCAGTTAGTCTAGTAGGTAGTGTGTTGGCTTATTAGATGTGAGGCCATGGTTTAAAGCGCAGGTTGGACATCTCCAACAAAACGAAATATGAAAAATAAATGTTTCTTCGGCGTCTTCCACTCAGTAGATTTGTGGTAAAACGCTGAGAGTAAATAAAATTGATATGAAAATAATTCCTTACAAATCTATCGTTCCGTGTCGATTTTAAACTGAAGGTCCTGCCAGTTATGGATACAATTAACACACACAACATTAGTGCTGTGAGAAGCTAGGTCGTAATCCTGTGTCTGTTTGATGTATTGTTTTTTGTCTTTTTCACATATTATAAAAAGCTATTTAAATTGTAGTCGCCGTAGTCTAGTAGGTAGTGTGTTGGCTTATTAAACGTAAAGCCATGGTTCAAGCCCCAGGCCAGACATCAAAACACGACTTTCTCTCAGCAGATTTCTTGCAAAAACTCTGAGAGTGAAATAAAAATTGCCATAAAAAGTTTCTCAAAAATCTGTCGTTCGGAGTCGACTTCAAACTGTAGGTCCCACCGATCATGAATAAAACATAAGTGGTGTGAGAAACTAGTTCGTAATCCTGACTGAAGGGTTGTAATGACCAATTATGTATATATGTATTTTAATTCCCAAATTGTTGTCATTTTTTAATACTAAAATTATAATTCTCCGCCTAGTTTACTTCAGCAGTTTTTAGTTTTAACGTTTTTGTGTGTTGAGTTTAAACTGAAATCACATAAAAGCGACGCCGTTATAATTTAATAAAATATTCCTGTTTTGTATGAAAACTAATTGAGAATTAGTTTAGGATTACTTTACCTAAACTAGTGTTCCTAATAATTATGCTGTTAAGGTATGTTATGTAGTCAAACTAGTTTGTAAAAATTTCAGGTTATTTAAGCGGAATTTTAAGCGTAATGATAGTAATTACATGAGTTTACTTTCACTTAAATTTAATTCAATTTAAGCAAAATTAATAGAAATTTTGTTCAGTTTTTAATTTGTTTCCCTTTTTGAGCATGTAGTTTATTCCGTAATCAAAAATAGAGAACGTAAAGTAAAAGAAAAAATCAATGAGAATGTTGTAAGAAGATGTGGATTGAGAGGAGTAATAAAAAATTAAAGGTCAAGTAGTTGGTTATCAAGACAAATTATGATATGGTTATGTTAACGTTCAGTTAGTTTATCTCTAAAATTTTTGTCGTTACATTGAAATTAGAAAGAAATTAAAAGTATTTCTGTAAACTTAATTTTCTTTAAAACATTATCTAGCCTTTCATATAATTTTTTACACAAATTTGTATTAGTCTTTAAGAAATCAATTATTTTGTGCATCATTCCTTCAACTTAAAGTTCATTACCCTGGCGTTAAAAGCATTGACAAGAAATTACGTGTATTTTCATTCAATTTTTTCCACCAACCTACCACAGCACAAATAAACGGAAATGATTTTCCGGCTTTATGTAGTGCAGTAGGCTAAATTTGACAACGAGCAAGTTATAAACACTTATAAATTATTATGTGGGTGAAAAAGTATTTCTTGTAAATAAAACATAACATAAACATAACATAATAGTGATTAGTACATACATTCACAATTTCTATTTTTAATGGTATAAAAATGGAAATATATATACGTATTTATACACATGATAATAACACTGAATGAATTTTATTTTTAATCATCTTTATTACTTCGTATTTGATTCGTATTCTTCCACAGAATTTAACTTCTACCCTCAGTCAGGTTTTCATAATAAAACATCTGAAATTAGGCCAAGACTTCAGTGTAATAAGGAAACGGATATAAAGGGAACGGAGGTAAATAAAATAGGGATATAAGAAAGAAGCTACAACTACATCAACTACGTATTAATATTTAAATTGTAAATGTAAATAGGAATGCAGGTGCAAAAAAAGAGGAGCAGAAAATATATGAAGTGCAAATTCAATTCCGTATAATAAAATAAATGCCTTTAGTAGGTAAAAAAGGAAATTAATTGTAGTTCAAATACTCCAACAAAAATAGTTACAGTTTCCATAAAGTGAGTTTTGGTACAAGTACATACCTACATAATACAATTTATATATAAAATATACTGAAAAACAATGCAATATGTATGAAGATACAAGTGCACTCAGCACACACCTATGATGATGGCTTATCATTTTTGTAAATTAAAAATTTTATATTGTAGGACCACACACAAGGAGAGAAAATCTGTCACAAAATTATGTACAAGTTACTGTGTGATATACAGGCATAGAAAAATGTTAAATATTAAAATAAAAATATCTTTGATGGTGTTGTTGTGTGGCAGTCGATTTCCCTTGTAAACCAATTGTTTTTAATCATCAATTTTGTATAAAACTATGTAATTCGAACATAATATATGATTAAATTGACAACAATACAACAAAAATATAAACAAGCTTTTAACAAAAAGTAGAATAACAATTGAATAATATTCCCTAGAATATGTTGCATAAGCTGGTAAATAACATAACATTTTTATTCTGAGACATTTAAAACCATAACGCTTTAAATTGTAAATTTAAATTATTTTAATATTAAATTATCCTCAAGTTTTTATATTCTATTTAGCAAATGCTTTAAAAACAGCCCCCAGTGAGTGTGAGTGTTATGTAGTAGTTAAACCGCTCTTCCGCTGATGTAAACGATGTTTGGTTTCAACAGGATTGTGTAACTCGCCATATATCTCATGCTATAATCGATTTATTGCGTCAAATATTTGATGGCCGTTTAATTAGCCGGAATGGTGATATCAATTGGTCGCCAATGAGCTGCGATTTGACACTGTTGGACAATTTTTTGTGAGGCGCCGTTAAGAAAATTGTTATGCCGATAAACCAGACACAATCGTAATGTCATTGACAAGATACGCTTCTATACACTCGAAAAAGTGCAAGAAAATTGGTCTGATCTAATGAGATACTATTGGGGTAGCCGCGACAGCCATATGAATGAAATAATATTCCATTTCTAACCGGAACAATTGTGGTTCGTAACAGAGAACCATTGTATTTTTAAATTTAAACTAGAAATGGCCCACCCATTTTATTTACTAACCTTTTGCTCATATGTGACGTATGAATGATATTTAATTCTATTAGTTTCATACATGAAAAAAATCAAAGATATTTTATTGCATACTTTTCAGAGTAACTCTTAAAGTTCATGTAATATGGTGCATATGAGTAATATATTCCAAATTGAATTAAATACAAAGTATAACACCATTAATTATTGGACTAAAACATTTACAAGTTAAATATGACAATTCTAGTGGATTTTTATAAAATTTAAAATTTTTCGAGATATTCTAACCTAAAAATATAAAAACCAAATTCGTGGCTATATTCTAGTGAGGATCGCTAGAATAAAAGCTACACTACAAAAAAATAAATTTGGCAAAATTATGTTTGGCAATAAAAGCACTCATATGCACCCAGAATAACAACATGTTTGTTTCGATTTATTGTGAGAACAGATCATGTTCGTACTACAAAAATAGTAAAAGGGAAGAAGTTTTTGTAAGTTCTTGAGTTAAATGTGTAAATATAGTGACAAGCAATACACATACATAATTGGTCATTACAACCCTTCCGCCAGGATTACGATCTAGCTTTGCATACCATTTAAGTTGTGTGTGTTAATTTTATACAGGAGTGGCGGTACCTCCAATTTAAAGTCGACTCCGATCGGAAGATTTTTGAGAAATTTTTCATGGCAATTTCATTTACTCTCAGAGTTTGCGCCAGAAATCTACTCATGAGTCGCTGAAGAACTATTTTCTCGTATTTCGCTTTGTTGGAGATGTCTGATGTCAAATCCTAGAACTGAGGCCTCATGTCTAATACGCCAGCATACTACCTACTAGACTACAGTGACTTCAAACTGACATACTTATATTTTCTGTCATTTGTGATTGTTCTTATGTAACGTAGCCATGCCTTGATGCTTATCATTTAATATACAATAGAAGGTCGTTGATTACTTCATGTATCAGTACTTCTAACAATTTCCTTATAAAAAGCAAAACAACAATGCAAACTTCGTAATTACGCTTAAATAACCCATAATTTTTGCAAACTAGTTCGACTAATTCTTAACCGTTATTAAATTTAGTGAGTACACATACCATAACAGCGTAATTGTTCAGGTACAACAAGTTAGGTAAACTAATCCTAAACTAATCCTCAATTAGTTTTTATACGAACCAAGAATTTTTTATTAAATTATAAGGACGCTGCTTTTATGTGATTTTATTTTAAACTCAACAAACAAACAAACTTTAAGTTAAAAACTGCTAATGGAAAAAGGTTGGTGTAACAGTGGACAGTTTAGGGATAAAAAAAGACGACAGTAAACTTTATGTCAACAGCTGCGTAACGAGTAATTTTTTTTTTTAATTCTTTATCTCCAAAAGTGGATTTCATATCTCCCTGAAATTGATATGCACACTAGAATTGTTGTCTTTCGTATTTTGAAGTTTCATTCAAACTGGCCTGAGCGGTTGTAGTCATTTTCTGATATCTACTCCATAGGTCAACAGCTTTATACATGAGTATATGTATGATAGATAGATAGGTGATAGAAGTCACCGTAGTCTAGTAGGTAGTGTGTTGGCTCATTCGACGTAAGGCCAAGGTTCAAACCTCAGGTCAGACATCAAAACTAAATATGAAAAAAACATTTCTTCGACGGTTTCCTCTCAGCAGATTTCTGGCCAAAACTCTGAGAGTAAATAAAATTGCCTTGAAAAGTTTCTCAAATATCTGTCGTTCTGAATCGACTTTAAACTCACAGATTTCACTTGCATTGCACAGAACAATCGCAAGAGTGAATCGAGGGCTTACTGTATATAAATCTGAAATTTGATTTTGAATCCTCCGTAAATATTTTAATAACATAAGTATTATAAAAGATATTCAATATTTTATTCAGTGCATCCATTGAGTCTCTCACATTCAAATACTTATTCAAATATTTTTGTAAACAACAAAAAAACTACTCACAAAACATTTCAGCTTTGAAACGTTAAACGGGTAGAAGGTATTATTAACAAAGGGCTTTTTACAATATTCATTATAATTTTGTACAAAATATGATTCGAAAAGAACACAGCAGCAAACAGGCGAAATTCTTAGCAAATAAACTTCTTTGAGCGATATTTTCATTCACCGAGACTGCATGAATGAGTTTTTCCACGGTTGCCAAAAGCCTACGTGGAGTTTTTGCACAAAGCTGAGCAACTTTTTTAATAACATTTAATCATCATTTTCTGCAACTTTTCAATGCAAATTCCATCTACCGTCAGAGTTTTTAGCAAAACTTTTTACCAAAAAAAAAATCTTAATTTTATTAAAAGAAAATATTTTTTGAAAAGAAAAGCAGAGACTTGAGTTTTATTCTTTGATGTCACAATTCTTTGTAATCCATTTTTTCTTTTTTTATTAAAATTTAACTTTTTCTGTCAGTATGGCAGCAACCACAAAGAAAATTTACAGAGGCATTTCTAACACGTTGTAGTAAATTAAATTTATTAAATTATTATGAAAAATTAAGAATGAATCCTTGAATCATGTTTGCTATTGTTTAAATTGTTTAAGGTCAGAAACAACGAGCTGTTACGTTCATACACCAGTTTATTTACATTATATTGCTGGAAGAAATTCTGCCCAACGATTGAAACATCAGCGGGCTCTATATTGTCTGGAAAAATATGCGACTCAGACCAGATAAGTCCACGATGGTAGATCTTCATATTAAGGCGAATCCTGAAGGGCACCCATGAAAATCAATTCGACACATCCACACCGAAGGTAAAAAGCTGGTACATTAAAGTACCAGTTTATTTATACTGTATGGCTGGAAGTAAGTATGCCCAATGATTCAGACCTCAGCGAGCTCTTTACTGTCATGAAAAAGAGAGAATCTATTATATGCTACTCAGACCAGATAAGTGCACCATCGTACAGATTTTGATATTACTTCACATACTGGAGGACCCTCATGAAAATCAAATTGACACACCCACTCAATCTTTTTGTTGTCTATTAGATAGGCTTCGATAGCGCAATAAGTGATCGTATTTTTGTCGCAATGTCTGAACACGGTATACCTTCGAAACTGATAAAACTGTTTAGAGTGACGTTGAACAAATTCTGCAGCTCTGTCAAGGTAAAAAACGACCACTTCGAACCATTTGATACCATTCGGCGTTTTAATGTACCTCTTATCGTACTACCTCTTCGACTTTATCATAAAAAGTGTTCTGCGAAATTCAGAAAAATGCCCAGTTGCTTGGGTTCGCATCGCAGATCATTGGGCGCTAAGGAACGGAAGCTTAGCAAGATGGACTTGCCAGTAAATGAGGGCAAGTACTATGTTTATACTTTCTAGGTTGTTAGTATATTTTTCTAACCTTGGCACCGCCGCTACCAGCAAAAATTATGGTAGTCTAGTGATAAAGCATAGGACCACTCTTACCAACGGGTGTTGTTATGATCTCAATAGACAATTGAGTAAAACAGAAAACTCTCGTGCAACGAAACTTATTCTCTATAAGTCGCTAATCCTCCATGTGCAAGATGGACGCTGTGTAGACGCTGCAGTAGACTTGAGAATATTCGGGAAAAAAGTCCTACTTAAGACGCGTCCAACCACTGCGAGTTGGCGAAGATTTTCGCATTCAATTCAACAATGAGCAGCATATATGGACAATGTTCAGCGCATTAACATCCAGCGACTGAGAATGATTCGGCGAGGCATGTATTTGATGTGGAGATTAGCAGAAATAGGAGTGGAGCAACACCTTGTCCGCATTATACAGACCAAATTGAGGAAGCTGCGCTGGAACAATTATGTCGTTTGGACGAAAAATTGAAGATGTTTGTGACCAACTGCCGTATATGCACGAATCGTAGACTCTTGAAGGGAAGTGTTAAGGCTGATCGAAGCCAAATGAACGGATAAGAAAATTAGTAAATATATTCATATGTATGTATCTTACTTACTTAATTGATTATTACAATCCTTTAGTCAGGTTTACCACCTAGCTTCTCACACCACTTATGTTGTGTGCATTAATTTTTATCCATGAGTGGCGGAACCTACAGTTTAAAGTCGATTCCGAGAGACAGATTTTTAAGAAACTTTTCATGCCACCTTTTTTGTCAGAAATCTGCTGAGAGGAAGTCGCCGTTTTGTTGTAGATGTATGATCTTGAGCCTCAACAGTGGCATCACGTCTAATAAGCGAACATGCTACGCTGCTAGACTAGACCAGATGCTAAAAAAATAAAAAATAAAAATTTCAACATTGTGTGAGAACTTCTACTTTAATCTTTAAATAATGAAATATAGTGTCCTTTAGCATTCTTAAGGAATGGTAATTAAAGAGTAAAATAGCAAAGAAATATTATAAAATATCTCGTGCTTTATTTGCCACTCAGCATCACCGCAGATTACTTTTACCATCTGTTTTACGCGACAAAGCGTAAATATTTTCATTTCTTTCGTCGTGGATATACATCTCAGGACATAATTTAGTGTAAAATGCTATTTTTATAAACGTTAATGGTCACTGTAAGTTGTTGAGCTGAAATTAAAATGAAGATCTCAGGCATTAACATTAAACGCGTTTAATTCTCTCCCCTAAAGGACGTGCAAGTTCCCGCTGCTTTTTAATGATGCTGGTAACATTTTAAATAAAGCTGAAAATATTTGCAAAAGCATTATGAATTTTTAAATAAAGTAACTGAGTAATAAGTGAAATAAATGATGTTCGCAAAAGCTAAATGAAGGTATTTAAATGGTAATGAAGTTTATTTTGATGAAATATAAAATACATAATGAAAGTTGTTGTAATTTAGTACAGCACTAACGAAAGCAAATAAATTATTTAGAAAAAGAAATGCAGACTTATATACTAACCAACTAACCAACTAAACAAAATGATTCTTTTGGCTTTTCGGTAATTAAAGTGTAACTAGAAATAGAATGGAAAGTAAGAACATTTAATTTAAAAATTAAAAACGATAATGCATAGTAGCCCTATAATATGCTGACCTGTTTGTCTTACATTTTTTGCTTACAAAGCAAAATTATTTAATAGAGAGAAAGAAAATGATTTAATTCCTTCTTAGCTGTAGCTTTCTCTTTAATTGGCAAAGAAGTTAATTTTGGAGAATCCCTTTACTGAAAATTAAACGAATTAGCATTTTAAAAACCATGCCTGTCCGCCCACTTGTTTGTCTGTATACATCTTTCAATCTCTTTTTTATGAAGTTTTGTTAGTAACATCTTTGCAAGGGACCTAAATTAAAGGAGTATGCAAAAAAAAATTTTTTACTTTATTTAACATTTATTAACAAAATTTTTAAAAAAAATTCGCGGAAAGGATATTAGGATAGATACCAAATTGCAATTTTTTCATGAATTGATCTTAAAGTCAAGTGGTTATAATGCTTTGAACCCTATGAGTTGCTACGAACTAAATAAGTCCATAATTCCACAAATCACTAATAAGTTTCTTACAAGCATGTTATTTTCCTAACAAAATTAAACTTATTTCGTTCAGAAACCCTTCTTTGATAATTTCTCATTTGCATTATTTTTACAACAAGAATGTTACACTGAATCATCAAGGTTTTCTCTCCCTGAGAAGCATAGACTTCGGCATTACTTAAGCTTAGAAGTCACCGTAGTTTAGTAGGCTGTGTATGGACTTATTAGACGTAAGTACATGGTTCAAAGTACGGGTCAGATATCTCGACGGAGTGTAAAAAAACATTTCTTTATTGCCTTATTCTCAGCAGATTTCAAGCATAAACTCAGAGTGTAAATAAAAATTACCCTGAAATGTTCCTTAAAAACCTGTGGTTCGGGGTCGATTTTAAACTATAAGTCCCGTCACTCATGTATAAAATTAATATAGATAACTAGATAACTGTGAAACTAGATCGTAATCCTGAGTGAAAGATTGCAATAACCAATTATGTATGTATGTATTGTTACGAAAATGGAAATGGTGTTTTGCGTTTACATCGTTTAACACTAAAATTATAAGCAAAAGCTACAAAAACAATGAACTTGCTTGCATGATAAACAAGTATAAAAAAATGCAAAACAAGGAAACAAAAATTCAACAACAAACACGACAAGAATAAATGTAAACAAAATGCACAAACAACAATAATTAAACAACGATGTTTACATTTATAGAGATCTCGAGAAGGCGAAGCCACGAACATTCGATTTCAAAAATATTCATTAGACTGTATACGTTGTCATATAAAACGCAAGGCAAAGCAGCAACGAGGGGGTAAAAGTTCAGTCAGTTTTGTGAAAAGACGCGGGTGTGTTTGAAGAGAATAATCGTGGTTTTAAGGTCTCCGTTATAAAGATCTGTCGATCAATTGTTATTGTTTACGCATAAGAGTGTAAAGAGGATTAACAAACAAAGCAATTGTTGTCGTTTACATCATGGTGTGAACAGTGGCACACAGAATTGTGCGAAGAATACAGAATTTAATTATAACTAAACACAAATTTATTTTTACTTTATTTGCATATTTTAAAGGTTTTTAAAAGGTAAAAATGTAACAGTATGTTACATCGCTTCCTCAAGATTTTCTTTCCCTGAATTTGACAAGAAGAAAAAGTAAAAAAAGAGATTCGTTTAATAAATGATTTGATTTCAATCTGTCCATGATGTTGAATGCACGGTCAGCATTACTTAAGTTTTAGTTTTTTTTTTTTTTTTTTTTATTAAAATCAAACAAACCAGGTTTGAGAAGTTAACAAATCCGGTTGCTATATTTAATTTTAAAACGAAACATTCTATTAAAAATATATTCTATAAAAACATATTTTTTTCTTTTTGATATTTTCAGCGCACATTTTCGTGAAGCTTAGCAACAATTGCTGTCAAAAATAATTGCATCACATGTCAATCAAATGTCAATAACAAATTTTTTTCTATCTATACTCAGTATATTTCAATAAAAAAATATATGTAGTTTGGTAAAATATTTATAAAAAATCTGTCTTTTTACAACAATTCTAATACATGTAAATAATGTAGTAAAATAAGGTGAACAAATTTAAAAAATTCAACAATAGGTCAATGTTAAGTAAATTAAATGGTATTTAAAATGCCACTATAAATGAAAAATTGTGCTAATTTCGCAGTTTAAGGAATACGCCATTACCATTATCCATCTTTCAGTCAAATAATGTCAGTATGAATTTAAATGGAAAGATTCTTAGTTACATCTAAGGAACTGTTTGAGTTCGCCAAGAGAACATTTCGCACTCTAATAGGAATTATAAAAGGACACTGCGCTATAGGCACTTTCTGAACCACCAGGATTACTGCAGAAGATGCCATGATGTGAAGGAAACGGAATCGGAAACTTTTATTAGAGTTCCAGTCACTTCAGAACAGGTTTATGGATGGCAGAACCTTTAATGAATTGGGCATGTTGGCGAAGGGGCCTTTAAGGGAACTGTCTGTTTTCATTAGAAGCTCGAGGTGGTTCAAATTCAACACTATAAGGAGGCTTAACACACACTGAATTTCTCGAAAATCTGTCGTTCTAATGTCGAATTAAACTGTAGGTTTCGTCACTCATGTATAAAATTAACATAAGTGGTGTGAGAAGTTAGGTTGTAATTCTGACTGAAGGCTTATAATGATCAATTATGTATGCATGTATATATGTATGCTTCTTTACTTAACTTGAAAAGATTTGTTACAAAGCAAACAGTTTATAAGCAGAAATTTCAAAAACATTCAAGTGTTGACAAACAGCGTGAGAAAATTCGTATTAAAAAAATGTAGAGAATAAAATACGAATTTTAAATAAAAAAGAATACGGCACGATCTGCATGTCAATTAATATAAAATTTAATATGAATTTTTATTCACAAAAACTATTGGACTTTAATAAGGAAATGTTTTTTTCTTTTTGTCCTATATTTGATTCTTAGAAATATTTAATAATTAAATATAATTGAATATATTTTTATCTCCAGCTGATTTCATCTTTGTTTCCTTAGAAACACTTTATTTAATTAAATTATGGAAGGAACGCCTTTGTTTGTTTCTAGGCATCACTGTTGTTACCTTCTCACCATGTAGTTTATAAAATTGTGAAAAGAAGATAAAATTTCCTTTCGTTTAATATTACTTTAATGAAATGCTAAAGACAACCTTTTTTTATTGTTAATATGATAAGCAAAAAAGCGAAAAAAACAATACCATTAAGTAAGCCTTTGGTGTGATTAACTGCTTACAACGAGGAAATATTTTCTTAATTTTGTGTATAATTTTGTAACGGGTTAATATATTGTATTACAATATTCATTAGAATAACAAAAAATAAACAGAAAGCAAAGTAAAGACGTAAAGAAAAAGGTTTAAAAGAACCACGGGATATTAAATTTCAAAATAAAATTACTGAAGACTGTTGATTAATTCATGTTTTTATAAGAATGAAAATTAAAGTTTAAATCTCAGCTAATACATACATCCATACATAAATACACAATTGGACATTATAGGATTACGACCTAGCTTCTCACACCACTTATACTGTGTGTGTTAATTTTATACAGTTTAAAATCGTCTCTTAACAATAGAGTTTTATATGAAACTTTTCATGGCAATTTTATTTGCTCTCAGAGTTTTGTCTGAAATCAGCTGCGAAACAGCACTATTTTTCAAATGAGCGTACAGTTGCTAACGTACCCTGACGACATTGACTTCATAGGGCGTACCAAGCCAGATGTTACTGCTGCCTTTAGTGCTACTGAACGGGAGTCTTCTAAGATGAGTCTGGCAGTAAATGAGGGCAAAAGAAAGTATATGTTATCGACAAGTAGAGACGTACGGCGTATTGGATCTCAGATAACGGCCCATAACAAGGAATTTATTTATCTTCGCTCCGCCGTTACCACCAAATATGATGTCAGTCTGGAGATGAAGCGTAGGATCACTGTTGCCAACAGGTACTACTATACTCAATAGGCAATTGAGTAGCAGAGACCTCCCTCGTGCGACAAAACTAATACTCTACAAGACGCTCCTTCTCCCCGTGCTTCTTTATGGCACAGAGACATGGACTCTATTAAGCACAGATGCAGCAGACTTGAGAGTATTCGAGAGAAAAGTCCTATGTAAGAGCTTCGGTGTTGGCGATAATTTCCGCATCTGATCCGACAGTGAGCTGTATGAGCTCCTCAACCGCATAAACGTTATACAGTGTATTAACATCCAGAGGCTGCGCAGGCTCGGCCATATCGTTCGAATTTAGGAGGATGCTCCGACGAGACGGGTATTTGATGCGGTGATTTGCGGAAGTCGGCGAAGAGGACGACCTTGTTTGCATTGGAAGGACCAAATCGAGGAAGCCCTGTCATCAATTGGTGTGACCAACTGGCGTAGTCGCGCAAGAAGCAGAGGCGCCTGGAAGGATGTGTTAAGGCAGGCCGAAATCTGTTAATCGGGATGTTAATGACCAATTAAGTAAGTAAGTAAGTAAGTAATGTATGTGTCCGGTCAAGTCAACGTATTAAGCGAAAAATCATCTTCAGGTATGAGGCCCCCTTTCTGGATAAATGGGTACATGTACAAACAAAATTGTCTTATTTGAGGTAATACCAATCTACAGCTGGTTCAAGGGCGTGGAATGTATTCCGAAGAAATCACTATTTAAAGTCGATATTGGTCTGGCGGCTACATCAGGCATATTTCTTTGAGCGCGATGTTGACCATTATCATTATCAACGGTAGACACTATAGTTCAAAGATCACCAACTTCTTTTGGCCTGAATGGTATAACCTAGACGCCAATGGATATGCTGTTGCCCAATAAAGAAATAAATCTAGTGTTTCAAACAAAACAGCAATTTTAAAAAAGAAAAAATGCAAAATAACTCGAGATCTACATTACATTACACGTCTAAAATATATTTCATTAAGTTTTTTTTTTCTTTTCTTCAGAATATTTTAAATGAAAAATAACCAGAAAACGAAAGGTAAAACGTAAATGACTGTTTTGTAATCGAATATTGAAAATTTCTTAGGAAAATAAATAAATATGCTAAAAAACAAAATGGTTTTCCTAAAACAATTTTCCGTATTTCAAATATTCATTTGATTATGATATACAGATAATGAAATGTGCATCTCATTTCAATATTTACGTGCATAAGCTAATCTACTATGCAAGAGTTCGTATACAGTACGTATCTGTATGTGTTGCAGAAAATAAATTTATAGATGAAGACACCTGGCACAATATATGAAAACTCTTGCAGTATTCATAGAAAAAATGAAACAAAAAATTGAAAAAATAAAATGCAAGAAACGAACACATTATTGAAAACTGAAACACGTTTCATTGCAAAATGCAAATGAGATTATTAGTAAATGGAATTTCAAGTAAAACAAAAAAATAAACTCATGTATATATGTGTGTATTGTGATCTATTTAATAAGAATTTCCATAACATACATACATATGCCTGAAAGTATAATGAAGGTAAATTTGTTTGTGTATCTAAAGTTTCATGGTGTGATAATTTACTGAAACTTAAATTTCAAACTTTAATCCAAAAAACGTGAGCGTTAACTCTTTTCATTTGTAGGAACTGAATACTTATCGTGAAGTCGCCGTAGTCTAGTAGGTAGTGTGTTGGCTTATTAGACGTAAAGACAGGGTTCGAGCCCCAGGCCAGACATCAAAACAAAATACAAAATACGACTTCCTCTCAGCAGATTTCTGCAAAAAACTCTGAGAGTAAATAAAATAGCCATGAAAAGTTTCTCAAAAATCTGTCGTTCGGAGACGAATTAAACTGTAGGTCCCACCACTCATGTATAAAATTAACACGCACAACACAAGTGGTGTGAGAAACTAGGTCGTAATCCTGACTGAATGGTTGTAATGACCAATTATGTATGTATGTATATGAATGCTAATCATTCTCTTGTTTAGTGTGCAGCCTCTGAGCTAACTAACTTCTTCGAGAATTCGGTTAGTACGAGTCAAATCGAACCATCTCGTTCGTGCAGTATATCCAATGTAGCATAAGCTGTGTGGCACATAGCATCGTT
Organism: Sarcophaga carnaria; assembly: GCA_958299815.1. Lineage (NCBI taxonomy): Eukaryota > Metazoa > Arthropoda > Insecta > Diptera > Sarcophagidae > Sarcophaga > Sarcophaga carnaria. The sequence goes on from OY283151.1 coordinate 32,722,566, forward strand.
CTGTTGAAACCACATGTCGTTGGTCCCAAGGTCACTCAACTCATGCCATGGAAACCATCGGTCTCTAATGCTCCTTGTTGAAAGTGGTAACCTGGCTAAAGTCATTCTCAAAGACACATGGATCAATGACGTCGCCAACACAAAATCCAATCTAAACTGTAACTTTTTTTGGATGCACTGGACGCTGTTAGATCCCATATGTGTTGGTATCGTCTCAAATTCGGTAATTTTGTTCATTCATGTACCCGGAAATGGGTCTCATCGATGAAGATGATTTCGAACATGTTGTCCTTGGTCGCTTACCTTTAACACCTGACTCAATTTTTGTACGAAGTAGTCTAGTAGGTAACGGTTCAAACCTCAAGTCAGACATCTCGAAAAAACCAAAATATAAAAAAATATTTCGTTCGGAATTTTGGGTCCCGCCACTCATATATAAAATTAACACACACAACATAAGTGGTGTGAAAGCTAGTTCGTAATCCTAACTGAAGGGTTTGTCATGACTAATTATGTATGTATGCATGCAGGCCCAAGTCACAATGCAGAATTCGTAAATTTTTGGTTAGAAAAAAAGCCGAGTTCTTTAGAACGACGATAGTTATCGAGTTTGTTTGACGTACGGGAGTTTTTTTGAAAATTTTATTGAATCAGTGAACTCGAATTTATCCACCACTTTAGTAACACTCCTGTCATTAATACTAAACAAATTTAGTCTAATTTTTAAGCTAGTGTCCTAGAAAAGCCGTAGCATGTGAACGGTGTTATACTCTACACATAATTGAATAAATAGGTTTTCAAACAATTTCCATGACACTAAGAATAATAAGAAATTTTTTAACACATAATTTTCAAATATGATTATGTTTTAAATTAAAAAGAAAAAAAAACATTTTCTTTTTATCTGTGCACTAGAATATCATAAATTTTCCTTTATTGGCAGTTACAAGGAGGCTTCATTTTTCTTCAAAAATTAATTGGGCAATCTAATCTCACATTTCGTTTTATTATTTCAAACATTTATTCATACGAATGTATATTTTGACTTGAGAAAAAAATATTAGATTTCTTTTCTTTATTATTTCGATGTGTGGCAAAAAATTAAGCCAAAATTTTGTTGTGCTCCTTACATTTCCTACTAGTATACTAATTCTGTCTAAATTTGTTACGAACACCAAGACATTGTAATTTTATGCTTAAAACTTTTCCGTAAGTCAGTTTCCTGCTAGAGACGATTATGAATATACATATAAGTATACATATTTATATGAACATTTTATGTTTTTACTTATATGCTGCTTATTAGCTTTTTTCATGTCATAGACCGTGATTTTTGTACCTTTGGATTTGTCTTTCTTGTTTTTTTTATGGCAAGTGCCTAGTATTTTAAATTGTTGGCATGTGAAAGTGAAGAAATAAAATTACAAATAATGCAATGACATTTCTTTAACAAGCTATTCAGGCAGTATAATATCCACTTACTTTAAAATTTCCATATGTATTCACTTTGGAATCGTATAGAAACCTCTTTTTTCCTCATCTTTTGCTATTCATTTCGTTAGTATTCTCAAGTATATTGTTGTCATGGAATTGTCAACTTTTGCTACTTATTGAAGGGCTAATATACATACAAAGTGATGACAATAAAGAAAGAATTTTTTAACGATTTTATAAATCAAATAAAAACGATAGGCGTTGTCAAAAGGCACTATGGTCAAACTTGGTATTATTTAGTCCCTTATTTTCACCAAATTTACTTGTAAATTTTAAATGTAAAACATCCTCGATGTGAGGTGATTTGTGTAGGATGGGCTATCAACCGTTTTAATTAAAATAATCGTTTATTTCAAATCGGGCAATACTTATGTCATTCTATTCTGTCGAATAATTCAGTATATTATAAACGTAATGAATCGATTTGCGCTTGAGCAACGTTGGGATTTATTGGGCCAATGAGAAGCTGCACGATGTCGATTTTGCAAAAAAAATCATCTTTTCGGATGAAACTCATTTTTATCTTGGTGGGTACGTTAATAATCAAAATTGGGGCTCAGAAAACCAACACGTAGTCTTACAGAAGCCAATGCACCCTTAACGAGTGACTGCTTGGTGCGGCTTGTAGAGCGGAGGCATCTTTGAAGCTGAAAGGACGGCGCAATCTCACACCATGTAAACCGACATTTTTTGTACCCGCTCTTTATGGTATTGACGTGAACGAGGTTTGGTTTCAAAATGATTGTGCAAGTTGACACACATCTCATGTCAGAATCGATTAATTGCGTCAAACGTTTGATGGCTGTTTAATTAGCCGAAAGACATACATACATACATAATTGGTCATTACAACCCTTCAGTCAGGATTACGACCTAGTTTCTGACACTACTTATGTTGTGTGAGTTAATTTTATACATGGGTGACGGGACCTACAGTTAAAAGTCGACGCCGAACGACAGATTTTTGAGATTTTTTCATGGCAATTTTATCAGAGTTTTTACCAGAAATCTGCTGAGAAGAAGTCGCCGAAGAAATACTTTTTATATTCTGTTTTGATGTCTGGCCTGGGGTAGCCGCTGCTGCGATTTGACACCGTTAGACTATTTTCTGTGGGTTGCCAAAGTTCGCAATGCCATTGCTGAGATACGACCCCATAAACTCGAAAAAGAGCACGAAAACTGTGATGCCAGCCGAAGCAGCCATATGAATGAAATAATATTCCATTTCATTGGCCCATATTCCTTTGAAAATGAGAACTGCGCACCCATTATGGTCAACGGAGACACCTATGGCACCATGATAACCCGTTTTTTTTTTTTTTTTTTTTAACCGCTCTTAATGCTATTGATGATCTCATGCCACAATCGATGTATTGCGTTAAACATATGATGGCCGTTTAATTAGCCGAAATGGTAATGTCAATTGTCCGCCAAGAAGCTGCGATTTGACACCATTAGCTCGTTTTCTGTGAAGCGCTGTTAAAGAAAAGTGTTACGCCGAAAAAACAGCGACAATTGAACATTTGAAGGCCAACAGTGGTGATGCCATTGTTGAGATTCGACTCCATGTGAAATTGTACAAAAATTGGTCTGATCGAATAAGGTACTATGAGGCCAACCGCGGCAGCTATATGACTGAAATAATATTCCATTTCTAGTCGAAACAATTGTATTTGGCCACAAAAAAATTAAAATTGGCAAAATTTCAAATCGTTTTTGTGCCTTTGCATTCTTAAATTTAAGTTTTTAAATCACTCACCTTGTATTTGTAAATTTTCTTTTTTATTTTTTTGTTGTCTCTACCGTTTAGTGTCATGTCAAGTTAAACAAAAATTTAACTACCATGGTGAACACAATTTTTTCCGTTACGCCATATTATGTTCCTTAACTAAATGTTTTTTATGGCAATATTTTCCCTTCGTTACTTGATTCTGTAATCTGTGCTGTTTTCATTCTGGATAATTGTTACATTGTTTCATATAGTGTTACTGTTGTATTGTTGTAAATATCTCTGACTATCTATTGCCATTGTGGCAAACGATATACTATATCATCATATCGTTCTTTAGTTTAGTTTTTGCTTAAATGTCTTCCGCCTTCAGCCCCTATTCTATAAAAGCTCTGCGAATTTGAGAGGTTTCCTTGCCATCGTGAAGCTAAAATTTCTTAAAAATTTTAAATTTAAAGCAAAACAGCATTTTTTTCATTTCCTACATTTTAGTTCACCCTCAGGTAAGTGACAAATTATGTCAAATTAGTTTTGCTGTCATTTGTTGTTTCTCTTTAGAAATTTAGCATCTCTTGGATTTTTTCTTTAATTTAATTTAACAGCTTCAAGTGATAGTGAAATTAAATTAAAATCGAATTAAATTAAAATCGAAATTTCTCACACCACTTATGTTGTGTGTGTTAATTTTACACATGAGTAGCGGGACTTACAGTTTAAAGTCCACTCCGTAAGAAACATTTTTGTGAAATTTGTGTGGCAATTTTTTATTTACTCTTAGAGTTTTAGCCAGAAATCTGCTGAGAGGCAGTCGACGAAGAAATATTTTTTTATATTTTCGTTTTGATGTCTAACATGGGGTTTGATCTGTGGTCTCTTGTCTAATAAGCCAACACACTACCTACGAGACTATGGCGACTTAGTCTGTAGTCAAAACTACATGCATGTCATACACATAATTTATTTCGCTGAAAAGGAGAAAATGTATGGGCAACGTCTTCAAGACAATTATTATTATTTTCTATTTCCATCTAAGCTACCATACAATGTTGATGCATAATAATGGTGTTTCTAGATGAAAGTGTAAAGCATCCTGCCACAATAATCCCTTAATGCCACCATAACACAAGTAATAATATCTTGATGTGGATGAAGCAAATGATATGCTCATAATACACACGAGGATACTAATGTCAGGATTATAATTAATTTTAATTACAGCATAAATGTCCGTTTTTAATTTGATAAACAAAAATTACTAATATAATTAAGTTGCAGGCAATATAGCGTCGAAATAGGTTCTGAAGCCACTGTGAGTATCAAACTAACAGCAGGAAAATAGTAGTGAGAATTTATAGAGGAATCAAATGTGAAAGACATTTTTAATACATAATGCATAATATTTTTTGGATCACAAAACATTGTTTAAGAAATAGACTTTAAAATAACTGAAGGGAATTGCATAGTAATTGAAATAGGTTCGCTTTAAGCCATACTTTGTAAGGCTCTATTAAAAATCTGTTAAAAAAATTTTTTTATTTTAATTTCTTTCCATTTGCTTTGAATAACTACTTTAACTTTTTTTAATTTTTTAATTCCTAATTTGATCACATAAAAAATAGGACCCTTAATAACCCTAAAATTTTGCATTTGGTTGTTGAATTCATTTTAGTAAGTAAGTTTCCCTTCTATTCACTACGTATTGAATAAAAAGTTTGTTTTTCGTTCATATTCAATGCCATTTATCATCATATTGTGATATTCTTCGAAATTGTGATGAGAAAGTGTGATTAAATACGAAATTAAACAAAAAAAACTACAAAACAGAAAAACAAAAAGAAACGAATGAATATCATAATGAAATAAAAATCACGCTGTGAAATGCTTGTAGCATTCAAACAATTTTTTCCTTTTTTTGTACTCATTTCTTAGTACGAAAGTTGGTACTTTTTTAGCTGCTTTGCAACTGAAAAAAAACAAGTGAAAATAAGCACGGCAACAACAACAAAAATATATACGCAGCACATGAAAAATATGCCAAGAACAATTGTCACCCCTAAATGCGAGTGAAAACAAAAATGGAAAAAGTACATACTTTTTGAAAAATTATCAACAACAGTGCGAACAAACATTGCAACAGTCGTAGCATTACCATCAGCAGCATCAACAGCATCAATAAGAGTAGTGTGGCACAAACAATTGTTTCAGCAGCACTACGATTCTCTTTGTAAATGTTGTTGCTGTTATAAACATTTCTGTGAAAGTGTGAAGCCAAAGAAATCTGAGATTCTCTCATTAATTAAAATCATCGCCTTTTTCATTTTGTTTTATGATGAAAGAGGAAAAAAGATAACTGTTACAGCGACAACACAATAATAAAGATTCGTAAACATACAAACAAAGTTATATAAGCATTCGTACGTATACAGAGAAATATAAAGTTTTTTGAAGCACTTCGTATCCTTAAATTCAAATAAAAGTGTGAGAAATATGATCGCAATTTTATGTTCGCTTGAAGGATCTATTAACGCCATTATACGTGGCATACAATCTCGTTCCAAAGGCTGCCACGGCTTCTCTGGGAGAAACGTATCTCTCTCTGTGACATTATCACTCTGTCCCATAAATCTGGCTGAACTTAACGGATGGTGTGCTTTAGATTGAAATCGTCGTAGTCTAGTAGGTAGTGCGTTGGCTTATTAGATTTGAGGTCTCTGTTCAAATCCCCAGTCAGACATCTAACGAAAATATGAAAACATATTTCTTCAGTTACTTTTTCTCACCAGATTTTTGGCAAAAAATCGGAGTTAATAAAAAATCGCCAGGAATAATTTCTCAAACAATCTGGCGTTCGGAATCGTCTTTAAATTGTAGGTTCCGTAACTTATGTATACAATTAACGCACACAACATCGGTAGTGTGAAAAGAGAAATCGGAATACTGATTGAAGGGTTGTAATGAGCAACTAAAACAAAAAGAATGATCATGCGGCTTCAACTCTTGAACGAATTGAGCTTTGTTTTCGCAATCTTCGACGTAAGCTGGTGCTTAAAAAGTGCAATTCTTGAGGACGATGACGAGATGTTGTTCGATATTTTAGTGGGTGTATATACTGTAAGAGCATGCTCACGTCTTAGTGCATTTACAATGAAACCAGTTTCATGAACTTTAGCAATAAACTTGCGTTTACTGGGCACTGTTGGTCCTTCGCTGCGACCAAAATTTTTGCGACATTTTCGTGCATTTTCGACCAATGCTCCTTGGTTTTGAAATAAATTTCCAACAAATGCCAACGTTGCTTAAGCGTAAATCGATTCATTACATTCAGTGGAGATAATATACTGAACTTTGTGACAGAATAGAATTAGTAATCTCAGAATCGAAATAACCGATGGTTTAAATTTGAACGGGTAGATGTCCCACCCGATAATAAGAAGTACTTTGCAACTGATGGTATTTGCTTTTGTGAAAATGCTACATTCTTGGTACTTTCTAGATATTGTTTTCAATTTTCTTTAAATAAATTCTACTTGAGTTCAGGAAAGAGTATACTTGTAAACATTAAACAAACTCGCTAACATTTTCAATAAGCCTTGATTTTTAATTAACACAGTGGCAATCTAACTCTTTACTACATATGATACTTGAGCTTTTCTGTATTCAAAACCCATTTAAAAGATTTCTTAAGAAAAATCTGTCATCGACTTTAAAATGTAGGTCCCACCATGTATTAAATTAACGCACACAACATCTGTGGTGGGAGAAGTTAGGTCGTAATCCTGATTGAAGGGATGTAATGACCAATTATGCATGTGTATGGTTTACATTGTTCGCGATCAATGCTGTGGTTGGTGGTTTATTCGCATACACCTGCGACTTAAGAAAACCCCGCAAGAACGTCTAAATGGCAACTCAAATTGCACGATCTCGATGGTCAATTTACACCAAGTCCAACTGAGATCCTTCGAATGTCATTAGAAATTAAATTAAAATTATTTTCATCTCAAAACCAACTCCTCTAAAGTAAAAGAAAATAAATTACAAAAAATGTTTTTGCAATTTAAACAAACACTCCCTTAAATAAATAAAATGCAAAGTCTCGGCGAAGTTTATAACCAGAATGCTACACACAACATTCAACCAGAAAGAAGAAAAAAAGGAACAACCAAACACCAAACATTTACTAGCTAAAAGAAAGAAAAACAGAACAAAAATAAATAATTATGGTTTGAAAGCAAAGATAACGAGAATATAATTTAAGAACAATGGACATTTAATGGAAACCAGGAGAAAACAATTTCCCTGGGAACCAGTTGCAATCATAACTCTCACAAAAAAAAAATTAAGAAAAAAACGACAAGAATGGTTTTAAATTATGAAATTGAAACTGAAACAAATGGCGAAATTTTACTCAGAAAAATGAAAATCCACTTTAACTTTGAGCAGTTGTTTGCATAAATTCGTTATGAATTGAGTGCAATCAAACATTTTTTGTTTTATTCAATTGAAAATGTGAAATTTTGTACTCAACAAAATTCGTGTTTTAATATTTGGTCGTAAAGCTTTCACAGTTTGTAATTTCCTGAAGGGACTACATGGCCTCCAATAACGCCGTAGGCTAGTAGGTAGTGTATTGGCGTAGTGTGGAAAACACACATAAGTGTGGAAAACATACATAAGCTGGGTGTAATCCTAACTGTAATCACCATGTGTATGTGTGTATAATAATGGCTCTAGATATTTTACAGTAATTTATTAAACTGTGGTAGCATGGCTTCATTATTTTTTATTTCTATTGAATTTTATAAGAAATCGTACAAAACGTGAGATGCAGCCAGTTAGGTAGTTTGAGGAGGAGGAGACAAACCAAGGTGTCACCACAATGGTATACATACATACATAATTGGTCATTACAACCCTTCAGTCAGGATTACGACTTAGTTTCTCACACCACTTATACTGTGTGTGTTAATTTTATACATGAGTGGTATACAGTTTATTTATATTATTTTCATGGTAGTTTTATTTACTCTCAGAGTTGTTGACAGAAATCTGCTGAGAGGAAGTCGCCGAAGAAATACTTTTTGTATTTTGTTTTGATGTCTGGTCTTGGGCTCGAACCCTGGCTTTACGTCTAATAAGCCAACACACTGCCTACTAGGTTACGGCGACTTCAATCGGTATACAACTAAGTCATCAACTTATTCGGCATTCACCGTTAATGTTGCCAACCACATTTCCTATAGAAAGTCTGTATCTCATACCATTTCTACTCCTCTGTAATGAGCTATGTCTGGTTTAGTATCCTTCCAAAAATATAAGGATCTTAAGCTTAAGAAGGCGATTCGATGTTCATTTCACATGTCCTACATTATTATACTCAAATGAGGTTCTTTGGAATTTTTCGTCCTGTATAATTGTTTTAAAAGCCTTCTTTTCTGTAATTAAGTGTTGTCCACATAAATTGTTCGTTTTACAGAGGATAACTCCCAATAATTCGTAAATTTAATAGATTCAACACAGAAAAAACAGAGACGTCTATTGTTTCTGTGCGTGCAACGCATCTGATGTTTTTGAACGATAGCATGTTTTACTTCCTTATTCTCCATTTCCTACTTCCTTTCCTCTTTCCCTATTTCCCCTATTATCTTCTCCCCTTTAGGATGTTGTAGAATGGGTCAACTGGACCCCGGGTACTGTACTTGTCTAAATTGGCAAGTACACATACTCTGACCTAAACCTAAACCTAGCATGTTGGCTTTGGGGACCTTCTGGCTTAAGAAAACCCAGAAAACAGTTCACAACAGAAGTTTGAGGTCGTTCTCATATTGCTCGTGCAGAATGGGACAGGAGCTGTGTGGCACATGACACCGTTCTATTGAAACCGTATGACCATCCAAATCAGGCCATAAGAAGTTGGTAAAAATTGACTTACAGTGCTTGCCGTTGACATTGATGGCCTGCCAGACGTCGTCCGCAAAGACATGTGGACCGATGACGCTCTGAATGCTCTTTGATATCACGTGAGTTGGTATCATTTCAAATTCGACAATTGTGTGATTTAACATAACTATTCACGCCAAAATAGTTCACATTGTTGAAAATGATTTTTCGATGAAAATTAGAATCAATTTCCAAATAAACCAGCACCCATGCCGGGAACACATGTCTTTGTCTATGATTGCTCATGGAGATTGGGCAGAACAGACTAAATAAATGACATCTAATTTGACACATGTAGAGTCAAGAAGACGGCAGGTACCCGTTGATAAATTTCGAAAGTCATTGATGGAAGACATGTTACATAAATTAAATCAGTTTCTAATAGGAAATTAAATGGCACTAATTGTATCTTTTAATTCTTTTTTTGCACTAAACCCAAATGGAATAATTTTATTAAGCTTTAAATTATTTATTGGCTTATAATTATATGAAATCATATTAAATTTTTACAAAATAAAAATACAAAGTTTATGTTTGAGCGTTAACTCTTTTCATTTGTAGGAACTGAATACTTATCGTGAAGTCGCCGTGGTCTAGTAGGTAGTGTGTTGGCTTATTAGACGAAAAGCCAGGGTTCGAGCCCCAGGCCAGACATCAAAAAAAATACTTAAAGTATTTCTTCGGCGACTTCCTCTCAGCAGATTTCTGGCAAAAACTCTGAGAGTAAATAAAAATTGCCGTGAAAAGTTTCTCAAAAATCTGTCGTTCGGAGTCGACTTTAAACTGTAGGTCCCGCCACTCATGTATAAAATTAACACACACAACATAAGTGGTGTGAGAAACTAGGTCGTAATCCTGACTGAAGGGTTGTAATGACCAATCATGTATGTTATGTTTTTTGAGGTATTTTATGAATTATTTACTATTTTTTTTTAAGATTTTCCAATCATTTATTTTCGCATTAAAATGCATTTTCATTTTTAATTAACATTCGGTACAATTTTTTTCTTTTCTGCAGCATGCTGCACCAATTTAATATGATTGAATTTAATTAAATAAATTTAATATCAATAATGTAGCAGCAACGTAAAAAAAATAAGAGAAAAACGAAACATTTCAATATTTTATTTCGAATAAATCACTAATCACCTGTGATTAGTTTATAAAAAATATTTTTAATTGCAATTTTAATACAAATAACTTAGCAAATCCGGCCGTAAATGGCAATATAAAAATATACCAGTTCTGTAGGGCGCATAAGTAGAAATAGAACTAAAATTTAAATACATTTATGAATTATAAATTTACACACATACATATATAGTATATGATATTAGCTATCACAATCCTTTGCTCAGGATTACTGCTTAACTTTGTAATTAAATTATTACACAACATACATGCATATTGTTAGGTTTTTGCCTTTTAAAAACCTTAAAAATATGAGCTCGTAGATTGCAAATGAAATAAAAATAAATTTATGTTCCGTTTCAATTAAAATCTTTATTGTTCGCACAATTGTGTGCGCCACTGTTCACAACTTGATGTAAACAACAACAATTGTTTTGTTTGTTATTTCTCTTTACATTCTTTTGCATAAACAATAACAATTGTTCGACAGATCTTTATAACGCAGATCTTCAAATCACGATTATTCTCTTCAAACACCGAGTCTTCACACAAGACTGACTGAATGTTTACTGACTCCGTTGACGGCTTTGTCTTGCCTTTTATATCGCAGGGTAAACAGTCTGGTAAATGCTCTTGAAGGAAAATGACTTCGTCTTCTCGAAATCTCTATAAATGTAAACATCTTTATTTTGTTTACTTGTTTATCACTTTTTGTTTACGTTGGTGTTTTGTTGGCATAGTTTTGTTTACATCTTTATCATGTAAACAAGTTCATTATTTTTTGTTTTTATAGCTTTTGTTTACAATTTAAACGATGTGAAACCAGAACACCATTTCCATTTTCGTAACAATATGTACATAATTGATCATTACAACCCTTCAGTCAGGATCACGACCCAGCCAGCAGCAGAGAGAACCCTTTTTATTAAACTGCTGGCAATGGATTTTTAGCTGCAATTGTTGTTTGTTTTCCTGTTGAGCTTTATAAACGCTGATTTAATCATGGCTTGTAGCAAATACAACTCGATAAGAATATTTCAAGTACTTTCTTCTTTAAAGTGTTTTTATTTCACATTACTACTAGTGCGTGTAATTGTTAACATTACGGCTGCAACTTCACTACACTCAATATGTGAAACATTTTTCTTCTTTTTTCTTCTTATTTTTGGTTTTTTTAAATCTGCTGAGAATAAGTCGCCGAAGGAATATTTGTTTGAATATTTGTAACGATAATGGAAATGGTGTTACATCGTTTAACATTAAAATGATAAAAAAAAAGCTACAAAATCAAAACAATGGACTTGTTTATATGATCAACAAGTAAACAAAAATATAGCAACAACATTAGTATAGAAAAGGGATAAAAAAGTAAACAAAAAGCAACAACAAACATTACCAGAATAAATGTAAACAAAATACACAAACAACAATGAAACAACGATGTTTATATTTATGGAGTTCTTGACTTTGCAGAGGTATTCGAAGCTACGAACATTCGACTTCAAGATCATTCATCAGACTGTTTACTTCACCATATAAAAGACAAAGCAAAGCCGGCAACAGAGTCAGTAAAAATTCAGTCGGTTTTGTATGAAGACACGTTGTGTCTGAAGAGAATAATCATGATCTGTCGAACAATTGCTAGTGTTTACGGAGAAGAGAGTAAAGAAGAATAGCAAACAAAGCAAATTGTTGTTGGTTACATCAAGTTTTGAACAGTGGCACACAGACAATAAAGTTACTTTTATTAGCAATCTACAGGCTCATATTTCATACGTTTTTAAAAGGTAAACCCGTAACAATATTTTGTATTGTTGGAGATGTTTAACCTGAGGTTTGAGATTACGGAGACTGCCAGAGCCATGCTAACAAGAGCAAATGTAACGTATTAGCGGTTGCTTAGCTATAGCCTATCTTCTAGTACATTGGAAGTACTAAATGATAAGACCTCTTCACATGTAAGCGTTTAATATAGCATATGCTTACAACTCGTTGTGGTAAGGAGGCAGAGGGATTTTTATTGTAAGTTCTTAAGGTAGTAAGATTACCTTGCATTGAGTAAACATAGCATAAGTATTTTTTGTTAGAAATTTTTTTATTTATTTATTTATTTTTATTTATTTATTTATTATAATTAACATAATACAATAAGATTTTAATCTTATAAGTTATAGTGCTATGCTTAGGATCAATAAGATATAAAACATAAAAAAATAATAAAAATTATGAAATATAAGAAATTAAGTAAAACTAACAAATTAATATAAAAAACAAATTAATTAAAATATTAAAATATTAAAATTGAGTAGAAATATAATTTAATTTATTTAATTATTTTAGAAAAACTAACAATACTACAGAAATAAAAAGAAAATAAAAAAGTTAAAAAAGATAAAGAATTCTAAAGATATAAAATAGAAATATTTAAAAAAATTGGTATAGAAAAGTAAGGATAAATATTTAACCGATATAATAAACTTGCTAAGAACGTAACAAACTTTTCATTAAGAGAACAATTTAAATAACTCCTTTTTGAACGCGTTTGCATTGCCTAACTTTTGGATGTAATTTGGTAGGGAATTCCAGAGACTAGTGCTGTGTATAAAGAACTGTCGCTGTGACAGAAGAGTCCTGTAACGTTGTTGAACAATCTTCATGACCCGGCATGACCTAGCAAACTTAATTCGGCCTAATAAATATTCCGGCTGCCCCGTATTAATAATTTTATGGAATAGAATGAGGCATTTAATTTTCAGAAGATTATCAAATTTCACACTAGATGTCTGATACGCCAAATGAGAAATATGATCCCGGCGACCTTTAAGAAATACGTATCTTGCTATATTGTTGTATGCCAAGTTTAATTTCCGGTTGTCATTACTATTGCAGTTTGCAAAAATTTCGCACCCATACAATAGCACAGGAATCAAATAAGTTTTAGCAAGTTGCATACGAATTGCAAAAGGAGTTGAATCAATGACCGCCCATAAATTCCGTAGCATGCTGTATATTCTGCCAACAACGACACTTATATGGCCAGACCACTTAATCTGTCATTAAATACAATACCCAGATTAGTAGCAGACTTGACATAGTCAATTTTATTTCCCCTGATACTCAATCCAGGTATGGCAAACGAAACATTGGTCGTCGAAAGCATTAAACATTTGGACTTTGAGGGATTAATACACAGTCCATTCGCCGAAGCCCAACGGTCAATCCTATCCAAATCACGGTTAACAGAATGCGAACAAGAATCAATATTCTCCTTACGAGTACTGGCATAAATCTGCACATCATCAGCATACATATGAACACGGCAGTCAACCAAAACATCCGGTACATCATTAATATACATACAGAACAACAGTGGCCCCAGTATTGATCCCTGGGGAACACCTCTACAAATATTAAGCGAATCAGAAATCTTCCCATTTAAGTGAACCCTCTGACATCTGTCTAACAAATAAGAAAAAATTAGACTAGCGGCAGAATTAGAAAAATTAAACAGCTTCCGGAGCTTATTCAATAAAAGTTTATGATTGACTGTATCGAAAGCCTTTGTGTGATCGAGAAGAACTAAGAACGCTACATTATTTACATCTAGCTCCAACCTGAGATCCTCAACTACATTTAATAGAGCGGTAGTACAACTCCTACCTTTCATGAAACCCGACTGACTGATTGTTAAATAATTATGACCTTCCAGATAACCATTGATCTGTCTGGCTATAATGTTTTCCATTACCTTCAACAAAAAAGGAAGAATGGCAATTGGCCTAAACTCATTGTTTGACTTCTGAATGGGAAGGACCTTAGCTAGTTTCCATTCATTAGGAAAAGTAGACTTAGTCAGCACTGTATTAAATAAGTGGGTATAATATGGCAAAAGTCTAGGTGTCAAAACTTTCAAAAACACAGGATCTATATCATCGGAACCAATTGCGTTCGATTTTACCGCTGAAATACATTCCAAAACTTCGAACTGATCCACGCAACGAAAACTAAAGGAGTATTGTGGAGGGACACAACAAAGGTCATCATACATATCACCAATTGCCGTTGGAACACTTGAATGTACAAACTGGTCATTAAGTTTATTCACATCTACATCAAAATCAGTTCTGGGACATTTTCCACCAATTCCTATTTCCTATTCACGAATAAGTTTTTTTAAGTTGGTCTATTTTGTTTGTGCATATTGCCTCGAGCTGAAAAGTAAAACAAACTAAAGAGTAATAAAAATGAATTAAATAAAAACAACACAACATTAACAAATTAAATAAGAAAGTAATTAAAATAAGTGTCTATTATTTACATACCTTAAAGGTCAAAATAATATGAAAGAGATGATGAAAAAGCACAACTTTAGCTTAAAAGTCTTAGATAAAAATAAAATAAATTGCAACAAATTGCAAATTTTTAAATGAAATGAATTCATTTATTGAATTAAGGATATTTAGAAATGTAAGGAATAAAATTTATACTAAAATTTCCTTGAATTTATACCTACTTTTTTAAGTTTCTAAATGTCAATTTCTGTCTAATAATTCACAATTAATGAAAGACTTTTAACTTTAATAATTATATTAGTAAAGCTATCAATTTCTCTTAGTTGATTAAAATTGAAATGAAGTATTTCAATTATTTTAGAGAAAGTCAATTAATTGTCTACACAAATATTCCATTAACAATTCACTTCGTACACTTCAATCAAAAACATTCATTTTGATTTTCTCTTAAGATGTTGAGATGATGAGCACTTAATAGGATTTCTGCCTATTAATTTACAATTTTGTTTTAAGATTTTCTGCAATACAATTACAAGTTTTAGTTTTTCTTCTAGTCAATCACATCACATCAAATCATATCACAACAACTCTCATCACTCAAGTTAATTAAGGGATTTTAACATAACATTTCAGTTGATGTTACACAAAAGAGGAAAACATCCATCCAGTTGATGGAGAAAAGTATGTGATGGCAAATGGCAAAAGTTTGACTGTAGTTCTGTTCTAAAAGTTCAAATGCTATTAAATAAAGTGTAATAGCAACAACAACAACAACAACAATCTATGTATACTAATGATAAATAATATCAACCAAGTAAAAGAAAAATAATAACAAACTGTAGAGGTATTCGGTGAAATTGATAATGATATTAAACGTTTTATAGTACCTTAGGGTGTAACTAAAGACATTAAAACAAACGATAAAAAAATTTGAAAATTAATTTCATTGTTTTACTTTCACTTAACGTAGCTACGGTCAGGATAAATAAAATTGAAAATTTAAACCTCTGTGGCCACTAATCGCTCACTACGAAGTCATTAGTCATTACAACCCTTCAGTCAGGATTACGACCTAGTTTCTCACACCACTTATCTTTTGTGTGTTAATTTTAAACATGAGTGGTTGGATGTACAGTTTAATGCCGTATCCGAACGATAGGCTTTTTGAGAAACTATTTCATGACAATTTTTATTTACTCTCACAGTTTTTGCCAGAAATCTGCTGAGGGCCAGTCGCCGAAGAAGTATTTCTGCATATTTCGTTTTCTTGGAGATGTCTGGCCTGGAGTTTGAACCGAGGCCTCACACCTAATAAGCCACCACACTACCTACTAGACTACGGCGTCTGCGAAGTAATTATGGCAGTCAAAAGTGACCATCGTTGGGAGGATTATAGGTTTGAAGATTCCAACGAGCATATTGTGTGAACGACTGAAGTCACTCTTCCAAACACTGATTGAAGATTATCAGTGCACCTTCTGACCTGGTATATCCACCATTGATGAAAAACAAATCCAAATTGAAACACAACATTTTTTTGTCGTGTAAGGATTTTGTTTCTGCCACAATGCATGACCTCGTATTCCTGCGAAACTGATAAGGCTATGCAGTTCTGCTGCTTGCGTACGCTGACAACATTGACCCATACCAAGCAAGATGAAGAAGAAAGCAAAACGAAGTGTGTGTTATCAACAATTAGGGACATGTGTCATATCGGATACTATACCACGGTTGATAACTATACTTTCGATGTTGTCAATGTTACCAATGAATTTGTTATCTTGGTGTCGCCGTTACCAGTAAAAATGTTAGCAGTTTGGAGAATAAACGTAGGAAAACTTTTACCATGAGATGTTACTATGGTTGAGTAGCGGAGAGCTCTCTTGTATGACGAAACCAATATTATACAAGTCGCTCATCCTTCCCTTGCTTGTTTTACCGCAAAAGCATAAACGATATTATGCATTGATGGAGTAGCCTTAAGAGTATTCAACAGAGAAGTCCCACATAAGATCTTCGGTCCAAAGCGATTCAAAAACGACATGGATATTATGCAGCGCAGTAACATCCAGTAGTTGCGCTGGCTCGGCCATGTCATTCGAATAAAAGAAGATGATCCGGCCAGTATTTGAAGCGGCTATTAGTAGAGATCGCCATAGAGGACGAACTTTTTCGTTGCAAAGACTAAATCGAGGAAACCCTTTCAGAAAAAAAAACAAAGGCCCAAGAAGCAGAGACTGTTGTAAGGATGTGTTAAGTCAGGCCAAAATCTAATAAACAGGTTGTTAACTGAAAGAATGAATGAAATTTGGAAAATTTAAAGTAAAATTTTCGGTTAGAGTGTAATTACATTTATTTAAACCAACAATTCCTTTCTTAATAAATACATTCTAGAGAAAAAATATAGAACGAAATCTTTGTGGAACTAAAGTATTTATTATAAAAAAAAATTTTTCAAGAAATGTAGTTTGTTTGGAAAAATAATAGTCGCCGTAGTCTAGTAGGTAGTTTATTGGATTATTAGATGATATAAAAAAATACATTTCTGGAGAGTTAATAAAATTGTCATGAAAAGATTCTCAAAAAATCTGTCGTTGGGAGTCGACTTTAAACTGTAGGTCTCGCCACTCATATATAAAATTAACACACACAACATAAGTGGTGTGAAAAGCTAGGTCCTGACTGAGGGTTTACAATAACCAACTAAATTAAGTTAAGTAGGTTCGGAAAAATAAGTCCTTGCTTTTAAAACTTCTGGAATACTTGAGATTGGTAAGGCATCCTTAAATTTTTGCTGTTGACTAGACTCTTGCATACCTTTAGGTTTCTGTCATTTGCCAGAATTTAACAGTTAAGGAACAAAGAATGCACTTCAAAGTTGTGTGCTCTAGGAAATATGACATTTGAAATGTATTTTTGCATTTCTATTTCTCTTATACAAAATTACACTTGATTTCTGCTTTCTCATGGTAATTTTTTATTTTGAAATTTTATTCAAAACAGCTCTTGTCTTATAAAAAACAATACATGACCCTCACTTTGTTTTGGACTTGTTATTCTTATAAAGACTTGTTGTATTTATTAAAAAATTATGAAAACACTGCCATTTTACTTATCAGCAACATCATCAACGATGGCCACATGGGCGGGCATTTTGTATTCAGTTTCGGGGGTTTCATAGATTTTCTCTTCTTTGGGCTCAACAACAGAAACATTGTCGGGCAAAGGCTTCTTAGGACCAATCTTGTTCTTAGGATCATAAGGCAACATAATCTTGACCTTAATACCCAAGACACTTTGACGCAACAAGACGTGATGGGTAGCAGTTTCAACGTAATCGTTGCATGGGTCACCAGAGTGAGTCATGAGACCATCAACGAACTTCATGGATTTGGCATGTTGGCCGTGCAATTTACCCGATACAACGACTTCGCAACCCTTGGCACCAGATTCCATAATGAAACGCAAAACACCATAGCAGGCACGACGTAAAGCCAAACCACCGATCAACTTGTAACGGAGGGATTCAGCTTGAGCAATGGCGCACAAACCACGGGTGGCAACCTTTTCAGCGTACAATTCAATACGGCCAGGTTCGAAGTTGAAACGCTTTTGGACCATAGCGGTCAATTCACGAATACGTCGACCTTTTTCACCCAAAACCTGTTGGGTCTTAGTGGCCATGATGATGATTTCAATATGGCCAGGGGTTACACGTACTTCAATACCGGAGTAACCATCCTCGGCGAGTTCACGAGTCAAGAACTCGTTCAATTCAGCCTTGAACATGCCATCGGCAACAAACTTGCGTTTTTTGGAAATTGTGAGGCTCATGTTTATTTCATACGACTCGCAGAGAACGTGGTATTCCAGTCAAAAGTTCTTGAGAGATATACACTAAAATATTGTTACGTTTTTACCTTTTTAAAAACGTTTAAATATGAGTTCGTTAATTGCAAACAAAATAAAAACAAATATGTCATTAATTTCACTTAAACTCTTTGTTCTTTACACTACTTTTGTGTGCCACCGTAAACAACTTAACGATACAACAGTAATAATCTGTTTATTCACTTTATTAGTTCACACAGATCTTTACAACCACGACTTATTTTGTTCACACGCAACTTCACACAAGGCTGACTGAATTCTTACTGACTGCTGCCTGCTTTGTCCGGCCCTTTTATAGTCCGACACAACCAGCCTAACGAACATTCTTGAAGTGGAAGGTTCGTGTTCTCGTCTTCTCGAGAGTTCTATTGCTAGTACATTATTGTTTGTGTACCTTGCTTAAGTTGTCCATCCCTTTTTGTCACATACATATTGTTGTTGGTACCAGGCGCAAACAGGTTCGTTGTATATATGTGTGTGTGCAACTTTAGATAACCAACACGTTTATTGTATTCTTAGTGTTAGTGTGTATTTGTATCGTGTGGCTTTTGTTTATCGTTTTTGTTGTTAAACGATGTTAGGTCGTTTCGATTTGCGTAACAATATTTAACTTCCAATCAAACACATAAACTTTTTTAAGTATAAATGAAACTAGAAATCCTTAGATATTCAATTCAATTTCATTAGCTATAGAACTGTGGAAGTTGCCGTATTCTAGTTGGTAATGTTTTTGGTTTATTAGACGTAAGGCCATGCATGGTTCATACCACAGATCAGAAATCTATAACAAAGCGAAATATGAGAAAATATTTCTTCCGAAGACTTTGAGAGCAAATAAAAATTGTAATGAGAGGTTTTTCAAAAAAATTTGGAGTGCGGAGTCCAATTTAAACTTTAGGTCTCCCCACTCATGTTAGAAATTAACACACCCGAATGAAGGGTTGTAATTACCAATTATGTATGTTTGTTATGTATAGAACTGTCACTGTAGAAGTAGTGGAGTTTTTGTTTAAATTTAAATCAAGTTTTTTATTTTCACAATCATTAAGCAAATGTAATAAGAACTCCTGCCGCAGGACTATTTTCCACATTTTAATTTTTTTTCTGTTTATTTTTTACATACAAATTTATCTAAAAAAAAAAATATTGTTAAAACAAACGATTGACAAATAGCCGAGAAAATAATTTGATTTTATTTGTTGACATACATCGTAAATAAAAACAAAATTGTTGAAATAATAAATGAAATGAAAAAAAAGATGTTGACCTATTTCCATGCAATAAACATTCATTCATTATATTTTTGTAAATATTTTAAATTTTTTTCTCTTTTTTTTTTGAAGCAAGTGATCCATTTGCAACTAAAAAAAGCAATAAACTTTTTCTCAGCTCCCAACAATATTAATTATCAACATTTAATAAATAATAAAAAGCAATTTCATGAAATCCTTTTCCTTCTTTTTTTGTTGTTATTGTTATTGTTTTTTCTTTTAATATACAAACAAATAAAGAATTATTAATACCAGTTTAAATGGAGCATTTTCGCTCTTTAGCAACAGACATTAAAATGTTTATATTTTCCTTTCCATTTGTTGTTCGTGTTGAGTAGGAATGTTTTTTTATTTTTTCGGGAAAACAGTCCTGGGGCAGAAATTTAATCTGCATGTAAATTTGTATTCCATTTCAAACGAAACACAGCTGAATATATTTTTTTTGATTGTAAATTATGCAAATCACTTTAAATAAGGAAATATTAAAAGAAAACAGAAAATCCAAAACACTTTTCCAAGACATTTTAGCCAACACTTATTAAAAAATATCAGCAGTTACCCAAACATTATTGTTTTAAACCACGCGGTGGTAAAACTTTTTTCCATTTTTAATAACAGAAAAATAAATACAAATAAAACAACAAACAACGCCATTATTAAAGTTTTATGATGCGAAAAAGAACCACTAAAAACTCTAAGATTGAGGCTCTATAGGGGAAAATATAATTTTCCTTATGAGGGAGAGAGTGTCCAGTTATAAACAGATTATATCAGCAAATTATTCTCGCATATATACATACAAAATTGGTCATTACAACACTTCAGACAGTATTACGACTCCGAGTTTAAAGTCGACTCCAAACGACAGATTTTTAAGAAGCTTTTTCTTGGCAATTTTATTTTCCAGAAATCTGCTGAGAGGAAGTCGTCATTGGAGATTTATGACCTGGGGTTTTAACCGATGCCTCACGTGAATAAGCCAATTCTACTAGACTACGGCAGCTTCTATTATATACTACTACAAATGTGATAATTAGTGTTAGATTTGAGAATAAATACTTCATGTGTCAAATTTAGAATGGGAATAATAGAAACGGACCGTAGATGACGGCGCATAAAGGGCTTTGGTTGAAAGGCTACACGAACAAAAAAATTTTTGAAACCACATGAGATTCAAGAGCGTAAAATGTATCACGTAAAAGTTATTGTTTGCTTTAGAGAACGATATTCACCAAGCCATCGTTGTCAACGGCTAGAATAATAGGTCAAAAATTACCAACTTCTTTTGACATGAACACATGTGGTTTCGACACACACTTAATGCACACACACTGCAGCTATCCAGCCTTTAGTAGGTTGAGTTTGATGACAGGGGATTCTTCAAACGATTCTTTGGATTCTTTGTAGATAGCCGACATTAAGGCTCTCTATAGATTCGTATAAAGGTTGGTCTGATTGCGAAAGGCTAGGACATCTAGACTGTAGTAGAGCTATCTTGTATGTTTGTGATCCACCTTTTTTCCTCCGTCTCTTGCATCCTTTCTCTTCTACCTCTTCTCGTTTTCCAATTTCCCTATCTCCTAATCTCTACCTCTCTCTCCTCTAGGACGTGTTTACAATGGGTCATTTTAAATTGTTGGTAATGTACTTGACCCAACGACAAATAGACGTCCTCAAACCTAACCTGAACTAAGATAACATAGAACATGGTACACGAGCGTTTCGAGAGGCATGAACATTTCAAGTTGAAGTGCTATGAACTGACCACCAACGATATGGTGCAATTTGACTCCGATAGACTTTTTCTTGTGGAGTTTTCTTATGTCGCCGGTGTATGCGAACACACCAAGAGACCACAACGTTACTCAAAGCCAATTTACCCCATGTCATCGATTAAATGCTTCAATAAAGTGAAAACTCATAATCTCTGTTACCGGCAGCGGCAACAAATTGATTAATTTGGATCCTCTGCAATAAATATATTTATTTTCTTTCCATTATTCATCCTTGTAAATACATACATACATAAATAATTGGTCATTACAATCCTTCAGTCGGGATTACGACCTAGCTTCTCACACCACTTATATTGTGTGTGTTCATTTTATACATGAGTGGCGGCACCTACAGTTTATAGACTATTGCGAACGACAGTGTTTTGAGAAACTTTTTCATGGAAATTTGTATTTACTCTCAGAGTTATTGCCAATTATCTACTTAGAGGAAATCGACGAACAAATATTTTTCCTATATCTTGCGTTTAGTTGAAGATGTCTGACCTGTTTTTTGAGAGGCCTCACATAATAAACCAACGCAATACCTACTAGACTACAACGGCTGCTACATGATGTACGTAAGATATTTATTGTGTGATGATTTAATTTCTTGTTGTTCTAGAGGCAGCAACCTCTTATGTTGTCATTGCCAGCCATGTTCGGAACTTTATTTTGTATCTTCTTGCAGTTTTCTTTATGGTTGTGTTAGAACCACTTTGCCTAAAACTAGTTTTCTATTATTCCAACACAATATACTGCATGAGTAGGAGTCTTTTCCTGAGTATTGGTCTTATAAAAAAATGTGTGTCCTTCATAATTTTCTTTCGTAATAATTTATCATATAATAACCGTAAAATCAATATTTAACCAAATACAACAGCATAATTGTTATGCTCTTAAAAGATTTGTAAATAATTTCCCATTAGCCATCCATTCGGTATGTGTTCATTTACAAATATTGAGTGCGAGTACTCGATACAAATTGATTCAAAAATAAAATACAAACAATAATTAGACGAATTCTCCTCTATATTTATTGTTATTAAACTGGCATACGAGCATTGTATTGCATGCCACAAATCGAAACTATCAGAGCATTAGAGAATAACAACAAAAATAACATAAAACATGATTTAATTCCTAATAATTTCAATTTAAAATAAAAAAGAAAAAATATGAGAAATACTAACGAGCATAATAATTTCTGACTGAATCGTTGAAAATACCAACAAACCACCAACAAGCAACAGTTTGTTGTTCATTCTTCATTCATTCATATTTGAAATGTGGCTGCTGTAGGAGTAGTTTGAAGTGGCCACATCCAACAATCCATCAATCCATCTTTGTATTCAACAATTATTCAGGATTACATAAATGCAATTATTGCTAGTTATTTGTAGTGGTATTGGTTAGTTAGTTTAATGCACATCATCAGTTTATTGGAATTTATTGTAAAAGCACTCGAAATCAAATTCATAGAAGTAAGTGCCTTTAAAGTGATTTTTTAAACTCATTTTTCTATGAACAAAAAAATAAAAAATTAAGGAAGAAAATTGCAACAACAAAAAAATTTTCGTTAGGAATAGCATTCAGCCAAAGACGAATATTTGTGGTGGCTAGGCAACGCAAGGTTTTCGGCGGGGCTAGAGGATTATCATAAACTATAAGCTGCTAAAATTAGGCTGTGGCGATTACAAGATACTGAACACAATGTACTCGTTTGAAAGGCGAATTGTACGAAAACTACTATTGTGAAATACACAATTAAGATTCAATCATAACAACGCTTGATCAACTTTGGGGTATTCTATTAAGAATTCGTCGCAGTCTAGTAGG
Organism: Sarcophaga carnaria; assembly: GCA_958299815.1. Lineage (NCBI taxonomy): Eukaryota > Metazoa > Arthropoda > Insecta > Diptera > Sarcophagidae > Sarcophaga > Sarcophaga carnaria. Next base: position 32,745,925 of record OY283151.1, read on the forward strand.
GAGTGTGTTGGCAGATCAGATGTGAGACCACGGTTCAAACGCCCGGACATCTCCAGCAAAACGAAATATGGAAAAATATTTCTTCGGTGACTTCCTTTCAGCAGATTTCTGGCCAAAACTCTCAGAGTAAATAAAATTGCCATGAAAATATTTCTCAAAAATCTGTTGTTCGAAATCTACATTAAATTGTAGGCTCCACCACTCGTGTACATATAAAATTAACTCACACAAAATGAGTGCCTTTTTGAGAAGCCATTTTTTGATAAAACAAATACTCTTTTTCTGTGTAAATGTTAGCTTCAAGTCTTCTACAAAACTTCGTGCTACAACAGCGATAGTTTCTTTGGCACGCACAGTTCTTTATTTTGCTGATGGTTATACGAATTGTTTGCTTACTAGGCTGATTATTTTAACTGTAAGCTAGTCAAATAGGTTCCGGAATTTATTTAAACTATTAATGACGACTTGTCAAACCGGAACAAAAAACTCTACAAATTTTAACAACCATTATGGTGCTGATCCCCTAATTTGCCACCTCTACGGCCTCATCACTATATGGGTCAGGAGGAAAGAGCAGAGGCGTTGATCGTGATGTTATGTGTCTAAATGTCTATGATATAAACAGTGATAGAACAGGTTTGTTGCTGGGCTTAGATTATGCCAGTGTGAGCTTAGTTATTATTTTATTACAAGGCACCGCAAGATTAGTTCGCTGACAACGATCTGAAACAGATACCAGCCGTACTATTGCAGGGTATGTTGCGACGAGGAGGAGTTAAAAACTATCGAACACCTCCTCTGAAACTGTCTAGCTCGTAGTAGGTTGAGGTTGAGGACCCTGTGAAGGAGCTTATTCGAATGTTTCGACTCTTTGCCGACTAGTGGCATTAAGGCTCTCCATAGATTCATTAATAGTTTGAAATGGTTGAGAAGTGTATGGGCTTCAAGTTGTAGTCGCGCTCTCTTGTGTGTTTGTGGTGTATGTTTTTCCACCGTCTACTTATCTTTCCTTTTCTACCGTTTTCTTTTCCCTATCTCCTTTACTATCCTCTCTCTCTCTCGTTTATGACGCATTACAATGGGTCACTTTAACCTCCGAGTATTATACTTGTCCCAATGACAAGTACACGTCCCCTCACCTAACCTAACCTTGACAAGCAAAGCTTTACCATCGATAGTCCCCATCTCGTTAAAAAAAAAAATATTCCTGCGGAGTTTTGCCTCGCCGTGTTCCATTAAGTTATCATTTGTTAAGTTCCAAACTGAGTATACAAAATTGTCCCAATCATATTTTACCTTAAGCATACATTTTCAGAAATATGTCAGGAAGAGCTAAATCTTAAGTTTAATATAATCCTAGTTAACCGCAATAGTCATTAGCTTTTGAATGTTGTAATTCAAACACAAGAAATCTAAACTTTTCAGTCCGTAAAGATAAGAACGATTGAAAGTTCTAGGAGGGTTTATAAGATCGGAATAGTTTTATTATGCATGGTTTAACGTTTTTATTGAAATAAATTTGGAACAATTTCTACAAATGGAAACTGTTCGGATATTTGCTAATCACTTTGGTATTAAAAGAAAAGTAAAAAATAAAGAAACACTTAAAGTATGGAAATATCCAACTCGTTATTAGGTTGCAATGCAATTTGGCTAAAACCACAAATTAACAAAAAATACAGAAAGAGAAGTAAAAAAGGAAAAAATAAAACAATAATTTCACACAAACATTATGTTTATAATTTGTGTAAATATTTTCATTTCCCTTGGCTTGTCACAATTGGCCAATTTGAAGTTGTTTTTTAGTTGTTTTCCTTTTGCTTTTGCCAGAGATTTTTATTATTTGTTTCCATTTTGAAGTTATGACCGTCGACCACAGAGAGTAGGTGTATTAAAAACATAAATTTTGATACAACTGTTGTTGGCTGCACGGTTGGGTGGATGTTCAGTTCTATGGTTGGTTCGTTAGCTGGTGCAACTGAAGTGCTATACTTACTAAAAAAAAGAAGGAAAAAGGAAAAAAAAATAAAACAAAACAAATAAAAAATATATTTTTACTACTAATGCCACAACGTTTCTACGTACTTCTTTATGTTACCAAATAATTTTAGCCACAGTTGACATTTTTATATGTATGTATTGCCAGACAAAGCAACAGCAGCAGAAGCAGCGGCAGAAGCAGCAGCAGTAACAACATACATACCTAAACAGTGTTTGGATTTTAATTTTCTTTCTCTCTTTACAATTTTGCTGTATTTTGAAAAATGTACTGTCAGTACAATAGCGTGGCATAAAAGCAAGTACGGGCTCCATAGAATGGTCACCAATGACTGCCATGAATTGCAATCTCTTCCTTTTGCCATTTCTGTATCTGGTTTATAGCATCAGTTTTGTTTTGTAAACCAAAGCACCGGATTTCATTTGTTTTTTTTTTCTCACATAGTAGGGAAGTTTACGATGTTTTAAATCAAGATTCAGTTTCATTTGTTTTTTCAGAAACTATTCCAACACAAAAATTTAAAAATTGGTTACCGATAAAACAATATTCAATAAAAACTTCATAAAATATCAAATGAGATTAATTTCATAGTCCTTACATTTCTCGCACAGCCTTCGTAAAGCATAATATTTAGAACAGTCAGTGTTCTGCATTTGAATTTGGGAATGGCTTTTTCGTAAAATAATGAGAGAAAATACATGCAAAAGAAATGAAAAACAAAAATTGCAAAACAAAAGGTTCATGGAAACTTATTGTTTTCATAGAATCTATTACTGAAGGAGTAATTAAAATGTGACTAAAAATAAAGGAGTATCCAACCCATGTCAAGGAGTCAAGTGTTTGCTTGCCAAACTTATGGCCACAAATATTTGAAATTGTATTCACCCAAAAACAATGAAAAGGAATTTTTTTTTCATTTATTAATATTCACAGCCTGTTCGAGTATATCAAACGTAAATTAAAAAAAAAAATAAATAAAAAATTAAATGTGGTCGTAGTCTATATTCATCAGACAACATGAAATCTGTAAATCCTCTCTGCAGTATGCTGGGAAAAACTCTGAGAGTGAATTTTAACTGCTTTGGTCAAAGGCCAATTAAAAGAAACGTTCGTATGGTAGTCGCTATAGTCTAGCACGTAGTGCATAGACTGCCTCTTAGCAGATTTCTGACAATAATTGCCATGAGAAAATTTTTCAAAAAGTATGTCGTTCGGATACTGGGAATGACAATATAAGAGGTAGCTACATCTAGAACAACAAGGAATAAAATCATCAGACAATGAATATCTTATGTACATCATGTAGCATCCGTTGTAGTCTAGTTGGTATTGTGTTGGCTTATTATGTGAGGCCTCTACTCAAAAGCCAGGTCAGACATCTTCAACTAAACGAAATATGAAGAAATATTTCTTCGTCGACTTCCTCTCAGCAGATTACTGGCAAAAAACAATAAAATTTCCCTACTGATGTAGAAAATGAACACACACAACATAAGTGGTGTGAGAAGCTAAGACGTCATTCTCACTAAAGGGTTGTAATGACCAAACAAGTAAAAAGTCAAAAAATATTCTCCATTTTCTATCGTCGTCGCTAAAGAGGCGTTAAACGACTAAGTAATTCGAGCTCTTGTTCATTAATTTCGCATGAGCTTTACATTTTTTTTTTTGGTTTTTTGTTTTGTTCAACTTTCGAGCATGTGATGTGATATACAAATATGTGTTCGATATAATTTTTTTTTACCAATTCCAAGTGATTTGTTTCCTTTTTAGCTCTTTCAACTTTCTTTAGATTTTCTTAAACCAAAAACCAATCATAAGAAGGAAGAAGAATAAAAATTTGTCGCATATTGAGTGAAGTGAAGTTGCAGCAGTAATGTCAACAACTACACACACTAGTGGCAAAAAGTAATAAAAACTCTTTAAGGAAAAAACTACTTGAAGTAGTCTTGTCGAGTTCTATTTGCTTCAAGCCATGCTATAACCAGCGTTTAGAAAGCTCAAAAGCACAACAAACAACAATTGCAACTAAAAATCCATTGCCAACAGTTTAATAAAAAAAGATTCTCGCTCAAGGATCTTGACTTGGTTTCCAGTAACTCGACTTAAGGGTGTATATTGCTGCACTTTTGTAATATGCTTCGTTTTAATTTTCTTTTTTGTTTTAGATTCAGTTTCCTTTTTATTATTAATTTTTTATGGCAAAGAATGTGTTGTTTTCTTAGTGAAACTGCCTACGTTTAATCAGTTAGCTTATACACTCAAAAGAATGACAATTCAATTTTACTAATTATTGTCAAAGTTTCTCAAAAATCTGTCATTCGGAGTCGAATTTAAACTATAGGTCCCGTCACTCATCATGTATAAAATTAACACACACAACATAATGATGTGAGTAGCAGGATCGTGATCCTGACTAAAGGGTAGTGATGACTGTTTATGTATGAAATGCAAAAGTTTCTCAAAAATCTGTCATTCTGAGTCGATTTTAAACTATTGGTCCCGCCACTCATGTATAAAAATAAACACCTACAACATAAGAGGTGTGAAAAGCTAGTTCGTAACCCTGAATAAAGGGTTGTAATGACCAATTCTGTATGCAATTGTGTATGGAATGGTTTTTCTTTTAAGTTCACATCAAATTAAAACAGAAATACAACTGGCTTATTATAGGATCTTTCATAAAGGGCATTATATCTTTCAATTCAAATAAAACAAAGTTTATGTGAGATATCATTGAAATTCTGCATTCGTTTGAAGGTCCTATTGATGTCATTATGTTTGATATATAACATAGGCTCCTGACTTTGGAATGCAACCGATTTGCACAATTTTCGGAGATTCTGGAGTAGAAATCCAAACCCAATTTAAATTATTGTGTGGAATATGTCAGTTTTAAGAACAGTCTTAGGTATCATGTATATTGGTAACGTTTCAAATTCGAGAATTTTATTTGTTTACGTACCCTTTCATCCAGAATTGGGCCTCAGTACTGAATATTACTTTTACACTAGTCGTTGTCTATAGTATAGTCATCCATAGTAGTTTAGTAAAATAGATTGAATATATGGCAATTAATGTGGCCGACAGATTGCTTAAGTTAGGATTAAATGTGAAACGGTCAACGGCCATTAAAGTTTGTGGCTCACGTTTTTTAATTTCATTAAACGCTTTCTGAGGATGAGAGCTTTTCTCTTCCATCAATTATCTTTCGTTCTTTGGAAATGTAATTTAATTAAGTTCAACAAATAAAGTTTCACTTTTTTTAAATCAAATTTCAAGTTTCAACAGGAGAAATAAGTTGAGAAAATGAATGATATGGGAAGTTCATCGAATGATTTTATTTTACTTTTCTTTACTTTTGTTTCAGAAACCAATCCATTAGATGATTTAATATATTTATTTTATTTCTTCATTTTTAGTTTTTCTAGTACAAAAAAACTGTTGGCTTGATTAGGTTGAAGAAGAAGTAAGATAGTGATGTAGGGTTTCCCTATTCTTCAAGGCAATAAAAAATAGTAAAACTTGAAACTGATTTATTGGTATGAAATCACTGTAGTCTAGTAGGTAATGTATTGGCCTATTGGACGTGGGATCACGATTCAAACCCGAGATCAGACATCGGCAGCAAAATGAAGTATCAAAAAAATGTTTGTTCGGCGAATTCCTGTCAGCAGATTTCTAGCATAAACTCTGAGCATAAATAAAATTGCCATGCAAAATTTTCTCAAAAAATTGTTATTCAGAGTCGACACTTTTGGTCCCGCCATTCATGTATAACACAACATAAGCACTGTGAAAAGCTATGTAGGTTGTAATCCTGACTAAAGATTGTAATGACAAATTATGTTCTGTTTGTACTTTACAAAATCAGATTTTAATATATGAATTGAATTTTAAGTGTAAGTGTACACCCTACTGCGTTTACAGTTTTTGCATTCTCTGTTGTTTTTAGTTCAATTATATTTGAAGTTTCAATTTCTTTTATTCTTTATTATTTTTCTTTTTTTTACTGATTTTTTTTAATTCACTGATACTTCCTTTGACTATTCAAAATATTCACAGATAAAAACTCTACAAGCAAAGAAAAGATGGAAAAGTAGAAAGCATCAGCAGCAGCAGCAGTAAAAATCAGAAAAACAAACAAGAAACTCTGTAAGTAACATGACTGACCAACATGTCTTGGCCATTTGTTGAATTGTGTGTGCATAAGTGCGAATTCGTCCTGAAAATTTTTTTATTGCTATTTAAGATGTCGTGTGTGTTTTTTGTTATAAGTGCGATGAGATTTAAGATTTTAAAAATTTTTTTCTTTAACAGAAAAGACGAAAATTGTTAAGAAAAAGAGTGAAATAAAATGTGAAAAAAAGGTTTATTTTAAAAAACATTAAACTAAACAAACTTTACAAGAATATAAAAATCATTTTCAAAACAAAATCAGAGAAATCTTTGTAATCATAGATTTTGCTTAAGTTTCTGCTGAAGGTATTTCCATTAAATATGCTGCCAACTTTATTCGTAATTCACTATCACGGCTATATGCACATTGTATGTACACCTTGTACTCGATTTGCATGCTAAAATGATGGTAAATTCGAGTAAATTTTCGCTTTTTAGAAAATGTTTTATTTAGGAAACCTTAAGGAAATATGAAAACATTTATTTAAAAAAAAAAATAGAAAAAAATCAATCGATTTCAATTGCAATAATTTTTAAATTCAATTCCACGCTCCACTTACTGGCGAATATGTTCATTGTGCGAAAAGGTTATTTGTTGTTTTGTCCTTTAAACCCCCTTTATTAGTATTGGTATTATTGTCATTGCTTTTGTTAAAATAAACGCAGTATATTTTCTGTTTTTTTTCCTAAAAATGTTATTACTTTTTTAAGTTTTTTTTTTTAACAATTTAGCCATTTTTAGTGCTGGAACTATTTTACCTCTTTGTTCAAACTCTCAGGCATAATTTCACAACAAATTTATTCGGTTGTGTGTAGAAAGAAACAGAAAGTAATCACTCGATAATAGGCTTACTTTGTAGAACGAAATCATCGTCATTACAACTCCTCAGTAAGGATTACGCCCTAGCTTCTCACACGCTCACTGTTGTGTGTGATAATTCAATACATGAATAGATTAACGAACGACGGATTTTTTGAACAAATTTTTCATGGCAATTTTATTTACTCTCAGAGTTCTTGCCAAAAATCTGCTGAGAAACAGTCACTGAAGTAATATATTTTCGTATTTCATTTTGTTGGAGACATCTGACCTGGGATTTGAACCGTGGCCTCACGTCTAAATAGCCAACAGGCTGCCTACTAAATTACGGCTACAAGTATACCAACGCTTCTTATAATTGGGCTGTGACCAAAGCAACCGAAATAAAATGCACTGAACTACTATTCCCCATACTTTATGGTTACAATCTGCACTAGTTACAGCCAGCAGCATTTGCAGCCTTTATAGTGCATGGCCAGCGACAAAAATCGTTTCTTAACGCAATATATACACATATAATGTCGTGTCTTTCATTTTCGTTCATTACCACAACGCCTGTATGCTCAATTATGTTTATGTCTTCAGTTAAACTCAGATATAAAAACTGAAAACAACAAAGCAATCATGTCGCACGTACAATATGAGTGTATACCTACTATTGCTTCTTTTTTTTGTGTTTTATTTTTATATTTACGGGATAAAAATTAAAATAAAAAATAGAATAAAATAAAACAAAAAGTATTGTTCTAAGTGTCACTTTAAGAGTGCACTTTTTAAATTTAGTGTCAAGCTTCATTTGCGCGAGTAACATACTTGAAAATAGATGAAATTGTGAAAAATTATTACAAAAATTTGTCGAAACAGTGCACATAATTATGAATCTATCGAAAGGAGGAATTGTAAGTGATTGTAACTTATATGTCAACATGAAGTCGCCGTAGTCTAGTAGGTAGGGTGTTGGCTTATTAGACGCAAAAGCCTGGGTTCGAGCCCCAGGCCAGGCATCAAAGACAAAGTACAAAAAGTATTTTTTCGGCGACTTCCTCCCAGTAGATTTCTGGCAAAAACTCTGAGAGTAAATAAAAATTGTCATGAAAAGTTTCTCAATAAATAAAAATCTGTCGTTCGGAGTCGACTTTAAACTGTAGGTCCCACCACTCATGTATAAAATTAACACACACAACATAAATGGTGTGAGAAACTAACTAGGACGTTGTACAATGGGTCAATTCGACCTCCGGGTACTGTACTTGTCTTAATTGACAAGTAAACGTCCTCTAACCTTACCTAACCTATATGTCAACATTAAAAAACATTGCTTCTGTAAACCAGAAAGTTCTCAAAAACTAGAAAACATTAATTTGGCATCGTATGCAGCATATTTTGAAAAAGATAAACTAAAAATTTCAAGTTTAATTTGAAATTTTCTTAATAATGTTTGTAATTAAAATTACTCATACGCAACCACATAAATAACATTTATGATGAGAAAATATCATAAGAGATGGCTCATTTAAAAGTCTAAATTTAGAGATGGATAAAAAAAGGGTTTGAAATTTTGCCAAATTCATTGTTTTCTTTTGAAGTACAATTGTTCCCGTTAGAAATGGAATATTATTTCATTCAAATGACTGCCGCGGCTGGCCTCACAGTACCTCATTCGATCGGACAAATTTTCGGGCACTTTTTCGAGTGTATGGGTCCGTATTTCGGAAATGACATCATGAATTTTGACCTAGAAATGCTAAATTGTCTCTGGTTTGTCGGCATAATACTAGAATAATAATAGAAAAATTGTGTTCGCACCAATACCACGTACAGCGGGCACAAAAAAATCAGTTATTACGGCGCGGTAGGTGTTTCTGTTGATCGTAATGATTGCGGCTTCCTCATTTTCATAGAAATAATGTCCAATGATGCCTCCGCTCAAAAAACCGCACCAAACAGTCACTCGTAATGGGTGCATTGGCTTCTGTAAGACCACGTGTGGGTTTTCCAAGCCACAAAGACGGCTATTTGGTTTATTAACATACCCACCAAGATGAAAATGAGCTTTATTCGAAAAGATGATGTTTTTTCTTGGCAAAATCGGCATCATGCAGTTTCTCGTTGGTCAAGCTTATATCAATTCATTTCATTCAGTGGAGATAATATACTGAATTTTGTTATAGAAAAGAAATTCATCTTAAGTATTACCTATAAAATATTCAGCTTAGACAGGAGCTTCAACCAGCAGACTATGGGAAGTGCGGGAAATTCGCTTAAAGGACAATGGGGCCAAATGAAGTCAATGCCACTACGAAGTATTGCCTGGTGCAGAGTTCTTGATGCCTAACTTTGACGAAATATATCTGTGCGACAGTTGTTTCAGACAGTTTCAAAGAGAACGGTACCATTTGCCAAACCACGCGTATAACTTTCAATTTATTTCAGCAACTATTTTTAGGACAAACTATCTTAAGATATTCTGATGCCAAATTGCCACAAAGCTCCTGCAATTTATGTCGAGCAGTTTTTTCCTTAACATCCAAAATAATCGCATATTTCTGTGAAAAAGTCATGGCAAATTCTATGAAAAGTGTAGTTACCTACCATCAGAAAAGAGGCGACCCTTTTAAGGATATTTTATTCCATACTTAATTGGAACATGTCATCTTTACAATCCAATCTTTACAAAAAGTGTGTTTCTACTGTAATACATTTAACATAAGTGCTTACATACATATGTTAGTACTGTATACAGTTTGTGTGTGTTTGTTCGACAATGTAAATACAAACGTACTTGAATATTAAATATAAAACATAACAAACACACACTCGGGTTCTTATTTGATAACATATTTATAACTTTACTTACATATATATATACAAGTAGGTAAGTATGAAAACAGAAAAATAATAGTAAAAGTATAAACAAAAATTACTTCTCATTCTATTCTTATTTTCATTTCGTTATTTGGTCAATAAACTATAATGGCTTGACATGCCACAAGATAAAAATGAAGACGATGCTCAAGTACAAGTACAAGTAGTGCAAAAGAATAAACTCCAGAATATCTTGTGTGAGTGGCAGTAATTAAAAAATGTTTACAAACTGTCTACTATGTATACATTCACACACATACTTATTTATTTACTACATATACATAATTGGTCATTACAACCCTTCAGTCAGCATTACGACCTAGTTTCTCACACCACTTATGTTGTGTGTGTTAATTTTATACATGAGTGGCGGGACCTACAGTTTAAAGTCGACTCCGAACGACAGATTTTTTGAGAAACTTTTCATGGCAATTTTATTTACTCTCAGAGTTTTTGCCAGAAATCTGCTGAGAGGAAGGCGCCGAAAAAATGCTTTTTATTTTATTTTGATGTCTGGCCTGGGGCTCGAACCCTGGCTTTTCGTCTAATAAGCCAACACACTACCTACTAGAACACGACGACAAAAAATGTTTACAAACTGTCTACTATGTATACATTCACACACATACTTATTTATTTACTTCCTTACTTTATTTTTAATTACAATTAATTACAACCCCTTATACTTATTTAATGTTAAATTTTTTAGTGCCACAATGCAATTTTATAGTCATTATAAAAGTCGCCGTGGTCGAGTAGGTAGTGTGTAGGCTTATTAGACGTGAGGCCTCGGTTCAAACCCCAGGTCAGACATTTCCAACTGAACGAAATATGAAAAAATATTTATTCGGAGACTTCCTATCTTCTTCTTCCTATCTTTCTGGCAAAAACTCTGAGAGTAAATAAAATTGCCATGAAAAAGAGACTCAAAAATCTGTCATTCGAAGTCGACTTTAGACTGTAGGTCCCGCCACTCATGTATAAAAATTAACGCGCCCAACATAAGTGGTGTGAGAAACTAGTTCGTAATCCTGACTAAAGGGTTGTATTGTGCTTACAAAAAATTGTCATAAATCGATAGAGGAATGGGTTCTAAGTTGGTTGCACCATCTGGCTAAAGGATTTTAAATTATTGCTTAAAATCGATGACGGCGGAGATGAAAACATCTGCGGTATATGGCATTTTCGCATACACCTTTGATTTAAAAAAACCCCACAAGAAAAAGTGTAACGAAATCAGATCTCACAATCGCGATGACTAGTTCGTATAACCTCCACGTGAGATAACCGTGCCCTCAAACCGCTCGTACAGAATATCCAATGTGGTATAAGCTGCGAGGCATGTAGTGACGTCCTGTTGATACCACATCTTGTACCATTACTTATTTATATAATTGTTCAACCCGATTAACGGATTTCGGTCTGCCTTAACACATCCTTCCAGGCGCCTCTTCTTCTTCATTGCCTTCACCATCGTTGACAGGGTTTCCAACGCAAACAATGTCGTTCTCTTCACCGACTTCCGCAAATTCGAACGACTTGACCGAACCAGCGCAGTCGCTGTATATTAATACGTTACACAATGTCTACGTCGTTGAGAAGCTCATACAGCTTATTGTTGGATTGGATGCGGAAATCATTGCCAACTCGGACTAGACCAAAGGTCTAACGTTGGACTCTTCTCTCGAATGCTCTCAAGGCTACTGCATTAGTGCTTAAGAGTGCCCATGCCTCTGCGCCATAAAGAAGCACGGGGTCTACGAGTATGTACCCATTCATCTAGAAATTGGCCTCATCGTTGAAGATTATTTTTCGATGAAAATTAGTATGAGTTAGCAACTGCTCTAGAATACAATTCGTGAACACATGTCGTTGTCTATTGTCGTCCATGGCGAATTAACAAATCAGATTTAATAAATGACAATTACTGTGACAAATGTAGTTTTAACAACATGTCAGTTATGAACTGCAAAAGTTCGGAAATCACTCTTGGTAGAATCAATATATGTACATATATGTGTACGTTTTTATTTACTGAATTATTGGAAAATGTAAAATTATTCTTCCAACAGATGTTAATCCTATTAGCCTTAAGACTTTATTATATTTTTTTTGTAATAAATATAAGAAAGCAATTCCATATTTAAAGATATGTATTATTATTGAGGATTTTCTACTTCTTACATTCAGTTTCTTGTATTTTCAATATAATTTCTGAACTTGATGACTTTATTTTTAATATTACACGGAAAGAAATCACAGGAAAATATTTCTCATTTTGTTGTCATAAAGAAAAAAGAAAGGAAAATGGAACTGAAAATAAAGCTAAAATTACGCTTTTTATGACTCAACTCAGTTCTGGTTAATAATGTTGTAATCAGTGATTCCTTTTACCCCATTTTTTGTAATTTTATGGTGGCATTACGGGCTGTGGTACAAGCTTTTCTTGTGTTTGTTGTTGTTGTTGTAAATGTCAATTTCAATATTTATTGTAAAAAAAAGTCTATTTCTTAACTTTAGAAACTATTTGCAATTGGTTACATGCTCCCCTATTTTCTCCCCTACTTTCTCATCCTTATATTCATTTAAACTTCTATTCCTATTCCCATATCTGCATTTCTGCGAAAGTTTATAGTAAATATACGGATTGAAATGAACAGTTGTTGCAAGAAACTTTGCTCTAAACTATGTTCATAAAAAAGAACGTAAATTCGTATTCGATTTGTCGTTTATGCATGTCACTTAAGGAATACCAGCCATTCAGTCAGGCAATCAAGCAGTCAAACAGTTGTGATGTCAGTGGTGTCAGCCAAATATTGAAGTAGTTGAACTAAGTGCAGCAGTGTGTCTATTTGTATGGACTTCTTTATTTTAGTTCAATTGCAGTTCCGCCAACAGTTGTTCTTCGGCATCATTATGGAAAGGAGGGAAAAATCAAGAAAAAAACAAGGATTTAATGATTTATCACAATTGTTATCATGCTTATGGAAGTGTGGAATTGTTCTATTCCTTTGGAATATCAAAAAATTATTTTTTTTTTATTTAAATTTTTTAATTAAATTATAGGAATAGCATTCAATAATTATAATGTAGAGTAAAAATTTAAAATGTTAACATAATGTTAATCAGTAATCATTAGTTATTTGAGCTTTTAAGCTTTAAAGGCCAGAAAATGAACGAATTGGTTTTGTATATTTTTTATATACTTTTTTGCATTTTAGGGTGTTAAGAAATCTGTCATGTGTAGTCGCAGTAGTGACAATGATTCAAACACCAGACCTGACGTCTTGAACAAAGCGAAATATGAAAAAATATTTCTTCGGCGACTTCCTCTCAGCAGATTTCTGTCAAAAACTCGGTGAGTAAATAAAAATTTCCTCCAAAAGTTTCTCAAATATTTTTTGTTCGAAGTCGACTTTATATGGTTGGTCCCGCCACTCGTGTAAAAAATTAGCACACACACCAAGAGTGGTGTGGGAAGCTAAGCTGTATATGCCGTAGTCTTGTAGGTAGTCTGTTGGCTCATTACACATGAGGCCACTGTCCCAGGTCAGACGTCTCCAACAAAATGAAATAAGAAAATATATTACTTCACCGACTACTCTCTTATCTCTGTGAGTTAATAAAATTGCCATAAAAAGTTTCTCAAAAATCTATCGTTCGTTAAACTATAGGTCCCTCCATTTATGTATTGAATTAACAGACACAACATAAGTGATCCCAGGCCAGACATCAAAACAAAATACAAAAAGTATTTTTTCGGCGACTTCCTCTCAGCAGATTTCTGGCAAAAACTCTGAGGGTAAGTAAAATTACCATGAAAAGTTTCTCAAAAATCTGTCGTTCGAAGTCGATTTTAAACTATAGGTCACGCCACTCATGTATAAAAATTAACACACAACATAAGTGGCGTGAGAAACTAGGGCGTAATCCTGACTGAAGGGTTGTAATGATCATCTATGAATGTAACTAAGTATGTATGCATCATGTGTTATTTAATTTTTAATTTTTATTGAAACAAATAATAAAGAATAGTGCTCGTATGTGTACCTCGGGCTTAAATTTCCATTTACTTTCAAAAGCTTTTGAAACATATAGTACGGGAGCGGTAAGAAATAAATCTTTACTTGGAGTGTACATTTCCTAGTAGGTGATCACCGGACGCATACTACCGCATGATATCTCCTCATTTGGAAACTAATCTAGCCTGTAAAGTTTAAACTAGATTTAGCCAAGGAGCTTGTGCTCGAACTTATCTTTGACTAGTTTCAATCTGTATTCATTTAAACCAAGCTTACTCTTCTGTGAATGTGTTCTAAAATATGGCAGGACAATCATTTCCAAAAACCAAAAGGAATTTCCCATTTTCTTATGAGTTTTGCACTTCAAGAGTAAACTATTTATCGATATGCAAAATTTTTTGCATATTCTCATTTTTACTTGAATGAAAATATTCTCGAATAAATGATACATAATATCACAGCTTTCATATCTATTCATTTAACCACGCTATTTGCTTTATTTCGAAGTCTGCCATGCCATTCAGCTACAAAAATTAAAGGTGGAAAAAACGATACCATCTGTGATATTGTTAAGTTTTTATCTTTTAAAAACGTTTAAAATATGCAATTAAATTAAAAATAAATCTGTGTTTAGTTTGAATTAAAATTCTTTATTATTCGCACAATTCAGCGTGCCACTGTCAAAAACTACAACAACAATTGCTTTATTTGTTATTCCTCTGTTTACACCCTTTGCATAAACAATAACAATTACTGGACTGATCTTTGTAACGAAGATCTTCAAGCCACGATTACTCTCTTCAAACCCACCGCGTCTTCACACAAGACAGACTGAGCTTTTTCTAACTCAGCTGCCTGCTTTGCCTTGCCGTTTATATCGCAACTTAAACAGTCTGATGAATATTCTTGAAGGCGAATATTCGCCTTCTCGAGATCACTATAAATGTAAACATTGTTGTTTCATTACTATTGTTTGTGTATATTGCTTACATTTTTTCTTGTAGTTTTGTTGTTGTATTTTGGTTTACTTGTTCGTCATTTTTATGCTGGTGTATATTGTTATATTACATACATACATACATACATAATTGGTCATTACAACCCTTCAGTTAGGATTACGACCTAGTTTCTCACACCACTTATGTTGTGTGTGTTAGTTTTATACATGAGTGGCGGGACCTACAGTTTAAAGTCGACTCCGAACGACAGATTTTTGTGAAACTTTTCATGGCAATTTTATTTACTCTCAGAGTTTTTGCCAGAAATGTGCTGAGAGGAAGTCGCCGAAGAAATACTTTTTGTATTTTATTTTGATGTCTGGCCTGGGGCCAGTGCGATAATTTGTAAACGAGATCATTGTTTTTGTTTTTGTAGTTTTTGTTTACAATTTAAATGTATAACGATTTAAAAGCAAGACACCAGTATCTAGATTTTTCCATTTTCGTAATAATATTTATTGAAGTTAAGTATCACGAAGAATACAAATAATTTCCCACTACTGAACCAGAGGTACTTGTATTGATTCCACTTAAAATATATGCATAACCCTTATATATGTTTTCTTTGAATCCTCACTCTCTGACTAGAAGACCTTAATAGGAGGGAACAATAAACGATATCTACAGGATGGAAGAAAATTTTAGAAAACCGAAGCGTTTACCGTGTTAATTGCCACTAAATGGTTAATTGTTTTAATACGTTTAAGATTTATTTCCTATTCCCGTTCTGAACTATTTTTTCTTTCAGTTTTTCTGTTTTCTGTGATTTTTTACGTCATAAAATATTTGATCATCAGTCTTTTTAATGACCTGCAATGCATAACTTTTATTGGCAACATAATTGGATGATAAGTAGACAAGAATTGTCAAAAAGTTCAGTGCGTACATTTTTTATTTGCTTTTATTTTTTTTTTTAACAAAATTTCTGAATATGACAAATAGATTTGATTTACAGGTAAGTTGTTTTGCTGTTTAATAGAAAATATCGCTTTATATCTTGCCTTGAAGTCATTCATGTTTACAAAATAAGCAAGCAAATATTATTTATTGGTATTCTTGCTTCTGGAATATATTTCTTACATTCAATTGCTTTAATTTTATTCTACAGAGAATATAACAATTATCTGTAATTAAGTAGAGGGCGTTCTAAGTTCCCAACAACTTAATTTCACACCACCGCAATTAAGTTACACTCTACTTCTTCTACTCTGCTAAATTTCATATTGAAGTGCATATGAAAGAATAAGATTTTCAACGCATCACCAAGGGGTGTGATTTTGTTTTTCTAATGACAAGTAAAATGTGAATAAAATAGAAGACACAGTCATTGTTGACTTTTGCAATTGTGACGCAAGAAAAATAGTGACTACAGAGTGAGTAATAATACGCCTTTGCAGATACAATTGTTTAGATATATAAATACAAAGTTAATGTCTGATATTTATATACATACATTGTGGCCTTGTACGTTCTTCTCTTATTTCACATTGTCCTTTTGATACAATATGTTTTTGTTCTATGTTGTATACAATATTACTATTGTTTTAGGATTTATTTTATTTATAACCCGCTCTGTGGTTAACTGCCATAGCTTAACTGACAAGTTACAACAACTTTTGTCATACACTTGATATACATAATGGTTCATTGCAATATACGATTGCCAACAAATAAAATACTAAAAGCCAGTATTTATATGGACATCATTTCAACCCTTCAGTCAGGATTACAACCTCGTTTCTAACACCACTTATGTTGTGTGCGTTAATTTTTGTACATAAGTGGTGGGACCTACTATTTACAGTCGACTCCGAACGACAGATTTTTGAGAAACTTTTCGTTTAGTTGGCGATGCATGACTCGGGATTTGAATCGAGGAATTACGTTTAATAAGCCAATACACTACGTACTAGACCATGACGGATTTTATATGGACCACACCACCAAAGAAAAAAAAATAATAAAAAAATAATTGTCTATAAAAGAATGTCAATCGTTATTAAATCAAATTAAAGTTTGATATTTTTATATTTATTATAAATGAAAACATTTTTCTGTAGGGCCATGAATAAAGAAAAAATTCTCTAAGCTAATACTTACTTACTTACTTCAGTGGCCAGTAATAACTCAATTAACTGACTTCGGACTGCCTTAACATATCCTTCCAGGCGATTCTTCGCCATTTGGTCGCATCAATCGATGACGGGGATTCTTCGATTTATGCCTTCCAACTTAAACAAAGTCGTCCTCTTCGCCGAGATCTGCAAATCCCCTCATCGAATACACGCTCGCCGGAGCATCGTCCTCCATTAGAAAGAAATGGCCGAGCCAGCGCAGCCGCTGTATGTTAATACGTTGCACAACGTTCATGCCGGTGAGGAGCTTCTACAGCTCACTGCTGACCGCATGCAGAAATCATCTCCAACTGGCACTGGACCGAAAATCTTATGTAGGGCTTTTCTCACGAATACTCTCCAGGCTGCTGCATCAGTGCTTGATAGAGCCCATACCTCTGCACCATAAAGAAGCACGGGTAGGATGAGCGTCTTGTGGAGTATTAGTTTTATCGTACGAGAGAGGTCTCTGCTACTTAATATATATAAATAGCATAGTAGCATATGGTGGCAGGAGTGATCCTATGCTTGATCTCCAGACTGGCATCATTTTGGATGGTAAAGGCGGAGCCAAGATAAACAAATTCAGTCGCTGTATTGAACGTATTGTTATCGGCCGTAATCTCAGATCCAATACGCCACTTGTCCCTACTTGTCGGCAACATATACTTTCTTTTGCCCTCATATACTACCAGACCCGTCTTAAAAAACTCCCTTTAAATAGCATTAAAAGCAGCAGTAACATCTTGGTTTTTATGACCAATTATGTCAATGTCATCAGCATACGCAAGCAACTGGACAATAGCAACTTGGAAATAGTGCCATCGAGAGGCATTATATAATTTTTCTCGTTAAACTTGTGGTGGTACAGCGAGTTTAGGATTTCTATTTAAGTTTCTAAAATTTTTAATATTTTCAGTTGATTTTATAACTATGTTTCCATGTATAATATATTATAAGTCTTAATATAGTAGAAATTTTCTCCATAAATGAGACTTCTAGAGCCAAAATATTTTTGTTCTATTTCCATAATGTTGCCAAAAAATAATTACATTTTCAAAAGCGATTTGGATTTCTCTACATTTTTTTCAATTTTTTTTTTGTTTTCTCTAGACAAAACAAATAAAATAAAATTTGTTACACAGTGTTGCTTTTAAGTTCGAGCTGTTATGGTGAGTAGTAAAACAAATAGAAATACATTAAAGCTCTTGCTCCATATCGGATATTTAAAATGAAGTTGATTTCTATAAGCTTCACATCATCATCATCATCATTATAACCATCGTCATAAACAGTTGGATTATCCTTATTATTATTATAATCATTATCGTGTGTTTCATTGTTAGTTTTGTAATATTAGAAGAAAGAAAAAATTACAAGCATGAAGGGAGCAACATTAACTCTTGCTTTTTCCTTTCGGAACACTACACCATAAATAAATACTTACATATACTTATGTACACAGCCACTAACATTGTATATGACAAATGTAAGCCAGCCTGTGTGAGTAAGCGCATATATTTTAATGGTTTCCTCTTCATACATTGCTATCAGTCTACTGGCACCACCACACTACACTTAAATATATTTAAAAAACATTTTTCTTTTTTTTTTTGTTACTGTTATTGTACCATTTCGCCTCGCTATTATTTTGGATATTTGGATTTTTTGTTATGAATCTTATATGCTATGTCCCTTAAAAAAGAAATCTATGCCAACATTTTTAAAGGATTATACGAGTAAAACTTTTATGTTTTATTTATCATCGCTTTCCTTCTACAACCATAAATACAGTTTATGTTTAAGGATGTGGTTTAAAATTTATATTTGAAATCCCTTTTTTTCATTTAATTTTTTTTATTGATTCTTTATGAATTGATAATTGTGTCAATTATTTGGTAATAGAAACAAAGTTGACAACAAATTTAAATTTATTAGTGCCGTAATAAATTAGTTTTGAGTGTAAAAATTACGATTTTTTTCTTGTAACAAAGAATAGAATGTTTATAGTAAAACCCCTTAAATGTGAAGAAGGAGTAGTATTCATAGGATTATCATCTTTTTTTTATTGGTCACATCAACCCTTCAGTCAGAACTACGATCTAGTTTATCACACAACTTATGTTGTGTGTGTTAATTTTATATATGAGTGGCAGGACCTACAGTTTAAAGTCGAGTCGGAACGACAGATTTTTGCGAAACTTTTCATGGCAATTTTATTTACTCTCATAGTTTTTGCCAGAAATATGTTGAGAGGAAGTCGCCGAAGGAAATACTTTTGTATTTTGTTTTGATGTCTGGCCTGGTGCTCGAACCATGGCTTTACGTCTAATAAGCCAACACACTACCTACTAGACTACGGCGACATTATCATCTACGTAAGTCCATTCATCCCCATTTTTCGGAAACGTTCACAGTTTCATTTGTGTTGGAATAGTTTATTAGTTACTAACAGGCGATTTGAAGTCGCCGTGGTCTAGTAGGTAGTGTGTTGGCTTATTAGACGCAAAAGCCTGGGTTCAAGGCTTTCAGGCCAGGCATCAAAGACAAAATACATAAAGTATTTTTTCGGCGACTTCCTCTCAGTAGATTTCTGGCAAAAACTCTGAGAGTAAATGAAAATTGCCATGAAAAGTTTCTCAATAAATAAAAATATGTCCTTCGGAGTCGACTTTAAAACTGTAGGTCCCACCACTCATGTATAAAATTAACACACACAACATAAGTGGTGTGAGAAACTAGGACGTTGTACAATGGGTCAATTCGACCTCCGGGTACTGTACTTCTCTTAATTGACAAGTACACGTCCTCTCACCTAAGGCGATTTATTCTTTCTTTAAGAATTTATCAAAAAGCTTTTTAAATGTTTTATGAACAATAAAGTATTAGGCGTCGTTTAGTGAGTAATGTGTGGTTTTACTAGACAAGGTCTTGATAGTTTAAGTCTCTGCTTAGAATTCTTGAAATAAAGGATTTTGAAAAAAGTAAAATATTTGTTTCGGCAACCCGCTCTCAGCTCTCTTTTGACAAAAACTTAGATTCGAAACTAATTGCCATGAGAAAACATTTTATATTTGTCGAATCCATTAAATTCCTAAAGCGACATGTGACAAATCTATAAAATAATAATGAAATTGAACCAACCTATAAGAGATAAGTGTAATAGCTTAGTATTTTTTCTATATTGCAGACTTAAAACTGTGGAGTAAGTGTCTGTTAGAAAAAGCATACAGTAAACATCCCATTTGAACTATTGAATGACAGCAATGATACATATATAAATAATTAGTCTTTACAACCCTTCAGTCAGGATTATGACGTAGCTTCACACACCACTTATGTTGTGTGTGTTTATTGTATATATGGGGAGCGGGACCTACAGTCAACTCCGAACAACTCCCAGAGTTTTTGCCAGAAATCTACTACGTTGCCAAAGAATTTTTTTTTAATATTTCGATTTGTTAGAGATGTCTAACCAGGTGTTTAAACCGAGGCCTCATGTCAAATAAGAATACGGCGACTTCAATTAAAATAAGCTTAAAAGTTTAAAGAGCTTTAAGGTTCCGTACCGAAAAATAAAACGGAATAAAATTGAGCAAATATCGCGGATTTTTCCATTGTATCCTAGAATCACCATAGTTTGGGGCACCAATATTCTTACAGATCTGACGATTAACTAAATAGAATAGACTCTCGAAAATATATATTCATTTGATGCCATTATGTGGAATTGTATGGGAGTCCGCCAAGGTTTCTCTGGGTAGAGCAAAACTAAAAAGTCATACTTTCCATGACTCTGGCGTACAAATCGGGCTCAATTTAAATCATTGGATGTTCGATATTAGCTTTAAGGACCACTGAAGATTGTGTTTTATTAGCACACTCCTGCGGATTAAGAAAACCCACCAAGAAAAAGTCTATCGGGTTCATTTTCCATGTCCTCTATGGCCAGTTCATTTCACCTCCAAGTGAGGTGATCAGTATGCCCTCAAATCGCTCGTTTATAATACCCAATATAGTAGGAGCAGTCTGCCACATAACGACTACAGGTGGTTGGTGTCTAGATCATCCAATTCAGGCCAAAATAAATTGGTAATTATCGACCTACAGGGGTCGCCGTCGACAGTGATAATCTAGCCATCACTATAGTCAAAGAAATGTGGAACGATGACGCCACCAACTCAAAATAACCAACATATAATGACTCTTTA
Organism: Sarcophaga carnaria; assembly: GCA_958299815.1. Taxonomy (NCBI): domain Eukaryota; kingdom Metazoa; phylum Arthropoda; class Insecta; order Diptera; family Sarcophagidae; genus Sarcophaga; species Sarcophaga carnaria. The sequence goes on from OY283151.1 coordinate 32,767,130, forward strand.
GGGATACATTAGGCGCTTTTGGATCTCATATGGAGGGTATTACCTAAAATTTGACAATATTGTTTGTTAATGTAACCATCCGTCCAGGAATCGGTAACGTAACAATTTATTCATACCCTAGTCTATTATGTTTATTTGGAACCTTTTGCTATATACTCAGCAGACTAAATAGGAGATGGTGAAGCATTTCAGCATTAAATAGTGGAAACAAATTTCCAAGACTTGAACTTGCCTGTGAATTTTAAACTTAAAAGCCCTTGTAAAGCTTTTGTTTACTTTTCACTTCTTAGAGCGCATAGATACTTAAGATACTTAGAATTAATTTTTTTGCTTCTTCTCCATTCAAAGATTTAGTCTTTGAAAGTAACCACATGATAGCTTCGATAGTTTCATTATATTCCTGATGATTTTCTCCAAATTAAATATTTCATCATTCTTCGTTAGTTTTTATTATTTTCAATCTGTCTACACATTTATTTATTATTTTGTTTCTCTGTTTGTAAATAATTACACATGAATGAAGATTCATTCGTTTCAAAATTAAGAAACAAATTAAATCTCTTGACCTTTTCTGTTTTTTTTTTCGGTTCGTTTGTTTGTAGAGAATTTTAATTAATTTTTGTTGAAGGAAATAACACACATTCATATGGAATTCATTAAAAAGGTTTACAATTTCTTATAATTTCCTTTAATAAGCAAACATATAGTATTTCTAAGGTGATGATTTATTTAATAGATCATTATACTCCAATGGAAATAATTTTATGCATGAAGAATTATTGTATTTAGGGTATCTTTGTAGCAATTCACGCTACAATCGATACTTATTCCCTGTACTGACCGAATTCCACCAAACTAGGGAATAAGTGGTTCAGCCCAAGAGCTGCACATTAAAAGCACGACTACCCTACGTGGGAAAACCAGCCTGAAAGTTTAATAAACGAAGCTATATACTTAACTAAATAACCTTAACTTAATAACTGCTTTAAGCTGACAAGGAATGAAGAGCCAAATAATCTATATCTGCACTTCGCAAGAGATGGGCATTGACAAAGAAAGCGGATAACAGTTTCTTCCTTTTCTTTTTAGGGGGCACTGCGAGATCAGATTGCTTACAAGCATCTGGAACAGCTCCTAGCCAGACTATTGCAGGGTATGTTGCGATGAAGAGGAGTTGGAAACTATCGGACACTTCCTCTATAACTGTCCAGCTTTTAGTAGTTTGAGGTTGAAGATCCTTGGCAGGAGCTTCTTTGAGAGTTTAAATTCTGTGTCGAGAGCCGACATTGATTATTTTGAGCTGGTTGAGAAGTGTTAGGGCCTAAATAGTGTAGTCGCGCTCTCTTGTGTGTTTTGCTAGTCTGTGTAGTTGCTCTGCTTCCTTATTTTCCCTTTTCTACTTCCTCTCCTTTTTACCTATCTCCCCTGCTATCCTCTCCCCTTTAGGACGTTGTACAATGGAACAATTGAGCCTCCGGGTACTGTACTTATTTCAGTTAGCAAGTATACATCCTCTAACTTAAACCTAAACCTTCCTCCTCTTCAGCAGTTCTACACCCACAGCGGAAGTCATCAGATGAAAGCAGCAGTCTTTCTGCGTGTCTTCCCATAACACAATGATGTGTAAGTAGGTCCGAGTAGTTGGTTGGTGCGTCTTCTATTCATCGTAGGCCAAGTAAGTCTGGCAGTTTCCTCATTGACCCAGTAGGTTGCATACCCAAATCATTCAAAGAGGGTTCCGGAAGGAGTGCACTAGCTCTGGCGACCTGGTAGATTTGAAAATTTTCAATCTGCCTTAACGTTTTCTTTCAGGCGTCTTAGATTAGCACGTTTCTTCGCCATTTGGGCACTCCAATTGAATCGTTTACAACTGTTTTTATATTGAAATTTAGATATGAAGATAAAAATTTTCAAAAAATTTGAAAAGTTTAACTCTTTACTTATAGTGGCATCATCAAAAAGGAATTTTTTTTTTTTCAAAAATATCAAAACGAAAGTAAGTGTCCAATTATTTGATGCTGCCACTGTATACACTGAGCGCCAAAAGTGAGTAAACACCTTTGAAATAATTCATTTTCTTAGGATAGCGAGAAAAGTAAATGAGAATAGTCGAATAAATTTCCAAAAATAAAAACGTTTATTTATTACTTATAAAATGTTAAAACAAAAACAACAATTCATGATGAAGGAACTTTTTTTATACTTAAGAACAAAACTGTTCTGTACTTAAAAACAAAAGTGTTGACTCACTTTTGGCGCTCACTGTATATCTGTAAATCATAGAAAAAGCAAAAAAAAAAAAGAAAAAACATCTTAAAACTACATACCATTCCCACATACATTACAAGTGTGTAACGTACTTTGGTGTGAGTAAAACGAAAAGATAGAAACGATCAACACTCAAAAGTGTTTGTTTGTTGGGTGTGCCAATGAATAATTGACTGAAAAATACTTTAGGGACTTTGGTTTTGAATTTCATTACATTATTTGGCCTCATTTTTTTGCTTCCAGTACTACAAAGTTAAGATAGTAAAAATGTACTTGCCTTGGACAGACAATGTTAGTCCCTTAACGGTCTGTTCCCAAATAGTCGAACACGTGTGGCTATCAAGTTAAGAGGATTTGTTGGTCAGTAGTTTGAAAATATTTCTTAAATCGGATTTAAAAGGAAATTTATTATACAAACGATTGTGATTGAGACTTTTGTGATTTTAATTAAAGAAAAAGGGTACCCTAAAAGCCTTTGTGGTTATTAGCAATTTTTATTTCTTGTTTTTTTATTGTTGGATGCTGACTATTTGAAATTTATTGTTGGCTCTTCAGGCAAAAAGGTATTTAAGTTGTTGAGAGCTAACTATTTTATGTTTTCAAATAAATGAACATTCAATAAATGAAATATATTTCTGATAATAATACATATGTATCGTACATATATTATGTATTTATTTTCTGTTCAAATCTTTGAAACGTAAAGGTTGTGACCTTAATAAAGACAAATTGTTTGCTTAAATATAAAAAACTAGAAGATATACAACAGCAAGTAAATGTATTATAATGGCCACAATACATGCATACATACATAATTGGTCATCTCACGTGTGTGTTTAAAGTCCATTCTGAACAACAGATTTTTTTTTTTCTGAGAAACTTTTCATGTCGATTTTTATTTATTCTCAGAGTTTTTGCCAGAAATCTGCTGTGAGGAAGATTTCTAACCTGACGTCTTATAAGCCAAAGCATTACCTAATAGACTATGACAACCACTTTATATTAATTTAAGAATGATCTGGCTGTCACAGAGTTTTCCCTTAACTTTTTAATATTTTCTCTGTTTTGTTTCCTCCTTGTCGTTCCTACGGAGAGTGCTTCTGACCATATTGGTATAATCGATATTATCCTCTACTTAAACGGATTTCGTCCTCTAATATTTTACAGTTCTCCCTTCGTTACAGATGCCTTTTCGCCGATAAATTTTATGTGCTTCGATTTTAGTGTATCCAATTGTCACTTTTATATTCTCCACTATTTTCCCGCCTCCGTTTATCAAGACGGCCTCCGTTTTGAAAGCATCAAGTGTCGAAGTCTTCGTATTCTAGCAGGTTAGACATTAAAACGAAAATATGAAAAAATATTTCTTCGGTTACTTCCTCTCAGCAGATTTCTGGCAAAAACTCTGAGAATAAATAAAATTACAATGACAAGTTTCTCAAAGATCTGTCCTTCGGAGTCGACTTTAAAACTGTAGGTCCCACCACTTATATATAAAATTCACACACAACATAAGTGATACGAGGAACTAGGTCGTAATCCTGACTGAAGGGTTGTAATGATCAATTATGTATGTATGTATGTTATGTAAGTGTCAGTCCTGCATCTTCAAGACATGTTCCAACGTTTTCTATGTTCGTCTTCTCTTCTATTTTCTTTAACGTCTTAGCGACCGAGATTATTGGAATGTCACCCGCAAAGCCCGTCAATTGCAGTTCCGCTTGTAATTGTAGTCGAAATACCCCATCGTACATAATGTTGCACAGTAGTATCCCAAATACAGAGCCCTGAGAGTAGCCTGCCATCACTACATACTCCTTTTCTCCATCATCTGTTAAGTATATTACCCTCTTGTCCTGAAAGTAATGGTTCATATTATCCATAAAGTATGGTGGCGTAGCCATGTTGAAAAGAGTATGTTTTTTTTTTTTTTTTTTTTTTGTCTTGAGCCGGAGGTGGGAATCTTCGAAAGACACTTTTGTTCCAACAAAAGAGTGCACGATTCACCATCACTGGTGCCTACGTACTAAACCCACCCCCTACACACTTCAACCACTCTCCCTCCGCGGGACTGCCGTAAGGTATTACTTCGCGGAGAGCTGGTTAGCTTGAACGCTTTATCACGTTAATTCAAATTTCGCCTCCGTTCCTCCAGTCTTCGGAGTACTATCAAAACTTCAGCCATTCTCTGACTATATTGACTCCATAGAATCCTACGATTCAACAGCTCTTCCATTAGCCGGTTTGGTCCTAAACTCGTTTCCCCGGGCCATCTAAATCTGGGACAGCATATTAGAATATGCTCCGCATCTTCCTCCTCATCTACACAGTTTGGGCATATAGGGGAAGTGTCATGACCAAATCTGTGCAGGTACTTCCTGAAGCACCCATGACCAGTTAGGAACTGAGTCACGTAGTAGTTCAGCTCGCAATGTTTGTTATTCATCCAAAGGGTTACATCAGGGATAAGGCGAAATGTCCATCTTCCCTTTAAACTGCTTTCCCATCGTGACTGCCACTTGTGCATGGAAGTCCTTCGTTCCTCCGCTTTTATAGCTGCTATTCGTTCCGGGTGCTCGAGACGGCGAAGGTATATCCTCCTCATCTCATCCGCCAATATGTCTATTGGTATTGTCTTTGCCAACACCAATACCGCTTCATCAGACACTGTCCTGAAGCCACTTATCCGTCTAATCGCGCTTAGACGATACACCGAGGACAGTATCCTCCTTGTCGTCCCCACGGAGAGTGCCTCCGACCATATTGGGCAAGCATACAGCATTATCGACGTTATTACCGCCGAAATTATCCTCCTTTTGAATGGACCTGGTCCTCCAATATTTGGCATCATCCTCGCCAGTGCTCCCTGTGTTACAGATGCTTTTTCGCCGATGTATTTCACGTGCTCCTTAAAGTTCAACCTCCTCTCCTGTTACCTCGGGTATGGTATGAATGGCCTCCGGCTCCCTACTTATAAAAGTGTAGGGCTGGCCCCGTGGGAATAATGTACCAATGATCTCCCGTAGCAAAACTGGACAACCTAGTTTAGGCTGTTCTCGAGCACCGATTCTCTTGCAGACGACTCTGTACGCCGTCCCAAAAGGATTGATGTCAGCTTCCTGGCATATCCGCTGAAAGGTTAGTTTCTTGCTCCTTTTAATGGCTCTTCTAAGTTGATGCCTTAGATCCTCATAGGAAGCCCGTTCGGCTTCCCATGTCGGTCTTCCTCTCGTACGCTGGGCCCGTCTTCTCGCCCCAAAGCATGCCGACCGCAGTCTTCGAATTTCGTCATTCCACCAGTAGCAGGGGGAACGTCCCCTACACACAGTTCTCCTAGGCATAGCAGCATCACATGCAGTGTTGAGCATTTGGTATACGCCACTCACTAATTCTTCGACCGTGCTGCCAGTCGTATGAAAAGACGACAACATCAATCTATACGTCTCCTCGTCAAAGGGGGAGTCCTTCCATTTCGGTCCCGTAAACTTCGGCAATCCGTTTCCTCTCGTGTTGCGCCCAGTAACCGTCATCACGATTGCCTGATGGTCACTATTCGTGAAGTCCTCAGTTAGCCTCCACGCGGTCCGCGAAACAAGGCCATCGCTCACAAACGACAAATCTATTATTGAGCTCGATCCAGCTCTCCTAAATGTGCTTTCTCTTCCGTCATTCATCAGCGCCACAGGAAGGGAAGCGAACGTTTCCAAGAGGCAGCGACCCCTGGCGTTAGTATATCTACTACCCCATTCGGTCGCCCAAGCGTTGAAATCTCCTCCTATAATAACGGGGGTGTTCAAGCGCACGTGTGACGCCTCGAAAAGAGTATGTATGTATGTATGTATGTGTATATATGTGTATGTATGTGATATGATATGAATGAAAATTTACAGTGATTGCACGTATTTTTTAAGCGACATTCAGCCATCGATAACAGCAGCAGAAATTTACTCTGTACATGAATTTACAGTGGCATTAGTGGTCAAACCGAAAATATTACACTAACACCAATTCATATTACATTCATATATATGTGTACTCGTACTTATTAAACGTAAGTAAAGGATTTAACACACTCTGTAGGTGTATATATGTAGATGTGCGGCATTAGCAACACAAATTTGCAATAAAATATTTCGTTTCGATTTATTATGAAAAATTGTTGTTGTTTTTAGTACGACAACATGTTCGACAATAATAATAATTTAAGAGGGAAAAAATAACACAAAAGAACAAAATGTGTAACTCATTTGGTGAGACCAATTGTTTTATGGCCCATTTAAATTTAATTTCATGCAATAATTACCGGTGGTTTTTCATTTCACTAATTGCTTAATACCAATGGAATTTTTAATAAAAATTTGTGTAATAATTCCCAAAAAAAAATATACTTTAAGCTAAATGTACTGTTTAAGGTTTTGTATAGAAAGGAATTTTATTTATATTTTTCATAACAACATGAATTATAAAATGATAGTTTTTTAGTCTGTAATACACTAATTTGTAATACAAACGACAATTAAGAGCTTGCACATTCAAATCACATTTTTATCATTTTAAAGCCCTGTCATAGCAAGCGTAGTTTTTGATATCGACAAGTTTGTAACCGTTTTTATCTTATGGCATGGTAGTATTTTAAAAATTCATATTTTTAATTAAACAAAAATGCAACACTCGTAAAATATTATTTTTGTATGTGTACATGCATATATAAGCTGCCAATTCGCTGATGGGACCAGGAGCTTTCTTTGAAGTGGAGACAGTTGTTTGGTTAAGTATGCTTAGCCAAAGCGCAAAGGCAAACACTGTTCTCTAATCAATCCTTCAGACAATCAAAGCTTTTGTGGGGAAATTACATGCTTCAGATTATCCAGTAATGCCCTGGCGTTTAATAAAGGACTGTATTCTATTAATTTTGCAAACTACACTTACAGACAAACATACATTTTTGATTATTATATTCCCTCATTCAGGACTACGGCCTAGCTTCTCAAACCACTTATGTTGTGTGTGTTCATTTTATACATAAGTGGCGGAACCCTACAGTTTAAAGTCGAATCCGCACGATAGATTTTGTGAGAAAGATTTCATGGCAATTTTATTTACTCTCAGAGTTTTTGCCAGAAATATGCTGAGAAAAATTCGCCCAAGAAATTTGTTTCATATTTCGTTTTGTTGGAGATACCTGACCTGGGGTTTGAAACGTGGCCTCACATCTAATAAATCAAAACACTACACTGCTGTCTTAAAAGATACTCCACTGTGAGTGTGAGTATTGTGTGTACACAATTGTTTGTAATTAAAATTACTTATACGCAACCGCCATAATAACATTTATCATAGGAAAATATCATGAAGGTTAAACTTAAAACTTCAATAAAACACAAAAACAGTTTGAAATTTTGCCAAATTTATTTTTTGTTGTGAAGTAGAATTATTGCGGTTAGAAATGCAATATATTTCATTTATTTGGCTGCTGCGACTGGCCTCACAGTACCTGATTCGATCAAACCAATTTTCGCACACTTTTTCTAGTGTAAGGGGTCGTACCTCGGGAATGGTATCAGGAATGTTGGGCTTTAAAGTCTCAATTGTGTCTGGTTTGTCGGCATTTTTCTTTAAAGGCTCCCCACAGAAATTAGTCCAACGGTGTCAAATTGCAGCTTCTTGGCGACCTTTTGACCTCACCATATGATATCTCGGAAAATTTAAAATTTTTAAAAATCCATTAGAATTGTCATATTATAGCTTGTAAATGTTTAATTCCAAATTAATGTTGGTATACTTTCAATTTAATTGCCTTTGAAATATATTACGTATACGCATCGTATTACATGTACTAGAATAGTTACTCTGAAAAGTATGCCATAAAATATCTGATTTTGTCACATATGAAACTAGTAGAATTGAATATCACTCATACGTCACATATGTACATGGCATTATGAATTTTACGTATTAAATATGAGCATAATGTGATTAAATATAATGGGTGGGTGATTTAAAAGCTTAAATTTAAAAATGTAATAAAACAAAAACGATTTAAAATATCTCCGAATTTATTTTTTGTTCTGAAGTACAATTGATCTGGTTAGCAATGGAATATTATTTCACTCATATGACTGCCGCGGCTGGCCTCACAGTAGCTCATTCTATCGAACCAATTTTCGCGCACTTTTTCGAATGTATGGGGTCGTATCTCGGCAATTGCACTATCAATGTCCAATTGACATCACCATTTCGGCTAACTATACGACCATTAAACATTTGGCGCAATAAACCGATTGTGACATGAGAAGTGTGGCAAGTTGCACCATTCTGTTGACAAATATCGTTCACATCAATACCATGAAAAGCGGGTACACAAAAACCAGTTATCATGGTGAGATAGGTGTCTTCATTAATCGTTGTGGTTACACCGTCCCCATTTTCAATGGAATATGAGACAATGGTACCTCTGCTCCACAAGCTGCATCAAACAGTCACTCGTAATGGGTCCATTGGTTTCTGTAAAACCATGTGTGGGTTTTCTGAGCCCCATATACAGTAATTTTGCTTATTAACTTACATACCAAAAATGCAAATGGGCTTAATCCGAAAAGATGATTTTTTTTTTGTTGGCCCATATAGCAAAGCGATAACAAAGCGGCATTAGCTCTTGAATGGAGTAGACTTTGTAAGGCGTCATACCACGATATTTTCGCAAAATTCGACGTAAACTGGTGCGTGAAAGGTTCAATTCTTGAATACAATTACGAGTTGAAGTTGATATACATGATACAATAACAAGGGAAATTAAAATATTTTTATATGATTTAACAATTGTCAATCACCTCCTTTATTGACGCACATAAACATCTGCAACACTTTTACATGTTGTCTTTTTTCTCCCTCCTAATATGGATATGTACACTCCAGTCAAAGTTTACAACACATGTATGCAAGTGTATGTCCCTAAAGGTTTTGTTTGTTCTTTTTCTTTTCTTTTCCAATTTAAAATCGCCTCTGGCATAACATTTTTTATTTTTATTTTATTACATATAATCTCAGACTTCAAGGTATTTGATTGCTTATATCATGGATCATACAAAGTGCTGACGAAGGTTATATTGAATGATGAGTTTAGCTTTTTTTTATGAGGGTGCACATGATGCAGATAAAATAATTTCCTGAAACAAACAATCAAATATAAGGTGGTTGATTGTAGAACAAAATAGAAGAGCAATGGAATGCAAAATGAAGTCAAAAAAAGTACGTGACAAATTTTCAATTTCAATTCAATAAAGAAAACGATCCCGTATTCACTTCTGTTTATGGGCCAGAGGCAAAGTAATTATAAAATAAATCCAAATTAAATAAAATTATGAAACTATCGTTTGAAAAAACAAAGTAAAACTCCCCTTCAAATAAAGAAATATAACGTATTTTAAAACTGAGATCTTTCAGCTAGAAATGTTGGTCTGTTGGTCAATGCTTAGCAACTTCTTTCAGCTAGAAATTGCCAACACTATGTGTCGATGGTTATTAACTCCTTTCAGCTAGAAATGGCCAACACTATGGGTCAAAAATATCTTTTAGCAAGATATGGTGAAGACTATGGGTCGCTGATTGCTAACTTTGTTCAGCCTGACACCAAAGGCATTTGCTTTCAACAAGACGACGTTAATTGCGACACAGCTCGTATCACATTGCTTTATCTGAACTAGGAATTTTAGGGCATGATCATCCTACTTCGAAGTGATGTAAACTGGTCACAAATTCTATGTAATTTGGCCACAGAGATCGTTTGATCTTTGAACGCCGTTGGAATCTTTCTTATGGTGGTTTCTTAAGCCGAATGCGTGTACGAATAGACCACAGCGGTCCTCAAAGTCAACATAACCCTTGCCATCAAGCAAATTCATACAGATTTCTGCTCTAAAGTCATTGAGAATTGTACACTTCGAATAAGATTTACTCCGAAAATACGTGTGGGACATATGAACGACATTATAATTATAATATAGAAGTTGCCGCTGTCTAGTAGGTAGTGTGTTGTCTTATTCTGCGTGCAGTCAAGGTTCAAGATTCAGGTTAGATATCTCCAACTAAACGAAAAATTAAAGAGTATATCTTTGGCGACTTCCTCTCACCAGATTTCTGGCAAAACTTCTCAGAGTGAATAAAATTGCCATGAAAAGTTTCTGAAAAATCTGTTGTTCGGAATCGACATTAAACTGTAGGCCCTGCCACTCATGTATAAACTTAACACTCACAACATAAGTGATGTGGAGAAACTAGGTTGTAATCCTCACTGTAGTATTGCAATGCCCAATTATGTATGTATCTTCCATTTTGTTTTATTTCAATTTAAATATAGGATGCGCTTAATGAAATACCCGCTAGGTGCTTAAATATATGCAAACTAACGCATCTAAGTCCATCTCCTTCTGCATGGAGATAATGAAGCTTGGAACAGAAGTTAAATTTCGTAAATAACTTCTGTGAGGAAATTCATTAACTTAAACGTTCTTTAGAGGTATAAAGTTTAACGTGACATAATTTGCATATTTTTTCATATTTTTTTCCATATTTCTCTATGTATTTATTTAAAATACAAGTCAAAAAATAGGACAAAATTTCATCAACCAGTCCCAAAGTTTGTGAGTATAAGACTTACGGGAATATTTTAAATGCGAGAGTAATAAACAGCATTATCCAGATGAAAATGGAGAGTCCAATTTAAATTGAAAGTAAGAAGGTAAGAAGAGAACAGAAATGAAATTTGCTTGTTCAAATATTTTTTTCTTATTCTTGGCTTCATTTGTCTTAAGGCTCGTATGCATCAGCGTAGATGTGTTCTTAGGTTAACTCTGCTACTTTTGTCGACAGCCAGTCATTGCTTCTACACATTTCAACTGAATTTAATTAAATCATAATCATTTCTTTTTTTTTTTTTTTTGGGGACACACTTTCATTAATTGGAATAGCTCCGCCACCTTCTAAAGAAAAGTTTCCGTTTTGTTATGCATTTCATTTTCTCACATTTATTCAAAGAAAGTTTTAAACTTTTATTAACCCGTGGAAAAAAAGGAAACAAAAACAGACACGGAAACCCAGCAGGATATTAATTTTTGTAGCACAAATGCTTTTTATATGCCAAAAAACCTTTTGAGATTTCTTAGAAATTACATCAGTTGAGAATATTAAGAAAATAATGCTTATTAAGAAGTTTAAAATTTCTTGATTATGTTAGTCCAGTACGTAGTGAAAGCAGAAAATTAGCTGTGGTACTGCTTGCCCTCTGATTTTAAGTGAAGTTTTTTTTTTAATAAAATTTCGTTGATTTTATAATTTATGAATTCAAAAAGATTATTTTTATACACTGTGGCTGATGAATTTAAATTAAATCGTGTGACTAAATGTTCACACAGAAAATGTTCAACCACATCTATCAAACCTGATCTTGACCCAATTAGCTAAAGTTCATTGAACAAGATTAGATCTAGAGCGCAATGCTTGATCAGCTTTAAGCATTCGTAAAGTCAAGTCGTAATCCTGATAATCAAGTCTGTAAAGGCAATTAGGATATCCTTATTATGTCTGCTCCCAAACTATTGCCTTGACATATTTCAATAAACTGCTCAGTATCAACAATAACAATTGCCTGCCTTGCACTTGATATGCATCCATTCGTATTACTTTCTTTCTTTCTTTCATTATAATCATCACACAATCTTCATGTTTCATTCAAGAAAATTTCGATTCTGAATAAATATATTCAGAGCCTGCATTGCTCTGTCAAAAGGCCCTCAATTTATTCTTGAATAGTATGACGCATGTGTCGGATCTGCATTTATTGTAATTGTCCCACAAAAGTGAGGAGAGTTTTCGCCTTCAATGAGCTTACATGTCCATACATTTGCACTTTCCACAGAAGGTTTCTGGCTTTATCAATTGCTTCAAAGCTTTCCTCCGTGCAAGGTAGTCTGGTCTCTGATTACTGATAATTCCAAACCTCGATTCAATTTCCTTACACCAGACTATCTTCCATTTAACCTCATAAGAACCGAGTGCTTGAATGCATACTGTCTATTAGATGCCCCCGTCCAAGATGTTTTCTTGACCCAAATGTATACCACAAAGTAGTCCCTCTTTTAAGAGTGTATTTAGTTATTAAATTTCTCCTTTCGTTTGTTTTAACTAAGTCTTGTTGCGGAGGACTTTCCATATTCATAGACTATACTGGTAACGTCCTGAGTATAGTTAAGTAGGGAGCTATCAGACAATCGATTCCTTAGATCACGAAATCATCATCATCATAACATGAGTTTCATGTTAGACTTGTATCTCAAACACCTAACCATAGCCATCAAAGTCTTGGTCTTCACTACTATGTGCAAGGGGCTTAAGTCTACAACGTGACTGCAGAACAAGTTGTCATAGACCCTGCTATGCCGATACACCATAGTCTATATATCTATAATGATTTACATACATACATAATTGATCATTAAAACCTTTCAGCTTCTAGCTTCTCACAGCACTTATACTGCTTGTGTTAATTTTATACCTGAGTGATGAAACCTACAGTTTAAAACGACTCCGAACGGCAGATTTTTTAGCAACCTTTTCATGGCAATTTTATTTACTCTAAGAGCTTATGGCAGACATGTTCTGCATTGAAATCGCCGGAGAAATACTTTTTCATGATTCGCTTTGTTTGAGATGCCTGATCTGGGATTTGAACCGTGGCCTCACTGTCTACTAGGCAACATCATGGCATACATCCTGTGTATTTGCAGATTTTCCTTAAAAGTCTCCTACCTACCATTATGGCATGTCTGACCTTTTCCATATCAATTTACTATTCAGTATTATCCCCAGATATTTTACCTCTATTTTTTGTGATATTATCTCACCCAGAATTCGAATATTTTTCTATGTGGGAAGATTTCTTTTTCTTGTAAATGGGAGTATTATGCTCTTACCTGGATTTGTTCTGGGGCTTACAGGCCCACTGTAATGTACCAAGGGTTTGCAATCTCAAGACCCCTTTGAATGATGTCGAAGAGAGTTTTTCTGATTTGTTTTAAACCATCAAAACTATGTCATCCGCATATCCTTGGTGGACGATACTCGCTGTGTCAGAAGTACATCCACACTAGGCTCCACATTGTGGTAAAGGGGCACTAGGGTGGGTTCCTCCCCTACTATCTTATTTCCTATGTAAGTTTCCGCAGTTTCTACCATCCTTCTATAACTAAACACCTGCTTGTGATTGCGTGAGTGTTATTGTTAAATGCGGCCCTTAGGTCGTGAAATGTATATATGCTTACCACCCTCACATTCGATGAGTTTGGGTATGTAGTGTGCTTGTTCCTAAACATCCTCACCTTTCACCAGGCAGATTGATATACACCCAAGAGTTAGGCACATATTTATTAGGAATGGCAATAGTTCCTCTATGTTACTTTGCAATAGGGCAGGTAAAATCTCATCCTTCTTATATCGTAAAAAGGTGCTCAAAGCCATTTTTATCTTCAGTTAAATAATTTCGATGAGAACATAACTTAAATTTATTTATGTGTCTTAATTAGTTTTAATTATTAAGAGCTCGCTAACTCTGTTTCTAAATTATATAAAAGAAAACACAATTATTGCTCATTTCTTATTAATACCTGTTTAATGACCTCAAATGGCCCGCTTCAAATTAAGAATGTGGTGAAATATAAAGAATATATGTACATACAGATTTAAACCCATACTTATAAATGTTTGTAATTCAAAACGCTAAACCCGAACACACACACTCATGTGCCATACAAACTCTATATTAAATTTTTATATTTTTTTCTCGAGTTAATATTAAACAAAACTATACAAACATAATTACATGGTATACATGTGTAAACAATGGTATGGTGTGCTGATAATGACCACGATGATGGCTTATCATTATTGCTAATTAAAAATTTAATACTACGAGGGAGTAGAAAGAAGGAAAATAAAAGAAAAACATAAACGAGAGCCAACAATACATATAACACAAAACATCAACGATATGAAATATATCGCACACCTATTCCTGAGTATATATAACGCATACATGTATATCATAATATATGTATACTGAAAACAAAAAAATTAAATTGTAAAATTGTTCAAATTGCAATACAGAACAATGATGATAAATTTGCTGATGCGTTAATTTTGATGAAACCACAAATAAGCGGGTAGATTTCCATTGCATAACAATTGCTTACAAACATTAATTTTCCATGAGACATTATTATGCGAGCATAATACAACACAATAACTGATAAAATGCATAATAAACTCTTCACAACACAACAAAATTCCAAAATAAAAACGTAAAAATATTTACAAATTTGCATGGAATAATATACGTAATTTGGTAAACAACACATCAATAGAACAGAAATTGTTTAGGATTTCAAAAAACTCAGAAAAACGCAAATCTTTTTTTAAATTAAATATTAAACATTTGTGTTGGTAGATAAGACAGGTTTTCGTAGAAATGTTTGTAATATTGTTACGAAAATGGAAAAATCTAGATACTAGCAGGCAACTGAGTCAGTAAAACTTCAGTCAGTCTTGTGTGAAGACGCGGTGCGTTCAGAGAGTATAAGCGTGCTTTGAAGATCTCTATTACAAAGATCTGTCGAATAATTGTTTAGTGATTGTTATTGTTATGCAAAGTTTGTCAACAGAGGAATAACAAACAAAGCCATTGATGTTGCTACATCAAGTTGTGAACAGAATTTGCGAATAATAAAGAATCTTAATTAAAACTAAACACAAATGTATTTTTATTTTATTTTTAATCTACGAGCTCATATTTTAAACGTTTTTTAAAGGTTAAAACCATTCTGCAAACTTACAAATAACTATGGGACCTTAAGAGAATACTGAATTCTATATTTACAAATACATTAAACCAACCAGCTAAGTCCAAGCAGTTGAGTAGGTAGTGTGTTGGCTTATCAGACATAAGGCTTCTGATCAAACCCCAGGTCAGACATCACCAAACAAAACGATATTTAAAAAAGCATTTCTTCGCTCAGTAACTCTGAGAGTAAATAAAAGATGCCACGAAAAGTTTCTCAAAATTCTGTCGTTCAAAATTGACCTTAAAATTTAAGGTCACGCCACTCATGTACAAAATGACCACACACAACATAAGTGGTGTAAGAAGCTAGTTCGTAATCCTAGCCAAAGAGTTGTAATGACCAAATATGTATGTATGTTATACCAATTAAAGCCAAGCTTTTTCTAATCCCTAACAGACGAGCAAACTTATGAGACATTGCATCATGAGGTAGCAGTCGTCTTCCATTCTCTTAAGTTGTATAGCTTAAATTAGAACTTCTTAAGGATTTTACATTCTTTGCATAATCGAATATATTTAAGTAAGATGATTAGTTGATATTAGATTGCAGCTGTACACATCTGTTTTGTAAAGCAAAGACGATCACTAGGATATGTGCAGTTTTCAAATTTGAATCGCATGGCTACCAGTGAATGTGTAATTGATTTCCCAATTACCCGCGTACACCTTCATGATTTTAATATAACAGTGGTGGAAAATTTTTAGAATTTTCATTCCCCTGTTTCTTTAGATACCAGAATGTCTTTGAATCATACAAGAAGAAAAAAGACGTTCTAGTCCCTCCTGTAGAAAAATTTGAAAATTTTTTCTGTGACGACAAACGAAGAACAGTAAATTTCCTAGTAAAAAAAATAGCGGATTTCACATCCTTGACTATGAAAAAAAATTATATTTTTATCAGCGGAAATTCGATTCCACTTGCATATGGAAAATCAGAAAGACCCTGACCTAACTAGTGCATGAATTATTCTATAATCTATAGAAATCCAAAAGAACTCAAAAGATAACTTTCTAGCGATGAAGTATGAAGTTATTAAAAGCTATCTCTTTGTCAAGATAGGAACACGTCTTCTGATTACAGAATAATGATCGTAACCATAAATTACTCATACGGCACTGGTATTGGTGCAGTAGTGGTTTATATAACAGAGGTGTTGGGACCTCTGAAGTTGGATCGTTGTATTATATCTGTCGAAAGGATCAATCACTATTCAAAATAAATATTTGTTGTTTAACAGTTCTAGTCTTTTATTTCTCGTATTCCTTCATATATATTAATATATTCGTAATTTTCATCATTGACCACCTAAACCTGTTGGAATATTTCTGATGAATTTGCCTTAGAATTAGAAGAAGTATGCACTAAGTAAGCGTCAACATTTAATGGAACACGGTAAGCAGATAACAGAATATGATGAAAACCCTTTAATTCTTACATAAATTTTGTGTCATTATCAGTCAAGTATTCTCAGTACTCTGATTATTGTTTTTCTGTCCTTTTGTTGCATGAATTGATTGCGAACAAGTCAATGGAAATATTCATATATTTCTATAGAAATTAAAAGAACTACTATTACAGCAGCAGTATTATTATTGCTTAAGGATTAAGCAACTATGTCAAGGAAAAAAGCAATAATTGAAGCGCAATAGTTATACAAGGCCTATTATTCCAAAAAATGAAAATAAAACTGAGCTTTTCAACACATAAGAGTTAAAACAACATTCCTTGAAAAACCGTTGAAACCTTGCTAAATTAGGAACATATAAATTAACATATAAATTATTTAAAATATGAGGTCGTAGATTGAAAATAAAATAAAAATAAACTTGTGTTAATTTTATTTAAGATTCTTTATTATTAGCACAATTCTGTGTGAAACTGTTCACAACTTGGTGTAAACAACAACAATTACTTATCTTTGTTATTCCTCTGTTTATACCCTTTATATAAATAATAACAATTACTAGCCAATTGTTCGACAGATCTTTGTAACGGACATCTATAGACCATGATTACTCTCTATAAATGCACCGTGTCTTCACACAAGACTGACTGAACTTCACTAACTCACTCGCCTGCTTTTCCTTTCTTTTTACATGGCAGAGTAAACAGTCTGATGAATCGTTGTTTACATTTATTCTTGTAGCGCTTGTTGTTGTATTTTTGTTTACTTGTTTACCATATTTTATGCTGGTGTTTGTTGTTGCGTTTTTCTTTACTTGTTTAATATATTTTATGCTGGTGTGTGGTGTTATATTAAGCAGTACGATAATTTGTAAACATGTTTGTTTACTGCATTGTTTTGTTTTTGTAGTTTTTGTTTATAATTTTAATGCAAAGCGATGTCAAAAAAACACCAGTATCTTGATTTTTCATTTTCGTAACAATATTGATTATTTCGATTTAAATAAATTAAATGTCAACTACGCCTCATAGAATATGGCTGAGAAATATTTGTTAGAATTATTTGCAATCAATCAACAACTCTCAAAAACATTAGTCTGGAAAAATAAGTCAAAAAAATGCAAAAAAAAACAAATTGAACAGGCCTAGCGAATTGAAACTTGAAAAATGATAACAAAATCTGAAGGAAAAAATATTCTTGAGTGCACAAAATTAAAATGAAAGAAATTAAGCCAGCGTGAGGATATTTTTAGAAATAAAGAAATATTATTCACATTAATGAGTTCATGAATCACAAGTACTTTGTAAAATACATTGTTACACTTTTTCTAAAGTTTTAAAATCTTGTTTCATTTCAACAAACAAACACCGCGACTGTCATTTGTCAAAGAGAAGTATTGGAATCAATCAATCTTTGGCAATGAATTTATAACAGTCTTTTTTATCATTAATAGTGTTAAAAAGACGCTATTACGCAGTAGTGGAAAAAATTTATATTTTATTCTTCAAAATTTGGTATAACAGTACGTATGATTATTATTGGTGTATAAAAAAAATTCAAAAAATTACTTATACGCCCACTAACACGTTTTCATTATACAGAATGGATTGTTTTAAAATAACATACATACATAATTGGTCATTACAACCCTTCAGTCAGGATTACGACCTAGTTTCTCACACCACTGATGTTTGTGTGTGTATATTTTATACATGAGTGGCGGGACCTACAGTTTAAAGTCGACTCCGAACGACAGATTTTTGAGAAACTTTTCATGGCAATTTTATTTACTCTCAGAGTTTTTGCCAGAAATCTGCTGAGAGGAAGTCGCCGAAGAAATACTTTTTGTATTTTATTTTGATGTCTGGCCTGGGGCTCGAACCCTGGCTTTTCGTCTAATAAGCCAACACACTACCTACTAGACCACGGTAAGATAAAGATACTTTAAAAAACGAGATAGCTTTACAGCGTATGGCGTATCACTTACAAATTGATGGTTTTCTTATATGTTTTTTGAGGATAAATATCTGTCATTAATTCTGACTTGTCATTAAACGAAATAAATAAACTTTTGGATGAAAAAATTATCTTTATTTTATTAAAAAAGAGAAACTATGGGGCTAAATTACATCCAAACTTATTCATTTATTTCATTATGCCAATGCACTGATCTTGATACTGATCGCTTAAACAAAAATATTAAAAGTAAATGAATTGGAGACCGAAATTTTCAGATTGGTTTACCCATGGTTATGGCTATGGTTTTCTGTCGTAGGCAGCTCTCTTTTCTTTACCAGAACGTACTCTGTATGTAATGCCACTTTTTCCAATTTTTTTTTTAATTTTTTACCAGTGAGTATTAAGTCCGCGTTAGATTTAAAAATTAAAGGCCAGCTTCCTCTTCCAATTTTATACTTCCATTTCTCCAACATCTACACTACGTCCTGCATTGTCAGAACCTACACCACCTCATATTCGAACTTTTCAGCTTTTCCTAATATAACGAGGTTTTCCTCATACCGTCAAGTTCAAATAATATTTAAATAATGAAGTCGCCGTTGTCTCGTAGGTTATGTGTTGGCTTATTATACGTGATGGTTCAAACCCCAGGTCAGACACCTCCAAGAAAACGAAGTACGAATAAATATTTCTACTGTGACTTCTGAGAGTAAATAAAATTGCCATGAAAAGTTTCTCGAAAATTTGTTGTCCCGAGACTCATGCGCAAAATTAACAGACACAACATAAGTGGTGTGAGAAACTAGGTCATAATCCTGACTGAATGATGATGAAGTAATATTTTCTCCCTTTTTCCTATTATATTATACAGTTCATCTATTCTGTTCGTTTTGTCTATATTCCAATGCTCTCTTGAATTTAAAAGGTCTAATGGTATTGTACTTGTGACTATACACACGACTTTTCAAGGAAACGTTCTATATGACGATGTCGCTTCTTAGCGCCGTTGTTAGTTGTACGGTAGATATTACATTGCATCTGTCTGGCGCTTCGATACACATATGCATTCCTTAGTGTTTTGCCATTTAAAAGCTGTGTTCATTAGCAAGATGGAGGCCATCGAGCTTTTTCCAATCTTGGGATTTGTACCACAAATCTGGTTTTATTATAGAACCGTAAGCAGCCACATCCATCATTTTCGTTACTTTTGAGTGAATTTGGTGGAATCAGATCCATTCTTTAGTCAGAATTCCCGTTTGTACCTATAAATACTCAAAACGCGGGGGAAAAATTCAACATTTTGGTTTTTATTTTAGTTTTATCCGGATTTTGTGTTCTTATATTCTTTACTTTACGTTTCCATCGTATTAGCAATTTGACAATTAAAACTGCTTTATAATATACGGTATGCAATCTCTAACTGCTCTAATTACTGCTGCTGTTGGCAATTTGGTAAAATACGCTGATTTCCATTAGCGAGTGATACGTGGAAGTTGCGAATTACAAGAACAAGTGAAAATCATTCAAAAATTCAGAACCTTTCTTACCCACGTTTACTGATTACCGATTGCCTGTAAAATTATAATATTTCCGTATACAAACTTTGCAAACATATGCCTCTTTTAATATTTAATATTTTGGCAAATTTAATTAAATGAAATCGAATGAAAATATTGAATTTCATTTTTTATTTTGTTTGGCACACACACCACATATTAGCCTCCTGCAAATCATCATTTCAACACGGAACAGAAACAAATAATCAGCATCTAATCAATCAAAAAAAATATTGAAATGCTTTCCTCTCCCCACCCCCTTTTTATGAATGAAATGAAAAATGATTTTTTTTTAAACCCAAGAGAATAATAGAAGAAAAAATGGTACAATATTTTGAAAGGGAAAAGGGAGAAACTGGAAACTGCAAAATTACAAGAAAAAATTACAAATAAAAGCGTTATAGAGGGTAATGCTGGTATATGTAATAACCCCTGCTACAAAATTCTGTACGAAGTAATACAATCGTTTCAGAAGGAAAGATACGGCCTGTGTCTTCTATATTATCTAAGTACCAACGACATGTGGTTTAAACATAATTGCGGTGCGTGCCACACAGCTAATGCCTCATTGAATGTTATGCACGTGCAATTTGAGTGCAAGGCCATCTCAAGTGAATATAACGTGAATCTCTTGAGAGGTTGTCTTAAGTCACATATGTGTGCGCAAACAAAGCCCCAAACCACTGCGGTCCCTAAAGTCAACATAACTCAAGCTATTAGTGAAAATCATTCTGATTTATTTTGTATGCGTCTACATCCAGAGAAGCCGTGGTGGACATTTGAATGATGTTACAGGCGGCATTTAATGACATCAATAGGTATTATAAATGAACAAACAAGGATATCTCCCACACGCTTTGTTTTGTTTAGAAATAGGAAACGTTGAATAAAAGGTTCCAATCAAATATAGAAAAAATCTAGAGACGACAATAAAGTTCTACGAGCGGCCAATGACGCATTACGGTTTATTAAAAATTCGAAAGTTCATGCCGCTGCTTAAAAAGGAAACTATATATACATGCATACATAATTGGCCATTACAACCCTTCAGTCCGGATTACGGCTAAGCTTCTCACTACCACTCATGTTATGTATGTTAATTTTATACATTAGTGGCGGGACCCACAGTTTAAAGTCGACTCCGAACGACAGATTTTTGAGAAACTTTTCATGGCAATTTTATTTACTCTCAGAGTTTTTGCCAGAAATCTGGAAGTCGCCAAAGAAACATTTTTTCATATTTCCTTGTGATAAATGACCTGTGGTTTGAACCGTGGCCTTGCATCTAATAAGCCAACACACTACCTACAAGACTATTAGGAAACCATAAGACTTCCCGAAACATACTTAAAGAATATCGAGAGCCATCAGAATCCATGGAAAATCTATAGTAAATTAAGTTCTCCTGGCCATACTCGAATAAGAATTATTCTTTCGCTCAGATAAAGCCTATTCGGACATGAACTTGTTATAAAAACATCAACTTTCTTAATTAAATTTATTTATAAAAGATTTCAATGGCTTAACGTCTAGAACTGAATATAGTTTTTGCAATTTCAAATAGTGTAGGGTACTGAAAGAGAGGCAAATAAACAACTGTTTCAACCAAAAAATAGAAAAAAAAGAATTTAAGATTACTTTCTGCATGTATTTCTATGGCTGCACAAATATCCAAAGAATTCTTCAGAAACACACTTTTTACTTTTTTTGTTTTGAGGATACAAGTAAAAGCACTTAAAAAAATACAAAACCATAGGAACACGGCATGTTTTATTATTGAAAAGTTATTAAAAAGTTTTGCAACATGAATTGGAAAATTCAATTCAATTTGGTTGAGCGTGTGTGTTATATTTGATAAGGCTATGCTTATATGTGTGTATGTATGCGTGAGATTATTAAAATGTTTCTGTTAGTTAGAGTGTTGTTGCACGCACACAGCATTGTATGGGTATAAACAGACAGACACACACACAGCATTCATAACTTTAATATTTTCATAATGGTCGTGTTACCGTTACCTTTACTGTATTCCTGTTTTTGTTGTCATTGGCATTGGAGTATAATGCCCTCTTTTTTATACATAAATTGTGTATACATACGTAACAAAAACAAAAAAATGGATGTTAAAAATATTTTTTTCCAGTGTATAGGTATGTGCGAGTCAGCGGGTGTTAGTAACTATAAGACTTGATAGGAAAGCTTTTTGGCACAGGTGTTGAAATGCAGACATAAAAAGTCACTCAAGAAAATTAAATTACTTTTTACGCTACAAAAAAATGTATGTTTAAAGTAATGTAAAAAAGTTCTTATTTTTTAATATTTTATTGAAGAAATAATAAAAGGTGGAACAAAATATTACAATTTAATTTCACATCCACATGGAAAAATTATTTGAAAAGTATTATGGAATATTAATTTAAATTTTTTCCATGGCATTTGAAATTAAATGAAATTTTAGAAATGTAGGATAGGATTTCGAAAAACACTTTCGGATTTAAATCTCAGTGTGTATAGAAGTGGCCGTAGTGTAGTATTTAGTGCCTCAGTTTTTAGTACCTCAGGCATGTCCAACAAAATAAAAATTCAAAAAAAAAAATTTTTTCATCGACGAATTCCTATCAGTAGTCTTTTAGCATAAACTCTGACAGTCGACTTTCATCTGTAGATCCAACCACTAGTAGATAAAATTAACACACACAACATGAATGGTGTAAGATGTTGGAATCCTAACTAAAGGGTTGTAAAGACCAATTCAGTAGGAAGGTTGAAGGAACAAAGAGTCTCATGTCACTTGGCATATACATAAGCCATCTTGTAGGGTTGTTTTGCGCTCTCAATTAGGAATACCACCAGACTTCGTACAAACCTCCTTAATTTCTTCCAGTCCATTTCTCTGGGATAAGTTATGTCTGGTAAAGTGTAATCCCCAAAAGGGACATCGATCTTACGAAAGCTGAGTAATGACACAAAAAGTGCTCTATCGTTTCGATGTCTCTACCGCATGCTCTCCATTCATCTACCACGCCAACACAGCTCAGGTCTACATGTTAGGTGCTTAGTTCGCCCTTTTTTAGTTTTAAAATACGTAATTTTGTAATTCGGTCTTTAATCCCGTATTCCTGAATGCTAATGCCCTAACTGCCCCTTGACTGTCCTTAAAAATATGTAAAATATGTTAAGCCTACGAAATGAGTACTAACCCAGATCATATATTCCCAGAAAAACGCAAGGCCCGGTAGCAGGAGAAAAAGTTTGGTTTCTAGTTTTTCTATATCTCCACGTCTACATCCACCCGTGTAGCAACTAGTCCCCCTGAGCAACTGTGGCTTGAAACCGTTTGAGCAAGGAAGTTGATCCGGTATAAGCGTAATGCTATTGGTATATATTCATATACTGAACATCATGTCGTAGATTTGTTACCTAGGTTGATCCTACCTTCCCAAACGCCTGAAGACGATACGCCGGAAGAGCTGCCTCATATCATCAATTTATTATGTAAATAAATTATTTATTAATACAAGTCTTCCTATCGCGTCGTACAAAAATTCTGAAAGGTTTTGAACATTTATTTATGTAAGGAATACATAGAATAGAATTTTCGCTGTCATTGACAGCATCTGCGATAGAGATCTTTCTTTATACAGAAGACTTTGAAACTGTAACATCGTTCACATTCTGTTTACAAATAAATGACAACAGCGCTCGATCTCCCCTAATAGGAAGTTTTGATGTGTGTTTAGTTTCAAAAACACACTCTATTTCCATGAAAAAAAAAAACAAATGTTGGCAGGTACCCGGATACCTACGTCCATATATAAGGGTTAAACAATATTCACACATATATACATACATGTTCATTAGAACTCTTCAGTTAGGATTACGACCTAGTTTCTCACACCACATATGTCGTGTGTGATAATTTTATATACAAGTGGCGAGGCTTACAGTTTAAAGTCGATTCTGAACTTTTCATGGACATTTTTTATTTACTCTCGGAATTTTTTCCCGAAATCTGCTTAGAGGAAGTGGCCGAAGAAATTTGTTTATTTGTTTATTTATTAACTACAATAAAATTATAAAATTATATTTTAATTATATACGAGCGGAGTAACTTGCCCATATGCTCGGTTTAGTGTCACAAACCAGAGTCTCTGAAGGGAATCGAACCCACGACCTTCACGCTAATAGTCTAGCACATTACCCACTAGACGACCAGGACACCCAAGCCGAAGAAGTATTTTTTCATATTTTCGTTTTGTTGGAGATGTCTGACCTGGGGTTTGAACTGAAGACTCATGTCTAATAAGCCAACATCTAGCTACTAGACTACGGCGAGTTTCAAATACATGTTTCATTTTAATAAAAAGAAAGTGTTGGTTGAAAACCCCCAAGGCACCCGGGTACCTTCATGAGTTAAATAATACTCATAAGATTGTTTTTCCTTTGTGTTACGACAGAAATTATTTTTTAAAATAATCTCTTCTGTACGACCAGTGTAGCTAGTATTTTATTACCATTTTTTTATATTTTTTTTTGTGTCTTTTCAAATATTAAAAGTTTTATGGCATATAATTTGTACGCTATTAAAGAAATGTTTTGTCAAAAAGAAGCAACCAAAAAAAGTTCTTCATTTTGGTTTCGTTTGTTTCTTCTTTAAAGAAATATTTCATTTTAGATAGTCCGGCCTACTCTACCATTTGAAATGTAGCAGTTGTTGATGCTGTTGCTGTTCCTTTTGTTCTTTTAGTTCAAAAGAAGAAAAAACTTTGCATAGCAATTAACAAGTTGCTTAACATTTGGTAGAGGGAAATGGAAAAAAAGTAGAAAAACAAAATATTTTTGCTACAGATTGTTATTTTCCGTTTTGGCCAAAAAAATTACAGTTTTATGACTTTTTGTTTTATGGGTCATAAGTAACAACAAAAGTCTACTTTTTCTTCTTATATTGAATGCTATTGTTTTTGAGTATACAAAACCAAGTTAATCATAAATTTATGTTGGCTTGTCACCAACTGTCAAACAAAAAGTAGGCGAAATATTTGGGAAAGAAAAAACTTGAGAAAGTAAAAATCATGTAAAAAATATTTCAAACTTTTAGATTTTTTCTTCCTATGAACTGCTAATTGCAGGTGAATAAACGGACAAGTAACTTTGGTTTCTTCAAAAACCGTAAACATAAGTAATAAAGTCTCTTAGGCAAACGTTTATAATCAGAAAAATATGTTTAAGAAAACATGAATATAAAGAAATATTTTAATTAACGTAGGTTTCTGTGAGGTAAACTTAAGTACTTGACTATTACGGATGAAATTCTTAATAAGATTTATACGTTAAATGAATAACTAATGCTCTTGACACTCGTCAATATGACATGAAACATATTCTACAATTTAACGAATTTTATTTAAAGCACAGAAATTAAATAGCAGGTCTTTTCTTTAGCCCTTCCTATCTTAAAATTGAAAAAAAAATGTGTGTAAGATATCATCGAAATTTCTAATCGTTTGAAAGACTTTTTGATGGCATTATGTGTGGAAAGTCATTGTAGACTGGCAGGTAGTGTGTTTGTGTCCTAGACGTAAAACCACTGGTCAAACCTTTCAGCAGATTTCTGACAAAAAATTGCCAGGGAAGTTTTGTCAAAAATCTGTCGTTCACAGTCGACTTTGAACTGTAGGTGTCACCACTCATGTATAACATTAACACATACTACATAAGTGATGTTAGAAGCTACGTCATACTCCTGACTAAAGAGTTGTAATGACTAATTAAGTTAGTATGTGTAGAATATAATACTGTTCGAAAACACTTCAAATCTTCTCTGGTTAGTCTGTGTCCGAAATGCTCCATGACTCTGGTGCAACAATCAAGCTGAATTTAATCGCAATGTTTTGTGGTTTATTCGCATCCACCTGCGATTTAAGAAAGCTGCATAAAAATAAGTCTAACAGGGTGAAATCATATCATCTTGGTGGCCAGTTCATATCACCTTTACGTAAGATGACCATGTCAACAAGTTGCTCGTGCAGAATATTCAATATGACACGAGCTGTGTAGCATGTAGTGCCGTCCTCTTGTCCAGATCATTCACTTCAGGTCAAAAGAAGCCGTAATCATCGACCTGTAGTGTCATCCTCGACAGTGATAGCCTGCCAGCCGCAAAGAAATATGGATCGATGACTCCTTTTGCCAAAAATTCCAAAAATTATTTCGGAATGCATTGGATGCTCTTAGAAAAAAAGCCCAAGTCAGAGGTCTCCAACAAAACGAAATAAAAAAAATAATATTTCTTCGGCGACTTTCTCTCAGCAGATTTCTGGCAAAAACTCTGAAAGTTAAAGAAAATTGCCATTAAAAATTTTCTCAAAGAACTGTCGTTCGTAATCAATTTTAAACTGTAGATTCCGCCACACTTGTATAAAATTAACACACATAACGTACGTGGTGTGAGATCGTATGAGGTCGTAATCCTGACTGAATGGCTGTAATAACCGATTATGTATGTATGTATGTTCCTATGGATCCTATGAAGTATCGCTTCTATCCAGGAATAGAACTCATTACTGAATATAGTTTTTCAAAGAAAATTAAACACAGTTGCGAACTGCTTCACTTCTCGTCTGAAAAATTCGTCAAAGTTTGCTGACATTCTCAGCGGAATCTTCCAATATTTTGTAATAACTTTTAACAATTTTAATGCGTTGGTTTTTCGAAAAGCGTTCCTTTTGTAATAAACGGAATAACTTACATTAATAGCTGCCACTTGCTGAGAAAAAGGAAGACCCTTTTATTATTGTGAAAGTCATTCGGATTTTCTAAAAAAAAATGTTTCACATTTCTGTAAAATTTCAAGCGTCTGAGATACTTCATAAGTGTGTAAATCAAACCATATCCTTAAGTAGCTATAATATCATGAGCATTTCCTTAGTAATTTTTTTACTGTTATTGTTTTAGTTTATGTTTAGGACTTTTGGGGCAGAAATACTGTAGTAAAAAATTTGAGTTTTAATATTAAAAACTATTTTGTGGATTTGGAAATGTTAATGTTTAGAGTATAAACAACTTTTTACAACATTACGTATGTGAAAGTTAAACTCCAAAATTTATATTCATTAAAGTTAATTATAATTATCATATGTACGAGTGTTGTGTATGCAGTGTTAGTGTATAGAGGTCGTTGGTAACCACAGACGATGGCACTGGTCACCAACTAGCAGGAGCTGAAGCATAAAGAATGTTTGTTTGTGCTGCGCACATGGTTACCAGAGGGATTTTTAGCTAACCTGTGACTAATATAAATAATTTAAATGCATTTCTATGTCAATGTAAGCGTAAAAGCACATACATAGATATACTCGCGTCTATTTTTATTTTTGTTTCAGCATAAAACTAGCCATGCTTATGTAAACAAAAGTTTTTGTCTATTCGCACTATTGTTTCAGTTTTATTTTGTGTTTTATTTTCTATATTTAAACGCAGCTAAATAGTCCCATACTATGGAAAGAGGACAAGGTTGACACTGCTACCATAAGCATACCAACCGTAACAATAACAAAAGAAAGATTAACAAGCAGGTGCTAGGGGATATAGTTTGTAACATTTTTTTGAAATGAAAAGAAAAGAAAAAAAAAGGAAACAATTTTTCCTTTTCAGCAAAAATTCTACACTTTTAGTTTTGTTTACGATGCTTGGAATTTTTGTTTACAATTTAACGTCAAGCATTACTTAAAATATTGCTGTACACTGTAAAAGGATGCACATGCATTTCATAATACTTTTTTAATCAACATTAATAGGAAATTCACCAGCATAAAATGGCAGCCGTAGATGGTTTTCTGACCTAAGGCTAAAAAAAAATACAAGACAGACACAAAACAAGAAATAAAAATAGGAAAAAAACAAAAACTTTTTGGTGACTAAAGGAAACTATATATATCGGGTAGGCATTCCATCGGTTTAAATTTGAACTATCGGTTCTGGCAATACTTATGTCATTCTATTCTATCGCAAAAACGTAATGAGCGTAATGTTTTATGCTTGAGCGACGTTGGAATCTATTAGACTAACGAGAAACTGAACGATGATGTCGATTTTGATAAAAAAAAAAGCATCTTTTCGGACGAAGCTCATTTTCATATTGGTAGGTACGTTAATAAGCAAAATTACAATATTTAGGGCTCAGAAAACACACAAGTGGTCTTATAGAAGGCAATGTATCCATTACGAGTGGCTGTTTGGCGCGGCTTGTGATGCGGAAGCATCATTTTCCCATATTTCTTTGAAAATGAGGATGGCGCAACCATTACGATCACTGGAGATAACCATCGCATCATGATAACCGATTTTTTGTACCTGTTTTTCATGGCATTAATGCGAACGATATTTGGTTTCAACAGGATGGTGCAACTTATCACACATCTCATGCCACAATCGATTTATAGCGTCAAACGTTTGATGACCGTTTACATAATTGGCCATTACAACGCTGCAGTCAGGA
This sequence comes from Sarcophaga carnaria, assembly GCA_958299815.1. NCBI lineage: Eukaryota > Metazoa > Arthropoda > Insecta > Diptera > Sarcophagidae > Sarcophaga > Sarcophaga carnaria. Next base: position 32,795,705 of record OY283151.1, read on the forward strand.
TTACGGCCTAGCTTCTCACACCACTCATGTTGTGTGTGTTAATTTTATACATGAGTCAAAGTTTACTCCGAACGACAGATTTTTGAGAAACTTTTTCATGGCAATTTTGTCTACTCTCAGAGTTTTTACCAGAAATCTGCTGAGAGGAAGTCGCCGAAGAAAATTTTTCATATTTCGTTTTGATGTCTGATCTGGGGTCTAAACCGTGGCCTTACATCTAATAAGCCAACACACTTCCTACTAGACTACGACGACTTCTATTTTCCGAAATGGTGATGTCAATTGACCGCCAAGAGGCTGAGATTTGAACCGTTGGACTATTCTCTGTGTGGACACCGTTAAAGAAAAGTGTTATCCCTACAAACCAGAGACAATTGAGCATATGATGCACAACGTTTGTGATCCCATTGCCGAGGTATGACGCCCTACACTCTTAAAAGTGCACGAAAGTTGGTTCGATCGAATAAGGTACCGTGAGGCCAGCCACGGACAGCCATATGAATGAAATAATAATCCATTTCTAAACGTAATAATTGTACTTTACAACAAAAAAAGAAATTTAGCAAAATTTCGAATCGCTTTTGTTTTATTGCATTTTTAAATTTTAACTTTTAAAGGGCCCACCGTTTAGAAACATTTTCAATGAATATTGTCTACGGACAATACATACGTATATCACATACGTATGTAGTTACACATAGAAATATGCAAGTAAGTAAACAGAATATATGCGTAAATATGAAGAGTTTCTTTAGTTTGGTTAACCTTCTAAGGCATATTACTTTAATTGCTTCAATTACTATCTTAATCTCTAATATAATAAGCCTACAATTTCGCATTGCAACGCATATGTATATAAATTATTGTATTTAACACATTTAAAATTCAAAATTTTATATCATATATAAAAGTCATTGTTTTCTATTTCTTTTATTCACAATTAGACAAATAAATGTTACTGCCTCCGATACATATTATTTGAAACGCATTATGAAATCATCGTGTGCCATTTTGGTTTTAAATAATTGCATAGCAAATGCCTTTATTTTATATACAATATATTCCAATATTTTATTTTAAATAACATTATATTTGATCTGCTTGATAGATTTCAAATAAGAATTGTTAAGTTATTCCCCACAATCTTATGGATTAGGACAATGCTCGTAAGTACATACCACCATAGGCATGTGCATTATTGGAATTCCTTTCAAATTCCATAGGCACTTAAAAATATTAAAATTTACCGCACGTTTACAAATTTTGTGTTTCAAATTTAAATTAAATTTATATTTATTTATATATGTTTTGTTGTTTAATATTTTTGTAATAGTTTTTTACTTGTATTTAATAAAATACTACTGATCGTATATAGGAAGTGAGTATATATACGTAGATATAATTAATGGAAACGTAATGGAAACTTTTGCCAACATTTATAACATATCACTACGTAAAGTTTAAGTAAAGTGAGTGTGTGTGTGTGTGTGAGTACTTCATTACATTTCATACCTTTACCATCCAAACCATTTCTTTCTGTACTGAGGCCTGTTTCTACGGCATGTATTCAGACAATTATGTTCATAGAAAACATATACAATAGTTTAAGGCAATATTGACGAATTTATGTGACAACTTAACACAGTATATATGAAGGATATAAAAAGTCTTCCATAAAATAAAATTCATAAATTTGTTTCTTAATTTCATATAAATTACTCAATTACATGTAGCTTCTCATATGTTGTGTGTGTTAATTTTGTACCTGTGTGGGAGGACCTAGATTTTAAAGTCTATTCGGAACGACAGATTTTTGAGAAACTTTTCCCGGGCAATTTAATTTACTCTCCGAGTTTTTGCCTAAAATCAGCTGAGAGGAAGTCACCGAAGAAATACGGCCAGTGCCCAGATTTTTAAGCTTTCACCCAACAACCCATGGCATATGTCTTGAAGTCCAGGGCACTCACACAAGAAGGTGTTGTACCGATTTCGTTTCTTCCATATCATGGCAGTTTCTGCAGTAATCCTAGTGGGACAGACCTAATTTGTACGTTTCTTGTGGATCTTTTTAATTTAGTTTCATTTAACTCGTTCATGTTAATAATATTTATTAGGGACTTATTAAGAGGATATGGCTTCAAGGTTGAAATTTTTTATAGTTAAAATTAAATCCCATTTTAATACCAATAAAATCCCCAAGACTTCTTAAAATGCTTAACACAACAGTGCTTGGATATTTTCAATCACGTTTGCCTTTCACATGCAACTGTAGTTGCTTATTTGAGTGGTAAAAAACCTTTGACAGTAAGAACCACGTCATTAAGTGTTAAGAGAAACAAGAAAACTTTTACAAACTTGTCATTAACATTTGCAATTGACAGTTGGAACTGAACATGTGTATGTGCATTAAAAATAAAAGAAGTTGTTGTCAAAGAAAATAGTTTTACTTTTGACCACTTGGAAATGTGTAATTGCAGAAAGAAAAACTATTTACACTTTAATAACTTTCTTCCAAGCACACATGAACAAGGTAACAAATTTATTTTTTTGGAGTAGAAATCCAAACAAACAAAATATTGTTGGCGAAATTTTGAGCCAATAATTGGCTCGTCAATACATACGTTTGTTGTAATTAAATTTAGAAAACTATTTTGATTAGAAACTTTAGGGAAAAGTTGCTTGTTCTCCAACTTAAAGCATATAAAAACAGAGAATAATTGACCAAATTAGCTTCAATTTTTCTTTCGTTTCATTAGAAATCTCGATCTACATCGTTAATTTTTATACACTTTCAATTTCACAACGTGTGTTGAATTTATGCCATCGAAAACAGAATTGAAAATCTATAAAGTTAGTAACTAAGTCTCCTTACAGTTAATATTTTTATTTCATAAGACTCTTACGCTTTTTGCATCGATACATACCTAATACATAATTGGTCATTACAAGTCTTCAGTCAAGATTACGCCCTAGCTTCTCGCACCACTTATGTTGTATGTATTAACTTTACAACTACTGTTTAAAGTCAACTACGTACGACAGATTTTTGAAAAACTTTTCGTGGCAATTTCATTTACTATCAGAGTGTTTGCCAGAAATCTAATTAGAAGAAGTCGACGAACAAATATTTTCTCGTATTTCGTTTTGTTGAAAATGTCTCACCTGGTGATTGAACTGTGGTCTGACGTTTAATAAGCCAACACACTACCTACTAGACCACGACGAATTCAGTTTTTTTACTTCATAAAGCTCTTACATGCTCTGTTGCAAGACAAATTGAATTTTCCTTGCGAGTGCATCTGATTGTAATTTCATAAATAAAGCGGTAACGTAGGTAACATGGCGAGTGTCTCTCATTGGACGTTCATTGCAATACTACAATTAATATTCAACTCGACGATCAAACATTCCCTGAGGAAACCAACCGTAGTTCAAAATAAAGCTGGCTTTTGCGGCAATCTTTAGATTAGAGAGCCCAGTTAAGGATGTCAGAAGCCTTCGTCTCTCTCGATGGTCTCTTGCTCCTCCACAGATCAACAACCCCAGCAGACATCAATTGATGGAATGTGTTTTGGCATGATTTTCCATACATTGTCAACCTAGTCTTGCAATGTTGCCCGTATCCTTTTGCCTGCAAAGCAAATAAAAATTTCCAAATAAATACCTCTTTGCATATCTCATATTATTTTCAATTTCATTTTAATGAGATTTTTCCGTTTCTTATACTCCGATAGAATTACATATACTGCATTCATTACGAATACATATTAGATACCTCACAACAACAACAACAACAACAAATTATAATAACCTGAATAAGTTTCCACAATCAAAACCACAATAATAATCGACTTGGACGGCATTAAATTTCATCGATGTGCCTATGGCTTCCAAGATACCTTTTTTCATACCATATTACCATATTATTCTATTGATTACCACACTTTTCAAAGGGTTTTGGTTTTTTTCCTCTGTCTCTCTTAATCTCTTCTTGTGAGTCTTCATTACCTGCAATGAAAAATGATACAATTTCTTCCGGAGTTGTAGAAATAATACCCCTGTAGTGTAAATTTCAAATAAAATTTTAATATTTTACTTGTGACACAAGATACCCTACCCCACAAACAAATCGGAAAATTCTAACGGAAGTGGTTGTATGATGACAATCTGGCATGTAGATGAGTGTGTGACATAATAAAACATTAGTCATGGTGTTGGACGAAGTATTTGTAGACATTTCTTGTCATACGCCATTGAAAAATGCTTAAAATGCGTAACACGTTTCTCGGTAATGAACTTTCAAGGGAACTTTATATTCAACCGCACGTTAAAGACATTGAAAATTACTTTCTTTGGAATATTATTTAAAGAAAAGGAATAGTCAATAATGGTAATGAAACAAAAATAGACTGTAAGCCATTGAAATGTAAGAGTTGAAACCATAAAAAAAATTTACACAAAAGATGTTAAGTTGCGCCGTCTCTTTAGAATTAAATGCCATCAAAGTTTATCTGATTAAAATTCTGAAATAAAAGTACAGTACTCGATAATGATTGTTTTTCGCAGTAATGGTAGCTTCTTTCTCAATTCGAAAGATATACAGACCGTCAGCATGTAATGGTGATTCAATCATATGTTACTAGTGCATAATCAAGATTCAAACTGAACGATGGCATAAGATATGTTGACTCGAAAACCGTATGTGGTTTATTCAAATACACCTGCGACTTGAGAAAACACCGCAAGAAAAAGTCTAATGGAGTCAAATGGCATGGTCTCAGTTGCTTGTCCATCATCTCCACATACGATACCCATGCCCTCAAATCTCTCATGCTGACTATCCAATGCGGCATGAGCTGTGTGGCACTTAGTGTGGATAGTATCCAAGCCATCCAACTATTGAATTCAGTCTAAAAGAAGTTGGTAGTCATCGACCTAAAGTTGACAATTGTAGTCTGGAGGTAATGTTGTCTGTAAAACATTACCTCCACGTGACATGACCACGCCCTTAAATCACTCGTGCAGAGCTCATGCCAATTTGCCATGAACTGTGTGGCACATACCGCTGTCTTGTTAACACCACATGTCTTTGTTAAACATACATACACACATAATTTGTTATTATAACCCTTCAATCAGGATTACGACCTAGCTTCTCCCACCTTTTATTCTGTGGGTGTTAATTTTATACATAAGTGGAGACCTACGTTTAAAGTCGACTCAGAACTACATATTTTTAAGTAAAGTGTTCAAGGCAGTTTTATTTACTCTCAGAGTTTTGGATAGAAATCTGCTGAAAGGAAGTCACCAAAGAAATATTTCTTTGGAAATTTTGATTTGTTGAAGATGTATTTCAGGCCAAAAAAATGGCTAATCATTGTCCTTTGAGCTCGCCGATGACAATTATGGATTGGCAATTGTCGTTCTCAAAAAAGTATGGACACATGACGCCGCCAAAATGCTTTTTGGTCCCATGGTATCGCCCCAAATTCGGAAATTATTTTGGTGCGGAAATGGACTAAGGCCCATGAGTCGCTGAAGATGATTTCTTAATGAAATTTATGGTCAGTTGACAACTGATCCAGAATCCACTCAGAAAATACACGTCGTTGTCTAGAATCCTCCATAACTGATTTGTTGCAACAGATTAAATAAATGACAATGAATTTGGCAGATGTCACTTCTATAAGATGACCGTCACAATTGTCAAATTCTGAAAGTCCTTGTAGGAACTTGCTGTATAATAGAATAGAGTAACAACTAAAGCTGTTTACTTTCTTCATTTTATAGATAATGATATTGTTACGTTTTTACCTTCCAAAAAGGTTTAAAATATGAGCTCGTAGATTGCAAATAAAATAAAAATAAATTTGTGTTTAGTTTTAATTAAAATTCTTTATTATACACACAATTCTGCGTGTCACTGTTCACAACTTGATTTAAACAACAATAATTGCTTTTCTTTGTTATTCCTCTGCTTATACACTTTGCATAAACAATAACGATTACTAGAGAATTATTCGACTGATCTTTGTAACGAAGATCTTCAGACCATGATCACTCTCTTCAAACACACCGGTTCTTCACACAATACTGACTGAACTGCACTAACTCAGTCGCCTGCTTTGACTTGCCTCTTATATGGCAGAGTATGAACGAATATTCTTGAAGGCGAATTTTCATGACTTCGTCTTCTAGAAATCTCTATAAATTTAAACAATGTTGATTACATTTATTATTGTAGCGTTGTTTGTGTATTTTTGTTTACTTGTTTACTTATTTACCATTTTTGTATGCTGGTGTTTATTGTTATATTAAGCAGTACGATAATTTGTAATTGAACTGAACTTTTACTAACTCAGTTGCCTGCTTTGCCTTGTCAGCGAAAACAGTCGGAAGTTTGCGGCTTGGCCTTCACGAGATTTCTATAAATGTAAACATCGTTGTTTCATTGTTCTTTTTTGTGCATTTTGTTTACATTTATTCTTGTAGTGTTTGTTGTTGTATTTTTGTTTACTTGTTTAACATATTTTATGCTGGTGTTTGTTTTTGTAGCTTTTGTTTATAATTTTAATGTTAAGCGATGTAAAAGTAAAACAGCAGTATATTAATTTTTTATTTTTGTAACAATATAAACGATTCATTTTTGGGTGCTTTTGTTTAATATTTACCACATTATTGCTTTAACTTTTGATTGATTTAGAAAATGCTTTCATTGAATAATCCTTAGAAAACTTCGATAATCATTATAGTCAAATGCAATCATCATCATACATCAATGCATGATGCCTATCACAATTCAATTCAAGTTAATTTAGTTAAATTTTATTCAATATATTCTATCTATCATTCTATAGTTATTTATTTGATTAAAAATTTAATTTAAGTTCACATTATATGGACTTGAATTTATCTTAAAGACGGTAATACTTTAGGAATTAAAAATCAGAATTAAAAAATCAGCATTTTTCGTTTCTAATATAAAATAATGAATGACACATTAAAAAAAAACTGTGGTTCCTATAATATAATACCATTTCAATTCGGTATTACTGATACACTGGACGTATGAGTAATATTTCAATGGAACTTATAATAGCCAATATAGCTCATACGTATGCAATGGTAGGTACTTATCACAAATTAATGAAGTTTTTAACAAAAAAAAAAACTTTTTTTCTAATTTAAAAATACTCTATCCATTCTGGTAACCTATTCGAAAAGTATTTTAAAGTCAAAGAAACTTTTTTCAAATGAACTTTAATAACAACATACATTCAGTTGTTAGAATTTCTTCTAAATAATGTGTAGAGTAGATATTCGTTTGTTGGGAAATGTTCCACAAGAAAAAGAAGCACATTATATTGCATGTTTATACGTATAACAAAATGGTTCACGTCTCTCCCATTGCCTAACAGACTGCATACGTTTAATGGCGAATATGTAACTTTGAAAAATATTTTTCCCAGTTGAACAATTTTATTTGAAATCCATTTTAATGAATAACTGCACCTCAATACAGTTTCAAAGTTGCACAAAAGCTTTACAAAACTCATACAACTGTAACAAATAATATACAAAACAAAGTATCTTTTACAAAGCAATTGTAAAACAAAAATTTTACATTATAAATCTACAGGGAGCAAAAGATGTACAGACGTATTGGGGTGTAGAAAATGATACATGGGAAACGGAGCATATATATTTATCTTGAAGAGTAAATTACGTTTTGAGATATTTTCCTTACAATAAAGATGTTTAAAAATTTTCAAATGCTTCCATGAAATTATTGTTGGATCAAAAAAAAGATAGAAAATGAGAAAAAGCTATAAACACAGTTGAAGGTTCCACTTAGAACAAGGGCTAGGCCTATTTTGATATGTCAAATGAATACCCAACATGTCCTATAGGAAACCAATCTGACTCCACAGTAAATTCTTGTATTGTAGCAATATTTACTACGGATACTTCAATAAAAATGACAGGGAGAGGGAAGGTAAGAATCACAGTCTTTTTATAGCAAGAGTCGTACATACGAGGTAAAAGATAATGCATTTCTCCTCTTCAGACCAGCAGCTCCTTCAAGATTCATTTAACGGAATGCGCTGTCCTTATCAATAGTTCAATAGCCTGGAACATATGCTTTAATCTGATGGGGTTAATCCATGCTATTTGGGGAAAGTAAACAATTATTCCTCTTCTTTCTTACATTAGTTCAGTTGAGCCTAGCAATGTTAAACGTACCGTCCTGATGCCAAAGAAATTGAGCCTCTTTTTAACACGACAGAAGAATAGCCAGTTTAACTGAAGCAATCACAATACTTATGTACAGTAAGATGTCGTGATTCATCAACAATTTAAATTCTGATACCTCTGGTATTCATGACAAAGATGACATTCGTTAGCGACTCAGTCACAGATTGGCTCACCCTGTAACTGAAAAAATTGTCAGGCAAATCTCCGCCACATAACAAGCAATACTTAGGAATAACCATGTAATATAAGATGTCGGATATTATGAGCTCTGTATCAGCCCAAGTCAGTTCATAAGCATTTTAAATTCTCTTAGCCCTGGCTTTCATGACAAATACGAACGTTAAAGTGACATTCGTTAGGGACCAACTAAATAAAGATATTTTCAAGAAAAACCCCGACATCCAAAAAGCATACAAACGCTTTCAATATGGCCGTGATCTCCACTTGCAAAACCCTGCAGTGGTCAGACTACTTAATACAAAGAAATAAAAATACCACAGCCTTCTCCAGCCATAAGTTTGTAGTTTATGACTCCTGCAAATAATAGTTTATGACTCCTTCTAAAAAAAAAACACAACGAAGCAAAATTTTTAATTTATGCCACTCTCAGTACGACAATGATGTTCTTTTAATGGCAGGTATCTTGAAAAGAATAAGAAAAGATGATGAAATGACAAACAACTACCACAACAATTTGATGCCATAATAATGGGCAAACGACACCTTATTTTCACCCCAGCTATGCCACCATGGGAAGTAATAGGAAAGTTAAACAAAAGCTTTAAAACCAACACAACACAATAGCAACAATATGTATATCCAAGAACAAAAGAATGAAACCATGCATGAATGGCAAACAACCATATTTTGTACACTCGTTTCATGTAAATACACACTGGAGGTGATAGGCATTGCCTTTGTATACGCCATTGCATAACAAAGAAATGAAGAAATAGTGAAAGGGTGACAGTAAATATTGTTTCAAAGAGACTGTACGGTACCTTAGACCACAATTGATTATGGCATCCTTCAAACTTTTGGGGTAAAAGGGACACAGTAAGTAATTCGAACTTTTTCGAAAAATTTTTCGGTTTTTTTACAAAATTTGGTACTAATTTTTGGAACTCACATGGCAGTAAAAAAGAGCACATTTCTGATGTAAAATACCTTTTTGTCAGTAGCACTTACCCCAGAGTACTGCCAATGGCACATCTTTTTAAACAAAATTTGGTACTAATTTTTAGCACTTACGTGGCAGTAGAAAATTGCATATTGTCAGTAGCTCTTACCCCATAAAAGTAAATTAAAATTTCAGGTCGACTACCAAATATTTTTTACACAGATTTCGGGACTCCTGAAAATATTTTTTTTTTTTTTTGATTATGGCATCCTTCAAACTTTCTGGATCAAAGGGACCATGGAACTCACATTTCTGATGTAAAATACCTGTTCGGCAGTAGCTCTTACCCAGAAGTATAGCCAATGGCACCCTTTTGGTACTAATTTTTGGAATTTATGCGGCAGTAGAAAATGGTATAATGGAGTAGCGTATAAAAATGTAGAGCCTTCATAGTAAATTGTGATCTCCCTTCTCTTTGTTGCTCCTTTATTTTACATCGGTTTCTTAGGAGTTTTATCTCAATATCTGTTCTGTTCTTTTCTTTTCTTTTCATTTCGTTTTTGCTTTTTGCTGCTGTGTTCTTTGTTTAGTAGAAAAAACTTGACTTGAGTATCATTGTTTCTTTTTAATTTTTTTTTAAGTATAACGTTTCTCAGAGAATACCATTTTTTTTCAGCTAATCCTGCTTGTATTGCATATTGGTTGTGAGTTCTGATGGGAACGAATCCCAGTTGGAGAACTTAGAAGTGAAATTTTCAAAAAAGCTCATGAGCAAACTGTATTTATACTTTGAATAGTTTTTCCTGAAAATTGAAGAGACTAATTACACTTATACAGGGACTATCAATATAGAATTATTTTCGAATATTAGTTAAGAATTAATTTTGAATGGAATTGTAATTTTTAAACGGTAATTAATGTATCCGTCCTTTTAATCTGGTTTATTAGAAGATGTCTTAGATAGATCCACAGAAAATTATGCATCTGGAAAACATATGTGATAACTCAGCAAAGCTGCTAAAATATTTTCAAATTTTGTAACCAATTTCTGCTTAATTTAGTCACTAAAGTCTAGTTAGCAGTATGTTGATTTACTAAATAACAGTTGGAGAGTTTAAAGCTCAACTCATACATCTTGCAAAAAAAATATATATTTAACCGTCATTCTCTACGTAAATATTTGGGAAAAGCTATGAGATTCAGCAAATTACCATAGAAAGCTTCATAAATCTATCGCTTATATTTTACTTTAAACTGTAGTTGGAACCTAGTCATGTTTAAAATTAAATCACGTGTCTGGTGTCAGAAGCCGGGTAGAAATCCTGACAAAAAGGTTTTAATAGCAATCATGTAAATTACGTTGAATCGGCAGTGACCTCATGAACTTACCTTATTCGCGTTCTACCAGATCCTGTTGTAGGAAAGATATTTTCTATTCCGTCATCTATTGACGATCTTTGGTTGACATCTTTCATTCATCCATCAATTTTACGTGAAGGTGTAAATTTTCTTCACAACTCCTTTTGCTAGCAACATTCTGCCCAGGAGTTCTTCTTTTTATGTTCCCAAGAGCTGGACAATGACAGAAGAAATATTCTGTGGTCAAGTCTTCTTCTGTTGAAGTCGTTGTGAGGCATTCACAGTTTATGGCCGAGTACACATGGAGAATATGGCCCGAAGTAACGGAAATTTTGTGCTGCATGTATACATATCAGGCGAGATCTGTCTCGCCTCTCTGCAAGTGGGGTTATTATCCCAGCTTTCTTTTGCAAACTAAATACGAAGCTTGTGTGAAATCATGTGAATATACCGCTGTAACAGGTTTCGCAAGCGCGTTGACTTTGCTGTTACTTTCCATATTATAGTACCTAGTCATCCATATGAGCCTAACCGTATGTTGTCTTTCTATCTCCTCTACTGAAGCCAGGCCTTCTTTAAAAATTCTGATATGCTCTACACATTCTCTAGGGATCTTGTGGCAAATTTTATACCTACTTTTCTATCCGAATAGTACTACAGTAATCAGGATAGCCCAAAACTTAATTGTCATGAAAAAAATCCACTTTTGAGATTTTCGCGAGATCTGGATCTTTCAGTGAAAATTTGTATGTCATGCCCCGGCAGGTTTAAATCATAGTTATAAAAGGATTTGTTGCTTGTAAAATCAAAATCGAAAGCGGAACGTACTTATATTCATATCAATTTAAACCAAGCTTAACTTTGGCATGACCATAGCGTCTATATTTTTATGCTGTTGTGGCACTCAGTTTATTACTGCATTCACAGAAACTAGTTTTGCCAATATGTTTGCTGCCAGTCAGTTAAGAAGAGTTAACAATACCTTCGACGATTTATTTCTAAGAGCACATGTTATCATTATCGTCATCATGCTTATAGTATGCTCCGAGGTTGATGATTCCTTTTCTCTTCACTAGTTGCCGCCTTAGTTGTACTGCATTGGGATTTTATGACTGTACCTAAAGTAGAGTATTTAAGAGATAAAGGCGTACATTGTTGTTGCAAAAATAGAAAGAAAAAGTCAATAAATGGCAATGGATCTATCATGATATTCTATTATATTTTATGTAATAAACAGAAAATCGCTTAGATGACCGAGGAGCTTGGGAAATATGGTCTAATTCTGCACAGTTGTGCTGAATATTGTGTGTTGGATAGTTAGAGAATGAATTGAAATAGCTTTCATCTTCTCTCTAAATTCCTAAAAATGACACACGACAAAGCTATCAATAAATATGAATCATAAAATTACTCAAACACTAATTCGTGTACATACATGTCGCATTGCAAATAGAATCCCCTTAAATTTTAAACTAAAAAAAAATAGAATTTGACAAATTTATTCCTTAGACACTGCAGAAGAGAAACTTTAAGTAACACTAAGTGGAAGTTAGTTCGCTTAACGTCTCAGGTGTTTTAATATTTTCCTTTTACTCTTCTTAATAATGTTTACGTAGTGTTTCTTACTAGAATGATGAATATTGTAATTGTTATATTTTGACTTTGAATATTAACAAAAGGGACGTGTTTCCTACACTATTCTGTTGGAAGTGCATGGGGAAAATAAATACTGAAAGCGATGTTAAGCAAAATTTTCATAAAAAAATTTCCCGTAAGCAGTAAATAATGTCGACTATTCGTGTACCAGCAGAAAAGTGTTTAACATAAGCAATGAAGAGGCTATATTGGTGAGACAGTAATGTTTACTTTAAAAGCTGACATTAAAGGTTATTATCTTTGCGAATAATGATGTTAAGAAATGAATAAAAAAGAGATCCATTTTAATTAAGGAAATATGAAGACGTTAAGCATAATGCTTCACGTAGATTATGGAACAAACTGTTGCAAAATGTTCTGATTAACATTTTGTGTGCCAATCTAGAACACGTAGATTGCATTTGTTACATTCCTGTTTAGTACCTACTTACTTAATGGGCCATTCGCAACCCGATAACGGTTTTCAGACTGTCTTAACACATTCTTCCAAGCGCCTCTGCTTCTTGCGCGCCTTCGTCAGTTGGTCACACCAATCGATAACAGAGCATCCTCCATTTAGTTCTTCCAACGCAAACAAAATCTTCCTCTTTGTCGACTCGCCGGAGCATTCTCCACCATTCGAACGACTTGGCTAAGCCAGCACAGCCGTTGGATATTAATACGTTGCACAATGATCACGTCGTTGAGGAGCTCATACAGCTTATTGTTGTATTGGATGCAGAAATCATTGCCAACTCGCACTGGGTCGGAAATCTTAGGTGGTACTTTTCTCTCGAATACTCTCAAGGCCGCTTATGCTTAACAGTACCCATATGTCTTTTTTTTTTTTTCTTAATACCATGTAAAAGGTTTCAACAGATTATTCTATCATTCTAAATAGCAGATCCTGCTTAAAACTTGCTTTACATTCACATTTACAGTCCAAATAGGTTGTCTTCAGTCGACGATAATACGTACCAAAGAGTATAATTATCAACAACAATTGTTTATTAATTTTTTATTAACAATTCAAGTAGAATTTACAACAACAATAAAATAATTTTTCACGTGAAAAATGACTACAAAATTTGCGCTGAATAAAATTCGTACCAGTAGTCAAGTAGGCGACTTGTTAGGCACGTGATTGTGCCGCAGCAGCAAATAAAACGGAATATAACCAAATAATCAATAACTGTTAGGCAAAACTCTGCCACCCAACAAGAATCCCAACGCTATGACCTTTACCTGCAGTGGTCGGTCAGTTTATAAGAAAGTCTAGTATCAGAACCATAAATATATCACAGCTTTATTAGCCAGAATTTTGGAATCATCAGTAAATACTTAAAGGTTCTTACAAGGTACCCCCGGATCATCAGATCAATAACCCTTAGTTTAAGTCTTTAAACATAATCTACACTCAATAGACATTTGCAAATATGAATTGTAGATGTTTTAGTGTGTATATTAATAAAAACAAGTCGCCGTAGTCTAGTAAGTAGTGTGTTGGAGTATTAGAAGACATGAAAAAATATTTCTTTAGATGACTGCCTCTCAGCAGCCTTCCTGCAAAAACTCTTAGAGTTAATAAGAATTGCCATGGAAAGTTTCTCAAAAACCTCTCCTTCGGCGTAGACTTTAGAGTGTAGGTCGGGCCACTCACGGATAAAATAAACGAATATAACGTGGGTGGTGCGAAAAGCTAGGTTGTTATCCTCACTAAAGGGTTGTATTGGAAAAATGAAGAAGTCTGTGAGTAATTGCAGTTTTTTATCTTCATCAGTGCATTTCATTTCAGCGGCAAAATTTATTATCTTTTAGTAATCCGACTTCAATTTAGTAGCATTAACAGACCAGTGTTCAACAAAACCACAAGACTGTACTATATAATAAACATTTAAACGGTACAGACCCTGTATTTCTTTTAATTTAAACAATGCAAACTCGATATTTGCCATTTAATTTATTTCCGTCCATTCCATTTGCAGTTTCACCAACAGCAACACTTTTGATATGCAGTTGCCATCAGGAAAAAAAGGAGCAATCTGTCGAAGGCGAAGAATAAAAAAAAAAAGAAATGAAAATAAAAGTGACAAAACCAGCAACCAGCTACTCATCACTCCAACTCAAGTAGTGGACTTCTTAAGGAACAATTGACACTTGAACTTCCTTTGTTTAACTGACATTTTTTTCAACTGCTTTTGTTATCATTCTCTTACCCTGAGTTTCAAATTGACTTTTTTTCAAACAAAAAAAATATTTTCAAACAATTGGATGCACTCACACCAAGATTCTCAATGGGAGAGCAGTTTGTTCGAGAATAGATGCCAGTATTAAACAACTAAAAATTTTAAATAAAATTCATAAGAAATGTGTTTAAATTCAGGCGAATGCTTTTGCCTTTTATTGTATCACGGTCTTGATTTTATTATTGAGTACCGACCATTAATCAAACATTCCTTGATGCTTTTTCTCAATCAATTTTACAAGTGTTAGAATACTCCCTGGTGTAATTAATTACAAAATTCTTAAACTGTCTTGAATTTTTTACTCTTTACTGCTGTTTATTTCATAACATTTTTTTAAATTGCATTCCAAAGGCACATTTTTTTCAAGTGTTGCAGACTTTATGACCTACTGGAAAAGTCGTCACGACAAGAAATTACCGTTAATTTAACATGAACGTAATTTATTTCGCTGCTAAAATTGAAAATGTAACGGTTTAAATTCCCTTTTTTTGTTGCTTTTAGACTTTTTTATTACAGCGAAATTTTTTTGAAAAACATTTATTTTTTCTTCATTCCAATTCACCTAAAAACCTCCGGTTTTTCTTTCTTTTTTTCTGTGTTACATTTTAAACTTTTTTAATTTATTTTTATGATCTTCTTTGATATTATAACGTTTGTTTATTACTGTTTAAATTGTTGCACAAGTATTTTTTGTAATAAAAAGCAAACGAAAGTAAAGTAAAATAAGTGGCCTTTTTTAAGAACATTATTGTGTGCAACTGCCTTTAGCAAAAAATTTGTTACGAAAATTTTAACTACCCTCGCAGAGATGGTAGCTATTAAATTAGCTTTTAAAAATGACTCCACATTCTTTCTTCTTAATTCTTGTCGATTTATTTACGATGCCAGAGTGAGTGTGTGTTGAAAAAATAATAAATCAAATACTGAAGGCACTACAAAAATACACTAACACTTTTCCCTGCATCTAATCCATAGATAGGCAATCAGTAGATTTATTGTGTGCTCACTATTAACAAATGCCAAGCACACCATCTATAGCAAGTCTCTTCAATTTTTTCTTGTCCACTCCTCTGAGACAAGTCATGTCTTTTTTACTGTCTTATTTACTTACTTTATTGGTCATTACAATCCTTCAGTCGGGATCCCAACCTAACTTCTCACACCACTTATGCCGTGTGTGTTAATTTTGCCCAGGAGTGGCGGAATAATTATTTTTAAAGTCGAATCCAAACGACAGATTTATTGAGAAACTTTACAGTGTAATTTTTATCTTACTTTCAGAGTCTTTATCAGATCTCTGTTTAGAGGAACTAGCCGAAGAACTATTTTTTCATATTTCGTTTTGTTTGACATGTCTGACTTGGGGTTTGAAGAGTAGCCTCACGTTTAATATTTTTTCATATTTCGTTTTGTTCGACACAACCAATTTTTTATACATCATCTTCCCACACGCCAATGCTCTGCATGTGTTCATTAAAAGTAGAATGTCCCCGTCCCAAAGTCGTCTTTATTCAGTGTTATAACAATAAAGGTTTTCTCCATATTGAAAGGCGCTTTCGTCTTTCTTGTAAAGAAACGTCGTATTTCGGTCTTATCCCGAATGACATTCTACCCTTTTCGATGAGCCCAATTGTATGTTAGCATGTTCCGCTACACTGCATTGAGAGCTCAGATTCCTACCCCTCAGTTAGATTAACACTTTGCTTGCATAGCAGATTGCAGTCTTACTTTCTTTAATTAATTGGTCATTTGAGTCTTTCAGTCAGGACTACCAACTAGTTTCTCATAAAAGCAATCCTAGTTCAATCTAATACATATATTCAGTCTCCTGCATATGCTATTTGAGCATGACTTGGACCAACACTCAGGAGATGTTTCTTGCTCAAGCAATGCATTGAGTTCGAATAACAGAACGACGGTTATAGAAGAAATGATAGAAGGGTAGTATTTGGCACCCTTCTTCTCTTTCTTTCTTGAGAATTACTTTTTAATCATTCTCACTTTCTCTTTCAGTTAGCAATCAGACAATCACAAAAAATCCAGGGCCTTTGTGGGAATAAAACCCACGGTCTCTACACTTTAACACACTAACAAATAGACCATCGAGGCGCCCATGAACAAAGGGATGTCTACAATACTAGTGCAAAAGTACGATTTGCGACTGACTCCACCTTCATAACATTACACGGAAATTAATAAATTTTGCTAGTCATTACAATTACTTTTGGCATTATGGAATTTCTTCGACTAAGACATTTTAAAACTTATTACCCAGTATTTCTTTTAGCCCAATGTCGCTAAAAGTAGATATTTGTGAACGAACAATAAATCATGCCACACAAGGATTGTCAATCTTTTTATTAAGAAAAGTTTCAAATACACTTGAAGTTAGCAATGGTGAATAATATTGAAAAATATTTATTAAAAAACTACACCGATAAAAATGTTCGAAAATCCATTGTTTTAAAATTTTTCAAAATAAAAATAAAATTTTTTATGTCCAAAGTTAAATTACAGACAACACCTACGTAACGTATGATGAATACTGGCAGTATTGTTATCTTAATAAATATTCTTCATACGTCACATATGTTTTCAATTCAATATGTATATAAACCTTCAAAAGTATGCAATGAATATTATTTAAATGCTTTAGCATTAAAGTTAATGCATATAGGAGGTAATTATTTAAGTTATTTTCGCTTTAATTTTTTACATTAGAAGAATATTAGTGAAATAAGAAAATAAAAATTTAACACATTAAAAATTAGAACGAAACAAATTTAGGGAATAATTATAAGCATTTATGTGGGGGTAAATCACATATTGCCTGCATATGACAAACAGTTTAAAACCATTGAAAAGAAAACAAAATAAAGTACCAATAAATGTTGTTTATTACTATTTTCTGCACTAAGATTTGTTTGAAAATGGTATTAGTAAATTTATTCCTTGAGCAAAAAAACAAATTTTTAAGAAATATTTTAAATATTTTTATTGGGCATATAATTTCTAAACTAAAGTATTTAGATTGTAAATAGAAATAATAATTTTAGATTTTTATGGTTTTGCATTTAAATACATGCCGATTTCTAAAATCTTAGTCTTAAGTCGAATCGCTATCTAACTAATGTAAATGATCACGGATCATATACATATGTATTGTGACTGACTACTTTTGTAAATATTTCCATTAAAATATTTCAATTAGAATTATTTATTACATATTTATTATAAATATCAATAACGTCTGATGGTCATTACAATTCTTCAGTCAGGATTATTATAGGAATCGCTCCCCTTGTTGGTTACTTGCTGGAGAGCATTCACTCTTCATCCTTCAATGCAAAAATGTTAAGTTCCTTGATTTTCAAATTCAATATCATGCTTCTCATTGATACTGTCTCACCCCATAGGTTTTTAATTAATTCCAATGAATTCTTTTTCATTTTATTCCTCTTTAGATTCACTCTGATCTGCTCTGGATTTTTAATTAAATTTATTTCATATGAAATACGCATGAATCATGCCTTCAATCATTCACAACATTCTTAAGGTAATGGAAAAACACATACACGACGATTCCGTCAATAAACATACATACAGTAAGGAAACAATACAATATTGACATACATTCGTTTCGTTTCTCTTCTTTCTTCCTCTCTCTCATATTGATTTACGCATAAATTCTTGACGCATGCAACAGTAGGTGTTCAAAATATACTCCACTAAAATGCTGGCAAATGAATTTTAATCATTAAGGGCCATTTTTTGAATGCAAGTTTAAACTCGAGATTAAGTTAATCTTCAGTTAACTGAGTTTTCATTTTTTGAATGGGAATTTAACTGGAGATTAACTTGTAGAGCTGCCGTACTTATAAGCAAAAATGGCAACATTTTTTTCGTTTACTTTGTTGTGTTTACTACTTTTTGCAAAGTGTTTCACAATAATTTGCTTTTGTATATAACAAAAACAAACTAAAAAAAGCTGAATACTGTTGATCTTTATGTAAAAAAATTATTTTCTTAAAACAATAAATAAATTAAGACTGTCTGTTGTCAATTTGTGTTTTATATAATTCACAGTTACTTAAATATTTGTCTTATTCGGCTTCCCCTCACTTAAAACCTTTTTTTTAAATAAAATTTGTCAACTACTTTTCATAGTTAATCTCGAGTTTAAACCACCAACGTTGGTGGTAAGATTAACTGCTTAACCGTAAGTTTAAGATTAAGATTAAGTAAATTCAAAAACTGAAAACGGAGTTTAACTAGAGATTAACTTAATCTCGAGTTTAAACTTGCATTCAAAAAATGGCCCTAAGAGGCATAAAATAAACTACAAATACATTTAAACACTTCCACTCACACATATCCACTCACACATGCACTTGTACAGCCATTTATAGTTTTGAAAACAAATACATTTGAAAGTGGCTGTAGGCATTACTCACATCACATGTGTCCAGAATGCTTATCAGTGGTGTAATGAGTACTACAACATCATCAGCATTGCAGATACATGTATGCCTCCTTCCGCTTGATTTTTATCGAAAATTCTTAGCGGCTGAGGTTTGCAGGTGCCTCTAGACAATCTGTTTGGATCAAATACTGGTCATTACGCATTGGTCTTGAAGATATGGCAAACGATTTCTCCAGAGGCTAGAAGAGGAACATCTTCTTTACTTATTGTCCAGTATTATATCAGAGAAAGAAAAATAAATAAAAATATGATCTAAACAAAATATTAAGAATGAACTATTGAAGCTTAATAAAAAACATCTGAATGCTTTAGAAAAAATTGCAACATATAAAACTTTGGTATCACAATGTGCCTTATATGGCCAAAGAATGTCTATCCAAATTATTTAGGTAGACATTGAATATTTAGATACTAGTGCTTGCTTTAACATCGCTTAACATTAAAATTATAAACAAAAGCTACAAAAACAAAAGAATGCAGTAAACAAACCTGTTTACAAATTATCGTTCTGGTCAGTACAACAACAAACACCAGCATAAAAAAATGGTAAACAAGTAAACAAAAATACACAAACAAAAAAAACAATAAAAGTACACAAAATACACAAACAACACTACAACAATAAATGTAAACAACGATGTTTACATTTGGAGCGATTTCGAGAGGCCGAAGTCATGAACATTCGCCTTCGAGAACATTCACCATACTGTTTACACTGCCATACAAAAGGCAAGGCAAAGCAGGCGACTGAATTAGTGAAGCTCAGTCAGTCTTGTGTGAAGACGCGGTGTGTTTGAATAGAGTAATCGTGGTTTGAAGATCTCCGTCAAAAAGAAACAAAGCAATAGTTTTTGTTTACATAAAGTTGTGAACAGTGGCACACAGAATTGTGCGAATAATAAAGAATTTTAATTAAAACTAAACATAACTTTATTTTTATTTTATTTGCAACCTACGAGCTCATATTTTAAACGTTGTTAAAAGGTAAAAACGTAACAGTATTTACCATTAATACGAGTGTAACATAGTAATCATATGCCTTTTTAAGTATTTAATAAATTTTTATTTTAATTTATTAAAATCATTTTCACAACTTTAATTACGTAGGGGATATAAAATTAAACTGTCTACACACCCCCAAATGTATAGGCAATTATTTAACTGTATAATGATATGGGGTTCACAAATTAACACTCTATTAAATTATTAAATTAACTCGTAGAAGGTAAAGGAATAAAATCGTTGTGTAAATACCTTCATATCTGTATGTCTATCTGAAAAGAATATACGATCCCCAAAACTTTTTAGTTTTTTTCTTTAATTTTCTCTCTTCCTACATACTATAAGCCTAATGAGAAATTGTGTACGTGTGTGCCCAAAGGATAGCTTAACTTAATTTAGTTGTTAGAATACATGAAAAAAAAACAAATACCAACATAACTATACAGACACAGTTTTACATATAAATGAACATAAATTCTAAAACATACAAAGAAAAACACAGTGTTTATTTACAAACATAAGTACAGTTTAAATGAAATTCTGGTCGAATAATATAAACTCTACTCCTCCAATGTAAAGTTTAGTTTCATACGTTAGTTTGCAAATCACAGTTGGAACTAAAGATGAGTCTTACAATGTAAATGTAAATACAGGTAAAAAGGAAACAAAGTGTAAATATTTCTTTTGCTCCTTTTTATCCTCCTATACTCTATATGTGATTGTGTATTGCTGTTTCTATGTTTCAAAAGACATAAAGAAAGTAAAATAGAAAAAACACTCACACAGTTTTAGTTCCTTTTAACCAACTAAACAGAGGCAGAGGGATTTACTGAGTTAAAGTCAAACGACAGATTAATGTAGACGCTGCCTGCGTGTGAAATAAGTTTTATGATTAAAGACACCCAAAGGATTTTTAAGGTCAAAGAGAATAAATCAATTGACTACCGGCTAATATAAAACACACAAATCGCAATCGGTGTAATCCTCACAGCATACGTAGGTAACGTAAACGGAATTGGAAAGCAACAAAATAAAGAAGATTGCAAAGGTAAGATTAGAAAAAGAAATCTTTTGGATTAAATTTCGTTTAATGGCAATTTATTTTTCCTACTGTACTTTAAAGGCAAAGCAATTGTGTTGGGTGTTTATAAATGGATTTCCGAATTTTGATAAGGTGATCTTGGTGATCTTTTAAATTACATATATACATACATACACACATACATAATTGGTCATTGAAAACCCTTCAGTGAGGATTACGACCTATTTTCTCACACCACTTATGTCGTGTGTGTTCATTGTGCACATGAGTGGCTGGACCTATAGTAGACTTCGAAAGACAGGTTCTAGAGGAACTTTTCATACCAATTTTATTTACTCTTAGAGTTTGTGCCAAAAATCTGCTGAAAGTAGCGTCAGCGAAGAAATCTCTTTTCATATTTCGTTTTATTGGAGATGTCTGACCTGGTGTTTGAACCGTGGACTCACATGGACATCTAATAATCCAACACACTACCTACTAGACTACGGCGACTAACAACTTTCAACTTAATTGTGAATTATTCAGTCCATTTTATTACATCACCATGGATGAACGTACAAAATACGTAACGAGAATAGTTGGTTACTGACACCAATTTTCATCGAAAAATCAAGTTCACCTACACAACTTATCTTAAGCAAACTTGTCGAATTTAAAACGATATCCCATAGCATTAAATGCATCACTGTTTGGTGTGAATTTTCATTATTTTTCCACTATCAACGGCGAGCTCTATAGGTTGATGATTCAGACTTTTTGTGGCCTGAATTGAGTGATCTAGACATCAACGACATGTGGTTTCAATAGGACGGCATTATGTAACACACAGCTTATTCCACATAGTATATACTGCACGAGCTACTTAAATACATGATCATCTCACGTGAAAGTGATGTGAACTGGCTACCAAGACCGTACAATGTAACTCCGTTCGATCTTATCTTGTGGGTTTTCTTAATGGCCGGCTTATACGAATAAGCCACAGTGGTACTCAGTCAACATAACTGATGCCATCGTTCAATTGCCGCCTAATTTGGCTCATAGAGGTGCATTGTTTTGGAAAATTAATATTTATTATGGTATAAACATACAGTCCTTTAATAGCTTGCCGTATAGAAAATCACAATAGGTAGTGTGTTGACTTATTAGAAATGAAGCCTGGGTTCAAACCCCATGTAAGACATCTCCAAGAAAAACGAGAAGAAAACGCAAAAATAAAACCGTCATGAAAAGTTTCCCAAAAATCTTACGTTCGAAGTCGACTTTAAACTGTGGATCTCGCCACTAATGTATAAAATTATCACACACAACATAGGTGATGTGAGAAGCTAGACCGTAATTCTAACTGAAGGCTTGTAACGACCAATTATGTACATATATTAAATCTGTGTTTAGACATTGTGTACTATGAACTCTGTTGAAAAGGCATTCATTCATTTATGTACTTTCCCATGTACTAAACAAAGGTTTTAAAATTCATACTAGAATAAAGATTGATAAAAAATAAAGCAGTGTAAATTTCTTAAATATTATTATCATTTAAAAAATTAAACAAAAACTTAAATTAAACTAATAACACATACTAAAGAAAGTATGGTTATGTGTTGATGCATTTACATTTATTTGTGTGTTGAAACACTAACTTCATTAAAATCAATAACTCGCAAAGATAATTACACAAACCAATTATTTATTTTCATTTATTGTATGTGTGCCTGCATATGTAACATATTTTTGTGACATTTCAATCAAACTATTAATTATCAAAAATGAAATATCAATTTGTATGATTACGAAACTGTCAAATCTCTACAAATTGTTATTAAATTTTTTTTCCAAACCTCTTCTGCAATTATAATTAACGAGAAATTTAAATTTTTTTGATAAATTGTAAAAAAAAGTACATCGCAAAAAACAAAAGGATTTTTATGAAAACAGAAAAAAATTAGAAATTTAATATTAAATTGATATAAAATATAGAATTTTCAATTCAAAAATTATTAATTCAATAAATTATTACTTCAATAAAAAATTCGTATATATTTTTTACTAATGATTTAAAACTATATTTAAACACATACAGTAGCATCGTAAAATTTGGTTAAGAAATTATTGTATGAACTACATTGAGGATATGCAACAAACATGTTTACGTAGTTCAGAGACCATTGCGACTCTAGAATCAGGATATCTAGTTTCTCACACCACCCTTGACGAGTATTAAATTTATCCATGATATTTACATATAGTCAGATTTAAGTAACTTTTCATAATTTATTCTGTTTACCAGACGATTACTGAGAAGAAGCCGCCTAAAGATATATATTTTTTATAGTTTATTTGGTTAGAGATGTCTGAGGTTTGAACTACAAGCCAATAGACTACCTACTAGATTAAAGCGACTTAACTTTTATTTTACAACACATAGATACATACTTAATTGTTTATTGCAACCCTTCAGCTTGGAATACGCCCTAGATTTTCACGTCACTTAAGTTGTATGTGTTAATTTTGTACATGAATGGCAGAACGTACAGTTTAAAGTCAATTCCGAAAGACAGATTTTTGAGAAAATTTTCATGGAAATTTTATTTACTTTCAGAGATATCTGATCTCACGTCTAATAAGCCAGCACATTACCTACTCGAATACGACGACTGCATTTACGATTTTATTTTACAATATAACTAACGAAATTGTATAAAAAAAGATATTAATGCCACTTTGTTTCAGGCAGTACTTTACGTAAGGCAGGAAAAAATGAAAATTATATTATAAAGAGGACACATAAGGTTTATAGCTGCTCCGGAATACTACTGGCTGAGAACTATATTACGTACCATATAGATTACAATTGCTTTAGCATCAGATGTAGCCCATTAAACTGCTTCGGAGGAATGTGTTTTAAAATTTAAATTTTTGTGAAAGCCATCTATATTTTATTAAATTCGAAATCAAAATTCTTGAAACTACAACAAATTCTCTTGGTTTTATGGATTCGTTTAGTTTTTCTCTCCGTTTTTGAAACGTGATTTAGAATTATGCAAATTAAAATATTATACTTAATATTTACTAGGATATCCCTTAAGGTCAAGCACTATTTTTGTCTTTTGTTGATATTTATTCCCATTCACTCATATCCTTCTTTTGACCGTTTTTCAACTGAGTGATATTGCGACTTTGTAGAAAAGTATTAAGCCTGTGGAGACTTTGTTAGGCAGATCACATCTTTACATTAGCAACAGTATGATCAGGTTTTGAGGATTTTAATATTTAGGAAAATGTTACAGATCAATAATAACCGCGATTGTTAAAAATTTTTTTCTAGAAATCTAGCAACGAAGCCACAACCTATGTGGCGAATGAGTAATATTGAAAGTATTATTAAATTAATACATATTAATCATACGCTTCCGATATGAAAACATTGTGGAATATGATACGCAACAGAGATCAGTAGTGAATCGTTTTTCGCTACGCATAAGCACTTATAAAATTTTTTTTTTAAAATACTCAAATTTAACCACTCTGATTCATTCGTACTCACTACAACGTTGATTTATAAGTATAGGTTCCAATGAGTATGAGTACAACGTTGACATCAAACTTATAATATTCGAAATATGTTTGATTCATAAGCATTACTGATTTATATACATGACTTTAAAAAAATAATAACATAATAAAATTAATAAAAATACTTATTAATGATTCGAATCAAATCATCAAAATTTACAATCTTAGTTGTTGTTGCATTTACAAAAAAAAAAAAAAAAAAAAAAAAAAGATAAAGACAAAGACAAAGACAACAAGCAAAGCAAACACACAAACACACAAACTTCAAGTGAGTATTGTAGTGTATGTAGGCGAATCATAGTTATTTTGTGATTCATGTAAATGTTGAGTCATGGAGAGTCGATATCAACAAGATCATATGTGCTGTTAAGCATGAGTATGATGAGTATTTTAAACTTTGAATATGCCATGATATATTTTAAACATTGCCATGATATCAAAATAAGTATGAATGCGTGTAAGTATCAGAAACCATGAGTATGATTCGATTCTACTCATCTTTTTGAATACTCATTGCTGATCTCTTATACGCAATTAGAGATTTTTTTTCCTCAAAAGCTTTTTTAACCCAAAACATCAGTTCTTAAAGAGTTTAAAAATACGTAAATAGCACTGTGAACCTAAATGCTTTTTCATTTACGTTAACATAGGGCAAAAATTCGAAAAGGAAGATACATTTATTTCAGTTGTTTTTATTTTTATTTCTTTACTTCATAAGAACGTAAAAAGAAGTAAAGAAAACGATTTAGAATGAAGACTTAAACAAATTTAGAAATAATAATAATGACCATTTAATTACATAAATCAAGTATTTTATTGAATTAAATAAACATTTAGAAATCATGGGAAAAGTATTTGGTTGTATGCAAAAGCAAACATTTGCACATAAATTATTTAAACCATATTTAAATAAAATAAAATGCCAATAAATGTTCCTTTTATTACGATTTATTGAATTGAGTTTTCTTTTTTTTTCTGAAAGCTATGTAAGGAAATTTATTCATTGAGCAATATAAAGTTGTTAAAGAAACAATTTAAATAAATATATTCATTAGATATATAGATGTATATATATACATATATATATATATATATACGTAGATTGACCATGAACACTTGTTATTTGTAAGAAGAAATTATAATAAATAAATTGATTTTCTATTGCTTTCTGGATACATTCACTGTACTACGTTTATATTCTTCTAGTGACTTCCCTGTAAGTACGATGTAAATAATTATTGTTCTTTGAAAGTAAAATTAAAGTATGTTTAAACGTCCACACACTATTTTAGGATTATAGGTTAATCTGTAGAAAAATATGTGCATCGATGTATTCACTTTACTTCATTTTGTCTATTTTTGTAAAAGTTTCCAGAGCGTCGACTGGAAGCAAAAATGAAGACTAGACGTACGTGTATTCACTTACAGCCACATGTCATTATATATTTTAAAACAGACAAAACCACAGGAGAATATAAATTCCAACAGCAAAAGAAAATAATAAAAACACTCACTCGTAATAGAAACAACAGCATTAGCAACACCGCCTAGTGTAAATATTTCTACAAAAAATACGGCGTTTATTACAATGTAAACAATTCGCAACAATTACCCGGGTAAAAGAAAAACAACAAAAAACAACAAAAACAAAGATTTAAATACATTGGAGAATTGTTTGTGTAAGAACTCGTGTGTATGGCTGGGGATGTAGTGTGATGTGTGTAAAGAGATTAAAACTGTTCGATTAAATGGATAATTACTCAGTGAAGTATGAAATAAGGGTGCTAATGTAAAGGTTATTTATTTTTAAACTTTAACGACATACAAACACACTATCTTATCTACATAAATAAACTCATTTACATGGATGTATGTATATATGTATACGAAAGATTTTGTTTTATAATTTTCACGCGTTAATTAATATTGTTATCGATGTATTTCAATTACTGATCTTAAGATAAATTTTCCTTTTGATGTTGCTTGTCTCTATCAGCTAAAATGCAAATGTATGTTTCGATTAATTCTTTTCTTGTCTATTTATGTGTGTATCCTTTATCTTTTTCTTTATTTTGTACAGTTCATTGCAATAATTGTTTAGCTCTGAGAGTAAATGAAATTGCCATGAAAGTCGGAGTCGGAGTCGATTTTAAACTGTAGGTCCCGTCACTCATGTATAAAATACACTCAAGCTAGGCGTGAGAAGCTAGGTCGCAATGCTAACTCAAGTGTAGTAATGACCAATTATGTATGTATTCTCTACATTTCCTTTCGTCGCGTTAAAATATCCAAACTACTCTTCCCTCTCCACAAAAATATGCAGATCCCTTCATAGGTGTGGAAGCTCCTACCCCAGCGAGTTCATTTGTCCTCTTATTGTGCAGAATTTCCACTTATCCTGGGATCCAGAAAAAGATGCAAACAAACATCCTGAAGAACATTGCAACTCTTTAGTCAGGTTTACTTTCTGGCTTCCAGTAAAAGGTTATCTTATTTAACATAATTGCTCAGACGGTCACATACTTAGCTCAACTTCAAGGGAGCTTAGTGCTCGAATTCAGGCATGTCTGTCGGATAGTATTCGCATGTCCCTTACACTGTGCCATTTTTCAAAAAGGGTAATCGGAAGATGCATTGGATTTTATTGGAAGTAGAAAAATTTATTGTGGGAGAAACGCTAGCAACAAGAAAAACTTCCACAAAAACTT
The DNA here is from genome assembly GCA_958299815.1 of Sarcophaga carnaria. Classification (NCBI taxonomy): domain Eukaryota; kingdom Metazoa; phylum Arthropoda; class Insecta; order Diptera; family Sarcophagidae; genus Sarcophaga; species Sarcophaga carnaria. The sequence continues at coordinate 32,823,132 of OY283151.1, forward strand.
CCGCGCTCCACATACGGACAGTGTGACTAAAGAAAGAATTTTCCCTGTTATACATTAAGCGGCCAATCGGCCAATCTTCTGGAAATGGATGTGCTTTTCGCTAAGAACGAGTGTTACGTGAATATATGTATACGCTTAAAGGGAACAAGTTCATTTGTTGCTCTCCTACATTTCGTAGTAGTAGCTTACGGTAAAAGCTATATTGTGGCGGTGTTAAAGTGAGTTAATAGAGTTGAATGCCCTCCTTCATCCTCCTCTCTACGAAGTCGAGAAGTCTCGTCTCGAATAAGTCTTAATTCATAAGAGTTTTAAAAGAGTATTAAATGAGTATTAAAAACAAAACGTTTTATAGCCAACAGATAGGATTAGATATAGTAAGTGTGTTGGCTTATTCGATGTGGGGCCTCGATTAAAACCCCAGGTCAGAAAAAGAGATTTCTCTCAGCAGATTTTTGGCAAAAATCTGAGAGTAAATAAAAGTTTTCATGAAAAGTTTTTCTAAAATCTGTCCTACAAAGTGGTTCCTCTACTCATGTATAGTAATTAACGCGCACAACATAAGTGGTGTGAAAAACTATATCCTGACTAAAGGGCTCTAATGTGCAAAGATACTTCAGTTAAAAAATTTTAGTAAAACTCAGAAAATTTGATGTAAACAACAAAATTTTATAACAAAATCATTTCAAAGTTAAAAACTGTATTTTAATGTTTATCTATTGCTTTTTTAATCTAAAACTCTTATCCTGCATTAACCTGTAAATAAAGCAGCCATTACATTGCACGTTATACTAAGTACTAAAAGATTTTTAGCATTATAATGTTGTATAAACCCTGAAAAACATTTTTTTATCGATATTATATCTGCAACTGTTAGTTAAAATGTATTAACAGCGCTACTTAATTCATGTTTATACCATGCCTACGTATGGTATGAATAGCAAATATACATATATTTTATTTTCTCGTAATAGCCGAAACATTTTCACATTCCTTATTTCCATGTAACTTTTAGATGTATGATAAAACAAGTATATAATAATAATATCCTCATATTAGTAACATTTATCCAAAAGTAGTAATTTATTCAGCTGCAAAGTTGTAACTTTATCGTAACATCCAATACAGCTGCTGTAACATAATTTCTCCCCATTAGAAGTAAAAAATGCTGTCATTTACTTTCTATATTCTTTACACCACGCAAACAGAGGGTAGCTAAAGACTACTGCAAATAAATGCTGCCACAGCACTAAGCTCAATTGCTGCAAACAAATACCACCACTGCGCTTCCATTACTAATATCAACGCTAAAATTATATTCGCATTCAGTACGTTGTTTAAAGCATTTCACTGACTTTCTCTGCAGCTGTTAAAGTTTACTCTCTTTAACAAACTATACTTCTCTCTCGACTCTATTGAATATTTGTTGACATATATTGAATAATTTCGTTACCTTCGTTGCCTTCGTTGAGCAGTTTGCTGCTGTATGCGTGAGAACGACAACATGTAAGACAATGTTGGATTCTCACTCTTTCATACATCTTCAGTCATGTTAAATTTTACTGACCTAAAAACGGTTTCAAGTTTAGTTTTACTTTGTTTGCTTACAAAATTTGCTTAAAATTTGTTTTTGTTCCTCAGAGTTCTTTTCACATTTGCGCTTTTCGTTATTTTTCACTCGCTTTTGTTGCTGTTCTTGTCATAGTCAGCTGATTCTTGACATGACATTCTGATGTTTGTTTATTTTTCCTCAAAAAAATGTGGTTGTTTTGTTTTCATTTTAATTTTTAGTACTTCATACAAAAGTGAAAAATACTAAAAAAAGGGAGAAAAACAAAGTTTATTTACTCTTAACGTATAATTTTAGAAGATTCGGTTTTCTTACATACATTACGGCCTAGTTTCACACACCACTTATGTTGTGTGTGTTAATTTTATACATGAATGGCGGGACATACAGCTTAAAGTCGACTAAGAACGACAGATTTTTTAAAAAGCTTTTCAATGCAATTTTATTTTTTCTCAGATTTTCTGCCAGAATCTCAGCAGAAGCCACCGAATAAATATATTTTCGTATTTCGTCTCGTTGTAAATGTCTGATCTAGAGTTTGAATCGTGCCCTCAGGTATATCTATTAGACTAACCGAATTTTATTTTCTTAGAACACCTTAACCCTTTGACGTCATTGCTAACAACTAAACTGCAAAAGTAACATTGCGTAAAGGAATATATTCTAACTAACAGTTAAATTTATTTAAACAGTACATATGGAAAATTCATTATAAAGTAAATTCCTGATACTTGTTGCACTTGTTGTCAAAAGGCATACAAATCTGTTTCCATAAAAAAGAAAAAGAAAAGAAAAACATATAAAAACTACCGTTTTTTAATTGTCTATAAGAGTATGTATACATATCCACATGTATAAACAATTTGCTTTGATTTATTTTTCTTTTTTAAATTCCGGTTACCCTCAATAATCTGCTTCAGTGCAATAAATTTGTCTGTTATGGTTGTATCCATAAACATTTTAGTGTTACTTTAAAGTGATTTTAAACTGTTGATGGACGGTTTCGTCAAGAGTACTTTACTGAAACAGACAACCAATTCAACTATTAACTTAAATTTTAATGGCAATAAAAGTAAGTCTGACACTGCTAAAGACTGTGCTTCTTCATGAGACAATGACTTCAAGCGTACCAACAGAAAACAATTGTTCTACAATTCTCCCTAGAATAGCTGAAGAGGTCATAACAATAATTGAATGCAAAGAAAAGATGGTGACAGTAAAATAAAAACCGAATTAAAACTTAAGGCATTAATTTTTTAGTTTAAAAATGAATTTCAATTTCACAAACTTTTAGAAAAGAAAATTGCGGAGTTGTAGATTTAACTGTGAAGTTTTACTGTTGCATAGGTCAATAACTTATGTGGCTTGTGTGCTTTCTGACAGCAACGTCGGTTGTTAACTTTCTACTCTTAGCTTAAGATGTAAAAAAAGCAACACTAAAAAGGATTGAAAATAAACACATATAGGGGGGGGGGGGGGCATCTATCGGTTTATATTTGAATCATCGGTTATTTCAAATCTAACAATACTTATGTCATTCTATTCTGTCACAAAATTCAGTATATTATCTCCACTGAACATAATGAATCAGTTTACACTTGAGCAACGTTAGAATTTATAGGGCCAAAGAGAAACTGGACGTTGATGTCGATTTTGCCGAAAAAAAAATCATCTTTTCGGATGAAGCTCATTATCATCTTGGTGGGTACATTAATAAGCAAAATTACCCTATTTGGGGCTTAGAAGACGCACACGTGGTCTTTACAAAAGCCAATGCACCCATTACGAGTGACTGTTTGGTCCGGCTTGTTGAGCGGAGGCAACATTGGCCCATATTTCTTTGAAAATGAGGACGGCGCAACAATTACGGCCAATGCAACAATTATCGCACCATGATAACAGATTTTTTTGTACCCGTTCTTCATGGTATTAATGTGAACGATGTTTGGTTTCAACAGGATAATGCAACTTGCCATACATCTCATGCCAAAATCGATTTATTACGTCAAACGTTTGCTGGCCATTTAATTAGCCGAAATGGTGATGATAATTGGCAGCCAAGAAGCTGCGTTTTGACACCATTGGACACAGACAATTGACCATTTGGAAACCAATATTCGTGACACCATTGCCGAGATACGATCCCATATACTGGAAAAAGTACACGAAAGTTGGTCCGATCGAATGAGGTGATGTGAGGTCAGCCGCGTCAGACATATGAATGAAATAATATTCCATTTCTCACAGGAACAATTATACTTCACAACCGAAACATAATTTTTGCAAAATTTCAAACCGTTTTTGTTTTATTGCATTTTTGCATTTAAACTTTTAAATGGCCCACCCCATACAATGACCGCGACAAGGTGAACGAATACTGAATAACTGTAAAGTTTTCAATAAAAATTATGACTCTCACAGTCACAATTAATTAATTCATTAATTAGTCTAGTGCGTAGTGCGTTTGCTTATTAAAAGTATGGCCACGGTTTAGGCTCCAGGTCAGATATATGGTATGAAACGAAATATGAAAATATATTTCTAAGACGATTTCCTCTCAGCATATTTCTAACATAAACTCTGAAAGTTAATGAAATTGCCATGAAAAAATCTGTAGTATGAAGTCATCTTTATACTGTAGGTCCCTCCACTCATGTATAAAATTAACACACACAGCATAAGTGGTGGGAGAAGATTGATCGCAATCCTGACTGAAGGGTTGGAATAACAAATTATGTAAGCAAGTAAGTAATTTGAATAATTTTTAATATTATTTTACTATCAGAAATTATAATGCGATACATATATACAGTGAAATAATTACAGACCCATAAATCTCTATAAAAACTCTATAGGAGTGTAAGTTACTCTTCCTGAAATATAATTTTCATTATCCTTTATTCATTTTGTTATACTGTTTTTTTATTATTTTAAAACCCACTGCCAGATATGAATAAGAGCAAGGAAGCATAAAAATCGTAATTTTTATTTCAAGAACCAATTTTTTCACAAGGAGGCCATCTGTTTTACATGATATGCTCCTTTTTTGTTTCGCAATATAAAACTTGTGCAACAATTTAAATTGTAATAAACAGCTGTTGTATTGCAAACGTACATCATAAAACTAAATTAAAAAGTTTCAAGCGTTATAAGTTACCTGTACAGTTTGCACCAGAAGGCTTTCAAAGCGTAATAAAATTTTTAAGAAAAAATTTTTTTAAACAACTCAAAAATATTTTAATGTAACTGAAGGAAATTATTTTCAATTTATTTTATTTTCGTTCTGCCATAAAAAAGTAATATTTTTAAAAACAGGAACACACTTCTGTTAACCATAAGTCATCGATTTAAAATTTCTCTGAATGTTACTTAAGTCCAAGGGGTTAAAATTCGCAATTCCCTAAATGTATGGGTCTGAACCGTTTTCTGGTTAAACATTTATATGACAGTCGAAGTTAATTATCGGCAAATTTTATCCTGTAGAAAAAATTTGTGAACTTTTGAAGGTTTAGCACAGGCACAAACTTTTTCACTTGCTACCAAAAACTGCTCATCACTCATCACCATCTACCAGCATTGAAATATCGGGTCTTTACCAAGCTATTCCCCTAATTTTGTATTCGTATCAAAAGGTTATTGAAATTATATGAAATATAACAATGTCCACCAAGTCGTCATTCCAAGATCAACATTTCCGTGTTTAATACCACTGCCGCAGTCTAATAGTTAGTGTGTTGGCAGACATCTCCAACAAAACGAAATATGGCAAAACATATCATTGGTTACTTGCTCTCAGCAGATTTCTGGCAAAAACCCTGAAACTAAATACTAATTGCCATGAAATGCTTCTCAAAAATCTGTCGTTCTGAGTCGACTTTAAACTGTAGGTAGGACACACAGTATAAGTGTTGTGGAGAAGCTAGGTCGTAGATCTGTCTGAAGAGTTGTAATGGTCAATTAACTAAGTAGGGAAGGATACCACTGCGCTTATAGACAATATAGTGATGACCAGGACGCACGCTGTTTTCTTTACGATGAATTTTTCGAAGAAATATTTTTTGTTTTATTTTTTATTTTTATATGGAAATGAAAGGAAAGCAAACAGTGTATGTAAAAATATAAAGATAGGCCTTACGTTTGATTTTTACACCAAGAAGATTAAAATGTAGTATATTTTTACTACTGCGTAGTATTGTAGAGTATCGAAATTGAAATTAAAATTTAATACGTGTTTTAAACAAATAATTCCTTGATTGATTAGAGGTCTTAAACAGGCCGCTTAAAGAGATCCATATTTTCTAACATGATGTACTTGTACAAAAAATCGCTTAATTTTCGCAATGTAAGATGAATTGAACTGTTCAATAAAGCAATAAAATTCAATTAAATTTTTTCAATGAAAGTAATAAATTCTTGAATACTTTGAATTTTTTCTATTTGCCTAACATTTTAAGTCTTTTCATTTCCCTGTCACGTCATTATATTTGATACGTTATACTACAATATAAAACATTAATTTCCCCTTCTTTTTAGATAAAACTAAAGAGTGCTTATGGTATGTAGCATTATAATCTGTTAACATTTTAGAATATTCGGTTTTTTGTATCTTCTTTTTACACTTCATTAAATGTAACATTCTATGTATTGTAGATTAAATAATTTTTTTTAAATGTTTACATATGTACGAAGAAAATTTTAAAAACACATCATGTTGCAATTGTTTGAGTTTACAGTTTTATATATTTATATGTATGTATGTACATATGTATTCACAATAAGACAGTATATACTACAATAAGAAAGTCAAAATCACACTTTAAATAGCCATAACGCATTAGATTTCGTATATGAAATGCCTTATAAGAAATGAAAAGGGGATGAAGTTCTAATTGCCTTCAAACACTTTCAGTTCATTTTATGTTCTCTGTCCTCATTAAATCTTTAATTAGATTTTTCTGAGTTTTATTTACTAAAATAGTTTCATAATTACATCATTGCAAATGTATTCAGCTAAAGAGAAAAATTTGTACCAAATACCAACCACATTACGTTACACACCGCTATGAATGTGGTTGTTGGCTTTTGTAATGTAATTTTTGTCACCTTCTTGTTATTGTTTGCTCATATGTATTTGCTTTTGAAATTATGTTGTTATTACAGTTTGATTACTTCAAGTGTAGTTTATGTCTTCGCCTAATAAGATGTGTTTCTTAAACTTAACGTACCTTCTTCTCTTTAGATTTCAAGTGATAAAAAGTAAAACTTTTCTGACAACTATGTTTACTTGTGCTGCACAAATACACACATGTTCATTTACAACTGTCAATTTCAAATGTTAATGACAACTTACGTAAAGTTTTTTATAAATCTTACACCCACAGTCACCCACTTACTGTACTTTAACACTTGCCGAAAAGTTTACTAATTCCTTTTTTCATTCAAATAGAAATACGAACTCCGTAATATTTTGAAATTTTTTAGCTCCTCCGGTAAAAAGTTTATAATTTTTCAAAGTTTTTACGTTTACTTTGCAACAATGCTGAAGCATTGAGCATTGCTTGAAAATACCCTCAAAAGAAATTTGTTTTCGCTTATTATTCATTACTTTATAATGAATAAATTAAAGTTTCACTAGAAAGTAAATGAAATGAAGTAGTAAACTGCAAAGTAGCAAAATAAGTAAAAAATTAAATTTTTGTTAAAAAAAAAAAAAACGAAAGCCATGGTAGAAAAAATAGCTTGAAATCCCTGAATCTGCAAAAACAAATTCTTATAATTAACACCACCCGCTGATGCCATCAATCATCAATTGTGGGAAACAATTAAGAAATCAATCTTTAACACGATGATAAAATGTTTATGTCAAGAAGGAATTATGTGGCACATGTTAACAAACAAAAAAAGAACAACAAAACCTTACTAATTGACCTTCACTATTATTAAAGAATACGTTTAATAGACATTATTTTTCTTAAGAAATTAAACAAACGAAAAGACCAAAAAAAAATAGCAAACGTCCACACCAAACTCATGGACAAGTTATAAGGCTTTCCAGGCAAAAGAAAAAATGAAACAAAAGATCTGAAAACAGGTCACGCATTTCAAACATGAATCATATCGCAAAAAACAACAACTACAACAACAGCATATTAGAATTCCATTGCTTTATGTTTTACTACTAACGTCGCAGTAAAAATTTAACAATTTACCAGACATTGTTGTGTTCGGCCATTGCAGCTGCTTAAAAATGAAGCACCAGTAGCACCACTGGCTACACAATTAATACTTCTTTATCTCAGTTTTATTACTGACGTTATGAATGTACAAAACACACACTATCATACATATACACACGTACATATATAGTGAAAACCAGCACTGCTACATCAGTAGTATACAGCTTACTTACTGTTTTCCATATAAAGCGCTTATTTGTAGAAGTGTTAGTGCATGTATGTTAATTCATGCATTTGTATAGGCAAATACGTGCGGCCTTAATTGGAACAAAGTAGATTGGTTGGATTATAAATGAAAATAATTTTCATTTTCACAATTGCTTGCAGTTTAAATACCGTGGATTACGATATTAAAATAAAATATCTTTGTTGGTACTCATATTCATGTAATTACATTCATATATGCGAGTAGACATGCATGTACATATATTTATTTACTTTTTAAAGTACACTTCGGCCTCTAATATATACACAATGATTATCTCATTTACTTGCATAAATCTATATTTAAATACGAGCATGAATTATTGCATAGCTTAAGGTAAGGTGGTGGACTTTCATTTAAGAAGGAGTTCCCATTTAGGTCCGGATTAGACTCATTGTGATAACACAGATTCGATATTCAAATCTTGGATCAAGCATGCCCCAGTGGAAACCAACCTGAGTGCAAAATAAATCTTACGATTGCAGCAATGTTTATATAGGGGACCGCTCAATAAAGGATGTCAGAAAATTAAATATCAAGAACAAGCGTCTCCTTTTAGTAAGAGCAGGGCAATGACACATGGGTGACATATGGTATTAAAGACATGGAATGAAAGACAATCCCTTCCTTCTCCTCAGACACACAGTTTCATCTGAAGTCATTTGATGAATTGTCAAGCAAGAGCAGGGCAATGACACATGGGCTATAACACATGCGTAACACATGTGTGATGAAATAATTAATGGTTGATGGTCTTTCGATGACATTTTCACCTCAAGAAAAAAAAAAACACGCGTGACACATGCTGAAAGACAGACACTTCCTACTCCTCAGGCATTTAGCATATCCGCCAGTGACTTGTGATGGACGGATGGTGTGGTGATTGGCATGAAATTTAATGACAGAAGTGTGTCGATCCTCTACTTATCCATACGTATCCAGCAGAGTCTAGCAATATTGCGCGTACTTTCTTGCTGCTCTCGAAATAATATCAAATTTAACTGATACTATCGGAATATTCCGTAACATGTCGGAGATTAAGAGCTACATACGTACCGGACCTGGTTCATCAGATGTGCAATTTCTCGTAATCGTTGTTGGTAAATTTAGACTGTTTAAGTGGAAAAAAGTCACCGTAGTCTATTATCGTTTTGGGTGCGTCGGCTTTTCAATGTATGCGTGCGGGTTTTCTGTGCCCCAAATGCGACAATTTTGCTTGTTTACATACCCGCCAAGATCAAAATGAGCTTGATCTTAAATGATGATTTTTTGCCAAAATCGGCATCTTCCGGTGTAGGCTACTGCATGGCCAGCCGAGTTATTTGGCGGACCCTTTAGTTTTTTGGCCTATTCTGACGTGAGACCTACTTCTTAGTAGGTTTCTGGCAAAAGCTTTAAGAGTAAATAAAATTACCATGAAAAGATTCTCAAAAAAATCGGTCGTATAAATGTATAAAATTAACCCAAACAACATAAGTGGTGTGAGAAGCTAGGACCTAATTCTGACTGAAAGGTTTTTAATGATCAATTATGTGTGTATGTGTTTTTATAACTGTCAGTCAAATTGAACTTTCTTTATTTCATTTCAAATTGATATGAAAAAAATTAAAAAAATCTTGTGATGTCCTTTGAAATCATCAAATCATTTTTCCTTCATTTGAATTCAATACGAAAAGACAACTTCATTACATTGTTTACCAAATTCTCTCAACTAGAAATCTAAGTTCTCTCTATGCAACATTGGCAATCAATTGACATGCTTTCCCGTCTCCTTTGCAGTCAGCAAATATTTTTTAAAAATTGCAATTTATTTAAAGAAGTTCTATTAGAAAACAAATGAAACGCAACTAAAAAGCACAAAGTTTGATGAAAACTTAAAAAGACAATCTCGTTTATATGCAAATAAAATGGAATAGAAACGATAGAGAAAGAGAGAAGCCAAGAAACTAAAGGTCAAAGAAAGAACAAATTTTAATAATTTTTTTCTCCTTTTTTTCATCACCATCTGTTTCATCTTTATTAACAAACTCGGAACATGAAAAGTTTAATAAAACATTTTTAATAAAATGAAATGTCAAGCAAAAAAAAAAAGGAAGAGCGAAAAAAGTTTAAGGTCAAGTAGCTGATAATTATGATATGAGTGTTAAAGAAATTGTTTTAAAAAAACTTTTTCAAAGCATTTCGCACAAATTGGAATGACAAAAATAATTATGAAGAGCTGCAGGCCATTTAGTTTTAATTTGTTTTCTATTAAAATTGAAAAGGTTTTTAAAAACAGAAAAAAAGTCAACTTTAAGAATTTGATAATGATGAAAAAAAATTCATTTGTGATATGATAAGAAATATGTTCTCCAAAGAATATGAACAAAAATAATAAACCAGATCTGTTATTTCCTTGACATACTTGTTCATCTTTTTAGTAATAACAACAGAAATCTAAAAACATTTTCATTGTGTTGCACTTAATCATGCACCAGGGGAAACCAAAAACAATAATCAGGGAATATTTGCCTGATAATGACACAAATATTCTCTGCTTGTGAAAGGGCATACAGTAAGAAATAAAAAAGAAAATTAGTAAGAAAAGTTATTAAAACTACGTAGAATTCCATGATGAATGAGTATCTGCATTATTTGAATGAATGCTAAATCTTAATCCTATGACAACTCCGCTTACCCTGCATATTTTATTGCTTGTAATGGCATAAGAAAAGTTGCAACATCTTAATATGTTTTTGGGTTATACTAACTTTTTCAGATATTTTGCAATATAAACACACATTACCATGAATATTTTGCAATAATTTGCACACTGTATAAATATTTGTGTTGGTATTGTAAATAATAAGTTGCTTCTCTTTGTTTAAATATGCTATAAAAACACGAGGGTGTTTTAAAATTAATATTCAATGATTTTTATCTCTTTTAAGAGATGTTAGTATTTTATTTCCTTGCACATACAGAATTGGTCATTACAACTCTTCGGCCAGGATTACGACCTAGTTTCTCCACACCACTTATGTTGTGTGTGTTTATTTTATACATGAGTGGCGGGACCTACAGTTTAAAGTTGACTCCGAACGACAGATTTTTGAGAAACTGTTGATGACAATTCTATATACTGTCCGAGTTTTTGCTGAAATGGAGTCACAGAAGAAAAATTTTTTATATTTCGTTTTGTTGGAAAAGTCTGACAAAGTCTGGAAAAGTCTCATGTCTCACAAGCCAACACACTACCTACTACATTATGGGGACTAATTGTGAATATCTGACATAAATATTAAGTGTACTATTCTGGCAACTTTTAGTCGAACTTACCGATTTTTCAGAAATAAAAGAGGCAACTACTTTTCTCCTCCTTACAATTTCCACTATCAATATGCAACCGAATAGAGATTTTACTTTACAAAGCGCTGAACTAGTATCAATATTCTCTTGCACATTATTAGAAAGTGATGGCTCCTAAACACTACACTATGTTAGAAGTAAAATTTATATAAAACAAAGGCAATTAACTTTTATACTACAAAGCATCAGAAACAAAACTTTCCATGCCAACAAATAAAAACAAGCTTTTTTTGTAAAAAAGAGTTAAATTTTGAACAACAATACACTGTATGTAGAATCGCTGTAGTCATGCAATTATATCATTTTCTATCAAAAATGAAAAAACATTTTGTATAGAAAAAATCGTATTACTTGGTGTTGGTTTCTACATATACCCCAGCAGGGCTAGATTATTGATTATAGTATTTAGCAGCAAGCACATCCATTTGTAACTGATTGTAGTAAAAGAGAAGCGCATTTAAAAATAATTTTTAGTAGCTCAACAAGTAGCAATTATTGAGCAAGTGCATGTATTGTCATTTATTATATGTGCACATTTAACTCAAGTATATACAACACTTCTCTTTGCTGCAACTATCGAAACATTTACCTTTCATTAAACAAAGCATTGCATTAGATATGAGTAAACATTCAAAATGAGAAACAATATAAAATAGCCATTTAATTACCTACAAGCTCTCTTCAGCAGAATTGCTGCAGCATATTGAAAACGCTACACAAATTTCTGGAAATTAAGATCATGTATAACCCTATGTGGTCTTTTATGCAATGTATTGGCTTATAAGGCACAAGCTCGTGGTTCAAACTATCGCTCAGGCATCTCGAACAAAACCAAATATGAAAATATATTTCTTCGGCGACTTCCGAATTGTCATTAAAAGTTTCTAAAAAATCTTTCGTTCGAAGTCGACTTAAAACCGCAGGTCTCGCCACTCATTTATAGAATTAACGTACACAATAATGGTGTTATGAGAAACTAAGTTGTAATTCCGACTTAAGAGCCGTACTGAAAATTAAGTAAATAGGATCATGTATCTTTGGATTTTCCTTTTCAAAGATTTTACATCCAGTCTCTTCTTTTGCCACAAATTTTTTTCCCTTTTCTTTCTTTCTTTTTATTCTCAAATTCTATATCTCCCATTTATTTTTTATAAATAAAATTTTGCAGCCACATTTAATTTTTTCTAATACGAGCATAATCGCTTCGTAGAATAAATGCAGAAACATGTTGTTATTGCGGGTGCGTATGATTAATTTTAATTCCCAACGCAATGTTATGCACAACACTCATACTCACCGGGGACTGGTTTTAAAACGTTTGTTTAATAAAGAAAGTTTGTTACAATTTCAAGAAAAAATCTCTAAATTTACAAAATAAATATTTTGGAATTAAAATGTTGTTTTATTGACCATATTAAATAAAATATTTAAGGGAATATTTTTCTATTGTTATTTTACTTGTTGTTATACTTTTGTTTGGGTTTTTTGGTGTTATATTTGGTATTCCACAGTCTTCTACAATGTTAACGAATAAAACCAAAAGATTTACAATGTAAATCTAGCACCACATATTTGTGGTTTTAACAACATCATCATTATTATCGTTATTGGCATCAACAGCGTATTTAAGACCTTCTTTTTTTTAATACTTGTCTATGGCTGTGTTTTGTACTGTAGCTTGTGTATGATTTTGTCCTTTCTGTTTGTGGTTGGTTATAAAACATAGTTTTAAACAAGTAAAACAAGTAAATAAAACAAGTTTTTAATTAGCAATAACGATAAGCCATCATCATAGTCATCATCAGCATTTTGTTGCTACTCTAAGGTCAGTTGCTACTATATAGTCATGAGAGAACATATGCATTTGTAAAGCCATGCACATTGTATATTGTAATATTGTATTTTTTTAGTAGAATCCATATAAAATTGTATATGACAATATGTTTAATAATGTTTTATTGAGGACTACACTCGCACTTACATATATACAACAGTATTAAGTAGATATTAAAGTATAAGAGTATACCTTTAACCCTTATCCTGTATTAATGGGTCAAAATTGCCCAAACACTTTTTATTGCTCATTTATTCTTGAAATACTCAGCGGATTTTTTTTGAAACTTCTGTACAATTATTTTTTTACTAAATACTATTAAAATTTAAAATAAAATTTTTGTAGATCGTTCCCTAAAGCGTATGTAAAAAAAACTTACGCATATGGTACTTTTGGGTCAAAATTACCCAATGCAACAAAATTAATTTTCGCATATGATACGAGCTTAGTAACAATTTTATGGGCCTTGACAACATCATAACTAGCAACAAAACAAAAAAATATTTGATAATAACACTCAAGTGTTTTTGTTTTTATAACGGTATTACAAACTGCAACAAAACCAAAAAAAGAGAATAAGTAGTGTAAATATTTCATTCGTTTGTGTTTTTGAATTGAATACAAGCGACAAAATCTTTACTTATTTTGGGACAATGAAACCAGAAGAGATAAGAACCTTTCTTATGCTATCAGACTCAGGCGATGAAAGCCCCATGGCACATCAAGTGAAGATGAGAACGACCTCGTTTCTGAAACTGCATCTGACTATGACCCCAACTCCTCGTCAGTCGCTAGCATGGACATTTCCGAAATTTTCGATCAAACTACGGATGAAGTTTTAATGTATCTAAACAGGACATAATAAATTTGACTCCTCGCCCAACGCGTTATGCTATTTCAAAAGCTGATAGGATAAAATCTTTTCTTCTGTTATTTATGCCCAGTGATAATACGAAATTAGTTGTTGATATGACTAATTTACAAGATGACTATAAGTGGTAATGTATTTAAAAGAGTAAAAGCTATACAATCGGTACATGTAGGTCAATCTGTATTTGGAAATAATTGGGTTGCTGTAGACGACATAACAATTGAAGAATATTTCGAGCTACTTTTGTTGGCGGGTGTATTTAGACCTCATGATGAAGTTTTAGAATCTCTAAGGGACGATCGCAAAGGTCTTTTTTGGCAGAAAAAATTTTGTAACTAAAAGGCAAACCTGTAAACTGTGCTCACTTCCTCTTCGACAATAGGAACAAAACAAAAACGGGATATATTCCTAAAAAAAATCGATCAGTGTTTTTGCTCAGCACGTTACATAACGACGAAAAAATAAGAGCAAGCTCCTAAAAGTCAGAAATAATTCATTTCTATAATGAAACGAAATCAGGGGTCGACACATTAGATCAATTTACAAGAACTTACACATGTAAAAGGAGAACTAATCGATTGCCTCAAGAACTGTTTTACAATATGTTGGATATATCAGCCTATGACGCCTATGTAGTTTTTCTAAAAATTAATTAACACTGGAACGAAAATAAGAAATATAAGCGACGCATATTCTTGGAAGACTTAGGCATGGAGTTTATAAGCGGACAAATATCTCGTAGACCGAACATGCCACAAAGTAGTCCTGCAGTCGTAAAAGTCTTCAAAAGGATTTTGCTGAAGTTCAGCAAGCAAAAAATTTAAAAAGGAGACGTTGCTACTTTGTCCCAAATCGTTCTAACAGCACCAAATATGCAAACGAATGTTCCGAAAGTCAAAAATTTATTTGTAATAAGCATTCTGAGAACAATATTATATGTAATGAATGTAAAAAAATAAAAAACTGAATAAATATTAAAATTTTTTGTATTGGGCAAATTTGACCCAATAATGTCATATGCGTTTTATTTTTGAGTACAGGATAAGGGTTAAAATTACATACATACAATATGTAGTTCTTAATTACAAACGGGTCATTTAAAGTCATTAAAAGCGTTTTAATATAAATGTCAACAAAATAATAAAAACATATTTCGAATATAATATAATTTTTATTATTATTTTTTGTTTTCTCTTCTTTGTGACATTGATTGTCCAACAATAAGTATTGAAGTACTCATGTGAAGTATACTCATTTTGTAGGTAAATATGAAAACATCTTTGTTATCTTAATTACTTTAGTTTCCTTTAAGAAAAGGCACAGAACATATCCCCTTCTCACACCACATATGTTATGTGTATTAATTTTATATATAAGTAGCGCAACCAGCAATTAAGCTCGATTCCGACAGACGGATTTTTGAGAAACTTTTTCATGGCAATTTTATCTACTCACAGAGTTTTTGCCAGAAATCTGCTGAGAGGAAGTCGCCGAAGTAATATTTATTCTTATTGCGTTTTGTTGAAGATGTGTCACCTGGGGTTTTATGATCTCTTGTCTAACATATAACCTAATAGACTACATTACAGAGATAGTAAAACTCTGTTATTTATTGGAATAGCAATGCGTTGGAATAGCAGCGAGGGGCTATATCCCTGTTCTGTGCCTTTTCTTAAAGGAAACTAAATTCAAGGAGTAAATGGTTACTAAAATCACAAATACAAATGGAATGAAGACTGGTCTGTTGTATAGAACAATCTTCTGTAATACAAATTTGTATCCACAATAACACACACAATACTGGAGTTTTCCAAAAAATTTTGTTAAATTTCGACACATTGGTGCACAACCAATTACTATAATTTTAAATAAATTTGTGGCAGCATTGCAAACCTATTTAAAAACATTTAAATTATTTGCTTAAATATCTCCAGGCTTTCATGCACGATTATTGCTTCTGTTTGTTTATTTTCAATTAAATTATGAAAACTTTACAATCTGAAACTTGTTTATTTTTGAAAATAATTTCTAATTCGTTTTGATTTTAAAATTTATTTCTATAGGGTGAGTGACAGGCTTAAAAGTTTAAATTGAAATTTAAAAGTTTAAATAAAACAAAAATGATTTGATATTTTCCAAATTTATGTGCCGTTAGAAATGGAATAGTATTTCATTCATATGGCTGGCGAGACTGGCCTCACTGTACCTCATTCGTTCGGAACAATTTTCTGACACTTTATTGAGTGTATAGGGCCGTATCTCTGTAATGGCGTTACGAATGTTGGGCTCTAAATGCTCAATTATCTCTGGTTTGTCGGCATAACACTTTTCTTTAACGCCGTCCCAAATAAAATAGTCCAACGGTATAAAATAACAGATTCTTGGCGGCCATATGACATCACCATTTCGGTGATTAATTAATCGTCCATCACACGTTTGCCGCAATAAATCGATTATGGCATGAAATGTGTAGCAAAATGCACTATCTAGTTGAAACCAAACATCGTTCACATCAATACCATGAAGTGCGGGTACAAAAGAATTGGTTATCTGGGTGCGTTATCCGTAATGGTTGCGCCGTCCTCATTTTCAAAGAGATATGGGCCAATGATGCCTCCGCTCAACAAGCCACATCAAAAAGTCACTCATAATAGGTGCAGTAGCTATGTGTGGGTTTTCTGAGGCACAAATGAGGCAATTTTCCTTATTAACGTAACCACCAAGATAAAAATCGGGCATTTTTTCGCTGGCCAAATAAATCACAACGTTGCTTAAATGTAAATCGATTCATTACGTTCAGTGAATATAATATAGTGAATTTTGCGACAGAATATTATGATATTGCCAGATTGAAATAACCAATGTTTTAAATTCGGTAGGTCATTATGGTAAAGAAGAATTTGGGTTATATTTTTAACAGTGTTCCAAATATCCAAACAAATATTATTTCTTCCCTGTTTGTATTTAGGGTGTAGAAAATGATATGAAAGTTTTTTAATTAATTAAAATTTTTAGATTCTATTCACATCATTCATTTTGCATTTAGTTGTTGACCATATAGACAGGAGGATTGATGTGATACTCTATATTAAAAAAACTATTTTTCATGCAAAACTTTATTTTAATTAAATTGCAAACAAAAAATCTTTTTTGTTCTGCTTTTGCATTCAACTTCAGTTTTCAATCAAGGCCAGAATGAAAATTATATTCGAACTATTTTCATTCATTTTATTTTCAGTTAAAAACAAAATGATCCATTAGAGATGATTTAATATGTTTGTTTTATTCAATTTTTTTCCTGTGCTGCTGGCAAGTAAATTGAAAGAAAAACTTCTACTTTCATTGGTCCAACACACTTGAATACAAAGAAAAGAGTGAACCTTAAATGTAAAAATATTTAGGAATTCTTATAAAGAAAAGTTTCTAAATAAAATGGGTGGACCCTATTATAAATTGATATGTAAAGACATTTTGTTGTTTTGTTCTCTTACTTCTGAGTTCAATTATATTTGCAATTTCAATTTCTTTTCAACGAAAATTTATTTTGAAACCATTGATATTTGCTTGGGAGATCAAAAAACAAAGCAGTTTTCTATTTTCCTTAAAAGAACAGAAAATAGTTTTTAGAAATACAAAAAACTATGGAAAGCAAACTTAAAGTCCTTGGTATAGGATTGACTGACTACTGCCTAGTCAGTATGGGTAATTGAGTAAGCACAAGAAATTTCCGTTTCAATTGAAGTTGTCAAGTGTGTTTTTGTTTAGTCTTTACAAATGCAATGTATTTTCATTTTTTGTTTCGTAAAGAAAATCTTAGAAAATGAATCACAAAGTTAAACAGAAGTATGAAAAAAAGAAACTGAAATCAAAAAAAAAAAATCTTTATAAAAGTTTAAGCCAAACAAATTAGAAACTATATAATCATTGATGTTTATAAAGCTAATAAAATTGAGAATAAGAGAATTTTCAAACTATTTTATATAAGTCATACGTAAGGATATTTTCATCAGTAAATACCTATACGCCAAGCAAATGAAGAGAAGAAAAATGTTCTAAAGAGAATAGCGTATGTCTGTCTGCCGGTGTAATACTGCATACGAGACATTATAAATAAATATGAATGAGAAATTTGTCGTATTCAAAACTATACATACATAATTGGTCATTACAACCCTTCAATCAGGCTTACGATCTAACTTTTTATACCGGCTATGTTGTGTGTGTTAACTTTATTAACGAATGGCGGAGCCTACAGATTAAAGTCAACTCCGAACGACAGTTTTTTGAGAAACTTTTCATGACAATTTAATTATGAAGTTTTTGTCAGAAATCTGCTGAGTGGAAGTCGATGATAAAATATTCAAATTTCGCTTTGTTACAGATGTCCGACCTTGTATTTGAATCATAGCCTCACGTTTAATAAACAACTACACTACAAGATACTATTGCATACATACATACATACATACATAATTGGTCATTACAACCCTTCAGTCAGGATTACGACCTAGTTTATCATACCACTTATGTTATGTGTGTTAATTTTATATATCAGTGGCGGAACCTACAGTTTAAAGTTGACTTTGAACAACAGATTTTTGAGAAACTTTTCATGTCAATTGTATTTACTCTCAGAGTTTTTGCCAGAAATCTGCTGAGAGGAAGTCGACGAAGAAATTTTTTTTTGTATTTTGTTTCGATGTCTGGCCTGGGGTTAGAACCCTGGATTTTTATCTAACAAATGAATCCATACTTTTACCTGGCGCTTCAATAACTTTTTATATTACAAATACTTCAACAATAAATTTATAATTCAATTACGGCATTTATGAGCGAAAATGTTGTGAAATTCTTGACGTAATCGTTAGTTTTGTATTTCAATTCAATTTCGAATTTTATATTTTTTTGTTGTTGTATATCTCATTCCCATTTTTCTCTCACTTTTATATCTTCCATTTGCATTACATAATTATTTTTTATACATACAATTTTGCAGCCACATTTAATTTTTTGTAATACGAGCATAATCAGTTGCTACAATAAATGCAGAAAAATTTTGTTATTGTGGGTGCGTATGAGTAATTTTATTTGCAGACACTATGGTATGCACAACACTCATACTCACCGGGGGCTGATTTTAAAGCAATTGTTTAATAAAGAAAGAACATTTACGTATAATTTCAAATAAAAATTTTTCAATTTACAAAATATTATGATGAGGCTTTAAATATTTCAGAATTAAAATGTTGCTTTATTGACCCAATTAAACAACTTATTCAAGATATTATTTATTTTTCTATTGTTATTTTACTTGTTGTTATTCTTTTGTTTGGGTTTTTTATGTTATATTTGGTATTATACAGTCTTTTATTTCATTTTTATTATTTTATCTTGTGTTTTATGTTGCTACTTCATTTTGGTTTCAACTGTTATTATTAGTTTTTAAATATATAAGTGCTGTTTTGTATCTACCTCTCCCACTCTCTATCACGTTCTGTATTCCCTTAAGTTGTTTTAATTTATTTCAAAAGTTTTAGTATTAAAATAATAAATCGAACACTTCTTGAAATGTTTTCTTTCTCATATGAATGATGCATACCTTCTAGGGATTGTAAGACAAAATGCAAATGCAACAAATCCCACATCACTTTAAAAGCTACACGACGGCAAAAAAAAATTCTCTTGCTTTCCCTTGCTTTTTTTGCTTGGGTGAGCATTTGTAGTTACAAGGTTATTTTTACACATAAACGCGACTTTAAGTCTTTATTAAGAATACTGACAATTTGCTAGAACAATGCGACAATACGAGAGCATAACCATTGCACGTGAAGGCTATGTGAATTGACCCAGTCCGCTAGATTATTTTCTAGCGGGGCAGCAATAAAAAAGTAATATATATAAGACGGTTAAAAGACGTATTAAAAAGAAATTGTGGGGAAATGGACCAAATGGCCTGGATTGTTCTGGTATCAAGGATTCCAAAACAGTTTCTTTTACGGTCGGGCATTACTTATGACTGCAGATATCGGTGACGAAGCTCATATCTTTATCATCGACCAAAAAATTTAAGTAATCGACCAAAAAAATGCAAAACATATACCAAAAAAAGCAAGTAATCTACCAACAAAATGCAGGTCATCCACCAAAAAATGAAAGTAATCTACCAAAAAATTTAAATCATATACCAAAGGTATGCAAGTCATCTACCAGAAAATTCAAGTTTTTGACAAGAGAAATGCAAGTCATTGCCCGAAAAAAATGCAAGTTATCGCCCCAAAATATGCATGTAATCTACCAAAGCAAACGCAAGTCATCGCCCAAAAAAATTGTAGCCATCGACAAGAAGTGTAAGAGATCGGCAAAAAAAACGCAAGCATCGGCAATTTTACCAAATTTATTTAGAGAACTTTTGTTTGCTCATTTGAAGAAGACAATTAGCTTTGACGCCTAGATCGTCGGACCCCATCGATCGGTAGTAAGGAAACCTGTTTGAAATTCTTGCGATAATGGCTATCTAGCCCACTAGGTCCATTTTTATTCGATTTTTAACGATTTATACAGAAATTTTTTAGCTTCGTCCCCTATGTCTCCGGTTTTGAGTAGCGCCCGACAGTTATTCAATGATTCAATAGCTATTCTAGGCATTCCTACCCTGAGACATGTGGCAGCATAATGACGTTGGGTATACGCATTATAAATAACAGGACTTTTTCTAGCTTAACTTTTTTGTATGTTAGACATAAATCTGCCTATCGTTTGGCTTAATTGCATGGAAAGTTCTTTATAGAACTGCTTTTACAATGAAGAACTCGATATAAATTTAATGATTGGAAATTTTCAATATTTTCAATGGTAATGTTTAATAATGAATTGAAACAATCACGAAACAAAACTAACACAAAAACTTTTTAATTAACGTTTTATTAAACAGAAAAACCTTTATAGATTGCTATGATTATATTGTAGCAAAAGCAACGTTTATAATATATTTATGCTTTGTTTATAGAATGCATTTTTTATAAATTACTTAAAACAAATGGGGATTGTAAATAAATTTATAAAAATTAAACTATAAGTTGCCTGCAGTTAAATTTAAATGGGTTTCTCAATACAGACAAATAAGTAATGAAAGCGTTTTTGCATAGTGCGTTAATAAATAAATAAAAAAACACATAAATTTTAATAATTTATTAATATTAAATATTATGATGTTTAAAAATGAAAATCATATACAACACTTTTAAATGCTTTAGTCCATGTAATGGGTAATGCACGCACAATACGTACATATCAAACCATAAAGCATTTCAATTTATCGACAACTCTTTAAGCAATTTCAATGCAGTAAAACTGCATATAATGGAGAGTAATTTAAAACAACTTTTAATATTCCTCTCAACATAACTTTTATTGAAAATAATTTAAAAATTCATATTTTTTAAACTGTTTACTTATACTCTGTATATCTATTGGAGTCTTGTTATTATGAACTTCAGCCTTTTATTTATTTTAATTTTTAACTCAAATACAATTACAAATTATATATAATTATTACGAGCTGAACGAACGTAAAACTTCTGCTCTGTAGTGTGACAGACCAGAGTCGAACCCACGAACCTCACACTATTCATTATACTACCAGAGCACTCGACTTCAGCCTTTTAAAATTTTCATAATCAGACAAAATTCTTGTTTAACTGAGCTCCTAATTGAACAAATAACTCTGGAACACATTCGAAATGAACATTTTCAAATATGTTCAAACATTGCAGTGACTTTATTGCATAACTGTGTCAATTTCTAAGTACATTTATCGGACTTGAAATCAATTTTAAATTCCGATACGTATGGTGTTGTGTGATTGTTTAATATGATTGAAAGCATTTTAGTGGTATGGCAGGAGGAAAATCAATCAAATTATTTTGGCAGTACCATAGGATAGAAGTCGCCGTGGTCTAGTAGGTAGTGTGTTGGCTTATTAGACGTGAGGTCTCGGTTCAAACCCCAGGTCAGGCATCTCCAACTGGCCGAAATATGAAAAAATATTTCTTTGGTGAATTCCTCTTAGCAGATTTCTGGCAAAAACTCTGAGAGTAAAATGCCATGAAAAGTTTCTCAAAACTCTGTCGTTCGGAGTCGACTTTGAACTGTAGGTCCCGCCACAGACGAGACACCTACTTACTCTCAACAGATTTCTGGCAAGAGCTCTGAGAGTAAATAAAATTACCATGAAAAGTTTCTCAAAAAAATCAATCGTTCGGAGTGGACTTTAAACTGTAGGTCCCGCCATTCATGTATAAAATTAATGCACACAATATAAGTGGTGTGAGAAACTAGGTCGTAATCCTGACTAAATGGTTGTAATATATGTATGTACCATAGAATATGTAAACTAGCATCCGTTTATAATTATTTTATAAAGAAAATAGGCAATCGTGTATCAAGACAAAGAAGTCGCCGTGGTCTAGTAGGTAGTGTGTTGGCTTATTAGACGAAAAGCCAGGGTTCGAGCCCCAGGCCAGACATCAAATAAAATACAAAAAGTATTCCTTCGGTGACTTCCTCTCAGCAGATTTCTGGCAAAAACTCTGAGAGTAAATAAAATTGCCATGAAAAGTTTCTCAAAAATCTGTCGTTCGGAGTCGACTTTAAACTGTAGGTCCCGCCACTCATGTATAAAATTAACACACACAACATAAGTGGTGTGAGAAACTAGGTCGTAATCCTGACTGAAGGGTTGTAATGATCAATTATGTATGTATGTATCAAGACAAATGTTGTTAAATATAAACCAATAATGTAAACTAAGTAAATAACCAATAATTAGGGTATAATACATACGTACATACATACATAATTGGTCCTTACAATCCTTTCATCAGGACTTAGCCACTTATGTTGTGTGTGTTAATTTTACACATGAGTGGCGGAACCTATATCTTAAAAACGACTCCGAATGATAGATTTTTGAGAATCTTTTCATGGTAATTTTATCTACTCGCAAAGGTTTAGCTGAGTGGAAAGAAATATTTTTTTTAGTCTCCGAAGAAAATTTTTTTTTAATCTCGTTGCTAAGATTTCTGCATTTATTAAATTAAGTTTTTCTTCATTAGTTTGGAAAATGGTTTCCTCTTATTGCATTTTACGAAATTTTTATACTTTTATGATAATAAATCACTTCGTTGGCTGCTTTCATTGCAGAAGTACATATATCCAATCGCAGTGTGCAAGTTTTCATACAAAAATTTTATAATAAAAGATATAAAAACCTTATGCTCTTACGGCATTTCTGCATGACATCGTTTTACTTATTTTTTTTTTTTTTTTGTACATGTCATACAAGGGATAACTGTCATTCAACGACTTTGCCTTATAGACTCCGAGTCAATCAGTGCATCATTTAAGCTAGGCGTTGTCAATGCAGTTGACAGAATCTGTGTGATTTCGCGTAGTTCTCCTGTATTTAAGTATTCTTATGGATGCAGAAAAGTGTGTCAGCATGGTTGTGAGTGATGAGCGAGTTGTTAAGATGGTAGATTTTAAAAACGTTGTAATAATGCCAGCTTAGTTACCATGACAGCTACGGTTCAATATATTCTTAACATAAAAATTATTTAAGTTTTAATGATAATTTTAATATCAATGGAGAAGAAATAGATGATGCCTGAAAACTTTTATTGTATTTCAGATATTAATAGCTGAGATGACCTTTACACACCATAATTATTGCCAGCTTGTTTTTATTAGAAAATCATATCATTCATTCTCTTCTAGTTGCCATAAATTTTGATAAAACCAAGTGCACGCCATTAAATGCATTTCTTATACCACATAGTACTGGCGTATCTCTATGAGTGAGGGTAGTAAGTGCCAACATTTTGAATACTTGTGGTCTGCTTTTCTCATAAGGCTTATTCTCATATTAGCTTATAGTCACATATCTACACGTACTTTTCCAAAGAATATTTTTCTGTATGGTTTCTCATTTTATATTTCTTGGCAACAAGTTTTCTTATGACACTTATAAGTTACGGCCAAAAAGTAGGTATCTTAAGCCAAAAATGTTCGTTTTTTTATACTCCTCATATCTGCTAGAATTTATGTTTAAAATATGAATGTAGCATTTCATTTACTTAAATACAGTCTATACGTGTTGTCATAATAGTGTCTGGTATTTGGTAACATAATGAGCAATTTATTTCGGTGCTAATAAGGTGCTATTAAGTTTTAAGTATTTCAGTTCATTTTTAAAAAGAGAGTCTCTGTTTAATTTATTTGAGATCGCAACACAAATATGGCAAAAATGTGATTCAATTCATTCCAGGCTTTGTTGAACCCATTAAATTAGACTTTTCTTGGCATACTTATTGTAGTTAAGTTCCAAAAACTTAAAGTTGAAATGATGTAGAGAAACAAGTATTAAAAACATATTTCTTTTATTTTAGCGATAATATTAGAATATTAACTGAAAAGCGTTCCCACTGTGCTCTTTACGGGTCCAAAAGAGTAGAAGTACTTGGTATCAGTTGTGCTTTGTATAAA
Organism: Sarcophaga carnaria; assembly: GCA_958299815.1. Taxonomy (NCBI): domain Eukaryota; kingdom Metazoa; phylum Arthropoda; class Insecta; order Diptera; family Sarcophagidae; genus Sarcophaga; species Sarcophaga carnaria. Next base: position 32,847,735 of record OY283151.1, read on the forward strand.
AGCATAACCAAATACTTTTTCCATAACTTACTTACTTACTTAAACGCTCATTGCAATCCTTTAGACAGGATTCCGACCTATTTATTCATTAGTTGCGGTAACTCACTTTCTCTCTCTGTCTCTGCCTGCGATACCTCTGTTATAATTTCGTTCAGCACGATATTGAGCCTTTCACTTCTAAGCATTACATATGGGGTCACTGTGTACTCTATTAAAGGCTTTTTAATACTCGGAAAACAACGATTCCTTAGATATATATATATACATAACTAGTCATTACAACACTTGAATCACAGCGGTGGGACCTTCAGTCTAAAGTCGACTCCGAACGAAAGATTTTAGAGAATTTTTTGTCAGAAATCGTCCAAGAAATATTTTTTTTAAATTTCGTTTCATCGAGATGTCTGACCTGGGGTTTGAACTGTAGCCTTAGGTCTAATAAGACAACACACTACCTACTAGACTACGGTGACTACAGTCGGTCTGGTGAAGGGTTTATATAGTAGTAGTGGTTTATATAACAGAGACGTTGGGAAATCTGCAGTTGGTTCATTGTATTATATCTGTCGAAAGGATCAATCACTATTCAAAATAAATATTTCTGAGTCGTAAATTGTTTTACAACAATTCTCGTCTTATATTCCTTCATATACACGGCGATTAAAATATTCGTAATTTTCATCATTGACCACCCAAACCTGTTGAAATATCTGTGATGAATTTGTCATAGAAATAGAAAAAGTATGAATTGAGTTAGCATCAGCATTTGATTGAGTTTGGTACGCAGACGACAGTAACTTTATTTCCATTCAATTCTAGTCACTGGAAAAAAAGAAATTTTACCATTGAGGCGATAACAAAATGCAAAACCTAACAGATTTTCTTTTTGAAGGGCAAAATATATTTCTTTTACATATTTAGTTTTGATCAAGTTGTCTGATGCGGTGTTTGGACCATGGCCTCTCGTCCAATAACCCAACACACTAACTACTAGTCTACGGCGACTTCAAGACGTCTATAATTCAGCTTAATTTATTGAATTGTACAATTAATATCTCCAGAAAGTACATCAAGGTGGGCAATAGTACGATTGCCTTTCTTTTTATTGAATTTTTTTCTTTTATTATAAATTTAAAAGGAAATTTGAATATTTCCACATGACTTAACAATTGCCAATCTCATATTATGTAAGGGATTCTGTTGCATTCATAAATTCTCATATATTCATAAAGCATATGTACTCATATGTATGTATGTGAGTATAATATGTACACATGTATGGACATTTTTTCAATTTAAAATCGCCTTTGGCTATTACTCTTACCCTACTAAAGAAAAAACTGTCTTTCCTTTAATTCATTTCAGATTTCAAGGTGATGATTGTCTTTATCTACTGGCTTGACAGTGGTTAGCAGTAGACGTAGCTTCCGGGGATGATCATATATGTGAGCATATGAAAGTAATTTCCTCAAAAAAACATCACGAATGTATGCTTTCCCATTGCTTAGGAGAATGAAAGAAAAAATTTTGGTAGGCAAAGTACGTGACAAATTTTTAATTTTAATTATAGCTCAAGGGCATGTATGTACATACATTTCAAATTATTTAATAAAAAAATAATAAATAGGCTTGTTTGTCAATGTTATTGGAATATCAATTATTTTTATTAAATTTGAGAGACGAATTCAAGTTATGATAATATACTTTCTAGAGAGGCAAGATTCAATAAAGGTTTGATTAAATGTAACAGAGGTACACTTCAAGAAGGTATTTAACTTCCTGGGCTCAAAATAAACCTAAATATCGTTAAGTGAAACTTATAAGAATCCGGAATTTGTAGCTGAAAACGTAGAAAACTTAAATTCATTCCTGTTAAACAGTGTAGCACTTGAATACATTAACAATTAATACGAAATTGGACATTACAATCCTTCTATCAGGATTACGACCCAGCTTTTCTCACCACTTATGTTATGTGTGTTAATTTCATACATACTTCCTTATAATGCATGCTGCGCGAGTGTGCTTTTTAGAATAAAAGTTAGAGACTTAATTTTCTTCAACATACTGCATCAGTACGCATATCAAAGTAATTTGATTATAATTGATCGTGATATTCAGCGCATTGAGGTAAGTGCCTTGATGATAAGATTCTGGTACTTTGCTCAATGTTATTGGTCTATGTTCTCTCCCTATTTCCCCTTTCACTACGTGGACTATTCTATATCATCACGTAACCATTTTAGAATAAATCTTCTTCTAATTAGTCTAAACACAAGGTCTAGTTGGTCGGCGGTATGAGACTTCTGGTTTATATTACGCTTTTAAAACAAAGTCATAAAGTGACCTGACCTGTGTTTTCCCTTCCTATCAATGGATAGCAGTATTACATACCGAAACCTACAAAACCTACCAAACCGTGTCTTTCCCTATCATAAAATAATACCTCATAGGTAGTGTGAAATTTAGTTGCATTGTTAAGTTGTGCGTTTTATGAGAGTTTGCAGAGACCACCCCTCATAATCAGAAACAAAAAATTCGGAAATAATTCAAAAGAATCTTTTGGAGTCCACAAAGCGAATTTAACCTGTGCTGTCTGTCAAATCAAGCTTGATTTATGCGCCAGAGTAATAGAAAATATTCCAATCGAATGTGCTCCACCCAAAGAAATCGTGACTTATACTTAAACGATGTTATATACCGCACATAATGGAATATAGGAATACAAATTTCGATGATATCTCGAACAACAAGAATGAAAATTCTGTTACATTCCTATACATAACATACATACATACACAGTTAGTCATTGCAACGCTTCAGTCATAACTACGACCTAGCTTCTCATACCACTTATGTTGTGAGTGTTAATTTTACGCATGAGTGGTGGGACCTACAGTTTAAAGTCGACTTGGAACGACAGATTTTATGAGAAATTCTTCATAGCAATTTTATTTATTCTCAGAGCTTTTGCCAGAAATCTGCAGAGAGTAAATCGTCTAAGAAATATTTGTTCTAATTTCGTTTGGATGTCTGAAGCGGGGTTTTGAGCCGTGGCCCGCATCTAATAAGCTAACACGCTACCTACTACACTACGGCGTCTATCCTATATATAAACAAAATACTGAAACACTCTTTTTTCCTTATCAATGAGAAATTATTGCTTCGATTTGATGCCAAAAGCAAGTCATGCTCTCTCGTGAACTCTAGATTTTCACCTTCTCACTTTTGTTAAAATAATGAATCTATTCAATATTTAATTTTATTTCCTTCCGTTAGCACACATACACCTTAAACATTTAAAAGCCTTTTAATGGAGAGAATGTGTAGATATGTATATGGTATGTCAGTTTGTAATTTTTATAACACGTTTTCATTTGTTTAGGCAAATTGGTGATTTGTGAAATTTATTTTATGAGAATAATCATGCTAATTTAACGTTTTAATATGCTCAAAAACTTATTTCGTTTAAAGGAAACGTTACAGTTTCTTATTTTTTTATATCTAAAGGCGAAGGAAAAAAGCTTAACAGAAGCACGCAACAGCAACGTTTACGTTGAAAGTAAAACATTTTGCAGCCTTTATACACAACGTTGTGTTAATTTAAACCAAAACGAACAAATAATTTTCTGTTGAGAACCCTTTTTATTTAAAAGTTCGTTGAAAGGGTAGAGTGGCCTAGCGTTCTTTTTGTATTCTAAAAGCATTGCATGTTTAGATTTCCAAACGCGTTTCATGGCGTGACTAAAAACAAACAGAACCCAACGTAAGCACTTGAATATTTTCTTGCTTCTTTTTTTCTTTTATGGTTTAAAACTTTACAAACCATAAGACTGTGTTAGTGTGTGTTTACTAAAAGCGGGGTAGGTAACCTTTGTGACGTTTTTAAACCCTACACATTGTAATTGTCGGGTAGAAATTGAATGTAATTTTATTTTTTCGTAACGCATCATACCAGTGTTCCAGAAAATTTTTAATACAAATTTAGAGAATCCTTGGCGGAAGTCTACACCAATAACAAGCCGACGAACAACACGATGGCAAAAAGCATTCTTTAAAAGGGAGGACGACGCAACCATTATGGTCTATGGAGACACATATCGCACCATAATAGCCGAATATTATTTTTTTTTTTTTTTGTACACGCTCTTCTTGTTATTGGTGTGAACGATGTTTGCTTTCAACAGGAGGGTGCAACTTGCCACTTATCTTATAACAAAATCGATTTATTGCATCAGACGTTTGATGGCTGTTTAATTAGCCGAAATGATTATGTCAATTGGCCGCCAATAAGCTGCGATTCGAGCTAGTTAGACTATTTTCAGTGGAGCGCCTTTAAAGAAAAGTGTTATATCGACAAAGCAAAAACAATTGAGCATTTGAGCCAAGATACAATTGTACTTTACAACCAGAAAACAAATAAATTTGGTAAAATTTCAAAGCGTTTTTGGTTTTATTGCGTTTTTAAATTTATACTTTTAGATCACCCATCTTTTAAAAGAGTTCAGTCCAAGACCGCTTGTTCCCCTTGTTTATTACACATTTAGTGTATCAGCTCGTGCAGTGGTAGTACCAGTAAAACGCATATGTGTTTGGATGCTTATATCTCTTACTTCACAGTGATCAATTGCTCCATACACTCCTCTTCGCCGCAACATAATCAACATCGACCTTTTCGTATACCTAAGAGCAGAATGCTAAATATTTATTGCTGCGAACTCATTGCTCTTGTTCTGTATGGTATTCAATAACTTACCATGACCAGATTTAATTGTATTAAAAATATTTTGCTTTATTTTTAAACGTTTAAAAAATTTTTTTTTTGGAAATTCGCGGCGTAAAGCAGCTAAAATCCTAAGAAACTGGAAAAAACAAAAAAAAATGGAAAAGCAAAGAAAATTTTACTAGGGATTGCATGTTGCATAATAAAAAGATCAATCCCTTAAAACTATTGTACAACACTAAACATTTGTTAGAAAAGCTTAAAGCAGAATTTAAAAATATGTACAGTTAAGTGCACGTGTTTCTAAAAGCTTACGCGGAGAAATAAGGGTAAATGAAAAAAAAGTTTAAAAAAATTTGACTCGAGTTTACAACAGACAGAAATTTACGCTTCATTCTGGAAATTTTATTTCAAGTTAAATTCCCTACGCATACATTCTCAAAATTCAATACTAAAGAGAGAAACAATGCAACAGAATAGAAAATAAAAATCCAAACAATCTATTCGAATTGCCCCGAATGAATGAATTTGAAACTATTGCTGCCGTACGGTATGGTAATATAAATAAAATTGTGAAGTATGTTTGACAATTTTTCGTATTTATTTGTAAAATTCTAACCGTAGATCGAGCTGTGTATCAAAAATGATACATTTCAATTTTTGAGACACTATAACTTTTATTCAGAAAAAGCTAGATGCCTGATATTTTTTGAATTCGTTAGTATTGTGATTGTCGTTATTTTAAACCAAATAAAAAAAGAAAATTTCAATCAGGACTTAAAAAATTCAAAAACTCTATCTTCTATCTTATGTATAATTTTTGATACATACAATTTTTCTAGGGATTCCTTGATCTTGTGTATGTAATTTTTTAAGTTTTCAAAAGATTTTGTGAAGTTTTATCGGAAATAATACAATATTTATGATATTTGATAAGGAATTGAAGATTAAGTGTTGGATGAAAGTGAAAAAGTTGAATTTTCTGTTCTTGATATTGATTGAAGTAGTCGTAGTCAAGTATGTACTATGTTAGCTTATTACACGTCAGACCAAGTTTCAAATCTCAGGTCATACATTTCCAGTTTACAAAGAAAGGTTGTAATGACCGATTAAATATGTACATATATGTATATGTAATATTCCTACTACTGAAGATTTTGAAGAAGAAAACAGAAGCTCCTCTTATGAACTGACGCAAGTATTGACAGCTTCAAATATGACAATAGGACGTTAATCGAAAAAGATGGTACAACTTTTAATAGAGAACCGTATTAGTAGTATGGGAAGAAAAAATATGACCAATTTTCACGCAGATTGCTGGCAGTTGTCACAAGAAATATTGTAGAGTCTTTCTTACTAATCTTCTCATATTTATTTTCCGTGACAGACAATCATTAGAAAAAAAATGTTTCATCCTATGTTTTATTTCATAGATATTACAGATGATAGTATTTCGGTCAAATATGTACGTATGAGATAACAGAATTATTCGCTGTGATAATGTGCTACTCGGAAATGATGATAAATTTACGCCTATTACGCCTCTTCGAAAACTGAGCTAAAAGTCTTTCAGCTTTTAATAATCCCAATAATTTTGTCGCTGGAGATGAGTAACTAATTGAATTTTATGGTCGTTATAAATATATAGTATATGCTACGTGCGTAGCAACTACTTATAGCCGTATTTGGGGAAACTTGACACCACTTGACACCGGGACACCAGAGGGGAATGAAAGAGAGAACATTGTTATTGACATAATCGATATTCTATTGCAACAGGAAACATTTTTACCTCACATGACGTCGACAACAAATGTTTCTAGCGAAATATAACAATGGTTTGTGCCATCAGGTTTCAGCTAGATCTTGATTGGGAGCGTTACTGATGGGAGTGACAATAAGCTGCCCCATCTATACATTTGGGAAGTTATAATTCGCCACAAAGCAAGGGTGCTAGATGTCAAATTGTTACCATTTAGAAAAAAATAAAACCAAACTGGCATGATGTGTTTAATTTTTTCTTAAAAAACCATGCTGCAATGTACATGATGTCAAAAATTTTGGCGTAAATTTCAAAAAAGTGATGATAAAATGTAATAAAGTAAAATAGTTTTATTAAAGTGAATTAAAATAAATAAAAATAATTAAATTTTGTAACAAAATCTATCAGTATTCGCGAAAACTCTATGAAATACAAGTATGTATCAAAAGTGATACATAGCTAGAATTATGAAGTTTTTTTAAGGCTCGATCTACGGCTAACTAAAGCTAACTAACTAACCAGCCAATATTTGTAGTAGAAATTATAAGTATAATTTTTTTTTGAAAAACTTAAAATAAAATGCAAGAAATAATAAAAAATTAAATGAAATTAGGCAATTTTGAGTAGTCAAAGAATATGAAAATATTGGCATAAAATACTATGAAGACTGTGCTAAATTACATAAGCATACCAGCACGTATTTTTTTTCTTGGGTGAATACGGTACAGCATTTCCTATATTTTTACGTAAAACAAAAAATTTTAAGATGTTCAATCATAGCTTAGCTAGTATAAATGGATATGATTATTGCAGGCATAGTGACTTTTTGCCCTCAAGATGATTATGATACGTTTAATGAAAGACGCGGATTAAGTTTCCATCGTTCATACAGGGAGCAGACGACCTGTATTTTTTGCACTTTATCCACTATTCCTAGTGTATTCGTTAACATAAAGAACCACTGGTTTGTCTATTTAAGAATACTTCATGCCATGACTATGGGAATTTTTAAATGGTATTAATTAAAAACAATTGGTCGTGATTAAAATATTTACAAATTCTTTCCGTATACTTTTTCCCACAACCAATACTCTGTGTTTAATTTAAACATACTTAATAAAAGTATTTTAACAGTAGGAACTAAATACATAAAATCACAGATAAAATGCAAATAAAACTTAATATTAACGACTCATTGAATTAACATACAGTGGAAACTAAAATATGTAATAATAAATGATTTGTATACATGTACATGCAAGACACATACAAGTATGCGTGTATTAGTTTACTAAACTTAATTCAAATATACATACTAAACAGCAGATCAACAAATAAGCACAAACACAATAAATATTGCAAAACAGCAGCAAATGTTGCTTTCAACTAGATTTGTATGCATTTGTAAAGAAAAAAAGAAGAGAGAAAGATCGAGAGAGATAGAAAGTGAAAATATAAATAAACGCCGAACAATGAGTAGCGAACAAGTATTGTTAAATAACTAAGTACTGTTAAACAGCAAACTCACATACATTCTCATACTAGCATGGCTTAATAAAGTTACCAATACATGCTTGGGAATGAGTGTATTGCTCGATTCAATGTATTGCTCTATTGTTGGTTGTAGTCTTTAGTACAGAGTAACAAATGAAATGGAAACAATTATTGTGGGTTGTTTAGTGCAAAGTTTTGCTCTCAACATTTGATTCTTAGATGAAGACATAAATATTTACAGATGTATATACGAGTATACATACTCCTACATATATACATATGTAGGTATGTATAAGATATAAAGTGAAATTTATTTTTTATCAATGTGTGGTATTGAGTTTAGCATCGAATGAATACATGTTCCATTAAAAGAAAGTATAGTGTGCCTTACATTTTCATCCTTTCATCACTATAAATTTTATTTCATTTAAAGAAATCGAACGTAATAAAAATTGTTGCAAAATCTGCAGATAATGAAGATCTAGAAAATTGAACAATATTTAGTAGTTTATTTTATTATTTTATTATGCTGCAGAACGATTACAAAAGGGTTGAGGGGTGGTGTACAACATTTATTACAGCATTATTGATTATTATTACTCTTAGCCCTTCCATACCCATCCATACCTTGAGAGTAAATAAAATTGCCTTGATAAGTTTCTCAAAAATCTGTCTTTCGGAGTCGAATTTTATCCGCGCATATATAAAATTAACAAACACACAACGCGAGTAATGTGAGCAGCGAGGTCGTGATCTTGACTGAAGTGTTGTAATGACCATTTATGCATGTGAAATGCCCATAAAGGCTTCTCTGGCTGGAACGCATGAGAAATGAGTCATTCTTCTATGACGCTGTCGCATAAACCAGGCAGGATTTGAAGGATGACATGGGTTATGTTGGCTTTAGTAGCCGCAACGATTTTTGGCTAATTCGCTTGCACCTCTAACTTAAGAAAATCTCACAAGAAAAAGTATAACTGGGTCAAAGCGCACGTCTTCGGGGACTAGTGCACATCACCAGCACGTAAGAAGACCATGCTTTCAAATTACTAATGCTGACTATCCAATATAGCATGAGCTGTGCGGCACTAGCGCTGTCCTTTTGAAACCACATGGGGTTGGTATCCGAGAATAACGAAGTAAGAACATGTTATTATCCAATACAGACCTAAAAAAATTGGTATTCATCGACCAATATTGCTCGACGTTGATAGTAACCGCCAGGACCGTGGTCCTAAAAGAACTAGGATTTGAAAACGCGGTTAGTAATTTTTTCAGGATACATTAGAAGCTCTTGGATCTCATGTGGATTGTTTGCCAACTGCATTCAGCGAACACACGTCAGTGTCTGTCGTTGTTTACCATCAATTCTGTTGTCAGTTGAATTCCCCCAAGTGTGGTACAAAATCGCCAATTGTGGTTTGAGAAAGGCCGTGTTCTTGTGAGCGATGCAAAACTAATTGTCTAGGCTTTTCTTGGACACTCTTAAGAATATCGGCAGTGCTTGTGTTTCATCTACATACGTGTTGAAAGCAGAATTTGAAAGGGTATACACATTCAAATATCAGCATATGCCAACTGTGAGTTTTTAGCGTGAAATGCCAAATTTTAGATTTTATTTTCAAAAATAATTTAAATTTTAAAAATTTAAGTATTAAGCTCTAGCATTACAATAATAAATTCAGACCAAAAAGGTCAGATATGAAAGATTTATTTACCTCAAACATACGTAATCTTTATAAGCAATACAACCATGTACGTACATATGTTATCATAGTGTTGGTTTAGCAAAATAAATCTAAATTTTTACTTTGATTTACTAAGCGTTTGGGATAGTGGAATCTTAATTACTTTTTAAATTTCTTTCGGACATTTATTATATTATATATTATTGTCTTGTCTTGAGATACACAGCAAACTAACAGCCTCTGTGATTATTATTTTTTATTTTTCGGTAATACTATCACGTTGCCTCTCTTGTTTAGTTTTACTTTCTATGTTGCATGTTGTTGTCCTTAGTTATTGAAGTAAAAGCAGTAGTTGTTGTTCGTTTAAGACACTCTTCCGATTATTTTGATACTTTGAGTTGATGTTGTAGCTCGTATTTTATTCAAAAACTCTGGGGAGTGCCAAAAGCCTTTGTTTAGACTGTTGTTTAAGATTTACGAGCTGCACTATCACAGTATTTCATTGCCCTCTTTCTCTCTCTCTCTCTCTTTCCTACTTGACTGTATAATGTTTCTTTTTGTTTTAATATTTTTATCAGGTTGTTTTTCCTTCTCTCTTTACTTTGTGTGGTAATTTACAGCGTTGAAACCGTATTTTCATCTCTAAACAACAGGACATTAAATCCACGTATGCGTACATACTCTGCTAAAGTTTTATTTCTCTGCAATCAAATACTGTTGAAACTTGTTTACGTACGTTTATGTCTGGGTGTATGAGTAATAAAATACTTGTTTAATTATCGATTATTATATGGAAAATAGCATTATAAATTATGTTGGCAACATTAAATATAAACAGGATATAAAGGACACAACTTCAACTGTTCTATAGAAGAACAAAGAGGTTGTTTTATTTTTTCGAAATAATTAGATGAGTTGGTAATTTATCAAATGAGAAGCGTGTTTAAATAGGATGGGCTGGATAATAGACTTTCTTCAATTAAAGAACTTAAGCTTACAGACTGATATCTTAGAAGAAAGATTGTAGAAGTCCTAGACCGTATTCTATCGGGTGGGTCATCTATCGGTCATCCATTGGTTATTTCGAATCTGTTCATACTAATACCATTCTATTCTGTCACAATGTGCAGTAAATTATCTCCAATGAACGTAATGAATCGATTTACACATGAGCAACTTTGAGATTTATTGAAAATTTATTTGCAAAACAAAGACATTTGGTCGGAAATTGCACCAAAATGTTGTACAAAAATTGATCGCAGAGAAGGACCAACTGTGCCCGTTAAATGCAAGTTTATTGGTAAATTTCGTGAAACTTGTTTCATTGTTGATGCACCAAGACGTGAGCGTGCTCCTACAGTGCGTACGCCCGAAAATATCGAAGCTGTGGCTGAGAGTATCAATTCGTTATTATTCTCATGAATTGAACATTTCACGCATCAGTTTACGTCGAATTTTGCGAAAAGAGCTAGGTATGATGTCATACAAAGTTCAATTGGTTCAAGAGTTAAGGCCGCATGAGCATCCACTACGTTTTCGTTTGATAGATGGACCAACGAGAAACTGCATAGTGATGTTGTCAATTTTTCCAAAAAAAATAATCTTTTTGGTTGAAGTCTATTTTCATCTTTCTGGGTACATTAATAAGCAAAATTACCATATTTGGGGCTCAGAAAACGCACATGTGGTCTTACAGAAGCCAATGCACTCATTACGAGTGACTTTTTAGTGCTGCTTGTGGAGTGGAGGCATCATTGGCCCATATTTCTATAAAAATGAGGACGGCGCAACTATTGCGGTAAATGGAGACACCTATCGCAACATTGTAATCGATTTTTTGTTACCGACTCCTCATGGTATTGATGTGAAGGATACTTGGTTGCAACAGAATGGTGCAACTTATCACACATCTCATGCAACAATCGATTTATTGCGTTAAACGATTAATGGCCGTTTAATTAGCCGAACTGGTGATGTCAACTGGCCATCAAGAAGTTCCGACTTGACACCGTTGGACTTTTTTCTGTGGCGAGCCGTTAAGTAAAAGTGTTATGAAGACAAACCAGAGATAACTGACCATCTGAAGGCTAATATTCGTGATGCCATTACCGAGATATAAATCCATTAGCTCGAAAAAATGTACGAAAATTGGTCCGAACGAATGAGGTACTGAGTGGCCAGCCTTAGCAGTCATATTCCATTTCAAACCGATGAGGATTTACTTTAAAAGATTTTTTTTGTCTTTGCCTGCTCAATTTCATTTAACTTTACCACCCAAATAAAATAGGAAATAATTGTTAAAAAGCTCATAAAACGTTTTTAAGAACGTTTAGCATTAATGCTATTAATTTTTGTTCAACTAATTTAATAAATAAAAAGCTTTTTAAGCATTAAGAAATCAGTAGCGATAGCAGCAGCAAGAGCAACAAGCGCAGCAGAATACGAATAGCGAATGAAAACTGAATAGAAAAATACAATTAAACAGCATTACCAACCCCAATTTAACGGTTATAATGTACAGCATAACACACACACTTATACTCAAACACATAAATGATAAAAGCATTTTTCTTCTTAATTAAAATAAAAACACCAACAAAGAAAAATATTAGCGAAAAGGCATTTACAAAGACCCCGTTGGTTGGTAGGGAATCACTCTCGGTTGCTGGTATATTGTATTCTACTTTTCACTACTCATTATTATTAAAATAGCATTTCCACATAAGGTCTTTATACTCTTTGTATCTGTATATCGCATACGGTTTTCCGGAAAGAGCACAGTAATTGCCACTCGAATTTGATGTACGTATGAATGGCATACAACGCAAAGTATCTGCTTTACGTGGTGGTTAGGTGGTGTCATTGCAATGGTGGTTTTCTACACAGCTTTCTTCCCCTTCTATATAGAGAACCACCATGTTTTTAATGGTAATTTGAAATTCATTTTAAATAATTAATTTACTTGACATAATAAGTACTCAAGTAGATAATTCTGCTAAAAGCCATCGAAAAAAATTATAAACTTATGATTGAAATCATTCAAAACATAAAGCGAATGAGGAAATATTTCTTTTGCCCTTAATGAGTTTTGCTTGACGAGCCCCAATGATATGATGAATTGGAAAAGTTTGGTAAAATTTTAAAAACATTATAGGAAGACTACGAAATGTATTCACAATTGTATGTGTGATAGTAAGTATGTATGTTGGGTATAATAAGTCAGCTTAAAAGCGTCAAAAATTTATTAAAACCCGTTTTTATTTTGGTGGCCAAATTTTTGTGCGCAATTTAAATTGAATAGAAAATAAAAAGGACAGGGCGTAACAATATCATCTGGCAGTCAGGTCATCCAACCACTTGGCCCTTATAAAGCTAAATCGAAATATATAGAATCCCGCCACACACAAATAAAATTAATACAAATAACATAAGTGGGGTGAGAAAACTAGGTCGCAGTCCTGACCGAAGGGTTGTAATGACCAATTATGTATGTATACTAAACAAATGGAGAGGAAAAATAAAGAGAGGCAAAGTCTTGTCTCTAATCAAATGGATTTTAGGCAATCAAAACTTTTATTGTAAAAATACAATACCGGACTTTTAGTAGGACACTGTAGACTCGGCATTTACGTGATAATTGAGAACGCCTCTAACCCTACATATATGTGGATGCTGTGATGTTGAAAAATGAAAGGGAAAATAAACAGAGGAAAATAGATTTCTAAATAGACTTGAGCCAATCAAATCATTTTTGTCAATATACAATACCGGTCTTTAGCATAGCAATGTAGACTCAAAATATACGTATTCATATTAGGAATCGCCTCGAGCACTACATATTGAAGCTGTGGTGTTGAGAATAAATCATCAGAACATATTAATGGAACCTGTGGGGTACTAGAAGAATAAAGAGCTAGTTTTGCACAGGAAGGTATTGTTTTTCATAAAGACCACACCGTGCCACATACATATATTGCAATTTAGTTCCCATATCGGTTAGAACCAATGGTGAGTACATACATGATTTATTATAAAAGATTTCCACTATTTCCATGAATATAAATTATGAGTAAAAGTAAATTTACTTTTGATTGTTTTATGGAAACAGGCTGTAGCTCAACATTGTGTGGCAAGTTTTGTAGAATAATATGTTATAATTCCACACATAACCAAATCTTGTTGTTTGAGTAGGAGGCAGAAGCTAAAGGCTAGTTTTGTTAGGATCGCTACAAAAAACTTATAATGACCACCAATCGTAAAATTTAAACTGTTGTCTATCCACTGATGCCTTCTGAATTTGCAATGCAATCCTGTCGCAAAGCATACCAGCCTAGAAGTCGCCTTTGCACATGAAGTGGTTAATCAATATATCTAGGGATTTCAAAAACAGAGATTATTTTTCTTCATAACTTGCAGCATTTATTGATTTAATTTTTTTTATTTTTTAAGTCCTTTATTAATTTAGTCGTTATTTTACATATAAAGGATGAGCCATTTAAAAGTTTAAATTTAAACCAAAACCAAAAACGGTTTGAAATTTTGCCAAATTTATTTGTTTTTGCTGTAAAGTACAATTGTTCGAGTTAGAAATGTAAGATTATTACAATGAATGAAATTAAAATCTTTAATTTGAAACAAACCAAATACAAAAAAACAAAATAAAAACAAATACAAAACAAAAGCAAATATGTGTACGTATACTTACGACTGAAAAACAGCCCACAGTGAGTATGAGTGTTGTGTGTACACAATTGTTTGTAATTAAAATTGCTCATACGTAACCACAATAGTAACATTTATCATGGGAAGATAACATAAAGGTTAAATGTAAAAATGCAATAAAACAGACACGATTTGAAATTTTGTCAATTTTACTTTTTTGTTGTGAAGTGGAATTGTTCCGGAGAGAAATGGAATATTATTCCTTTCATATGGCTGCCGCGACTGGCTTCACAGCACATCATTCAATCGAATCAATATTCGTGCCATTTTTCGAGTGTATGGGGTCGAATCTCGGCAATGGCATCACGAATGTTGGCCTTCAAATGCTAAATTGTCTTTGGTTTGTCGGCATAACATCTTTCCTTAACGCGCCCCACAGAAAATAGTCCAACGGTGTCAAATCGCAGTTTCTTGGAGGCCAATTGACTTCGCCATTTCGGCTCACTGACTTAAATCGTGGTCTTACATCTAATATGCGTACTAGACTACGGCGATTATGTGTCACCCATTTTTGCCTGTTCATATCCTGTATGCACCACATAAAAATGAATTAAATTCTGTTTTAAAGTTTATTTTTCCGATTTGTGTGCCCATGTTCAGTGTGCTGATTTAAATTAGAATAATTCGGTGCCCCTACTTCAAAATACAATTTCAAATAAAATATTTTTTTTATGTTTTCTACAGCTAAATTTTTAAATCCTTCGAATTGAGTTTAGAAAAATGACTGACTTTTCTACAAATCCTTGAAAAAAGAAAAAAATCAAAGAAAATAGAAACTAAGGAAGACAAAAGCAATCACGTTGTGGTAAAGAAAAAGTTTTTAATAAGACTTCGTTTTAAATGAGATGTTAAACGCCACAGACAAAAGTTTTATGAAACTGTAGCGGCTTAGCGAAAAGTTTAACTAGCCAGGTTAGATGGTCTATGACATTTGGCAGGCATGTACAAGTTTATGGTTAATAAAGCGTAAGAACTTTTGTTGAGTTTACTTCAATGAATTGTTATTCTTTAGGGGATGGCAGTAGGAGATTGCAAAGAGCAAAGAATAGTTGAACATTTCTTCGAATGATAAAATATTTTTTGCTACGTAAATTTCGTATGAAAATAATTTCAATTTTTAATTCAAATTTTAATTTTTTGTGTAACTGAAATAATATTCCAATGCCCTCTTATTGAGCAACCCACGAACCTCGACTGTTGCCTATATGCCATGGCAGCTTGATAGTTCGCGATTTTTTTGTAATTTATTTCAGTTGATCAAAAACGAATACGATTTTGTTATTGTGGTTTTTTAGTTTTAATTTAGAAAAACAAAACATATTGTTTTTGTTTTCTAAAACCATCGCAAATGTAAACGTTTGTATATTTTTTCAATATTTTTTTTCTTTTTTTTTCACTCAAACACCAACCACCAAAAACTACAATTTTGTGGCAAATGAGCAACAGAATTAAAAAAGTCAGTCAGTTTTTCTAACACAACTGGTCGCGGTTAGTTTGATGGTGTGGTTAAAGAGCAGGTGTAAACCAAAACAGATCAGAAGAATTAAAAATATTTACTTTGAATGGAATAATCAAATGCATCGACAAATGCATACGTTAGTAAATGCCATTATTGGAAAAATATTAAAGCGAATTGCAAATATTAGAGTACAGAAAACAAAAGCAATATATCGCATTTTTAATATTTTTTAAATTAACCTCAAAATTATTTAAACAAAAATATATTAAAAGAGAAAATATTTTTAAATTATAACCACAGCATATAACTTACTTACTTAATTGGCCATAACAACCCGATTAACGGATTTCGGCCTGCCGCAACACATCCTTCCAGGCGCCTCTGCTTCTTGCGCGCCTACGCCAGTTGGTCACACCAATCGATGACAGGGCTCCCTCGATTTGGTCCTTCCAACGGATACAAGGTCGTCCTCTTCGCCGACTTCCGCAGATCCCTGCATCAAATACCCGTCTCGCTGGAGCATCCTCCTCCATTCGAACGACATGGCCGAGCCAGCGCAGCCGCTGGATATTAATACGCTGTACAACGTCCATGTCGTTGAGGAGCTCATACAGCTCACTATTGTATCGAATGCGGAAATCATCGCCAACACGTACTGGACCGAAGATCTTACGCAGTACTTTTCTCTCGAACACTCTCAAGGCTGCTGCATCAGTACTTAATAGGGTCCATGCCTCTGCGCCATAAAGAAGCACGGGTAGGATGAGCGTCTTGTATAGTGTTAGCTTCGTCGTACGAGAGAGGTCTCTACTACTCAATTGCCTATTGAGACCATAGTAGCATCTGTTGGCAAGAGTGATCCTGCGCTTGATCTCCAGACTGACATCATTTGTGGTGGTAACGGCGGAGCCAAGATAAATAAATTCCTTGACTGTTTCAAATGTATAGTTATCGGCCGTAATCTGAGAATCAATACGCCGCACGTCTCTACTTGTCGATAACATATACTTTGTTTTGCCCTCATTTACTGCCAAACCCATCTTAGTAGACTCGCGTTCAATAGCACTAAAAGCAGCAGTAACATCTCGCTTCGTACGCCCTATTATGTCAATATCGTCAGCGTACGCAAGCAACTGGACACTTTTTTGAAATATAGTGCCACTACGATGCACTCCTGCCTTTCGCAGAACACTCTCCATGACGAAGTTGAAGAGGTCGCATGATAAGGGGTCGCCTTGTCTGAAACCTCGCACGGTATCAAAAGGCTCGGAGAGGTCCATTCCTACCTTGACGGAGCTACAGGAATTGCTCAACGTCATTCTGCATAGCCTTATAAGCTTCGCAGGTATACCGAGCTCAGACATTGCGGCAAAAACACGATCCCTTATGGGGCTATCAAAGGCAGCCTTATAGTCGACAAAAAGATGGTGTGTGTCGACTTGTTTCTCGTGGGTCTTTTCCAGGATTTGGCGTAGTGTGAAGATCTGGTCGATGGTGGACTTACCAGGTCTGAAGCCGCACTGATAAGGTCCAATCAGTGTTTTGACGAGTGGCTTCAGTCGTTCACACAATACGTCTGTAAGAACCTTATATGCGATAGGGAGAAGGCTTATACCCCTATAGTTGGCGCATATAGTAGGGTCTCCCTTTTTCAGGACAGGACAGAGGACACTGAGGTTCCAATCGTTGGGCATACTTTCCTCTAGCCATATTTTGTAAATAAGCTGGTGTATGCGCCCTACCAACTCATTACATCCGGTCTTAAACAATTCAGCGGGGAGGCCATCAGGACCTGCCGCTTTATTGTTTTTAAGTCGCGTAATCGCGACTTTGACCTCTTCATAGCTAGGCGGCGGAATCTCCACGCCGTCATCATCGATCGGGTTCGGAACATCATCTCTAAAGGCGGTATTGGTGTCGTCATCGCCTTGTAGCAGAGTAGAGAAGTGTTTCCTCCATAACCTCAGTACTCCCTGCGGATCTGTTACTAAGTTTCCATTTTCGTCCTTGCAGGAAGACGCTCCGGGTTTATAACCCTCGGTTAGACGCTTAACCTTTTGATAGAATTTTCGAGCGTCATTCCTACATCTATACATCTCAATTTCCTCACGCTCACGCCTTTCCTGCTCCCTCTTCTTGCGTCTGAAAAGGCGTCTCTCATCCCTTCTCTTCTCTCTATAGTTCTCGACAATGGCTCGCGTAGCGGCAGACTGCAACGTTTTCTTGTATGCGGCGTTTTTCGCTGCAGTTGCCTCGCGACACTCCTCATCGTACCATTGATTTCGTTGGGGTGGGCGTTCGAAACCAAGGACTGTTTCCGCAGTAGTGCGCAGGGAGTGGGAGATGTTGGACCACAGTCCGCCAATGTCGTTGAGATTAGATGGGGAACGACGGAGCTTATCCGAGAGTTGAGCGGAGAACGCCTCAGATGTCCTTTGTGATCGCAGCTTCTTAACGTCCAGCTTTCGCAATGCACTAGAGTGCGCAGACTTCGAAGCGCTAATGCGCAATCGAAACTTGGCTGCGACAAGGTAGTGGTCCGAGTCGATGTTTGGACCTCTGAATGTGCGCACATCTAGTACACTGGATACGTGCCTTCCGTCTATCACAATATGATCGATCTGGTTGGATGTTGATCGATCAGGGGACATCCATGTGGCCTTGTGAATGTCGAGATGTTGAAACTTAGTGCTACATACTACCATGTTACGCGCCGCGGCGAAATCGATCAGCCTCATACCATTGGAGGTAGTGTTCGAGTGGAGGCTGAACTGTCCGACAGTAGGGCCAAAGATACCTTCCCGCCCGACCTTCGCATTGAAATCTCCGAGGACGATTTTGGCGTCATGGGTCGGGCACTTATCATATACGTCCTCGAGTTTAGCGTAGAAGGCATCCTTAACCACATCGTCCTTTTCTTCCGTCGGGGCGTGAGCACAAATTAGGCTGATGTTGTAGTATTTTGCCCTGATGCGGATTGTGGCTATTCTTTCGTTCACAGGCGTGAACCCAGAGACAAGGTGTCGAAGTCTCTTATTAACCACAAAACCGCATCCGAATTCGTGCTTATCAACATGGCAGCTGTAATACACATCGAAAGATGCCAGCCTTTTGCATCCTTGCCCTATCCATCGCATTTCCTGTATGGCAGTGATGTCCGTCTTACATTTCTTGAGGGCATCCGCCAGCTGGGCGGAAGCGCCTACCCTATAAAGGGTGCGGACGTTCCATGTGGCTATTCTTAAATCGTTGTCCTTTGAACATTTGCCGTGGTCGTCAACTTTAGAGGGGATCTTTTTTAGGTTTGTTGTTCCGGTTTTCATTGGATCAGATTTTTACGTGGTGGGTTCCAAGCCCTACGCACAACCCAAATTTAACGTCCAGGGGATTGGACATTCGCTGCACGCATTAGTTAACATCTAGCGGGTGCTAGAATGCCATCCAGGAGGGGCCGCGAGGAGGCTGCGTGTCAACTTGAATGCAGCAAGACAAGGATCGTCCTGGTGGTCGCCAAGTTGACCACAATCAGAAACTTTACCTTGTTTGCATGCATTCCATCCCTCCACACATATAAAATTGTTTGAATTTAGATTTGAAATAATAAAAGTTATTATAACACGACCAAAGTTCGATAATATTTATTTAGAATACACCTGACATATATAAAGTATGTACATATATGTATGTTCATACATAACAATATACAATAAATTCTTATTCAGTAAAAATATATATTTGTTAGTACTATTTGAAAAATACTTGTAAAGCACTTTATATATGAGTTATTTTATTCTAAACAGAAATATGTATACCAATTCCATTGTTTTATCACCAAACAAATGTGCTCATACATCTATACACAATTCACCATTACAACCCTTCAGTTAGAATTACGACCTAGCTCCTCACACCACTTATTTTTTGTGTGTTAATTTTATACATGAATGGCGGGACATACAACTTAAAGTCGACTCCAAACGACAGGTTTTTGAAAAACTTTTTCATGGCAAATTTATTTCCTCTCAGAGTTTTTTCCACAAATCTGCTGAGAGGAAGCCGCCGAAGATATATTTTTTGTGTGTGACCTAGAGTTTGAACAGTGGCCTGTACGTATACTAAGCCAAAACACTACCTACTAGACTAAGGCGACTGATCAATCGAATTAATTCCCAAGTGGCGTTATGTACCTTAATTTCAATGGCTATACAAGATGTGGGTTTTGTACAGATTTTAAAGGATAAAGGATAAATATATCTTGTAAGTGGGTACCCTGGTAGTCTAGTGGGTAGTGTGCTAGACTATTAGCGTGAGGGTCGTGTCTTCGATTCCCACCAGAGGCTCTGGTCTGTGACACTACACCGAGCATATGGCCAAAGTTAGTCCGTTCGTATATAATTAAAATATAATTTGTAATTTTATTGTAATTAATAAATAAATATCTTGTAAATGTTGTGTTGAAGAGATATTTAACAACTGGCAAGAGTTTCTGCATTATAATGGGTTCCTTGTCATCTTGCAGTGATTGATAGTGAGAAGACGAATATTCTGCCTAATATAGCCAAGAGTATTGTATACCATAACCTTGAATAATACAATGTCTAGCAGTGCATTAAAGATCAAGCTGAGACAGTGACGTCACATCAACAATTGTGGAATAATGACGCAGTAGGATAAATTACAAACATAGTTTTGGGCGATCCCAATGAGGAGAAAACCATGAATATTTAAATCTAAATAAGGGCGGGTCTTTCTGTCTTACGTGTGCACCTGAACCGTACTAGCGTGGTCGAAAATGATGAATGCAGGTCGTAACGATGGAGCAGTCATTGTTTTATAGCTTTCGTAATATCGAGATTCCAGTATTTCGTACCAGATGCAACTCATCATAGAGAAATGATCTGGAAGAAATTAAGATAGTTTGTACAAGTTACAGACTTCCTATAGAAAACAAGGTGGTATACCTAATAGTAAGCGTACAAGAAGCCTACATGATGGCTTAGGTGTATTTCATTTGACATGAGACCCTTGATTGGTATCGTCTCCTTCAACCTATGTACCTACTACCTCATAAAACTATGAACTCGTTACAGCAATAGCTTTCGGCTAAACTGCAAGAAAACGTAAAAAACTTCACATTGGCTGACTAAACGAAAAGTGAAAGTGTGAAGCTTTGTCAATCTTTTATTCAATTCCCAATACTTACGTTAATCTGTGTGATACTTCTTATATCAATTTTAACAGTTACATAGAAAAAGAAAATTTTCTATCTTTCTCCTGTTCGAACCGCTAAAACATCTTTTGTTGCTTAGAAGTATTGGATCGCTCTCAGAATGTCTCAATTTCCTTAGCGAAGCATGATTTCTGATTCGTTATTACGCGTTTGATCTTTAGTGCAACGTTTATGTCGAATAGTACGTTTATTTTGTTTTGTAGAAAACAAAATCGATCATTTACGCTGTCAATGTTATAAAACACAGATCAGCAATGAGTATTCAAAAAGATGAGTAGAATCGAATCATACCCACAATTGCTGATACTTATACGCATTCATACTTATTTTGATATCATGGAACCTCTACTCATATTCAAAGTTTAAAGTACTCATCATATTCATACTTAACAACTCGTATGAAGTTGTTGATTTCGACTCTCCATAACTCAACATATACAAGAATCAGGAAATATGTATGATTCGTGTTCGAACACTAAAATACTCACTAAAAGGTTGTGTGTTTCCTCTGCTTGCTGCTCTATTTTTTTTTTGCTTATGTATCATTTTTCCTTTTTTGTAAATGCAACAACAACTAAGACTGTAAATTTTTTCTAGTCACTCTTATCATTTATAAGTATTATAAGTATTTTTCTAAAGTTATGAATCTAAATGAGTAGGCTTATGAATCAAACATATTTCGAATGGTGTGAGTTTGATGTCAACGTTGTACTCATACTCATTACAACCTGTACTTATAACTTAACGTTGTAGTGGGTATGAATGAATCACATAACATACATAACTGGTCATTACAACCCTTCAGTCAGGATTACGACCTAGCTTCTCACACCACTTATGTTGTGTGTGTTGGTTTTATCCATAAGTGGTGTGATCTACATTTTAAATACTGTAATAATAATAAAATAATAATAATAACGTATGAAAATACATACAAATCTAGAGTTTTTCAACCTTAATTATATGGCTGCATAAGAATATCTTTCTGCGAATATGACATGTCATGTATGATTCCAATTACTGTACTTTAATATGAAACCAGTATTTAACTCTTTCTTTTTATTTAATAATGGCAACATCAATATCGAATATGTCATGAATTTTAAATGAAAATAAATGATGACAACATATTAATATCAACATACATACATATGTATCTACATGCATATAAACTTGTATGGTAAGTATAGTGTAATAAAAATGCATTTGTATTGATTTACATAAAATTATATTGAATAATGCATTAATAAAATAAATAATAAATTAATGCATATGCTGATATAAAATAAAACAATTTAAAACAATGTATACCAGACTTTAATGGCACTGAATACTTATGATTTATTTTTAAAATTGAAATTCTTAAATGCCTATTAAATGGAAACACATTAATCATAAGTAATATAAGATGAAATATATTTTTCAACACATTATTTCTAAAATACATACATACACACAGAAAGTTCCTATAAATAGTTAGTAATCAAAAAATAAATAAAAAACACTAGGATTTATGATAACAGACTTAAATTATTATTTGTTAAGGATAAAAGACATGTTTCTGCAAGCACTGGTTTAAAAATTGATTGTATTCAAGTGTATAGGGCGGGCTATCTATCGATTTAAATTTAAACCATCGGTTCTGGAAATATTTGCGTCATTCGATGCTGTCAAAAACTTCAATATATTATCTCCACTGTACGTAATGAATTGCTTAAGCAACGTAGGGATTTATTGGGGAAAAGAGAAACTGCACGAAAGAAGCTCATTTTCATCTTTGTAGATACGTTAAAAACCGAAATACCATTTACGGGTGACTG
Organism: Sarcophaga carnaria; assembly: GCA_958299815.1. NCBI lineage: Eukaryota > Metazoa > Arthropoda > Insecta > Diptera > Sarcophagidae > Sarcophaga > Sarcophaga carnaria. The sequence continues at coordinate 32,870,633 of OY283151.1, forward strand.
TTTGATACGGCTTGTAGAGCAGAAGCATTTTTAGCCCATATTTCTTTAAAAAGAGGACGGCGCAACCTTTACGATCAATGGAGACACCTATCGCAGCATGATAACCGATTTTTTGTACCCGCTCTTCATGGTATTGATATGAACGATGTTTGGTTTCAACAGGATGGTGCATCTTCTCTTCCGCACTTCTCATGCCACAATCGATTTATTGTTTCAAAAGTTTGATGGCCGCTTAATTAGACGAAATTGCATTGTTAATTGCTCGCCAAGAAACTGCGATTTGGCGACGTTGAACTATTTTCTGTAAGGCACGGTTAAAGAAAAGTGTTATGCTGACAAACCAGAGATGATTGACCATCTGAAGGCTAACATTCGTGATGCCATTACCGAGATACGACCCATAAGCTCGAAAAAGTTCACGAAAATTGGTCCGATCAAATGAGGTGCTGTAAGGGTAGCCGCTGCAGCCATATTAATGAAATAATATTCCACTTCTAACCGGAATAATTGTTCTTCACAACAAATAAATAAATTTGGAACAGTTTCAAATCGTTTTTGTTTTATTGCATTTTTAAATTTAAACTTTTCAATGTTAACTTCGCATGGTAAATGTTATTATTGTGGTTGCGTATGAGTAATTTTAATTACAAGCAATTATGTACACTCAACACTCATACTCACTGTGGGCTGTCTTTAACGCGTAAGTATTTGTATACGTTGCGAATATTTAAAATTAAAGATTTTAATTTTATTCATTGAAATGATATTATATTTATTATAGGAACAATTGTACATCACAACAAAAGAATAAATTTGGCAAAATTACAAAACATTTTTGTTTAATTGCATTTTTAAAATCTCATCCTATAAGTATTTATTCGTTTAATGGTTATTGAAGTAAATTTATATGCAATGATATCAATAAATTCATAAAAACGAATAAATATTGTAGAAATACCAGTAATGAGCCGTAAAAAAATCTGTCTGATACTTGTTTATAAATCTTTTTTTCATCAACGATTATGTTCAAAAGTAACATTGAAGCTGCCAAGTATTTATTGCATATGTGGGAGCCAACTAAGTAATGTTATTTACATCTGCGCTTAGCAAACGACAACAATTGCAACCTGATGTGTTATTTATAAATTCTTACATACATACATATGTAAATATTTAAACAAAATTATTTAATCAACAATACATAGAATATGTTCCATCATTACATTTAATGAAGTGTAAAAAGAAGATACAAAAAAACGAATCTTTTAAAATTCTAACAGATTATAATGCTACATACCATAAGCACTCTTTAGTTTTATCTAAAAAGACGGGGAAATTAATGTTTAAAAATGTAGTATAATGTATCAAATATAATGACGTGACAGGGAAATGAAAAGACTTAAAATGGTATGCAAATAGAAAAAAATTCAAAGTATTCAAGAATTTATTACTTTCATTGAAAAAATTTAATTGAATTTTATTGCTTTCTTGAACAGTTCAATTCATCTTACATTGCGTAAATTAAGCCATTTTTTGTACAAGAACAGCATGATGGAAAAGATGGATCTCTTTAAGTGGCCTGTTTAAGACCTCTAATCAATCAAGGAATTATTTGTTTAAAACACGTATTAAATTTTAATTTCAATTTCGATACTCTACAATACAACGCAGTAGTAAAAATATACAAAATTTTAATCTTGTTGGTGTAAAAGTCAAACCTTAGGCCTATCTCTTCATTTTTACATAAACTTTTTACTTTCCTTTCATTTCCATATAAAAATATAAAATGAAACACACACAAAATATTACTTCGAAAAATTCATCGTAAAGAAAACAGCATGTGGCTTGGTCATCACTATATTGCCTGCAAAAATTTTCCATTATTTTCCTTTCCATATTCTTTTTTCAAGATTTTTATTTTATGAAAATGAAAAAAGTTTTCAAATTAAATTTATTTTCCTCGGCCCATTTCTTCGCCTCTTTTTGCACTTCATGGCAGACACAATTTGCATCTAATTTCACAAGTTTTTTTGTTTTAAACAATCAGTTCTAATTTTTGTTTAATAAACTTTATTTTTTTTTCTTCCAGAACACAAAATTTAAAAATATTTTTTCTGCAAGTGCTAAAGGTAATTTTTATAAATTTTCACTGCAAATCGAATTTTGTAAACAAACCATTTCATTACATAAAGTCCCATGCTTCGAATTCCAGCTCAGACGCCGCAAACAAAACGAAAAATTAAAAACCACTTGTCTGGCAAAAACTCTGAGTGAAAAAAGCATCAAGACATGTCTAAAAAAATTTATCTTTCGGAGGAGATTTTGAACTGTTGATTCCACCACTCAGGACAAAAAAGCAGCACACCCAACATGAATGGTGTATGAAGCTATATCATACTCCTAACTATAGTGTTATAATGAACAATTAGGTAAGCATTTCTAAATTATATGCAAAAGGCTTGCAGGAAAACCTCCAGGGTACAACTTAAAATTTATACCTTGGATGTGTACCAAGATGGTCAGGCCAATTGTAACCCATTGGACCATTATTAAAGCAGCAGGAAAGATTTCTGTGAGATAGATATTCTTACTTGTATAGCTGTTTCTGAGGCTCCAATTTGCCGGAGCTCGAAGTGGGGCGCTCGTTGCAAGTGCGCACAAGAGCTTTGGAGACTATGGTTAGGATAAATTGATACAAATTTGATACGAGATTCATTAGCAAACATCGTGACAGTTTCCTCTTTAGCTGTCTCTGGGACAGAACCAGTAAATTTAAGGATTTTTGCACGTTTCGCCATGTGACTGAGTGAATAAGACTGCATTTGGCGGTTTGGAGGTTGTATAGATTAGAGGCACAATGACCTGGCAAATCGAGTCCAGTAAACTTAAGGATTTTTGCACATGCTCCTCAACCAGATAGGGTTGGCAATAAGGCTGAAATTAGCAGTTTCGAGGCTACATACTCTTTTAAAAATGAGAATGTACCGTAGTATACGGATATGTAGATGATAGAAAATTCAATCTCAAGTCAAGTCTTCCAAGCGGATTGAAAGATGATCCCCATTTAGCTTAGACAGAAATTTTATACCAATATTATCCGGCAATCAGGTTGCCATCTGAATCGAGCAATGAAGTAATCAACAATTCTTTCGGGACGCCAATATACCCTGGATAAATGAGGCATCTTGCTCAAGTGCCAGACTCACTTGGCTTATGATGTGGATAGGGCATGTACTCGATCGTAAGGTCATCTCGTTCACAATGGCCATGCTCACAGGTCATTGCGTTATGGGAAGATATTCGGAAAGTCTGCAGCTCTTTTCGAAGAAGACGGATACTGTTATTCAGTTTATAAGACTTTTAGGCTGGTTTCCAACTTAGGGAAGTCGTCCTTTTAATGTTCAGCTTTCGTGCTGACAATTTTCTTCTATGAGTTCGGAGGAATTTGGACTGTAAGGGGACTGCGCTTATCAGTGGCATCACAGCAGGCAGCTATGCGTGCTAGTGTGAGCTTTTGATATCAAAGCTGCCATTCCAATCTACCAACCCACATACCTACTTGTCAATTCGGTTTTCAACTAGAATTGTATGTATATTCCTTCGTGGATGGTTTTTTAATTCAAAATTCGGATGGGTTGATAACATACTCCTATGTAAACTGATGCTAGATAAGTAAGTAAGATAAAAAAAGTTAATCCATCAATCTATCGATTTGATCACTGATGCTCGCAAGCTCTACCTACTTCAGATCATAGTTACCAACTTCTCAAGCTACGTATGCATATCTATCCAGAGTAAGTAGACCTTAGATCGCTATTTTGAACATTTTGGAGTAAAGAACTTGCCTTTCAGCTTGGAATGTATGCCTTGTACAATTGGTAGTACTTGAAAAATTACTATTTCGTCAATTAATCCACAGACCTATTAAAATATAATTGAATTTCAAAATCCTCAGCATTATGCATTCCATTACCACATGTTTAATGAATGAAAACATGTTTGCATTTTATCCGGTAATTTAATCTGACGGTAGACAACATTTAAGATTTTAAATTTTATAAAATTTAATTAAAAATCATGGCAAATTTAATGTATTCTTTGAGAAATTGTTTGCGTACGAGTGCGTTATAATTATTAAAATGTAATGTGTGCAATTAAAATTACTTTGTAATGTCTGTTCTTACCTTTGCTGTCAGATGCACGCACACACACACGACTTGGAAATTATTCTATTAAAGCAAGTAATGCATGCAGGCATGCCTGCTTCTCCGGTTACTGCAACATACTTGTATAAGGTTAAAGGTTTATTGCATCATAAACAACAATTCCTTCTTCCTTTTCTGTATTTTAGTTGTTTTATTCCTCATGTAGTATTTGTGTTAATGCACGTAATGAAATTGTTTAAATTATTCTCTACACAACGTCGGTCCTTGCAGCTGTGTGGGTATTACTGTATGGGAAACCATTAAGTTTTAGGAGAAAGAGTTTACGCAGCACACCAGACTAATGAAAAATACAAATTGTGCTCATATACATATAACTGGCATATGATGTTTGCATGGAAGAATGCGTTCTTCTCAGTAGAAAAAGTATCAAATGCGTCTCATTAAGTTGAGATGTTAAAAAGCATGTTTTAATTAAATTAAAAAAATAAATAAAAGGCGTAGAAAATCGTTGATTTTGTCATGTCTTTTCTTTTTCTTTAAATCTAAAATATTTCAAAAGCGTTTAACGGTTGCAACAACTCAAAAATGTGAATGTTTGGAGATAAAATGAGCTTGCTTTTGAAGGAGATTTTCACCTTTCTTAGTTGTTCATTACTTAGTCGTCTATTACGGCCCTTTTTTCAAGATTACAACCAAGCTTCTCACACTACTAATGTTGGAGGTGGAACCTACAGTTTAATGGCGACTCCGAACGACAGATTTGAGAACCTATTGCATTTTATTTTACCTTCAGAGTTATTTTGATAGAATACTGCTGGGTTAGGTTAGGTTACAGTGGTAGCTTTGATACCAAAAGTTCACTTAAGTAAGCATAGCGGCCCGTTGTGACACCATAGGTGAACGCAGTACATGTACTGACCAAGTTCCTCCAAACCAGGGAAGAAGAGGAAGTTGGGCAGCGCAAGGGCTGCACAGGCTGCTGGGAGAAAGCCATCAAAAAATACTTTTTTATCTTCCTTTTCGATTCAGATGGCTAAGCCAGAGGCTGTACCAACGCCTCATGTCACAAAACAATGAAAATACAAACCAAAACCCAAGCAAATACAAAGTAAAAGCAAATAGAAAACAAAACGAAGACAAAAGCAAATACAAAGCAAAACAAAACGAAACGAAGGCAAAATCAAAACGAAGCCTTGTCTGAAACCTCGCACGGTATCAAAAGGCTCGGAGAGGTCCATTCCTACCTTGACGGAGCTACAGGAATTGCTCAACGTCATTCTGCATAGCCTTATAAGCTTCGCAGGTATACCGAGCTCAGACATTGCGGCAAAAACACGATCCCTTATGGGGCTATCAAAGGCAGCCTTATAGTCGACAAAAAGATGGTGTGTGTCGACTTGTTTCTCGTGGGTCTTTTCCAGGATTTGGCGTAGTGTGAAGATCTGGTCGATGGTGGACTTACCAGGTCTGAAGCCGCACTGATAAGGTCCAATCAGTGTTTTGACGAGTGGCTTCAGTCGTTCACACAATACGTCTGTAAGAACCTTATATGCGATAGGGAGAAGGCTTATACCCCTATAGTTGGCGCATATAGTAGGGTCTCCCTTTTTCAGGACAGGACAGAGGACACTGAGGTTCCAATCGTTGGGCATACTTTCCTCTAGCCATATTTTGTAAATAAGCTGGTGTATGCGCCCTACCAACTCATTACATCCGGTCTTAAACAATTCAGCGGGGAGGCCATCAGGACCTGCCGCTTTATTGTTTTTAAGTCGCGTAATCGCGACTTTGACCTCTTCATAGCTAGGCGGCGGAATCTCCACGCCGTCATCATCGATCGGGTTCGGAACATCATCTCTAAAGGCGGTATTGGTGTCGTCATCGCCTTGTAGCAGAGTAGAGAAGTGTTTCCTCCATAACCTCAGTACTCCCTGCGGATCTGTTACTAAGTTTCCATTTTCGTCCTTGCAGGAAGACGCTCCGGGTTTATAACCCTCGGTTAGACGCTTAACCTTTTGATAGAATTTTCGAGCGTCATTCCTACATCTATACATCTCAATTTCCTCACGCTCACGCCTTTCCTGCTCCCTCTTCTTGCGTCTGAAAAGGCGTCTCTCATCCCTTCTCTTCTCTCTATAGTTCTCGACAATGGCTCGCGTAGCGGCAGACTGCAACGTTTTCTTGTATGCGGCGTTTTTCGCTGCAGTTGCCTCGCGACACTCCTCATCGTACCATTGATTTCGTTGGGGTGGGCGTTCGAAACCAAGGACTGTTTCCGCAGTAGTGCGCAGGGAGTGGGAGATGTTGGACCACAGTCCGCCAATGTCGTTGAGATTAGATGGGGAACGACGGAGCTTATCCGAGAGTTGAGCGGAGAACGCCTCAGATGTCCTTTGTGATCGCAGCTTCTTAACGTCCAGCTTTCGCAATGCACTAGAGTGCGCAGACTTCGAAGCGCTAATGCGCAATCGAAACTTGGCTGCGACAAGGTAGTGGTCCGAGTCGATGTTTGGACCTCTGAATGTGCGCACATCTAGTACACTGGATACGTGCCTTCCGTCTATCACAATATGATCGATCTGGTTGGATGTTGATCGATCAGGGGACATCCATGTGGCCTTGTGAATGTCGAGATGTTGAAACTTAGTGCTACATACTACCATGTTACGCGCCGCGGCGAAATCGATCAGCCTCATACCATTGGAGGTAGTGTTCGAGTGGAGGCTGAACTGTCCGACAGTAGGGCCAAAGATACCTTCCCGCCCGACCTTCGCATTGAAATCTCCGAGGACGATTTTGGCGTCATGGGTCGGGCACTTATCATATACGTCCTCGAGTTTAGCGTAGAAGGCATCCTTAACCACATCGTCCTTTTCTTCCGTCGGGGCGTGAGCACAAATTAGGCTGATGTTGTAGTATTTTGCCCTGATGCGGATTGTGGCTATTCTTTCGTTCACAGGCGTGAACCCAGAGACAAGGTGTCGAAGTCTCTTATTAACCACAAAACCGCATCCGAATTCGTGCTTATCAACATGGCAGCTGTAATACACATCGAAAGATGCCAGCCTTTTGCATCCTTGCCCTATCCATCGCATTTCCTGTATGGCAGTGATGTCCGTCTTACATTTCTTGAGGGCATCCGCCAGCTGGGCGGAAGCGCCTACCCTATAAAGGGTGCGGACGTTCCATGTGGCTATTCTTAAATCGTTGTCCTTTGAACATTTGCCGTGGTCGTCAACTTTAGAGGGGATCTTTTTTAGGTTTGTTGTTCCGGTTTTCATTGGATCAGATTTTTACGTGGTGGGTTCCAAGCCCTACGCACAACCCAAATTTAACGTCCAGGGGATTGGACATTCGCTGCACGCATTAGTTAACATCTAGCGGGTGCTAGAATGCCATCCAGGAGGGGCCGCGAGGAGGCTGCGTGTCAACTTGAATGCAGCAAGACAAGGATCGTCCTGGTGGTCGCCAAGTTGACCACAATCAGAAACTTTACCTTGTTTGCATGCATTCCATCCCTCCACACATATAAAATTGTTTGAATTTAGATTTGAAATAATAAAAGTTATTATAACACGACCAAAGTTCGATAATATTTATTTAGAATACACCTGACATATATAAAGTATGTACATATATGTATGTTCATACATAACAATATACAATAAATTCTTATTCAGTAAAAATATATATTTGTTAGTACTATTTGAAAAATACTTGTAAAGCACTTTATATATGAGTTATTTTATTCTAAACAGAAATATGTATACCAATTCCATTGTTTTATCACCAAACAAATGTGCTCATACATCTATACACAATTCACCATTACAACCCTTCAGTTAGAATTACGACCTAGCTCCTCACACCACTTATTTTTTGTGTGTTAATTTTATACATGAATGGCGGGACATACAACTTAAAGTCGACTCCAAACGACAGGTTTTTGAAAAACTTTTTCATGGCAAATTTATTTCCTCTCAGAGTTTTTTCCACAAATCTGCTGAGAGGAAGCCGCCGAAGATATATTTTTTGTGTGTGACCTAGAGTTTGAACAGTGGCCTGTACGTATACTAAGCCAAAACACTACCTACTAGACTAAGGCGACTGATCAATCGAATTAATTCCCAAGTGGCGTTATGTACCTTAATTTCAATGGCTATACAAGATGTGGGTTTTGTACAGATTTTAAAGGATAAAGGATAAATATATCTTGTAAGTGGGTACCCTGGTAGTCTAGTGGGTAGTGTGCTAGACTATTAGCGTGAGGGTCGTGTCTTCGATTCCCACCAGAGGCTCTGGTCTGTGACACTACACCGAGCATATGGCCAAAGTTAGTCCGTTCGTATATAATTAAAATATAATTTGTAATTTTATTGTAATTAATAAATAAATATCTTGTAAATGTTGTGTTGAAGAGATATTTAACAACTGGCAAGAGTTTCTGCATTATAATGGGTTCCTTGTCATCTTGCAGTGATTGATAGTGAGAAGACGAATATTCTGCCTAATATAGCCAAGAGTATTGTATACCATAACCTTGAATAATACAATGTCTAGCAGTGCATTAAAGATCAAGCTGAGACAGTGACGTCACATCAACAATTGTGGAATAATGACGCAGTAGGATAAATTACAAACATAGTTTTGGGCGATCCCAATGAGGAGAAAACCATGAATATTTAAATCTAAATAAGGGCGGGTCTTTCTGTCTTACGTGTGCACCTGAACCGTACTAGCGTGGTCGAAAATGATGAATGCAGGTCGTAACGATGGAGCAGTCATTGTTTTATAGCTTTCGTAATATCGAGATTCCAGTATTTCGTACCAGATGCAACTCATCATAGAGAAATGATCTGGAAGAAATTAAGATAGTTTGTACAAGTTACAGACTTCCTATAGAAAACAAGGTGGTATACCTAATAGTAAGCGTACAAGAAGCCTACATGATGGCTTAGGTGTATTTCATTTGACATGAGACCCTTGATTGGTATCGTCTCCTTCAACCTATGTACCTACTACCTCATAAAACTATGAACTCGTTACAGCAATAGCTTTCGGCTAAACTGCAAGAAAACGTAAAAAACTTCACATTGGCTGACTAAACGAAAAGTGAAAGTGTGAAGCTTTGTCAATCTTTTATTCAATTCCCAATACTTACGTTAATCTGTGTGATACTTCTTATATCAATTTTAACAGTTACATAGAAAAAGAAAATTTTCTATCTTTCTCCTGTTCGAACCGCTAAAACATCTTTTGTTGCTTAGAAGTATTGGATCGCTCTCAGAATGTCTCAATTTCCTTAGCGAAGCATGATTTCTGATTCGTTATTACGCGTTTGATCTTTAGTGCAACGTTTATGTCGAATAGTACGTTTATTTTGTTTTGTAGAAAACAAAATCGATCATTTACGCTGTCAATGTTATAAAACACAGATCAGCAATGAGTATTCAAAAAGATGAGTAGAATCGAATCATACCCACAATTGCTGATACTTATACGCATTCATACTTATTTTGATATCATGGAACCTCTACTCATATTCAAAGTTTAAAGTACTCATCATATTCATACTTAACAACTCGTATGAAGTTGTTGATTTCGACTCTCCATAACTCAACATATACAAGAATCAGGAAATATGTATGATTCGTGTTCGAACACTAAAATACTCACTAAAAGGTTGTGTGTTTCCTCTGCTTGCTGCTCTATTTTTTTTTTGCTTATGTATCATTTTTCCTTTTTTGTAAATGCAACAACAACTAAGACTGTAAATTTTTTCTAGTCACTCTTATCATTTATAAGTATTATAAGTATTTTTCTAAAGTTATGAATCTAAATGAGTAGGCTTATGAATCAAACATATTTCGAATGGTGTGAGTTTGATGTCAACGTTGTACTCATACTCATTACAACCTGTACTTATAACTTAACGTTGTAGTGGGTATGAATGAATCACATAACATACATAACTGGTCATTACAACCCTTCAGTCAGGATTACGACCTAGCTTCTCACACCACTTATGTTGTGTGTGTTGGTTTTATCCATAAGTGGTGTGATCTACATTTTAAATACTGTAATAATAATAAAATAATAATAATAACGTATGAAAATACATACAAATCTAGAGTTTTTCAACCTTAATTATATGGCTGCATAAGAATATCTTTCTGCGAATATGACATGTCATGTATGATTCCAATTACTGTACTTTAATATGAAACCAGTATTTAACTCTTTCTTTTTATTTAATAATGGCAACATCAATATCGAATATGTCATGAATTTTAAATGAAAATAAATGATGACAACATATTAATATCAACATACATACATATGTATCTACATGCATATAAACTTGTATGGTAAGTATAGTGTAATAAAAATGCATTTGTATTGATTTACATAAAATTATATTGAATAATGCATTAATAAAATAAATAATAAATTAATGCATATGCTGATATAAAATAAAACAATTTAAAACAATGTATACCAGACTTTAATGGCACTGAATACTTATGATTTATTTTTAAAATTGAAATTCTTAAATGCCTATTAAATGGAAACACATTAATCATAAGTAATATAAGATGAAATATATTTTTCAACACATTATTTCTAAAATACATACATACACACAGAAAGTTCCTATAAATAGTTAGTAATCAAAAAATAAATAAAAAACACTAGGATTTATGATAACAGACTTAAATTATTATTTGTTAAGGATAAAAGACATGTTTCTGCAAGCACTGGTTTAAAAATTGATTGTATTCAAGTGTATAGGGCGGGCTATCTATCGATTTAAATTTAAACCATCGGTTCTGGAAATATTTGCGTCATTCGATGCTGTCAAAAACTTCAATATATTATCTCCACTGTACGTAATGAATTGCTTAAGCAACGTAGGGATTTATTGGGGAAAAGAGAAACTGCACGAAAGAAGCTCATTTTCATCTTTGTAGATACGTTAAAAACCGAAATACCATTTACGGGTGACTGTTTGATACGGCTTGTAGAGCAGAAGCATTTTTAGCCCATATTTCTTTAAAAAGAGGACGGCGCAACCTTTACGATCAATGGAGACACCTATCGCAGCATGATAACCGATTTTTTGTACCCGCTCTTCATGGTATTGATATGAACGATGTTTGGTTTCAACAGGATGGTGCATCTTCTCTTCCGCACTTCTCATGCCACAATCGATTTATTGTTTCAAAAGTTTGATGGCCGCTTAATTAGACGAAATTGCATTGTTAATTGCTCGCCAAGAAACTGCGATTTGGCGACGTTGAACTATTTTCTGTAAGGCACGGTTAAAGAAAAGTGTTATGCTGACAAACCAGAGATGATTGACCATCTGAAGGCTAACATTCGTGATGCCATTACCGAGATACGACCCATAAGCTCGAAAAAGTTCACGAAAATTGGTCCGATCAAATGAGGTGCTGTAAGGGTAGCCGCTGCAGCCATATTAATGAAATAATATTCCACTTCTAACCGGAATAATTGTTCTTCACAACAAATAAATAAATTTGGAACAGTTTCAAATCGTTTTTGTTTTATTGCATTTTTAAATTTAAACTTTTCAATGTTAACTTCGCATGGTAAATGTTATTATTGTGGTTGCGTATGAGTAATTTTAATTACAAGCAATTATGTACACTCAACACTCATACTCACTGTGGGCTGTCTTTAACGCGTAAGTATTTGTATACGTTGCGAATATTTAAAATTAAAGATTTTAATTTTATTCATTGAAATGATATTATATTTATTATAGGAACAATTGTACATCACAACAAAAGAATAAATTTGGCAAAATTACAAAACATTTTTGTTTAATTGCATTTTTAAAATCTCATCCTATAAGTATTTATTCGTTTAATGGTTATTGAAGTAAATTTATATGCAATGATATCAATAAATTCATAAAAACGAATAAATATTGTAGAAATACCAGTAATGAGCCGTAAAAAAATCTGTCTGATACTTGTTTATAAATCTTTTTTTCATCAACGATTATGTTCAAAAGTAACATTGAAGCTGCCAAGTATTTATTGCATATGTGGGAGCCAACTAAGTAATGTTATTTACATCTGCGCTTAGCAAACGACAACAATTGCAACCTGATGTGTTATTTATAAATTCTTACATACATACATATGTAAATATTTAAACAAAATTATTTAATCAACAATACATAGAATATGTTCCATCATTACATTTAATGAAGTGTAAAAAGAAGATACAAAAAAACGAATCTTTTAAAATTCTAACAGATTATAATGCTACATACCATAAGCACTCTTTAGTTTTATCTAAAAAGACGGGGAAATTAATGTTTAAAAATGTAGTATAATGTATCAAATATAATGACGTGACAGGGAAATGAAAAGACTTAAAATGGTATGCAAATAGAAAAAAATTCAAAGTATTCAAGAATTTATTACTTTCATTGAAAAAATTTAATTGAATTTTATTGCTTTCTTGAACAGTTCAATTCATCTTACATTGCGTAAATTAAGCCATTTTTTGTACAAGAACAGCATGATGGAAAAGATGGATCTCTTTAAGTGGCCTGTTTAAGACCTCTAATCAATCAAGGAATTATTTGTTTAAAACACGTATTAAATTTTAATTTCAATTTCGATACTCTACAATACAACGCAGTAGTAAAAATATACAAAATTTTAATCTTGTTGGTGTAAAAGTCAAACCTTAGGCCTATCTCTTCATTTTTACATAAACTTTTTACTTTCCTTTCATTTCCATATAAAAATATAAAATGAAACACACACAAAATATTACTTCGAAAAATTCATCGTAAAGAAAACAGCATGTGGCTTGGTCATCACTATATTGCCTGCAAAAATTTTCCATTATTTTCCTTTCCATATTCTTTTTTCAAGATTTTTATTTTATGAAAATGAAAAAAGTTTTCAAATTAAATTTATTTTCCTCGGCCCATTTCTTCGCCTCTTTTTGCACTTCATGGCAGACACAATTTGCATCTAATTTCACAAGTTTTTTTGTTTTAAACAATCAGTTCTAATTTTTGTTTAATAAACTTTATTTTTTTTTCTTCCAGAACACAAAATTTAAAAATATTTTTTCTGCAAGTGCTAAAGGTAATTTTTATAAATTTTCACTGCAAATCGAATTTTGTAAACAAACCATTTCATTACATAAAGTCCCATGCTTCGAATTCCAGCTCAGACGCCGCAAACAAAACGAAAAATTAAAAACCACTTGTCTGGCAAAAACTCTGAGTGAAAAAAGCATCAAGACATGTCTAAAAAAATTTATCTTTCGGAGGAGATTTTGAACTGTTGATTCCACCACTCAGGACAAAAAAGCAGCACACCCAACATGAATGGTGTATGAAGCTATATCATACTCCTAACTATAGTGTTATAATGAACAATTAGGTAAGCATTTCTAAATTATATGCAAAAGGCTTGCAGGAAAACCTCCAGGGTACAACTTAAAATTTATACCTTGGATGTGTACCAAGATGGTCAGGCCAATTGTAACCCATTGGACCATTATTAAAGCAGCAGGAAAGATTTCTGTGAGATAGATATTCTTACTTGTATAGCTGTTTCTGAGGCTCCAATTTGCCGGAGCTCGAAGTGGGGCGCTCGTTGCAAGTGCGCACAAGAGCTTTGGAGACTATGGTTAGGATAAATTGATACAAATTTGATACGAGATTCATTAGCAAACATCGTGACAGTTTCCTCTTTAGCTGTCTCTGGGACAGAACCAGTAAATTTAAGGATTTTTGCACGTTTCGCCATGTGACTGAGTGAATAAGACTGCATTTGGCGGTTTGGAGGTTGTATAGATTAGAGGCACAATGACCTGGCAAATCGAGTCCAGTAAACTTAAGGATTTTTGCACATGCTCCTCAACCAGATAGGGTTGGCAATAAGGCTGAAATTAGCAGTTTCGAGGCTACATACTCTTTTAAAAATGAGAATGTACCGTAGTATACGGATATGTAGATGATAGAAAATTCAATCTCAAGTCAAGTCTTCCAAGCGGATTGAAAGATGATCCCCATTTAGCTTAGACAGAAATTTTATACCAATATTATCCGGCAATCAGGTTGCCATCTGAATCGAGCAATGAAGTAATCAACAATTCTTTCGGGACGCCAATATACCCTGGATAAATGAGGCATCTTGCTCAAGTGCCAGACTCACTTGGCTTATGATGTGGATAGGGCATGTACTCGATCGTAAGGTCATCTCGTTCACAATGGCCATGCTCACAGGTCATTGCGTTATGGGAAGATATTCGGAAAGTCTGCAGCTCTTTTCGAAGAAGACGGATACTGTTATTCAGTTTATAAGACTTTTAGGCTGGTTTCCAACTTAGGGAAGTCGTCCTTTTAATGTTCAGCTTTCGTGCTGACAATTTTCTTCTATGAGTTCGGAGGAATTTGGACTGTAAGGGGACTGCGCTTATCAGTGGCATCACAGCAGGCAGCTATGCGTGCTAGTGTGAGCTTTTGATATCAAAGCTGCCATTCCAATCTACCAACCCACATACCTACTTGTCAATTCGGTTTTCAACTAGAATTGTATGTATATTCCTTCGTGGATGGTTTTTTAATTCAAAATTCGGATGGGTTGATAACATACTCCTATGTAAACTGATGCTAGATAAGTAAGTAAGATAAAAAAAGTTAATCCATCAATCTATCGATTTGATCACTGATGCTCGCAAGCTCTACCTACTTCAGATCATAGTTACCAACTTCTCAAGCTACGTATGCATATCTATCCAGAGTAAGTAGACCTTAGATCGCTATTTTGAACATTTTGGAGTAAAGAACTTGCCTTTCAGCTTGGAATGTATGCCTTGTACAATTGGTAGTACTTGAAAAATTACTATTTCGTCAATTAATCCACAGACCTATTAAAATATAATTGAATTTCAAAATCCTCAGCATTATGCATTCCATTACCACATGTTTAATGAATGAAAACATGTTTGCATTTTATCCGGTAATTTAATCTGACGGTAGACAACATTTAAGATTTTAAATTTTATAAAATTTAATTAAAAATCATGGCAAATTTAATGTATTCTTTGAGAAATTGTTTGCGTACGAGTGCGTTATAATTATTAAAATGTAATGTGTGCAATTAAAATTACTTTGTAATGTCTGTTCTTACCTTTGCTGTCAGATGCACGCACACACACACGACTTGGAAATTATTCTATTAAAGCAAGTAATGCATGCAGGCATGCCTGCTTCTCCGGTTACTGCAACATACTTGTATAAGGTTAAAGGTTTATTGCATCATAAACAACAATTCCTTCTTCCTTTTCTGTATTTTAGTTGTTTTATTCCTCATGTAGTATTTGTGTTAATGCACGTAATGAAATTGTTTAAATTATTCTCTACACAACGTCGGTCCTTGCAGCTGTGTGGGTATTACTGTATGGGAAACCATTAAGTTTTAGGAGAAAGAGTTTACGCAGCACACCAGACTAATGAAAAATACAAATTGTGCTCATATACATATAACTGGCATATGATGTTTGCATGGAAGAATGCGTTCTTCTCAGTAGAAAAAGTATCAAATGCGTCTCATTAAGTTGAGATGTTAAAAAGCATGTTTTAATTAAATTAAAAAAATAAATAAAAGGCGTAGAAAATCGTTGATTTTGTCATGTCTTTTCTTTTTCTTTAAATCTAAAATATTTCAAAAGCGTTTAACGGTTGCAACAACTCAAAAATGTGAATGTTTGGAGATAAAATGAGCTTGCTTTTGAAGGAGATTTTCACCTTTCTTAGTTGTTCATTACTTAGTCGTCTATTACGGCCCTTTTTTCAAGATTACAACCAAGCTTCTCACACTACTAATGTTGGAGGTGGAACCTACAGTTTAATGGCGACTCCGAACGACAGATTTGAGAACCTATTGCATTTTATTTTACCTTCAGAGTTATTTTGATAGAATACTGCTGGGTTAGGTTAGGTTACAGTGGTAGCTTTGATACCAAAAGTTCACTTAAGTAAGCATAGCGGCCCGTTGTGACACCATAGGTGAACGCAGTACATGTACTGACCAAGTTCCTCCAAACCAGGGAAGAAGAGGAAGTTGGGCAGCGCAAGGGCTGCACAGGCTGCTGGGAGAAAGCCATCAAAAAATACTTTTTTATCTTCCTTTTCGATTCAGATGGCTAAGCCAGAGGCTGTACCAACGCCTCATGTCACAAAACAATGAAAATACAAACCAAAACCCAAGCAAATACAAAGTAAAAGCAAATAGAAAACAAAACGAAGACAAAAGCAAATACAAAGCAAAACAAAACGAAACGAAGGCAAAATCAAAACGAAGCACAACAAAAAAAAAGGAAATGCAAAACAGAATCAAGGAACAAATCAAAATAAAAACAAATACAAAGCAAAACAAAAAAATAAAACACAAGACAAAACAAAAACACACGAAAACAAAACGAAGCTCCTAACGTCACGTTTCTTTGAGAAACTTTTCATGGCAATTTTATTTACTAGCAGAATTATTGCCAGAAATCTGCTGGGAGGAAGACACCGAAGAAATTTACATTTTAATTTCGTTTAGTTGAACATATCTGACCTGGGATTTGAACCAAGGCCTCAAGTCTAACAAGCTAACACACTACCTACTAAACTACGACGACTTTTCACCTTCATTAGCCATAAATTCTCAACTGAGCTTTATTCTACGCGCTATTAAAAATGTACTTTATTTTGTGATAGTGAAAGGATTATGTTTAGTTTTTAATATGGCCATCAATAAGGACATTTCCTCCTTGTGCAAGTAAAGCATACTTTCACAAATTATTTCTGAACGAATTTACTTATCGCCTACTGTACAAGAATGTTGGCAATATGCGAATGTGTATCATATATTTTTATTTTTATTTTTAAGATACTTTTGTATTTTACAAAACAAATTTTGTTACGTTTTATGTCCATATTATTTGCACATGTTTCACTACCAGACATTTCTAATTATTCAATTAAAATTTTGATTTTTTTAATTCATTTATCTACTTTTCTCAGAGAGACTTTATTTATTAAATCACAAAATTTTCATAAATAATACACAAAAGCAAATAAACAAACTTTTAAACAAAAAAGAACATTATAACTCAGACAGGCGTGTGGTGGTTCGTACAAAAATGTAACATTTTGAATTAGCAACAATTTTCAATTCAATTGTTAAAACATGTTTTTACAGGCAATTGTTAATATCATTAAATCAACTAGAACATTGTAAATTGTTCTTAAAATTTAAACCATTAAATTTCTTGAAAATTCTTGTAAGTGCACGCTTTGTTGCGGAACTCCTCATATATGTTTTTTAACAAATCTTTTTTTTGATATTTAATTGGGCAATAATTTCAAACTTTTTTAATGAACGCAAAGCATGCGAACTTTAGCTAGAAATTTATTTACCTTCCATTAAAAATGTTTTAATTTATAAGACACATACACAACACTGCCAGTGTAGATATATTCTCATCGGACTTTTATTTAATTACCGGCACAAATAGCAAAATAAGTTACTACGGGAATTTAGTTAGAATTGTTAGTTTGTTTTAGAACTTGGTATTGTATGCAAGTTATCGATTAAATTAATGGTTCCAGGGGCCATTAAATTAATGGTTCTGATGTTAAACTTTTTAGAGGCTGCTTGACAACAACGGTGAATTGCAGGCGGATAATGGTTGTTGGGTTGCAGAATTTTCCCGAAATTTTACAGAAATTTCTTATCTTTCAAACGTAACTCTTACATTACTTTCGGTACTTAGGCATATCATTGGAAATTGTATTGCAGATAAACTAGCTATTGCCGATACGGTGTTGGAGATTTCCGACATGTTAAAGAGCATAGGTATACCGATACACAAACATACATAATTGGTCATTACAACTCTTCAGTCAGGATTACGATCTAGCTTCTCACATCACTTGTATTTGTGTACATGCGTGACGGGACCGACAGTTTAAAGTCGACGGCGAACGACAGATTTTTGGGCAACTTTTCTCTCAGAGTTTTTGTCACAAATCTGGTGAGAAGAAGTCGCCGTAGAAATATTCCTTCATATATCGATTTATGAGAGATGTCTGACCTAGGGTTTGAATAGTGGCCTTTCATCTAATAATCATACTACCTACTAGACTATGGTGACTTTCATTTCGTATTCCGAATGTTAATTATCCACACTTTTTACAGCGAGACTCAAGCTCGTTGCAGAAGAGACCCTAGATCTTGCCGTAGCCTAGGAAGAGATAAGTTTGGGGATAAACTCACCTGTGTACTTAAATTGAACGACCGGATCACTGTTCTTTTAATATGCAATACTTGGCATTATATAAAACGACTCCTGTAGAAGCTTCGAATCTGTCTTCACCGTACTTTACAGTGCCATGCTCTTGCCATAAATACATTAAAATTCTTGCACTCTCACTTTCTGAAATCCTTGACCAAGCCCTCTATGCTGTAAAAGAAGTCGCCGTAGTCTAGTAAATAGGCTTATTAAACGTGAGGCTGCGGCTACAGGTTAGACACTTCAAACAAAACAGAAATTTGAAAAAGGGATTTCCTCGACTACTTCCTCTCAGCAGATTTATGGCAAAAATTCGAAAAGTAAACAAAAAAAATTTCATGAATAGTTTCTAAAAAAAATCTATCAACGTCAACTTTACATTTTAGGACACCCCACTCATGCATAAAAATAACGCACACATAACATAAGTGGTGTCAGAAACTAGGACGTAATCCGGACTCTGAAGGGTTGTATGTAACAGTAATTTTAACTGAATTACTTTAACTACCATCGCTGATAAAGTAACTCGCAATAATGTGCTTTTACTTGGTCCTCTACTGTGTGTTATATTATAAATTTATGAAATCTATAATGCCCTGAGCAATTCCAACATCGAAATGTAATTATATGGCTGTCCTCTGGACTATCCCAAATACAGATAAAATAAGACTGTTTATGTGTTTGTCTCCAAGCTGGATTATTTGTTGGCTTCCATCAGCATTTCTTTTTTGGTTTTAGTTCTAGATAAACAGCAAAAACTTTTTGGAGCTACAAACAAATCGAATAACAAATACAAAAAACGTTCGTAAAACATTAAATAAAACCAGAGTAATAAAAATAAAATATAAACCGCGCCCTATTTGCTGCATGTTGAATATCCTTAAGCGTTATTAAATGACGTTAAAATAAAAAGAAAAATAGAAATAAAACAATAACAATGGCAACATGGTTGAACAACAAATATAGCAACAACAATAACAACAATAATATACACAAACAGAAATGTTTAACGAACATAGTCTGCCATAATAATTTTGGTTAAAAGTGTTCACAGACATGAATAAATATTACGGCAGAGAAATGACAAGACCATAATAGGGAGAGTGTGAGAATGACCAATTCATGCCATTACAAGTATTTATTTTAGTACAGTGTACTCATATGTTGTACCATATATTGTAACGTTACCGGAAATACTGGCAACACTGCCAGGACAAGTTATACTATACCATGGTGTTGTCTTGTCTTGCCTTTCAAATAAAAGTTTTCTCTTTTTTTTTAATTGAATTTAATTTTCTTTATTTTTTATATTCTAAACGTTTCGTTTCAAAGCAATACAGCCATGCACAACTGTGTCACAAGAAAGAAATTGAATATAAACTGAAACAGTAGAGACGAAACGTAATTTGATTTAGAAAACTAAATTGAAAAAAAAATTAAATAATAAAAGAAAACAGAGATTAGAAATGGATTTACTAAGGATTTAAAAAATTTAGTTTCCAAAAAATTTCTACATCCAGATTTTAGTTTCATTTTGATTTCGATTATTTTATATAGTGTACTACTCTTTGAGTGCGTGTATCATGATAACAAATATAGAAGCATGACACAAAAATCATCTTAAATGAAAAGGCTCGTTGTGACACCGCAGAAAAGCGCAGTCCATGTACTGACCATATTCCATCAAACTCTTCGAAGAAGTTAATTAGCGCAGGAGCTGCATGTCTAGAAAAATTTTGAAGAGCACTCCACATAAAGGCACGGTGAGGCTGAAGAAAGAATTTTAACTGTAAGGATTTTGCCAAACCACAATCCGTTGTTATAGTAAGAAATCAGTGTAACTTTATCCACAATATTTCGATGAATCAATAGAATTGATTACCCAATCGTCATTAATAAACACTTTCACCCTTGTCTGCATGCTGTCTAGAAGGCTCACAGTGCCTCGCCGGCCTACATTCCATTTACGCTCAAATATATATTGTGAAGTCACCATAGCCTAGTACGTAGCGTGTTGGCTTATTAGACGTAAGACCACGGTTCAAAACACAGGTCAGACATCGCCAACAAAACGAAATATGACGAAAACGATTTCAATGCCGATTTTCTCTCAGCAGATTTCTTGCAAAAACCTGGGAGTAAATAAAATTTCCATGAAAATTTTCTCATGAAATCTGTCGTTCAGAGACTACTTTAAACTGTAGGTCAGAACATAAATAGTTTGCGAAATTAGGTCCTAGTCCTGACATAAGGATTGTAATAACCAATTATGTTTGTGTATGTTAATTAGCAGAAATGGTGATGTCAATTGACCGCCAAGTTGCTGCGATTTGCCAACGTTGGCCTATTTTCTTTGGGGCGCCGTTAACGAAAAGTTTAATGCCGACAAACCAAAGACAATTGAGCATTTGAAGGCCTACATTCGGGATACCATTGCTGAGATACGACTCCATTCACTAGAAAAAATGCACGAAAATTGGTCCTATCGAATGAAGTACTGTGAAGCCAGCTGGGGCATCCATTTCTAACCGGAACAATTGTACTTCACAACGAAAAAAAAATTTTGCAAAATTTTAAACGGTTTTTGTTTCATTGCATTTTGAAATTTAATTTTTTAAATGGGCCACCCATTTAGTTTTAGTTTAAGTATTCAATAGTAATCCACCGGACGTATGTTACAGCCAGTATTTCCTTTACTATTGATGCTGATGATTCCTTTACTGCATGCTTCAATTGAAAACTTTTGCAGTTAAGTCCTTAAAAAGCAAAAATTATTCTCGGCATATTTTTAATAGTAGTCTAGTAGGTAGTGTGTCGGCTTATTACGTAAGGCCAGGGTTCAAATACCAGGTCAGACATCAAAACGAAAATAAAAACATTATTTCTTCGGCGACTGCCTCTCAGCAGATTTCTGACAAAAAATCTGAGAATAAATAATATTGCCATGAAAAGTTTCTCAAAAATCTGTAGTTCGGAGTCGACTTTAAACTATAGGTCCCACCACTAATGTATAAAATTAACACACACAACATAAGTGGTGTGAGAAACTAGGTCGTAATCCTGACTGAAGGGTTGTAATTTCAAATTATTTATGTATGTATGTATATTTTTAATGTACAAAAATTATCAAATTTTGCTATGTTTTAGGATAGAAAAACTAAAAAAGCAAAACGCTTGAAGCATTTAACAGCATGAATTTTATTTCATTACAACAGTATTCCGATTTACTCATCTCAATCTATGATTATTATTTTCGTGTTTTTTCTTTTTAATGTGGAATCACACTCTTATCACAATATCACAATTTAATGCAAATAATACTGGATGTAATGCACTGTCACACAATAGAGAATGTAAATTGATTCACTAAATGTACTTAATAATCTTTCTTTAAACAAATATAGAGAGGGGAAAAAAGATTTGTCTTATTTATGACCTACTCTTCATATGTTTTGAATGCTTCAAATGCCTGATTTGCATCAAAACAATCAACTGAGAGTGATAAATAATTTATGGCCAATAAATACACTTAAACAGTGACAACAACATTGTAACATTATGGCAAATCTTTTGGGCAACAATAGTGAATAATAAATCGATTTATTTAGACATCCTTTATAATCGAACACCTGCAACAATGTTGTATGCGTGACATGACAACTATTCCAAAAGGAAATTAAGCAGATTATTAACATTGACGTAAATCAATATCATCAACACACAAGACAAATAGGTACATACATAGGTATGTGGATTATTTTACATAGAAATCCATATATTACAAATATGTAAACCACGAATAGAGTTTACTGAAGAAATTGAAAGGAACAAATGGAAGAAAAAACTTTAAAATTTTTAATGAAACTTAAATAAAAGCATGTTTTACTTCGAGAAATGACTCATACAAAATTATTTTATTCATACAATGTATATTCAAGCCGTATGTTTATTTGTGGCAAGACAATAGAATAAAATTTGCTAAATTGACTTCATTAAACTTATGACAACGATGGTGTGTGTCATTATGGCTCCCCATAGTGCAGCCGTACTATTCGTGCAAATTTAATTTTGTTTTTCCTTAATTATTTCAAAATGTTATTAAATACCTTAGAAGAGATATGATTATTGCCATTATACCGCTCTTATTGCGTTCAATATATGCCAAGGACGGATTTAAACAGACATACTGAAAAATAGCAGTTGAAGGTGAAGTTATTCAGATTTACAAGAATTCAAAAAAAATACAATTCAAAGTCGACAATAACAAACTCTTTGGGAAGCTTTTCATGGCAATTGTCTTAATTACTGTCAGAGATTTTGCCAGGAATCTGCTGAGAGAAACTCGCCGAGGAAATCTCTTCTTTCATATTTCGTTTTGTTTTAGATATCTGACGTGGGGTTTGAACAGTGGTATTACGTATAATAAACTAACACACTTCCTACTAGACTGCGGCGACTTCAGAAGATTTATCAAAGAGTTTGGTTTTGTGATAAAACATTCTTATGAAATCTTACAACTTCACTTAATACTTCATTTGATTCCCAGAATAATTCAGAGAGTTTATATCACTTTAATAACCTGGCCAACCAAAAACCCGTAATTGCTAGCTCAAGTTAAGTTTATAATTTAGCTTCCAAACTGAAGTTCTCAAATTTATTTAGATGCCTTTAAAGGACAGAGAAACTAATCATCTGGTACTGGAGTACAAGATCGTCATAAATCGGTTCTGTACGGTAGTTATTTACCGATTGCTGTTTCAACGTTGCCGACACCTAGTATAGGCTCCTAAGAACCAGTAGGAAGGAAACCAGGATGAAGGATCATGAAGTGCTAAACTAAGTTCGAAGTGTAAGAAATGATACACCCAAGAGGAGCATTTAATCGTCAAATAAGGGTAGATAGGCCAACGCATCTAGTAAGGCTCTCAGTAGGGATTATACTTACAACCACAATCATGTTCATAGCGGTAGTAATAAGGACAAATCTCCTATATCATGACATAAACATTGTTTCTTAACCCTCCGAAATGCGTTATCATTTTTTGCAGAAGCTCTACTTAAAAAGAAGAATAATTGGATACTGGTAATGTAATTGATATCATCTTTGGCAGACCTTCAGCGTCCTATATTTCTCTGCCAAGGGTTAAAATAGAACGCCAGACCATTTTATAAAGCTAACCTATAAATAGAGGGTACATTGGCTTAAAGGACACTGGAATTATCCATCAATCCATAGCTTAACTCTTTATCCATTACTCCATTCCAGAACCTGCGAACGACTTCAGCCATAGATTTATAATCTTCCGCATGAATCCTTATTTCTATGCCTCAATTGTGTTTTAAATTAAAATTGATGGAGTTAAGAAGGACCATTATATCTGGATCGAGGTGTGAGAAATAATTAACAAATGAGGCAGCAGAAGAGTGATAAAACATACCATTGGGCTGTGAATAGTAGTCTGCCCGCCTAGAGGTGTTCCCATATATACTACTGCATCCCTGTGCAATCATGTCCAGAAGAGCAGGTAAATGTGGATTCCATTAGGCTTTGCTAAATGGTCAAAAGGACCACAATGCTGAATTATTGATAAGGTAAAGTAAACGTTACAAAAAATGTTAAACCTTT
Organism: Sarcophaga carnaria; assembly: GCA_958299815.1. NCBI lineage: Eukaryota > Metazoa > Arthropoda > Insecta > Diptera > Sarcophagidae > Sarcophaga > Sarcophaga carnaria. The sequence goes on from OY283151.1 coordinate 32,894,768, forward strand.
TACTAAAAACTATCCATCGGTTGACTTTATATGCAAGAAAAAGTATTAAAACAAAAGGAATTTCATTTAAACGTTCTTAATCTGAAAGAATAAACTAGGTGTTACTAATTAATACTTGGTTTATTAGCTTTAGAGTTCAAAATAATCATAGTCCTTTGAATAGTTTATATCTTATCTGTAGTTTTTGAGGAACCCATTGTTTATTACTTAAAAGCCTTTAAAAACACATAAATTTACTAAAAGGCTGTCATGCTGCGTTTGCTAAATTAAATCAGTTCCTCATTCGAATCAAAACTTATTTGACCAAAGAAGTATTCTTTGAATTACACGTAAACACTTTAACAAATTTATCATGCCAGATGTCTTAAAGTTACTTGCCAATCCATTTATCAAACGTAACTCTAAACGTTAAATATTGTCGTTTAACGTATGAAATATTTCTTGAATTTTTTCCTTCGTTTGTAAACGATAGTGAAAGTTAAGGCTGTAATTAAAATTAATTATTGTCCTGGCCATTGTATTCGTGTCTATATTATGAGCACCATTTGTCTCTATTATCAGGGGCTATTATCACCTGTGCTATGGTGTCATTAAGAGATTATTTTAAGCTGTCATGCCATGTAATACATGCAGGAGTAATTTTTACAGGCAAATTCATTAAAACATAACAAGACTATGGTGGCTATATAGCGAAAAAAGCGTTTAGTCTACAATGTTTTTATAATCGCTATTGTTCGTAATCGCCTTCAACAAAATTTTCGAAACAGATGGCACTAAAAATTTTGCCTGTAATTAAGTGTAAAAGCATTAATCTTGAAATTAATTTCAGCAGATTAAAATGTTGGAATAAATTATCTCAACTAAATACAAGTGCATGTGACATTTATGGTGCCTAAGCAACAATAAACGAAAAAAAAATCAATTTAATTAAATCTCGGTAAATTAAAATAAAAGTAAAAATATGCGGGATTTTAGTTTTTTTTTCTTGCTATAATTAAATGTATTGTATTTAAACATGTTTAGCTAAAGCCGCAACAAGTTGAGATTATAATGAAATTAAAAAATAAAAAAATTATTTACTTTACAAAGTTAACTTTTTTACGAATGACTAATTTTTGAAAAACTTTACACGGCAATTTCATTTACTATCAGAGTCTTACCTAGGAATCTGCTGAGAGAACGGCGACGAAAAAATATTTTTTCATACTTCGTTTTTTTACAGTCGTTTGGAACATATTCCTGCTTCTAGGATATCTTGTTTGTATATCTTATGCTTTGAAGTCGCCGTAGTCTAATAGGTAGTGTATTGGCTTATTAGACGGCCCTTATTAGAAGATCATATTCGTATCCCAGGTCAGGCATCAAAATGAAATATGGAAAAAAAAAATATTTCTTCGGCGATTTCCTGTCAGCAGATTTCTGGCAAAAACTTTGAGAGTAAATAAACCTGCCATGAAAAAGTCTCTGAAAAAAATCTGTCGTTCGGAGTTGACGTTAAACTGTAGGTACCGCCACTCACGTATAAAATTAACACACACAACATGAGTGGTGTGAGAAGCTAGGTCGTAATCCTGACTGAAGGGTTGTAATGGCCAATTATGTATGTATGTATGTATATCTTATGCTGCAGCTGGATTGTTGATATCACTTGCCGCTGTGGGAAGTCTCTTCAGTTTCTGTATTTCAACTTCCGTTGGAGATAGTTTTTTTAAATCCTCTGTACTGTTGCGAGGCATTCTTTCATCTTACTTTTTCGAGAACTGTCCTCTTTTTATGTCAACATTAGCATGTCCTAAGTATATATCTTGTAGAACGGGTCATCTCGACAACCGGGTACTGCCCTTGTTTCAATGACAATTACACGGCCTCTTGGGTAGGAGACCAATTGCATTTTTCCACTGGCCATGCTAAATTTTAACATTCACCCTTTACAGTTATTATCTGCTTTTATTGTAGCCTCTTATTAAGTTTTTATTTTATTTATTTATTTACTGCACTGCACTCTGTTGGAATGCCGGAAAGTTAGTTGAAGACGAAAAGAAAGAGAAATATTGCAGACCTCTGTTGGTCCCCAAGTCATGTAGAATTCTTGGCAATGTACAAGCAGATGAGCTTGTTAGGAGAGTTGCTTCCTCACTGTTGATGAGACCATAACCCTTCTGTGGAGTGAGAAAGGTGGTCTGGAAAGGTCCGCTTAACGAAGGCGGAAAAAAGCAAGGAGTCAACACAAATCAAGTATGTTTTGAGGCAATCAGAATTACAATACGAGGAATTCTATTTTATGCGTAAGACTATCCATCGCTAAGGAAGTTTGAAAATGGTCTTTTCACTGGACACTGCACAGGGTATACTTAAAATGGTGGTCCTCTCGAACTCAACATGTGGTTTCTGTAATGATGAGAATGAATCATTGGAACACATACTTGGGGCTTATAAGGTTTTAATACACCCCAGAGGGAAACAGCTGAATGCATATCAGATGCTAGGCAGTATATTGTCATTGGTCACACCGAGTATTATCCCAGAATTTGTTAGGGCAATAGGCTTTTAGGAGATATTACAAGAGTATGCTATAAAGTTTGAAAAAAATTCAACAGACCGTATGGTCAAAGAAATACGGGACTTCTTTGTGACACTTATATACCACTAGTATAGTCAACAGCAGTTATTGGCAGGAGAGCACAATTTTGAGATTGACTTTAAGGTTACAAAAAATTAATAAAGAGTAGAAAACTTTTACATACACATACATACATATATAATTGGTCATTACAACCCTTCAGCCAGCATTACGACCCAGCTTATCACGTCACGAAAGCATGCAATGGTATTCAGGATACAATGATTTTATTCTGTAAAATGTACATATTCATTTTTTATGTTAATTTAAACTATGTTTAGTCACTTTTATTACACACATTAATACAAATGCAATAATACTTGTAAAATCTTAATGATTTTCTACTGAGTTCCTTAGATTTCAAACTTTTCTATTGATATTCCTTAGTACCCAAAAGACATTCCAAGAGTAACGAAAAATACATTTTATGTACGGCTGGTGTCTTCTCTTCAAATAAATGCTTTAATTTTGAAATACAGTCTTGATGTGTTTGCCAACTGCAAAGACGAAGAGAACGAAGAACAACTAAAATGGAAAACTTTGAACGCAAATAGAGAGTTATGACACAGTAAATTATGCAAAATATTAAGATTTATATAGACTTCTCCTACTTTCTTCAAAAAGCACTCATAAACTGTTTCTGACTATTTGCCAAACAAAAGAAAGTCAACATTCTCATGTACATCCTTCGTACTACGCATTGATGGCATACACAGAATGCATAAGTTTTCGAAAGGAACAGAAAATTTTATATTGTCTCAGCACTGGGTGTCCAAATATTTATACTGTTGCAGTTTTCAGCAACACCGCTTTTAGAAAGTAGACTGACACTAAAGACGAATATATGAGGTCTTTCATCAAGCACTTTCTATCTTTAAATGAAAAAAAGTGTATTGGACATGATTGAAATTTTTAATTCGTTTGTACGATCTATTGATGTCGCTGTAGTTTATTAGGTAGTGTGTTGGCTTATTAGCCATTATATTAATGGTTCAAGCCTCAGGTCAGATATATTTCGTAGGCGACTTCCTCTCTTTCTGCCAAAAACTCTGAGAGTAAAGAAAATTTTCATGAAAAGTTGCTCAAAAATCTGTTGTTCGCGGTCGACTTGAAACTGTTAGTCCCGCCACTCATGTATAAAATTAGCACACACAAGTAATAGGTTGTAATCCTGACTGAAGGGTTGTAACTAAGCAATTATGTACGTATGTATTGATGCCATTATAACATAACATCGTTTATATGTCCGCCATGGCTTCTCTGGATGAAATGCATTAGAAATGTTACATTTTCCATGACTCTGACGCATAAATCGAGCAGAGTATGATCGATGGCATGGGCTATGTTGGCTTTGGGCGATTGCTGTGAAGTCTGACTTATTCATATACACATACGACTAAAGAAAACCACACAAGAAGAAGTCAACTGAGTCGACACGTACGATCTTGCTCGTGCAGAATATCCAATGTGGTTTGAGCTGTGTGGCACCTTGCGCAATCCTGTTAAAACCATATCGTCCCTATAATTCGTGCCAAAAGCTGTTGGTAATTATAGATCTATAGTGCTCACCGTTGTAAGTGATTTCCTAGCCAACATCGTTCTTATCGGTGACGCCGCCAGACCAAAACCCAAGCCAAACAGTGAAGAAGATTTTGTCTGAAGAGAAAATAATACAGTTGAGAGGAATACATCCCTACTGTCTTTATGATGATAAATGATGCAGAAATTTATTGAAATTTAAAATTTCTTAAACGAAATATTTTTAAACATTTCCATCTGGTGGAATTTAATATTCAAAAGACACAATCAAAAGCAGAAATATTATAGCGATTCTGCAATAAATAACTTTCAATTATTCACAAGCCAAAAGTGAATTTCACGAAAATTTTTTACTCGTTTTCATTTTAACCTTTTTTCTTAACGATTTTTTCAACAATCTTTGGATTTCTTTTCTTTTTTTCATTCTTTTTATTTTTCATTTTTGCTGGCATATAAATAAATAATTTCACTTTGTCTTTCATATGCTTGAAAGAGGGTGGGCATAGTCACCATCGAAGAAGAATGGCTTAAAGAACAGAAATTTTTTGGTAATTTCATAAGAAGCTGAAAAGGATAACAAAAAAGAGAGATGATGGTCCACATAAATCCCCATTTATACTGTCTTTGATGTCAGGCAAAGACAACCAGAATGCAAAAACTAGAAAGCGGGAATGACTATTAGGATGTCCCTTACAAAAAACCAAAAAGTATTCATGAACAGTCTTCCATTACAATCGTTGTTAATGACATGAAATATGAGCATCCAACCTGATCAATATTTATGGGAAATACGAACTCGATGGACAATTATTTTCTTCTGAATTACTAAGAATATTTAAATTTTTTTATAATGATAACAAAATTTAAGGTATTGCCCTAATCATACTTTAAAGCGGATATTATTTTATCAAGTTATTGAAGAGAACAAAAACGAACAACAGTCGCATTGAAAACGACGGAAACAAGTATGAGACATTCAAATCAGACTTTGCGACATGCTACGTATAAAATCCAACATTACTACAGTTCGTCTAAAGGTCAAATTGAAATTCATTACTATTGTTTGCAAAACTTCAATATGTTATGAAGATATGGGTTATTAACAATCACAACCTTACCACTTGACTTCAATTAATGGCCTCACTGTGATATCCATAATAGGGCGCAGAAAAGTTTAACAAAATTTCTGAAAAAACAATATTTGCGGGAAGTTTTTTAAGTCAATTTCTTGTGGTTAAAACTGCATGTGCTAGCCATTGCTGGCTTGTGGAAAATGGTGAGCATGCTCAATCAAAAACAAAATGTACATACATAATTGGTCATTACAACCCTTCAGTCAGAATTACGGCCTAGTTTCTCACACCACTTATGTTGTGTGTGTTAATTTTATACATGGGTGGCGTGACCTACAGTTTAAAGTCGACCTACTAGACCACGGCGACAAACAAAATGTGGTTTACGTATTTCAAAAATGGTGTTTTTGACATCAAAGGAACTCGTATCAGATGATGAAGAGCTAGCACAAACACTAAACGTGGCTCAAGCAGTCTTTTAAAAGCATTTACGAGCAGCAGCATTCATTCAAAAATAAAGCAAATTGGTTGCTACATGATCTGAATCCAAGAAGATGTCTTTGACTGTTGGAAACCCTGTTTGATAGTCTCAAAAAGAAATCACTTTTGCATTGAAGTATTACTGGCATTGGAAAATATATTGTTACGAAAATGGAAATGGTGTTTTGCTTTCACATCGTTTACATTGTAATCAAAAGCTACAAAAACAAAAACAATGAACTTGTTTTCATGATAAACAAGTTAACAAAAATATACCAAAAAAAAGCAGTATAAAAGAGGTGATAAACAAAAATGTAATAACAACACAGAACAAACTTAAACATAATACACAAACAACAATAATGTAAACAACATGTTTTCTTTCATGGAGATTTCGAAAAGACGAAGTTATTCGCCTTCAAGAGCATTCATCAGACTGTTTACCCTGCGATATAAAAGGCAAGACAAAGCAGGCAACGGAGTCAGTAAAAATTTAGTCGGTCTTGTGTGAAGACGCGGTGTTTGAAGATAGTAAGCGTGGTTTGAAGATCTCCGTTATAAAGATATATCGAACAAATTAACTAATAGTTGTTATTGCTTACGCTAAATAGTGCAAAGAGTTATAATAAACAAAGCAAGTGTTGTTGTTTACATCAAGTTGTGAACGGTGGTACACAGAATTGTACGATCAATAAAGAAATTAATTAAAATGGAACATAAATTTATTTTTATTTTTATTTGCAATCTACAAGCTCATATTTCAAACGTTTTTAAAAAGCAAAAACGTAAGTAAATATCATTACAAAGACCCCACGAGCAGGCAACGACCAAAATATATGACCAAGCAATCATTCATCGCGCCAACGTAATGCTCAGTATTAGGTTGGTTCAGAAGGGTATCGTCTATTACGAGCGGCTAAACCGACCAGGCAACAATTAATTCATTTGAAGCTAGTGTTGGTCGAAAAATGTCCTGAATTAGCAACCACACACGAGACCGTAATTTTCCATCAATTTCCAAATTATTTGGAAAAGGAAAAAAATGGATGAGCAGTTATATTTCATCCGCTGTCTAGCCTAGATCTTGTGTCCTCTTGGTGGTAGCAGAAGAGTGTTAGCTATTATTGTGCCAAGGTTAAGCTCTGTACTTCTTAGTATCAGAACGGTTTTAGCCATTATGAGCTACCGAAATCGGCAATAATATCACGAGAAATCGGTACAGATAAATAATTCATTTGAAGCGAACATTGGCCAAAAAACTACTTGAATATGCAACCATCTACATTGCGATTATTTTCTATCATGTCAAGGCTTGGCCACATGAGGCGGAGGTGATCAAAAACGATTTGTAGAACAATGGAAGGTTTGTTATACCTGATCTGTTGTATAATCCATAGATTAGACTAGATCTTGTCCCTTCTACATGTACTTAACAGGGAGGAAAGCATTGACACGCAAATCATGGACCAGTCGATGTACTTAATATTGCACATTAAGCATCTCTTTTAAGGTAATAATACCTGAATTCTCCTCACTAAAGTGCAGGGTATAATTGTAGCCTTCATAGCTGCTCTCTCTGTTTTATATCTTTTTGGTACTTTTTAATTTGTAACACTGTCAGTGTTTTAAATAAATTGAACGTTTCAGTTTTTCATTCTTTAGAGATTTTTCGCTGTACCACTAATGGCTCTTAACGAAACAAAAACAGAAACTAAAAAAACGGAAACAATCACAGCAAATTTATCTTCAAATGTTTTTTCCATTAACATGGAAACTAAAGTTTTGCCATACTTTTCTGTTCAAGTTCTTGTTTTTTTGTTTAAGTTTTAAAGAAATTTAGAATATAAAGCCATCGTGTGATGGTGTTATAGTAGCACTTACTAACTAACTAAACCCCTCTCTTCTTCTTTTTTTATTTACGTTTTTAATAGAAGCACTTACAATGTATGGTGTTGAGGGTGTTGATGAAATAGTGGTAGGCGTCACGTTGGTTGATGGTTGTTGTTTGGTTTGGTTATGGTTGTGTGTGTGGGTTTACGCGGTTACGAAAACATTTCAATATTATTTTTTCGTTAAAGAAATATCAACGAAAAGCACAACAACAATAGAACCGAAAGGATTTTTGAACGTTGGAACAAACCAACCAACATGACGCTATTTATAGGAACATAAAAAATTAAAACCAGAGGAAGACAATACCAATGAAGTATGATAGAAAATAGAAAAAAAAACAAAAAAAAAGAGAATGCCAGCGTATTAAAAGGATGGAAAGGAAATCTCTTACAGCCATAAAAATCAAGTACACTCGGGGTTTACCACAAATGCCAGTCAAAGTAATATATTCTTCAAATAGTGTGCGGTTGTTGCTGCTACACGCTCTTTCAAATAGTGTTGGTGGCAAAAAAAAACGGGAAAAAATTCACAAATCCTGCATAAAAATAGAAGCTCAAACGCACACATAGAGTCATCCTCACACATTGGATGTGTAAATGTATATGAAGTTTGTAATAGTTTGTGGGTAAAAATACGCCAACACGTTGCCCATATTCACACGCAGCTGGTGCCATTAGTTGGTGTGTCTCAGCAGATATATTTTTGCTTTGCATATTGAAATCGTTTATTAGACTACGGCCAACATCACTGCTATTTTTCGCTGCTGCAGCGACACTGACACTAAAGCTGTCGCAAATGTCTTGTTTCGTGGCTTTGATTTCTATTTTTGCATCAAGCACTGCATACCACTGTTGCATAGTCTTAAAACGATTTGTGTAGGTGACAAATATGTATGGGATTTCACAGTTACACCACAATTAGTCTCTTTTATTAAAATAATTAATTCTTGCTAAAAAAAAACAGAAGTATAAAAAGACAACGAATCACATCGTTTCTTATGCAAGCTTAGGTAATAGCAATTATGTCGAATGGATTCGAGAAAAAAGGGGAAATTAATTCCATCTCCGAAATTCATTATTTACATTCGCTTGGATATTAATGGAACTAGTTGGCGGGTAAAACAGCATGATTTAAATGTAATTCTTAAATTGTCATCTAAGAAAGTTGTCAAAGAAAACTGAGATTTAATTACAGTTTTAATAAGAGTCTGGCTATGGCTATGAACAGGACTAACGAAAAACTTACATTTTGAGTCCTCACATAACACGCATTCATTATTTGTCTCTACAACCCTTCAGTCAAGATTACAACCTAGTTTCTCACACCACTTATGTTGTGTGTTTTAATTTTATATATGATTGGCGGGACCTACAGTTTAAAGTCAACTCCGTGCGACAGATTTTTGAGAACCTTTCCATGACAATTTAATTTTACTCTCAGAGTTCTAGCCAGAAATCTGCTGAGAGGAAGTCGTCGTAGTCCAGTAGGCAGTGCGTTGGCTTATTAGGCGTAAGGCCACAGTTTAAACCCTAGTTCAGACATCTCGAACATAACGGCAACTTCCTCACATCAGATTTCTGGCAAAAACTCTGGGAGTAAAATTAAATTGGCATGGAAAGGTTCTCAAAAATCTGTCGCTTACCCTTATTTAGACATTTGCGAAGAGATTTAAGTTTGCATTATTGCATGCTTTAACTTCTTCTTTAATTCAAGGAAATATTTCCTGTATATATTTATCGATTTAAACACACCAGTGATAGTTTATGCATCTCAAAAACAAAACAAAGACTGCACAGATGACGCAAAAATCTCCGAAGATGACTAATTTGAAGACTTTGTTGTCCATCTCAAGAAGAGCTTGTAAAATTATTTTCAGCGCTCAATCATCAATTTAAAAGCGCTTGCAAGTACTAGCATTGATCCAAAACCAAATCAATAGGGATCCGTATGACATAAAATTGGGAATCGTAGGTAAAGACCGATCAACTAGTCCAATCAATATCTGGTAAAGCCAAAATCGATTCTGAAGCTATGACTGTTTTCCATCTTTTTGGTAGCTTATGGATTCCTTCTAAAAAAAAACAAAATCTCGTTTTTTACGGTCCAGAGTGAATCCAGCCAATTTTTGATATCCTGCTCTGAAGTAAAGTGAGAGCATTCTGCATCATACAGACGTTAGTTAAAATAAGCAATGTCTCGACTATACGACGATTGAGGTATAACCATCCATCTATTGTTCTACAAATAGTTTTCGACCAGAGTCGCATCATGATACCGACCTTTGTCATGTTGTCTTGTTGCTCGTTGCATATTCAAGTAGTTTCTCGGCCAATGCTCGCATCAAAAAAAATATTTATTATCTATCGTGATAAAATCTTGCCGATTTTTACAGCTTATAATGGCTAACACACTTCTGATACCACTAAGCACAAATATGGGCACAATAATAGCTCACACCCTTCTGATACCACCAAGAAGGGACAAAAACTAGGCTAAACAGCGAATGAGGTATAACTTCGAATCCATTATTTTCTTTTCGATGTAATTTTTGACTGGCATGGCAATATGTGAATGAGCGTTATCATGACGGAAAATAGCGGCTTCGTGTATGATTACTAACCCGTACTGTATCCCACTCACAACCAACCTAATACTGAGCATTTTTCCTCCTTTCCCGCGCTTAAGAATAATTTTTTTTACATGAGTTCTTCGTAATAAATCCACTTTTACCAACGATAATTTGACGCTAAAATAATTTCTGCTTAAAGCGATCAAACAATGTTTCGGAGAAAAAAACTTACTTTAATTTCAATTCATGTAGCCTACAATTTCATTGCTTTTGATTAAAACATACTGCTTTTAAAATCTTCAAAGTGATTACTCGAGCTACGTCTAATTATTACTTAAGCTGTTCTATCATCTGAAACGAATCTTCATCGAGTAACGTTCACAATCCATCTTACTCAAAACTTTTGGCTGTCCCGTACGTTCTTCGTCTTTGATGCCAAAATCACCAGTTTAGAAACGCGCAAACCGCTCAATACCCTGAGTTTTTGATGGGACGTGGTAATTATATAATTTTACAAGCAAACGATGACTTGCACATGAGTTTTATTTCGCAGATAAGTGGCTTAACAAAACTACTTATAAATCAATCTTTTTTTCGACTTTCCATCGTGAACAAAAATTATGAAAAATGTTTGTTAAAAAATGTTAACAGATTTACACAAGAACAGCTCAAGAATAGCTTTTTTAAATCACGTAGACATCGTTTAGCAGAAGTCGCCGTAGCCTAGTGTGTTGTCTAGGCCTTGGTTCAAACCCGAGGTCAGACATCTCCAACAAAACGAAATATGAAAATATATTTCTTCGGCGACTTCCTCTCAGTAGATATCTGGCAAAAAATCTGAAAATAAATAAAATTGCCATGAAAAAATCTGTTCCTCGGAGCCGACTGAAGATTCCGCCATTCATGTATAAGTGGCGTGAGAGGCTAGGTCGTAATCCTGAGTGAATTGCTGTAATGGCCAATTATGTTTATATGTAACATTGATATAAATAAACAATAAACAACGTAAATGATACCACGATTACGAAAAAATTATTTTTTATTGAGGATTCGATGCCCCTATGGCATGTTACACTATTCCTCTGTAAGATGAAAAAAATATTCAATGAATCAAAGTGTTGTTTTGAGTTTGTCGTTGCTCTTACAGAAACAGGGGTAATATACTTCGCCTACAATAAGTGACTTTGTCTGCCATAACTTTACAAAGACATCAGTTTGTTTTGGTTTGTTTGTTTTGTTTTAATTGAAGATTGAAAAAGTTTGCCTTGTTAAGTAGAAACTTCGTTAAGGACCCACAGACAGTAATAAACTTTAAAAAATGTTGTTCAACTTATTTTGATTTGTTACACTTAAATATTCAATTTGATTTGCTGGTTCTAAATAAGAAAATATTTTGATTTCAAATCAATTTCATTTAATTTATTGGCTTTAGTAACTTTAAGCAGACGATTTCTTAATTTTGTCCTCTCCCCCACCAAATTGTAAAAGTTCTAATACATATTAAGCCAATATGCCTTTGTTTTTAAACAATTTGAAAAAAAAATGTTTTCTTTTGGTTTAAATTGTAGGTCCTACTTTAACAAAGAAATAATAACATCGAATTGTTTTATTTTTCTTTTCGATTTTTCAGCCGAGTGTCAGAAAACAATCCAAAAAGCGTGTTTTATTGGGACGTTCTTAGGATTTTTATTTGTATTGCTTTTCCCCCACGCATTTATATTCACTATCTGTTGTGATCTTCCATTTATTTTTATTTTGTCTCCTTAAGCATTTGCCCCTTGAACTCAGCAGTAAAATAAATGAAGAAGAAAAAAAAAACAAAAAATTGGCAAAAGGAATCTTTTAAAACTTTTTAGGCTTGAAAGTTTTTTTCGAAGAGATTGGAAATTTATGGTTTTTTAAATACGAAAGCAAAATATTTATTAAACATTGAATTATTTTTATGACTTCATAAATTAAGCAAAACAAATCAAATAAATTTCAAAAAATAAAGCAGAGAAATATTACTTCCCTTACCCCTACTACTAATTCGTGGCATTAAGAGAAAGGAAAAAAAAACAATATTTTGAAGCATATTTCATCAAAATTTATTGGAAACATCAAATAAAACTCTGAATAGAATGATAAAATAAATTCAAACATTTTCTAAGCAAAAAAAATAAAAAAAATTTTATTTTTCTAAAAAATATTTTGTCATGGATTTTAAATTAACTTTTATTGTTGGCTTTGGCAGTTGTTAGTGCTTATTTTTATATTTTATTTATCGGCATAATGGCAGTTGTATACAGTGCTACCAGGTTTGTTGAGCATAAAATCGTCAAATTTTCTCGGCAACAAAATGTCAATACATTAACATTATTTTTATTATGTTAACAGCGACTTCTAAGTTAACATAATGCAAAAGTATTTATAAAGAAAGTAAGAAATGAAAATCTTAAATAATCACGACAGCAGAGATAAATTGGAGAAAAAATGCAAGGAAGACAAACCAAAGCCTTTGAATTTTGCAAAAAAAAAATAAAATTCAATGAAAAAAAACTTGAAAAATCAAGTATTTTATCACATGTCACCTCCATAAATCGGTTAAAATTTGTTAAATTTAACACATTCATTTTTCGGACCTAGTAGGCTGATTGGATATTGGATCAAAGATTTCAAAACAGTTTTCATTACGTTCGGGTAACCCTTGGGAACGGAGATATAACAAAATAAATAAGCAAAAAGAAAGTGTTCTATATAAATCCGTCAAAGACGAATAGAAAATGGACCTATTGGGGATTTGGATCTAGTGGGCCGGATGGACATTGTATCAATGATTCCAAAACAGTTTTCCTTACGATCGAACTTTACTCGTAACCCAAGATATAGGCTACGAAGCTAATTGAAATGAACTTACAAATTTTAATAATTCTCATTGAGTTAATATGCGTATATATATAAGGCTACAACTAAATGCTGTATTTTTGCAGGTTGCATTTCTTTGGTAGGTAATTTGCATTTTTTTAGAATATGATGGTTGTTTTTGGTGGACAACTTGCATTTTTTTGGTCGATGACTTGCATTTTTTTGGTCTGTGACTTGCGTTTTTTGGTTGGATGACTAGCATTTTTTGGTCGATGACTTGCCTGTTTCGGTCAGTAGTATGTTTATGCCGCTTCTGGCTCAATTATTTCATACGAATTTGGGAGCATGCCTACGCTACAGTCGGTAGTTTAAGTTAGTTGATAGGTTTGTAACATATAGATTGAACGGACAGAATGAGTGTGTGTGTGTGTGTGTGTGTCATTTTTAAAGTGTGTAGGTTCGTCTCGAGTCTGAGTTCATGATGCCGATGATCCGCGAGTGCGTGATGTAGGGTACCGTAAACTCATGTTGTTGACTTGTGCAATGTTATGCTTTTGTTTATTTTATTTTTTAATGTAAACAAATTTTAAAACGCTTGACTCATATTACAGTTTTTAATGTAAACAACTAAAGACTTTTGGATGTGGTTTCGCTTAATTAATTTTTTTTGTTAGTGTGATATGTTTCCGTTATGTGTAGTCCTTTTCTTGTAGACATATCTTATAATAATCAAATGTAGGAGAATACATTTTTTTTGTTATAACAATAACAGTGCTTTGTTATAAACAATAACATCGCGAATCCTTATCATGTTTTGTATTCCTAAACATTAGTTCAACAAGAATTGTATCATATTACAGTTTTTAATATTAAGTTTAAAGAATTTTGAATGTGGTTTCGTTTAATTAATTTTTTTTGTATGATTTAACGTTAAAGAAACAGAAATATAGTTGTACGTGTTCTTGTTGTTGTGCTATAAGTATATATGCATAAGATCAATAAGAATATTTTGTATGATTTAATGCGATATATTTCCGTTATGTGTGTGTGTGTGTGTGTGTGTGTTTCTTTTTTCTTATGGACCCATTTTATGATAATCGAATATAGGAGAATACATTTTTGTTACAAAAATAACAGTGCTTTGTTATAAACAATAACATCGCGAATCCTTATCATTTTTTTGGTATTCCTAAGCATAAGTTCAATAAGAATATTTTTTAATGTAAACAAATTTTAAAATTCTTGACTCATATTACAGTTTTTAATATTAAGTTTAAAGAATTTTGAATGTGGTTTCGTTTAATTAATTTTTTTTGTATGATTTAACGTTAAAGAAACATAAATATAGTTGTACGTGTTGTTGTTGTTGTGTTTATAACAGCGCTTTGTTTTGAGCAGGATTTCTTTTTTTTCAGTTTTTTTGTCAGGTTTTAAATAAATAAAATTATATAATAAAGAGATTAATTAAAACAAATTAGATTTTTTTTCCTAAGATATGTATATTTTATTTTCAGATTTTGTTACAGTTCACATATTTCTATTTCTCCTTTAAGCAAATCTATTAATCACTTAATTTTATCATTTCCTTTAACATATATGACAGAGTTGTTCCCTTTTAAATTTTATATATTTAGTTTTTACTGTTTAAAATAAATAAAATTATATATATAATAAAGAGATTAATTAAAACAAATTAGTTTTTTATTTCATTAGATTTTTTCCTATGATTTTTTTAAGATGATTTTGTTATTGGTTGAAAGGTATCTTCTAATAAATAACTTCAACTATTTAACTCAGTTTAATAATTTTTCACTTTTCCTTTAGAACAGCCCTTGTCTTTACAAGATCTTCTAACATTTTATTATGATAATTTTTAGACATTATAATAATTTTTGTATTGATTTTGATCTGCTTTATATCTGGTAACGATCTGCTTTGTATCTCGTAATGATCTGATTTGTATCTGCTCACATCTGATTTATACCTTATCATGATCTGCTTCATGTCTTATGTCTGTGTATTCTGAATTTGAGTACGCTATATCGTGCTTCCTACAATCTGCATCCACTAAATGTATTCCTTTGTCTCCTTTTGCTAATCGATTTTGAAGTTTTGCATCAGGTACACAAAACTGTTAACCAGGTAGATGTAATTCAACATTTCGAATTTTCAACAATTTGTTTATTATGTTGTTTACAAAACCTTTTCCAATCTTACGCTAATTATGTTCATTTTTTTGTTTTGATTGTAAATTATAACCATTTTGTTATTCATTAATTTCATACCCCTTCGTCTGAAACACTGAAACAGTGGCTAGCTAGTTATACCAGCTATACTAGCTATATCAGCTATACAAGCTGTACCAGCTATACATTCTATACCTCTATACCAGCTATATCAGCTGTACTAGCTATACCAGCTATATCAGCTGTACTAGCTATACCAGCTATACCAGCTGTATCAGCTATACTAGCTATATAAGCTTTACTAGCTATACCTCTATACCAGCTATACTAGCTATACTAGATATATCAGCTATACTAGCTATATAAGCTATGCAAGCTGAACTAGCTATACCAGCTATACTAGCTATATTAGCTATACTAGCTATATCAGCTATACTAGATATACCAGCTATACTAGCTATATAAGCTATGCAAGCTGAACTAACTATATCATTTATACTAGCTATACCAGCTATACTAGCTATATAAGCTATGCAAGCTGAACTAACTATATCAGCTATACTAGCTATACCAGCTATACTAGCTATACCAGCAATACTAGCTATACCAGCTATACTAGCTGTACCAGCTATACTAGCTATATAAGCTATGCAAGCTATACTAGCTATATAAGCTATGCAAGCTGAACTAGCTATATCAGCTATACTAGCTATACCAGCTATACTAGCTATATCAGCTATACTAGCTATACCAGCTCTATCAACTGTACTAGTTATACCAGCTATACTAGCTATACCGGCTATACCAGCTATACTAGCTATACCAGATATACTAGCTATACCAGCTATACTAGCTATACCAGATATACTAGCTATACCAGCTATACTAGCTATACCAGCTATACTAGCTATACCTCTGTACCAGCCACAGTGATGTGAAAAATAACTTACATTATATTTAAAACCGAATAAAAACTCGAAAATTCTTTATTGTTTAAACGGCTTATTTTTTTTCTTAAACGGTAGAAAAAAGATTAAAAACAAAATTATTGCTATTTCTATAATGTATTTTATTTTTTTTTTTGTGATTTTGTATGAGTGTATGTATTTATTTCTTAGTTACGATATTTTTGTTTTTATAATTATATCAATTAAAACTTTATCCAAATTTATTAATATAAGACATTTCTTTCACTCTTCTAATAAATTATGTTAGATTCTTTAAGTTCTTCGATAATAGAGATTATTTCGTTTTGATGATTGTTGTGACCAACACCTTCCGATGAAAGAAGTAATCGTAGTCTGTCAACTAGTTCATTAGAATCATCACAATGTATGTAATTTGATTTCAGATTATTTAGTAATTTTAGCATTAAACCACTGCCTTTTGTTAAAATATTTGTTGTTGTTTCGAATAAACGTTTAATTATTCGTACATATTTGAAGGCTCGTGTTCCCTTCACTTGTTCATTAGGTTCATAGCGACGTTTATGTGCATTGGTATGAACTAAAATCTCTTTATATTTTTTCAAATCATTTTTAGAATAATGGAGAGGTTTTTTATGAAATACTAGTTCAAATAATCCAGGCGTCATTTTCAATTTCATATTTCCTATCCGCATAGTATTATCTCTATTAAATATTAATTTTTCCTTGCCATATCTCCAACTTCCGTCTACATCTTGATTAAAACCATAAATTTGATCTATTTGCTTATTATTAATAAGTGATTGAATATTTTCAAATAATGGAGAGTTTTTCGTCAGCTTTAAACTTTGTTTTCTTTTCAAGTTTTTCAGACGTGTACTTGATACAGGTCTATTATGATCATAGTTTTTTTCATCATGATTGTCGTCAGTTGTCATATTTTCATACTGAAAATCGTTATTATCACCATTTACATCATCATAATCATCGTCGTCATCGATAGTGTTGTCTATATCCTTATGCTTATCTTCAAGTTTTCCGATGATTTCATTATCACCATTTACATCATAATAATAATCATCATCATCATCATCATCAATAGTGTTGTCTATGTCCTTATGTTTATTTTCAATTTTTCTAATGATTTCATTATCACCATTTACGTCATAATAATCATCATCATCATCAATAGTGTTATCTATATCCTTATGCTTATGTTCAAGTTTTCCGATGATTTTATTGTCACCATTTACATCATCATAATCATCGCCATCACCAATAGCGTTGTCTATATCCTTATGTTTATCTTTAAGTTTTCCGATGATTTTTTTAAGTGCTTCTGTTATTGGTTGAAAGGTATCTTCTAAAAAATTAACTCTATCTATTTGATTCAGTTTAATATTTTTTAACTTTTCCTTTAAAACAGCCTTTGTCTTTACAAGATCTTCTAATATTTTATTATGATAATTATTGGACATTATAATAATTTTTTATATTGATTTTGATCTGCTTTGTATCTGGTTACGATCTGCTTTATATCTGGTCACAAACTGCTTGATATCTGATCACGATCTGCTTTATATCTGCTTACGATCTAATTTATACCTGTTCACGATCTGCTTGATGACTCGTGTCTATATTCTTTGATTTTGAGTACACTTTATCGTGCTTTCTACAAGCTGCATCCAATAAATTTATTCCTTTATCTCCTCTTGCTATTCGTTTTTGAAGTTTTATATCAGGTCCACAAAACTGATAACCAGGTGGATGTAAATCAACATATAATTTGTTTATTAAGTTGTTTACAAATCTTCTTCCAATCTTATACTAAATAGGTTTAATTTTTTTTTTGGTTTTGACTGTAGTTTATAACCATTTTTTTCGTCACTTTCGTACCTCTTCGTATGAAACAGTGGCTGGCTAGTTATACCAGCTATACCAGCTATACTAGCTATACCAGCTCTATCAGCTATACCAGCTATACCAGCTATACTAGCTATACCATCTATACTAGCTATATAAGCTATACAAGCTGAACTAGCTATATCAGCTATATTAGCTACAACAGCTATACTAGCTATACCAGCTAGCCTAGCTATATCAGCTGTACTAGCTATACTAGCTATATCAGCTATACTAGCTACACCAGCTATACGAGCTATACCATCTATACTAGCTATATAAGCTATACAAGCTGAACTAGCTACATCAGCTATATTAGCTACACCAGCTATACTAGCTATACCAGCTAGCCTAGCTATATCAGCTGTACTAGCTATACTAGCTATATCAGCTATACTAGCTACACCAGCTATACGAGCTATACCAGCTATACTTGCTATATCAGCTATACAAGCTGAACTAGCTATATCAGCTATATTAGCTACACCAGCTATACTAGCTATACCAGCTAGCCTAGCTATATCAGCTGTACTAGCTATACTAGCTATATCAGCTATACTAGCTACACCAGCTATACGAGCTATACCAGCTATACTAGCTATATCAGCTATACAAGCTGAACTAGCTATACCAGCTATATTAGCTACACCAACTATACTAGCTATACCAGCTAGCCTAGATATATCAGCTGTACTAGCTATACTAGCTATATCAGCTATACTAGCTATATCAGCTATACTAGCTATACTAGCTATACCATCTATACTAGCTATATAAGCTATACAAGCTGAACTAGCTATATCAGCTATATTAGCTACACCAGCTATACTAGCTATACCAGCTATACAAGCTGAACTAGCTATATCAGCTATATTAGCTACACCAGCTATACTAGCTATACCAGCTAGCCTAGCTATATCAGCTGTACTAGCTATACTAGCTATATCAGCTATACTAGCTATATCAGCTATAGCAGCTATATCTGCTATATCTGCTATACCAACTATACCAGCTATATCAGCTATACCAGCTATATCAACTATACCAGGTATATATCAGGTATATACCAGCTATTACCAGGTATAGCTATACCAGGTATAACCGATATAGCTGGTATAGCTGATATAGCTGGTATAGATGTACCTGGTATAGCCGATATAGCTGATATAGCTGATATAGCTGTACTAGCTATACCAGCAAGCTATACAATCTGTACTAGCTATACTAGCAAGCTGTACTAGCTACACTAGCAAGCTGTACTAGATATACCAGCTACACCTGCTATACCAGCTATATCAGCTATATTAGCTACACCAGCTATACTAGCTATACCAGCTATACAAGCTGAAATAGCTATATCAGCTATATTAGCTACACCAGCTATACTAGCTATACCAGCTAGCCTAGCTATATCAGCTGTACTAGCTATACTAGCTATATCAGCTATACTAGCTATATCAGCTATAGCAGCTATATCTGCTATATCTGCTATACCAACTATACCAGCTATATCAGCTATACCAGCTATATCAGCTATACCAGGTATATATCAGGTATATACCAGCTATTACCAGGTATAGCTATACCAGGTATAACCGATATAGCTGGTATAGCTGATATAGCTGGTATAGATGTACCTGGTATAGCCGATATAGCTGATATAGCTGATATAGCTACACTAGCAAGCTGTACTAGATATACCAGCTACACCTGCTATACCAGGTACAGCTATACCAGCTATATCAGCTATATCAGCTATATCGGCTATACCAGGTACATCTATACCAGCTATATCAGCTATACCAGCTCACGATAAAGTGTACTCAAAATCAAAGGATATAGACACGAGTCATCAAGCAGATCGTGAACAGGTATAAATTAGATCGTAAGCAGATATAAAGCAGATCGTGATCAGATATCAAGCAGTTTGTGACCAGATATAAAGCAGATCGTAACCAGATACAAAGCAGATCAAAATCAATATAAAAAATTATTATAATGTCCAATAATTATCATAATAAAATATTAGAAGATCTTGTAAAGACAAAGGCTGTTTTAAAGGAAAAGTTAAAAAATATTAAACTGAATCAAATAGATAGAGTTAATTTTTTAGAAGATACCTTTCAACCAACAACAAAACCACTTAAAAAAATCATCGGAAAACTTAAAGATAAACATAAGGATATAGACAACGCTATTGGTGATGGCGATGATTATGATGATGTAAATGGTGACAATAAAATCATCGGAAAACTTGAACATAAGCATAAGGATATAGATAACACTATTGATGATGATGATGATTATTATGACGTAAATGGTGATAATGAAATCATTAGAAAAATTGAAAATAAACATAAGGACATAGACAACACTATTGATGATGATGATGATGATGATTATTATTATGATGTAAATGGTGATAATGAAATCATCGGAAAACTTGAAGATAAGCATAAGGATATAGACAACACTATCGATGACGACGATGATTATGATGATGTAAATGGTGATAATAACGATTTTCAGTATGAAAATATGACAACTGATGACAATCATGATGAAAAAAACTATGATCATAATAGACCTGTATCAAGTACACGTCTGAAAAACTTGAAAAGAAAACAAAGTTTAAAGCTGACGAAAAACTCTCCATTATTTGAAAATATTCAATCACTTATTAATAATAAGCAAATAGATCAAATTTATGGTTTTAATCAAGATGTAGACGGAAGTTGGAGATATGGCAAGGAAAAATTAATATTTAATAGAGATAATACTATGCGGATAGGAAATATGAAATTGAAAATGACGCCTGGATTATTTGAACTAGTATTTCATAAAAAACCTCTCCATTATTCTAAAAATGATTTGAAAAAATATAAAGAGATTTTAATTCATACCAATGCACATAAACGTCGCTATGAACCTAATGAACAAGTGAAGGGAACACGAGCCTTCAAATATGTACGAATAATTAAACGTTTATTCGAAAAAACAACAAATATTTTAACAAAAGGCAGTGGTTTAATGCTAAAATTACTAAATAATCTGAAATCAAATTACATACATTGTGATGATTCTAATGAACTAGTTGACAGACTACGATTACTTCTTTCATCGGAAGGTGTTGGTCACAACAATCATCAAAACGAAATAATCTCTATTATCGAAGAACTTAAAGAATCTAACATAATTTATTAGAAGAGTGAAAGAAATGTCTTATATTAATAAATTTGGATAAAGTTTTAATTGATATAATTATAAAAACAAAAATATCGTAACTAAGAAATAAATACATACACTCATACAAAATCACAAAAAAAAAAAATAAAATACATTATAGAAATAGCAATAATTTTGTTTTTAATCTTTTTTCTACCGTTTAAGAAAAAAAATAAGCCGTTTAAACAATAAAGAATTTTCGAGTTTTTATTCGGTTTTAAATATAATGTAAGTTATTTTTCACATCACTGTGGCTGGTACAGAGGTATAGCTAGTATAGCTGGTATAGCTAGTATAGCTGGTATAGCTAGTATATCTGGTATAGCTAGTATAGCTGGTATAGCTAGTATACCTGGTATAGCTAGTATAGCTGGTATAGCCGGTATAGCTAGTATAGCTGGTATAACTAGTACAGTTGATAGAGCTGGTATAGCTAGTATAGCTGGTACAGCTAGTATAGCTGGTATAGCTAGTATTGCTGGTATAGCTAGTATAGCTGGTATAGCTAGTATAGCTGATATAGTTAGTTCAGCTTGCATAGCTTATATAGCTAGTATAGCTGGTATAGCTAGTATAGCTGATATAGTTAGTTCAGCTTGCATAGCTTATATAGCTAGTATAGCTGGTATATCTAGTATAGCTGATATAGCTAGTATAGCTAATATAGCTAGTATAGCTGATATAGCTAGTTCAGCTTGCATAGCTTATATAGCTAGTATAGCTGATATATCTAGTATAGCTAGTATAGCTGGTATAGAGGTATAGCTAGTAAAGCTTATATAGCTAGTATAGCTGATACAGCTGGTATAGCTGGTATAGCTAGTACAGCTGATATAGCTGGTATAGCTAGTACAGCTGATATAGCTGGTATAGAGGTATAGCATGTATAGCTGGTACAGCTTGTATAGCTGATATAGCTAGTATAGCTGGTATAACTAGCTAGCCACTGTTTCAGTGTTTCAGACGAAGGGGTATGAAATTAATGAATAACAAAATGGTTATAATTTACAATCAAAACAAAAAAATGAACATAATTAGCGTAAGATTGGAAAAGGTTTTGTAAACAACATAATAAACAAATTGTTGAAAATTCGAAATGTTGAATTACATCTACCTGGTTAACAGTTTTGTGTACCTGATGCAAAACTTCAAAATCGATTAGCAAAAGGAGACAAAGGAATACATTTAGTGGATGCAGATTGTAGGAAGCACGATATAGCGTACTCAAATTCAGAATACACAGACATAAGACATGAAGCAGATCATGATAAGGTATAAATCAGATGTGAGCAGATACAAATCAGATCGTTACGAGATACAAAGCAGATCGTTACCAGATATAAAGCAGATCAAAATCAATACAAAAATTATTATAATGTCTAAAAATTATCATAATAAAATGTTAGAAGATCTTGTAAAGACAAGGGCTGTTCTAAAGGAAAAGTGAAAAATTATTAAACTGAGTTAAATAGTTGAAGTTATTTATTAGAAGATACCTTTCAACCAATAACAAAATCATCTTAAAAAAATCATAGGAAAAAATCTAATGAAATAAAAAACTAATTTGTTTTAATTAATCTCTTTGTTATATATATAATTTTATTTATTTTAAACAGTAAAAACTAAATATATAAAATTTAAAAGGGAACAACTCTGTCATATATGTTAAAGGAAATGATAAAATTAAGTGATTAATAGATTTGCTTAAAGGAGAAATAGAAATATGTGAACTGTAACAAAATCTGAAAATAAAATATACATATCTTAGGAAAAAAAATCTAATTTGTTTTAATTAATCTCTTTATTATATAATTTTATTTATTTAAAACCTGACAAAAAAACTGAAAAAAAAGAAATCCTGCTCAAAACAAAGCGCTGTTATAAACACAACAACAAAAACACTGTAGCACGACCCTACTGCCGTTTATGCCAACACAATGTTCTGTATAAGCTAATGATCATTAACAGCACAACATGTATAAACAAATGAATATCAAATAACATAAGCGAGTGTGTCATTAACATAATTCTGGGGCATTGACTCTCGCTGCTTTTGACGCGCGCTCAAGTCGTCAATACATTATGTGCATGTTGTTGTTGTTGTGTATTCTCCGCTGGCTAGCGTGGGAATTATGCTTTGTTTGCATTACTGGTGTTGGGCTGAAGGCTTGGATCGTGTTGCATACACACAAACAAATGTATTATTAATTGATAGAATATAGGTCACTAGAACATTTAAGCAAACATATGTAATAAGTATAGAATTATATAGAATTAAGGGAGTTGATTCGAAATTGTCGGATCAGCTAAAAAACTGTATAAAAGAGGAAATAATTCCCAAATCAAAATCATTCGGATTGAATACAATAAAGACAATTGAGCTCTACAATTGAGCCCTTTTAAAAACCTAAAACTTTTTAAAATCTTTATCATTCAATCCTACATGGCGATCCTGCCATAATCCTGAAGTGCTCACAATTAAAAGCACACAGGATTCAAGGCAAATTAAAGGAGTGCAACAAATATTGCACCATAAATAAAATCAATTTTTGTCCTGGCGGATCAGCCAAAACGATCCGCCAGCTGCGAAGAAAGAGGATACTGTCTGGCCAAGAGACAGTAAGATGGCCGAAGGACCTAGGCCCATAACTATAGGAGTATAGAAGGAAGACATTATGGCAATAACATTAATTATGCTAACAATATGAATTACCATCATTGTCGCCGCCAGCTCACTCCAACATGTCTTCGGCATCGCAACAGCAAATGCCAACGCCAACAAATCCTCAAAACAATTAAACAACTAAAACAAGGGTAAAAAAAAAATCAAAATCAAAATAGTTTAGCTTACAAAAGTGGGGCGTTCAGCCGCCTCACAGGCCAGAAAGCGTTAACCGCTCTTGGCAAGATTTTTTTTTTTTAAATAAAAATATTTTAATTATAATTATATATAGTATATCTATAGTATTTATACACAAAAAAAAAGAGCATAAAGAATTAATTATGTTCGGATTTTAAAAGAAAGTTAGTTGTAATTGTTACCCAAAATATTATCTAAGAAAAAAATTCAGATAAGAAAATCTTTAAAATTAAAAATTAGAAAAAATAAAAATGATAACCGCAATTCAAAAAAAATTATAATAAAACAATTTTGTTAGTAAAATGTAAGATATTTTAAGAATTATGGACCTTTATAGTAGGGAAATAGATATAGGAGAAAAAGAAATAATAGCTTTGCTTATGTCTTATGAAAAATATTATGAAAAGAAAGAATAATAAAACATTAAAAATATATAGAACTTTAACAGACCAGAATTTTAGATAGACATAAAATTCATCAAGCCAGAGCATTACTAAAGTATAGGTTAAACCGTGTGGTCGCAGTAAAAACTTGTTTAATCGCAACAAAATGGTTTATACTGTCAGGAACAAGTCCGATTTCAATCAGCAATTGGAAAATGCTGGTGATAAGTTGGTTGTGGTCAATTTCTGTACCACCTGGTGTGGCCCTTGTAAAGTGATGGTCCCCAGGTTGGAGGAACTCTCCAGGGACTATGCTGACAGAGTTGTCTTTATCAGGGTTGATATTGATGACTGCGAGGATGTTGCCATAGAATACAACATCTCCAGCATGTCCACTTTCATGTTCATAAAGAACAAACAAAGAATTGAAGAATTTGATGGAGCCAATACCAACGTCACCCAGCCAAATTTTTTATATAAATCTAGCCACTATACTTTGAAGTAGAAATTGTTTTCAATTTGTATGTGATTATAAAAAAAAATTAGCTATGTTAAAAAAAAAGAAAAAAAATATAGAACAAAGCAGTCACTAAATTCGTAAATAGTGACAAGACGCTGTATTAGACTTTGGACAGAAACAATTAACGATTTTAGAGAAATAAATAACAAAAATAAAAATGTATGACAAATAAGGCACTGGAAAGGATAACTATGTCGCAGATGCATTATCGCGAATTACAATTGATGACTTTAAAAACATAAATAAAAAGGTATCGTGCGTATTAAGAGTCTCGACAAGATCGATGACTAAACCAAAAACCAGTAGTGAAATAAATAATCAGCATAAAAAAGATAAAATAGAGAAGCCCAAAATTTATATACCAATTAAGAATAGTGACGTCAGAAAGTTTTATAAATTAAAGATTTTTCCTAACAAATGCTACATAAAGAAAGGAAAATCAATATTAGCTAGCATAAAAATAAATGATACGTTTACTTCAGAGAGATTTGACTTAGGACAATTTTTCTCTAGGCTTGAAAAAGTGGCCGGTAAACTAAATATCAATAAATTACAAGTAGCACCTAGTGAGAAGATTTTCGAATTTATCTCAATAAATGATTTTAAAGATACGGGCAATAAAATATTGAAGAAGATTGGAATAGCGCTATTGAACAAAGTAACTGTAATTGAAAAGAAGAATGCCAAGGCAATTCTTGATATTATGCTGAAATATCATGATGATCCCATTGAAGGAGGTCATTGCGGGATATACAGAACCGCTGAAAAGATAAAAAGATATTACTACTGGAAAAATATGACAAAAGACATAGCTAAATACGTTAAAGCATGTCACAAATGTCAATTAGCAAAAACAAATAAACACATTAAATGTCCAATGATTATCACAGAGACACCCAATAAACCATTTGATACGGTTTATGTGGACACAATTGGACCATTTCCAAAATCACTTCATGGAAATGAATACGCAGTCACGCTAATATGTGACCTAACAAAATATTTAGTAACGATACCAATACCAGATAAATCGGCAAAAACTGTCGCAAAAGCAATATTTGAGAACTTTGTACTTACCTATGGTCCAATGAAGACGTTCATTTCGGACATGGGTACAGAATACAAAAATTCTATACTGACTGAACTTTGCAACTTATTCAAGATTGAAAAACTAACGTCAACAGCACATCATCACCAGACTTTAGGTACGATAGAAAGAAGTCATAGAACTTTTAATGAATACGTACGCTCATATATATCAGTAGATAAAGACGACTGGGATGAATGGCTTAAGTATTTTACATATTGTTTTAATACAACACCATCAACTGTGCACAATTACTGTCCTTTTGAGTTGATTTTCAGTAAAATACCAAATAGTTTTAAAGATTTTGGTGAAATAGATAGAGTTGCACCACTATACAATGTGGATAACTATGCCAAAGAGGCAAAATTTAGGTTAGAAATAGCACTTAAGAGAGCAAAACAATTATTAGATGTAAATAAAATTAAGCAGAAAATCAATTACGATAAGGATATATTAGACTACAATTTTAAAATAGGTGACTTAGTTTTACTCAAAAATGACAATGGACACAAACTAGAACAATCTTATAAAGGTCCGTATAAAATTAAGAAATTAGATTTAAAAAATAATGTAACCATAGTAGATAAGATAACTAATAAGGAACAAATAGTACATAAGAATAGACTTAAGCTATACAATAAAAATATCTAACTAAATAACTGAGCGCTCAAGAAATAATAATAATAATAATAATAAAAATTATATATATGTATATTTATAAGTAAGGAGCATAGTACGCTCGAAAAAAAAAAAATTTTAATTAAGAAATTAAAAGATAGTACATAATTTTACTTTAAGAATTATTGTAAAAGAATGTCCATAGAACTCTCAGTTATATGAACATTCTTCCGAAAAAGGGAGGTGTAGCACGACCCTACTGCCGTTTATGCCAACACAATGTTCTGTATAAGCTAATGATCATTAACAGCACAACATGTATAAACAAATGAATATCAAATAACATAAGCGAGTGTGTCATTAACATAATTCTGGGGCATTGACTCTCGCTGCTTTTGACGCGCGCTCAAGTCGTCAATACATTATGTGCATGTTGTTGTTGTTGTGTATTCTCCGCTGGCTAGCGTGGGAATTATGCTTTGTTTGCATTACTGGTGTTGGGCTGAAGGCTTGGATCGTGTTGCATACACACAAACAAATGTATTATTAATTGATAGAATATAGGTCACTAGAACATTTAAGCAAACATATGTAATAAGTATAGAATTATATAGAATTAAGGGAGTTGATTCGAAATTGTCGGATCAGCTAAAAAACTGTATAAAAGAGGAAATAATTCCCAAATCAAAATCATTCGGATTGAATACAATAAAGACAATTGAGCTCTACAATTGAGCCCTTTTAAAAACCTAAAACTTTTTAAAATCTTTATCATTCAATCCTACAACACGTACAACTATATTTATGTTTCTTTAACGTTAAATCATACAAAAAAAATTAATTAAACGAAACCACATTCAAAATTCTTTAAACTTAATATTAAAAACTGTAATATGAGTCAAGAATTTTAAAATTTGTTTACATTAAAAAATATTCTTATTGAACTTATGCTTAGGAATACCAAAAAAATGATAAGGATTCGCGATGTTATTGTTTATAACAAAGCACTGTTATTTTTGTAACAAAAATGTATTCTCCTATATTCGATTATCATAAAATGGGTCCATAAGAAAAAAGAAACACACACACACACACACACACACATAACGGAAATATATCGCATTAAATCATACAAAATATTCTTATTGATCTTATGCATATATACTTATAGCACAACAACAAGAACACGTACAACTATATTTCTGTTTCTTTAACGTTAAATCATACAAAAAAAATTAATTAAACGAAACCACATTCAAAATTCTTTAAACTTAATATTAAAAACTGTAATATGATACAATTCTTGTTGAACTAATGTTTAGGAATACAAAACATGATAAGGATTCGCGATGTTATTGTTTATAACAAAGCACTGTTATTGTTATAACAAAAAAAATTTATTCTCCTACATTTGATTATTATAAGATATGTCTACAAGAAAAGGACTACACATAACGGAAACATATCACACTAACAAAAAAAATTAATTAAGCGAAACCACATCCAAAACTCTTTAGTTGTTTACATTAAAAACTGTAATATGAGTCAAGCGTTTTAAAATTTGTTTACATTAAAAAATAAAATAAACAAAAGCATAACATTGCACAAGTCAACAACATGAGTTTACGGTACCCTACATCACGCACTCGCGGATCATCGGCATCATGAACTCAGACTCGAGACGAACCTACACACTTTAAAAATGACACACACACACACACACACACACTCATTCTGCCCGTTCAATCTATATGTTACAAACCTATCAACTAACTTAAACTACCGACTGTAGCGTAGGCATGCTCCCAAATTCGTATGAAATAATTGAGCCAGAAGCGGCATAAACATACTACTTCGGTCGATGACTTGCATTTTTTTTTTTGGTTGGTGACTTGAAGTTTTGGTCGAAGACTTGGAATTTTTGTTTGGATGACTTGCATTTTTTAGTAGATGACTTGGATTTTTTTTTTGTCGATGACTGACATTTTTTGGGCGATGACTTGAATTTTTGGTCGATTACTTGCATTTTTTTTGGTCGATAACTTACAATTTTTGGTCGATGACTTGCACTTTTTGGTCGATGACTTTCACTTTTTATACAGAGGAAAACAATAAGCTTTGTCGCCTATATCTCCTGTCCCGACCATAAAGGAATCTGTTTTGGAAGCCTTGATACCGTGGCTACTAGCTACATTTCCCCTCACAAGTACATTTTTTATCCAATTTAGCCCGATAAGTGTATATATTGAACACTTTTTCTAGCTCATTTTAAGAAGAAGGTAACTAAGGTTACCAACAGTAATGAAAAATGGATTGGAATCCTTAATCAAATAGCACCATACCTAATTCAAAAGTGAACAAGCTCAATATTTTCATTGATAAAACACATTAGTTTCTACAGTTTACTTTTATAAAACAGTGAAGAGTTTTTATTAATAAAAATCGTGATTTTTAAAAGTAAAAATCGTCAATGTGGCGATAAATCGTCACATGTGACATCATTGGTTGTATGCACAACCATAAATATGATGAAATTTAGTTGTTGTTTAACTAGATAAATAACAGGCTTACATACCAACATATCAACCAATAGCAGCCCACCCAGTAACATTTAAAATATGGCCAACAACCATAAATAAAAACAAAATGAACAATAATTCAATATGGAGTAAACAAAACAATAGAACGTTTTAATCTAACAAAAATAAAAATATTTACAAAAGTAATCGATTCAAATGTTGGCAATATTTTAAAATTCACAACGATTATGTTGAGAAAGACGACAGGTGGTGGCAAAGTGCTGTAATCGAATTGTTTTGAAAAGAAATATTCCATGAATTAAGTTGAAAGAAAATAATAACAAATAAAGGTATTTAAAATGAAAATAAATATGAAATTAAAAATTTTTGGAAAACAAAAAAAAAAGAATATTTCTACGGTGACTTCGTCTCAGAAACTTTAGCCATGAAAAGTTTTTCAAAAATCATTCATTCGGTGTCGACGTAAAACTGTAGGTCTCGCCACATATGGATAAACTTAACGCACACAACATAAGTGGTGTGAGAAGATAAGTCTTAATTCTGACTAAAGTGTTCTAATGACTAATTATGTTTGTATGTGTCATAGATAACGCAATAAAAGTCTCTGCTAGAATTTTTCATCACGTTCCTCATCGACTTTATTATCCAGCACAACCAAAATTTTACAAACTTTTTTGTAGACACTATTTGATACTTGGTATCAGCTCATGGACGACTATAGACAATGACATGAATTTGACCTGAATTTGCTTTGCAGCTGTTAACAGTTAAACCTTCAGCGGTGATGCCCATCTCTGGATGCATGAGAATTCATGAGAATTTGAAATGATGATACTAATCCACATAAGATACAAGGGCGTCAATTGAATCCCGAATTTTTCTTTGTGTGGATTTTGTGTTGGCGTCATCATCTGTCCATTTATTCTTGAGAGTGACATTTGTCAAGTCGTCGCAGTCACTATAGCACGATGATTACAAATATCTTTTGGTCTGAATTGACTGATTTGGACACTAACGATATAAGGTTTCAAAAGGGCGTCGTTATGTGCCACACAACTCGTGACACATACGATATTCTGCACGAGCTATTTAAAGCATTGTCACCTCTTGAGAAGGTAATGTGAATTGTCCACCAAGTTCGTGCAATTTCACACCGTTAGACTTTTTCTGTGGGGGTTTCTTAAGTCCCAAGTATATTCGTATAAGTCTCAAATGTCCTCAATGCCGTCGATAAAATTTTTCCTGATTTATGCGCCAGAATCATGGAAAATTTCGTCTTTTTGGATGCAATCCAAATAGAGAAGTCGTGTCGCACATTTGAACGTTGTTATATAGCATCAATAGGTTTGTCAAACGAATAAATAATTTCGATGATATCTCCCACTCATTTTGTTTTATTTATATATTAAAAAAGGAAGTACTTGAGAAAGACCTTAAACATGCATTTTTGAGAATTGAATCTTGTTCCCACCCTAATATGGGAAACAGTAAAAATATACGGCATACATTTAGTCATTTACATGATGCTATGGCATTTGTTAGGATATAATTCTACTTTGAGGTAATTTTCTATAATCGATTGCTTTCACTTTCATTAGGTATATTTTATTACTTACTACACCACTTTAGTTTGGTCACTTGTCTTTTGTAGTTTTCTACTCTCGACATAAGTTCATAAACTGTTAAATTTGCCATTTTATTTCAATCATAAAACAATATTTTACTGTAAGATTATAAAAATCTTCTTTCAAAGACGACCTTATCAAGAATCGATCTTCTATTACAGGTATGGTAGTGTGGCAGTTAAACACGCATCAGTGTTATTAGTTTTTAGGGGTTTCTCAGGCATTAAAAGTATTTCCAGAAATTGATTTTTTTGTTACAGTTTACGTGTGTGATTAAATTGTATTTTATTATATGATGCTTATACGAGAGTGGACCACCGAAAACTTTAAATTTAAAAATACAATAGAACGAGACCGGTGTGAAATTCTGCCAAAGTTACTCTTTTATCGTGAAATAAATAAAATTGTTCCGATTGAAAATGCAATATTATTTCATTCATATGGCTGCCAGGTTTGGCTTCGCAGTACCTTATTCGTTCGGACAAATGTTTGTACACTTTTTCTCCATTGACCGTAATGGTTGCGCCGCCCTTATTTTCAAAGCCACTTGTGGGTTTTCTGAGCCCCAGCAATTCTGCTTATTAAAATATGATTTTTGTTTTTGGAAAAATCGACATCTTCGTGCAGTTTCTCGTTGGCCCATCTAGCGAAACGAAAACGAAGCGGATGGTCATGTGGCTTCAACTCTTGAACCAATTAAACTTTGTAAGGCATTAGGTCGAGATATTTTCGCAAAATTTGACGGAAACTGGTGTGTGAAATGTTCAATTCTTGAACGATGATAAGTTGAGGTTGATGGGCAAAGCTTCGATATTTTCGGTTGTGCACACTGTAGGAACACGTTTGCGTTTTGGCGCATCACGAACTTAAGCAATAAACTAACGAATACCGGGTCCTTCTCTGCAGCTAAATTTTATACGAAATTTGCGTGCAATTTCCGACCAATTTCTCAATTTGTTTTGGAAATTAATTTCCAATAAATACCAATATTGCTGTGTGTGAATTGATTCATTGCGTTCGGTGGTGACAATATATTGAATTTTGTGAAAGAATGGAATGGCATAAGTATTGCCAGATTCGAAATAACCCATGGTTAAAATTTAAACCGATACAAGGCCCACCCGATATTTTTGTATTGGTTTACAAAACTCACTTCAATATATTTGTTTTTTTTTTGTTTTCTTTGAAGATATGAACGTTGGAATTTTTTCCAATGTGGAACGATTTTTTTTAGAAAAATTTTACTCAAAAGCAAAGAAAGTTGTTTTGTTTACAGCATAAAGTGTGCTACTCAAACTGTATTTACATGTATACTAAAGTAGCTATAGGGCCTTACAAAAGCTAAAAAAAATCTTTCTTTAATTTCCTTAAAACACAGCAAAAAAAAGAAAACTGAAATGTGCCCTGGATTCAAATAAAAGTTAATCAAACTACTTGCTAGCTTACACAAACTGATCTCTAACTTGATTTTCATTGTTCATAGTTTTCAATGGAAAAAAATCAGCCTTGAAAATCCATACATTATGCCCGCAAGTTGTAGAAGTAGGAGAGTAGTTAATCAGTAAATGTTTTGCTTAAGTTTACTAAACTCTATTAATCTTTAGTTTGTCTTAAAAATGGTTTTTTTCTTCTTCCTTTTTTCCACAGGAAACACCATACACTACAACTCTCACACTGCAAACAAGGCCACATACGCTCGTATCATACAAAAGTTTGTTTATCTGCTAGAAACTGTTCTGGTTTGGTATGAGTTTAAATACAGTGAAACATCTGTAAACTGAATGACAAATCTTCATTTTATAAAACTTCAATTCAGTGAAATTTAACTGTAACTTGATGTTAGAGATGTAAGCGTGGGTTTGTGTGTATCAAACATGTGTGTTAATATATTTAAAGGTGTGTTAAAATATAATTCCATGTTGTTTCTTTCTTTTTTTATATTTCCCAAGATTTTTCTTTCTGTTCTTTGTTTCTTTAACAACTAAATTAAGTCAAGTTATCCTTTGGGTATATATTCTGCCATTAAATCAAAGTACAACACAACCAACAACAATTGTGTGTTAAGCCACACACACATATACACACACTCCTAAACAGTTTAATAGTTACATACATACATACATTAAGCAAGTGATTACACCTGAAAAATGTGAATCTTTCTTAATGTGGTAGTACAAAAAGAAAAAGGGGATAAGGGCCCCAAGCTTAGGGACAAAAAAATGGATGTTTTGTTTCAGTTGTTTCATTTGTTTTGCGTTAAAATAATTTAATAGAGTGTTAATTTGTGAACTTTTATCACAGACAACCTACTTCACATTACAAATGAAGACTACGGAAGGCATTATATGTTAGTGAAACATAAAAATAAGGGAAGGCTGATGGTGGCCAAAAAGTATTTGTTTTCATTCCATTTACAACCATTCTTTATGAGTTTATTACTTCGCTTGTCTTTGTCTTTTCTTTAAATATTTGAATTAAAATTTAATAGTCGTATATGTAGGAGATAAATTGTCTGTTAAAATATTAATTCAACAATATTAATTGTATAGGATCATTATTTAAGAGCTTTCCAGCTTTAAAACAATTCGTTTGAAAGACATACTGAGGTCTTTATGTGTGGAATATATTATCGCCCAAAATGCCTCCACGGCTTTTCTTTGATGGATGCGCATTAATAATGTATAATTTTCTTTGGCTGTGGCTCATAAATAAGACTGCATTTGCCCGATGGCAAGGTTTATGTTAGTTTTGAAGACCATTATAGTTTGTCGCTTATTCCCATACGCCTAAGGGCTTAATAAAACCCCACAAGAAAAAGCCTAACGCTGTCAAATCTCACGATCTCGGTGACCAATTGACATTATCTCCTCGTAAGGCAACAATGCCTTGAATCCCTCGTGCAGAATGTTGTATGTGTCACGAGTTGTGTGGCACATAACGACGCCTTTTTGAAACCTCATATCGCTAATGTATTCATATACTATACTATAACTATATTCATCGTGCTATAGTGAATGTGATGGCCTGACAAATGTCACTCTCAAAGATTAATACACAGATGATGACGCCAACACAAAATCCACACCAAACAGTGACTTTTTCTGGATGCATTAGACGCCCTTGAATCTTATGTGGATTGGTATCATCATCAACTACACTCAACTGCCTACAGCTCCAAAGTAAATTCAAGACGACTTGTGGTCGTCAATGGTAATATAGAAACCAAATAAATAAATGACAATAAATTAACAGGAGTAGCTTTAACAAGATGCTGGCCAGTTTCAACAAGGATATGCAGCCATAGGCTAGTTGGTAGTGTGTTGGATTATTAGAGCAGATTTTTGGCAAAAAAAAACAGTAATCAGTCAGTCAATAGTAAGTTTTAATAGTTGTTGCCGTAATTCTTAAAAAAGTATTTGATTGCCAAGCGTAAACTTCTATTCAAGTGTTTGACTATTATTCGTGGAGCCTAAACAGAAGTTATTTAAATTTCAATGTAAAATAAACCACATAAGTAAAGATTTTTCAAATTTTTGCAGCAGTTTCTGTAATATGGATACCGTGGAAGGATTCTTTTGGGTGGAGCGTATCCGAAATGTTCAATTTTCCACGTCGCTGTGTTACAAATTAACTGAATTTGACCGAAGGTATGGCTTATGTTGGCCTTGAGGACCGTTGCTACTTAATAAGACCATATAAGAAAAATTCTAACGCGCCCATGTCACATTACCTCAAGGTGCATGGTAGGAAGCGTGTTGGCTTATTAGATGTGAGGCGACTGTTCGAACCCCAGGTCGAACATATCCAACAAAAGAGGAGTAAGTAATAATTGCCATGAAAACTTTCTCAAAAATCAGTGGTTCTGAATCGACTTTAAACCGTAGGTCACCCGCTCACGTATAAAATTAACACACACAACATAAAAGGTGTAAGAAACCATGTCGTAAAAGGATTGTAATGACCAATTATACAGAATTTACATGTTGATTAGGAGAAAATTCATATTTTGAACGAGTGCACTTTGTGTCAACAATGCCCTGTAAAACAATAGGTTCCTTACATCATACTTAGTAAGTTCAAATAGTTTTCGAAATTTGTTTGACTTGAGTAAAATGCATTTAAGTCCTCATAACCATAAAAATTTAAATTTCAAAATTATATGATATTTCATAGCCAAGAGCACATTATTTCAATACGACTTATAAAAAATAGACTGCAAAGTTATACAGTGAAGCAAACACTCTCACAAATCATTTTAACCACTTCAAATTAATGTACTGCTGCTACATCTGCAGCTGCCTTTTCTCGCATTTTCTTTCATATTCAAGCAATTGAATATTTTACACAAATTTTCCTTGTTCCTGGTTTCCCTCTTTAAACATTTCAATTGCTAGTATTTCTAAAAATAAAATCACAAGGGGAGCATATAAATATAAAACTGACATGCCATGAAGTCATTTTATATCCACATTATAAAGTCAGGTGTTTCTAAGGCTTGTGCTGACACACACGCATCTGTACATGTATTTGCACCAAAGCCCACATTGCAAAAGAGTATATAAATGCACTGCTTCCACCCCTGACACAGGGTAAAGAAGTCACAACAACAACAATAATGTGGTAAATTATGAGAATTTATTCAATAAAATTTTAAATTTATTCTTTTCCACCCACTGCTTCGAACTTGCTTGCAGAAAGTTCTCTGTATGAGTGTTATTAAGACAACTAAACTTCATGCGAACTTGAAAGAAAGTAAGAACTCGTATGTCAGAGCTGGAGCTGGAGTTTTTCGTAGATTAGAAAGAAAAACATGCATAAGATGTTGATTTTATGTTCAGTGTTAAGTTTTTTGAAAATTTTTTGTTGGCACATGGAAGACTATGTATGTATGGTTATAATATGGAGCTGTGGTTGTGAAAAGCATTTATTTTTTAAATTGAAAATAAAATAAACATTTACAATACAATGTGTAACGGTAAAATATTAGGAGGAAGTAATAACAGCAAATTGGTTTGAAAAAAATTTTGTTTAACACATTTTTCTACTCTGTATCTTCATAGAGGATTTTTTAATGAATTTTTATTACGAAATAAATTAGAAATTATATACACACTCTCAGCAGTTAATAACAGGGACAAATTTATTAAGATTGTTATGCTAATGCTGCAAACATAATTTGTGTTACAAAAACCATTTTGAGTACTAAGGAAATGCACTAAAAATTATTAAAAAATAAAAACGTATTAAATTTAAATTAATTTGACAAACATGAACTCCAAAAGCATTTAAAACATAATTTCCATCGTCGAGTATTAATCGTAAAATACTTATGAAATAAAGTTGTTTAACTACAGCAAGAGAACCAAATATTATTGGCCATTATAGCCCTTTTGAAGGACAACTGAAATTTTAGTTGAGTTCGAACTTTGACAGTTGATAACGATCATCTTGTTAAATCTACAGTTGCCAATTAATCGTAATATTAATCAAAAAATCATTTTTAGCGATGAGAACAAAAAAATTGACACCATACGTACATACACACACAATTTGTCATTACAATACTTCAGTCAGAATTACAACCTAGCTTCTCAACACCTCTTATGTAGTGTGTGTCAATTTTACATCTGAGTGACGTTACCCACAGTTTAAAGTCGACACCGAACAACATATTTTTTTAAAAACTTTTCATAGCAATTTTATTTACTCTCAGACTTTTTACCAGAAATCTGCTGAGAGAAAGTAGCCGAAGAAATATTGATCCATAATTCATTTTGTTGGAGATGTGTGATCTGGGGTTTTGAACCCCAGTTGTTGGTCTAGTAAGCCAACACATTACCTACTAGACTACGGTGACTACAAGAGCAATAAATACATGCCGAAAAAGTCACTTTTTGATGTGGATTTTGTATTGGTGATGTCAACGATTCCTATTTCTGTGAGGACGACATTAGCCTAGCCATCACTGCCAATAGCGTGCTATATATTTGGACAACTGTATTTGGTTTCAACAGGACAGCGCTACAGGACACATAGCCCATACTACTTGGAATACTCCGTACAAACGATTCGAGGGTATCGGACGATTTGACACTGTTAGACTTAATCATGTTGCGCACTTTCTTAAGCCGCCGATATATGCAAATAAGTAACAAACCACAGAAAGCCTAAGAGCCAATATAACTCACGCCGTCTGTCAAAGTCTACCTCTTTTATGTGCCAGAGTTATGTAAAATTAGATATTTAGGATGCGCTCCACTCAGAGAAACCATTACGGACATATAAACGATGTTATATTCCATACAAATAGTCGCTGTAGTCTGGTAGGTAGTTTATTGGCTTATAAATAAAAAAATTTATAAATAAAAAAATTGTCATCAAAAGTTTTTCAAAAATCTGTCATTCAGACATTAATCTGTAGGTCACACCACTCATGTATAAAATTAACACACACAACATAGGTGTTGTGAGAAACTAGGTCGTAATCCTGACTAAAGAGTTGTAATGACCAATTATGTATGTTTGTATCGATATTCTGTACAATATGACTTCTCACACACACTTTGTTGTCCTCGAATTTAAAGACAGAAAGTACTTAATAGAAGTCACATTTCTATCCTTACACGCGAATGGTGAGTTAGGTCCACTGCTCTTAGGCTTTAAAAGTTAGAAAATTAGTGAAATAATTTGGTGTTCAAAAAATGCTGTCAAATTCAAGTATAAAATCTGACTCTTTGTTATGGATTTTGCATCGATTCATTTGACTTTCTCAGTTACAATATGGTTTCGATGAAACGAGTTCAATGTAGTATGTCCAGTTTAGTAGTATAGTTATCTGTAGTAAAAAATGTTCTTTAGGATGCAACTCATATGATTCCTTTAAATCCTTCTTGATTTATGCTTGTTATGCTATTTATACGCACAGTCTGCTAATTAAATTCTAACAATTGTAATGCCTTACGAACATTTAAACACGAGAAATCTGTTGAATTTTTTTCTGGCAATTTCTGCGTTTGTGTGTTTCTATCCTTCTGGTCCTTCTAGTCCTTATTAAATCATAATTCACTAGCATTTTTTCATCTCCTTTCTATTTTTGGAATCTTCTTTGCATACATCCGCTCATAAATACAAGTGAAAGTATTTGTGTGTGTCATCTGCAATGCAGCTGCAAACGAAAAATGAAAAACTCCAAAAAGGAATTTCTAAAAAAGTGGTAGAAAAACGAACCAAAAAAAAACTTTAGGGAGCTTACAGCATTACTAATGATGGCGTTACACTTTAATTCGTTATCAACAGGATCTGGGTGAAAGCGAATGCAAAAATGTTCAAATGAAGGCGGTCCCTACAAAAAGGTACAGGATAAAGTCATCAAAAGGCAACTTAAATTCATAAAAATTTTAAATTTTTAGGAAATCTGGCTTATAACAAATCTGTTCTCCATGTATTTTTTTTTTTTAACTTAAAAACTCTTTTCATTTCATTTTATTTTTCATCCTAATATACCCAACGTTTATGTTACATTTCTCTGTGCGTATGAGAGTAGAGAATTCACTTACTAGCGTCATTCTATTATTCCTAGCGCGTGATTCTCTGTGTGCGTGTGTGAGTACAAAGTTCAGTTACTAGTGTGTGGTTTAAGCCAAAGAGTTGCAAAATAAAGTTGAATAATCGTAAACATAAGCGTGCAACATATGTTGCTGACATTAGCACTAGAAATTATTGGACTCTTATCAAACAGTTGTTGGATGTTTACCCACTTACCCATACACACACATATATATAAAGGCATAAAGCATAACGAAACAGGCAAGTGTGCATGTGTTAGACGTCAAGTTTATTATGAAAATAGCAACGAAGTTTGAATTTCAACATTAACAAGTGATTTAAAGAACATCCGCAAATGAAACGAAATTCGTAAAAGATTGATTTGGGTATCCATTTCATTGGTTCATATTTCTTTGACAATGGGGTTAAGCAGGCCAACTGATTACCATCTTCATTTAGCCTAATTTATATTATCTGGATATAACGACAAGTGCTTTCAACATATGTCACAACGGAACTACGCGCTACTCACGTCAGCTTGAATCATCAGCTCGAGCGTTTTGTGGAGCATGCTCATCAACATACCAGACATACATACACATACATAATTGGTCATAACAATCATGCAGCTAAGATTACGACCTAGCTTCTTACACCACTTATGTTGTGTGTGTTAATATTATACATGAGAGGCGGGACTTACAGTTTAAAGTTGATCCCGAACGACAGATTTTTGCAAAACTTTTCATGGCAATTATTATTTACTCCCTGAGTGTTTGCCAGAAATCTGCTGAGAGGCAGATGCCAAAGACATATTTTTTTCATATTTCGTTTAGTTTGGAGATGTTTGAACCGTGGTCTCACGACTAATAAAGCAAAACACTACCTACTAGACTTCGGCGACTGCAAATGTCGTCTCTGATATCTTAAAATATCATATCTCATACCGTTCGGCCTTGTTGTTAAACTGTGGGCACCACCATTCACGAATAAAATCAACACATACGACATGTATGGTGTGCGAGAGACTAGAACCTAATACTGGAGAATCGTTGATTTACTATTAGAAACGTTGAAGTTATCTTTGGCAGTTTGTTTAGATACTTTCGTCAAGGAACTATTTCTTCATTTTCTGTATATTTTTTATTGTAAGAATCATTGCAAAATCCTTCGCTGAGAAACTACATAAGAACGTCCATGATAAAGCTAAAGAAGTCACTAATAAAGCAACGGTTCCTAGGTAGATCTGAAATAAGCCAACACCAAGGAAAATTCTAAAAAATCGAACAAATGGCGCAAGTTTGGAAGAAAAAGAAATTTCTTTTTTGAAAACTTTGTGGCCCAAAAAAAGGGCCTTTATTCATCGGATATAACTATCCTACATACATACATACATAATTGGCCATTACAACCCTTCAGTCAGGATTACGGCCTAGCTTCACACCACTCATGTTGTGTGCGTTAATTTTATACGTGAGTGGCAGGCAGGACCTACAGTTTAACGTCGACTCCGAACGACAGAATTTTGAGAAACTTTTTCATGGCAGTTTATTTTACTCTCAGAGTTTTTGCCAGAAATCTGCTGAGAGGAAGTCGCCGAAGAAATATTTTTTTTTCATATTTCATTTTTGATGTCTGACCTGGGATACGAACCCGGGCTTTACGAATAGTAAGCCAACACACTACCTACTACACCACGGCGACTTCGATATAACTATCCTCCTGACGATTAAATGGGCAGCTTAGTAGCAGAATATTCCCCGAGAATATACGGATGCACTGGGACAGTTAGGCTGCCATAAGTCCTTTTCAAAAGTCATATTGACGTCTAAACTTGCCCATGAATGTCTTGCCTATTACCACGAGAAATGATAAATTGCTTGGGTGCTTGGGCACATGGAAGGGTACAGGAAAAGCACCTATCAGATCCGTGCATAGGCGGAAACTTGACTGCGCTTAGACTGGATATTAAAGATATTTTTCACTATTCCGCTAAAATTTCTTGGGCGCAGGTTCTTGAGGACCGGTTCGGCAGTTAAGCTGGTCGAAGCTGTATTTTTATTATTTTTCTCTTTATTATTCTCTTTATTATTATTCTCTTCCCCGAGTAGATATTTATTATATGGTCTCCGTCTTCTTAATACGAAGACGTGGCCATCTTCATGGCGCCCACCCATGTATTTTCTGCTGAAACTGCGATTCTACAGTGAAGGAAGAGATCATCAATCACTCTGTACTTGTATAGAAGAGAGTCTATGAGATTCGGACTAGAAGATTCTTCCAGAAGGTGTGATTGAATGCGGTTGCACAATGGAGCTAAAATGATTCAAATATTTCTAAACGATTTCATAAAACCTACGTGAACTTTAATTAATTTTAAATTTAAAATCATCAGTATATCATCTATCGAATAGCCTTCATTGAATTCTAATATTTGCAGCATTCCTTTTCAGTTTTCAAACTTTATTTTAACTAAGTAAACTCAAGCGTATTCTGTGGATATTTTATAACAAAAGAAACAACTGTTTTAGCACTTACGTTAGCAGCGAAACTTTTTAAACGTTTTTACACTTGCACAGTACAGCGTGTTTTCTGAACAAAAATTTCAATTTTTGGCAGTTTTTGTTATCGAAGTTTGCATACGCGTGTCTTTCTCGTATCTCATCAGTTTATAAGTGAGCTCGTATTTGTAGCAGCTTTAAAATAGTTTTGCATTCATATTTTACATTCTTTACTTCAGTATTATTATTGCTGTTGTTATTATACAAGTATAATGCAACTAAAATACAATTGTTACTTGAGTACTTAACAATTATATGTGAACTAATATA
This sequence comes from Sarcophaga carnaria, assembly GCA_958299815.1. NCBI lineage: Eukaryota > Metazoa > Arthropoda > Insecta > Diptera > Sarcophagidae > Sarcophaga > Sarcophaga carnaria. The sequence goes on from OY283151.1 coordinate 32,936,034, forward strand.
TGTATGTACTTTTCTTCGTATAAAATTACACGCGCGTGGGTGTGTGTGAGTAAATGTAAACGGAAAATAATAGCTTTAAATATGATTATAATACCTGAAGGATAATTTGAGATAAAACAACTTTAGAATGCAAAATTATTATTGTTAAATTAGTTGTAAATTACGTGGATAGTTTTATAAGTACACTAAAGAAGGGCGTAATATGTTTTTAATCTATATATATAAAAATGAATGTTTGTTTGTATGTAATTAATAGAATCGTAAACTATGCATTTGATCATGTTATGATCTTCAGCAAAGTTGTTGAGCATGAGCCGGGGAAGGTTCCTAAGTTGGTATGATCAATTTCCGACAGGTGGCGCCACTGAAAATTACTAAAAATTAATTAAATCGTAAACTGTGCATTTGATCATGATATGAACTTTAGCAAAGTTGTTGCGCATGAGTCGACGGAGGTTTCTAAGTTAGTGCGATTAATTTCCGATAGATAGCGCTACTGAGAATTATTCAAAATAAATTGAATCGTAAACAATACAAATACCACACATTTTAGGATTCATCATTTATGATTTTAATAACATTTTGTATAACTCATTACCGTAAAATGTCAATCACAAGTTTGCAACATTTTAATTTTGGAAAATTTTTAAAAATGCTGTTGGGTTCAATTTGATTGGGTGCATTGTGAGATTATAATAAATTTAAACGCGTTTTTCACGTCGTGCCCCTACAATCATGAATCCAAAGCGACAAGCAATTGGTCGACCTACACCTCAAGAAGCATTGAGACTAGAAAATCTTCGAGTAAAAGTCGCTCAGACCCGTTCGCATGTAGCACTTGAACAACGAGAAGTGAGATTAGAAACTGATCAAATGCGTAATACTCAGGCCCGTTTGTCTGAATCATCTAGACGACGGGAAACAAAATCCAGAAAATGATTCAAAATTAATTGGATATTTGTGTAATGTCTGTCCTCCAAATTTATTTTTGTTGGTGGCGCAGCAACACGCGCAGGGTACAGCTAGTTAAATATAAAATATATTGAAGTGGCATATTTGTACACATACACATACATGCACAACTGGTCATAACAACCATTTAATCAGGATACGACCTAGTTTCACAAACCGCTTATGTTGTATGTGCTAATTTGGAACTTACTGTTTAAATTCGGCTTCGAATGACAGATACCTGAGAAGCTTTTCATAGCAATTTTATAAACTCTCAGAGGTTTTGCCAAAAATCTACTGAGAGGAAGTCATACTTCCTTTTTGTTGGGTATGTCTGACCTGGGGTTTGAACTGAAGCCTCGTGTCTTATAAGTCAACACACTAACTACTGTACAACGGCGACTTCTATTATAATATTTATAGATTGAAAAGAAAAGACTATTTTCTCGCAGAGTTAATCATTTTGGTCTGTTTCCTGGTGTCGAATCACCGTATGCGTTCATTTCTAGGTGAGTGGAAACAAAATTGTCGAATTGGGACGTTACGAATCCAAGAGCCTTTAATACATCCCACAAATGTCACTGCTTGAAGCGGATTTTTGGCTGACGGAGTCATCGGTGCACATTTCTTTGAGAACGACGTTGGCCAAGCAATCATTGTCAGCAGCGAACATATTTGGTCGATGACCACCAACTTCCTTTGGCCTGTATTGGATAATCTAGAGTGCAGCGATATTTGGTGCTAGCATGGCAACGCTAAAATTTGGCTGTAATTCGCCAACCGTTATACATTATTGTAATCATTATTTAAACAAACTACAAGTATGTAGCCTAGAAGTAGTGTGTTGGCTTATTACACCCAGGTCAGACATCAATACGAAATAAAAAAAAAAATATTTCTTCGGAGATTTCCTCTCAGCAGATTTCTGGCAAAAGCTCTGAGAGAAAATATAATTGTCGACTTTAAACTGTAGGTCCCGCCATTCATGTATAAAAACATAACATAACATAAGTGGTGTGAGAAACTAGGTTGTAATTCTGACTAAAGGGTTGTAATGATCTATTATGCATATATGTATGTATAAATAGTACTGTCAGTGACTGAATTTTACAAATTTGTTTGGCCATTCACACATTTGTTTATGAAAACCATCACCTTGGGTGTCTTTCTTCGTCGTCTATAATTTAATTTTCTTGTTCTTTTTCGTTTTGATTACATTTGAAAACTAAAAGTTATATTTATAAATAATTTTCAAACGTGACTTTTAATAAATTTGTCTCACACATATACATACGCACATACTTAAGTATGTGAAAGAAAATATCGGATTTTCGATAATTACGATGCCGTTGGCTGATGGTTGTGATAAAAACCAACTCAACTTTCAGCAAGTATTTTGAGAAGTTTCTCAAATTACATGTTAATTCGAAACTAAATATTATGAGTTAGTAAAAAAAGCAACTTTACGTTACTTTTTACATCTAACAGGAAAATAAAAGGTGTTTTCGAATTTACATGAATACTTGAATCGTTATTGGTGTATGATTAATGTTACAAAGAAGAGAAAACAAAAAATATTAATGAAAATAATATTCTTCCGTTTTTACCTTTTTAAAAACGTTTAGAATTTGAGTTCGTTGATTGCAAACAAAGTAAAAATAAATCGATGTTTTGTTTCAATTAAACTCTTTATTGTTCACACTACTTTTGTGTACCACCGTGTACAACGTAATGGATCGAACAATAATTGCAAAATAATTGCAATAACTGCTGTTCGCGCAAACACTAACAACTGTTCGTTAGATCTTATCTGCTTACAACCTTTTTGTAAGCAATTCCACTTGTACGTTTAAACCTGTACGCGTCTTCACACAAGACTGACTGAATTATTACTGACTGTTGCCTGCTTTGTCTTGCCCTTTTATAGTCCAACACAAACAGTATAACGAATATTCATAAAGTGGAAGGTTCGTGTTCTCGCCTTCTCGAGAACTCTATCGCTACTACATTGTTGTTTGTGTACTTTGCTTATGTTGTTTGTTGTTGCTTTTTTTCTTACTTGTCTGTCCCCTTCTCTTTCATGTTGTTGTTGGTATATGTAACCAAGTCCGTTGTATACATGTGTGTGTGTAGCTTTAGTTTATCGTTAATGTTAAACGATGTTTTCATGTGAAGTGATATTAGGTCGTTTCCATTTGCGTAACAATATTATATTCGAAATATATTTTTAATTTTTGCGTTGATATTTACATTAAAACGCTTTTAATGTCTTTAAATGATCCGTTTTTAATTAAGAACAACATATTGTATGTCATTTTCAAAGCATACTTTTGTACTTAAATATCTACTTAATACCGTTGTACCTGTATAAGTGCAAGTATAGTCTTTAATTAATACATATTAAACGCATTGTCATATAAAATTTTAATATGATTTCCACTAAAAAAATACAACACTATATGAGAGCATATGCTCTCATATATCCTTATATATAACAGAACATATACTAGCAACAAAATGATAATGATGACCATGATGATGGCTTATCATTATTGTTTATTAAACAATTTTGTATTACAGCACCCACCCACAAAGAGAAAAAACAAAACCAGCTACAAAATCATGCACAGCCATAGATGAGTATTAAAAAGAGTGGAGCTTAAATATGCTGCTGATGCCAATAATGATAATAATAATGATGACCTTGTTAAAACCACAAATATGTGGTTTAAGATTTAGATTTTAATTTTTTAATCGTTAACACTATATAAGACTGTGTAATATGAAATATAACAGCAAAAAAACAAAAAAAAGAATAACCAAAATAAAATAACAATAAAAAACACTTCTTTGAATATGTTGTTTAATTTGTTCAATAAAACAACATTTTAATTCGTTTTAGTTTGTGAATTTTAAAAGGTTTTCTTAGAAATGCAACGAAAGTTTTCTTTCTTAATTTTCTTAATTTTTTTAAGTTTTATTTTTTTCCTTATTTTCCATTTTTTTTCTTATTTTTATTATGAGAAAATATTAAACAAACGTTTTAAAACCAACCCACATGCAGTATTAGCGTTGAAAATAACAAAGTGTTTGGGAATAAAATTACTCATACGCACCCTCAATTACGACGTGTTTCTGCATTTATTGTACGAAGCGATTATGCTCGTATTACAAAAAATTAAGTGTGATTACAAAATTGTTTTTATAAAAAATACTGATGTAATGCATGTATGTACGTGGAAAGTATACATATATGTAAGTGAGGATGAAAAAGAAAGAAAATAAAAAAGAAAAAAAATACTTGAGTAAAATATCAACAGACGCCAAAAGAGGTGTCTGAATATAAAATCTTCTAAAATCTATAATAATCTAAACGCAAGCTTGAGGATCAACGAAATTAAAAATAAAAGAGAAAGGAGAGTCTATGCGATTCGGACTAGAAGATTCCTCCTAAGAGTGTGATTAAATGCTGAAAGTGTCATTTCAGAGAGAAGGATGTGAGCATCAATCACTCTGTACTTGCACAGAAGAGAGTCTATGCGATTCGGACTAGAAGATTATTCCTAAAGGTGTGGTTGAATGTAAAACCCACGTGAACCTCAATTAATCTACCGAATAGCCTCCATTGAATTCTAACGCGTATAATATTTGTAACATTTCTTTTCAGTTTTCAAACTTTATTTTAACTAAGTAAAGTCAACCGTATTCTGTGGATATTTTAAAACAAAAGAAACAATTTTGATAACAAAACAAAGCACAACGAAAGCAAAACAAAACACAGCAAAAACAAGACAAAACATAACGAAAGAAAAAAGGAATGAAAACAAATCAAATATAAATTCGATAGCAATACAATTGAAAGCTCTTAATGCACAATGAAAAACCATTTTTATAGGAAAAGAATTCAAAGAACACAAGGATTTTTTCTTGCGATTTTTCTGTTGGACACAGGTGTCCAAATGCACAACTTAATAAGAAATTCGAAAACTGAAAGTCATTGCAAATTGATAGAATGTAATTGATACTGTACGACTTTCTCATTTTCCATTTTCTTTATTAAGTGGATGACTGTTTTCCTTGAGTTTGTAAATAAAAAAAAATTTTAAATTTACCATACAAATGATTTATATGGCGTTGTGTCCCTGTGCCAAGTCTAACAAATCAATTTTTAACAAAACAATAATTGCAAGTGAAAGAGCACGAAATAACTTTTTAACCGGCAAGGAAAAGCAGATGGCTTGTGTGTATATACTTGCTATACATGTGTCAGAAAGTAAATTTCGATTGCAAAATTAATTTCATAAACAATCGAAATATTTGAAAGTCCTGCATATCATTATTGATAATGACAGCGTCAATTTACTTTACATTTGCATGAATTTAGTGGAAAAATTCAAATGTTTTTCAAAAGAAACCAAGCGAAAAAACATTTGCATTTGGAAACATTTTAAATCATTGTTCTAATGTGCTTAATTTAAATTAGCAGATTGCAATAACTGTTATAATATCAAGAAAATTAAAAAGAAAATATCAGCTACGCATTCATCAAATACCGCAAGTATTTACCTTACGTAGCCACGACCACGCCATTACCACCGTTTTACTGTGACGAAAGTGACGAAAACAGTAAGAAACGAAAAGCATAAAAATTTTAAGGGAATAAACGCCGCCAAGGAATCTGAAATGAACAAAATTTTAAATATAAAACCCACTTTGATTTCCTTTTTTTCATTTTTTTTTCTTTTTTCTTTTCATATTCTGTTTGAACATTATTTCACCTCGGGGGGTAATTAAAACTTTCATAAGCTCAAGTTGCAAAGAAATTTCTGACAGCATTTCACCGAACTGATGCTGGTGATGTAAATTTTACTTCAAATCCAAATAGTAAGAAGGAAAGTTTTTATAAAAAAAAAATTGCAAAAATAAAAATGAAAAGAGAGAAATAATGCTGATTCACTGAAATTTTATAATTTATATGCAAACACCGGGACAATTGGAATCATTTTCCACCTTGTATTTTATTACTAAAACTGCCATTGTTGGTGCTTGGAATCCAATGCCATTGCTTCATTTTGCAACGAAAAAAAAATCACCAAGAAAACGGAAATATAAGTGACTAGCTTAAGGAAGGATATCAAAATGCAAAAAAAATATATTTCTCTCTGTAGTTCATGTAATAAAAAGTCTTATGAGTTAAATTTAAATTTATTTAGTTTTTAATATATAGGGCTATAGGATCCTTCTACGGGGACTACCGAACTTTGACAAATGATAACCGCCATCTTGTTACAGCTATTTCAGTTTAAACAATAAAATTGTTTTCATCGAACTAGGGGTTCTGTTCATACTGCGTACTTCGTCCATTTTTCGATTATGATAATGTCGAGATGATCATTTGTAATGTGGTGGACAAATTCGAGTCCATAGGTTCTGTTAAAGATTGATTAACATCCCTACGTTGACGAAATGCAAAATCTGTTGAAAAGGTCGCCGGTATAACTATGATAATCTAATGGAGTTGATTTTGCATTTGAATTTAGAATTTTGTGTAGTCACCGTGGTCTTGTAGGCAGTGCGTTAGCCCATTAGACTTGAGGCTGCGGTTCAAACGCCAAGGCAGACATCTCCAACAAAACGACTTTCTCTCAGCAGTAAAGTGATAGTAAAATGCCATGAAAATTTTCTCAAAAAACTGTAGTTCAGAATCAACCTTAAATTGTAGGTTCCGCCACTCATGTACACAATTAACACACACCACATAAGTAGAGTGAGAAACTAGGTCAGGATTATGACTAAAGAGTTGTAATGACCAATTATGTATGAATGTATGTGTATAAATCTGTCGGGACTTGTAACTGCACCCGTATTAAATTCAATTGACACAGGAAGTGAAAATAAACGACCATACACAACAAAGTGTGTTCACTGTATGGGCCTTGAAGCGGTCGGCAACGGACATTATTTTTCATCGAAAAATCATATACAGTGAAGAGATCTATTTCTGTATGAATGGCTACGTGACCAAACAATATTGTCGTATAAGGGACGACAGCAAATTACATGAGATTCAAAAGCATTCAATGTATACCGAAATAGTCACTGTTTGGTGCTCATGGGTTTGTTTTCATTTGAAAGAGACATTGATCACGCAATCTCTGTCAACGGTGAGCACCATTGATCGATGTTTACCCACTTCTTTTGGCCTAAATTGGATGTTCTGAACTCCAGCGGCATGTGATTTCAACAATACCTTCTGCTCGAGAAACTTTAGAACATGGTCATCCCACGCTGATTGGAACTGATCGTTGAGATCACGCGATTGAACCTCGTTAGATTTTATGGGATTTTCTTAAGTCCCAGCTGTATGCGAATGAACTACAAACAATAGCGGTTTTTAAAGTCAACTTAATGCAAGCCGCCAATTAAATTGAGGCTTATTTAGGTGAGAGAGTCATGGAAAACAATCTTGGACGTGCTCCACTCAGAGAAGCTGTGTCGAACATTTAAACGATATTATATTTCATGCAGAATAGCATCAAAAGGTCTCTCAAGTGAATAAAATATTTCGATAACTTTGTTTAACATAAATTTAAATATAGAATGCTGTTAATGAAGGACCCTAAATAATAATTATTAAAGATGATACTCTAGAGAACTGTTTTTGTGTATAAAATTAAAACCAAGTTACTCATCTTCTAAAATTTCTAGGTTTATTCGTCGGCTAAATGGCGTTTTATTACAATTTTCACGCTGCTGCTACACACAAAGGTATTCTAAATAATAAGCTCTCCCCAGTGCTAAATAAGAGGCAGATATTATTATGGAAATGTTTTCTATTTTTTTTCGTTTTTCTTTTCTTTTGTTATTTTTCATTTATTTAGTTTCCAGCATTAGCATGAGTATTATGCGAATTGTTTTACTTTTTCCATAAAAAATAATGGAAAAAATGTAACACATTTATTTGCCTTAAAATGGAAATATTACGCCTATCATATGATTTACAATATTGTTTATACACTGAAAAAAAATAGAGGAATTATTAATAAAAAAAATTTTGGCTCATTCACCGAAATATTCCTAAACAGCCAATTTACGTTTGTAAATTTTTTAATTTATAATACATTAGAAGAGTACTTATTCAAATACAGAGGTAGTCATAAGTATTTACACAAAAGAGCATTTTTACGTTTTTCTTAAAAAAGGTCTCAGTACTTTTTACTGGAAGTAAATTTTGAAAAAAAATTTTTACTATTGAGTAGCCTGGAATATGCAGAAGCAAATAAAATAAAATTGGAAAAGATAACGGTTCTTAGTACTATATAAAAAGCAAATAACCATATGCTTATAAGTTGTCATAATTATTTACACACATTTTATTCTTTTCAAAAGTATTTACACAAGACTTAAGTCCGGTCGCAATCTTTATTTTAATTATTTTATTTTTATTTTTACATAGTTTATTAATAAACTTAACTAGTACTTTGTAATACTGCCTTTTGAATCAATGACCGCCTGTAATCTTTGTGGAATTGACTTAATTACGTTTTGGGCAAATTAGAGAGTCAATTTAGGCCAAATTTCACTAATTTCTTGTATAGCCTCTTCGCGTTTTCGACTTTTATCTATAGTTCTATGATATTTTATGAAAGCCCAAACATTTTCAATAACGTTTAGGTCAGGGCTCTGAGAAGGGCATAAAAGAACAGCCTGATCTACGTTTTCTAAGAATATGGTAGGTAACCATACTTTGTGGTAAGGGGCATTGTCGTGCTGTAAAATCCATTCAGTGGTTGGAAAAAGTTTGTTTGCAGACTCAAAGATATGTGTATGCGTGGTGGCAGTGAGTATGCGTGTCGTATGTACATAATTGTAATCAAAATTACTCATACGCAACCGTAATAATAGTATTTATCATAGAAAGATATCGTAAAGAGTGAGCAACTTAAAAGTTTAAATTAAAAAATGCAATAAAGCAGAAACGATTTGAAATTTTGTCAAATTTATTTTTTTGTTGTGAAATACAATTATTCCGATTATGGAATGAAATATTATTTCATTCATATGGCTTCCAAGGCTGGCCTAACAGTATCTCATTCGATCGAACCAATATTTATGTACTTTTTGAGCGAATCTCGGCAATGGCATCAGGAATGTTGGCCTTCAAAGGCTCAATTGTCTCCGGTTTTTCGGGATAACACTTTACTTTAACGGTGTTCCACAGAGAATAATCCAACAGTGTCAAATTGCGGCATCTTGGCGGCCAATTGACATCAACATTTCGAGTAATTATACGGCCATCAAACATTTAACGCAATAAATATATTGTGGCATGAGATATGTGGCAATATAATGAAAAACGGCTACAAAAAATCGGTTATCATAGTGCGATTTTATTTTTAAAGAAATATGGGCCAAGGGCGCACCCCAAGTCAAGCCAAACAGCCCCTCGTAATGGGTGCATTGATCTGTAAGACCACGTTTGGATTTTCTGAGCAATTTCGCTTATTTAACGTACCCACGAAAAATGAAAATAAGCTTCATCTGAGGTAAACTGGTGTGTGAAATGTTCAATTCTTGAAAACAAGTTGATGTTGATTGATCTCACGCACACTCTCAGCCACAGCTTCGATGTTTTCGATATTTACGTACTGAAGAAGCACGTTCAAGTCTTAAAGCATCAACAATGTAAAAAGTTTCACGAACTTTAGCAATAAACTTGCGTACACCGGATACTGTTGGTCCTTCTCTGCGGCCAAATTGTGTACGACATTTTCGACCAATCGTCTTTGTTTTGGAAATGAATTTCGAAATAAATCCCAACATTGCTCAAGCGTAAATAGATTCATTACGTTCAGTGGAAATAACATCCTGAATTTGGTGACAGAATAGAATGACATAAGTATTGTTAGATTGGAAATAACCGATGATTCAAATTTATACCGATAGATGGACCCACCGAAATTAACAACTCCAAAATCAATAGAATATTCCGTTTAACTAATAATGGAGTAGAACACCTAAGAATTGCTAACACGGAAGTTGAAGTCCAATTAGATAAAGAAGAGCAGTTATCCCCAAAAACAAAAAATACAAGCCGGAGTATTCAAATTTATTGGTTCTGCTTTATAATTCCATTCCACACAGAATTTGTTAGTTAAGAAGCTTAAATGCAATTGAAAACGCTGTTTCACAGTGGTCTACTTTTGTCCATGGAACCTACAATATAAACCTTGTTCTGCCCAAATTTAAAATATCCCTTAAGCTATAATAGGATAATTCTCTTCCAGTGCATATTTACTAAACCGCTTGCATATGTATGCAGTATTTTATTTGCATATTTGCACTTTTAATATACAGTTTGCATCATAAAATATATAAGCTGTGCAATTCATACCCCACTATCAAGTGGCTTATTTTAAAATAGTGCACCAGCAACAACAACGGTAAAAAAATAAATTTATGCATCACGAATATAAAATCAAATACAAAAATATTATCCTCACATCACATGTGGGTAAAATAAACAATCGAAATAAAATTGAATCATTATTGTATAACGAGAGCATAGGCATAGAAATTGAATTGCATTTGCAGGTCCAAATCCATAAAATTCTTCTCGTCATTTTTGGTTGGCTTTTAATTTCATTAATCTTTGGTTGAGCTTTAATTGAACGACCAAAAATAATAAACAGGCTCAATCAAATGTTGGTGAGTGAAAAATGGTACACGTTTTATTTACAGAAAATAAAATAAAATTGAAATGAAATGAAAAAAGGAGAAATATTGAAACAATTTCTTTAACGGTCAGAGTCGCCTCTATATGGCTCTATGTTACACAAAGTATAAACTGTTCCATATTGCTGATGGGCATGGGGTATTTTAACAAAACTGTCAGCTAGTGATTTCATTATCACTTCTATTAAAATTTTGGGGGCGGGGTAGGAAAAGCTCATCGAATTTGTAATCAAATACACTTTTGTTCTACAGGCGCCCGTGGTCTTATGGTTGCTTCAGAGAAAATAAATCGTTAAACCCGGTTTAATCGTATTATAATATATATACTATTGATTACGTGATATTTGATCCCGCTTCGGATACTGATGTTTCAAAGAAAATACCGAATATATTCTATAGTTCAGTCTCTAATTGAAGTACTGTTCAGTATGAAATAATGTATGTTGTACAAATCAGCCGGTATTAGAGTATATCTCTCATTAACATACATACATATGTACATGCATATATAATTACAGCTTCTGACACCACTTAGGTTGTGTATGTTAATTTTATACGTGAGTGACGGGACCTACAGTTTAAAGTCTACCCCGAATGACAGATTTTTGAGAAACTTTTCATGCCAAATTCATTTACTTTCAGAGTTTTTGCCAGAAACCTGAGGAGAGGAATTGGCTGAAGAAATATTTTTTCATATTTTCGTTTTATGTCCGATCTGGCCGTGGCCTTATGTCTAAAACAGCAACACACTCATCACACATCTCTTAGACTGCGGCGACTAATTATCGCTTATTTACAGACAGTAAAGTGGTCGTCTAGATTTGATGTACATCACTACATCAAAAATTGTACAAGACTGCCGGTTGCCTTTAGCAGAGCCAGGGAACATACGTGCTCCAGGACAAAAGGAAATCAACGTTGAGTACAAAGCCGAAGTACTTGTATCGACTGGTACAACGTAAAATTCAATTGAATTTAAATGTGTGACTGGCAGTCTACAGAGGGACAAATTAATGGTGCAATGAATCCACTTTTTCAAAAAAAATTTGAGTTAAATTTGTCTAGAGTTCATCATAAGAAACTAATAGTTTGTTGACGGAACGTGTTTCGCCAAAGTAAATTTTAACAGAATTTGCCTAAAATTCTATACATCAGTGGATACTTACACACAGTTACTAAATTATACGTACGGTAAAAAATTGCCGAAATTTTTTAACTAATCCGTTTTCGTTGAAAATCTTTATAGTTTCCTTGATGGTAAGACGGTCTTTAGCATTGGTTAAAAAATTTCTGAAATTGAACTGAATTGTGGCCCTGCAGAGGCCCACGAAGGTTTGCATCCGATTTACAAATTTCAAAATTTCTGAACCAAAGCAAAAGACCGTCTTAAAATCGAAGAAAGATGTCAGACAATTATAAATATTTTCAAAAAAAACGGTTTGGTTAAAAAAATTTCTGAAATTTGTTAACTTTTGTGGCCCTGCACAGTGTACATCAGGCCCACAAAAGTTAACAAATTACAGAAATTTTTTAACCAAGACCGTCTTAAAATCGAGGAAAGTTGTCCGACTATTACAAAGATTTTCAACGAAAACGGATTAGTTAAAAAAAATTTCTGAAATTTGTTATCCGTATGTATACTTCTGTGGCTATGTGTATATTTATCGAATTCACTTACGCGAACTGTAAGTGAACCTGTGACTTCTAAAACAATTTTTACCCGCACAATACGAGTAGACAGTAAAGATTTTTTATTCACCTGGTATACATACTAGATAGTTGCGACCATTTGAAACATAAATTTTCCACTCAGGTTTATTTTTCCTTACAGCACAGTACAAAACTGTACGTCCTTCGCTTACCGATGTTATAGGGTATAGAACAACATAATATTCCCGTACGAAAATAAACAAATTTTTTAAAGTGACTCGAGACAAATGGCTGACATTAACAAGTTCATGAAGGCTATAGAATATACGGCTTTTATTCCGTGCTACATAAAATAACAAAAGCAACGGAACAATATATATTATTTACATCAGTACAAGCATAACAGGCCTCCCTTGAAAAACACGTTGGAGATGAACTTCTATTTTACTTACAGCATAACAGAAGGGATTATTGTCGAACTATGCAAATGCATGCCTAAACGAAAAAGAATTGCCTGGCACACCTACATTTTATTTACAATCTTTTCCGTTTGTATAGTTCAAATTCTGTTTCATTAAGTTGTTTGGTTAAACAAATAACATTTCATTTGTCTTAAACAAATACAAGAAAATATATTCTTACACAAAGCCGGAAGAAATTTGCTTCAAATAAATGAAATGAAAAAAATTAAATAACAAATCAATACAAGTTTTATATTTATGGTTGTTTTCAAATGCATTTCATTTCATTTATTTAATTCCATGAAATGTTTATTATTTTAAAACCAAATGAGGGCAAACGGCCCAAAATAGTTTTCTTTAAAATAAAATAAATTTTTTTTAATTCCTTGTTTCCATCTTGGTGGCAATTTATGGATTCCATTCAAAAGCAAACCCTGAAGCTATCAATGAGTCTTAACGGTGAAAGCATTCTGCATCTATCGAAACAAATGCCAGTTTGTAAGAGCAAAGTCTGGATTATATAGCCAGTATGTTAAAACTTTCCACCCACTGCATTCTAAGCAGTTTTAGACTGGTGCCACAATTTGCGGCCGAGTGTTGTCATGACGGAAAGTTACATCCTCATGTCTAGATGCATATTTAGGCCGTCTTTCTGCAAATGTTCCTTTCAAACGAACTGATTGATAGTCCTGCCCAATTTTAGCAGCTCATAATGCAGGACACGCCTCTAGCCTTAGCAAATAAAGTGGATTAACTTGGCGCAATTAATATTAAGTTCAGCTATAGATTTTACTCATTTTGCTCCGTGCTTAACAAATGATTTATTGTGCTTATTTTTATCGTAATGAATTCATTTTTTGTCGTCAGGGACAATTCGATGCAAAAATGCATTTTGGGCATGAAAAATCATCTCACTATAGTATGTCTCTCGGTTTCAGTTCTTGCAGCACCCTAATTTCATAGCTTTTGAATGAATCCTGGTGCTTTTACACGCTTTGAAGGATTTTGCAAATTCTTTCTGTATCTGCAACAATTATTGATTGAGTAATTTTTCCAATTAATATGATTATGGCTGTCCCTGTACACAGTGTTCCCGATAGATCTTGCTTACCATACAATTCCACACGCAAACGATGACTCGCAAATGCATTTTTTTTGCACAAAACTTGGCTCAAAAAACTTCCCATAACTGCTGCCTTTTCGGAAGTTTGAAAGATTTTTCATCGTGAAAACAATATTTATTATGTATCAAACAAAATAGTGTTGATTTATTTTGTCAGCTCAATTTGAAAGGGCATGTGAAATACACCGTAGATGTTTTCGATCTTGGCAATGTGTTGATATTCCAATATGACAAGGACTGGAAACTTAAAATTCGTTCAATGTAGAAATTTAATTTCCTATCAATCAGCTACCCTGAACTCCAAAAAACATAACTTAAGACGTAAGGTCGATGCAATGCAGGCTCGAAATAAAGTTGAGCTGGAAATTGCTTTGGAGGAAGCCTGGAGAGAGACTACTCCATATGAAGTAAAAAACTTCCAACCAATGTCTAGAAAATTGCAAGCCATGACAAATGCTAAGGAAGTACTCACAAAGTATTGAATATATCTGAAGTAAGATTTAAATGTCACTCCGCAATTATTGCAGAAACACGTCTATTTCTCCGAATTCTAAAATTTAATTTTTAAATGATTTATAAAATTCAAGCATTAGTTACCTTGAATTCGCCGCAGTCTAGTAAGCAGTGTGTTGGCTTATTAGACGTGAGGTCACGGTTCAAAGCTTAAGTCAGACATCTCGAGCAAAACGAAATATGAAAAATATTTCTTGGCTTATTTCCTCCCAGCAGATTTCTGGCAAAAACTCTGAACTGTAGGTCTCTAAACTGTAGGTCACACCACTCATGTATAAAATTAACAAACACAACATAAGTGGTGTGAGAAACTAGGACGTTGTACAATGGATCAATTCGACCTCCGGGTACTGTACTTCTCTTAATTGGCAAGTACACGTCCTCTAAACATGACAAGGACCGGAAACATACAATTCGTTCAATGTAAAAATTTAATTACCTGTCAATCACCTACCCTGAACTGCAAAAAACATAACTTAAGAAGTAAGGTATGTAAATGTAATACAGGCTTGGAATCAGGTTGAGCTGGAAATAGCTTTGGAGGAAACCTGGAGAGAGTTTACTCCATATGAAGTAAAAAAAAACTTTAGTACAACCAATGTCTAGAAAATTCCAAGCCATGACAAATGCTAGGTAAGGACCCACAAAGTATTGAATTTATCTGAAGTAAGATTTAAATGTCACTCCACAATTATTACAGAAATACTTCTATTTCTCCGAATTCTAAAATTTAATTTTTAAATGATTTATAAAATTCAAGCATTAGTTACCTTGAATTCGCCGCAGTCTAGTAGGCAGTGTGTTGGCTTACTAGACGTGAGGTCACGGTTCAAAGCTTAAGTCAGACATCTCCAACAATAAACGAAATATGAAAAATATTTCTTGGGTGATTTCCTCTCAGCAGATTCCTGCCAAAAACTCTGAGAGCAAATAAAAATTGCCATGAAAACTTTTTCAAAAATCTGTCCTACGGATCTTTAAACTAAGTGGTGTTAGAAATTAGGCCGTAATCCTGACTGAAGTTTTGTAATGATCAATTAAGAAGAATATATGTTTGTCCCACACTGTAATAAAGAAAATGAAAACAGCCAAGACTTAGCAACATGCTATACCATACAATCCTACATTTGTTCTTTCGTCCATATATTAAATTCATTATGAACTTTTCCCTTTAAAAGTCATTTCACATGTTGAATGAAATACATTTTTTTTAATCTTTTTTTAATGGCCTCGTGTATCACTCAATAATGGACCAGGGTAACAACAAACAAAAAACAATGACGACAGATATGAAAAGCATTTCAACAAAATGTACGAGTACAAGAGGATACAGATATCAACATCAACTGTAGAATTATACTCTGCATAAGTACAATCGGACAGACATTGAAATTTGTTAATGACTTGGTATTAAAAGTTGAAAAACAATAAAAAAAAACAGAAAATTCAACTGAATGAAGGGAGACCTACAAAACAAAATCAATGGCAATGATTCCTATGGCAGCGTATCAAAACAAAAGAAATCCTGTGTTACAAAATACAATGCAATCGCAAGAAGAAAAGCAAAATTGTATCGAAACATGCCATGCAACAAGATTGCACATCACATCAGTTTTCCTAATTAAAAATTTAATATGATGTACGCTGATGTACTGTTGCTGTTGCATGATACTGGACAGGTACTGTTGCATTACAGGCACGCTGCAATATTCAAAGCGGATGATGAAAACGTACTCTAAACGGCATATAGGTTGGAATGTAAATTTTAATGCGATTACTATTGTAAAAAAAGGCACTTTCCTGTTGAGAATTATTTACTTAGAAAATAATGAATGAACAGTTAAAATGGGTGTGGTTATACCATATCGGGTGGGCCATCTATCGTTTCAAATTTGAACCATCGGTTATTCCGATTCTGGCAATACTTACGTCATTCTATTCTGCTACAAAATACAGAATATTGTCTTCACTGAACGTAATGAATCGATTTATGTTTGAGCAACGTTGGGATTTATTGGGCCAACGAGAAATTGCACGATGATGTCGATTTCGCGAAAAAAAATATCTTTTCGGATGAAGCTCATTTTCATCTTGGTGGGTATGTTAATAAACAAAATTGCGTATTTGAGGCTCAGAAAACCCACAGTATCCAATGCACCAATTACGAGTGACTTTTTAGTTTTGCTTGAAGTCGCCGTGGTGTAGTAGGTAGTGTGTTGGCTTACTATTCGTAAAGCCCGGGTTCGTATCCCAGGTCACACATCAAAAATGAAATATGAAAAAAAAATATTTCTTCGGCGACTTCCTCTCAGCAGATTTCTGGCAAAAACTCTGAGAGTAAAATAAACTGCCATGAAAAAGTTTTTCAAAATTCTGTCGTTCGGAGTCGACGTTAAACTGTAGGTCCCGCCACTCACGTATAAAATTAACGCACACAACATGAGTGGTGTGAGAAGCTAGGCCGTAATCCTGACTGAAGGGTTGTAATGGTCAATTATGTATGTATGTGGAGCGGCATTGATGTGAACGATGTTTAGTTTCAACAAGATGGTGCAACATGCCACATATCTCATAACAAAATCGATTTATTGCGTCAAACGTTTGATGGCTGTTTAAATAGCCGAAATGGTGATGGCAATTGGCCGTCAAGAAGGTACAAATTTGCACCGTTGAACTATATTCTGTTGGGCGCCGCTAAAGAAAAATGTTTTGCCGTCAAGCCAGAGACAATTGAGCATTTGAAGGCTCGCAAACTCGAAAAAGTGAAGAAAAATTGAACCGACGGAATGAGGTACTGTGAGGCTAGCCGCGGCAGCCATATGAATGAAATAATATTCGATTTCAAAACGGAACAATTGTACTTTACAACAAAATAATAAATTTGGCACTATTTCGATGTGTTTTTATTTTATTGCATTTTTAAATTTAAACCCACCCATTATGTTATGTTCCTGTGATAAATGTTATTATTATGGTTGCGTATGAGTAATTTTAATTACAAACAATTATGTACACACAACACTCATACTCATTGTGGACTGTCTTTAAGGCGTAAGATAAAGTATAAAAATTAGAGTGTTCGATGTACCATCCCAAAAATTAACCTTGGACTTTTTAAGATGACATTTAAAATACTTCGGCTCCAACTTTGACCTCTCGTGAGCTGGAGGTCTTTTAAGGCGCGTCCAACTCTATATACAAGTTGTCCAAAGACGATCGTCCATGTCCCATGAAACATCAAAATGAGCATCATCCGAAAAGATTATTCTTCTTTTTTTTTGTGGAAAAATCGAACGTCTTTACGTTCAGTGGAGATAATATTATTGAATTTTGTGACAGAATGAAAAATGGCATAAGTATAGGTCATAGGTTCGTAATAACCGATTGATTAAAGTTAAACCCATAGTTGGTCCACTAGATATCTTAAAAATGATAAAGCTTGTTTTTGTTTTATATTCTTAATTTATCTTTATTTTAAGTGTATTTTTATAATGAATTTTAGATTATGGAGAGCTTTAAAACTGTTATTTGAGAATAATGCCTCTTATTCACAAAAATCTAAAGCATTGGCCAATATTAGAGAAAGTGCACACACATTTTGCAAAAATCAATGCTTTAAAAGTAAACTTAGCATCAAAATCTATATTTCCTCAAGTAGATATTTATAATTTTTTGCTTTCAACATATCTTTCTTGTTATTTGAAATCACATATCCATTGACATTATCACCAATGAAAATGAAACACTCAATATGGATAAATTTGTAATTTCCATGTCATCTCCTGTAAGCCAATATCCTTCATTCCCTTTGCTACAGGTGCAGTATAGGGGTACCTTGACTTTCTAAAGCTTTATGTATTGACAGATGAATGGTTGAATGTCAATACAAATAACATTCAATCATCATCATCATGTATGCGCAATTGTTTTCCATTCTTATGACATTAACTTTATTTCATGCTCCATTACTTACCAAAGAAAAAAAGGGAGAAGAAAACTGGGGGAAATTTAAAATTGAATGGGAAAGGAAACAATTTTCAAGTTTTTAACACAATATTCAACCACATGCTTTTAAGAAATGGAAATCAACGCTTTAAACTGATAGGTAGGTTTGTTGTTGTTTTTTTTTTTTTTTTTTTTTTGGTAGAAAATTTCTTATAAAACGAATTTCTCATGTATGTCTCACGAATATCCTGTATTTTGAATTTTCTGTTTAAAAGAAAAAGAAGAAAATGATTGGGGATGTAAAAGAAGGGCAAAAAATAAACCACTTTTCACAAAAGGACCAACGTGTAGATCGTAATCTTTCATATGAAATTCAATTACTGCAGCAATATTCACCTTAACCACGCCATGAAATCTACACAATTTTTTTGTTCTCAAGAAATAGTTTTAAGTGGCCACAAGAAACTTTGCTTAGATATAAGTTGCAAAAGGTTTTCTGGCTACAAAGACAACAGCAGTAAACAATTTAAAGAAAAAAATTATGAAAATTGAGCAGGAAAAGCATAGAGACAGAGAAAGTTTTGCAACAATAGCTTTGCAAACTATTTTTTTTTTATATTGATGATACACGCACATACTCACACTCGTACCTTCTAAAGTCGAAGAAAGGAATGCGAATACAAACTGTACCGTAAAGAGCAGAAAATGCTGGAAAGAAAGTTTTCTATTCACCGTAAAAATGTTTTAAAGTAGTCCTTGAACAGTTTCCTTTTGTTTTTATTGTATGTGTGTGGTCTTTTCAATTTTCTGTGGAAATGAAATCTTTTTTTAAATCATCACCTTTTATTGTCTACTTTTTTTTTTTTTTTTTTTTTGTCTTGAAAAAATATTTAAGACTTCACCTTCTTCGGAAAAACTTTTCTGAGATAAAAAAAAGCCCTTTTAATGATAAAACAGAAAAATTTGAAATTTTTTAGAGCAAACATTAATTATTATTGAATTATAATATGAACCAGGCTCATACGATCTTTATAAAAAAAACTGTCGTTTTAATAACTGAAAAAATGTCTGAACATTTAATCATGAGAAAATGCTTCTTCACTCTTTTAAGTTCCGAATTTTAATCAAAATGTATTGCACCTTTTTCTAAAGGGTAAAACAAATGCAGAACAAAAGCAAATATGTATGCGTGTACTTAATTACGTAAAGACAGCCCACAGTGAGTATGAGTGTTGTGTGTACATAATTGTTTGTAATTAAAATTACTCATACGCAACCATAATAATAATATTTTGCATGGAAAGATATAATAGGGTGCGTCATTTAAATATTTAAATTTAAAAAAGCAATAAAATAAAAACGCTTCGGAATAGTGCCAAATTTATTATTTTGTTATTAACTAAAAGTGTTTTTTTTTTGTTGTGAAATACAATTATTCCGGTTAGAAATGGAATATTATTTCCTCCGTATGGTTGCCGTGGTTGGCCTCACAGTAATTTATTCGATCGAACCAATTTTCGTGCACTTTTTCGAGTGTGTGTGGTC
The DNA here is from genome assembly GCA_958299815.1 of Sarcophaga carnaria. Classification (NCBI taxonomy): domain Eukaryota; kingdom Metazoa; phylum Arthropoda; class Insecta; order Diptera; family Sarcophagidae; genus Sarcophaga; species Sarcophaga carnaria. The sequence goes on from OY283151.1 coordinate 32,955,957, forward strand.
GTATTTCGACATTGGCATCACGAATGTTGGCGTTCAAATGCTCAATTGTCTCTGGTTTGTCGGGATAACAATTTTCTTTAACGATACCCCACAGAGAATAGTCCAACAGTGTCATATTGCAGCTTCTTAGTGGCCATTTGACACTACCATTTTGTCTAATTAAACGGTCATCAAGCGTTTGATGCAAGAAATCAATTGTAGCATGAGATGTGTGGCAAAACCATGAAGAGCGGCGACAAAAAAATCGGTTATCATGTTGCGATAGGTGTCTCCATTGAACGTAATGGTTGTGCCGTCCTCATTTTCAAAGAAATATGGGCCAATGATGCCTCTACGCCACAAGTCGCACCGTAAATCATTCGATTGAAACAATTTTCGTGCCCTTTTTCGAGTATATGGGTTCGAATCTCGGCAATTGTCTCTGGCTTTTCGGTATAACACTTTTCTTTAACGGGGCCTTACAGAGTATAATCCAACAGTGTCAAATCGCAGATTTTTGGCGGCCAATTGATATCACCATTCCTATATTTTCGGGTGTACGCAGTGTATGAGCACATCGACAATGAAACCAGTTTCATGAACTTCAGTAATAAACTTGCGTATACCGGGCACTGTTGGTCCTTCTCTGCGGCCAAATTTTGTACGACATTTTCGTAAAATTTTCGAGCCAATTATTTATGTTTTGAAAATAAATTTCCAATAAAGCTCAACGTTGCTCAACCATAAATCGAATCATTACGTTCAGTGGATATAATCTACAGATTCATAACCGATGGTTTAAATTAAAATCTATAGCGATCAGATCGATGAAATTGAGCTCAGCTTTATTATATCAGATAAGTGTGGTTTTGATCAATAACATTCCGGGCTGTTTTGCGGTAAACTCAAAAATTTCACCAATGCAGAACTCCTGAGTTTGCTAAACTAAAAATTGATTCGATTGCCTTTCGCGGTCTTCTACGAAATTTGTATTTTGACCATTGTTATGCCAAGTAATGAAGGTGCTAAATCCTGGCTGAGTGTAATGTTTTAAAATTTTGTTCTCCAGTATCCTTAGTATTTGCTTGTCATCAAAGATATTTCCGGCGTGGTCATGATGGAACACAACATCACCTTTTTTGTTGATCAATATTGTTCATTCTAATTGTATGCTTGCTTATTAACAGTAGATATCATAATCAATCGTATGATTATGAGTCACCTCTGTTTTATTTTTGGAAGTGCTTCGCATCGAAGCTTAGTAATAACAATGAATGGAAAACTCTGGTAGTTGTGTACTCTCTTAAAAGAGGGGTTATTTTGTGGAAAACTAGCTGGTATCTTCTATGCTTCGAAAGAATTCAATTCAACTTGTATAGAAGGTATAAAAGACAGAATATAGCAATACTATCTGACAGTCCACCGCCGCCATTCAAGAATTCGGCTCTTATGAGGATAAAGTGAATATAGTATGGAATTATCCCAAGAAGTTGAATAACTAAATAAGGTAGTCCTCCGCTCGATCATGTAGAAATCCCCGGTAATGCTCAAGCAGACAAGCTTCCAAGGAGAAATCGTTCACGCCGTTTATGGGACCAATCAAATAAATAAATAAATAAATCATTCTTTGCAACAGAAAAAAAAAAAAAAAAAAAAAAAAAAAAAAAAAAAAAAACCATCCAGTCAAGTGTGGGCGGATGTTTGAAGTGGCAAGGGATGCTCAACCAAAGAGAAAATAAAGGCAGGCAAGCACTCTGATCAAATTACAATAAAAAGAGATCTGAGTTATGCCTCTATGATAAAAATGACAACATACTGTAGGCTCAAGGCATATTTATTCAAAATGTTGCTTATTTCGAATCCATCATGCTTTTGCTGTGACAGTAAGAATAAATCATCAAAGCACATGCTTGGAACCAGTGAGACATTAGTGCATCTCAGAGGGAAATGTGTCCAGAATTAGCATTGTTAATACCGAGCAGAATCCTAAGTTTTGTCAGGATAATAGGCTTGGAGAAGACATTATTGGGATAGCCCATAAAGTATGAAGGCAGTAATAATGCACATCATCTCCACAATAATAATAAGGAATCGAAAATTGAAATTCGTCTTGATAAGACGATCGTTTTTTATGATTTTATCGTATCTTTTAGTCATTGGTTAACCAGGGCGAAAACACAAATATCATTTCGCTCTGATTTTTCTAGGCATAGGACTTTTCGTATGCATGTGTAGAAAAGAAATTCAATACTATTCGACTATTCCCAATGTTGTATGTTGCCATAGAATTGTTATTGCAACACCACATAAACACATGTACACACATGCATGAATATTTCTAGTATTTTATGCATTTCATTTAATATTTGTTTCTGTATTTTATTCCATGTAAATATGTATTCAGTAAAAAAAATGCATCAAGCCGACTGTGTGGGCATACATTTGAATCCAGTAACCCACTCAAAATTTAAGTACCAAAGGACAACAGGCAAAAAAATATTCAAAACCAGTGAAGAAAGTATAAAATTGACACTTCATATGCCATTAAATTTTACCATCTGTCAATTTTATGGACTGTAACCATTTTACTATTATAACACTCAATGTTAAATATACTCACACAGTAGTTTTCATTCAAATGCTTTGTATAATATTAGGGGAATTCATGCTTTGTTTATGCAGACTAACTTTACAGATTTATGTCCCCTTTCTTTCGCTACGACATCGATGACTCTTACCATTCTTTTTTCATCAAAAATAAATCGAATGTTTCCATACCAGTTTTATTATGTTTTCCGGAAGGTAATATTTGGAAGTTTTTAAAGGAAAGCTTTCACAAATGCCAATAATTAATTGTATTCTTATGGCTCGAAAAATGCTCATAAAATTCTTATTGTGGCTTACTTGAAAGCATTGAAACTGATAGTGTGTTTAGTTTACCTTTTCGTTTTATTGAAGGGATTTCTTCAAACATGACATAGTTGTCTCTGCTTCGGTGGACACCGTGTTTGATAATTTCTTATTCGCCTTGATTACGATTTAGCCGTATAATATTGCTAAAAGCTTATGTACACATTCTATTCTATTCTAAGTAAGTACTGACGCCAAAAGCTTTCACGTTTCCTCAGGTTTAAGGATTTGCTATTCGATATAAAAATAAGATACCTTAAACAGAGTTTATATTAAGAATAAGTCTGTTGTGTTTTTCATGACGCATCATGACGTATCATAACGTATCATGACGCATCATGACGCATCATGACGCATCAGGTTTTTTGAGGAAAATTTGTAGCTAAGACATCAAGGAGCTTTGACAAAATTACTACATCTACGAATGCAAAGCTTAAATTATTTGCCAACAATAAAACGATAATTGAAGTCGACGTGGTTTATAAAAAATGTATAAAAGTTAATGCACACAACATAAGTGGTGTGAGAAACTAGGTCGTAATCCTATCTAAAGGGTTGTAATGACCAATTATGTACCGTTTAGCTACTTACATCAAAATCACTTTTTTGTTGTTGTTAAATTTGCTTTGAATACCCCTAATATTTATTGTCTACGAAATGTTGGCCTTAATATGGTTTTCATAAGTACGTGTGAATTTTTTCTATGGAACAGTGTCGAAACATTACTGTATGTGTTAACGTAGTTGTATACGATCTTATGAATAACACATAGACACCACATACATACATACATATATAGGCTATTATGTTTATTCTACAATAACTGTTTTATTTTTTTCTCTCGTTATTGTATTTTATTTTTTTATTTTATAGTTTGCTTGTTGACTGGATTTGATTTTATTTTAAATATTTTTATTGTTTTATTTGTTTTTTATTTATAAAATTCCAATTTAATTGCCAAATGTACATACATACGGTATAGCACTACACATAAAAGTTTCAGTTTTCTCACTCACTCATATGTATACTAGAGGGGAAATATGCCTATAAGTACAACTACACACGAACGTGTATGTGCATGGCTTAAAATACACTGCTGACTGCTCGTCTTTATCTGTTTTTAGTTTAAATTTTTATTTTTTATTATCTTGAATTCCTTTTATATTTATTTGTTATATCGAGTGTTTCATAAGTAACTTCCTTTTTTAAAATTTAAATAAAACAAAATCCGTTGAAATGTCCGTCACCGTTTCTTTGTCTGGAGTGCATGCGATTTTCCGTGACTCTGGTGCATTGAAACATGATGTAGTTGCCTCTGCTTGTATGGCCACCGTGTTTATTGATTTCGTTTTAGTCTATATTATACTCTAGCCCTGCAGATATACAGAATATTGCTAACAGCTCATGTCTACATTCCAATCTATTCTAAATAGATAGAAGAGTAGAACGCATAACTATTGATGCCAAAACCTAATACATTTCCTCAAGTTTAAGGAGTTGTTATACGATAAATAAAGTTAAAGTTAAAGTTATACGAAAATAAAGTTAAATTTATATTGAAAATAAGTCTTGTCGTATCATAAAGTATCATGACGTATCATGCCGCAACATGCCGTACCAGCTTTTTCGGGTAAATTCGTAGGTGAGAATAATTTGTGGCTCTTCATTGATATCGATAAGGTTGAATTTGATCAATGGCATCGACTATGTTGACTTTGACGATCACTGTGCAACTTTAAAAAACACCACGTTAAAAGGTACAGAGAATTCAAATCGCACGATCTCGGTGGCCAGTTTATATCATCTCTACATGAGATGGCACTGCTCTTAAATATCTTGGGCAGAATGTCCAATGTGCCGTAAACTGCGTGGCACGTGACGCGCTGTCCTGTTGAATCAGATTTGATACAAAACTTATTCGTACTGGATTTTCCTTCTTCGCGATTTCATTAACGCTTTAAATGCTTGTGCAAAACAGACACCAGGATTTGTATGAAATTATTTTCTCGTTTTTATTAAATTTATTTGCTTTTGAAAAATAAATTGGAAAAAGTGACCGTTTTTCAAAAAAAAAAATTTTTAATTTTTCCTTCTACAGAATAACGAAAATTTAATTTAAGCTCTCTGTCATCTGTTGTTCTAGCATAATGCAAAAAAAATACGAGACAATAAAAAACTGTTTGGTCGATAGCCTGAAACAAGTTGCACCTCCTGTTCTTGTGCTGGTTAATGTCTAACGTTTAGTTTCTCTTTTCTGGCTTCTTTCTTTCATTTGTCGGAGTAAAATGTGATTACAAAACTTTTTTATAAAAGAACACAAAAAAACTATGTACTGTTATTAAGCAAAAAGGTAGAAAAAACATGAAAAACTTCAAAAGAAAGAAGCAAAGAAAAATAATAAAAAAAAATAAAAACAATTTTAAGTTATTTTCAATTTGCAGCACTACCAACAACAAATTTGGAACCATAAAAAACACTTTCCAACCATTCTCCAAACCAATACAAGTACTGTGCAATAGAAACCAATTCGAATAAAAAACCAAGGAAAACTTGGAAACATGAAGAGAAAAAAGTCTGCTTCTGCTTCTGCTTCTTTTGTAGAAATTTTTCATTTGGAATCCATTTTTTTCGGTTTTTCGTTATTATGGATAAAGTGAATGGAATAGAATACAACAGAATAGAATGGAAAAGAAATGATAAACTGAAATTATGGTTATGTTTGTTAGAGTCTATGTATGTATGCCAAAATGTCTGTGATTACAAATTTGCTTCAATCTGGCTCTTTGGCTTGTAAACCAATTGCTTATCGAAGCGTGAAATAAACGTGAAATAAAAAATATTAAGTTTTGCATAATTTCGTTTTGGCTTTTATTACCTTTGAAAACTAGTTTCTTTCTTCTTCTTCCTCTTCTTCTTCTTAAGCCATAAAGATTCTTTTTTTTGTGTGTTCATCTTCCATTTTTATATTTGCTTTGGAAACTATTCAGTATATAATCATGCCATAAAACGATAACAGTAATGGTACACAATTTTTTTCATTTTTATTTTAATTTTTTATGGATTTTTAGAAATTTCAACTCAATGAGCCACGAGTATTCAAAAACAAATTTAATGCACATTTGAAATAGAAAAAAAGGCAAAAACGCTCTTTAGAAGAATTTTATTGATTTCCTTCAAAAAGTAGCAGAGAAAATCTCTTACTACTACACAAATCTATTTTACGTTTTGTTTCATGCAACCCTTCAGTCAGGATTACGGTCTAGTTTCTCACACCACATATGTTGTGAGCGTTAATTTTTGTACATGAATGGCGGAACCTACAGTTTAAAGTCGAGTCCGAACGACAGATTTTCTTAAAAAGCTTTCCATGACAATTTTATTTACTCTCAGAGTTTTTGCCAGAAATCTGCTGAGAGTAAATCGCTAACAGAAAATTTTTTTCAAATTTCGTTTTGTTGGAGATGTCCAGCCTGGGGTTTAAATCGAGTCCTTATGTCTAATAAGCCAACACAATACAGACTAGACTAAGGTGACTGTTTCCTAAGACTCCTGGTTGTAGAAAATCCTATATTGTGGATCTATCCTGTGCCATCAATATTATTTCCAAACAAGTGTAAACAGAAATAATTCGAATTACTTTCACGGGTCCTTCAATTAGCTATTTCTTGAGTGTCCTCAAATATGACATTCGTTTACTCTTCGTTTTGCCAGATTTCTCTAGCGAGAATTGCCTTCGACCAGAAAAGTATTAATGCATTTGAAGTGGAAACGCAAAAACAGCTTCAAACGTTTCTTAAAAATTGTTGTTACTTAATCTTTAGTCAGGATTACAACCTAGCTTCTCACATCACTCATGTGGTGTGGATTAATTTTATCCATGAGTGGCACGACCTACAGTCAAAGAGGACTCCGAACAACAGATTTGAGAAACTTTTCATGGCAATTTTATTTACTCTCAGGGTTTTAGTTCGAGATATCTGAGCCGGGTGTTGAACCATGAGGTCTCGTCTAATAGGAAAATACACTACCTGCTAGACTACAGCGACTTCAGTTTTTTAGTTTTCTAAATACGTGATTTGCTTAGGTTGTGTAATTCGTGTTTAAGTGAACCACCGGTTGCTGATGTAAAGAAAATACTGAGTACTTTCAAGAGTTTCCTGCCTGTGACTATAATTCAGGCAAGCTACAGGTAGTAAAATATAGAAAATTTGCTTTGCCTTTGTGAACATGCAGATGGACATCACTATCTGATGTATTGGATCAGTCCTGATGATAGACCCCAGCCTGCTATATAATGGATGCCCTCGTAATCCAGTACTTACACTTATTTGATTGTCTAGGAAGCATACAAACAATAAACACTCTTCCTCGTTGAAGTAGGTTCCGTGCTATCAGATGGTAGAGCCTATATATATCTTGTCAAACTTGATGAAGAAAGATATAAAGGACATCGCTACCATACCCAAACTAGTTATGTGATCAATGCAGAAGCGGTGAGATCTAAAGTTGACTTTTTCTTTGGTATGTGGGCTGTGAGGGAGAATAACATTTTGAGAAAATTATGGTGGTTTAGTTACTCATATCTATGATAGCCCTCATTTGAATATTGCCTTCAATAAATGTCTTACTATTGTTCTATTATACTATTGCATATTTCCATATTGCCAAAGCTGTCAGATTACATTTCTAGCAGATGCGTTATAGAAGAGTGAATCAATTTGTATGAGCTTTTGTACACAGGTTTACGAATATCGTCTTATTCTTTAATTAAAAAAAATGTTGCCATATTTTTTAATATTTTTAATATTTTTTTACTTTTTAATATTTTTCTACTTCTTCTGTTTTCTGTCTTATTCTGCTTTTTATTTCTTTTACTTTCGAACTCTGACTCCAACCGAATTTGAATTAGCGTCAGTGTTACAAACGGAAAACGAATTTTTAAACAAAATTCACTTTGGCTTAAAGAAGCATTTAAAGGAAGTTTGTTAAACTTATACTTCGTTTTTTCCATTAAATGCTTTTGGTTTATAATATTTCACTTATTGTCCTTATCTTCTTGCATTTCCTGCCTTTTTAATTCAATTTGCTTATTTGCTTGATAAAAAAAACTGCATTACTTATCCCTTACAAGCACATAAAATGATTCAAATTTCTTCCTTTCCTTTTTAGGCAATTTGTTGTCAAGTTTGCAAACATCATGAAAACAAATCGCCACAAATGACACGCATCACTTGTTTGCAAATGTTTTACATTGCGTAGCAGAGAGGAACTGGGTTTGAGTTTACAGCAGCGAAACTAAAATAGTGATACTGGTATCAAGGATTCTAGAACAGTTTTCATTACGGTCGGCTTTTTCTGTAAGAAACTCGGTCTTGAACTTCGCTGCAGGTTAAAGGATGACTGTAGCGTGTTTCAGGCAGAGATCTTCCCAATGTTGATGGCTATCGAGGCCGTAGCTGATAGACCTACTTCGGATTCGGAATCTTATATTATCTTCGTTGACAGTCAGGCTGCCCTAAAGGCCATTGCGTCGGTGCAAGGAGTCGTTAAGGACTTTTGATGTGATAGTTGGTTCTGATCCCCCAATCTGCCACCTCTACGGCCTCATCAACGGATGTGGTAGAGAGGAAGAGCAGAGGCGTTGGGAGGATGGATCGAGTTGTTTTGTTTCCCGATGTCTATGACCTACTATAAACAGTGTAAGAACAGATTGGCTACTGGGCTTGGATAAGCCCAGCTTAAGGTTGGTTACTGGGTTTATTACGGGCACTACGATATTCGATCGCTGACAAGGATCTAGAACAGATTCCAGCCGGACTATTGCAGGGAACATATCGAACACTGCCTCTGTAACTGTTCAGCCCTTAGTACATTAAGGTTGAAGACCCTTGACAGCGGCTTCTTCAAGGGTTTGAATAATGTGTCAAGAGCCGACATAAAGGCTCTCCATATGCTCATTATTAGTTTGAGCTCGTCGAGAATTGCTAGGGCTGCAATAGTGTAGTCGCGCTCTCCTGTGTGTTTTTGTTAAGTCTGTGTAATTCCTCTGCTTCCTTATTCTCCATTTCCTTCTTCCTACCCTTTTTTCCTATCACCCCTATCATCCTCTCCCCTTTACGACATTGTACAATGGCTCAACTGTATCTCCGGGTACTGTACTTGTCTCAATTGGGAAGTACATGTCTTCTAACCTAAATCTACAATCGGAGATATAGGCTTCGAAGCTAATTGTTTTCTTCAAATGACCTAATAAAAATTCTCTATATACTAACCTCAAAAGAAAATACCAAGCAAAGGCCGTTATTTCCAGTAATTTATATATCCGAGTGTGAATTGATGTGCCAGTAAACGTATTTCATTTTCATAAGATTGTATTTTTGTAAAATTTTTATTGACAGTCTCTATATGCGGTTATTAAAGAAATCCTCTTGGTTATCACTGAAATCGCTTTTCAGTTTTTCCTCTTCTTCTCCTTCCTTTTTTTTTTTTGTTCATTTTCTCGTTGTTACTGTTGTTGCTGTTGGTTGTCGTTTATCGTTTGTTTTCATATAATTTTCATACTTAAGATTGGTTGAACGCGGGCGATTATATGCGTATTATTATCTGCTCTGTTTGCCTTAGCATAAAATGCCACTCTCTTTTGCTGTCATTGACATATTGATGTTGTTGTTGGTATTGTTGTTGTTTTCGGTGTGGTCATTATTGATGTCACAGTTTTCCTTTTTTTCATAAATTTACCACATTTAACCACAACTGTTGGAAATCTACATGGAATATTAAATGCGTACAGCAGTTTTAGTAGTTATATGTCAGAAAATATAGGTTCTTTCACTAAGCGTTTCCTATTTTTATATTTGAAATAAAAAAAGTGTATCACTGAAGTCGGCGTAGTCTAGTAGGCTTATTAGACGTGAGGCCTCGGTTTAAACCTCAGCTCAGGCATCTCCAACTAAACGAAATTGAAAAATATTTCTGTCGGCGACTTCCTTTCAGCAGATTTCTGACAAAAATTCTGAGAGTAATTAAAAGTGCCATGACAAGTTCTTCAAAAATCTATCGTTCAGAGGCGACTTTAAACTGTAGGTCCCGCCAGTCTTGTATAAAAATTAACGCACACAACATAAATGTTATGAGAATCTGGGTGGTAATCCTGGCTAAAGTGTTGTAATGAACAAATATGAATGTATGTATCACTGAAATTTTTTATTCGTTTAAAACACTTATTGAAGTCATCAGTGTGAACTATAACATCGTCTTTTATGGATCTAAATTGTTCATAACTCTGCCTCATAAATCGTTCTGACGTTGATCGATGACATGGAATATGCTGGCTTTGAGGGCCGCTGTAGTTTGTGGCTTATTCGCGCACACCTGCTACTTTAGAAAACTGCACAAGAAAAATTCTGACGGTGTCAAATAGCAGTTCACAACACCCACACCTGAGGTGACCATGTCGTCAAATCGATCGTGCAGAATGTCCAATGTGGCATGAACCGACATAGCACCGTATTATTGAAATTGATGTCCAGATAATACAATTAAGGCTGAAAGAAGTTGGTAGGAATTATCCAATAAAACCCGTTATTAACATTGACGGCCTGGTCAACGTCGTTTTCAAAGAAATATGTATCGATGACGCTGCCAGCATAATATCTTCACCAAACGGTAACTTTCTCAGTATGCATTTGGATTGGTATCGTTTCAAATACAATTCATCTAGAAATGGCCCTAACCGCTGAAAATCATTTTTATATTGAAATTATTTTAAGAAATCTTTATGATTCCTCAGCTATAATAAGTAGCATTTGTGTAGCGAATGTTTAGGTCCATAATGTTGGCAAAAAAAAAAAATTGTTCAAATTTATTTTCATTGTTTATCCAGCCCACCTATCCATTTAATGGCTTGTAAAATCCATTAACGTTGACGACCAATTGTTTCTACCACATGCATGCATACACTCACATGCACACAGACATGCATAAACATAAAGGATGACCAAAACGATAGGAAGCCTTAAAATTTTTAAACGTTAAACAAAATTGAAATGGAAGCAGAAAATATAAATTTACCTCATTCCAGGCGAGACATACTGTCAAACTCACACAACCGTATGTATGTGCATACAGACATACATATAAACCAACATAAATATAAACCACAGCAAAGGCGACAATTGCTGCATGAACAACCCAAAATTAAACCAAACAGGACAACCGGCTATTATTGGAAAATGTTTAATTCTATGAAGTGGCTGTAGTCTAGTTGTTAGTGTGTTGGCTGAACAGACGAGAGGCCACGATTCAAACGCCAGGTCAGACATCTCCAACACAACAAACGAAATATGAAAAATATTTCTTCGGTGACTTACTCATGAAAAGTTTTCCCAAAATCTGTCGTTCGAAGTTGACTTCAAACTATAGGTCCCACCACTCTTGTCTAAAATTAACACACACAACATAAGTGTTGAGAGAAGCTAGGTTTTCATCGTAACTAAAGGGTTGTTATGACCAATTATATACAGTGGTGGCCACGAATTTAAGACACGACATATGACTGACTTAGTTGTGATAATATTTACAATCATGTAATTTCAAAATTGATATTCTTTATTCTTCTATGTACCCTGTAATACTAAGAAAAAGTACCATTATTTTATTTTGTTTCTTTTTACATTTTGTTGCTTTCTGATCATATTATTGTAAAAACGTTTATTTGAAATTGGCCACGAATTTAAGACATTTCAGAAATATCTGGTTTTTAAGTGATTTTTTGGTGTTTTTTTAAGCTAAACGTTGAGCAACGAATGTTTTATTTTAGTTTATGTTGGAATACATAGAAATATTTAATTATAAATGGTCAGAGGTACTTGGAATACCGATGCCGCGCGAAAACTGATACAACAACTAAAATTTGATGGAAAAAAAATAATGGAGATATCCAAGCTGCTTAAATGTTCTATATGCAAGATTTACAACGTGCGGGAAAAACTTGCGTGGGTGTATTGCACAACGTAAACCACTTGTGTCAAAAAATATCAAATCCTGACTAGCATTTTGTCTTGATCTATATAATATGTAAATAAAAATTCTCAACCAAGTATAGGTAGCAAAATATTATGTATTACTTTTTCTTCCTAATATTACTAAAATCTTAAGGAAAATATCATGGACATAAAATATTTTTGATAAGATGTAAAAATTACCACAAATGTATAAATAAAATGTCGTGTCTTAAATTCGTGGCCACCACAGTATGTATGATTGACTGCCAGCATATGTAAGTTTAAGATATTAAAAAACGAACATCTGGAAATACAATGATTTTCAGATATTTTTAAATTTGAAGAGTACATTTGTACAAAATAAAAAAAAAATATTTCCTGAGGCCTCTTTGTCAGGCTTTTAACGTGCAAATTATGAAAATATTTTAGAAGGCCATAAAATCATTTGCCTGTGCTCTCAAAACAAACAAAAAAATCCTGGAAAAAAGGTATACAAACCCCAAAGGAAACGTAAAGTATTTAAAATTAAAAAAGAAATAAGAAAATATTGTGTTGCATATTGTGGCAGTCAGCATACAAGTTTTCAAATTATGTCACGTAAAAAACTTTTCCACTTGCACGTGCCTGTTGACGGCTTTAAATGTGACATTTTGCATATATGTACATACACATGTACACGTATGGTATGTACATACGTATGGGTTAATTTAGTTATACCTGGAGGCAATATTGTGGTAAATTGTATTGTACCTGTATGCATGTGTGTGTTTAACTTTTAGAACAACTAAATTGGTTATGATGACCAAAAACTGGAAAAAAAACAAATGACTCTGTATTCAAGTGTGCTTAAAATAAACTCAGCAGTATTAATGTTTTAAAAAATGTTTCAAAATTCATTCTCACTCATACACTTACATTCTCTCCTATGCGGTACATAATCACACTGAGAGTTGGCTGTTGATGGCTGATGATTTATTATGGTTACGAGCACATAATTTAGAGACTCTTCTAAAGCTTTTGTTATAAATTTTAAACACAAGAGCATTTAAATATAAATTGTTGCTGCTTTTTTATGATTTTAATAGCCAAAAAATTAACAAAATTTTGTTAAGCAGAAAATAACAAAAAAAAAAACTCACACTTAGAGCAACAACACATCACATACAGGCTTTTTATCACTTTAGAAATTTTGGGCACAAAGCGTATATGATATGAAATATAAAGTATTCTTTAAACAATATATGTATGTATGTATGGATGTCTATATCGGGTGGGCTATCTATCGGTTTAAATTTTAACCATCGGTTATTTCTAATTGGACAACACTAAAGCCATTCTATTATGTCACAAAATACACTGAACGTAATAATCGATTTACAATAGAACAACGTTGGGATGTATTGGGTCGAAGAGAAACTGCACGATAAAATCGAATTATCTTTTCGAATAAAGTTCGTTTTCATTTTGTGGATATGTTAATAAGCAAAATAGCCGTATTTGGGGCTTAGAAAACCAACACCATGTCTTACAGAAGCTAATGCACCCATTATGAATGACTGTTTGGGGCGGCTTGTGGAGCGGAGATATCATTAGCCCATATTCCTTTGAAATCGAGGACGGCGCAACCATTACCGTCAATGGAGACACCTATTGCACCATGATAAGGGACTTATCATACATTTCATACCAAAATCGATTTATTGCGTCAAATGAGGTACTGTGAGGCCAGACGCGTCAGCCACATGAATGAAATAATATTCCACTTCTAACCGGAACAATTGCACTTCACAACAAAAGAATAAATTTGGAAAAATTTCAACCTTTTCTGTTTTGTTGTATTTTTAAACTTAAACTTTTAATTCGCCCACCTATTATATTTAGGGCCATTATTACAACTTGTAGTTAAACTTGGGTTTAGCTAAAGGGAACTGGAAATTTACATTTAACTTATTTTCGTTATTACAACTTACAGATAAAATTTTTCAAAAATATGGCAGTGCCGGAGCAATGTCGTTGTTTAAAATTGAAGTTGCCATAATGAAAATAATATATAATATGGCAAGTTCAAACATAAAGTGACCTTTAAATGTTGAAGGTAGGATGATCCTCCCTTTAGCTTAACGATCACTTCTATCTTATTGGGTACTCATAACAATGAAAAACAATTTATCTGCCCGTTAAAATCCTCCCTTTAGTTAACGGCAAGTTGTAATAATGGCCCTTACATTATGTTCATATTTAATATGGAAAACTGATAATGACAAGTACATGTGTGACGTATGAATGATATTTAATTCAATTAGTTTCATACATGACAAAATCAAAGATTTTTTGGTGCACACTTATCAGGGTAACTATTCCAGTATATGTAATATGATGCGTATTACATATTGCATTTTTAAATTTAGACTTTGAAGTGGCCCACCCTTTATGATATCTTCCCATGGTATAAATGTTATTATTGTAGTTACGTATAAGTAATTTTAATTACAAACAATTATGTACACACAACACCCATACTCACTGTGAACTGTCTTTAAAGCGTAGGTATACGTATACATATCTATTTGCTTTTGTCTTGCTTTGCATTTGCGTTGGTTTTGTTTCGTATTTGCTGTTGTTTTGTATTGTTTGTGTTTGTATTTGCTTTTGTTTTGCTTTGCATTTGCTTTGCATTTGCATTTATTATGTTTTGATTTTAATTTAATTCATTGAAATATTATTCCATTTCTAACTGAAACAATTGTACTTCACAATAATCAGATAAATTTGGCACAATTTCAAACCGTTTTTGTTTCACTGTATTTTTAAATTTAAACTTTTAAATGTCCCGCCTTATATATACATGTAGGTACATATGTGTACGTTTAATAATGTGAGTATTTTTTTTAGTAGGCAATAATGGCTTAGGCCATTCTATGTCAGCCATTACCCTTGTTGTACTCCTTGTTGTTGATGATTATTTTTGTTTTTAAACTGTGCTTGTGTTTGCTTATGTATATCTGATACATAGGTGTTTAGGTGTATGTATATATGTGTGTTATATGTTTTGGAAATTGTTTTAAAGCTTAACATTGTTATGCAACATAAATGCTTTTGAACCAATTAAGCTGTTCTAAAAACAAAATTTACGTTACTGTATGTGGCCAGTTTTCGTAAAAATCTGTAGAAACTATCACCTATACTTTGAAACAATTCTATCCTTTGAAGTATGGTTACCTAGAAGACATGGTATATTAACCCACATGAAGACAATTCGATGACATTACATTTTGAAAATAACATCGTTCAAATGTCCGACATGATTTCTGTAATATTCCGTGGCTCAGGTTATGTTGACTTTGAGGACCGCTGTAGTTTGTGACTTATCCGCATACACCTACGAAATAAGAAAACATCACAAGAAATACTCAAACGCGATCAAGTCGCACAATCTAGTTGTCCAGTTCACATCACCTCCACGTGGGTGAAATGACAATGCCTCCAAATTGCCCGTGCACAATATTTAGCGTGCCATGAGCTGTGTTGAAATAACATATTACTGGTGACCCGATGATCCAATTCAAACTAAAATGAGTGGCTTATTAACGACAATAAAAAAATATGAACCGACGATACTGCCAACTCAAAATCCACATTAATGAGTAAATTTTTTGGTACTCATTAGCCGCTCATAGATCTCATAGAGATTGGTATCGTCTCAAATTCGACAAATTTTATTTGTTTAGGTATCTATTTATCCAAAACTGAACCTCGTCCTTCGTGATGCTTTTCAATGAATATTAAGGTCATTTGCCAACTGGCCAATAGTCCACTAAGCGAACAGAAATCACTGTCTATGGCGATTTAGCTTCGATTCCTGGGTCAGTTGAGTTTTGTACGGACACAAGCCTAAGTTACGACGCCTGTGGTCTGCGAAAGACTAAGTTTTCGTTAGCGACGATCTCTAGACAATATTAAGCATTTAAAACGATCTTGTTGTTGATTTTTCTATATGTATTTAAGCTTTTAAAAGGGCAAAAAGTGAACAAAATCGTTTTTTTTTTCTTCTGCTCAAGAAAATTGCAAGCCGTGGCTAGTGACCACAATTGATGTTTCACCTGTGGCACAATTTTTTTATTTTTTTTTATTTTGTGCTGTTGTTGTTGTTTTTAGAAGAGAAGGATTAAAAATGCCAATTTAGTTTAGGTGAAATGATTTTTTTCTTTCAATTGCTTTAATGGCTTGGATTCACGATTTAAAAGATTTTTTTTTTCAAAAGACAAAAAGAAAGTGGTACGATATATAAAACTGTTAACCAACAAAATAACAAAACCGTTGCTAAAGTCAGCTACCACGACCACCATCATCACCACACCACAAACGTTATCCTCTTTTCATCTTAAATGAGCTGCCACTTTAACGCTTCTCGTAAACCAAACATCCATGTATACGGGCCAACATCCCACACGGTTTTTCCAATACAAAAAATGACTTGAAATAAAATCAACTGAAACTGTAGAAAAACTCACACCAAAAATGATAGAAATACGAGGGAGAGAAAATCGCCCCACAAAGGAATAATTGAATGAAAAATGTTGTAACACTTTAAGCCTCTTATCGCAATAGAACATGGTTTAATTGTTAAAACTTTTATGTTGAACACAAGTTTTAATCCAACCAGCCAGCCAGTATAACTTTTGTTGAATTTCACTTCAATTTTTATCACACTTTACTTGCCACAATAATCAGATGCAATATTACTTTGTTATCCGCTGATGTTGTTATTGTTGTCGAGATTGAAATGTGGCCAAAATAATTTCATCCTCGTATTTAGCGGAATTCTAATGTAAATTTGATGTCAGTGCATAACAAATGTTTAGATTTTAGGGGACACAATGTTTTTATTTTATTTCAATTGTTTTCGCGGAATTAATTTGTAACAAAATGTTGCAAGTTTGCAAAAATCCCCTTCTAATTCTAGTTGAATAATAGTTTTTTAAAAAATGGCAAAGTGGCCGCTGCCACAAATATGGTTGAAATTGTAGTTATTTGAGGAGATGCTTTGTGTGTATTTAGAAGTGAGTTGACCAACATGAAAACATGATATTAAAAGTAAACAGATGATGGTAAACTGCAAACAACTGTCATGTTTTTAACCAATTCTGTTATGAGTACAAGGATATTTCTTTGGAAAATTTTGTTGGTTTTCTATTATCAAACTTAGCTGAAGATCCCCTTGCTTTTATGTTCAAACAAGTTTGGAAAAATATAATTTTGAAGGACCGAAATTCAAGGAAATTGTATTGAAATGTTCCTAATAAAGGTTTGTCTATCCATTTGACATTATGAACGGACAAAATTAAAAAAAAATGTAAATTGTTGGCATGGAATAATAAACAGACACATATCATCGGAAATGTTGGAATGTAATTGGTTGTCAAACTGGTACTGTTACATACATCCACAATTGGCAATGACTACGATCTAGCTTTTGACACCACTTATGTTGTGTGTGTTAATTTTAGATATAAGTGGCGGGAGCTATAGTTTAAAGTCGTCTCCAGCCGACAGATTTTTGAGAAACTTTTCATGGTAATTTCATTGATCCACAGAGTTTTTGCTGAAAGGAAGTCGCCGAAGAAATATATTTTTCATTATTCGTTTTGTTGGACATGTGTGACCTGAGGTTTAAACCCAGGCCCCATGTCTATTAAACCAACACACTACCTACTAGGCTACGTCGGCTTTATAGAATTAAACACTTACCAATAATAGCCGGATGTCCTGCATTTCTTAGTTTAGTTTGATTTTGAACTGGTTGTCGCCTTTGCTGTGGTTGATATTTATGTTGGTTTATATGTATATGGATACGGTTGTATGAGTTTGACAATATAACTCGTAAATAATCAGTAGATTCACTTTGATAAACCCCGTGATTTATGGTTTATTTGAACACACATACTGCATAAGAAAAACTCTAATGAAGTTCGATCGCACGATCTCAATGGCCAGTACACATCACCCGAACGTGAGATGACCATGCCCTCATATAGTTTTTCCAGAATATTCAGTGTGTCATGAATTCTGTTTCACGTAAATTTATTCTGCTAAAACCACATGTCGTTGGTGTCCACATCATCAAATTCACACCAAAATAAATTCGTAATTATCGCCTTATAGTGACCTGGCCAGCTCACTATTTATACGAAAGAGTATTTTTTTCGGAATGAATTGTACGCTCTTGATTCTCATGCGATTTATTAACGTTCAAAATTCGATAATTTTATTTGCTCACGTACCTCTACTTGAGATGGTCACACTCTCAAATCATTCGTGCAGATTATCCAGTGTGGCATGAGCTGTGTGTCACATAGCGGCGTCCTATAGCAATCACATGTCGTTGGTGTCCCGATCATCGAATTAAGGCAGAAAGAAGTTGGTAATAATTGACATATAAAACTCGTCATTAACAGTGATTGACTGGTCAACGTCGTTCTTAAAAAGATATGGATGTGTGACACTGCCTGCATAATATCTTCACCAAACAGTGCCTTTCTCGTTGTTTGTTTGTTCACATGCCCTTTCATTAGAAATGGGTCTCAATACTAAACATGATTTTTCAATGAAAATAATGTCAATAGCTCCAGATCCCATTAGGCAAACGCACGTTATTGCTTGTAGTCGTCCGCGGCGATTTGACTTCTTGAATAAATAACATCCAGTTTGACAGATGTGGCTTCAACAAGATGGCAGTTATCAACTGCCACAGTCCACAAGTGCCTGTTGAAAAACGCGATATTTTTTCACACTAAATCTATTCATGACAAATTTTACCTCTTTTGTTCGAAAGACTTAACTGAAAATTTCAAAAATATTTCATAAAATTTAAAACGCAACCAACCACGTCTAATCCAACCGAGTATGGCTACATCGTGTGCCATTAAATTAAGAAGTTCCATTGGCTGAAAATGTTAACATTTTGAAATCTTCTTGAAGCGCATTTTTTTCGACACAACATCAGTTTTGTTTAAATTCAAAATAAAATCTTTGAACTCCAAGCAATTTGTAGTAAGAAAACTCATGAATAAAGTTTATGATACAAAAAATCTCTTAAATAGGGAGACAAAATAAATAGAACAATTTAAATTAAAAGCTGAGTGCAAGAGGAAACAAGATTAGAATTTTATTTTCTACCACATTGTTGTAAAGCTTAATGATATTTTCAATTATGTCTGCCACTTTCTTTCTCTCTCTCTCGCTATCTCTCATACACATACTTTACTTCTGTCTCTGTAGTTTGGTCTCTTCTGACCCTTTCTGCTTTTGCGGTTAGTGGCTGGTCAGCCGACATTTTGACACACTGTGCTTAAAGTCATTGTAAAATGTATAGCAACTGCTTTCCTTTACTTTGTTGTTGTTGTTGTAAGGATACATTTAATATTATGTGTTCTCAGACATACATACATACATACATACATATGTATAGCTGTGTAGGAAACTTAATTTTATTTAAAACCAAAAGCCATCTTTGGTCAATTTTTTTATTTTTTAATATAAAAACTTTTCCGTTTCTGCAAAGAGTTTTGGTAAAAGTTTTCCTTCATTTTTAAATGGCTGGAGCATGTTTCTTTTCCCATTTGTTTCTTATTTTTTTTTATTTTTGGTTTGGCATTATAACGTCCCATCTAATGAGCACAGACTTATTTTAAAAGTTTTACTCAAACACACGCTTAATTTTTTCAGAAAATATTTGCTGATATCAAAATCATTTGGAAGTTATTTGAAATGAATTGACTAGTCTTAGTTTGCGTACAAAGACATCAAACAAAAAGGCACTGTTTATAAAGGGTGAGCCTTTAATAATTTAAATTTAAAAATTCAATGAAACAAAAACGGTTGAAATTTTTGCGAAATTTATTTTGTTGTTGTGAAGTACAATTGTTCCGATTAGAGATGGAATATTATTTCGCTCATATAACTGCGGCAGCCGAAAATTGGCCTCACAATACCTCATTTCACGCAATAAATCGATTGTGGCATGAAATGTGTGGCAAGTTACACCACACAGTTCACATCAACACAATGAATAGCGGGTACAAGAAAATGATTATCATGGAGCGATAGGTGTCTCCATACACTGTTCCAGTTAGAAAAGGAATATTGTTTCAATAAATAAAATTAAAATCTTAGATTTGAAATTTTCGTAGTATACATATGTTGTATACGTATACTTACGCCTAAAAGATATTCCGCAGTGAGTATGTGTGTTGTGTGTACATAATTATTTATAATTAAAATTGCTCATACGTAACCACAATTATCTTCCTATTTATCATGGAAAAATATCATAAAGCCTGGACCATTTAAAAGTTTAAATTTAAAAGCGCAATAAAATAAAAACGGTTTGAAATTTTGTCAAATAGATTTGTTTCCTGTGAAGTACAATTTTTGCGGTTAGAAATGGAAGAAATGGAAAGATTATTTCATTCATATGGCTGCCGCGGCTGGCCTCACAGTGCCTCATTCTATCGAACCAATTTTCGTGCACTTTTTCGTGAATATGGCGTCGTATCTCGGCAATTGCTTCACGAATGTTGGCCTTCAAATTGTCTCTGGTTTATCGGCATAGCACTTTTCTTTAAAGGCCCCCACAGAAAGTAGACTAACTTTGCTCAAGTATAAATCGATTCATTACGTTCAGTTAAGATAAAATACTGAGTTTTGTGACAGAGTAGAATGACACAAGAATAGTCAGATTCGAAATAACTGATGGTAACTGATGATAATATTTGTGCCGATAATAATATCGAATATTTTTAGTCGCCTGAGAACTATTGAAAACTATAGTTTGACAGCGGAAAACGTCATACTGTGTTGACGTTTGTTTTCATTCACCGAGTTGTCATGAATTGTTGTTCAACAACAGAACAATGATCTCAAATTGCAGGATTTTACTTTGAAAAATATATTCGCGAAAAAATTTCTCCGAAGGTATGAAAGCCTTTATCACTATGAAAACAAAATGAGGATAATAATTCTAAAACTGCCGCCGAATAATAATAATATGTTCACTGAAATCCGCACTACAATCGATCTTACAATGAGCTTGTGTGAATATCATCGATAAGGTCCTAATGGTGTTTGATAACTCGTAAGCGTGAAAGTAATATTACGTGGTTTGGGGACTTAGAAGCTCTGAAACCATCATATTTTTCAAGTGTCAAAATAAACATTCGAGTGCCTT
Source organism: Sarcophaga carnaria (assembly GCA_958299815.1). Lineage (NCBI taxonomy): Eukaryota > Metazoa > Arthropoda > Insecta > Diptera > Sarcophagidae > Sarcophaga > Sarcophaga carnaria. The sequence goes on from OY283151.1 coordinate 32,977,074, forward strand.
GGTTTCTTAAGACGATCCAAAAAATACTTCACTTGAACTGATCTCCGCACTATTTACACTTCTTACATCTGACCGAGAACTGAATACATTTCTTGTCTATAGGCTAGTGTCTCAAATTCTATTTTAAAGCTACTCGACAGAGTAAAAAAGCCAAAGTAGTGGACGTATCGAAGAGCAGCAGTAGCGCAAAGTTCGGAAGATGGCACCGAAAAGTCCATGTATTGTCGTTCTGAACTCGTTGACCGTAGTTCTGCGATCATGCGATAATTTTACGTAGGCATCTTTGCTTACGTGCATATAAAATACTAGAATTCTTCTTGTCAAAAATTTGTCAGCTAACCGTTAACAACCTTATGGGTGCAACAAGACAGCAAAACTCTCCCCAGAATCAGTTTTCTGTGGAATTTAACGGTGCTGGATTTCTTTTTAGGGAGCGGTGTTAAGTCACTAGTTTACTCCGACAAAACCAACAAACCTTAAAGCACAAGAAGTCGATATTGAAGCCACCATACGTAACTGATCAATACAACCCTTCAGTCAGGATTACGACTTAGCTTCTCACACCACTTATGTTGTGTGTGTTAATTTTATACACGAATGGGAGCGTTTTTGCCAGAAGCCTGCTGAGAGATAATCGCCGAATATGATGAAGCCACCATTGACGTCATACAAACAAATTTATTGCAAAAATATACCAAAATTTTACTGATCGAACAGATCAGGTACCATGTAGATGCGGTAGGCATATGAAAGATTATAATAAAAAATTTATTCCGACAATATTCCTGTATCGTATTTGCATTTAAAGTTCTTGAACTTAATCTTTTAGCTGCTCTTTAGCTTATCCTTTTAAAGAATTTCTTAGTTACTCAGAATAAAATTAAAGAGATAATCACATCCACAATAAGAGAATGAACTCCATCATACCATGTTGTGAAAACATATCCTGCTGTGAATGCAGTTTCCTATCGATTTGATTACTTACTTCATTACTATTTTACTTTTTCCATTATTTATATTCCTTTGTGATTACATTTCTAAAAAGAAAAACTAAAATATTGAAAAAGTTTCTGTTGCAATATTATATTTCAACACAAAGAAAAAACAAAAATCGTTAAAAAGTGGTACGAAACTATAAAAATTTGGGTTTTTTCTTAGGCCATGAGCAAAAGGCTGCCAAATATTGTAACATAATCATACCCAGTCAGCTGGTGGTGGGCTGTACGGCTGCTGGTTTGTATTTGTGTAGCCCGCAATAAGAAGAATAAAACTTAATCATGATTTGCTGTAATACGTTGATATTATTTTTGCATTTTTTATTTGAAAATTATTTTTTCTTTTTTTTTTTTTGTTGTTCGCATTCTCATTTGAATAACTTTATAAATGTTGGAAAACTGCTGTAAGAAAAATTGAAATATTTTTATTTTTTTTTGAACTTTGAAATACACAGTAGAACTACAATAACATTTGAAAAAGTTTTTTTTTATTTGCAACATTTACGAGAATTTTTTTTTTCATTTCATACAATACGGCCTCAGAAAAGATGAAAAAATTTAAGGAAAAAAGTAACAGAAAGGCCTGAATAAGTTTTGCAAATTCAAAAAGGTTGCCTGCCACAAAAAATTCTCAAAGCATATGAAAAAAGTGCAACAAAAAAGTTAACTTTTTTAATAAAATTTAATATTCGTTGCAACTATTAAAAAGTAAATCTCGTTTAGTTTTCGTTAAATGAATTCAATTATAAAAAGTAATAACAATAATAAATATTATTTTTTGTAAAACAACAAAATAACAGACGAGGAAAGAATAACTAATAAATTAAATATCATATAATCACAGAAGCCGATGAAATGTGGTATACATAATCCCAATGTAACTCTTAAACTTTCCAGCGTATAGCTTATTACGTGTTATGGACAGTGGTAATAAAGCAATATCACCTTCATTTAGAGATTCTAATAAGCCGTTTACTTCAGGATTGATAATAAAAGAGCTCTAGGCTTTCCAAATAATTGGAGTTTCAATAAAAAAATGAAAGAGAAGGTAAGAAAAGGAAAAAACAACCTAGTGTTTGTTAATGTTGCCTTACTAGGCAAGAACTACGAGTACAACAATCAGTTCTGATATCTTGAAAAAATAATTATGATGACCTTCACTTAGCCTTCTCTCATATGAGTATGTATCGGGTGTACCATCAATCAGTTTTAATTTGAACCATCCGTTATTTCGAATCTGGCACAATGTATGTCATTCTAATGACATAACAGTACCTGACTAATTAAACGGCCATCAAATACAAAACAAAACAAACCAATGATAATACAAAACGAAACACAAAGCAAATACGAAACAGAAGGAAATACAAAACAAAAAAGCAAAACAAAACAAAAACATTAGCAAGTGCAAATCAAAACAAAAACAAAACAAAATAATCAAATTTACAACAAAACCAAACAACGAATTTACAAAACAAAATAATCAAATTTACAACAAAACCAAACAACGAATTTACAAAACAAAACAAAACATATCAATGAAAATACAAAACGAAACAAAAACAAATACAAAATAGAAGAAAAACAAAACAAAACCAAATGTGTAGATAATAGTGCAATGAAAGTACAATACAAAACAAAAGATAGTCAACAGTGCGTATAAGAGTTGTGTGTACATAATTGTTTGTAATTAAAATTACTCATACGCAACCAGAACAATAACATTTATCATGGGAACATGGTACAAAGCCGTTTAAGCCGTTTAAAAGTTTAAATTTAAAAATTCAATGAAACAAAAACTATTTGAAATTTTATAAAATTTATTTTTCTGTGGTGAAGTACAATTGTTCCGGTTATAGAATGGAATATTATTTTTTCATATAGATGCCGCGGCTGGCCTAACAGTACCTCATTCGATCGGACCAAATTTCGTACACTTTTACGACTGTATGAAGTAATATCTCGGCAACACAATCACGAATGTTTCTTTAAAATGTACAGTTGTCTCTGTTTTGTCGGCATAACACTTTTCTTTAACTACGACTCACAGAAAATAGTTCAACGGTGTCGAATTGTAGCTTCTTGGCGGTAATTAACACTATTTCTACCACGGTTTTGTATATACCTATTTCGACCAAGAGGTGTCTTTTGACACCTTTCCGTTTGGATGCAAATAATTATGGAAATAATTATTAAAACATATCCTATTCCTATTCCTATCGTTCCCAAACAACAATCGAATATAAAAATTATAACAGGGAATTCAGTGTACCGAAAATTTCTGGCATTTTCGAAAACTTGCTGAACAGAAGAATTTCACAATTTCGCAGAATTTTCAATTGCACAGAATTACCATGGCTTGGTATAGTAATACGAAGAGGAAAAAACCAAAAACAAATTATAGTTCAGTCCAAATGTATGAATGTGTAGTTTCTTTATATTTTTTTTTCCTGCTGTTAGAAAAATCGTAAAGGTGTCAAAAGACACCTCATAGGTAGAAATAGGTATATCATGTACTCTAATACTGATCCAGGATGAGCTGGCGGAGAACGGTAACGCTAAAAAAATTTAACAATTATTATACGAAAAGTCAAAACATTAACTGAGAAAAAATTATTAAACTTTGAAATAAATTTCAAGTTAAAATTTTAAAAGGTGTCTTTTGACACATTTGGTAGAAATAGTGTTAAACAGCCATCAAACGTTTGACGTAATAAATAGATTGTGGCATGAGATGTGTAGCAAGTTGCACCATCCTGTTGAAACCAAACATTCATCACATCAATACCATGAAAAGCTGGTGCAAAAGAATTGGTTATCATGTTGTGATAGGTGTCTCCATTGACCGGATTGGGTGCGTTGTCCTGATTTTGAAATTAATGATGGGCCAATGATGACATCGTTTCACAAGCCGCAACAAACAGTCACTCGTAATGGGAGCATAGGCTTCTGTAAGAGCACGTGTAGGTTTGTGAGACCCAAATACAGCAATTTTGCTTATTAACGTACCCATCAAGATAAAAATGAACTTCATCTGAAAAGATGGAAATAAATTTCCTCTAAATCCCAACGTTACTCAATACAATATATATATATCAATATCAATCAATACTATATATAGTATATACAATATACTGAATTTTGTACCAGAATAAAATGACGTAAGTATTTCCAGATTCGAAATAACCGATGGTTTAAATTTATACTGATAGATGGCCCACCCGATATAACTTGTATAATGAGATTATTGTGAATTAAATTTTTTCCATATTTTTAAAAAACAATTGCCAAATAAGCCTTTAAATACACCCACATCTCTTCTCACTGGTCTCTGCACAAAATTATAATTTGCAATGCAAAATTTTTTTAATATGATTCTCGTTGCTTAAGATTAATTCAAACTGTCATCAACATATTTTTAATTTTTCTATATTTTGTTCTCTTCTTTTTGCTCAATTTCTTTTATTCCTTTTTACTGTATTGCAATCATTGTATAAAAATGTTTTAATTTTGCTTCATTCTCTTTCCTCTTACAAGCATTTATCATGAAGGCGTACAGCCAAGTCTTTAAATTTTTACTACTGCAATGACAACTACAGCAGCAATAAAATTTACTATATATACACACATACACACATACACCCACACGCTGTAATTGTAACAATATTAAAGGAATGTAGAATGCATTAGCGTATGTGTCTCCTTCTCTGTTACTGCCATATAAAGTCTCATACGATGATGGTGTTGGTGTTGATCACCCTACATTGTATGTCTGTGCCTTTGTATATTATGTGTCTATGTATGTGTGAATATGTGTGTGCATGTGTTATTAAAATTGAAGTATTTTTCTTACTACTTAAATAACGAAGCACTTGACTTTTAACTGTTTGGCAAACATTCTCACAAAAAATGCAAACACTTGTATGTTGCATATACAATAACAATATTCTGACGCCAAAGAATATATGTGTAGAAAAAACTAAAGATGTATGTGAGGATGAGACGTTTTCATTTACTTTTTATAAATATGTATGTAGAGTGTATTTACAATTTATTGTCTAAGAATAATAGAAATTTCTTCTCACTTTTTTAACAGAAAAAAACGGCATTAAAACTGCTTGTGTGCATTAGTTTTTTTTAAATTATTACTTTAATTATAGCAACTAAAGTGTATAAATAAGCATTAAAATTGATGAAGATGATTTAATATTCATTAATTACTCATCTATCAAGCCATATAGGGACTTTTGAACATTGACAGTTGAATATGGCCATCTTGGTGAAGCTACATCTGTTAAATTTGTTGCCATTTATTCATCTGATTCGTCAATTCACCTTGGACAGATGTAGCATTCAACATCACCTGCAAATAATGAAATTGTTTTATTAAAATGGGTGTTCAATTCGGTCATATTGCAATACAGCGCGCTTCGCCCATTTTGCTATCGCCGCAATCGTAATACCCAACTCACTATTCGCAATGAGGTGGATAACTTTGAACCCGCTAGTTCCAATCGACGAAACGCAGGGTCTGCTAAAATATCTCCACTCTGCGAAAGAGTAAGTAGTTGATTCTATGTAGCTCACAAGAAATCGACCGTTTGCAGATCACCACTTAGCGTATTTTGCTTCGCGACTATTTGGCTTATGTAAACGACAATATATAATGCCGTATGATCATTAAATTGTGAAATCAGGGTGAGATCCATTTCTGGAACACGAACAAATAAAGTTGTTGAATTTGGGTCAACAACAATCCTCGTAAGCATTCAAAGCATTCCGAAAAAGTCACTTAGGGACTGTGTTAATGCAGGCCATCACTGTTAGCGACGAACATCACAGTCTGCACAGCTCATTCGAAATGGGATATCCAGCTTGAGCAATTTGGAGGCATGGTCACCTTAAGACTGTTTTGAACAGCAGTGATCAAAGTCAACAATTCTCATGTCATCGGTCAAATTTAGGGGCCATAGTCATTTAAAATTTGAGTGGCTGCAGTCTAGTAGGTAGCGCGTTTGCTAGAGACGTGAGACATGAGGCCCCGGTTCAAACCCAAGGTCAGATATCTCCAACTAAACGAAAAATGAAGAAATATTCCTTCGGCGGCTTCCTCTCTGCAGATTTCTGGCAAATAGGTTGAGAGTCAACAAAATTACTAAGAAAACGTTTCACAAAAATTTGTCGTACAAAGTCGACTTTAAACTGCTTTTCCATTTCCGTAGAGAATTTTTTCAACAGTTTTTATATTTCGTTTGGGTGGTTCAGTTTGGATATTAAGCCGGGAGCATAAGAACATCTTTCCACTCTCTGAGTGCTTCTGTGTGATCTCTTTACCATGCGATTGGTGTTAGTTCACTGGCTCATAGTAGGTGATTTGTTAGAAATTTTATTAAAAGACTCATAATAAAACATCTCTATTCGTTTGACCTTATCGCTTATGCAAATTCATCCTGCGTGGTTCTTTTTTCTTAAGCAAATGCTGAACACTTCGTTTGCATTCTCCTTATTCCAGAGATTCCAAGTTATTCTCATGCAATGATCAGGTGGCACAAAAATACATGCATGGCGGTTGAGCTGCACAATTTTCGATTGCACGAATGCTTATATCTATATAATCTTATACTACTACTTCCACTATGTATGTATGTATATATGTAGTATTCATAGAGAACGTATAATTTAATTCCAAATAAATTGTTCATAATTCCTTGGCCCTGTTTCATTTGCAATTTTTTTTATTCCTACAGTCTTAATAACGATTTGCACGTATTCTAGGCCAGCTGCCACTTTTTACGATACGACAGCAATTGACAGCCTTTGTGTAAAAGATTTCCTATATTATTCTATTGGTATTTGACGACTTTATCAGAGTGTTCATAATTGCTACGTACATAATGATCAACAAAATATAAACGAAATATGCGTTTAAAGGAATAAAAAATCTCTTTTTCATTGGCAGCTGTAGTTAAAGCCAAACTGAAAGAAACATCATAGAAATGAAAAGAAAACCAAAGAATGGAAAATGAATAGAAACATGAAAATTGTTGTTGTCGGCTGATAGCAATCGCCAGTATATTATGGCACTAAGTAGAGTGTTTATAATGACTTTGGTGCAGCTATTGTCACCGCTTTTGCCAACTCAATTGAATGTGGGCGGTGGTAAAAATAATACTGCTTAGGATAGTGAAATAATTATGCAACATTATGTTGGCTTTTTGTGAAACATAAAAACATTTTTATTTCGCATTTTGTTTTCTAACAATCATGTACCATTGTCAACTTTTAATCCTTTCACGCCGAAAACTGTCACAAAAAGCTTTTGAGCAGCTATTTTAACCATAATTAAAAAAGAAAAAAGAAGAAAGAAAAGGAAATTTATTTCCAAGACAAAGGCAATTGGTGGGAAATTGCACGAAATTATCATACAAAATTTGATCGCAGAGAAGGACCAAACAAGTTCGTGAAACTGGTTTCATCGTTGATGCTTTTTGTCTTGAGAGTACTCGTACAGTGCATACACCCGAAAATATCAAAGTTGTTGTTGAGAAAGTATCTGAGGATCTATCAACATGAACTCGTCATCGTTCTCAAGTTTTGAACATTTAACTCATCAGTTTATTTCAAATTTTGCGAAATGATACCGGTATGACGCCAGACAAAGTTCAATTGGTTCAAGGGTTAAAGCCGCATGACCACCCGCTTCGTTTTCGATTCTGTAGAAGAGCCAACGAGAAACTGCATAATGATATCGATTTTGAAAAAATTATCTTTTCGGATTAAACTCATGTTCATCTCGCTAGATACGTTAATAAGCAAAATTACCGTATTTGGGGCTTAGAAAACTGACACGTTGCCTTATAGAAGCCAATGTGCCCATTACGAGTGACTGTTTGTGGAGCGCAGGCATCATTGGTCCATATTTCTTTGAAAAGGAGGACGGTGCAACCATTACGGTCAATGAAGGCACTTATCGCACCATGATAACCTTCTTCGTGGTATTGATGTGAATGTTATTTGATTTTAACAGGTTGGTGCAACTTGCCACACATCTTTTGCTACAATCCGAATTTATTGCATCAAACGTAAGATGACCGTTTAATTAGCCGCAATGGTGATGTCAATTGGCCGCCAAGTAGTTGCAATTTGACACCGTTCAACTATTTTCTGTGGGGCGCCGTTAAAGGAAAATGTTATGCCGACAAATCAGAGATAACTGAGCATTTGAAGGCAAACATTCATGATGCCATTGCCGAACTACGACCCCATAGAATCGAAATAATGAATGAATAAATGAAATAATATTCCATTTCATAACCGGAATAATTGTATTTCACAACAAAAAAATAAATTTGGCAAAATTTCAAATCGTTTTTGTGTTGTTGCATTTTTAAATTTAAATTTTTAAAAGGACCACCCTTTATGCTATCTTCCCATGATAAATATTATTATTGTGGTTTCGTATGAGTAATTTTAATTACAACCAATTATGTACACATAACACTCATACTCACTGTGGACTGTTTAAAGGCGTAACTATGGGACACAAGCGTCCCATATGCATTAAAGGATTAAATAAAAAGTCAAAAGCAAAGACAAAGAAAACAAAACCTATTAAAATACAATGCCAAAGTGAATGGAGATAATAAGTGTGATAATAAAGCGAGAATATAAATATTGCAAGAGTATCAATGAATAGAAATAGTGTCCTGTAAATATATGTATGTATATGTATAATACACTCTCACACACCCATTTATCCACTTTTCTTAGCATTTACGTTCGTATAAATTGCCACAAAACAATAGAACTGTTGTTCTATTTTATTACTTATTTTGCTTTCATGTCTTCATTTTGTTTCTTGCTTATTATTCTCTCTTTATTTTTGGTTCTAATTATTCCAGTGTTTAAAATGACATTTTTTGTATTGTTTTTGTTGTTGTTGCTATAATTATGGCCCTCACAAATATAAAAGAGAGAGAGAAAAAGAAATCACAAACTGATTTGCCATCATTCACAACGAGGTTACCAGGAAATGTATGGCAGACGGATGACAGATTGTTATAGTTTGACAACGACGATGAGTAAAATGTTACGAAGGAAGAATAAAATGGAAAGAAAATTATAATTTTTTTAACTATCTAAGTCAGTGGACAAGTAGATCGGTGAAAAAATATATTTTTTTTTGTTTCTATAATCACAACATATTTTCCAATAACATTTCTCAGATTTCTACGGTACACCTTCAGTTCCTCGGTCAGTTGTATATTTTACGATCATCTATGGTCGTCTAGCGGGTTCAGTTGGATTTTGCAGTCTCAAGTCGTACACAATTTTTATATAATTAATCATTAAAACTTTTTAGTCAGTATTACGACCTAGCTTCACACACCATTTATAAGGTGTATTTTACACACACAGTTTAAAAGTCCACTCCGAACAACAGATTTTTGAGAAATGCGACGACTACTACTACACCCTACTTATCAAACCTTTTCATTGCCAAACTTATTTCTAATAAGTCCTGCACCCCTATCCCTAATACTCAAAAGCGCAATTAAAATTTACAGATTTAAATGCATTAAGCTGGTTAAGCCTTATAATATTTGTACAAATTAATTAATCTCCGTGGTTTTTAGTCATTAATTAGTTTATTTTGATCAATCCTTCTACTTGTTACCCCCATTGCGGTTGTCATTTAACGCATGAGTGATATTTTAAATATTTATTACGTATACGTCACGTATGTGTTGAAAAAATTGGCAAAGGAATCTTCCGCTTTTTATATAAGAAATTAAAACATATAATTAAGTAGCCTGAGCAACAAATTCAACTGTTAACGTCGCCACTGTTCAGAAGTTTTTTAACATTTTAAAACGTTGATCTACTTACGGTTGCATCGAAATCTTAAAGGAATATTTTTTATGTTAAATATTATGGGTTATAAAGGGTGGGCCATTTAAAAGTTAAAATTTATAAATGCGATGAAACAAAAACGTTTTAAAATCTTGCCAAATTTATTTTTCTGTTGTGAAGTACAATTCTTCTGGTCAGAAATTCTTCGCTACCGCGGCTGGCTTCTCAGTACCTCATTCGATCGGACCAATTTTCGTGCACTTTTTCTAGCGTATGGAGTCTTATCCCGGCAATGGTATCCTGAATGTTGGCCTTCAAATGCTCAATTGTCTCTGATTTTTCGGCATAACACTTTTCTTTAACAGCGTCACACAGAAAATATTCCAACGGTGTCAAATCTCAACTTCTTGGCGCCAATTGACATCACCTGCTAATTCAACGGCCATCACACATTTGATGCAACAAATCCATTGTGGCATCAGTTGTGTGGCAAGTCTCACTTTCGTATTGAAACCAACACCGTCCACATCAATACCATGAAAAGCGGGTACAAGAAAATCGGTTATCATGGCACGATAGTTGTCTCTATTGACCGTAATGGTTGTGATGTCCTCGTTTTTAAAAAAAATACGGGCTTCAAAACTCGCATCGTCACTTGTAATAGGTGCATTGGCTTCTGCAAGGCAACGTATGGGTTTTTTAAGTCCCAAATATGGCAATTTTGCTTATTAGGATAACCACCAAATTGAACATGAGCTTCATCTGAAAAGATGTTTTTTTTTTTGGCAGGGAAAATTTATTATTGCGGAAGGGCTCCATCTATGGAAGCCTTAGCGGACAATTGAAGAATGCTATATTCTACGTCATACGATGTGAAACATTTGATATTTTACAAATTAAATTAAAAATTCGTTTTGGAAAACATGCATCTTATTTTATATTCAATTTAACTAAAATTGATACAAATTGAAACGTTCATATTTATAATAATTAACGTTATTAGGAATATTCTTATAAGCGCATTAAATATCCCTTGTTTTTATGCCTTTTTAAAATTCATTCAATCTAATAAAACTCATTTGCATATGTAAAGTGTTATTTTTATCCTCCCAACCAACAAAGTCCCCTTAACGTTAAAATAACAACACCTCCCCTCAGTGGCAGCGTTTTTGAAAAAAATGTATAAAAAGTTGCTGAAGTACTTTAATCCCAAAACATTTATGGGCACTTAAAAATGTAAAAAATTTTTTAGAACGTATATCCCATGAATTTCTAACATATTGTCTACAAAACCAACCCAAAAAAAATGTTTTACATTTTAAATGAATGCCTCTCTCTCTCTCTTGTTTTCATTGTGGCAAGATTTGGCTTTTAGATATTGACCCAAAAAAGAACTAAAAAAAAGAAAAAAAAGACAAAAACAAATAATCGGCATCAATACTTGGCTTGGATATGCAGATGCTTCAACAGAAGTAAAAATCTGTGTAAGTATTTGTGTGTGTTGATGCGATAAAATGTGTAAATTTTATATCCTCCGGCTGTGGAAAGTGTAATCCCATTTTGAGTTTATAGTCTAGTCACAGCTCTATGGCTTCGTGTTCTTGTCTTAAATGGTTTTATGATTTCATTATCGAAACTGGCCTACACAGACACAGATTAAAGTGTGTCATTAAATTTTCGATAAATTTTTATATGAAGTTCAATAAGCTCATGTGTCTTATAGGACAAAGGTCAACTCATGTTTGTAATCAAATTCATAAAATTTGTATTCAATGTGTTTGCAAGCAAATCTAAGCATTAAAACAGAAAAAAGTATTTGATTAGGCCTGCTACCTATTGTTTTGCTTGTTCATGTTAGTGTAAGAACTAATAAAAGAGTGTTAAAATCTTTTAATCGTAAACTTTTAATAGGGATTTTAAAACAAAGAAACAAGAAATCAAATAATTTTATGGCACGAAGAAGAATAATAGATAGGATAGGAATATAAAAATTGGCAATTGCTGACTAGTAGGGAGTGTGTTCTTAGCCGTGAAGCCAAGGTTCATAACGCATGTCTGACATCTACTACAAAACGAAATATGAACAAATATTTCCTTCGACGATTTTATTACATTAAACGTCTGACAAAAACTAAAATTGTCATGAAAAACTTTCCCAAAATTCTGTCGTTCAGAGTGGACTTTAAACTGTATGTCACACCACACTGTCTTCAAATGTCCGCTAAACTTTTTTTCTTTCCTTGACTTTGTATAATTCTAATCTACAATCTTTGATTAAGTAACATAATAACCCATAATCGTAACATAAAAAATATTCTTCTAAGATTTCCATAAAATCCTAAATAAATCAACGTTTTAAAACGTTAACGAACCTCTGAACAGTGGCTACTTTAACAATTGAATTTATTGCTTATGACCCCTAATTATATGCTTTGATTTCTCATATAAAGAGCGTAAGATACCATTGCACAGTTTGTTTTAACACATACGTGACGTATACGTAATAAATATTTAAAATATCACTCATGCGTTAAATGACAACCGCAATGGGGGAGACAAGTAGAAGGATTGATCAAAATAAACTACTTTATGCCTAAAAACCACGGAGATTAATTAATTTGTACAAGTATTTTAAGACTTAACGAGCTTAATGCATTTAAATCTGCAAATTTCAATTACGCTTTTTAGGATTAAAGAGTAGGGATGTTCGACTTATTAGGAGTAAATTGGGTGAGGTAAAGATTTGATAAATAGAGGGTGATAGTAGTCGTCTTATTCCTCAATAATCTGTTGTTGTTGTATAAAATTAACACAAACACATAAGTGGTGTGAGAAGCTAGGACGTAATCCTAACTGGAGGGTTGTAATGAACAATTATGTATGTATGTATGTATGTATGTATATGAGAAGACTAGCCTAATAGGTGGAAATCTGTCTATAAAAATTCTGACACTGTAAGGAACGGTAGCAAATAGATTTAGCATGTAAAAAAATAATTTTTATTTGTTTATTAATTGCAAATATAATTAAATGCGATTAAGTTTTTCTAATTTAAAAACAAAAATCAAAATCTTTTTCAGTTTGTCTTTCTTTTTTCACAATAATAATTACATTTGTTAGAGGATTTCATACAGCATTTGCTAAAGGAAGCGTAAATTATTATTACAAACATTATTAATAGCGGCGTAATAAATATTTTTTGATTATTCTAGCATTTTAAATAATATACACTCACGGTAAAGATTTTAGTTGTAAATGCAAACAAAGACATTAAATTTCAAAAATTCTTCCATATTTAATTACACAAGTTTTTTAGTTGAGTGTAAAATTATTATTAAAATTTTATATTTTTGTGGCTTTGAAAATTGCTGACGCATAATAATTTATTAAAAACATTATAAAACGTAATTAGAAATTCATTTTAAAAAGTCTCTAACAAAAAAAAATACTTTTAAATGGAAATCCATTTAAAACTGCCCTTATAGTTCCTTGAATATGCATTTAAATTAGATAATGTTCTACAACAATACCTGTGCAATGAGTTTTACAATAAAAACAAAACCAACAAATTAGATATAAATTCATTGCTGGAAATGAAGGGTGGGCCATTTAAAAGTTTAAATTTAAAATGTAATAAAACATAAACGCTTTGCAATTTAGTAAAATTTATTTGATTGTTGTGAAGTACAATTGTTCCGGTTAGAAATGAAATATTATTTCAATGATCAATTTTTCATTTGAGATTTTGCTAATATACAGGTATACTTACACCTTAAAGACAGTCTACAGTGCGTATAAGTGTTGTGTGTACATAATTGTTTGTAATAAAATATTACTCATCCACAATAATAATATTTATCATGGGAAGATATCATAATAGGTGGGCAATTTAAAAGTTTAAATTTAAAAATGCAATGAAACAAAAACGGTTTAAAATTTTGACAAATTTATTCTTTTGTTGTGGAGTACAATTGTTCCGGTTATGAAATACAATATTATTTCATTCATATGGCTTCCGCGGCTCATCTCACAGAACCCCATTCGATCATACCGATTTTCGTGGACTTTTTCGAGTGTATGGGGTTGTATCTCTTCAATGGGACCATGACTGTTTGCCCTTAAATGCTGAATTGTCTTTGGTTTATCCGCATATAATTTTTCTTTAACAGTACCCCTCAGAAACTAGTTCAACGGTGTCAAATCACAGCTTCTTGGCAGCCAATTCACATCACCATTTCGGCTAATTAAACAGCCATCAAACGTTTGGCGCAATAAATCGATTGTCGCATGAAATGTATGGCAAGTTGTACCTTGCTGTTGAAACTAAGCATCGTTTATATCAATACCATGAAGAGCGGATACAAAAAAAATAGGTTTCATGCTGCGATACGTTTTCAAAGCAAAGCTTGCTTCACAAGCCGCATCAAACAGTCAATCGCAATTGGCTTCTGTAAGAGCAGGTGTGGGTTTTCTGAGACCAAAATACGGTAGTTTTGTTTATTAACGTACCCACCAAGATGAAAATCAATTTCATTCGAAAAGGCAAAAAAAATTCCGACCACTTGTCTTTGTTGTGGATATAAATTTCCAATCAATCCAAACCTTGCTCAAGAGTAAATCGATTCATTATGTTCAGTGAAAATAAAATACTGAATTTTGTGACAGAATAAAATTTGTATTGCCAGATTCGAAATAACCGAAACTGATAGGTGGCCCACCCGATATATGCACATAAAATTTTTATTTCCATGTATTTATTATGGAATTTAATTCTATGTTGCTGGCCTTTTAGCTTTTAGCCCTTTAATACTTTTTATTAAAAAATAAATTTAAAAAAACAATCTACAGACTGCCATAATAGCCTCTAACAGTAAACCATAATTTTAACCATATTGAGCAATTAAGATGTTGTTGCTTTGATAACAATTTTAATATTTAACGATAGTAACAGTTGCAAGTTTTCCGTTTGCTTTACATTTAAATTACATATGCTGACTATGCATATACTCGTATATGTATATGCACATGCCATTGCATAAAATATTGTAACAATTTACTTGTATGACAACAACATGTCACAAAACATAATAAACAGTAGCTATGACAACAACGGAAATGACATCAAAAGTATTATGTTATAAAATTCACTATTTTCTCTCTCACTAGGTCTCTCGTTAATAGCTTTCTCTTCATTTTAAATATAAATGAAATAAACTGAGTGTGGGATATTTTCTAAGTTTTCTAGTTGTTTGAAAGATGTTAATTGAATCGTACAACTGTTCACCACTGCTTCTGTGAATGCAGCGCAATCGAAATGTTAATTTTATTTCTGATTCTGGTTCATAAATCAAGCTGAATAAACCAAAGGTTTGTGTTGTGTTGACATTGAGAACCCCTATAAGCATATTTGCGCGCACCTGTGAATTATGAAAAACCCAAAAGAAAAAGTTTAGTGGACCTAAATCGCACGATCTCATTGGCGGTTCACATCACCCTGACATGAGATATCTATGCTTTCAAATCGCTTATGTAGAATATCAAATATGACATATGCTGTGTGGTACTTACTGCCGTACCATCTAGATCATCCAATTCATTATAAAAGAATTTGGGAGTCATCAACCTGTAGTGCTCGCCATCACTATAGATTGGGTCTGCCCAATTCTCAGCAAATTATGGAGCGAAGACGTCCCCAGTTCTAAATCCACAATTTTCTCGATATTTCATGCGTATTGTGGATCGTCTCAAATTCGAAAAATTTTGATGGTTCACGCACCCATTCATCCTGAAATGGTCCTCATTGCTAAACATCTGTTTCATTGAAAAATTGTAACACAATTTTTATTATTTGCACGTGTTTGGGAATGCTATATCCAGTCATAGGGATTTCGTACAACAACTAATTTGACAGATTTAGCTTCAATACGAGACGCATTATTAACTGTTGTAATTCGGAAGTCCCTGTTCAACAACCCGATACATGCACATGCTACAAAAAATATGTGAACTCTTTTCTTCTTGCTAATACAGTTACAAATGCTACTCTCTCTTTCCGTCTCTCTCTCTCTACCATAAATCCACCTTCCTTGCAACAACTATTCCGTTTATGCATTCATTCATTTATTCATTCGATGTGTTGTTGCAATTTTATTTTATTTTTTCTCATTTTTGAGAATTTGTTTTTATGATTCGCATTTATTCAGATTAACCACAGAGGTGACAAACGTTTATTACATCCGTATTCTGTTGCAACGATTTACACATTTCTGCACATTGTTCACACACACTATGGCATAGTAATATGTACTACTCAACCAAATGATTGCAAAAACTCTGAGAATAAAATAAAATTACCATGAGAAGTTTTTAAATTTGTTGTTCAGAGTCGAGTTTAAACAGTAGGTCGCACTATTTATGGATAAAGAAAACACAAACAACATGGGTGGTGTAATAAGGTTGGTTGTAATCCTGAGTAAAATGTTATAATGACTAATTAACTAAGTAAATATGTAAGTAATTAAAGCAGCCTTAAGATCACTGCAGAGTGTTGAAATCATATCCAAAATTGACCAAGAATATCGGGTGCTCCTGGAGGAGATAGCGAGACTTCGGAGGGTTACCGTCATATGGATTTTGAACCACGGGAACTATGGACGTAACAAAGGTAGGAGGAATAATTCCTATGAATTCATACGTTAGATTGGATTCCTCTGCAAATGAAGTAAACAAACGATTTCTTACAAACTTTATACATATGCAAAGGAAAGATGGGATCATGAGCCCACTTGTATCCATACCATATAATTCTGGGCCACTATGACTATATTCTGGACAAACCTCATCGGAGTTTAGTTTGAAAATTTCATTTTGAAAAGCTTATGTCGGAACACTAACATCTAGGTGCTCACGACCGTAAGCTTGGAATATCTCACAACATCTTCTGCAGACAATGTAATGACGAGGTCAATGTCCGGCAATTAGACGATTAATTTTTGTACATCCAAAATTTATTAACAGAACGTATCTAGCGAAAGTCGATTTGGATTGAAACCACAACTTTACTAAACTGTCAGGATTATTGAAAATTACCAGCCAGGAGTTATATTTGTATGACCGAATAGCTACCGAGTCGCCGTAGTCTAGTAGGTAGTGTGTTGGCTTACTAGTCGTGAGGTCACGGTTCAAACCCCAGGTCAGACATCTCCAACAAAACGAAATATTAAAATATATTTCATCGGCAACTTCCTCCCAACGTATTTCTGGCAAAAATTTTGAGAGTAAATAAAAAATTTACATGAAAAGTTTCTCAAAAATCTGTCTTCTGGAATCGACTTTAAACTGTATTTCTCGCTACTTTATTAACAAACCCAACATAAGTAAGTCATAATATTGACTCAGAGTTGTAATGACCTTCATTAAACTGTCGGGATTACTGAGAAACGCCAACCAAGAATTAAGGTTGTATGATAGCATTGGTCCTACCGGGATTTTATACTTCAAATATTTTTTAAATTTTTTTATTATACCTTTAAATGCTGATTTATTTATATTGGAACGTATATTAAAAAGTAGAAGATGGTTTCTCAATGAGCGCTATAAAAACAATGTCTGTTTGGATTTAATTTTGATATGCAACCTTCCTTGTTGAATTTGCATTAAAAAAATTTAAAAATTTAATGCATTCTAGCAGTTCCATAAAAAATTTAATGCGTTCTAGTAGGTCTTATAAAAAATGATCAAACAAATACACTTGAGTTCGAAACAAAATATTTAAACGGAAATTAAAAGAGAAATGAAATCACAGGCAATGGGAAATATGTTGTGAAAAAATATAGAATATCTGCTTTAGAACGTATGCTTTTAGCCACAAAGAAAGTAATCACTTTTAATTTTACTAAATGCCTTAAGGATCGTTTACACATTTTTCAAAAATAAAATGTTTTCATGTCTGTTTGTTTTCTTTTAGAATTAAAAAACATATTACGTATTATATTGAAATTAGATAAAAAGCTAAGAATCTTTCATCAAAATCACATGCAGAATTCTAAAAGGCATGTTTTAGAACAGTCCCCCCAATATAAAAAGATGAAGCAAATCATATTAAATTTTATTTTTCTATGAGGTTTACCACGCATGTGATGGCATAAACATAATTTTATTATAAAATTTGTCTTTCTTTTTATTTTTCCTTTTTGAAATAATATTTCTTAAGAACATAGTCCCCCTATATTCATACGCATATGTTTGTATAAAATTTCCATATTCTAGTCAACGAGTGAAATGAAAGAGAATTTTAATCTCAGGCTATATAATGCTCCAGAAACATACAACCTTAGGCAATTGAAAAAATATTGTGGTAAAAGCCTGGTTATAGGAGATTTAATTATGATGTTAACAAAAACAGAAGCATTTTCAGATTTTTATTAAAATAAAATTGTGAATAATTTTCATGGTTACCTAAGAAGCATATAAATTTCATCATGAAAATTTCTCGTTATTACAGTTTCTGCTCAAGTCGTTGTGAAATCTTTCCAGCGCGTTTACCCAGAGGCGAGCATTCAAATATAACCGCTATGAGGTTCTTAAAATGTACTCCGATGAGGTTAAATACAAATTTTCTCCTAAATGTTCATGTATGAAATCGAAATTCACTTTGCAGAGGAATCCGATCAGACGTATACATACACATACATAATTGGTCATTTCAATCCCTGCGTCAGGATTACGACCTAGTTTCTCACACCACTTAAGTTGTGTGCATTAATTTTATACATTAGTGGCGGGACCTACAATTTAAAGTCGACTAAGAACGACAGATTTTTGAGAAACTTTTCATGGCAATTTTTTATATACCCTCAGAATTTTGCCAGAAATCTGCTGAGAGGTATTTTGTTTTTATGTCTGATCTGAGGTCTGAACCCTGGCTTTACGTATAATAAGCCAACACACTACCTACTAAACTACAGTGACTACCAATTAAAGGTATAAATTCATTTAAATTCTTATACTAGCCCCTTGTGAGTTCCAATGTTCCTATAACCAGGAACCCATATGATGGTAAAGGTCGGAAGTCTCGCCATCACTTACCAAGGCACCCACTATTGATACAATTTTTAGACTTGATTTTTACACTCTACAGTGATTCAATCACCGCTTTACTTACTTAATTCGTCATTACAACTCTTTAGTCAAAATTACAATCTAGCTTTTCAAATCGCTTATGTTGTGCATGTTAATTTTATACAAGAGTGGTGGGACCGGCAGGTTAAAGACGACAACGAACGACAAAGTGTTTCAGAAACCTTTTGCAAGTCAATTTTTATTTATTCTCAGAGTTTTTGCCGGAAATCTCCTGAAAGCCAGTCACCGAAGAAATATTTTTTCAAATTCGTTTTGTTGGACATATCTGACCTGGGCTTTGAATTATGGCCTCACGTCTAATAAACCAATACGCTACGTACTAAACTACGACGACTTCATAACTATTACTGAAGCGAATATTGGTTGCTGATAGTAAATGGTTCTCTAACAATAAAGCACAGTCATAGGACGAATAAGCAGTAATAACCATATACTCTTGACCAAAAGGAGATGATTATCTTCCAACAGTACAACTCCAGTCAGTGAACTTTATTTTTACACTAGCCATGGAACGACTGCAACCTGTTCCTTACGCAGTCAAGAAGTTTTGTTCGTGATAATTTATACACTAACTCAGCGAATCGCTAAATGAGATAATGTGTCTATTCAAAATATAAAAATAAATACGTACAGCGGTCGTCGTAATGAAATATGGATCTACGATTACTTTCTGTGTCTTACAAAATACACCTACAATGCACTCGCATACGAACAATACTAAATACAATACATATGAGTATACATAATTGGTCATTTCAACCATTCAGCCAGGATTACAACCTAGCTTCGCACACCAACCATGTTGTATGAGTAAAATTGTATCCATGAGTGGCGGGACCTACAGTTTAAATTCGAACGACCGATTTTAAGGAATTTTTCATGACAATTTTACTGACTCTCAAAGTTTTTTCAAGAAATCTGTCGAGAGGAAATTGCAGAAGAAGTATTTTGCATATTTCGTTTTTTTTTTTGAGATGTCTGACCTGGGGTCTGAACTGTGCGCTCATGTCTAATAAGCCAACACACTACTTACTGGACTAAGGCCACTTTGGAAATCAATAACTGATAAAAAAAAATTCTCTTTAATTCAGTGTCAGCTTAGAGCGCATTCTAAGATCTATCTGCCTTAGCATTTAATATTTAAACGAGAGTCTTGACAATTTTTTATTTGGGAGAGGTGATTAAGAAATTCATTTCAGTTCTAAACGCTTAACGATTCCGAAATGAAACGGAAATCATTTCTTTCGTTTTCCTTTTCAAATCAAATCATTATAGAAAAAAGTTTTTGGCTTGAAAAGCATTTCGATCGTAAAACAATGTCACAAACATTAAAAATAAATGAATAAAACTACAACAATAACAACATGCAACATACAAATATACATACACTGAAAAAATAGATTCAAATGGAACCCGAAACAGAAACCAGAATGCTGAAAAAAAAATCGCAATAAAAAAATCAAAATAAAAAAGAATATGAATAAACAGTAATAAATATAATATACAATAAAAACAAAAACAAAAAAGAAAAACCAAATAGGAAAAACAAAATAAGGAATCATCCTCTGCTTTGTTTACTATGGTTGGCTGCATGGCTGATTTCTTTAACGGTGGTCATTGATTCAGTTGTTCGCTTGTTCGTTCGTTTGTTCGTTCGTTTGTTTGTTGGAAACTCTCAAGTGTGCCTAAAATTTTGTGCAGCCACACAAAAACAGTGACCACAGCAAAAACTACAACGACAATGCCAGTAACAAGAATTATACCCAATAGACCGTTCTTTCCATGGTGATGGTGTAGACGAGAGGGAAAATCCTTGTTGAAGCCGTAAAACAAAAACAGGCAACAATAACTACAAATAGAAATACCACAAAAGGCACACAGCCATATCAGACTTAATGGTCATATTTTTGTACATTCAACAACAAATTGTAAACGAAACACACATTTATACATTTATAACACCATTATTGAGCGAAAACGTTTTTATTGCAACAAAATCGTTAAACGAATTCGTTGCATTTAAAAATTGTACACAAACTAACTACCTTACCCAGAACGACATGGATTTTATGCAAAGAAAAGGACGCCAGTAAGCGAATACAATTGTTGGTTGTAAAAATATACAGCAATTTGCAGTAACAATAAAACCAAGGAAGAGAGACAAACAATTTCATTTGGTAAGTCTTACAAACAAAACAAACTCACATGCAAGTACATGCACTTGCATGCATGCATTGTTCATAAATTAATTCAATCGTATACTTTAGGTGTTTGACACCAGCGGTAACGTTTTAAAGGACCATTCTCTTGTGTTGAAACACAAGATGCAATAAGAACCTAACCTATATCAGCGCTGGTAGTTCTGTTGGATTAATCTTCGGTGCACACGATACGGAAGACCGAAGTTTTAGAGGCTATGGTTAGGTTGATAGGAGACAAGTGTAACATGAAAAGGATTTCGAGGCTTCAGGAATCGATTACCTGACTGCTTCCTTCTTAACTGTACACTGAATAAATTTTGTAGACTTTCGGGTGTTTTTGCCTCAGAATGAAATAATCCATGAGGTTTTAAGGCAATTAAAACTTTTTTGGGGAAATAACAGCAAGATTGATAACCTGTCTTTTAAAATTGCATTAATTACATTACAGTGAACTCACAGGACACACAACAACCGGCGCCAAAGGACTAAATTATTCTGTTTTGCGTGGCAAAGCAGGAGGGGCACTAAGGAAGTGAGGTGGAGGTCATCTATGCCGAAAAGGTATATGAGAGGAGATAATATTGCTCATATTTCCATTAGGCGACTAGGATGACATTGATCAAATATTGGTCGCTCGATCCACTATGACTTCTCAAGAAAGTTGAGAAAATTCATTCCGGTTGGAGACGTTTGGGAAAAAATAAAGCACTCCATTCAAATGGATGGAACTGCGTATGGAGAACTATTTTCGAGGTCGACAAAAGTGTCGGCCTAGCTCATTCGATAGAAGTGTCGGTGGTACACGCTGCGGTGATCATTATTAAGCGAAATGCAACTGATAACTAACATATCTATTTCTAGCTCATGTAGGTGTTTATTGGCTTAATATATGTGAGGCCAAGGTTTAAACGCCAGGTCAGGCATCTTCAACAAAGCGAAATATGAAAAAAGAAATTTCTTCGGAGACTTCTTGTCAGCAGATTTCTGGCCATAAAAAACTTCTTAAAAATCTGTCTGTAGGTCCCGTCACTCATGTATAAAATTAGCACACACACAACATAAGTGTTATGAGAGGCTAGGTCGTAAACCTGACTAAAGCGTTGTAATGATTAATTATGTATGCATGTATATATGTATAGCTGCCACAATACCGGGGCATATTGGCAGTTCAGGAAACTGACGACTTTCAAGTCGTGTTATCAATCCTATGAATTCTTCTTGAGAACCCCTTTAAAGACCTGCAAGATTACAAATAAGAAAATAGTAACGGATTCTACCGCGCTGCAAATCAGACTAAAGCTGAATGAAAGGCGCACGTAAAGTCCGCTTGAAAACCAAAGGACTATGCACACTGAGCTTATTATTAGGCATTACATTATAAGCATGCGCACAGGTGTTTGTCCTATTTTCTTGAGTTGACAACCTTTGCCTACCTACCTAACATGCTTAATTTATATTCCATGAACGTGTGAATGTTCACATAAAGACAAAATCAGGCTATTGCGTGGCTCAGAAGTTTAAAGAGGACGCTAGAAACAGTTGCAATAGCTTCAGGTCAGCTCTGATAGTTGAATTCAATGGCTTTATAATAAACTCGCTAGAGGAATGTAATTACAGTAGGTTTGGTTATTTCTACACTTATAGTTGGCATCTGTCTGCACGTTTCTTCCGGAACTATTCCGAACTGCCCATTAAACCCTTAAAATGGTGGCTAGAAAAGAATATTTTTTAACAACCGAACAAACCTTTCCATTTTAGATCAGTATTTAAAGGTATACCCAGTTTTGTTTTGTTTTTCATCCGCTCTCATGTTTAAGGTTTGTTACTATACATCCTGAACATGTACATACAAACACTCTTATTCAGACAAGCTAAAGAAAACAGCAAAATAAAATACAATACTGTGGTAAATGCTATGCAAGTAAACATTTAAAATAAATATTTCTAAAGAATTTAGATGGAACTCTTACAAAAACACACACACACATACATACATGCACACGTACATATATACAAATATTTTAGTTTTCGCTTATGGTTCACGCCTCGATATTGTTTATTTATAACAACAGCAGCAGCAACAGCAATAAAATGAATTCTAAAAATGGTTTCGCAGCAAAACATAGTAAAGAATATAACAATAAACCAAAGTGGAAGAAAAAAACAATAAAAACAATGAATGAAAAGCATATAAAACGAACAAAAATCGAAGAAAGAGAAAGGGGGAGAGAGAGAACGAATGAATAAAACCATTAAACTCACACTCAACATACAAACTCAACTGCTTAAGCTTGCTTTTTTTGGATTTTTCCTGTAAAGCAAAAAAGGATTTTAATGTGTCAAGTGGTATTTTGTTTGCTGAGGGATTTTATTTCTTTTTTTTTCCCATTTTTGTTTGTTGTTTTTGCTTTTTCTATTTATCAAACTGTAAAGCCATTCACACATCCTACGAAACATCATTTATTCACACTCTAAACAATCTTTCAATATTTAAACAAAAATGAAAAATTGTAATGAATTCTGTAAGAAAACAAAACAAGGAAAATTTAAAAGAAAATAAAAACTAAGCTTTTGAAATTTAATATCGCTTTGGAAATCATATTAGTGTTGCTATAAATAATTATCAGCTAATATCACCGCATAATTGCTAATTTTCTTCTAAATCGTGTGGATTTTATTGTTAAATTTTGTGTAAATATTTTAGAGGGCAAATAAAATTAGAACAACAAATAAAATTAATCGAAGAAAAGAATATAAAAACAGAATACCATGGCATTTACAATAAATTTAAAATCCAATTATGCGCTTCATTTGGCTGCATAGGTCTGTCTGTTAACTTAGCTACGTGCATTGATGTTATTACCGTGGATATTATTTTAAATACACTCAGGCCTTAACTGACGCTACAGTAGCACAATTTTTGAACATTAATAAAATCATAGGAAGTTGGATTAGATTGCAACTTTTTTACCTGGAGTGCTATCGAAATGATGCAACGCATGTGTACTGGAAGTAAGCCTAACCGCACCAGAGTTAGTCCTATTCACAAGGAGATACAAAGCCACTAAATTTGATACTCTTGCATCAACGGAGTAGTTTTCATTCCATCCAAAAGCGCCAGATATCGTAGGTTTATACGGGACAACAAACTACGGTAAACTGGAACTGGAATACACAATACAGAACCCCAACTGTTATGTATAAATGGAAGACAGCTTTACACTTGGGTTATTAACCCTTATATACAATGGACTGGCTATACAACTTTGTAATCCAACCAACTCCTTTCTATGGAGCCGAAGTTTTGTGGTTAGTTTTGGAGAAAAAGAGTCATCTAACCCAGTTTGAATGGTTTATGGAAAGTTGCCGTTAGGACTACATTATCCATAACATTTTTTACGATTCTAAACCGGCTATCAGCAAACATGTTGGCGAAACAAATGGCTGCGAACACCATGAGCAACATAACAACATGGAAGTATAGAAGCTGTGCTCTTGCTTAAATCTCGAGTATGGTTGGTCTGAATATACCTATCGATACCAGAATCTGCTTTCGATTCTGGTTTTATAACCAAGATAACGAAAAGATCCATTTAGGATAATGGTTTACATACCATACATGCATAATTGTCCATTACAACCTTTCAGTCAGGATTACTGCCTAACTTCTCACACCACTCATGTTGTGTGTGTTAATTTTATACATGAGTGGCGGGACCTACAGTTTAAAGTCGATTCCGAACGACAGATTTTTGAGAAACTTTTCATAGCAATTTAATTTACTCTCACAGTTTTTGCCAAAAATCTGCTGAGAGAAAGCAAACATACTACCTACTAGGCTACGGCGACATTATCCCATCTTACCTCTGGCACCACGAAAAATTTAATTGAATTCCTAAGTGAGATTGGCGTTCCTCTGCAGATAGGCCACACAAATGGCCTCACAAAAACGCTATGCATTATCAAAGGTAAGATGGGATAATGTCGCCGTAGTCTAGTAGGTAGTATGTTTGCTTTCTCTCTGGAGATTTCCGGCAAAAGCTCTGAGGGTTAAAAAAAATTGCCATGAAAAAGTTTTTCAAAAAAATGTCGTTCGAAGTAGACTTACAACTGTAGGTCCCGCCACTCATATATAAAATTAACACACACACATAAGTGGTTTGAGCAGCTAGATTGTAATTCGGATTGAAGGGTTGTAATGACAAATTACGTATGTATTTATGTATGCATATAGGATGGAGTAATGAACCTACTTGTAGAGACATCAGATATGTAGATCTAGCCCGATATGGATGTGTGTAGGACAGAATTTGCATAAATTCCATCTAAGGAATGTGATAGCAATTATAACTCTTGTGAACTACGCCTGGAGACTGGCAATACATCATAACAACTGCTGCAGAAGCTGTAATGGCGCTTAGGAACCTTAGAAGAAGAATTCTTTGAGACCCAGAACATATCTAGCCAAAGGGGATTTGAAAAGCATTCAAAAGACGCTCGGGTTGGTTTGAAGATGGTACTTGGGATCCTAAGAAGAAAAATTCTTGAACACCCAGAAAATGTTTAGCCCAAGGCGATTTGAAATATTTAAAAGACGCTCGGGTTGGTTGAGAAATGGAATTTTTCAAGAGAAGAAGAATTCTTGGACACGCAGAGCATGTTTAGCCAAAGCAGATCGGAAAAACATTCAAAAGAACCTCGGATTAGTTGTGAAATATCAACCAGGCGCTGTAATTATATCACATAATAGGGAATACAGGTGTTACAATGGGACCTCATAGGATCCAAGCGAGATGTGCCCATTGAGGCGGCTGCCAATTGAACCTAATAAAACATTATATTGGTCAGGTAATGGAAATAATTGTTCAAAGATTTGAGACTAATTTTTGAAGTAGCAATGATGCAAACGGAGTTTGTAATGCTAAGGTTGACAATGATAAAAGAATATCCTTCAAATACTTTAGATGGTGTGAAGATATCGATGTAAATTTCCTTTAAATCCATTAACGAATTTCCTTTTAAAATTTTATACAAATTCTTAGACAGTCTTAAAAATAAAATAAAAACAAATTAAAAATAAAGTAAAACAAGAAAAAACTTATTAACATCCTTGATGCGTAATAGAGCCAATAAATGCTAAAAAATGTAAAGAGAATTTCATTAAAAGAAAACTTTTGCTTGTAAAGTTATAAGAAAAATTAAAAAAGAAAAAATATTTTCTTTTAAATATTAAAGTTTCATTAAAGTACAGCTGAGTGCTAAGAAGGCCAAATAAAATTTTACAATTTTCTTAAAATAAAGAACAACAATTAAACAAAAACTCTTGTTGAACTTCAATTGTTTTAATGAACAGTGTGAACATCTATCTGTACAGCATTACTAAGAAGAAAAACAAAAAAACAGAAAATGTCATCACAACATTGCATAAAAACGGAAATAAATTTAAAATTTTTTACGAGTAGAAAACTTGACACACAATGGCCACAATAAAGGCGGAGAAATAAAATTAAAAAGTTTTCGCTCAGAATCTTTGTTCATTTCAAACACACTACGTAACTGGGTTGTGTCTCTTTCTATATGTCAAGACATTTTATGGCCTGGTACGAAGGCTGCTTTTAGAGGAGCATACATGCACAAAATAAAGAAGTACAACAGGTGCATAAAAGTTCATGTATTTGCATGAACGTGTGCTCGTATGAGACAATGAACGTCTACGGAATTTTTGTTTTTTTTTTTTCTTTTCCCCAAAGGAAGAGTGACACATTTCAGTATCGGTGTCATCAACAGGTAAATAAAAAGACAGACACACTCACATACAGACATCATGTTCAAAACATAAATTATATGCAAATATATATTAGAATATGTCTACAACAACAACAATAATAAATAAAAAAAGTCTAACGCATACACACATACTTCTTGCATTTTAAAAATTTTCAAAAGGAAGAACAGAAGCAAAAACAACAACAAAAATTATGCAAAATACACACTGATTTGGCAGAGAAGCAGTAAATTTTATTTCATATGATGGAGAGAAAAGATTTGTGTACGTTTCATGATGAATACGATTGCCACTTTAAAAAAAATACAGTAATTCCTTGATAGAGTAGACGAAGCGATTCTATCAGAGTAAAAAAAAAACTGTAGTGCTTGCTGTTGATAGTGATAGCCTGACTGATGTCCTGCTCGAAGAAATTTGAACCGATAAAGCCGCCAGTCCAAAATCCACACCAAACCGTTACTTTTTCGACATGCATTGTCTTTAATCTCAATTTAGTTCATTCACGTACCCATTCATCTTGGGTTCTCCACTTCAATTCAACACCAGCCTCAACCGGGTTCCGGGCCACTGTGGCATACAGGGAAGGAAAAGGCTGACGAACTGGCACGGGAGGGATTGGAGATATCTGAAGAGGAGACAGTTCTTGTTCTACAGGAATACCTTACAAAATTGATTGCCGAATTTCAAAACTGCTGTGTCCACCAGTGGACAGAAGGAAAATCAGGAAACTACTTGAGTTTGACCAGAGATCGGTTCACACTCTAACAGAAATTCTAATGGGATCCTGCACTATCGGCAATTTCGCCAACAAGCTCGGATTACTGCAGAAGCTGTCATGATGTAGACAAAAAGGAATCGGTACAACACCTTTTATGCGAGTGCTCTGCACTTCAAAACAGACGTCATGGATTTGAGGGTTACAGAACGTTTGAAAGTCTGATCATGGTGGCGTAAGTGCCATCAAAGAAATTGGAAAGTTCCACCTCTAACGGATCAAGACAAAGGGGTTTACCTCACACTGAGTAACACAATGAGCCACATATTCACCGAGTGAGCTTGCCTATGAATGGCAAGCTACCCACTAAGGTTGTAAACCAGACTGTATGCCTGTAATAACCCATTATGTGTGTATGTAAGCTTTCAATGAAAGATCCGCATGAAATACAATGAAATAATAAGCGAATCCAAAGGTAATATGTGTGACAAAAGTGTGTTGAGTTTGAAATTGAGTACTACTCCAGCTACAAATAATGCCTCTGTATTACGTATGCAAAAATTTATGTGTAGCGAAATAATTTTCAATTTTATTTATTTTTTCTTTTTTATCTGTCTTTTGCAACAACATGTGAGTATAACTGCAAGTGCAACCATATTTTATATGCTGAATGCCATTTAATATTTTTGCCACATGATGGCTGCATTCAAATGACAATAAACTAAAGGGGAAGAGGGAAAAGTAAAAACGCATAAATTGTAAAAGAAAATTTCATTAGAAGCAGACAAAGCAAAAATTCCAGTTTTCCCATACAAATGTTTACAAAAGCCATCTCATTCTGTTGTGCATAATCATGAATAAAATGAATTTTATTAAAATTAAAAAAAGAAAAATGATTTTAAAACTTATGACAATGAGTTATAACTCAAGGCTGTCTCTACTCTTAAAAGAAATTTAAAATTACAACTTTCCATACAAAAGCACTGCAGAAGGTATTAATGTATGGCAACATTTTTTATAAATTATCTTCCATTCAATCTATATTTCTTGATTTCCGTTTTTTTCTTATGAAAGTTTTTCATTTTATTTCCTTACTTATGCTCATTTATGCACTTCTTTTTTTAATCCATCTTCATAGCTATTGGTAAAGCAAATGAAACAAATCGAAAAGTTGCTTTCCTAAGCGAAAACCATTTAAAAAAATTATACTTTTTGTAACTATTTAATAATAATAATAATAATTCTTCCTTTATTCTCTCCTCTTTCTTTTCTATTTTATTTACTGCAACTGCAGTGCTTAAGAACATACATTCCCTCATTCAAAACACACAGGCGCATGTTTATGTTAACAGCTGTGAACAGCTAACTAGAAAACCCATGTAAATCCAGGTCACCACTTTATTAAGTATAGAGAAATGTAGTATATTTCATGTATATAAATAAAGTTTTCGCAGACTTATAGTCACTAATTGTAATTGTCAAAACGATAAGGGTTTTCAACTCCAACAATTATGACGTCGCCGCAGTCTAGTAGGTAGCTCAGTCATCTCCGACAACATACGAAGATAAAAAATATTTCCTCTCTATTTTACACACATACATACCTGGTCATTACAACCCTTTAGTCAGGATTACGACCTAGCTTTTCACACCACTTGTATTGTGTGTGTTAATTTTATACATGAGTGGCGGCACCTACAGTTCAAAATCGACTCCGAGCGACTGATTTTTGAGAAACTTTTCATGGCAATTTTATTTACTCTCAGAGTTTTTGTTAGAAACCTGCTAAGAGGAAGTCGCCGAAGAAATATTGTTTCATATTTCGTTAAGTTGTAGATATCTGTCCTGGGGTTTGAACCTAGGCCTTACGTCTAGGTCTACTATTACTTTTCTCGCAAGGTTGCCATGAAAAACTTCTCAAAAATATGTCGTTCGGAGTCGACTTTAAACTGTACGGGGACCGTCACTTATTGATTAAATTAACAGTCACAATGTGGTGGTTTGCGAAGCTGACTAAAGGGTTGTAATGACCAATTAAGTAAGTAAGTAGTAATTTTAATACCAGGGCTGGAATGGTAACTTAAGCACGCATTGCGGCCCGTTGTAATGACATGGGTAACCGCAGTCTCCGTATTGATCATTTTCCACAGAATTCAAGAAACTGGTCAGCGCGAGAGCTGCACACTGAAAGCAGGACTCCCCTAAATTGGAAATCAGCCTGAAAGTTTTATGAACGAGGCAATATTCTTGATATCAATGGATGATAACTAGAGCCAAATAACGTAAAACAGTGCCTCGCAAGCGATGGGCATTAGCAAAGAAAGTGAATAACATTTTCCTCCTCTCGTTCAAAGGGAGCTGCAGTCTGCGCTCATGTCTTCCCATAACGCAGTGATCTGTGAGCATGGCCACTGTGATCGAGATGACCTTACTATCGAGTTTGAGCAGTTGGTTAGTACGTCTCCTATCTGTCAAGGGCCAAGTGAGTCTGGCAACTGAGCAAGATTCCTCATTTGTCCAGGAGAGGTTGGTGTACCGGAAGAATTGTTACTTAACCGCCGATTTAACAGATGTACCGCTCTGGCAAGCTCATCAGCTATATAGTTGAAAGGAATGTCCCCGAGCCCGGATACCCAGACAAGCGAGATGCTGAATTTCTCAGGGAGGATGTCGAGACAACGGCTGAGTTTGTTTGTTAGAAACTTTTCTTGTCAACTTTATATTCTGTTCTTAGAGTTTTGGCCAGGCGACTACTGAGATGAAGCCACCGAAGGAATCTTCTTTTTTTCATATTTTGAAACGCTCTATCTCCTAGAAATGTTAACGTATCAAAAGGGATTGAAACCTACTACTTTTATTTTAGGAAATTACCATGTATCCTGCGGCCTAATAGTGTACCAGCTAACGACAGACTATCCATCTAGAAAATATTTAGAAAAGTCTTAGTTAGTTCAGTTATGCTGTACAATTTATAAACCAACTTTACGAACATTTTTGCTCACTGTAACATACATATTAGAACACATACACATTCAAGCCTGCAATGTAATATATTTTGAATGTATTGAATTGCATATTCAGCAATCGTTCATTTCATTCATTCATTCGATCGTTTTGTTGCAGCATTTGACCATGAGATAATAATTCTCTTTTCTTTCAATGTATGTACTATATACACTTAAATTCTAATGCTCATCGCGTATATATAGTATGTGTTTCGATATGTAGTTAGTTATTGCAGTAGTAGTAGTAATCATTTTAGTTGTTTCGTGTACATGCCATAGAATATTGTATGCGGTTGATTATGTGGTTAGCAAAATTTCTTTGTATCATATAAATGAATATGTATGTATATATATGTATGTGTATTAATTTATAATATTTGTAATGTAGTTGATGTAGTTGTGTACATGCATGTCTGCAGTAATAACTGTTTAATGTTCAAAATTCCCATTGAGAAGTTGCTCGTACATGTAAGCGGTTTTTGCGGTTCTGAAAAGGGATAAATTAAGAGAAAATTGTTAAGGAAAATTAGAAGAAAATTTTGTAGAAACTATAAGAAAGCCACAAGAAAATGGTTTTTCATTCCTTTTGATCTATAAAAGTAGATTTGAAACGTTTTTATTTATTTTAGATTTAAATTTTTTTTTTTTTTTTGTTTTCTGTGGAAACAAAATTCTGACGGAAATGTATGGCATTGAGTTTCTAAATGACTTTTAAAAAAACTTTTTTTTTAATTGCATTTATTATGTCAATACAATTGCTGATTCATAATTTGTCGTAGTATTAGTTTTTGTCATGAATTTTCAGAAAACTGTTGCAATCATTATTTAGAATCGAAATTCAAAATTCGGTTTTGAATTTTGAAAAATGTTGTAGAAGTCTGTAGCAGAGAAGTGCCTATGTTATTCGCTTAGTTAATTGGTCATTATAATCCTTTAGTCAGGTTTACATCCAAGCTTCTCACACCATCCATGTTGTGGGAGTTAATTTTATCCCCCAGATTCGATGTAACATCGACTTCAAATGACGGCTTTTCAGGGCTATTTTATCTACTTTAAGATTTATTGGCAGGAAACTGGGTAAAGGTAGTCGCTAAAAGTTAGCGTTACTTACATGATGGGCATGGCTGCTGGCGTCGCTTCCAACCATGCTGAAGGAGTTGTGGTAGATGTCGCCGCATATTGTGTGACAAGTAAACTAGATGGAAGCCAGAAGGAATGTCAATGAGGGCCTATGTGAAGACAGTACTTAAACCACACTTAATCTGTAAAGTTTACATAGCAATTCTTATTGAGCGTAGTCCACCGGAAGACAACTCCTTAAAGAAAATTAAATTCGATAACCATCGAATAAATCTAAGGAGCTGCCCTTAGACAAAAGCCGAATTGTACTAATTGCCTTTTGCAGAAATAAGAGTCGTATGAAATTATGTGAGCCTAACTCAACTAATCTTAGTGTTGAGAATCAAATAAAACTATTTAGCTCTGACCCCATTTCATTCTAGATAATGTTAATTGAAGTATTATGTACCCGCTCGTAAAAAGCTCGTAAAAAGATCTGCAACCATCCAAATTAAAATTTTTTTAATAAAACTTTGTTTCATTTACAATTCTTACCCCAAAAATATCCATGAACAATGCATTTTCATTGCTTTAAGAGTTTCGTTATTGAAAGAGCAACTTCAACTTCATTTTCAATATGCTGTCAGTCAATCATTGCAACTTCTGCAGTTGATATACCCTCACTACTGCTGTGATGCTTCCTTTGTTTGTTGATGAAGAAAAATTATGCAGCCAAAGAAAACTTCTTATTGCTGTTGCATGAGTCAGTCAGTATTTGGTTTGAATAAAACATTTTAACTGAACACCTTAAATAGGAAAATCTTGAAGGAGGAAAATAAATGGGAAATGCTTCCTCTATCTTTTGCAGTTGGTAGTTTAAAAAAAATTTAATGCTAAAATTTATATCTAGAAGTCGCCGTAGCTTAGTGGTTAGTGTGTTGGCCTCTTAGATGTTAGGCCACGGTTTAAAACCCAGGTCGGATATAAAACGATATATAAAGAAATATTTCCTCGACGACGGCCTCACAGCAGATTTCTGGCAAACTCTGAGAGAAAAGAGAATTGTCATGAAAATGTTTCTCAAAAGTCTGTCTTTCGGAGTCGACTTTAAACGTAGGTCCCACCACTCATGTATACAATTAACACATACTACATAAGTGGTGTGAAAAGCTAGTTCTAATGAACCAACACAATACATGCTAGGCTACGGCGACTTCAAGCACAATTCACGACTCAAAACTCATCACGTTGTGGTCTACGAAAGCCAGAGTTCTGAGCGATGCGAAATCGACGGTGCTCTCACGGACAGTGGTGATCTTTTTAACAAATCCTGCGTTTCGTCGTATTATGGATGTTAGTCGATTTAGACTAAACCAGTGTACACGAATTTATCAATCACATCCATTCTGTATGATGACTATATATTCGTAAAATGGTCGAAGTGCGCTGTACGTTATCCGAACAGAATGAATGCTACATCGCTCCTTTATGGTTGGCGAAACGGATTGAATAAATAACAACTAATTTGACAACACTAGCTTCAACAATATGGCTATTATCAACGGTCAAACTTAAGAAGAGTAACAGCACGATGAAAAAATCATATTTTTGGATGAAGCTCATTTTCATCTTAGTGAGTACGTTATTAAGCAAAATTGTCGTATTTGAGGCTCAGAAAACCCACTCGTGGTCTTACAGAAGCCAAAGCACCCATTACAAGTGACTGTTTGGTGTGGCTTGTGGAGCATAGGCATCATTGGCCCACATTTCTTTCAAAATAAGGACGGCGCAACCATTGCGGTCAATGGAGACACTTATCGCAGAATGATAACCAATTTTTTTGTAACCGCTCTTCATGGTATTGATGTGAAGGATGTTTGTTTACAACAAGCTGGTGCGACTTGCCACACGTCTCATGCCACAATCGATTTATTGCGTCAATCGTTTGATGGCCGTTTAAGTAGCGGAAACGGTGATATCAATTGGCCGCCAAGAAGCTGCGGTTTGTCACCGTTGGACTATTTTCTGTGGAGCGCCGTTAAAGAAAAGTGTTATGCCAACAAACCAGAGACAATTGAGCATTTGAAGGCCAACATTCGTGATGCCATTGCCGGGATACTACCCCATACAATCGAATAAGTGCATGAAAATTGGTCCGATTGAATGAGGTGCTGTGAGACCATCCGCGAAAGCCATATGAATGAAATAATATTCCATTCCATAACCTGAATAATTTTATTTCACAACAAAAGAATAAATTTGGCAAAATTTCAAACCGTTTTTATGTTGTTGCCTTTTTAAATTTAAACTTTTAAATGGCCCACCTTTTGTGATGTTTTCCCATGATAAATGTTATTATTGTGGTTGCGTATGAGTAATTTTAATTATAAACAATTATGTACACACAACACTCATACTCATTGTGGACTATTTTTATGGCATAAGTACACGTACATACGTACGTTAGGTTAGGTTAGCTTAGGTTAGAGGACGTGTACTTGTCAATTGAGACAAGTACAGTACCCGGAGGTCGAATTAAGCCATTGTACAAAGTCCTAGTTTCCCATAGCACTTATGTTGTGTGTGTTAATTTTATACATGAGTGGTGAGACCTACGTTTAAAGTCGACTCCGAACGACAGATTTTTGAGAAACTTTTTCATGCCAATTTTATTTATTCTTAGTTTTTGCCAGAAATCTACTAAGAGGAAGTCGAAATACTTTTTGTATTTTGTCTTGATGTCTGGCCATGCATACACGTATATATATATTACGGAAATTTCAAATTAAAGATTTTAATTTTATTTATTGAAATAATATTAAATTTCTGAGTGGAACAATTGTACATTCAGCTACAGGAAAATTACGTGATTTGGAATCAAATCTGCCTGTAGGTTTGTTAGCCACTGGGACAGCTACCGCCACAAAAGGTGTTTCGGATGAGAGGTATTAACATCGAAATCAAGACAAAATTAAATTTTGAATTAATCGTTTTGCTTTTAGTGATCAGTTGGTGAAGCCTTCATACGAAACAAGATCTTCTCTATAAGTATTCCTTAACTATTGCCCTGTTAAGCCTTTAGGACACCAGCGTCCCATATGTATTAAAGGATTAAATGAAATAAAAAGTCAAAAGCAAAGACAAAGAAAACAAAACCTATTAAAATACAATACCAAAGTGAATGGAGATAATAAGTGTGATAATAAAGCCAGAAAATAAATATTGCAAGAGTAGAAATAAATAGAAATAGTGTCCTGTAAATATATGTATGTATGTGAGTAAAGGCTATATTAAAATACACACTCACACACCCATTTATCCACTTTTCTTACCATTTATGAATAAAATGATATTCCATTTCTAAACGCAACAAATATACTTCAAAAGAAACTAATAAATTTGGCAAAATTTCAAACCGTTTCTGCTTTATTGTATTTTTAAATTTAAACTTTTAAATGGCCCACCCTTTTATATACCTGTATATAGTAGATATGTATACATATAGCGCACAGATATTTTTAAATATGTTTGTTGTAATGATTATGTACGAATTTATTATATAAGCAGCCATGTGGTTCTAACCTCTCCTTGCGAGTACGAGGAACACTTTCATAAATTTAAGAGGGTCAAGTGATAAGTCATACAAATACTTTATGTTTAACATGATATTCAAGGTATTTCAGTAACATTAAACTTTCACGAGTAAACACTGTAATGGAATAGCTTTTATTGAACGCTACATCTTGACATCAAACTGCATATTCTTAAGTACATAGCCTTTTAAAATGTTTTCACTATTTTCCACATTTTCAATATATATGACCTCCAATTGAATTTGAAATTTATTCCCGCATGCATAACCATCCATTAGAAATGTATGTATGTATGTAGGGAATGAAGAAAAACAAATAAAAATAATTTCAATCCTAAGTAAATATCATATTACTTTCCGAAAGATGCTTGAATGAAGAAATGAATGAACGACTGAGACAAACGACTTTAAAGGGAACGCATAGTGTCAGCTTTAACTGTTTTACCAAAGCAAAGTGTGTGTGTGTGTGTTCTTGTGGTCTTGAAGAGTGTTTGTGCCTTCAGGGATTGTATTTCTTCTTGATTTTAGTTTCCATTTTTTTTTTCTTTCCTTTCCATTGCTTTCATTTCAATTCCATTCATTCTTAAGTATTACATGTATGTGTATATTGTTTGTTGCTTTATTTATTTGTTTGTATATGTGTGGTTGTGTGTGTATTATATTTGTTATTTTACTTTCTTAACATTTATACAATTATTGTTATATTTTGACACTAGAGCAGCATATCCTTTTTCTATCAGAAGGATTTGTTTGTGCCTTAGAAAGTTCACTTGTATGTATGTGTGTGTTGTAGGCTTTAGAAACTACCTTAATACTAAATAAATATGCTTGAAGCAAATGTTACCTGACTGCTGTTTACCTGTTTTTACTTTTGCCTTTTGTTAGCTGGTATATCGTATTTGGCTTTAGCTACATGAGAGTTATAAATAATGTAAAGGACACACACACACACAAGGATGTGAGTCGTTTCACAGGAAGCTAACAAACCGTATAGGCTTTGTTAAAGCCCATATAGAGGGAATTTAACACAACACGACCAGCAAAAAAACCGTGGAGTGTAGAGCCTCAATAACTTTGCTTTTATTAATGGCGGTTCTTGTCCTTAGGTATTCAATGAATTTCAGTGTTATTTTATTAACGTCATGATGTCCTCATGTAGAATGATAAAGAGAACGAATCGAACGGCTGGCTGAACTTTCGTAAGTGCTTCGCAACGAGACTTTTTCAATAAAATAAATAATTAAATCTGGAAGCTGCATACTCTCTCAAGTGTGGGACTATCTTGTGGTTCCTCTTGGAACAGGAGGAGGAATTCTTGATATCAGGATGAAATATTCAGAACCCAAGCATATATTCCCCGGTAACTTCCAAGTGGATGTCTATGTCATCGAAAAATGTGCTCAGTTAGAGCACAGAGGCTAAGATAAGAGGTACAGAGTCACCGCAGTCTAGTAGGTAGTGTGTTGGCATCTTAGACGCGCCATGATTCCAACCCCAGGTCAACGAAACGAAATATGAAGAAAAATATTTCTTCGGATAATTCCTCTCAGCAGATTTCTGACAAAAACTCTGTGAATAAATAAAATTGCCATGAAAAGTTTCTCAAACTAGCAGGTAGTGTGTTGGCTTATTAGACGCGTGGTTCAAACGAAATTTGAAAAATATTTCTTCGGTGGCTTGCTCTAAACAGATTTCTGGCAAAAAGCCAAAGAGTATATAAAATTGCCATGAAAACTTGCTCAAAAAATCTGATGTTCGAAGTCGATTTTAAACTGTAGGTCCTGCCACTCATTTATAAAATGAAAACACACAACCTAAGTGGTGTAAGCAGCAGGTCGTAATCGTGACTGAAGTCTTGTAATGACCAATTATGTATGACTGTATATAGGAGATACAAAACACAAACCATAACAATGATATCTGAGAGTCAGATCGCCATTCAAACAGTCTACTCTTATTTGGTTAAATCTAAAATCTCTAGTATGGGACTAATAAAGTAACTCTCAGCTGAATCGCAGATAATGTGAGACTACTTGGTAATGTGCAAACATTCGAATTTGAGCGGAGAAGACCTCATTGACGGATCCAGTATCACTTTTGTGGATTTGTGGTGAAAGTTTGGAAAGGTATACTCAACGTAAGGGAAGTTAAAAAAAGACAAAGGCTTTTCTCAAACCAAGTGGGTTTTGAGGCAATCAAAACTTTTATTGAGAAATTACAATTAAAGGAAATCAGAGTCATGCATCAGACTATCAAACAACAAAATTAGGTTGATATCTAACCTTTTGATTGGGCACTGTAGACGCAGAGTACATTTAATTTGGTTCCCAACATTTAGATTCTCTGACGATCAGAATGAATTAGAAGAACACATTCTTAGAATACGTAATGCATGAATGCTTGCCAGGGGAAAACATATGGGTGAATATCAGCTACAGACACAGAACTGGAATTGTTGACACCGAGCAGCGTTCTGAAGTTTGTCAAACCAATAGATTTAGAGGAAATATTATTGAGATGCCCTATAAAGCACTGTAGATTATATGCTCGGCATATTATTAATACATACACAATAATCAGAGCGCGGTCGATCGACCTCTTTGGTGGCTATAGGCGTATATATCCTATCAAATTTTAGCAGTTATTTTCATTTTAAGTTAATTTTTACTTAAGGCATCGTACCTTAATATCAATTGTACTGTAGCCACCCTAAAACCCGCTTCTGATTTGACCGAAGGGACTCTAATTTCTTCAGTCGTAAGAACAGACAAACTGTTTTCACGATCTAACAAAGCAAAGCTAGGTATGTAAGAGCTTGTAATTGTATACCAAAATTCGTCAAAATCGTTCGACAAACTTTTAACGTGAAATGACTGACATGTGTGTGTGTGTGTGTGTGCTATGACTGTGTTGAGTGTGTAGAATCCTTTATATTTAACTGACAATGTTAGTTTTCTTTTATTTGTTTTGGGGATTATGGCTTTTTATATATCTTCTCTGATTTCTTTTACTTCCGTTCTCTTTTTTTTCATTTTTATTAAATGTCTGCCAAGGCAGAAAAGTTATACACACACTATTACACTGTAAGTGAAGAAACCTACACATACAACTCTAAAACTGTATATCCTAAGAGACGAACTACATATAAATTGTATACGAGGGAAACTTTGACAATTTTGTATCATGACATTTAATGCACGTATGTGAGTGTTGCGTAATGGTTGTATATTGGATACCTACACATACATACGTACATACTATATATTGTATGTTTTATATTTCATTTTATATTTTATTTTAGTTTATAGTTGTTGTTGTTGCTTTGTTGTTGTTGTATTACATTTAACAATTCTCAATTATTTTTCAATCAACTTTATGGCATCTTTAGCATTAGCAAAGATTATTGGTTGACAAGTCGTCATTGTAAATCGTTTTATTTTTATTTTTATTTCGATTATTTTTTTCTTATCTTTTTTCTGTATATCCTTTTGACTTTTTGCTAATAGGATAACTTGATAATGTCTCTTACACATGTACACTATAAACACACATACATTTGTATTCGTATATATGTATAGAAAAACCCTGGCATATATAAACTCACATATGCTTGCTAAAGTGGCTACCATTGCAGACATTTAAGATTTTCAAAAACAGGATATTAAGAGATAAAACGAAGAATACTACAAAGAAAAGTAATTACAAAAGTTATGTTACTCTTTGCTGTTTCCTTTTTCACATTCTTATTGTCAACTTTGTCTTTCATTGTTTTTCTTTAAATATCTTTATCTCTGTCTACACATACTCTACTTATATTACAACAAGCTTCGTAACATAGCAACTGAGCTTAATTAGTTTATTTCATCTTTTATTTCATTATAAATATTTTTAAAGTATTTTATTGAACACGAACGTGAAATTATTGAAAAACAAAATTTAAAAGATCTGACGGAGCTTCTAAAACTAATTGGCCAACACAGACATCGTGTTCTTCTGTCCAGTGCACAAATTATTCATGGGAATAACCAGAAAATCCACAGCAAAGTTCTTTAAAAAACCAAACTTTTCTTTACTGTCCAATCGCTTTTAAAATCTGACAAACTCGTGGATCCTACTAATGTCCATAAACACCAGATTGAGCAGATTTATCGGGAAAGCATTGCGTAGTAATCCTTCCCTTTATAAACAAATATTGCTAAGCAATTTTACTACACTTCATTATATACTTTCTTACGTACGTACTTACCATTGCTTCTCTCGATGGCATATACAGCAGACTTACCGATTGCATGGATTATGCTTGCTTTGAGGATCGCAGTGGTTTGTGTCTTTACTAGCGTACAGCTGAGTCTTATGGAAACACCGCAAAAAAGTCTTACTTACTTACTTAATTTGTCATCACAACCCTTTAGTCAGGATTACAACCAAGCTTACAACACTCATATCGCATCGGTTTAGGTTTAGGTTAGAGGACGTGTACTTGCCAATTCAGAGAATTACAGTACCCGGAGGTCAAGTTGAGCCATTGTATAAACGTCCTAAAAGAGAGAGGAAAATAAGGGGAGATAGGGAAAAAAGTAGAGGAAGTAGGAAAGTTTTAATTTAGTCCATTAGGGACGGTGCCTACAGTTGAACGTCGATACCAAACGGTAGATTTGAGAAACTTTTTATGGCTATTTTATTTACTCTCAGAGTTTTTGCGGGAAGAATGCTGAAATGAAATCTACAAGATATCTGAGTAGGGGTTTAAACCAGTTCTTACAAGACTACAGTGGCTTTGCACTTCATTACAGCCAACTACAAAAAGCAAACTGCAAAATATATATATATAAATATAATATATATGGACATCAACAAGATAATCGCCAGTAATGAACTCAACTGTCATGTACTAAAGCCTCTATGAATACTACGGATATTAATCGGAATAGAAAACTTTGTATGATCGTTTTATGCATTGTTGTTGCACTGACTCACAGATTCTCTTAAACCATTTAGTTCGTAAAAACACCAGATTAATGACAGGACATTTCGTTTAAAGTCGACTGTCAGTATCTAATCGGGATTATTGTAATGTGTAGACCCCATGCAAGCCCTTCAAAGCTGTTTACTACCCGCGAGAATCCAAATATATTTGTCGTACATTTGGTTATTCCCGATCGCTATGGCGATTGGTCAGAAGTAAATATTCTAAGGATATACTGTCTAAGAACATGGGTTCCATTGGCCATGGTAGACTAGAAATTAACTACAAATTCCACTCCTTGGCCAACACTGCCCTGGTAGAAGAAAGAGTTCAATTATGAATAGAAAATCTAATTAATTTGTCCATTCTTGTGGTTTCCTGAACAATTGATATCTTTTCTTGATCTATACATAAAGATCTCCATAAAATATTTTCCCTTAAGAAGGTAGAATTGTTAACAATAACGTCAGCCATTCCTACTATGCTTAAAAAAATCCGACGCTGTTAAATACTTCTTCCTAGGTTTCCTTACTTACTTCCTTAATGGATCATTGCAATCCTCTAGTCAGGTTTACAACCTAGCTTCCACCATGTTGTGTGTGAGTTAATTTTATCCATAAAGGGCGGTACATACAGATAGATTTTTGAGAAATTTTTCGTTGCAATTTTCTCCTCGAGTTTTTGCCAGAAGAATACTGAGAGGAAGTCGACGAAAGAAATAATTTTCATTTGTAGTTTTTTTTCCAAATATCTTAGATGGGGTTTGAAACATGGGCTCATGTCTAATATGTCAACACACTTCCTACTGGACTACGGCGATTTGTTACATTAACTTATTTGCCGTATTTTGCTTGATTTCTTCAGATTTTTTTGAAAACACAATCACTTAACGCTCTGTTAAATAATTTGAATTTTTTTAGCCACCAGCCTACAACGCCCAATGAGTTGCAAAATGGGAAATGTATGCTATTAATTAATACTTGGCTAAGTAAAGAATTTTATTATATTTTCACACTCTTTCCCCTCTCATTTACAATTTTAGAAATTATTAAATAAATATTTTGTCTGGTTTGGCCACAAAATTAATATGTTAGTGAAGTATTTGTGTACATTTGGCTAATGAACCCTGGTATTGAGTGTACGATATTATAATAGAATGCATTTAAATTGTATGAATTCGATAAGGTTTATCTATTTTTATTGTATAATTAACAAGAGAAGTTGTCATTAAGGCTTATAAATGATGTTCATTAACCTTAACAGGATTTCCTTAATTCATAATGGCCATGTCAATTATTGAATACAGAGAATGTGGTTTTAAAAGCATTTATGTTATGGTCTAAATAAATACATTTCAATTATAATTATTGCTTATTCTTATTCTTTTTTTTTTGTTTTTCCTTTTATTATTTGCAAGTAGCAATATTTGAATAATTATACATATGTACACAGATAAAATGCATTCCAAGTACTACAATACATAGAATACAATTGCAAGCATTCATAGAACAACGCAAGTATCCTTACAAATTGCAACAAAATGTAACGCATACCCAGTAAATATTAATGATTACTATGGAGACAATAAAGAAACAAAAAAACATTATGATTAAAGGGATTTATTGTATGAAAATCCTTTGAAATTTATCACAAGTGTCCTTAACCAGTCATTAGAAAAGAAGTGAAGTGTAGAGAATTATTTAAATTCTTATAATTTGTTTTTGTTCAAATACTTTAAAACAAATAAACCCCAAGATTTTATGTAAAATTTAAATAAAACTGAATAAATATTCCAGTTTTGTGAAAGGAAAACGGAAACCTCTACAAGATAAAAAGCCACAAACAAATATTAGTCACCAGTGCGGTTCTACTGGGATTTTGCGAAAAATGAACAAAAAATAAATGAAGCAACTGATAACGATTGTGGTGCTAGAGTCCTAATTTATGGGCACAAAATTTGATAAACGGAACTAAATTTTATAAGGCCAGTAAGTGAATAACACCCCATGTAGTCTAGTAGGTAACGTGCTGGCCTAAGCCCACGGTTCAAACCCCAGGTCAGACATCTCCAACGAAACGAAGTATGAGCAAATATTTCTTAGGCGATTTGTGACAAAAACTCTGGGAATCTCCGTAGTCTAGTAGGCAGGCCTATTAGACATAAGGCCTCGGTTCAAACCCCAGGTCAGACATCAAGTCGAAAATATGAAAAAATATTTCTTCGGCGACTTTCTCTCAGCAGATTTCTGGCAAAACTTCTGAGAGTAAATAAAATTGCCATGAAAAGTTTCTCAAAAATCTTTCGTTCGGAATGGACTTTAAACTGAAGGCACCGCCACTCATATATAAAAAATAAACACACACAACATAAGTGATGTGAGAAGCTAGGTTGTAATCCTAACTAAAGAATTATATATGTATGTTGTATAAGTGAATAACTTGAGACCGTGGCTGAACACCTGGTTCAGACATTTCGATCGAGAACTCCCAATAGATTTCTAGCAAAAACTCTGAGAGTAAAAGAAATTGCCATGAAGTTTTTCAGAAAACTATCGTTCCACCACTCATGTATAAAATTAACTCTCACAGCACAAGTAGTGTGAGAAGCTAGGTTGTAATCCTGACTAATGGGTTGTAATCACCAATTAAATATGTGAATAAGAATTTTACCAAAAGTAACACACAGTATACATGATGGTACTGTATTGGGTTCCACGGCATTGTGATGTGAAAGACAATTAGGCTACAGATCATCTGCGAAGAGAATGCGCTAGGGTAGTGGAGAGGCCTACCCTTTGGACTGATCAGTTAGATTATCAGACGATAAATGGTTTCCCTATGACGGA
Organism: Sarcophaga carnaria; assembly: GCA_958299815.1. Taxonomy (NCBI): domain Eukaryota; kingdom Metazoa; phylum Arthropoda; class Insecta; order Diptera; family Sarcophagidae; genus Sarcophaga; species Sarcophaga carnaria. The sequence continues at coordinate 33,020,232 of OY283151.1, forward strand.
ATAGGTGACTTTGAACAATCTCCACGCTGCTATAGCACTGAGTCAACCAATCCAGAAGGGAAGTTTGTAAAATATGGGAAGTGATCTGTAGTCACCGTAGTCTAGTAGATATTATGTTGGCTTATTAGACGTGAGCCCACGGTTCAAAGCCCAGGTCATACATCTCTAACGAAACGAAATATGAACAAATATTTCTTCGACGACTTCCTCTCAGCAGATTTCTGGCATAAATTCTGAGAGTAAACAAAAATTACCATGAAAAGTTTACCAAAGAATCTGTCGTTCGAAGTCGATTTTAAACTGTAGCTCCCGCCACATGTATAAAATTAACACATACAGCATAAGTAGTGTGAAGGGTTGTAATGACCAGTCGAATCTTGGTAGGTCCTTTACGTAGAATTGCACTCTGACTACAAGAATTACAATGTGAAACAGGGATGCCCCCTTCTTTCTGCAGGATTTATGATAATGTGTGGTAAACGGATTCTGATTTTTGATTTTCCGGATTAGCCTAAATTTTACACCAAATATTCGCTCAGAATTTCGTTAGGTTAGGTTTGGTTTGAGGATCATTCACAAAAGTACAAGTAAGTCTTTTTCTAAAAAGAAAATGTAGTATACGAGATAGAAAAATGGAGGAAGAAGAAATGATTTAGGAAAGCAATTGAAAAAAAATAAAAAGCCGAGCACAAATAGACCACACAGCTATGTGTCTACCACCTAGACGTATTAGCAGCTTTATCTACTTATAAGCCTGTGGAGAGCTCTAATTTCGGCTCTCGACAGAAATCTAAGTACTCAACGAAGCCTATACTCAGGGTCCTCAACCTCATCCTACTAAAGCATGGACAGTTGCAGTAGAGGAATTCTAAAGTCTTAGAGTTTCGTAATAAATCTAAGAGGCATTTTAAAAGTGACATTTGAACTGAAAAACGTGCCTAAAATATTAAAATATTTTTATGGATTTTATAGAACCCTATATATCGGCTTCACCATATATCGGCTTAATAATACTAATATTGGCTTGGTAATACTAATGTCACAAAATTGAGTGCATTATCTCCACTGAACATAATGAATCGAATTTCGTTTGGGCAACGTTGGTCGGAAATTGCACGAAAATGTCGTAGAGAAGGGCCAACCCGTACTCGGCATACGCAAATTTCTTGCCAAAGTTCGTGAAACTATTTTCGTTGTTGATGAGCCAAGATGTAAGCGTGCTCGTATAGTGCTTACTCTCGTCAGCGTTCTCAAGAATTGAACATTTTGCGCACCAGTTTATGTCGAATTTTGCGAAAAGATCTCGGCATGACGCATTACAAAGTTCAATTGGTTGCAGAGTTGAAGCCGCATGACCATCCGCTTCGTTTTCCCTTCCCTAGACGGACCAACGAGTAACTGTACGATGATGTCGATTTTTCCAAAAAAAATAATTTTTTCGGATGAAAAGAACTTGGTTGGACTGTTTTCTGTGGGGCGCCGTTAAAGAAAGCGTTATACCGACAAACCAGAGAATATTGAGCATTTGAAGGCTATTGCCGAAGTAGGATTCGAAAAAGTGAACGAAAATTGCTCCGATCGAATGTTCAACTAACAGGTAAAGTTTATTTCACATGAAAGTTTCATTCGCATATCTTTTTTTTGTTAAATTTTAAAAAAAAATTTTGCAAAAAAAAAAAAAAAAAAAAAACAAGTGAATGTACTTTTATTGTAACATAATAATTAATAAACCAATTAATAAATGCGAGGCATTATTTTCTAGATAATTTTACTTATTCGAAGAATATTTAACCTGAGGAATACAACGATTTAATTCAGTACTTAAGTCTGATGAAATAATGCAATGACAATTATTTTCCATAACCAAGTCAATCTAACATCTTGAAAAACACTTAGAAATATGACAATAATCCCAAAAATTAATTTGTTTTGTTTGTTTGTGAAATGAATAGTAGGTAGTAATGTACACACAGTATATGAGTATCTGCATAATTGCATCTCCAACTTTTAAAATATTTTTATTATGCATACATAGTAGATCCAGATGAATTAAATTGATTATGAATTTTATTAGACCTTTGGGGAATTTCTCAATCAATTGTCTTTTACTCTGCTGTATGTCGTATGAGTGTGTCGTGTTGTAAATGTAAGAATACAAATACAAATGCTGCTTAATTGAATTGTGTTTCTTGCCACATAAAGTGCTCAAGTCAAATAATAATCTTAGTGGGGGTTGATGCCATACGATAAACTAATAATTTTGAATTTGAATTGAAAACAAGCCCCCAGAGTTTCCAGAGACATACAATCATAATCAATACGTGAGCTGGGAACACTAATCAAATTAAAAATGTTATGAAATTTTCTTGGGAAAAAAACTTAAAACAATTTCTTCAAACGTTTAATATATTTATGGAATCTTGAGTTTAAAATTTAGGCTCCTGTTAAAAAAAAATGTTATAATTTTGAATTAATTTTAAGTCCTCCATTTAATTTCAATGAAAATACATTTGTTTTGCTTTCCTTTAACTGTGCCCACTGAGAACATTAAAAACTTTGCCATCATTTAAACTTTTTAATCTTCGAAATTTATTGCTGTCTTAAACTGATGCGAAGTACTTAATTGCGTACCTCAATAATCCGGCTTCTGTTTCAGCTTTTGTGTTAAGAAAATGAAAAAAAGCAGGAGAAAGGAAAATACAGACAAATACACAAGTCTTCAATGAAACCAAAAATGTATGTTTTTTTACATTTCATTTTTAATTTATTTTTTTAATGGTTTTCAAGTTATTTGAAATGAATGAGTTCTGACGCATGACGATAATCTCGGCAACTGCAAAGCGAATGAACTGGCCAGATGTGACACAATCATCAAACTCCGCAGTCAACCCTCTACTTTTGTTCTCGGCTTCGGATACGGGTAGAACGGAGCAAAAAATCTGGCCATGGCTTTACATACATACATACATAATTGGTCATTAGAAACCTTCACCTAGCTTCTCACACTACTTATGTTGTGTGTGTTAATTTTATACATAATTGGAGGGACCTACAGTCGACTCCGAACGGCAGATTTTTGAGAAACTTTTCAAGCTCATTTTATTTATTGTCAGAGTTTTTGCGATAAATCTGCTGAGAGTCAGCCTCCAAAAAAATATGTTTGTTTTAATTCATTTTGTTGTAGGTGTCAACATACCGCTTACTAGATTACGGCGACTACAAAGATTTGCCGGCTCATAATTGACAATAGAGCGTGTAGAACGTAGCAGAAAATCTGAGAAGGGTAAATGGAAGCGTATGAAAAGTATATTTTAACTCCAAAGGAGCGTGCTCGGTGTATTTATTTGAGTCATTACAGGACATTATGTTATGGGTATTCATATAGGTCGCATCGGTCTTGAACACATGGTAGATGACGTTAACAGAAGTTGAGAGGCTTAAACTGTTACTCACTTTCTGTTCACATAACCAGCAGAGGAGGTAAAGGCATTTAGGTATCGACTACGTGGACAGTATAAACGAAATATCAATGATAGTTGTCGTAGTCTAGTACGTAGTGCGTTGGCTTATTTCACGTGATGCCACGATTCTAGTCCCGCCCCGGATATCTCGATCGAAACGAGAGATGAAAAAATATTTCTATCGGAGTCTTCCACTCAGCAGATTTCCGGCAAAACCTCTGAAATTAAATAAAATTTCCTTGAAATAAATATCTGTCGCCTGGAATCGTATTTGTGTACCGCCACACACATATATAAAATTAACATACACAACATAAGTGGTGTGCGCAGCTAGGCCGTAATCCTGACTGAAGGGTTATAATGACCAATTATGTATGTATGTATCAATGATAGATATTGGTAGTCTAAGCTCCTTAATAAGAAGCTTCGAATGGTTTAGAGATTAGCAGAAATGGGCCTAAAGTGGCCGAAAAAGGTTATCTGAAGCCTATGGGTCATCAGCCATTTTTACCTACCTACTTACCTTATGCCACAGTCATGGAAAGTTGTACATTTCATATATGTACGCTTCACACAGAGAAGCTGTGGCAAATAGTCGACCGTTGTTCTATTCCACACAACATGGCATCAATAGGTGCTTTAAAACGAAGAAATAATTTCGATGATATCTTACATCCACTTTTCATTATTTAATGGTAGGAAGTGATGAATAAAGTACCCGTCATTTTGATTGGTTTTGATCGAGCTAAGGCTCGGTACGACCGTTATTTTCAGGACAGTTACAGTTTACATCAATTCCCCTACTACATGAAATATTTAAATTTCTTCAAATGGTCCAAATAAAGAAATAAAAAGCAAATACCCTGTCCTTTCACACTTCCACTCACAAAAAGGCACACAAAAAATTACACAAAAAAAATTCTAATTGAAGAGCAATGGAGCTTAAAGCCAGTGACGATTGATTTGGTTAGATTTCTGACAGACGGTGTTATTGCTGTACCAACATCAATTACCCAGACTAAGATTTATTTTACTATTCTCTGGCTTCCCCCTCCCTTTCATTTCCTTTCATAATGTGGGTAAATCAATATTTTCTACATTTTTTTTCTTAACTAAGCAAACTAAAAAAAGAACGAATAGAAAAAGGAACATAAACATCTTAAAATTAAGGTCCAATGGCTGGCTTAATGCGCCATAAATTTTCTTTTTACTCCATAATCAACACAAAAATTCAAATATTTTTTAAAATTATAGTTGGAAGGCCTTCCTTCAATAATTCGAAGTCAGGATGAAGTGAGACTTGTTTTTGCATTGAAATTGATTTTGGCTGCAAATAGACCAGTTCAGTGGTAAAGAAAAATTATATTTTCAAACATTAATATTGCAGAAGCGTAAATTATGCTTTGAAATTGAAAATAATCAAAAAGAATAAAAGATTAAAAAAGAAATAAGATGGAAAAAGGAAAAATAATCAAAGTTGAATGAACGTAGTCTTATGGCCAAAACAAAACTTTTTTTCTTTGCAAAAATCACTGAAGCAAACAAATATTAAGATGCACAGCATCCCAGTAATTTTTGAGGGTGCGTGTACAAAGGAAGCTGGTGTTAGTTGTAATGATATTGGTTTTGTCTACTGGTTTTTAGATTCTATTTTGGTTTTCCTAGGAACATGGAATATTAAATGGATTTTATGTTACAAATGTAACATAAAACAGGAAATCAATAGAGTACCCTCCGCGTTTCTATTTGGTTTTTATAATTTAAGGCCTAAATAAAGTTCAAAACTGTCGTAAATAAAAAAATTTAATTCTGTTCCCGATACCAAAACCAATGGATTTTAAGTTAAATTTTTATTTGTTGACTTTATTTATTTATTATTTATTTTATTTATTGCCATGAACCTTCGCCTTCAAGAACTTTCGTCAGACTGTTTACGTTGCCTTATAAAAGCAGGCAACGAAGATAGAAGACGTGCTGCGTTTGAAGAGTGTAATCGTGGCTTGAGGATCTCCGTTATAAAGATTTGTCGAACAATTGTTTAGTGAGTGTTATTGTTTATGCGAAGAGTGTAAATAGAGGAATAACAAACATAGCAATTGTTATTGTTTACATCAAGTTGTGAACAGTGGCACACAGAATTGTACGAACAATAAAGAATTTAATTAAAATTTTTATTTGATTTGCAATCTACGATCTCATATTTTAAACGTTTTTAAAAGGTAAAAAACTTAACAATATATAGGGTCTTCTAACAGCGTCTTCCGAACTTTGACACGTGATAACGGCCACCATGACAAAGCTAAATCTGGTAAATTAGTTGCTACTTATTCAGTCCATTTTACCTAATCACCATGCACGATTAGGACGTGGTGATAAGTTGGCATTTATTCAGTCTATTTTACCTAATTATCATGGACGATAAAGACATGTATATAGCGACGTGTAGGCGCTGAATGAGCTCTAGTTCATATCCGAAGCTAATTTTCATCGAACACTCATTTTCAACGAGACAACCAGAAACAACCCTAGCCTCAAATCACTCGGGCAAAATATAGAATGTGGCATGAACGTGGTATGAAAGGAGCGCTATCCTGTTGAAACTACACGTTGTTGATATAGAAATCATCCTATTCAAGACACAAACCACTGTAGTTTTCAGTTTTTTCGCGTACATTTGCGGCTTCAGAAAACCCCACAAAAAATGTGTAATTGGGTCAAATCACATGAGCTCTGTGGCCTTTTCACATCACTACCACATGAGATATCTCTGCCCTCATGTTTCTCGGGCAGAGTAAAGATCTTGGCATGAACGTAGCCAAGTCCATTTCCTATTTAAATCATCCAATTCAATCCATAAGGAGTTCCTTATCATCGACGTGTTGCAACAGTGTTAGGCTGGTTAATGTCGTTCTCAAAGAAATATGGACTATGACATCGTAAGCTCAATATTCACTTAATCAGTAACTTTTTCAGAATACATTGGATGCTCTTGGATGTCATATGGATTGGAATTGTCTCAAAGCTAACAATTTTGTTTGTTCACGTAACTATTCATGCAGAAATGTGTCTAATTGTGAAAAATGAATACTCGATGAAAATTAGCGTCCATTTGCTAACTGCTCTAAAGCCTACTTAGCAAACATGCATTGTTGTAAAACATATGCAGGGTAATACGGGTACAGGTGAAAATCATACATACATACATACTCAATTGGCCATTGCAATCCTTCAGTCAGGATTACGACCTAGCTCCTCACACCACTTATGATGTGTGTGTTAATTTTATACATCAGGGGAGGGACCTACAGTTTAAAGTCGATTCCGAACGACAAATTGTTGAGAAACTTTGCATGGCAATTCTCTTTAACTCTCAGTGTTTTTGCAAGAAAGCTGTTGAGAGGATTACGTTAGATCGGAGTGGTAGCTCTGTTATCACAAAGCTCACTTGAGCAGTCCCTGTACTAACCAAGTTCCACCAAAATCAGGGAAATGGAAGAAGTTGGTCAGCGCAAGGGCTGCACTGTTGAGAGGAATTCGCTGAAGAAATATTTGTTCATATTTCGTTTAGTTAGAGATGACTGAACTGGGATTGGAGCCGCCGCCTCAGGTCTACGGTGACTACAAATTTAGCAAAATTCGTCATGTTGTGGCTTAAAAAAACCGAGTTTTTGTGATTGGCTCCTTTGGATTCTCTTGCATACTCTCACGTACATGTTATAAACACGGTCAAGTAAAAACTAAACAAAAATAACTTTTAACAAACAATTTAAAATTAGAAGATATACGAAAATATATTTCATCGTATAACAAATTTCAAAGGGTTAAAAAAAAATTAAATTTAGAGGACCAACAACATCACTTTTTCCGTAATTTTGAAAACCTAAACTATTTTTAAAATTTAATAAAAATAACAAAATTTCTGTTGCTATTAATAAAAAAGAGCAACAAAAACTTAAAAAAAACTGAATTTAAATATTTTATTATTAAAAAATAATCGCCTTTATTTTCCTTCTCTAAGCTTATAACAAATTTTAATGCTGTGGCAATTATTAGAAGCAAAAAAATGTCACATCAAAAAAAATTTCTAGTTAAAGTATTTTGAAAATATTTTTTAAATTCGTTTTTATTCTATTTTTCAGGTTTTATTTTATTTCTTTTATACGAATATTCACTTTTTTTTTGTTGAATAAAAAATTTTTCAAAATTGATGCATGATTGTTTTGGACAATTTTGACACTTTCAGTTTTGAAATGAAAACAAAAAAAACAGAATTGTGATGAAATGAGTATATAAAATTTAGAACACATATATATACCTATATATACATACATACATATACACAAAGTTTATTTTTTTATGGTACAGGAAACAAATTTTTAATTTCTTTGCTATATTCCCCTAACGTATGAAATTTTTCTAACCATAAAATTAAATTTTTATGATATTTTTTGTATGTCAAAAGTGAGAAATATTACAGTTTATGCTCGTTTGAGCATAAACGTTTTATATATATACATATATTTTTTTTTTAATTTAAATTGAACAACATCAGTAGTATATACAGGAAGTCAATAAGTGGGTTTATTTCGTAGGAAAATATTTTATAAATTGGTTTTTTATTAAAATTCACTTTTAATTTCTCTATATTTATGGTAAAAGTGTTCCATGTACTAAACAATAATTTTTCGACTACAATTCATACCTTGTGCGTATGATTAATATTAATATATCAAGTGTAGACATATGAGTAATACTCATACGCACTAGAGCACAGATTATTAACCTGCAATAGTCTAGTGATGGACATTAAAATAAAACATCGATGATTGCTTTCGTTGCAATGTATCACTAAGATGCATCGATGTTATATCGATTTTTCGCAAAATACATCGATATTTTCTGTGCATCGATTGATTTTCGTAAAAATATGAAAGAAAAGAAAACAGAATATAATTGATGCGTAGAGGTATTTGAGTACAGCTACCAGACGATTTATTGTACTGCCTTAGACTTATGTACATATATAGAGTATCCCTGTAATATCTCTCACTTGGCAATCTACAGAAAGCTGTTCTTCTCAGTAGTCTGATAACTCAAATCGCTTTTTAGAAAGATTGCCTTTCATCATCTTTCCTTTCACCTGATATATTCTTGCAGAATGTGAAATAAAGAAGCTGGATTTCGAACGCAGCGTTCATGCATTATCCTCATTCACGCATGTTCCACAGACGACAGAATAGCATGCACCCCTTTACCAGTACTATATAGCTTTCTAAAGTCTATATAGCTGAAGTCGCCGTAGTTTAGTAGGTAGTGTGTTGGCTTATTAGACGTAACGCTAGGGTTCAAACCCCACATCAGACATCAAAACGAAAATATGAAAAACTAGTTCTTCGGCGAATTCCTCTCAGCAGATTTCTAGCAAGAACTCTGAGAGCAAATAAAATTGCCATGAAAAGTTTCTCAAAAAATCTATCGTTCGTGGCCTGTCCCGCCTTTAATGAATAAAATTAACACACACAATATAAGTGGTGTGAGAAACTAGATCCATAATCCTGACGAAGAGTTTTAATGACCAATTATGTATGTATGTATACAGTATTCTAAAGAGCCTTCCAGAATATTAAACACTATAAAAGGTCTTCCATTGCACGCCTTCTATCTTGAGGTTTGAATAACATAAAGTGTGTGTGTATAATTTTCCATGACTGGCTCATAAATCAAGCTGAATTTGAGCGATTGCAGCTGTTGTGTTGGCCTTGAGAACCACTGTGATTTCTGGCTTATTCGCATGCACCTGGGATATAAAACACGTTATAAAGGGTATTTCATTAGACGCCTCCTATATTTAAATTGAAATAAAACAAAGTCTGTGTGAAATTTCCAATGACTCCAGAGCATAAATCAAGCTGAATTGGGCCGATGGCAGCTGTTGTGTTAGCATTGAAGACCATTGTGGTTTGTGGCTTCTTCGCATATGCCTGCGACATAAAAAATACCACAACAAAAAGTCTCACGCCATCAAATCGCATGATCTTGGTGGCCAATTCACATCACCTCCATGTGTGATGATTAGGCCTTCAAATCCTTCGTGAAGAATATCAAATGTCCTGTTGAAACCACTTATTGTTGGTATCTAAATACAGTCAAACTTCCATAACTCGAACTTCTCTAATTCGAATTTTCTGTAACTCGAACAAATTAGATTGGCAGTGGGCTTAAGATAACAAATAACATACAATTATTTTTCCGTAACTCGAACTTCCATAACTCGAAGTTCTCCATTACTCGAACGAAACACATATAAATGAATTCTATAACTCGAATTATTTTGCTTATTTGGTTGGTTTGTTGATTTTATTTGTTGGTTTTGCTTTCTATTGCTGGTTAAACTGTTTTGCATATTTTCTTTTATGGGGAAATACCTTTTTATGGTACTTTATTGTTCCTTTGTACTTGTGTAAATATCATTTCCATTCAATTCAATTTTCCACCAAATATGACCACTAAATTACAACCTCTTGATCAAGGGGTTATTCAAAACTTCAAAGTTTTCTACCGTAGCAGAATAGTAAAAGAAGCACTAAAGCGCATAGAGGTAAATGAAAAACAGGAGGTTACGCTTATGGATTGCATCAACCATGTAACAAAAGCTTGGAATATTGACGTCAGTGAGCAAACCATAGCAAATTGCTTCAAAAAAGCTGGATTTGGTCAGTACTCTGAGTGGGAAGAATAAGATGACATTCCTTTAGTTTTTTTGAGTAATGTTGATGAAAGTCAAAATGAAATTGAAGCCGATTACCAAGCTTGGTTAAAAGCGAAAAAAATAATTTGCAATACTACTTTTCAAGATTATATTGAAGTAGATAATGAGCTTTACACGACTGGATTTCCTACAGACGATGATATTGTTGAGCAACCAGAAGAACCAGAAGATCCAGTCTTAAGCGGAACCGACAGTGATGGCGAGGGTTCGTTGGAAGAAACTATTCATCAGCCCTCCAAAGCCGATGTAGAAAATTCTTTGCGAATATTGAATTTATTTTTGCAAACTAATGACCGTACAACTGAGGAACACTATAAGGCTTTGAATAAATGAGAGATATTTTATACTGAAAATAACAAAAAAATTTACATTTTCAGTCACTTATTTCAGAATATTTCAATTAATTTTAACTTGTTGATTACGTTATATAGTATGCTAAGGTATGCAGTTTTCAGCTACTGCTTGTTCTAAATAAAAAATACATAATAAAAACACATGCTTGCAATTAACTCTTAAAGAAAAGTCTCCATAAGTCGAAGTTTTTTTTGGATAATGGAGATTCGAGTTATGGAAGTTCGACTGTAGTACAAAACAGACCAAAACAAGTTATCAACTGTAATCATAAACATAAAGAAATATGGACTGATGATACCGCCAGCTTACAATAAACATTAAACAATGAATTTTTCGATATGTATTGGACGCTTTTGGAACACATGTAGACAGGTATCGTCCCGAATTCGACACTTTTATATGTTCGCGTGCACATTTATCCGGAAATGAAGCTCATCGTTAAAAATGAAATTTCATATGATGCGTTGCTCGAGCAGAACACCAATTTTGATATAAAAAAATAATGTATTATTTGCACGTGTTATTAAATTCTATATCCGTCAGTAGTGATTTGATAAAATAGACTATATAAGTAATAAATTATTTGACAGATGTAGCTTTAACAAGATTTAAAAAATGTTAAAACCTCTTAAATTTGACTCATTTCCGTTTGCAGATTTTCAAATATTTTACAGTGTATGTGACGTAAAGCATTATAAAGAATGAGACAAGATGGTCTACCGATAAACAACAACAACAAGAAACCTGGTTATAACAGAATGCAAAGTAACAAAAAGTATCAAGAAAAATATTTCGTTTATTTTTTTTTGAGAATTTAAAAGTGAAAAATTAAGCCAAAATATGCTTCCTGTTACAATATCAACAAACTCCATATGTATCGTTTTAAATTGGTTGCTTCTAATTTTTTTTACAAGTTTGAAATACAAGGAGTGCAAAAAAATACGAAAAAAGGAAACAAAAACTTTTAACTTTATTTGAAATGTATTAGCAAGTGTTTTAGCAAACAACTGGGACTTGATAAAATTTTAAAATTAGGGAAGAAAAAAAATTAAATTCTTCCTTAATTTTCCTTCATCCATTTTTTATTTCTTCTTGTTTTCTGATAGCCATGCTGATCACCCTTAATGAACCCATTGAAACGTCAGCAAAAATTGCCTCCTTATTAAAGGTAAATCTCAAATGTTTCATCCTAATGCCATAAAGTAAACGATATGCCCAGCATATTAATCAATAAATGGTGGATGAGAGCACATCCCAATACATGAAAATATTTCATGAAATCATTTGCAACTTTAAACCACATGAGAATAGTTGCCAAATATTCGCAGAAAAAACTAAAATTCACACCCTTATCTCATATAATAAGGGTGAGCGAATGGTTTAATATTTTAACGTGTTTATTAATAAGAAATATTCCAGGATAATTCTCTAAAGAATTTCGTGAATAGCTAAAGTCATTGAGGACAAGTAAAACAAAAGAAACAAATCTTTGAATTATACTTAGATAAGGAGGAAAAGCCTAGAAAATGTTTATTTGAGTTATTTAGCTATGCATTCAATGTAACATCCGCTATATCAAGCCATTAATTCATTAGGACTGTGAGTACATTAAAGCAGGGATGAAAATGATAAGGCACGTACTTATTGAAAAGTTAATAGACTAACAATTAAACAACTCAAAAATGTATCTTAGAATAGCGGATGGTTTTTTAGCTGCTTGAAAACTATCCATATCGATATGTATAGTTTGACAGCGGGTAATGTCAAAGTCGGTAGACAGTTCCATTTAAAAAGTCTTAACAAATAAAAGTCATTGTTGTATAGTAAGTAGGGTGCAGACTTATTAGCCAGTGGTTGAAATCCAAGCTCAGACATCCCAAACTAAACGAAATATGAAAAAATATTAGTTAGGCGACTTCCTCTCAGCAGTATTCTGTTAAAAACTCAGAGAGTAAATAATTGCTATGAAAAGTTTATCAAATTTATAGCACAGAGTCGTTGTAATACTTTAGGTCCCGCCTTTAACGGATAAAATTAACAGACGCATGAGTGGTGTAAGAAATTGGGTTGCTAACCTAACTAAAGAGTTAGGTGAATAGAATAACGCTTCGAAATAGCAGAAATTCAGTCTGAAAAAAATAAATCTGTTTCAAAATTTGTACTTTTCTCGATTCAAAACCATAAATAAGATAAAGAAATCCACGTATCGTAGAGCAAACCCTTAACAAAAGCACTCATGTATCTTTTCGTCAACGTTCCGCTCTTTTTAGCCTTTGTCCTTAGATTAAGTGGAATATTTTATGTATGGACTTGGGTTACTAGCTTGAAAACTGCAGTATATGTGCACAACGAATCAACTTTTCATCCATTATAATTAACTGTTTTATAAGGTTTACATACACTTGGCATTTTGATTCATATTTTACTATCAAGGCATGCTCATAGAGTTTTTGTTTCAAAAATTAATCAATCAGACATCAATGACGTTTGATTCCAATACAGCGACATCGTTTTCCATACAGAGCACTAAGCAAAATCAATTTGATGACAACTTTTTTTCCGGTCCTGTTCACTGGCGCATTAATTTCATAAATAAACCATAAATATTCAAGCGCATACAGTCTGTTATAATCCCATCATATTTTATAGCTTATCCCTATATTGACCTGACACATGTCAGGATGATGTTGAGAGTCATAAACGCAACTTCCCTGCCCAGCACCTTGTATGCACCCAGGTGTTTCCTTCTGAAATACGTTAATGTCTCACAGGTTCTAAGAAGGTGTTCCGGTGCTTTATTCTCATTGTCACATAACCTTAATCTAGGACTCGAGACAAGGCCCTTCTAAACATGTGTACCATGAGTCACAGTGCTCTGGGAAAAGATCGGTTAACAACGTTAGGTTATTCCTTCATAGTCTGATGCGTGAATCAGATCTCCTCTTGTTATGGTTTCCTAACAAAATTTTTGTTTACCTTAAACCCACTTGATTTGAGATGAGTCTTTGCATCACTTTAGCTTCCCTTGCGTTAACCATACCTTTTCAAATATTTGACTCCACTTTACAGAAATTTCTAGGCCCAACAATGGCTTGAAAGCATCGGCTTGAAGCTCGTCTGGGAACTTTGCCATAACTTGGGACGCACCAGCAGGTAACCTCATTTTGCCGAACAATATTCCACAAATATTCCAAAAAGAAAATTTTGCTTAAAAATTTGTTTCAATTTATTTTCAACATTTTGTTTAATTTTCTTTTAAAACTTTATTCAAAAATATTCGCATCGGAATTCTCAAAATAATTGTGAATTAATTAAAAAGAAAAACGCACAAACGAATGCCTGAATTTACAGACGCTAGTGTCGTAATATACATATGTATGTCCGATTCGAAATGTCCTCGTAATTTTACCACAACAAAAGTTGTTGAGCCTTCAGATAAAAACGAGTGAATTTCACATTTTTTTGTTTCTTTACAATTAAAAACAGATTTTACATGGAATTTAACCGCAATTGCATAAAAATTTAATTAAATGACCTGGAGTAAGTGCGCATCAGACAATATAGCAGCGACAACAAAAGCAAGGCGGGCGTTATTGTATTTTGTAATTTTTTTGTGTGTTTTTCATGCTTTCGAATATTAATTGTTGTTGTTAGTGATAATATTTTGCTTTTAATTAATGAAAAAGAATGCATAAAAAGGAATTAAAAACCAACAGCTGAATTGAAGCGCCTATTATGAAATGAAAACAATTTTTAAATAAATTGCAAATAAAAGTAGTGTCTCAAAAACAAACAAAAAAAAACAAATGCTGTTAAAGCTGGAGGAATAAAATTCAACTTCAAGAAAGAAAGAGATTGTTGTGGAAGATTCATTACATCCCTAAGCAAAAGTGAATAAGTAGCCAAATAATGGAAGTGAGGCGAATGGAATGCTAGTCGCAGTAGTCTAGTAGTTTGTGTGTTGGCTTATTAGGCTTGAGGCCACGGTTCATTCACTAGGTTAGACATCTCCAACAAAACGAAACATAAAAAAATATTTCTTCGACGACTGCCTCTCAGCAGATTTCGGGCAAAAAAACTCTGAGGGTAAATAAAATTGCCACGAAAAGTTTCTCAAAACAAAAATCTGTCGTAAGGAGTCGACTTTAAACTATAGGTCCCGCCACTCATTTATAAAATTAACACACACAACGCAAGTGGTGAGATAAGACGGACTGAAGAGTTGTAATGACCATACAGAATTGGTGGGTATGTAATGAATGGAATTATCAAGGGAGCGGTATAATAAAATACCTGAAATTTATTGACGGCAATAGAAGCTAGCCTAACCATTCATACGATCCACTGTAGGACATCAAGCTATAGAATGCTGATCGTATAATTCCAGCAGGAGTTTTTGGTCCCAGAATGAAGCCCACAAGACCATAAGGAAGCCTACGAGTATCTTTCAAGAGTAAGTTTATGCCATCGTAAGATGTCCTCAATCCCATCGACGTTGAGATGTTAGGCACAAAATACAGGAAGGACATGGCAATAATATCTGACAGTCAGGCCGCCATTCGAGCGCTCTACTCTTAAGGGAGTGCTTAGGGAAGCTGAATCGCATAGGTAGGAAAAATAAGGTGCTGGACAATTTGAAATTCTAGGAAAGAAAAAAGCGTATTAGCTTGCGAAGGAGTAGCTTCCAGGTTGCTATTGGGATCAAAACACTTCGGTAGAGTGCGATTGGATGCTTGGTATGCTTATCGAAAGAAAAGATAAAAACCGGCAAAGACTCTTCGCAAATCAAGTAGTTTTAAGGAAAAATAAAGTTTTCCTCTCGACAAGGAGCAAACAAATGAGCTTGCGAAGGATAGGGCTTCCAATTTGCTGTTGGAATCAACACACTTCTGGGAAATTGGAGCCAATGTTTGGTATGCCGATCAAAAGAAAGAACTAAGTCAGGCTCTTCTTAAACCATGTAGGTTTGCGGCAAAAGAAACCAGCAACCAGCATTTTGTCGAGGCTAAAGGTTTGTTTGATAATATGGTTACATATAAAGTCTAAGGGGAGTACAATAGATCGAATGGTTGTCTAAAGTATCTCTTCACGGCAACAATAATAAAGTCAACAAAAAGCCATAATACGGTTAAACTAAGCCTGATTTATGCGTCAGAGTTATGGAAAATTAAATATTTCTGATACACTCCACCCCGAAAAGCTAAATCGGCATCAAAATGTCTTCCCATCAAATAAAAAATTTTATAATATCTCTTGTAAACCTACTTTGTTTTATTTATTGTAAATTTAAAAATAGAAAGCCTTTAATGGCAGACCCCATATATGTAGGAAATTAAAAGCTTAAATTAAAAAATTCAACAAAACAAAAACGTTTTGAAATTTTGCCAAATTTAATGTTTTGTTGTGTTGTATTTTGAAACAAAGCAAATGCAAATGCAAAGCAAATACAAAACAAAAGAAAATACAAAACAAAACAAATGCAAATATGTATACGTATACTTACGCCTTAAAGACAGTCCACAGTGAGTATGAGTGTTGTGTGTACATAATTGCTTGTAATTAAAATTACTCATACGCAACCACAATAATAACATTTAGCATGGGCAGATGTCATAAAGAGTGGGCCATTTCAAAGTTAAAATTTAAAAATGCAATAAAATAGAAGAGGTTTGAAATTTTGCCAAATTAATTTTTTTGTTGTGGAGAACAATTATTCCGGTTATAAAGGGAATATTGTTTTATTAATATGGTTGCCGTGGCTGGCTCACAGTACCCCATTTAATCGGACCAATTTTCATGCACTTTTTCGAGTACTTTTTCTCGGCAATGGCATCATGAATGTTGGCCTTCAAATGCTCAAATGTCTCTCTCGTTATTCTTTAAAGGAAAGTAGTCCAACGTTGTCAAATCGCAGCTTCATGGCAACCAATTCACATCAACAATCCGGCTAATTAAACGGCCATCAAATGTTTGATGCAATAAGTCGATTGTGGTATGAAATGTGTAGCAAGTTGTACCATCCTGTTGAAACCGAACATCGTGCACATCACTACCATGAAGAGCGCGTACTAAGAAATCGCTTATCATGGTGCGATTGGTGTCTCCATTGACCATAATAGTTAAACCGTCCTCATTCTCAAAAAAATATTGACCAAGGATGCCTCCGCTCCACAAGCCGCACCAAACAGTCGCGCGTAATGGGTGCATTGGCTTCTATAAGACCACGTGTGCGTTTTCTGAGCCACAAATACAGCAATTCTGCTTATTTACGTACCCACCAAGATAAAACTGTCATCCGTCCGAAAAAATTATACAATGAATGAAAGTTTAATAAAAAATATCTTTTAAATACAATTTAAGAAGATTTTTATGATCTTATGTGAGACGCTTTCGGGTTTCCTTTTGATTAAGGTATCACTATCACTAGATTTGTTTGTATTTTCCAAATAACAATGATATCGTAGAGTATGTATATTGTATGTATGTGTGTAAACAATCATTATAAATTTCTTTATACTTTTGATTATTATTATAAGTATGTGTACATATTCATGTATATTTGCATTCCTATATCTCTTGTTTGCAGTTTGTCTTGTGTATACTTATACAAGCAAGAAAATATTTATAAAAAAATTTTTTTTTTTGTTTTGTTTAAAAGAAGTAGAATAATTCTTATTTTCAGTTTATTATTGTTTTACTTTTTTCAAATATTATTATTATCATTGTTGTTGTTATTGTTATTGTTGTTATGCAATATTAAAAATGTAAACATTAATTGAAATATAAAATTTATTATTATTTATATTTGTTTTAATTTTCTTTCTTTTTTCTTTTTTTTTGCTTTTTTTATCATGTCCTTCTGCGTATCTCTGTGTATTATTCTGTATTATTACTTTATTATTATTTTTTTGTTTTTTTCATTATTTTTTTTTAAATTGCTACTTGTTTTAATATCCATTTACATATAAAAATAAAAACAAATAAACTCACATACACTCAGTTACACATACATACATATGTACATAAATGCATATCCATTTCATATAAAAATTGTTTTTCTGCCAGGTTGTCTTGTTCTTTTTTACTCCATAAGTTCAGATTTAAAAAAGTTACTTTTTTCTTTATGTTGTTGTTTTTGTATGTTTGTTCTTCATTGTAAACAAATCCAATTTAATTTTGTATGTAAGACTATGTATGTGTGAGTACAACTTCCTTCACTTTGACCTGTTTTTCAGTGAACAACTTAATTCTGTTTAATTGGCTTAGTAAAGTTATCGACTCCGTACTTATTTCGGTTAGAGGGATAGACAGACTTACTTGGATGATTTGAATTTACGTTCAACATAATCGAGCCTAGCGAATAAACAATTTGTGAAGTTATTGATTGTTATCTCTTTTCGATCTTAAACCATCAACAAGACAATGAAATGTTCATGTCAAAAACAAAAACCAAAAAAAAGGCAAAGTTTTGAAGAAGATGATGAAATGTCGTTTCATCATTATACTCAACTTTTTCGTTTACATGACTATACCTTGCATATCATACAAGCCTTGAAGTTAAATGACCATCGCTTGCATTGTACTTTTACTGATCGAGCTAAGTCTATAAGAGAAATTGCCGTACTCGGAGAGAATACTTGCCTCATGCAGCTAACGATTTGGAGCTGACCTTACGGTGAATAGTGAACGCTATAGAATTTTTATATAAAATTAATCCTATCAACGTAATGAAAACATCAACAATATTTAGCTCTAATAAGATATTACAACTTAGCGGTGCCTTTCTTTCCGTAAGTGTTTCAGTTCACTGGCCTTATCTTTCCTGTAATTTTACGCCACCGGATTAATTTTTGTGGAGCTACTTTAAGTCATTGGTTTACGTCGTCAAACCAAAAACTCTTTAAGTTCTAGAAGACAATATTCAAGCCAACAATGCCGCAATACATCCAGATTTTAAAAAAAAAAATCAATTAAAAATTGGGTGATCGAATGGATCAGTCAAATCGAACAAAACGAAAATAAAAATGGAAAAAATTTTGAGAGTGAAAGAAATTACCATGAAAAAGTTTTTCAAAAATCTTCGTTCGGAGGAAACTGAAGGTTACGCCACTCATGTATACAAATGAACACACACAACATAAGTGGTATGAGAACTAACTGACTTACTTAACTGGCCATTAGCAACCCGATTAACGGACTTCGGCCTGCCTTAAAACATTGTTCCAAGCGCCTCTTCTTCTTGTGCGTCTACGCCAGTCGATGACAGGGCTTCCTCGATCTGGTCCTTCCAACGCAAACAAGGCCGTCCTCTTCGCCGACTGCCGCAGATTCTCGCATCAAATACCCGTCTTGCGGGAGCATCCTCCTCCATTCGAACAACATGGTCGAACCAGCGCAGCCGCTGGATGTTAATATGCTGGACAACGTTTATGTGGTTGAGGACAACTCACTTTTGGATCGAATGCGGAAATTATCGCCATCTCGCACTGGACCGAAGATCTTAGGTAGGACTTTTCTCTCAAACACTCTCAAGGCTGCTGCATCAGTGCTTCTATTACTCAATTACCTATTGAGACCATAGTAGCACTTGTTGGCAAGAGCGATCCTGAACTGGATCTCCAGACTGACATCATTTTTGGTGGTAACGGCCGAGCCAAGATATATAAATTCTTTGACTACATCGAAACTATAGTTAACGATCGTAATCTGAGATCGTAACTAAAAGGTTGTAATAACCAATTATGCACGGTCTATCTTTATATGTATCTGTCCTCTTATATTTTTTTAATATGTGTTCATGTCAATTAATTTGACGATTATTTCAATTGTTTTCCTATATACGAGAAAAGTTAAAAAAGTTTACTTATGAGATCTTTTGCAAAATATGTTTATAACCTATCCACATCTACTTCAAAAAACATGTCTAAGTTGTTTCAGTTTAAAAAATAACGATTAAATTTTATTAAAAACTATTCTATCCGCACATTCAAGCTATCGATAGTAAGCAACATAACATATTCCTTTGCAAACTTTATGAATAAAGCTTCTCGTCATCCATTTATCCTTCACAATGATTTGGCATGTAAGCAAAGGGTTAAGCCTGACTCAATTAAAAATTGTTGTTTTTCTTTTTATCAGATTCAAATTTGTTTTACCAGTTCAATTGAGTTCTCGTCACTTCTTTTCTTTTTTTTCAGTTCTCTTCTCAGAAGTATTTTAAATTGAATTTGGAATCCTCCTTTCGGTTTTCTTCATTTTTTTTCATTCTGAAAAAAAACTGAAACAATAGCAACAACATAAATAAAAAGAAAAATAATCGAAAACAATGTAAAAGAAGAAAAGAAGGAAAACAAAATCGAAGCAAAACTAACAATAAATTTAATACAGACATAAATTGTGTTTTAACCCCTAAGGGTACTCGAACTAAAACTGAAACTATTTTGCTATCTCAACGATGGAAACAGAAATAGAAAAACGATATAACGGTGGAGAAAAAATTACGAGAAATATTTAGCGAAAACAGTTTCCAAATGGTAGCAACTCCAAGCACATTGTAAAAGGATCCTGTATATAGGATTTCAGATTTTAACCAATTTTTTTTTTAGTTTCGATTTTGTTTTTATTTTTTTATTCAAAATATCTCATTTTGTTTCTTTATTTTTTATGCTTCGTAAGGAAAAAAATTGTGTTTGTATGCCTTTTAGCAATGCAGAGATAATCGTAAGTTGTTTATCGTTTTATCGTTTATCGTTCGTTATACTATATATTGACACTCAATTTTCTGCAGCCAGCCAAAGGCATTTTTATACAAAATTTTATTAAGATTTCTTTCTCAATTTTTATTGGAAATTATAGGGTCTTCCTACAGTAACTACAGAACTTTAGCAGTTTAGAACGAACATCCTGTTAAAAAAAACATCCATCAAATAAGTTGTTATGTAATCAGTTTGTTTTGTTTGGTGTGAACATAAATGACAATAGACAATGACGTCTTTTCGCTGAATGGACTGCGGAACAGTGACTCTAATTTTCATTAAAAAAAATCAACTTCAAACAAAATTGTTCACAAGGATTCCGCAAAACTCTCTGTTTGGCCTAAATTATGTTGTGGCTGCGTTATGGGTTAATTTTTCTTGTAGAACGACATTGACCTGGCCATCAATGTCAATGATCACTATAGGTCGATGGTTATCAATTTCTTTAGGCCTGAAGTCGATGAACTGGGCACTAATGACATATGGTTTCAACAGGACTACGTTAGTTATGTGCCACACAGCTCATGCAACAATGGATAATCTACACAAGAGATTTCATGGTGTAGTCATCTCACATGGAGATGATGTAAACTGGCCAACAAGATCGTGCGTTTTGACCCCGTTAGACTTAAGTCACAGTTGTATGCGAGCGGGCTGCCCTCAAAGCCAACATATCCCATGAAAAGGGTTAAATGCAGCCGCAAGGCATCGAAAATTGGACATTTCGAATGCGCTCCATCCAAAGCAGCTGTGAAAGACATTTGAATGATATTGTACTCCATATACATATACTGACATCAATAAGACTTTCAAAGGAATAAAAAATTGCAATGATGTCTCATACACTTACTTAGTCGGCCATTAACAACCCGATTAACGGATTTCGGCCTTGCTTAACACATCCTTCAAGGCGCCTCTGCTACTTGCACTTCTTCGCCATCTGGTCACTCCAATCGATGACAGGGCTTCCTCAATGTGGTCCTTCCAATGCAAATAAAGTCGTCCTCTTTGCCGACAGCCGCAGATCCTCGCATAAAATACCCATCTCGCGGGAGCATCCTCCTCCACTCGAACTGCATGGCCGAGCCAGCACATCCGCTAGATGTCCATAGGCTGCACAACGTCTATGTCGTTGAGGAGCCCATACAGCTCACTGTTGGATCGAATGCGGAAATTATCGCCAACTAGACTGAATATCTTACGTAAGCCTTTTCTCTCCAATACTCTCAAGGCTGCTGCATCAGTGCTTAATAGTGACCATGCCTCTGCGCCACAAAGAAGCACGGGTGGATCGAACTACATGGCCGAGCCAGCGCAGCCGCTGGATGTTAATACGCTGCACAACTTTTATGTTGTTGAGGAGCTCATACAGCTCACTGTTGGATCGGATGTGTAAATCGTCGCCAACTCTCACTGGAACTAAGGTCTTACGTAGGACTTTTCTCTCGAATACGGTCAAGGCTGCTGCATCAGTGCTTAATAGTGTCCATGTCTCTGCGCCGTACAAAAGCACGTGGAGGATGAGCGTCTTGTAGAGTATACACACTTTATTTTATTCAAATTTAAAATTAGAAGGCGTTTAATGAAACGCCCTATACAACCAAAGGAAAAAAAAGAAGCCAAAATATAACCAAAAAAGGTTACAAATTTGATAGAAAAAACTTTTAAGAAACACTTGACAAAAAAAACACACACACAAGCAGAATTTGTTTTTCAATATAATGAGCTGTGACAAATTGGTATCCTTTTTGGGGGCTTCTTTTTTTGTTTAAAAACTGTTATCGCTTTAAGCATCAAATGATTTTGACAAATTAACACGTGCACTATAAAGTTAGATTGCGACAAAAAACCGAATTATTATCTGGAGAAGAAAAAATACTTCTTTCGGAAAAATATATAAAAAATCTTAATTGATATGACTTACAGTGTAAAAAGTGTGATCCAAGGTATATTTAGAGTTCATTATCTTGCTGGAATACGCAATGAAGTGGCATAGTTTTATTCAACTTAATGTAGCATGCATGACATTTCGAAGGATTACAACATAATCCAAAAATGTTGTACTTACTTACTTACTTTATTAGTCACTAAGTCAGGGTTACAACCTAGCATTCATAACACACGTGTTGTGTGTGATAATGTTGTCCATGAATGTCAGAATCTTCAGAATTTAAAGACAAACTTTTGGGAAACTTTTCAGCGATATTTTATTTTTCTTTACAGAATTTTTCCTAGAAATCTGCTGAGAGAAAATCGCCGAAGAAATATTTATTCATATTTTCGATTTGTTTGACATATCTGGGCTGGAGTTTAAACCACTGGCTAGCGTCTTATAAGCCAGCACACTGCATATAAGACTACGACTTGTTTTTAGTGACTAAACAACCAGAGCAAGATGTTTTCTTGTTATTTCGAGCCATAGTGTTCCCTTATTGGAAATTTAAAAATTATTTGGTACGTTTTCTTATATTTTTCTTTATTTGCTGTTGTTGTTTTAGGAAAGACAATTCAATATGATGTTCGCTAAAATCAACATGTTTCTCAAGAGTCCAAAAATGAAATATTTCAGTTTATTTTATTTCCTTACTATTTACGTCACTAATTTCGAAAGCAACTGACACGTTTGGCCTTGAGTCTCGAATTCTATCTTAAATCTTCTTGAAGTCATAGAAGAAAGGTGGAAATGGTTATTAACTATAGGACACAAAAGTTTACAAATTCATTAGGGTACCGCCACAATGTGTGTTGTTGCACGAAATATGCTCGCGGGAAGTAAAGGAATTTTTTACCAATAATCGCATGCTTTTTATATACATAATCGGTCATTACAACCCTTCATTTAGCATGACGACCTAGCTTTTCACACCACTTTTGTTGTGTGTGTTAATTTTATACATGAGTGGCGGGACCTACAGTTTAAAGTTGACTCCGAACAACAAATGTTTGAGAAACCTTTCATGGCAATTTTATTTACTCTCGGAGTCATCTGAGAAATATTTTTTCATATTTCGCTTTTTTGGAGATGTCTGATCTGGCGTTTGAAATGTGGCCTCACGTCAATAAGCCCACACAATGCCTATTTGACTACGACATAATACATTGTAGAAAGAATTCATTCTTTAGTTGTCCTGTATGATCGTAGAACTTTCTTTTTATGGAAGCACAACTCAATCTTTTTGTTCTCCCATAACTTATTTTCTTAATACTACAATGCATGAGTAGGGACCACCTGAGTGGTGAGTGCAGGTGATATTAGAAAAATTTTGTAAGGTGCAATATAAAACTGTTTTTAAAATAATTACCGGAAATATCTTTGTAAACCCATGTATATTTCAATCCTCACACCTTTTTTTGTTTTTTGATGCCCCGATAGTCTAGTGGATAGCGACCTGCGAGTAGGCGGTTGTGGGTTTAATAAATGATACAAAAAAAAGCTGATGATGAATATATGTCCCCAGCACTTCCTCTTTCTCTCCTCCGCCAATATTCCAACACATGACACTGTAACAGTGTGGGATATGCTCCTCCTTTTTTCTAACAAGAATGAATAATACGTTCAAACTGATTCTAAAGAAAAACTTTCCCCAAATATGGGGCTATAATTCTTTAAAAAGCCTTCAATTTTGAAACTTTTAAGCAATACTCTTACAAACTGCACTTCAAGTCAATTTTCAATTGGCTGTAAATAGCTATTGCACTTATCCATGGTGATAGGGAAGAACGGAATTCCATATAAAAAATCTTAATGAAAACACACCTAAAATGTAACGTATCGAGTTTTTGTTGCTGTTGATATACAATTCTATTACATTTTTCTGTATTTACATGTAATCATAGTGTTTGTAATTGTTTTTGAGTTACTAGCAAATAAATACAACAACAGCACTAATACATACACCCATACATAAATAAAATATTTACTCAAAATATTGCTCTTCGTTAAGAAATCGCAAGCTTTATATTAGTACCATTACCAGTATAAGAGTACAGAAAAGTTTTTGTTATGAAAAGCTTAAGTTTCACTTGCGATTTTATTTACTCTTTCAATGTATTGATGCTCTTTTAAGAGCTAAAGCTTAGGTATTTTCCTAAACAAAAACTTTAGTCGCATAAAGTTTTATTTACTCTTTCCATGTATTAATGCTCTTAAACTGTCTTTACTGTTATTTAAAAGGAAAATGTTTCGTTAAGTTTTTCTCTGTGTTCTTGTTTTCTCGCAATTTTAACATTTTTATGGTCTTATTGTTCTCTTTTGCTCTTCGTTAAAATAAAATGTAGATGACCCAGTATGCCATAATTAAGGGCAATCATAAATGGGTGTTGTATTGTATGAATATTCTCTTAATCTTAATCTCTTTAATCTTAGTATTGAAAGAGAACTTTTCTATGCGATCCAGAAGATTAGGGTATCATCGGAAATTGTATTGCTGATGAGCTAAAGAGGGCTAGTACAGGGGTCACAATCTCCGACCTGTTACATGTTTTAGGTTTTTGAATTGCCCTAGTTGAACTGGTAGTAATTTTACCGAAACTAAACTTCATTTATAGCATTAGGATACATGGATCATTGCTACGTTTCTCTGGACGGACATGGACCAGAAATCGCATAACCATTCATTATTGCGGTTCTCGTAGACCATTATTCTATTGGAAGACATTCCGGTATACATGGTGTTCACCTCAAATCAGTTCTGCATGAGGTATAGGTCTGAGCAGGAGGAAGAGATTATATTTCACCTCGTCTGGTAATGCCCGGCTGTTGCCATAAAAAGACGGAAACTGTAGTCATTTTCTGTAATCTCTAAAATGAACACTGCAAAGGCAGCAAGAGCAAGATTTATTTTAGAGTTGACTATTTTTTTATGGTATCATAAAGGGTTTAACCTCTGGTCTCTGGTCTGGACTTCTAACCTATAAGATAGGACAACCACTTAACCTTACCACTTGAAACAGACCCAATTCATATAATAAAAAATCTGTGCAAGTATTCATTATCATTGAGTTTTATGTCAGTTCGTATATTATATACGACCCCATTTTTGGGCAGTTTGTTTACACAAGATAGTATTACTTCTGGTGATACATTCAGTTCAGTCAGCTCAGGCAGCAGATATTGGCTTTGAATGGTTTTGAAGCAGTGCAGTCAGAGATACGTAATTTTCTGTTATTGAATTCAATAGGATTTCGTCCCATCAATACGAATTATGCAACCACACTATGTACATACATACCTGCATAAACATACATAATTTGTCATTACAATCCTTTAGTAAAGATTACGACATAGCTCCTCACACCACTTACGTTACTACATGAGTGTCTGGACTTACATTTTAAAGTTGACTGCGAACGATAGATTTCGTAGAAACTTTTTCATGTCAGTTTTTATTTACTCTCAGAATTCTTGTCACAAATCTACTGAGAGAAAGTAGCCGAAGAAATATTTGTTCATGTTTCGTTTTGTTAAGGATGTCTGACCTGGGGTTTGAATCGTGGCATCACGTCTAATAAGCCAACACATTACCTACTAGACTGCGGCGACAACAGGTTTACATCGCATTTTTATTAGGCGTAGTCCACCAGAAAACAATTTCATAAAGAAAACTAAATTCAATAACCATCGAATAAATCCAACTAACTGCGCTTAAATGAAACTCGCTTATATAGAGGTAAGTATCGTAAGAGGTTTCATGAGCCTCTTAAAATTAAGAATGAAAAAAAGCTGACCCCAGTTATTCTAAATTAAGAATTTTGTATCCCCTCGTAAAAACATTTCATCAGATTTGCTACCACTAGACTACGGCGACTACATTGCTCGTCCATATAAACTTCAAGTACATAACAACGGTTTGACATCCCACAAATACAGACTAAAGGATCTAACAGAAGTAAAAACGTACTGCCTTCTAATTTAAGATATAACATTGGTGTATAGACCACCTATTTTTTATGCAATGAAGATCAGTTCAATTCTATTCCATAGGAATACGCCCTTTAAACACTAAACCTGAAATATTTATTGTATCCTACTTTTCCTCTGGGAAGCAGTGAATGGATTAAAAATAATAAAAAGAAAATTAAAAAAGGCTTTCTTATGACAAACGATATTCGGTTTTCTTTTTGTTTCGTTCCCCATGGAAAATAGCACTCCAACTGCACACTACATGTGCGAAAATTTAAAAAAATATAACAATAACAATAGCATTGTAAAAAAAAAAAATAAATATTGTTGATTGTATGTGTGTATGGCAATGGAATATTATTTTTGGTTTGTTTTTTTTTTTTTCATTCCAAAAAAAATCGAAGTTAGTTTGACTTGTTATTTCATTTGTTTCATATGAATAAATCGAGGAGCAATAGTGGAAAAAATAGTGAATCCTGCACAGTCATTCATATTTTGTTTTTTAATTCCCATAACAATAACTTGAAAATAAATATTTTCTTGTTGATTTCGTTTACTTTTTTGTATTTTATTTTCGTTTGTTGAAACAACAGGTAACAGGCGTACGTACACATGTAACACCACAACGCAAAAGGCCAACGACAGCAAAAAAACAACATGGAAATTTTGTTTAAACAACCCACATCAAACGAGTGAAAAATATCTGTTCAATTTCAAATAAATATCCATAAAATACAGTTCAAGGACTCAATCTGATATGCTACATATACGCCACTACAAACAAACAAGAAACAAACAAATTGGAAAACAAATAGAAAAACTTCACTTTTTTGTAGACTTTTTTCATTGTAACACTAAAGAAATGGACGAAATGTTTTAACATTGTTTTCAATTTTTCGTTAAAAATTGTGAATATTGAGCATCGGAATATTGTTGAAATATTTGTCATATTGTTTTTGAAAAATAGAAAAAAAATGTACACTTGAAAGTAAATTTTTAGATTTTATTTTATACGCTACACTACCATATATGGTAACAGTGTTATACACATCGATTTGGGACCCACCCATTCAACCTGGACAGTTGATAACGGCTTTCTCAGTGAAGCTACATCTGTCGTATTAGCTGTCATTTATTCAGATTGTTTGGCAAATTACTGCCAATGTATTTTGCCTTCAACAGTGCTTGTAAATAAAAAAAAATTGATTCATCAAAATGGGTACCCTTTTCGGGAGCATACATGCACACATAACTAATCATTACAACCCTTTAGTCAGGATTACAATCTAGCTTCTCACGCCACTTATGTTGTGTGTGGCGGGACCTACAGTTTAAATCCGACTCCGAATAACAGATTTTTAAGAAACTTTTTCACAACAATTTTATTCACTCTCAGAGTTTTTTCCAGAAATCTGCTGAGAGGAAGTCGCCGAAGAAATATTTGCTAATATTTCGTTTTGTTGGAGATTTCTGACCTGAGGTTTGAACCGCAAGCCAACACACTACCTACTAGGCTACAACGACTTCAACCGTTTGGGATCAGAATTATCAAAATCGTCCTACCGAGGGAACTATTCGGATTGCGGCTGATATATTCCAGGCCACAAGTGCAGTAAACAATCGACCAGCTCCCGTATGCCAATGAAACGCAAGATCTGCTGAATACATCACCACTGTTCGTGCTTACAGTCAATTTCATTTCCCTCAGGAGAACTCTGCCTTTTGCCTGGGCCTGCACCCATATAAAATTCAAGTGACACAGTAACTGAAGGTAAACGATGTAAATGTTAACTGAATGGGCAATGGATGAGTTGGCAACGGCTCCTCATTTTTTTCTGCAGCCCTTGAGCTGGTCAACTTTTTCACTAATTTGGTGGAATTCTGTAAGTACCGGGACAGCGCTTACCTGTGGCGTCACAACGGGCCGCTATGCGTGCTTAAGTAAGCTTTGTTAACCAAAGCTACCACTTCGACCTTCGATCCTAATTTTCGCCGAAAAATTATCTTCAAAGATGAGACCTATTTCTGGATAAATAGGGACATGGTCAAACAGAAGTATTGTATTTGGAATGACGCCAATTCACATGGGATCAAAGAGCCGTCTAATGCATGTTGAAAAACTCACTATTTGGTACGGATTTTGCACTAACGGCATTATCGGACCATATTTCTTTTAAAACAACTTGGGCCTGGCCATTCCGTCAACGGCGAACACTTCTTCTAACCTGATTTGGATGATGTGGACATGTGGTTTCAACAGGATGAAGATGCATGTCACAAACCTCATACTCATGCCACATTGGATATTTAGCACAAGCGATTTGTGCAAATGGTTAGCTCACGTGGATGTGATGTGAACTGGTTTTTTTTGCCACTGCAAGATCGATAGGAATTGAAGTTTTCTAGATTTCTAGGCCTTCGAAGACATCTACTATACTTCTACTAGATTTAATGATTAATGGATTATAAAATTAAAAAATTTTTAATTTTGATAGATTTTCTGTAATCTCAAGGCATTGTTTTAATATTTTTTTCATGGTTACTTTAAAGTACACTCTCTTGTGACATAGGCTGCCATACAATCGTTCACGACTATTTCAAACTTCCTTGCTTATTGTCATTATTTAACTTTTAATGTGAATATTTACTTTACACGAGTCATCGTATGACAGTTACAGCCTCAAACACAGTACATATATTGCCATACACTGCAGAACATATGTATATACATACATATATGTGGGTATGGTAAGTAAATCAATTTATATGTTGTATGTTTAGTATTCATATTTCCACAGTTTCCTATCCGTATGTATGTATGTATGTGTGTATGTACATACATCGATAATAATGAACACATTAGATGAGGACTCTTTTTTGACTAAAAGCATACGTAATTGAATTTCCCATCGCCACAATTGATACGATGACATGAAGTGTGCCATTCTTGTGCCATTTAGCATGACCGTATGTAAACGTGACAATGTAAGTGTATGTAGGCGTTATAGTGTGGGTATATAACGGATATTGACTAAATAATTATGAATACAAATACATCAACACAAGTATAACACCACACTTAAATGTATACACGTTCGTCATTCGAGTTCATTTATAAGCAATTATCAGCAGAGAGAGTGAAAGAGAGAGAGCAGACTCTGTATGAAAATTAGGTTATGAAAACATCATTAATTTTAATCATAATTTTGTCTTTTCTTTCTTTAATTCGATTTAAATTTTCTTCAAAATGAAATTAACAATTCATTTTATTTTGAAACGCTCTTAACTTTCTATTCCATGAATTTAATATATTTTGGCCAAAATGTTAACGTTTTGAAAATGCTTTTAAAAAGCGTGAATTGATTCTTCAACTGAATTTTTTTATTTTTGAACTTCGAATTAAAATAAAAAATAAACATTTTAGAAAAATTATGCAAAAAAATTTTAAATATTTCGCAATAAAATCTTCAAATATCATTATCCCCTATGAATCAGCACCAGATGAAGAAAATATCACAGCGAAAGCTTTATTATCTATGTATGTGTATCTGTTCCTGACCGACCTTTCCCTATGAACAATGACTGTAGAATAACTAGTGTACAAGTCTTTCACAAAACTCCACTTTTAAAGTCGTCCAAACATCTGTCGCTTAATTGCCCAAAATCTGGAGGCTAACTTCATTACATTAATAGTCCTTAATCAAAAAGAAACTTTTATTCGACGATAATTAAAGAAATGTATACTTCCAACAGGTACTTACGAAATTAACAGTTGTCATCTTGTTAAAATTGCCATTTATTCAGTCTGTTTTCCCATTCAATCACCATTGGACGGATATAGCATTCAACAGCACGTGAAAATAACGAAATTATTTTATTAAAATGGATGTTCTGTTCGAGCAACGTACCGCTCGCTTTGCCCATTTTGCGGTCGCCATAATCGAAAAAATATTCACAATGCAATGAATAAATTATATTCCATTGGTTCAGTAAACGATGGATCTTAAATATTGTCGCTGTCTGTAAGAGTGTGCAGGATAATACGATGCAGTCGATTTTTCGATTTTCCTTAGCCAACAAAACACATCGAACTTAACGAACTTTGCATCGAGACTTGAACCTGCACACGCACAAAATTAATCGATCCAGGAACTGAAGTTAAATGACAGTAGGCAACGACAACGTGTGTTCACACAATGGTTTCTGGAGCATTTGGAAACTAAAAAAAAAACCATTAGCCAGGCCATCAGTGCCAACGGCAAGCACTATAAATCGATGATTACCAGTTTCTTTAGGCCTGAAGGGGATGGTCAAGACACCAACGACATGTGATCATCAGGACGTCAATACGCCACACAACACATTCCACATTGGATATACTGCTCGAACGATTTGAGAGTATGGTTATCTCACCTTGAAGTGCTGTAAACTGGATAACGTAATAGTACTATTTGACCCCGCTAGACTATACGTATTAGGTCGCCGTAGTGTGTTGCTTTATTCGACGCGTGCATCAATCCCTGCCTTAGACCGATCAGGAAAGTATTTCATTAGTCGACTCAGTAGTCTTTAGGCAAAAACGCTGAGAGTAAATAAAAATGCCATAAAAAGTTTCTAAAAAGACGACTTTAAACGGTAGGTCTCACCATTTATGGATAAACTTAACACACACAACATGGGCGGTGTGAGAAGCACGATTGTAATCCTGGCTAAGGGGTTGTAAAGACCAATTTAAGTAAGTAAATTTTTTTTTTTTGTGTTTTCTTAAGTCTCAGGTGTACACAAATAAAGCCGCAAACCATTGCAATGCTCAAGGCCAGCATAACCTACGAAATCGGTTTAGTTCTCCATCGAGAGAAGCCATGAATCGCAACTTATGCAGAACGGTCATGTCTGTCTATTAGGAAGTTTTCCACGAGGAAAAAGACCACATTGAAAACGGTGAGTTAAGTTGCAGCCATCTATTCTATCGATAAAGTAAAAGCTTAAGAGTGCAATTTATTCTCAATTTCCAGCATAATTGTAGCAACGGAGATTTCTCTACCCAAATCATAGTTCACAGCAAATGCCACATTATCTTATAGACCTAGAAGAGATGCAGTTGTCGTAGTCTAGGTTCAAACCGCAGGTCAGACATCTCCGACAAAACGGAAAATAGAAAAATATTTCTCTGGCGACCTCACTGCAATTTTATGATAAAATCTCTAAGAGTAAATAAATTTCCATGAAAAGTTTCTCAAAAATCTGTCATTCGGAGTCGACTTTAAACTGTAGGTCACGACACTCGTGTATAAAATTAACACACACAACATAAGTGGTGTGAGAAACCATGTCGTAATCCGAACTGAACTTCAATAGAAGATTTTGTAGTACACAGCAGATGCCCCATTATCGTATAGCCCTAGAACAGATGAAGTCGTCATAGTCTAGTAGGTAGTATGTGTGGCCTTTTAGACATAAGGCGCGGTTCAAACCCCAGGTCAGACATCTCCGACAAAACGAAAAATGAAAACATATTCCTTTGGCAACTGCCTCTCAGCAGATTTCTGATAAAAACTCTGAGAGTAAAACACATAATTGTCATGAAAAAGTTTCTCAAAAATCTGTCGTTCGAAGTCGACTTTAAACTGTCCCGCCACGCATGTATAAAATTAACCCACACAATGTAAGTGGTGTGAGAAGCCAGATCGTATGTAGGTACTCTGTATCTGCTTACAAGCTTACATTTTTCTCCCCCAAATGTAATATTTAATTAACAAACATTACTTATTTTATATCTTAAAATTAAAAAAAGAAAAATGAACAAGACAGAGAGAGAGAGAGAGCGAGTAGCTGGAATTAAACCAATTATTTACAACATTTTCAAGAATAATGAAATGCACTTGTTGTTTAAACAAGTGCACGTTAAGATGGCATGAATGAAGTGAATAAGTGAAGTAAATAACAGACTGAACTTATAAATGACTAAATACCTTAATGACTTTAGCAGTGAAAAAAAAAGAAATGAAAAACCTGAGCAAATATAATCATGTACAATGCTACGGATAGCTGAAATAAATTCATGCTCTATGGCTGCCTGCTGCCTGCTTAATATGTATCATTGCCGTTCGAGTATTTCATACTCGAAAGCTGAAGATGAGCAAGAATTTCAATAAAAAAGAACAGAAATTCTCTCATTAATTACAACAGCAAATACTTCAAGTGATGAGCATTAAAAAATCAAGCAGGCAGGAAGACAAGGTTTTAATATTAAAAATGAATTTCCAATGGCTCAATACTGACTGAATGAATGAATGAAATATTGTACGAAGTGAATGAGAAAATATATGTTCAACAGCATTTACTTATCTTCGGCGTTGTTGTAGAAGAAGGAAAAATAAAATGTTATTATTTCTATAAAAATTTATTTCCTTTTTCCGGTATTACATCCATAGTTCGCTTAGTTATAATGGCTTTGTTTATCTTTTTTTATAATATTTATTTGTATGCACATGTGTACATATGTACATATATTATTTAGTTTATAGTTGTTGGATAATAAAATATTTTTATTGTTTTGAACAACAGCAGTTTAGGTTATTAAATGACATTTAAATACAATAAATAAACAAATATTGCATGAAAATGCAACGAAAACAAAACCAAACGAATTAAATAAACAGCCGTATATATGTATGTGTAAGGACAAAGTGTTCACAAAGTTCAAATGCATCAGAAATGTAGCAACTAATGTTGCCATAAATAAATTGAATATTAAATGGGGGAAGAAATACAAAAAGTAACTGACAAGTATAACATCTACAGTAAAGGGCAAAACTAATGGTACATTTTCTTTGTATAAGTTTTTAAGAAACCATCAACGGATTTCGTTTTAGGATAATTTGCTAGATTTATTCGATTATGCCGCTATTGTGGTATGAAGTTATCTTCTAGTGGACACCCTTCAATAAATATTATAATGTAATGTAATCGATGAAGTATGGCGATCTGTTTCAATACAGATAATTAGTGCTTTGGCACTATCGTCAACAAGCTCTCTTTGTTATGCTTAATTGACTTCCGTATAGATAAAGTCAAAAAGCTTTTAACAGCCTTTAGCCTTAAGGGAAACTTCTAAGCACCAACAGAGTCCTAATATGTAATACTAGCCATTGCTACAGCCTTGGCCTTAGGTTGTGGGCCAATAATGACCACATAATTGGTCATTACAACCTTTCAGTCAAGATTACGACCTAGTTTCTCACACCACATATGTTGCATGTGTTAATTTTATACATGGGTGGCTGGAGAAATAATTTTTCGTATTTCGTTCTACTTGGAAATGTCTGATCTGCGGTTTAAATCGTGACCTCATGTCTAATAAACCATCACACTACCCACTAGTGACTTTACCTTGGTCCAAATTCCTTAAAGACGCTAGCTATTATGGTGTTTTAGAAATGCCAATTGCAATAGTGAAGGAAATAATTTCACTGCTACATACTCTTTTAAAAGGAAGACCATTTTATGCGTATCACTGGAGCAACTTTCGAGGTGCTTTCAAGCGAAAGCTTACATAATGGAAAGATGTGCTGTATATACTGACTCAGCAGTTATGAGGTTGACTCGAGATTAAAATGGACAACTCAATCAGTTACATATAAATGTGTGGCAATGATCAGGCATAACAGTTTGCGGGAGGGGTGACTTCTACGCCTCTGATGAGGCTAAAAAGTTCAGTGGAGTAGTAAGTTGGGTTCGTGAGAGTATTCTTCACGAAAGAAAGATGAGGAGAAGCGACCCTAATTCTCAATATCATAATTACAATGAATAATGATTTGTATTATGCATCAGACCGTCGAGAAGGAGCCTGTATATGATATATACAAACAACACCTATTTTAGAATTGTAAACGATTCAAACACAACATGTAAATCCCGTAATGAGAACACATACTTGGAAACTATGGAAAACCCTGGGCGTTTATCGAGTAATGGACAAGCAGTTTTTCTTACTGACAACAATTTACTAAAGAGGATGCGGGAGTTATACAGGTAGAAGACAGTACAATAATGCGTGCGTTATGTCTTTTAACTTTCAAATTGTTACAAACATCAATAGATTTACAGAAAAAAGAAGGATTATGTAGAAAATCTATGTAACAATTGCAATAGATCACAAAAGATGTTTCCTTTTATGGTCTTCACTAAAGCAGAGTGATTCAATGATGACACATAGTATGCTTGCTTCCAGTGCAGCCGAAAATGTAGGAAAAATGTCCAAGGGACTACAAATTGGATCTCTAAAGCTAGAATATATCATGGAAAAGATGATAGAAAAGGAAGAGAATTGAAAATGTGTGGTAAATTGTGAATTGTGTGAAGGTTTTGAGAAAGAGAGAAAATTATTTTGAAAAAATGTGGAGCCCAACTGCAAGCAGTGCGAAAACGATCACGGAATGGTGCCAAATGCAAACAAAACGACATACCTTTAATGCTACGTTATTTAGGGAATGCGTAGATGCATTTACCTCCGTTGCCAGAAAAACCGTTTTCCTCCTATATAAATAGGGGATGTATGCAAGCATTAGTAGTCTTAGTCTAGTTGGTAGCATGTTGGCTTATTAAAAGTGAGGCCAGGGTTCAAACCATAGATCAGACAACTCCAACAAAACGTAATATGTACAAAATATTTCTTCGGCGACTTTCTTTAAGAAGATTTCTGGCAAAAACTCTGAGAGTAAATAAAATTGCCATGCGACTTTAAACTGTAGGTTCTGCCCATCATGTTTAAAATTATTTAAATTTAAAATTAAAATATGTGGTGTGAGAAACTAAGTCGTAATCCTGACTGAAATATTGTTATCACCAATTATGTATGTGTGTATGTTTTGACAAAGAAAAAAATTATTTGGACAAAATTTTACACAGCCAAAGTAGAAGCCAACTCTAAGCAGTGCAAAAACGGGGTTGGCCTTCAAAGTATACATCAAATAAATGTAAATAGAAGAAGCATGAATTATTAACAAACCATCTATTCTGAGAATAATTCGACCAACTATGATGACAAATCAAAAGTTATGAACTATAAGAAATGGACATCCAATATATTTGAACATTTATTCGACCAAATTTCGTTGACTTGTATACTTGTGCGAAAGATTGTGAATAATTTATTGATAAAGTTCCATAAAGAAAATGTGCTCTCCCGGGCGATGAATTTCTATGTAGAATTAATTAATAAGGCGCCTTTCAATATAATTTGGTTTGAAAGCACTACGTCCTGTAGTTGATATTTTTAAATGTTTTAAATTAAATGTTAAAACATCGTTAAATACTTTAATAAACAGCGATAACAAAACAAATTTCAGATTAAAAGCAATTTTATTGGAATTTTTTCCCCATAAATTGCAAATAATGTTTGGCAACTAAAATACTTTTTTTTTAGAATTAAAATTTTATTACAAAAAAGAAAAAAAACTATTCCAGATATTGTACAACTTTTATTTTTTATCGACTCTAAAGAAGAAGAATTTATATTTCATAGAAATGAAATTTCCAACAAAAGTAAACATTTTACACTTTACCGTTATGGAATGCATGCA
The DNA here is from genome assembly GCA_958299815.1 of Sarcophaga carnaria. NCBI lineage: Eukaryota > Metazoa > Arthropoda > Insecta > Diptera > Sarcophagidae > Sarcophaga > Sarcophaga carnaria. Next base: position 33,056,057 of record OY283151.1, read on the forward strand.
TATTGTATACACAAATATTTTACTTAACAATACACGTGTATCGATATTACAAATGCAAGAGAAAGGGGGCATCATAGGTTGGTAATAATAAATAACAACAAAAATAGAAAAAAATGTATGAATAATTTCAACCTTTAGAGTGCATTAAAGGTTATGTACTCGTGCCGTCTAAATTTGTTCCTCTCTTTTTTTCATACCCTTTCTCGTGTTCATATTTATTCATTGAAACGTGCAGTTACAGTTACAGTTGTGTGCATATGGAAATTTTTAAGAATAATTTTGCACCCAAATCTTATATACATTACGTACGTACATTACGATACATGAAAGCCAAAACGGCTAAAACGAATATACTCGAGATTTGTGTTCAAACTTTCCAGATCTTAGAAAGCCTTTTCTGTTCTGTCCAAGAATAGTAAATAAAAAACGCTTTGTTTATAAATATGTTCACAAATCGATTTAAGGTAATGATATAATACCTTATGTACATAAAAATTTGGTACTGCATACTATGTGATCAATAGTATTGAAGACAGACAATAAGAAAAACTTTAAATCCAAATTCTCTGGTGCCGCATACCAAGTGAGAAGCTAGGCCGTAATCCTGACTGAAGGGTTGTAATGGCCAATTATGTATGTATATATGTATATAAAACACTTCAATAGCCTTCAAATAATTCGTTCAAAAATTCTTCAGACACCTGCTCTTCATCCAAAAGTGGATAAAATCATCAACGAATGCTATCGGAAAGACAGCCAGTGTAGCTCCTTTAGAAGAACTTATTACTCAATTGAGAAAATTTTTTTCGTCACCCAATACATGTTAAAAGTGGGTTTTGTTTCCAGGCAATGCCAGATAAATTTACTATCATCAGAAGAATGAAAATCCGGGTTTTTAACTTTTATTGCTACCAAATTTATGACAATTGATGCTATATTGGCAAAGTTTTAAGCAAATAAATTTAATTTTCTTAAATATTTATAAGTGGGCGTGGCAAATATAAAAATATTTATGATAAAAATGAAAGAACACATTTTTATCTTTTATTTGATACCAAATTTATAGAAATTGGTGATCTACTTACAAAGTCATAAGAAGTTAGAGAAAATACTTTCTTTACACATCCAACACAAACAATTTTTGCGAAAATTTCATTTCAAAAACTCTGTGTTTTCTACTAGACGGACTTGGAATCATTTTCACTAGGGAATGACCCACAATTGACCCCCATATGGAAATAATTCTTAGCTTTCTTTCAATCGCTTTGCTCACTTGTATCTATTTGGCTTATATTTTATTTGAAGTATGAATTATATTGTGTCACTCTATATACATAGGTGTCTTCAAGTTAACTTAATCAAAATGTATGCAAATATTTATGCTTGTTTGTATTGCACTTGCATTGACTCTTACGAACTTATACATGTGTTAACATTGTTTATTTTTCGATATCGTTTTCTTTTTTGTTTTTTTTTTTTTTGTTTTTATTATTACTTATATATAAAAATTGTATAAAAGTTGTATAAATCATTAGATTTTTTACAGAATTTAAAAAATATATGTATATAAACTGTAATCAATATTTTTTAGAATACAATTAAATTTTTCTCAAAATAAATACTAAGAATTTCAATATCAATTTTTCAATAAAAATTTGCGTAGCATTCAAACGATATGCTTCTTAACATTGAACTTTAGACAAAAACTAACTAAACTAACCAAAGAACCAAAGATACTAAATATTTTAAAGAAGTTGCACGTTTAAGCAGTTACTTAATTGGTATATGGTTCCAATCCTTTATTTTCTGGTCAAATTAATATGCTTTTGAAAAGAATTGCGTGGTTTTATAGACAACGACGTACAATTACTGAATAGGCGCTGGAGCAGTTAACAACCTGACACCAATTTTCATTGAAAAATCATCTTCTGTGATCGGAGACATTTCCGGGTGTTTATTGAATTTGTCGTAATGCCAACGCACATGAGATCCAACAGCGTTCAATACATTTCAGCGTAATCAGTCCATATTTGTTTGAGAACGACTTTGACTAGACCGTCACAGTCAACCATACGTACACAACCCTTTAGTCAGGATTCCTATCTAGTTTCCAAAAAGACTAATGTTGTGTGTTTTAATTTCATACATGGGTGGCGGGACCTGCAGTTTAAAGTCGAGTACACAAGACAGATTTTTTGAGAAACTTTTCATGGCAATTTTACTTACTTTCAGAGTTTCTGCCAGAAAGTTGCTGATAGGAGAAGAAATATTTTTTTCAACATCATTTGGTTGGAGATGTTTGACCTGGTGTTTGAACCGAGGCTCACGCCGTATAAGCCAACACACTACCTACTACACTACGGCGACTCATCACTGTCAACCGCGTATATTAAAGATCGACTATTAACAATTTCTTTTGGCCTGAATTAGATGATCTGGACCACATGTAGTTCCAATAGAATGGCGTTACGTGCCACACAGCTGATGTCACATTGAATATTCTACAGGAGCGATTCCAGGGCATGGTCCTCTCACATGGTGGTGATGTGAACTGGCCAACGAGATTATGCAATTTGACCTCATTTAACTGTTTCTTGTGCGATTTCCTTAAGTCACAGGTGTATGCGAATGGCACAGAAACCACAGCGGTTCACAAAGACAACACGATCCAAGCGAATACAAAATTTCATTGACATATCACTCCCACCTTGTTTTATTTCAATTTAAAGATAAAAATTGCTTAAAAAAGACCCTTAGTTTTCGATCACTTTTTTGCAGATTTTATGTGATATTGGTCTTCTGAAGTCGCAGTAGTCTAGTAGGTCGTGTATTGGCTTATTAGACGTGGGGCCATGATTCAAACCCCAGGTCAAGTCATCTCCAACAAAACGAAATACTAAGAAGTATTTCTTCGGCGACTTTCTTTCAGCAAATTTCTGGCAGAATCTATGTGAGAGTAAATAAAAGTGCCATGAAAATGTTTCTCAAAAATCTGTCGTTAGGAATCGACTTTAAACTGTAGGTCCCGCCACTTATGTATAAACTTAACACAGTCAACGTGAAGGGTTGTAATGTGTATGTATTTATACATGTATATGTATTTATATATGTATTGGTCTTCCAATGATCCAACTTAAAGGGATTATCCGCGTAAACATGGTCTATGATGTACCCTTACATAAAATTTTATCAAACGGCCTCAAATCACATTGCCTTCTTCACAAAGACGTGAAATTATTCTTTCGGGAAACTTATCGTACAGTAAGCACAAAACCAGTCGGGTTTTACTGCTCGTGGCAACATCTTGTTGAAACCAAGTGACTTATGGGTGAAAGTGACCTCTGGTGAAAAAAAAAATTCGTTGACGTTTCTTACAGGATCGTTTTTCAAAAAAACCAAAAAAAACGTCGTTATAATGCCATCGGACCATAATGGAAACCAAATTGTCATTTTTTTAGTCTAATCCCATCGCTGTTCGAACATTTGATCCCAGACATCACAACAGAGAGAACAGGAAACGTACATGGTTGGCTCCACTTTTTTTTGGGACATCATTCATTATATGGTCTGGCAAGTATATAGTACCGTGTCTCGAAAGAGGTAAATAATCGATTGTGCCTGATCAAAATGGATTTTCTATACAGAAAATTTTTGTTAACAAATATAACAAAAAAATAAATACGGCAGATACTTAAATATTGAAAATGAGTCTCCTCATTTCCCTTCAAATTTAAGACGACAATTTAATGGAAAAAAAAACTTTCAAATTTAGAAAATCGTAAAATAAAAGTACGAACTTTCTTGATAGTGTTTGAATTTCTATAGACATATACTTTGCTACACACATGCACACACATCGTGCATTTGTCATTTTCCAACATGACATCAAATATCCTTTGGCTCTTCCTTTTTGTGTGCTCAGTTTACTTTTTACATCAGTTCATCATTAAGGCAAAACGTGCCTCGTATTTTAAATAATGCGTGATTAAGAAAAGCTGCTGCTGCAGCTATTGTTGCTATTGCTGCTGCTAAAAAAAAAACAAAAAACAAAAAGAAAAGAAAAAGACATTGGAAATCTAGCAGCTGAACAAATATAATAACTAAAAGGATGTGTCTATACAAACTCATATATTTACAATTGCACTCGTGTGTAGATGTAAAGCACTATGTGTATGCATGTGTGTATGTGTAAGTTTGAAAATGTATTCGAAGAATAGAAACAAGAAACTGAAACTATTTTTTTAAGTCATTTACTAACGGAAATAAAAGTCAGCGAAATATATGAGTGTTTGAATTTTAAAAGATGCCTTCAATGAACGACGTTACGAACTAAAAGATGGCAACATAAGATGCAGAAGCAGAAGCAGAAAAAGAAGAATAGAAACGAGGATAATCATAACGTAAGCAAAGGGTTACAAAAATCATCTGCTATTGCTGATGATGACTGTAAAGGAAATTGAAATTAAAGCTGAAGATGAAGATGAAAAAAAAGAAAAAAACAACAAAAAAGAAATTAAGGAAACAACAACTGGAACGCATAAAAGGAACACGAGAACGCAGTTCAAGGCATCGTAAAGAGAAAAATGATTGTAAATCATTTACAAATAAATGAAAAGCTGAAGACTATAAACGTATACATACGTAATGCAAGTATGGAAAGTGAGTAACTAATAGATGATGATTTGTTTAAGAACATGCACCAGTTTATTGTAAAAGAAACTGTGATGTGAAATTTGTTTCATGATAAGTTTTTCTACAGAATTTTTCAGTTCAGTTTGATGCATGAAGTAAATCAAATTTTAAGAAGATGAGCAGAAGGTAAACGTGTTAAAACAATCGGGGAGCTGGAGGTACAGGTATTTTCTACTCGAGAGACGAAAAGAAACACTAGTGACTGAACTAAAGAGTGAGCTGAGGATCTGAAAAGAACTATTTTCCTTACCTAGAAGATACCTCCGATCCCATACTAAATCACGGTGTTGTACAACAATATTGCTTGTACCGACAGGCTACCAGCTAAACTATTTAAGGTGAGAGAGGATGAGTTGATAAGGTCCATGCAGTCACCACCTCCCTTAAAGATAGGCAATTTAGCAACGATATTTTATAAGTTTCAGATTTCTTATTTTTGCGCTCGTAGTATTTCAGCTTTAAGATTCCACCTCCCCTCTAACTTTTGAAAAATACCTCAGTATTTCTTATCTCCATCACATTATCGTTTTTGTAGCATATAATTTTAAGCGAAATATTTGTTTTTAATGTAGAAACTTAAATTTAATGTTTTAACAATAATCGTTAAAATATTTATTATTTTCTTCTTATATTCTCTACAATTGAATGGTAATCATTTGGCAATACGAACAATGATTATAAATTTTAACAATTTCAAAATAGAGAAACTTTTTCGTTTACCAAAATACCATTTTATTACTGCCCATTTTAATTTTGGATACCCTACATAAATATGGGCAGTTAAGAAAATAACAATCGAAGATACGAGCTCCTCATAAACTAAATCAACAGAAATCGATATTTTGAATATAATTTTTAGAATCGGCCCACGTATCGTTGTTGCCTCTTTCATTAAATTAAATTAATCTGATACGATTCAATCTGTTTCAATCAGTTTATATTTGTTCGCAAAACACGATGGTAAGCAGCACTAGATTCCAGCACAACCATTAACAAAGATCGACTGTATAGTAAGGCTGAGAATGTACAGCACCATACGCAAAAAAACTGGACATCTCTTACATAACTTACTAATACATAATTGGTCACTACAACCCTTCAGTCAGGATTATGACCTAGCTTCTTATATGACTTATGTTGTGTGTATAATTTTTATAAATGAGTGGCGGGACCTACAGTTTAAAGTCGTCTTCGAACAACAGGTTTTCAGAGAAGCTTTTCATGGCAATTTCCATTTGCTCTCACAGTTATTGCCAGAAATCTTCTAAGAGGATGTCGCCGAAGAAATGTTTTTCATATTTTCGTTTTGATGTTTGACCTGGTGTTTGAGCCGTGGCTTTACGCTTAATAAGCCAACACGCTGCCTATTAGCTTATGATGACTTTAACATTGTAATCTGCTACAATTCAATATCTTTAAATCAATTTATATTTATTCGCGAATAACCGTGGTAAGAAGCAGATTCAAGCCCAAAAAGATACATAGATCGACATGTATTTCACTGAAAAATACACCGGAAACCAAATAGACCACGTAGTTATCCACATAAGGGGACTGCCGTATTTACCGAAAGATTATACGTATAAAGCTTAGAAAGGCAAAAAAACACCATACGCAAAAAACTGCACTCCCTTATCCAGAAACATCCACATCTTGAGTAATTGATGATTCTAGCGTACAGTGGCACATCTTACTGCTTTAGTACTATTATGTCCAAGTGCACAATTGCGACACAAGACTTATTTCATGCTATTATTGTTCTTGAAGTCCCCGCAGTCTAGTAGGTAGTGTGTTGGCTAATTAGACGCAAGAGCCTGGGTTCGAGCCCCAGGCCAGGCATCAAAAACAAAATACAAAAAGTATTTTTTCGGCGACTTCCTCTCAGTAGATTTCTGGCAAAAACTCTGAGAGTAAATAAAAATTGCCATGAAAAGTTTCTCAATAAATAAAAATCTGTCGTTCGGAGTCGACTTTAAACTGTAGGTCCCACCATTCATGTATAAAATTAAAACACACAGCATAAGTGGTGTGAGAAACTAGGACGTTGTACAATGGGTCAATTCGACCTCCGGGTACTGTACTTGTCTTAATTGACAAGTACACATCCTCTAACCTAACCTAACCTAACCTTTGGAAAAACCCATACTAGGCTGCATAAAATCGCCAAAGAGCAAACCTTGATGGATAAAAGTGAATGTTGCATATATCGAGGCTTTTTAATCACTTATAAAGCAAGCTGTCAGCTGAGACCCAGGAGACTACAGAAAGTAGTGAGCTCGCTATTCAAAAGACAGAGTCTGGAGCATATAATAAGGAATAGTGATGAGATTGGAGAGCTCCAAACTGTAGATGGCAACCAAAAATTCTATTAAAAATAAAGAAGTTATGAGACTTTAGTACTGCTATCGCTTTCTGCAAAGATATGATCGAGTATTTCATTGCATATACAAGGAACGAACTTATGTAGATCACTTCTCAACATTTTTTATTATGGACAACAGCGAATTGCAACAACAGAAATAACATCTTTAACTCGAATTGTGTGCTCGACTGTTCAACACTCCATCCTATAGAAGGCAGAAGAACAGTATACATACATACATTGCAACCTTCAGTCAGGATTACGACCTAGTTTCTCGTTCAAAGTCTATTCGGAACGATAAAATTTTGAGCAATTTTCCGTAGCAATTTTATTTACTATCAGAGTTTTTTCAGAAGTCTTCTGAGAGGAAGCCACTGGGGAAATAGTTTTTCATATTTCGTTTTGTTGCAGATGTCTGACTACGAACCAGAAAAACAATATCCTCACATATGATGGACTGCCAACTGAGTGTTGACACAATATGGTGGAATGAGATTGGAGTCTTGTCGTGCTTATCCAGTGTCTTCTCCAACTACCGTGGTATCTACTCTTATAAGCCAAAGGCATGTATGCAGGGTAAACGACTAAAGCCTGTAATAATCATTGTTATGATTAGTAGGTAGGTAGGTAAAGGTGACTGTGCATCTAAGAGAGTTGGATGGATACATTTAAGCCACATATTGTCGATTGTGCTACCACAGTTTTGCGTTATCCCCTAGTCTCGGAACTACTCTGTGCTCCTAATGAAGCGATTTAGACTGCCAATGTCAATCCGTGACAATTCCTACAGATCATCCATATTATCAGTATCATTCCTTTAATATTTTTAACCAATCACGCATTCACACATCAGTACAAAGAAACCTTAAAAGACAGATAGACTCAAGCTGAAAATTAAGTGACATCAATAATGATTTTCCAATTGAAACGGTCAGCAATCATTTGTCCATAAGGCCATCTAATTAGGGGAATTGTATTTGTTGTCATATCTTGTATAAAAGCTCCAGCAGTTAGCAATATGTTGCTTTAAGTTTCTATGTGAGTTAAGGCATCAAGGTAGTCGTTGTGCTTTAACAATAATTTCCTTACGTTTGCTGTATTTTTTTCATTTATCAATAAATAATTCTAAAATTGTAATTGAGTTTTTAACACATAAAAAAAATTAAAATATCCAAAAGAAATACTGAAAGTAATTCAATACGATTTTATGTTTTTAAAAAGATATTTTTTTCTTGCTTTCATTTCTTTTCATGTTTCTCTCTGGCATTTTTTCTAACGTCTATTTTTCTACTGTTTCTTTTCTAGTTTTTTTATTTATAGTTTACAATAAAATGCTTACAGCAACAACAATAACAACAATAATAAGAGAATAATCATTTCTATTTTCTTATTATATTTGGCAAACAGTTTAATGGCCATAAATTAGAAATTACTGGAGTGTGGATGCCAAAATCTGTGCAGCAGGAAATAGAAAAAACAGACCTAAATTTTTTTTTTTTTTAAATTGAAATCCAAGAAGAAAATAGAAATTAAAATTAAAAAAAAGAAGTTTTTTTTAAAAGAGGACTAAGAAACAGTACATATAAGGAAATGTAATAAGCAAGAAAGGCAAGGAACCAAATTGTAGTTGAAATTACCCAACAGTTTTAATGACATTAAAAATGAGAACATTTTACATGACAGTCTGCGTAATAATCGTACATATATTTTATAAAAAGCTGTTGCTTTTTTATTTACAATTTATTTAAATTCATTAAAAAATGCTTAACAAAGACCACTTGATGACAAAATGAACATCAGGATCTTTTTTCAATAAATAAGTGCCTTTAGACTGAAGCACTCAAAACTGTACTGTAGTGGTGCTTTACATTGCTTTGTAATACTTTTTAACTTTTTTCCTACATTGAATTACAATTTTATTATAATCCTTATATTCATTAATAACAGTTGCATTCATTTTGGGCTTTACAAGCACCTCTTTGCATGAATAGAAAAGTAGCTTTTGTTTTATTCAAAAAATTTATTCTTTGAATTTATTAAATACGCCCTCATACCCGCCAAAATGATGCATGTGCCAGCAAATTAAATTGAATATTTCAATGACTCTTTAACAAGATTCATATTTAAATAATTTATAAGCGAAATAGTCGCCGTGATCTAGTAGGTAGTGTGTTGGCTTATTAGACGAAAAGCCAGGGTTCGAGCCCCGGGCCAGACATCAAAATAAAATACAAAAAGTATTTCTTCGGCGACTGCCTCTCAGCAGATTTCTACCAAAAACTCAGACAGTAAATAAAAATTGCCATGAAAAAGTTTCTCAAAGAATCTGTCGTTCGGAGTCGTCTATAAACTGTAGGTTCTGTCCCTCTTGTATAAAAGTAACACACACCACATATGTAAGTGGTGTGATAAACTAGGTCGTAATCCTGACTGAAGGGTTGTAATGACCAATTATGTATGTATGTATGTATAAGCGAATCATCAATTTTTATATCAACGAAAAGCTATTAAAATCATACATAAATAGTCATTACAACCCTTGAGTCAGGACTACAACCTAGTTTCTCACACCATTCATGTTGTGTACTTTAATTTTTATCCGAATGGCAAACATTTGAGAAAATTTACATGACAATTTTTTTTTACATACCTGAGAGTTTTTATGTAGACATCTGCTGATGGAAAGTCGCCGGTAGAATAAATTTTCCGTATGTCATTTTGTTGGAGATGTCTTGACTTGGGGTTTGAACCGTTGCCTTACTTCTAATAAGTCACACACACTACCTACTAGACTACGGCGACTAAGACTGTGTTCAAGTGAGGCTTTCTGTTATACCGGAAGTAATGGAATCTTCTGTAGATTCAAAGTTACGTAAGCATTTTCCTATTTATTTCTCTTTAGTTTCACTTTAATTTTCTCCAGAAATTTTTCTAGCAATATCTTCAGAGTTTTATTTTCCTAGGGTTGCTAAATATCTTTTCCATTATGTCCGTGAATATCAGGACATGTTTGGAAACATTCTATGGAAACAATTTTTCAATAATATTTGCTGCCTCAGTAGGGCTACTTTTCCCTCTTTTTTTATAAATAGAAAGCATTTATTTTTGTTGCTTTTTATGTTTTTTGCGTTTAAAAATATAGATCGAAGTAGCGTAGCGAAGTAGATCAGTAAATTGCCACTTTTTCTGCATGTATGTAGTAGTTTTGATTTTAAATTCCTTCTATGTTCTCCGAGCTCCATATGATTGTTAACGTACATATAATAGAGATTCATTGCTGAGGAAAATTTTATTCCGAGAATCAGTCTCGAAGAAATGTTACTTTAGCATCCAACATCATATTTGCGGTGTTGTGAATTTTCAATTGGCGTGGATAGAATTTCGAATGGATGCGGATGCAAATATTATTTCAACGAATAAAATTAAAATCTTTAATTTTAAATTTTCCTAATATACACAATATGTACACGTATACTTGCGCCTTAAAGACAGTCTAAAGTGAGCATGAGTGTTGTGTGTACATAATGGTTTGTAATTAAAATTACTCATACGCAACCACAATAATAACATTTATGATGGGAAGATATAAAAGGTGGGCCATTTAAAAGTTTAAATTTAAAATTGCAATAATACCCATCATATTACATGTACTGGAATAGTTACTCTGAAAAGTATGCACCGAAAAAATCTTTGATTTTGTCATGTATGAAACTAATTGAATTAAATATCACCCATACGTCACATATGTACTTGTCATTATGAATTTTATGAACATAATGTAAGTAAATATAATCGGTGGGCGATTTAAAAGTTTAAATTTAAAAACGCAATAACCAAAAACAATTTGAAGTTTTGCCAAATTTATTTTTTTGTTGTGAAGCACAATTGCTCCGGTTAGAAATGGAATATTATATCATTCATATGGTTGCCGCGAGTGGCCTCAAAGAACCTCATTTGAACGGACCAATTTTCGTGCACTTTTTCGAAAGTATGTAGTCTTATCTCCGAAATGGCATCACGAATATTGGACTTCAAATCAATTGTGTCTGGCTTGTCAGCAAAACAGAAAATAGTCCAACAGTATCAAGTGGCAGCTACTTGACGGCAAATTGACATCACCATTTCGGATAATTAAACGACCATCAAACGTTTGTCGCAATAAACCGATTGTGGCATGAGATGTATGGCAAGTTGTACCATGCTGTTGAAACCAAATATCGTTCACATCAATACGGGTACAAAAAAATCGGTTAGCATGGTGCGATATGTGTGTCCAATGACCGTAAAGGTTTAGTAGTCCCCATTTTCAAAGAAATATGGGACAGTGATGCCTCCGATGCATAAGCCGCATAAAACAGTCACTCGCAATGGTTGCATTCTGTTAGACCATTCTGAGCCCCAATTAATTATTAACGTATAAACCAAAATGAAAACGAGCTTCATCCTAAAAGATGATTTTTTTTAGTGCAAAATCGACATCATCGTGCAGTTTCTCATTGTCCCAAGAAATCCCATCATTGTTCAAGCGTAAATCGAATCATTACGTGCAGTGGAGATAATATAGTGAATTTTGTGACAGAATAGAATGGCATAAGTATTACCAGAATCGGAATAACCGAAGATTCAAATTTAAATCGATAATTGGCCCAGCCGATACTTGACGAATAGTGCTTAGTAATAAAGTATGCCTTGAGTAATTTGGAATTTTGAATTAGATATCTTACTTTAATTTAAAAGCAATATTTTGTGCACAAACACTCGTAGTTTTGTGGAAGAGACTCTGGTGTAATAACACTACATCAAGTACTTTTGACAAACTTCACGTTAATAGTCATATTTTCTAATTATATTGTATTATAATTACAGACTAATAGACTAATTAAATAAACAAACTATTCAAAAATTAAATCCACATAAGCCTAACGAAAATTGACACTGACGGCATATTCAAATGAAGGGTCTGCCAAATCCTCCAATTTTTTTATCATTCATTTACTTGCAAATCTTTTTACAGTTAAAATGACGTTCTTCCAATGAATTTATTAAATAAACTATGCGGTGGTAATTACAAATTTCAATTATAAATTACATGGATATGTCTATAAAAATCAATCAAAATATCAATTAACAAGAATAAAAATTCAATTTCAACAATTCGAAGACTGTCAAAATCATTACACAAATCTATTGGCCTTCTGATTCGAATGTGGGAGAATATGAGAGCCATCAGATAAAGAGTAATGACGTACGTATTGGTAGGTATGCGTATTAACTGCAAATCATTACTTGTAACAGAATTGATGCATTTCCTGCAGACGTAAAATGAAATTCTCATAAAATTATAATTTTATATTAATTTTTTTTACAAGTTCTTTAAATTATTGGCATTAAAATTTTTATATTAAATCAATCGATTATTTAATTAAAAAATTTCATTAAATTTTTTTGTAATATTTTTACAAACCATCGGAGGAATTCTCATTTTGCTCTGTCGTTTGCAAGTGCAAATGATCAATGATTACAAAGCATAGAATGTTTATCACATCATTCGATATTTTAAGCATAAAAATCCACCCTATTGGCCGATTGCTATTCGGAGATTGACTGTAGGCAGGATGCAAGTGAGTTGCTTATATTGAGCCTTTTCGCTTTTAAAAGTCTTTCTTTATGGCCAAAGAAATATGAAATACTACTGCCATCTGCAATATGACTGAAAATCTTGTGCTTCGGCTTCAGAATAAAAAGAAAACAAAATTTTTGAAGTGATTTGTAGGATACAATGTAACGCTGATATCCATCAAACGCTTAAAAAACCTTAATTAACTCTTTTTAATAAATGAATTGTTTTTTATTTTATTTATTTAATCAACATATTTATGTAATCTACTCATATGTTTGTTTTATCCTTGATCTCTGACCTTTTTATATTGTTTACCAAAATTAGCAGAGTTTTTGTTTTTAACTGCCCCTGTATAAAAACAAGCAATATGCCAAGGATTTTCCTCTTTCTGATGTAAAAGTAGTTTTCTGTTTAATGGTTTAAATATCATATTAATGCAGTTAATCACAATACAATTTCTCTCTACATACATACATATGTATATGTATATATGCTCATCCCTTTACACATGCATTGTGTATGGGTTATAATGGTGATTAATATTCATTGTCCTTTAATTAATATTGTGAGCAATATTGGGTTTAAATATTATTAAACTTTTATTAAATGGCTACTGGATTTTCGAGATTCCATAAACAATAATGACGACAATGCAAGCAATAACCAACCGTACATACATTCACTTGCTTATTCCCACCACATTCACCGATTCAGATGTCCTTGCGTTTACATTGTATGAAAAGTATCCGGTTTTTATGCTTCGCTTTTATTAAAATAATTAAAACAAGAAAATCCTTCACTATTAATCTCATTGTGTGTGCGAGTCTCGGTACACATAAGAATAGGTTTGTTATGTTTACGATAATGTTTGTAACACTTACTAACTTATTTACTTAACTGGCCATTAACAACTCAATTAAGGAGCCTCTGCTCCTTGCGCGCCTATGCCAGTTGCTCACGCCAATCGATGACAGGGCTTCCTCGATCTGATCCTTCCAATGCAAACATGATCGTCCTCTTCGCCGATTCTCGCAAATCTCCGCATCAAATACACGTCTCGTCGGAGCATCCTCATCCATTCAACGTCTATGTCGTTGAGAAGCCCATACAGCTTACTGTTGAATCGATTGCGGAAATTATCGCCAACTAGACTGAATATCTTACGTAAGCCTTTTCTCTTCTATACTCTCAAGGCTGCTGCATCAGTGCTTAATAGTGACCATGCCTCTGCGCCATAAAGAAGCACGGGGTGGATGAGCGTCTTGTAGAGTATTACTGATTGGTTTTATGCAAAGAACACTCATGTGGTGTGTGTTCATGTGAAACATATGTAATTAGTGTTGCCTACAGTTTAATGTCGACTCCGAACGACAGATTTTTTGAGAAGCTTTTCATGGTAATTTACTTACGTTCAGAGTTTTTAACAAAAATCTGCTGAGAGGCAGTCACCGAAGAAATATTTTTTCACATTTCGTTTTTAGTTTGAGATTTGAGATGTCTGACTTGTGGTTTGAACCTTGACCATACGTCTAATGAACCAACACACTACCTACATGTTTGTAACACATTGAATACAATTTCTATACTTCTTACACTATAGCTGTCACAGACAACAATCCGAAAGCAAAGTAAGCACTGTACGAATTATTCTAACGTAATTTAACCTTGGTTCTCAATTAAATTTTGATTACTTAACCACAATAATTAAGTATCCCAAAAAATAACATTATGACGTAAGGTGTCATGCAGTCATAGTATGCATGAGAGTTCGTTTCATATTTGTTTCATATGAGGTTGCGCATCAAAAATAATCCCTTTATAATAGACTGTTTGTGGAGTCAATAAAAAAATTATTGTGTCGTTATAAATTAATACAAAGTATTCGTTTATTATTTAGTAATAAAAATTCCTAAAAATTTTTTTGTTTCAATACAATTAAATCCCAAATTAAAATTTATAAAATTTAATTTTTACATTGAAATCCAAGAAAATTTTTCAACTAAGAGTGTTATACAATAAATCGTATCAAAAGGTAATAATTCTTAAGGATCTGTTTCAATTTCTTAAAGGCTGTAGTTTGCAGCGGATCAAGCAGTTTTAAAAATGCAATTGCGGGGGAAATGAAAACAAAAAAATGTCTTCCTCTTAATTCATCAAGATTTAAAGTAATACAGGATGCAGATATATTACAGATCTATGAGTATATACCATTGAAAGTCCCAAAAAGTGGTGTAAACATTATCTTGTTCTGACCTCTACCCAGGCCTTATCAATTTCTCTTAATTCCGCTTCAATTAGCTTTTGTCATGTCATTCTTCGACTGCGCTGTGGATTCCATTCAATAGTATATCGTGTGATATTATCTTGAGCTCTTTTAACAGTGTGATCAATCTACTGCCGTTTTCGTTTCCTATTTTCCGTGGCTAAAAGTTGCGTATTGTAAAGCGGCCACAACCTGCAATCGACTGCACGATCCCATTCGTGTGATCTCATCCTGAGCTGTTTGAAAGTGTGGCCAATCTACTTACAGTTTCGTTACCAAATTTCCGTGGCTAAAAGTTGCGTATTGTAAAGCGTCCACAACCTGCAGTCGACTGCACGATTCTTATTGAGAGTGTGGCCAATCTACTTACAAAAATTACCAAATTTCCGTGGCTAAAGGGTGCATGTCGTAAGTTGTCATAGTCTAGTAGATAGTGTGTTGGCTTATTAGATCTTAGCGGATTTCTGGCAAAATCTCTGAGAGTAAAACATAAAATTGACATGAAGAAGTTTTTCAAAAAAGTCTGTCGCTCGGAGTTGACTTGAAACCGGTCCGGCCATTGATGTATAAAATTAACACACACAGCATAAATGGTGTGAGAAGTTAGGTTAGGTAATCCTGACGGAAGGATTACGCATGTATATTGTCCACAATTTGCTGTTGAAAATAACTTTTAGACAGCAGGTCCACAGAATTTTTGGGAAACGTTGATTTATTAAAACTTTCTTTCTTACTTATCTGTCTCCTTTTCTTTCATACTGATGTTGTTGGTATATGCAAGCAAGTTCGTTGTTTGTGTAGCTTTTGTTTATCGTTTTAATGATAAACGATGGTACACCGTTTCCATTTTCATAAATTTGTCTAGCTTTTCATAAATCTGTCTAGAAAGGAGACAGTACACATACATACATACATATATAATGTGTTTAATTTTATACATGATGATGGACAGTACACAATCTTTCCAAATTGCTGAAAATTTTCGATTGAAATAATTTTGGTGTACTTTAATGTGAAAAATTCGTCAATCTTAGTCCTCACGTAGAAAAACTGAGTATAAGTGCAGTTGCTTATCACCAATGTTCGCATTTTATTTACTTTATATTATCAAATCTCTATAACATTGGTGTCCTTAATATTTTTCACATCACTGTATATATTTTATGTCAGCTTTCAAGCGATTGTTTATTTTAAAAAATCTTTTATGGTACTTTTAGCAAAACAAGACTCAATGTGTTGAACTCTGTGGCATTTCAATTGAATTGTGTCCTATAACACCACAGTTTACAGTGTTAAGTCCTGTAAGCCCTGTAAGTTCTGCCCATAACAACAAGCATTTGACCAAATAATACAATTTATCATCATTTATTCTATGAATAGAAAATTTTGTAACAATTGATAGGCTATATGAATTCAATAGAAATTTATGAAAAAGAAATCTTGATTCTTGATATTCTTTGCTTAAAGAATTATTTTAAAAAATGTTATTAAAATTGTTACTCTTGCAAAATAAATGTTCAAATATTAAAATTGTTTTTATAAAAAAAAGTATTATGAAACAATTTCCTTACCAGTTGTGTTGTAAGCCACCTACAGAACGCCTCACATTCCGATTTATAATTTAAATTAACATCAAATGTTTACTAACCAACCCATGCAATTTTACTATTTGCAGCTCAAAAAAAAATCTCAAATATAACAACAAAATTTTCAAACAAATAAAATTTTTTACAAATAAATTTAAAAGGGAAAAAACCCTCAAATCAAACATACTATTCCACATTATGAATCCCTTTTGTAGCTGCAAATGGCTTATAAATGGAAAATTTTACACCAATTTCCCACAGTTTACACAACAACATGTTGTTTTTCCTGTATTTAGTTTCGCATTCATTTGCACTTTTTTCCTGATGCCCTTTTAAGGCCAATATTTTGTAAAACTTTTTTGAACCTTCACAGTCAAAATTGGGGTGGAAAAGGGAAAAACAAAAATTAAATTTTTTTATGAATTTAGTTACACGTAAATAAATAAACTTCCTAGTAGTATAAGCGCTACTGACATAAATATTGTGTTAAAAATATGCATATGAGGAAATATTAAATCGCAAAAAAAGTGAATTAAAAATAACGTATCCATTTTGCCTCGAGTTCCCAAAACAGAAATTTCTCTCAGTATAGCCATGACTTATTTTCCTCTCAATAGTATATAATCAACATTTGAAGTAAACCACTTCAGCTGTAGGATAAGTGCTTTTATTAGTTGTATTAGCGTTACTTTCGATTACAAGCAACGATTTTTCAACGAACTGCTCTATTATTCCATTAGAATGTAATGAAAAGATTTGTTGCAAATTCAGGCGTATTTTCAATAACTCGATTTTCGCTAATCATGCAAAGCTTTAGGGTAATACTCTCAGTTAGCCTTAAGAAAATATTGTAGGAACTAATGACCTGGCCATAAAACTTTGACAATATCGGCTTTTTTAGAAAAGGTCTTCTAATCATGAGTTGCAAGGGTTTGGCAGAATTCTATTTTTGGGCATGAGCTTATATTCCAAGCTCACAATATCTGAAAAAACTATAAACTTCTATAAAAAGAATCGACTATATCTCACAGCGTATTTTGAAAGAGCTTGCATCTGTAGTAAAAATTTTTCTTCAATCACTCCCAACATTGTTAAATCCTTCAACAAATTTCTTACAAAATTTATTATGTAACAACACGATTAATTTTCCTGCTTTTTAATAATAAGTCTTACAAATGTTATCGTAAACAAGAATTATTACCTACAAATATGAAGTGATGGTAATCATTGCCACTAGATCCGTATCTACAAGGTGGACGCGTAAAGATGAATTAAAAGATCAAGCGAGACATTAAAACTTGGCTATTTGTGTTTAATTTAAGGACCACATTAAGACCATAAGACCAACCCATCAAAACCTTTAGCATCATTAATCCCAATTTAGCCACATTTTTGGCCAACTTACTGTTGTTATTCGGCTAAGACCATTTTTGTTTAAAGTTGTTCCATTTGTCATCATTAGCCGATCATCGATCGATTTAATAGTGTTTCAGAATGTAACACTTGCAGATGGGAATACGATCTAAGAGATATTGTCAGTAACTCCTGTGGGTACCATGCAAAAAAGTCTTTTCGTATTGCTATTGTGGAACTTGGAAGTCGCCGTATTCTAGTAGGTAGTGTATTGGCTTATTAGACGTAAGGCCAAGGTTCAAACCCCAAGTCAGACATTAAAACGTAAATATGAAAACAATATTTCTTCGGGGACTGCCTCTCAGCAGATTTCTGGTAAAAACTCTGAGAGTAAATAAAATTGCCATGAAATTGCCAAAATCTGTCGTCTGGAGTCGACCTTAAACTGTAGGTCCTGCCACTCATGTATAAAGTTAACACATGCAACACTTGTAAGAAGCTAGGTCGTAATCCTGACTGAAAGGCTGTAATGGCCAATTATGTATGTATTGTGATACTTAATGCCCATTTTGACCTACCATGGCCAGATGCATCATTGGTTATGATAAGTTTGGTTTGATAAGATATTGAAAGGTTGTGAAACGCTGTTACAGTGTCAGGACCATTAATTCAGGTTTTATTTTATATTTGAAAGCCATGGCATTTTTTCTCATTGCTGGTGTTCATTTTGGAATCATGCTCAAAAAATGTTGATGCAAACAATCGGAATATTGTCAAAGAGGTTTCTTAGTACAAAATTCTATATGTTTAATGCCTTTAATAGCCTTTAAATAAGGGAAGACATCAATTTCTGAATCCATCTATTAGAATAATAGTGATTTTTTTTCTTTTCTTAAAACACACAATAGCATGTGATTACCGTTTAAAATTTGAAATGAATTTGATAATCATTGCACAACCCACATTCAACTCTCTTATCAATAACGATAATCAATTTAGACATTTGTAAAGTATCGTTCATTATTTACATCGTCGTATAACTAACATCGGTTGTCGTATCTTCAATGCAACTGCAGATGCGTTGTGTTACTTACAACTCTTTTAATAAAACTCTTCTAATTAATTCTTCTATCCTAGAAAACTTCAACTCAAAACATTTTCTGATACTCCTATCACTACTCATAATACTACAGCATAATTGAATGGATTTAAACTGCTTTGCATTCAAATAAATTAACTCCCCCTCGCGCTCTCTGTATCTATTTTGTAACACTGATTAAAATGTGCTCATATGTCATGTGTGTAAATTACACATACGTGCGTTCTCTTGCAAACACACACACACACGTATATGTGCGTAGTGACTGAATTTTATCATCCTTTAAAATCAATGCATCTTCATTAATGTTTTGCAACACTTTTTTGTTTCTGCTCTCCGTTTTCTCTCTGTATTATTATACTTTGCTTAGCTTATCATGAAAAAAGGAAACTTTAAAAATATAAAGTTTTCCAAGTTCTTCTTCTTCTCTTTATTATTGTTTGTATTGTTCAGCTCCTTGCATAGAGAGTTTTATTTCGTGATACACATGTGCATGTGTGTATTAACATGCACATGCATAGTTAACATAAACTTAACATGTTTACTAAAGAAGATTGTGTTTAAATTTAACTTCTCTCTCCCTCTCTCTATCCAGTCACATATACTTACGCATCGTGAGGAGTTATTTTTAGTTGTTCGTTAGGAAAAGTGAAACGAGAAGACGAACAACATTAGTGGAAGAACAAAAAAAAACTTGCTTAACAACATTAAAAGAACGGAGGAGAGGCAGAGAGATAAAGAGATCCTGTTAAAGTCACGTATACATGGAGTAATTTTGTAAATTGCATTTTTAGCATAATTATACAACAACAACAACTGCAGAACAAAAATGAGAAATATAACTCCCAACAAAAGTGAATGAAAAAAACTCTTACAATGACAGGATACACATACATACTCATACCATCAACCTGCATTTATGCAAAAGTGTGTATATGTGAGCGCATTTATTTTATTTGAAAGTATGAAAGAAGAGAGATAGAGTTTCATAAACTCATTAGCCCATTACATGAGGCAATTTTATATGCAATTTTCTATGAAATTTTATGAATTTTTCTTCGTAAGCAAAAGAAGTTGATGGAATTAATATGAAAATTACAAACAAAATTGTATTGCGTAAAAGTCCTTTAGCACATTTCTATACAATTAAACAGAAACACGCGCACACAAGCATTCCATTTTACCATGCAAACAATTTCGTTCGTAATTATTACTTCGACCTATGGTATAGGGCTATGTTGGCTTTGAGGACTGCTATGGTTTGTGATTTATTTGCATACATTTGCGACCTAAGAGATGTTTACAGAAAAGGCTTATGAAGTCAAATCGCACGATCTCGGTGGCCAGTCCCCATCATGACAGAGATCTACATGAGCTGTGTGTTTCGCTGTAATGTCCAGCCACATGTTTACATATCGTTGGCGACCATGTCAATCAATTCAGGCCAAAACAACTTGATGGCCCTGTCAACGTCTTTTTCAAAAAAATATGGATAGATGATGCCGTCCGCCCAATATATACATACGTACATAATTGGTCACTACAACCCTTCAGCCAGCATTACTACCTGTTTTCTCACACCACTTCTGTCGTGTGTGTTAATTTTATTCAGTGTGACCGAACGACAGATTTTTTAGAAACTTTTCATGGCAATTTTATTTACTCTCAGAGATTTTGCCAGAAATCTGCTGAAAGGAAGTCGCCGAAGAAATATATTCATATTTCATTCTGTTGGAGATGTCTGAGCTTGGTTCTGAACCGTGGCCACACATCTAATAAGCCAACACACTTCCTACTAGACCACGGCGACTTCATCCGTCCAATTATTCCAAATTTGTTTTTTTTTCTTTTTGGTCTTTTTCGTAGCTATTCATTTAGATATCGACCCCATCGCTGAAGATAATTTGAACATTACGATCGGTAGCTTACTGCTCTATACTCTAAACACAACGCAAATACATGCCGTTGTCCATGGTCCTTTACCTTCAGTTCACGTCAGTTGAGTTTTGTACGGGTGCAGAACACCATTCAAATTTCGCCAAGCTGTGGTCTCGTGAGCGATTGACTGTCTTACATTATCCTGAACAATCTCACAGACAGCGGCGATGTTTTCATCAGATCTTGCATATAGTCAAATACAGGTACAGGTTTTGGTTGATCGTTTACTGAGCCAGTGGATTTCGAATTTATTATTCAAGTAGCGAACATCCAAATATTGGCCTCAATTAGAAAAAGGAATTCTATACTAAATTATTAAATTCGCTTGTACAAATTTTGTGTTTTCATTTCACATCTTCAAATTAACCACAATTCAGTGTTTATCTAAAAGTAGTGACACTTAGAAGATACTGTTGAATATAATCTTACAAATGTTTGCAGCATAAAATGTATGCGCTAACGTTGTTCATAATGCCAGGCTCTTAATTAGTAAAAACAAAAGCTGAGTGAGAGTTATAACAACAATATCAACAACACAAGAGCAACTATAAAGAGAAAATTAAGAGCGTGTATGTGTGACTGTGTCAGTGTATAATTATTCGCGCAGATAACTTTACATAGAGGAATCCCTAATTGAGGTGCATTTGTAAGTACTCGTATTCATAGGAAAATCATTTCCCATATAGAGTAATACATCTGGCGAATTCTAATTATAACGCAAATTGTGTGAGACGAACAATCAAAATAAATTCATTTAAAATATTAGACTTTAAACGCATTTTAATCATATGATTTGCTAATTTTCAAGTTGTCCTTTCATGGAGAGTTGTTGATCGAAGATTACAAACAATTAATAACCATTTAAACATTTATCTAAATTCATGTTAGATTCCTCGATATCGATGATTCAAGATGATTATTGCTTTGTATAACTCCTGTTTGCTTTCTCACCCCCTGCTTATGTCTCTTATATATTAATGCTCAGTGGAGAGCTGCCATTGTTATCGAACTTAAAGGTGGGCGATTTAAAAGTTTAAAAAAATTAAAGTCTAAATTATATACTACGTAAATTTACGTTTTAAAGACAGCCCACATTGAGTATGAGGGTTGTGTGTACATAATTGTTTGTAATTAAAATTACTCATACACAGCCATAATAATAACATTTATCACGGGAAGATGTCATCAATGATGGGCCATTTAAAAGTTTAAATTTAAAAATGCATTAAAACAGAAACGATTTGAAATTTTATCAATTTTACTTGTTTGTTGTGAAG
Source organism: Sarcophaga carnaria (assembly GCA_958299815.1). Lineage (NCBI taxonomy): Eukaryota > Metazoa > Arthropoda > Insecta > Diptera > Sarcophagidae > Sarcophaga > Sarcophaga carnaria. Next base: position 33,078,247 of record OY283151.1, read on the forward strand.
TGCACATAATCCGTCTATAGAATAGAATAATATTTCATTCATATGGCTGCCTCATTCTATCGTATCAATTTTAGTGCAGTTTTTCGAGTGTATGGGGTCGTATCTCGGCAATGGCATCATGAGTGTTGGCCTTCAAATGCTTAATTGTCTCTGGTTTGTCGGCATAACACTTTTCTTTAACGGCGCCCCACAGAAAATAGTCGGACAGTGTCAAATCGCAGCTTCTTGGCGGCCAATTGACATCACCATTTCGAATAATTAAACTGCCAACAAACGTTTGACGCAATAAACCGATTGAAGAATAAGGTCACCACGTTTCTGTTTTATAGAGCACTCTGATGTGAAGAAAATTTTAATTCAACTGCAATTTATACACAGAAAACTTATCATGCTTATCCACACAGTGGTTCCCGTGCTCCTGGATGGACTTACAAGTTTTCTAATATAAAGGGTGGGCTTTTTAAAATATTAAATTGAAAAATATAACAAAAAGGGTATTACCAAAGCATATGAGGGATATTATTTATTCAACGTATAAAATATCACTCATACACCATGCTATTGCAGTGTCACCACATATTAAACAACAATTCTATACAATAATGTCGTTATATTGCATAATTTAGGGGGTTCAATACAATTTTGTACCCATATAGCAAAATGGTGGGCAATTTAAAAGTATATATTTAAAAATGCAATAAAACAAAAACAGTTTGAAATTTTTCCAATTTGATTTTTTTTTGTTGTGAAGTACAATTGTTCCGGCTAGAAATGAAATATTATTTCATTCGTATGGCTATCGCAATTGGCCTTACAGTACTTCATTCCGTCGGACCAATTTTCGTGCATGTTTTCGAGTGTATGGGTTCGTATCTCGGCAATGGCATCACGAGTGTTGGCCTTCAAATGCTTAATTGTCTTCGGTTTGTCGGCATAACACTTTTCTTTAACGGCGCCCCACAGAAAATGGTCGAAATGTGTCAAATCGCAGCTTTTCGCGGCCAATTGACATCACCATTTTGGCGCAATAATTCTATTGTGGCATTAGGCACCATCTTGTTGAAACCAAACATCGTTCACATCAATACCATGAAGAACGGGTACAAAAAAATCGTTTATCATGGTGCAATTGGTGTCTGTATTGACCGTAATAGTTGCGCCGTCCTCATTTTGAAAGAAATAGGAACCAATGATCACTCCTTTCCACAAGCTGCACCCAACAGTCACTCGTAATGGGTGCTTTGGCTTTTGTAAAATCTCACGTGTGGGTTTTCTGAGCCTCAAATACGGCAACTTTGCTTATTAACGTACCCACCCAGATGAAAATGATCGTCATACGAAAAGGTGCTTTTTTGGCAAAATCGACATCATCGTGCAGTTTTTCTATGAAAAGTAGCTCATGGCCACGCGGCTTCAACTTTTAAATCAATTGGACTTTGTAAGGCACCATACCGAGATCTTTTCGCAATATCTGAGATAAACTGGTGTGTAAAATGTTTAATTCTTGAGAACGGTGACGAGTTTATGGATTCTTACGCACACTGTCAGCTTCAATATTTTCGGGTGTACGCACTGTACGAGCACGCTCAAGTCTTAAAGCATCAACAATGAACCCAGTTTCACGAACTTTAGAAATAAACTTAAGTACACCGTACACTGTTGGTCCTTCTCTGCGACAAAAATTTGTACAACATTTTCGTGTAATTGCCGAAATAAATTTCGAAATAAATCCCAATGTTGCTGCAACGTAAATCGATTCATTACGTTCAGTGGAGATAATATACTGAATTTTGTGACAGAATAGAATGACATAAGTATTGCCAGATTCGAAATAACCGACGATGCAAATTTAAAACGACAGGTGGTCCACCCGATATTGATATCAACTGTGTGGTTCCCTGCTTATGTCTTTCATGCATTAGTGATCAGAGGAGAGGAGCCATTGTGTTGGAACTAGAAAAATAGATAATGAGAGGTAAAAAAGAGAGTAGAGTTTATGGACACAATGGAACATAAGCAGTATTTCTACAGGGGAAAATTCATATTTTGGGTGCCCCCTATACTTTGCATTATTACTTAAAATTGCGTCAAACAATTAAAGCAAATAAATGAAGAAATTAAAACATACACCTCATATACAAAGACAACCGTATTACTAACAATGAAGCTAAAGTATAAGCAGAGGAAAAAAGAGAATATATTTCTTATTAATTACCTTCTACTTTAACTGCATCGTTATAAAGAATTAAAAATAATTATTTTTATTACTTTGAAATTCTCTCCCTTTCTTGCTGGTGTTGTTATAGAAGACAATAAAATGGGAGGAACGATTTTTTAATAACCTGCAGCTTTACACAATATTCCCATACAATTCAATTTAATTAATAAAAATCTCTAAAACGCATTAAAATAATGTTCTTATTATGCTTTTTATTTCATATTCCATCTTTCATTTGTTTTATTGTGAGCGAAAAAAAGTGAAATTTCTTGATAATTTTATTAACAAATACAGCCTGATGGCATAATTAAATCAGTATAACTTTTTCTTTTTCATTTTTTTGTTTCATTGTTTCTTTCCAAGTCCTGAAAATTGAATTATTAATTCGTTTCGTTTTCCTTTCAATTGCAAATACATCCATCAATAAGGCCTAAAGGTTTATTTTCTCTGTTGTTTGTTTCTCTTTTTTTCTTAATTTATTTTTTAATGTCAGTTTAATTGCAAAAATTTCTTTTAATTATTTTTTTTACACATTGTTTTTGTTATTATTGTTGTTGATTTGTTTATGATTGACTGCCAGCAAATGACATTGAATTGGAAATGTTAAGTTTAAATACGATTTATTATCATCAATTCAATGTCTCTTGATTTATGTCCTCTCCCCCTAATATTATTTATAAATTGTTTGAAATTATTTTTTTGTTTTTAAGGACAAATTCAAACGTTAATTAATTTGTAAACAATTAAGAAATTAGAGTGCATGAAACACTAGTACTAGTACTAGTACTATAAAAGATTGATCAATTGGTGACAGTAATGCTACTTTATAACTACGCGAACATGTCAAAGCAGCACTTTCTCATAGCAATTTTATTTACTATCAGAGTTTTCGCTAGAAATCTGCTGAGAGAAAGTCGCCTGGGGCTGGAACCGTGGTCTCACATCTAATACACCAACACACTACCTACTAGACTACAGCGACTACAGGAGGTTAGCAAGTAGTTCAGTATAATATCTAAAATTTAGATACAGGCTTGTTTTCCATTTTATTATTTCGTGAATTTATTTTAATTTGTCGTTGCCTACAAGAAATGCTATCTGTAGGCTATGGATGCAGTGGTGAAGAAATTTTGCAGATTATATTCTACTTTTTCTCAAGAGGTGATGTAGCCTAAGCTTTTCATGGTTTTCTTTGTTGATATTATCCTCTCTAAGGAAGACAATGGTGAGTGGGCTTACTAGATGAATTATTTCGCGAAATCTGCTCATTTTTCCGATTCAAAACTCTTCGAATCTGATTTGTTTGGATTTTCGGTTAAGCTCTTTAACAACTTGTTACGTTTTCACCTTTTAAAAAAGTTTAGAATATGAGCTCGTAGATTGCAAATCAAATAAAATTAAGTTTTTGTTCAGTTTTAATTAAAATTATTTATTATTCGCACAATTCTGTGTGCCACTGTTCACAACTTTATGTATAGAAAAACAATTGCTTTGTTTGTTATTCCTCTATTTACACCCCTTGCATAAACAACAACAATTACTAAACAATTGTTCGACTGATCTTTCTAACAGAGATCTTCAAACCACGGTTACTCTCTTCATACGCACATCGACTTCACACAAGACTGACTGAACTTTTACTAACCCAGTTGCCTGTTTTGACTTGTCTTTTATATGACAACGTAAACAGTCTGATGAATGTTCTTGAAGGCGAACGTTCGTGGTTTCACCTCCCGAGATCTCTATAAATGTAAACATCGTTGTTTCATTATTGTTGTTTGTTTTGTTTACATTTATTCTTGTAGTGTTTGTTGTTGTATTTTTTTTACTTGTTTATCATTTTTTATGCTGGTGTTTGTTGTGATATTAAGCAGTACGTTAATTTGTAAACAAGCTCATTGTTTTTGTAGCTTTTTGTTAATAATTTTAATCCTAAAAGATGTAAAAGCAAAATACCAGTATCTCGATTTATCGATTTACGTAAGAAGCTATACCATGCCACCATCTATATTGATGCTTCATTATTTTTCTTATTTAAAGCAGATGATTAATTGCAATTTTTTTAACTTTGTAAACATTTTGTTTTAATTACAATCCCTGCACCGCAAGAAAATGTAACTCCGACAGCATATTTCATTGAATTTAACTCGTTAAATAGACTTCGTTATCTTCACTAGAAATATATACAATTTTAAAATCACAGTCCGATGGCGTTGATTTTTTAAAATATACCCGGATAATAGCTTAAAACAAAACACCTGATTTGAAATATACAAAAATACATACGGATTTGTTTACAAATACACACATAAATACTTACATTGGTTTTAGTAAATTTGTACTTAATAATACAATTACAAAACAATAACAACAGCAACAACATGTGTGGAGTTGAATTCAATAACAAATTGCATTTGATATGATAGACTTGTATGAATGCATGCAATCAACTGAATACGTAACTGAGTATTTTTGAGTGTGTATACAGTCAACCCTCTTATAACGCGGGGAGTGCGTACCGCGTTATATTGAAACCGCGTTATATAAGAGTACAGAGTTAAGAGAGGGTTGTCGCAATTTTAACTCCGCGTTATAAGGAAACCGCGTTCTGAGAGTAACGCGTTATAGGAGATCTGATTGTATATGGAATGTCTGTTATCTATACACGTATACTGGCACAGAATATAGGTGGTATTACATTTCCCACCACTTTAAGAACAAATTGTAAGCATATGTATGTGTGTAAAAGCGACATCTCTCTGCTCATTCTAATTGAAACAAGAGTTTCAGATTTGAATGGAAAGTTATGTATGTATACAAATATGTATGTATACCAGTACTTGAAAATACTTGAGTATAAATAGTATTCATTTACAACACTTAAATGATTGCCTCTGAATTAGTTGTAGCAGCTGATACTTTTGAAATCGTGAGACTTTCTTGTTAAAACCATACATCGTCCTATTTACAGTCTAAAACTTCAGATAAAAACATATAGGATAAGTTAGGATATAAAAATCTGAAGTATTTTACAATGACTTTCTAAAAATACGGCACAATGACAACTCCGGACTATAATGCTTAATAAACTGTATGCTTTTCAGTGTGCAATAGCTTTTCCGTAATCACTTTTGAGTTCTCCAAGTGCAATATTTGACAGTTTTGCTTCCTGAAGCAAAAAAAAGTTGCCTTCGTCTTTAAAGAAAATTATATGTGGTGCTATGCATGGTCAGCGTGCATGAATTGGATTTTATTCAAATCCAAAGACAAAATACGGCGTAATGCTCAGAAGGACAGATAGAAGCGATACTTTCGGTGCCTACAATGTAATGATGCAGAGAATTGACAAGTTCTATATCGCTTCAGGTTTTTTTTGAAATTTTTTATAAATACTCAACACAGTTAGTCAGTTATGGCGACAATAATCACACCCCAATATACTTAAAAAATAGCCATGACCTAATCACCACTTTTACAGAAAGTTTTCACTATTTTTACGCACTCTTCAATAGATGAACGAAATGTATTCGTACATTATAAAGGTTTCAATAAGTAAGTCACATTTCAGATAAAAGATAGGCAGTTGACAGTTTTACAAGATCGACGGCTTTGTAAGCACTGAATGGATCGGCCTTCTGAATCTAGTTTATCCATCTTTCCGTCCATCTCTCTATATAATTTTGAAACCAATTTAAAATGAAATTTGGCACCATTAGGCAGCAACACAAACATCAGATACAACTGAAACTTTTGAAGATGTGAAGTTACTGATTACCATCTCGACATCGCTGTAGAGAATACGTGGTTTATCCTTGACATTCGATACTCGAAATAAATGAGCTCAGAAGAGTCAGTGCTGTTTTATTTCCTGCTGTCTTTTATTTTTGTAACAACTATCACGGATTGCCTACATTCTTATTAGAAAACCCTGCGATCTATACATGCACACATACGCAGTTGGATATTACAATCCTTCAGTCAGGATTACCATTTAGTTTCTCACGCCACTTATGTTGTGTGTGTTAAGTTAGTCGTTTCCGAGCGACAGATTTTTAAGAAACTTTTTCATGACAATTTTTATTTACTCTCAAAATTTTTGCTAGAAATCTGCTGAGAGGAAGTCGCCGAAGAAATATTTTTCGTATTTCGTTTTGTTGGGGATGTCTGACCAGGGGTTTGACCCGTATCCTCACGTCTAATAAGCCAATACACTACCTACTAGACTACGGCGACCCTGCGATATACAAGAACACTTATCCTGAAGTTATGTGGCAACTGCTAGAAGACAGCATCCGGAGGTTATGAATAATGGAAACCCTAATACACATGCTATGCAGCTAAAACTAAAATCAACATTGGCAGGCACTTATACGGTTTCAAATAAAAAGTCTTGGAGTAACCTCACTCCACTAAAAATCCGAGTATCCAAGCAACCTTAAAATGGCAACGTAGCTCTCAATAATTAACTTGTTTCTAATGCCTTGAATGGCTCTAACAGACAATTCCGTCGTATTCGTGCAATCTACTCCGTCGGCAATCTCAGCAGAAAACATACGATTTTTCTCTATAAGAGCCCTTGGAATCAACGTACGTAGACAACTACGACTGTCCCCAAATATGTCCAAAATACTCTGTGTTTTTTGCATTAAGTTGAGCTTACACTTGGTTTTGATCACTTGGAATGATCGATCCTGACTAAGTGAAGTTTAAGAAAATTTTTCTGTAATTTTTTTCTTATACTTTTTGAAATATACTTCCAAAATTTTTCATTGCTTCGCTCAGTGTGCATATGTTTACACAAAAATTCTCTCTACAAATATGTACGTACAGCTTATAGAGTATTAAGCAACATTTACTTACCGAGCTAAAGTGCACTGAGGTATACTTTGAAGTATCAGGTGTACAGCAAACGAAGTTAGTGGGTGGCATATTGTGTTGTGGATGTTCATATGCACTTCCTCCAACTTTAAATCCAATCTAAAGAATCTCTATGTGTGTATTCATATAGTAAATATTACAGATAGTTTGAGTTTGTGTATGTCAAACAGATTCATTATGAATTCCAGACGTAAAATACAAACATTTGATGAACTCATTAGTTGCAGTTCTGAAATCATTGGTTGCAGTAGCTGCTACATTTTGGAAACTATTGCGGTGTTATTTGTTATTTGAGGCAGAGAGAGAGAAATTTTTAAATTTAACGTGTTGTTTGTCAAACGATAAGAGCTAATACGTAAGTAAACTGAAGAGAGTTGAAATTAGTTGAATAGCAAAAAAAAACTCTCGGCAGTATTTATTAATGAATTTATGAACTTTAAAAGGAATTTATTTAAAATTCTTTATTGATTTATTTGTTATTTTTCCTGCGAAATAACTTCCATTCTCTTTAAAATTTTCCATTTAGGCCATATTTAAATAATTCATATTTTCAGTCTCAACCTTCCTACCATAAATCATTCGTTAATAAAATTTTTCTCTTTCAAATATTTTGACTATTTCAGCCAAATGATATATTTTTTCCAATAATTTCTGTAATTGCGACTGTCTTTTATTATTGCTGTGTAGAAACGCAGCCATGGAACTCAAACAAATGCTGGTTCGCTTGTTTAGCCAAACCAAGTGCACCCTACACCACAAAATGTGTTGATAATATATTGATATACTGCTTGTAACACCAAATAGTATTAGTCGAAGGCCCTATCTTATACATATCAATGAGGACAACATAGTTTTCCTGCCATAATTATATATTTCACATCACCTGCTTGTGAGATGGCCCTTAAATCGCTCATGTGGAAAATCCAATATAGCATGAGCTGTGTGCCCGACGTGTTGAAACTCATGTCGTTGGTGCAGAGATCATCCAATTCAGTTCTACAGATGTTGATACTTATTGACCTGCAATGCTCCCCTTAGCCCGGTCATTCTCAATGAAACATGGATGATGACTACGCTGCCAAACACACGCCAAACGATGATTTTTTCGGTATACACTGGGCACCTTTTAAGCCCATGTGAATTGGTATCGTCTTAAATTCCACAATTTTGTTTTATTCATACAGAAATAGGCCTCACACTTACTTACTTACTTAATTGGCCATTAACAACCGGATTAACTGATTTCGGCCATGCTTAACACATCATTCAAGGCGCCTCTGCTACCTGCACTTCTTCGCCATCTGGTCACTCCAATCGATGACAGGGCTTTCTGGATTTGGTCCTTCCAAAGCAAACAAGATCGTCCTCTTCTCCGACTTCCACAAATCCCCTTCTCTTGAGAGCATCCTCCTCCCTTCGAACGACATGGCTGAGCCAGAGCCGCCGCTTGATGTTAATACGCTGCACAACGTCTATGTCGTTGAGGAGCTCATACAGCTCATTGTTGGATCGAATGCGGAAATCTTTGCGAAGTTCTTACGTGGGACTTTCCTTTCTAATGCTGTCAATGCTGCTGCATCAGTGCTTTATAGTGTCCATGCCTCGGTGCCGCAAAGAAGCATCTTATAGAGTATTAGTTTTGTCCCACGAGAGAGGTCTCTGTCATGCATGCAACGTAAAATTTCTGACTGTGGCCAACATGGCAACAGCCAGAACGATCCTTGACTTGCTATATTTAAGCTGACACACAGCTTCGACGTGGCCCCTCCTGAATGGCATACTAGTACCTGTTATATGTTAGAAGTCCAATCCCCTGGACTGTAAATTAGAAACCCACCACATAACAAACCCACCTTAGTAAGTAGAATACCTATCCTATATTCAATTGTGCTGATTCTTTATCAGTACAGTTATTGATTAACCCGGAGTTGGGCTCTCACATCCAATTCTTGTTTTTAGATTGATCGCTTCAGATAGGTGTCTGTAACATGTGATTCTGGTCAATTCATTCTATGAGTTCAAGTTTTATTCACATCTTTAGTGGGACTTGGGCAGTCGCTATACTCTCTATTTGCACCTGATGGATTTCCTACTACAGTTTTTTCATTTGCTGGAAGACGTCTGCCGGTCATGCACTGAATGTAGAAATTAAAATTCATTTTATCCTTTGAAGTATAAAAGTTGGGAGCGATATCAACCCTTATATTGAACTATTTTTATTCATAACCCATTGATGGAACTTAACCATTAAAGCTCCTGTCAATTATTTTCCCTGTCATATGATTGTGATGTACGATATGAAAAAGGTCGCCTTGGACTGTCTCATATTTTCAAAATATTTTTCAAAATTTTGGCCGTTTTATTCCAACAAAAATAAAGAATCAGGCAACAGCAGTTGCTGCTAATGTAAATGTTGCAACAACAACAAAACAATCCTCATATATTAGCTTCTGTTAGATTTTATTTTCATTTCTCTGTGGTGTAGAAAATGTTTCCGTTTTTAACGCAATGAATGTTTTGTAAACGAATTTATGATTTACCCGCCATATTCGATGTGACAACAACAACAACACCAACAACAATTAGTGAAAACATTTTATGTTTTTATACACATAAGCATATACATGTATGTACATACATATAAATACAAATATTTTAAAGGCAAAGCGTTGGAGTTAAAAGGCCACACTATTCTGGTATGTATGTTTTAAGTGTAGCCAACCAAAAAGCATATGGTGCCGGGCGAAAAAAAAACATTTTTTAGGTTCGCCTTTTTTTCTTCAATGGCATCATTGAACACAACACAAATGCAAAAAGCAAGAGAAGCGAAAGAAAAAAATGAGAACCGAAAAACAACCAACACTGTAAATTTACGGAAATGCTTACACACACATATGCTTATACATACGCATTTATACACATGCAATCGTAAATATATTTTGCACTTGTAGCAATGCATTCAAGTGGGGGTAAACGTATGCGTAAATGAATCATTTTCGTTGTTTGTTATTGTGTATGTGTGCTTGTAAATAAGTACAGAAGTGTAACTACTTTAGACCAGTGTATGAGAGAGAGAGAGGGCAAGAAAAAAATATTCAAACATTTGTTAAAAGTGTTAAAAGGTAATACAATATGTTACACAACCAGAAATGTTTACTAAGCTCGTGTTGTATTGCTTTTGCATAAGCGACTATGTGCGAGAGAGCATGCATGAACAAATGCACCACAATGCAACATACTTTATATTTTTCCATTTTGTTTCTCCCTCTCTCTTTCTCTCTCTCTCTCTCTTTCTCTCTCTCTCTCTCTTTTCTCTTCTTATAAATTATTACAAAATTTGTAAGCTGTACTGCGTGCATACATAAACACACATACATGTATATAAATAAATGTTCTCTACATACTATAAATGTGTGCAAGTGTTTCCTTTGTATATACATATGTTGTTGCATACTTTTAAGCGTAATTGTGTAATAATTACTACAAGGCAAAAAAATATATCTGGAAACTATATTCAATTAATTAAAATTAAAATGAAATTTATATTTCATTAACTAATTACAATTTTATGCCACATTTTGAACAGAAACGTAACAAAAACTATATCCCATCTATTGCTAGAGTTGGCAAAATTTTCAAAGTGAATTTATTATAAAAAAAAAATAATTTTTTGTGAATAAAACATTTGCTTGTAAAGAAAAATTAATTTATTCAAGAATTTGGTAGAATTTTCAGAAATAAGTTATCATGTGTGTTGAAAGTCGAAATAGTCTAATAGGTAGTGTGTTGGCTTATTAAACGTAAGGTCACTGTTCATACCCGAACGGAATGATATACGAAAAAAAATTTTTTTGGCAACTTGCTCTCGGCAGTTCGGAGTGGACTTTGAACTGTAGGTCTCGCCACTCATGCGGTGGTTTGAGTTCCTGTGTAAACTGAATTTTGTATGCGGAGTTTCTTTTTTTTATAAAAATTCACTCTTTTCAAGAGGTCACCTGGTACGTTGACCTACAAGAGCCTTAGAGGCCATAATTTATTCATTTTTAAAATTTCTTTAATCACTCTTCCAATGATTGTCACATCCTTAGCAGCTTACGAATGTTTGCAGCATAAGTTTTCAAATTTTTGTAAAAAAGGTTCATATTTATAATGCGTTATTTTTCTCGAAGTCGTCGTAGTCTAGTGGCTAGTGTGTTGGCTTTTTAGACGTGAGGCCATAATTCAAATCATAGGACAGACATCTCCAACAAAACGAAATTTGAGTATTCCTTCAGCGACTCAATCTCATCAGATTTTTTGTCAGAACTCTGAAAGTAAATAAAAATTGCCATGAAAAGTTTCTCAAATATCTGCAGTTTGGAGTCGACTTTAAACTGTAGGTCCCGTCACTCATGTATAAAATTAACACATAAGTGATGTGAGAAAAAAAATGGAACAAAAAAATTACATTAAATTAAAAAGTGTGCTACTACTAAGCAATTCTTTATAAAGAATAAATGCAAATGTCAAGACTACTCTGTCGTATGAGGAATATTTATTATTCGTAATCTATATCGTAATATTACTCATACGCCATGTGCACACTTGAATATCGATGAATACTTGAGTACTGGGTGATTTATAGAGTCATGGAACAATTAAAAATAATCAATTTTTCTGACTTATAAACATTGAAAGGAATTTATTACCCTTATGTATTTCATTATTTTCATGTTTTCGGTTATAGTTCCTTCAATATGAAAGCCAAGTTAAATCTTAATCTGGGAGTGTTTATTCCTTAGTATACTTGCTTACTTAATACAGACTGCTGAAGATTTTCCATCTATTATGGTACTTAGCTGCCGATCTGAAGATTATAGCTGAAGATTACGTTCTACATTTTTACCACAACTATAGAATATTACAGTACAGTATGCGTAAAAAATCGTCTTCCAAAATTATTAATTTTTATAAATAAAAGCTCATATTCAAGGTACTTAAGAAGTACTTGCATTATCTATATGATGTAGTCGCCGTAGTCTAGTAGGTGGTGTGTTGGTTTCTTAGATGTGAGGCCTTGGTTCAAAAGTCAGACATTAATACGAAAATATGAAAAATTATTTCTACGGCGACTTCCTTTCAGCAGATTTCTGCCAAAAATTGGGAGAGTAAATAAAAATTGCCATTTTTCAAAAACCTGTCGTTCGGAGTTGACTTTAAACTGTAGGGCCCGTCACTCATGTATAAAATTAATACACACAACATAAGTGGTGTGGGAAACTAGGACGTAATCCTGACTGAAGAGTTGTAATGACCAATTATGTATGTATGTGTGTATGTTGAAATAAATTGAAATAAATTGACAGGTTACGTGGTGGACCATACTCGAAGGGTAAGCTCCCAATTAGGATAGAATTTAGGCCAATTGTGGTCTCAACAATCAATATCCAAACCGAGTATCAAACATTCCCTTTAGGAATTCATTCCAGATAATAGAAATTTTGTAATTTCAGTAGAGACGGGTACTAATATTTGAGGTAAAAGACAGTTTTTCTTCTTAGGACCCTTGAGAATCACGAGAGGGCAATGGATGGCCATGATATTTTAGGAAATAAAAAATCAGTAGTCTTATCTCACTTACCCTCATGTTGCCTATCAAGTTGTGGTCTTGCAATAAGACAATGAGAGAATAACCAGTTCTAACTGAGGAAAAATATTTTGGGCATCGTATTGGACTGCAAACTAAACTAGAACATGAATATAAAACCCTGAACTACAGGTGAGACAACTGCTCTTTAATGTTACAAGAAATTAACTAACTTAAGATGGGTTATCAACGCTAGAAACGTATTAAACCAACTCTATTCTACAGAGCCGTAGCTTGACGTTTGTTTTTAGAGAAAAGTAATTATCAATCCCAGTTTGACAAGATTATGAGTACGGTGACCATCATGATAACAGGTGCTCTTAGAAACACGTCATTGGAAGCATTGAAACCATTCGAAATGTTAAATTATTTGTAGCATTGGCTCATTAGCCAGGATTAATATGTCAAATGAAATGGGATATATTGGCTTTGAGTACCATTGTGGCTTGTGGTTTATTGCCTGCAGCTGCGACTTAAGAAAGCTCCATAAGAAACAGTCAAATCGCACGATATCGGTGGGCTGCTCATGAGATGACTATGCACTTAAATCACTCGTACAGCATATTCAATGTAGAATCAGCTGAGATGCCATGTAGCGCCGTTTTGCTAAAACCACATATCGTTGGTGTATTGTTCAGACCAATGGTCGATGTATAGTGCTCTCTGTTATCAATGAGGGCTTGTTCAACATCGTCCATAAAGAAATATGTACTGATGAGTCCCTCCAGCCCAAACTTCACATCAAACAACGAGTTTTTCGAACACTTTTTGATTTCATGTGGTTTCTTATCGAGGCTCATTAATCTAGAAATGAGACTCATCGCTAAAGATGATTTTTTCGATGAAAATTAAGGTCTGTTCACCCTTTTTCTCCTTCCTCTCCTATATTTTATTTTCCTCTTTTCTTTTTTCCTAATTGAAGAATGGCAATGGACCAATAGGCTTTTGTGTGAAGGTGTGCAACTATCAATACAGTGAGGTGTGACTCTTCCAAATCTAACCTGACCTAACCTAGGGTGCATTTAACTCAACTCACTAAATTTTTCTTTAATTTTGTTTATTTTCGAAATCTATTGAAGGTTTCCATTTTGTCAATTCCAGAATGAATTTTCTGGGAAAGCAACTTCGCAGTATTAATAACGAAATGAAAACAGTTATAATAACTGCATCCACGAAACTCAACTGAAATAACTTTTCAGTTACCAGTAATTTAAAAGAATTTCAGAAAAGTGTAGAAAAGAAAAATTAAAATATTTTCCACTCATCACTTTTCGTAGAAAATAAATATTTTTTCAACGCATTGACTCTTTTTGTGCTCTTTTTGTTGTACACACATGTGGCGATACCATTTCCATACGTTTCGTATCGCTATGTTTGTATGTACATATGAATGTGATTGTTAAAGTTCTCATGCTGCCTGAGATATTTTAAATTTTAGTTCTCGCCTGTGTTTTATTGTAGTTTTCATTGTGATTCAACAATTTTGAACCGATTTTTTTTTAATTTCGTTTTCGCTGTCAAACAACGACAAAAAATAGGCCAAGAAAAACTGTTGGTCTTTTAAAGAGGAGGGAAAAACTATAACGGAATATTGGAAATACAGGAAAGGAAAATGAAGCCAGAAAGTTACAATTGGTTAAATGCGATCAAACGAGAATAATTGTTGAAGTACTTTATGAATTCATGAGATGATTTTCGCTTTTAAGGAAAATAGTGGGCACAGAGTTCCAAATTAATTAAATTAAGATATTACTCAAAACTTTTCCAGCAAAATATTAATCCTGCTTACAGATCGCAACTAATAATCACTGATCATCTTTAGGAGCAAACGCCCGATAGTTTAAAATACTTTTGAGATGGTACGGCTTTGGTACGTGGTCTAATACAGTTTGTGAACAAACATATATAGCGCTTGACTTCCATATTTAAAAGCAGAATACAGCTCTTTGAACTCTTAAATCAACAAAAGTTTTGTAGAGAAGGTTCAATACAGTGCCTACTTTTCTTCTCTTTAAAAAAAAACTATTATTTGAACAGAAGTTAAAAAATCATGCCAACATAATCTTGATGTACATTGCTCTTGACATTCGCATGTCAGTCGTTTAGATTGTGTGCACACGGACTATTAATAACTGTAAGCCTAACCGTTCTTATTGCAATATTGATTACTACGTGAAACTGACTCAAATCGTCTGTAGTGATTCTTTGAATTGTTTTCAATTCATTTTACGATTTTTCCTTTTCTTGGAATCGAAGCAATACTTTTTGTTTTCAATTTCCAATGAAACTGCTGCAGTTTCCAAGCGTTCTAAGAATGTATACCACCAACAGTGGTGTAGCGTATAAAAAGCATGAAAAGTACTACGTTGAACTGAGTTCATTTTTTATTTCACAGCCCCTTTGCAACTGTTGCAGCATTTGGGTTGAGTACTTTTTTTGTTTCCTTTTTTAATAACTTTTTCTTTAGCACTGTTGGATATCGTTGATAAGGAATGTTAAACTGCAGCTGGAAATCGATTGAAACTTTAAACTTTCGTTGCATTTCATATAGATAACATATGTACATACAGAATTGGTCTTTACAACCCTTTAGTTAGGATTATGACTTC
The DNA here is from genome assembly GCA_958299815.1 of Sarcophaga carnaria. Taxonomy (NCBI): domain Eukaryota; kingdom Metazoa; phylum Arthropoda; class Insecta; order Diptera; family Sarcophagidae; genus Sarcophaga; species Sarcophaga carnaria. Next base: position 33,093,578 of record OY283151.1, read on the forward strand.
TCAGACCACTGATGTTGTATGTGTTAATTTAACAAAAAAATAAAATTTGAATGGTGGGACCTACAATTCTATTCCGAACGACAGATTTTTTATGAGAAACTTTTCATGGCAATTTTATTTACTCTCAGAGTTTTTGCCACCGAAGAAATAATTTTTCATATTTTCGTTGTGATGTCTGACCCGGGGTTTGAACTAAGGCCTCACATATAATAAGCCAACACACTACGGCGACTACTTCATATAGATAAAGCAAGTACTTATTAAGTACCTTGAATATGAACTTTTATTTATAACAGTTAATAATTTTGGAATAAGATTTTTTACGCATACTGTACTGTAATATTCTATAGTGGTGGTAAAAATGTAGAACGTAATCTTCAGCTATAATCTTCAGATCGGCAGCTAAGTACCAAAATAGATGGAAAATCTTCAGCAGTTTGTATTAAGTAAGAAAGGAATAAACACTCCAAGATTAAGATTTAACTTGGCTTTAATATTGATTTAACTATAACCGAAAACATGTAAATAATGAAGTACATAATAAAATTTAAATGCAAAAAGTAATAAATTCCTTTCCATGTTTATAAATCAGAAAAATTGATTATTTTTAATTGTTCCATAGCTTCATAATCACCCAGTATTCAAGTATTCATCAATATTAAAATGTGCAAATCCCATGGCGTATGAGTAATATTATGATATATTTTACGAATAATAAATATTCCCCATACGACAGAGTAGTCTTTACACTTGCATTTATTATTTATAAAAAATGGCTTAGTAGGAGCACACTTCTTTAATTTAATGTAATTTTTTTGTACGATTTTTTTTTTCTTATACCACTTGTGTGTGTTAATTTTATGCATGAGTGGCGACACCTACAGTTTAAAGTCGACTCCGAAGTGCAGATATTTGAGAAACTTTTCATGGCAATTTTTTGCAAAAAATCGCTGGAAAAATATTCAAATTTCATTTTTTTGGAGTTGTCTGACCTGTGGTTTGAAACGTGGCTTCACGTCTAAAAAGCCAGCACATTAGCCACTAGACTACGACGACTTCATAATTTGAGAACGTATTCTGCAGACAGTCGTAAATTGCGAAAGATGTGTCAGCCATTAGAAAGTGGTTAAAGAAATTTTAAAAATGAATAGATTATGGCCGCTAAGGCTCTTGCGCCTCAACGTATTAGGTGATCTCTTGAAAACAGCAAATTTTTATAAAAGAACCGCATCTGCATGCATACAAAATGCAGTTAACTCAGGAGATCAAACCAACTGGCCAGACAAAACGCCAGCTATTCGTTCAATTTGTAATAGAGCAAAGGGCGGTCAATGACAATTGTTCGAGAAACGTTATTGTCTCCGATAAAGCGCATATCCTTGAAATGCCTTGGTGAATACACAAAATTGTCGAATTTGGGAATTAGAAAACCCTCATACAATCCATGAAAAATAAATGCACTTACAACGGGTACTTGTCTGATGCTGATTTTAGGGGGTGATAAGGCCGAAATTACATTGACTGTAAGCGACATTCCTCCAGCAAGATGGCACAACCTGCCATAACAAATGAACAAGAATCCATTTAATGTAGCAACGATTTCTATAACAAATTATCCCAAGAAACTCCAATCCCATCGCAGTAGTCTAGTAGGCAGTGTGTTGGTTTATTAGATATTAGGCCTCGGTTCAAACCACAGGTGAGCCAACAAAATTAAATACGAAAAAATATTTCTTCAGTGTCTTCCTCTCAGCAGATTTCTGGCAAAAACTCTGAAAGTAAATAAAATTGCCATGAAAAGATTCGCAATAAATCTGTCGTTCGGAGTCGACTTTAAATTGTATGTCGCTCCACTCATGCATAAAATTAACACACATATCGACGCCTCCGTTCTATAACATTCTAAGTCGAAAAAGTTTGTTTTGATTTATGAGCTCTCAAAGTTTTCACGCGACATACGGCTATGGGTATTCTAAGTAGATTTTTCCCTATAACTTCGGAACAGATCGGCGCATCTTAACCAAATTTTGACAGTATTTAAGTTAGAGAACGTAGAAGAAAATGCAAGAACATTAAAAACGTTGCATGACGTTATTGTAATGACGAATTATGTATGTATGTAAGTGACATTCATTAGAGGAATGGACCTCTTGTGTTTTAACGGAATGGCAGCGATGTGGATCACTAGTAACTTCAGCTACATGACGCAACGTGTTTGTGCAATAATCGAACTTCATGCAGCAACGATTTCTAGAACAAATTATATCTAGAAACTATTGTCAACTGTCCACCAAGATCATGTGATTTAAAGCTTATTTCTTTGAAGTTTTGTAAAATTTCTAATTTACGCAAATGAACCGGAAACAATTTCGCAGCACTAATTAGAGATTTAATGCGTCATCATTGAGATGCAGTCATATTTTTGTGAAACAGTCGGGAAATATTTTATAAACAGAGTGATGACTTACCATCACAGCTGTGAATAGATATTTATTCCATACTTAATCTCAACATATCTCCTCTAAAATTCAATAAAAAAAAATTGCAACTTTATCAGGAAATTCGTCCTTTTATTTACCAAAAAGTTGTTTGTTTGTGAGACACCCTTTACAACAAATGCAATATCACTATTGAAAAACCAGTTCTTATTGCATTCTTTTCAATGAATGGAATATTTCATAAAACATAGATTTTTGTAATATTCAATCTTTATTTATTACAAAGCGTTAGCAATGGCACCCAATAACAAGCTACTGATTTACCCACTTCCATTTTAATGCAGCTTACAAGTAGAGAAATACATAACCTATGGTAGAATACTTAAGAATGGAAACTATTTTGAATATATTTTTTATTAAATATAAACATTATACAAAATATAAATAACAACAATAACAACAATACATTTCCTATTGTTAGTTTGGAAAAGTTTTCCAATTAAACAGAAAACTCAAGAACAAACGAAAATAAAAATAAGATTTTACCAGGAATTGTCAATTTGCCTAGAAATAGAAATCACCAGGGCTGGAGAGAGAGAGAGAGTGACAAATACACAAATACTTGTATAAGAAATTCTATTTTTCTTTTTGTTTTGCATGTATGTGTGCAACAATGCAGTAAATTATACAAAAGAAATGGTTTCTGTGGCATTTGGTCTTCTACAACAAGAAGTACTTTTGGCCAAAACTCAATGGCAGAGATGATAGAGAGCACCAGAGAATGACAACAAATTTAGCACACAATATTATAAACGAACAACAATAACAACAAACGTTATAAGAAACTCATAAATCCTTAGGGAATTCTATGCTGCAAATAACAAACTAATAAACTGCATATGTATGTGTGTGTATGTGTTAAAATGTAACTACACTCGTACTTCTTAAAATAAATGACTTGATAAATAAGGACAACAACAATTCAAAAGTTGGAATGACAACCTCATCATCTGCACTCAGACATGACTCAGTAAAGCTTCAATTATAAGGAAACCATTCTATTCCCTTCTATGTTTCTCTATTTTCTTCTAAACTTAATTTTTTTATAATAAAAGAAAAAACATTCTTCAATAGCTTGTTTAGTTTAAATGTGATTCGTTTTTTTTCTCTCCCCTCAATTTTAAATAAGAAAAAAATTTTGTTTTTTGTAACCCGTAAAGAATATTATTTCGAAATAAATTCTCTTCATATTGAAAATGTGCAGCATGTAGTACTATAAGGGCTGGCAAAGGAAACAAGAAAAGAAATAAAACTCTTGGTATGATAACGACAATTTAATTGCATAAATCAAGTCTCATTTAAAGTGTAATAAAAATTCTTATTAAAGCTCTCTGCAGAGGGAATTAGAGAGCACACAGAGGAAGTGTTTAACATAAATTATGTTGACAATATTTAAAATAAAATAAAACTGCCATACGTTCACTCAGAAGAAAAAGTGTACCACATTGGAATTTATGGCTCAAATAAAATAGTAAAGGTTTCCTGAAATGGATGTTAATAAAATTTATTGCCTTTCTGCAAAGTAAATAATATTTGTAGGGAATAAGGCTACAAAAATTGTTTCAAAATTTAATATAAAGAAAAAAATTTTTATAAAAGCTACAGAATGTCACTATTTAATATTTAATGTAGAAAATTAGATTATTGTTACGAAAATGGAAAAACCGAGATACTGGTATTTCGCTTGTACATCGTTTAACATTAAAATTATAAACAAAAGCTACAAAAACAAAAACAATGAACTTGTTTACAAATCATCGCACTACGTAATATACAACAACAAACACCAGCATATAAAATGGTAAAATACAACAACAAACAGTACAAGAATAAATTTAAACAAAATACATAACGATGTTTACATTTACAGAGATCTCGAGAAGGCGAAGCCACGAACATTCGACTTCAAGAACATTTATCAGATTGTTTACGTTGCTATATAAAAGGCAAGGCAAAGCAGGAAACTAAGTTAGTAAAAGTACAGTCAGTCTTGTGTGAAGACGCGGTGTGTTTGAAGAGAGCAATCGTGGTTCGAATATCTCAGTTACAAAGATCTGTCGAACAGTTGTGAAGTAATTGTTATTGTTTATGCAAAGGGTGTAAACAGAGGAATAACAAACAAAGCAATTATTCTTGTTACATCAAGTTGTGAACAGTGCACTGACAAATAGGGTGAAAGACAGTCTATTCCTTCTCCCCAGAGGCACAGCTCCTGCAGAAGTCATTTCAATGAATGCCAAGTCTTTTAACAAGCCTAGCAAAAGTACAGTGACCAAGCGCTGTAAGGAAATAAGTGTTTCGATCTTGTTTTTATACATACCCGTCCATCAAAGTCAAGCAATATCACCTTTATACTTCTGCTACCAACGAGATTTGATCTCCATGTAAATAGCATCCAATTTAACTAGGACAATCGATATACCTATGCTCTGTAATATGTCGGAAATTGCGACCCTGGCCAGCTTATCAGCTATGCACATTACAATGATTTTACTATATCTTCGAATCCGTATGGGAATTACCTTTAAATGACTCAAATTTCCCTAAGAAAACCTCATCATCCATGGAGAAGCACAGGCGTTCGTTCAAGACTTAATCGCAGCCTGGCTGCCCGTGTAAATCAAAAGCTTTTCAGGGAAAATCCCTCCACCCAACAATCATTCTGCTGCTTTCAAAATAGCCATAACCTCTGCCTGGAAAACACTGCAGTAGTTAGGCAGCCTATAAGAAAGTTGAATGTCAGTGACCTTAATACATATACTACAGCCCATCGGTATAGATCGCAAGTGTCTCAATGAAAACTTCCGGCACTTTAGGTCAGAAGTTCCTACTTGGAATTGAAAATCGAATCTATTTAGAAAGTTACAAGGCACTATACCATCAACCAAGATGCCTCCATGTCTTCTCAGAACAGCAACGTATTCATATTAACGTATTCCTGGTTGGGCCAGAATTTTACTGAATTGGGATTTAGTGCCACAATCTTAATCCTCTGATTTGACAAAAGCTGACAGAAGAGCCAATTGAGTTTAGCAAATAGTGCCTTGATTGGAAAGGGAAAGAGTGTACATGTGATCTGTACAACTTACTGCCTGCGTACTCTGTTTAACCAATTGTTGCATATCATCTACCCAACCTATGCACCATAAAGCAAGATTGGATCTCATATCTACTTCTCAGTCTCAGTAGAGATGTAAGCTTCAATTGTTGAAATCGCCTTAGTCTAGTAGGTAGAATGTTGGCTTATTAGACATGAGGCATCGGTTCAAACCCCAGGTCAGACATTTCCAGCAAAACGAAATATGAAAAAATAATTCTCCAGCGACTTCCTTTCAGCAGATTTCTGCCAAAAACAGAGAGAGTAAATAAAAATTGCCATGAAAAAGTTTCTCAAAGAATCTGTGGTTCGGAGTTGTCTATAAACTGTAGGTTCTGCCACTCTTGTATAAAAGTAACACACACAACATAAGTGGTGTGAGAAACTTGATCGTGATTCTGACTGTAAGGTTGTAATGACCAATTATGTATGTATGTATGTATGTACATATTCTATTGCTGCTGTCTTTAACTTCTCAATTATCTTATCCTTCCATGAGAGCTTGAGATCTAGAATGGCCGCTTAATAGTTTACACCCTTGGATAAGGAAATTTAAATATACACTCATATGTAATTTTTAAAAAGAACAGATTTTCAAAGTTAAGTGATTATCATATAGAGCGTAGTGTGGTGTAGTAATAATATTTCGAAATTTTTTTACCACAGTTTCCAACAGTTTAACAGTTTCTAACAAAATCCTTAAGAAACTTATCATAAGGAAACATTTTCTGCATTCAAATAACTTGGATTTATTGTCAAGAGAGAATTATATTTTTCACAGCAATAAGCTTAAAAGATTGAATATATTTTTATATGGAATAACATTTAAATAATCTTTGATTATAAATGATCAAAATTATACACATCTATGCAAGGATTATTATTCATTTTTTTTATTTTTTTTGCTTTTTAAAAAATGAATCTCTTCATAAGCACATCATTTTCGTTTAAAACTTTTCTAGGCTCTTTTTCTTTCTATATAAATGGCTTACTTGTTGTTGATGTTGTTGCTGTAAGGATTAATCCTTTTTGTACAATCTCTTCACGTATTGTTATAAAAAAAATCAAAGACCATTTAATGCCACTTTTTATAGACAATTTTATAGTTCACAGTGTTGCACGTTGTTTTGTTACTTTATGAGTCAAAGCAATACAAACGTAATCTTAGGAACAACAATCGTAAATATCACGCAGAGAAAGAAACTTCAAGGAAAAGCTGAAGAGAGAGAAAAAAACAAATAAAAAATACAAATCAAAACGACGTGACATCGTCAAATTTAATGCTCACAAGGCAATCAGGGCTATTGAGAAATCATCATCTGGTAACCATATTCGTTAAACACAATTGAACGTTTCTTTAGGAGTTTCCAAGTATGAATGTGTGGGTTGTTAAACAACAGCAACAACAATAAAAACAACATCAATATGAGAGAAACCATTAAATCGTTATGATCAAAATTACCGGAAATCAAGGATAAGAAATGTTTTTGCCACCATCAAAAATCTTTTATTTTTCTTTCTTGATTTTTCCCGTTTTCCTCCTTAAACTGGAATCCTTTTTAGCAAAGTAAATATAAAAATCAACACGAAAACAAAAACTAAAATTCTTTTTTATGAATCTTTTATTAAAACTTAATACGAACGTAAATGTATTAGTGAGAAAACAAACCACACGTTGAAAACCAGTATGAATAAAAGAAAATACAACAGAAAGAAGAGAGAGAGAGAGGGAGAGAACGACTGAATAAAACTATAAACAAGCATTAGAATAGAGTTTTACAAATCTCTAGTTTTGTGGTTTCTTATTACGGTATTCTCGTGGTAGTTCCTGTTCTTCCTTTTTTTCTCCGATTACCGTAGTATTGGTAGCAACAGCAACTATAGCAGAGTCAGTGTTAGCGTTGTTAAAGTAGCGTTTGTTGTTTGCATGTAATTGTAGTCGTATTTGATTGTGGTAAAGAGCTGTTACTGTTAAGCCTCTATCAGTGTGAATTTAAGTTTCTGTTTTTTTTTTATAGCGGAACATAAGGATTTCTAATGCTTATTTATTTATTCTTTTGATTCGATTTTATTATATTTTACATACACAATCACACCTCATAAAACACGCACGAATACATGCAAACATCCACAGATAGTGACATAAGTTTATACAGTCGATGCGAAATAAGAGAGACTATAGAGAGTTTTAAATTAAAGCGTAGTCCAAATAGTCTCATCTTCTGTGATCTTCAAGATAGATTGCATTTCATTGTAAAGTTCAGAGACATGATTATGCAATGTGGAGCAGCACGGACATCAGCAGTTGAGGTGAGTGCTACCGTGACCAAATGATCATTTCTTATGACAATAGATATACAATATGCACATCATACAGACATACGTACATCATTACAATCCTTCAGTCAGGATTACGATCCAGCTTCATATGCTACTTATGTTGTGTCTGTTAATTTTATACATGAGTGGCGGAACCTACAGTTTAAAGTCGATTCCGAACGACAGATTTTTAAGAATTTTTTCATGGCAATTTTATTTACTCTCTGTTGAAAGGAAGTCGCTGAAGGAATATTTTTTTCATTTATCGTTTAGTTGAAGATGTCTGACCTAGGGTTTGAACAGAGGCCTCACGTCTAATAAGCCGACATAATATCCACTAGACTACGGCGACTTCAAAGATCAAAAATCAACTTTCTTTATTCAAGAGACTTAAATATATAGAAGTTATTCTTGATCCCATGCTCTTGTGGAAGGCTAACATTATTGAGAGGGCTAAGATATCGGAAGCAAAATCTGAGGTGGTAAGCCAACCATAACATTCTGGCTCTATTGGGCTGTTTTGGAACCAACTTAGTTTAATTGTGCACATATTCAGTGGACGGTATGCAAACACCTATTACACTGTCGACTTATTGACAGAGTATCCAGGAAGCCAACTGAACTGATCGTTAGTGTAATCTATCTATTCCAAACAAGGCATTATTTGCTATACTAAATTAGCTCCTATCTGACCTTCTGTGAAAGAAGAGGGCTGAGTTTCTATTCTGAGAAAATGGAGACATATCTTATATGTTATATGTTTCCTTATAACTTTCTGAACGGAATATTTGATTTTAAAATTCCAAGTAGACTTCTGGTCTAAATTCCGAAAAGTTCCCAATGAAACCCTTGAGGTTTTTACTGACGACTCAAAGATGCCATGAAAAAAGAAAATGATATTAAAATTCCTTACAGGCTGCCAGACCACTGCAGAGTCTGTAAGTAAGTCTTTATTCGAAGGTTATGGTCAGTTTTAAAGTGCCACAATGCTTGTTAAATGATGGAATTTCTCCTGAAAATCTCTTCTTTTTCTCAGACAGCCAGACTGCGATAATGTGCCTAACGAAAGTAATTTTAACCTCCGTCTGTGTTACTCCAGGTAATTTCAGATCATTTAAAAGCAGCTCATACATGGGTTCCGGGACATAGGGATATCGTTGAAAATTTAATTTCTTATTATCTGACTGAAGACGGTACTGAGCTCTCAATATCCAACAAGTTACAGGGTGTAGATATACATACCCCTGGCCTGAGATAAATTGGATGCTGTCCCCTCCACACTGAGGCTCAGTCTTGTTGGCAGCAAAAGGGTACGAACAATATTACTAAACTTTTCCGGACACGTATGGATGAGAAAAGGAAAAAACGAACTTCTGTCCTTGCGTTTCTTATGCCACACTGACCTGTTGTTAGGCATGCCGAAAGACTCTGAGGAGGAGGAAATGACTATATTTCACCTCATGTGTCAGTGAGAAGAGACGGAGGTTTATGACCTCAAGATAGAGACTATCTTTCATGTCATAATTCAGTGACCTTCTCTGGCCATATAAGTATGGTGGTTTTTGAAATTCTTAACCAAGCTCTGTAATTTAAAGATTGCTTCAGCAGCCAGCTTTATATTGAACTACGATTGGTTGCATCTAAGGAATGTTTGATCTCCGGGTTGGGTATTGATTGTAATATTACAATGAGCCCAAATGACCTACTCTAAGCTAATCTACATCTTTTTAGAGAATGGTGAAGTCGTTGCAGGCCGGTTCTGTTTTGCTTTGTTAAGAGACACCCTAAAGATATTAATTGATCGAATACCTATTAACTCTAAAATCTATGACAGTGTAGGTGGATGTCCGTTACAGTGGGTCCACGACTTGTGCACCGAAGCGTTGAAATATTGTCACAGTACCAACAACCCTTTTGGTTATACACTATGTCCAATGTGGCAGTCTATTCGTTTTTAAATGGTAAACAACCATGATTTCGACATATTTACTGTCACTGTTTGTATACCATCCTGTGTTATTATGTGATAATGAAAAAAGAGAATTCTAATACACAGACTTTAATACAAATAAACGTTCACCACAAGCATAATCAAGAACTTTTTTGCATTTAAACTTTTTAGACACACACACACCTATTCATTCACATTCACATTTACGAGTTGGTAGTGTATATGGATTTAAGATTTTATTATACATCAGATATGAATGTATTTGTATTTACGTTTACGTTTACGTTTTATTGTAATATTCATCCAGTTTATTGGTTTATGGTTAGAAGTCATGAGGATTTAACTGTGATTTATGAAGTATTCTCCTCTTTTTTTTCACATTTTCATTCTTACACTTTTTTTTTTTTTTTTGTTAGTAAATCTTAAGAATTTCACAAAAGAAATTCAAAGATTTGAATTTGAAAATCTTCTTTTAAAAATACAAAAAAAAAGAAGAAGAAATATGGTATAAGGGAGTAAGTAGGTGAATAAAATGAATGTGTCCTTAAAACCCTTTCGTATAATTCCTTTTAAATCACTTGCTCAACTGAACAAACCTTTTTTAATGGACTCTGATTCAAATTGAAAAGCATGTAATTGATAATGACATAGGGTGGGAGAGTAACAGAGAGAGACAGAGAGAGAGAGAAGCAGAAGTATAAGGACATCTCAAAGTCATTATAATCACATTAGTTAGATATTTAACAAAACAATTCGGAATGTCTGCATAGATTAGGACTACATGTGTATACATTCTGAAAAATAAAGTAAGATTTATAAGCCATTGTTAAGACAACAGCGTACAAATGCAATTTTCTAATTACTGCATGTACAAGAGGAATATACGTGCAGTTATGTGTACTATTCTTAAAAGCTATTAAGAAAGACCATCAATAACCAGTCGTTTAAAGCCTATGTACGCCAACAGGAGGTATGTTGTGAAAATGTTTTTCTAAAGCATGCAGTTTTCTGTCGCCCAAGAGTAGTCATTAAAATCCACACCAAATTGTTCTAAAACACCAAATACAAAAATACCTTGAAAATTAAGAAGAGTCGCTGAATTCACATTCTAAATTCAAAATAATGTACTCAGTCTTAGGTTCAAACCCCAGGTCAGACATCAAAACGAAAATATGAAAAATTATTTCTTCGGGTACTGCCTCTCAGCAGATTTCCGGCAAAACCTTTGAGACTAAATAAAATTGCAATGGAAAGTTTATCATAAAATATGTATGTGTCGTTTGATATCGAGTTTAAACTGTAGGTCCCACCACTCATGTATAAAATTAACACAAACAACATAAGTGGTGTGAGAAGCTAGGTCGTAATCTTGACTAAAGGGTTGTAATGGCCAATTATGCATATTCAGTCTGAAAGTATCAGGTGGGAAGGACAAACAGTACCCAGTATAAAGTACGTGAAACTGATTTCATTGAACATGCGCCAAGACGTGTGCGTGCTAGTACAGAGCGTACACCCGAAAATATCGAAACTCTAGTGGAGAGTGTGCGTGAGAGAGAATCCATCAACATCTACTCATAATCATTCTTAAGAATTGAACATTTCACGCACCAGTTTACGTCGAATTTTGCGAAAAGATCTAGGTTTATCGCCTAACAAAATGCAATTGGTTCAAGAGTTTAAACCGCATGACCATCCGCTTCGTTTTCTCTTCGCTAGATGGGCCAACGGGGAACTATTTTAACAAAAAAAAATCATCTTTTCGGACGAAGCTAATTTTGATCTTGGTTGGTACGTTTATAGGCAAAATTGCCATATTGGAGCTTAGAAAACCTACACGTGGTCTTACAGGAGCCAATGCATCCATTATGAGCGACTGTTTGGTGCGGCTTTTTTTAAAAAAATGGAGACAATGACAACCGATTTTTTTGTATCCGGTCTTCATGGTATGGCAAGAGATTTTCAATGAAATTTATTTTATGTACGACAAGACAAAATTTAAAAATTTGAAAAATTTCACATTTTTCTTGTTATTATTATTACAGGTACAAAATATATGTATCACAGTATTTATTACTATATTGTACACTAAGACGTATGATTGATATTATATTTATTATTTTGCATACTTATTTAACGATGTAATGTGGAAAATTTCTAGATGGTAGTACAGAAAAATAATTTTATTATTAATTAAGTGACTTCATTAGAAAGAGTTGGATCCTGTATACGGTGAGCCATCTATCGGTTTAAATTTAAACCATTGGTTATTTCACATCTGGCAAAACTTATGTTATTCTATTCTGTCATAAAATTATATATGTATATTATCTCCACTGAACGTAATGAATCGATTTACGCTTGAGAAACATTTGGATTTATAGGGGCAACGAGATACTGCTTATTTGCATCTTTGTAGGTAGGTTAATAAGCAAAATTTCCATATTTGAGGCTCAGAAAACCCACGCGTAGTTTTACAGAAGCCAATGCACCCCTTACGAGTGACTCTTTGGTGCGGCTTGTGGAGCGGAGGAATCATTGGCCCACATTTCTTTAAAAATGAGGACAACGCCACCATTACGGTCACTGGTGACACCTATCGCACCATGATAACCGATTTTTTTGCCCCACATCTCATGCCATAATCGATTTATTGCTTGAAGCGTTTGATGGCTGTGTAATTAGATGAAATGGTGATGACAATTGACCACCAAGAAGCTATGATTTGACACTGTGAGGGCGCCGTTAAAAAAAAGTGTTATGCCGACAAAGCAGAGTCAATTGAGAATTTGAAGGCCAACATTCGTGATGCCACCGCCGAGTCGCGACCCCGTACACGAAAATTGGTCCCATCGAATGAGGTACTGTGAGGCGCTGGCTGTGGCAGCCATATAAATGAAATAATATTTCATTTCTAACCGGAACAATTGTATTTCACAACAAAAAAATAAAATTGGCAAAATTTCAAACCGTTTTTGTTTTAATGCTTTTTTAAATTTAAACTTTTAAGTGGTTCACCCTTTATAATACATGACACCACAGCGTAATTAAATTGTTGGAAGTGACCCAGAGTACTATCCATGTAAAAGTTTTTTCGCACAGCTCTATTCAAATGATTTCGAACTAAATTTTGTGAACAGTTTGGCATCTAGGAAATCAAAACAGTGGTTTCACAATAATGAAACGTTGGCAGAGGTTTATGAATTTCATTTTATTGTACCTTACATGCTTTTTCTTTTAAATTTTGTCCATTTTTTGTATTTCTTCTTACAAATGACACCCCACATCAACCCGACATTTCTTATTACTTGAATAGCCTCATAATATGATTACATACTCATAATCAAATAATGTTGTTTACACCCCAATCCTATAGCCTTTAGTCCTTTTACAATGATTGCATCTGTATTCCAACATCGAATACAAGCATATATCATTTTATTTCTTGAATTGATTTTATTTTATGGTCCTTAAAACGTATTTGTGAGCGTAAAAAACAAGAACTTTATAAATTTTATTTCCTGTGGTGTGTGTAATTTATGTGAGTTCAGTTACAAAGGTAAGTTAAACAAATCCAAGGTAATTTTCAAAAGCAATAATAATTGACAATCGACCGACATAATCGAAAACAAATTTATTTCAAGTGAAAGTTCATTCAGAGTGTAACAAACAATTATTTTTGACAAGAAACAAACAGAAAACAAAGAAGAAAACGTATTACGAACCAATAAAAAAAAACGAAGAGAGAAGAGTAACAGTAGCTATAAAGGCATTCCTCACATATACTACATATGAAATGAAATTAAAACGAGTAAAAAGGATTCCAAAGGAAACTGTATTATTTTACCTTAAAAAAATGGGAAAAAAATCTAAAAGGGAGTGATAATATACTCAATAAGAGCAGAGATACTGTATTTTCTTCTTCTTCTCTTGCTATTTGTATTAAGTTTAGCTGACACAGCATTTTTACTCAAACTCTCTCCCATACATGGTATGGTATGCAATCATATGAATTGAACATAAATAAGGCTGCAACCACACAACTATATTTTATGGTTGACATTAATGGCCATAGACACAGGCACTACCAATAAAATATACTCTCACACACACACACAGATGTACATATATCTATGCTTACACTTTTCACTCTCTGTAATGTAGAAGGATACATAGAGGTATGTATGTACGTGTATGTGTTTTGTATTTGTAATGCAGTGGTAATATTGCCGTAAGTAAATGTCTTTTACAATTTGTTGGGAAATATGAAACTTTAAGATGATTTATATGATCTTTATATTACTCTCTCTCTCTCTCTCTCTCTCTCTCTATCTCTTTCTCCGTCTTACTCACTTTCTTTACGTATATTCTAGCATGTGAGTATATGTTCATAAAAAATCTTTTATTTGGCAAAAGCAACCCCATAATAAAGTCACATCACACAAAAAAAATCTAATAAAAGGCAATAAAAATCTTCCATTACAAGTTTTCTTTATTGGTTTCATGTTACCAAATGTGATAAGATTTGTGGATGACAAATGCTTGTTGCCTAAGAAAGCTGCAACAAATTTTATCTAATCGCTGTGTCTTAGTATTGTATATCATTTTAATGCAGGAATTCACAAAAAAGATTTTTTTCAGTTATTGCTGAGATAATTTTACTCCTCTGTTTTCAGTCCATACTGCTGAAATGAGTTATGTCTGGTAAAATAAATGTCTGCTAAAATTATGTTCAATTAAATAATGAATTACCGAGCATTTTCATCGTTTCCGTTTCCCCTTCACATACCATATTTTCATTAGTATCTAACACACCTATGCGGTTCTGATATACTACGTGTAAGACAGTTTATCCCATGAGGACACTCATTCGTGTCCTTACTATTCATATTCTTATGGTTACCTATTGCGGTATATACTCTTTTTTGTTTTTGCTTTTTTGTGCTTTGTTTTGTCTTGTTTTTGATTTTGCTTTTGTTGTGTTTTGTGTTTGCTTTTGTTAGGTTTTGTTTTATTTTTGTTTTTGCTTTCATTATGCTTTGTTTTGTTTTTCTTTTTGCTTTCGTTGAGTTTTCTTTTGTTTCGTTTTGTTTTTGCTCTCGTTGTGTTCCATTTGATTTGTATTTTTTTTGTGATGTTTTTGTTTTTGCTTCTGCTGTGTTTTGTTTTGCGTTTGCTTTTGTTGTGTTTCGTTTCGTTCGTTTTCGTTTCGTTTTTATTTGCTTTTACTTTCCTTTATTATTTATTTGCTTTTGTTTTGTATTTGCTTGCTTTTGCTTTCGTTGCGTTTTGTTGTTTCTTTTGTTGGGTTTTGTTTTGATTTGTTTTTGCTTCCGTTGCGCTTTGTTTTTGTTGTGTTTTGTTTTGTCCATGCTTTCGCTGCTTTTTGTTTTGTTTTGTTTTGTTTCTGTTTTTGTTGTGTTTTGCTCTTGCTAGATTTTTCCTTCATTCAGATTTTTCCTACAAATCGTCATTCATTTTCTTTTTAACTACACGTTCTTTACTTTCGCTCCTTACAAGGTCATTACAAGGATTCGAGGTTATTGTGGCTTACGTGATTGCGGATAACCTTGCCAGGAATGGAGAAATGAAGTATCTGGTAAAGCGGTCAATTAGGCACATTTTTGGGATGATCGATCAGGTGATTACGTGGGAAACTACTTAGCGGCATGAGAGAGATTTAAACCTTTGACTTATTTAAAATAGAAAGGTTGTTGAATGTGCATAAATAATCGTTTAGGATCCTAGCACGATCTGAATTGATTGAGGACCAATACCAGTTTGCAATCCTTCTTTCAGAAGAATTTGCTGGTATATAGCGGCGAATATTCTGGATTCAAGGCCGAGGTTTCTTTAATTTCTTCCCCTATTTTACTTAATTTTTTTTCTCTCACCTAATCGTTCTCTTTTTTTTTTTTTTTTTGGAAACGTGCGTAATTTGCAGTTATCCTCAATGGAGATTTGGCCTTACATGTATGACCGTGCAGTGCATTGAAGTAACGCTATACCTTGTTTACAAAAGTTCAACAATTTAATTTTACTTCTGCAATATTATGGAAACCTATTAACTTATACGCTGACAGGTGCTAACACCAGCATTTAAAGTTCAACGCTTTCTTTTAGTCTGACGATATTCATATTTAAACTGTAAAAAGTGTGCATTTCGGCCAGCCGCAATAACATCCTTCCAGGCGCCTCTGCTTCTTGCGCGCCTTCTCCAGTTGGTCACACCAATCACATCAATGAAAGGGCTTCCTCGATTTGGTCCTTCCAACGAATACAAGGTCGTCCTCTTCGCCGGCATCCGCAGATCCCCGCATCAAATATCCTCCTGACCGGAGCATCCTCTTCCATTCGAACGACATGGCCGAGCCAGCGCAGCCGCTGGATATTAATACGCTACACAACTTCAATGTCGTTGAGCAGCTCATACAGCTCACTGTTGGATCGGATGCGGAAATCATCGCCAACTCACAGTGGACCGAAGATCTTAGGCAGTATTTTTCTCTCGAATACTCTCAAGGCTGCTGCATCAGTGCTTAATAAGGTCCATGCCTCTGCGCCATAAAGAATGGCGTCTGGGATGAGCGTCTTGTAGAGTACTAGTTTTGTAGTACGAGAGAGGTCTCAGCTACTCAACTGCCTATTGAGACCATAGCAAGAATTGTTGGCAAGAGTGATCTCTTGATCTCCAGACTGACATCATTTTTGGTGGTAACGGCGGAGCCAAGATAAATAAATTCCTTGACTGTTTCAAAAGTATAGTAATCGGCCGAAATCTGTGAATCAACACGCCGCACGTCGCTACTTGTCGATAACATATAATTTGTTTTGCCCTCATTTACTGCCGGACCCATCTTAGTAGACTCCCGTTCAATACCACTAAAGGCAGCAGTAACATTAGGCCTCATACAATTCGATTTAATATTCTTTTTTTTTCATTCTTAATACGTGCTAAAAAATGTTTAATGCCAATCTATCCGGGAGCATAACATATGGCATACAACTTAAAAAGGAATATATTTTTGGTCGAAAAACTTTTAATTTTTATGGGCTGTGAAAATTAAGTTAAATTTAAATATTCTCATGTTCATATTCATATTCATATTCATATTCACACTCATCTACGTTATGTTTTAATAGTTTAACAATCTTTTCCATTTTATTGATTTCACTTTTTGGCCTTAAAAATGGCAGTAAAATTCGAGAAATTTGCCAAAAAGCTAAAAAAAACTGATAAAAATAAATGCATGACACAAACTTATTCACAAAAAAAAATTCCAGAAACTCACAAATGTTTGAGCAATAATCGCAAATTTATTTCATTAATTTATTTCTCCTCTTTTTTATTTTATTAATAACGTTCAATGCAAAGTGAATAAAAGTTTGAAAGTCAAAAAAGAAAAAATATGGAAAAACGAGAAAAATCGAAATTAAATTTTTGGTTTTTGTAGAGCCATTTAACCGTGTCCTTTGAACCAATTATTCCGGTTTATTCATGCCCAAATATTTATATAGGCTCCTAGAACTCACATCTATTTATGAATTTATATACCGAAATAGAGAGGGAGTGGTAGAGAGAAAGACAGCAGGAATAGTATAAAAAAAATTGCATTAAGCCAGAGTCGTTGCTGAGTGAAACTCAAAGGAAAGAAAAAAAAGAGAAAAACTTTTGGTTTCATTCCATTTATACACATACAAAATTAAATCAAAGTTATGAAAGTATTTTTGTTTTTGCTTTTGCTTTCCATTAACTTTTATTTGGTAAAATAAATTATATTTGTATGACCTCTTGATTCAATGAGATAGAAATGAAATAAAACTTCAGCAGGAAGTTAATAAAAAGGAATCCTTAAACAATATGGTTCTGTTGAAAAAAACTTTGCCTTTTTTCCAACAAATAATAAAAAAATATGGAGGAGTATTCATTTCGTAATTTTTTTCCAATACATATGATTTAATAAATGAATGCATTTTAAAATTGTGTAAAACATTTAAAAAACATTTTTAAGCTAGGGTTGTATCAGAATCGACCGAATGCACAATAATAATTATGGGGGTACTGATTTTTCCTTACCTTCCGTTGTAAGTCGAGATTTGTCTGATATACTGCGGATTTATTTAAATCTATAATCTATCCAATAATCTTCTACTTATTACCGATTTGAATATATATGGTGGGCCGTCTATCGGTTTCAATTTGAACAATCGGTTATTTCAAATCTGGCAAATTTTATTCTATTCTGCCTTAAATTCAGTATATTATCTCCACTGAACGTACTGAATTAATTTACGCTTGGGATTTATTAAGTAAACGAGAAAATGCACAACGATGTCAATTTTTCCAAAAAAAAAAGTCATCTTTTCGAATGAAGCTCATTTTCACATTGGTGGATACACCCATTATGAGTAATTGTTTGGTGCGGATTGTGGAGCGGAGGCATCATAGGCCCATATTCCTTTCAATATGAGGACGACGCACCTATTACGGTCCATGAATGTACCTATCGCATCATGATAACCGATTTTTTTGTACACGCTCTTCATGGTATTGATGTGAACGATGTATAGTTTCAACAAGATGGTGCAACTGCCACACAGCTGAAATGGTGTTGTCAATTGGTCTTGGTCTTTGACATCGACACCGTTGAACTACTTTCTCCAGGGCGCCGTTAGAGTGTTATTCCGACAAATCAAAGACAATTGCGGTGCTATTGCCGAGATACGTCCCCATACATTCGAAAAAGTTCACGAAAATTGGTCCGATCAAATGAGGTACTGTGAGGCTAGCCGCGGTAGCCATATGATTGAAATCGTATTCTATTTCTAACAGGAACAATTGTACTACACAACAAAAAAATAAATTTAGGAAAATTTCAAATCGTTTTTGTTTTATTACATTTTTAAATTTAAACTTTTAAAAAGCCCACTCTGCGATATGTTCCCATAATAAATAAATAGTGGTTGCGTATGAGTAACACTCATACTCACATACACATATACACTCGCAAGTATACCCTGTTGTACACTCAGTTGACTTTAAATTAACTTAAAACCAACTATTTCTCAAGCAGTGGTGGTTGACACTTGGATTACTTTTATATGAAAATGACTGACTATTTTAACATTGCGATGACCTAGGAAGTAGTCAATTGTCCGACTCTGCATTACTTTTAAATTAATTTAAAGTTAGTTACTTAGCAATTAACTTAAAGTAAACCTGTTTGAAGCTATCTATAAACTTACTACTTTTAATTAGCTTTAAGCTAGTTTTTTTAAACTGACTATAAGTTAGCTAAATTTCAGTGAATGAAAAGTCAGTTCTTTACACGTTGACTTTAAACTCACAATAATAAGCTATCATATTAATTATTCGAAATGAAACAGTTTTTTTAAATTTATATTTTAATAGAAAACAAAAGTTTATTCATGTAAAAACAAAATAAATAAAATAAATAAATAAAAAAAAATTAATTAAATTCAAATAAATTCAGTTCAGTTTAAATAAAATAATTTCAGTTCAATACATCACAAGCAATATTTTATACATTTGTTGATTGTCTAAATAAAGATTTTTTTCTAAACTAATTTATACATATGAAAAAAAAATTAATAAATTCACGATTTACAAAAATATTTTGCACATTTGTTGATAAAAGAAAGATAAAAAGAGTTTCTAAATATAACATTTGCAAATATTTTAATTTTTTGGATTTGTGTTTTTATTTTTAATGCATTTAGCATAAATACAACGTTTTTTTTATTATTTTTAATGCGTAACGCCAGTTTCTACATCCTGAGAGCGGAGTGATCGACAGGCATCTGTTTAAAAAATATGTATATAAATTTTTACATGTTTTAAGACTTGGTTAAAACTTATATTTTCAAATTAGCACTTACCTGTTAGGGCGTCATAAAAAGCAGCAAAGTCTTTTAAACGCTTTTTACCATGAACACCACCCAAGTTTATGCCCATGCACAAATTTGGTGACAATTTCCGTAAGCTTTTTTGGCAAGCGGGCCTTTAATATTGTTTCACTTCACTTCAAATAAAAACACTTCAAACCTTTCGAATTTATGTATTTTTCAATTTAGTGTATTTTTTTAATTATTTTACGCGAACAATAAATTTTTAACCAAAAATATAAAGCGAAAAGATGGCACGCGGTTTTGTTTATTAATCAAACGTCTAAGACGTTAGTTATCTATATCCAACGGCGTTAAGAATTGGAGTGTTTGTATACACTTTGGTTAATGTAAATTTTGCATTGCGTAGTAGTTAGCTTTAAGTTAGTCTATACAAGCAAACTTAAAGTTAGCTTTTTTTGTAGTTAGCTACTCATTTGACGGCAGGGTACGTACTTATATATTACGAAAATTTTAAATTCAAGATTTTAATTTTATTCATTGAAATAATATTCCATTTCGAATCGGAAAAATTTTACTTCATAACAAAATCATAAATTTGGCCAAATTTTAAACCGTTTTTCTTTTATTACATTTTCAAAATTTTAAGCAGACAATGGAATTCGCCATAGTCTAGTAGGTAGTGTATTGGCTTGTTAGATGTGAGGCCATGGTTCAAACCCCAAATCAAATTTCTCTAACAAAACGAAATATGAAAAAATATTTCTTGGGCGACTTCCTCTCAGCATATTTGTGGCAAAAACTCAGCGGGCAAATAACATTGCCCTGAAAAGTTTATCAATAATCTATCGTTCGAAGTCAACTTTAAACTGTAGGTCCCGCCAGTCATGTATAAAATTAAGGCACACAACATAAGTGGTGTGAGAAACTTGGTCGTAATCCTGACTATGGTTTAGAGATTAGGGTAGATGTAAAACTGTGGTATCACAATGGGCCTTATGTGATGTAAGTAAGTCTATTCAAACCTTTGGGTAGACAAGCACCTCTAGATACCTATCTATTCTTACTATAACGATAACAAGATTTACTTGTGCATGTAGACAGATGAATACTAATGCCATTTGGTAGGAGAAAGAACAATCCAATCTTGTGATCAATACAATAAAGGTTACTGGAGGGCACACGTAAATTTAAAATTTAATAATCCTTAGGAACTACTTTTACTACTATGGAGAATACAGTTGTTGACTTAGTAGTATAAAAGACAAATTTTATTAGTTCCTTTTCCCAATTTTTAATCGAATTACCTTTTTCCAAATCCTATTAAAAATTACATATGAATTGAATCTTGCAGACAGATTTTTACGGAAATTTATTATTTTTTTTGTTTTGTTTTTGTGGCATTTCTTTTTCTATTACTTGAGAATATTTAAAATATAATAAATCAGATTTAAGCCAAAAGTCAGACATTTATAATGGCTACCATACAAAGCGTTTAGCAACTACTTTTTCTCTACATTCTACTCTTTACTGTCAAGCAAAAAAAAGTCACAGAAAAGGCTGAAATAAAATATTATTTACAACATAAAAAAACCGTGTTTGTCCTCTTGCCTGTGTGTATGTATTCTGTGTTCTATACTTACCTGTTTACCAATGTTGGTGTTCTAAGTTTTTTTGTTTGCTATTTTAAGCTTTTAACTGTACGACCATAATAATTTCTAGTTCTCTGTAATACATTCTCTACAAACAATAATTAAGGAGGCAACATCATAGTCAATGTGGCCAAACACATTGTAACCAGAATGCGATGTAATTGTATTCCCGCACCGTTGTTGCTGTAATTGCAATGGTACATGTAGTAGAGACCAGTCTAACAGAATTGTGGTATTTAACCACAACCATAAGATGTATCTTTGGACATTTAGTCAGATTGTTTTAAGTTGTTATTTGTGGCCCATATGCAGTCAAACATACACATACATTCATAATACAAGCGTACATATTTATGGTACATAGCATATATGCTATATACGCAGGAAAGAGAATATAAAGTAGGAAAAAGAAATTGAGAACATGTAAATAAGGAATCCCTATTAATTTTTATAAATCAAGAACAGGTAGCATGTGAAAATGTTATTTTATATGCGCTGATGGCTAAGCCTGAGAGGCTTTTTTGTTGACATCAGAGTTTCTTGAGATAATTATTACCGGAAATCTTTGCTGTATTAAATTTTCTTCTTGAACATGCGATATGGAACGTGATGCTGTCTTTTTGAAACTACATGTCGTCCAGATCCATACTATCCAAAAAGCTATGTTATCATGTTCCTATAACGAATGATGTTTACAGTGATTGGAATTTCGGTTTCATCTTAAAAAAAGTAAGGCTCAATCAGGCCGCCTGACTAAAATCAGCACAAGGCAGCTTATTATTTTGAATGTTTTTGTTTATCATGGTGAAATTTTTGCCTGAGGAATTCTTGAGCCTCAAATTCGACAATTTTTTTTATTCACTAAGACATTTACGAGAAAATGCGCTTCATTGGAGAAGATAAATTTTTTTTTTTTCAAAAAATTGCCATTAACTTCCCTTTGCTCCATTACCCATTGAGCGAAAAATTGTCGCTTTCTATGGTCTGTTAGTTTGAGCTCCCGAATAAACTAAATTTTGTATCCATAAAGCTTAATGTAGCCGTTGTCTAGTAGGTAGTATTTTGTATTATTAGATAAGAGCCCTTGGTTCAAATTCATCAACTCGAACACAACGAAACATTAAAACAAGATATCTTTCGGAGACTGCTTCTCAGGAATCTTCTGGCAAAAAAACTCTGAGAGTAAATAATTTTTCCTTGAAAAGTTTCATAAATTTCTGTTTCGGAGTCGACCTTAAGCGTCACTCGTGGATTAAATTAACACACACAACATAGGTGGTGTGCGAAGCTAGGTTATATTGATATTTTCGGGTTTTCAGCAACAAGATTTGGTGCTACGTAGCCGACCTTAAGATATAGGTGCCGCTATTCATGGATAAAATTAACACACACACAACATAGGTGGTGTGCGAAGCTGGGTTTTCAGCAGTACTATCATTTACTGTAGATATGTTTTCAGAAGACCAACCGGTACGTTGACGCTCAAAAGTCTTTCACTCCAAAACCAAACGAATCTCTTCAAATTTTTTGAACACTCTTCGAATGGTTAATGCATTCGGTGCACCATCTCTTGATACTTACGCAAAAATGGCACGAAATTTAAAAGGTGTACTCTTACTTAGACTCACTTTATAGGAACTACTGGTTATAAATCTTGAATTAATCTAGTAAAACTTAAGGCGTAAATTAACTAATTAAGTAAGTAAGTCGCCCTAGTCTAATTATTAGTAAATCTAAAAAAAAATTATTGCGGTGACTTTCTCCCAGCAGTTTTCTGGCAAAAACGCTGAGAGGAAATAAATACCTACTGCCGTCACTCATTAATAAAATTAACATTCACAACAGTGGTGGTGTGCGAAGTGAGGTTATAATCCTAACTAAAAGCATTGTAGTAACCAGTTGAGTAAGTAAGTAATTTAGTTATCGTATATTTTATAAATATTTAATGCCACATATAATGAAAACCATATTTACTGACTATCAAATTTAGTCTGAACTAAATCTCCTGTAACTATTTTATACCATCCTTTAGCTTCACATCGTTTCTAAGCAGCTTTTCAAATGTCTGTTTAATTTAAAATTAGACAATTAAACAATCAAATATGCACCCCGAATAAATAACAAAATAAAATGAAAGAAATATTATTCTGTATAGTATTTAAGACAAAAAAATTAAATGTCTTTCCGTGCTCCTTTATTTTTCCTTTCTTTTTTTGTTAATTCTCGGTTCAAGTGTTACGCTTACACTTGCCAGCTTTCATTCTTGCCGTTTAATCTTATTCTTGTTTATCCTTTTTGGCATTTTATGCTAATGATTCTGTTCACAAACAAATAAATAAACTTTCCGAATAGATTTTTTTGTATGCAAAAACAACAATAAGAACAACATTTAAAATTAAAATGGTAGTACAGTGTAGCTACTATTGTTTTCCGTTTCTCTGTTCTGCCTTTTGCCATTTGAACTTAACTTAACTGAAGTGAACTCAACACAACCATTTCTTCTGACTGACACACTGCCAAGGAAATTCATTTGAATCCTGACATCTGTTTACAGTTTAAAAATGTACGAAGAAACAAAAATTAATGCAATTTGTTTTATGTCGCGGAATTTTTACCCGCCCGTCGTTACTCCTCTTGCAGTTTTCATTAGACTCTGCGTAATTTCTTTTGGCAATAAAAAAAGCGCCACTTAAAAGAGAAATTAAATAATTAAGAACGGCTATGATTTTTAAGCGATTTTTTTAAAACTCAAATAAAAAAATAGCGTTTAAGGAAATTGAATATTCTTAAAGACAACTTGAAGAAGCTCTTAAATTTGTATTTAAAAATTTTGCTAAAAAGGCAAGAACAGTACGTTAATGAGGTCTGTAGTCATCGAAAGGCTCTCTACCGATTTTTGCCATTTAAAATTTTGTGATTTCGATTAACGGAATCCCACTTATTTCTAAGATGATGTTTTAAAAATAATACAGATTTTTCAATCAAAGTCATCTGTATTCTGTATGTGTAAATGAATCCAACGACCACATTATTTTGTACTGATCTGGTCGAAATCTAGAATTTGTAACCAATGCATAAGTAAGTTTCATAGAATATAACGCCAATATGTTTTCTCTTTACTTACTTACTTTGATCATTACAACCCTTTAGTTGGAATTACAACCTAGCTTCTCACTCCACCCGTGTTTTGTTTCTTAATTTAGTCTATGTTTGACAAGATCTACAGTTTAAAGTCGCTTCCAAACAACAGATTTTTAAGAAATTTTTCATGACAATGTGCTTTTCATAATTCATTTTCTCGAGATGTCTGAGCTAGAGTTTGAACGCCGGCATCTCGCCTAATAAGCCAACACACTACTTGCTAGACTTTGTGACTTTAGTGAATACTTAATAAAGTCTTCCATAACAGCTGCTGCAATATTTACATGCGCGAGCAATATATTCAAAAATACATACTTACGAAATGTAAGGGTTCTATGTTCTCTGGCAACTATCACGAAAATGATTTAAGACTGTCTCTGAACGATATGGATGACTATTATATACTTAGATATTTCTGGGAAAAAAAAAAGAAGATGCACATTGAACACAGATATGATTGAATTTTCTGAATTGCAACTCGCATTAAAAACCTTCAAACTTGGTTGTGACTATTTGGTAATAGACTCGGCTAAAGCTATATAACATATATAGTTTGAGACGAGTCTACTGAAACTGCAAGCTATACACTCAAAGTCGTTGTTTTAGTAATTATAGGACCAGAAGCATTGACCATTAAATCAATGACTGCTGCTCTTGGTTTGATTCTGAAATTACAGAGGCAAAGAAGAAGAGGATGTTATTCTTTAACTATTGCAAACATGCAGTGAGTTATGTTGCAGAAAAAAGAAATACCTAGGCTTCCATCATGCAATCATACAAGTGAACGACATAATCTCCACATAAAATAATAATTCGATCATGATTAGGCGGAAGGAAATCACTTACACTACTCTTCGTGTGTCTATTTTTTCTTTGGCTAGCCACTAAAGGCATCAACAGATGAAATAGTTCGTAATATGATCCGATATTAGCACACACTGAAATTTATCTTCTAATGTCGAACTTTATTGAAAATTCATAAAACTATTGAGACAGTCAAACTAATTTTGAGCAGTTGGTCCCAACAAAAAAATTGGATTATTAAGTGAATTAAACTGCATTTTTAAAGCAAAGATTCAGATAAATTATGTCTGTCAATTTTTGTTCATAAATGGCGGGACTTACAATTTAAAGTCGACTCTGAACGACAGATTTTTTTTGAGAAAGTTTTCACGACAATTTTCTATTTACTCTCAGAGTTTTTTTTCATATTTTCGCTTGATGACCTGGGTTATTAACCGAGCCCTCACCTCTAATAAGTCAACACTACTTATTAGACTACGGCGACTTCTAGTGATCATATAATTCCTGATTAGTGACCAAAATAGGAAAGAAATGATCTCTGGTCACTGGTAGTCTAGTGGGTAGTGTGCTAGACTATTAGCATGAGGCTCGTGGGTTCGATTCCCACCAGAGACTATGGTCTGTGACACTACATCGAGCATATGGTCAAGTTCTTCGCTCGTATGTAATTAGAATATTATTAATAAATAAATAAATAAATGATCTCTTAGCAAATTGTTGGGCAACCTACTGTAACAGATAATAACAACATCCGTTCTGTTTTCCAAATAAAATATTGCCTCGGTATTGAGCAGCACTGTGAATGCATTTATCATCTGTTATTATAATTTCAACAACAGTTCCTAAAAGATCAGTTTGCCAGTATTTTCCTTAGCATTTGAATCTGTATGTTTTATTTACAAAAATATTGAAAAATTTCTTCAATTAAATTTAAACTATACTGAGATCATTCACATTCATTCGTACATTATTTGTGTTAGTCTTTCTAAAGCATTTTATTTAAATTTAAATGAAATAAAAAAACCCTCTAAATTTAATATGCAACCATTATTTACATCAAGCAAATCTCTGTCTTTCAGTGTGGCTGAGTGAACTTAACAAATTCAACGAACTTTGTAGAATTTTAAAGATTTTTCAATTTCAATATGCCTTCTGGCAAAATCAAATACGAAAAATTCTTTCATTTTTTAGTTACTTCTAAGCAAAATGCAAGAACACCATTATAAGCAAAAAGTCGCTCTTAAATTGCATTTAAAGCATTACAAAAGCAACGCGAAGAATATGAAAAAAATCCACGGTTTTTTTTTTTCAACATACAAAAGCAAATCATAATGAAAAAGAAGAAGGAAAGAAAAAGATTTAAATAAATAGAAAAAAGAAAACAAACGATACTCATCATTGTCATCAAGCACCACAGGGGAGGTTTTTTTTGCGTTGCTTAGCGAAGAACAAAATCTAAATATTTTATAAAAATAAAAATCTAAAATTGTTATTGTTTAACAACAACAGCAATAAAAACAAATAAAAAGAATGAATCTGTGCTGTGCATTAAAAGTAAAAAAAAAACAGAAACCCACATGGAATAGAACATTAAAAATATGAGGATGAAGTATGAAAAGAAGAAGGAGAAGGAGAAGGCAAGAAGAAGAAAAATAACATAAAAATGAAATTTATCATTGTTTCAATTTAAATGACAAAACATGAATATTCATGAACATTATTACACAACAAATTCAGTCAGCGACATTCAACGTGAACGACAATCTGAAAAAAAACGAGAAAGAGAATTTTCAAAAACCAAAAAAATTATAATAAAAATCCACTAAAGAGGCCATAGAGAAAGGGCAGAAAAAAGTGAGCAATTTCAAGCAACAAAAACAGCATCAACAGCAGCCAAACAAAAATTCACACAAAAAGATATCGCATTCAGCTTAAGGGCCATTTCTTGAGAAGGCTAAAAAAACACAGCAAAAGAAAGAATACATTAAGGTTTCAGCAACAGTAATACTAGAAATAACAAAGTAAACAAATTACAAACGATCATGACCAACCATATGACCCCCTACACCGTGATAGTAATGATAATAAAGTTTTACGTCAAATTTCATGGTAATTTTCTCTCATTAAGAATAGTCACTTAAGAACTGAGTTTTTGGTAAAAATTTGCAAGAGCATCTGATGCCCTACGTTCACCAAATTCATTGCAGGTTTTAACAATAAAAAAAATGTATTGGGTCTTCCAATAGAGACTTCCATACCTTGACACATGATAACGGTTATCTTGTTGAAGCTAAACTGTCAAATTAGTTGACATTTGTTAAGTCAGTTTTGCCTAATCACCATGCACGGGTTTGGTTTCAACACCACATGTAAATAATAAAATTGCATACATACATATAAAAATTAGTCATTACAACCTAGCTTTTCACATCACGTATGACGTGAGAGTCAACTTTATACATGACTGGCGGTACCTGCAGTTTGAAGTCGACTCCGACCGTCCGATTTGTGTGAGAAACTTTTCATGGCAATTTTTATTTACTCTCACAGTTTATGCGAGAAATCTGCTGATAGGAAGTCGCCGAAGAAATATTTTTTCATATTTCGATTAGTTGGATATGTCTGACCTGGGGTTAAAACCGAGGTCTTATGTTTAAGAAGCCATCACACTACCTACTGGACTTGTGCAGCCCTTGCGCTGACCAACTTCTTCCTCTTCCCTGATTTTGATGGAACTTAGTCAGTACAGAGACTGCGTTCACCCGTGGCATCACAACGGGCCGCTATGCGTGCTCAAGTGAGCTTTTTTATATCAGATCTACAACTCCGACCTAACCTAACCTAACCTACTGGACTTCGGAGACTTCAGTGATGAGGCCAATTTCTGGATGAACAGGCAACAAGCAATACATCCCGAAAACGTGGCTTTTGGGCTGACGGTGTCATTGATCGATATTTCTTTGAGAACAACGCTTTTCAAGCCATCAGTGCTGTCTGAATTGAATGATCTGGACTCCAACGATATTTGGTTTGCACAGAACGGCGCTACATGCCATATAGCACATGTCTCATTGGATGTTCTGCACAAGCGATTTGGTGGGTCGTCTCACATGAAAGTAATGTCAACTTACTACTTAGATCGTGCGACTTCACCCCCATTAAAATTTTTCATGTGGAGTTGCCTTAAATCGTTTAAAAAAGAAAAAGAAAATTTCCAGGCATAAGGGGTTTATTTCTAGGTTATGTTTCTTGGACAAATATTTGCAGAAATGCCAATTCGTTGTTAAACTGTTCCTTTCAAAACTTTAATTTGAGCTTTATTACAAACCTAACAGGGACAAATATATGGATCGGCGTTTTCTACCATAACTATAGACGGTTCAGTGCAATCAAAGTAGGTCTTAAATTATTTTTCTGATGATGTGTTCCAAACATACCCCCCTTAATACGCCCACGTTTCCTGTTGGTGTAGGGTTAAAAATTTACAAAGACAAGAAAAAAATTATAAAGATGAACATAAAAGTATGGAATCTGGCAGACATTATGAAACGTATGGAAATTTAACGAAATATACGCAGGAAAAAAACTCCATAAAAACATTTCCTCTGAACACTGTATAACAAAAAACAAAAAAAAACAGAAAAAAGGGAAAACAAAAAGTAAATGAAAACAAACGAAAAAATATACGAAAAAAATACGAAAATATTTTCAGGGAAAAAAATATTAAATTTTTTTCTAAATATATGTATGTGTGTACATACTTGTGTATGTATGTTTCAGTATGTTGGTTGGTTGGTTGCGCTTCTTAAACGTCAAGCTACAATGGCAATTTGTAACAATTGAAACTCCACTATTTTTCGGTGGGAAAATGGTGTCTTTTGTGTTAAAGGCAGCAAAGAAGTTTTTTTTCGGTATAACTTTCGTCCAGTAAAAGAAAAAATGTAAAACAAGGAGCAACTTACATATGGAAGCGAGTTGAAAAGATTTTTTTTTTGTTATTCGTTTTTGCATTTTAAATGTAGCAAAAATTCATTCGCACTTGACTTAAAATTTAGTAACAATTGAAATTCAAATTAGTTTCGTATGCTCGAGGGTAAATCTTTCTTCTTCTATTAACACTCAACAAAAATAATGTCACCAGCATACATAGTTATTTAGTGGATTTCAAAACACTAACGCATATCGTTGCCTTAACTACAAAACTGCATGTTTTACTAAAGTATCTAAGTTGGGGGTATGGATTCAAAAGTTCATCTAGTCTTATAGGTTGAGCTGTGTTGAGCTCTTGTTTTGGAGAGAAATTTATTCAATGCAACTTTGGAAAATATTCCTTCACTTTATTACTCTGCTTGTTTATAATTCTTAAGGAAACTATATTGTGTTTTCAATCGCCTTTTGACAAAGGAAAACTTCTTCTTTTGACTTCTTAAAATATGTTATAAAATTGGGTTTTGGAAAATGCCTGAAAGTTTCCTTTAACCAGCCTGTACTATTGCATTCATGTGCAATGAAAACAATGAAACTGTCAGGAGGAGTTTGGAATGCAATCAGAAAGGAAATAAACACATAAACAACTCGTATGCTGTCATGGGTGTATTATTCTTTGAGATACTGAAATAAAAAAATATTTCTTTGTATGTATCAAGACCCTCCACCTTTGCGTCTTGCCCGCATGGTTTTCGAAATCCTCCTCTGTGTAAATTCTAAAAGAAAATTTTGTTGTTCTATATTCTTCTGTGTTCTTTCAGTATGTTTCCTTTTCTTTTGTTTGTGATTTGTTTTATTATTGTTGTTTTATAGTTTAATTGATTGCAAAGCAATTTTTTATTCTTCAAAAGCAAAGCAAGTAGACATAAATGTCTATATGTGGTTGGCTTTCTAGACAGAGTCTCAGTCTCTAAGGAAAGGCTTTATATCCTACAAAAAAAAAAATAAAATAAAAAGTCATGTGATAATATCATACCAAAGGATTCCTTTTGACGTTTTAAGATGCATTTCAGCCACCGAATATTATTAATTAATGCCATTGTTTAAAACAATATAAAGAAACTCATTCATTATTTTAAAAACATATTTAAATACGATTTTGTGTTTAAAATTTAAACGGCATTTACTAATTTTTTATTCTCAATATAAACTGCAGACTACAGTAGGAAGAGGGCCTAAATCCTGTCATTCGTGGTTGAAAGAGAACTGTATGTCTTGACACTCAGGAATAAAATTAACAAACATAACATGATTGGTGCAAAACGCTATGTTGTAATCCTTTATAAATGTTTGCAATTACCAACTAATTAAATGCATAGCTGCCGTGCAAATGCTTTCCAAGGCCTTTAAAGCAGCTTGAAGGATAATATGGCTTTCAATATTTGAAAAAAAAAATTTTGGATAAAAAAACAAATTTTTTCTCAACCTATATTCTTTATGTTAGGTTAGCTTAGTGGGTAGCTTGCTGTTCATAGGCAAGTTCACTCGGCGGTCCATATGCCGTATTGAGTTACCCAGTGTGAGGGTTACCCCCTTGTCATGATCTTTTAGTGGAGGGTTTGAACCACACCCAGCTCTGGACGAAACGGCCACTTCCTTTAGTAGCACGTGCTCCACCATGTCCAGATCTTTAAACGTTCTTTCAACCAAAAACCGATAACGCCTGTCCTGATTCCATTTCCTTCGCATTATGGCAGCTTCTGTAGAAATCCTGGTGGGACAGACCGACCTACTAATAGCACAGCGTTCCTTTAGAATTCCTGTTAGAATGCGCACAGTTCTCTAGTAGACCTCAAGTAGTTCCCTGGATTTTCTGGTGTCCACTGCTGGTCATAGTAGTTTTGTTGGACCACACAAGGTTTGTTGCATTCCATGCTGGTTTTTCCAATGTTGTATTCTTGTGAATGCCCAATATCGTCTTTTTCTCAGATCTGCGATCCTTTTCATGCCACTTCATTTGCCTTTTCGTTTCCATCTATACCACAGTGGCTTGCAGTAGCTCCATCCTGTTGAAATCAAACACCGTTTAATTCAATACCATGAGAACGGGGTACAAAAAGATTGCTGATCATGGTGCGGTAAGTGTATCCAGTGACCGTGATGGTTGCGTCGTCCGCATTTTCAAAGAAATGTGGGCCAATGATGCCTAGGCTCCTCAAGCCGCACCAAAGAGTCACTTGTAAAGGGTGCATTGGCTTCTGTAAGACCACGCGTGGGATTTCTGAGCCCCAAATACGACTTGCTTATTAACATACCCGCCAAGATGAAAATAAGCTTCATCGAGAAGATACAGTTTCTCGTTGCCCCTATAAATCCAAACGTTGCTCAAGCGTAAATCGATTCATTGCGTTCAGTCGTTATAATATACAGAATTTTATGACAGGATAGAATGACATAAGTATTGCCAGATACGAAATAGACAATGGTTCAAATTAAAACCAATAGATGGTCCACCGTGTACAGGATCCAACACTGTCTAATCAAGTTACTTAATTAATAATAAAATTGTTTTTCTGTACTACCATCTAGAAATGTTCCACATTACATCGTTAAATAAGTATGCAAAATAAGAAATAAAATATCAATCATACGCCTAAATGTATAATACAGTTATAAATACTTTGATACAGTTTGTACCTGTAATAATAATCACAAGAAAAATGTAAAATTATTTTCAAAATTTGTTAACTTTCTCTTTTCATAAATAAAATAAATGTCATTGAAAATATCTCACAATAACAAATATTGAGCAGGTGTATTTACAAAAATACTTAAAATTTTTCGCCTCTTTTCATACTAAATACATTGTGAAAAATTTTAATAAAAATTTAAAAAAATTCAGATTCAATTAACAGCCTCTGACGAAAGAAACCTTTATTTAAGTTAAATTCTGATGGTATAGACAAACCTAGAATTGTTCTCATTCTATTATAATTCCATTGAGTATTTAAATCTTGTTTGTGTTACATTTTTTTAGTTCAACTATTTTTAAAATTATTTTTTGTTATGCCCTTAAAAAGTAAGCGAGTAACAAATTTTTATAAATATATCAGTAAACGGTTAATGTAACATACTGCTATTGGGTCTATATAGCAGTAGCATCATATTAATGGTGACAATAAATTATGGAAGTTTATGTTATAAAAATTGAAATTTATTTCACCAAATATTTCTAAAAAATATTGTTACATTTATGAGGTTTATATCCTTTTTATTTCCCGCTCTCTCCATATCCTGCTTTTTCCCTTTTTGTCTTGGTTACTAGACAACATAATATTTAAGAATTTAACGAAAAGAAAAGAATTCGAGTGATTTTTATTTGCAAAAAGTTAAACGAACTTTATTAAGGAGGTAGCTCGAAATGAACAGAAATTAAGTTCTTAAAGCATTTTGAAAGGACATCATTTTACTTTACATTGGTATTGTGCTAAAGTATTGAGCGATAAAAAACTTCTTTCACGAAAATATTGTTACGAAAATGGAAAAATCTAGGTACTGGTGTTTTGCTTTAACATTAGGACTATAAACAAAAGCTACAAAAGCAAAACAATGAATTTGTTTACAAATTATCGCACTGCGTAATATAACAACAAACACCAGCATAAAAAGATGGTAAACAAGTAAACAAAAATATACCAACGAACACCAGCATAAAAAACGGTAAACAAGTAAACAAAAATACTTCAACATACACCAGCCTAAAAAATGGTACGCAAGTAAACAAAAAGACAACAACAACAGTACAATAATAAACGTAAGCAACGATTATAGAGATTTCAAGAAGGCTTTCGAGAACATTCATCACACGGAGATGTCTGACCTGGGGTTGGAACCGAGGCTTCACGTCTAATAAGCCAACACACTATCTGCTAGACTAAGGCGTCTTCAATTTATAATTCGAGCAAATATTGTTAAAAGAGTATCGACAATAGATACTATCAGGAATAAAAATCATTATTCACTGCTCAGGTTAAAGTATTCATATAAAATAAGCGACCTATTATCTCGACGTACTCAGCTACATAACTTCTATTGTAAAAAAAATTTGAACTTAACTCGAGAGACATTACATCTATCATACATTCCTTAAGTTGAGTTTTTCTTTTTTTTGTATCTATTATAACGTATAACATTTAATGCTTGATTATTTTTAACATTTAATGCTTGATTATTATTAAATGTTATACGCTATCTTCAAATGCTAATATTTGTTCATAGTTTTATTATTCATTAAATGAATTTTTAAAAAACCAACATCCATCTTTAGCAAATTGATGTACATGTCAAGAAATAATTTCATTAGTTTCCTTTGGCAGATCGTGTGCGATTTTTTTGCACACTTAAATAATTTATAAACTTTCAATTTTTACTAAACGTATGAGCGATTTGAAATTTTTTTTCTCCAATCATATTCATCATACGTCACATGGGACACAACATTGTACACAAGTAATACAGAAATCATCAATAACAACAGACGGAAAGAAAGGAACAATGAAAAAAAACTCTCTCTAAACAAAAGAGAGAAATAATGAAATAATTAATTTTGAAATATAACCAACAACACTAAACAACAACAACAATAACAAACGGAAAAGCAAAAGAAAACAAAACAAAACAATGGGGAAAAAATCATTCTTGTCTTGCAACAAAAAAAGCGAACAAAATTGAGCAACTGTTTCTGTATTTTCGAGGAGAGTTTTCATTATTTTTTTTTGTAACAAAAATTAACAAAAAAAACACACGAATGGTCATAAATCATAGAAATATTGCGAGATCTTTTTTGTATTTCGTTGTTATTGTTTTTTGTTATATGAAACACGAGAAAACAAAACAAAATTAAGCAAAAATTGCACAGATTAATATCATAGGGCGAGTTTGTTTTTGCCGCACTCTTTCGCTCTCTCTCTCTCTTTTCAGAGTGCATAACTACAAGAGAAAAAGGAAAAATAGAAAAAACGAGGTTGTGTTTGGAAAATATTTGTGCGTATAAATCATTTATTGGTGTAATGTTTATGACAGACTCTGCCATATTTTTCCAAAGATTTTTGTGTGTGTTTGTTTAACACTCTTAAACCCATACATACACATGTATGTATGTATTAACCAACAGCATATTTACACTTGAACATTATTGTAAAACAATATTTCTTGACATTATTAGTTTCTCTACACATATACATCCACATATTGAGTGCGTGAGAGATAGAGACGGAGTATATTTAAGTGTAAAACAATATCCACTACAACTATAACAACTTGTACAACTTTACTTTTCTTATACAGTTTTACTGTATAAGAACTTTTCAACACACTCATATACATACTCTTACTTTTCTTATACAGTTTAAAGGTCAAACAATTCTTGAATTTTTCGGTTTTTTGGCAAAATGAATTTCTTCCAGTCTCTTTAAACTTCAAACTCCAAATACATTTTCTTTACATTTGTTTGTCAGTTGTTTTATTCACTCCAAAGTAGTTTTTAATATTCCACAAGTTGAATGGAGTTCCCATTTTGTATTCCTTGATTTTTTTTTTTGGTTTTTTTTGTAGCTGCCTGCTGCGAATTTGGCAAAATAAAGTTTTTAGTTCAAATCCATAAATTTTAAGTATGTTTCGTGTATTGCTTGCCAAAAATGTCAACGTTTATCATTAAGAAAAAGTGGAAATAAAAAAATTTACTCGATTTTCTTTATTTAAATTTTTAATAGCTTTTCCCATTTTTTTTTTTTTGTCAGTCCTAATGTTTGCATTATTATCAAGCCTTGATTGATAGAAGCCACAAAAATGACAATTGTAACCAACACATTTGATATACAAAGACCACATCGATGTAGAAAAAGTAAAGAAAAATATCTTAGATGTTGCCATAGCTTAGTCCAGGCTTTAAGCAGATCAAACAGTTGTTGCACAGGGTGGGTCATTTAAAAGTTTAAATTTAAAAATGCAATCAAACAAATACGGTTTAAAATTTAGCCAAATTTATTTTTTTGTTGTAAAGTACAATTGTTCCGGTTAGAAACGTATAATAATAACATTCATATGTCCGCCGCGGTTGGCCTGGCCTCACTGTACCTTATTCGATCGAACCAATTTTCATGCACTTTTTCGAGTGTATGGGTTCGTATCTCGGCAATGGCATTGCAAATGTTGGCCTTTAAATGCTTAATTGCCTTTGGTTTGTCAGCACAACACTTTTCTTTAACGGCGCCTCACAGAAAATAGTCCGACGGTGTCAAATCACAGCTTCTTTGCGGCCAATTGACACCATCATTTCGGCTAATTAAACGGCTCTCAAACGTTTAACGCAATAAATACAATGTGGCATGAGAAGTGTAGCAAGTTACACCATCCTGTTGAAAACAAACATCGTTCACTTCAATGCCATGAAGACTGGGTACAAAAAAATCGGTTATCATGGTGCGATAAGTGTCTCCATTGACCGTGATAGTTGGGCCGTCCTGATTTTTATAGAAATATTGGCCAATTAAGCCACCGCTTCACAAGCCGCACCAAACAGTCAGTTGTAATGGGTACATTGGCTTTTGCAAAAACACGGATGGGTTTTCATGCAATGCACTTGCGAATACAGGCCACTTTGCCCATTCTCTGCGACCAACTTTTGTACGAAATTTTTGTACGATTTCCTACCAATTATCTTGTGTTTTGGAGATAAATTTCCAATAAATCCCAAGGTTGCTCAAGCATAAATCGATTCCATACGTTCAGTAGAGATAATATACTGTATTTTATGACCGAATGGAATGACATAAGTATGCCAGATTCGAAAAAACCGATGGTTCAAATTTAAACCGATAGTTATATGACAAAGTAGGTAACACCCATGTTACAATGGGGCATTACAGGACCCATAGATGCCTATTGAAGCAGTAGCCAGTTGATCATAACTTTCAACCTACACTTCAAACAGCACATATTGAATTAAAAAATGTAAAAAAAATGGCCTCTCTGGCCGGCAGTTTTGTCGACACCTCTCGTTACTTCGTTTGATTTCTTTTGACCTCTTTTTTCTTTCATTCTTTGCAGTTTCTAGCATTTGTCAAACGGCTATTAAAGACACTCTTAAGAAAGAAAAACCTTAAACGTCTTTAATGGCAAAAAAGATTTGAAGAAGAAAAACAAAAAAGAGAAAAATCAACTGTCGTAAGTATACCTACGTAAAGTAAATAATATGTATGTACTTATAAAATATTTAACAAAAACTGTTACGGTTTGCAGTACTTAGGCTCAACAAAAAACTAAAAGAAAAGCAAGCAAAGAATTTCTTAATGTTTATTACTTCCTTAGTAACGCCTGTCGTAAACACCTTTCATTCGATACATTTTAAATGGTTTGGCTGTCCAAAGATGCGATATGCGAACAAAAACTCAATGTTGGTAAGGTAGGGGTAATGGTAATTGAAATAAATAAATAATTTGGCAAGTATTTTAACTAAAGGACATACAAAATGTCTTTGATTTGTTATTTGATAATTAAATAGCGTGTAGTCGAAGGCAGCAGAAAAGGAAACAAAAAAATTTTATAGAAGAATTTATTTGGCATTTAAAGAAAAATAATACGAGTAAGTTTAATACGTATTCGTTTGATGCGAAAGATTTTAAATTGAAAATTGAATAAAAGTTGTCATTATAATTTCATGTAAGACTTTTTGAAGAAAAAATGTTTAGAAAACGATCGTTTATAATAAAAATTTCTCTTTTGCGCCAAGCTTGCAGTATCGGAAGTTCACTGCTTTCTTAAATCTTCTCTCATTAAATCACCGTCATTAAATCAGCAATAACATCAGGTAAGTTTTTGGAAATTATTGCAAAATTTATTCGAACAAGAAATAAAAGGAAGTGGAGGAATGAATTTACCAGAGAAAAACCGAGGATGAATGCCATATAAACAGTAATGCAAAGGGAACAATGAAACACATACTGAATGCTGTTTGCTGGTCAATAAAAGTTCGAAATTTTGAGGTAATCGGTCTCGTTTGTCCAGGAGTTAAACAATACTTTCAGAACCTTTTAGAATCAAATTAAAAGAAGACACGAATAGAGAGCAGTAGTAAAAGTCAAGCGAAATGAAGATTAAATGCTTCGAATGGGCAAGGCGTCATCTACTACAAGGTACAATACTATGGCCAAGTTCTTAATCTGAATTCATCATACTATTGTTACGAAAATGGAAGTGGTGTTACATCGTTTAACATTAAAATGATAAACAAAAGCTACAAAAACAAAAAAATGAATTTGTTTACATGATAAACAAGTAAACAAAAATATACCAACAACATTAGTAAAAACAGGGGATAAACCAGTAAACAAAAATGCAACAACAAACAATATAAACAAAATACAAAAAACAATGAAAATTCGACTTCATGATCATTCATCAGACTGTTTACGTTGGCATGTAAAATACAAGACAAAGCAGGCAAGGGAATCAGAAGACGCGTTGCGTGTGAAGAGAATAATCGTGAAGATCTTCGTTATAAAGATCTGTCCAACAATTGTTATGTTTACGCAAAATAATGTAAAGAAGAATTACAAACAAACAAACAAAGCAATTGTTGTTGTTTACATCAAGTTGTGAACAGTGGCACACAGAATTGTGCGTAAAATAAAGAATTTATCTAAAACTAAACACAAATATATTTTTATATATAAAAACGTAACACTATTAAAAATTGGACCATCTGTAGTAGGTAGCGTAGTAACTCCCAGTTTTGAAAGTGAGTAAGGAGTGGTTTTTTCGTAAGGGTAATGGCGGTCTTCACAAATTGAAAATAATTATCCATGTTACGTTCTTGTTATGAACAGTATCCGTTGGCTCTGAGGGAAGGAAGGTTGGTTGCTATTCGAATGTCGTTTGATGATTATGGTCATAGAGAATTTCTACAGATTATTACTCAGTTCATGCAGTTTAAATTTAGAGGACTTTCCACATGGCAAGGGTCTGGCATAAAGACTAAGATATATGTAATCAACAAGGCAGAAGAGTCCAGGAATAGATAGATATGGCGGTTATCTATGTGATAATCAAGGGAAGGTCCTTACAATGCTTCCAGACAGGAATAGGATAGAACTATGTCAAGTTCAGAGGCCTTTTGATAGTTTGGATAATGACCCTGCTGATGAGTTGGCAGAGAATTCTCTGTAAAGACCACAAATATGGTGGAATGGTAGTAAAATCGCCTCAGAGACACTTCTTCAGCTTCTTCGAGCAGGCGATGAGACATACATATACCAGACGTCTGCCTAAAAAAGATTAGAGTACCTTTAGAATGGAATAGGCTATGAAACCGGGTAAGGATTCTTTGTGAGTTGGTCTCTTGGAGGCGACATTGTTTTTCTCCCTCTCTTTTTTTCATTTTTCTTTCCTGTTTTTTAAGATAACCTTTGTCTTGTGTATTTTTATTTCGTTCCTTTTCCGATTGCCTATGATTTTTATCGTATCTGTGATTGATTTGATCCTCTTCTCTAAAAACGTTTGGTTTCCAGGTGGAGGATTACAACCCTGTAATCATATTTGGGAGATTCTTATATATCAAAACACACTCCAGAACTGGCATGAAGTTTATACTTCTGTTCTATGTCGCCTAATTATGTTTGCATTTCGTTTTTCTAATATCATGTAGTCAAACAAAACGTTGACTTGGAAAAGCTCATTTTACGTAAGTTATAGTAAAGCCTTCAGTTACATGCAAAATGAATAGGCTTCTTTATATCTTCTATTCTTCGAAGTTAAAACTCATTTAATCTCAACATTTTACCTTATGAATGATATGTGTATGAATTCTTTTTTTTTTACTTGTAAAGATTAAATCATATCGCAAGGAAATTATGTAATTTATTATTGTGCCCAAGGCCACAATAAAATCTTAAAAAACACTTTCGCTTATTTTGTTACCTTCAATACTTTTTTGTTGCAAAAGTAAACTTTTATAATCAAACCAAAATTTGTGTTTTTAATGCACAACACAAAAATAACTTTGGTTGATGGTGGAGAAATCAAAGATTATTTTTTAAAAATAAAATCAATCTTATATCAGCATAAAATAAAATGATTTTCTTGAATATTTGCAATGAAAAAAAATGGAAAAAAAAAACAAATGGAAACAACACAAATCCCAACACAATGATAGAATATTTACATGCGGGATTCGACAGAAAAATACAACTAAAGATACAAGATTTTCGTTGGAGGAAATAACCCAGCGAAAGTTTTCATGGTAAAACAACATTTAATTTTTCCTGTGATAGAACTTATAGAAAAACTTTTATGTTCGCTGGTTTATTTCCCAATAAGACTACAAATACTTTTGCAATGCCATAAAAAGAAAAAGTAGGAGATATTCGATATTTCTTTTTCAGCTGTAATCCCTTGGAAATATGAAAGTTTCCTAAAATAAATGCAAGCATACAAATATATATATTGTAAATATAGTTTTTCGAAAAATGAAATCAAAAATTCATAGGAACTGAAACCTACTTTCAGTAACCAGAGCGTAAATATGATTTTAAAAAAATAATACAAGGAAAAGGATTATATTCCGTTGTTTACTTTCATATATTTTTTAGAACTTGATAGCAACTATTTACCAAATGTTTCTGAATATTTAAACAACAAATCCTAAAAGCAGGCCTATGTGCCTTTCATATCGCACCCATTAAAAAGTCAAAAAAAAAATCAAATAATTTAAAACACGAACGAAAAATCTGTCACTGTATAAATTAAAAAATAAAAGAATTTTAAATGACATTTAATTTAAATTTCTTTAATTATAAAATTAAAAAAAAAACTTTTCCAACATCTTTAATAATCGTTACGTATTTTGAATATTTAATTGCAATTCTATTGGCGTTTTGTTTTGTCATTACGTAGGCAAAACTTATGGCATAAGTACAGGAAATTATATTGTTAGACATCCTTAATGCCTTCAACGTTTATTGAATATTTAATTTTGCCAGTACCACAGGAATTCTAATTATAAAATTGAACTCATTTATTGCTTCAATTAGTTTGGAACGTTCTTTTTTTTTGTCATTTAAAAAAAATTCTTTTAATTTTATGGGACAAAAAAATTTATTTTTAATTTTCCTTTTTAAAGGAATATGTCATCTATCTAGTAGGTAGTCTGTTGGCTTATTAAGCATGAGGCCTCGCCCTCAAACGAAATGTGAAATAATATTACTTCTCCTCGGTGACTGCCTCTAGAAAACCTTCATTCTGAATTACGTTAAATGTTTGTCTAACGATGTTGATGAATTCGGGATAAAATTAAAGGCTCTTACACACTTAGCTTTGCTTTGTTGGATGGTAGAAACGTCTCAAAGGTTTGTCTGTTCGTACAACTGAGGAAATCCTTTTGGTCAAATCAGAAGTTTAATGTACTTTAAGTAAAAATTAATCTCAAACGAAAATCACTTCTAAAATTCTATGGGATATATACGCACATAGCCTTCGAAGAGGTCGATCGACCGCGATCTTATTCTCATGATGAAGATGTGTATTAGTATTGCGACCATATGATCTACATACAGTACTTTATAGGCTATCTACTTAATGTCTCCTCTAAACCTATTTCCCTGACACACTTCATGATTCTGCTTCGGTGTCCACAACGACAGCTCTGTGTCTAGGATCTGCTATTCACCCATATGTTTTCCACTGGGACGCAATCATACCTCACAGGTTATAAGGATATGTTCTAATGATTTGTGTTCATTGTCACAAAATTTGAGCTCGAAACAACCTCCATCCTGAATAAGTGTAGAGTGTCCTGTCATACGACCAACCTCAGATTATTCTAGGATATTCGGATGCATGGCTCAAATTTCCTCTTCCTGTAATTTTCCATCAAAAATTTTTTATTGGAGAACAGTATGTGCCTTTCTTTATCCTTCTTTTCGTTGAGCACAACTTTCCAAACATACGATCCGATTTCAGGGAATGGTTCTAGTCTTATCAATTGAAATGAAGCTCTTTCCGTCTAAAGCTCGCCCGTATAACCTGATAAACTTATTTTTCCATACCTAGTCGATTTAGCTCCTGGCAGTGAAGTCGCGCGCAGTTTAGTAGGTAGTGTGTTAGCTTATTAGATGTAAGGCCATGGTTCAAACTCCAAATCAAACATCTCCGACAAAACGAAATACGAAAAAAATATTTCCTCGGCGACTGCCTCTCATCAAATTTCTGGCAAAAACTCTCTGAAAGTAAATAAAATTGCCACGAAAACTTTCTCACAAATTTGTCATTTGAAATCGATTTTAAGCTGTAAGTACCGCCACTCATCTATAAAATTAACACACACAACAAAAGTGGTATGAGAAGCTAGGTTGTAATCCTAACTGAAGCGTTGTAATGACCAATTATGTATGTATGAAGTAAAGTTGTGGTTGGTAAACAATAAAAAAAAAATTGTATTTTACTTCGCTCTCTTAAATATTTGTTATTAAATATCATTTTTTATTACACTTACATTTTTATATGTATTTATTTCAATTTAAACCGACTGTTTTCAGTTTTCGCACACATGTGTACAAACGCGTTTGAACTGCAGCAGTTACTGGCATTAAATGAGTAAAACAAACATTGCATATACAGAACAAGCGTTTGTTATTTCACCCTACATAAGGTTGATTAGGTCTTTGTATTTAAAACTCTTATAGCGTTGCCTAACTACTAGTTCCTGGTATATATGAGTGTACCTAAGCTTCTGGAGAAGATCGAGTTCTTAAGTTACACTATCATCTAAAATTTAAAAATAAAAAATTGCTAGTGAACCGTTCAGGTTTTATAACATAAAGCATCAATTTCTCATCTCTCAATTACTAAGTTAGCATAACACTCGGGTACTCATTGGTCCATTATGAAAAAGAATCCTTCGGAAAAGAAAAGCCATAAAATAGAACAGAGGTAGTGTGGTACCTTATTAGACGTGAGGCCACGGTTCAAACCCCAGGTCAGAAATCTGCAACAAAAGAAATATGAGAAAATATTTCTTCTGGGACTTCCTCTTCGCAGATTTCTGACAAAAACTCTGAGAGTAAATAAAAACTGCAATGAAAAAGTTTCTCAAAAATCTGTCGATAGGATTAGACTTTAACCTCTAGGTGTAAATTAACACCCACAAGCGTAGGTCGTAATCCTAACTGAAGTGTTGTAATGACCAATTATGTATGTATGTATGTAACGAAGGATACAAAATTAAAATTTAAGAAAAGATAAAAAAAATCATAAAAATTTATAAAAAGATGAAGAACGTAAGGAAAGCAAAGAAAGAAAAACATTAAAAAGAAAGGAAAGAGAAATAAAAGAAAAAAATGGGAAATGTTGCTTAACTATCAAGCTCAAGGGATAGTAGGTCGCATAGACATCTCCCTAGTTAGTTACTAACCCTATTTACAAACCCGATTAGATCCCCAAAACTACAGTCTTTCATAACTTGCGTGCCTTCAATCAAGTCCAGTAAGAAAATACGTGATCCAGTGTTTGTTTTGCACATAACGTTTATCAATCAGGCATATTTCTGTTTCATCAATTCATCCTACGTCTAA
Source organism: Sarcophaga carnaria (assembly GCA_958299815.1). Lineage (NCBI taxonomy): Eukaryota > Metazoa > Arthropoda > Insecta > Diptera > Sarcophagidae > Sarcophaga > Sarcophaga carnaria. Next base: position 33,136,459 of record OY283151.1, read on the forward strand.
AGGCGTCCTATACCTTTAACACTCCTATAATAGCTCACAACTTCATGTAGTTCATGCCTAAGATTAGTTTCACACTATAAGATTGAGCTTTGTCCATAAGTCTCATGCGAGCCCTACTGTCGAAGTCACCGTAGTCTAGTAGGTAGTGTGTGGCTTATTAGACATGAGGCTTCGGTTCAAACCCCACGTCAGACATGTCCACATATCAGCACATTTCCAGCAAAAGCTCTGAGAGTAATTAAAACCGCCATGAAAAATTTCTCAAAAAGTCTGTCGTTCGGAATCGATTTAAAACTGTAGGTCCCACCACTCATGTATAAAATGTACACACACAACATAAGTGGTGTGAGAAGCTAGGTCGTAATCCTTATTGTGAATCCTGTCGGATCTACATATTCCTACACGATTGGTAAGTGAATAGAACTTTTCCCTCCATTGTTCCAAAAAGAAGTCTATTTATGGATTCTACTGTCTTTACATCCAAACCTGTTAGTGATCTTATCAGTGCATCCTTAATCTTAATTGTCAACACTCAATGGATTCTCTTTTACAGAACTTTCTAGAAGCGAAGAACTTAAACGTTTTTACTTCGGAGTTACAAACATCTAAACCAAGATATTATGCCGCTGCAGTATCTACAGTGATGTAGTGTACATAAGCATATTACATATGTTACATTTTTTAAAGCGTTCATTCATTCATTTTTCCATTTTTGTTTGTTGTTTTTCTCTCAGTTTTTTTTTTTCTTGGATTTTTTCTCATTCTTTTTCATACATGCCATGCGGGTGTGAAAATTAATTTCTATGAAAAATTGCAATCTCAAGTGTTGCACACTCCCAGCTATGGAGTGTATGTGATGCTGCCGCCGCTTAGTATTGGTTTGTTGGTTGACTGTACGTGAATGAAAAGATCTCTTTTACACTCGTTCGTACTCATACTCGCACTCATTTCAACATTAGCACACACACACGCACACATGTGGACCCCTATAAAGTTTATTTTCTCTTTTTTGTGATTTTTTCGCACTCATACGTTTTGTTCTTTTAGAGTTTTTGTTATTATTTGAAATTTTCTATTGTTTTTCCTGTTATTTCTAGTTTTCGCTCTTTCCTTCCCTTTCTTCTATTTGTGTTTTACTTCGAATTGTTTCTTGTTTTTTTTTTTTTTTTGTAGAAAACTGAAATTGAAGATAAGACATCGTTTGTTATAGTCGTCCATTCCGACATACACAATCTCATACATTCACACAAAAATTTACTGTTACGGTTATTAGAATAGCAGCGACAATGATAAGATGTTTTTTCTGTTTTTTTTCTGTAGTTTTTCTTTATTTACGTATACAGATAAACCGTTTTAGAATTATAAGGAAATGGTGAGAGAAATGAAATGAAATTAATATTAAACGCAGTCTTTTTCAAATCCTATGGAGTGTTTGCTTCTGTAGTTTTTTTTTGTTTTATATGTGAAAACCGTTTACTTATCACATCCAGCATGGCAGTAAAACTTCAAATGTAATCGCTGCTGTTGTTTTTTCTCTTCTTTTTTTCCTTCTCGTTTTTCTTTGTTGAAATGATTTTCCAGTATTCCGTTTTTGGTTTTCTATTTCCTTATTGAATATGAGATGAAAACAATTTTAAATTAAAAACAATAAAATTGCTGATATTAAGAGGTAAAGAAGAATAAATTGAAATAAAATGAAAGAAATGGAAGAGAAACTAAAAAACACGAAGCGAACTTAAATAAAATTGTTTAAAGGTATCGCTTCTGTTTGTAGGAAAATTATGATTTTCAATTAAGAAAATGCCTTGTAAAGATTTAATTTAATTGAACAGATAATTTTTTTTAATTTTTGTAGATATCAGAAAGGATTTAATTTTGTTTCTGTTTTTTATATTATTAGTTAAAGATAAAGATAAATTTGTCAACTGTCAATACATACATACATACATAATTGGCCATTACAATCCTTTAGTCAAGATTACGGCCTAGCTTCTCGTCAACTGTCAATACTATTTTGATTTCAGCAACTAATTAAATAAGTAATCCTTGTAGTTCATATCATCGTACACAACATTGTTTCTTGTCATCATAATTTTGGAGAAAAAAATCTTGGATCATCAGATTCACAAGAGACTAACTTTTCAATAACAAATTTTTCACAATCGTAGATTTAGAGATTTAGATTGTCGTCTGCAGGTACTTGAATTACTTTTAGATAAGCAGGTCATAGTTAACGATCTGCCAATCTTCAATTTGTAACACTTGTGTTGGATCATAGCACTTAGACGATGACTCTTTTCGATTGCCATTGCCATACATAAGCTATTTATGAGCCTTTTATATGATGTTCTAACTCAACAACTGTCGTTTTTATCTAACTTTTTGAACAATCGGACTCTCTTTTATCCATGTCACCCTATAGGTGAATATGTCTCTTCCATTTATTGAATATATCTGGTCTTGCAAAAGGAACTCCCAACTTTGATAACTGATAACAGCCATCTTGTCTACCTCTGTTTGAATTAGTTGTCATTTATTCAGTCTGTTTTGCCTAATTACAATAAACGATCGTAGAATGGTTCTGGAGCAGTTGGCATTTGACCTTCATTTGCATCTTTAGCGATCAGGCTATTGCTAGATTTTTAGATGCGTTAACAAACAACATTAATCAATTTAGGACGATACTTATCCACATAAGATCCAAGAGCCCCAAAGAAATCCCGAAAAAATCACTGTTTGGTATGGATTTTTTGTCATCGGTTCGTATTTCTTTGAGGACTGACACCAACCACATGTGGTTTCAATTGGATGGCGTTATATGCTATATGGGATACTTTGCACGAGTGTTTTGAGATCGTGGTCAACTGGACACTACGAACGTTCGATTTGACCTCGTTAGAAATTTTCTTGTATAGTTTACTTAGGTCGAATAAACCACAATAGTCATCAAAGCCAACATAACCTAAGCTATCGGTCAAACTGAGATTGATTTATGTTCCAGAGTCATGGAAAATTCTACATTTAAGATACGCTCCAGCCAAAGAAGCTGGCTAACCACTCATAATGGTATGATTAACAAACAAATTTTTTTGTTATCTTTCACACACTCAGTTTTATATAAATTTAAAGATAGAAAACTCTTAAAAAAGGACTGTATTACCTTCTCTATTCAACCATTGAAAAAAGGTCACAATCATTTAAAATCTTCTTTATGCTTTTGGTTTTCATAAAGCAAATGACAAAATTAGCTGTACTTATAGTCAATAATTAAACGAATTCTATTGCAAAATTTGACACAATTATCGGCAAACTTATTAGCATTTTTGATTTGATTTCAAACTAAAATTTGAGCGAATAATTTAAGGAAATAAATATTCATAAACGGGATGAAACTAATAATTCAAAAGAGAAAAGTATGAAAAAAAAGTTTAACAAAAAAAAAATATGCCAATCCTATTCAATGATAAAGGCAATTATTCAATCAATAATGCCTATCGATATGCAGAAGGCTAAAGTTTTGTTTCTAATTAAACTATTGGTTGCCATCACTTCGTTATAAAATTTAATGAAATCCATAATTATGCTGTTTTAGATGAGAGAAAAATAATACGAACTTGTTTTAAATGTAATGGAATATTAATTTATTTTATTTTTAAAATAAAAAAAAATTAATTTGAAATATAAAACTAAAAGTGAAACCCCATCAGCATTATTTTATTACAATTCTTGGATAATTTTTTTTTTTATTAATTATACGCCGTGTAGGTATGCAGTGCTCATTGAAGCATATCACAGATGTGGGTATAATTGTAAAAGTAGGAGAAGCCTTTGAAGAATTTGTTTTTGTTATCAGTAAGGCAAACACTACCAGCATTTGTAAACAGATTCCCTAACTTTGTGTGTTTGTGAGTGCCTTCATTATTTCTCTTTGAACTCAAAATTCAATGTAATTCTCCTACTTTTTCAGTTGCATTTAATTTTAACTTCACTGAAGGTGCATAACATTGAAAAAGGAGAAGAAAAGTACAAACATAAAAAACAAAAGCAAGAATGGAAAAAAAGCAGAAAATACAAAAAAGGAAATAAAAAACAAATCTGTTCAGGTTTTTTGAGAAATGTTCGGGTGTATGTATGCAAGCATGAAAACCGCAAATAGCTTTTCCCATATTTCTTTGAGAACGACATTAGCCAGGCCATCATGGTCAACGGTGAACCAAATAGCTCGATGATTACGAACTTCTTCTAGCCAGAGTTGAATGATTTGGACACTAACTCCATACATACATACATTGGTCATTACAACCCTTCAGTCAAGATTACGATCTAGCTTCTCAAACCACTTATGTTGTGTGTGTTAATTTTATACATGAGTGGTGGGACCTACATACTAAGGAACTTAAATTCTAACGGAATTCAATATTTAGTTCTACAAAAAATTACCAACCATGCCTGTTAACTGTGTTATGTATCCATCATATTGCACGTATGTATACTAGCAAAATACAAAAAAATCTTGGTGATAGTCGTACCTTCTTTGATTAGCTACGATACGTCAGCAAAACCATATTTAGTGTATCTTTAATAATGAAACACATACATGCATAGTACTTAAGTGACTCCATCCAATCTTGTGTAAAAGGATAATTAGGTGCATCAATAAACCGAGTTATCTTTCATTGAAGCATTTCATTTACACACACATATTTTAGCACATTGACAAAAGATCCAATAATTATTGGTAAACATCAACTTTTCGAAATCCTATAACGCAATATATTCGCCCAAGTAAGAACCCAATACAAAACCCAATATAATCCAATCAAAGGGAATACATCTTAAATTGGAATCTTGTTGTCCTTAGTAAAATATTTCTTTAATTTATGCTTTGATACCAGCTAGTTCTGTTATTAGCACATGAGTATAAATATTTGTATGAGTGTGTATACAGTGTACGTACATACACTTCATAATATTGGCCATGTTGCCAATGACAATCAACTTAATTTCCCATATGAATGTGTTGTCATGTTCAACTGTCAGTGTTTTGCATTTTAAATAATTTAATCTGCTCCAGTTGTTGCCTAATTATTACCCTTTTAGCGCATTGTTTCACGCACTCTTACTCTCTCTCTGTTTCTCTCTGTGTGATTGTGTATTTGATTGATATGAGTAATAAACGGATGTGGTTTCCCAACATAACATGCATGCTTAAACGACTACAAGCTATCTTTCGCACATACCCATACATATGAATGTACCTACACTCTCTTAGAAATTCATTTGAAACATGATAAATTGTATTGTTTAATTGTAGGCTTGTAACCCATTGTTGTTTATCATTTAATGTATCTGTGTGTGTATGTGCCGGTGTGTACACATATTAAATAAGGAAATTAACACAGTCACACATCATCCTCTTTTAATATTACTATAGACGAGGTAAAGTGATAACAAAAACATGCAAGAAAATAAATTTTATACGCATAAAATGGAAATTTATTGTTATTGTTGTTGTTAATCAAATAAAATCATATAATTTCACGGCATTTGTTTATTTCTTACAATTAATTTCCAAGGAAGAACTTTGCCAGGAAATAATCTTTTTAATATTAAAACGGAAGCAATAAAACATTTTTTATGCCAGCACTGTTTACGAGGAGATGCGTGATGTTGAAATTGAAATAAAAAATAATCAGATGCTCAACTTTTTTGTTAATCGTTTTATAGGTTTCATGTAAAGGATTGTAAGAGTAAATATTAAAAAATTTTAAAAACTTTTTAATAAAGAGACAGTGAACGGAGGTAACAACAACTTGCTCCTTTTTGGTATTGTTTTAAGAAACCTTTTTGTTTTTTGTATTGAATTTATTTTAAGAGCTTCCTAGCTTTAATTGTAAATCAAGCCAATCAATTTTTTATTCATTTCAAAGATCTAGTAATGCCATTATGTCTGGAATATATTATCATTCAAATGTCCGCCACGGCTTCTCTGGGTGTAGAGCATTCGAAATGTTCAATTCTCTATGTCTCTGGTTCTACATCAGAACCACTGTGGTTTGGTTGGCTTATTCGTATTAACCTGTGACTTAAAAAAACTCAACAAGAATAAATCTAAAGAGGTTAAATCACATCAGCGTCTCATCACCTCCAGATGATAATGCTCTCCAATCGATCGTGTAAAATATCCAATACGGCATGAGCTATGTGGCACGTAAGGTCATCCTATTTAAACCAACAAAAGGAAATTTAAAAAAAATATTTCTTCGACGAAACTAGGTTGTAATACTTTTTTTTTTTGAAGTCGCCGTAGTCTAGTAGGTAGTGTGTTGGCTAATTAGACAAAAGGCCAAAGTTCCAACACCAGGTCAGACATCAAAACGAAATATGAAAAAAAATATTTCTTCGGCGACTTCCTCTCATTAGATTTCTGGCAAAAACTCTGAGAGTAAATAAAATTGCCATGAAAATTTTCTCCAAAAATCTGTCGTTCGGAATCGACTTTAAACTGTAGCTGCCGTCACTCATGTATAAAATTAACACACATATCATGAGTGGTGTGAGAAGCTAGACCTTAATCCTGACTGAAGGGTTGTAACGGCCAATTATGTATATACGTATACGTTACACTTGGCGTCATATCAGCTGCTAGGAAGGGAATTTACATTGTTGACAACAAGCAGCTTTCTGAAGGCTTGGTGGAGTCATTATAGGAATACTCTTACACTTATTCAGAATGGGAATTGTTTTAAGGCCAACATGAAGATCTTTCACGATGAGAATGAATCATGTTCTTGAAACCTGTGGCACATTATTACATCCCAAGAAAAAACAATTGTGTTCACATCAGATGCTAGGCATGGAATTGTCACTGTTGACAACCACCAGCATCCTGAAGAGTTTCTGAACTAGGAGGAGGCTTGGAGAAGACGATAACTAAGAAACCTATCTGCACGGCAAGAATAACAACAATAATTGGTTCTGAATTGGTTTGACTCAATTACAGTCAAATGAACGTTTTTTTATTTTCATAAAAACTCCTATAAATCCAATAAAAAGTGTACTTATGTATGTATTTGCTAGAATTACAATTTTTTCTTCTTCTTTTTGAGAAGTTTTTTTTATTTTTTCAATAAATTAAGAACAGCAGACAGCATTCGATTATGTCAACAACTGCTGTTACAACTTCTAGTGGTAAAAACTTTATTGAATTTTTCGAAAGGTAACACACACACACACATTTTTACACTCAAAAAATAAATACAATTAAGATTAAAAATAATAAATTATAAAAATTTTAAAATAAATATGTTTCATATTCCCAGCAAGAACAAATTAACAAAAAAATTTTATTTAAAAAAACCACACTTTATTTTCTGCAAGTGCATGAAAGAGAAGCATTTTATAAATGCAACGATTACTTTTATTTGTCCAACAATATAAATTATCGATACTTATCGTTGCAATTTGAAGCAAAAAAAGGAAACTTTTGGCATTTTTTTTCGTTCAGAGTTTTTCTAAGATGGCCAATAATTTGTTGGAAAATGTTGATAATGGTGGTCAAAAGCATTTGATAAGTTTTTATTTGTTCCCATTTCTTAACATAAATGTTTTCAGCCAATTTTTCTGTAAATGACAAGAAATATTTAAAAAAAAAACTTTATTTAAAAGGTAAAATTATTATTGCAGTTGAATCAAAAGAAAAATAAAGAAAAAGAAAATGAAAAAAATAAATTGTTTGGTTGGCAAATGTTATAAAGAAGGATGAAAGAGGAACTCGGAATAGTAAAAGAAATAAATATTATTTATGATATTTCCATATAAAATAGCAGAATAAACCTAAGAATAAGGGTCACATTAATAAATAATAGGTAATAGGAGGTAATTTGGATGGAGACCAAATGATTTTACACTCATCTAGCATCGTATTGCAAAGAAAAAATATTGTTAAATAAAATAAAGTATTTATCTACTAGTTCGATAAAATCAACAACATTGATTTAACTTCGAAATGGACCTACCGAAGTAGTCGCCGTAGTCTAGTAGTTAGCGTGTTGGCTTATTAGACGCAAGGCAACGGTTCAAACCCCAGGTCAGACATCAAAACGAAAATATGAAAAAAAAAATATAAAATACACGACGACTTCCTTCTTCAACAGATTTCTGGCAAAAACTTTGTGAGTAAATAAAATTGACTTGAAAAGTTTCTCAAAAGTCGACGTTAAACTGTAGGTCCTGCCACTCATGTATAAAATTAACACACACACAACATAAGTGGTGTGAGAAGATAGGTCATAATGACCAATTATGTATGTATGTATGGATCTTCCCATAGAGTTGAAGCTACAAAAATTCCGCTGCATCTGCCTTATAACCCTTACTTTGGATTAATTAATAATTGACAGAAAGGTAAAAATGCTAGTCATCAGCAACATTCATTCCAATCCATATGATTAAACAATTAGAAAATAACTACAGTTAACTCATTTTGGGATGGTGTCATGAAGTGAATCACAGCCATTACAGACGTAATAGTAAATGTGTAAAGTCCCCAGAATAAGAAAACCACACTGTTCTACTTCTTAGGGTTAATATTTACAGAATAGAAGATATCTAAAGGAGGTGGAGTTATTTGCATTCCTGTATTGGAATTGATGGTTCCCCTTGCTCGGAAACATATAAATCCAAAAGAAATTTTAAATCTGTAGTCGCCGTAATCTAGTAGGTAGTTTGTTGGCTTATTAGATGTGATGTCATGGTCCAAGCCCCTGGTCAGTTATCTTCAACAAAACAAAATATGAAAAAATATTTCTTCGTCAACTGCTTCTCAGCAGATTTCTGGCAAAAACTCTGTGAGTAAATAAAAATTGCCATAAAAAAGTTTCTCAAAAAATCAGTCGTTCGGAGTCGACTTTAAACTGTAGGTCCCACCACTCATGTATAAAATTAACACACACAACATAAGTTGTGTGAGAAACTAGGACGTTGTACAATGGGTCAATTCGACCTCCGGGTACTGTACTTGTCTTAATTGAAAAGTACACGTCCTCTAACCTAATCTAACCTAAATATTCAGACCCTATTATCCTCGAAGCAACTTCATATGAGCCGAGTGCTCGGATGGTGGCTTGACTGCCAGATACTATTTTTGTACTTGCTATGTAAGTAGAATTACGTACGTCAGGAAGACGGTCGTTAGTTTCTCCATGGGTTTAGAATGTTTCACTCTGTGCATGCATTGCTCCATTCTTTCTTAATGGTCACCGATGTTAGTAAAAATTTCCAAAAATTATGGTACTACCTAGTCCTGTAGGAAGGGAGCAGTCAGTTAGTCGGTTTATCAGGTTGCGATGTCCCTCGATTAATCTCTTATTTGGCTAGCCTCCCATTATCCCAATCTCTATCCATTATCATATCCATTATCCTATCCATAATTGTACACCAGTCTTTGCATCTTATTCAGCTTCATCTGAAATGCTTTACAAACGTTTGTAAGTATTGGTCTTACCATCATAGTATACATCCAATTCGTAATTCTTGAGCTTTACCCTGAAAATTTTAAAGCAAGCCTACTCTGTATCACTATGGTATGCTTAGCCGTCCTTGAGATGTTTTCTATATGAGTCAGTTTACTATCCAATATTAATCTGATGTCAGCATGGACGGATAGAATTCAACAACTCGAGTAAATAATAAAAAATGGATGCTTCACTCATTTTACTATTGTCATAATCAGTCTACCGAAAAGAGTATCCGTCATGTGATATATAAATTCGCGTCTACTGGTTTAGTAAATTCTCAGCGAACAACTTCAACGATATCCAAAATATATCTATGAGAGTACTCAAGAGATTTCTCTCACAGAAACTTCACATTTCATTGACTAAAACTTGGTGAAAATAGCTGAATAGTGTGTTCGCTGAATGGGTAAATGAGCCTAATTTTCGTCGATCAATCATCTTCAACAATGAGGCCCACTTCTGGATGAATGGGTACGTGAACAAACAAAATTGTTGAATTTAAAACGTTACTGGAGATACAAAAGCGTCTAACTCATTCTGAAACAGTCGCTGTTTGGTGTGAATTTTGGATTTGAAGCGCCATTGGTCCATATTTCAATGAGAACGACGTTAGCCAGGTTGTTGATTACCAGATTCTTTGGTCCAGAATTAAATGATTTGAAAATAACCAACATATGATTCAACTAGACTGTGATACGTATCACTCAACTAATGCCGCATTGAATATTCAGCACGATAGATTTGACCCACCACGTGGACTTTACGTGAACAGAACCCTGAGATCGTGCAAGTTGATCCCATTAGACTTTTACAAGGGTTTGTAAGGAGTTTTTTCTGTGGGGTTTTTATGTCGCAAAGCGGTCCTTAAATTCACATTCAATTTGATTTATGGGCCAGATTTATAAAGAATTGGACTTTCTGGATGTGCTCTTTATCTAGAGAAGCCATGGTTGACATTTAAGCGATGTTATATTCCATACATAATGACATTAATAGGCCTTACAAACGAATAAAAATTTCGATAATATATTAAACACGCTATGTTTTATTTAATTGTAAAAATATGAAGCGTTTAATGAAAGACCTTAAAATTTAAAAAAATGTAAATTTAATAACTTAAATCCAGATGGTACTTTCTCGTCCGATTTCTCGATTAAGTTCGTTTATAGCAAATTGCTTTAAAGTCCGAATGAATTTTGACTGCTAAGAGTTGCCGTTAAATTTGGGGGTGGCGTATACTTAATATTTAATTTCCACTCGCATGTAAATTTAATACAAAAACAATTAAAATATGAGAAAAACTTTCTGTATTTCGAATTTAAATTCTCATGGTATAATTAAATATTTTCTAAATAAAAGCGCAAATATTTTTATTGCAATTATTATTGTTTGTGGGTGTCCAGCATAATGTTATTATTGTTGCAGTATTATAAAATATTTTTAATGATATCTGTGTTGACGTTATTTTTGTTTTTTTTTGTTTTTAATTTTTCTATTTTCGAAAATATTAAAATCATAAATTATAATTAAATTTTTGTATTGCTGTTGGTGGAACAACAACAGCAACAACAACAACAATAATCATATTTATATATGCTGTGCATGTAATAATAATAATAATAATTATTTGTATATGTTAAATGCGAGGACATACGAGTACATATATAAATACATATTTTATGTATGATATTTTTAACACATACATACACTTTTATATTGTGGATGATAAATGCATGGGCATATGCATATGTATGTGGCATGTTGTAATTAAATGTTGCAGATATAATTTCATATCAACTCATACACACACACACACACAAACACACATTGGATATTGTGCTCATGAATATAATAAATTGAATATGCTTTTATCCGTTATAGCACGTAATTTTAAATTGTTTGTTGATTTCAAAAAAACGTACCAGCGTGTCCCATAATGCATTTGAAATAATTTTCATAATTTTAATATAACTTTGTAAATTCGTATTAAACTCTGCTCAAACATTAGAATTAAATACACACGAATATTTAATACCATTAGCCTATGTAAGGCTATGTTTTAAAGCGTAGTATTTCAAATAGGACGAGAATATTCGTCATAAGGTTTGTCATTTGACTTGAAAATTTCAAGTAAATCTTAAGAAAATATAAATAGTTATTCTACTACACCTTCTGCTCCAGTCATTACTGAAACCCAAGCCTACATTTGTAATTCCATATCTTTTATTGGCCAAAATTCAAAATAAATAATGTCGTATTTAACCGCCGAAGGGTATTTAGAAATTCATCTTTGGCATGCCAAAAATATTTTTTCATTTATTACGCTTGTATAGTCAAATAAACCCTAAAAAAATCAACAATTTTTATTTTGCTAAACGAATTTCCTCAGCATTTTAGTATTTCCCTACTTTTTTTTTGTTGAATTTATTTTTCCTTTACATTTTCATTTTCGTTGTTGTTGTTTTCTCTATCGGGATTTATTTATTCTATGTTTTGCTATTTGTTGGCAAATGTTCACATCTAGTCTGTAATTCATAATGTTTATGATTTCATAATACTCAACGTAATAACGATAATAATTATGAATTCAAAATGGTACTTTTACCGTTTTATCTGCATCTGGATATGTGTTTTTGTGAGTATGTAAATCTATATATTATTTTTTCTCTCTTTTAATACCCTACTCCAACATAGAAGGTAAAGGTACATATAATTTGTTAATGCTGCCAAACCAATGATAGCGAAACCTAAACGAATAAAACGCGTTAATTAAACAAATTTGAAAAAAGTTGAACCAGAACTAATTTTATATGATTAACCCACCATTCAGTTCCCACTGGAATAGAACAAATATTCATATTCAGTCAGTACTTTTGGAATGGGTAATGCAACCGTTCAATAAGACACAATACCTTTGAAATCCTAGGAGCAGTCACTTACTAAGTATTTCTTTTCAGCAATGAAGCAGCAGCATAGAAAATATCGAATTATGTTCCCTTGTTTCTTGTCGAAGCAGCTGTTGCAAATGTCATTTAACCGTGCAAAGAATACCGGTTGATTCTTGAATGCATTAGACTCTTATAAGTAGTACAAAATTTTCACTTACGCTACTATAACATATCCTCAGGATGTGACACCAAACTGTTATAACATCTGTCTGTTAGTGCAGACAGTGGTAGAAAGTTTGAGCATGCATTTCTGATTACCAGTGATCTCTGTTCCATTCCAACTAAGGCATTGCTTACTAATCTTAATGGGCTTCCCTTTAACCTTCTATTGTAGCAGAGGGCTGAACTATTGCCAGTTAAGCTTAATTATGGCTTAACCTGGACTATAGTCAAGCTGTAATACCAGGCAGACATAGAACACTTTTAAAATGACTACATGGTTCTTTGAAATTTTCTGGCTAGCTTTGATTTTAGTATACTTTTGGTCCATAGATGCCAAAATACTGGATAGAATAGACTGTTATGATATTAGATTTTACCACGCAGTTTTTTATAGGCGAAGATCATGGCCATAATGAAAGTGATAGAATGCTTATTGGGAGATGGGACTTGATATTTGTCCATGAATGCTGGAGATTTCTCAGAAAAATTTTCAATCATTCAAAAGTAACTCTTTAATTGTACAATGGGTCAATTCGACCTCCGGGTACTGTACTTGTCTTAATTGACAAGTACACGTCCTCTAACCTAACTCTTTAATTGCTGCCAAAACATGGATTTATCGTTTGAAATTTTATTGTTGATACAGCGCTCATACTCTCTAAGTTACCGGGCATAGGTATTCCGGCTACCTTAGTCAAACTGAGTATTCTTCGGTTGCCATACATACATAATTGGTCATTACAACCCTCCAGTCTTGATTATGACCTAGCTTCTCACACCACTCATGTTGTGTGTGTTAAGTTTATACATGAATGGCGGGAACCAACAGCTTAAAGTCGACTCCGAATGACAGATTTTTGAGAAACTTTTCATGACAATTTTATTTACAATCAGAGTTTTTGTCAGAAATCTGCTGAAAGGAAGTCGTCGAATAAATATTTTTTTGAATAACCACTGACATATAGCAAGGCATGTCAATAAACTTGACATTCCCTCAAATGACAATTCATTTGTCAACGCCTAGCTTTTGGTGTGAAGTTGTTTGTAAATAGTAAGAGCTAAATTTAATGACGTATAGGGTAGTCTTATAGTCAGCATAGTCAAATAGTTTTTATGTGTTTATTTTTTAATCATACGATATTATTGTTTGTATTAATTTTGTTCTTTTATGTAGCAATGCGGTAAATTTTAAGTAAATTATGAAATATTTTACAAAATATTTATTTAAAGAGAAAGAGAGAGAGAGAGGGAGAGAGACACATTAATAGGGAAAGAGAGTGAAATATATACAAACACATGAGTATTTTTGCTAATACTGTTGGTAGTCGTAGTCATAGTCGTAGTCCTTTATATTTTAGCACATGTGGTGGCTTTATTTTTATTTTTAAGTCCATGAATTTTAATATTTTTCTTCTTTTTTCCCTTTTGCTTTTTTCTTTTTGCGTACATAATAAAATGGGAAATACACATACAAAATGTTCACAGGTATGTACATATGTATATATGTATCTCGTTACATGATATGATATTAAATTTTTAATACTCATTTATAATGGAAATGATAGAACTTACCTTAATTCAGGAAATTAGAAAAATAATTTATATTTTATAAACTAAATAAGCATTCAGCATATCAAAAGAGGAAAAATCATATCTTTTTTCTTCTTTTTTATTTACAATTTAAATAGAATTTAGTTTTTTTTTCTATGTTTTACGAATAAAATTTCTTTGATTTTATATCACATACTTCAAAAGGAAATCAATAGAATTAATAATATTGGTTTTGGTAATAAAAATAGATAAGTTTAGGAATTTATAGCACATGGTTTCCTCTTTTTACAAGAATTAATTAACAAAATAATAATAATTTATAACGCTTGCAGTCATATTGTATTATATCCTGTAATTTAGTAAATTTTTGGTTTAAGGCAGATTCTTATCAAATATGAGCTGAATTTATAAGAGAAGAAGAGTATTTGAATACGGCTTACTTATTGATAATTACAACCCTTTAGGTAGGCAGTTAGAGGTGTCAATCTAATCATGAAACTTTTATGGACAAACTTAGGCCGCTTAGGACCCATTGTGATTTCACAGTTCTCCGTTATCCACTAGTCCCAGAACCACTCGCAGCTGAAGCAACTCAGACCGTCAATGTCAATGCATGACAATTCCCCCAGAATATCTTTACAATGGGCACTAAAGTGATTCCCTCTCCTACTGCATTCACCTACTGGGTGAAGGACAGTCTTCTTTTCTACCGCGTCTCTGCCTCTTCTGCAGAAATCATTTGTAAGGTGCCGAAATATAACATAAAGTCGCCGTAGTCTAATAAGTAGTGTGTTGGCTTATTAGACATGAGGCCTCGTTTCAAACCCCAGGTCAGACAACACCAAGAAAAGGAAGTATTCAGGAGATTACTGAGAGTAAATAAAATTGACATGAAGAAATTTCTCAAAAATCTGTCATTCGGAATAGACTGTAAACTGTAAGTGCTGCCACTCATGTATAAAATTAAAACACACAGCATAAGTGTTGTGAGAAGCTAGGTCGTAATCCTGATTGAAGGGTTGTAATGTCCAATTATGTGTGTATAATAACTCTGATAAACATACTGAGCGTAGTTCTTTTGAGTTTAAGCACACTTGTTATGCGCCTACCATCCAACTTTGGTCCGAAGCCATCCATCTATTGTTGAGAGAATCGGTGACCGCATTTTTAATTATAACCTTGCAAGTTGTATGGGGGATTCCTAAAGTACGCAATTCATTGGAGAGTTCGTAACACATCTGATCAGTTAATCAGCTCACTAATTACAGGGAATATGCTGCTAAGTGCCGGTATCCATACGATATGATTAGTATACCGTGTCAAAACCTCGGTGTGATATTTGCGACAGTTATACGCCGTCCTGCCACACTTTAATAGCCACCTGGCTATTAGAAGGTATAGTAATATGTCCTCTGCTGATATTATTTCAAAATATTTCGAAAAATGTTCACCATCCACAGTCCCTTTTGGTTTGGTGCCATCAATGAAAATTTGAACGGAGCCTCCTACGAGATGTGCTACATTACATTTCCAGATGGATGTCCAAAATTTCTATGAGAAGTCATATCGCGGTATCATGTAGTCGGCACTCCCAATAGCAGCAATGACCATTATTTGGCATATGCCGCTATCTAGTCACCAAGAGAGAGACATACTAATCTTTGCTGCTAAGCCTTTGCAATAAAGTTCAAGCGGAAGGGGGCATACAGTTATCTCTAATACGTATGGCACTTCTAATTGTGATGGCGGCAGATCTTAATAACCGCCGTATCATGTTCAATTTAGTCATCCAAACTAGAGGCTCCCACCATACTAGGCTGCCGTAGATTAAGGTAGGCCTAATCACTTCTATATAGAGGACAGCTTTTTATTCAGAATAACTTACTTACCTAGCTTCTCACAACACCCATGCAGTACGTGTTAATTTTTTATCCATAAATGTCAGGACCTACAGTTTAAAGTCGACTCCAAAACTTTTCACTGCAATTTTATTTACTGTCGGAGTTTTTGCAAGAATCCTGCTGAGATGAAGTTACCGAAAGAAATATTATTTTTTTCATATTTAGTTATGTTCATGATGTCTGAGCTGTGGTTTGAACCACGAACTCTCGTCCAATAAGCCAACACGCTGCCTACTAGTCTACGGTAATTTTATCCAAAATAACATACATACATATATACATACATAATTGGTGTGGTCAGGATTACAACCTAGCTTCTCAAACCACTTATGTAAAGTCGACTCCGAAGAACAGATTTTTGAGAAGCTTTTTTCATGGCAATTTTATTTACTCTTAGAGTTTTTGCCAGAAGTCTGCTGAGAGGAAGTCGCCGAAGAAATATTTTGATGTCTGGCCAGGGGTTTGAGTCCTGGTCTTAAACTACGCCGATTTCAAATATCTACATACACTCCAGCAAAATTCTCTTCCTTGAGTTGAAGTTCCATACCAAAAAAGTATATTAAAAATCGATTTATTAAACATATTCAAACTTTATTTACATCTTCCTAATATGTATGTACACACATATATACATACATATGTATTTATGTTCGAAGGTATATTTTTCATTAATTTTCTATATTAATTACACAATATGTGAACGTATCCGCACAAAATGGCTGCGTATTTGTAAATATTAAAATACATACACGTGTACAATTAAACAAAAAAGGAAGAAAAATGTTTTCATTCATTTGTATGCTGCAGTAACATACTGCACCATATGTGTTAAACGGTATTTGTATTGTAAATATTATAAAAGTATGTATATGCTCGTATCAATTAACACAGTGCTTATGTATGTATGCGCGTACTTGTAAACAATATAATGTAATTATAAATTAATTTACAAATAATATGTATTTGTTTATGGGTGAGTGTAGATAGAATAACAGTCCGTGTTTTTATTTTTTCTATCATTGATTTTGTTTTTCACAATTTTTGGCGAACTACACCATCAGTTTAGGGGATATATTGTGTTTGAGATGACGTTTGCTACATTCATCTTTAATGTCAAAGGGTGAACTCAAAGTCTCTTTCTAGTAACAGCAACAGTGAAAATAATTTCATGAATATAAAGATCAGGGATGATTTACAAAAATACCCCTGTCAGTTATGTTCTTAAAGACGTAACTTCCCATAAAGGACTATTTTTGCATGGAAACTTTCCACCACTGCAACTTTAAAATTATGCCTTGGATATATATTATGATGGTCAAACCGAATAGTTTAAAATATTAATCAAAGCTTTGGGGTCTATGGTTACGCTGACAATCTAACATGACATTTATTAGAGGACTTAAGGAATCTATTGGCTGACAGCTCATTGCTTAACTGTTTCCTGGACAGGGGAACCATGATTTTGGGAAATAATTTCCAACAGGATTTACAAACAGAAATGAATGAAATAATCTGGATGATGCATTCTCTTTTAAAGAATAGACTATTTGTTGGTATACAGAGGGGTCAAGGATGAATGCTGCAACAGGAGCTGGAGTTTTTGGTCCAAGAATGAAATATTTTGAGCCCATAACGAAACTTGCGGGTATCTTTCAGACCACGTTTGCCTTCGAAACTTGTGTTCAATTCCACTTGGATAGGATATACAAAAGACCGGAGATAGCAATACTAACTGACAGGCTGGAATTTGAGCACACGGCTCTTATGAGTTTAAATAAAACATAGAATGGGACAGACTGGAGAAGCTGAATCTGTTGGGTAGGCAAAACAAGGTTTCAGCTCAAGTCGGAATTTTTGGCAATGAGCGGATGTTTGGAAAACTATCTTCAACGAAAGGAAGGATAAGGAGAGCCAAATACTGTTCTCAAAAGGTGAATTTGTTGCAATCAAGACTTTTGTTGGGTAACTATAACAAGAGAAAATCTAAATCATACATCCTAACTAACCAGAAATAATCTTAGGCTAGTAGCCGATCTTTTTAAAGGACACTGTAAACACAGGGTTCACTTGTTCAGAGTGAAAATTGTCTCGAGCCCAAAATGTAAATTCTATGACGATGAGCATGAATTGTGGGAACACATTTTTGAAATCTGTGGAGCCTTAATGCATTCCAGAAAGAAACATCTGGAGACATATCAAATGCTAGTTTGGGATTTGTCACCGAACAGCAGTCTGAAATTTTCCAACGCAATAGGCTTAGAGAAGTCATGATAGATATACCCTATAAAGTTTGAGAAGATCGAATGGTCACAGTAGTAAGACACCTCTTGGTGCCAAGTGCAGAAAATAATAATCATTTTACCAAGCGTTCGAAGCTTTAGTTGAATCACTATGTGTCACTCTCCTCTGACCAAAGCTGACCGCTTGTGGGCATTTGCTTTCTTCAGCCTTTTAGACTACCGCTTGGCTTAGTTCAGTGGAATTCATAGCATAACCGTTTTCGCGCAACATAATCGTGAGCGGCATGATGAAATTTACATCACAATTTACAAGCCACTTTAAACTCCATTTCAGTTTTGCAGATGGAAATACATTGCAAGAGCTGTTCTATGGTAATTCTTGCAAGATCTGTACTTCAAATTTTTTCCAGCTTTCTACCCTACTTTACATTATCATCAGTTGTTCGTTATCCTTTAAGAAATCAAAAACAAACATATATTATAGTGCAGGGTATCGTATGAATGGCATTGTTTGCTTGCAATTTTCACGTTTATTTTTTTATTCTTTTAATTTAAGTATGAAATATTCATAAACATTCGTTTACCACAGCCTATGAAATTTATATTCTTATTCAATTTGTATTGAATATTATTTACATACACCACGCCTATGTAATTAGTACCACAAAAATTCATTTGTTGTGATATTAAATAATAATTTTAAAAATATTGTACATATACGAGGGTACGTAAAGAATTGTTATACAAAATATGTTTGCCTTTGGTGTTTTAAGGATTCCCTTTAAAGAGCTTAATTGTTTGAAAAACAAAATAACAAACCCTTGACGTGGTATAGTGATTAAAATGCTTGACTACCAACTCAAGCTCAAATCCTAGTAAAGGCGGATAAGTAATCAGCATACTTATCTAAAATGAAAAGCCTTTAAACTTCCTCCAAATAATTTATCATGGAAGCTGTATAACCTCTGCCCTTCTCTCTGGGGCAGCACAACATCAAGAAGAGATAAGATCAAAGGAAGATTTGTTCACCGCTTAAGAAAGTCTAGGAGTCATAGTAGAAGTTCCTCACACTTACAACCATGCAATAGTCCTCCACTTTTTCACAAACGTAGTATTTTTGTAGACAACAACGGATAGACCTATCATCGTAGGAGCGGCTACTCATTACCATCTTAGCTAACAATATTTTTATTAATGAAACTGAAATAAAACAAATCAATAACAACAACAATTGCTTTGTTTGTTGTTCCTTTGTTTACACCCTTTGCATAAACAATAACAATTACTAGACAATTGTTCGACTGATCTTTGTAACGGACATTTTCAAACCACGATTCCTCTCTTCAAACACACCGCGTCTTCACACAAGACTGACTGAACTTTTACTAACTCGTTGCCTGCTTTGCCTTCCCTTTTATATGGCAACGTAAACAGTCTGATGAATGTTATTGAAGGCGAATAATCGTGGCTTCGCCTTCTTTATAAAGGTAAACATCGTTGTTTCATGTGCAGTTTGTTTACGTTTATTCTTTTAGTGTTTGTTATTGTATTTTTGTTTACTTATAATAATTTTAATGTTGGTATTTTGTTGGTGTATTTTTGTTTACTTGTTTATCATGTAAACAAGTTCATTGTTTTTGTTTTTGTAGCTTTTAATTATAATTTTATGTTAAATGTTTAAATGTAAAAGCAAAACACCAGTATCTAGATTTTTCCATTTTCGAAATAATGTGAAAAAAAATTTTCTTCGGCGACTTCCTTTCAGCGGTTTCTGGCAAAAACTCTAAGCGTAAAGAAAATAACCATGAAAAGTTTCTGAAAAATCTGTCGTTCGGAATCGACATCTTATGCACAAAAATTAACGTTCACAGCATAAATAGTGCGAGAAGCTAGGTCGTAATCCTGATGGGAGAGTTCTAATGACCAATTATATATGTATGTATGTAAAAAAAAGGATGTGAGAAATATTTTATGACAACCCTACGTTCCTTAAATGACCAAAAGGTAATAAAAATACATCAATCCTCGTATATACAATATTTGTTTTAGAAACCTGATCATATATTTCAATATAAACAAATAAACAAACAACATGGCGAACAAAAATAATAACAGTTATAATCGAATTACAAAGAATTTTCATTTTTTTCCTCATTTACAATTTATAACAGTGAAGAGTAAAACAGAGAATGTAAATCAATAATACACAGAAAAATCCACAAATTGTCATTAAACTCAAATCAATAATTTTAACATGTTGCTGTTACTACAAACTGTTGCCACAATAATTGCATTATTATGCTGTTAAAATGCTATCACATACGCAGATATTCGTTGGCTTTTTGTCGACGTCCGATTATAAAAGTAATACAAACAAATAAACAGATTTCATTATCCCTACCATGCCTCCAAACAAAAAGGGGAGAGGCTTACAAATTCATTCATGCATAATTTACAAATAAATGTTTAATGAACGAACACCATAAATCATCATTTTATGAATAATAAATATGGGAATTATTTCATATTCATAACCTCTACACTATCTATAGGAAACTAAAGTATCGCTTAAAATTTATTTTATTTTAAATCATAATTTTAGATTTTTTTAAATTCTAAAACACTGGCTAGTAGAGACAAATCAGAATAACAAATAAAGTATTTACAAATCCTACACAATTTTGTTATGTTATAAAAAATCTATCAACCTTAGAATTTTTTAAAATTTTTATCAAATAATCAAAGTTGTTGAGTTAAATACTCATGTAAAGACGGTATCGACTGCCCAGGAGATATTTCAGAGCTTCCAATAGAAAGAACTTTGACAGTTGTTAACGGCAAATTAGTTTTTATTTATTTAATCTGTTTTGTCTTATTACCATGGACGAATATAGTAATATAATGTACCGCGCATTTCGTTCATTTTATGATCACCATAATCGTCCAACAAGAGGACGAAGGCAGATGTTTTCAAATCCATTTGTTCTGTAAACAATCGACCACCACTCGTACATCGATAAAATAAAATATGTGCTGAAAACATTGCCACTGTCAGTGAAAGGTGAATGCGAGGCAGTCGACTTCGCGTTGTTCTTAACAATTCGATCTTAAGCAGACCACAACTTGGCGGATTTTTCGTAATGACTTGAGCTTGCATCCCTACAAACTGACCAAGAATTGATGGTAATCCTTCATATACAACCATATGTATTAGCTGAACGGAGTCTAAAGCACTTGACAACTGATCCCAATTTTCATTAAAATATCATATTCAGACATGAGGTCCATTTTGAGGTAAATGGCTACGTAAACAAACAAAATTTTGGAATTTGAAATGATACCAGTCCACGCAAATTTCAAAAGCGTTCATTGCATCCTAATAAAGTCACTATTTACGGTGGACCTTGAGCTGTATTTCGAAGAGAACGACGTTGTCAAGGCCCTGACTTTCAACGGTGAGCTCTACAGTTCGATTACGATTACGAACTACTTTTGGCCTGAATTAGATGATTTCAACATAAACGACATGTTACATGGCCTTCTCCACAAACAATTTGAGAGCATGGTCTCCACATCAGACGTTTTCTTGTCGAATTTTCTCAAGTCGCAGATGTATGCGAATTAGCCGCAAACAACAGCCGTCCTCAAAGCAAGCATAACCCAGCCATTGCTCCAATTTAGCCTGATTTACCCACCAGTGCTATGGACATTTTGAAATTTTGGAAAAGCTTCTCCCAAGGAAACCGTGGCGGTCATTTGAATATTCCACACATAATGGCATCAATAGGTCCTTCAAAAGAATAACAAATTTCTGTTTCAGTGTATATTAAAAAGAAAAAAAAATTGAAACAAATAAAATTTCTTACAAGACCAATATACTCCAACTTTTTAACATAAACCGCATTTTCTTACAAATAAAATGTAACTTTTGTAAGAGATATAGGGTGAGCCATCTATCGGTTTAAATTTAAACCATCGGTTATTTCGAATTTGGCAACACTTATGTCATTCAAGGCGCCGTGGTTTTGTAGGTAGTGTGTTGGCTTATTGAAAAAGCCAGGGTTCGAGACCCAGGCCAGACATCAAAATAAAATACAAAAAGTATTTCTTCGCCGACTTTCTCTCAGCAGATTTCTGGCAAAAACTCTGAGAGTAAATAAAATTGCCATGAAAAGTTTCTCAAAAATCTGTCGTTCGGAGTCGACTTCAAACTGTAGGTCCCGCCAGTCATGTATAAAATTGACAAACACAACATAAGTGGTGTGAGAAACTAGGTCGTAATCCTGACTGAAGGATTGTAATGACCAATTATGTATGTATGTGTATGTTATTCTATTCTGTCAAAAGATCCAGTATATTAGCTCCACTGAACGTAATGAATCGATTTACGCTTAAGCAACGTTGGGATTTATGGCTCCAAGGAGTAACTGCACGATGATGTCGATTTTGTCAAAAAAAATCATCTTTCGGATGAAGATCATTTTATCTTGGTGGATACGTTAATAAGCAAAATTACTTGTGGTGCGGAACATCATTGGCCCATCATTTCTTTGCAAATGATGGCGGCGCAACCATTATGGTTAATGCAGACACTTATCGCACCATGATATAAGATTTTTTGTGCCCACTCTTCATGGTATTGATGTGAACGATGTTTCTTTTCAACAGGATAGTCCAACTTGCCACACATCTCGTGCTACAATCACTTTATTGCGTCAAACGTTTGATGGCCATTTAATTAGCCGAAACGGTGATGTCAATTGGCCGCTAAGAAGCTGTGATTTGACACCGTTGGACTATTTTCTATGGGGCGCCGTTAAAGAAAAGTATTATGCCGATAAACCAGAGACAATTGTGCATTGGCCAACATTCGTTGGCAAAATACGACCCCATATGGTCGAATAAGTGTACAAAAATTGGTACGATCGAATGAGGTATTGTGAAGCCAATCGCGGCAGACATATGAATGAAATAAGCTTCCATTTCGAACCGGAACAATTGTTCCTCACAACAACAAAATAAATTTGTGCAAAATTTCAAAATATTTTTTTTGTTTTGTTGCATTTTTAACTTTAAACTTTTAATTGGTCCACCCTTTAGTACTTCAAAGGCTTTGTTTTCTTACAGTATATTTTGTTGCAATACTTCATAGCCAGTGTGCGAGTATATTTATTTTATTTACTTTGTTTCTTATTGTAATTTAAGTTTAGCCATAAATTCATAAAAGTTTTTACAATAAATTCGAAGAGAGAATATTTATTTAAAAAGAAACTAAAATTACAACTAAAATCCTCTTTCGTATTGTACCGTATTTAAGGAGATCCAAAAGGGCCTACAGGCTACATGCTAACTGTACAGTTCTGAACAATAAACAAAGTATAGAAAAAAAAGAAAAACTGCAGTTCCTTTATTATATTCATTTAAGTGGACACAGAATAAATTACAATAAAAACATCAAAAGAACCAAAAAAAAATTAAAAATTTCCCATTATTTATCAAAATTTATTTAACAGATACCCACTTAAGAATAGGAACCTTCACTATTTTAATGATTTATTTTATTTCCGCTTCCGGTAGTATTTGAAAAATAAAATTTATTTTAAAAACTTTTTTTTTTTATATTTTTCTTTAATGCCAACCAAAACTTCTTAGGCCGGCTAAGGAAGACATAAATGGAATGATGCCTGTAAGGGGGCTTATTTATGTTAATTGAGTTTTGAAAAAAAAAACTTTGCTGAATATTTTTCTGTTTTCACAGAAATTCTAGAATTCATTTTCAATAAATAAAAGTCAACCGCAAAAAAACAACACCATCATCGTGGTAACGGCTCTACCACACAGTGTGCAATTTTTCGTTAGTTTTAATAGAGTTTTCGTATTTTAATTTGTTTACAACTGGAGACTTTCGAAATTGAGTTAAAATAACGACAACCAACAATGAACAGGATTCATGTACTGGATTACAGTGATCAGATGCGGATGCAGTAAAGGGGAAAAAGGATATTTTGCGTCTCAAAAATAGTTTAAAGGATATGGGAATATTTTTCAATTGACTTTATTATCCACTTCAGAAAATAAAAATTAATTTATTTCATATCCCCTCTCTCTCCAAAAGTAAAATTTGGGGTCCACACATGCTTTCTTTG
The DNA here is from genome assembly GCA_958299815.1 of Sarcophaga carnaria. Lineage (NCBI taxonomy): Eukaryota > Metazoa > Arthropoda > Insecta > Diptera > Sarcophagidae > Sarcophaga > Sarcophaga carnaria. The sequence continues at coordinate 33,160,925 of OY283151.1, forward strand.
CTACCTCGAGCACGCAACAACTTTCGTTAACGACTTTAAAGAGTGTAACAGTGCTGATAATAAAAAATTAACAGAACCTTAAAAACTCCTGTATTACATAACAATTCTTATGTGTGTGTAGGTGAGCACACGATGTGTACGTGTGTATGTATGTCATATGAAGCAAGCTTACACATGCAACCAAGTTAACATAATAGAACAGGCTTAACAAATTTTTACTTCTTCATTAAAACATTACACTGTTTCCTATGTAAATTCAAAGAAAAAAAAAACAATTTATATTGCCTACGTGCAAACGGAAGAAGAACGTGATATCCTTACAAAAACTTTGAAAAATAGGGAAATGTGCGTAGATTTCATGATCTGGAATTTTAAGGTACTGATTTTATAATGAAGTCGCCGTAGTCTAGGTAAATAGTGTGTTGGCTTATTAGACAAGATAAAAGCAAATAAAATTGCCTTGAAAAGTCTCACAAAATCTGGCATTTGGAGTCGATTTTAAACTGTAGGTCCCGCCACTCAAGCACAATATTAACACACACAACATAAGTGGTGTGAGAAGCTAGGCCGTAGGCTAGAATGCCAAAGTCGTTTAAACAGAGATTCAAAAAATCATCATGCAACCTATGAACATGTATTTTCTTCAGGCAATGCTGCTGGGTGTATGGCCTCAACTTGACAGCCACATAAAACATTCGATTTATTACAGCTAAGTTTCATCGCTTCATCGGTTACTTTGGCAAGGCCATCACTGTGAATGGTGTAGGTGTACCGTATGTCGATAATTTCCAATTTCTTTTTCAGCGCTAAGTGCCACGCTATGCATGCCACATTGAATGTTATAGTGAACTGACCATCGAAATCGTGTGATTCATCCTCTTTAGACTTTTTCTTATGGAGCTTTCAAAAGTTGCCGGTAAAAACCAACATAACCGGTGAATATTTCCGATGCTTTCTACTCAGAAAATTTGAGCCGAATATTTGTGTGATTTTATATGGCACGCATAATGGCATCAATAGGGTTTTCAAACGAATAAAAATTTTTTTTGTTGTATCTGCCACATACATACATAATTGGTGATTACAACCCTTCAGTCACGATGACTACCTAGCTTCTCACAACATTTATGTTGTGTGTGTTAATTTATACCTACAGTTTAAAGTTGACTACAGTCGACTCCGAACGAGAGATTTTTGAGAAACTTTTCGTGGCAATTTTATTTACTCTCAGAATTTTTGACAGAAATCTGCTGAGAGGAAGTCACCAAGGAATATTTTTTCATATTTTCGTTTTGATGTCTGACCTGGTATTTGAACCGTGGCCTCACGTCTAATAAGCCTACCTACCCTACCACCTACTAGACTACGGCGACTTACATACATACATACACAATTGGTCATTACAACACTTCAGTCAAGATTACGACCAAGCTTCTCACACTGCTTATGTTGTGTGTGTTCATTTTATACATGAATGGTGGGACCTACAGTTTAAAGTTGACGCCCAACGACAGATTTTTGAAAAACTTTCCCATCACAATTTTATTTATTCTCAGTAAGTTTAAGTCTAATAAGAAATGGAAACGGTGTTCATTCATTGTTAAGCGTTTTTCAATTTGTTTTAACGGCTTGTAAGTTGTTAAGCTACTCCAATTTTCTTTTTTTTTTTATGTATGAGTGTATTGGTATATAAGTTTGTAACAATTTTCAACAACATCATATCCTTGAAGTTGCTGCAACTTGTTCTCTGAATCATGGTTTTAAACAGAAACAATAGCACCGTGTTGTATAACGTGGTACCAAAAAATTTTCCTTGTTATTCTAATAAACTTTTAATTTAATTTCTTTATATTTTATTTCGCGAGTTTGTTTATTTTTTTAATGAAGTAAGAAAACACTAGCCCAACTAAATAATTAAAAAAAACTATCATGGAAATGAATATGCTTGTACAGCTAACTTATTGAGTAAAAGAAACTTTTGCCTTTGTTAACAATAAATTTTTTGCTCTTGCTTATCCTTTAATGTATTTATTCTTATTTAAATCGTTGATTTTATTACCAGTATCTCCTTTACGCTTCTCATCTTGCAATTATTGTGTGAAAAAAATCAGTGTCGATAACACTTGCATACCCTTCAGCAACCTAGATGCTCTTCTTTCATAAAAAGAGCCTTAATTTCTATCGAAAAATATTTGTTATGAGCGAATCAATATTTCCCTCTATTCACTCTCTTAGCTATGAGGCACTGGCATTAAAGATTTTAGAAATGCTTCTCAATTTTGTTTCCGCATTAAATACGTTTGTCGATAAAGTCCTTTCTTGCTCAATCGCTGCAAATATCTGCCTCAGGATAGTTCAAACGTGGGAACAAAAAAAGGAAAAATTCATGGAATATCATGACTGGAAAAAGGTCAGCAGACTCTCGGGATTGACATTTTGTAAGAAAATATGTCAGTCCTCTGGCAAAAAAAATTCTGTGAAATCTGTTATTGAATTCAATACACACAACAGGAATGAAGTCGCCGCAATCTATTAGGTAGTGTGAAGACTTATTTGACATGAGGCCACAGCTCCAACCCCAGGTCAGATATCTCGATCAAATCGAAATACGAAAAATGTTACTTTGTCGACTTCTCTTAATCCTCTAACCTAACCTAACCTCCTTTCAACAGATTGCCATGAAAAAGATTCCCAACAAACTCTGTCTTTCGGAGAAAAGTTTACTCTTGTAGGTGCCGCCACTTATGGATAAAATTAACACACACAACATACATGAGTGGTGTGAGAAGCAAGGTCGTAATCCTGGCTGAAGGGTTGTAATGACCACTTATGTATGTATGAACAGGAATGATGTATAAAGGTTAGATTAGGTGGTGGACACTTTTTAAAGGATAAGGCCCTTAAGGTCCTAAGAACACTTAGGGCAAAGGTTAGGTTAGGCAAAGGAGAATCAAACGTTGTCTTTAGGAAACCAAACTTTGTGTGGGAGACTACAGTCAACGAGGACAGAAAATGGAAAAATCAAGAAAATCTGCCTCAGAAGTCATTTGAAGGAATACCAAGTCTATTGACGTGACTTCCAAAAGGGCGATAGATAACCACACGATTAAAGGAAAGAATACCATCAGACCTTTTCTTATTCATTACACTGCAGGACAGCAAGGCTATATTAAGCGTACACTCCAGCTTCCAAAAAAGTTGAGTCCCGCTATAAAACCAAACCATTTAAAATGCAGAAAATTATTATCAATGCTCTATCAATCTAGGATATTCAACAACAATATAATTTCCTACGTTACCACTATGTCCTGGAAGCTATATTGGAGTTACTAATTGTCCTTCTTCTACGCACCATTACTTCAGTAAACATTCTAGAATGAGCCAACAACTTTAATGATAAATGAACTTTGTAAAGCAATTATTATGTCAAAATAATGTTGCAACGAATTATTGCAACAGCAATAAATGTTGCATTGCAAATAATTGGCAATCATGGCTACAGATGCTAAAGAAAAACAATTTCTTTCTTTTATTCATTCTTATTTCGCATAAACTTTGTTTATTTATGTTGTAAACCGCTGCAGTGGTGATAATTTATTCTACAATTTCTTAAGAACTTTATTATACACTGAGAGAAATTAACAGAGCAAAAGCTAAATGTATTCAAAAATGTTTAAAATATGAGCTCGTAGATTGAAAATAAAATAAAAAAATTTGTGTTAAGTTATAATTAAAATTCTTTATTCTGTGTGCCACTGTTCACAACTTGATGTAAACAACAACAATTGTCTGTTTTGTTATTCCTCTGTTTATACCCTTTGCATAAACAATAACAATTGTTCGAAAGATCTTTGTAATGGAGATCTTCAAACCACGATCACTCACTTCAAACACACCGCATCTTCACACAAGACTGACTGAAACGTTGCTGGGACTATGCTTAATTTGCTCAACCTTTGTTGAAGTCACAATTATCATCACTTTTAATCCTATAGTTTACACTGTTTGCTACCAAGGTTTTGAACCAAACGAGTAAGCTTGCGTTCAATCAAAGATTGAGATCTTGAGATAGGAGCAAGAGTTTTTGGTCCCAGAATAAAATATTCCCAGTCTATGGAAAAACCATGGGGTATCTTCCACACGGAAATCTATGCCATCGAAGGTTGTTGTCAGTTCAACTTGGGTGGAAGATAGAAATGAAGGGATATAGCAATACTATCTGATAGTCATTCCGCCGTTCGAGCGATTTAATGATTTTAGAAAAGCTCAATCAGTTAGATGGGAACAATAGGTTTACCCACTGCTGGAGCCCAGGTCATGTGGGAATTATCGGCAATAAGAAAGCAGTTGTTCTTATGAGGAGGTCAGCTTACTCGCTATTGATGAAATCAGAAACCTTGTGTGGAGTTGGAGTGGCTATTTGGAAAGGTATTCTCAATGAAAGGAAAGATAAATAAAGACAAAGACTCTTCTCAAATCAAGTGCGTTTAAGGCAATTAAAACAATTGTTGGGCAATTACAATATGAGGAGATCTAAGTTATGCATTAGACTATCCAGGAATAACCTAAGATTAGTAACCGGTCTTTTGGCAGGGCATTGTAGACTCACGTACACTTATTCTGAATGGAGATTGTCTCAAGCACGATATGCAGATTCTGTGACGATTTAAATGAGTCATCGGAACTTGTTCTGGGAAGTTATGGGACAATAATGCATCCCAGAAGGAAACACTAACCCGGATGCGTAAAAAGTGCTAGGCAGAGGATTGTTATTATTGAAACTGAACAGCATCCTAAAGTTTGTCTGGAGAATAGGATTGAAAAACACAATACAGGGTTACCGTATACAATAGATTGTATGATCACAGTACTATGGCATCTCTTAACCAGAATAATATTCCATTCGAAATTCCAAAACAACTCTTGGCCGCATACAGGAAGCCAGAAGGGTGGACATTAATGGCAGTAGGGTATCAAACTCTATTGATTTATTGAAAAACCATCAGAATGTCGTATCTTTTTCACTATTTTATCGCTAAAATTCCTATTTTCACGCGGTACCTGTAAGCAACATTTTTTTTGTAGTGTCTATAAAAGCAACAAAGAAAATTATACGAGTATGTTGCAGTTTATAAATATCATGACAGTTAAAATATTACCGTGTTGCCACTAAAGCTAATGTTTCCAATACCTTTATTGCAGCAACAACAAAATATTGTTGTAAGTCTTATAGACTACACAGGCCTTATTAGCATTTTTATAACTTCTTTTAGTTTGCTGCTACCACAGCAGAAGATATAAATAAATCCTTTGGAAGGTTACATTCGTAAACTGCAAAGAATCCAAAGATTACTTGCAACTGCAACTGTTGCAAGTTTAGCCATAAACTAACAAAAGTTTTTGTAAGTATTAAAAAATAATAAAAAAAATATTAGAAATGAAAATTTTATAAAAAAAAAAAAAAAAAAAAAAAAAAAAAAAAAAAAAAAACATTAGACACTCAAACAAAACTTTATTCAAAGGAACTGTAAGAAAACAAAGCCTTTGAAGTACTGAAGGGTGGTTTATTTAAAAGTTTATTTAAAAGTTTAAATGCAACAAAACAAAAACGGTTTTAACTTTGCTAAATTTGTTTTTTTTTTTGTCGTTAAGTGTAATTATTCCGGTTCGAAATGGAATCTTATTTCATTCATATGGCTGTCGCCACTAGCTTCACAGTATCTCATTCGATCGTACCAATTTTTGTGCACTTTTTTGAGTGTATGGCGTCGTAGTTCGCCAATGGCATCACGAGTGTTGGCCTTTAAATGCTTGATGGTCTCTGATTTGTCGGCATAACAATTTTCTTTAACGTCGTTCCATAGAAAATAGTTCATCGGTGTCAAATCACAGCTTCTTGGAGGCCAATTGATATCGCCATTTCGGCTAATTAAATGGCCATCAAACGTTTGACGCAATAAAGCGATTGTAGAGCGAGATGTGTGGCAAGTTGCACTATCCTGTTGAAACCAAACATCGTTCACATCAATGCCATGAAGAGCTGGTACAAAAAAAATTCATGGTGCGATTGGTGTCTCCATTGACCGTAATGGTTTAAGGAAAAATGGACCAATGATTCAAAATAACCGATGGTTCAAATTTAAACCGATAAATGGCCCATAAGCAGTTAAAAGGGACTTCAACACAGAAACAACAATAAAAGAAGTAAAATATAAATTAAAAATATTCCATTATTTATCAAATTTATTTGACAAATACCCCCATGAGACCAAAAAGCCTCACTTTTTTAATGATTTATTTTATTTCCGCTTCCGGTAAGATTTGAAACTTTAAAAATTCATTTCAAAAACTTATTTTTTCTTTTTCATTATTTTTCTTTTGCTGAAAAACAAAACTTGTTAGCCCAAGGTAAGGTATACATAAAGGGGGAAATAATGCTTGTAAGGGTTTATTTATGTTAATTGAGTTTTAAAAAACTTTGTACGTGTTTCTTTTCGTTTTTATATAGAAATTCAAGCATGTTTTTTTTACATTTTTAATAAATAAAAGTCAACGGCGAAAAACAACACCATCATCGTGGTAACAGTTTTTACCACCCAGTGTGCAATTTTCGTTAGTTTTAATAGAGTTTTCGTATTTTAATTTGTTTACAACTGGAGACTTTCGAAATTGAGTTAAAATAACAACACTGCTCCAACAAGGCTTCAGCAATCAAAACAATAGGCCACCGACAAGGAACAGAACATCTATTGAGGTTGCATTGATTGTTACAGCAAATACTACAACTACTACTTTAACTAACGACTTTAAACAACAACAGCAACAGTAATAAAACGAAAAAATTGTCAACATACATAATCAACCAACAATTTTTTATATGTATACATGTATACACCTACATATGTATGTGTGTGTATGTCATATGACTTACTGTAAAGTAATCAAAACTGCTTAACATAATAGGACAAGCTTAACAAGTTTTTGCAACTCTATTAACGTTTTACACTGTTTCCTGGATTGTAAGCTGAAAGCAGTTGCAGACTTTCAAGATTCAAATGAAATTATAAGCCACTTCATAAAAGTAAAACAAGCCTAATTTAAATACAAACATTCATCTCCCATATCACTAGAGATCGGATTTCATTCCCTCACAATGGAAACGGTGTTCATTCATTGTTAAACGTTTTTCAATTTGTTTTAACGGCTTGTAAGTTGTTAAGCTACTCCAATTCTTTTTTATGTATGAGTGTATTTGTATATAAGTTTGTAACAATTTTCAACAACAACATCATATCCTTGAAGTTGTTGCAACTTGTTCTCTGAATCATGATTTTAAACGGAAACAATAGCATCGTGTTTTATAACGTGTTACGGAATTTTTTTCCTTGTTATTGTAATAAACTTTTAATTTAATTTCTTTATATTTTATTATCATGAGTTTGTTTAGTTTTTAATGAAGTGGCATTGTGTAAAAAAGGCTGTATAAAGCCGGTTTCCTAGGCCGTACAGTATACCAGTATAGGTTCTGAGGCTAAAAAGCATTTCACAATGTGTGTCTGTACTTATCTTTTTGAAAGGTCGATAATATAACTTGAAACCCTCAATAGATACTTAAAAGTTCTGTAAAGTACTATTCGTTACATCAGATAGTCTACTTTGCATTCGTCAGAAGACTTCATAGTCTAGTAGGTAGCGTGTTGGCTTATTAGGCTTGAAGCCTAGCTTCAAACCCCTAAACGAAATATGAAAAAATATTTTTTACGGCGACTTCCTCTCATTGGTTTTCTGGCAAAAACTCTAAGAATAAATAAAATTGCTAGGAAGAGTCTCTCAAAAATCTGTCGTTAGAATTCGACTTTAAATTGTAGGTTGCGCCACTTATGCATAAAATTAACACTTGCGGCATAAGTGGTGTGAGAAGTTAGGTCGTAATCCTGACTGAACGGTTGTAATGACCAATTATGTTATGTTATGTTAGAAGTCGCCGTAGTCTAGTAGGTAGTGTGTTAGCTTATTAGACGTAAGGCCACGGTTCAACCGCCAGGTCAGACATCAAAACGAAAATATTAAAAATATTTCTTCGGTGACTTCCTCTCAGCAGACTTCTGGCAAAAACTCTGAGAATGAAATAAAATTGCTATGAAATCTTAAAAATGCTCAAAAATCTGTCGTTCGGAGTCGACTTTAAACTGTAGGCCCCGCCACTCATGTATAAAATTAACACTTACGGCATAAGTGGTGTGAGAAACTAGGTCCATAATCCTGACTGAAGGGTTGTAATGACCAATTATGTATGTTATGTATGTAACCGACAGAACAATTGAGGTAAGTCTTGGTCTAACGATAATCTGTTGACATTACTTTGCTAAAAATGTCAGTTGATGAGATCAGGTAGGTATCTGGTTCACCACTAGACCCTTAAAATATAAAAACCTGTTTCACGACTCTCGCAGCAGTTGTCATTACTTAGAACACTATCTAATCTTAGGTTTAAAATACATTGGTGATACTCAAAAGTTTAATTTCGATATACATACAAGTTTCTGGAAGTTATCCCTTTGTTATCCTTTCATTGCGAATACACTTTCCTTAGCTTCATGTCAGATAAAAGAGTCCCATGTACTAATGTTTTAGATAACAAAAAGTTTTATTTTTTGTTGCTGCTGTATTTATAACGATAGTTCCAGCTATGACTCTAGCCTCCTTGATAGGTATTATGCAATATCGACTTTACCTCCTCGTAAAAGAAAGTGAATCTTGTTCATCCATTTCTTCAAAATGCATAGAAAATTGCCACGCACACTCCCCTATGCTTTTATAATTTTTTAAAACGATTATTTCTCTTTCAAAAATGTTTTTTTTTAAGTCCTGTTCGTATGCCATCGAAGATTAATTATCCTGCGGATACATTAATTACTTGTGAAGACTCAATGTCAACAACGCATTTTATCTTCAGTTAATATGTACATATACCCACTCCATAATAAAATATTTTATGAATTATTTTCCTTTTTTAAATACGTAGTCAGTACGATAAGTTACTTATAATGAAAAGGGAATTAATTTGATTTTAATACAACGAGATATGATTTTTCATATCCATTTAATTAAAGAGGAGCCACAAGCCCCCAAAAACCTCTTATTTATCGGGCAATGTCCTTTCTCCTAACTTCAGTTAGTTCCGTCAGAGAATCCATTTCTCTAGCAAACAAACGCGTGGCCGTCTCTTCCTCCTCCTCCAAGTCGCAGCTTCCGTAAGAATCACACAAAAAGTACACCGTCTAGAAGACGGACATGGGTAATGTAGCGTAAGGACAAGCAGGTTTAGTTGAGAGATACAAATTGGCTATTTAGTTCTGTAAATTCAAGATCGACAATTTAAATTCTCTAAGAAATTCAAGGATTGACTCACCTCTTACATTAGTATACAAGCTTCCCCATATGCAGTAAGTAGCGTTCGCAACGGCTCCTACTAGTACGGGAACTCCTTTTTGTTTGACTTCCACCATTGTCCGCCTCAGACAGTCGTTAGATAGAGTGAAGTGCTCGTACCGCATACAGCTGGGGAAGATCGATAAGGGTCAACCCCCAGGGCGGTTGGAGCTCATCGTAATCGCCACCATATCAGCGTAGTTAAAACGATTAAGAATCAAATGATTAATCAAATTATTGGTTAGGATACAAGCTCTCTTGTTATTATATTGAGTTCGCAAAACTTGTTCCTGTAGATTCATGGTTCTAGGGTCAAAATTACGTCTTCCCCACGTTAAAGAGTCAGAGAGGTGCAGCCGAACCATCTTTCGAGTGTTAAAGTTTAATCTGCCGTACGTTCATTATCTTTGACTGCTACGACCGTGGTGCCCATCTCTTCGTCTGACAGAGAACTTTCATCAAGGTGTTCCGGCCACATGGTCCCAAGCTCCTGATGGGTCCGAAGAGCACTCCGACGCCAAGTCATCCGTAATGGGTGCCTTTACGCCCCACGTCTGGGGTGCGTTTGGCTTTGACATCCCTGTCGGCCTTATGAACCCTTAGGTATATCTTGGTAAACCCATAGAAGATGCAAATTTTATGGGCTTTGAGAAGGGGAAGGAATTCCTCACCTTGACCACATGCCAGTTGTCTACCGGCAGGTCATCGTTAGACATCTTGATGAGATCCATGAGGTCTCATTAGGGTCTGCGATATCTGCTGGAAGCATGACACATGACTTGGGTTTATGTGAGATTTGATTTTTGGGGATGACACGAAGTTGTGACCCTATCCACAATTCCAAAACTTCTGCAATGGCAAGCTTGTAAAGATCCCATGATCGTTGGCCTTCACAAGCCATTAATTTAATCTGGCCCTAGCACCAGCCCGCGTTATGAACAGGTAGGGAGGAACGTAGTAACATTCCAATTGACTGGCGTGATGGTTCCCTCAGCGTGGTTTTGATCCATAATTGTGCAAATCAAGACTTTCTTGGTGTCAACTTTGAAAGACCTTGTTACGCCGGTATTAGGCACAACGTTGATTTTCTTAGGAACTTGCCCCGAAACCATCTGGCAATCTGCTACCTTTGCCGTTTAGGCGCCGGTTTAGCAGAGCCCATGGATTTGTCGCTAACCTCAACAGGTACTTCAGTACACTTTCCCGACGGGGCGTTCTTTCGTGCCCATTCCAGTTTCCCTTTATCATCCTCAGAGAGTTGATTGGGTTGAATTGCATGCAGCTAAGAAGGAATACGATAAGCAGTTCTCCGAGCCCTATAGTCCCTCGTGGCTTCGATTTTGGCCGCGGTACACCGCTCTGGGAAATTGAGGCTTTGGTGGAAAAGGTATCTGTTTCACCCTTGAAGGCTAGGCTTCTCATTGTTTTATTTCATTTATTTTATTCCCCTTTAGGGTTAAGCAAAGGAGAACTGAGAGACCGCCCTGTGAGTTGAGCATCTAATCCACAGAAGATTCTTTGTTTTATCGTTTTATTTCAGTATAGGTTTCATTTGGATCTCACGAGTGTAAAGGAGAGGGAGGTCAACCAGGTCATAGCAAGGCTAAGAAATATTCATCGAGGTGGCCAGGCATTATTGAAGCTTCGTTCGAGACTAGAATATTTTTCAAGAGGGCTTCTAGCCGGACTGATCCTTGGCACGGACCGCACTACAGCTTGATCCAGCTCCCTATATCGCTGCTTACTTTGGCCGAGAACAAGTGCAGATCCTGAGAACGGGTCACGTTTCCCACATTAGATAAATCCAGCAGTGGGATGATGTGAGTGTTTCTAAGGAACCGCACTTCTTCTTATGCGGTTGTCCATAAGGATCGTCTAAAACTTTGCCTTATGGGTCCTTACCGCCATTTTCTTAATACGAACACAACGCTGGAATAGAAAAATTACCTCAAATAGCAGGTCTATGATTATTAATGCCATCTTCAAACAGTTTTTACTAATATATTTTTTTAATTAAACGTATAATTAAAAACAAAGCAGCGCCCTGTTAAAAATTAAAAAAATTTTCCTTAAAATATGAACAACAGAAACATTTCAATTCAATAACAATTCAATCGTCTTTTTTAATTTTTTTTCTTTTTTTTTATAAAAATACAAGAAAAAATCAAAATTTAAAAAATTATGCCGTTTCATTTCAAAGGAATAAAAAAATTGTGTAAGTTTTGAAATTTCACTTGAATTTAACGGTCATCGTTCACAGATTTACGGTTGGCATCTCTTTTTTGCGTTAACATCACATGGCAATGCCATAACAACATAACAGCTGAGCCTTTTGTTTTCACTTTTTTTTGTTTTGTTTTGTTGTCAGTTTTTTAATATTTGCAAAGCGAATTAAAAAACAAACTGGCAAAAATAATTAATTTGTTGTCTTTATAAATAAGAATTTTTTGATTTCTATAATTTTTCCAGTTAAAATGCATCATCCATCCCGTAAAGTTGAAGTGACTATACGAAGTTTTTATATTTTCAATACGACTTATGGTCAAAAGGAAGGACAGGTTCGTATTAACCATATTAGGACTCCCGTATTAGTACGCCCCGAAATTCAAAGGAAATATTTTTTCTTTATTTCGTTATAGGAAAGGGAAAAAATATTATTTTACTATCCCAAGGAGATCGATATAAATGCCAAAATTCGTGATGTGGGCTTAAGTCAAGCGTTTACAGCATTTACTGAGTAAGCATAACATTTTATAAAGAGTGCTTCACCTTCAAAGAAAGTACCCGGACGACCTTTTGGTTAATCTAAACCATATATTTTTTTCAATAGAGTCGTTCCCTATTCTAAAATTTACATGAAGGACTACCAAATTATAAAAATCACTTGTCGATTTCTTATTTCAGCTCCTTTACCGATAAACCTGGACAATGTGAAGTTGTACATACGGAGAAGACAACTCAATTACTCTATGAAGCAGAACCTAATTTTTGGTTGGTACTGGTTTTAAATGTGCCTAAAGAAATACACACAAAAGATGGTGTTGAATATCCGGAATATCATAAAAACGAACTACACGATGCCATTTACAGAAGGCTACTGATACAAAGTTACAATCGTTTTTGCTTAGAAGAAGGAACATTCCAAATGATTATGCTCAAATTTCCAAATGATCTGCTAACCGCTCGGGATTATTTAACACAAAAATTAGAAATATTTTTTAATAAGGTGCGTATAATTGGTATTATTTTCTGGTACCGCATTGTCAAATTTAATTTTTTGTTTATTATTCCCAGTATATTTATTCGTTAAATTTGCCTGCTAATGATATTATTGAGTTTATGAAATCACTGCAGTATTTACCCTTAGATAAGTTTCTTTTTCTAAGAGTTCATAACTTTATCGACTCTTTAAAAGCAATATTTCCAAGCATAAATGATGCAATTTTTCTTTACAAAGAATTTGTCGTCGTGTAAGTTGTAAATTAAATTGGTGCTTGTCTCGTTTAATAACATTTTTTTTTCATTTTTTAGAGGAGGCAAACTCAATACATCCAATTTGTTTACCCTACATCAGTATATATTCCATGGTATGGAAATGAAGCCAAATCAGCCTTCATCTAATCCTACTTTAAATAGTCGCAATATATATCTTAAAACCAATAAGGAATTGCTGTCCTATAAAATGGTTTTATTTCCCTCTTCGCATGCTTTATTGTGTCTTTTCTTTAAAAATCCCTTGCAATTAAGTTCCCAGTTCTTAGATGAACTATGTTATGCGATCAATTCCCCACTTTACGTTTTGGCAAGAGATATTGAGGGTTATTTAGAGAAACAACCAAGTTCAACAAAGAACTTAATGCAAGCACCTTCCGAGTGCGTTGTTACAAACGAATACATGTCACCCAAGTATTTATTTCTTAATGATCAAAGTCTTAAACTTAGCAGCAATTTGTATGAGGACGACCAATGTCGTCGATCACCCCTGCCTCAAAATGTGACCAATCTTATAGCCGATTTATTCGATTCATCTGACAACGAAGGTGAGAGGACCCAAAGGGATGAGGACAAAACCAGCTATGATGAAATAATGGTAAAGTCTACAGATGATTTTTGGATTGTTAAGCGCCGCTTTAACTGGCGCCAACGTTTTGTAGTGATATTCAGCCAAAAGGCCACCCTATTGGATGTAACAAAAGAAGCCGAACGTATTTTTGAACAAGAAATTAAAGATGGTGTATTCGCTGACAAATAAACAATATAATCAAATAAATAAATGGTGTTTTCCAATTAAAACGTTTAGATCGATCTTTAGATGGGTTGCAAGCACTGCCCGTGGGACTGCGCTGTCGAAAACTATGGGCGCAGAAAGCGCAACAGACAGCGCTTGGGGTTTCTCAAGTTAATACAGCCGTTGGTCCCAAGTTGCCCTCCGTTTCTGCGAAGGTACCACCACCGGTATTAGATGCGACATTTACTGCCGTTGCGGTACTCCCCATGCCTGCACCTCCTCTGGCAGCTGCTGAACCATTACGCAGTTTTACTATGTAAATGCGTCTATTGGACATGCAAATATTATAGCTATGGTCCTCATACACTATGGAAATACGTTCACAACTGCTGTTTGGCATAAAGTTTTCATCAACACTAGAAAAGAAACATTACGTTCACGCATATTCTCTGGGTGTGTTTGTTTTGTCTATCATTGCAGAGTTAACATACATACCTCTCAGTTAGATTTATGAAATCTAAGAATATATTGGCACTTCTTTCATCATTTTGCAATTCTCCACCTGATTCTAGGACTGCTCCATCCTCTTTCAGAACTAGATAACCAATCTGATTCACCAATTTATCCATAATTCTTTACCACAATCTCGCAACAATACTTCACAGCACAAAATCAAAACAAAAGATATACGGCTGCTAAAGAAAAACAATAATAACAATGAGCTTACCGGACTTACAATAACGGTTTCCAAATATAGTGCTGCCAAGTTGTTAATATAAAAGAATCGCTTAATAAAAAACGCAGTTTTTATTACGATAAAATTATCAACAATTTGTTATTTGCACAAATAAAATTTAACTAAACGTCTGATAAATGACGTTCACAATTCGTTCTAAGTCTTTTGAATGGCTGTATTGCATATTTTGAATAAAATAAAGAAATAAATTAATTACCAAAGCGCATTTATTCTAAAAATAATAAATAGGCCTTTTTAATTACAATATTTAAAAAAGGAATTTAGAACCGTAATCTGGTAGCTCTACGCTATTTTACTACTTTAAAAGCAGAAAGAAGAAGAGGTCACCATTTTGTATTTTGCTCTTGATACGGTCGGACGTGAAAATAAAGTTAAACGAATTAATTAAAGTTTTCTGAGAAGAAAAATAATTAAATAATATAGAAAATTTGAAAATAAATAAAAGTGTAAGTGTTTTCATTAGTTAAATAATGATTCCAAAAAACTTTAAAGTAAATTTAAAAAAAGGATGACGAATGTAGAGAAAAAATCGATTTGAAGTATCTTTGCCTACCTCGCCACACCCTTAATTAAAACACTAATTAGCCAAAAATTTCTATAAATTGCTTAAGTTTGGTTAGCTAAACAACATATTAATAATATTTTAAGAAAATTAATGAAATAAAACTATTTTCCTTTAGAAAAATTCTGTATTTGCCAAAAAAAAAAAAAATTGTGAAAAAAGTATCTCGAAGAAAGTTTTTTCTTTCCAAAATATAAGTGAGTGTGTGTGAGTGAGAAAAACGACGTCATCCATTCGTGGTGCGTATTGATTTGAATTTTGCTGAAGAAGAAGAAGATGTGCCCAATTATCCCCTCTCTCTTTGCACTTTCCTTTTTGAACTACTCAATTATTGTTTATTTTCTCATCTACCTCTATCTTATGTTGTTTTTGTTTTGTTTATATTGTACAAAAACACTCACCTTTGGCTTTTTAGATGCAAATTGATTTTTCTTTTTATGAAAAGTGTAGAGCCTAGTAACTTCAAAAAAGAATTTGTTTTGTTAAAAGAACTTTGTTTTTATTATACACGATTTGTTTATTTACGGCATCTATTTTTAGTGCTATAAATTCCAACAATATGAGAAAGCATTCAAAAATTAGTTCGACGACTCATCGACCGGTGTTTAAATACTTGCTGTGTTAGCAAAAACGAGTGTGCATTTAAAGTACTTTCCTAAGTTGCACGAAAATTGATTTTTTTGTATTTCTATTCCACTTTTCTTCCCAACAACGTTAGTACAATATGTGTTTTATCTCTATATGATTTAATTTATTTCCCGTCTACTTCTTCAATCGAGTTTAGCAACAACAATTGTTCTTTCCCCTTTTAATAATATTTTCAATTTTTATTTCTTTGTGTGTGTGTGCTGTGTTGTTGATTTTTTTTATATTTCCATTTTACTCTTTATTATATTCTTCGTGCATGAAGCATTACGTCATTTTGCTATTTTGATAAGCATTTTTATGGTTGTATTTACAATAAAAACCACAACTGGGTTAAAAGAGAGTAATTCCTTATTGGAAATTATTACTTAATACAAATTACAGTGTGTTTAAATTTTAATTTATTTGCTTTATTAATACATATATATGTACCAACAACGACCTCAAACTGTAACTTTTTTAAATGGTGTTTGTCTCTTTGTCTATTAATATTTCCTTTGATGACAGTCTGTTTCTATACTATTTATGATTTTAATTAGAAATACTTAAAATTTTTTTGTACATTAATAAAACCGCAGAGTTTTAATGAATAATAATGAATAATGAAATTTTTTATTAATTGTAATATAAGGTGTAGTAAAGAGAAATATATTCGGTAATAAGGGTAGAAGGTAGAAATAAGGTAGAAGGTTTTGTTTGCCAGAATTAGAATGACCCCATTAAGGTCATGCATTTAGTTATGCGATTCTAATTGGACCGATCGATTTTAAAAGGTTTCCAACAAAATTATTCGCAATAGATAGCAAAGATGTAATAACTTCTCGCGAGTAGGCACTGCAGTTTAGTAGTTAGTGTGTAGGCTTACTAAATGAGAGCTCGTAAATTCAAACCTCACCTCTGACATCTCGAACAAATATATTAAATACGGCGACTTCTTTCCTCTCAGCATTCTTTTGACAAAAGCTTTTAAAGTAAATAATTGACATAACAAAACTCCTCAGCTGTCATTCGAAGTCGACGATAAACAGTAGGTCCCGTTAATCATGGATAAAATGATCACACACAACACTTGTGGTGTAAGAAGCTAGGTCGTCATCCAGACTAGAGAGTTGTAATGACCAATTAAGTAAGTAAGTAATCAAGATAGGTTCAGGTATATCACAGCCTTTTGATCTAGCGTTGTTTCGATAAAACGCATTTCCTCCCCCAGTCAGAAATACTGCTTAAATCTGTGTCTACACTTTTTGTTTTACTTTATTTTAACGGGTTATCTGTTGTCAGAATAAAAAATAATTCTTGTGCTGGAGAATTTGCCAATCCTGGACTGATTTTAGTCTTCCTTACTGTTAATAAAATAATAATTCTGTGAGCAGCTTCAGCGTTATCAGTTGCTATAATATTCTCTTAACCTTGATACAAATGATTCAACTATCAATAGTCTCCATCATCTACATATGTACTTATGTAATCCAGACGCTCGTCTACACTTCCACATTATAATTTTAAGAGTATTTATTAGTCCAGATTTAGTTTCCAATCAGAGACAGATTGAATATGATTTTAACAACTTCTCTTGTAATAAATAAAATATAAAATAACTTTGAATTCAATTTTATTTCATTTTCTTAATAAAACATGAATAAAAAGAAATGTCTTTTAAGTAATTAACTTTGAAAAAATTTTATTTCCAATAAACTTTTGGTATTTCAATTTATCTTTTAGCCTTCTTTTAACAATTTTTCTAATTTTATTTGGTAAATTTTTACACATCTTTCAAGTGAATAGGTTTGTTTTTTTGCCACTTAAACACGTACTCGTTGTAGTCCCATTACGTCTCAACTATCGATTTAAAATTATATTAGTTTAAAATTTTGATTAATATCTTAGTACTTGTCTTAATTGACGCTTTGCTTAAATTTAACATGTAATTACGATTAAAATTGTGTATTTATTTTAAGTAGGACTTGTAGTTTTCAATTTGCATGCATACTACTAAAATGTAAAACTATGTATATTCAATGTCTACAGTGTAATAATTTTGAAAACACTTCAATAGTGATAAATATTGATAATAATAATGTTCTATATTTACTTAAATGTTTAGCTTAATAACGTATGTAGTTAAAAAAAAGTTTATTTTGAAAATTATCCCATAAGAAAGTGATGTCACTTGTCACCACAATGTGCCAAACACTGAAAAAGTAAACTTCAAATAAGATTAAAATAAACAAACAAATCTACCAGACGAGTAGTCACTATTTGCCAAACCAACCGTTCTCTTTTATCATCTTCCCTTTCAGATACCAGGTCTAACGGTTGTTGAAAAGGAATAATGCAAATCGAATGAGCTTAAACAAACAACCAATAAGAGCAACAATATGCCTAATTTACAAGAGGAAAAGCTAAAATCAATTATTAAATATGAAACTGAAGTGGAAAAAATAGCATTTCGTGAATGGTTTTTAAAGCAATTTGAAGCAGATGCTTCAAACTCATGCACAGTGGAAGAGTTTGCTGTATATTTTTTAAATACTCTCAGGCAATGCACAGAAGTTCATTTGAAACCGATCGGTACGGAAACCCCGAAATGCCAGACGCCTGCTAGAGCTCAGAAGACGAAAAATGTAAGAGAAAATAGTTCTCCACCTTTGCGACCAAAGTTAGATGTATCAGAACAGAATGCATCAACACCTAATGGCAAGAATCATTTTGACAACGACATTAGTACATATTCAACACCCAGACAAAGTAAATCCGTTGATGTTTCTTGCTCTAGCTCGCAAAGGAACTCATCAACACCCGTTAGACGTAACGTATCGAGTAATAATTCGCGCCGGCAGTCAACTACACCTAATTCGGGAAATAAGAGTACTTCAGCTTCAGCACATAGCTTGTGCTTGGGAGACTTTATGGTGAAAAATACGTCTAAGCAGAGTCGGTCACAAAAAAAGAAAACTGTTCGAACACCAACATCAAACCAACAAAACGTCCAACAAACGCAAACTGCAAAGCCTAAAAAGCGGTTACAACCTATTTGTCTAAGTAAGGAGGTAGAAACATCTAATAATTCGTCCATTTTTGGCGGAGAGAGTTCATTTAGTAGTGAGAACAATATACTTAAAATATCTAACACCGAATTAGAGGATAAAGAGCAATGTGCCGTATTAGCAGCACGCAAATCTCTAAAGCTAAACGCTGACGAAATAGCTAAAGAGTTAAATAACGCTTCTGTTCTCTCAGTGCCGGTAATTAGCGATGTTGTAACTGCTACTGTTCCCGCCAAAAAGAACGTGCTAAAGGAAAATTCTCTTAATCTAAAGAATCTGGAAAATAATCTGTCTCTTAAAAGGCTTGCAGAGATTTATACTTTAATTATTGACTTAAATTTGACCACTAACATTTTAAATGAATTGTCGTTCCTTTTGAATATTCTAAATGCACCTTATCCCAGTAGTACGCCTGATGAAATTACTGAGAATTTAAAACAGTTGCATTTGAATGATGAAAACGGCAGTGAGGGTCTTGAATGCTTGGAGGACTTATCACATGCGGTGTTTTTTGCCATATTGTGTTTGACATTTGAAAAAGAATCTTTGGCTCTTTTAGATACAAAATCATTAAGTGTGGTTTTAATTGGAGAAAGGTTTTCGTATTTACCTGAAGATGTTAAAACCTATCTATTGGAAATGCACCAGCATAAGCAGCAGTTGGTGGCCGAAAATCCATTCTGTAACACATCTTTGCGCTTTGATTCCAAGCCTTACAGCAACGTATACTTTCAACAGGATCAAGATTCCCGAGACAATTTTACTTCTTCTCAGGAATTTGCCAACTTTAGAGTACAAAGGGATTTGTTTTGTAAATGTTTAAAGATATGGGATTCGAATCACTTAAATCCCGCATGGAAATTTTCTGAGGAAGTTACACCGAAGATTCGGGAAATATTTGAATATTCAGAGAATTGCATTAACATGGCACATTTGGCAAAACTTTTTGTTTCTCAACTGTTGTTAACGGCTTCAAATTCCACATCTCCAGAAGAGATTGGTTTGGATGTAGATATGCAGAAATTTTCCAAATTGACTCAACGTTTAATTGCTCCCAGTCAATTTAGTGTAGACTATCAATTTCCCCGTAGCGAAGCATTCTTTCGCGATTTCATTTTAGAAGCTCGTTCACTGGCATTTGCAGAGCAGCTAAAGATGGAACTTTACACTGAACTGATATCACAAAATGACTCGTCGTTTGATCACATTAACATAAGTAAAGCAGAGAAGGATGCCGACGAACAAGATTTATCCATAGCAGATGACATGAATTGCGAAAATATTGTAGTGAAGCCAGAAGTTTTAAATTCCATGCTTATATTAGCCAAATTTCTGGGATTCACTACCGCATTACCCTATAACATTAACAGCACCAACTTTATGCCGCCCAGTGTGGAGAAAAATCAAATAAAATTACGTTCTTTAATGCAATCCACTATCGATATATCTGCAATACTCGAGCAAGGCATACAACAAAATAAGCTACTCATTACAGTTCCCTGGTTGGTGCAGTATTTTGCCATGCTAGATAACGTCACATTGCATTTGGATCACTACATGAAGGCTCTGAAACTTATGTTTGCTTTATACTCATATCTAGGCATAGAGAATTCGAAGCCTTTTAACAAAGCCTCCTTGTTTATTATTAAATTATGTTTGGGTTGGCTATTCGAATCGAAACAGTTCATAGCCGAGCAATACTATGACTTTAGGCGCATATTTTATGGTTCAAGCTCAAAAGTTGTGACAAAAGAATTGTTGTTTGTACGCAATAAGTTGAATCGCCACGTTAGTGTAAACAATATTACTGAAGATAACACCTTAAATGCATATTTAGAATCCATTTTACCAATTGCTTGCCCATTTTTAGCTGAATTCCGTGTGTCCATTATGCCGGCAAATTATGCTCAAACTAAAAACGCTTCCAGAAGCGGCCGTTATCGTCACATAACCACCAGAATTGCTGAATTGCCAAGTACAGCTCAAGTGAAAGAAAAAAGTGACATTCAAAGCGCTACTCAAAATCAACCTAACAAAATACAGAGTACCTTAATACAAGCATTTCTTCAATCGCAAAACTCATCAACCCGCAATTTGATAAACTTTTGCATCGAAAGATGTTACAAATGTGTGGTAAAAGACGGACAATTAAAAATTTTACTACCAGCCAAATCGAGTGCAGACAATTTGGTCAATCAAATAACATCGAGTGAATACCGTCTTGTCTATAGCACCATTAGGACAATCTATAACGATGCCTATTTGGAAGCCAAAACCAATTGGGATGATTCTGTAGACGACATGCTTACGAAACGTATACGAAATGCTTTGGAAAGTCTTTTACCTGCAGAAACTGCTGCTGTTCTAAAAAGAACTTATTTTATGACCATAAAGCATGAAACTAAACAGAAAGTATCGCAATGGTTCTATTCAAACATTATATGTGAGAATTTCTTTTGTTCGAATCTTCAAGAAATGGCGAACAAAGTTTGCAGTGCTAACAAGAATAAAGTACAATTGGGTTCTTCACAGTTGGTCATAACTAAAGAGTCGCCTAGTATATCCGGTCTGATAGATGAACTTCAGTATTGGTTATATTGCACTTCGATCAGAGTTGAACGATTCAAAGGGTCTGAACCACTGATAGGAATGTTAAGGAAAATGATTGAAATATTTGACAACACACTTCCTTCGTTATTATATAATTTACTCTCTGCCGGTGTTATACAACTTATACAGCACATTATAGCTCAACATTGCAATCACTTCACCGATGAACTACTTGATGCTGCATGTAACGTGTGGTTACATCCGAATATGAAAAGTGCTTTAGAAAATTCATCCTCAGCTAATATATGCATTTATGACGCATTAGTTACACTCGCATTTATAGAATCTCTTGGCACTAGAACCGAATCTTTTAATAAATTGGGCCACCTATTTGTGACCATGATTAAAAAGGATATTATTTCACTTAATTATGCAAATGATCTTTTCATTTCGCTTTTCAAATACGAATTGCATCCACAAGCAATGGCTGAAATTTCAAATATGCTGAGGACCATTGCAAAGGAAACTGCTACAGTACCACAACATAAAACACATTGTGATAATAGTGATAATGAAAACTACAACGATGATGACGACGATGACGATCTTGAAAAATCAAGTTTATTTATGGATATGTTAGCCGATCTGTCACGAGATGTTGATTTCTTTTAAACTTTATTATACTGGTTACTTTTTTAATTGTATGTGTGTTTTAATTTTTCTTTTTTTTTTTTAATAAAGTTTTATAATGTTTACGAATTTTAATAAATGTTTAAATAATTTGTTTTATTTTTTTAATATTCTGTGCTAGATAGGTTGATTTTAAATGTTTTAAATATTTGCTAATGTTGTCTATACGGTAGACTATATGTTTGTATTTTACTTCTAATCTAGACATACACAACTATGCTCATTCATAGGTATTGTATTCAATATACAAATAATGTATGTTTGGTTGTGTTGCATTGTTCAGTGGTAGATTGTATTTCTTCGATTTTCTTGTTGATATTGTAATTAAAAAATTAAATTGAATTCCTTAAATACTGTTAAAGAGTACATAATGCATTTTGTTTGTCAAATTGTTTATTCCCGATTCTCTATTTTGTTGAGACTTTAATCTGCATATTTCTAATGAGCTTTGGTCTTAATTAAAAAAGTGACATGCTTTTCTTTTTTGACTCGTAAATTTTGACATTGATGATATAATATTTGCTAAATTCTCCACATCAAAATAAACAACTTAATTTAGGTTTAACTAATCTAACTATTAATCGTTATTTGGCTTTAAAATTAATACATTCGCATCGCTCAAACTTGCTTATAATAAAATCAGAAAAAAGGATTCTCATTATTTGCCTCCATTTGCTTTGTAGATCCGAACTTATTTTAGCAACCAATATTTTATTTTTTTTTTATGGGTTGTAGGTTCACAGTGTAAGTTTTTCTCTTTAAAATAAATTCATACCTTTGTCTAATGATGCCTCACGTTCTGGTCTATAAACGTCTTAAATTAAATTAAAAAGTGATTTAATTTTTCGTAACCTATTCGAATTATACGCAGGTTTTCCTTTACGATAAAATATATATATATATTTTTTAAATTAACATTTTAATAGTGTTGCTCTCACCTTATGAAATTTTGTATTTTTTCATTACCAAATGCAATTTTTTTATATAAAAATTACAGGAAGAAGAAGTTTAACATAAAAATTCAAACCCTGGTAAAGGATATAAATGGTCTCGATCGATGTTTGTTGTATTACCTTGATATGTTATTTTGAAGCTAATTTTAATACCTTTGATTGATAATAATTTTACAAAAATTTTTATACTCGGTGGAATGTTTTGTCCCTAGCATACATAATCATCAGATGACGAAGACGTACCCAACAACTTATCGATATATGTACATAAATATGTGGCTGTGTTATCCGTTTTAAAATTTAATGAGATTTAATTAATATGCATGTAAAAATCAACTTTAAAAATTTAATGCTACAAAAAATATTTGACGAATGTTGGTAAAAACAAAAAATGTTTACGTAAATTATATCACTGATTTTCAATGCAATACCTTCACCCTGTAAAAATTCCAATTCAAAAACTGCAACATTATTGCACTTACTGAGGGCCATATTTTTACAAAAGATCACGAAATCCTTTTGTTACTTTGTTTTTAGGAAAACAAAAAATCATTTTAAAGGCAAAAAAAATGCTACTGGAAAACGATATTAATATGATAATTATTAGTTGTCGATTGATACTTATAATGTGAATTTATACTATGTTTGACAGTAGTTTGGCTTTCTACCATAGTCGATTCATTACATCTCTTAAAACAATCCAAAAAGCCATGAGTTAATACCGCCAAATATTAAATTTACGCGACAGAAACAGACACATTATACATATAACTTTTGGAATTGTTCCGAAGGCAACTAGATCCTTGTTCCGGAATGAGTATCACTCTGTGCCAAAACTTACCACCCTGGCTTCAACTTTTCAAGCAGAGAGTAGTTTTTGCAAAGTCAAAAGCTCACTACAGTAACAGCAAAATAGAATATTTAGTGACTTAACCATCGAATAGTTTTTAGACCCTTCAATAAAAATAGGGAAATGGCGTAGAAATATCTCTAAATTTCTATTTTAAATCTATTTTTAAATGATCGACAATAAAGAGGAATGGGAACTTTGTATTCTAAAGAGTATGTTGACCTGTAGACAAGCTTTCATTTTATAATGTTATAAGTTCTGGCACTTGTTACAATCATTTCAATACAATATATATTACACAGCAAAATTAAGCTTATTTGGAGCTTATGCACTCATTTCCAGTCCTGGTTGGATTAAATATTGTAAAAATGGTAAACGTTGAAGAAAAAAAAATAATAAAAAAAAGTAATTTTTACAAATGAAATTTTAAAATGTTTGTTAGTTAGTTGCCATCTGTTATATCAATTTGTGCCATTTTTGGCAACTGGCAATTCAACTTGTTATATGTTGGCATCCATAATCTACTTATTAAATATGTGGCTTAAAGTAGATCTAGTTTAAGTAATTGATTTGCAAACACTTAACATTAGAATTACGATTGTGTATGATGGAACTCACGGTAACGTGAATATAATATGAAGGAGAGCTTTGCGGTTAGACGTATTAAAAATCTAGCTATAAAACAGTAAGTTAATGTAATGCAATCCAAAGGATAAAACGCATACAAAAATTCATCGTATTCGTATTTAAAATAATATATGTACATATGTATTTACTTATACATTTTATTTTATTGACCAATTAATTATGTTTGTTTTAAAAATGACGAATGACGTCATTGTTTTTTGAAACTTTTTAGATCTAAAAAAAAGGAAAAAAAATTTTTAATTTCATTATCATTTCATGTGTTATTATCATACTTTTGAAAGTTATGAATTGATAACACATACATATATTTTTCTGGCATATAAAGTAAGTTATCGCAGATTGTGTTCTCTCAGTTATTTTTTTAATCAAAAAGAACTGAGTGTGTCATGTCTTCATTTACACTACCCCTTCACTATCTAAAGATACATTTGCCCACAAATGATGACAACATAAAATTAAAACCGAAAGAATTCTCATTATTTCACACCAGCGAAGAGTTCATATTTATAAAAGGGTGCGGTATTAAACATTTCAAACAAATATTTCTATTTCACCACTCATGTGTTTAAGTAAACAAATTTAATAAAAACAATTCTTTCAACAACAACAAAAATATGTTTACTTAAACATGTTGTATGTACACAATTTGTTTAGTCTCAGTCGGTCATTGTGTCAGAAATTATGCAATCACTGACTCAGAAAATGTATACAAATATTTTTCAGTCTTTCCCCCACCTACATTCACATTAATGTGGCGACGACGATGTCATCATTGCTTCGGCACTAATTGGATTTCATTGTCGTTTTGATTTAATTTTTCATATAAATTTTAATTTTTTTTTTTCACTTGCAGGTTTGAAGTGAATACGAAAATAAAAGCGAACATATTTCAGTATTAAAAACGAGAGCAAATATTTTTGGTAAGTCACAAATAATTTTATATCACCGGAAATGTTTAAAATTAAATTGTTTTTTTGCATTCTTTTACAGAAAGATCGAAATATAATTAAATTATATTAAATAAAACACACACACACACACATAACGAACGACTATGGAGAATTTTACTCCCAAAGAGGTTAAAATCCTCGAAACAGTTGAGGATATTCAAGAGCGACGTGAGCAAGTGTTGTCACGTTATAATGAATTCAAAATTGAGACACGTCAAAAGCGTGAAAAATTAGAAGACTCCCGTCGTTTCCAATACTTCAAACGTGATGCCGATGAGTTGGAATCATGGATCCACGAAAAATTGCAGGCAGCTAGCGAAGAATCATATCGTGATCCAACAAATTTACAAGCTAAAATCCAAAAGCATCAAGCCTTTGAAGCTGAAGTTTCAGCTCACAGCAATGCCATTGTCTCATTGGACAACACTGGCCAGGAGATGATCAATCAAAATCATTTTGCTTCGGAAACAATTCGTCGCCGTCTTGATGAATTACATCGTTTATGGGAATTGTTGTTAAGCCGTTTAGCCGAAAAAGGCCAAAAACTGCAACAGGCTTTGGTTCTTGTCCAATTCTTGCGTCAATGTGAAGAGGTTATGTTCTGGATTAAGGATAAGGAGGCTTTTGTTACTGCCGATGAATTCGGTCAGGATTTGGAGCATGTTGAAGTGTTGCAGCGCAAGTTTGACGAATTCCAAAAAGATATGGCTTCTCAGGAATATCGTGTTACTGAAGTCAATCAGTTGGCCGATAAATTAATTCAGGATGCTCATCCTGATCGCGATACTATAACTAAACGCAAAGATGATTTAAATGAAGCCTGGCAGCGTTTGAAACAACTCGCCATAGTGCGTCAAGAGAAACTTTTTGGAGCTCATGAAATTCAACGTTTCAATCGTGATGCTGATGAAACTGTTGCCTGGATTGCTGAGAAGGATGTTGTCCTTTCATCAGATGATTATGGTCGTGATTTGGCCAGTGTACAGGCTCTACAACGCAAGCATGAAGGTGTAGAACGTGATTTGGCAGCTTTAGAGGATAAAGTTTCCACTTTGGGAGCTGAAGCTCAACGATTGTGTTCAATCCATGCCGATCATAGCGATCAAATTCGCGATAAACAAGCTGAAATCGCCAATTACTGGCAAAGTTTGAAGGCTAAAGCCGGTGAACGCAAACAAAAATTGGACGAATCCTATTACCTACACCGTTTCTTAGCCGATTTCCGTGATTTAGTTTCCTGGATCAATGGCATGAAAGCCATCATATCTGCTGATGAATTGGCTAAAGATGTTGCCGGAGCCGAAGCCCTATTGGAACGTCACCAAGAACATAAAGGTGAAATCGATGCTCGTGAAGACAGTTTCAAATTGACTACTGAATCTGGTCAGAAACTTCTTGAACGTGAACATTATGCTGCTGCCGAAATCCAAGAGAAATTGGCTGCCTTAGAAAACGATAAGAGTTCTTTGCTTTCCTTGTGGGAAGATAGACGCATTTTGTATGAGCAGTGCATGGACTTGCAATTGTTCTATCGTGACACTGAACAGGCTGACACCTGGATGGCCAAGCAAGAAGCTTTCTTGGCCAATGAAGATTTGGGAGACTCGTTGGATTCCGTTGAAGCCTTAATCAAGAAGCATGAAGATTTTGAAAAGAGTTTGGCTGCTCAAGAGGAAAAAATTAAAGCTCTTGACATTTTTGCCACCAAACTTATTGACGGTCAACATTATGCTGCTGATGATGTGGCTCAACGTCGTCAAATGCTTTTGGCCCGTCGTGCAGCTTTACTGGAAAAGTCCAACAGACGCCGTCAGTTGCTGGAGGATTCAAACCGTTATCAACAATTCGAACGGGATTGTGATGAAACCAAGGGTTGGGTAAGCGAAAAACTAAAGTTCGCTACCGATGACAGCTACTTGGACCCCACCAATCTGAATGGTAAAATGCAAAAACATCAAAACTTTGAACATGAACTCAATGCCAATAAGTCACGCATAGAGGACATTACAACTGTTGGAACTGAATTGATCGAAAAGAACCACTATGCGGCTGATCAAATTAACACACGTATGCAAGAAATCGTTGTACTATGGGAAACTTTAGTTCAAGCTTCCGATAAGAAGGGATGCAAGTTACACGAAGCTTGCCAACAACAACAATTTAATCGCACTATTGAAGATATTGAATTGTGGTTGAGCGAAATCGAAGGTCAACTCTTGTCAGAAGATCACGGTAAAGACTTAACTTCTGTGCAGAACTTGCAGAAGAAGCATGCCCTGTTGGAAGCTGATGTGATGGCTCATCAAGATCGCATTGAAAGCATTAAAGTAGCTGCCAACAAATTCATTGAATCTGGCCACTTTGACGCTGATAACATTCGCCAGAAAGAAGCTAATTTATCTTCCCGTTATGCCGCTTTGGCAGCTCCTATGGCTGAACGTAAGCAACATTTGATGGATTCCCTTCAAGTGCAACAGCTTTTCCGCGACTTGGAGGATGAAGCTGCATGGATTCGTGAGAAGGAACCTATTGCTGCTTCCACTAATCGTGGCAGAGATTTAATTGGTGTCCAAAATCTCATTAAGAAACATCAAGCTGTTCTGGCCGAAATTAACAACCATGAAGCTCGTTTATTAAATGTCATTAGCTCTGGAGAGAACATGTTAAAAGACCAACCGTTCGCCAGTGAAGACATTCGTCAACGTTTGGATGCTTTGCAGGAACAGTGGAATAATTTAAGAGAAAAATCCAACCAACGTAAGCAAGACTTGGAAGATTCTCTACAAGCCCATCAGTACTTTGCTGATGCTAACGAAGCGGAATCGTGGATGCGTGAGAAGGAACCAATTGCTACTGGCAACGATTACGGCAAGGATGAGGATTCCTCTGAAGCTCTTTTGAAGAAACACGAAGCTTTAGTTTCTGATTTGGAAGCTTTCGGAAATACCATTCAAGGTTTGCAAGAACAAGCTAAGAATTGTCGCCAACAAGAGACTCCAGTTGTAGATATCACTGGCAAAGAATGTGTCGTAGCTTTATACGACTACACCGAGAAGAGCCCACGTGAGGTATCCATGAAAAAGGGAGATGTACTCACACTTTTGAATTCGAATAATAAAGATTGGTGGAAGGTAGAAGTAAACGATCGTCAAGGTTTTGTACCCGCTGCCTATATTAAGAAAATCGAGGCTGGCCTCAGTGCTAGTCAACAAAACTTGGTGGATAATCACTCTATTGCTAAACGTCAGGCTCAAATCAATTCCCAATATGACAACTTATTGACATTGGCACGCGAACGTCAAAATAAATTAAATGAAACTGTTAAAGCTTATGTTCTAGTACGTGAAGCTGCCGATCTGGCTAACTGGATTAAGGACAAAGAGAATCATGCACAAATTGCAGATGTTGTTGGCGAAGATTTAGAAGAGGTCGAAGTGTTGCAAAAGAAATTCGATGATTTCAATGATGACTTAAAGGCCAACGAAGTACGTTTGGCTAACATGAATGAAATTGCCATTCAATTGACCTCGTTGGGTCAAACTGAGGCGGCCATGAAGATTCAATCACAAATGCAAGATTTGAATGAAAAATGGAATAATTTGCAAACATTGACTGCCGAAAAAGCCAACCAATTGGGTTCGGCCCATGAAGTACAACGTTTCCATCGTGACATTGATGAGACTAAGGATTGGATTGCCGAAAAAGAAAATGCTCTTAACAACGATGACTTGGGTAAAGATCTACGCAGTGTACAAACATTGCAACGTAAACACGAGGGTGTGGAACGTGATTTGGCTGCATTGCGCGATAAGATACGACAATTAGATGAGACTGCTAATCGCTTGATGCAATCCCATCCCGACACGGCCGAACAAACCTATGCTAAACAGAAGGAGATCAATGAAATGTGGGATCTTATTATCACCAAATCGACAGCTCGCAAGGAAAAACTCTTGGACTCTTATGACTTGCAACGTTTCCTTAGTGACTATCGTGATCTGTTGGCTTGGATCAATTCCATGATGAGTTTGGTGACATCCGATGAATTGGCTAATGATGTTACCGGTGCCGAAGCACTCATCGAGAGACATCAGGTATGTTACTTCTAACAGCAACTAACCGACCCCCTTAATCTTTTGTAAAAAGCTGCTTCAAGGTATACACCCATCTACTTATGGTGGGTGCCTTTGTATTGTCTATACTTTAAAAAGTGAAAGAAAAAAATCTTCACATACATTCAAACGTTATCATTATTGATTGATTTAAATATAAACTGTCTTTTGTTTTGTTTGTGGCTTTGAATACAACGTGGGTGACATGTGCGATATGATTTGCCATTTTACGGAAAATCTGGAATTTGTTGCAACGACAATACCACAACACCACAACAACCATCACCAACCACTTCAAACACACACACGAACATTTTCTTGAATTGTTCTTTTTTTAATTATTTCACCGACATTAATATTGTGTATCTGCCTGTGCTATTTATTTACAAAATTTTGAGTTTATCTCCATCATTTGTTTATTATTATTTTTTTTTTTTTACAAAAATTCATGCGTCTGTGTGTGTTTTATAGGCTCATCGTTCTGAGATCGAATATATGTATGGAAATAGTAGCGCCAAAAGCTTCTTCCATCCAACACTAAAAGAGGTAGTTTTCATCACCATCAAAAAAAAACTCTGTTTATTTTCTTTAATTTTCGTTCTTTTTTATAATTAATTTTTGTTGTACAAATTTCAATGTGTGTGTTTTCGTTGTCATTTGAAAGAAATGTTTGATACATACGTACGCACTACTATCATTTTTAAATAATTTATTTGAAAATAATACCTCCTAATACTCGTAAGATGGCTATTTTGTATTATACTGTTAATATAATTTCCTAATTCCGTTGTTTATCTAATCCAAGCCTTTCATTTCTAAATAGCGCAAACCACACTTCATTAATTTTATAAATCTCATAACGTCTCATGTCAAGTCAAACACGAATCATTCATTATACATCTGCATACACATCTATAAAGAAGAGAAAGCGTTTTTTTTTTTTGTTTGTTTTTCAAATGATGTAGTCTTTACCCCAGATATCTATCATTCATTTATTCATAATATTGTATTAAAATATTGTTTTGTATAATTTCTCTAAGTATGCTACAACTTTACCTATGTATCTATCCTTTGTAATAACAGAGTATCTCTCAATATTCCTTACTTTACAATTTGATCCTCCCTCTATGGTATACATATTTTCCCCTCTACAATCATACTAACCAAAAACAATTTGTATGTATGTACATACAATACAAAACACAAATTAGGTCTTTTAAATGTAGGAAAACCCATTTTATACCAAATTGTGTACGAGCTAGAAAAAAAGCATCATCGCCTTTTGAAATTCCCTGTAACAGTTGCTTGCTTGAATCGATATGTTTTAAAAATTAATTTAAAATTTTCACAGGAAATATCTAAAAATACAAGGTAATTTCAATGCTATCTTCGAAAATTCTATTCCGAAAAAGGTAAATAGGTTATAACATGCTTTGCAATGTGCCTATAAAAAATTTATTTTAACATGAAAACATTATTCAAGGTATAATTACATTAAAGTGCAGCGAACGAGGACGGTATGAAATGGGTTAAAACATACAAACAGTTAAAAAATGTGGTAAACAAACACACAGAGATATTTATTCTACAATTTCATCTTTTGGGTTAATCTTAAGGCAAAGGGGAGGGAGGGATGAGCATCATATTTTCATTGCAAAATCATTTACATTTTGTAAAGCTTTTCAATTGCAGCTAAAAATTTAATACTTTTAACTCAATACATCAGAGCTTCTTTACAAAGCATTTTACTTTAAAAATTCGTTAAAATTTAATTTGTTCTTTCTTTAAATTTTTAAATTCGAAGCTCTGATACCAACAAACGTTTCACGCGTTTCTCATTTGGGCGCATTTATTAAAATTACTTTCTAACACACTACTAGACTTCAAGTGGGATAATTTAAAAAGAGAAATCAATGTTGTTGTTGTTCTTTTTTGTCTCAGAAATTGTTTTTAACCAACGCTATGTTTTTTGTATCCAATTTATATGTTGTCTAACATTTGGGCTGTAAAAAAAAGAAAAAACATTAAAAAATCTTACAATATTATTCTAATTATACTGTCTAATAATAATTAAAAATGTATAATCTTTTCCCATTCATTCATTGCCATACTCATCGTTCCATCATCATTTAGGAACATCGTACTGAAATCGATGCTCGGGCTGGTACCTTTGGCGCCTTTGAGCAATTTGGCAACGAATTGTTGCAGGCCAATCATTATGCTTCGCCCGAAATTAAAGAGAAAATCGAAGATTTGGCCAAGACCCGTGAAGAGCTGGAAAAGGCCTGGACGGAGCGTCGTTTGCAGTTGGAGCAAAATCTCGATTTGCAATTGTATATGCGTGATTGTGAATTGGCCGAAGCTTGGATGTCAGCGCGTGAAGCCTTCCTTAATGCCGATGAAGTCGATGACAAGGGTGACAATGTAGAAGCTTTGATTAAGAAACATGAAGATTTCGATAAGGCCATTAACGGTCATGAAGAAAAGATTGCCGCCTTGCAAGTTCTCGCTGATACATTGATCAATCAAAATCATTATGCATCTGATTTGATTGACGATAAGCGTAAACAAGTCTTGGAACGCTGGCGTCATTTGAAGGACGGTCTTATTGAAAAACGTTCTCGTTTGGGTGATGAACAAACCTTACAACAATTCTCTCGCGATGCTGATGAAATTGAAAATTGGATTGCTGAGAAATTACAATTGGCTACAGAAGAGAGCTATAAGGATCCGGCTAACATTCAATCCAAACATCAAAAACATCAGGCATTCGAAGCTGAATTGGCTGCCAATGCTGATCGTATTCAGAGTGTTTTGGCAATGGGTGAAAATCTGATTGACAAGAAACAATGTTCCGGCTCAGAGGATGCCGTACAGAAACGTCTTACTCAAATCGCAGACCAATGGGAATATCTTACCCATAAAACTACCGAGAAATCTTTGAAATTGAAGGAGGCCAACAAGCAGCGCACTTACATTGCAGCCGTTAAGGATTTAGACTTTTGGTTGGGTGAAGTTGAGTCCCTACTCACCACTGAGGACTCTGGCAAGGATTTAGCTTCGGTGCAAAATCTCATGAAGAAACATCAATTGGTTGAAGCTGACATTGTTGCCCATGAAGATCGCATTAAGGATATGAACAAACAGGCCGATTCATTGGTTGAAAGTGGCCAATTTGACAGTGCTGGCATCCAAGAGAAACGCCAAAGTATCAATGAGCGCTACGAACGTATTTGCAACTTGGCTGCTCATCGTCAAGCTAGACTGAACGAAGCCTTGACTTTACATCAATTCTTCCGTGATATTGCTGATGAAGAAAGTTGGATTAAGGAGAAGAAACTTTTGGTTGGTTCCGACGATTATGGTCGTGATTTGACCGGTGTTCAGAACCTCAAGAAGAAACATAAGCGTCTAGAAGCCGAATTGGCTTCCCACGAACCTGCTATCCAAGCAGTACAGGAAGCTGGTGAAAAATTAATGGATGTCTCGAATCTGGGTGTGCCAGAAATCGAACAACGTCTTAAGGCTCTCAATCAGGCATGGGCTGAATTAAAGAACTTGGCAGCTACTCGTGGTCAGAAATTGGACGAATCCCTTACCTATCAACAGTTCTTGGCTCAGGTTGAGGAGGAAGAAGCCTGGATTACCGAAAAACAACAATTGTTATCCGTTGATGACTACGGCGATTCTATGGCTGCCGTTCAAGGTCTTTTGAAGAAGCACGATGCATTCGAAACTGATTTCGCTGCCCACAAGGACCGCTGTGCCTTGATCTGTGAACAGGGCACTGAACTGGTAGAAGCTAAGAATCATCATGGTGATTCCATTAGCCAGAGATGCCAGCAATTGCGTAATAAATTGGACAATTTGAATGCTTTAGCCGCCAGGCGCAAGGGTTCATTGCTAGACAATTCTGCCTACTTACAATTCATGTGGAAGGCTGATGTTGTTGAATCCTGGATAGCCGATAAGGAGAATTATGTACGTTCTGATGAATATGGACGTGATCTTTCGACAGTTCAAACTTTATTGACAAAACAAGAGACATTTGATGCTGGTAAGTGCAAAAGTTTGCCTAAAACGAATGGCTATTTTAATATTTTTTTGTTTTTACTTTGCTTTTAGGTCTTAATGCTTTTGAACATGAAGGCATTCACAACATTACCACTTTGAAGGATCAACTTATCAATGCAAACCATGCACAATCTCCGGCTATACTCAAACGTCATGAAGATGTCATTTCCCGCTGGCAGAAATTACGCGATGCCTCGGAGACACGCAAACAGCGTCTTTTGGCCATGCAGGAACAATTCCGCCAAATCGAAGAACTCTACTTGACATTCGCCAAGAAGGCTTCAGCCTTTAATTCTTGGTTCGAAAATGCCGAAGAAGATCTTACTGATCCTGTTCGTTGCAATTCGATCGAAGAAATCCGAGCTCTACGCGATGCCCATGCCCAATTCCAGGCTTCACTTTCATCGGCTGAAGCTGACTTCAAGGCTTTGTCGGCTTTAGATCAAAAAATTAAGAGCTTCAATGTTGGACCCAATCCCTACACTTGGTTCACCATGGAAGCTCTTGAGGAAACTTGGCGTAACTTGCAAAAGATCATAGAGGAACGAGATGGCGAATTGGCCAAGGAAGCTAAACGTCAAGAAGAGAACGACAAATTGCGCAAAGAATTTGCTAAACACGCCAATCTTTTCCATCAGTGGCTAACCGAAACTAGGTAAGTTTACTCAAGACCTAGGCAATCCTATGGAAGTTATACGTATATATGGTTATCATTTTTTTTTCTCTCACTTGATTCTTTACACACACTGCACTCAATTATTGAATTTGTTTTACACAACTTTTTTAATTTTTCTAGGTTTTATATGCTGGGTTATAATGGTCAAGGGTAATAATTTTCATTTTCATTCTCGTTTTTTTTTAACTTCGTCAGCATAAGAATTCAAATTAAAAATATTGAAAAATCTCGTTTATATTTTGTGTCTGTGTTGTCGTCTTTTTAACATCGTTTTAACTAAAACAAACACTATGCCAAACTAATAATTGTATTATACGAACACAAACAAAAAAACGAATATTTATTGTATATACAAAATCTTTAACGAATATTTCTCAGTCGAGAAGAGACAACTAATTACAGTCTTTTGTAAAGCGTCTTCATATTAACATCAATCTCAGATGGGAATATTTGAAATAAGTTTCCATTATTGTTTTAAGGATTGCTATCGAAGCCCTATTGCTTTACCCAACAACAAGCGGCGCGATGTATGATAAGCTTTATTTAATAATGTGTTGTTTATATTTTTTATACTGTGCATGAAGAAAAATTTACGAAACATTTATTGAAAATAGTTATTTAACTGCTACTAATTATTATTTTATGCCATTGTTTTCCAGCTTTTTTTTACAATTTCATAGTTTTGCAAACAATTACTCAAAAGAATTTAATATGGCTTTCGAATTTAGTTTATTTGCTAGCTTATTTTAGACTGGTTTTTATAGATTTCTTTCGTAATAAAAGGTGTCTCATTAAGAAAATATGACTGCCACGGCTCTGATGACAGGACAATTGTATGCTTTTTATGAAATTTTCCATGATTTTTTCACAGAGATGTGGCTACATCTCACCAAAGACGAATCTCGAATTTTATCGCCGAAATTGTTTCTGGTTTATTCGCATAAACCTGAAGGGATTTCTCAAAAATCTGGAGAAAAAATTTTTCTTGATCTTGGTTACTAATTGAATTCATTCATTGACATCAGAATTTTATGCAATAAATCGTTTGGCGCACGCGCAATGTTTCAAGTATCGTCGTCTTGCTGAAACCACAGATGACCAGATAACCTCACAAGAGCTCTGTTTTCATGTTCTTGCAACGAATGCCGTTCACAGTGGCTACAATTTCGGTCTCATCGTCAGAAACGTAAGGCCCACTCTCACCGTCCAGATTCATTCCGTACAAATGAAGCCACAAGAGCTCAGTTATCATGTTTCTGCAATTAATGCCGTTTACAATCGCTACAATTTCGCCTCATCGTCAAAAATCTAAGGCCCAATCTCGCCGTCTAACTAAAATCCGCACCAGGCGCTTACTCATTGTGGATGTATTTGTTTCTAATGGTTTGCATGAATATTTTTTGATCCCCAAATACGACAATTTTGTGTACTCACTAAGCGCTTCATCGAAGAAGAATTTTTCAAAAAAATTTAAATTCATCAAATGGTTGATACATTAGGTGCACTTTCTTATTCGAAAAGTTTTCTAAGTTTACAAACGGTCTCCTGCATAACTTTCCAAATTATTTTGCAAAAATTTCACATTTATGTCACGTTTTTCCACCTTCACAAAAAGCGTACACTCTTACTGAGACATCTTTTATTTCGAAAATAAATTAGTTTTGCACTATTTCGAACCAAGCTATTTTAATTTGGAGCTGGATTTATCATATGATAGCGGATTTTAGTTATTTTTTACAGTTTTTCTGTTTAATTTACTTGTATTTTAAAATCAAATTTTAATTTATTATTTTATTTTTATTCGCTTATTTGATTTAGTTTGCTAAAGTTTCTTCTTGCTTGCCTTTAACGCGACAAAGTTTCGATCGGTTATGATTTTAATCGATACATGTTTAGTTTAGAAGTTAAACCTTTCAAATTAGAATAGGAAGCAGTTCAATTACAAAAATTTCGGTTATAGTCGAAAACTTTCGAATTATATTGAAAATATTGAAATATGAATCGAATAAATGGTTTAGACTAGAAATTTATAAATTTGATTCAAATTTTGATCGAAAATGAGACCACAGCTCATCAATAATATATTTCGCTTTAAATTTTAAAGAACAATAGTTATACATACATATATAACCAGCAGAATTAACCACTACAACTACTACTAAAATTATTAAATACTTAGCTGTTTTTTTACACATGTATATATACAATACATATATAAATATACTTATTATATAAAGCGAATTCGTTTATAATTTGTTTATAAATTTAAATAATTTCATCTTTTATTATTTGCTTATTAGAACATCTATGATGGAAGGATCCGGTTCTTTGGAGCAACAACTGGAAGCACTTCGCGTCAAAGCCACAGAGGTACGGGCACGTCGTGTTGACCTAAAGAAAATTGAAGAACTTGGCGCTCTATTGGAGGAACATTTGATTTTGGATAATCGTTATACGGAACATTCTACTGTGGGTTTGGCACAACAATGGGATCAATTGGATCAACTATCGATGAGAATGCAACACAATTTGGAACAACAGATACAGGCACGCAATCATTCGGGCGTATCTGAAGACTCGCTTAAAGAATTCTCCATGATGTTTAAACATTTCGACAAGGACAAGAGCGGTAAACTCAATCATCAAGAATTCAAATCCTGCTTACGTGCTCTCGGTTACGATCTGCCAATGGTAGAAGAGGGTCAACCTGATCCAGAATTCGAAGCCATTTTGGATGTTGTCGATCCCAACCGCGACGGCTATGTTTCCCTGCAAGAATATATTGCCTTCATGATTTCGAAAGAAACCGAGAATGTGCAATCCTACGAAGAAATTGAAAATGCTTTCCGCGCCATTACTGCCTCCGATCGACCCTATGTTACCAAGGAAGAATTATATTGCGTAAGCTATCTATTTTATATTTATACTCATGCATGCAACATCGAATTGAAATGATTTTCCTCTTTTTCTTTAGAATCTTACCAAGGATATGGCCGATTATTGTGTGCAACGTATGAAACCATACAATGAACCCCGCTCTGGACAACCCATTAAAGATGCTTTAGATTATATTGAGTTTACACGAACTCTTTTCCAGAATTAAATACTGCTTTTATATATTTTATTATATTTATCATTTAATTTAAAACTTAAAACAAAAACAGAAACAGAAAATATATATGCTTATAATATATTTAATTCATGCTCTTGAAGAAAAAAAAACAAGCTTTCAGCAACACTTTTTTCAATTCAATATAAAGAAAATATTTATGAAATATTTACTATATACACGAGATGGCATATACAAGCGCATACATTGTAGACGACATATTATCACTTTTGGAATTTTTAAGCACTTATAAAATGCATTTAATCAAACACTCACATATAAGCCAAATAATTATTTTCTAAATTTTTGTATTTCATCGTAAAAACGTTAATTAATATTGATGTTAAAAAAAAAACTAATCGTGCATGTTAGAAAAACAAAAAACTAAAATTAAGAATTAATGTTAAACGTACTTTTTTCATTAAAATACCTTTTCCTCAAATTTTATAACTGCTAGCAATCAATATCCCATGAACAATTTATTCTCTTACAATATTATCCGACAATATAAACAAAAAGTCTTAAAGATATTTAGATTATATATATGGATTTAAATAAATAATATTTATTAATTCAGTTCTTTGGAGTGTGTTTACTCTTAGTTTTCCAAGATATTTCGATTTTTTTTAATTAAGAGGAGACCATTATCCGACGCTAGGCAATTTGGACAAAATTCATACCATTTAAGTCGTTGGTTGGGTTGTTGCTGTTGTGTGTGTATTTTTTCGATTTGAGCCCCGGAACTATTGTTTTTATTTTTTTTAGTGAATTTTTGGGAGTGGTGAATTTATTCGGTGTGGTGAGTTTCTAGGGGGTAAGTTTTGCAAAGTGTGGTGAATAAAATTGAAATTCGCCAAAGTGTCATTCGAAATAGGTACTATATTACCATAAATCACTGTTACTATTAGTGGTGAATTAACAGGTGCGTGTTTAGAAGTAATTTTCACCTCCTTTAGTGGAGCCATTGGGTTCCAACAACTTCATAAACAAATTGTGGTGTGAAACAGGGATGGGTGGGAGGAGTCGCGAAGTGCTGCCATTGTGCCATCTATTATGCATCTAAAAAGTTAAGAGTAAAAAAAGACAAGACAAATATGATAAGGAACGAATTCCTCTTCGACTAACTAAACTTTTGCTGTAAACTTAATAAGAAAAAAGATAATAACAGGTATATCGGACCTAAATTTAACTACAGGAAAAATTAATTAATACAAAAACTTATGAACTAAATAAATTTGATTATTATTTTTCCCCCTTTACCGTTAGCCCATGGCATTACCTAAATATAGGTAATATCAGTTTACACTGCATTGCCAACTGTGTGGCTTGTATCTGGATTAAGGAAAATTAATCTAAAATAGTGGAGTCACAAGCACTAAATTAAAGAAACGTAACGTTGCCAAACAGATCTAAATTTAACATCTGGAAAAATTAATATAAAAAACAATGAATATGGCAACATTGCTTGACACTACCTGCTGCTTTTGACATCTAAATTATTGCAAAGAAAACAATTGCGTGGCTGGTTGACGACTGGACATCCCGGTCGGGCTAAAAGTATTTTTAATTCGTTTTAAACGCGGTTTAAATTAAAATTATAAGGAAATTAAATAAGAATAAATCAATTACGAGAAAATGGACCAAACAGAGAAAAGAACTAGAAATGGGGAACCCATTAAATTAGGCGAACTAAATATGACGCCAATTTTGGTGGCAATGATTGTGGGTTTCATAGCAGTGGGTAAGATGGCGAAAAAAAGATGGAGACATTTAACTTAGTAACGCTTATTGTCTTTTAGCTTTATTTGTCATTTTACGCAAAAGATCCTCTTCGCGCCGCCATTTTCTATTGGCTGGCCTTACTGAAGCCGGCAAAAGTTCAATATTTGTGCGCGTTTTACACAACAAATTCCCTGAGACTTTCACTTCTATTAAAGAAAATGTCGGAGACTACAAAGTTGGCAGACTAAGTACTCGCTTGGTGGACATACCTGGTCATTATAGAGTAAGAGAAAAGTGTTTTGATCAATACAAGAGAACCGCCAAGGGCATTATATTCGTAGTAGATTCAGTGACCATACAAAAGGACATACGTGATGTGGCTGAGTAAGTCTTATGCTATGTAGTATCACACAGGTCTGATAACCGTTTCCCCACTCTATTTCCATAGTGCTCTGTATACTATTTTAGCCGATTCAGCTACTTCACCCTGCTCTGTTATTGTGTTGTGCAATAAACAAGATCTGACCACAGCTAAAAGTGCAGAAGTGATAAAAACTTCGTTGGAAAAGGAAATGTAGGCAAAGAAAAACATACTTTTTGTGGGACTTTTAAACAATATAAAGTTTGTTTCTTTGTTAATCTTTCTATACAGGAATACAGTACGTGATACACGCAGTCGTAAGTTGCAATCGGTGGGTGATGAAGACACCAGTAAACCGGTTTATCTAGGTAAACCAGGCAGAGATTTCGAATGGTCACATTTACAACAGAATATACAATTTTACGAGGGTTCAGCGAAAGAAGATCAGCTTAGCGATCTTACAGACTGGTTGGATAGAATGTTGTAGGCATTATACTTCATCCCCACCTCGCAAACTGGCACCGAATATTATTTAAAACTAGTGCGCATTTTTTTACGTATTCAACACTTAAACACTCACATCAAATGAATCACATTATCATGCAAGTCTAGAGAAATGAAATGGCTTTGTAAGTTTTTCTTTAATTTTCTTTATTTTTAATATTAATTTAATGCTCTAGTAGTAGTAGTTGTATAATTTGAATATTTAAATTTTCCATTTATTTTTTTCGTATGAACTTCATATTCAAATATTCCTTTTGTTAACAATAAACTTTAAGGGTTTTTTATAAAAAAAAAAGAAAAAAATATAAAAAAAGAGAAAAGCCAATCAAATTGGGCTCATTGAAAACACCGAGATGAAATCAATTGATTTGAAATATTGTCTACATATGAATGCATACATTAACAAATGCATTTCGAAAGAGGAGAAAGCTACAAACAGCAATTTGTAAAGATTTCATTACTTCTTCAGCTAACAGCTACTTTCTTTCGATTATTTTTTTAAGATACATGAACTAAACAGGTAATAAAAATAACTGGTAGTGCACGTCGCAAACGTCACACCAAAAAAACATTGCTAGATAAAGTTAAGAAGGCAAAATTCATTGAATTTTTGGGTATAACAAAAGTTAATAACAATAACAACATACTAAACTGTATATAGAGGGGTTCAATGAACCTCCAAAAAGACACAGACTGTTGTGTGTTTGCTTACAATTTAAGTATAAAAGTATTGAATTATGAATACATTTCCGTACTGAAGACGTCACTAAGAACTTTTTTTGAGGCAATCGTAACTATTCAAATAATTCCCTCTTTGTTGTCTTTTTAATTACAAATTCGGTGTTAGTTGTTGTTCC
The DNA here is from genome assembly GCA_958299815.1 of Sarcophaga carnaria. Lineage (NCBI taxonomy): Eukaryota > Metazoa > Arthropoda > Insecta > Diptera > Sarcophagidae > Sarcophaga > Sarcophaga carnaria. Next base: position 33,201,652 of record OY283151.1, read on the forward strand.
TTCTCTATACAAAAATAAGTTGGGTATGTCGTTGCTCAATATTACGTTTTTTAAATGTGTCCAATATGGTAACGTGCTGTTTTGTTAAAAGCCAATCTAGCCTCTTGCTAAAAGGCATATGGATGGCCACCCAACTGCAGTTGCAAAAATTTCCGAATGGTTGGCAGCTGTTAACGCAAATGAAGTTCGGTTGCCATGCATAATCGGTCCATTAACTGATTATACAAAATTGGTTGGAATCTTTCGATATGTACGGCTCGAGCTTAAATTCAATTGCCAGTCGTATTCTAAACGGTAACTAAAGTTCGGTTGTTGTTGTTTAATATAATACCCATTGCAGTTAGCTCGGTTTAGTAAATAACGGGTTCCGATTTCTAATCCATGTTTTTAAGTACGGATCTGTCTGTAACTTTGCTCGGGAATTTGTAAAAATTTGATTTGTTTTATCATATCAAATACGTACAATTTAGTAAAACAATTTGAAAAAAAATTAAAATATAATTAATAAACAAATAAATTACCGCCAAATTTTCACTCACTCACCAGTTGGCATATATTTTTGTCATCTGGCATCTCTTTACTGTTAAAGTGTTTATTTTAACATAACATAAGGAGTAAGCGCATATACAGTACCTGAACTGCCTTACCACAAATTAAGATAAACAGTATTTTAAGTCGATTCATTTCATGGTAATGCTGTGAGGTTTTTTGGACACTATTAATCAACATATGGCAACTTTAAAATTGTAACCGTTTATTATTTAAAAACAAAATTAAGGTGTCTTCTTTTAGGATTGAACTCTTAAAATAAAGGATCGTTAATATTTTGGTTTTAATACTAAATAAAGCTAGGATTTCGGTGAGACTTTTATTTCATTATAATGCTTGGCTCCTGTCAGTATAAACGGAAATACAATGTCTTTGACAGCCGATCCTTTTGAGAGCGTTCTTCATCACTAAAAATTGTCGGATTTACACTCGTAGACATGGTCCAATCGCATGATAACGTAGCTAAAACCTGTAATTACTGTTTCTGGAAACTTCTTATGATGGAATCAAACCAAAATTGGTGTTACTGTGTGACTCGTGACACGGTTTTCTTGAAAGCAATTACCGTCAAGTTCAAAATTTTTAATTGCAGGCAAAAGAAGTTGGTTCTCTTATGGTCATAGCGCACTAAATTGACGGCAACCGGCTTCTGAGTTCTTTGAGTCGTCTCATTTGCGACAATGTGTACTTGTTGACGTAACCACAGATTGATAGGAACAATAGCAGTGAGAGCCTGTTGCTGTAGCACTCAATCATCATATCTACGGCATTGTAAATGGTCGGTTGTCTTTAATTGTTGTGTCAAATGCAATTAATATTAACATATCACCACTAAATTTTGTCGAACGCTACTCTTTCTTTCCCTTACGTTATTCCTATACAATGTATTACATGAATAGGCGGTCTCCATAGTATTGGTCCCAGTTAAAAAAGATAGACCCACTTGACTAAGCGAAGGAATATTTTTGACAATGCGATGGTGAATAGATTTGACCACATCTATAACGGTTCCGGTCTCATCAAAGTTGTTTATAATCTTGCCTATTCCTTGCACATTAGGTGGACTATCACTCCATAATGATTTTGTAGTCAGTTTTTTTAATTATTTTTACGCGTTTTTTGATTGTTAAACGATCCATACTCATAGATGGTGAACTTTTAACCTTTTCAACCACTAAATGGATAACCCGATATATTAAACTTAATAATGACTTACTTGCATAGCTAATATCAAGTTTTTGGCAACATATTGCTAGTGTCGCTCTGTGTCTACAAATAAGATTTGTTGTGTTGATTATTTTTGATTGTACCAACTCTTTAGTAGTTTGAAGAGCAGTTAGGGAATAAATGAAACTCGTAAAGCATTCATCCGGCTTACGTTAGTTTAGATTTTTAAAATCCTCTTCTATTTTGTAGAATGATTAGATACAGCACATGATTTTATGTATGTTCAATGCAATTGGAGCTTGATTCTTCATTGCACACCGTATGATACTACTTGTTGAACTATTTACAGCTCACGACACAAACAAACGTATGGATCTTAAGAGATTATTCAAAGAGATATTCATACATACATTCATTACAACCCTTCAGTCAGGATTACGACCTAGTTTCTCACACCACTTATGTTGTGTGTGTTTATTATATACATGAGTGGCCGGACCTACAGTTTAAAGTCGACTCCGAACCACATATTTTTGAGAAACTTTTCATGTCAATATTTACTCTCAGAGTTTTTGCCAGAAATCTGCTGAGAGGAAGTCGCCGAAGAAATACTTTTTGTATTTTGTTTTGATGTCTGGCCTGGGGCTCGAACCCTGGCTTTACGTTTAATAAGCCTACACACTACCTACTAGACTACGGCGACTTCTATTCAAAGAGAACTGAAAATCGAAATCACGATAAAATATTGTTTACCTTCTACTGTACTTAAACCACTACATCATTCCACGAAATTTGTGGCAGCTGTCTTGATTACAAGTACTTTTGTGGAGCTATTAAGCTATGTATTCTATATATGGAGGTTCATCTGTTTTTTTAGAAGCCCTGGCTGAGTTTGCGATGTAATATGGCGTTGCTCATGAGTCTCTTTGTATAAAAATGTTCCTGATGACCTCTTAATGTCTATGGACATCAAATAAATACTACGATGATTGGTCATTATTGATTTTAATGCCGGTTGAATGATCATTTGCCTGGCGTTTCTATTTGATATCGAGAAGGACATACTGTCTCAAGAAACAGTTGGTGATTACAACTTTGTTTTAGTTGCCGTACAGCATACGTACCATCACATTTGCAATTTGGGTTAATATGCCTTTGATTTTATTTTTTCATTGCAAAAAAGGAAAAATGGAAAAAGGAAGGCAAAGGAAGACAGACCATTATCTTAAAGTGTTGCGTTAACAACCATTATTTTGAATGTGTTCAAATTTTGTACAGCGATTGAAGTTAAACATGATAAAAACGAACAAAATCTCTGACTGTTCCAAACAAAAAAGAAGCCGAAGAGAGCTCATGTTGCACACTTTTGTATTACAAAAACTCAAAGTTAACAGGATAAAAGGGAGAATCAAATTGAAATTCATACTTTACAAAAATGAGAACAAATTGAAAATGATTACGTACAACAACGCCAGCAACATATATAATAAAAAACGGTTTCCAAAATAATATTCAATTTTTTTGTTTGTGTTTTCTGTTCAATGAAACTTTTTAAAACAAAAAAAAAAGGAAAGAAAAAAACTTAAAGAATTTCGAAAAAGTAATATTGGCGGTGATAATGACAGTTGCCGCTTCTTGCAACACATGCCATTAAAGTCAGGTCTGTTTAGAGCTCTTCACTACACGTTTCAATGGAGAAAATAAATGAAAAAAACGGTGAAACAAATAAAAGTGTACCATTCACAGACAGTATTTAACGAGATGCCTTGATTAAATTACTGGCGAAAGCTATACAAACGAGCTGCAACAAAGAAATCATTTAAAGTTCAAACAAGACAAGTAACACCTTCTTCTTCTTCTTTTGGTTTCTTCTTCAACAGCAACAGGCAGCGGCAGCAGTTGTCGGGGAGTCAACACATCATCATTATCATTGTTAGCAATTGCTAGTTATACGCGTAGTCAGTTAGTCGGTTCACTTTTACGTTTTCGTTGCTGATGGTAGTTCTAGTGAAGATGAAACGACTATTATAACAATGCTGCCTGTGTATAGCGTGGATGGCGTTGTTGCAGATGAATCTGATGACAATACAATGCAATAGTTTGCTCGCTGGTTCGTTCATGTTACAGTGTGTGTCTCTCGCTCTCTTAACAAGGTGCCGCGGCGACAAGGTGCTAAATGACGGTCAATTATATGTTATGACCGCAGGGTCTTTAAAAATGCTTTCGTCGCCTCGATCATGACGTGATAATTATGGTGTAACAGCGTCAAGATTTATTATGGTCTATACCTGGTTTTGTAACGATGTGTTAAAAGTAAATTTCATTTTATCAGTCAGGCATTGTGGAAGTATGGATGGAATCGTTATACAAAAATCCACAAAACTTAAAATATCACCTCCTGCTATTATTATTTAAAGCGTGTGTTTTGTTTTGTGTGCGAAAATAAACTGTCAGCGCCCAATTGAAAACAATTGAAAGCTGCTATTATTTTACAAATACACCATTTCCTTAACTTGTTTCTTTTTGAGAAAATGAAAACGGAGAGGATTGAATGAATATATTGTATTGCTCTGGAAGGGAGCCTCAGCCTCTCTTCAGATCGCATCTTTTCCAACTGAATGGTTGCAAGTACTTCGGACTTGATGCCGAATAAAAGTGCGATAATGCATTGTAAAACCTAGAAGAGGATCATGCTGTTATGTCTGTCAGTAAAAATCTTATGCTGAATAGTTTTGGACCGGATAACGGGTAAAATAGATCACACTCCGAAATCACCAGGCAATATATTGCCTTGCTCTGAATAGTACTGGAATAGCTCAATGAGCTTCAGAAGCTTTTATATACGGTTTTCGTTAATTCCAAGAAACCTTTCGATCGTCTGAAACACCAGAGTATCTTGAATCCACTTGAAAGAAAAAAGGAGTCCCAAATTAATCTGTCTCATACAGACTCAGCATACAGCAGTTCAGTGCAGAGTGTTGCTGTGATGTGCGTGAGGATGTATACTTTCGCCGCTCACATTTCCGGTAGTAATCGATACTGACGTATACTGGATGATATAGCGTGGATTTCCATGAAGTGAAACCGTGTACAAGAAAAACTGAACAGCTTACAAATAATATTTTGGAATTAAAGTTAATAAAACAAAAACCATACGAGCAAACGGCTCACGCTGCGGTTATATCCTCCTCGATAATAAGTGCGTTGAAGAAGTGCCAAGTTTTACTTATCTTGGCAGTGAAATCACTTCAGATGAGGGTGCCCAAATAAATATCGAGGTTTGAAAGTCTTCGAAAATTATGGCGATGCCAGATTCGCACGTACTGCACTCCTTTAGGGAAGAGAAAAATGGCTCGGGACAGTGGAAACAACGAACAATTTGTCAGCTTTCATCAATTGTTGGTAGAGATATATATTTTGAATATGGGAACTCCACAAATGGATTTTTAACTCAGAACTTTACGGAAGAACCAGACAAACACACATTCTATTGGAGATTAGATTACAGAAGATATTAGAATTGGGCACACATTGCGGAAGCCTATATTCAATATTGCAAAAATCGCAACCGACTGAAATCTGCATGTAATGCGAAGTCGTTCTTCATCTTTGAATAATTGTTCAATCCTAGAGTGGAAGGGTGCAGCAAGTCGGAGAACAGTGGACGAAAGATTGCTAAAAGTTGTGTAAATCTGAAGAATATCTACGGGGAATTCATCTTTAGTGCACAAGCCTCCAATTCCCTCTTGAAAAATGTTAAAAATCGCAATGGAAACGGTGTTGTTAGATATGTAATGTAAACATAATATAAATTATGATTATAGGTTGCGATATTGAAAATAAAGTGAAATGCCAAAACAACAACTAAACCAAACTTACCGACATTCACTTACGGCTGTTGCTGCATGCGTACGAACGAAACTGGGTTGATTGATCCAAAAAGATGAAAAATGTGAAAAAGGAAAAGAAAAGTCACAACATGGAAAAAAGGCCAACAGGACTTAATATTTGAGTATGTAGGTTTTCTAAATGACAATCATTTGTCATAATCTGCCAACGAAAAAGTTTAAAAGGCTACAACTTATTATGATTGTAAATATTTATTTTACATGGCTTGTGAAGTTTTTGTGCCAAACTGCAAGTTTGACGTATTGCTCGTTGTATCATACGTGTCTGTAGATGCTTATGTGTGAAGTGCCTACAATTTATGATCTGCTAGTGGCTCATATTATTCATATCTTTTCCGTATGAAAATCAAATTTATTTCTTTCTATTCACCTGTTAGTTGACAGTGTCAGTTAATTGTGATTAAAAAATTATTTGAAGAAACAACTTTAAAATATTCTTTCTAATAAGTCAACATCTGGAAGATTTGAAAAAGTAGGAAAAATTTCCGAAATCATGGAAAAACAATCCATGACTTTTGCATCACTAGCATTATAGCTGCATGAATAGTTAATTATTAACAGTATATGTCTGAGCAAATATATCGTTTGCTCAGACTTTTCGCTTGACATTGCTAGGAGTGATGTATTTTTGAACCCAGATACCATCCGCTTCATAAAGGGTTCATATTCGATATTTAATTCTGGTGAGTCCTATAACTAGAACTGCTTGTATACAACCTTGTTTAAAGGAAAGTTTTTGTTCCGAAACAATTTTTTTTATATGTAGTTTGACGTTTCTCTTTTTGAGAGAGAGAGCGAAAGAGAGTAAGATTGCTTCGGAACAATTTTAGCTCGAATTGGTTTAATTTTAATTTTTGTTCTGAAACAATCGTACTGTGCTGCCAGATATTTTAATTTTTAAAGTAAAGTTGAACTGAGCTGCCACATCATATTGGATGTATATTTGTATGTATGTATTGTATAATAAAATACAGAGCGGTTGGTTAATCCTGTTGGTTTATATTGTTTGTTTAATTATAAAAAAACAAATAACTGTTGAATATTACTAAAAAAAACTAAATAATTAAGCCAAGAAAATAAACGAATTGCAGTCATCTGCTACTGTGCTGCCTAATTGTAAAACTAACAAGCATCGTTTACAAAAATATTTCATATGGTAGCCCTGTTTTTACAGAACAATTGTTCGAAGTGGTTGAATCGTTTCGGAACAAACTCTCAAAAAACTGAATTTGTTCTGGAACAAGAATTTTGTTCCGAAACAATGGGTGAATCCAGCTTAAGAGTTTGCAAATCTACAATGTTTAGGTTCTATTTAATCGAAACAGTTATTTTATATTTTCGAACGAAAGTTGTATATTGCTTAGCGTTCTTTGCAATAATGTTGCTTTATAAATATGTATATCGATATGTAGTTATCGTTCAGAGATTATTTGATTGCAGGACATGTCATCAAGTATAATGTTGACTCAGTCTTTATGAATAGCTAGGAGGTGCATATATGAAGAGGCACTAGAATTTTATTTGAATACCTAAGAATTTCTGAGTTAATCAAGTTGCCTCATTGTGCTTTTGTTTTTCAGATGGTTTTAGGCTTTCTCAATACAACTTCATTAGTTCGCCTGTAGCAGTTTTATTAAAGTTAGTTTGTTCTGTTAAGACAGATGGTGTGGTGTATTGGTTGAGGTATTCAATTACAAATCCGAGCAATCCTAACTTAGTTTTCGATTTTAAATTTAATTAAGAGCTCATAATTTTCTTCAAATAGTCCATGTCCATCTAAGAAACTGTCTGATCCCTACCCAAATAACTTACATAAGCACATCATAGCAAAGTCAGGTAGTGAGAGAGACCAGGACTCAATCAGCAAATAAATTCCTCTCTTGCTATATTAAACATATTGTTTACATTTGTTCCTGTGCCACCACCATTCAATGTCAATGTACTGCTTAGGTAACAGAAATTACCTATGCACTCGATAGCTTGGTCTTGCAGCATGATGTGTTATCGGTATTAAAGTTATCGATTTTCAAGGCTTTGGTTTTCTTGATATTTATCGCTGGTACAACATTGTGCGCTAATCTTTTCGATCCGTCTAAATTTGCCTAGAAAATGGAGACCTTGTACGAGAGAAGACAAATATAATCCGCTAATCACTCATGCTATCAGCTATGATGGTGAATAGCGTTTGTGTGAAATTGTTGCCTGATATTTCCGTTGTTAAGGATTGAAAGTCCTGCATCCACGTACATAATTTTAATAATTCGAATTGTCTTCTGGGATAGTCTTATTCTTCTAAATGCTTTCCATGCGACAGTCTGTGCAAATGGTACTGAAGATTTTCTTGAAATATACGATGAGTAGGTACCGATTTTTAATAAAACTAAAGAGAAGCTTTTGTATCAAAGCCGTGACCATACTTTCGAATCAGGAAATTAAAAATCTAGAATGAATTCATTTCGCTTGACTTAGTTTGTAGTCATCGCATGCTGGAATTTATTGTTATAAGTGTTTGCATCTGTGTGCGTGTGTGTTTGTATTTTTATTTAATTTTTCAATTTAAAATGAAATCATTTAAATTAGCATAGTATATAAAATTAACGGTAAATCAATTTCCAATAATGATTTCCGACTAAATATGTTTTTGACCTTTTGTGTCTTATTTCATGTTAATTTGATCCTTTTTTTTGCAGTACCTCTCTACTATACCTCACTCTCTATCTCTCTTTCTCTCTTATGAATTTTTTAAGTTTACGGTCGGTCAACGGTATGTATGTATATAGCATGGGGCAAAAAACAACTGTTATTTTTTGTTATAATTCGATGCAATGAAGCAAATTTAATTTTTCATCTTCTTGTGATTGTTATTGCTGTTGTTGTTGTTGTCTTAAATTTGTCTTAATTTTTAGGCTTTAAACCCTTCTCTTGTGTTCATTTTTTGGTATTTTTTTCTTATCCTTCCATATCTTCTGTTGTTAAGCTGATTTCAGTGTTTTTCTTGCTCTTGTTCCTGCTGCTGTTATGGCTGTTGTTGTTGCTTTTGGATTTCAAGTATGAAATATAAAAATTTTCGGTTTATAATCAAGTAGAATGTGCTGAAATTTGATATGGCTCCGTAAAAAAAAGCAACAAAAACAAAAACAAAAAACTCTAAAATTTAAAAGAAAAAACAGAACAGAAGATCAAGAGTGTGTGTGTGTCCTCAGATTTAAGTTAATGTTCCGTAGCCATAAGTTTATCTGTTTTAGACTGTGTACTAAAATTACGATCATTTCATATGGTGAATTGGTATGAAGCAACGAACCATCGATCTGTGTCTGTGTATTCGAGCTGTGTCTGTCGCTTTGTCTGTTCGTATGATTATTGTCATCGTGATTGCTCTAAATTTAACGTTTTGAGAAAAGAATCATTCAGGCGTACTGCAATTATACTGCTACTGTATTGAATTTTAAATCGGTTTTCATTACGCTTTAAATATTAAAACCCCAAAACCAAACAAAAAAGAAAAAAATCAGTTTTCGCTTGGCTTACGCATGTCAGACAAAGACATATGGTCTCTAACATATGATGTTGAAGATGACGACGTTGGCGATAACGATGACGACGACGATAACTTTTATGATAATTATGCTCGTGATGTTCATATTGACTTGTAAAATATGGTGTCTGCTGATATTTTATATATTTAAGACGTTTAGTTTTTTATTTATTTTTTTGTTGTTGTATGTATAGCACGTGCTATAAGTTTTTCATAATCATGCCAACTAAATTGCACATTCAGTTTGTTCAACTCTTCCTTTCAATACCGATACTGATATAAATGTAACGACTCCTATGTGTAGGCAATCATATGGGCTAAAACATATGCTGCAAACAATTTTAACAGATTTTTAGTTTTTAGACAAAAGTTGACAATTCGGTTTTATTTCAAACTAGAAATTCATTAAAATTCTTTGCAGCATATGTTTTGCCCTTTGTAGAGGTATTGCTATAAGAAATTTTATAGTGCTATTATTTATACTATTTTAATTAATTTAACTGAAGCTTAAAGCTTATATCTTTTCGGAAGAAATTTTTCTTTTTTAATCGAAAGGGGAAGTACAGAAGACGGTAGATAAACTAAGTGTAAAACGATTGATAATGCTATACACCACATTATCCGTTTAGATTTAGCACTTGAATGTAGAGGACATAGTTCCTTCTTGATTATCGGCACGGTAGCTAATGCAGAAGACAATTGGAGGCATCCTGCTTGTAAAAACAGTTTCAATATCCTCATATGATCTTCTCTAGCCTATAAAAACTTAGAAAAGATCTTGCTGGGGCAGGTCCTTAACATTTCCATTTCTATTCATAATATTCACAATCTTCAGGCATTTTTAAAACTGCCATAAGGGCATACAGAAGTAATTTTGTATATGTGGATTGTACAAAGGTTAGGTTAGGTTAGAGGACGTGTACTTGTCAATTAAGACAAGTACTGTACCCGGAGGTCGAATTGACCCATTTTATATAATGTCCTTAAAAATAGGAAGGATAATAGAGGGGATATAAAAAACGGAGAGGAAGTAGGAAAAGGGAGAATGGGAAGCGGAGGAGGGATTGTACAAAACGAATCCCTGTTTTTTGCAAACCACGTCTTTACTATCAAACTCAGAGAGCCCGATAGACAAAGTAGCTTAAATCCCTGAATTCAAGGTTTCGAGTGGTGTACAGTATTCCTGAAAAATAAAGATGCAATGGAAGGTAAATATTACATTTGAAAAGCATTTTGAACATGTCATGATGTATATACACTTAGGTTAGTTCGTGGACTCTCATTGAGGGTCCCACTTAGTTCACAGATTAGCCTCATTGGAATTAAACTATCTCTATAGGGAACCATTCTGAAATAAATTTCGCTACAGCACTAAACCCTTTTTTTGGAGAGTTCATGACAGAAAATGATAAAATAAGAACCTCCACCTCTTCATGACAAGAGCTAGGCACTGGCACATAAGTTGGGAGATAGGCTCTTCCTTCACCTTCTGCCCACGGCTCCTGAGACAATGCCAAGCCTTAGGCATGACTTCCAGTGGAGCAGTGGTCTTGTGAGAACCGCCATACATATAAAATTTCTTTCTCAGTCTACAGCATAGTGTACCAAAAGTGCACGTAGTCTCCTCCTGTCGATAGTGCTGAACTGCTCGATCTGTCTATATCCTGGAACCCTTATAAAGGTTTAAATGATTTAAAAATCTCTCTGAGAATTTCCCAACACTACACAACCCAAATGGATAGACTTCGAGGTGATTAGGGACTTGATTTCTTTAGGGAAAATTCCATCACCCAACATGCATTGCGGCGCTTTCAATAACAATTCAAATTAGGCACTGTATGTGAGAACCTAATGGGAAATCTCTTAATATACTGTCTGGCATTTTATATATACTTTAAAGGCAGCAGCGGTAATCTCCGGTTAATCAGACCATAATAAGTCCCTAGTAGGAATCCTAAAATCTGATCTATCGAGAAAATTCTAAGAAGCCATGCAGTCGATCTGAAGCTATGGGTACCCAGTTTTGCATCATTTCCTTGGTTTAGATTGAAAAAGAAATCCAACTGTATTGATCCCTATAGACACCAGCTCTGCATCTTTAGAGGGCAGCCAATTGTGTACAACAAAAAATGCCCTAGTTGGACTCGTACAGAGCGCTCTCAGGAAAGCTTTGGGTACTTACGCACCTCCAGATTACATAAAAAAATTCCTTGTAGAACAACTAAGTGTGTTTTTTTAATTATTTAAGATCTTTAGTGTTTCTAATTGGGCGGATGTCTGGAGGGCATTATAGAAAAGTTAATGATTTAAAAAAAAAACAACAACTACAAAAAAATATATAAAATATGATACAAAATATTATTCAAGTATAGCAGAGTCTGTTTTTTTTTTGTTGTATTTTGTGATGAGAGAGTATTTAACTGACATGGTTGATGTTCCACCAGCCAGGACAGACAGTAATAAAATTTATGTATGAATCTATATCTGTATGTCTGTATCTACATACCAACATACTAACATGTGTATGTATGTATGTACATAGGTATGTATAGATAGATAGACAGACAAACATTATTATATCGTTTATTATTATCCATGCACGGTCAGTCGTGTGCGGCGTTAAGCAACCGTATGTATCCGAATGCAACCGACCGAAATCATTGCGCTTAATAGGTTTTAGGCTAAAACTCGTAAACGTGTGTTGTATACACCGTAAAAAATACGAAAAAAATATACATTAAATTACAACAACAATATTCAATCGTACTTGAATCGAAATCCAAAGCGAAAAAAATTACATTTTTTCATTTTTTTATTTTTATTTTTATTTTCATACAATATTTATAAACAAAACGTTAAAATCAAGGTGTGTAGTGTGTTTTTTGTTTTTGAACGAGAACGTGTGTGTGAGTGTGTTTCCATATGAATGAAAATTTGTATATGAAACAATAATTTGGTCAAAAAACTGAAACAACAACAACACCAACAGCAACAACAATAAGAAAAATTGGCTTTTGTACAATACCAGTGAAAAATAAAAAACAATTTAACGCAAATGAGTGGTCTCATGTGGAAACAGTGGAACAAAAAAAAATTGGTTAATGGCATGCGCGAGAAAAAATTGTATTTTTTTTTAATAAAAAATAAAAAAAATTAAAACAAAAATTATGATGAATAAAATTATTCATGCATGATTGTCGTGCAAAAAAAAAATCAAACAAAAAACCGAAAAAATCATTCGAGGGTTTTACATTTTCATATTGAAACCAAGTATAACGAAAAACTACAATAATTTAAACAGATCGCTCTGCAAGTGCAACAATAACAATAAAAATAATCAATTTCAGGCCTAAAATATATAAAACGAAACGAAAAACAATATCATCGAACACTTGTTTCTTTACACACACATGCGCACCAAATATGTTCTACTTTATGGAAATGGACATGAGACCTCACAGTTCTTGTAACTTTTATTATGTTGTGTGTATTGGTCAGGAGAAAAAATCATTTCTTAATCGAAAAAAACGTATAACGCAAAATGGAAGGCTGAAGACGGAGACAGCTTCTACATTAGAGGAATAGCGAAGAAGATATGCTTTAGACTAAGGACTGCCCTCAATATATGACAACAATATTCAGATAATTAGATGGAGTCCGCAAGGCATCTATTCTGAACACAAAACTATTTACTATTTTGACTTTCGTCTAAACCTGTATTATCTGCCGTATACAGAGGTTTTTCTCAGCTGCATATTTCTGGTAAAAAATTACTCTCGGAGTAAAATTGGCCTGAAAAGATTTTCAAAAAAATCTGTCGTTCGGAGTCGACTTTAAACTGTCGGTCCCGCCACTTATGGATAAAATTAACACACACAACATAAGTGATGCAAGATGCTAGGTCATAATCCTGACTGAACAGTTGTAATGACCAATTATGTATGTATTTATGTATACATTGCCCATATTGGTGCTAATAGAGTGCAACAGAGTCCACAGCCGTTAATTGAAGTTGTATTTTTTAACCTGGGGCTATTAATATTAGACATTGAACTCGGGCCCATTTACTTTTTCAGACTTACAACAGTTGGTGTTTGAAACGCAATCACGCATTGCTCATTGCGCCAAGGTGAACTTTATTGCCTTCTGAAAAATTATCACGTGTCCACCAACATACAATTTCATCATTTACCTTCGTCGCACTATACCAATACCATCCCGGCCTTCTGTGTAGCTAAGTCGAGGGGAGCACTACTCAATCATCTTCTCCTTCTGAGTGTAGCATCTTTGCACTACGTTTGCCAGAATGTTGTCTTCAACAACCAACACGATATCGTCAGTATAGCCCACAATCGATGCTCCATCGAGAATTGTAAGGCACAATATGTCATTCTACTTCGCTTTACACTATGTTGGTTTAAGCACAGAGAATTATGGAGCGCCTCCTGTAAGTACTCAGATACGCTGAAACTTTCCAACGGCGTCTGTTAAGGAGACAACCTATGTCTGGTGTTTGGGGGAAATTAGTGTAAAAGGTCACATGAAAGTGGAGTGGTGTGATTAGTTTAATACATTGGAGTGGATTGGAGCTTTTTATTTATTACGTATGCAGAAGCTGTAAAGACAGATGCTGCTGTTGTCGTTTATTTTTCAGAAATACGGTTTGGTACTTGGCTAAATATTGGGTATAATCTTAATTACAAACTTGATATGGTTCCAACATTATTGAGGCCATGGTGAGCTACCAAAATACTGTCTTAGACAGCCTTCGGTAGGTCGTTAGGAGTTCGCGTAAGCTTAGAATTGGTTAACGTTCCGATTTTTAGTTTTGTAGTCTGGTATGAAGAGTGAATACTCATACCTATTGTGGCTAACCTAACTTAAACGCTAGTTGTTTTACAGGAAACTAATTATTCTAAAATCTACATACAAACATACGTAATGGGCCATTGGAACCCTTTAGTAAGAATTACGTTCTGGACGCTCATACCATACCATGTTGTGGTATGCTGTCCTCAATGCTATTTAATGCAATGCTTTTGTATAATTATGGACGAACTAAATCTGTCGTAACGTTAGTTTGTTTCTCCGCACAGTGAACCTTTGCTTTAAGCAAGTCAAACACTAACACTTTGTGAAAGAAATAACATTATCCCCCAACCTTTTACATTTTCGTAATCTATTCGTTACACACTCGTTTTCGAAGTGTGTTAAATTGGTCAATTGTAAGGATATCTTGAAACCCTTTTTTTTATTGAAAGAGAAACCGAATCAGTAAAGCCTGATAAAGAAATTTTCAATTGTTTATTACTGTTGGTTTCCAGTCTAAACGTTTTCAAATTGACTCACTGGTTTTAATGATGATGATGATGCTGCAAAATCCAACTTAATGTTCCATGTATTTTAGGGATTTGGTAAAGAAATCGTTGCGTTTGTTGTCTGTTGTCGATAACAGAGTGTTGAAGATGCTCCAGTGATTAATTTCTTTTGTGTCAACGTGTGAGGTAAATTCATAAAATCTACCTGGCCGCCAAAGGAACCAACCAACAAACGCTAATAAACAAACCAAAATCCACCAGATAAGTAAATAATAAAACATCAACAATAACAACAACAACATTAACGAATTGAATAAGTACGGTGTGGTGTAGTGTGGCGTGGTTGCGGCATGATCGTACTACATAACAACCGATGTGTACTTTAAAGATTTAAAAATGTTTCTGCTTGCTGCTGTTTGTCTGCAAGTCTGTTTGGCTGTCTGTCTGTCTGTCTGTCCATATATTTCTACAATAATTCTTTGTGTTGTATTCAATGTGTTGCATGTGTTTCAGTGTTTCAATGTTTCATGTGTTTTGTTATGCCTCTTGTGTAGACAAATATTGTATCAACACTCAATTCCGAGCTCAGTCCAATATGTTATCCACTGTTTACAGAGTTGTTGTTGGATTGTGCAGTTGTTACTGTCCATCGGCAATCGACCATCGGCCATCGTTCATTGATAGAAACTGATGATTAAAAACAATAAAACAAAAGCTAAAATGAAAACGAAAAACTAAAAAAAAATATAAGAAATGAAATTGAAATGCCACCCAAGTTTAGGATTGCGGTCGTACTTACGTTTGTCCATGTTTCTATAGACGTACGTGTGTATGTATGTATCCATATCCATTCGAATAATCTTCTCTTGAATGGTTAGTAATGCGGTGAGTTTTTGACATTTGCCGCTGGTTCTTTCGATGGGTAATTGTGTCTTGTGCTGTATTTTTAATTTTCCTACACTTTACGCAATTTTTTGTTTAAACAAATTTTCAAAAATTATTTCATTAATGTTAAGTGTCCGATTTGATATTTCCCTGAGAGTTAAACAACAAATAAAGGGTGGGCCATTTAAAAGTTTAAATTTATAAATGCAATTAAACAAAAACGGTTTGAAATTTTGCCAAATTTGTTATTTTGTTGTGAAGTACAATTGCTCCGATTAGAAAAGGAAAATAATTTCATTCATATGGCTGCCGCGGCTAGACTCACAGATCTCATTCGGTCGGACCAATTTTCGTGCACTTTTTCGAGTGTATGGGTCGTATCTTTGCAATGGAATCACGAATGTTGGCCTTCAAATGCTTAATTCTCTCTGGTATGTTAGCATAACACTTTTTTTTAACGGCGCCCCACAGGAAATAGTCCAACAGTGTCAAATCGCAGCTTCTTGGCGGCCAATTGACATTACCATTTCGACTAATTAAATGGGCACCAACGTTTGGCGCAATAAATCGATTGTGGCATAAGATGTGTGGCAAGTTGTACTATCCTTTTGAAACCAAACATCATTCACATCAATACCATGAAGAGCGGGTACAACAAAATCGGTTATCATGGTGTGATAGATGTCTCCATTGACCGTAATGGTTGCGCCGTTCTCATTTTAAAAGAAATTTGGGCAAATGATGTCTGCGCTCTAAAAGCCGCGCTAAATAGTCAATCATAATGGGTGCATTGGCTTATTTATGCCATTCTGGGTGCAATATAACATCGTTCAAATGTCCGCCACATCTACTCTGAGTCAAGCGCATCCGAAGTGATCAATTTTACAAGACCCTGGTGCATGAATTTGTCTGATGGCATGGGTTATGTTGGGTTTGAGGACTGCTGTGGTTTGTGCGTTGTTCTATTACACCGACTTAAGGAAACTCCACGAGAAAAAGTGTGACGAGGTCAATTCCGATCACCTCCACGTGAGATGACTATGGTTGGTGTGAAGACCAGCATGCAATATGTTGCCGGAATTGAATACAAATTTTGATAAAACAATTTTATTATTTGCACGTATTTTGAATGCTAAATCCCTTCCTGGTGATTTTGGAAAACAAACTGAATAAATGGCAACTAGTTTAACAGATGGTGCGTCAACAAGATGACAGTTCTTAAATCTCTGTTGGAAGAACCAATATTTCTTAATGCGTCCTGTCGTTTTGTGGTTGTTTTTTTAGATCGTATTATATTTAAAAATTAAACTAAAATCGCTAGCTTTGAACAGAAACAATTAAATTGTACTGCAGAACTCCCCGACGCTAGGACGTTAATCTGTTAATGTAAGTCTCGAGAAGAAAATATCAAATATTTCGTGTAACAAACATCCCACGAGTAACATTTTCTTTAAGGATGACAGTTGCAAGTGTTTAAGTATTTCCGGTGGAAATTCACTCCTTCTCAAAGTATCGTATTTTTTCGAGTGTAGTGGTTAAAAGACTTCTTTTTTTTCCCAATGAAATGAAACGTGCGACATCATTTCAACTTGAAATTGACTACTTCGCACTGTTGTTGTTATTGTTTGTTTGAATTTGTGATTTTGTTGTTGTTGTTTCTTTATTATTTCGTTTTCTTTGGATTTCTGCTGTAAAAGATCTGTGAACATTGTTTTTATTTTTTCTGATTTTTTTACGTCAAAGAGGCGAGATGAAGCCTGATGATGAACATAAAGTCGTCAGATATAAAGACAGAGAGACAGACAGACATGAAGATAAAAAGATATACGGCCTTATAGCCACCACTTAAGGATTGTTGCGGTGTTTGAGACGGAAGAGCTAAACTGCAGTAGTAAGTGTGTCTCAGCATTCAAGATCCGTAGACGTATGTATACTCGTATCATGTACGAACGTATTTGAGAAATATCTCAGGTAATAATAGTCTGACTGTGTGGTGTGGTTTCAATTCAACAATCGAATCGTCAAGTCATGTGAATATTGGAATTATGAAGAACGGGGTGTTATATTTTACCGATTGATGTTTGCCGTTTTTTCACACAAAGCCACATACAAGATAAAAATTTCGCAACTGATGAAACCACCAGCCAAAACAAAGAAAAAAAAAACAGAAAGAAAAAAAAGAAAAGAACGCCAGTCACAACAACTAAAACCGCATAGATAGACGGACGAACGTCTTTGCAAAATGATGTTTCTTTATTCAACTTTAGAGCCCTTTTAACGCATTTAAATGGTTGTTTTTAATATTCTGCTGTTATGGCTGACTGTAATGCAGTGCAATGCACAAATGAACAAACAAGCAAACAAACAAACGAATCTTTGTTGGACCTTAATTCCTTTTTATGGTCATTTGAATATATCCATGCATAACAATTTACTTTTGGCATGTAGTGCTATGGATATATGGATGTGTATGATGGTGTGAGTGTATTTGGGTGGATGAGCGAAACAACGTCAGATTGCATCACTGGTTCCGCTGCTATGCTTACTGATCACAACAACAGCAACAGCAACAATAACCATATTTGCGATTTCACACACAAAAACCATCAAATCGAAACTGCTCCCAAAAACGAAACAAAAAAAAAATAGTCGGTAGAACGTATAAACGAATGAACGAAATTTTGAACGCATTCAAGCATCTTATTGTGATGGTATGTTGGTTGCGCGTGTGCCCACCTCATCATATGCGAAATTCGTAAAATAAAAAAAAATTATTTTCAAAACATTAAATTTGGAGTGAAACAAACAACACAAGATATTTCTTTTGTTTTATTATACAAATATTCTAAGTGAGTTCAGCGAATAAAGACGTCCAACGCAAGCTTAAGTTTTGAAAAGCTACAATGCCCGTACATAGAGAGAGTATGCCCCGGCTGCCACTGTTTGTCACCTAAAGCGTGTGTCTTTCAATGGAGTCAAGCAAATAATGTTGTCACTAACATCGCATGACAGTGATATTTTAAATTAGAGAACCACTAATTAAATGGACTTGACAGATTTAAAATGAAAAGCCTGTCTCAATGATAAGGAGTATGAATAGTCCTAGTAAGACAAACAAGTCTTTAAACGCATTTAAATTGGGTTATTAAAAAATAGAGGTTTGACATGAATATTAAATATACTCACATGCCTGAAAACCCTTCTAATGTGTGACACTTAGCAACGTTAGATTTATTATATTTATACATTAAGAACGCATGTGATGAACTGCCTTCCTTATGTCATCATTTGTTTTAAAGTTCCATATAATATGCGATATCCTATCACAATTTTGATTATGTTTGGATTACAAAGAAAATGTCTTCTGATTAAGTATGGAATAAAACATCCTTCAAATAGCCACCACGTCACTTACGACATGCCAGCCAGTACTCTTTTTCATAAATTTTTTCATAAGATGTAACTGTATTTCATCAATGTGATATTGGATCGCGAATTAGAAGTCGCCGTAGTCTGCTATGTAGTATGTTGGCTTTATTAGACGCGAAGCCATCGTCCAACTCCAGGTCAGACATCTCCAACAAAACTAAATATGAAAAATATTTTTTCGGCGACTTCCTCTCAGCAGATTTCTGGAAAAAAATTGCCATGAAAACTTCTCAAAAATCCGTCGTTCGGAGTCGGCTTTAAACTGTAGGTCCCGTCACTTATGGATAAAAATGAACACACACAGTATAAATGGTGTAAGGAACTAGGTCGTAATCCTGAATGTAGGGTCGTAATGACCCATTATATATGTATGTCGGTATGTAATTCACATAAACCCAAGGTTTCGCAAAACTCAAAAGAGCATTAAATTGCTTGATAATGATGACCAGTTGACTCAGAATTTCTTGAGTTAATTTGTTCGGGAAATCGTTGCTGTAAGAAATTATTTCTGGTGTGCTAAGTGACATCGTCTTGTTGAAACCACATGCCGTCTAGAATCATGTTGAAACCACTAATAATTTCGTTATGTTGCTGCAACGAATGCTGTCACAGTTTCTACAATTCTGGCCTCATCTTCACAAAAATAAGGCCCAAATAGGCAGCCGGAGTAAAATCCGCACCCGACAATTGCTCGTTGTGCGTGAAATTAAATCTTAGCAATTGCTTTAGGGTCTTTCGGGACCTAAATTCGACCATTTTGTGTATCCTCTAAGCCATTCCTAAGCAAACTGTATTTTGCTCTCATTTAGGCGGATTTCTTTTACCAAAATTCGTTGCGTAGTGCAGGAAACGTGTTTCGCCGAAGACAATGAATTTTTTGGAAAAATTTAAACTGATATCACTTTGCTCCGTAATCCATTGAACGAACTGCCAGCACTTTTCATGATCTGCTACTTTAAGCCCCTGAGTATATTGAATTTTGTACGACTGAAGTTGGAGATTTTTTTTCCAAATTTCGCTTCGTAGTATTTTGCAAAATTAGGCATCCGGGGTCACTCTCTTTTAAAGCAGTAAAGTGTTCAAAAAAAAGTTTGAAAAGTTTCTCAAAAATCTGTCGTTCGGAGTCGACTTTAAACTGTAGGACCCGCCACTCATGTATAAAATTAACACACACAGTATAAGTGGTGTGAGAAACAAGGTCGTAATCCTGACTGAAGGGTTGTAATGACCAATTATTTATGTTATGTAAAGTGTTCAAGAGACCGTACTGGTACGTTAACGCACAGGAGCCTTACTGTCTATAATCGATCCAGATTCTTCAAGTTTTTTAACCAATCTTCGAATGGTGGACTTATTAGATGCACTTTCTCCATGGAAAATAAAGTTTTCATAATTACAACGCGTTGTTATTTCACAAAGCGTATCAGTTTCAATCACCGTATAACCAGTATCGAAACGCAATTTTGACGTTTACCAGCGAATTATAAAAGGGACAACAAATATTACCAAAAAGTATACCTGTCCCTGTCTGTTTGTAACTCTGTTTTGTTTATTTATGTTTTTTTAGTTTTCGGGGTGGGTTTTTCATATTGGCGAGTGTTAATAAAAAATGTAATTTTTGTGTAAAACTATTAATAAATAATAAGATAAACTAATAACAATAACAATTTTTAACTTTTCCTTTCAAGAAATTAAAAAATATTGGCTACTTTCAGCAAGAAAAAATTTTTATGAGCAGTACGTCTTATTTTGATCTTGTAATATTTAGCTACTTAACTACCTCTTACACAAGAAACTATATTCATTGTTACCGAAAATCACCCACATTTCGATTAATATTTGAATATTTACGAATCTTTAAACTTTTAATTGAAGAAATTAAAAAATATTCCAAATTTTTCCCTTTTTTAACACAAAATAAATGTTTATTTACGTTTAATTTTTCTACTTTATCCGCCAGTTTTCACTCTCTTTCTAACACATTTGATTCGCAAAACATTATAACATTTTTATACGGTGGTTTATACGGTGGTTTTAATAATCTGAAAAACCTATGTGACAGCTGTCAATATTCAGAGTTGCCACCTGCCCAAAAGAGACTATACTTAACCCTAAAAAGAGCACTCTTACTAAGATACATTTTATAATATGTTGATTCGTTTGTTGTTTCTACATTCAGTCTCGATGTAATTATGGATCAATGATAATAATTTTAAACAATATGTTATCGTATAGGTTTTGATAGGCTTCAACTCTTGCACCTTGTAAGTTTTAAGAGACAAAGCCTTACGTAAAATTCGCATTGAGTGGATTTTGAATATGCCAAATTACTGTGAGCGATACTTACAGTTAAATTTATATCGCCTTCGACACTGAACAAAAAGGGAATAAGGTTTAAGAGACAAAGTCTTACGTAAAATTCGCATTGGGAGGATCGTAAATATGCCAAATTGCTGTAAACGCCACTTGTAGTCGAATTTATGTCTTCTTCGGCACTGGATAAACGGGAGTAATATAAACACGTGTTTTCTTTTATTGCAGTTTTGTTCGCTACTTGGGATACGCGTATGGCAACCAGAAGCGGCGTAATGTCAAAAAAGGATTTAAGTTAGGATATGTTGGAATGGTAGCCTTGATGCTAAAAGCTCACTTGAGCGAATAGGAATTGAAAGAACTAGAAAAAAAAACATTTAAAAACAGATCCATAGGAGCTACCCAACAATTAAGTTAATTTTAGTAATTTTTAATTACGAGATTTTCAAAAAGTTGTTCCATATGGAAGGGAATACAAAGCCATGTACTTTTATTTCTATTTGCAACAATCAAGGGTTCAATTTACAATATCCAACTGCGTTAAAAGAAAAACCGACCAAATGAAACAAAAAAAAAACGAAAAAAAATAAGAATATTTGTGTCTGTCCATTTATCTTTTCAATCAACATCGTGTGAAATAATGTGTAATAACAAGTGAATTGTTCTATCAGTCTACGTGTACACACACGAGTACAAAGACGCATGCATGAAATGAAAATGTAGCTGTCTTAGGTCTTTTTTTTTGCATTGAGATCAAACGATCGACCTGGCTTCTCTTTGCTATTTTCATTCATATTCATGCACTGGCTTCAACTCATACGTACAGCAGCTGTATGCCTGCATGTGTAAGTGAATGCAGCCAAGTGTGAAGGACGTTTTGTATCTGTCTGTCTAACTTCTATGAACATACATAGACTTTAGCAGTCTATATTTCAAAAATAAATGAAAAAACTAAACAAGAGAAGAAGAAAAAAACAGAAGAAATAAATGAACGTCATGAACAAACATGGCAAATGAAAGTGTTGAGTTGCAATGTGAATTACAGAGTTTGCACTCGCCATCCCATCGGAAATACTTTCATTATCATCCAACCCATATTTGCAAATTGAAACCTTGGATAATTAATACAACTACAACAACAAGAAAAGAAAAGAAGAACAAAAAAAAGAAAAACGAAATTGTTACCACAATTGTGGAGTCGTAATGATGGCATAACAAAAGGCGCCATAAATCTGATCGACAGTCTTTGAAATTAAAATCGTCATCAGCATTAACAGCGATAACATCATTATCATGTCATGATGTTATGATATCGATGTGATGTTATTGATGTATGCATGTGTGTGTGTGTGTGTTTCTGTATTTTCTAGATGGCATTTAAACCTTTCATTGGCTTTTGGGTTTTTTGTTTTTGCCAAAATGAAACAAACACAACAACAACTAAAAGACAGATGAAAATGTTGATTTTATTTTGTGTGTCTTAATTACTTGACATACTCTCTCGCTGGCATATAGCATAGCATAGGGTTGAAATGCTGTCTTGACCGGTGGTCTTCAGTTAAGAAAGAAAAAATCAAAAACAAAAAAAAAAATCGCAATGCCACCCGAAGCGAAAGTACCAATTCATCAGAACCGGCAAATGGATAAAAGCCAACCACTGTTTAGTTTTGTGGCTGTGTGTGGTTATCACTGAAATATCGCTGAAATATTATTCATATGAAGAGGGGTACACATGGCAGGACCATAAGAAGTCAGAGGATGAATAAATTTGGGTATTTTCATTTGTGTGTGTGTGTTTAAATGTGCGTGTGTGTGTGTGTATTTGAGTAAAATTGAGCAATTTGAAATTCAATCAGTAGCCCTGACTGAATCAAGCAAATTATAGTAATTGATTGTGGTCCAGTCTCTCAGGGAAGTAGGAAGCGCACCAACACCGGCACCAGCATTCAGTATCAGCAGGACAGCGAATCATCATATCGCTCTGTGGTAGCAGATGAAAAGAGTTTATGTGGCGATGCTTGCTCTCCGTTTGTGGTGATGATTGGATACATTTTCTTGTCTTTGGTTACAGAGCTAGCGGCAACAGACTGTTGGCGGTCGTTTCGCACACACACACACATACGACAATAAATCATGCACACTCAACTGTACGCATATGGAAGACAAACACTCGACCACAAATATAGACATAAACGAACAATCACGGGCTCCAATTGTTAGTTTTTCAAAATCAATGGCGACCCGACCGA
Source organism: Sarcophaga carnaria (assembly GCA_958299815.1). Classification (NCBI taxonomy): domain Eukaryota; kingdom Metazoa; phylum Arthropoda; class Insecta; order Diptera; family Sarcophagidae; genus Sarcophaga; species Sarcophaga carnaria. The sequence goes on from OY283151.1 coordinate 33,225,005, forward strand.
CCGACCACACATTGTCTGTCGTGGTGGTGCGTAAATGTTACAAATTTTTTCGTGGCGGCGGCTCCAACAGAAGCAGCTGGAGATCGTTTACCATCGGGTAAAGAGTAGAGCACAAAACTTCAAACCATTTGCAATACAGTTAAATGAATAAGAATTTAAACCGTCGTATTAACAAACAAACAGAAAAAATACAAAAAAAAAACAAGTAAAAATGCCAACGATTAAGACATAATTACACAATTCGAACATTAAAATCATTTTAAAGCCATTACATGTGAAATTATAACAATTATCATGAATTAGTGCATAACTTATGTACAATTTTTACGAATTAAATGCAACTTTTCGTTGAATACCTTTAAGTTTCGTTCACTTTTTTCATAAACTTTTGACCAATTGGAGGAAGAGTTTGTTTAAGGCTCTTGAAACAAGTTCTTTTTTTTTTGGGTAACGGGAATTTAAGGTAAAAATTAAACTTTATGTCGTGCAAATAGTATCATTAAATGACCATTTACAGTTATTAACTATCTTGGAAGCGTGTTTTAAACATTTATCCTTACAGATTTTTGTTAAAAATCCCCTGTTAATTTTGTTAAATTCCTGTTAGAGATAATTCCACCAGGAACTAAATGGTAAATTGCTTCAAAACTATACAAGAAATTTAACTTTTCGTACTTTACATATATACATACATTATTGGTCATTACAACCCTACAGTCAGGACTACGACCTACCTTCTTACACCTCTCATTTTGTGTGTGTGCCAATTTTATCCATAAGCCGTGGGGCCTACAGGTTAAACTTGACTCCGAAAGACAGATTTTTTTGAGAAACTTTTCATTGTAATTTTTATTTACTCTCAGATTTTTTACCAGAAATCTGCTGAGAGAAGAAATATGTATTTCGTCGAAGAAATATTTTTTGATATTTCGTTTTGTTGGAGGTATCTGAGCTGGGGTTTGAACCTTGGCCTCTCGTCTAATAAGCCAAGTAGCTTAAGCTAGTAGATTAGGAAAAATCGAATCTACACCGTCATATACAAAAGTAGGGGCTTATAAATAAGGTTTTTTTTTTTGGGGTTAAATGGTTAGCCCACAGCCCATTAATCTTTTGCATATTTCTCGCCAATTTGCCATCCATGAATATCTGAACCAGGTCTGCTTATTAGACTTATGTTACGTTCATCATAGATGATTAAATAACGTTGTTTATGGACACGTTTCACGTAAACTATTGTATTTTCTATTAATTTATTAATTACAATACAATCACAAATTATATTATAATTATTATCAGCCGAGCATCTTTTATCTCATGCTATGTGTAAAACTACAGAGACCAGACATCTGTAGTAAGTAAAAATACTTACTTGCTTATGGTGGTGTCTAGACTAATGCCCAGCTAGGGATTGACTGTACTTGGTTCACATCTTAATAACTTTCCAAATAGTAAGTAACTAGATTTTCATACATATATTGCAATATATGTATAGTATTTTTACAATAAGTTAGTGAATAATCCAAAGTTCTATGAAAAACAAAACTTATTTTTTAATGCCATATTATGTTTGACAAAAAAGTAATCAATTTTCTTCTCTTTTTCTAGATTGAAGGAGACTTTGAACTGTAAGTACATATTTTTTCTAGCCTAATTTATGATTTGTAAGGATCATGCATTTGAAACCATGATCCTTACGCTAATAGTGTAGCACACTAGTTACTAGGCGACCAATACACTCTTGCTTTTAAACTGTAAAAAGAAATATTTTCAAAAAGGCTAAGCATTTTCAGCTTAAATGAATATCAGACCAGCGGTGCTATGATGTACAGTGGCTCATTATTTAAAAATCCTTGATTACATAATACGTAAAACGCTATCCTTAATTGCTTTAAATTAGCAGCAGCAATGTTCTGGCAATAAGTCTTGAAAGTATATAAAATTGCCATGAAAGGTTTCTCAAAAATCTGTCCACTTTAAACTGTAGATCCTGCCAGAAGCTGTGTTGTAATCGTGACTAAATTAATTAAATGATGGACCAGTTAATTACGTAAGTAATTTAAAGTGTTTTAATACCTTTGCTTTTGATTTTAGAGCAGTTTGATGCGCTGCGCGTAGTTACTTTAGCCCAAAGTTCTGTACTTTATTGCTATATTTGGTCTTCACTTTTTAAGCAATTTCTCAAGATGTTGTTTTTGTATATTCACCTCCATGATATATACTGTAACGGTGCGGTATACATGTTAATATTTTGACCACCCTTAAATATCGTATCGCAGCTGGTTGGGATTTAATAATTAAGTCGCCGTAGTCTAGTAGTTAGTGTGTAGTGGCTTATTAGAAGTAAGGCTCCAACAAAACGATTTCCAAAAAAAATTCTTTGGCGAGTTCCTCTCAGCAGATTTCAGATAAAAGTTGAAAAGTTTCTCAGTGTCGATTTTAAACTTTAGGTCCTTTAGGTCCCATCACTCATGTATAAAATTAATACACACAACATAAGTGGCGAGAGAAGGTAGGTCGTAATACTGTCTGAGCGGTTGTTTATTCATATGACCAATTGCGTATGAATGTATGTACGAATAATTAATTTGAAGTCTCTTTCGTTAAATTGTTTTAATTCCGATAAATTATTAAACTTGCACTCAAGAAGTAAAATCTGTTGTTATTATGCATTTGATTGCCGTTAACTGTTAACCCCATGCACACAATAAGTCATGAACATTTGAGTGTCGCGTAATTTTATTGGCATTGGTCACATAGGATCTCATGTAAAGCAATCTTAGTTTGAAGCCTTTAGCACTCTGCTCTCTGCGCAAGCTTTGTTCTAAAATTAGTGTCTCGATATATCATATATTTTCTATAAAATATGTATTTTACTTTTTTTTTTGTTAACATTCTTTCGGGTTTAACCTGTAGTTGTTTTTCACAAATAACGCTGCTTCTGTTAGTCCATAAATAGCTCAACAATTCCTATCTGTTTGTGCTTACTAGAGAAACTAATCTTTGGCTTCTATAATAAATAATAAATAACGTAATTGGTTAAAATTATAAAACAAAAAACTATTCGTTCAAAAACTTAAGTTACTAACGGTAACAAAAAACAGGCGATTAGCACGTGTTTCTATTGACTTGTTTTTCACTGATGCAGCTGATAACAATTGAAAAAAAAATTAAAACAAAAACAAGAAAAATAATTACGTATTTACATTCGAACATACATATGTATATGTATGTATGTATACATAATAGTAATACGAGTAAAAAAATTCAAGAGATAGAAAAAAATGATTGTCAATAAAAAAAAATTTAATTCTAATGCGTAAGCAAAACAACAACAAATTATTTTAACCTGACAAACATGGGAACAGTGAATTGAGAACATTAAGGAATGTAGGCCTTCTTCTATAACTCGCTCGTTTTGTTTCACGGCTATTATAAACAAAAAAAAAAGATCATTTCATTTATTGTGTTGGGGAGCGAATCTACACTGATCTTTAGTTTTAATGGAACGTGTGTACATACACCCATACTTTCTTATTTATTGACTTAGTAACCATAAAAAATAGGGCATCATTATCTACATTGTATGTGTGTAATATTTATTCCCAATATACTACTATATACTGAAATGAGAGAAATCTCTCTCTTATTCTCCCTATGCTTATCATTTCATTCTAACACTCCCTTATTTGGTTGACGTCTTCATTGTTTATTCTACAATACCAGCAAAAACAACATGAACAACTAAGAAAAACAAGAGTAAGAAAAAAATGTCGTAAACAAGTAAAAATAAATCATATAATTTGTATATTGTTGTTGTTGTTGTTGTTTCTCAGATTATTATTATATTTTTTTCTTTAATTTATACCCCTATCCCTCTGCCACTAATACTCTTACACACACCCTTCCAAAAACTGGCTGCGTACCCCCTTTTTCAAAGTACATACCCGCAATTATTATTTTGCTAGTAATACGCTATCAGTGAAAACGAAAAAGCAAAAAACGGAAAAACAAAATATATGGAATACAATAACAAAAACAAACAACAAAAATATCTCGTTTGTTTCACGTGAACAGCCAACAATACCTTTAGTGAAGGTCGCGTGCTTTTAATAAATTTAGAACGTTCTTAGAATTATTAATAATGTGTACATGTATGTGTATATATAAACATATGGATGTGTGCGTGAACGTTTGTGTGTGTTATATTTTATATTTTTGAATTTTTTTTTTGACATTTTTTTTTTTTTTTACTTTTTGCCTATGGAGCTCGTTGGCTGTTGTGTCAGTCTCTCTCTCTATCTGTTTGTCTAGTTCTTCAAACTGATTACAGACGATGGCGGTTCAGCTAAAAATACTTTTTAGGCAAATTCTAAAGTTTCTATTTCTTCTTTCTAATCTAATGCGGGTACAACGAGTACTTGCACATGTACTCCCAGCTGGTTGCTGTTTTATTGTTGTTTTTGTTTTTAGTATGCGATATCAATTTTTTTTATTGTACGTCTGGCCATGCATATCACATTGTTGTTGTTTCTACTAATACTGTTGATGGTGATGTTGATCATTGGTGGGGTGTGATGTGGTGGGGGCATGGTATGTATAACAAAACCTATGAAGTAATCTCCTGGTTTTGAATAAAATATGTGTCTGTTTAATTTTCATTTAAATTGTATGTTAGTTTGCATGTTTTTGCCTTTTGGTTGGTGTTAATAAAGTTGTTGTTCTTCGAATAAAATTTCAAGATAAAATTAATCGATCAACACCGCTTAATTTGATACCATAACTGCTCGACTTATTTTAGCGTTGAAAATCAGGCAATTTCTGAACAAACTTCGTTTACTTAGATTCGGTTAGATTAGGTGAGCTAACCTCCTTAGGCCAGCGTTTAGAGCCATTGTGATATTAACCCGCGGATCAAACATTTTGGAAAGGAAACCAATCTGACACCAGAATAAATCTTGAGAAATTAGAAAGCCCGTCTTTTTGTGACACGTGCACCTCACATGAGTTGTCCTAAGCAATGCTCCTGCAGAAGTTATTTAAGTCTAGGGCATGCCATCAAACATTCTCCAAATTAAACCAACCTGACACCAGAAAAAATCTTGAGAGGCTAGAACGTCTGCCTCTTCAAGGTAAGAGCATCTCACAAGAGTTGAAACATAGTTTCTGCATTCTCCTCAGACGCATAAATCCTGCAGAAGCCATTCAAGTCTATTCGTATGCTTGCCAATGTGATAGTTAAGAACAGGATAGTGACACATAAAGTTAAAGAGAGTCTTTTCTACCTCCTCACACCCACAGTTCTGGCAGAAGTCATTCGACGAAATGACGGCATGCCTTCCACAGCGACAATGGATTTGTGAAAATTGCAATTGTTTGATGGATGGCCATGCAATTTAAGGATAACAGTTAGTCAGTCCTCTTCTTAGCCATACAAGTCCAGTAGAGTCTAGAATTTTTACACGTACCTTCCTGTTGCGGACTAATTTAAGTCTGCCTGTGAAGTGAGCAGAGAATAAATACTTATTTATTGAATTGGTCATTAAAACTCGTAAGTCATGAAAACGAACCAGCTTCCGACGATATCCTCATGTCGTGCAACCCATATAAGAGTTGACTTTGAATGGTTATCGAAGAGCCTTTCGTTAGGGACTTAATTGTAACGTCAGGTAAATTAAGAGCGTTTCAGAGAAACTAACTGCTGCCTATACCTGAAAAACACTTTAATGTTCAGGCATTCTATACGAAAGTTTAATGTCAAAACCCTTGACGAATATACCACAAGTCACTCTGTCCAGTAGTTAATAGCCTCCGGATCTTCGGACCAAGAATCGTTTAAATAAATTCTAAAACCATAACAGAATCCAATATTCATCATTACAAACCCAATATACATATAAAAAATATGATACAGTAGTGTAGGGAAACACAGAAACAATACTGTGTACAATACTGATAAGCGAGCCCAAATATTCTATGTACGCGTACATACTATGTATAAAGAGAGTACGAAATGGAAAATAACCGCGCTAGCAAAGCTATCACTTGACTTGACGCATTTCAATATTTGGAAATATATTTATAAAGTACTTGTTATTTACATAGATACATATTTACTTTATTTATTTATTTATTCATACTCGTATTTATTCATCATAGTCCAGCCTAGGCGTATGGTTGGCTGGTTGGTTGGTTGGCTGCATTTATTTGTTTGAAAAACGTTTCATTTAAATGTTTTACAAATAAACACAGAAACTCATTAAATATAGAGTATCAACTCTTAAAGCACGCACATTGGCATGATGCCTTTAATAAAATAACAAAAAATAAAATTGAAGAAAAAACAAAATTTTCCATTCACCATACTCTCAAATAAAAACCATAGAAAAGCAAACAATTTTATTATGCGTATATAGATAAAAAAATTTATTTGTGTGTATAGATTTATACAGAAAAAAAACCAAAAAATTATTACTCAATAACAATTTAAATAGTTTGTTTAGTTTCACGCCTTTTACTACCCCCCTTCAATTGATTCGAACAAAATCACAAGCTTTCGGTGAAATTTTCCAAACACCATCATACGACAGTTTCATGTCTAATATACGCTGTTACCAAGACCTATTGTTTGAACCAACAAACAAGTCAACAAATTAATAAATTAATAAAAAAAAATCCTACAAAAACAAAAACGAAATTAAAAAAAGTCTTTTTTGTCTGTTTATTTTCCATGTGTGTCGTCAAAGTTGACAGCTGTTGCGTTAGCTAGCATACACAGCTCACTAGAGGCCAAAGTACAAAAGACTGCAATTGTACGTACCATTTGTGTGGTAAAATATTTAAAAATTTAAATAAAACATTTACCTTAGTAACCGGTTAACAGTTTATAATCTGTTTTAATGATATTCAATATTTATTATGCCCGTCCTGGTCTAGTTGAGATAATAAAAACTAATTGTCAGTTTTATTACTTACCACTGGTCTCATGTTTTATTTTTTAATTATTCTGTTATTAGATGTTCTAGAAATAGTGCTATTAAGGGGAAATTTTGCAACATTGTTGTTATTTAATTAAAGAAAATATCCGTAGATATTGTATTGGAATGTGTGAGATCAATTTGAAAAAATAAATAAATAAAAAATCCCCTAGAGTGGATGTTAATTTATTTATGACCTCCTTTTCTTCTCTTAAATGACTATACAGATCTGATTCATTCGAATTCACAATTTGAAATCTGTTTTCAAAGAAAAAATTTGAATATGAATCGATTTATGATAGTAATTTCGTCAGATAAAAATTCCTAATTTCCGTTGCAAACATACCGATTGTAAAAATTTTAAAACGAATCAAACATTTGTTACAATTGGTCATTCCAAACCTTCAGTCAGGATTACGACCTAGTTTCTCACACCACTTATGCTGTGTATTAATTTTTATCCATAAGTGGTGGGACCACTCCGAACGACAGATTTTTGAGACATTTTCAATGGCAATTGTATTTACTTTCAGAGTTTTTGCCAGAAATCTGCTGAGAGAAAGTCGTCGAAGAAATATTTTTTCCTATTTCGATTTGTTGGAGATGTCTTGACATGGGTTTTGAACCAAGGCCTCACGTCTAAGAAGCCAATACACTACCTACAAGACTACGGCGACTTCAATCAGTGTTAATCACATTTCGGAAAACTGTCGTAAATTGAATGACTTGGGACGAAACGTATAACAATAGTGCATATTACCCCTTCTCGTCCTAATGAAAATATCGACTCTGTAAGAAACCTGGCCGATTTAATGCGCTTTGCCTTTTTACTTTAACTTGTTAAACTGACATACATAGGACAGCATTTGCTGATTGGGCCTTAAAGCCATAGAAAAACCATTCAAACTATTGTTTTAAACTTCTCGTTTTGCTTAAGACATGAAAGTATTTTGAATGTTTCAGAAATTTTTTACTTGAGAAAGGGTTGTGGTATACTTATTAAGAGTTTTGAAGTTAAACTTTCTTATAGACTTGCTAATCACTGAAGTATTTTATTCTGAAGGCATTACAATGTTGCTTGTTAGCTGGCGGGATTTATACCCAAAATCTGTTGATTTACTTCGATAGTTAGGCTGCGATTAAGACTCTAACGAAAGTATCTTCGTTGTCCGTTCTTGTCCATGAATGCCGAAGTTTTCTGAGGAAAAATTCGAATAATTTCAAAGGAACTCTTTTATGGGTTCCTGGTATATCGTTGAAAATTACTGATGAACTAGGCAGGCTCGTTACAGAGCTCGGACTCTCCAACATGTTTTACAGGGAGCAGCATGAAGGTACATGCAAATATTGCTAGGCTCTGCTGGCCACTTATGGATAAGAAGAGGACTGAATCACTTCTATTCTTAAATCGCTAGGTTATCCACTACACCGTCAAATGAATTGCAAAAGCTGTAGTTCTAAGAAGGAAGAAGAAACTATCTTTCACTTCATGTATTAGTATCCTTACTTAGCTATTAATTTAATTGGTCCTTACAGCCCTTTAGTTAGGAGTAGTACCTTAGCTTGCTACATCACCCATGTTGCGTGTGTCAATTTTATTTATAAGTGGCGCGGCCAATTTTATTTACGCTCAGAGATTTTTTGTCAAAAATTTTCTGAGAGGATGTCTTTGAAGAAATATTTTTTCATATTTCTTTCGGGTTGACATGTCTGGGATGGGATTTGAACCACAGCCTCACATCTAACAAGCCAACAAACTATCTGCTGGACTACTAGTCTGGTTAGGCAAACTAGGCATATAAGATTACAAAATTCTAACAATTAATTTCAAACATTGTCGTGTCTTGTTTTTCTCAAAAAAAAGCAAGGTTTTTTGTTTTTTTTCGCTTCCATCATAGTTATATTCGTAAAACAATTTTAAATGCCAAAAACACTATAAAATCCAAAGTACAAAATCGGCCGGAAATGTTTATTTGTTGAGAACACAACAGCGCTATAAAACAGAATCGGTTTCTATATGGCTGAATGGAATTTTTTTTGTTCGCCGGTAGATTAGAATTTTGTATCGCAAATAAAAACTTAATTAAATGAATTGCCAAAGATATCTCCTCCCAGCTGACTATTTTTTAAAAAACTAAGTGAATTGAATTAATTATGGTGACTATCTCAAGGGGAAATTTCTTCTTATTTTTTTAATGAATGACATCGTAAGACTGGTAATCGTAATGATATGGTAGAAATTTAAATGTCCAATGTAATGGTCATTGCAGGAACATCCTTCTCTTCTTTATTTTTTTTCCTTGTTTCTTTTTTCTATTTATAAATATTACCCAGTCATGACTAAGGAATCAGACAAATAAATAAATAAATAAATATTTGATTAAGAAAAGTACCACGTTTTGTTTTTTAAATCAATTTAACGTTTTTTTTTTATGACTTTAGCCGAACAAATAGAGGAGACAGAGAGAGAGATCTCCTACTGTCACTGCCAAAGTGGACATTGAAATGTTTTATTTGTTTGCATTAGAATTTCAATGAAGAAGTCAAACAATCAGACAGACATCGCTCTCAAATTGCATGTTGAAACATGTTGAATAATTGTTAGTAATTTCATACAAAACATGCACAGAACAAAACGAAAAAAAAACGTGATTTACGTCTATGCATCATGTATGCCTGGTCCATGTGTCAATATCAAACAGTAGGATTTGCAATAAATTTATGAGCGATAACATTGAATAGAATTGTCAATATCTTTTCTGTTGGAAGGTGATCTTAAACAACACTCCTTTCTGTTCAGTCAAAGCCTTTAAATCTCTGAATAAAGTTTATCGTACCATAATTAAAAGCACGCTTAATCAATATTTATTGGTTTAACTGGAAAATATGCAGCTTTGTTTGGTCTTAAACACTTTCCACGATTAAGACTTTGTTTCCTTAATCGTTGGAAATCTTCATCTCCTTGCAATGGTTTCTTTAAAGCCACATGTGGCTAAAGCCTTTGGACATAAGTGGTCCATAAATGGTTTACAATAATTCTTGTCATTCATATCCATCAGATTCAGATGTTTCAGCCTGCGCCTGATAAAAAGTAATCCAAAGGCATTGAATCGCACGAGCGATTTCATTTGTAACCCTTGTTCTGTAAAGACATTTCCCATCAAATTGTTTTTGCAACAAATCGCTTGCTAAGCACTCTGTGTGGCAAGTTATGCGCCTACTTGGAACCACATGTACATACATAATTGGTAAATTACAACCCTTCGGTCAGGATTACAACCTAGCTTCTCACACCACTGATGCTGTGTGTATTCATTTTATACATGAGTGGCGGGACCTGCAGTTTAAAGTCGATTCCGAACGACAGATTTTTGAGAAACTTTTCATTTACTCTCAGAGTTTTTGCCAGAAATCTGCAGAGAGGAAGTCGCCGAAAAAATATTTGTTCATAATTTCGTTTTGATGTCCAACCTGAGGTTTAAACTGAACTCAGAGCTAATAAACCAACACACTACCTACTATGCCACGGCGACTTCTCCTACTACCACATGTTGTTGATGTACAGTCAGTAAGGCTCGATAGCCTTCGTTCTTCCGTTTTACGGCACCTTTATGCTCATTTTAGACAGGAATAAGGATTAATTGGGCCACCAAAGTGTAAATCGTATCAAATATTGAATTTTTAATGGATGTAATGGGGACTCGCAGTCGCCATAGTCTAGTAGGTAGTGTGTTGGCTTATTAGACGTGAGACAATGGTTCAAACCTCCGGCCAGACATCTCCAACTAAATCAAATATGAAAAAATATTTCTTCGATAACTTCCTCTCAACTTTGGGAGTAAATAAAATTGATATGAAAAAGTTTCTCAAAACTGTCGTTTGAAGTCGGCTTTAAACTGTAGGTCCCGCCACTCATGTATAAAATTAACGAAAACAACTTAAGAGGCGTAAGAAACTGGGTGGTAATCCTCACTAAAGAGTTATAATGGTGATTGATTAATGGGTTAAAGATTGTTTTCGCTACAAATATGGCAATTTTGCTTATTTAACCAGAAGCTAAGCTACATAACTACACAGAACTCTTTGATAAAATGGCACAAGCAGCAAAGATCAGCTTTCGGACCATTGTTATCGATATCGATAGCACACATATAGCAAAAATAGATCTCACCCACTGTTGAATTGGATTTTTTTCTTAGTGTATCATTAAAAAATCACATAAAGAAAATCCCAGTGATCATTGACCACTGTTCTAGACATATTTAGACGGCAAATATTACTTCATATAGATACGTATGAACTTCGTACATACATATGTAATTCGAAATCATCAAGGCACTAATAACGTATTCAAAATAATTTATTTTGTTTTTTCGTTTAATTTCATATTTGTTTAGGATGATGACTCTTCTCTCTTTGTTGTGCCACTATTGTAAATGATTTTTTCTTCCTTTATTTCATAATTTTTGTTTTTTTTGTTGTTGTTATTTCACCTTCATTAAGGCGTGTTTACTGTATGTGTATGAAATTGATAGAGATGTTCATGTCCACATCTCCATGTCTGTCTAAGATGATAATTTTTCTGATGATGAGTTACGAAGGATGCGTGTAAAATAAAAGTAAATATTGCAACGTGTGAGTTCTTAAGAAGGGGAGGAAGAAAACGAAAATAAAGTGTATGAATAATGAATTATTTTCATTCATTGTACACTTTTTATTTGTATGTTTATGTAAAAACTGCTATTTAAATCAATAAAACAACAACAGCAGCAGCAACAACATCAACAACATCAACTGCAACTGCAACACAATACATACATACATATGTACCTATGTAAATATGTAAATAAATAAACAAATAAAGTAAATTTTAGGTGTTTCGTTATGTTAAAACCATTCGAGAAGAGGAGATTGTTCCACAGTCTGATGGTTGTTTAATTTAAAAATTTAAAATTTTTTTTCTTTTCCATTTCTGTTGTTGAACATTTCGAAAACGGCATGTAGTCAGTCAATAATTTAAGAGGTGATGCGCTGCGATTGGTCAATACGCACGTAAATTACCATAAAGGCAAATGTGTTGTAAATGTAAATTATGTTGTTTCACATGCCGTGTTGTTGCAAGTTGATGCTGCTGCTGCTTCTGCTGTTACCTGCAGTATATAAACCTGATTTAAAAAAAAAAAAACTTCGCATAAATAAATATTTTACGTTACGTTACGCCACTATATCATACTGCTCTACATTTTTTATACGATTTCAATCTGATATTACAAGTAAATACTTGAGCATTGGCGGTATTTTCTTTTTTTTGACTTATTGTACTGTTTTTTTAGGCTACGTATACGCCCTTAACATATTAATTTTTCGATAATTATAAGCAGGTGATACAAATATTTCATTTTTTTCTTTAAACGTGAATTGTTTCACTATTCGCCATTTTGTTTTAACGCCAAGCAGCTGTACGAATTTTTCGATGTTAAATTTACATGAATAATGATGATGAAAATAATTACGTAATCAGTTTAAAAAATTATTGTTTTTTAAGTTGAATATTTAATTTCTAGATTAATTAACTTTTGAAGTTCCTTACAACGTTTCTGATTAATTTATTATTGTAACAATTTCATTATTCGTAATTACTATTAATCAACATTCAAGTGGAATATGAAATATTAAGGTTTTCTTAAATCGTTTCCTAGTAATAACAGGGAGTCTTATTTAAAGCAAAGTTAAAGGCATTTTTAATGGCAATTGACAGGCATTTGTAATCCTACTTTTAAAGGCCAATAAACATTCGACATTTCAAGTTTTCACATTAACTTTACATACGTAAAGTCTTATTAGCTTATTCTGGCCTTAAATAAATAGATTTATGAATCATCTACCAGCTATTTTTTTTTTAATTTGTACTTTGAAGTAATTTTTTTGGTTTCTAAAAAGAAGTGTTCTGGTTTGGCACTTGAAACTTAATACAGTCGTAGTCGTTCGTTTAACCGCATTTGTTTTCAATCTAGATTTCCTTTAAATTTAAGGCTTTTGTTAAGCAAATAATTTGCTTAATTATTAGCTTAAGCAATTAAATGAATCATAGGAATATAGTTTAGTTTACCTTGTTATTAAATACCTCATGAAAATTAGAAAAACTTGAACCCAGTTTTATTTAAATTAAAATAAAATTTTGAGGGATATGAATTTCAATATCCAACGAGCATTAGTTAATTACATTCATACATATATAATTGGCCATTACAACCCTTCAGTTAAGATTACGACCTAGCTTCCCGCGCCACTTACACACAGTTACTAAAGTATACATACGGTTAAAAAATTTCAGAAATTTTTTAACTAATCCGTTTTCGTTGAAAATCTTTATAGTTTCCTTGATGTTAAGACTGTCTTTTGCATTGGTTAAAAAATTTCTGAAATTGAACTGAATTGTGGCCCTGTACAGGCCCACAAAGGTATGCATCCGATTTACAAATTTCACAATTTTCTGAACCAATGCAAAAGACCGAAGACTTAAAATCGAAGAAAGATGTCAGACAATTATAAATATTTTCAACGAAAACGGATTGGTTAAAAAGTTTCTGAAATTTGTTATCCGTATGTATACTTTTGTGGCTGACTGTATGTTGTGAGTGTTGTGCAAGTGCCTACAGTTTAAAGTCGACTCCGAACGACAAATTTTTGAGAAACTTTTCATGGCAATTTTATTTACTGTCAGAGTTTTTGCCAGAAATCTGCTGAGAGGAAGTGACCGAAGAAATATGTTTTTCATATTTCAGCCTGTAGGAGATGTCTGACCATGGGTCTCAAGTCTAATAAGCCAACACACTACCTACTAGAATACGGCGACTTCCAATAATTATTATAATCCTGTAGTCCTAACGTCTATAGTGCAAAGGTTGATCTTCACATCCCTTAAATGTGTGCCATTACTCATCGAGTCACCAAAGTGAATAACTTTCAAAAGTTACGAACTTCAAATCAATGAAATTAGAAAATAGAAGAGATAGTTAATTATCTCTTTCGAATCATTTACGGTCAAAATATACGTACTTAAAATCTAGCTACAAGGATTGTCCAAAAGATTGCGATGTGACTGCAATCGTGACTACAAACGGGCCATGAACGTATTTGAACAACAGCCCCGTTTCTACATTGCTTTGTTCTGTGATAGAGATATCTTCTAAAAATTCCAAATATATTGTTGAATTCATTCTGATGGTAATGAAGAAAACAGGAAGCTAGCAAGATAATGCTTTCTTCGACTGTACTTCGCTTGCTTGGTCCAAATCATGACAATAATAACTGTAGCGTTTTACGCACTCTAATTTAAACTTTTTTCATTGGAAAAAATAACTTTTCTTATTTACATGGCACGGTACTTGGCACGTGAATTTAGGCAAACGCAAAACGCCTCTTACTGTGTATCTTAGTTAATAGTAGACAACACGTTTTAAATAACGTTACGTTTTTAATTCGACATGATAAACGTTTCATATCGAATCTGCACTTTCTGTTGATTTTTTCTTTCGAATTTTTTGTTGGTGGTGTTGAAACGTTTTCTAGCTGAAAAAGAAGCTTCATTAGTTATAAACAATGGTAAAATAATAGTCAAATGGCATTGAGAATGAATCGTAAACTATGGCCCTCATAAATGCCACAACCGATTGAATTGCATTCACATACATAACTGACGCTTCAGTCAGGATTACGACCTAGTTTCTCACACCACTTATGTAGGTTGTGTGTGTTAATTTTATACATGGGTGGCGGGACCTACAGTTTAAAGTCGAATCCGAACGACAGATTTTTGAGAAACTTTTCATGGCAATTTTATTTACTCAGAGCTTTTGCCAGAAATCTGCTAAGAGGAAGTCGCCGAAGAAATACTTTTGTATTTTTGTTTCAATGTTTGGCCTGGGGTTCGAACTCTGGCTTTACGTCTAATAAGCCAACACACTACCTACTAGACTACGGAGACCTCGATTGAATTGCACTCTCGGCAAATATCAGCAAATAATAAGAGTCATTAGTTTCTAGGAGATGCACAACGTAACATTATTTCTTCCTATGCTGACATCGAACCTATTTTACTTAGATTTCTTTGATTTGATTTCATAATTTCTACTTTCATTTTGAATGGCCAGTCCATGGTTGAAACTGTCTTTTTGAGGCAATTCATATAATAAAATGTGTGCGTGTGTACTATTAATGTGACAAATATTAAGAAATAATCATGTACATATGTTCCGTATAGAGTTTTCAAAAATAGATAAAATCCATAAATTAATGAATTAATCACATTTTGGTAATCATATTAATTGTTTTCAACATTAATTGTTTACGAGGGCAACATCTGAAGCTACTGGCATTCGATTATTTTCCAAATAATTCTTTTTGTTTTGACGGATTTTAAAGAGACGACTGCTTATCAGTGAACGATTGCCAAGGCCCACTTTTTATAATTGTTTTCTTCCCTCCATTTATTGACTTAAATGCTGTTATTTTTAAAGGCAAACAAACAAGCAGGCAAACCAGTATGCAACAAGTGTAAGCGGCGATGTCGTTAGTGGCGTTATCAGTAAAAGAAAAAAAATCATGCATATTTCAAATAAAAACCCAACAATAACAACAACACAAATGATGGCGAAGAACTAACGGGTGAAGCTCTTGGTTACCCCCCGATATTTCTTATCTGCCGAGCATTTGTTGCTTTTGAATTCGCCTTAAAATCTCGTGTCAGTAGTTTTTTTTTGCTCTTTCCAAATAATTTTGTTGTTGTAGCAGAATTTTATCTCAAAAAAAAAAAAAAAAAATACACGACGGACATGCCCGAGGAGTTAGTGTGGCAGAGCTCACGTATTTAACTGGGTATGGTGTAATTGTTTATTATAATTTTTATTTTCTTTCCTGTTATTTTATTATTTGTTGTTGTTGTTGTCGTTATAAAATATTTTTACTTTCAACCGAAACCTTAAAAAATATTCCATAACTTTTTTTTTAATTTTTTTTCGGTTTTTATTGTAAACACTGATAGTGGGTAAGTGAGGGAAAAACTGTTATTTTACGAATTGGTATCAGTATCACAACAATTTCTGTCAACCTCAAACGCTACGTTTCATTATCTTTGATTGTCAACGAAGGCTATAAAATAAAACCTCAACGTTTACCACCGTTGGCCCCCACACACATTTGCCGGTAAGCCCTGTGCTATTGTTTGTCGATATTTTTAGTCCATAATTACATTATGGAAGAGGGTCAAACTGATAAGGCTTTAGTAATATTATAAAAATAACAAAAAAAAAAAAGAATAAATAAATTATAATTACTAAATTGATTAGAGTTTCCTTATCTTTCAAATGCTTTATTAGTGGTACCATATACTTTTTTCTGATTATTATTTACCCACTTACACAATTCGAAGTAATTATAGATGGTGACTGAGGCTATAATTAAATTGTTGTTTGTCTTTTAAAAACAACCTTCGTTTAGGACCCGCAAAACAAGTTGATTTTCATAATTTCCAGATTTTTTATTTCGTAATGTTTCTAGTTACTTCTAGAAGTAATTCTCTTTAACAAACGTTCGATCTTATAACAGATCTTTTGATGCACAATATCACGACAATCGAAATAAATAGATAGCAGAACGTTAAGAACAGTAGCAACACTCCCTGTCTTGTCTGGAAACATTGGCCAACGACAACGCAACATTCTGGACACGTAAGAAAAGGAGGCTTATCCAGAAGCGCAGACAAAGTGTGCTAAAATTTAAAAAATGTCGTTTTATTAGTGGTACGAGCTTCCAAATTTTATAATGGCTGTCTCGGCCCCAGGTTCGACATTTCCAACGAAACGAAATATGAAAATTTTTTCTTCGGCAACTGCCTCTCAGCTGGTTTCTGGCAAAAACTCTGAGTGTGAATGAAATTGCCATTAAAAGTTTCTCAAGAATCTGTCGTTCGAACTCGACTTTAAACTGTAGGTCCCGCTACTCATGTATAAACTTAACACACATAACATAAGTGGCGTGAGAAGCTAGGTCGTAATCCTGACTGAAGGATTGTAATGATCAATTATGTATGTTATGTGTATCTCGGTCGAAACCAACAATTGCCTTTGACACGAAAGATTTGAATGGCTGGGTAGCAAATTGAACGTAGATTGTTGTAGGAAATCACAGTTCGGTGTAAAGGCAGGCAGGAGAACATGCCGTTCCTGGGTGCGAACTGGGTCTAAGAGCATCAAAATTGTTAATTGAGAGTTCTGCTGTGCTTTCCTATTAAGACTGACACACGTTCATGTACAAAAAATTATCCGAAACTTCTTTCTTGTTTCTCTTTTTCAAGTTTTAATAACAAATAATTGTCATTCGCTTACATCCAGTAAAGGACACGTATTTAAGACAGACAATATTTCTATGAATTGTTGAAGTTCTAGGCATCGTTGTTCGATTATTTGTTCTCTGTTAAGCGTAGAGAGTGTTAAAAACAAATCATGAGTTCTTTCTTGGTTGAAGTCGCGAATTCAACCAATATATAGGCTTTAAGTGAAGGCAAAATGGGTAACTATCCCTGCCCACCTCCATAGCACAGCTGGCTTAGCATAGTTAGGGTCACAAACATATAAAAAATTTATGAAGTTTTGTAAACAGAAGATGGCCCAACTAGTTGGGGCTTAGTTCCAGTTTTAGATAGAATTGGACGTTTGTTGAAGCCTCTGCGTCCACCGGAAAATGAAGCTGACTATACTGTATTTAGTTCCATGCAAGTCGCGGATTACAAACAAGATGGTTTTCAAGAGTGTGACAGATACGCCTAATGGCCAGTTTATATAGACAATTATATGAAAATATTATGAATTGACAACAGAAAATCGATGAACCTTAAGGTCTGCAACACACAGGACTTATATTATTGAAACAGTTAGTTTGTGTGATTGAATACAACAAGTGGGTTCCCAACTAGATTTATTTCTTACTCAGTTTACTAGACAATTTGCCAGTTGCATTGACAGCATTCATCTTCAAACCAACGCTGGTCTGTCTCTACCTTATGTTTATTGTGGATTCTAAGTTAGCATGTGATATATCACCATAGGGCTTGTGAAATGTATGGCGAATTCACTCGCTCTTGTTTGCATTTTAATATTTATCGCACATTGTTTATCGCCAATGTTCACAACTTGATATAAACAATAATAATTGCTCTTCTTTGTTAGTCCTCTGTTTATTCCCTTTGCATAAACAATAACAATTACTAGATAATTGTTCAACAGATCTTTGTAACGGAGATCTTCAAACCACGATTACTCTCTTCTCACAAGGCTTACTGAACTTCACTAATTCAGTCGCCTGCTTTGCCTTGCCTTTTATATGGCAAAGTATGACTTCGCCTTCTCGAAATCTCTATAAATGTAAAAATCGTTGTTTGCGTTTATTATTGTAGTGTTCTTGGTATATTTTTGTTTACTTGTTTACCATTTTTTATGCTGGTGTTTGTTGTTAATAGTACGCTAATTTGTAAACAGGTTTGTTTACTGCATTGTTTTGTTTTTGTAGTTTTTGTTTATAATTTTAATGTTAAACGATGTAGAAGCAAAAAACACCAGTATTTAGATTTTACATTTTCGTAACAGTATCTTCACTTTTATTCCAGCAGTTACCAGTCAAGTTTCAGTACCATAGAGAACTGATTTCATGTATGCGTTAAAACATTTTAGGTTTAGCGCTGGCATGGAGAATGTTAGCGTGCTATACATACAATGGTACCTCGCTGTCTTCCGAAAGTACCGCGCACTTTTTATGGGATTGTAAATGTACTTTCTAGCACCTCCGTCTACTGAGCAAATACTTCACAGACGTTATTAAGCATAAAAGCATATGTTCTTATTTTTTTTTTTATGAGGCAAACTAAATTTCTTTATGATTCTACAACTTCCTACCCCCTCTAAACAATTTATTAACTGATAACAACAATTATTGTTGTTTTAAAATGCAAGCAATAGCACCAGATTCATTATGAATCAGTAGAATAAATGAATAAAGTTTTGTTAAATTTAAAGTTCATTTCGTTTTTGGGAAAATTCCATTCGAAAAAATTATTGTGCTAATTGGATAAACGTTTTGCAATAAAACGAAAACAATTACGATAAGAAACATTGTGGGCAACACGTGAAAACATTCTTAATACAAAAAAAAAACAATAAAATTATATGAAATGAAATTATAAACTACAGGTATGACGTTCAGTTTAAAGTGAAACAATGACGCAATGCATGATGTTTTTAATTTTTGTATTAAAGAAAAGAAAACAATCAAGCAAATCAATCATGATACCATGAAATTGGAGATACAAAAACCCCCTCGTTTTTTCAAGTGGTAAAATACTCATTTAAGGCAGTCAGTCTAAGCAATCAATATCTGAAATTAATTAATTAGTCAGTCATCACCTACTCACTCACTCGATAATTGACCGATTGTCTGACTAACTGCATGCATTTGTTTTGTATGCATAAGTCTATTCGATAATGTTGACCAACACTAGATGGGTTTTTGTTTGTTTTTGCTGTTCTAAACAGATAAGTTTAGAAATTAATTTCAATGAGCTTGGCGCTTCAGATAATACGTATGTACATAATCACATACAAACATATAATTTATTTGAATTAAATTATGGAAAAATAAAAATAACAGAAACAAGTACAATTGTCCCACAAACATATACAATCAAAGCAATTCGTATCTCTTATTTGCTGGGCCTACGTGATGAGAGTGACGTGTGCCAACAAGAGTCCCCGGTAATTTGGTAAACATGTAAAACTGATTTTAAGTGGAATTACTTTGCAAACGGCAACAAGTGTGTACTCAGCGCTTAAGTTGACCCCGGCCATTTGCTGAAAGAATGGATTTTTATTGTGAAATTTTCAAATTTTAATTTCTTGATTACAAGCAATTTCAATTTAATTTTTTTTCTGTCTTTTTTCTTTGTAAAATTGATAAGAAACTAAAAATATTCTGATGAACACATTATTTTTTTCTTACAAAATTAATCATTTTGAACACTAAAATAAACGTGTTGTTAAATTAGAAGGAAGATGGATACGTGAGCTTATTTTTGTAATTTTACATTTTATTCGGCTGCGTCAAAGAGCATAGTTTACTTGTATGCTATAAGGTGCGTCCTACAATTATAACTACAGGCTATCATCTCTCAGCCATTTCGATAGTTTTATGAAGGTATGGATTCTAATTCAATCTTCTTTGAATAGACACGTTTTTGAAATAAATTCCACGTGTCGAAGAATACTTCATCATAAGTGACAGTGAAAATGTTCTGTGGTCTCCTCTTCTTCCTCGTTATTACAGCTTCTGCAGAAGTTGTTGCGAGATATTCTCAGCCTCTCCCGGCATGTGTACCTAGAGGCCAGTTTCTCATTATTACGTTTCTAAAATGGATGCTAGCCAGGTATAACGGAAGTTACGATCTACGTACATACGTATATACTCGTATATCTTGCTGGACCTGTATCGTCTCTCTACAAGTGGGTTAATTAACCAATCTTTCTATTGCAAGCAAGTGAAGTTTATGTAACACTATTTGTCTGCACCTCTGTTGAAGAACGTCAGTTGCACGTGTGTATTCCTTCGAGTTTTCTATAAATCCAGACTTTGCAAATGCATTAGTTTTGTTGTTATCTTCATTGCCCCTTCAAATTACTCAGTATCTCCCCCAGAGACCCCCCCCTCGGCTTGCTTCGATGTAATGTACACACTCTAAGGCCGCTTTACTGTTAGTAAATACGGGTATCTCATCATTCTATATACTCTGATACTCGATACATTGCTTCAGCCTGAAAAGTACTACAGTAATTGGGTAGTGCAAGTCTCAAATGTCCTGAAAAGATTTCAGATTAGACTTTGTCGCATGATCTACATGCGTCAGTCAATAATTCGTTGACGTTCTGTACACCATTATCATACTGTCATACTAGAATCTATTTCATTTCGGTATTTTTATTGTAAAATCAAGATTGATCAACTATACTCAAGAGTTAGACCACAGCTTCTTGTGTTGTTCACTCTCACTGCTGGATTCACAGCCGCTGTTGCTCCAATATGTCTCTGATTGCCTGTTAACGATATCAAACAATGTCTTAGATGACGACTAAGAGCACGAAATCTTTTGCCTTCAAAGAAGTCTTTGTAAGATACGGAACACTCCCCTCTCTGATCAGTATATTTGGTTGAATTTTGGCTTCTTGGAATGAATCAGGTGAAAGACACCATTGTAGTCGCCGTAGTCTAGTAGGTAGTGTTTTGGCAAGATATTTCTAACGAAACGAAATATGAAAAATTTTTCTTCGGCGACTTCCTCTCAGCAGATTTCTGGTAAAAACTCTGAAAGTCAATAAAAGTGCCATGAAAAGCTGCTCAAAAATCTGTCATTCGGAGTCGACTTTAAACTGTAGGTCCCATAGCACATGTATAATATTAACACACACAACATAAGTGGTGTGAGAAACTAGGTCGTATCCTGACTGAAGCGTTGTAATGAACAATTATGTATGCCTGGGTGCATGTAAAAGACACCAATTCTTATATGTATGGTAGTTAGAGTCACAAAATTAATCGCTTACAATGCTTGTGTTACAGTAATGCAAAAGACTTGAGTGGTTTGCCACATACTGCAAGACAATAATCATCATTGTTCTAGAAGCTCTGCAAATAACCCCGAGGACCTTGTATTACCTCCAATATTCTTTTGCCGTGCAAAGCTAACTGGTTTAGCGTTTATATTTGTAAAAAGAAATTGCAAAACTCATCTTATTTTTTAACACGACACTATTGTAATTGAAATTCGTATCTTCTAAGTAAGTCGCCGTAGTCTAGTAGGTAGTGTATTGGCTTATTAGACGAAAAGCCAGGGTTCGAGCCCCAGGCCAGACATCGAAACAAAATACAAAAAGTATTTCTTCGGCGACTTTCTGTCAGCAGATTTCTGGCAAAAACTCTGAGAGTAAATAAAATTGCCATGAAAAATTTCTCAAAAATCTGTCGTTCGGAGTCGACTTTAAACTGTGGGCCCCACCATTCATGTATAAAATTAACACACACAACATAAATGGTGTGAGAAACTAGGTCGTAATCCTGACTGAAGGGCTGTATGTGTATCTTCTAACATTACTTTGCATAAAAAAGAAGTGTTCAAGTGAAAGCATTTTCGCCATGAAAGTGGGTCTGAAGTTAGGAATCTACGACCGTAACACAAATTTTTTAAAAGTAAAATTCGGAGTAAGTTGTTTGGACTGTGTTGCTTTATTTCGATTTGATTCAAACGATTCCACAATTTCAACACGGCTGTACATACATACTTATGTACGTATTCATATGTGTTCCATACGAATATATTGTTTATTTCAAAAAGTCAATGTTTGGCAGCATATTGTCATATTTTTAAGTTTGATTTGTTTATTGTTTATTTTTATACGAATAATAATTAAATTCATACACACATATTTATATGCATATGCTTCACATGACTATGTCGCGCGATTTGTTGTTTGTAAAAAAAAGCTATTGAAGGAATCACTCCATCAAAGAAATAGACAAATGAAATACAATAAAACAGCAAAAACAAAAACAAATAACAGAGAAAAAAGTAACACAATCACATAGACTTACGGATATACTCACTTGTCACTTGTATTCAAACGTCTGTTGTAGATCACAATGGCACACGAGCGGCCTCACACCAACAAAATAAATGACAAGCGGCGGCGCATGATAAGAATCTCGTGCGTCAGCACAGAACTTTCCTTTATTGTCGTTCCACAATTGTTGATGCCGTTGCTAGTGCCGTTGTTGCTGTTGTCAACTTTGTTTTCGACCCAACAGCAACAATAAAAGTAATACAAATGAAAATGAATCTCTCTAAAGACAATATTAATAAACACCTCAGAGACTTCTTTCCTTCCATAAACTTCTACATTTTAATTCAATAATAAAACAGCAAAACAAAACCAAAATAATACAAAACAATTCCATTAATGTGGCACATATTCTCCGGTTGTTTTTGTTTGCATAGACAAATCATACGATTAAATTGACACAGTAGTGACTAAGCGAGTGAGTGCATTAAAGTTCCAATAAAAACAAAAAATAAAAGTTTGCAGTTGTCTATTCCGCTACAATATTTTCGTATACATGAAATGCCTGTTTAAGCATTCCATTTTCGTTGTATTTTTGACCCTTGTGCCCATGCTAATCGATTCAGTAGCACACTTAATGGCAGAACCTTTGAAATTAAATTTTAATAATGCACGGAATATTTATACCAGAGAGTAACAAGTGCAAAAACAGTCAGACATAGAAACTTTTTTCCATTTTCTTTACTCTAAATTCAGATTTTTTTTTAATTTCTTTTTATTTTATTTGTGGTCTTACAGTGTGAGTGTTGGATCAATGTCAGCAAATTTTTGTCAAGTTTTTGGCTATTTTTTATTATTCCATATTAGGTTTGGGAAATGCTAACATGTCGTCAGAAGTGTTATCCAAAAAATGTTATAAATTACTACCATGTTCTGCACTAAATGTCTTTTTTTAAAAACGTATAGGGTGGTTGGAGTTTAATATTGTCTTGTGCTCTTATCTACATTGAACTTTGAATCTCATCGCATGAAAGCTTGACATTAAATGAACACACAAAACAATTCCTTCCTAAGCTACCACGTTAGTGCCGACTGTTTAGCTGCTTATCCGCAACTCATGGAACTAAAATGTGGAAAAATATCAATTGAAGAAGAAATCCACAAGAGAGGGTAAGAATGGAACTCACAACGCGGTTCAGCGTAGAGCTGGACCCACTCAAGGCACAAAACCAACCAAACCAAACACTCGAAATTGCTAACAAAGCAGAACCTTCGTTATGCAAAAGTGAAAGGCTAATGCGGCACCTAAGAATATTCAGCGATATGAAGCGACTAAGCTAAACGAGTTTTCAAAATAAGCTCCAAGATCCTAGATATAGATATTCAACCCTTGCGAAATGCATACGTGCCTGGAGTAGAGAAAGTTGTAGAGAACTCGGGAAAAAATCAACAACCAAGGTAGCTGTATTGTAACAGCAATCTTCGAAAGGTTGTTTACCATATGCGAAGAAGCAGAGAAGATGATACCGCACAATAATCAAATGCAACGAAATACTGAAAGGCTGTAAATGAAATGTGTTTGATCGCAATGATCCAAATGAAAATTGGTGGAATACACCCTGACAATTATCTTTTAAGACGTGATGAAGGAGAATTCTGAACTATTATCGGTTTACTAATTGTGTGGCTGATACCACGGGTATGTTATGCTGGTAACACGATAAAAAGTTCTCACTATTTAGGGTATAGGGCAAATCTAGAGGTGGTATCAAAAGATGACATTCTTACTTAACGAAGTACCCGCTGTTGGAGGAGATCTTTACAAGCACTCAAATAAAATGTATTGGTTTTGGACACGTGGCAAATGACTTCTGCAGATGCTGCAGGGACGAGGAAGAGGAATAAAATGGTAAATTTTCTCATGTTTGATAAAGTATGGACAAACGCTGTCCGTCATTGTCATCCATCTAGTGAACGCGAATGTACCAAAATCTAGTACTGCCTAGCCTTTTGTGAAGGTGTTTGATTCCATATCTGTGACAGGTGAATTTGGTTTTAGGGAATTGGAAGTGAATTTCAATTCATCATAAATTCTGGAGTGATCTGAAGTAATTGGGTGCTATTGTAAGACTTTGTTTAGTTTTGTTTTGTTTAGAGAGGTTGTCTTTATTTTATTGAATATCGATAGTTCGTGATAGAATTTTATTATTTTTCTCTCTTTATATTGCCTACAAAATGTTTAAAGTTCTTGTCACATTTGACCTTAGCCATCACATAAAATATGACAATCACGTTAAAGATATAAAAACATGTGATTTTTAACATCTCCTGTTACCATATATTTCATTGGAAATGACTTTTTCTCCAACCCATAGTCAATGTATAATTTACAATCATTAATGTGAGTAACTTTCGAAGTCGACATTTTCATTGTATAAATATGTATTTAATTTTTTTTATTGTTGTTGTTATTGTCATTGCTATTATCGTACGTCTAGTTTTCAAAGTATTTTGTTTTTTAATTTGTAAATTCTTTTTTTGTTTTTTTTTTGTAATTTTTTTTATTATTTTATTTTGAACGTTAAACATGTGCTATTTATTGTACGAGCACATTTTACTCGCTATGATGAATAAAGTGTGTGAATTTATTCAAGTTGAACTATTTCTCATTGCTACCTTGCTTTTATTTTTCATTTCTGTTTTAAAATTAAGTTTCTTTTGTTTTTTTCTGTTTTTTTTTTGCAAACCTAACTAAGGCACGTGCCGCTTAATTTGCACGTACACTACTTGACATTTTTATCGCTAATTTTTTCGTCGCAATTATTATTATTAATACTGCAGCTTATTTTTTAATTATAAATTTACTCTACTTTAACACACTAGTTTAAGAAAAAAAATACAGTTTTTGTTTGAAAATGAAAACCAGAGCAAGTGGTTTGGTTTAATTAAAAAATGTTTTTTTAAAATGTAACGTAAAAATAATTTTTAACATTGTTAAACTATTAAGAGAGAAACGATTAATGAAAGCAAAGTATTAGGATCGTAATATTTAAATATATGCACCTTAGATAGCATAGAATGGAATTTAATCAGGGACGATCCATACAGTTAAAAATAGTTGGAAAATTTAAATAAAAATAATGCTTTGAAGCTTCATATGAGTACGATTTTGTTACGGCAAAAATGCAATATGAAGTCGTCGTAGTCTGGTAGGTAGTGTCTTGGCTCTTAGACGTAAGGCCCGAGTTCAAACCCCAGGTCAGACATCAAAACGAAATATGAAAAAAAATATTTCTTCGGCGACTTCCTCTCAGCAGATTTCTGGCAAAAACTCTGAGAGTAAATAAACCTGCCATGAAAAAGTTTCTTAAAAATCTGTCGTTCGGAGTCGACGTTAAACTGTAGGTCCTACCACTCACGTATAAAATTAACGCAAACAACATGTGTGGTGTGAGAAGCTAGGCCGTAATCCTGACTGAAAGGCTGTACTGGCCAATTATGTGTGTAAACATGCAACATGTGTGTAAAAAATGCAATATAGACAAGATTAAGTCGACTCAAAGTAAGCATCGTAGATGCCTATACTCTACTATGTTTGCAGTAAGTAATGCTTAACTGCAATGAAGTCTCATAAACGAAATTTAATTAATAGTTTGGCATCTTGCAGTCATTTGGCCTCTTTATGTGCAAACTTCCTTTCGAGGAATACAAATTTAATTTCATACCTTCATAATGTCGAGATATTATCTGAAAATGTTCTTCAGTTATTTCATTTCTTCGACACTATTGGTGTCCAAACTAACCTTAATCGACGTAAAACTAGTCGTCTTCAATGATAACTTATGCTCAGCAGAATGCTTTCGAAACTATATAGATGTTATCAATTTCCTTTGAATCGAAAACAAAAAACTTACATTAGGCCAGCAGATTATTTTTCTAGAAAATGAAACAGCAACATTTTGTCAGCACTTTCGCCAAACCGTTACAGCAATCTTCTCGTGAGGAGATATCACTCGGTATTGCCATTCAATATTATTTCGCAAGGCGATTTGCCACAACTGTCAGAGGGTCTTTCTTCAGAATATGAATGTTGATAAATTGTTTCAGTGTCATTTACATCATCATAAGCTGCTTTTGGAACGGTTAAATGGGTTTTACAACGGCATTCAAAACTATTTTTTTCAGTAAATTTTTGCCTACGTTTTGAGCTCTTGTTCGCAGAAATACAGGTTAAGGATCCCATCGTAAGAAACAGCCCACCAAACCATATCTTTTTCGACCCGTTTCTGTTCAGAGAGTGGAATTCTTGATTTAACAGCTTTAATGACTTGCACCATTCGATCTGTGGACGGCTCTAACGGTGGTGGTGTTCATCATCTCCAGATTTATTAAACAGTTTTATGTACGGTTAAACTAACATACGACTAATACCAAGAGAGCGGAGCGTTCCTCTTTAAACGACTACTCCGTGATGGAAACCGAAATGATTAAGAATACCAGGTACAGACTGATGCTTAACAGTTAATATTTTATAAACTATTTGGTAATAACGAGGTACATTAAATTCCTCTATTAGATTGAGTGTGTTTAATATTGCTACAATATTTATGACGCTATGAAGTATATCTGGAACTTACATATCTGTTCACCGGACATTAAAAATTTTTTGTGCATAATTCGTG
Source organism: Sarcophaga carnaria (assembly GCA_958299815.1). NCBI lineage: Eukaryota > Metazoa > Arthropoda > Insecta > Diptera > Sarcophagidae > Sarcophaga > Sarcophaga carnaria. The sequence continues at coordinate 33,252,314 of OY283151.1, forward strand.
CCAGGAGATAATATTTCGAGTTTAGTCTCACTTAAATCCTTAAGTATATGTATACTGGTCAGTCTAGGTCGAGAGATAACTCTTGTCATACTTGTGTTTATTTGAACTATTTTGTGTCAATTCATGCTTGTCACACTATAAAATACTAATAATTTTAGACAAAATTAACTTAAATGTCTAGACTACACCGCAACTTTGTAATGCGGTCTTAATGATTCGTTATTTTAAGACAAATGGCACCGTGACACAAGCCAATTCAAATGAAGAAAATAAAAATTTAAAATTAGCAAATTTTTTATATTTAAAGCTGAAATAGCTGTTAAATACATATTTTTGTATAATAAAGAAAAAACTACTTTAGGTTAAAGGGTTCTGCATTTATATACTTTTTTTTGTGGGGAAACATGCAATTCGATGTGACAAAAAACAAATTAAATACTGGACGTTAGACTTAGTCTAGTAGTGGCTGATTATACATTTTTTGGCGACTTCCTCTCAGCAGATTTCTGGCTGCCATAAAAAGTTTCTCGAAACCTGCCGTTTGGAGGCGACTTTAAACTGTATTTCCCGGCACTCATGTATAAAATTAAAGCACACGACATAAGTGGTGTGAGAAGCTAGGTCGTAATCCTAACTAAAGGGTAGTAATGACCAATTATGTATGTATATATGTATTTATATGATACTGTTTGCGCTTGTGTTTTAGAAGAAATATTTTAAAAAAATCGGTTCTTCATGGGTGTCACCATATAAAACTCATAAATATTTAGCATATCATTGCTGATCTGTTGTTTGGTGAAAAAATGCTAGAATTAGCGTACTTGGAAATTCCAAAACCAAATATTCAGATACATAATAAAATAGCAAAACTAAATGAAATATATGAAATGAAACAAACAAAGTCTTGTGCATAAAAATAAAGAGAAACAGAAATAAAAGTCAGTAATAAGAAAGTCAATAAGAAAGAAATATTTTAATGGTGAAATGAAATGGTACGGCGATGACGATGATGATGCTGATGACTTTGGCTTTTAAGTTTGAAACGAATTTCGAATACCATACCAGAAACTGGATTCACAACAAATACTTGCGCTATTTGAAACAATAGCGATTATTTATGGAAATTAAGACAGCAGACGCCTGGCACGAGGTATATGTATTTGCCATAATCCATAAATAAATATTAAAAATAGATTGAATGGCTCCAGCCACACCCTTAAAAGTATTTAAAATTAAAATTTTTTTTATTTATTTTTATCACATCGCGACTGAATTGTTTCTTTTCTTTTTTTTTTGGATTTTTGTAAAACTATATATCTTATAATCTACGCTCTTTATTAAACAAATTGATATGTTTTATGTGGCATTGTAAACAGTAGCTTATCGTATTTATTTCTTACAATGGTTACATTGTCATGTGGCAAACTTGTTGTGCCTCGTTTTGTTTGTATCGCCAATTAAAACGATTGTATTTAGCAATACACGCGCCAGACTTTGTTTGCTGTCGTTTATTGTTTCTTTTGACACAAAAATTTCCCCAAAAAGGTGTTTCTTTCTTTCGTTTTTTTCCCTTCTTTATCATTTATAATGAAATGCAAAGAAATGTACGTGCACATATCGAAAATTAATTCATTATTGAATTAAAACAAAAATGGAAAAATGGAAGTCATCATTGTGTCGGTATTTCAATAATGACTGATTACAACTGGCTTTTGATGTTTTTCATTTCATGGGAGATAAGGAAATTTCTACTAAGGAAAATGGCGTTTTAAATACTTGACTTTAGCCGAGGCAGTGCCCTTATTCTTTCAAAAGCTGTATAGTATGTCGAACATATTTTTTTTTGGAGCGAACGTTAAAGGTTTTTTCAATTTGTAAAGATACATACATAATTGGCCATTACAACCCTTCAGTCAATATTACGGCCTAGCTTCTCACCCCATTTATGCTGTATGTATGTTAATTGTATACATGAGTGGCGGGATCTACAGTTTAAAGTTGACTCCGAACGCCAGATTTTCGAGAAACTTTTCATACCAATTTTATTTACTCTCAGAGTTTTTGACAGAAATCTGCTAAAAGGAAGTCGTCGAATAAATATTTTTTCATATTTCGTTTTGATGTCTGTCCTGGGGTCTAGTAAGCCAACACACTGACTACTAGGCTACGGCGATGTCTAGATACCTTTATTTTTCTGTGATTCTGTGTTCTCTGGTGACATTTGCTGTCATCCACTCAGAATCAATTTGTTTTCTTCAGTCAGGATTTCAACCTAGCTTATTACACCACTTATGTTCAGGGTTTAGACCATTGCCAACAGATGTTTCATATTACAAATGCTTTTGCTTTACTCTCCTAAATTTATATGTCCATTCAGCCTACGATGGGAGTTTTAATGGGAAAGTAATGAAGCCCAATCAGTCCTTTATTTGTTAAACATCTCAATATCAATACAAAACTAACAAATTAAATCAAATTTAAAAAAAAAAACTCACTTTCATTTCCGCTCCATTTTTTTAAAATGTTTTTCATTACCAAAATTTTAATATGTGGTTATTAATAATTTGCGGTTACAAAGCTTCCAAATAAAATATTTCATACACGTTTATTTTGTTATGGGGACTTCCCAGAAATGTTCATAATTTTTCACACAAATCGAATTGTTGTCCGCTGACTACGAACGAGCATTAAGTGCGTTCGGTGGCATTAAAATTGTCAATCATATTTGATTTTCTCATTATTTCTTCAAACGAAAAATATTCCATAGGTAATTAAGCGTACGCGTGAACTTTGCAAATGATATTATTAAGTGGCATTAATAATTGTTTTATGAATTTCCTATGAAATTGCTGGCTAATTGCTTTAGATTTCTAATCACATTTTTTGTTGCGTTATTTTCGTGTTTTATTATTTTATTTCAATTGTATGCCAATAAAAGATTGTGTATAAAAATTGTGTATTCATTTTCATTCATTTGAAATTTAGTTACAAAAACAATTCAATTTAGATAAATGAATTCCTCTGATTTGGAGGCTTGTAATGTTTGCTATCTCTTTTTGTCAATTACCTTGACGTAGTACACCAAACAGTTTTATGAAGTTATGTGCCGTGGACGATATTTACTGAATAGGGACACGTTTTTATTAATATATTATTTACTTACTTAATTGGTTATTACAAACCTTTAGTGAGGATTACAACCCCCGATTCTCACACCAATCTTGTTGTGTGTGTGTTAATTTTATCCATGAGTAGTGGGATAAAATTAACTTTTATAATTTTTTTAATTTTAACCATGAGTAGTGGGGCTTACAGTTTAATGTCGACTCCGAACAACAGATTAAGAAGTTTTTCATGGTCATTTTATTGAGGGAAGTCGTCGAAAGAAATATTTTTCATATTTCGTTTAATTCGAAATGTCTGATCTGTGGTTTGAACCACGGGCTCTATTCTAATGGATTTCGGCGGTTTCTTTTAATATACGTTGTAGAAAAAAGAGAAAATCTTAATCGAAATGTCCGCTCGAAGCTTATAATTTACTGACCCAATCGTTAGAGACACCCCACCAGTTTATGACTAAAGTTAGATGTCGATACAAATAATTTCTGGCAAAAATTCTGAGAGTAAATAAAATTGCCATGAAAAGTTTCTCAAGAAATCTGTCGTTCGGAGTTTGAATTGTAGGTCGCGCCACTCATGTATAAAGATGTGCGAGAAGCCAGTTCGTAATCCTGTCTGAAGGGGGGTTATAAAGACCAATTGTGTGTAGATAAACGCTCACACATATTATCATTTTCTTTGTTACATTTTTTCATCTGTAAAGATGCTGCACCATTATAAGCGTGCTTCACCAAAACACGTTTGCGTTTATTCATTCCAATTTTTTTTAAAGCTGCTGTCAACAAAGGTCCGGTTTGGCGCTTGAAAGCATTAATTCTCAAGTCTTTTTTAATTATTTCAATCATTGAATTGAATTTTGTGCGACATTCGTCTTCCGGTCCACAATAATTTCATGTTCATGTGCTGAATTCTTCATTTCGCAGCTTTTATGATTTGCTGCATTCGATCGATCTTTAAGATCTTCAGCCTCCTCAATCAGTTTTATGTACCGGAAACGAACATACTACCAATCACAAGTGGTTAAAGCACTTTAAAAATATCAGCTTTTCCTATATCACTCTTCAATAACGGCGTTACGCTGTTCGTTATTTAACAACTCTATGATGAAAACTAAAATAATTTAGAACTTCTGGTACAGAATAGTGCTTAACAGATTATATTTTATAACCAATGTGGGTAATAACGTGGTATGTTCAATTCTTCTATTAGACTAAGTTTGTTCAATGTTGTAACAATATTTATGGCATCAGCTAAGTATTATGAAAAAACAATACAAACTCATTGTTTTACGTTACATTAAAGTTTAAATGTTTTTGAAATAATGTAGTATAGGTACAGTAAAAAAATTCACTATAAAAATTGTTAATAAATTACATTATAAAAGAACAACAATAATAAAATTTTAAATGGAAAAATGAAAAGAAAATTATAAATCTTTGAATAGACATACACTTCCGTTTAATCTGTGTTGAAGTGTTTAATAAAACTTTTCGGAACAAAATCGAATATAAACCCTTAAATACATGAAACAAACAGACATATGTACATATACATGTATTGTATAAACAAATATAGACTGATTTCGATAAACATTTAAACAGATAAAGTGCGCAGTTTTTATTACAATATCCAGGTGGTATGATTTCTTTTTTATTCCACAACAACTTAAAAAAAAATATTAATAAAACTGTAATAAAAACAAAATCAATAAAATGCCGAAAAAATTATTACAACATTTTGTTGTTGTTTAAACAAAAAAAAAAATAAAAAATTAATGAACAAAACTCCCTGCCTGCCGGTAGGTTAACAAAATTTATTCGTCAACAATAAAAGCTTTAAACGCGTGCCTCCAATCAAGTCTATGTTTTTTATTTCTTTTCCATTTTTTGTTGTCTCCTATTTTACTGGCAAAACTATTAACTGATGCTGGCTGTTATTGTTTTAATTCCCTCGATACTTGGCCAAACGTCAGACAGACTGTCTGACAGCCAATACAACTGACAAAAGTTTTATGAATATGTAGCTAACGTTCGCAAAAAGTAAAAACAAAAATACTGAAAAAATAGTGAAATAAACGTTAATGAAGTTTAAAATAACGTGAGTTCATCAAGTTGCTCTAGGAAAACGAAGGTTTTAAGGGGAATGCAATGCCTTTAAGATTAATTAGAAGAGTGAGAGAGAGAAATGAAAAAAATGCCAATAATTTTTAATGATAATCACAAAAATTCTTTGTAGTAGAGAAATAGCAAGAAAAACACTAATTGGCTGTAATTTTTGTGAGATTTTGTGAAATTCCATTCACATTGCCAGACTGCCAAGTCATATTTAACTATAACACTAACAGCAACAATTCAACAGCAGCCAATAATTGTTAATAACAATAGTAAGTTGATACACTGCAAAGAGATTTTTAAGAAATTATTTTTGCTTCTCCTCTATTTCTTTGAATTATAATGCGGTTGCCGACCATTACCAGTGTTCGAAAGTATTTTAAAAAAAAATCGATGATTGTATTCGAATAGACTAGAACAGATAAATCGACGTGTGTCATAAATATTATTTTTAATTTATCATTCATTTGTATTGAAAATATTATAAAACTCTTGTATCCATATAAAACAAAATGCTTTACAATTTCAATAACACTGCGGTTGAATATTAAATACAGAATACAGTTTTATTCAGTCCATTACAATAAACAAAGACCTCTGACTCCCCCTTAATATATATTTTCTTGAGTATTTTTTAATAGACATTAAAAACCGCAAAGAAATTAATTCAATTAAGAATAGCTTACGAAATGGCTAGTGCAGCTGTGAAAATGTCTCATGTACAAACTTCAATTGAATGCATTTGATTTGTATGGTTCAAAAAGGCATTTTGAAAAGGTTTCAAATCTCTTATAATATTTGATTCGAATAATCAAAATTTCCATTATCATTAATAACAGAACGTTAAACCTAACTAAGAAAACATTGTCTAAATAACGCGTGTTTTTTAAAAACTCATAACATCATATAACTGGTAACACTGCCAATTTAACAGCTGACAGTTGCTTTGTGTTTAGTTTGATTTGATATTTTAATTGTGGATAGATGCGCACCACAGTAACGTTTACAAATTATTGAATTTTTTTTTTTTGTTATCAAAATAATTATTTTATTAGTCAAACCCATCGTACATTTCTTCAATATCATGGCATATACGGTGTTTACTCATTATGTGTAATGTGTATGCTACGAGATTAAATAAATTAAATTAGATTAAAATTGATGTGGAATTTCTATTCAAAATTTAGTTCTACAATGAAGCTTATTTGTCGTTAAATAGGTTCGCAAATAAGCAGAAATGTTGCATTTGTTCAAACGCCGTACTTACTTCATTACAATCCTTTAGTAAGGACCACTCATGTTGTGTGTGTTAATTTTATCCATACGTGGCGGGACCTGCAGTTTAAAGTCGACTCCGAACGACAGATTTCTGAGCAACTTCTCATGGCAATTTTGTTTACTTTCAGAGTTTTTGCCAGAAATCTGCTGAGAGAAAGTCGCTAAAGTTAAAAATTTTTTTTGACTTCACACGAAGACCTTTGGATCCACACAAAATTAGTATTTGGTATGCTTTATGTCTTCACTAACGATGATGATCAGAAGGTTACAATCAATGTTGAACGACTGAATTACATGTTCCAATAGCACGGAGTCATATTGTTGGTCCAATTAATTGGTCACCAAGATCGTGTGATTCCACTTCGTTGGTGTTATTTAAAGTAGCTTGTCTATGTTGATTATTGGCGAAGTACGACTGCATATGCTACGAACAATTTGTAAAGCTCCCCATTACTGAAAACCACAACAGTATATTCGTTCAATCTTAAACATGCGTTTCAAAGACTTTCCATATAATTTGAGGTAATTTAGCTTCTAAATGAATTTCCAAAGCAAGCGTTGGTCAAATTGTTTGCCAAAATATTTTATATGCGATTACCGAGTCATTATTTGGTTATTTAATCGCACTAATGTCCGTGTTTTCCTCTATAATGTAAATATTATGTTAAGAAATATTTTGTTTATTCACCTAACTCCTCAATTGGAGGATGTGAAAGATGTGATTCCACAGGCCGCAGGATGCTTTGAAGGGATTCTAATTTATGCTGAGGAAAGCAGTATCATCAACAAGTCTGAATAAGATTACTGATATAACAAAAATTAATAAATAAAAAAATCCCAAAATCCTATCCTGTGGCTCACTGACAGAAATCCGCTGAGGGCTGTACTCACAAAGTCAACTTCATTAATAACAAACCTTTCTCCGGCATGTAGAGTTCTAATAACTACACTATATTAATAAAATTCTCTGTCGAAAGCTTTAGAAACATCGATAAGGAGAGATTAATAGATTTTCTTATAGTTCGCACTGATCTCTGGCTTTGTGCTGTGTTTCCTACAAAAGCCAAATTATTAGTGATCTGGAATTCTTATTTTCTGGATTGGCTATTGGAACTCTGATCTGGCTTTTCACATCATCCATGTTTGTGTGTGTTAATTTCATCCATGAGTGATAGGAGCTACGTTTTGACATCAATTCCAAACGACAGATTTGGGAGTTTCACATGACAATTAGTTACCTTAAGTGCTGAGAGGATGTCACCGAAACAAATATTTTATTTCCATATTTCGTTTTTTTCGAAGTGTTTGATTTTAAAACTTACGAGCTCTCGTGTAGTAGGTCACTATCTACTAGACAACGGCGCATTCAGGATTCGAAATACACATTAGCAGTTTTTCGAACAGTTTTGACATTTTTGGTAATAAATTTATAGCCCTGCATTCTGTTTTCGAGTGAAACTTGACTTTCTTCTTTTAAGTCTAGGTTCTTCTAGGACAATTTAACAGATACACTAATCGGTTAGCAGTCATAATTCTTTTGGGACAATTATGATCATAATCAGTGTATCTGACTAACATATCGCGCAATCAAAACATTCGTAAACATTAGATGACCTGAGTCTAACAAAATGGTGGCCTCGTCAACAACTTTAACTTCCTAACGTTCATTGCATTTACTACTTATAGATATTTTATTATTATTTTATTTTTATTATATTTTTCTATATTTTTTTATAGCAATTAAATATTTAGAATATTCGAAATTAAATAAAAAAATATTCAATATTTCCGGTATTGAAGTGGCGTTAGAATTGAAACTGCAAGTTCAATAGCCGATAAGTAGCGGTTTTTGTCTTTTGTTTTGCAAAGTCCAACAGATAGATTTTTCGCTGATAATAATTCAAATTCAAGGTAAAAGATAAAAAAATTATTGATCTCAAATGATTTTTTCAAGTGTAGCGTTGAGAGAAAACAAAATAAACGCAAACAAAACACAATACACGGGAGAAAAATAAATAATTATTTATTAATATAACAACGTAAACGACGTCTATATTTCAAAATTTTGAAGAAAAAAAATTTAAATTTGAATTTCAATAATTTAGCAAATTCCAAACCAATCATTAAGCAAGGAAAAAGAAGAAGAAAATTAAAAAAAAAATTTAAATATGCCAAACGCCATTTCAGCACAAATAATTTTAGGCAAAACAATAAAATATTTGAGGAGAAAAAATGTCTTAAAAAATATTTTTTTTTTGGCAATTTAAAGATCACAACATTACGGCATTTACTACGCCACTAAGGCAATAAATAAAACCGAATTTACCACCCATTAACACCGTAAACAAGACGGGGCACAAAAATATAAAAATTAAGAGAAAATATTATTAAAAAACAAAAAAAGAAAAAACGAACGACAGCCATTGAAATGAAGATGAATTCAAGGTCTAGCAAGGTCGATATTTTGCCAGTTATTTTAGAAGTACAATGACCCATTTGACAAAAATAAAAACCAACAGTAAGGCTGGCATTACTGGTTGTATATCAACAACATCTCAATCAAATGCTTTCAAATATTCAAATCCGAATGAATACAAATGCAAATAAATATAAAGCACGACAACAACAATAAAATGGAATAAAAACAATTTTTGTTTGTGATTTTGATCTTGTTTTCGATACGTGACAAATTCTATTGGCGGTGGTCTGGTCTCTGGTCTGGAAGCCAGAAACCGGTACCCAACTTGCTAACAACTTGATAAACGGGAGTAACTGCTAATTTTGATAATTTCATTGTAGCAGTAAACAAAAATACGATACGTCTCTAACTGACTGCCAATGTCTTTGGAATGTTTTTGTGTTTTATTATTGAAATACTAAAATAGGGGATTAATTAGATTGATAATCTCCAATATAAAAAACTAGATTTTTTTTAACAGTTTGTGATTTTAAGTTTTGACGTCTTACTGCTTTACTTATTGTTTTCGAATTTCTTCAAATTTTTTTTTCAATTTTTTTTTATTTTTCTCTAATTTTAGAAATTGTTCAAGAGTAATCGTGTAAATGGATAGGTTTAATTTCTTAATTAGAAAGATATCGACATATTGAATTGAAATAAGCACCAGTTTTTTTGAACCTTTTTTAATGATGTTTCATCATGCCTCTCAAACAGAAATTCTCGATTTTTTTATTTTAGGGAAAAAGTTTTTTTTTCCTTCCAAAAAACCATGAAAATTATTCACTGCAGACAGCTGCTGATAGTAATCACACACTACCTGATTCAGCTATACAAAGTATAAACTGGAAACTTCTAATGAAAAAATGAAGATTTCTCTTGTGTTAACATAATCTGATCATTTTGAACGATTGTTTCGTTCATGTCATGGTATTTTGAAACACATTCACATATCTATTTAACTGACTAGTCAACAACATACATACATACTTAATTGGTCAATTATAATCCTTCAGTCAGGATTACAACTTAGCTTCTCACACCACCTATGTTGTGTTGTTAATTATATACATGAGTGGTGGGATCTACCGTTTAAAGTAGATTCCGAACGACAGATTTTTTTGAGAAAGTTTTCATTGGCAATTTGAATTACTCTCAGGGTTTTTGCCAGAAATCTGCTGAGAGGAAGTCGTCGAAGAAATATTTGTTCATATTTCATTTTGTTGGAGATATCTGACCTGGGGTTTGAACCATGGCCTCAGGTTACGTACTAGACTACGGTGACTAGTCAACAACTCGTAGATGAAATCACCGTTGTCTGGTAGGAAGAAAGCCAACCTCCAACTGGGAGTTAGACATCATCTTTAAGATGCCGAAAAGTTGCGATTTGAAAGATTGTAACAAATTGAGAGGAATTACTTTACTTAACACCATACATAGGATATTAACAGTCAGTATATGAAGAAGGTTTCCAAGTAGAATAGAGGAAAATTTGCAAAAGAAATTAAATTCGAAAGATGTTAATACAGCCAAAATTAGAAGAATTGGCCCGCAATGTTGTATCACCGATATTAAGAAGACCAATGCCATGAGAATTACTAAAGTTAGCACTTACTAGATGATGCTACACTGGCAACCAGTCGAATACTTAGATAATTTCTGTTATCTAGCCAGTACAGTGATAGCAAATAGTGACAGAGAGAGAGAGAGAGAGTGGTATTCCTATGACTTCAGTCAGTGTGGTGATTATTCAATACCTGTTTGGAGTCAACTTTGCTATGCGGATGTGGAACCTGGTTAGTTTTGAACATGATCACATAAAAACTAATCAAAAATTGCCTGAGAATTATTACAAAATATTCTGAACAGCTCTCTGGACTCTCTAGAACTTTATCATCCATACTATCAGAAAGAATATTGAGATTTTAACGATGTTGAAGCTACAGAGAAATTCTCCAGGGTTAAGGAGCTAAGGCTGACCAAAAAACTGCTGCATGCGTTCAAGACTCCGGTAACTAGGACAGTTCAAACTTCTGTGGGAAGATGCGAAACCCAAACAGCAAACCGTATAAAGTGGCGATGCTTTGTAGGAGTCATATGCCCTTAAGAGGTGTAGGGTACTCTCTCTCTCTCGACGGCATCTCTACGCCAAAGATTTCAATTTAAATCTCCCACTAAATGGAATTGAATTCCGTTTATTAAAATTCTTCGAATCCTTCATCGATCTTTCTCCACCACCACCACTACGACCAGCGAATAATAAAAAAGAAAAATGCCTACAAAATGAAAATCAAAAAACAAGCGCAAAAAAGGCAATTTCAATGCTAAACGATAGTCGGCACATTTCAATCAATATGTTTGTGAAACGTGTCCGTCCGTCTGTCTGACTGCCCGTTTGTCTGTCCACAAGTGTGTATTCACTTTGAATTCTCGTGAACTTCACCATGATCAAAGCTACTGCTGTTATCATACGTGTTGCCGTCACCATCATCGTCACACGCCAATCAAATCAAAATCGAGAAAAAAAACAATAAAAAATATAAAAAAATAAAATAAAAAACGTTTAAATGATCGCAAACAAGTCGTTAAAAACACACACACGCACACACACATTCAGACAACGAAGAGACGCTTTAAAAGTTTCAATACCCGCACAACTCTTATACAACAAATGGGATGATGAAGTGCACAACGATGATGTTGTGTTTTAAAGCGTTTTATTTATTTACGATAATTTTATTGTTTCAAGGGAAGCAGGGCAGGAAAGGTGCATTCAGTCAGCGATGATTAAGTAGAAAATAAAAAAATTTAACTGTGAAATACAGTAGAAATGCTGCAATCATATTCAGGACTTTTGCACTCTTTGAAGATTAAACTGCAGTTTTCTGAATAAAAGTGATGAAAATCGTTTGCTTACTAGCTTATATGTTGACGTCAAATTATGTCTGTCTATGGATGATGCAAGTATTAAATGCCTTATTCCCTAGATGTGATTCATTTTTCACTATTGCATAGTATCGATGCAAGAACTATTTCACCATTAATTAATTCCTTACTATATATAGAATCTACATATGTCAGCTAAGGTCATATCATTTGTTTAATAAAAAAAAAGTGTGTGTAAGATACCGTCGAAATCTTTTGTTTGAAAGAATATCACATCGTTCTAATATCCGCTACATCTTCTGTGGGTTGAGCGCATATGAAATTTAACCGTCCATGGGTTATTTTGTCTTCTAGGACTGCCTTAGCTTGCGACTTATTCGCTTACATCCCATCAGCAAAAGTTTAACCGGGGTAGAATCGCTTGATCTCGGTGGCCAGTTGGCATCACCTCAACGTGAAGTGGTCTAGCCATCATATCGCACGTGCAGAATAGCTAATGTGGCATGAGATGTTTGGCATGTTGAAACCACATATCATTGGTACCATTGACAGTGAAGTTTTCGCCAAAATCCTTGTCAAAGAAATGTGAACTGATTGTCATCAGACGTGGGTGTCACGTCACACCACCAATCAGTGACTTGATTGGCATGCTTTTGACGCTCTTGGTTCTCATGTAGATTGGTATCATGCTAAATTTTATTTGCTTTTGTGCCCATTTTTCCAGAAAAGGGCTTCATCACTCAAGGTTTTTTCATTTTTTTCGTGAGTTACGTTGCCCGAACAGAACACCTGTTTTATTCCAACAATTTTAATATTTGCACGACTACATCCACCCATGGTGATTTGAGGGAATATACTGAATAAATGATAATTAAATTGACAGTGAAGTCACCGTGTATTGGCTTATTAGAAATGAGCTGGTGATTCAAACCCTAGCTCACCCATCTCACAGTCTTCTCGTTAAAAATCTAAGAGTAAATAAAATTGCTATGAAAAGTTTAAAAAAAAAAAAACAGTAAGCCCTGCCACTCATGAATGAAACTAACACACATAATGTGGGTGGTGGGAGAAGCTACATAAGTCCTAATCCTGACTAAAGAGTTGTAATTGCCAATAAATTTTGGCTTCAACAAAATGGGCGCTATCAACTGTCAAAGTTAGGAAGAATGGAATACAATTTTTATGTATACGGCAGTATACATTTAGTTTATTTTGAATCTTGTATAATACGTACTATATATGTACGTACATAGTTGGTCATTACAAACCTATTGTCAGATTTTTGAGCTAGCTTATCACACCACTTATGTTGTGTGTATTAATTTTTATCCATAAGTGGCAAACGACATATTTTTTGAGAAACTTTTCATGGCAATTTTATTTACTCTTGCATTTTTTGCCAAAAATTTGCTGATAGGATGTCGCCGAAGAAATATTTTTTCGTATTCCGTTTTGTTGGAGACGTTACATACATGCAGTAATTACTCTTGCATTAAAGCCTATCCATATTCTTAAGACATTTCAGATTCAATTCCTTATTCTCTCATATTGCTCGAACATTTTTGGATAGGATAAATTGAATAGAGAACATGCCCTGAATGCTAGAACCGAAGAAAGCTACCGGTTAGTAGCAATTAGGGCTAGCAGGGCTTATGTGTTTAAAATGTAGTAAATAGTCTGACTGACATATTTCACAACATCGAGCTTATTGTCGCAGTCACATCGAATGATTGGAATTTAATCATGAACTATAAAATAAAACTGTTATCAGTCGTAAATATGTTTTACGTCAAATAACTAAAACTGATGACATTTCTTGAAATAAAACACGCTTTCCTATTAACTTAATACTCTGTAGACGAGTACGTAAAGCAAAAATGGGAAAAAATTAATAAAAGTTTAATTCAATGAATTGCAATTTTATTAAGAATTCAAACTATGATGATGTTGCTGGTGGTTACCATATTCTGCGAATGTGATGTCTCATATGATTTATATTCCTAATGGAATTGAAAGTGATAAGATGCCATTAACATCAGCTGCAGTTTTAATTTGATTAAACAAATTCAAATTTGATTTTAATTTAATTTTAATGTGTTATAATATCAGTTAAATCGTTTCCCATGTTTAAGAAAAAGAGGTGCTCCACTGTACTCACATGTTGCCAGCAAAAAAAAGAAACAAAAAATAACAGAAAAAAATTGGTTTTGATTTTATTTGTTTTGACAACAACCCCAACAAATAGCAAATCTGACAGTCGGTCTGACAGTCTGTCACTCACTCTGTTAGATCTTAACTAATGATATGAAGCAGCAATATTTACCTTTATTTTTACCAACATTCACGCAAAATATAAACACAAACAAAAACAATAACGAAAAAAACAAATAAAATAAATTTAAAACAATAAGAGTCGTGCGCTTAAACTTAAACTTAAAAAAAAAACAAAAATAAATAATTAATGCCTGTCAGCCGGAACTTGAAGTTTTTATACCACAGACACACATACCCACATCTGGAGGTACATATGTACATATGTACATACAATATAAATATGTGACGCTCTCGGTATACGTATCTGCCTGCCTATTTGTGGTTGTATCGAATTAAAGCAATTTCAGTGTTGATGTTGACCGATAGTCTGTTGAATATTGACTAGATAGTCAAACTTGTATCTTCTCTCTCTAAAAAAAACAAAGCTACACCTCGTTTAACACAACAGATGAAATGATTTGGGAATTTCCTAAAATTAAAACTCATTTTGTTGTTTTGTTAAGCGAATTTCGTGAGTCACAGTTTTCACATTTCTTCCACACAAATTAATTTCAATTAATTAAATGAATTTTTTTTTTAGAAATTTGGTCTATTAAATCGATATGGCGTGGGTTTATCCAAAAGCCATTTTTTTATAATTTGCTTTGGCACGACAATTTTTTGCTTTTAAATACAGTTTTTAAATATTTTTCCCAGAGATGACTTTCGTACTCTGTACCCCGGGTTGTATAACTGCCATTAAATCACTCCAGGCAGTGTTAGAACGATATGATTTGACCCAATATTATTTCAGTAGACGCCTAAGAGGTCTCCATTTAAGAACAAATATTTTATAGATATTTTCCGCAACGAAACGGCGATGGCGAAACTCATGTCAAATGCATACATACATATATTATTTGTCATTATAACACTTGAGTCATTATAACACTTGAGTCATTACGACCCAGCTTCAACACCACTTACATTGTAGGTGCTAATTTTATACATGAGTGGCGGGACCTACAATTTAAAGTCGATTCCGAACGACAGATTTTTGAGAAACTTTTTCATTGGCAATTTATTTACTCTCAGAGTTTTTGACAGAAATCTGCTGAGAGAAAGTCGCCGAAGAAATATTTTTTTATATTTCGTTTTGCTGGAAATGTCTGACCTGGGTTTTGAACCAAAGACTCATGTTTAATAAGCAAACGGCGACTTCAGTTGTCAAATGTCAGTCATGTGTAATTCTGTTTTCCTTTCTTCTATTGCCGTAATAAGAGTTCTAAGTGTACCATTTCATACACTTTATATAGCCACTAGCCAAGGTCGTTTGTATTTAACGCTCTCTTGTTTCCAATTTCTTCCTTTAAGCCAATCAACCAAAACTACAACATCCATAGAGCATAGACCGTTTAAATTATCCTTAAAAGATCTTTTTTTTTCAAATACCACACTTGAAAAATGTTTTTTTCTTTCAACTCTTTTTTCACAAATCATCTCTCATCCCACTAGCATTGCTATCATCACCCGGATCATCATGACCATTTAGTGAATTCCCAGAATTTTGAAGTGATTTTTGCAAAATCAACACACAATTTATTGAGGAGAGGAAAAAAAGAATAAAGAATGCAAACAAAAAAGAAAACAAAATAAATAAACGCTTCAACAGAAATTGTGATTAGCACAAATACCGACTCATACATGGCTTGAGAACACACACATACATACATACGTACCTGTTCAGCACCTTTTTTTTTTTTTTTGTGTAGCAGCTTAATATGTCTGGCGCCTCGCCAAGTTCTAAATAAAAAGCCATACTTAGCAAATGGCTTTGTAGAACGATTTATTTGTGGTGTGATTTTATTGAGATTTCGAAATATTTAATCTACCAAAACGAAAAAAAGGGAAAGAAAATAAATGATACATTTTACCTAATGAGGTGAAAATCCTTTTGTAAACTATTTTAAGTGCAAAGGATTTCGAAAGGATGTGTTATTTAAAGGACTATAAAGTGATTGACTTTGGAATTTACTGCTGTTGACAGCATGTTTCTAAAGAGCTGTTTGTGAAGTGTGTGACGAAACAATCTCAATTTCCGGCTGCGAATTTGCACATGAATATGCGCGGTAGATCTTCGCTTTGCTTGTTGGCTGGCCGGAACAGGCCAGTCGCCTGACTCTGCGGAACCTTATTAAGACATGGTTGTAGATAGTTATCTGTGTTATGTTGGTATTTGCTTCAACTTCGCTTCCGTATAGGAAATTATATTTTTTGGCCTTCTCGATGGGCTTATTAGACTACCCCGTACGGTAATTAAGCGCAAAAGTTGATCTGTCGGCAATGCCTTATCGAAGTCTAAGGACAGCACGTAAATTGGAGCATGCCATGTTCGATTATGATTCGCATTGCATTTGACTAGTCAACACAACTATGTACGTTTAGGCCAAAAACCTGTTTGTTTATCTCTTAACTTTTCTTATCTTATTCTTTCCTTTGAGTCTGGAGAGACTTCAACCCATAAGTCTCTCCAGGCTTATGGCTGTTAAAACTTTATACACAGTGTTCAATATGATAATGCTCCCCCAGTTTTAACGCTCTCAAAAATTTTCCATCATAAAGAATTCCATAATTATTCCAATTTTCCAAGATGAGGAGATTTCTTCAAGTCCTTAGACTGTTTCCCTATAGAGATGGAAGAAACTGGCTCAGCTTGTAACGACTCTTCACCGGCAGCCTTAATCCGTTATTCCGCTTTTGTAATGCCACCAAAATCTCAGATACGCTTGTTGTGTCGCTCGATATTAAACGATTGAAAGCTGCTGTTGTGTTGTCATCACTGTTTGCTGTTCCTTCTGAATCTAACGAAATATTAACGTTAACAAACTGGTTAGTAGATCTTCGTCGTTTGTGTCACGGATGAGTATGTCCCTACTAGCATATTGTTGACCTTACAAAATGCCAATAATTTTAAGAGGCCGTCTCATTGTTGTTTGTCGTCTCCTCCGCGCAACTGGTAGGATTTTGAAAACTATCTTAATTTCACACTTTCCTTCCCACCTCCTTGTGCTGTTGCTATAATTCTGTATTGGAGTAGTATGGAAATTGTGGCCCGTTAGTCTAGTAACTAGTGTGTTGCCTTACTAGATGAGAGGGTGTGAGTGGCTCTGACATTTCTTTTGGTGACATCTTTGAACAGTTGTGTGGAAAAGCTCTGAGATTCAAATAATTACCATGAACAAGTATTCAAAATAAAATTAATACACACTGTAGGCGGTGCGAGAAGCTAGATTTTAATCTTGATATAAGGGCTAGGAAGGATTATAGTTACGGAACTAATTAACTTTTCACAATTAATCTTCCTGAATGTGGTATACCTTCGATATTAGAATTAATGGAAAAGTGTCTAGCTTATAATCTTCAGTATTTTCGATGCGTGATCAAACCATGTTTAGAAACTTTTACAATCATAGAACTATTAAAAAAGGCGTCTTTTATTATACAATCACACTTATGTAAGTATGAGAAGCACGCTTCTAGATGCTTATAATGGAGATAATCCCAACTTTATTTTGGACAACAGTCCAAAAGGATCTATAAATTTTTCATGTCATTTTTTTTATTGAAAAAAATCAAAACCCCTCTTGATTTTGCACTCTTTAATGAAATGAGTGAGGTCTTGTGAATGTTGGTTGACTTAAAAGCGTGATTGGAATTGAAGAATTCTTAAATTTCAATTTCATTTTGTGATTTGGCCTGAGCTTCTCAAATTCTAAGCCGAACACCTTTTACAACAAATATAACAAGCACAACTGTGGCAGTGTAACTAAAATAAATGCAGTTTTTATTTTTATTTCCCTTTCCATTGTTACTAATCACCTTAAAAGAAGACTTGAGAGTGCTAATTACATTTAATCGTTGGTTGCGGTTGGTGTGCGTCAGTCTACAAAGAATCTCAAGTTTATCACACTTGCGGTATTAAGTACAGTACGGACGTCATGAGCCATGTGAGTTTCAGAACAAATAAAGATCGAACTTGACCACAACAATAGCAACAATGAAAATTATAAATAATACTGCAACGGATAATAGTTATAAGTGACTAACTTTTCTCGAGGATTCGTTTGATTTCGTTCGATTTCATGTTCAAATTTCATTTGAGTAGAAGTTCTCACAATTACAACGAAATATTTCATTTTTCTCATGTATTCGTTCAATTCAATTCTATGAATTTCAAACGAAAACAAAAACAAAAAAATATTTGTTGCAATCATTGTTTGGTGTTTTTGCAAAATCACGCTTAGACGTGTGAAAGTAAATTCCTCTGCCCTTAACTCTTTTCAATGCCGTTTAGACAACTTGTCGATGTGAAATTGAAAAGCCTTAAGATTTTGTGATCACCGTATTCGATGTGTACAAATTTATCGATAAATTGTGTGTGAAAAACAAAATGTGAAAATGTATTCTCATAAGTGAATAAATTGTCGGTTGTTTAGAAGTAACATCGTGTGATTATTAAAACTGATTAACACTTGTTTTCATTGTTGCCAATACGAACGATTGGTTTGTATATCGGATTTTTGTATTTCTTTACGATTTATGTATTTGTACGCTGGCGATATTCAGTAAACATTATTTTTTGGACAAAAATTTTCCATTGATAAATTTGACAGGTTCTCGCTTGTTATGAGGCTTCATAAAAAAAAGTAAATCTTAGGGCTGCTGTATGGCGCGTGTTTTTAGTAACTCACTTTGCGTCATATGGATTTTTTGGTCGTTTTAGCTTTATGAACTAGTACAAAATCTTGTTGGGAAGCCCTCAGCTGTTTTAGAAACATAGAACGGTGAAGTGGTTTTACATACATACATAATTAGTCATTACAACCATTCAGTCAGGCTTACGACATAGTTTTTTACACCACTTATGTTGTGTGCGTGTTATAATTTTTATACATTAGGGGTGGGACGGACCTACAGTTCAAAGTCGACTCCCGACGACAGATTTTTACGAAACTTTTCATGGTAATTTCATTTTTTTGGATCGTGGTATCAGTTTAAATGCATATCTAGATGACTGTGCATGTATGTCACGATGAAAAGTTTTTTTTTCATCGGTAAACAAAATTTTTGTGTACAAGTTATTAGCGAGATTCAGCAAAAGATGTTTGCATTTCTCCGTTCTTCTCTTTTTAAAGCTGTAATCAACAAATATATGGTACGGTAGTTGACTTTTTTTGAACATTCATCCCTTGGGCCATAATTTTGTATCTACAGAGCGGATTTCACTGGATTCTATATTTGACAACTTTGATAGCAGCGTTCGAAATATGCGTGGACCTCGGTGGAGGTCCTTAACATCTCCAGTCTCTTTAATGTGACTAATCCCGATCGTGTGGATAGTTCTGAAAATATCATCTTCTCTCATATCATGCATAAATAATGCTGTAACTGCGTTGCAAAATTTTTTATCTGATCACTCCCTGTTGAAAACTGAATTCTCGTTACAGAATGAAATATTACTGGTTATATATCTAATGTTTCTATTAGGTTGAGAGTGTAAACTTTATTTATGTCCCTACTAAGTACTTGTTGCCTGGTAGGCTGTTTGTTAGATGAATATCTCAGAACCTCCAAATCAAACTCTCGAAATTTCGCCAGCACTATTGGTATGTGTTGCCAAAAATTATGCAAATATAACTCGATTTCTGTCCCATTGGTCTTTAAACAGTTTAATTGCTGATAGCATCCGTTCTAACCCCGTTTGTATTACAAAAAAAGAAAGAAATGTTTGCAATATCGCCTAACATAGGACACCCGGGTAGGTTTCTTTAAAAAAGTGGCCATTTATATGACCACTCTGAATTTACTCAAGTAATCAAACGCAAAACTGTCGCGAAGTTTTGTTTTTATTAAGAAACCAACCAGAGTGATCTAACTGGAGTTCCCAAAAAGAATATAGGGCCTTTACAAATTCTTTCCATGTTATCGTATATAAAACTAGGTTTTCAATTTCACTCCATGTCTGCTTCCAGTTCTTCTATTTCTATGAGTCGCCTTCCTGTATTAGCTGGTATGTCTGTCCTCGGCTAGTCTGTGACTTCCAGTCTGAGATGACAGTGAAATATCATTTTGGGGTGCATTTGCGGCTTCGAGGTTTTTATGCTATCGACTCCTGATGCGTGGCGGTGTTAGCGGAGTAGATGTACAAAATTTTTTTAAAGCAGCGTTTAATAATGGCTTGCAAAGCTAGCATAAGATACATATCAACCAGGAGATATAACGATCAAAGTGTGAAAAGAACCCGAAGAAGTCGATTTAAAAAATTCTACCAAATTTTGCACACAATATGCTCACAAGATCAATTTTTTTTGATGAATTTTTGCAATGAATTTTCTAATGAATGGCTGGCTGAGTTATCTTGTATGAAATGTTTATTTACTGCGTAACAAAAGATATATTCAAAAAATATTTCCGATTTTGTTACTTCTTCGAAGACGACAATGAATGTATTTGGGTTTCATAAATCAAAACCTGTGGTTTTAACTTGATTAAGGCTTAATTTTCGGTATTTACTATGACTTGAGTATCTTAAAATATATTGTTTTTAACTCTAAGGCGTTAAGTCTTTGTTAATTTTGTTTTCTTAACAGCATCGTGATAAAAAAAAACATTACGCATACGCAGTAAATCAATTTAAGCGTATGACAGCGTGTCTAAATAGTTAATATGCTACACTATTTAAGCCTATTTTAAAATTTTTGTTTTTTTTCAGTCTGTGTTTTATTGTATTTAAATTTTGACAAGTCATGTTTGCATTTTACAACTGAGCACAATAGCAAAAGCAGTTGCAGTAGCAGTAGCAACAGTCAATATAGCGTGTGTGAAAATAGAGGAGGCAAAAGTAAATACATGTTTAGTAGTGGAAAATTATTCGGAAATAGTATTTGATATTGATATTGTATTTAATTTAAATTGATAATAAATTAATTAGCATACATGAACGAATGAATGAATGTATAAATAAATAAATAAATAAAAGGATTTGTTTGTGAATCAATGAATGATGTCAGTGGGTGCGGTAGAATACGAAAATGAAATTGTTTTCTAATTAACACGTTTCTCTCTATGCTGGGGTGTTAAAAATCGTATTGAGAGTTCAAATATATGCAAAACGCCGGCATTACATAAAATATAATCGAAACAGATTAACATTTGCTGTAGCTAAAGCTCTCCGAAATAGGCAGATTTTTAATGAAAACACTTAAAACAGAAAAAAGGCATTTGAAGCTGCTATCTGCTATAAAAAAGAACTTTTCCTTGCCATTTTAAGTATTATTTTCTTCTAATGTGCCCCTTTTTCTATTTCAATCAATCATTACAAATCAATCCACTGTCATGTACTATCGACTAACATTCTCAAGGTTCCTTGCAACGATGTCGCAAAAAGTCTTCAAATTTTAGCCATCAATACCCTTGGCAGTCGATACTCACTTCAGATACTTTTGCCAAGAGTTCCTCTACGACCAAGCTCCTCCTTGGATCCTCTGCTTTTGCCAACCCTTTATTATAGCATTCCCTGCCTATGTTTCCAAAGATCATGTGTATAGACCTGCTGACATCCATTTGGATATCATAGACTCTATACTCCTTCTATGTAACGCCCTATTTATTATCTCCTCCCCGTTTAAGAACTCATGAATATTTTCCACTTAATCTACAAGCACTGCCTGCTCTATAAGTGTGTTAACGTATAGAGCTATCGCACATAGTTGTCGTATATAGTTGTCCACACGTTTCTATAATGTGAATATGAAAGACAGGAGACTAATTGGTCTGAAGGTATAGCATCCATTTTTGGCCATTCGCCAAAAATTAGGCCTCTACCGCATATATTTATTAGACATGACGACAGTTCCTCTTTGCTATTTTGTAACAGGACAGAAAAAATTCCATTCATTCCCGTAGTCTTGCATGGTATAAAGAGCTCAAAACCCAATTTATTCTTTCTTCGATACAAATATGGGGCACAAACTGCCTGTTTATATTGCCTCAAAATAAGCGGACTGACATCTAGCTGCTGGCTATTACCTTTACTACTTTACCTTTAAATTACGTTGACAACAGCAGTTTGTCTTTTCCAGTTCGAAATCTGTATGCAGTCAACCTCTCTTCTTAATGACATAGTCCTTATAAGAACTCTTGCTAGGGTTACTCTTCCTCACAGAAGTTCCTGAAGCTATCACGTTTAGCTTCCCTTAATTTCTTGATATATTTTGTAAGCTTCGCTTTTCTTTCAGCCTGTGCTCATTACTTTTTGCTCTATTCCCGAGCCTACGAAGTTCGAAATAATATCCAACGTATTACTCCTATCCAGTAGTACTCCCAGCGTAGTAGTCGCCGTAGTACAGTAGGTAGAGTGTTGGCTTATTAGACGTGAGGCCATGGTTTTGAACCCCAAGTCAGAAAATACTTCTTCAGCGACTGCCTTTTAGCAGATTTCTGACAAAAACTCTAAAAGTAAATAAAAATTTCCATGACAAGTTTCTCAAAAAATCTGTAATTCAGAGACGACTTTAAACTGTAGGTCTCTTCACTCATCCATGATATTAAAACAAACAACATAAGTGGTGTTGAGAAGTTAGGTCGTAATCCTTACTGAAGGGTTGTAATGATCAATTACGTATGCATGTATGTACTGCTAGCCCATATTAGATAGTTTAAGAATGCATTTGAACAAAATGAGTGGCGCGAATCAAGCGAAATGCAGATTTCTTTACATATTTAACAATAGTGAGTTAACTTTAATTTTCCATCATAATTTTTAATCCTTCCATTGCATTTGGTCTTCTTAAGCAATGTTTATTATCGGTATATTGATTACTTGTGTTATCAGAAGAAAACAATTGTCGAGCATATTAAAGCTGAGTTAGAACACCCAAAATCTAAACAGTTTAAACTTTGAACTGTAGGTTACCAAAAAAGGCAGAACATTAACATAACATCTAATCCAGACATTAACATAACACTTTGAGGTACTTTTTGCTCCTTAATACCATCGGTTCTTTTAGATATTCGATACTGAACCCGAATTGTCTCAAGGTTAATAATCATGTATTAACTATGTTTGAATTCCATTTTTGTAAATTTCTTGGAATTAAAATTTGTATACAAGCAATCGTGCCAATACAAAAAGGCCAACAACAATTATAACCATAATAATAAAATAAGAAAAAAAATTCTCTTTTCTATTTATCTACTCGCTTAATATACTACTAACAGTGGAAATTTTTGTGATTAACAAAAAATTAAAAAAATAAAATATAAAAAAATAAAACGGAAAAATAAAATCATTCGTTTGTTATTTTTTTTGATTTTATTTTCTTTTATTATTTATTTATTTTAGTGTTCACAATACTATACCTAGAGCAACAGCTAAAGAAGAGCAAGAAACGCTTGAAATAATAAAAGAAGAAAAAAAAGAAAAACATGAGAAATAAAAATATTGAATTTATTTATTAACACTTCCATTCTTTACAATACGCGAGCACCAGTTGTCTGTATATGTTGGAATGACGCCTCAAATATGCCGCCACCCGTCAAACCAGCCAACTCATGTACACCCCTTTTTTGGAAACAACAACAACAGCAACAAAAAAGGGTTATTTTCTCCACTGCATAACATTTCTCACGTGCATTATCCGAACCCATATTTATGTTTTCAATATCGTATTGCACATCGTATTATACAGTCATACACCTGTAATGCATACAAATGCATTTGAGTGTTGGACCTTTACTTTGTTTGTATTGTCAAAGGTCTTTGTTTCCTTTACGGTGGTGTTTGTCTACACACTCGCATACACTTGCATAAATCAAATACAACTTTATGGTGTCAATTGAATTATTATTATTGTAGTTGTTGCTGTTATTGTGGTGTGTGGATTTTATAGCACGTCTATTTGTTTATTGATAAATTGTCCATGTGTTGTTGTTCGGTTGTTGTTTCATTTTTATTAAATTGTTTATTAAAATGCGAATAATAATACCACACACACACTCATACCGAGTCCAATATCTAACCAAACCAAAGCGACCAAACCAAAATACAATATCAATTTCAAATATTTATTTTATTTAATATTCAAGTATTTTTTTGTATTTTTTTTTGCAAGTGTTATAATTTTTGTTTTTATTTACTTTTGTGTGAGAATATTCCACTGGCAGTGTGTCAATAGACTGCACAACAGTGGTTACGCTGGCTATAAATTTTGTAATAATTTTTTGCAATGCAAGAACAGCAGAGACAGATCATAAATATATTGAGCACTCTTAGGTAGTAATTTATGTCCTTTAGATAATTACCCTGCTAAAGATGTCCCCCTAATGCGATCCCAACACGTTGCAATTAGTTGTTGGTCGTTTTCTTCACACGATTTTCGAATTTTCAACCAATTTTACTTTTAAATTGTTTAAATTGTTCTTGTAGTATAGTGTTGGTCATCAGTTGAACGAAAATCAAAATTTCTTGATCGGAATTTTTAATCAATTTGTACAAACAATCCCAACGTATAAGGGCCGTTTAGCTTTTGATCCTAATGCTTGCAATACTGCAGACCAACCATTTTGTAGTCCAATCGATTACCTACTTATTTTTGACTATGCCACTACAGACGAAGAAAGGGCATAAATTATGATCCATAAATCACAGCTATCCCTGCTCCATCTGTTGATTGTATGTCTAGAGGTACCATGCTCCGTTAGGACTCTTTTAATAGCACTCATCTCCTTTTTAGTTATTTACTTACTTCCTTACTTAATTATTAACTACAATCCTTTAATCAGGATTACAACCTAACTTCTCACACCATCTACGTTGTGTGTTGTAATTTTATCAATGAGTGTCAGCACCTATAGTTTAAATTCGACTCCGGACATTAGATTTGAGAAACTTTTCATGACAATTTTATTTACTTTCAGATTTATCACCAGAAGACTATTGAAAGGAAGTTGCTGCCGAAACTAATATTTCGATATTTCGTCTAAGCTGGGGTTTGAACAACCGGGTCTCCGGATCTAATAAGCCAACAACACAGTACCTAATGGACTACGGTGAGTTCCTCCTTCTACTCTGCTTATTATTATTTCCATACCTTTAGTATTGAACTTGAATTATAAGACTCATATAACCTTACCTTTTTATGCTCTCATGCACAATTGGTGAGTGAAACGAACTTTTGCTCAATAATTCAAAAAAAAAATTTTTCGATGTAGAAAAATCACTTTGGATCATCGTTGTTATATTCGGTATATACTGGATTCCAATAATGCTACCGCCTAAACATTGTTTTGAGATAGAGAATCTGGTTATTCTGTATAATTTCATCTGTGGCCTGCGTATAAGCTCCGTTCTCTGGATATACTCTTGAGACTATATTATAATTTAATAGATTAATATAAATAGTTAATCCTCGGGCTAGTCAGTCACTTGTAATACCAATGTTATGAATCCTTGCTGTATGTGAAATCCTGATCAGACTGAATTAAACAATTGTTCCGTAATTTTCTAAATTTGTCACTGCACACATAACATAATTCGTCATTACAAACCTTCAGTTAGGATTACGACTTAGCTTCTCACACTACTTATGTCGTGAGTGTGTTAATTTTATTTAGACATGAGTGATGGGACCTACAGTTTAAAGTCGACTCCGAACGACAGATTTTTTGAGCAGCTTTTCATGGGAATTTTATTTACTCTCAGAGTTTTTGCCAGAAATCTGGTGAAAGGAAGTCGCCGAAGTAATATTTTTTCTTATTTCTTTTTTGATGGAGATGTCTGACCTGGAGTTTAAATCGTGGCCTCATGTCTAATAAGCCAACGCACTACCTACTAGACTGTGGCGACTAAAGTGGGAAACCATACCTTTTAATATAAAGAGTTACTTCTCAGGCCAATCAGTCAGTTGTAAAACACTAGTGTAATTAATCCTTGTCGTGCAAGAAATCCTAAACAGACTGAATAAAAGGTTTGTCAATCAATAATTTTCTAACTTTTTCAGTACAAACGAATTAATTGGTGGAGGGAGTCTATTCCGACTAGCCATCCTTGTCGCAACAGAAACGCAAATGGGTATTTATGTACAGTAGGTTTAAGCACCATGCTTTCTCATTTTTCACAGATTTTGTATTCTGCCTTCACAATATCAATGTAGTGTACAGTGGTATGTAGACTATGCCTATTTGAAATTTCCTCTTAAATAAAACGAAGCATCCAATCCATATAACTAATAGAGATCTTACTTAATGGGATAGACAGGTTGTGAAGAGATATTGAGACTTTGGAGAGCATGTCTATAACTAGGCTATAAAAATTGTAGGTGCTATCTGAATAAGTCCAGTGGATACTGAATTAGCTTACTAGAACACGAAAAAAAGTGAAATATGATGAAATATATCTTTTGATGACCTCTTCTTTGATATATCTTTTGATGACCTCTTCTTTGATATAATCTTTCAATCATCAGTTCATTTTAAACTTTACCGATAAGAAAAAAAGAACAGAAAAAAAATTCCAAAGTATTTCGCAACTGTTGATAAATTTCCATCAGAAATGAAATTATAAAATAATAATAAATGATAAGTCACGTGTACTGCTTTGGTTAATTTTGTTACACAATTGATCTTGAGTGAGAAAAATACCATAAGCTAAGCATGGTATGCCACGTATTTCATTAGAAATTTTATTATCTCGGATTTAAATTTATAATTTTATTTTTAAAAGTGAAGTTCTATTTGTAATTATTTCCAATGAAATATGGTGACAGAACCACAGAACCACTGTATTTGCAATTTTTATTATTTTTGTATCACGCTTAGTTGGGGGATTGCAAGTTGAGTGTGCCATCCATCGCGAAAAGTACGCGTGTGTACATGATCACTTAATGGCTTTTTCAATAATGTTTGTTTGTTGTTGTTGTTGTTCTTTTTTTTTGCTGTTTTGTTTTGCAGTTTGTTAATGTTATTGTTGTTATTGTTTATTTAAGAGATAATCTAAAAAAGTACCTTCCAATTCCACTTTCAACCACTTCACTTTACTTCACTTCAACGAACGTGTGGGCAAAACGAAAAAAAAAACAAATCGAAAAAAAAAAGTACGAAAATTTCAATAACAATTAAAGTTTGATTGAACATGTGAATATCGGTGTAAAATTCCAGTCAAAATCGTGATTTGCATACAAATTGTTAAATTAACAGAGAGCAACAACAACGAAAAAAAAACTGACTGATTTAAAATTGAAATTGAATCAAATAAAGAGTACAACAATAGTAACAACAACAAGTAGCTGAAAATTAACTTTTAATCACACATTCGAAAATTCTATGGAATACGAAGTGAGGCAGTGTTAATTTATTTTTTAAATACAAAAAAAAAAATCAATTGAAATCAAATAATTAGAAATAAAATAAAACGATTGTATCGTCATTTTGGGAACCACTAACACATTAATTTCATTATTTAGCGAGGGCTTGACATGAATAAATTTTGTAGAAGGATGCCGGCTTTCATTTGCATTTCTTCTCGTCTGAAGCAATACTTATTCACACTGGTTTTATGGCAGTTATGGCAGCACAAATAAAATTTTGAATATAAATATTTAAAGGTGCGAGTGGTAGTAGCCATAAATCAATCAAATAGTCTTCAGAAAAATTATGGTTACGCTAATTGGCCAAATGGGTTATTAGGGAGATATTTGATTAGAAATTTTTAACAAATTCAGATCGTACCAGTCGTTACCATCACAGTCTTGCTTTATAATTTCAAATTGCCGCATTAATATTGAAATTCACAGATTTTTTATGACTGTAAAGTCGTTCTTTGTTTATACAGTGGTCCACACTGAAGGGTTGGCAACTATATGTTGTTGTAGCCAACATTAAATTGGTAACGCCAGTGCAAACTGCCAAAGCTAGGAAAATAGTTAAACCGCTTTGTGAAACGCGCATATAATAATTTGTTTAACTAAGACAATCGTGAGGTACAGTTTAAATCCAAGGTCAGTTATTTCCAGCAAAAAAAAATATAAAAAAAATATTTCTTTGACGACTTCCTCTCAGCAGATTTCTGGCAAAAACTCTGAGAGGAAAAATAAAATTGCCATGAAAAGTTTCTCAAAAATCTATCGGTCGGAGTCGACTTCAAACTGTAGGTCCCGTCATTCATGTATAAAATTAACATACACAACATAAGTGATGTGAGACGCTACTTTGTAATCCTGACTGAGGCCAGAGGAAGTTAATTGAGTATAGAAAATAATGCCGTAGTTGGAATGGAACAGAGTGCATGGGTAATTAGGACAGCTGGCAGTCGGCAGTGGCGTATAGTAGGCAGTGACATTGACATTGCACATCACCCAACAAACCGTACTGTAAAGTAAGGTCGAATTCACAACGGCCCGATATAGCCAGTAAAACCTTACTATTCAGAAAATATTTTGGTCTTTGAGGTTGAGGTCGGTTTGAACTGCCGGTAACTGCCGCAAACGACTCTAAACCTATGAACGTTTTTCTACCGAGAAAAGGTCCCCATTTTATTTCTTCTCAACAAAAGTTACCATAGATTCTTCAGATTTAAACCAATTGAACTTTCTCCTATAATCTAATTTGGAGGCTTAAAAATATTAAATGTCTAAAACTTTAAATGCTATACACTCGATCGATCGATTTCTTTTAATTGTTTGAAATATTTGTATAATATTCTGAAGTATTCTTTTTTCTTTAAACTTGAGTTTGAGTGCCGACTCCTGTATACCAAATGCAAATGTGAAATTTGCCGTGATCTTTTAAAATGTTATACAAATTAAAACAAAAAATTGTTAGAAACTGGTATTAGTTGATGATGTTGATGATAATTTTTAATAGATTATTAAAATTCGTATTTCGCTTATTAGTAACTTTTATCATTATTTTATTATCATCGCTAATAAAAACCCAATAACGTAGACACGCTTCCTAATTGTGGAAAATCTCCACTGAAATTTTCAAACACTTTAAATGTGCTAAATATGTATTAAGAAGACCAACAAAAATTTATTGCCTTTTCATAAAAATACAAGCAAATATGGTTTATTTGGTAAAATTCCACACAACAATCGATTGTCTGTGAGAAACAGTCAATGAATTAATTAAAATGTTTACAACAAATTCGTAATTATTACAAATTACACTCGTCGACGACAAAATCAAACATTAAAAAATAATTTTAAAAAACCTTGAAAATTTACCAAAAAAAAAAACCAAATTAACGAAGTAAATAAAAATAGAATTATTTGACCAAACTAAAATCACGTTTCTATAGAACGGTATTCAGTAGAACACTATTAAAGAAAACAAATCGAATGAAAGCAGTTTATCAGCGAAATCTGTTGAATAAGTAAATGGACGCGTTGACATACTGGCATACCAAGTATCTGATATCAATAAACCTTGAATATCAGATATGTTTTGTATTTAAAATTAAAGTTTTACAGTTTTGGATTGTTTTTTTTTTTCTTTGTTTCAATTAAAGTTGATGTAAACATTACGTGTAAGCAATGGAATACAATGCCATGTTCGTTGTAGATTTCTTAAAAGTAAAAAGAAGCACTAAAGTGCCTCCGCTAGTTAACAAGGTGTTATACTAATGGGTATACGTATAAAATTGATTTATTGGTACTATGATAGAGTGGACTCTATCTCGCCTTTCTGGTGGCACCCACCTGTTTTTATTCGATTAGATTATTTAATAGCGTGCTTTAGTCTAAATATTCTTAAGTGAAAAAAAAAATTATTTTGTAGAAGTGTTCCCTATTTTTTCCGGGCAAATTTAGTTAAATATGATACAAATTACAAATTCCTCGCTCCTCTTACTCTCATCCTAGGACTTATTTTGCTATTTTTAATACGAGGACAATAACCAAAATTTTTTCCACGCTTATGAGGAAATCGTTTGGTCCGACACTGTTATGATCGATATCTCTCCAGTTGGCTAATTCTAGTTCCCCTTTCTTAATTGCTTCGATCAGACGGAGATCAGAATTAGTTCTATCATCATTGATTGCTAGATTTATACGCTGAATGATGTATCCCTTCCAATAGTATCAAACACTCAACTTTTGTGAAAAGTTAAACCCCGTAGTATAGTAAGTAGTGCTCTAATGTGCGACCTTAACCTTAAATTTCTAGAGGGAAAGAAAATCCATCAAAGTTGTAGATGAATTCAAAAATGTACGAAATTATAAAGATAGTAAAATCAGAACGATTAGATTTCAAATAGATCTACGCCAGATGTAGAATTATTTTTATAAGCCCAGAGACATTGCCTTATTATCTGTATAAACTTCTAAACGCGCTAATCAATATTTATTCAACGGTTGAAACAGTTCCTGACTTACAAGATTGACCACAATTTGTTTGTAAATACCCATTTTCCTACCACTTGCAATGGATTCATCGTAAGACAATGGCTATCAGCTTGCGAGAAGAATTGGTTCCACTTTACTGATTGGGCCAGAACCTTTCTGAGGAGAGATGTTTGTGCTAAGGTATACTCAACGAAGGGAAACAAACACTTTTCCAAAGTGGGTTTGAGACAATCAATACATTTTTTTGTTAAATCACAAAAAGATAGGATCTGAGTCACGCATTAGGCTATCCAGACAGGACTAACCTTTGTAATTAGCGTTTTCATAGTGCACTGAAGGTCTGGAGTGCACTTATTCAGAATTGAGTTTGTCTCGAACCCAATATTTAGATTATGTGATGATGAGAACGAATCTTTAGAACACATTCTTGGAACCTATGAGACATCATAGAATGAAAGAAATAAACACACGGGTGCCGGGCAGGGTGTCGTTCTTGTTAACACCTGACAGCATCAAAAAGTTTGTCAGACCAATAAGTTTGAAGAAGATATTATAGGAATGGGTTGTAAAGTTTATCTACCTTTCCACGACGATAACAATTCATCATTCACTGAATTCCAACTAAAGTAAAACCTTATTTAGATCGCTTTACAAATTTAAGATATTGGAACTGAGACATTAATTTTCATACATACATACATAATTGGTCAATTACAACCCTTCAGTCAGAATTACAACCTAGCTTCTCACGCCACCCATGTTGTGTGTGTAAATTTTATAGATAAGTGGAGGGACCTACATTTTAAAGTCGACTTCGAACGACAGATTTTTTGAAAAACTTTTCATGGCAATTTTATTTACTCTCAGAATTTTTGCCAGAAATACGTTGAACGCAAATTGCCGAAGGAATACTTATATACATACATAATTGGTCATTACAACCCTTCAGTCAGGATTACGACCTAGTTTCTCACACCACTTATGTTGTGTGTGTTAATTTTATACTTGATTGGTGGGACCTACAGTTTAAAGTCGATTCCGAACGACAGATTTTTGAGAAACTTTTCATAGCAATTTTATTTACTCTTAGAGTCTTCTAGACTACAGCGACTACTTATAATGAAGTCTATCAGGCCAATAAGTTTGAGAAAGATATTATAGGGATAGGGAGAGGAGTCTTCACGACAATAATAATTTACTAAACTAAAAGTACAGCCTTATTTAGATCTCTTCACAAATTTGATCTGTTGGAACTGAGAAATCAATTTTCATTTCCTTTTATCTAATATGTATAGCCTTTTACAATAAATTTATAAGCTAAGGACCAAAGCTTTCAAATTTAGTTTTTTGTTTCTTATTTTTTAATTAAATTATTAAAAAGGTTTACCAATTCTGAGTGGATTAAAAAAATTAGAGTGTTTTCCTAATTTAACTCAATGAAAACATATTAAAATTTCAAAATTTAGGACACATTCAGTAGAATTTGAATTGTACTGAATATTCGTATTAAAATATATTTTTAATGAAAATGAAATGAGAAAAATAAAACAATTAAATTAAATTTTCTATAATGTGGCAAAGATAATATAACTTACTTATTAAGGGCAAACGTGTGAGGAAAATAGCGTATGCAACTTTTCCAGAAGGCTTTTTTAAAGTAGGCTGTTAAGAACCAATATTAGCAATTACAATCAAGGAAATTCGATAAATGAATATAATTTATTTCATTGTTTTGTTTTTTTTTTTAGATTTTATAATTAATTATAAAGGAATGCTAAAGTATTGTTTTTTTTTTTTTTTTGTAAGAAATTTTTCAAATATTTTTGTTTACAACTTTGAAATAGAACAGGAAGTGGCCAATTTCATTTATGGCTGCAAATCGTATTAAATTTTTAATTTTTTTCTTTTTTTTTTTGTTTTTGTTTACTATTTGCTAGTGCTCCAATGGTAAAATACGAAAATCAAAAATAAATAAATAAATTGGATGAATGAATGAATGAAAATGAATTCTTTTCAAGTTCATTTTTGTTATTGTTGTTGTCTTTTTTGTTTTAAATTTTATAAAGAGCAATGTATTCAGCAAGTTGTTATTTGTTTATAATTTTCATTTTCTTTCAATTTTTTTGTTTGTTTTTATTTTTGTTCTCATTTTCAAAATTATTTACAATTGTATGTGTGAAAACGAATATATCGTTTGGTCACGTGCCACTCAAGGTGATCAATAATACTTTGTTTTTTAATGTTTATTTCAAATTAATTAAAAATTCTGTGTTCTTTTTTTAATGTTTTTCATTTAAACTGGTTTTAATTTAATTTAATTGTATTGAATTTTAATGAATTTTTATATTTTTTTCCACAACAATATTCAGAATAATCAGAATTTTCTTTGAATTCAGTTTAAATGATTTTCCAAGAAATGTGAGTTTCTTTTATTAAAATGTAAAAATTTTATTGTTTTATATTGATTGCATATGAATCACATTAGATAGGCCATATTAGCTATCTATCTGCTTAATATGGATAATGCGATGGCGTTCACATGCAATATAATTTTCACGATTGTTATTCTACACGAATAAATAAATAAACATGGCTGATAAACTATATTACATAACTCCTGAGCCTATTGTAATTATAATAATTGAATATTCTAGAACTTTTATAAGCTTTAAACAACGTCAACTGGTCTGGGATTCCCAGCAATTATAAACCGCAACAGGCTGGAAATATAATTTATTCTGTACAATATAATTGTATCAAATGTGGTGGAAATAATTATTATTGTTCTTTGTAGTGAAAGTTAAAACTATTGATCAATACATATGTATATACAAAATAATCATCGTTTTTTAACCAAGTGCTACTTAAACGAAATGGGAAAAATTGTCTCTGGTTTGTCGGCATAACACTTTTCTTTAACAGCGCCCCACAGAAAATAGTCCCATGGTCTTGGCGTCCAATTTACATCACCATTTCGGCTAATTAAACGGTCATCAAACGTTTGACGCAATAAATCGATCGTGGCATGAGATGTGTGGCAAGTTGTACCAACCTTGTGAAGCCAAACAACATTCGCATTAATAGAGCGGGTACAAAAAAATCGGTTATCATGGTGACCATAATGGTTGCGCCATCCTTATTTTTAAAGAAATGATGGGCCAATGGTGCCTCTGCTCCACGAGCCGCACCCAACAGGCACTCGTTATGGGTACATTAACTTCTCTAAGGCCACCTGTAGGCTTCCTAAGCTCCAAATACGGCAATCACATATCCACCAAGATGAAAATGAGCTTCATACGAAAAAATTATGTTTTTTTGACATCATCGACATTTTCATGCATTTTCTCATTGGCCCAATAAATCCCATCGTTGCTCAAGCGTAAATCAATTCATTACGGCCAGTGGAGGTAATTTACTGAATTTAGTAACAGCATAGAATAACATAGTACTGCCAGATTTGAAATAACCGATAGTTGAAATTTAAACCGATAGATGACCCACCCTTTACATACGATCCATATTTCTTTGAGAACGACATTGGCCAGGCCATCACTATCAATCGCTAGCTCTAAGTTTTTTTTGGCCTTATTAAGTTTTTGTTGGTCTGTCTAAGATGATCTGGACACCAATGACATGTGGTTTCAATAGGACGGCACTACATGTCACACATCTCATGCCACATTAGATATTCTGCACGAGCAATAAGAGTGCATGGTCATCTCACATGGAGATCATATGGAGGTGATGTGATCGATCTATTCATCAATCTTTTAATTTTAAAATAAATACTTACTATAATGCGAACTCAAGTCCTTGTATTCTAGTAGGTCGTGTGTTCGCTTATTAGCCATGAGACTACCGTTCAAATCCTATCTCAGACATGTCTATCAAAACGAAATATGAAATAAAATTTCTTACGGCAATTTCCTCTCAGTGGATTTCTGGCAAAAACTATGCGAGTAAATAAAATTGCCATGAAAAGTTTCTCAAAAATTTGTCGTTCTGAGTCGGCCTTAAACTGTGGGGCACGCCACTAATGTATAAAATTAACACAACTTATATGGTGTAAGAAGCTAAGTTGTAATCCTGATTGAAGGGTTGTTATGACCAAATATGTGTATCATGTCCACATGATAACAACATAAGTATGTATTTCCAACGAATTCCAAAATGTGAATGAAATTTAAAGAAGACGCATAACGGCCGTCAACACTTCCTTTTTCAAACGGAATCAATTGAAATACCACGCATGCAAATACAAAAATCAATTGGTTTCCAATAAATGAACCAGCGAATGAATGAACGATTGTTAGCCAAGAACAACCAACACATACATATGCAATGTTTACGATTTGCTTCTGTATTGTTTTATCAATTGTATGCTCAGAGCATAAAAATACATACACATACACACACGGGCGCAAGTCAACAAACTTTTCATTTGCATTGTCTGACATTGAAAAGTATTTGAGGCGCATGCGCGCATGGTTCCTTCTGTTTTCGCTTTTATTTTTTCAAATAACAACGGAAAGAGAAATAGAATAAATAAAAAGCGAAACTTTATTTATTTTTTTAAAAGTTCGTTCAACTAATTGTTTAACACCAACAAAAATAACAACAAATAATAATAATCTTCATCAGCCGAGTAATAAGTGAGGAACTTGTCTTGTATTTTGGATTTGAATTGAGTGTGTCACTGTATATCGTAAGCTTCAAATGTTTGTTTTTGTTCATGTTTTTTTGGAATTTATCGATAACGTGACAAATCGTATTTAAAAATATATGCCTGTCGTATCGTATGTTTCGTGAATATTTTTTTAGTTGTAGTTTTCAAAGTTTAATGACTAGCATTATGTATGCAAATCAAACTAACTGAATGACTGACTGGCTGACTGACTGCCTGACCGGCTAACTGACTGTGTTATGTGTGCACTGCTGATACTCAAATCCACAAAAACAATAACAATCAACCCCAAAAAACGTGATGGTTTTTAAACAATTTATACTTTATCTTCTTTGCTGTTCTTTCTGTTTGTTATTCATGTTTTTAATTTTAAAAATAAATATTTTTTTATTAAATTTCTGGAAAGCCTTTACTTTTCTCATGCAGCACTTTTTCATGTTCGCTGCTGCTGGTTTATGGTGGCAAAAAAATAAAAATAAAAATAAAATTAAATTCAGTAAACAAATTATAGATTCATACAAATAAACATATTTTTGTGTGTACGTGTACAGTGTACGCGTATATAGAACGTTTATAATTGTAAGTTTGTTAGGCCTTAATCTATGTTAATGAAGTTCATTCTACAACGTCTGCTACTCGAACTCATAGCACGTTCATGTGGCCATGACCATCAATAATACCTGCTAGTCATTGACTGATACAATGTTTGTTTTTGTAAAAAAAAACAAAAAAAAAACACAAACAAAATTACAAAACAGAATAACAAAAATGACAATAAAGTTGAACAAAAAAAAAACACTGAATTGTATTGCAAACAAGCACTTTTTATTTATTGACGTGGAAATAATACAATAAAATAAGATATGCTTTCATCCCAGTGATTAGATATGCCAGTTGATACTGAATACACTCAAATGAAAGCATTTTTATTTGAATGATTTTTTTCTTTGTTTGATTTGATTTCAAGCAGAATTAATATCCTTTTGAAATTTGCAATTTTTGGTGGACGTCCCAAATTAGGCAATTTTTTTTGTTCACGTACCAATTAATCCAGAACTGGGCTTCGCGGGCTGAAGATTTCGATGAAAAAGAAGGAAAATTAGGGTCACATACGCCTGTAGTTGTTTACCTTCAGTTCCCCGGGTTCAATTGAATTTTGCAGGGGTGCAGACCGAACTCACGAAGCAAAACTCACCAAGTAGCGCTCTGTAAAAGACCGAGTTCTTGTGAAACAGTCACGGATTCTCCTCTGGACGCTCACGATCTTCCGGGATATCTTTCATTCCGTCGATGTCGCCCGTTTTTTGTACCAGTAGACGATTATGGCGATCTTAAAACGGGCGAAGTGCTCGCTAAGTTACCTCGGTTCCGGCAATGTTATGCTGATTTTAAAAAAAAAATTCTTTTTCTTCAGCGATGAAGATTATTTCCTGCTCGGCACTGGCGGGGCAGGGAGAACCCAGAAGTTGAAATGCTTTTTCATTTAAAAAAAAAGTGATATTGCGCACTAAGATCAGGTGATTGGGACGTTCTTTTTTTTCAAAAATTTAAATTCTGAATAAAAAGTTGTAAGTAAGTAGGTGAGTTGAAGTACAGGTCACCGAACACGGGTTTAATGCCTATCGGCATACACCTAACCCATGGAGTAGACGTTTTGTGCGCTCACCATTAGGGATACCAACCATACTTTCTATAGTAAGTCTGTATTTTATACTAACTGCTTGTATGGGACGGGTCGCCTCATATCTAGTTCGGTTCTGAAACGGTTGGATGACGAGTATTGTTTCCAATGTCCTTATAGATCATAGCATCACTTATCCCTGACAAATACATTCTTTAAACCCTCTGAGATATTCTAATGTAGAACTTCCTTTCAATCGCTGTCCACCATGCTTTTGAAGCATAAGCTAGTATGGGTCTTATTACAATTCTGTAGAGCGAGTGTGTCATTTTTGGAGTAGGACCCCATTTAGTATATAAAGCTCAACTATATGTGGACTAGTCCATAGTCTCCAATTTCTGAATATACAGGATAACTCCCAAGTATTTGGATGTCCTAATCTGTTTATCAAGAAAGCGAAAACTAATATAATGAGTGACGGTTTTATCCGGTTCCACATTTAGACTCTTTGGTCGAACCCAATTGTATGCTATATTAAGAGGGTATTTCACTCTCTCGTATGGATGGATTAGATTCTTATCCATCAGAAGTATTAACACAAAGTCCGCTTAGCAGATTCGTTCAAGTCCTTCGGTTGTTATTATCCTCAAGAGTCTATAAATAGTGACAAATCATATGAGAAGTAAAAGAATGCCTCCCTGTGTTGTTCTCTTCTCTACGTTGTTCCTTTTACGAACAAAACAGGCACCGCAATTTGTCCATCCATGCTTTAGCACATGATAAAATTGTATCGGTTTGAACATTATTGAAGGCTTTCTCAATATGCGCTGATATATTGCATAAGAATATAATTTGTCATCTAACAAGCTCTCTATGTAGTGCGTGACTTCGTGTTGAGCGATCTCTACTGAACTTCCTTTCATGTAAAACTGTTGTCTAAAGTTGATGTCAGATGTTTTGCTCTTCAACATGATATCGATAATCCGCCTTGTAGTTTTGATCAAAAACGAGCATTTCTTTAATCGATTTGTTAAACTTCATGTCCTTCATGTTAATTATTTTGCAATAAAAACTAAAATACAAGTATTTGAATGCACTTCTTTCTATTTTTATTTGATGTTTGATAAAACATTTAAACGTGGTATAATTTATTGGACTGTATCGTTGCAATGAATAAAGAGAATTGCACAGATGATTAGTGAAGCGTTCGATAATTATTATGGCCAATGAACAATTGATACCAAATCATTATTTAAACCATCTTTAACATAAGTAATCCAAGAACCGTTATATTAATGCCACAAAAGAGGAGAAGAAACAAATGAATTAAAATGTTTCATTGCATGGAACAGGAATTAAAGATTTATTTGCCTATGAGAACAACTGATTTTAAATAAATTTAATCTCAAAGTCCTTGTATTTCCATACTCCGTTTATTTATTTTATTATTAATAAGTCTACAAAGATAATTTCCTTTTAAAAGAATTGTTAATGCAATTTATAGTTTTACAGCTCTGTTGTATTATTTTATTTTTAAATTATCAAACATACAAATACTCTGTGTGTTGTTTTACTTTTGCATTGCATGACTTAGTTTAGGCATCGCATCAACAGTTTGTACAATAAAATCACAAAGAAAAACCAACAACAACAACAACAACAAATCAAAAAAGAATCAAAATTCAACCCACCAGATTCAAATTCATAAACAGTTTGAAGTGAATGCGCACCACAAAAAAGTAAAATACACCGATAAACCACATTGACTCTGGGTAAACAACCACACACAACTACTTAAAATATACGCACACTTATACACACACACTCAAATATTGATAATTACGCCACCACCATTACCAGTATTTGCCAGATTTGATTCACAGGGATCTCAATGAACTTATTGAGATACCGCCTTAGCATCACCATTACCTACCATCACCATCAACGTTTCTATCACACAGTCATAGACGACGCTATACTGCCAAATTTAGTCAATATTTGTAACAAATTTTTTTATTACTTTATGGCTGTTTCCATATGAAAGATAAACTGAAAATTAAAACAGATTGGCTGGTTGCAAGATATTATACGGATTTATGCGATAACATGCCTAATATATCAATCACGATGCTAATATATCAATTACGATCATATACATCGCTCTGATAGCTTGCTACAGATTCTCGTGAGGACACGTTGTTACACGAAAATACTGACTACCTGACCATAACGAACTTTTAAAGCAGAGATACATGCGAGCAGAAAATTACCTTTAGTCAGGATCACAACCTAGCTTCTCTCACCACAAATGTTCTATGTTTTAATTATGTATGCAATGAAAGTTCTTACCGGACACTTCGCCTTTCACGGGCATCTGAACCATACTAGAACTAGATAATAATGAATACAGGGCATATGGTGAGCACATCGTAACGATGGAACACTTTTATAGTAAATGGCCGGCGCTTTTAAGCTCGAGATTCAATTATTTTAGGGAAGAAACCACACAAAACATAACTCATAACTGATTAGAACGGTGCACAGGAAGAAGCTAACAATGTTTGTACAAGATACAGATTTCCTTTAGAAAAATATGGTTGGTATCACTTAATGGCAAAAACGCATAAGAACATGACTCCTTCTCTTCAACCTACCTATATAGTTATCTAATACAAATCATTGTTGAATATCAAATTCTTTCAGTTTTGAAACGTTTAAGGTTAGGGTAAAATCAGCCGAACGTTCACGCAACGTACGCTTGTTTCTAGCATACGAAAGGGAATGAGAACGATTATCCAATAATAATGGAATTTCGATACGCATTTTCATTATTTTCGTATGCTATAAACGACCGTACGTTCCATTACGTTCCGTAAATGGTCGGCTAATTCTAGCTTTAAGCTTTTAACTCTTTCAACATTCAATTGGTGCAGAAACTAAACTCAAACGAACATAAGCAATATCGAAAACTCATTTCTTTTAGTTAATGAACAACAAGACGAAAAAGAATTCCAATTGGAAGGTTATGTAAACATCAAAATGCCCCTTTTTGAGCATTCGAAAGTCGACATCAATCATATGAGAATTCATAATGTTTGGTTCCCACGAGGCGGTCTGTGTGATATAGTCCACTAAATTCAGAAACAAGTTTTCTTACAGACTATTTTCTGTGGAAGTATTGCAATAGAACACTTAGAGAACTTTCGCAAATTATCATTGCATTGCATCAGCATTTTGTAGACTCCATTGATACTTTTCCGTTCAGAATTGATGTTTCATTTGTATTAAAATGAGAAAAAAAGATTTCAACCAGAAAAACCCATGTAAAGTTTTATCGAGAATAATGTAGTATTTTACATTTGAACTATCCCTGTGATTAGTTTTCTATTCTCGAATGAGATCTTGGCATTGCAATTTATATTGTTAGTCATTTGGAATCGATATTAAATGAATGGATAGTAAAAATAAGAAAGATTAAAATTAATTTGTGGTTTGTGGAAATACCCATACAGTCGTTTGACCATAAACTCAGTTAGTAAATAAATACTCGTTGCTGCCACCACGCAATATGTGGCAATGGAACGAATTTGCTAAAAATGCGAATAGAAGGCGTGCAAATTACAATTAAAAATAAACGACCATAACAAAAGCAAAACATATTACGATGTCTGGGCCATATTTATGGTAAAATTTAAAGCATTTGTGGTGTAGTTTTTTTTTAGTAAAAAAAATAAAATTTTTTTTAAAACACAATTGTCTCCCAAGAATTTCTTTATTTCGTGTGATTGTATTAAAATAAGTCAAGTGCTGCTGTTATCGGGCATACATTCCAAATATAATTTCAACATATTCCATTTCATTTTCAATGTTTCACTTTAATTTCAATGCTTTAGTTGCTGTTTGTACCGGCCTTTTATTAAAATTAAAGCAAAAAACAATCAAAATTTTTGTGTTCATATATTCGTTTTTTTTCTCTTCTTCTTGTTCTGCTTCATCATTATTGATAAGAAAGTTCATGTGATGAAATTCATGGGTGTGATTTTTTATTTCATTTATTATCGTATATAATATTTATAATTTATAAAAAAGAAAAAAATAAAAAATGTCATAAACATTTGGTACCAGCCCCAGTTGTATTTACGTCTGCAAACATTCGATTTTTCAGATTTTTGTTTTTTCATATATTTTTTTTTCCTCTTGTCAAAGAACTTTGGAATGGGACGATGTTTAATAATATAAAATTGAATGAAATTCTTTCAAATACACAATGACTATATTTAATTTTTATTTTTTCTTAATTAGCATAGATTTTTATATTATTATTTTATTTCATATAATTAATGACCTTTGTTTCATAAATTGTTACTAAAATTTAAATTAAATATCAAAACCGTGTGGCATTTAAATACCCCCAATCATTATACATGAGATTATATTGTATTTTTTATTTACAATAAAAATAATAATTTTATTTATCAAATATTATAAATAAAATTGTGATCCCTGTTGACATTTTCATGTAGTACTACGTGATGAGTGTGCCATAGATTTATATTTTTTAATACAACAAAAATAAATTGAAATTGACAATTTTTTTGTGCAAATTCTCAGGAAGTAAATTCATAATGAATTATTAAGAAATATTTAACTACGCCAGTTGGTAGTAAGATATGATAGTAGATTAAAATTTACTTATCAGATGGCAAGATAATCGAAAGGCTCAGCAGATTGATGGCAAATGAGGCAGGCTTAACACGGCTCAATTGCAAATTGCTTACTGATTTCTTATTCAGAGCAAAGTAGACGTAAAATACTACTGAACATAAAAAAAACATTGAAATTATCGTACAGAACGGTTTCACAGGAAGCTGATTTTAATAATTATTAGTATAATTCCAATACAAAGAATGGGAATTGATGGAGTGTATGTAACGTAAGTTTCATTCACTCTGTTAATGTTTCCATTCCTACTGTATTCCTGTAGTCTTAAATCTAAGTTCCTTGCTTTGAGAAGCTTCCCACTTGAAGATTTATTCTCCATCAAGTTGAGGTTCCGTCCGTAGTCTAGTATTTGACGTGAGGCCGCGGTTCAAACCCCCAGGCAGACGTCTCCAACAAAACGAAATATGAAAACATATTTCTTTGCCAACTTCCTATGAGCAGATTTCTAGCAAATACTCAGAGAGTAAATAAAATTGCCATGAAAATTTTTAAAAAATCTGTCGTTCGGAGTCGACTTTAAACTATAGGTCCCGCCACTCATGTATAAATTTAACACACACTACATGAGTGGTGTGAAAAGCTAGGTCGTGATCCTGACTGCAAGGTTGTAATGACCAATTATGTATGTACGTAACTGAGTGGATAAAAGGCAGCTTTGAGTGGAATGCCTAAAAATACTTCAAGAGAAAAGAAATAATTTTGTAAAGAGAAGATGCATAGCAAGACCGGGAAGAGAGGGTGAAGTTAGTTGCTACATATCTCTAATGCCGTCCGAGCATAATAAGTTCCGAAATTACGTTTTTAGAATGGAAAAAACTGATGATCCAAGTGTTTCTACGTCAACGGCAATTTTGACCTTCTACGTCACATTCTTTGAGTGTAAACGATGAGAAACTAAAAAGAAATTAAACTGGTCCTGTATTTGTTGAAAGTGAAGTCGGTGTAGTCTAGTAGGTAGACTGTTGGCTTATTAGGCGTGAGGACTCGGGTCAGACCCCAGGTCAGACATTTTCAACAAAATCTGAGAATAAATAAAATTGCCATAAAAGTTTTCTCAAAAATGTGTCGTTCGGAATCGACATCAAATTGTAGGTCCAGCCACTCATGTATTAAATTACGTATTAAATTAAGAAATATTCAAATTTCGTTTTGTTGGATATATCCGACCTGGGGTTTGAACCGTGGCGTCACGACTAATAAGCCAACACACTACGTACTAGGCTATGGCGACTACAGTTCCGATTCCTGTTACTATAACTAAACAAGTAATACAATTTTTTTGTATCAAACCAAACTATATCTTCAAAGCTGCATAGAATATAAAACATGAATTTGAATATCTTCTTCTATTTTTGTTTTGAAGAATACTTTCTTCAAAATATAACCGCAGTGATTTCAATAATATTGGAAATAAAAAACCCAAAAGAAATAAAAGAAAAAATAAAAAAAATATTTTTTAAATATAAAAACATAACCTTCAATATACAAATGAGTATATTTGCAATAATGACCAGAACATTGAACCCCACAAATTATTCATTTCTATACGATGAATCTGAATTGTTCAAATATTCAGACGGTGTAAAAATGTTGAAAAAACAAAAACAAAAAAAAACATTAAAAATATTTGAAAACAAAAATTAATAAT
This sequence comes from Sarcophaga carnaria, assembly GCA_958299815.1. Taxonomy (NCBI): domain Eukaryota; kingdom Metazoa; phylum Arthropoda; class Insecta; order Diptera; family Sarcophagidae; genus Sarcophaga; species Sarcophaga carnaria. The sequence goes on from OY283151.1 coordinate 33,295,492, forward strand.
AAAATGCAAATGTAGAGTCTTGTGGAATTCAATAATTTCGTTAGGGTTTTGAAATTATTTTGTTAATAATTATGAATGCATATTTGAATGGATTTTAAATTTTATTTTTATTTCATATTTAAAATACAACATAATTTATCGGAAAAGTTCTTTCATAAGTGGCATCCCCTCTCTCACTAACAATAGTAGCATTGTGTTATAGACGTACCGTTGAAATGTATACTTTGTTGCGGTGCGAGTTTAGTTCCTGTTTTGATAACACAACACTTTAAAAATAATTTTTCATTTAGTCACTCGGTCTGTAGGGCAATAAATGCTTTATGGTTTAATTTCAACAACTACTTAAATAATCGATCAAGGTCGTTCAAGGCCGTTAAAAGAACACGACGAAATCCGTTTGTCATTATTTTATTTATAAAAACAAAAACAAAATGGTGAAACTAAAATTAGCATGTTTTTCTATTTATTCTGTTTTTTTTTTTTGTGATAAAAAAAACTGTAGGAAAAGTTTTCTAAAAACTATTTAAGAGACTAAAACAATTAGCAGCAGTTTAAAATGAAATTGATACATTAATTAAATTATTTAAATTTAAATATTTTAGACTCAAGTAATTAAATTTACTCGATTATCACTTCCTCCTTTATAACCATTAATCACTGATTCTGTTTATATTTCTCTTTATATAAACTCATACAAGATGAGTGTTCGGATTAAGTCCTGATTATCATGTATTATTACTATTATAAGCCTTTTGTATCAGGCGTTTTATATCCGCATGATTTTAATATCTTAAAATGTCAAACTGTGATGAAATTACTATTCCGTAAGGCTATAAAAGCCGTCATGAATCGTTTAAAGCCAGAGCAATGGTGAAAGGCCTCCATTGACGCTATACGGTCAGATTTATGGAAGGAGGAGTTAACATTTTCCTATCGAACGGAAATCAAATTTAATAAATAAAGCCCACGATTTTATATACTAGATTATAATAACAAAAAAACAATATTTTTAACGTGTCTTCTTCCAACAATATTTCTCTCTTATTATTTTAAGTTCTCAAGGTCTTGAAAGAAACCCCATATACTAGTTCTCCATGTTTAAATTGAGTACATCTTTGGATGTTGTAGATTCGAGTTTTCGAATGGTTTCAAAAAATTTCAATTTGAGACCGAAAATCTTCGCTCCTGTTGCACTATCTGTCAATTCGTATGCCGCAGAATATTTCCTCTCTTAACAGAAAACGTATGCTGCAAATTGCTTCATTAACTTCTGTTACAAAGTCTGTTTGAAATATTTTTTTTTAATTATGGAGATCGATTCATTAGGTCACAATGCCCCGCATAAATTTCGTGTTAGGCTCGTCTCTCATTATACTAATCATTACCTACATATATAACTCTGATATTCACTATAATTTACAATTGGCCGAAACAGGACAATTTCAATATCTTATCCTTATATAGTCTTACATAATATAATGTCCTAATACTGATTCAAATGTTCTTCTTTAAGGGGCCCTTCCAGTAAAATTTTACGTCTCCCGATTGCAATATGTCATCATTCAAAATTTAGTCACCATGACTCTTCCTCCTAATTTCACAATCTCTATTAAAATTTTAATTAAACAAACAAACAAAAAACAACAACAATCTGTCATCACTATATGACACAACAAAATCAGTGCTGTGTAATGGAATTGCATGCGGTAAACGAGTTGATAGGAATTTTAGGGCCTTCACATGTATGCGTGATTGTTGACACGCTGCACAGTGGTATAGAGAATTGTAATATTAAACAATTCTTGGTAAAAAATCTATTGTTTAACGAAATCGAATGAAAACTTTTATGCAATTCAGTAGCATATGCGTGTAGAATATTTAAGTGGGGTTTTTATTGAAATACAGCACCTGCTTATTAATTTTGGAAAAAAAATATTTAGTTTGCATACGTAGATCAAGGGATAAATGACCTTATAAAATTTATCGCGTGTAGTTGTCAATGGAATCAAGAGTACTTGGCTTCCGTCTTCTTACTGAAACCAAATAATGGAGGAGAGTCTATTGTTTAAATTTAATTAAATTTAATTCTACCGATCGCTGAATAAACTTATAAGTTTTCTGAAAACTTTTATTACGATTTGATGTTTAAATGATTTTTTTTCGTATGGTTGGTTGGCGATGGGCGTGACCAATTTTGATGAAAGTTAACATGCATCTGATGTTTGTTCTGATAAGAGGATCTTGAAAAGTGGCTTTACTGGGATATGAAATATTTTGTGCATAAAAATCGATTTAAATTATATGGGCGAAGGGGCGTGACCAATTTTTGATAAAACTTGGCACGCAACAGAAAGGACTTTAACGGGGATATGAAATATTTTATGCCTAAAATCGATTTGAATTATATAAACGGCGGGCGTTAATGTAACTTGCCAGGCAGCTTTCGTTTTTCTTTAGAAACTTTTACTGGAATGTATTGATTCCGTTTATTTTTTACTTTTCATTCTGTGGCAACTTTCAATTGTTTAACACCACTTCTTATATTTTTTGGCCCACTGTGCGCTAATTAGGCAAAAACTAATATTTTAATTAATCTAGTGTGGCCTTAAAAATGTTGCGGTCTAAACTACATATTTTTTGTTGTTGTTTTCTTTTACAGCACGTACACCAACTTATTCTCATTCTTCACAATGGAATATTTATATAAGTTTTCTTTGTGCTGTTTGCTAGGCTAATATTCTCAAGGTCAAACATTACAACCAAGGTCGTAAGATAACGATTACAAAAACCGTAACATAACGATAAAAATTCTCTGAAAAGTTAGTTACCCAATCAAAGTTTTAACAAAAAATATAAAAAAAAGTAATGAAACAAATTGTTGTTTTTCTTTTTGTTCATATTGAAAATTGTTATTTTCTTTTGTATTTTATTTGTTTTTTTAATTTTTTATTTCTAGTATAAATAATTTTTATTGTTTTTTTTTCTATCACTTTGTATTATTCACAATCAGTATTTATTTAATTGTTTGTTTAACACTTATTTTTGTACTTAAAATCTAAGAAAAGATTTAAATTTTTATAATGAATTACAAAAAAATAAAAAAATAAAATAAAAAAAATTAATAAGATATTTATTTGTTTAGGAAGACTTTTAGATTTTATTGTTAAAATTTGTTTAACATTTCTATTCTCTCTTGTTGAATTGCTTAATAAATTATAATACTAGTATTTGTTTTTGTTTTTTCTGCTGATGTATGAGGTAGAATTGTTCACTTTTCTTTAATGACGCTGATGATAATAATAATGGTAGCAATGTTCACGATGATAATGATGATGATGATGATAACGATACGAGTGTATACGTTTACAAACTCCTTTTGAAAGAAATCTCTCTTTTAGCAATATACACTCTGAGGGGATAATGTAAAGAGATTTTTGTTTTTAGTTTCAGAGAGCACAGTATCTTGCCATTTAAGACATTTTCTTTTAAATTATGAAAATGCTCATGTGTTTTGTTGTTTGTTGACTATGTGCATCAATGCATGTGAGTAAGTGTGCGTTGGATAAGAGCGTTGATGTAAAATAATTTCCTTGGCTTTTCTCTGTTGAAAGTTGCTGTTATTTGAAGACCTTTTTTTATTTGTTTATTAAACTGCTCCAAAATGACCATCCTGGTTTCATCTCTGCCATTATAAGTAGTCATATCGGTTTTAGCAGTGTCTGTGTGTGTGAGTGAGTTGAGAAGAGAATCTTGGTGTCTTCTAAAACACTTTGGTTGTAAGCAAACGTTAATTTCCATTAACATCTCTCTGCTTTTGTTCATTCCTCTCTCTCTCTCTCACCATGGACGCCAAGGTTGATCTTCTTCTTTGATTTGTTTTTTCGTTACCAAAGCCAAGGGCTGTTGATTGTTATTTGGGTGTTGTTGCACAGAGGCGGGGGCGTGATGTATAACTGAGGCCTTGTAGTCCATGGCTTCATGTGAATTGGCTGGACTGGGTGGGGCAAAGTGCATCATTGCGGAATTACTGCTGTAGCCATGTTCATAGGAACTATGCGATGAAGCCGAACCGGTAGAGGCAGTTCTCGAGGGTATGGGCACCAGCATGGGAGTCTGATGCACTACAGCTGGATGTTGTGGCGATTGAACTTGTGGTTGATTAACGTTTTGTGGCAATATCAAGGCTATGGTGCCATTCGCCAGTTTGGTGGGTATCACTTGTAAACCATTGTTCAAGAAATAGCCATGAGGTGTCTGTTGGATTTGAGAGCTCAAAATGTATTGATGTTGATGATGATGATCCTGTTCTGGAGAGGAGGGTGGTGAGGGCAATATTTGACCATGTAGTTGTTGCACGGCTACTGAGTTGGCAACAGCTACTTGACGTTGATGATGATGCAGTTCTGTTTTAACGCCATTAATGCAGTTTTGCAAATGTTGCAACAGACGCCGTTTGACAGCAGGCTCTAGACCAGGAAAACGATTGACCTCATTGACACAGTCGGCAAAACCAGCTTTGAATTTGTTTATGACTTTGGGATCGGCAGCCTGTTGCATGGCTGCCTGTTGACGCTGTAACTCCTGCAAATGTTTGACGGTCTTCTCCAAGATATCGGCCTTTTCCAGTTTGGAGTGGCGAGCAGGCTATAAAGAGAAAAAGAAAAGGAAGGGAAATTTCATAAATTAAACAAATTCTCAATTGATTTAAGTGATGTAATGAAGAAATTACGTAATTTATTAAATAATTTCATTATGCAAGTAATTTTTTTTTTGTGGTAAAACATTAAATGAACAATACTTACGTCTTTTTTGGTGGCATCTAAGATAAGAGTTTTCAACTCATTTAAACAGTTATTAATACGGGCACGACGTCTTTTTTCCATTATAGGTTTATTAGACTAAAAGAAAAAGAAACGAAAAAAAAACGTAAATAAAATTACAATTAAATTCTAAACTTATGAAATAAAAACAATTAAAATAAGAAAAAAAAAAACTAAAACGCACTATTTTTGTTACTCATTATTTAGTCATGTTTACTAAAATAAACCCACATATTATTTACTTTTTTTTTTGTTGTTTGTTTTTGTTTTGACCTCATACCAGGAGAATACTCCTGGGCTTTTTCTCTCTCACTCTCTCGCGTTTTCATTTTTAAGACGCACATATGTATTTGTCGTCATAAACACCGTTAAAAAAATTTTAGAATGAAAGAGTACAGACTCTGTGTGTGAGTGATTGCTAATTTAAGCATCATCACATAGAAATACACACGCACACAATCATAGCATTTTTTGGTGTGTGTTAAAAATATCCCAAAGGTGATGCTACAAATTATATTTCTGTTCTATTCTTGTTTTTGGGGTTTTGGGGGCTATACTCGGTATGAGGGTGCTTTAATGGCAAACGTATAGAACGAGGACGGCGGCACACGCTGAACAACCGAAACGATCGCTCTTTAATTGGTAAAACAAAACAATTATGGCTCAGAGCCAATAAGAAAAATTTGTTGATCGCGTGCGATATTTTTATACTGTATATGAATGATTTTTTTTTTACATACAACAACAATAACAAAAGAAATAATTAAAAATAGACAAAACGCCGTGTGATTTAAACAAGAAAATGCCAATGCAGAAGAAGAAAAAAATATTTAAAACGACATGTGATTTTTAAAGAAAAAAAATAATTTTTTTTTTAAGAACAAAAATAAAATTCATGAGAAATAAAAAGGTTTTTATGAAAAGCACAAGGTCGTTGACGGAGAGTCGACAAGAAGAAAAATTTATTTGTTTTTGTGTGTATGATTTTAATAGCATTAGATTTTTTGGCAATATTTTGTGGCAGCCATATAGGGAGATTTTAAATCGCCTCGTTATTATTATAATAAAAACACAACCAACAACACAACAAAAGCAAAAATATAATAATAAAAATAATATTGAGTAGGTTTTTCACACAACATTTTGCATTGCACATTGCCTGCCTGCCAATATATTGAAAGTGAAGTCATCAGCATTTAATACTGGCGCGTAGTAGAAGATTATGGCCAAAATGTGAACCAATTTCACATGGAATGCGTTGGCTTGCACATGAATCAACAGTTTGATTTTTTTTAAAGCACACGCTTTATATTGTTTTTGATTTTTTTTTATGGAAATGCCTGCCCCACTCAGACGAGAGAATGACGCCAAAACCGTTTGTTGTTGGCAAAGTGCGTTGGCCGCTATAAACACAACCGCCGCAATTTTGTCGTTTTAGCCAATTTTGGCTTTAACTTAATCACTTTTACAGCCACTACACAATTCACTCATTCACATTTCATTCATTCATTGATTTTTTTCATTTTCGAAGACAAGCAAATGAAAAAAAAAATAAACAACAAGTGATTGCCTTTCATGGCTTGTGGTAAATTGTGGGGGAAAACTGACTGCCCACAGATGCTCATTAAACTCGAAATTGAAAAGTGGCTTTAACAACTTGCCACAAATGGTTTTGAGTTCTTAAAAGTAACCAATTGTGGGGGTGCATTTATATTTCCGTTTTCTTTCTTTAGCATTATTACACTTCAATTTTTAGTTTTTAAAAACTAAACAAATTAAATACTTACACGTCGATCGCTTTTAGCGGGTGTCTCCTTGGGCGGATGAGATATTGGTGCTCCTATAACATTGGCTGTCATTGTAGGTCCACAAACACCGGTAACCATTTTTTTCAATTTTATTATATTTTTAAAGTTTTTCACTAAATTTAGTTTTTAAAAACACTTCACTTTTGTTTTTTTTAAATTATTTCTTAATGTCAGTTTATTTGTTGTTTTATTTTTAAGCACGTTATATTTGCTTGTTTTAAATTAAACGTAATTTTTTCAAACAGTTCTTGCTTTTTTTTTTATTTATTTTCTTTACTTAAATATTTATTTCAATTTGTTTAATTTTTCTTATATTTTCCGTTCCGTTGTTTAGAGCTAAGCGTGTTGCTTCTTCAACGATCAGCGAACGTATGAAACAAGTGTTCTATAGGCAGTGTGATAAAAAGTCTTTAATAAACCATTCAATTTGCACAGAGCAAGAGTAAACACGATAACACAACTGAGAGTGAGAGAGCGCCTTTATAAATTGCTTGTGCATGTGTGCGACTATTGAAACGGATGTGCAAAAAACAAAATCCCGTACGTTTTAAGGTATGTTTTTCTTTTTGTTTTTAATATAAGAATAGTGTGTGTTTTTACATTAGTATGTGTGTGTTTAAATATATATATATAGAGAGAGAGAGTTGAGACGCAAGAGTTCTTTATCGTTGGGCCTGAAGCAGACGACTGCCGATTGATCGACAGGTTCTTCGGCTAAAACGTTTTAACGAGACGCAACGAACGAGCGTAAAGCAAAAGCCACACGACTATTTTAAAAATACCACACAAATGCCGACATATGCGATCATAACTTACAAATATACATATGCAATATACATACATACATATGTACATATATATAGATATACATGTATATAAATATATACATACATATCGTTTAATGTGTGGCTAACTCTGCTACCTGGTTACCTAAAAGCACCTCCATAAACACACAGCGAGACCGATAGACAGACAGACAGTCATGCAAGCATGCGAACAATCTAACAACAACAACAACAAACACTTAAAAAGAAAACCCTCTTGTTTACTAAGTAAGTAAGAGGGGGACTACAATTTGTTGTAGGTGAATATTATATTTACATTTACACACATACAATCTTTACATTACCACTAACAGTGTTGTTGCCACCACAGCCACTGGTATTGAAGAGTGTAAAGTACAGAGTAAAATATGGTAACTGCAATGCAATGTTACAAGCATGTGATAATTGCAGGGAATGTTGTGACTGAAACATTATCAAGAGATATCTGTATATCAGTGATAACTGTTAAACCAAAGGGATTTAACACTCAACTGCTTTATTCTCTTTCCAACACGGTTTTTTGTAATGCTTTAAACATGCATGTGTGTGTGTTTCCTATAAACATATCATGCATGCATTTCAAATGCCTCAACTTTTTTCTAATTATGCTGGAGTATTCAAATTGTATTGTAATATAAAAAAACTAAACAACAAGAACAATAAACTCTTTCTCTCCCTATCGCTCTCCCTCTCTATTGGTGTGTATGTGTGATACATGCTTAGGCGAACGTGACTTCATTGTGTATAAAGTATGCCCCTTAGCAATAAACTTTGAATTGTATTATTTTATACGTATTGCTGTTGTTGTTGCTGTAATCGTTGCTGACTGACATAAAAAAAAGGAAAAGAAAAAAAATATCAACCAGCGATAACACTCTCGACAAATATCAATAATAGAAGCAACAATGTTAGCTACAACAACATTTATGATAATAACAATCAACAACCGGCATGTCGTTACTACCATTAAGGCGCACACGAGGCCAATTTTATTTCTTCTGGAAAAAGAGTTGTTTTCTAAACATTATCATACAAATTTGAACACGATAATGTCAATTACTTTCTTATGCAGCGTTTATTTTTGATACTTTACTTTATTATTTATACATTATTTATATAATATTACAAGTAATTAAATATTACAAGTAAAATATTACAAATAATTTTATAAATAATGTATAAATAATAAATTAAAGTATCAAAAATAAACGCTGCATAAGAAAGTAATTGACATTATCGTGTTCAATTTTATAAATAATGTCCATTTAAGAACACATTGCTCTTAGAGAAGATAATACATACATGTACAGTACATGCATATTGCAAAATAGGCTCCTAAGAGAGAGAGCTTTACACCGAAAAATAGTTAGAGTCTCTTTTAATGGAAGTATTTGATATTTATAGGGGTATACACTGATTAAGATACACCATATACATGGAGTTGATATTCAAGATCCTTACAAGTCAGTCAGCATTGAATAATACATTCAAAAGCAGAAGAATCAGTATACGGGGGAAACACAAAACGGTGTTAGGAATGCCTATTAGAGAAGTTCTGCAGAATATACAAGTAATAACACAAGCTAATACAGCTTTTTAGAACATGTCATTCAAAATATTGTCTGTCGAAAGCTGTTTTTTCATAATTCTTTTGTTAAAGATGCCTGAGCTGGTGTTTGAAACTCGGCCTTACCTCTGATAGGCCAACAAACCTTCTAGTAGACTACGGCGACGCCAATTTATTGATTCAGTCCCAAAACGCTCGTCTTTTAAGACCACGAATGAATTTCGCAAATTTTTGATACTCTGCTCTGAAGTGAAGCGTATTCCAGTGAAATCATTTTACAAAGACTAAAATAAATGTTGATTAGAAGGGGCAAGTTCTGGGCGATACAACGGGTGAGGTAAAATTTCCAATCTGGTGTCACAATATGTGGCCGTGTGTTGTTATGATTGAAAATTACGACCTCGTTTATGATTGCATATTCAGGTTGTTTTTCGGCCAATGCTCACTTAAAACGAATTAATCATTGTAAAGATTTTCCCTGATGGCCTGGTCCAGTTTTAGCAGCTCAATATGAATCACATGCTTCTGATCCCAACAAATACGCGGCATTACTTTGGCGCAATGGATATTCTGCTTATCTGTAGATTTTACTCATTGCCCGCGCTTTACATATGATTTCTTACGCTTGCGGTTGTTATAATGAATTCATTTTTCGTCAGTCAGTGATAATTCGATGCAAAACAGATTTCTTTTTAAAGTATTCAAACAGCATTCCAAACATGCAAAATCTTCTTTTAACGTCACTTGATTGCAGTTCATGTGACACCCAATTTCCTTGCTTTTGAATGAATCCTGCCTCCTTTAAATGCTTTAAAATGGCCACAACTAATGATTTTGTAAGGTCTTCTTTCGTGTGACAAGATTCTTGATCGAGTTATGTTTCTAATTTATGGCCTTCAAACTTTTTTGGCTATCCGGCTCTTTGACTTTGATGTCGCAATTACTATTTTTGAAATGCGCAAACAATAAGATTCTCCATCGACTTCAAATTGGGACTGCGCTGCCCTTTTTTACGTATGATGTTGCGTTCCATTTCAATAGCTTTTTTGGAACCAGGAATCGTAGCGTTATCGCATTGTCTCCTGTCACAAAATTTTTGTTGAACTCAACTCCAAAGAAAAATTATGTATTTTGGCGAAATCTAATTGATCAATCGATTAAACATCCCTTGAGATACTATTGCGGTTGAGGAAATAGGTGAGATTGCATAACCTATGAGCCTTATGGCCCAAGTTGAACCGTTCTAGAACGGAATGGACTCAAAAACTGGAAAGGACGACTATTAAGATCGTTTTTTATGGGGCATATTAAATTTGACAACAAGCACCAGTAGGTGGAACAGGCGCACTCCTTCTATAGTACTGTGATGTGCAGATGCGAAGACGCAAGATTTTTGACCTTGGTGAGTTAAGGTTTACTAGGATTATTGATATTGCGGCATTCATCTCATGTGTTAGCCGCCTAGTGAAATTACTCTGTTTTCCTCCTTTCATCTTCCTTACGTTAAGATTGCTTTGCTTTCTTTCTGTTTCTGCTTTCCTTTCTTATCTGTTCTAATTTCTAAACTTTGATTACCAACTGTTATATTTGGTTTGACCCACGCTCAAGTCTCACTTGCTACAAAATTTTGTACACTCGGTGCCAAATGGCGTTTTAGAGTCATAGAGCCGTGGAAGTTAATCCAGTTTTAAAATAATTTCCTTTTTTAATTTCCCTAAGAACGTTATGCATTCTGAAGTATAATTCTAGAAGTTTCCTGAGATATAAACATTAAAAGAATGTCGGTCAACTTTAATTGTGGAATAATTTGCAAATTACAATAAATTATTGTGTTTTTAATTTCTGCTTACTACACGAATCTTGTTGATTGTATCAGCATTTAGAGTTAACAATTGCAAAATGTGAAACAGAATAATTCCATTTGCTCGAAGTGATTTCAATTGATGACTTGATCTTTGAAAAAACGTATCGTAACGTGTACTGCACATTAATAAACACGAGATTCGTTGGAAAAAGGTTTTCGTTAAATTTAAATTTGACGACGCGTGATTTCTAATAAATTTAAATAGAATTCAAGCGAATTACTAAATTGAATAACTACTGTCTCTGTCTACTGCCACTGTCGCTGGTTATGACGACTATAGCGGACGGCCTTTATTTGTTTAATGGATCACAATGACTTCGAGATTCACATGGATACTGAATTAGTCACCTTAATTTTCGATAATCGTTGGCTTTTTTTTAAACAAAATTTATCATCAAAATCTTATGTTTTCGCTTCTGTGTTTGCTTTAAGCTTCTGTGTGTCGTCGTGCAATACGAATTTATTTCAACAGGTTATGACTGTATTATTACGTGCAATCATCATGCGAATGATACGCACGCACGTATGAAATATTCTTTAGCATTGACGAATTATTTATTATGACAGGCAAATCAACAGCTACTGGCTGAATGACCGGATGACTGATTTGAATGTGTAAAGCATGAGCTTCTTAAAATTTTAATTTTTCCAAATACTTGCAGCTCATGGCTCGGTCTGTTCGATGTTTAGAATCAAAGATTTATATTTTTGGTTATTGGATTCGTGTTATTGACCAAAACAAACATTTGTTCATATCTGATGTCAGTTAGTTAGAAACGTTATTATAGTTAACGGTATGAAGTTTTAAAGAACTCAGAGTTTATTTGAACGCGGAAGATCCGACCTTGCTTCATACCTTCTCTCTTTAACTTCATATCATGCCAATAGTTTTCCGAATGAGGCAAGCATTTGTATTCCAAGTAGAACTGAAAGACTTATTGTTATTAACCTCTTGGCATGCTGTGGAGGATTAAGTAGGCAATGTAGGGTGTTCAATTCTCTTTATTTTTACAGCAAAGCTAGAATTTCTTATATACTACAACGGAAAGTGTTCTAATGAAATTAGGAGACTTATTCTCGACAATCGCATATGTTTCCATTATACTCTCTCGTAGAGTACATATGTTCGTGGCAAGCAAGCTATTACAGAAAAAGTTCTGCCTTCAAATTTAAATTGATTTTAACTCATAATCAAACTATTTCCTCTTTTTCACGACCTTATTTCATAGTTACCACGTAATGCGAAGTATGAGGTTAGCCCAACAACATTAGCGGATATAATCAGAGGACCATAAGCACTTAAGTATCACTATTTCACTTCATGCATACATACAAACAACTCTTCAGTCAGGATTGCGACCTAGCTTCTCACACCACTTATGTTGTGTGTCTTAATTTTTACATTAGTAGCGGAACCGTGCAATTTAAAGTCGATTCCGAAAGACACATTTTTGAGAAAAATTTCATGGCAATTTTATTTACTCTCAAAGCTTTTGCCAGAAATCTGCTGAGAGGAAATCTACAACAAAATAATTTCTCATGTTTTGTTTTGTTCAAGATGTCTGACTTCGGGTTTGAACCGGGCACTCACGTCTAATAAGCCAACACACTTCATTTCTTCCATATTCGGCGATCATTTTATTTCTATGAAAGCCTATGTGTCTCATCATTCCAATCGTTCCATTCTCCAAATGCAGTTGTGTTGGCTCAAAGATCGTATATCACATTCAGCTCACTCCGCCCCATTTAAACTTAACAAACTACTTCTGCACGGTTGACTGTCCTTGTGCAACTCCGTATAATGTTTATCAAGGCTTCAATAGTATTTTTTTTTTCAACATGAAATTCTTTTTTATCCATTTTCTTCAACCTAATAAAAGTTTTCTCTTTCAAAATGCTCTACCATGCAATCTAGTAGTCCGACGATTATAGAATTTGTACACGTGTCTTTAAAACTTATGTACTTTACGAACTTTCCTTTCCAACTTATGTTATACCATGTCCTTGTACATCCAGCCTTATTTGAATTGAGCACATCTCGATGATGTAAACTTTTGCTTGATAAATCCAAGTGAGTTTAGTTTCGAATATTGCACTCTGCGAACGGAATCCTCTGTTCCTATCCTACTATCCGCGCTTGGGAATTGTCCCTTTTTTAAACAGTACGTAGCCAACAATTCCATTCACACTTAGTACTCTGTTTCGTCGTGAAACAATTTAAAATTTCCAAAAAGCTTACTGGTATTGTCCAAGCAACTGGTCACGATACCCTGTGATAAATCTCGTGCTTGTCTCCTATTATGTAACCATTGTTTCTATAGCTTTACTCTTCAATACCATATACAATGGGCCCAAATACAACAGAGTCTCCAGCCTCTCATTGCTCCATTTGCAGCAAATTACGTACCTTCCTAACGGATGAAAAAAATTGAGCTTAAAGAATCGCATTTCTAAACATACATATATGTTCTAAAAAATATAGTGTTGTGTTGATAATGAAGTGCATATCACAGAAAAGTATAGAAATCTGTGTTTACTACAATTAGAAGAGTTATCTGAAGCTCAGCTATTGTTCTCATAAGAAGATGTATGCTTAAACGTATACCTCAATGTGCTGACGTAATAAGAACAACCCACTGTTTTTACACAGATAACCTTGGGTAACATAAAAGCAAAATCAATAATTTTTTTCGGTATCAGAATATCTGTATTGTATTTTCTGTTGTGTTCATTATATTGGACTGAAATATCTTGAAAATAAATGTTTCGTTAAACTTATTACAACCGATACACAATTTTTTTTCGGAACTTGAGAACTCATACGACTCATGGGAGCTATTCAAAGCAGATTTTTAGTAGTCATATAAGCTCTTTATTTGTTTATTTGGACAAATTTATTGAATCAAATCAATTCCTGTAAAGCATAATTAGAATTTACACCACCACTCTTCAATTAAATTGATGTTTAAAGCATTAAAACATTGAAAATTCTGAGTTTTAAAATTTTCGAAAATATTTCTAATTAGTTACACATTGCTGTACAGCCCAAACATTTCAAAAAAAAAATTATTAATAAGACTGGCTTTGTTCCTTTGTCATGTTCTTTGAATTTTGATTTTATTTTTTTATTGTTGTTGTTGTTGTTTGAAAATATGTCGGTCGCCAAGTTCGAAATAAATGTGTGAAGGTCACATGTACATACGTTTGATACAACAACAACAACATTTTAATAACGACAACAACAATACACACAATACCCGCGTACTTTTATTTTTTATATGCGGTGTAGTTCTTTTATTATTAACATTATTATTGGTGTTGTTGTTGTTGCTTTTCGTTATTGTTGTTACTGCTCTGAGTTCACTTTGCGGTTTTCTATACGGCGTTGTCTGAAATTTTTCGTTCTTAATTATTTTAATGAAAACGAAAACAAAAACAAAAAAATCGTTGGTTGCTTGGTTGGCGTGATGTTGTTTCATTATTTTTTTATCTTTTAATTAAAAAAAAATTTGTTTTTTTTTTCTTTTCTGTTTATTATTATTGCGGTTGATATTTCCCTCGGAAGGAAAAATAATAGAATTTCATCAGTTTGACATGGAAATTTGTCATTTGACTGGAAAACAAATGATTCACAGACGATTCTTTTGAACTTTTTTTCTTTATTTTCTTGTGAATACTGCATGAACTTAATCGATTTTTTTCAATTTAATTTTCTGTGAAACAATGCTTACTTTACATGCGTTTTCACATGTCATAAGCTCAACATGCCATTTCAATGATGATGCTAATCAACTAGAACTTAGGCCAAGTAAAGTAATACGCTGCTGAAGATCAACTTTTAACCAAAATTACGCCTCATGCACGCATTAAAATTTAATTTTTTTTCTTGACGGCTTATAACAATACTTAGAACTTAAATTTATGATAACAATGTATCTCGTCAGTTATCAAGTTTCCAAACTTAAATGTTTACCTAAATCTTGTCTACATACTTTTGACATTGAAAATCAAAGAGTTTATAATCTCGCAAACAAACGAAGAAAGAGTTAAGCAAAAGGATCATGCCGAAAAGCAATAAAATGTCGTGCCTGTTAATCCTTTTGGCGTGAGCAGAAATTTTTATGTTTCTATTGTTCTTCGCCTGCACTCAGACAAACGAGTAAACGAGTTAAAAATTTTTATGGGTGTGTGGTTTAGCCCTTTTGATGCTCATGATTAGCAGGCTAATAAATGGAAGAAAGAAAATCAAAGAAAATTCTTCTTAAGATATGCCTGCTTGGCAACTTCCTGAAAACCCGTAAATCGATAAGCAATGGATTTACGTTTTTGTGATATGGCAACATGAGCCTGGCAAGCGTGTCAAACACAATCCTTAATTTGGGCGTTAGCCTTTAATCCTGGCTGGCATTAAAAGGGTTTGTTTAACTCTATTGGCTTAAGCCACTTTATTAGAGAGGCGTTTAGCCAGCTTAACTATTTTCGCTACTAGTTGAAAGGGTTAACGTCTGCAAACATTTGCTTAATAATTTTACCAGGAATTATTATTAGTTCTGCTACGGATTTAAAGTAAGCAAAACAGCTGTTGTCGTACTGTGATTAGAAAAAGGATTGAAATTTTTATTTGTCTTAAGATTTGGAAAAATTGTTTACAAATAAAAGAGACTTTGTAAGACTCATTTTGGTCACCAGAAGAAGGGGCGTTTGAAGTCAAAAAGTCTATGGATTTAGGCAGGCAAATAAAATCTTTTGATATTTACTAGGAATCATAATTTATTGATTAAATCCCGTATTATAAACACACGTGTGTTTGCACTTAAGGCTTAATATGTCTGAAAAATTATAAGGTTTTCAAAGTTAATATTTCCTTTTCAATGGTATTAGCCTTGAGTGTATTTACATTTTCATGTTTTAATTCATTTCTGGTGGAGATTTTCAGAAACTATTCGTAATGACTGTACAAAAATTTATAGAAATCGATAGAAAAGGCTTACGTGTTGTGTTTTACGAAGAGCAACAGATCTATTATACCGACCTCTCAATCCACGTAACGTATCCCTATAAAATCTAAGCCTATTGCCCTGACAAGCTTCAGGATGCTCCTCATTATTACCCAAAACTTGATATTCATTCAAGAGTTTTCTTCTGGGATGGATTATTGCCTCACATTTTTCGAGACGAGTTCTGATGATTCATTTATATTATCATAGTACCCTATTAAAAGACATGATTATGCCTGTAAAGTCTGATTCAAGACGCAAATCCTCTCCAATGGTAAAGTTTTGATTGCCTCAAACTCACTTGGTTTGAGAAGAGCCTTTGCCTGTATTTATATTTCCTTTCAAAAGCAATCGTTCCCACTTCCTAGAAAGTTTCTGGCCTTATTAACAGCGTTGAAGATCTACTCCTCACAATCTCAAATACCTCCTCCTTTTCGCGAATTCCCACATGACCTGGGACCAAGCAGAGGGCACACCTATTTTCTCTACCGAATTGATTCAGTTTTCTTAGACAATTCGTACTAACTTTGATTTAAGGGTTGACTATCAGAAAGTGTTCCTAAGTCGTAGTCCTTTGTACCTTCTATTCAAGTTGAATTGAGCACGTCTTTCGATGGTATAGATTTCTGCTTCCAGCAAGCAACCCCTTGGGCTGAAAATATGGTATTCTGGGATCAAAAATGTCCACTCCTGGCTTGAGATATATTCTTAACCTATCCGAGTACAACAAAATTGTTTCTCTTTCAAGAAAGTATGTAGCTGCCAGATTAATCCTTTCATTTTGGTTACTTAGTCTCGCTGCGAAGCATTTCCTAAAGTCAAAAACTCTACTAATACTGCCCAGGGCACAGTTAATGAGCGCGCTGTCGTATAATGTAGAATGTGCACTTTTTATCATGTACTTTTAATAGCATTGTTTTGGAACGGGTGGTGAAGCTCTTATAACTTTTTTCATTATATTTATGAGTATAATTCTCTCTAAGGCAATAGGAGGGCACTGTATAACAGCCAGGCTTTACAAGAACTCAAAATGATGTGGTTGACTGATAATTTATTTCAAGAACTTAAAACTGTTATGAATACTACTTTGGTACGTTTAATTGGTTTTCCTCGGAATGTCGATAAAAATTAACGCGGTATAAGATAAAATTTATATTTTCAGAGCCTTATCACTGTAGTAAATTTGATCGCCCTAAAGCAATAGCTTACAATGACGAGGGGTAATCGTTAAAAACCCGAGTAATCCCGGTTCCCGGTTTTTGAAGTCGCCGTAGTCTAGTAGGAGTGTGTTGGCTTATTAGACGTAAAAGTCAGGGTTCGAGCCCCAGGCCAGACATCAAGACAAAATACAAAAAGTATTTATTCGGCGACTTCCTGTCAGCATATTTCTGGCAAAAACTCTGAGAGTAAATAAAATTGCCCTGAAAAAGTTTCTCAAAAAATCTGTCGTTCGGAGTCGACTTTAAACAGTAGGTCCCACCACTCATGTATAAAATTAATACACACAACATAAGTGGTGTGAGAAACTAGGACGTTGTACAATGGGTCAATTTGACCTCCGAGTACTATACTTGTCTTAATTGACAAATACACGTCCTCTAACCTAACCTAACCTAATCCCTGTTCATGGCTTTCGTTCATGAAGAAGATTCAATCAGTAAAAAGCTCTACTACTTCTATTACAGACGGCTTTTCTTCTAGGCAACGTTCGATGGACCTGCCATAGTAGTATTAGCTGAGAGAACTTGATAAACAAATTAAATTGAAAGAAGATGAGGAGCATCCTTGTGTTGTCTTCTTACTCTTAGTGCTCCGATTGGTGGCATTTAATAAATTTTTTAAGGATTGTAGTGTTTGACAATGAAAGGCTTGAGAATTTCATAATTTTCATCAACTTTTGATTAAAATATGATGAGCACAAGACGCTAAAATTGCACAAATATATTCTGTTTGAAAAATTCTTTGAAAATCTCATGTTTAATGTTCAAAAACAGCATGTCTTCATGTTTTTTATGCCATTTCCTTAGAAAATCGAAAAAAACGTTGAGTGAAAATTTTGCTAATCTCGTCAAAGGATTTCTTATTAAAAAAAAAGACAAAATTTTCACGCAACAAATGATAAACGTCATAAAAAATTGTTAAAAATTGCAAAAGATTGCATAAAAAACGTAAGACTGTAAACGGTTTTTTTAAATTTCCTTTATTGCCACAAACGCACAATCGAAACTAATCATTTGAAGTTTTTAAAGGACATTTTTGGTAGAAATAAATTGTTTAAAACCGTTGATAAAAAATTTTTTCATTTTTGTTTTAATGGGCATGTGTAGAGAAAGGTTTGTAAATGGTTCCCTACTACCTCTTTTGGTTACTCTGTTCAGTTTCTACAGCCGTTTAAAATCCTTTCACTGTGTTATACTGTATGTTAGTGTGTGTAGGTGTGTGTGTTGTAAAGGACTATGGTTTATGACTTATTTAGTATAGGGTTATTGCATTGCATTACCTACAGGTATAGCTGCAGCAATGGAAAATGAAAATCCTAAAATAAAAGAGTCAATGTGATGATTTTATACAGAAAGAGTTTTAACATTATCCTTGACACACACACACACACATGCAGACTCTCGCTTAAGGGATTAAATATACATAAAGGATGGTCTAAGAACCGTCAAAGACGAGTATTTTATGACTTTTGCTATTTTCAACAGTCAAAGTCACAACAAATGCTGTAGAAGCGTGCATAAAGGAATTCATTTATTTCCGGGAATATGCAAACAAAGAAGGATAGGTTAAGAGAAAGAGTTCTCTCTCTCTTAAAGAGTAAAACAAAGAGTTGACAACTTTCTTATTTACATGGCAGTTTAAGCGGTTTCGGAATATTAGAAATAAGCGATTTCATTTTATCTTCCAATTTGAAGACTTTGACTTTGAAGAGTATGGTTACGATGATGAGAGACAAGTCTGACATAAAATTCATAGAGGATTTTGGGACCTAATGCCTGACGGATTCCTCCTTAGCTGTACCCTGGACAGAATCAGTAGACTCTAAGATTTTTGGAAATTTTTTGCAACTACACTTATTAACAAAAGTAAATGGAGGAATCTGTAAGCTACACCTAC
This sequence comes from Sarcophaga carnaria, assembly GCA_958299815.1. NCBI lineage: Eukaryota > Metazoa > Arthropoda > Insecta > Diptera > Sarcophagidae > Sarcophaga > Sarcophaga carnaria. Next base: position 33,314,489 of record OY283151.1, read on the forward strand.
ATATATGCATACATAATTGGTATTTCAACCCTTCAGTCAGGACTACGACCTGGCTTCTCACACCACTTATGTTGTGTGTGCTAATTCTATATATGAGCGGTGGGATCTACAGTTTAAAGTCGATTCCGAATGACAGATTTTATGAGAAACTTTTTCTTTGCAATTTTATTTGCTGCCAGAGTTTTTGCCAGAAATCTGCTGAGAGGAAATCGCCTAAGAAATATGTCTTCATATTTGACCTGGAGTTTGAACAGTGGCCTTACGCCTAATAAGCCAACACACTAGCTATTAGACTACGGCGAGTTCATGTAAGATACATACTCCTTAAAAAACGACCATTTTGGCATGCGGATGGATCCAGAAATATTTCTAAATCATATGAAAAACCTTCCAAGTGAAAGTCTGTGGCATCGAACGATGTGTTTACATCAACTTAAATAGAAGTTACAACAGACGAGTCATAGCCATACTATCTGATAGTCAGGGCAATCGATCGGTATGATTTGAATCGAAGATAATATGGGTGGGGAAGCTGAATTAGCTAAGTATTAGAATTATTCTCTGCTGTTTTATAAGGCTATGACCTCTCCCTTAAATTGTATAGATGTTTGGAAAGCGAAAGCAAATATAAATAGAGGCAAAGGCTCTTCTCAAACCAAATGGGTTTGAAGCAACCTAAACTTTTGTTAGGAAATTACAACAAAAGGAGATTTAAATCGAGCATCGATTATACAAAAACAACCTGAGGTTAGTGATAGGTCCTGCGGCAGGGTATTGTAGATCGTTTCAGATCCGACTTGTGGACCCTTTGATGATAACAATAAATCATCAGAACATATTATTGGAATGTGTTAGAGAGGAGATTTCAGTCTTGCATCGATTATTCAAAATAAAGCTGAGATTAGTGACTGGCCTTACGACAGAGTATTGTAGACTCAAGTCAGGCATGTTTAGAATGTGTATCATCTCATATCCGACATGGGAACCCTTTGATGATGATAATAAATCATCAGAACATATTCTTCTAATCTGTGAGTTATTAACGCATCCCAGAAGAAGTACTTGGGTTCCTATCAGATAATGAGCAGGGAATTGTCCGAACCCCACATAGTGCAATAGAGCGGTTGCTCATGGATCAATTAAATATTGCTTTTCGCTAATGAAGTAAAAGACGATTTCTATCAAATTTTGCACATTTTGTCATTACGAGTAGAGGAGATATTATTGGTATACGCTACGTAAATTGAAGGTATTACGACAATAATAATGGCCAACGAATATGTGTCAAAATGAGAAAAATTGCCTGATTTAAATTTTTAATATCCTTTTAAAAAGAAGGTGTCTGTCACTGCAGCAACTTTTCAGTAGGGTTTATACTTTTCTTTGAAGAAAATTAATGAATCAAGAAAATTCACTGTTAGTGTAAGGTATGGTCTAAGAGGCTGCTATTAATTTAAAATTTATTGTATTGTTTCAACACTAGATGGCGCAGTTGTTTTAGCATTTGTCTGTGTGTTAAAGGCGATTGTGACAGACTGTTAAGTGTTCTAATTTTAGGTTAATTCTTTTGCCTTTTGCATAAAGTAAAAATATGTCATATTTATGATACAGTTTTCTGTTCTCTACGCTCTGGTTTTAATTAGAATTTCCTCAAAGGGTTCTTTCTTTTCTTTAGGAAAACTGAAAGTAAAATCCTGTTGAATTTTAACTTTTTCAAAATGCCAAGCAAGGATGGCATGCTGTGTTTTCTGCTCTAAATAATATGGAAATATGTTGGCATAAATAATTTTTAAAGTCTTAAAATTTAAAATTCAGGGCGCTAAACGCAGCGGAATAATTTAACTTTATATTAGCAAGTATTTGACTCAATGCCCGTATTAAATTTGAGGCTGTCGATGTCAACTAATTACTATTAACCTTGGCATCAGCATGAATACCACCATCTAAGCAAGTGTTGAAATTTATTGTTCGTGTATACACATCGAAAACTAATCCTTTCACTTTTGGTTTCCTGTTTATTCTACATGTATAGGTGCTCTTGTAATGACCTACGTGTCTTTGTTTGTTTGTCTATGGATGTGTATGTACATGAATATCCTTTCACTTTTACCATTCATGCATGACTATGAGCGTGCTGGTAAATTATTTGTTGTAAAACTAAAGCCATATACTTTAATCCTTTTCGTAGGACTCTAAAAAGGCGTTTTATTTAGATTTAAATTCAAAACATTTACAGTCGTTTACTATTACCAGTACAAGTACTGTTATAACTCATTTTTATAGTTTGTACACACAATAACTCTTTAATATTTTAACCCTAATTTAGTGCGTCCCCGCGCATAATAAATTTTTAGGGTGTGTGTCTGTCGGTTGCTGTGTGTGTAGGTTTTAGTTTTTATTAATAACAAAGCAATCCTTTTTTATTTTTTTAAATAGTTTTTTAAACCTTTTGTATGACACGTGCCCTTGTTGTATCCTTTTTTCTTGCACCTCATTTGGCTGTGGTATTTTTTAAAGGGTTTTTGCTCAGCAGTTAGTCTTTTGTGGCTTCATTAACGACAGTCATTCATGGTATTCAGGCTGCTACGTTTTTTTAGAAGAAATTCAGTTTTGAGGATCAAAAAGGATTGTCTAAATAGTGGTATTTTTTAGGGTTTATTTATGTTTTTATGGTTTTTGTTTGTTTTTCGTTTTTTTTTCTGTGTGTATTAGATTTTTTTATTAAACGCTTCCCAGAAATTATAATAATTTGTTGTGGAAAGAAAGTGTTAATAAAAGGGTTTTGAAATTAACTTTTAAGAGTTAATTTTTAGTCAATTTAGAAGTTAATATTTATTGTACTTTAATTCATGGAAAGATTTAAAGGAAGGGGTAAAAACCGTGAAAGAAAAATTAACTTTTTTTGAAAAAAAAAATCTCCTGCTGTTTGTATTTTTCGCTTAGTAAACATATCTTTTTTATATCAGGTTTCTGTACTTTGGTTAATTAAAAATCCAATGAGAATACTGTGCCATTGCTTCATATACTCGATTACCCATCACTTGAATCTATTTGGACAATATATAGGATATAGTGAAAAGAAATCCATTAATTTTGTGAAATATTTAAAGCTTTACTTAGCATAGTACACATAACACATAAAGCGGTTTCGGCGGCAATTCATTCTATCAATCTAATAGGAACCCTTAGAACTATTGGTCATACATACATACATACATACAGATATACATAATCTGTCATTACAACCTATCAGATCTAGCTTGTCACACCACTTATGTTGGTTGTGTTAATTTCATACATGAGTGGTGGGACCTACAGTTTAAAATCGACTCCGAATGACAGATTTTTTGGAAACTTTTCATGGCAATTTTGTTTTTACTCCCAGAGTTTTTGCCAGAAATCTGCTGAGGGGAAGTCGCCGAAGAAATGTTTTTTTATATTTTGTTTTGCAGGAGATGTCTGACCTGGGGTTGGAACCGTGGCCTCACGTCTAGTAAGACAACAGGCTACCCCATACTAGGTTACGCCAACTTAAAACTGGTAAAAACTTGAAATAATCTGTTTTTCAAAACCCAATTTCTTTTATTTGCTTATGTCCCTTTGAATAAAGCGATATACATATATAGTCTAGCGAGAAGTGTTTTAGTTTAGACGGCCATTGACTAACAATGGCGTCATATGAACAAAAAAAAAGGCTGAAGGTACTCTTTATGACATCATTCAAATGGATCTTGTGATTGTAAGTCGATGGTGCATCTCAGTGGTGTTCAGAATAATCCCGAACAACAGCACAAGAGTACCACTTTTAAGAAAGAACTTCGGGACCTAATGAATCGAGTGGCTGAAAACTGCCTCCTTAACTAACGCCTGCACATATCCAGAAGACTCTGATAATTTGGGTAATACATCGTAACGAGACTTAGTAACAACTATAAATGGAGTAATCGGAATCTTTTATTCTGAAGCGTAGAATGGGTCTTCAAACAAAAGCAAGCATTTTTGGTTTCAGAATAAAATATTCCAATACCATAGAGTAACTCTATGCAAAACGGAAAATAGAGAGATGCAGAGATTCTTTTCAAACCAAATACGCAATCAGAACTTTTGTGGAGTAATTACAACAGGAACAATTAATTATCTGAGGGTAATAGACAGAGTTTTGACAACACACTGTAAACTCAAAAAATTGGTTAAGAATGTGAATCGTTTCAAATCCAACATTTATATGTTATGATGATGAGAATGAGGCATTAATGCATTCCAAAAGGAAACACTTGAGTACATATAAGGGCGTGGAATTGTTGACATCAAGCAGCAGAGTAATAGGTTTATAGGAGAAATTCTATGGATCGTGTAGCCGATAACTCTGAAACCTTTACACGCCAATAACATAGTGATAGCTCGAAAGCTCAAAACTCAGCTCAGGGAGGAAGCTTAAATCTAAGTTCGAATTAAACATTAGACTGTGGGTTCTAACACTCATGGATAGAATTAATGCACAGAAGAATATTTATATTCCTGATTAAAGGGCGTTTATTTATTAATCAATTATAATAAAATTTTATGAGTACATGTTCGGTGTAGTGCAACAGACCAAAGTCTCTGTTGGGAATCGAATCCACGACATTCATGCCTAATAGTATCGCACACTACGCATTAGGCGAATAGTTCCTCCTGATTAAAGTGTAGTGATGGCTAATAATGTATGTGTGTATGTATGTATTTAATACATGATGATAGGCCTGAAATTTTGAGAAAGACTGCAAAATTAAATAATAGAAAAAAAACCAATGTGACCGTGACTGATGCATGCCATTTGTTGTAAATTCGTAGTTTACATCGCAAATAATGTAAAAATAGTTTTATTTTAATTTTTTTTTTTCTCTTCAATTTTACATAAATTTTGCCATGATGACTTAATTTTTTTTTCCGGCTCCGTTTTAAGGACTAAATGGGATCATAAAAATATTTTTGTAAGACTCTATTGTTTTTTATTTACATTAATGTTGCATAAACGAAAAATGAAAGCGGGAAAAAATTTTAAAACTAAAAAGTAAAACAAAGGACAAAGGAGACTCAAGGTAAACGATCATAAAAATTCATAAATTTCAGAATTCATAAATTTCGTAGAAAAATATTTGCCTAATTGCTGGAACAAAACTAACCTCATTTTTTGTTCTAATTATGCGTTATGAGTGCAACAAACAGCATGTTGCATATGGTAATGATGTTAACAATTTTTGCGGAGAATTTTATTTTGTTGCCATAGCAAATATTTAATTTTTTATTGTGTTTTTAGAGATTTTTAGTTCATCACTTTTTGTTTTACCGCAAAAAACAAACAAAAAACTATCAGTCAGTATCTTTGCCACGAGCGTAGTGTTACAATTTTTTTACGATGCTTAGTGTTTCATTGTTTGGCACTGTTTTGTAATTCATAAAAAGAATCTAAAAATTGTTCCATATTTTTTTTTAGAAAATTAGTCCATTATTTGTGGTTGCTTTCAAAATGGGCTGCGTTGCTTTTTCGTTATGCAAAATACAATTGCGGCTTTTCTTTAGGAGCACTTACCCGGGGAGTTATTGTTGTCTTTTGATTTTCTTTTTTGCCTACGAAATAGAGTTTAAAGTTCGAATGACAACTCTTTGATATTAATTTCCTTGTACAGTATTAAACTGTAAAAAAAGGAAACTTTGGTACACTTAGTGGAAATATTTTATAGCACACAATCCAACAAGTTTAAATGCTGAAAAACAAAGATCAGAATATGTTTCAAAGCTATCGAGCTTATATTCTTCACTATTACGGTCAGTTTACAACGAAGTTACTTAATTAATCTGCGAATAAATAAACTGCGAATTAAGTGCCTCCATTGTAGCTCAGTTAAATACTCTGTTTCTATGCAGTTTGGAAATGTCGAAGAATAGTCCATACTGAACCCCGAAATGCTCTTAATAAAAAATATGAAATCCTTTTATATTCTTCAGTCAGAAATTTAACATTCTAAACTAGGTAGACTGTGGTATATTTTATATGGGTTCTGATATTGACCATCGCATAGCAGCAATTCTCACGAACCACTGATCTTATGGAAGGCATGCTGAAATACTTGACAGTTTGTCTAATGACTGTGCGTCTGGGGAGGAGGAAGACGCTATTTTTTATCTCATGTGTCAGTGCCCTGCACTTGGCAGAAAGAAGTGGAAACTTTTGTCCTCTCAATCTATGACATCCTTCATTGAGTTTTCTCATAAAAAGATTGCTTTAACAGTAAGACTTATTCTGGACAGGTTAGTTTTTTTAGGGAATATTTGATCGATAGGTTGGATATTAATCGTGATATTACAAAGGGCCTAATGCTGGCCTAAGTGGTATCTCTTTCTTCAAAAAATAGTTCCCAAGCAAATTTCCAGATTTCAGCCTGAATTACCTTACTTCGATGCTTCCACAATTTGGTCCTTTCAGTGCCGATGTCCGTCAGTCCCTACAATAAAAATACCCATCTCGTGGAAAATCTTCTTCCATTCGAACGACACGGCTGAGGAACTTCCCTATCCTTGAGGAGCCTATATCCTTGGGCTGACGATTTTGCGTAAAAGTTTTCTGTCGAATTATGATGTGGAGGAAAAGCAATCAGTACAACACCGAGTGCCTTGCACTTCAGGACAGACATCATTAGTTTTTGGGTGACAGAACATTTGAAGGTCTGGACATGGTAGCGAATGCGCCACTAAGGGAACTGGCCGGTTTCATCCGGATCTCGATGCTTAAGTCACTCTAGTACATATGGGTCACCGAGTGAACTTACCTGTGAACGGCAAGCTTCCCGCTAACCTAACCTAACCTCTCCCTCGAATACTCTCAAGGCTACTACTCATCGATGGCTCCGCTATTTAGAGAAAAACAGGAAGGATGAGCAACTTGTTAAGCATCATTATTTGTACCGAGAAGTCATTATTTCAGTAATTACAGGACCAGTAATGAGTGATCTAACAGATCAGTAATCCCAACATTTAGATTTGCGGAAATTTAACTCTTAAGGAAAAGTTTCAGCAGCAGGCCATAATACATAGAAATAATATTAAAAATAAATTGGAAAATACCAATTCCTTATCTGGAATGTAAATGCTTAGTTCAAAATTCAAAAGATTTTATAAAATTTGGCAGACTTTTGCCATAAAATTAAAATAACAACAACACCAATTTCTGGTTTTTTTTCTTTACTTGCGTAATCTTAAACTATTGCCTTCTACCCTGTTGTTGTTGTACATTTTCATTGTTGCAAAATAACACAAGACAAGGCCAATATGAAGATTAAGCAACAAAACTTACGTAAGAAGTGCGACCACGGTCTTATTTTAAAATGTAACAGAATCCTCATCTATTGCTCTGTTTCCACAATAAGTTGAAATAAACTTCCACGAATTCTAGTTGCTGGTCCGGCTGTGCATAACAGCGTTTGTAAAACGCAATTATTTACACGCATTTCAAAAGATTTAAGCCACAAACCTCCAAGTAACAAGCAGCACATGCATGAGTGAGAAAGAGAGAGAGATAGAGAGAGAGAGTATGAACCATCACGCAATAATATCTGGTATGCAATGTTATGCAACATTATTTATGATGCATTCTAAGGCATTTAAGAAAAATTGTGTCATTGTGAGCAGAGTTTACCTAAGAAGTAGACTAGACAGACGTCAAAAAAGAGACGGACATTCAGGAATCCTGACACTCGTAAAACCATTAAGATTAACTTTTATGACCGCTTGTTAAAAAATTCAGGACATTCAGGACATCCAGGTCATTGGAAAAATGTACAACTAAAAATGTACAGGATTTAGTTCTTTGTGGTAATTTGCAATTTTCACAAAAAAAAAAGCGAAAAACGTTTTGAAACGCATTGATTTCTAAGTAATTGGCACTGTGTTACGTGAACTGAACAGCAACTATTCATTGTTCATGCTTTTGGACTGTACGTAGGAATTTCGGAGCAAAAAAAAATCAGAAATAAAAATTAAGAACAAGGTTACATTTGGTCACGGCTATCGGGATGTTTTTACATACGCACCATTTACGTAATTTTGTTTTATTTTATGCTTCTAAGAAAGAAAAAAATGTTTTTGTTTTTATGGTAAATTTTTTGTAGTTCCGAAATTTTCGTTCGCTTGTTTTCCAAGCATTGAAATTCGTTTTAAGGTTTAAGGAAATGTCATTAACTTTCTTCTTTTTTTTTTCTTGTAAAAATTAATCGAAATTAATTATTGGCATAATTGACATACATACCTATAATCTGAACCAAATCGGTTCCATTTTTTTATATATTTCGTCGCGCTAAAATTTAGTCGTATTTAACAAAACACTATTCTTCAGGAGGACTCTTGAGAGAAGTTTTTCCAATTTACACTTTTTGTTTAAAATAAGTAAAAAAAGGCATTAATCCCGATGACATTTTTCGGAAAAATAGTGCACCGATTTTAGCAAAAATTATATGATTCTATTTCCCAATCGATGACAGAGCCTCCTGAAATTGGAGCTGCTAGCACATAAAAAGTCATGCCTTACGCCGGTAGTCACCAATTCTAGCATCAAATTCCTTCCTCGCCAAAACAGTCTCTTTCATCCGAACGCCATGGCTATGCCCTGAAAAACATTCTTGTCGTCGAGACGCTGCTACAGCTCTTTATAGGTTTGGTTTGGATGGATCATTGCCAACTAAAACTGGACCAAAGAAATAAAATGATCGACTTGTAAAGCTTCAGTTCGTTGCACTGGAGGTCTGTGCTCCCTCTGCAATGTATAGCAGTAAATATAGCGTTAACCTTTCGCTTGATACTACCAGCAACTAGATACTTTTGTTTGAAATAGGACCAATTTAATGGACTCTCTCCAGAAGCCGCGTAGAACTCCATCACAATGTCAATGAATCCTCGCAACAATATTAAATCGAAAAAGATTCGAAGAAGTCCTTTTCAGCCTTATATTCATACTGCACAGCCTTATCAGTTTCGCCAAAATAAAAAGTTCAGGCATTATGGCAAAATACGATCCCATATCTAGTTATAAAAGGTATGTATCGGCTTTGTCTTCATGACTCTTCTCCAGTAATTGGCGTAGACTGCGCATCTGACACACGCGTGCTTTGGTTTTGAATCAATCATTACATTTAAAAGTGAATATTGTATTGATCTGCAAAGCTGTAATTGTGGCCAGCTGTTCTATAAATATAACATTAAGGGATCAGTTAACTGTACTTATACTTTAATTTCAAATATCTATAAGTTCTTTAGATATGAAATCTTGCAACCATACTTCTTCCATTTCTTTCATTCGCCTCTTTCGTTTTATAACCGGGAGAAATGCCACGAGGGGCAACCAAAAGAAATAACTTTCTATTGTAAACATTTAAGAAAAAATTAAAAATTATATCCTTGACGTCATAACTTTGGTTAGATTTTCTTTTTATTTTCTTTAACCTCACATATGACAAAAATCTCTAATAAAATGCGTTGGTGCCCGCCTGCATTCTAAGCAAAATTGAAAATAATTTTATTTGCAATCGGCTACCATCACTGTTATGACCTCATAATCCAGCAACTTGTTTGTTTATACAATAAAAATCTATTTTTCTTTATAAATTTACCGTTTCTCTCTGATGCCATTAATATTTTTCGATTTCGTTTATATACAACGTATTTCCCATTAATTCTATCTCTGGATCCATAAAAAAATATTGTGTAGGATTAAGGCTCATAGTCCGAGCCAAAAAACGGGGCAATAGCGATATTCGCATGATTTTGTTTATCTTCTATTGAATTCGTTGGTGTTTCATTAAAGCAAAAACAAAGATTGGTACATACTATATCAGCGATTTGTTAATTCTTTTTTTGAATTTTTTTTATTTTTTTTTTATTTTTTTTTTTTTTGTGTGGTTGGTTGGCTGTTTGTCCGTCAGGTTATTTAATTTTTTTGATGCTTGCCTGTTGGATTTTCTTGATTCCATAAATATTTTGCTCATCGTTAAGCATTTATTACGCAGTGAAATTCTGTTTGTTTTGTTAGTTTTTTTTTTAATATTTTTTCCCTGTTTTTTTTCTGTTTTATTGTTGTCGTTTTTGTTGCTTATTCGGTTGTTATATCGTATTTATAAGCTGCCTCCTTTCTAATTCTTTTACACTGGCATTGAAAATTTAATCACGTACGGTACATCAGAGTATTTATGCTATACACACATATGTATACCATACATACATATATGTACATATATATTATTCTATATTTAAATTTTGGCAATGTATGCCGGGATATTGATGAGGAATTTGGTGACTAAAACTCAGTCAACGATATCAAAACTTAAAATCCATTGAATGAACATCATTACGAGACATCAAGGCATGGAAAAATTTATAGAAATTGTTTGTGAAATTAGAGAAACTGTAATTATAGTGCAGAATTTGGATTCAAGTATATACATTGGAGGTTGTCATCTCTTGACAAAGGATATCCAATACCTCATATTTCGGTAAGAATATTTCAAACAGAAATAGCTGCGTACAAAACATTCTATCTTAACTTAGATTATGAAACCAATTATTTTGCTATTTGAAAGCTATCGCTTGTTATCAAAGAACCCGTGTGTGTTAATATTATCTTGCCTTACGAAGAGCTGATCCAACTTTCAATATTCACTCACCTCCATCAGCAGTATCTGTCAAGCAGAAAAGTATAAAAGTTTACCTAGGCTAGGGGATTATTAAATATGTTCACATATTTGTTTTATTTAACTTCAATGCCAGTGTAAAAAGTCCGTTTGGAAATTTCTATTATTAAATCACTTGTGTTTTTTTGCCAAAGAAATTTAATGCGAAAATATTTTCGATTTAATGACGTTATCCGTTTAAATTGTGTTTGTTTTTTTTTTTCTTGAATTGTTTTTCGTTTCTAAATTTCCATTCAACAATGTATTGCAGGACAAAACAAATGAAAAGTAGGTAGAGTACGGCGAGTTTGCTACTAAATACCCTACATTATAATATACAATTAACGTTCTACTAATGCTTCAGTAATTAAAGCCTGTGTACAGGAAGAAGTCACCATAGTGTAGTATGTAGTGTATTGGCTTATTAGACGCGAGCCCGTGGTTCAAACCCAAGCTTAGACTTCTCAATCAAAACGAAATATGAAAAAATATTTCTTCTATGATTCCTTGTCAGCAGTCTTCTGGCAAAAACTCGGAAAATCAATAAATTTGCCATTAAAAGTTTCTCAAAAATTTTCGTTCGGGGTCGACTTTAGACTGCAGGTCCTGCCGTTCATTTTCACACACAACATGGTCGTAATCCTGACTGAAGGGTTGTAATGATCATTTAAGTTGATCATTTTCTGGCAGCTAGAATATCCAGGTCACGTATTGAAAATGTTATCTCACTTTGTCCTTTCTCGTCTGGAGAATTTTGTCCCATTTTTGAATGGCACGTGTTTACTGAAGTGGCAAATTTATGCAAACATTACCAAATTTTGTAAATTTTTAATAATAGAAAATTTGGAATTAAAGCCCGATTTGATCAAATTCGAAATTGAGTGGAAGATATCCAAAATCCTGAAATATATTCCCCTTTAGATATTTTCACAATCATAACCTAAGTTTGCAGTAAAACTAAAACATCGCCTAGACCCTACCTCATATAGGGTAGGACACAAAAACTACTTGACTTGCTTGTATCATTTTGTATACTTTTAAATTGTAGGAAAAAGAAAAGAAATTCACTCTCAAAATTATTAAATACATACACACACATACCTTAATCCACCAATACATTTATAATAAATCTATTACTGGGTATTGTTGTTTCCAATTTTATTTTGTTAGTGGGCATAACTATACGTTCGTTTCGTTTTTGTTGTGTTGAATATAATTTTATTCGATATAAACTAAAAAACAATTTATGACGTCAATGAAACAAATTTTTTTTGGCGAGCAATATGAACAAAAAAAAAACGAATGAAAAAAAATTAAAAGAAACAAAATTTTTAATTTAAACAAACAAGAATCATACTGACCGAGAAACATTTACACACACTTACATACATACGCACATCAACCATATATTTTTGGTTCGTACGAATAAAACAAAAAACAAATAAATTTGTGTGGAATGCTGGATACTCGCACTTCTCGGCATTTATTTTTCTTTTTATTTATAAATTTGGAGGTGAAATATTTTTATACATTTCACTTCTTATTGTAGTGTGAGTGTGTGTGTGTGTTTGTACCTGTAAGTGTTCCGTATATTTTTATCTCATAAAACTGATGATGATGATCATCCTCATCATCATCATTATCATCACCGTTATGATGTCTGGACAAAAATATGATTTTGATAAAGAATTCAAATAAAATTTTATCATATTTATAGCATCATTCAGTATATTTTTAAATCTTTCTGATTATAAATGTTAAATACCAAAAACTGTATGAAGAACAGATGAATTACGCATTAAAGTGCGTAATAATAATACATACATACATATTAAAAGCCCTACCTTTCCTTTTCAATAAAACCATAAATTTAGCAACTTTTATTAAATCAATTCAATGTATTATGGACCGAAAAAAAATTGCGCACTTTAGGACACTTATGCTGCTCATGCAGTGCCGTATATGGAGAGAACATTACTTCACTATACATAGGAACCTAACCTATGTATTGTCATCGTCTGAAGGTATGAGTATCTAACCTAATTAAACGAGTCAAACTACAATTGCCAATGTCCACGTCCATGGATAGGAGCAAGTTATGCCCATGGATGGAAATGCTTGAACGAGAAAGTCATTCGACAACCGAATGAAGGCATAAAAAGGGAAGATCAAAACTCCGTACGAGGAACCAGGCTAAAAAAGAATTGTCAAAACAAGGTGCTAAAACGACGAGCATGGTAATCTCTTTTCGATCAGACTACTGACCTTATAGATTATGCAGTAGCTTTACGATGAGGGCACAAACCTTACGATCAGAATTGTTTTACGTGGTCAGGAAGACTTGTTTCGTATGTTGATTAGTAAAAACATATATTTTATGTTCACCTCTCATGCTATACAATTAGATTTTCAAATAATTGTAGTAAAAAATTTATAAAAGAAGGTTAGCAAGAACTTTTCCGATAAGCAAAATTGGCTTCTCGCAGCAAATCCAACAAATACATTACGTTAAAGTTTTTTTTAGCTTTCCAGAGCGCATCAGATCATGTCCTTCGAACTGCATAATTTGTTACGTTTTTTCTGATTTCAGTAGCTCATTATACACTCACAATGAGGCTCTTCTGATCTCAACAAATGCGGAGAAATAGCTTTTACTGGCGTCTTTTAGCTTTGCAATTTTTGGACAAGCTCAATAAGTTATACAGGCAAACAGGAGTCACAGATCATGTGGGAATGAGTAGAACTTTTTTATGGCTTAGGAAAAGAAGTTTAGACGGGCATACCGGTGAATGAGCAGCTGAAGAGACTCTAACACGCAAGCCACAGAGATTTGAAACAATCTAAGCTTTTGCTGGATAATTACAATGGGCAGAGATTTGAGTCATGCATCAAACGAACCAAAAGGTGCCTGATACGTTAGCTGTCCTTCTGATCGGACATTGTAAACTCAAAAGGCACTTTTTCAGAACAACGGTCGTTTTTATTCGAAGGAAACATGTGAGTGTTTATCATGCTCTAGACCAGAAATGAATTCTTAGCGACGCCAAACAGCATCCTGAAGTGTGTTAGGTTAACAGGAATACTCTATCCATTACCACTAAGTGTTAATAATAAGAATGTGTCTGAAAGCAAATGTCTACATTATCACTATTCGCTGCCTTTCTAGCGATGTTATGTAAAAAAAGTGGTATTTATCATATGAATCATACTCATTTGTCTCAATATTAAGTTGTGAGTGTGAACGAATTAGATTAGCCGATACACCAAATATTTCCTGTAATTTTGTAAATTATCTATTTAACTGTATCTGTACTCTTCCTATAATTAATTCTTTTTCATTTTCTGCCAAAGAAAAATTTATAAAAATTTAAGATTTTTTTTTTGTTCTTTAACGAATATCCTTTAAGGATATCACAGTCATTGTTTAAGGAAATAATTAAACCAGTCTCCCTGCCGTAGACTACAAAAATATGTTCTTTTTATTATCTCTTCACTTCCACAGAATTTCATTCCTTTTCCTTTTTGTGGAAATATTTTTTTCTTTTAAACTCTTTTTGTCTTTTGCTGTCTTTAACATTGTTTTTTGCTCTAATATTCTATTTTGGTAATAATTTTATGAGTCTACGAACAAAAACAGAAGAAAAAAAACCGTAGCAAATCGTGAATATGGATTCCTTTAAGTGTCAAGGGTTGAAGGTAATGAAAGGAAGACAGGGTTGTTGTAATGGTTATCGTTATGAACATACCGAACTAGATTACTGGAGCACTAAAACAAGATCACGATCATAAAACACGATTCAGTTTTTGAGATAAACAATGAAAGAAATCGAAAAAAGAGGACAACAACTAAAAATAGATCAGCAGAAAGGATTTTATGATTTCTAAAAATGGGAAACCCATACGCACGTACAAACGTATGTAAGTATGTATTTTTAAAAGTGAAATTAATGCAGTTTAACGTAAGAGGAGTGAGCAAGGAAACGATGCAAGTAAATGAAGTCCTTGAATTTATCAGTTAATTGTTGTCAAATGGCTCTAAAGAGTTGTCAAACCAATTTAACTTTTACTTTGACAAATTAAACGAAAAATAAGAACGACCCTGCTGCATGTCCATTTGCATTTTATAAGCAGAATTTAGTCAAAGGGATAATTCGTTGCAAGAGTTTATGGGTTTACGACTAAAAGTGAATTCAAGCGTTTTCGAAATAAGCGCAATTGTATGTAAATTGATTCAAATCGAAAGTGACCTTCATTTGTCATCATGTTGTAAGTGGGAGTAACCGTTGCATATCAATAACAATAATAATGGCTGTAAAGGTTTGTCACGCGGTCATACTTTAGGTTGCTTAAGCCTTTTGAAGGAAGGAGGTACGTCGACAAACTCAGTTAAACAGCTACAAAATAAACACACACACACGAGACATACATGGCACAAACTGCCATTGTTTTAATCCCTAATCTCTCCACCAGGCTCTGTAGGATATTAAATGAATGGCAACATTTCTCTGACAATAACGTTGACTGATTTCTTACCATACTAGAGTCTATACAGACACGCTTACTGTGTAAGTATTAGTGCAATTAAATTCCCAAATAGGCGTATTTGTTTTGTAGCAAAATTAAACGTTAATAGATTGCCAAACGAATTTCCACAGTTTCCTTAATCCTTTTAAAGGAACTGATTTATTTGTCCTTTTCCCAGGAATACAAACATTTCACAATATTGTCTATGCACCGCAGTAATATTAGAACAGCATTATTTAGAATACATAGAACGACCTTGAAATTGTTAATTTACTTTCATTTTTTAACTCGTTTTTTTAACACAATTTTTCATGGTCAAAAGTATTTTCTTAAAGAAGACCATGAACAACTGCCTTTGGATGCAGGCCATAAATTTTTTATGTTTTTTTTTGAACTGTTTTTTAAGAAATTCAGTTTTAGGGATCGAAAAGGGTTTACAGTGTTCCTTAAATATTCTAAGAAATGTTTGTTTTTTTTTAATGAATTTTTAAGAATTTTTATGAATTTTTTATTATTAAAAAATTGCTTGTGCTAACAGAATAAAGAGATAGTAACAGTTAAACTGCATTTTTTAAAGCGAATCTCTGTTCAAATGTGTCGTAGTTGTTTGAAAGCCTTTTTTTACGTCTATTCTTTTTTATTTTTTTAAAAGTTCTAAATTTTTTAACATTTTTTGCTCTTTTTTATAATCACTCTCGCGCTATTGTTTATATTTTACCGTCTTTGTTTACCATACACCAGGTCGTACCCAATTTCTTTACGAAGAATTTGGTGTCACAAAATTTATCTTGTACTAAAAGTGACATCGTTCATGTTGCCACCTTGGTTCCAGGATCTTATGGTGATAGTGGTGTCGGAATCTAGTTTTCAATCACTGCTTGAAAAGTTGTGCTTAATATCTAATGTGGCATTAGCAGTGTGCAACGTAGCACCGTCCTGTTGATATTACAGATCTTGGTGTCCAGATAATCAAATTCAGGCCAGAATAAGTTGGTTATCATTGACCTATAGTACTCACATCGTTGGCAGTGATAACGTGGCCACCAGCGTTCTCAAAGAAATATGACCCAAAGACACCGTCAGACTAAAATCTCGCATAACAATGACTTTTTCTGGATGAATGGGACGCTTAAAATTCGACAATTTCACATAGGCTGAAGATGATTTCTTAATGAAAATAAAATCAACAGGACACTCATTTTGATAAAATTCTTTTATTGTCTGTCCGTGCTGTTGATTACAACTGATTTGACTGATGTAGCTTCAACAAAATGGCCGTTATCAACTACTAAGACATTCGAAAGTCTATGTTCGAAGACCCGACATAAGTACTCGTGGTTCCTATAAGGAGCATAACAAATCTCTATTCTGTGCCAAGTCTTTCCACTGCTGATTACTTCAGCTCATCTTCTTCACTTATGTACCGAGCGTCCTCTCCTTCTGTCCCCTTGCAATAAATTGCAATACTGGTGATATCGTCCGATTGCCTACTAAAGGTATGGCTGATTCAACGCCATTTGGGCCTCTTTATCTTGACCGATAAGGGCGGTTGCTCTGTTTTTTTAGCAGTTCCTCTGACTGGATATAGTTCTCGGCCAGAATACACGGATAATTTTGCGAATAAACCGAGAGATACAGATGATGAGCTGCAAATGGCCGGCTCCGTTTGTGGATGTATTGCTTCCAAGATTACATAATTGGATGACAATTATTTTTGGCAAACGATCTTGTGCCTAAAAATTTCGTAGTAATCAGAAACCAGACTTTCTAAAGGTTTTTTTGTACACTGAATTTGAATGCTCTATTGCCCTAGATTTTCGAGATATTGCATACATACATACATAATTATTTACAACCCTTCAGTCAGGATTATGACCTAGCTTCTCACGCCACTCATGTTGTGTGTTAATTTTATACATGAGTGGCGGGACCTACTGTTTAAAGTAGTCTCTGAACGACAGATTTTTGAGATACTTTTCATGGCAATTTTATTTACTATCAGAGTTTTTGCCAGAAAATTACTGAGAGTAAGTCACCGAAAGAAATACTTTTCATATTTCGTTTTGATGTCTGACCTGAGGTTTGAACCGTGGCCTTACGTCTAATAAGCCAACACACTACCTACTATACTACGGCGACTTCTATTCGAGATATCCTAACCTCAAAATGCAAAAAACGCGGTTTTTTACTATATTGAAGAGGAAATAATGTCACAAATTAATTATCTTAGATTTAAAGCACAGTTTCCTTTTGATTTCATTTGTTACTAACCAAGTTCCCCATTTATCGATTTGATATCGATAACAACTTTAAACAAATTATAAATTGAAATAAATTTTAACCTCAAATGCAATAAATATTGTTCAAGAAATTTAAAATTTAAAAAAAAAAAAATAGTCATACAATGGCCCAAATTCAAATGGTTTTTAATTGTTTTACGTTTCGCAATAAAAATCATTTTTATTGAGGCAGTCAGTGTGCACTCGAAAATAATTTCAAACGATTATTATTTCGAATATTAATTCAACGTGTGAAAAGTGTTTATGAATTTTTAAATGGGGGAGACTATTAATGCCGCAAGAATTTTCGTACCAATGCTGCGCATTTTATTTTTATGTCAACATTTCTATTTTAAAACAATTCCACACAATGCAATTATATTTTTAGATTTGCTACCTACTATACACACACGTCCAACACTTTATTTTTGGTGAAATGGTCGGGGGTGGGCTGTGTGTATAATGAGTCCATAAGGCGGTACAATAACACACAAAATGTTAGGTGGAGGTGCATCAACTGATGAAAGCACACAAAACAGACACAGAGGAAAAATAAAACCGCCGCAACAAATAATGCAGACGTGGCAAGTGAGTAGAATGTGCAAAAACAAACACCATAGAATACGTGTGCCTTTTAGTGAAATCTATCAACTGCATACAACAGCCATTTGTGTCCCCCACTAACGAGCCAAAGTGATCATTGAAATGCACTTCACAAGCAATCGATGAAAGAGAATAGAATATTGGAACATACACATCCTACAGATACAGTGTCTGTCGAACTTCTGTTTTGCCAGCCTAGAATGTGTATACAATTGCTAACTAACCAACCAGAGAGCAAAGCAAATGAGAGAGAGATAGAGAGTAAACTGTGTAGGTGGATGGATGGACGGATGCCTTTTGAATTTCAAATGATTTTTTGTTTTTTTAATTTTTATTTTGATGGTGGATGGTGGGGTTATTTATAATAGAAAAAAGAAAAACACCTCAAACAAGCAAATCACGCGCCTTAACATCATTCAACACAGAACGCCGTACATTTTTATTATTGAACGTACCGAATTCAGATAATTATTCTGAAAAAGAAAAAGCAGAACCAACCAATTCACATGTTTTATACCAATTGCAGGCTGTTGTGGGCTGAGGTGGGAGAATTCATTTCTTCATCTTGCTGGTCGGTGTTTCTCTTATTTTTAAAGGCTGACGTCGTACACTGCATGTGATCATTGGAATTTATCGGATATTTTCTTTTTGTTTTTCTTAAAACAATAACAACAATCGATTAATGTAGTATTGCGGCCCTCACTTGAATAGTATTGAATAAACAGAAAAACATAAAAAACAAATAAATAAATTCAAATGAAATAAAAACAAATTGGAAAAGCAAAAAATACCAAAAAAAAACTGATCAAGTCATACTACGTCTGCAATAAGGAATACAAATTATGGTCGTTTGGTATTTAGCTAAATTGGCCGTATTTTTTTGTCTGCTTTTTTCACATACTATTTAGACAACTTTTATTAAGTGTTTTGAGATTATTAGTAACTAATGGAAATTGCAATTAAATATGCAAAATTTTATATTAAGAGATTTGCAAAATAACAGCTTAACTGTAATATTGAACTCTTATACTGAAAAATATACGATTTTCGGTAAAAGTTACTGAAGCACCCGTTTTATTTCAGTCATTAATGATTAATTACGCCCTCTCCTGCATGTGCCCTAGAAACGTAAAATAGGCTTGAAGACGTCAACACATAAATGGGTCTAATATAGGCGAACAAAAAGGTAATGAAGTAAAATATTTTGTATCAATCTCTAAAGATGTTGACTAATCATCTGCAAACGATAGGTTTAGATAGACTTAGAAGTTAAAGAATTGTGATACGAATTTGATTTTGTTGCAAAATCTTTACAATGACTCAGATGTGTTATAACGATTTATTACAAAATACATCTGTGTTTTCTGTACATCGATTGATTTTTGTAACAAAATGAAAGCACACAAAACAGAATGCTCGGTAATAGAGTACCACGTCTAGACGATTTTGTAATGATCCTAATCTAAATAGTTTATCCCTATAGCGACTCTCTCAATCCTATTGCCTTGGCAAACTACCGGATCGCCGATCGCCATCAGTAAGGATAACTTTCTGCCTATTGCTTGATTGGTTCATCCTTCCCTTCGACGAGTTTATTCTTCCAAGTCCCACTACCTAATTCATAAATAGGTTCTGGCCTTCTCACCGCCGAATTCCCACATGACCTTGAATACAGCAATTGGCGGCCTGACTGTGAGATAGTTTACTATGCTCCTTACTCTGTCTGTACTTTCTACTCAAGTTGAATTGAACACATCTTTCTCTGAAAAAAAATCCCAACATTTATTCTCGTTTCGAAGCATTTCCGATTGTGAAGTATTTACCGATTATGTTTAGGCAACAATTAAGGATGTAGACCATTCGATTTGTCTGATCAAAATGCCAACTTATGAATCTCGCATTAGACTTCTCTAATCAAAGTCTTAAAGTCTCTGATCCTCACTATTATATGCAATGACCGTAAATCAAACAGAATATCCACGGCCGTTATTGAACAGATTCTAATTATGACAATTACATCCATGTAATGCCGTTTCCGTGTCATATACAACTCCACCTGAACTGTTTTGAAGAATGTATTTACAAAATGTTTTATCACATCTTTGGATCGATTGTGTATGTCATATTGCACTCATATTGGTTATAAATTTGTGTTCAATATGAAGCAGCGATGTTTTTTCGACGCTCTTCAATAAAAGAACACAATTCGATGTGTATCGATGCATCAAAAAGTTACATCAAGTGTTTGCAAAACATCGATGTACAGTCAAAGAAAAAAGTCTACATACACATGATTTTTATTAAATGGAAAAAGATGTTATAGACAAAATCAAGTCTGTTTTGGCGAACAAAACGAATATCAATAATAATATAACATCGAAATTTTTGAAAAAAAAATAAAAATTAGAGGAAAAGAGGAAAAATTAGATAGTGAGAGTATATGTACATACACCAGTGTATGTAGACTTATTTCTTTCACTGTATATCGACCACCACTTCTTTAAAAGATACAAAATGAATACTAATGATATAAATAACTAAAAATTTGATTAAACAAACATGATATAATTTAACCCTTCAAGTATCGCGGTAACTTTCTCTTTTTAACAAGACATGTGGCAAGTTTGAACCCTCGGTCCCAATCTTCTGTGGTATGCATCACACTCTCTATTACTTTATGCATATATATATTATTTATATTCTTACTCAAAATTTATTTTATATTAGGATTACAACTATAATATTTACAAAATCTAGGATCTACGATGTACATAGATCGTCTAACATACAAATTTTATTTCTATTTTTTTTTTATTTTATTTTATCTCGGATATTATTTCTTTGAATAGATTTTCTTTTTTATCACAATATTAACGTTTTTAAAACAGCTTTTACTCGTAGCTTCGCTATAGTCGATTTGAATTCGTCCTGTGCTGTAAAAAATCATGTTACACCATTTCCCATGAGACGTTCAAAAAAATGTTTCATTACAATCTATTGCACAATAATTCGAAATGTTTTAGAAGTCCAAATGTGATTAATAATAAAAAACTTGTTGAATAAATTGATTAAAAAACAAAATGAATTGAGTACTTCAAACGTGTCTAAAATACTCTCCTAATGCAGGTTTAACGATTTTTAAAGAAATTAAAATCTTTTAAAATAAAGAACTATAGAAATGAAAAAAATAGGAATTAAACATTAATTTTAAATCGAAGTACGGACCATAAAATCAAATTACTAGCAATTATAAGCTTAAAAAAGGTTTAAAAATTTTATATGTTTACGGAAAAACACGTTGTTGAAACTGAATTGTAAAAGTTTTTCTAAATACCGGACGTTAATTCTACTGAAATTTGTATTGAGGACTAATACAAGATATACTTTTGGAAATGGTGTAAATTTCAAGGCTTTGTACAACGTATCAAACGTCACTGGGCTTAACAGCTTGAGGGCACATTGGTGACTAAAATTATCGCACACATGAGTGTGTGGTTTTGTGTTTCGCTATTTACAGTTTAAAACCATGTGGATGAGTCCATATTAGATTTCCAATTCATTTAAACATTCACGGCTCATTTAAGAGATTTGGGTGTGAAAATATTGATCACACTATCCCAACCACAGTCGACTAACTGATGTGGTGCATTGATATTCCAGTCCAAACCACAAACAAATTCTGTATGATGTTCATGTATTTCAATTGCATCTTGTGATACGCCAAAGTCCCAAATTCTTAAAAACGAAAGAAATAGCATATGTATTGAAATGTATGTATGTATTGTGATCAATTTAAATGTAATCACCTGGTAGTAAAATCATAATTCGCTGAAGCTAAAACCGATGCCTTATGCGGTGAGAAGGCCAAACGTCGCACGGCAAACTCTCCCGAAAACAATTCAAATACATGATGACGCATATTTCTTAGATCCCAGCCGCGTATAAGACCATCTGCAGCACCCGTCACCAGAGCATTGCGATCATATTGACTCCAATCTAAGGACAATATCTCACTGTCATGGGCCGCTTTCACTGCCATCAAAGGTTTACCTGAAAAATCAAAAGAATTCCATAAGTTTAATAAACCATCAGTACCTACACTAGCAAATATATTTGCCACTAAAGGGGAAAATTTTGCCGTATATATTAAATCGGAATGACCCATATATGTGGCTACCGACTTTTGACGATTACAGTCCCACAACTTAATCGAACCATCCCAACTGGCTGATAATATCTGATGATAATTCCATTTTTCACTCCAATCCACACTGTATACCTCGTTTTTATGTTCACACAAACAAGTTACTGGCTTTTGAGGCTCCTTAAAGCAGTTCGCATCCGCATCTGCATTGAAAGCCCCATCCAGACCAGACCAGATTTGCAATGAACCATCTCCCGAAGCAGTACAGGCGATATTGTTGCCATATGGACACCAGGCAACATCAAATAAACCATCAGACCATTCAAGACGACCGACTTCACTGATTCCTTTATCGTGTGGTAAATGCTGTAAAAGAAATAATGTACCACCGCCGGCAAGGCCATAAAGT
The DNA here is from genome assembly GCA_958299815.1 of Sarcophaga carnaria. Lineage (NCBI taxonomy): Eukaryota > Metazoa > Arthropoda > Insecta > Diptera > Sarcophagidae > Sarcophaga > Sarcophaga carnaria. The sequence goes on from OY283151.1 coordinate 33,337,145, forward strand.
TGACTAGTAAGAAAGTAGAAAGTATAGTTGCTTAATGAAATGATTGCTGTGTTGGGACAAAATGATGTTAAAACTACCTCGTGGCCAGCAGTAGTCGATCTGCTTCAAATGTGGAAAATTCCACACTGTAACCATGGCGTTCAGCTGTGGTATAAGTGGAATACATTTTCTCAACTGAAACAAAAAAATTAAAAATAATATTTGGTAACAAATTTAACGGTAAATTTCAAATATTATAACCTAAAAGTAATCTACGTATTTAGCAAATGTACCAACCATAGCAATCTATTGTGAATAGAATTGTTGTACCGTAAAAGTAATTGAAATAATTTAATATTGCGATCAGTATCCTCTTTGATCTTCATCATTGGTTATCTCAGACTCAAACCTTAAAAATTAATTTTTCTTATGCTGGAAAGTATCTTTTATTTCTGAATACTTGGCATAATATCAAGTGTGGCTTTATTTTAAACAAAATTTTTGGAAATTCTAAACACTTTTTAAAAATATTGAATTACAAATCTTTTAGTAACTAAAATTATTCTAATATTAAAGCTTATGAATATTAATTATTCATATGAATAAGAACAACTACAGGGTGTCTCAATATCGATTTTCAAATATTTAACGACTATCTCCTCGAACTAATCTGATTGTTGGAAATGTGATTGCTGGAGAAATTCGAGAAATGTTCAATTGAGAAAGTGCCCATATTGGTTAGCAATACATATACAGTATTCCCCGGATATAATCACTCTCAAAAATGCTTGCAGGACAGTACTTATAAGTAATAATTCTTGTATCGAAATCCCGCACCTAAGAGAAAATAGTCTCGTGCCATTCAAGCTGATTGAATCCAATTTGTCTCATTTACAGTAATGACTTCGTATTCGATGGAATGCCGGCTGGTCGGAGAGGGCTTCGACCAACTTCTATAGATCGGAGTTGTGAGGAAAGTTGTAATTTGCTGAGCCCCCGTGTCACTGCGAAGAAATTGCTGAAGAATATGGAATCGCAGCAGACTGTATAGACATAGTCAAGACTCGGCCGAGATCTGCACCAGATCAGATTAGAAGAAGAAGAAGAGCTTTTTTACTCATTTTAATGGCGCTTAATTTACTCTTGAAGGTGAGAAAAGAGAACGTCTAAAGAAATACTTTTTCTTTTTCATATTTCTTGTCAGATCTGAGACAAGAATTCCCGAGGTGTCTTCTAGTAAGCCAAGTCGCTTATTTAAGCAATGAATGTGGGACCAAATCATCTCATGTAATTCTCTTCCGAAATTACGATAACGTGTGATATCTATTTATGAAGTATTGCAGAAATACATACACACATACCTATTTGGTTATTACAACCCTTCAGTCAGGATTACGACCTAGCTTCTCACATCACTTCTATTGTGTGTGTTAATTTTATACATGGCTGGCGGGACCTACAGTTTAAAGTCAATTTCGATTGTTTTTTTTTTTTTTTTTTTTTTTTTTTTTTGAGAAATTTTTCATGGCAATTTTATTTACTCTCAGATTTTTGTCTGCGATTTATTGAGAGAGAAATATTTTTCATATATCATTTTGTTGGGGATGTCTGACGTGGTGTTTGAACCATGACCTCACGTCTAATAAGCCAACACACTATCTACTAGACTATGGCGTATTGCAGAAATTTGTCAAAACAAACTTTTGGCTTTTAAAACGGTAACGCCGGGATGTAGCCACCTACCTTTCGAAATGCCTATGAAACCTTCACAAAATGCCCAATGTCGCTGGTCAACAGTCCATCAAATCCCTAGTAAAAGGATATTAATTAGCCTTCCTTGCTTCTTGCAGACTTCTATTTGGAATTTAATCACTTTATAACAAATTTTCTCAAAGCTCAGTTCAAATGAAGCGTAATATGTTTATAGTTTCTTTCAAGTTCTTTTTGAGGCGATTTCATAACCTCGATTTGTTTAATATTGATTGTTTAATTAAAATTGTAATCAATTTCATACATAAGCCGAATTCGCAGGAGAGGTATACCCCAGCTTATAACATAGAAAGGCTATACGTGGTGCTATAAATAACAAACATGTCTAACGTTCCCTTTTACGATATCTCTTCGTGTTATTTCTTCCGTAATACCATAAGACCTTGTTAAAGGTTCGAGGTTTCTGAAGACAGACGTTAAAACATAGAAAAACAAACTAGATGGGACGTACAAAACAAAACAACAACTTGACATTTGTTACAAATTTTGCTTTTTCTTGAATTCTACTGATGTTTTTGTAATTGTGGTTAATGTGTATAGTGATGGCATAACAAAACAAATATCGAAACATACGCAACAGTATCGTGCCACCCCATAATAACACCTCAATTGTATTTTCCCCATTTCTGGCTGTCTGGCTTGTTATTCGGAAAAATTAAGTTCAGATACAAGCAAGAATCTTATAAAATAGAAGAAATTGAAAAAATAAAAAAGTTTATGTATGTACACGTTGTTAATTGATAAATCCATTTAGTGTTAAACTGTACTGCAAAGAAACCCTTCAAAAGTATACACTGGTCATCACATTTGAAAAGGTATAAAAGCAGGTGAATTCGAGCATTTGACCGCATTTTTGCTAAAAATTTATTTTCTAGTGGCCGGTTGACAGTGGATATTTGAATTTGTTGCGGAATTAAAAGTGAATTTTAAGTGAAATTTTGAAAAAAGAAACATGGTTGTGTCAGTGAAAGTCTTCAAAAAGGCTACACCCAATGGAAAAGTTACTTTCTATTTGGGACGCCGCGATTTCATCGACCATTTGGATTATTGTGATCCCGTCGATGGCGTTATAGTTGTAGATCCGGATTATTTGAAAAATCGTAAAGTTTTCGGTCAACTGGCCACCACATATCGTTATGGCCGCGAGGAGGATGAGGTCATGGGAGTGAAATTCTCCAAAGAGCTTATCTTGTGCCGTGAACAAATCGTACCCATGAACAATTCCAATATGGAAATGACACCTACCCAGGAGAAATTAGTGCGCAAACTTGGTGTTAATGCTCATCCCTTTACCTTCCATTTTCCACCCAATTCACCTAGCTCCGTTACACTGCAACAAGACGGTGATGACAATGGTAAGCCTTTGGGCGTAGAATATACCATTCGTGCCTATGTAGCCGATTCGGAAGATGATCGTCAACACAAACGCAGCATGGTTAGCTTGGTTATAAAGAAACTGCAATATGCACCACCCACCAGAGGTCAACGTTTGCCCAGTTCATTGGTTAGTAAGGGTTTCACTTTTTCAAATGGTAAAATCAGTTTGGAGGTAACATTGGATCGTGAAATCTACTATCACGGTGAAAAGGTAGCAGCCACGGTCCAGGTCAATAACAATTCAAAGAAAGCTGTGAAAAACATTAAATGTTTCATAATTCAACATACGGAAATCACAATGGTTAATGCCCAATTTAGCAAACATGTAGCACAGCTGGAGACAAAAGAAGGCTGTCCCATAACGCCTGGTGCAAATCTATCAAAGACATTCTACTTAATACCATTGGCTTCGAATAATAAAGATCGTCATGGTAAAGACTTGAAAAATTAACATTTGATTCGTAATAAATCGATAATTTTTATTCTAGGTATTGCCTTGGACGGGCACTTAAAGGATGAAGATGTCAACTTGGCCTCTTCAACTTTGGTACAGGATGGCAAATCTACTGGTGATGCTTGTGGTATTGTAATATCTTATTCAGTGCGTATCAAGCTCAATTGTGGTACATTGGGTGGTGAAATTCAAACCGATGTACCCTTCAAACTACTACAACCAGCTCCTGGTAATTATTTTTTGTTTTTTAATTTAACTTCTCGGTTTTGAAAATTTTTATTTTAATTTGTTTTAGGCTCTGTTGAAAAGAAACGTTCAAATGCCATGAAGAAAATGAAATCGATTGAACAGCATCGTGATACTAAAGGTTATTATCAGGACGATGATGATAATATAGTATTTGAAGATTTTGCCAAAATGCGCACGAATAATGCGGCCATGATGGATTAAATAGTCCTGGTGTTTAGTTTTCTAAAACACACTTAAATAATTTCCACAAGGAAAAAAGGCTTATAACGAAACGAAAGCATGAAGTTTGTTGCGGCACTTTTGTTAATTTAATTTTAATTATTATAATTATTCAATATAATCAATAAGTATTACAGGCAACTTTAAACTAATAAAATATCACTTAATGTTGAACATAAAAAAGTCTAAATTATTTTCTAATATATCACTCACCAACTTTGAAAGAATTTATTTTATTTTAAATTTGTTTATTTTTTTTAAATAATTTTTAGTATCTGTTTTATTTTGCTTAACAATTTCTAAATATTCGTTTAGTGTTGTGTTCGTTATCAACTTTAATAGTTGAATGAGTCTAAAAGATGCCTGCCTAGTGGTTTCATATAAATTCCTCCCTTGAAATTCTTAAAGATGTTTGGTTTTCCTATTATAAAGAAGGGTGGTAGCAAGTGGTGGTTTATTGCTGTTGCAGTTAAGAACTTTGGCACCCTTAACGTTTAATGGTTTAACCAATCAGCTTACAGGGTGTAAACGTATAATTTTGCGCCTGAAACGCAACAATTTGCCAAAATCAACAGTTCATCACTACAGACATGACCTTAGGACTGCTTTAAATGGTGGTTTTCTATGCATAAAGTTTTTTTATATTTAAAAACGTATGTTATTTTTAAAACCGTTACTTTTACTATGTATAATGTAATTTAATAAATAACGAGTAACCTTGATATTGTGCTTTTGTATAAAACACGTTTTTTAAAAGGACCTTTATCAAATCAAACGGAATTTCTTTAATGCTTGACCTTTGTTTGTTTCAAATCCTTTTATTTATGATTTGAAAAAGAAGATTTGATCTCATATCGTAAGAATGTGAAAAATTCAAAGTTTTCATTTACTGCTCATCCATAAACAATTGCTTTGTAAAACTTTTCCTTTAAAAAAAATGTTAATTCCAAGAAAAATATGTTTTTAAGTGTTACTAGCTCTTGCAATAAGGCAGATAAAATGCCCACTAAGCCATGAACTCGATGCCTAACAAAAGTTGTAAATGGATACAGAAAATGGTTAAAATACCAGCACGTAGAAAGCCACTTTTGCGAATGTTTTGAACCCGAGAGTAGTCTCACTGAAGTTTGTTGGACTTTCAAGCAGAAAAACACAAACAAGAATATCGCTTAGAATTATGCGACTATAAAGATGTCGTGGATGATGCCGATTTGATGAAAGAAAATTTGGGAATGGGAGCCGAATTCTGGATGTATAGTTCTGATGTCGAAGACAAACACAAATTGTCTGTACGAAGGATTTAAGGATAACACCGTAAAAAGGGCCTGCTGAGATGAGAATTTCATTGTTTCAATAGTGCGAAACCCAACTTCGTTGGTCAATTAACAATAGTACGTTAAAAACCATGAACTCGTTGCCTTCTTTTATTTTCGAAAAGGAAATTAAGGAACGTTAGAATATATCTTTTACTTGGTGAGTCATTTATTTAGTAAATGATTAAAACTTATTTGAAAGATGCATACAAATGTGATTCAAGCTATGCTCGCCATAGTTGCCCAATTATGCAAGAAATTGGCAAAATTATAAAGAAATGTGAAGAGACTGGGAATTCAACAGATGTGGTCAGGTCTGTGCATAATCGCATTGTACAAACTACTGAAAATATCACATTTGTTGGAGAAAGCGTGGCGGATAATTCGAATTTGTCTATTCCACGGGCTTTACTATGGTGTATTTTGCATTTAAATTTGCATTCCATTTACAATACCGTGGTGCACTGTTTGGGTACAAGAGCAATAGGCTTTCAATGCTAATTTTTCGAACAAAATATTCATGCGTCATCCGGTGGTTACGTCCACAGGCAAAATTATTACACATGGCTATTGGGGAAACTAGGCATGATTGTGGAAAAGTCATTGCATTCGGAAAAAGTGAATACTTTTTGAAAATTACCCAGAAAGAATTGATATCTTTACTTCAAGCGCCAAGAACTTTTTTTGTTCAATTGGCAACCGAAGATGATGAACTGGACTGTATGCGGTTTTAACAAAAGGGTGCCACGAGCCACACAACACAATCAAATTTTGGCTTAATATCATAAGAAGTTTGCAGTTCACTGTCAAATTTAAGGAGAAAAATTTGTGCATATTTCATCAAATTGTTACAAGCCTACAACCTGTATTTTGCGGATAAAAAAATTAAATATTGAAATTGCTCTTACGACTTCATCTAAAACCACAGTACTTATGGAAATTAAAAAAAAATTAAATGTTCACTATCAACCGCAGCCAAACATTTCCGGCTACAATGACATTATAAAACGGAAATATTTCTTCAATTTTATTTAAAGTTAAAATATTTTTATAGCAACCAACAACAAAGTTTAAACCAAGTTGCAACTAAAATAAATGTTTAACGTTTTGCTTTTAATTAAAGCTCTGCTCATAGTAAACTTGTGTCAGGGCTTAACCATCTACCAGACAGATTATGAAAACCACAGAGGACATGAACAAAAATCAAAACTTCGTATACCGGATAATAATTTAATGGCTATTGATAGAGGAAATTTGAAAGCCACTTCTGGTTGGATAACAAATCAAGCATCAGAGTCATCTTCAAATTATGCCCAAGCTACTCCATATCAAAATGGTTTAATAAAGAATATTTTAAGCCAAACAAAGGCCAACAGCAATGAGCCATCATCTGCTTATTATTTAGAGAACTTTGCCCATATCCAACCCATTTTTTATGAGTATTTCAATCCTATACAAACAACAACAGCCTCTATGGTAAGTGAACAACCTGTTCATGTAGTAAATACTGAAAGTGAAATAAATCAACATGCACCCTTCGAAGCCGCTAAATCATCATGGAAAGCAATTCAATCATTACCAGTGCATTTTAATAATAAAATCTATCACATCAATAGAAGGGCAAGTCCTTTAGCAAATAATGATCGAAAATACCCATCAAATATTGTAAGAAAACAAAGAAATTTAAAAGAAAATCTCTACAACAACAACAACAACAACAATGAATTTAATAATAATGATGCTGATGATAAATTAATTGAGCAGAATTCAAAAGAAACTTCAGAGACAAGCAATGTAAGTGATAAGCCAGGCGATCGTAATGTAGTAGAAGCATCTTCAATAAAACAACCCCTCTCATCATCGATGACTTCTCATGAAATTCGATATTTACAGTAAGTAAAGTGGGTTTGAGTTAAATAACATCGCCCTTATGGTCGATTTTATTACCATTATTACCATCGTAAAGAAAAATAATGAAAATATTGAATTGTTATCATGATTGTTGACTTTTTGACACCATCGAAGATATTTAAATTTCACTTTTTCTTCTACTCATGCATTTATTTATAATTTTCCTCCTCTTTTTTCTTTATTTTTCTCTTTTTTTAAGTGATATTTTCCTAAACTATCCAAAACCACATCATGTTAACTACGGTCATGTTGAACTCTCACCGCTGTTGTTTGAGAAACGTTTTGAAACGTTAAAGGCAGGCAACCGTTACAAGGGTGAAGTAAGTCTTTAAGCATGACTTGGGAATATTTAAAATGATTAGAATTTCATGTAAATTTTCTAAGGTGTTGTGGCTGGATAATACGGGTGGATATACTCAACATTATTGGGATTTGGCTCAGGGAAAACTTTAAATGTAAAATCTTAAGGAACCGCATTAAAAGTAGGCAAAAGAAAGACGTGACTTTTTAAATATTGTTTGAATTTATAATAAAAAATAGTATCTTTTCTTTTTATTTATAAAATTTCTATGCAAATTTTCTTTATCCATTTAAAGGAAATAAAAAAAAAATACTAAGAATGTTGCACTTTTTATGCTCATTTGCATTTGAAACAATTGGGGGATGTTTAACAAACAAATGATGTTTATCTCTTTACATAAAAAAATTAAATAAAATGGAAAGAAAAGAAAAGAACAATTTTAGTTTGCTTCTCTTGTTTTCATTTTCCACAAAAATTCCTATGCAATTTGTTTTATTACCCCTTTATGGCATGAAATTTGATAAAAAAAAATTGCATTCAATAAAATTTGTGAAAATATTTTGAGTTTAAATGCCATTTCGATGTTATCTTATGCCATAAATGCAAAAAAGTGTAAACTTTTATTGTCTTTTTTTTAGAAGGTATTCTTGTCCCTTTTTTCCAGCTGCATATTTACTTTGTTGCCTCATCAAATTCGAAAAGAGATACAGTGAGCAATTCAACTTCTTTTTATCATTGCCCTGTATTGTTGGATCTCTCATAAGTACAATTCTGTCTCAGTCTTCATGAGTAGCTCTAACCTGAAAAAAAACATGGGCTGGTTTTTTCTGTAGTCAATCGGTCTACTGGACTAATGTAGTTAATGGCTATCCACTAGACTTACAGGGTTAATACACCCTCCCTCTACAGCTGGCAACTTAAATGGAAAACCTTATAAGGAGCTCAGAACAATGCATTGAGGAAACAAGAGTTCTGTTAGTGAGATCATATAAGTGATGCTCACCAATCAATTCGGCGTTTTCATCCCCACCACCACAATGACCACATTTTGCAGGACAACTCTTGTCCACGGTACATTTGGAAAGATATCAGCAGCGTGCTTGTATATGGAGTAATGTGTACATATATTCCAAGGGTTGTAGTCTGTAGCCTGTACTTTTAAATGTATTTATAACATTAGTTCAGTTGACCACAGCTAAAACGGCGATCGTGTAGTTATGTAATCATGTTGACTTCAAAATAATCATTTTCATTTATCATCTATTTTTGAGAGTCTTTACTTTGTCTTTCCTTTGCATTTCTTTTTCTTTTCGAGTTTATATTTTCTCTTCCAGTGTCTTTATTTAGAACTAGTTTGCAACACAATATTATGACTTATTTTATTATAATCAATGACTTGCATTTTTTACAGTAAATTTATCGATGACTTACATTTTGTATAGTAAATTTATCGATGATTGCATTTTTTACAGTAAATTTATCGATGACTTGAATTTTTTATAGTAAATTTATCGATGACTTGCATTTTCCACAGTAAATTTATCGATGACTTGCATTTTTTATAGTAAATTTATCGATGACTTGAATTTTTTATAGTAAATTTATCGATGACTTGCATTTTCCACAGTAAATTTATCGATGACTTGCATTTTTTATAGTAAATTTATCGATGACTTGCATTTTGTAGAGTAAATTTATCGATGACTTGAAAAATGTTGTAGCAATTAATGAAAATCGGCATTCGAACTTAGAAAGAACTTTGAAAGATATTTTCATAATCATAGTGAAACAAAATAATACAGAGATAATAAAAGCAAACATTGAGGCAAATCATCTCTAGCATTTACTGAAAGCGAAACAACTAGATTTCTATTAACATCGAAGGTAATAAAATTTGTTAAATTTTAAGCCAATGAAATAAAAACATACTCACTCATCATTTTCGTTTTATTGATATGCCTGACTACATACTTCCTTAAACATGCCAGAAGATAAACGAGTATTCCCATCAATGTAGGTCACTACTAAATATTGAAAAATTTTCAAATGATCGTGGAAAATTTCTCACGGAAAAAGTGGTCACTCCGGTTTTTCACTGCCTTTATTTTTTTCATCCAAATATTGTTGCACTTTTGCTGCAAGCGAGATCCTTTCAATGGGTCACTTTTCTGAAGACCAACAACTTTTTAAAAACAACAAGGGACGATTGAAAGAACAAATTCAGCATTTCGGTTCTACTATTTGTGTTCTGTTTGTGAAACCAGTTTATTAAGTGACCTTTTTATATTACAAGTGATGAGGCAAAGTTAAAGATGTCCCAATAGAACAGAGAGATGGCAAATAGAATGTTACAAGGGTTAGATAATGATCTAACCAAGACGAAGACAAACAAAAAGGGTTGTTCTGGAGATACTATTAAAAGCAGAAGAACTTCTTGTAAAATAATGTAAGAGAAGTGAAATTAAGGGTGTACACGCTTCATTTGCATACGATTAACAAAAAAAAAGGAAAAAGTTAAAAAACGACATTAATGACCATTACGTTAGAAAAGCTAAAAGTATTGCATAGAAACCAGCTGTTTACAAGTTTGAGACCATTAGACCACTGTCCTTCTTCTTGACATGTTTTGTGACCACCATTGGAGATGGTGTGTATGAACACTTTTCAATGATTGAATTGTCTTGTGTGAAATTAATATTTAACAGTGTATTCTAATGATAATTGTGTATCCTTTAAGTATTCCACAAGGCTTTTAAAAAAATTTGTGTATGTTGTTGGTATAAAGAATGTCCAGAACCGGTTTATTTTAAGGTCATTTAATTGTTGATTCAAACAATTTACCCCTTTTCTCACATTGAGCACGTATGCTGAACGCATCATTTCGTAAAGCACACACAAACTGCATAGAGACAGACAAATACTATTTTATTCATATATGTATATTCATTTAATTTATGTAAGGACATTGCAAAAGGACACTCATACTTGGGTGAGTAATATAGTAAAACGTCCTCAGCAGCCAAAGCAATGATATTTCAATGCTTTGTGCTGATTCCCTTTAAGATTTTCCCACTGATTGCCAGCCATAATGAATTAATTTATGCATAATCACTCACCAACTAACCGGTTTGACCGGTCCACATATGAAAACATTTAATGCAAACATGACAACAAATGGTCACCCGAAACTCTAATGCTAAGCTAACGCACGAGGAATACGATCACCTTAAAGATCACTTTTACAACCACTGCTGCAACAATTGTTTGGCTTTCAATGTGAAGTAAATGTTCGCCTGTGAACTTTTTTAATTAAATTTTTTTTTTATTCTTTATTTTTAATATTTTATGTGAATTTTTTATTTCGTTACAAAAACAATAAATGAATGGAAATATGTTTCATGTACGTATTGTATGGTCAAATGAATCTCTATTTTTAATATTGTTTTCTCTAATTCAGTTTATAAGTTGGTTGTCGTACATATTTAGTCTAGGCATAGTATATAAACGAGTATATTGTATTCATAGGGTATGTATGTTGTATGTATGTAGAGTAGCGTTATCTAATAAATAATGAGATTTTTTTAATTGGTTTTTTGGAACTTGTTTGCCTAACGGTAGTGTTCCTTAGATCAATAAAAATGTTTCTCTTTTTTATTTTATTCTTTTTCTACTAATTTTACTTTAAATCCTTTTCTTTTTTTTTTAGTTTCTTCTCCTAATGTTGGTACTGCTGATGGGGATATTGTGGCTTCAAGTTGTACTCCTGAGCCTTGACTGGTGCATGATGAGGACGTAGCAGATGTTGCTGTTGTTGTGGTGGTGCTTGTGTGGGTACCTTAACTACAATATCTGTGGGTTCTCTAATGACTTCAGCCTTGAAACCTTCTTTGGGATCAGCGGTATATTTAACGGTACGTATAAAACCATCTGAATCGACTACAGAATAGCTGCCCTTGATTACAGCACCATCACGGACTTCCTTACGATTTTGATAGTTGGTGAATTCGTCATCTTTCACATCGAAACCGAATTGATAGGAGGAATTTTGCTGAAAAATAGAAGAAAAATATTTTACTAAACAATATAAAGAACTGCAATATTGGATACAAAAGGTATTTATATTCTAATATACATATATACATAACATACATAATTGGTCATTACATTACATTCAGTTAGGATTACTAAATAGCTTCTCACGCCACTTATGTTGTGTCCGTTAATTTTATACATGAATGGCATGACCTACAATTTAAAGTTGACTCCGAAAGACAGATTTTTAAAAAACTTTTCATGGCAAATTTATTCGCTCTCAGAGTTTTTGCCAAAAATGGACATTAGATGCACAAGTCGCTTCCTCAAAAACCCCGAATGGTCTCAAAACTGGGGGAAATTGGATAACTATGGCCTAAGTGTGTCTATCGAAACATCATTGTGTAGGCGTCTGGCCCTATCTCTAACGTCAAGGTTCATTTGTTTTTTATTTAAATAATAAACATCACAAGCATTTGTGCTTCCATCATGATTAAGACGTTAAAATAATTTCACAGCATTAATGCAAACCAGCTTAAAGAAATTGAAATCTTATCTCATAAATAATCGCATAAATATTCTATTTTGTAACATAAAATACCATGAGACTAATATTATGCTCCATTAATAGTATTTTGCACGCAGCTGTATCGTAATAATTTTAAAAATCTTTTACAAGAAATAAATTTCTTAAAGAAAAAAAAAATATTGAAAGTGGGTGTCTGGCAATAGTACTGCTTAAGACGCCTGTTTAATGTCTGTTCACATTTTTTTTTTTCAATATTTTTTCACATTTTGCATATAAATTGTGTTAAACGAGATAAAAAAATATGTATGTGTTCGAGCGTAAAACTCTAATCTGGGCTGTCTATGTCGACAAAACGCACTGGAACTTGAGAAATAGAAAAAGAAGTGAAAAATTGTGGCAAAATCATATTTATTTGAAGTGAATGTCCGTCTGTCTGTCTGTCTGTCTATTTCTACAACCATATAACTGAAATGGTTGGTTGAATCAGTTGGCTTGGTGTCGGGCTGAAAGGCAGACTGAGAATATGTACAATCAATCGATGTTGGAATGTTTGTGACACGCACTCCTAACGTGACTATTATTACTGTTACTTGCTATAATACAATATTGATTATGCAATATAGATCATATTCCACAAAGTATTGCTTAACAACAACAGCTAGAAATAAATAAAAACAATTTTTATAGCAAAAAAAATTTTTTTTCTAAAGTGCGTAGCAAAAATTTTGAAATAATTTTTGTTTTCATTTTCTTTTTGAATGGGTGGCTAAGACAGCAACCACGTTAAAATCTGGAGCAAATATGAAAGTTGAAAATATTCGCATCGGCTTTGCTATACACGAATTCAAGAAAACAAAATTGCCCATTACTTCTACTACCTTGCCATAGGCTTTATCATTTTCTTTTCAACAAAAATCAAAAACTAAAATTGATTTAAAAATATCATTTTAAAAATAAAAATAATTTTTTTAATTTGCAACAATAAATGTTTTCTCATAAATTTAGCATTTTAGATTGATAATCAAAAAATAATAGAAATAAAATGTAAATAAATGGGAAAATAAACAATAAACCATTACGAAAAGTGCATCTCATGCCACAGTAACAATTGCAAATAATTCATACGGAAAATGTTTTTTTTTTCTTCAGTTTTAATCGTTAATTTATGCCCAACAATCCGCGAGAAACAATACAAACTGATGTTGCATCTTGCGCTGGCAAAGATTTAACGAAGATGGCTCGCAACAACATTTTCAAAAAGGTTATCAACCCAAGGTTGATTTTAGGACAATAAACTATTGTTTTATTTAATTTTTTTTCTTCATTATTGTGGCACCAAAGAGTTGCATTCATTTGAATTGTTTACACCCTATACTTGACATTGCAATTAAAATTGTCGCCCAACTTTTTTCACAGACAATTTCGCTTGGAATTTAACTTTTTTTAACAGATTGAAGAGAATGGGAAGATGTAAATTATTTTAATTTTTATTTGACTTCAGCTTTTAATTGTACTGCTTTTAAGTAGATTGAAAAAGTGACAGATTTTAAACAAACTGCCGTCTACATACATACATAACTGGCCATTACAACCCTTCAGTCAGGATTACGGCCTAGCTTTTCACACCACTTATGTTGCGTGTGTTAATTTTATACAAGAGTGGTAGGACCTACAGTTTAAAGTCGACCCCGAACGACAGGTTTTTAGAAACTTTTCATGGCAATTTTATTTGCTCTCAGAGTTTTTGCCAGAAATCTGCTGAGAGGAAGTCGCTGAAAAAATATTTTTCATATTTTGTTTTGATGTCTGACCTGTGGTTTGAACCGTGGCCTTGCTCCTCATAAGCCAACACACTACCTACTAGACTATGGCAACTCCACCATCTAGAGGCAATTCAAAAAGTTTAAAGTGAAAATATTTTAAATATTTAGTTTATAATTATAAAATATTCTTACAATTCAAATTTGGAAACAACAGTTTTAAAATCATATTCTTTCTAAAAAGGAAATCTCATTAAGAAGGCATTTTTCCATAAAAAAAAACAACCCATGTATCCTATGAGGTAGTTGCGACCTGTTCCGATTGAGTGTGGAATAAAATATTCATCGAAAGGTCGCAACGATTGTAGTGACAAGTCATTCATAAAATTTTCCAAGACTTATTCACCGACAACGCATTGGGTCTCAGATATGAGTTCAGAAATTGTTTCTGTTTTACCCGCATAAGTACGATATAAGTGCGGCATTTAATTCACATTGTCTTGGAAATCGTTGCACACAATAAATAGATAGAGTCATGCACAATCACATGTAGTTTAGATCTTTGCCATCTAGATAAGACCAACAGAACTCCGTAACCATTTTCTTATAACGAATGCTTTTCACAGTCACTGCAACCTTGTCTTCATTAAAGTAAGACCCAAGACCACACACCGCCTGTTCAAAATCCGCACCAGGCAGTTTCTCTTTGTGGATGCAATGGTTTCTCATGGATTGTAACCGAGTTTTCTTAGCACCAGTTGTACCTTTTATGTATTCACCAAGCCATTAAGATGGAAATGCGTTTTATGGAAGAAAATTATTTTTTTCGAAAAATTCGAATTGGCTTTTATCTTCACCATTATCATTGAGCGTGTTGCCATAGCTTTCCATGGTCTGATAGTTTGAGCTACTCAGTAAACTGAATATTGTACACATGAAGGTGAAGACCTTGTATTAAAATTCGCTGCGTTGTTCTTCGTAAAATTTTAATTTATTGAAAGCAATTATGTTTTCGGGTTTTCTCGTTTGCAATCTTTGCAAATAACTGACGATACGTTGACCCACAGGAGTTTTATTTATCATCACCGACCTAGTTTCTTTAAATTCTTTTACCACTCTTACAATTGTTGATGCATTAGAAGCACTTTCTCGAGTGTAAATTCTTGGATGTTTGCAAATAATTTCAGCACAACTTTTAAAATTTTTGTAATAAGTGGTACACGACATGTCTTGTATTTTTAAGACTCACTTCACAGCATCATGATTAAAAGTTTTTAATTATTTTTTTTAATTACTTTAAGTCTTTAAACTTTTATTAAAAGCAGAATGGAAACCCCATGAAGAAAAACGCCTAAAATTAAAAGTTATAGAGTTGAATGAATACCCCCCTTAAAAATACCACTCAAATATTCCAACCTTTAGCATGTAATACAATTCGTATCTTGTTATTGATGAATTGTTACAAGAATAACAATAACAATAATGGTAAAAATAAAAACCATGTAATTAACGGATGAATGGAACTTCTATTTTATAAATTTACAAATTTACTCGTTTTACATTCAAATAAACTTTCAATGCTCGCATGCCATAGACGCATAGCAACTGAATGGATTGAAATGGAATGGAAACTGCATTGAACTGAAAGAGAAACTGAATTGACTGCCATTCGTAAAAGTGGGTTAAGGTAATTTTACTTGTACATTTTAAAAAATTTTTGCTTACGGTGCTGGCTGGCTGGCATACCAATATTGGGTGCAGCTTGTGTAAGTACTGCCTACAAAACATCCATCGAAAAAGAGACGTTCTAATGTTCCAATCAATATGAACACATTTAATGACATGATTCATTTGTTAAATCACAAGGAGTAGATACAAAGACATACTCAAAGTTATTAAGTGAGGCTTTAGTTATGTTTTTTTTTTAGTTACATGCCTCCAACTGTGGCCAATTAATGAATTTGAAATTTATTAATTACAGCGTGTTGCAAAGCAAGGAAAATAAATTAATTTTTGAATTAAAATTAAAATTAAATAACAACCATCATGGAATGCTTACTTTTCTATTGCATAAGCGTTAAACTTAAACTTATAACCTCCATAACTCTACCTTATTACCCAGACAGTGTGAATAAAGTGCATGCGATTGGTTGCAATTATTATTGAACGAATATAATATTAAAGGAAAAATAAATAAAATGAAAGGAAATCAATAAAAATTTTCGGTTTTTATGTTAAAACTTTGCAAAACAGAATGAAAGACACACTAACGGCCAATGGATTTTATACGAAATAACAGCAATGGATGGTAAACAGCAAAACCAACATTCAATAGACATTTCCGTACGGAAGTTTTGATAAAAAAAAAATACTTATAAAACATAAAACATATCGTACATACATATAACCAAACCGAAAACAACAACAAAAACAATTGATATATTGCTGTTTTTAAAGAAAAACTAAAGGAATGAAACGAATGAATGTAAAAAAATGCAGCATCCGTTGGTATGCGAAATTTTCTTCATATCTGTACTCGTATCTTAAAGATTTTACAGTGCCTGTTGCTAAAGCTGCTTGAGAGAATCCCCCTCCCCCTGGTTGTAAACGTTCATAAACTTGAGGCACTAAAACAATTGGTATTCATGCATGAAAACTTACATACAATAGCTGCAACTACATTACCAATTGCCACGAAAAAAAAACCAAAAAAAATGTGGCATATAATTGCACACAGTCTATTTTGCCAACTGGCAGCAGCAACAGAAATTTGTTGATACCAACAAAAAATGAAAAAAATAATAATTCGCATGCATAGATAAAGCGTCTAGTGTTAATGACCTTTAGTAAGTGCTGTTGGTTGTTTGGTTGATTGGTTTTTTGGTTGGTCGGTCGATCGGTTGTTATTTTATAGGTCTTCCAGTTGATATAACTTGTGTCATAACATGCCATTATACGTTACAACATTATAAAGCGACACTCGCTCGTATGTTTGTTATACAAAAGCGTGTGTATATGTGTTTTATTTGTATAATTTATTACAATTACAATTATTTTATAAAAAGACACACACACATACACAGACAACGTGTTGGCATTAAACATTTTTTTATTAACAAATCTATCTCTCCGTCTGTTGCTTATATAAGCCAATATTTTATAAAAAAAAAATGTTCAATTATTAGGCGAATCGCAAATCGTTTTTCATTTTCTTACAAGGAAGACAAGCTAGAGACGACAAAAATCTGTGTTTTTACTATCCTACTTATTTATCTCAGTTATCAGTATTACTACTTACATCATCATATTCCTCTTCCTCTTGTTCCAATTGTTGTTTGCTTTTTGGTCTGGGAGCTTGATATTGTTGTTGCAGTTGTTGGGGTGGTTGTCTTCTAGGAGCTGGTGCTGCCTGAGGCTGACGATAAGCCACTTGTTGTGGCTGATACTGAATCTAAAAGAAATTTTAAATTTTAGTATAAAATTTTATAAGCAAAGCTATGAAAGTGGAGAGGGAGGTGGGGGCAAATTATGAAAGAAATTAAAATGTCATAATTTATGTGTATATCTATGTATGTTACGGGAAGGAATAAATTATTTATGTAAAGATAATATTTTTTATAGGATTTGAAATCATTATTAAACGTGTTTGTACAAAGCGGAGTTGCAACATTTTCAAAAGCGTTTCAGTGTAAACATTTTGAATATAAAAAGTTTAGTTGGCTAATTGAAATCCTAATGGACTATATTTGCTGCTGGTCAAGCTTGCTTTATACTACTTAGTAGGCCTTAGTAAATTTTTTAAGGAAATGCAATTTTTGATTCTATTTTTTAAGTTGAAAACAAATTTTTAACATAAAATGTATACAAAAAATAAGAAAATAAATTAATTCTACAAAGAGTAATCGGAGTAAAACCACGTAAAATAAATGTTATAAAAATCGTTTGAGTTGTAATAATTTTGTACTTCATAATGCAACTTTTTAAGCTTTAGTCTTGACTAACATTATTTTCGATATTATTGCAGAAATTGTAATAAATTTTTAGCACCAAATAAATTTTTATTCCATGTATGCCTTACGAATACCAATCTTAATATAAATATTCTGTTTTATAAGACTTGATTTTAGTCCGATCCAGAAGTTTTGTGTCTATGCCTTTGGTCCTTTCGATAATCTTTAGCATTAGCATTATTTCATTATTTTTATTTAAAAAAATTTTTTGTCAAAAGTAATGAAATTACAAAAATTTTTGCTTAATTCAAGATATGAATTATTTCAAGAAAAATTACTTTTTAAGTTGGTCTCTGATTTATTTTATTTATTACTATTACATAATTCTTGTAATTTCTTGTTAAGCTATGAAAATTTATTTAAACCACTTCAAGTTTTTCATTTTATCTTGTAATATTTCAAGTCTAAGGCTATTAACGTTTATTTTAAAATACATCTTATGTAATCATCACCATTTCAAAACAATTTCTAGTTTTAATGTTAAAAAAAAAATTAAATTTAAACGGGAATTGTAATAAAATTTGTAAAAACAAAACAACTTGGTTGTATGGGAAACTTGCTATAATTGCAGTAGTTTTCTTATAAAAACTTTACCATATAAAGGAAGCAAATGTCAGTGGCAATAACTGATGTAAATTTTTGAAAAGTAAATTAAAATTTCCTAAGAAAATGTTTTAATAAACTATACACACATATTACGGGCTAACAAAAACTACATTTTTTAGTCTAGCAATATGAACTAGGGCTTAATAACTATTTAAATTAAGTGTTACAGGCTGCTTAAATTAAATTTTACCAATTCGTTTGCAGTTTCTTTCGATTGGGGGAAAATCAAGTCTTTTGCAATATTGACAATTTAAAATCATTACAGATGTAGGACTTTATACAAGTAGTTTAAGTTATACAGCATTACATAGTATTGTATAATATTATACATAATATAGTAATAGTATGGGTGTAGAGAAAAAAATTTTAAATTTGGATTTCTAAAGTATATTTTAGAAGTGTTTATAAAGCCAATAGAAAAGGTTTTTAAATTTCGTTTTCCAAATTATACTTTAGAAGTATTTATAAAGCCAATGGTTTTCCAAAAAAAGAAAGGAAACAATTTTCAAACATATTTACCAATATTAGTATGGCTACTATTCGGTTATTTTGTTTTTGTTTTTTGTGGTATAGGAGAAGGAGCGAAGTAACGTTTTATGGGGTTACAATCATACCTGTTGAGGTTGATGTTGTAAATATTCGCGCACAACAGGAGCAACATAACCCTGTTGGTGTTGCTGTTGCTGTTGTTGAGAAGCACGAATCTATACAAAACAAAGAATTTTTTAATATGCAATCAATTCAAAATTGTATACTTTTCATATATTCTAACCAAAAATGAATATTTAAATCCAAAAAAAAAAAATTAAACAAAAAATAATGAGGAAAACCTACTTGTTCCTGTACATTATCCTTGACACGCAACTGTTGGCCAGGCGAAACGTATTGTTGTTGTGTTGGCTCTGAATTCTGTTCATAGATGGGGGTTGCATCACCTTGCTGTGCTGCACCAGTTTGCTGCTGCAACTGTTGATAGTATTGACGCAAATACGCTGGATCAATTTGCTGATGTTGTTGACCATAGACGGCCGTTTGGCCAATTAAGGCCAATGAGAAAATTATCACAAATGAACGCATGTTTACTTTTTTATTTTGTTTGTTTTTTGTTTGTATTTCAACTTCTTGTTATACTTTTTATGAAATATTTTTTTTTAATTAACTTTATATGTCTTGCTATTTAAAATCAGTTTTTTTTGTTTTTGTTTTTTGTTTTCTTTTGTTAAATGTTGTTATTTCATCACACTCTAATGCCAATTACAAGACATTCAAAAATATTTTTTAAGTTTGAAAAAGTTTGAATTTTTTCGCTCACACAAACACACTCACAAACACACTTATAACAACAGTTTGCAACAAACGTTTAACGGTAAAGCCCAAGAAGATTATATACGTCCTCGTTAAATGCGGTAACAAAAGTATCTGCACATAAAGTTACTGCATCATGAGCTTTTATAGTTGCACCTACAAACAATTATTTTCAACTTGGCTTAAAGTTTTACCAACAACAACAACAATAACAATAGCAACAACATCACATATTATAAGTTTTGTTTTCTCAAACACAACTCCACACCGCTACCCTTCTCCATTTCCCGTTACCATTGCATGTAGAGCCCTGTTTAAAAGAGATCAACCGAAAAGACAAACGAACGTACAAACATAAGACATAATAGAAGACATTCAAATACCATTCATTTGCAAGTGTATGTGTTTGTATGGTATGGTGTATTTGTTGCGATACCAAGATACAATTTATGTCTTTTTGCTGTTGTTGCCATAGCTGTATTGGTGGTAATAGTAAATATTGTCAAGCGCTTAAAGCCGTTTGAGGAGTTTGAAAATGGTTAATTATTAACGGTTAACACTGTTTGAAAACAACAAAAAAAAACAGTAACAAAAACAACAATAATACCCGTTATTCGTATTCATACTCATACTCCTTGGTTTGTTTGTTGTCACTCTTATTTACTCTCACTTTTTAATAAATGTTTGCAAACTATTTATTGTTACTGTGGCTTAACTATTTATGATTTTCATGCAAATCTTTTCCCCTGTTTAGGTGACGTCACTTGTAACCGGTTGGACCAACTTGTTTAGGAAAAGAGAGTAATAGTTTTCCACTCTTGTTTATTAAAAAAAAATTGGTCATTATTGTAAGAGTTGCCAGGACCTGGACTGCAAACTCTGGAGACGTAGGTAAAATTTTTTGTATTAATTTTCCAGCAATTTGTATATGAACTATTGGGCCACGCTAGGTTTTGTTACAAACTAAAGTTTACTGCTATAAAAACTTCTATGAGAGTTATGTATTCGCATACCAAATTACTGTTACTGTAAATCCTTGCCTTCGAATTCGATTGAACAGTAGCTAAATCAATTGAATAAGGTTCGATTTATGCTTTCCACATCATCATTATGAGCCGAACTTCTATGTACGAACCATTTCGTAATGGAAACATTATGAGTGGCCAACAATCCATTGTGGATTTGATGGGCAAAAAGTATCTAATATGACCTACTCACCAAGATCCTTTTATAATAATGCTATACAGCTCCCAGAGAACGTCATCCAAGTATACACTGATGGATTCGATCTCGTGACAAAGTCAGATCCAGAATCTTTGCACACTAGCCGTATCCTAAATTTTTCCTTACAATGCTCAATTACTGCAGTACTATTCAGACTATAAAGATTGCCGCTGTGCGAATACGGTATCAGAGTATGGTATATCGTATATACGAATATTTACCGACAGTAAAGCAACCATTAGATCGATAGAGAATGTGTCGTACACTACATCTAAGATTGTCCAAGAATACCGGGTGTCTGTGGAGACAAATAACAAATGGCCTCTCAAACTTCATTCATTCACCTATTTTACTCAGAGGCCATACAGATCCGAACACTGTGCACACCTCACAAATAGTTCTGTAGAAGCGGGATATTTTTATGAATCCAGTCTACAGACTAGACCTTGGTAAATAAATGATTGTATCAAAAACCACTCTTAAATATAGTGTGTATCAGTTTTTCTATGTCTTTGATTTAAAATATCCTTTTGAAGTGTTATTCTTCGTTTAGAAAACATCTTTCTAAAAAATTTAATTCGATAGTGCATTCGTCAAAACTAGATTCTGCTGTATAGAAACGTTATGGTATTTCTTTGCAATCTTTCTATTGCGGATTTAAAATGTTTGGCAAAAAAATACAAAAACAAAATATTTAATATTCAGAGCACAAAATTTTAAAAGCGATGATTATTGTATTTAATTTTCGTTGAATTAGGGCAATCTAAATACGGTTGTATTCCAATTTGTTTTAGATTAAAAGTCTCCATGAGCTCATACTAATTTGAAATAATTTTAAAATAAAAAACGTATTTTCTGAGATAGTTATAATTTTTAAATTGATATCCGAATTTCTCGCGATAATATGTTCTGGTAATTATTGCTGCAATAAATCACTTGAAGCATACACACGCTTTACTGAAATCTTATGCCGTCCAGTTACGGCCACAAGAATTACATTATCATGTTCCTGGCGGTTGCTCGTTGCAGGTGAATTTGTTTCTTATGTAGTTGAATGAGGATTTTCTGAGCCCCAAATTTGTAAATTTTGTGTATTCATTAAACTATTCAGCCAATTTATATGCTCATTAAGCTTCGTCATTGAGGATAACTTTTTTAGCATAATTTATATTGTCTTCCCTTTACTCTACCACCCTTTGAGGGAATTCGTCTGCTGGCTTGGCAACTTTCATAAGATAAATGAATATTAAACTTTAACCCATACAGTGTTATTAAATGAAATTTTGAAAAAAAGTATGAAAAAGATTTCTTCGGGGAAAGTTCTGAGAGCAACTAATTACAGAAATAATTAAAGATGCTTTTGAAGCTCTATTTGTTGGGAGACGTATTAAATTTACACACTTAACATACATACAACCCTTCAGCCAGGATTACGACGTAGTTTCTCACACCACTTATGTTGTGTGTGTTAATTATATACTTTATTTAAATTAATTAACTACCTCACTAAGCTGCAAACCTAACTAAAGTAGCCGAAGGAATCCAATCATTTAGGAAGTTATCCTGTGTACGGCAACACTAACCATTTTTTTTCTTTCAATATCCATGTCGTTTTATAGAAATTTAATTGAAGAGTTTTAAAACTTTATTGCGATTCGTTATAGTTACAGTTACATATCATACATTGTGTAGATACATACGTAGTATGTATGTACATATGTGCAAGACTTACTTGTATTGGATTATGTAGGTTACACACTTAAACTAACGATTGTAAGAGATCTATTTCGTTGTTTTTTTTTCCAATGTAGTTTTTATTAATTTTTTTCTTTTAATTTTTATTTTTGTTGTCATAAATTGTATTGCATCTTTTACTTTTTTATGTTTTTTTTTTGTTTAAGTCAACCACATTGGTTGACCTAAATTTTGTTAAAATGATACTGTTTGGCTGGTATACAAAGAACAAGACTAAATTTACGCATGCTTAACTTCTTACGAGTGTAAATCAAAACGAGTATAGTATGCACCAACACCTATCATAACAACATACATACGTTCATACTTTATGATTTAAATAATTAAAAAAGAAAACATTATATGGCATATGTACATGCATACATGCATATATTTATAATGTATAGGTTGATCAGATATAATATAATATGTTTAGTCATCATTTATAAGGGTTTTGAATTTAGTTGAGCTGTTAATAGGCAAAGGTACTATAACAACCATTGTTGTCTGCTACACTATCGTATGCAATAATTATTTAAAATTGTTTTTTTTTTCTTATTGTCATTATTATTTAATTTAATATATTTTTTGTTTGTTTGTTTTTATTTTCTTGATATTTGATGCTTTTAATTTACCAAATTGTGGTTTACGTGATCTTATAATATCACATACCATCATCCATCCATCTATGGCGACTGTCTTAAAAGTAAACCTTTATATATTTGCATATGGCTTAATACTGTACGTATGTACATATGTACTATATGTTCAATGTATCTATATATAAATTTATGTACATACATACATACATATAAAGCATTACCTAATCGAAATTTAAGCATATCATTTACTTTTGTTTTGTATTTTTTCTATGCCGTTTCAAACCTTTTGCAGTAATTCCTTTAGTTTTATTAACAAAATAAAAATGATTAATGTTTTCATTTCGTATTTTTGCTTCATTTTATTTTATTTCATTTATTTTTATTGTAACAAACCTTTTATAATGCGAATACTTACATACTTATCTAGTGGTGGTACATGTACTATGTAATCTTGGTGGGTTGTGACCTTTATAATCTATTAACACACACTGTTTTTAACAGCAGATAAAAATCGATATACTATTGGCCAATTTTACATAATTAGTTTTTAATTGAACTATTTTTTCTTTTTTTTTAAGAAAATAGGAACGCCTCATTTGTTGTGATGATTATTGCTTTTAAATGATTTCAATTTTTGAATTCCTGAAAGCATAATTAACAATAAACAAAAAAATAACAACAGCTTCATGAGCACCATATTCTAAAAAGCCTTCATTTTAAAGTTTCAGGAAGCATAATTAGAATTAGAATTAACATAGTATTGTTCTTGACATGCTGGAAACGCTGGTATCATTAATGGAAAAGCGCCAAAACAAATCATGCACGATTTTGTATAATTTTTCCTTTTCTTCCTTTAAGGAACATGTGGTTATCACGAAACATATTATCTGCCCCTTCTCCCTATTATTTCTTTGCTTTGTTTCTTACTTACTTACTTATTTAATCATTACAGCCCTTTAGTTAGGATTACGACCTAGTTTTTCACAGCACTCATGTTGTGTGTATTAATTTTATACATGTGCGGCGGGATCAGCAGTTTAATATCAACTCCAAATGCCAGATTTTTAAGTAACTTTTCCGGACAATTTCATATACTCTCAGAGTTTTTGCCAGAAGAGTGATGAGAAAAAATGTTTCATATTTCGTTTTGTGAGAGATGTCTGAGCCAGGTGTTGAACGACGAGCTCTCGACACACAAGCTACTAGACTATTGCGACTCCTCTACTGCTTTAGGTTATGCATTAAGACCTTTTCGTTGTAATTTAATCACTTTCCTGATCCCATTATCAAAGAGTTCACTTTACTTCTTTATTTTTTTATATACAATTTTCAATCTAAACGTTGAAGTTAGTAAAATACTTATTTAAACATCTAATGGCACAAATTAATTAACTTTTTGATTCCTTACTTAAAAAACATACAACAAGAATGCAAAAACCTTTAAACTAAAAATGTTATTGTTTTGTATGCTAAGTTTGATTGATACATACATACATACATAATTGGTCATTACAACCCTTCAGTCAGGATTACGACCTAGTTTCTCACACCACTTATGTTGTGTGTGTTAATTTTATACATGAGTGACGGGACCTACAGTTTAAAGTCGATTCCGAACGACAGATTTTTGAGAAACTTTTCATGGTAATTTTATTTACTCCCAGAGTTTTTGCCAGAAATCTGCTGAGAGGAAGACGCCGAAGAAATACTTTTTGTATTTTATTTTGATGTCTGGCCTGGGGCTCGAACCCTGGCTTTTTCGTCTAATAAGCCAACACACTACGTACTAGACCACGGCGACTTCGTTTGATTTGATAATATAACTAAAAAACGTAATTAGAAGCAATTGTTACAACAATAACTTTTAAATAACAACAAATCAAGTGCGGTCAAACGATTGGCCATTATTTTGAAAATTCAAAAACCATAACTAACATTTTTCGCCTTTCTCTAGGATTTGAATTTGGAATTGCTCCTATTATTGCTATTGGTTTCAGTTTGACAGCAGTACAAACCAGCCATGGCATAAATTCAATTGATTTTAAAATTATTTCTTGTCATCTATTAAGACATCGACTGATACTGTAACCTCTTTAGCAATACTTGTTTCATAAAAAGCCAATGATTTTAATTTAATTTTTCTTTGTTTATCAAAAAGAGGAGAATTGTTGTTAGTGCTACTATTTTGACCTTCACTACATAACGAAATATTTTTGATTGTTTAGAAATAAATTTAATTTAAATTTTATTGTATTCTTTATGATCGAATTTAATTGTAGTAACAATTATAAAGTTTTAATCATGACAACCGTGTCAAATATTTAAATGGAAAATGATTGTGAATAAGGTTTTATAACTACAATTTAAATTAAAATATACATATAAGCTATATACATACATATATCTGCAATAGCTGTTTGTTTGTTCGACGCTTTTTCTGAAATTTTTGGTGCAAATTATTTTCCTATAATGCTGGAAGGATCTGTAGGACACATATTCGTTGATGTTTTAATCTGATGGATCACTTTACGAAAGATTATTGAGAAATTTGATGAAACTTGTACCTTTACAAGATTGGTCTTGCCTGTACCGTACATCTTTTCAATGTACGCACTTTCGAATATATCGCGAATAAACCGAATTTGTCCATTCCACGCCAATTGTGCATTTGGATTTGCAATTCCGTTTATATAAAGTCCAACTTACAATTAAAGCCGGGCTTACCGTTCACTATTAGAGCAACAGGCTTTTAATATTGATTTGTCTTTTGCAAAATTTTGGCACGAGGGGCTCGAAAAACCCTGGAAAATGCTTTGCATCCAGAAAAAGAGACTGTTTAGTACGCAATATCTAGTATCTAGAGGTGTCGTTGGGCTGTAAATTTTTAAAAATAATCCTGAACGCAACGTTATCGTCTTTTCAGAGCGCTAAGACCGTATGATAAATTACTTAGTTGAAGATTATTAGCTTGCTTTGCCGAAAGACATTTGTCATTCTCCTTTTTTTCAAAGCTTCAATCAATAAATGCACGGTACGGCGTTTGAAAGCACAAAGTCCCAAGTCTTTTTTAATAATTCACCTCATGGACTTTTGGACTAATGACTTCTGCCGTTCAAACTTTAAACAGACCAACCAGTGACGATCTTTACATCTTCAGTCGTCGCAAACAATTTTATGTACCGGTAAATGAACACACGTCTAATACTGAAGGGATGGAGGGTTTTGAAAATATCACTTGAATAGTGGTGATATAACAGCGAAATGGTTATCGTTGAGTGTCCACTCTATAACTTATTTTACGAACACTCATGTAACCAAATTCGGTTTAAAAATATTATAATATATTAAATATTATATTATAATTATTAAAATATTATTAGTATTAGCGAAACACATCGGGTTATGACCAGTTATTTATGAAGGTTTATTATATACTATACGATATTAATATAACATTTGACCAAATTATTGAATTTATTTTTTTTTTTATTTTTTTAGCGCATGTTGTTGTATATCTGAAGTCGTTAAGCTCTATTTTAAGTGAAAGTAACTGACATGTTAAACAAATTGTTTGCAGAAACTGGTAAGTAACGCACCCTAATTTGATTATTTTTTTTTTCAACTGACGTATACATATTTAAAATTGAAAAATTGAAATCGAATGACCAAATTAAACTTCAATTCAAACGTTCTAAACAATTATCAAATGGTAAATCTTAACCTAAATCTAAAGGAAGGCTTATCATAGGGTACTTGAGCTACATATGCTCAAAAACGCCAATTGATGATTACGCTAAATTCACCCGTATTTATTTTCATACAATTAAAATCTTTTCATAATTAGTGTTGTTTAATTTGTTTTTATTATTATTAATTTAGTTAAAATTATTATAATAATTTCAATATTTATGACAGGTTATAACAGTTTTTCTTGAATTTTGTTTTTGTAGATTTAATGAATTTTCAGTTGTTGTTTTATTTAATTTGATCGTTAACTATGGTATATTTTCTTGAGTGTTTATTACATTTAAAAGATTTGTTGTGTGTTTTCTTTAGTAAATTTTTGTTTGTGAAGATGTTAAATTAAAAAAAAAATAGTTATTATATAATATAAGAAGAAATTTCTTTAAATAATTAATATTCTGATGCACCCAAAACACTGTACATCAAACGATTGAACGATCCACTTTGGCGAATGGTTTCATCCGTTGTGTTTACCACCTAATAGAGAAGAAGGAAATATTTTTAGATATTTAATTTCAAATTTCAAAATATTTCTTTCCAATTGAATATATACAAAAAAATATTTAATACTCACATTGTACGACGGACCGGCAATGGGCGTTGATTGTACTGGCTTCTATGGAATTGAAAATAATAAAAATAATATTTAAAATTAATTTTTTTTTTTTGTTGTGTGTTACACAAATTATAATTTTTAATTTTAATGATATTTTATGAAAATTTATGTTTTTTTTTTCAATGTTTGATTATGTTTAGTTTCGTTTCAATTAAATGCAACAAACAAATGCAACATTTATTCAAATTTTTAATCGAGTTTGAGTACAAATGTTTAATGAAACAGTGGTTAGATTTGAAGCAATTTTACACATTTGCATTAATTGTATGGATTTTAATAATGTATGAACGTTTATAATTATATATTACAGACTAATGGCTACACATTAAGCACTAACTGCTTGCTAATTAATTAATTGTTAAATTACTTTGAGTACTGTTTACAGTGCTTTCCAAAAAATTGATACTTTCAAACTAATTTTCAACAAAAACACACACTAAAGTTACATTTTCAAAACAGCAGATGAGTTGAAACAACAACAGGAATAATTTAAAAAATTAGGAGAAAAAAAATAAAATGATTTGACAAATAGTGATTGACAGGACATATTGAACTGATATATTGAGCTGACGTAACAATAAGTGATTGAATTTTGTTTTGTATTGTTTTTGATATGACGAGAGCGATCTGGCTGGCGGGCGACTGAGAGACTGAGCGTGCGAGAGATAGTGTAGATTGTATGTAAGAAGACACAGTGAGGTTGATTTTGCAGATTGTAGTCAATCACTAACTGCTCTGATCTTACCTTTCCTGGAACCATTCTATTGGGATGGAAAACCTTTGGTTGCACTGGCACCGTCACCTCCTGAGTATAGTCAGCATTGCCATAACCCTCCTCTTGGATGGCTCTATAGGTTTCACTCTTTGATGGATCATAGACTAGTGTTTTCTTGTAACTGTAGCCAATCAATTGTTAGGTACGTGATATGGTGATGGTATGTTATAGTAGTTCATATTGTTGTTGTTGTTTGTTATAGTTGTTTACAAAAGCATTCACATATTGTTGTTGTCATTATGGTTGTTGATTAATAGACAGACATCACCATTCGTTTAATTTTCATCATTGATTATAATTGTTTTAGAATTTTTGTTATTTGTTTAGACGAATTTTTATTTATTTTTTATTTTTTATTTTATTTTATAGAGCGTAGAGTAATAAGAAGAGAGAAAAAACAGGATGTGCACAAAATAAGTTAGAATTAGTTTCAAACAAAAAAGTGTTTTTTTTTTGGTAAATTTGCAACTCAAATGACAGTTTAAATGAAAATTTCCAATTCAATCTTAATTTATTTTAATAGTAAAAGAAAAACGGTGTTAGAACTACAAAATTATATGTTCATTAGCATTTAAACAAAGACATTAGTGGGGAAAGCGTAAAGAATTTTTGTAATCGATTTCAGCAAGAATGGAATTTTGAAAACGAGAATATTTTGTAAGAATTTATTTTGTAAGCCACATAAGCTTTGTTTGTTTTTGCTTTAGATAGCCTATAATTAGAATTTTATTAGTGTAGAGTACGGGTATGTATAGGCAATTGATTCATGGATATTGGGAACGTGTCAAAATTTAAGTGCGATTGGTTGTTGGACGTGAGTATAGGGGATCGAAAAGGGAAGTTTGGTAAAACGATTTCTTCTAGTATTATTTTCAGAGATTTTTGCTAAAATCATATGGTAAAGTAAATTATTTTGCTCTAGTCTTTTTTGTTTATTCTCAATGATGATATAGTTGTTCCAGCTGTTTTTGTCGCTGTTCGCGTTGTTGTTGTTCTTGTAGCTCTTTCTGTTTTTGTTGCTCCAGTATTTTATATTTTTGTTCCAGGAAAGATAGATCGATGAAAATTCTAATATTAATCGTGCAGCTAATTCTTCTTAACACTACTTGTCTTTAAAACTAAATTTACTTGATTTTGTTTTTTAAAATTAAAAACGATATTTTTAGTTTATTTTAAAACTTCTAACGATTTTATTGGGATACTTAGAATTGTTTTGTAATTTGGTTTATTGGGTTACAGTGTTAATTTAAAAAAGAAAAAAAAAACAACAACAAATAAAAACAGAGTTGATTTGCTAACAAACCAACTATCAAAAGAACCAAAGAAAAGGACAGAACGACTGTTCAAACACATGTGAAGATAACAAAAAAGAGTTTTAACAAACGAATTCAATCTTCACAATTTCAAATTGGAGCTTATTTAGATTTTTTGTTGTCTTCTGTTTTCACTTAAAAAAATTGTCAGTTATTTTAAAGTAAAAAAACAAAACCATATTAATTAATATGGGTTAATGAGTTAATAGTTAAAATTCATTATTTTCAAAAATAATATACAGCGCTTATATTTCAAAAAACAAACAAAATTATTACTAAATACCGAATTTTGTCAATTGTTCTACATTCAACATATTCATACTACAAGAAACATATAATTGTCTAAAAAAAATTATTCATCTCTTTGATTTCTTTTTATTTAAATTAATATCAGTTTAAGTTAAAACCGTACAAAAAGGAAATTAGAAGGGAATTGTTTATGTGTTTTTATTAATTGTTTTGTGTTTTTGTTTCAGGAGGGAAAAAGGGAAAATACCACTTATTTTTTGGCTATTTTTTTCTAAGATATGAAAAAAGATAATGATCTGTGGGACCAAATAATTTTCAACTACTCTAATTTCTATATGATTTGTGAAAAAAACGAAAAACTTAAAATAATAACTTGTTTATTTCATTTTTACCGGTCTAGTTTCGTTGGCAAAGGACGAAATAAAGCACTCTTCCTTATTGCATTGACACTACAACAAATAATAGAGTCGACAAAAAATATTGAATATCACATCAATTTGTTTAATACACATTTGTTTAAGTTGATTTTTTTTAAATAGGGTTTTACGTAAAACGTGCATATTTATTTTTTAAAGATTATATATTTAATGACACAGCATATCTCACAATAATCATAATTATTATACGTTGATTTCGTTGGAACATTAAAAAAGTAAATAAATTAATTATATAAATATATTTAATCAAATTAGTACAAGTAACAATAATTCGTGTGGCAGTGTAGCATGTGGTTTAAGTGTAGCCTTTGTTAATAAATTGTGAGCAGAGTTTAGTCTTAAAATCTTGGTGCAATAAATGCAAATAATATTAAGCCCAAGCTTAATTAGATTCATAATTTTCATTAATTTTATTTGATAGTTTTTTTGTAGGACTTTCTATTTATTATTTAAATACCTAATTCATTAGTATATATTTCGTAGGTATACATTAAACAATAGATACTTACGGAACTGTTTGGCGGATGGTGCTTTCAATGTTGTGGTCAGAGTACAAACCAATTGGAGAGTTGAATTGTTTGTGGAAAACCTATTAGACAACATTATAAGTAACTAAAGTAATTAGATTTATCTAAAATAAAATATTTTACTTTGCCAGAGTCAGCATCTTGACCAACAACTTTGTGCAACATGGTATCAGCGACACGTTGCTTCATTACACTGTCATGATAGTCATGATGAGGATGGGCACGTACAGCTGGGTTGGGATAATGTCTCAAATAGGAATCTGTGGTGGGAGCATCTTTCTTCACTTTAGCACCGGGCAAAACCAGTGGAGTTGTTCGGTAAGGCTTAAATATAAAATAAAATTTATTAATTAGTTAATTTGCATATTTCCATACGAAAATATTATTGTTTATTATAAAATTCATTTATATTCTTTATAACTGTATTACTATATACATTTTATGGTATTTGCTTTAGGTATAAAAACATTTTAATGATATGTGTGAATTGTTAGTGAAATGTGTTATATGTATATATCTTATATACAATTATTTAAATATAAAAATATTTTTTCTTCGCCTAAACACATCGTCCAAAATAATGAAAAATCGAGAACATTTGGCAAAATGGAAATATTAATACATACATACATTCATATGTATATATACACATATAGAAGATTTGTGATATATGCTGAAAATTTATAGCCAATTTTTATCTGTCTGTTTACTTTATATTGGTGGTCATTTGAAAATTTTGCTCCTCCTATTCACACTGATTGGCTTTTCATGTTTATTCTTTTATATTTTTTATCTTTTCAGTCAACATATGTATGTACGTTTATTGTTATTTATCCGTTTATTTTTAAAATATTACGTAAGAAGAGAATAATTTTTGTCTTAAGAAATCCAGCCCAATCCAGAAATATATATTAATAATAATTAGTACTGTTTTGGATTGTAATCAGTTCTAGCAATTTCTCTAACGTGGTAATTAATGTTTCAGCTTATTAAACAATATAGTTTATTTTATTAAATTCAATATTTTGAGCAGTTTTCAGAATTACACAATATTTGTTAAGCCATGTTGTGTACTTTTTGCTATCGCTTTATAACAACTCTGTTATTGTCCTTTGCAAAGTCTGGTAGCTCTTGTCCCAGCTGAAATTTTGTTTACCGCGCTTTTCCTTTGCCAGCATTAAAGTTGATGATACATTGATAAATTTGAAAAAAAATAGAAATCCACAAAAGCTGGTTCTTTGTGTGCTTGAAGTGTTTTCTATTCTAATTAATATCGAATAAGAATTTTAACTTGAAAAGTAAATTTTTTGTTTAAATTTAATTGAATTTCCTATTAAATGGCAGTATATAGAAGATCTTCACGGTTAAGTAGTATTGGTAAAACAACAGTAGTAAGTCTTCCTGCCACACCAAAGACAGCCAGAGAAAAAAGTATATGGCAGCATAGAAATTCCGAAAGTTCTTTAACTATAAATAGTGACGACGAGGAAGAACATTCTTCCCTTTGTGGCTTCAAAGAAAACAAAGAAAATTGTGATTTAATAAATAAAACGAAGAAAGAAAAGCATTCGAATAAAACCCTACCAAAAATATCTCTTGGATCGGAAGAACCAAAAACACCTAAAAGCAAGACAAAACCTATGCCTGCCTCCAAGAAACGGGAATTATTAAAAAGACTGGCCGAGGACGATTCAGCTGATTCAGACGTGACAAGCGACAATGAAGATAGTCAACAGGGCTCGCCACCGAAACAAGTCAGACAACAGACCAGTTGTTTGGCCAATCAATTAGTAAGTCCTTCACGCTTATTAGATCGTTTAAGTATAGATGAACAGCCCGAAGAAGAAACTGAAATTGAAAATTCTTCTAAAGAGAGAGCTGAAAAACAGCCCCAAAAAGCATCACCTGTACGCAACAAATATCAAAATGCCCGACGAGTACTAAATAGTGCAGAATGTCAACACTTGCCTGGAAGAGAAGAACAACTAGACGAACTGCGTTCATTCTTTAGAGGACATTTAGAGGCTAAAAAATCTGGTAGTTTATATGTTTCTGGACAACCAGGTACAGGCAAAACAGCCTGTTTATCTCTACTTTTACGAGCACCTGAATTTAATAAACATCTGCAAACTGTGTATGTCAATTGCACTTCTATTGCTTCCATAGGAGGAGTCTACAAAAAACTTTGTGCTGAATTAAAAATTAAACCACAAGGTCGTACAGAACGAGATCATTTACAAACACTACAACGGTACTTCAAAACCTCTTCTAAAATGCTGCTCATTGTACTCGATGAGATTGACCAGCTGTGCAGTTCAAAACAATCTGTTTTGTATACCATATTTGAATGGCCCTCTCTGCCAGAGGCAAAATTGCTTCTAGTAGGCATTGCCAATAGTTTGGATTTGACAGAACGGACTCTGTTGCGGCTTAATGCTCGTTGCGAGCTAAAACCGAAACATATGCATTTTCCGCCATACTCCAAACAACAAATTGTTGAAATTTTTAAATCTCGCCTGGAAGAGGCTGAAGTTTTAGATATTTTTCCACCAGTCACATTACAATTGTTGGCAGCTAAAGTCAGTGCCGTAAGTGGTGATGTTAGAAGGGCATTGGACATTGGTAGACGTGTTGTGGAAATAGCAGAACAACAAAAGAAAGCTGGTGAGAAAGAGATTAATTTGAAAAATCTCAAACTGGCGCAAGGTGAGCAGCAGCCAAATGAAGAAGGTAAGCACTTTTAACAATAATTAATAGATTTATAGCTAGGCAAACATTCCATTTCCATAGGTTGATGAATTCAAGAAAGGGATGTACATTACAAACTGTAATTAGCCCTTTATAGCGAATTCTTATTTTTTTTTCATTTTTCAAAACCAAAACAAAATTATTCTTTTCAAGTCAGCATTTCCAAAGACTTTACGAAATTATTTGAAACACTTTTATATTCGTACTTATTTATTTGAAAAACTCTTTTAGAAACCCTTAAACCCGTGCAAGTAACACAGGTAGCTGCGGTGCTCAACAATGTATATGGAGCTTCACAAAACCTGCACGAAGATATGGATGAATCATTTCCACTGCAACAGAAACTTATGTTATGTTCCCTAATGTTAATGCTGCGTAAAGAGAAAAACAAGGATATCACGATTGGTCGTTTGCATGAAGTCTATAGACGAGTCTGCTCAAAACGTAATATTCATTCAGTTGATCAAGCTGAATTTGTCAGTATAGTGGACTTAGTACAGACCAGAGGGATTTTGCGCATTGTAAAGAAAAAAGAACCGCGCCTAAGTAAAGTCCAACTTCAATGGGATGAGGAAGAAGTGAATGCTGCTCTACGTGACAAACAACTGATCGCTTCCATTTTAGATGACACTGCCTGTTTGGGCAAATGAAATTTTTTTTTATTTATTTCAATTGATTAAGAAAAAGAAGGAAGTAATATTATTTCTTTTATCTATTTTTAAATTTAGTTTAGTAATTTTAATCAATTCACCTGACATTTTAATTATTTACATCATTCGTTTTTACTATTAGCAAACTAGATAAATAGAAACAATTATTTTTAACACAAATGAAAAAATTAAAATATTTTTATTCATTCTATTTTCTTGTTTCAACTAATAACCTTGATCTAAAAGAGGAATCATCACTCATACAAAAATAAAATTTTCTTTTTCGAATTTATTTTGTATTTTTAAATATTTGTTCTAATACCTGCCATTTCCTTCTACATTTCACATCCGCTAAAATGTATATAAAAAAAAACAAAAACGCAAATAGATTGAAATGCTTATCAAAAATGTAGCCAAAGCGTCATAGGTAATTAAATGTAAGGAAATTTGAATTTCATTAAACATCTTATACCATTTGCGTCTCAAGTTATTCTTATTGTACAATATATTATAAAAAGAAAGAAGGAAACAAAAATAGATAAAATAATTATTTGTTCCAAAAAAAAAGTGTTTTTCTTTAATAAAATTTTACCATAATTTCCATCAATAAATATAATTTTTGTTTATTTTTAATTACAGGATATCAACCTTCAAGTACTAACAAAAATTTAATAATTCGTCATTAACTCAAAACTTCATTCCTCATATTCATATCGTTACATCACCTTTATTCAAGATCATGAATGTAAGTTGAATTTGATAAATTGTTTTATTTAAATTTATTAAAATTTATTCTTATGATCAATTGAAGTAGTAACTATTAAAAGGAAAATTACATTTAATTTTCTTGCTAATATCAGGGATTTATAATATTTTGTGCTGAAAAATATATTCAATTGATCCTAATATATTTTGCTTTTGGGGTCTTAACCTTGTAGAAGGAGAAAACAAACATTTTATATAACTTTTGAAATTAATTTATTAATGAATTTATTAGAAAATAATATATTCATAGTTTTACTTTTATTTTTTGGCTTTTTATGATTTGATTTGATTTAATTTGTCTGTATTTCCGATTTGACGAAAAAGATTTTTTTCTGATATTAAAACGACAAATGTTTTAAATCTGCTGTCAGATGTTCATCATCAGCATCGTATTATTTTCCTCATTTCGGTTACGCTAAGGAATTTATAAAACAAATTCACACCATTACCAAAAATTTTTGTTTATTGTTCTTGATTTGTTTGTTCGAAATTATTCCTTTGCTTTTCGTGAAAGCAAAAGAAAAAAAAAAACAACATATAACACCATATAATAACAAAAAGCATTTAATCGTAGTATAATTAATTTTCGTGCTTTAAATGCTTGACGTAATATGTATACCATATACAACACATACATGTATAAATACATATATTTCTTTTTTGCAAATATTTTTAAAATTTTCATTTTTCCATTCGTTATTAATTTGTTTGTATGAATCTAAAAATAAAGTATACATTACACAGAGCAATGAAAATAACATTGTTTGATAGAGAATGTATTCTGTCGATTTTTTAAATGGGCGTGTGTAGGTTGCCAAATGTCTTCAGTAATATGTTCGAATTCTTTTTATTTTTTGCAATTATATGCAATTATTTATAATGATTCAGGACATTAGTAATTGTTATTGTATATATCTGTTTGCCTATTTATACAATATAATTTTTGGAAAAGAAAACCCATAGGCTCCATTGGATTTACTACACAATTAATCGAAGGCCTATTATATTAAATATTTATTAGTTATGGATTAAACCAAATATGTTTGAATCGAAAGTCAAAAACCAATTTCTAAGAGTGGTATGCATTAAAACTGTTTTTTTTCAGTGTAATATTAGATTGTTCAATGCGGTTTATAAGTTTGTCGCTTGTGTTTGTACGAGTATTAAGCCTTTTAATTAATTGATATAAATTTGTTTAACTTAAAATGTTCAAGGCAAATTCTTACTTGATATTGAATACATTCGTTGAGGTCAGGTTGTTCCCTGTAGTAGTGTGGTGAACCGTTTTTGAATTGTACGTACTCCATTTTAATGTTTTTTGTGTTTGTGTATGTGTTTTAAATAGACGTGAATAAAACTCCTTTCTTTGTTATATACAAAATAAAAAACAAACAAAATTTAAAAATTAATAACAAATTTTTCAAATATATAAATTATATAATTAATTAACAACAAATTTCAAACGTCTTGCTTTTATTATTTATTTTCTATTATTCTTTTTGTAATTTAGTTCTTTATAAAATGACTGTTTTTAAATTTTAATACACTATTTTGTTATTTAATTTTATTCACAAAAGTACAAAAACTATAGTAAAGAAGATATAAACTTGCTTTTTGTTTTTGTTTTAATCGATTCCGTTTTCACTTTTAGGTTTTTGATTTTAAAATTTTACTTCGTATAGTCTGGAGATCGTTTGGAATTCGTTTTTAAAAATATTTTCAATCTAATTTTTTTTTTGTTAACTACCTAGTATTCTATAATGCGAACTTAATTTAACAATATTCCGAAAGCAACTGATTAAAGAAATTTTCAAAAATTGATGATGAAAAGAAAATTTGTTTTTCATAAAAAATAAATATATAATTTTGTTTTTATATGTATCATACCATACATATGCACTAGCAAACAGTAAACATGTACAGCCAAAACAGATCTTACAGCAGATCTTGCTATATATTATACACATACAGGCACAAAGGAGTATATACATATGCATATAGAAGAAAAAAAATAATTATTATTTTATTAATTTTTACGCCATTCCTCTTTGGCCAACACCCCCAACCCTTTTACTCTTCCATATTTTATATTCTAATACAAGCAAAACAGCGCCAGTCGAAAACATTTTCCTCCTCCTCCATGTTGATATAATACATATTATTATATATTTATATACAATTTCTTTTTCCTTTTTTTATTTTTCTCGAAAATATATTATTCTAGATTATATACAGTAAAAAATAAAGAAAATAGGAAAATAATAAATATAAAATTATTTTTGTTTGTGTAGAAGTTTTGCAGATATAAAGTGTTGTTGTTTTCGTTCTAGATTTAATTTTTTTTTTTATATTTCTTTCTCAATGTTTTGTGTAAAATATATTTTATTTTTCGTTTTTCTTCTTCTGTGTTCAGCATAAACTTGGACTTGTATACATTTGGTGCGCCTACACATTTGCCATTAAAATATTTGGGCCACTTCCATCTCCCCACAATGTAAATTCAGTTCAAAATTTGCCTGTCTGTTTCAATAGTTGTTGACTTTAAATTGTTTATTATTGTTTTCATTATTATTCAAATTTATTGTTTAAATAATACATATTATTCAAAGGTAATTATTTTAATTTTGTTAAAGACCACTTACATATGTATGTATGTATGTTTGTAA
This sequence comes from Sarcophaga carnaria, assembly GCA_958299815.1. Taxonomy (NCBI): domain Eukaryota; kingdom Metazoa; phylum Arthropoda; class Insecta; order Diptera; family Sarcophagidae; genus Sarcophaga; species Sarcophaga carnaria. Next base: position 33,375,010 of record OY283151.1, read on the forward strand.
AATACATATATGAATTATTTAATTTTAAATGTAAATATTTAAAATTTAATTTAATTTCCCCATATATAATACTAAAAATTTATTCATTTCCAATATTTTAATTCTCTAAATTTAATTCAGATATTTCGTTTGATATTATTAATGCTCAAATACTTTAACGATATACGCTTTATTGTAGGGCATAGAAAGAGTCTATGTGAACGTTCATAGTTTGAATGTTATTTATATGTTTATATATTACTATTTAGAGGTCTTTTAATTCTGGAGGGGAACTTTTGTGTCCGTTTTATGTGTAGTTAATTACAAAATCTTCAAAGTTATTTTCGAATTTTAAATGGACTTAAAACTTTATTTCAGTTTAATGTTTTAGTTCAAACCTAAAGTTGTTTTAAAAGTGCTTATTTATTAATTACTTTATAATTATAAATTACTTGCTTACTGAATTGGCAATTACAACCCTTTAGTCAGAATTACGTTCCAAATTTTATGTGTTTCTTTTACCTACCAATGGCGGGCCGTAGACTTTGAACGACAAATTTGAGAAATGGTTGCAGTTATTTACTCTCACAGTTTTAGTTATAAAACTGCTGAGAAGTGGCCGGCGAAAGATATATATTTTTTATATAATTCGTTTTTCCAGATATAAGTGCAGAGGGTGAACCCACAAGCTCTTATCTAGGAAGCCAACGCACTATCCACTAGACTACGGCGGCTTACAATTATAAATTATATATAATTCTTAAGAGCGGAGAAGTAGGGAGAACAATCTAGAAATGGTAGAAGGGGAAAAAATAACGATTGGCCATTATCGCACTCGAAAGCTAAACGTTCCTCTCAAGATATCTCCCCTTTATGATACCTATTAGGCCTTCGAGGTTACAGTCCTTCAGGTCTACCAGTTCTTCAACAAATCGACTATCTAACTATCTCTGCTGAAGTACCACAGTTTCCTCTACTTCTTCAGATGTCATGCCTCTACTCCTATACTTATTTTCGTTTCTTTTCGCGACCATATTTGTAGTCTATTAGGTAGCGTGTTGCCTTATTAGATATGAAACCTATGTTCAAACCCCAGGTCAGACATCTCCAACAAAATCAAAATATGAAAAAATCTTCGGTGACTTCCTCTCAGCAGATTTCTGGCAAAAACTGAGAGTAAATAAAATTGCCATGAATTGTTTCTGAACAGTCTGTCGTTCAGAGTCGGCTTTAAACTGTAGGTCTCGTCACTCATGTATAAAATTAACACAGACAACATAAGTGGTGTGAGAAACTAGGTCGTAATTCTGACTAAAGGGTTGTAATGATTAATTATGGTATGTATTAGTTTCGTTCCCATAGGATTGATAGTTTGGCTCTTGCAACCGTACAGTCCGTTTTTGTATTCTTTATTAGTTGTTAATGATTTTTAATTAAATAATTGCTTTTTCAATATTAAAAGAAAATATATTCCTACACAGTTTAATAGAAGCCTTCGATAAAATTAATTTTGGAATTTCATTTTTGAAAAAAATCTGTATGAGCCGTTTAACATAAGTATTACATGATTAATTATGCAGTATGACCCTGTTTAAAATGAAAAATAAATCGATCAATATTTAAAGCATCAATTCTAATTGAAATTTTCAATAATCTTTGTGATTTGTATATAACAATTAGAAATACATATATACATATATTTTTATTCGCTTAATAAATAAAAATTTATAATGGCAACCTTGGTAATACACGAAAATCATTTCATTTTGAAAGTCACACAACCTATATGTAAAACGCCCTTGAAGTGAAAACATTTTCATCATTTACATTGAAAGCGTAAATATCAAAAATGAAATTTCTTTTATTTGAATTTTTAACGAAAGTGTTTTGAAAAGTCTTCTACTGTATATACATATGTACATAAATACACCTGTATATATTTAGATGTGTAATAACATAATTTTTTTTTATTGTTACAAAAGAACAAACTTTAAAAACGTGCTTTTTCATCATGCACTGTTACAATGCCCAAATTATCATAATGAACTTGGGACCAGATAATAATGATGATGTATATGAATAATTGATGTCACCAAATTTGTTTGGAATACTATATGCACATCTAGTCAGTCATCTATGATTTTATTGTTTGTGCGTCACTTATTTTCTTTTTTATTTTTTTATATCACAATTCATAATACCGCACTAATATTTTTGTTCTCTTAAATGTATGCCTATGAATCAAATTTTTTTTCGAAATATACCAAAGTCTTATGATGCCATTAAACAGATTTTTGTTTAATTGATTAAATATTTTTTTTGGTAGGCTGTTTTTTTTTTATATTGTTATAATATTTTACAAAAAACATGCCAACAGGTGATGTAGACCTTGACCATCTGTACTAAAATTCAGTTCACAGTTGTTAATTTTTTCTTTTTTCAACGAAACATAAGTTTATTTTACTATTTTTTTGTAAAAAGTTCAATGAATTTTGGTACATGCATATTTATTTTTAAAAATTCAATGAAAAAGAGAAAGAATTTTACTGAGACACAATGGCTTATTCATATTAAACATATATGTACGTGTGCATAGAAGTATATATGTACATACATAGAACGTATACATCGCATACATATATAAGTTTGCCAAAATTAAAACGATGAAACATTTGTGCAAATATTTGTTCAAAGTAATTTCCTCCAATAGTACGTGACTACTTAAAAGTTATTTCTTAAACAGCAAAAAAAAATTGTTCTCAAATTTGCAATCTACTAAACAATATTTGTTCGATTTGAAAAAAACCAGGAATGATAGATAAATATATGATTCAAGCAGCTAAATCCCAAGGACTTGGAAGTAGGTCTGTGTAGGCGTCATGCATCTTAATCAAAAAATATCATGACAAGACATTCTATTTGGACACTTGATTGGATACGTGGCGATATATCCAGTTATTGAATGTAATCAAGTCACTTATGAATTTGCTCCACATTGCCTGCTATGGGTTTTGACCATATGATCAATTTTCCACATACCTCGCTTAAAGTTGGATTTAAGCATTGAAAACTTCGACCAATTTGTGTTCGCTAACATCGATCGGTTATTCCGAATAAACATTTTTGTGGATGTCAGAAAGACATTGGATTGGTTAAAACACTTCCTCACCTAAACTAACATAACACAGCATTGTCCCCTTCTAGAGTGGTTCTTGAGTAAGCATTTTTGATCTTATAGGCCTTAAGGATTCTTTACAATTTCATGATGAACTACTACCATCGTAAACAGTCTATTATTTCTGAACATTTTGAATTATGGTTGGGGCTTATATTATTTATACCTTAGACGGATTAGAAAGTGGAAAGAATACCTCATATTGGTCTCTGTCAAAAATAAGTAGTTTGTCTAGTCAATGATATTGATGAATGATGATAATGATTGATATTAATATCAATTATAATGATCTCATAATAACAAGTTTTAAAAAGTAAACAAATTAAAACACAAATTATTGGCTCGATTATGGAATGGCATTTTACTTGTAAAGAATTTCTTTATGCCAACTACAAATTTTTTAGTTGTTTGGTTGCCTGTCATAATAGACCCATAAATATAGATAAATAATAGACTTAAGCTTGAAGTGCCACAATAAAAATTAAATCCAGTTTTTTAAATCTAATCACAAATTTATGTTGTTTTGTGTATTCACAGGATAATTTTAAATAGAAGTACATACAGTGGACTCGGGGAAACGTGATTTTTGCATAGAGCAGACTTTTCTGCAGTTAAGACATGTTTTGACATGCAACTTTATTTGGCACAAAAGGGACTCGTTAGCCTTCTAAACCTGATCATTGCGCAATTAAAAGCTTTTATATTTCCTCACTCAAATTTTCTCCCCTTTCAATTTAAAACTTAAGGATTTTTGGACGACTTCTTATAGATCCCTATTAATAACAATCTTTATTTAAATACGTCTATAATCACTCATAGATATCTTCTTTCATTACAGTTGGTACTTTCATTACTGTTTATAGAAAACGTTCAGAAAAGTTATGTAAACGAAAAACAAAATTCAGAGATAAATTAAATTCACGTTTCAAATTCTGTTCACGTTTTAGAAAGTCCATGTAATAAAAGAAATGTTTATGTTGCTATCGTATTAATGTCATGATATTCACGTATTTTTATTGTATTTTACTTCGTTTTCTTTTAATATGTATTTTCAATTCTTAAAGTTTGAGTTGTAAAATATAATCCTGAATCCGTGGTAGCCAGTGCTATCTATAACTGTTCTTACCTTCACACATAGCTATAGATAGGAAAGCAATATAAATAAATGAAATTGCAATATGTATTAAACAATTTAAAAAGTTAAGCATACTTTTAGGCCGATTGTTTATTGTTTATAAATAATAAAATAACTATAAAATATGAACAACGTCCCCTGCGGTGGATATTGATGATGAATTTTTTAACGTTAAAAAGATGTCAGAATGCATTCAATAAATTTAAAAGCATTTAATTTTGTTTTAAAGCAATTAGGGTTCATGTTAATGCCATGTTAATATGCAAAACCCAATTTGTTATATTTTTTATTCGCAATTAAAATTTAAGTTAAAAGAACAATTTTTTTATGTAAAGCATTTGATAGAAAAAAATTAAATTTTGATGTTTGTGGATAGTAGGCATTTAGGAACTCACTTGATTCACAATAGCAGCTTGCTCTTCAGCGACATCTTGTAGGTGATCACGTGTAGGCATTGGTGAGAAACAAGCATTTTCGGGTGGAGGAACATAACCACCTGAAGCATTTAATTTAGGAAATACTGTGTGGGGCAATGTGTCGACCGGTACTTGTAAAGCACGCTCATAATGACCAGGACCGGGTAAGAAAGGCGAAGGAGCTCTGCAAAACAAAACCGTATGTTAGTGGTTGTAGTTATTTTTTTTTGTCCGTATAAAAATACCTATGAGGATTGGGATCTGGGCTTGTGGAGAGTAATGCCGATTCTGATCTTGAACTATCTCCACTGAGACCTTGAGTATAGGCAATTTTATTATCCCTATAAATAAACGAAAATATTGTTACTACAGTTAATAAGTCATTATGGATAGAATAATACCTGTGTACAACAAGCTTGATTTCATTGCCAGCAGTACGGAATAACATTTGGGCATCTGCGTGGCTAATGTCTCTGGCATCGTAATCACGTATTTTCGCTATAATATCGCCTCTTAGTAGTTCACCAAAAGCAGGAGTACCCACTTGTACCTTAAAAATGAAATACAGAAGATAGATTTACAGGTCAATTAATCTTATATTTAAAAAGTAACATTAACATAGAAAACATTTCGAAAATATTAATTTTATAGCCTTGTCGTAAATCGGTCATATTTAGTTTAGAAATTTATTTTGTGAAATTGACAACATCAGAATTGTTTTTATTTTCATTAGTTTTCTTAAATTTTTTGTTTGTTTTTACAACCTTGATTTTTGTTTTATTATTATTTTGGCTAAAAATGCACTCGTTCGTTACTCATTTGATTTGTAATGAATATAATGTAATAAAAGCATCAACAATACATTGTAAGAGATAGTAGTATGCACCAAAACAAATGTGAGCTATAAAATAATATTATTTATTATTTCAATTTTATATATGTATGTACATACATATATTATGAAATAAGAACAATAAATAAATAAAATGTTCGATTTGGATTTTATTCCATTAAAATTATACCATAAGTTTAACCATATTTTGTGATATAAACAATTTTTAAAATATTAATATAAATAAAAAATACGTAAAAACCGGATATTTCTTTCAGATTATGCGTATATGAAATAGCACAACATAATATAACTGTCAAAGCTAGAAATTTATTATTAATTTGCGTGAAGTGACATATTGTTTTGGGAAAAATGAATTTTTCCGAATAAATAATTCTAAATTTCTTTAAAATATGATTAACTACAGGTATTTCTAATAAAAATGTGTGACTCATCTAATTTTCAAATTTTAAAAACATGAAATTACTTTGGTTATATTGATTACTAAGTTTCTTGCTTAAATTTATGAAAACTAATCAATCTTCTTTACTAAACTAATAGTACGTAATTCTTTAGAAATTTATACACAATAAAACAAAATCTGAGTAATTTTAATTCTTTGAAAATATAGAAATACGTGATTTTGATACGTATTTTAAGTATGTAGCTAAAAATTATTATTTCGTTCTGTTAAGAATTTAAATCAATATGAATTTGATGTAATTTTTTTTCGATTTGTATTGCGAAATCGAAAAATTATTTTCGAAAGTAAATTTCAATTCAATAATTTTTTTATATTTGTAAAATAGATTATTATTTGCTGAGTTCGCCATTGTTTTTATGGTTTTTTCGAATTAAGATAACGTTCAATCGTTTTTGTAACTTATAATGATTTTAGAATATACAATGATTTGCTATTTTTCATATACTATAATTTTCTTTACCACCGCATCATAATTAACGATTAAATTAAAATATTTCTTTGTTTATTTTAAATTAAGTTTTGCCAATTTGTGTTTGGCGCGACATTTGACTCAATTTTTATTTTTTTTTTCTTAAAATGTTGGTATCGCAAAACTGTTCTTGTTTGTTTGTGATTCTTTTTGTAAACAATTTATTGCTTAATGTTTTAGTTTATTATTTCATTTTATTGCAAATTTTTCTTGGCAAACAATTTTGAATTTTCGAGAATTTGTTTGAAAGCATTTTAATTCAGAAGTTTTTCGTTAAGTTTTGATTTTTTTTCCTAAAAGTGAAGTTTTCTAAATTTTGCGGGTCAGTCCTTAACCAGCTAAAGCAATTCCCTTAGAATTTATAATAGAAAAGCTCAATTCGTAGGGAATGGCAATTGTAGTTTAAATTTTAATTGTTGTGCTCGATCAAAATAAAAAAAGTGAAAATGAAATTGATGCCAACTTGAAATTGTTTTCAATCTCTTGCAATGTTGTGTAAAATTTAAAATAGCGGGAGGCAGGGTGGTTGATTGTAGGAGATTTTTTTTTTAATTTTTGTTTTATTTTTTTTACATTCTCGTTTTTGTTTTGATTTTTCGGCAGTGGCAATAGCTTTTGTTCGGCTTTTTGTTTATTACGGTAAATAAACTTGGCAAATGGATTATCTTGTTAACAAAAATTGATGAATTGTGTTTGTAATGAAAAGAAAAGAAAGAAAAAAAAACGAAAACTATAATGCACATTGTTGTCCTTCTTTTGTTTTTCTAGTCGCTGTTACAACAAAAGAAAATCAATTATTTCTGCAATTTTGTTTTTTTTGTCTTTCATTAATTTCACATTTCTTTTCTTCAATTTGTATTGTAACGTATAAATTTAGCAGTAGGTAGGATAAGATCATGTTGCATAATACATATATAAGAGTACTGTACAAAACCTTAGAAATTATCAAAAATTATTACCCGTGTTATGATTAAGGGCGTATCTAGATCATTGCCACCGACTAAACGTATACCCCAGGGAGTATTTTCACCATCACGTTTCAAAACAACCGCAAATTCATGTAGTTTAGGGCTCATGGTTGTTATTACTGACAATTGAAAACCCTTGACAATTTAAACGATCATATAAAATAACAAAAAGAATCAACGGCACGCTTAAATAATGACGTTAACTGGAGTTTGTTGTGACTTCGAAAACTAATTTCAAATTAATTTCCCGTTACAAAAACACCAAATTAGTACGTTAAATATTTTTTTTTTAATCAAATTACTAAGTGGTTGATTTTATTTTTATTTCTTTTTATTGTTCAGTATAAAAAATGTATCTATTTTTTTATTTTTGCAAACTATATTGTAATTTATACACGAATTAAATGAAAATATAAAACGTTTTGATCGTATTGAAAGCTGCCCAAGTACTAAATTTAAAAACACCATGCCAGAGAAACAAGCAATTTTTTGTTCATTCTTTATTTATTTGTATTTTTCCTTTATTTTCTGCAATTATGTCTCATCTTGAACATCAGCTGAGGCAGAGGCATCAATCGCTATGCATGTACAGATGTTGAAATTTATTTCTTCCTTCCTAAAGACCATAAAAACTACTGTACTACGTTGCTGTAAATACAGTAGTGAGACCAGCAATTGCTCTAAGAGATCTATAATGCAAGATACATACATACGGGTTTCACTGTATTATTATTTATTTTTTTTAAATAATTTGATTGATTGACTTTTTTTCATTTGTAAACAGATTTGCAAATCCAAACAGTACTGTATTCTAGCCTTTTTACAGTCCTTAACTAACTAACTAATTTTAAGTGTTATTCTAAGTTATTAAATTTATCTTATTATCAAAATCAGAATGGTCAGTTAAATTTTATTTATTTGATATTAAAAAAATTATATACTTTCAGCATTAGTTTCTAATAAAAAAGAATTGCTCGTCTACGTCTATAAATTTTATTTAAAAATTTTCTTTCTTTTTTTGCTTTTGCCATCGTTGTGATTTTCTTTAAATTTTTATTATTTTCTGTATTATCTTTGATTTTCTATTGAAAATATCGACTATATAATGAAGCAAGAACAACAAGAATTTAAAAGATTTGAAATGAACATGTGTTTTTAGAGCCAAAGTAATAATATTTGCATCCTTCCTTCCCCCACATAATGTATATAAAAAAGAAAATGAAATGATTACTATTTGGCAGCAATTCTTACAAACAAATATATGTAAATAAAATTACACTAAAAGGCCTACGAAAAATTCAAAATACAATATTACACTTAAGAAATATGTTATCTGTCGCAATTGAAAATCTCTCATTAATAACTAAAATACGTCATTTTGTGCTAACAATCTAAATAATATTTTTAATTATTTGTTATTCGTTTAAATGCCAGAGTTTAAAGGATGTTTATTTTCGTACATTAACGAAATACGTATCAGTTTAATGTTTGTAACACCGTTTTTCTTTTATCTTTCTTTTGCAATTAAATTAAAAAAGACACCTTAAAACTATTTATACGATCATACTACGTAAAGAACTTTCACTATCCTTTACCTCTTAAATCACGAAATAACACGAACATCAATTAGTTTTGTATGTATCATCGTCATCATTTGAATTTTAAGAAACAAAATAGATTAAAGATGGCAATCGAAATATTATTTCTGTTCATGTATAAAGAAATTAAAAAAGAAAATTATAAGTTTAAATTAATTTTCTTAAATTATTTAAACAACTGCTTTTGTTTAAAATGATGTGGATTTTTTTTTCATATTTTTATTGCAATTTTAATTGTCACTGGATCATCAGAAGACAAAATTGACAACGAGAAAAATAAAAATCTTTTCGATATTTTTTTTTTTTAATGAAGCATTGCGTAGATGATCGCACAGTTTATGGTCAATGATTTAATTAAGAACTGAAATGTTTATTAACAAAATCATAAAATAAAAATTGTATGACAATACGGTGTCAAGTAATGGGGCCAAATGTATTATTGCAACATTTATGCACTGTTTTTATTTTTTTTTTATTAACGTATTCATTTTACCCTATTCTATAAATCGAAATCAAACATTCTTTTGTATGGTTGAATAATTTTACATTTAATTCGGTCTTAAATTGCAGAATTGAAGACAATTTTATTAGAATAGAAATATAGATTGAATCATTCAGATTTAAAGGAGTAAACAAATTTTAAAAATAATTAAATCTGTATGTCATATAAAAAAGCTGTGTGCAAGTCTAGAAACTTGTATTTCAGACTAAGAAAAAATTGCTAATATTTTAAACTAATGCAGATAAACTTAAAATTTTAATATATTGAACTCTACATAAAGTATTGCAGGGGGGCAGATAGAATAAAGAATTTTTGATGCTTGTGTAAAAACAATATTTAACTGGCAATTGAACGATGGCATCATCACATTTATATCGGGGCTTTTATTAAGTAATTTCTACCTTTAAATTTAATTAAAATAAACCATCCACATTTTGGCATCATGGCTTTGACGCATAAATCAGGTTGAATTTGACCGATGACATGGGTTATATTGCCTTTAAGTACCGGTTTGTGGCCTATTCGCATACATCAGCCACTTAAGAAAACCTTACAAGAAAAAGTCTAACGAGGTCAAATCGCAGGACCTCGGTGACCTATTCACTTTACCTCCACATAAGATAACCATGCACTCAAATCGCTCGTGCAGATCGTCCAATTTGTCATCAGCTATGTGGTACGTAGCACACCGCCCTGTTGAAACCAGATGACGTTGGTATCCACATCATTCAATTCAGGTCAAAAGAATGTTATAATCATCGGCCTATGGTGCCTACTGTTGACAATGATAGCCTGGTCAACGCCTGGTCAAATATGAATCGATGATTCCTCCAAGCCAAAATCCACACGAAACAGTGATTTTTTTCATTATGCATTGGACACTTTTATATCTCATGTGGTTTAGTATCGTCCCAATTTCTACAATTTTGCTTGTTCACGTACGTTTTCATCACGCAGAATCTGTTTTGTCGATGAAATCGTTGCTCGAACAGGACACAAGTTTTGATAAAACAATGTTTATTATTTGCACGTCTTGGTGGAATGGTATATTATTCCATGGCAAATAAGCAAAACAGGCTGTATAAATAACACTAATTTGACAGATGTAGCTTCAACAAAATGATTGTAATCAACTGTCACACTTCGAAGGTTCCTTTTGGAAGATCCGATATAATGTGAATTTATCAAGTTGGTACCTTTTCATTACAATCGTACTATGTACTCCGAATTTCTGTGCCTATGCTGTGATAATTAAATTGGCAGTACCTATTTGTTATGTTAATACTTAGAATTTATTTGCCTATAAAAGACTGCACGTGTGCTAGGAATTGGAAATTTTTGAATTTCTAAACATGCGTAACAGTGGAATATAGGAATCCACGAATTCGATTTTTATGACTATTTAATTATACAAAATGAAATCATAAAAATTCAAATTCAAAATGTTGTGTGTGAAAATCCGAAATGTAAATAGTTTAGTATTCGTTTTACTTTTTCTTATTACTCTGTGGGAATCTAAGTTTTTAAATTTAAATCTAAAAGACAGCTAATAATGTATGTCCATCTTGCATCAGTTACATTCTTAGGTTTACTGAATATTTTTCAAATTGGTTTTATTTAATTATGCATCTAATGGAAGTAGCTTATACGCAACTTTAATATTTCATTTGATTTACTTTTAATTTCAAAATGCGAAACACAAAACAGTTTAGATTATTAATAACCCCAAAAGAATCTAAAAATAAAAAATAGAAAGTAGTCTGCATTTAAATTTTAATAAATCAATTCAAAACGAATTTAAAAAAAATTATGACAGATCGAATGTAATGTTTATTAAATGTGATATTTTGCTTACAAATGAAATTTGTTTTTCCTTGAACTAATAAGAAAAATTAAAAGAAAAATAAAAAAACATGAGAACATACATTATTTTTCATATTTTATGTGAAATTAAAACGAAAATAAAAGAACAACAATAATTTCATTTGAGGCTGTAAATTTCGTTTTAATTTGTTTTCAGATTTTGTGCACATTTTCAGTTCAATGTTTTCATTTTTCTCTTAGCCGCACAAACATTAACATTAATATTGAAATAAAAAAAACAATAAAAACGGTTTGGTTTTGTCTATTCAAATTACAGAAAAATTATACATTTTATACAGAAACCTACACATAAATTAATATTCTTATAATTAATATTCTTACATGATTTGTATTATCAACATGATAATGATATTGATGGTCATCGTCAATATCCTTAAAGCGAACACGTTTCTTCATTTTTTGATTTTGTGGTTTAGCGTCACGATACATAGTCAATGATGATTTTCGCGGTGTAGGGTAGAAAACATGTTCTTGTTCGTAAGCGTTTTCACTATCCATTTTGTTTATGTAGTCGGGCACTTTCCAAAATGCTGGACGTGGCAAGCAATTTATTTGACTCATTTTCTATTTTTTTTTTGGCTCACTGTGAGACGGACGCTAAAATTTACACGAATTTTTCAAATCAAACGAAAACGCTATACTATAATATTTACTCATACACGAAATACACGTTGTTTCTCGTTCACTAGTTTATACTCAATTGAAAGGCTTTTCATTAAGCATAAAGCATTTTGTTTATACATATTCTTAATATTTATTTATTTGTTTATTTTTTCTATTTATTCGACGTAAAATTCGCGGTCTTTTATTTCTTTATAATTCAATCATTAAGTAATATTATGAATAAATTTCTTATTGTTTTTCTATTCGGTTCGTTTAAGAAGGATCCACTATATGCTCATATAACTGATTTCTCAGTAAAAACGGAAAATATTTAATTATTGTATGTATGTGCTTTACTTAATAAACCGCTATGCTTTTACGAACCGGTCCACTAACCGCGGTATAGTATAATGGCATGGTATTATACTCAGTTCTATTACACATCAATCAAAAATTTAGTTCTCGGGATCTTCAAAAAAGTGTACAATTAAATTGAATGATTGAAGAGAATTTTTATAATACAGTGGAGACTATAGTTAAACAGACAGTGTCTTTTATAAAATTCAAAAGTATTTATGCATGGATTTGAAAAATAAAGCCTTAATTTATCGTAATCGTTAAAAACCTTTATTCAGTCTCCATATGACATATAAAACTACAAATAGTCTTCATATACCATAAATTATGATATTATTTACACATCTGTACGTCAAACTTTTTCATTAACTGTACTTGAATATAATTGTTCTTCTTCTTTTAAGTCATTATAAACGAACAGATGCTTTTTGAAAGATTTTATATCTTTTGTAGTGCAAAAAAATAAAAAATGAAAATCCAATGAAAGAAAATTTCAAAAATATTTAAATGTGATCTGCTGTCTGTTTTTTAATAGACATCTTTATTACAAATGTGTCTCGAATGGAATATTAAATTTGTGTGCGTACAAACATAGTACTTTATCGTCAGTAATTTAGATTTTGGGGTCTTTAACACTTGTTGGTTATAATTTATTTAATAATAAAATATGGATATCTTTTAAAACGTTTTTTGTATAACATTAAAGAAATTAATACTATTTTAGTAGTATAAACATAAATTTTTAATAATTTGCAAGTTAACAACATACAATTTTATTATCGAAATACTATTAATCATGTGTTGCATATATTTTCGACCATAAAATTAAATACAATAGATTCAAAAACATCTATACAATTTATTTCATGTTTATTTTGTATACAAAAACCAAATATTTTTCGAAATGTCCGCTTGTGGCATGCAATCACGCCTTAAGTAGGACTGACCAAAACTGACCACTACGCTAATCAAGGCTGTCTCAAGAGAATCAATTTTGGAATATCCTTTGTGGCAAATCATGTCTACTAAAACTGTCTACAATTTGTAGTCTAGCGGGTTCAAATCACACTTGCAAAGGGCTAGTTTTCAGAGGAGATGATTGCCGGTATATTGTTTCGACCAGGTTTGACCTGCTGAAGAATCTTGTTGAAAGATCCACGATTGATTTTGGAACATTGAATGATTAAGTTGTTTTACTAAAGCTTCCAAAACTGTTTCTTGATAAACTTTGTTACGATGTTTTCACCCTTTGTTCGCAGAAAAGTAAGTCAGTGATCACATCGTAAGAGATGCCCCACGAAACGATGACTGAAGTTGGTTTATGACTAATTTCGATCCGAGTATTAAGTAAAGATGTATCTTTCTATCATCCTATATATCCTAGCATGCTTACACCCTATCATTTTTCTTGTTAAATTTTTCATGTACGCTAAAAATATTTTCACCGGCGAACAGAATTTTTCTGTGTAAGTTATCAGCAATGCGCTCCGCCAGAACGCATTTGCATATGTTCGTTCTTTTTTCAAAACTGCATACAATATATGTCCGATACGAAGTTTGACGATGCCAAGTCTTAAGTTTAGGCCATAATTTTTTTGTTTACAATTGACAGATTGGAGCGTTCGAACTGTGCTCAAAAGGTCCGACTGGACCTCCGTCTCAAACTGTTTTACGCACCAAAAAACGATTATGCGACTAATCCGCACGGATTGGAGCGATTTGATTTCACATTTTATCATATTACGCTTAAATAGCGCTATAACAGTGATGCGTTTCTCTTTACCTGACCACTCTATGCTGAAGGCTAACATAATTTATCTATTATTTTGATTAAAAGGAACTTCTTAACGCTTGGCCGAAAAATATAGTCAAAATTCAACAAAATTAAGAATTAATTCAAGTGTGTACTAAAAATATCTGAACATACAACATTGACGCTATACATTATCCATGATTTTCACTACCTTTAATTATTTGAAGTTTTTAAATATCTGTAATTGGAAATCCTCGTTTCGCGTTAAATTTGTAGGCTTTTTAAAAGTGCTTTAATTAATTCACTCGTTCGTCGAGTTTTTCACCACTTTTTTATTTAGCGTTTTTCGTTTTTGTCGGTTAATGAAACCCCTATAATGTGTACGAGTTTCATTCAAGTTGGCAACGCGTGGCAATAAAAACAAAACAAATTGTTTATTAAACTGAAACGGTTGTGTGAAGTAAACCGAACAATGTCAATATTTAAAGCACGGTGGGTACAAAAGAAATTTGTTATTAAAAATAGTATTAAAATTAAAAAAAGTTATTAAACTAATGCAATGTTTTCATAAAACAAAAATATTTAAGTGTAAATGAATTTGAAAATGCGCTGGCCAAAGATGAAATTGATATGAAACAGCTGAGACAATTGTGTTCCAATGGTACGTACATACGCATAACATAATTTCATCCATTCATCATTTATATTACCTTCCCATCAACCAACACACTGAAAAATATCGCCCCCCAAATAAAGTGATGAATTAAAACTTTCACAGCAACAATTTGTTATTTGCGGTTCGTTAATTAACCACTTTATGAATTATATTTCTTTTCTTTTACGTTTTGGTTTTTATACCGCAAGGTATACCAGACGTAAATAGCCTGAGATCACAGTGTTGGAAAATCCTCTTGGGCTATTTGGGCACGAAACGTGATTCTTGGTCAAGCACTTTAGTGAAGAAGAGATCACTTTATCGACACTTCATTGAGGATTTGGTTTTACCACCAGGATTAAAGGAGAATGGTGACAACAGCGATGAGAGTAATGCTGGTTTAAGTGATCACCCGCTAAGCGAGGGAGCAGATAGTGCTTGGAATACATTTTTCAATGACAATGAATTTCTACTACAAATCGACAAAGATGTCAGGAGACTCTGTCCAGATATATCGTTCTTTCAACAACCTACCGAATATCCGTGTGACATAGTGGTCAATAGCAAAGGTGAGAGACGTCTCCACCAGAGGGTGGTGCCCTCCGTTTTGAAATCGGCCAATGTCGAAAGAAAAGGCTTAGGTGTTACCAAGGTAAGAAGAGTTCTTGGATCCTTATGTAAAGAGCAAAGCATTGCTAGTATAACCTTTCCAAAGTCATCTATTTGATAAACTATTTTTCTATTCTGTAAACATTCTTAACAAAAACACATGCCGCATTTTACAAATTAAAGCAGCAGGTATATTAAATACGTTTGTCATTTTCATGTACAATTTGCTTTGTAATCAATATTTTATGGTGTACTTTGTATGTGTAAATGTACGATTGATTTTCATGCCTTAGATAAATCTTATAACAAAACGTTCAGAAGAAACGTACAAAGCAATGGAAGAAGGCCAAGAGGCTCATTGGGAAGTTGTACAGCGCATTTTATTTCTGTATGCCAAACTTAATCCAGGTCAAGGTTATGTTCAGGGCATGAATGAAATTGTTGGTCCAATTTATTATGTCATGGCTTCAGATCCGGATCAAGAGATGCGAAGTAAGTACAATTTTCTTTACAGTACATTTGTTAATTGGTTTAATTTGATGTTTTATTTTTATTACAGAACATGCAGAAGCTGATTGTTTTTATTGTTTTACAGCGTTAATGGCCGAAATTCGTGATTTTTTTATCAAAACATTAGATGATTCAGAGGGTGGTATTAAAAACATGATGAAACGTTTGTCCGAAATGTTACGACTCAAAGATTTACAAATATATGAACGCCTGAAAGCACAAGAACTACATCCACAATATTATAGTTTTAGGTAATATTTTATTTTTTAAATAGATAACGTATTTGCAAATGTGTTATGACGTTATTTATTTGAGAAATAAATACTAGCTGGAGACTCATATCAATTTTATTATTTTAGGTGGATTTCTCTAATACTTTCACAAGAATTTCCCCTGCCTGATGTTGTACGCATTTGGGATTCTGTGCTTTCAGATGAAAAACGTTTTGATTTTCTACTCAAGATATGCTGTGCTATGATACTGTAAGTTATTTTCATCCGCAGATATGAAAATAAATTGAGCTGCATTTAAAGATGAAATTTTAAAATTTTGATATTTTTTATATAAATATTGTCAAGCTAAGCTATTTTCCTTCTTTAGAATACAACGTGAACAAATACTTCAAAATGATTTCGCCTCTAATGTCAAATTACTGCAGAATTATCCCCCAATGGATATAAACATTGTACTCTCAAAAGCAATGTCATTGTGATAATCTCTAAAAGGAATTTCTCAATTTAAAAGCAATCGTATCAACTCAATGCCAACTTTATTTTTTATATTTTAAGAGATTAAATCCTTACTATTTTGTATGTATGTAGACTAGAACAAAGTATTTTTTTCGAATATATTTTGAAACTGTTTTAATAGCTATTAATAAAACTATCCCCCCTTCTCATATTCTTATAAAGAAATAACCCCGCTTGTTGCATTCTTGTTATTAAAATGTATAAATATCGTTATTTATTTAATAATAATTCCACTAACAAAATTTTACAAAAAATAAATCAGAACAAATGAACTGCACAAACATAGAAAATTCACAAACAAATTTGGGTATGAACAATAGGTGCCGAGAGAGGGAGGGATGACATCTTGTTTCATTTATTTTTCCTTTTTGGGCATTTTTGGAGCCGTGTCTTTACATATTGTTTGGGCTATAAATTCAATTAAAGTGCGTGTTGGTCTGCCAGCCATGCCTCTGCGTAAATACTCAAAGCATTTTCCTGCCGTACCCATAACATTTGTAGCATCCTTAGAAAAAAGTAAAAAATTGAAATTGTTTCAAGTTTTAATTCGTTATTAACTTACAATATGCATCCATTGACCGCATGGCACAAATTCGCGTAGAAAAGCTGCTGCTTTGCAAGGCCGTCCACCGGTACCACTGCCATAATTCTGTACATCTGATGATTTACCAGCCCTGATTTGTTCGCCGTAATAATCCCACAATGGAAGTCTCCATACTCTGTCGCCTGTGTGCATGCTGGCATGTTTTATTTGCTGCCACAATATTTCGGAATTCGTAAAAACACCACTTGCTGCTTCTCCCAGTGCTGGTCTCATACCTCCTGATGCTGTTCCCACATCAATAATACACTTGGGACAAAAGTTCTGAGCGTATAACAATGCATCGGCCAAAACCAGCATATCCTCGTGATCTGTGCCTTGAATTTTAATGTGTTTTCCGTTCATGGCTTTAACGGTATCACCAGGACGGAAAGAGTTACAACCAATTACGTTCTCGCACAAAGGTATTAAACCACGAATGTTGACCTGCAGTTATATTTTAAATTTATAAGTCAAAATCGTTTATTGTGTATACAAAATCTGTGATCGTATAAAACGAAACTTCAGATGCGATTTAAATTAAAAAAAAAAAGAAATTAACAAATTACCGGTAAACGCAATCCAGCTATTGCTCGGCAAGTTGCTACCACAACTGCGGCTCCCGTCATGTCACCTCTCATACGAAACAATTCGTCCTTTTCCTTTAAGCACAAGCCACCACTGTCGTATGTAATACCTTGACCCACCAATACAATCGGTCTTTCCTCTGCCGAAGTGCCGTAATAACTGAGTTCCAAAAATACAGGCGGCTCACATGATGCTTTACCCACAGCTAGAAACGCATTCATAGTTTGACTTTGGGCCCAGCCTTCCACTTTAACCTCTACGTTGACGCCTGATTTACACAAAACTTCAACAACATTTTGAGCAAATGCGGTGGGTGTCAAAAGATTAGAAGGCATTTCTTGCAATTGCCTGGTTAAGTTTTGCGCTGCAGCCTTCTGCAAACCAATGCGCCATCCTTCTATGTCACATATTTCATCTTTGTAAGTAAACAAATCGATTGAGGGCACAGCTATACGTTTTTTAGGATTTCTTAACTCTTGATAGGCCCAAACACCCAAAGCAGCGCCTTCAGCAGCAGACTCTGCATGCCCACAATTCTCGACCTCAATACGATCTGTATCCAATTTAGCCAAATCCATGCATGCTTTCGCCACAGATCTTCTAATGGCTTCCTTTTGTTCGTCAATAATTTCATACGGATTAAAACCCAAACACTCCTTACCCAAACCGATAATAGCTACAGCTGAATAATAAGGAATTTTTTCAGTTTCTTGGGCAAACAACAAACGGCACTGGCCTCTTTTAGGCATTGGTCCAGACATGCGTAATACTTCCAGCATACGACCGCCTGTCCTCTGTACGTTGTAACGCCAGGCTGCTGGTGTTAAAATGCCCGTATCATTTTTGTCATCCTCATCTGCATAAACACCCAGCACCAAACCTCTTGATGGCGGATCAGCACAAATTTCAGTGTGCTGCAGTTGCAACATTTGATTAATGGCCTGTGAACCATAATTGCGCACCAGTTGCATACGTTTGATGGCGCCACGAAGTAAGTTTAAGCGCATTAAACCAAACATTTTTCCACTTGCTTTATAAAAATTAGCAAATATATTTAATTATTCTGATTTTATGACAAAAAATAAAATTGAAATTTATAACAAATAAAAATATTTGAAAAAATACGTGGAAAAACTTTGAAATTCAAAATTTTTAATTGAAATTTCCTTGATAATATGATTGGAAAATGTTTTTTACTTTTTTAAACAAAACCAAGCATAGTAGATATGTTGGAAAAACAATTAAATAAAACGTTTAAAGTTTAAAAATAATAATATTCATGTATTTTCTATTTTTGTTCTAGGTGCAGTAATATCAAGATTCCATTTTCGCATTAATCTTAAAAAAGTCCCGGTAAGTTTAGAATTTAAAATTATTTTTCTTTTATTTTCTTCTTTTTATTTAAATGAAACACATAATTTTGATTTCATCTATTAAAATATTTATTTTATAATGTTTAATTTATTTTGTTTGTTGTTGTTGTTGTCCTTTTTTTCAAACTTTTTGTTTTTAATATGTTTGTTTTAATTTCGCTGAAAATAATTAATAATAATTTGTTAATGAATTACATAATATTAATAATTTTTAAAATGAATTTTTAGAAATATTTATTTTATTTATTACATTTTAATAAAGTACAAGTTAATATGCATTTATATTTATTTCCTCTTGCAAAATTTTTTATTTAATTTTAATTTATTTAAAAAATATACTAATTCTTTTAACTATATACATAGACAAACATATGTATACACTATATAGATATATTATGTTTTATACTAATTTATGTATGTCTCTTATACAAAAATAATATGTATACCAGACCATGTACGCACATAATATATGATATACATATGTATATGCATACATACTTTATGTATATATAGTGGCGAGCATAAAAAAGTAACAATGCTTAACTATGGTATTGGAACATCACTGTTTTAAAATAACTCTCCTCTTAATCGTTCGTTTTTTTAATTGAAAGTTCAAACAAATTTGGTTTACTTCCTATTACATAAAGTTTTATATACAATCTTACGGTTTAACACTTTCACGCCGGCGCTTTTATTCATGCTTGTCGCCTACTGGCGGCTGCGCTCTATCGTGACGTGACTTTCAGGTATTTTTTCTCGGCATTCGAAGTGTTAAAGATCTAAATATTTGGTATTACGTATCGTCTAATAGCATAATCAATTGCGTACCACCGGTGGTACTCGCCGCGCCACCGGCGGCACGCACCGGCGTGAACGTGTTAATGCATAGGTACATACATATGTATGTACATACATACATGATTGACCATTTCAACTCTTCAGTCAAGATTATAACCTAGCTTCTCACACCACTTATGTTGTGTATGTTAATTTTACACATGAGTGGCCCAGTAGGTTCCAGTTTCGATTCCGAACAACAGATTTTTTAAAAACTTTTCATGGCAATTTTATTTACTCTCAGAATTTTTGCTAGAAATCTGCTGAGAGTAAGTCGCCGAAGAAATATTTGTTCATATTTCGTTTTGTTGGACATTTCTGACTTGTGGTTTGAACCGAGGCCTCGTGTCTAATAAGACAACACACTACCCGCTAGACTACCACGACTATGCTATGTTTATTAAAATTAAGTTCTTAATTTTTATATACTTGTGGATATACAATGAACGTTTCATATGCGTCTCATACTATTCATCATTAAAGAAATAATATTCTTGGAGGCAACTAATAACAAAATCTTAATGATTATTTATTAGTTAAAATACTTTTCATTTTACAAAACTTAATTCAGTGTCTCAACTTAAGTGGATAACTAATTAAGTCATATGACAAAAGAATAAAGAATTTGTTTTTTATTTAATTCGTTTATTTTTAATTGAAATTATTTTGTAACTTTATTGTTTTGTTAGGTACTCTCTTTAGAGAGTATCTGTCTGGAATTGTATGAATAATATTCCACAATGCGTTTTATTATTAGATTATTTGACTGAATCTGCCCGTTTTCCGATCCCCCCATAGATTCCCTATGGAGTTAATATTAGTAATTACAATCCAGGATTATGACCTAGCCTCTTATACCACTGCTGTATGTGTTAATTTTATACATTAGTGACCTACATAAGGACCTACAGTTTATAGTCGACTCTGAACGACATATTTTTGAGAAACTTCCATGGCAATTTTATTTAATCCCAAAGTTTTTGCCAGAAATCTGCTGAGATGAAATCGCCGAAGAAATATTTTTTCATATTTCGTTTTGATCGCGTTGTATGACCGAGGTTTGAACCGTGGCCTCACGTCTTATAAGCCAACAAACTACCTACTAGACTACGGCGACTTCGGCGATCCTAATGTATACATATTTCTATTTAATCTTAGACTTTACGACTTGAGATTTATTTTTCGGATCGTTCTCTTGCTGCAATATCCATGTAAATGGCAAATCGTTAGCATAATAGTTATTGGAATTATTCTTTAGGATGTTTTTATACATTACCCTAGCCATTTTGCCAACTAATTTTATACTGGTGGTCGTACATAGGACATGCTATAGTAGGCGTTGCTTAATGTTTTCTTCGACACTTTTTCTAGAATGTCGTTTAGACAACTACTTTACGATAGGGTATTGATGGTTATTCTGTTGTCTATTTATGTATGTACATATATGTTAATACATAATTAAACCTTTTATAACAAAAAATTAAAACAGATTATAGTTGTTAAATATTTAAATTAAAAGAAAAAGAAATAAGGGAGTGGGGGAATAGGAACATAATTAATTGTTATTATTTTAAAATATTGTATGTATTCAAATATCATACGAGGCAGAGTCATTGTATACATTGTTTGCCACTACATACACATACATACATATCATATCTATATATCTATATTGTTTTAATTAATTATTATTATTTGTATTATTGACTTATACATACAATTTTATACAGACATAGAAATGCATTAATTAATTAATTTATCTGTTTATTTGGTTTTATGTCTTATGTACTTTACTTTAAATTATTACTCTTCATTACTAAGATTATGCGTTTAAATAAAATTATTTATTATTATTTTTATTTTATTTTCTGCACTATTTTTATTTACTTTTAGAGTTATTGCAAATACAAATTATGTATAAATAAAATAGTTTTATTATGAATTTTTTTATTTATTATATCTTTAATTCATATTACTTATTTACTTTGCTTTTATTTATTTATTTATTTATTGGTTTACTGTTATTTATTATTTGAAAAGTTTACTAGTTCCTTTATATTGTATATTTATTAATAAAAAAAATTTTGGTTTTCGGACATTTTATAAACAAATTTAAATTTTATTGAGGCTTCTTTTAAGTACTACTTATTAAGAAAACAAAAAAAAGGAATTTTAAAAGGTTATGCTTGATTTATTTTTGCTTTTACAAAATCCTACTTAGAAAAATGATTATTTGTTGGTTGTTAAAATTTTTTAAAATATGTATGTCAATATGTATGTAAAATGCTAAATTTGAATATTACATAATTTTTTTATTATTATTATTATTTAAAAAGTAATTATTATTTTGTTTAGTTTAGTCGCGGTAGTGCTGTTTGTTGTATTTTTGTTTTTGGGTGGGCGGGGTGCAATTGTTTTGATACGAAAATATTTTTTTTGCTTTATTTCATTATTTCTTTATTAATATTTTATTAGAATGTCTTTTTATCTTTTGTTTATGTTGTTAAAAAATAGATTTAATTTCCTTTTAAATTTATTTATTTTTTTTTTGTTTATTTATTGTTAATGTATATATTGTTTGCTTGATAATCTAAATAAATAACAGTTTTCCATAAAAGTTGTAATAAACTACGATATTTAGTAACAAGTCCATAGAATTTGAACAATTGATAAAGAAGTAATTTTATTATGATTAAGTTGATAAAGATGAGGCACAAGTATGTGGTACTTTAGTAGTTTATTTGTTTGTTAATCATTTTCATTTTGTTAATTCACTTTTATTGTTATTATTTCATTTATTTAATACGTAACAAGCCCAAATAGAACTGAAAACAATTGTAATGCTACAAATAACAACTACGAGTATTATTTTGGCACTTTCTTTAAACATAGTTTTTTTTTAATTTTATTCTTAAGAAATTATTTTTGTATATAAGTTTTATTTAAACTGTTTACATTTCATTTGCTGCCCTACAAAGCTTGATAAGAAATTAAACCATAATTAATGTGTAGTTGAAGCACTTTAAATTCAAAAAATTACAAAAAAAATTTAAATTTTAAAATTCATTATTTTTGATTTAATTTCTTATTTGTCCCCTCGTCTAAGTTTGCTTTTATAAATTATCTCCTATAGCAGTTTAATAGAAATTTTAATTTAAATAGACATCAACATTATCAATTAATTTTAATAAGTAATTCATATTAATTAATTACAATTTAAATAGGCAAATTAATAAAACTCTTCTTGATATGCATAGATAACAATTTACTATAAACTAATAATACTATTTGTTTGAATTTTACATACAGTTGGTGACAAAAAGAAAAATCCATTTAATTTTAATGAATTATTGGTTTGGTTTAAAAATAAAGCTTTCTTAGAGACATTCACTTGATATGTAGCCATTCAAAACTGTAGCCAATTAATATGGAATCAAGAGAAAAATATTATTATTTATCATTTGAAACTTTTTGGAAGTTTTAATTCCATATGATTATGAATTTTACTGTACTTATTTTGTTTTTGTTTTGATTTTTTTCTTGTCCCCAACAAATGTATGTAAAATAGATTTTTTAGGAATATTTTTTTATCTTTTTTTCATGTCTTTTATTCTTTTTTAAATTATTTTTATAAAATAATCGCTGAGCGGTGTCTTCTATAATTAATTAGTTTTTAATCCACAATTAAATATAATAAATAATTGCATAAATTTTTTAAGATTAATTAAATTATACCATCTACACATATCGAAAGTATTGTGGGTTGTTTAGTTTTTTTTTTTTTGTTTTGTTTTGTTTTTTATAACAAAGAAATAGCTATTTGTTGTTGTTGTTGTTGTAGTAGTAACTATTTTGTGTTATAAACTGTTGAAATAAGCTTGTCGATAACTCGATACTGATACTGATAATAAGACAAACGAGTGTTGTGAATACGTCAAGCACGATGTGTATAAAGCAACATAGAAATGAATGAATCACAATATTGTTGTTACCGTTATGGATTTACCTTCGGCATTAATTTGTACTTCCTTTTCGGTTCGAATTTTATTTACAAAACTCTCCACACTGGGTGGTTTGCTTAGATCAATTGGCGGTATATCTTCATCATAGTCCTCTTCCAATTCTGGTTCGATTTGTTCTTCAACATCTATGATTGATGAGGGCTCCTCAAAGTCAATTGATTGTGAAGATGGTGGAAAATAATGAGGTTGTTTTTTCGATGACGATGGCCCTGGCATATAGATAATGCCATCATCTGTATCGTCATCAACATCTAAAGCTTTCGATGCGACAGGTTGAAGCTGCTGCGGTTGCTGCAACTGTTGCTGTTGATGATGATGATGATGGGGATGCGAGTGATGATGTGAATGTGTATGCTGATGTGAGTGCTGGTGCTGTGCCATCTGTTGTGGATGATAAGCTAATTCATTCATATTGTGACCATAACTGGCCGCATAGCCTGAACCATTTTGATAAGGATTTGCTGTTTTAACATAAGAATTACGGCAACTGCCGCCGCAGTTCAAATGATTTTCAGCATCTCCCCCATTAGCGCCATAACAGTGTCCTCGATGCACTGAACCCGTATCACCATATTTCTGTAGGGAATGACCAACGTTGCTTTGGAAGCCTTGTTGCCCACTGCCCGAGTGGGCAATTGACTGCTATATGTGTGAATGGGATCTTGCAATTGAAAGTGAATATGGGCTAATGTCTTTCTGTATTTTCATTGTATCGTAAATGGGAAATTCACAGCAAAGAATGAATTTTAAAGCAGCCGGCACCTCAACATAAACAGAAGGTGGAACTGGTATTAATGGTGAAGTTGATGCCTTATATTTCCGGTATTCCAGTTGACTGAAATTTAATGTACAAAAAAATTGTGATTATCATTATTGTTTTGTTGCAGCACACTGTACTCTCTGATGAAAAGCCATTCATGTATGGCATAATGATTATTAAACTTTATTTATTATTTCATCGATTAACGACAATTTTTTGACGAATGGATTTTCATCACATGCATGTAAGCGTATGATTATTATCTAAAAAAAATTTTAATACACATATTACTCATACGCATCTACGAACTATCAAACAACTAGTATTGTAACCACATGTCCACAAGAGAATAATGTAACAAAAAAGAGTATAAATTTACTTACTCTTTATATTTTTCATCAGCCGATCTTTCTCTAAGCGGTATACCAGATAAAAACAATATGATAAATGTTGTAAATATTGGTGAGGCAATAGCCACCCATTCATGGCCAGAAATAACATTAAGAGATATTGCAAAAATTCCCCACCATATTACCACCTCACCAAAATAATTTGGATGTCTCGATAAACTCCATAATCCTATAGAAGACAGCCAAGTATAAAATATTATAAAGCCATTAAGGCATCATTGTTCATAATACCGCTCGCCTGATGGATTACAATCAAATGCCAGGCACCATTTACTTACCATCATTACAAAATTTCCCTTGATTGGCAGGATCCTGTCGAAATGAAAATTTCTGCAAGTCAGCATATGTTTCAGCCAACAAGCCCACTATAAACATGCCCGTACCAGTTGAATCCAATGTTGTCATTGTTTTGGGAGCATTTGGTTGCGAATGACGTGGTGAATTGATAATAATGACGGGCAATGAAACGACATATACCCAAACAGCCTGGAAAATTTAATTAAAATTCACATTATGAGACATTTTCCATTTCAATTAAATTACAATAAACAACAGATGAGAAAGGAAAATTGAGGGTACAAGGTTACAAGGGGGAGGGGACGAGAAGTGGAAGGGGATAAAAGATTCATTTATATGTCCTTTCTTTAAAAAAAGAATAATGAAACTGATTCACTCATTCGTTTAGTCAGGGAAGTCATATAGTCATGTATGTACGTTCTGTTACGTACATATGTTGGTATTGATACAATATATGGGTGGTTTCATACATCACGTATGTAAAAGCCTTGACGTAAAGGCAATGAAAAGATATAAATTTAAAGGAAATTTAAGTTATGGCATCTAATCATCAAAACCTATTTTAAGGTATTATATCATAACTTTACCTTTAGTTTACTTATTCACTTTTAATGCATTTTAGTTGAAATGCTCTTTTAGTTGTGTACCCTTATAAGACTTTAGAATTTTTATTGAAATTCCTTAATGGAATTCCATTTCATATGGCATAAGGCTGACTTAAGTAAAGTTACAAATGCTGCCTGACACTATGATGAATATGTGTACGTGTTACATACCTGAAATGTCCAGAATACAGCATATCTAATGATGTTTCGACGTGTATCATCGAATTGTTTATCTCGTCCCAATTTAACAATGCGATACAGTAAATAACCAGATAGACGGGCGCCCCAAAGGCACACAAATAAAGTGACCATCAACTGGCGGCTATCGTAGGCCTGTAAATGAAAATGTTTGGTTATTAAAGCACATATATATACACGCAAACATATGAACATGTGGATATGTAAAGTTTTGTATACAATTGTGATGATATTTTAACACAAACACATCCACACCCACACTTTACAAATATGAAAATTGATGGCTTACAATTTAATCCCACACATGAGTAACATTTAAGGGTGTTCAGAAGATAATAAAAATAAAATTAAATAAAAAAAAACTATTTTTAAGGGCAGTTTAAACCATTGAAACATAAGTCTTAACAACACAATATATTTTTGTTTTTATAATTCTCAAAGCCTTAGAAAGCCAGCCTTTATAGAAAAATTGTTTCCAAATACTGCAAATATTAAACGATTTGCTCAACATTTATCCAATCCTGAATGGTAGTAAAACTTTTGACATAAACTTCTAATTTTACATACTGACCACATGCTAGAGATCTTTATATCTCAAAATCGCTTCATGATAAGCAAATACAGTCGCATTCTTTCTGTGAATTTTAAGACACAAAGGCACTATAGACTATTATATACAAATGAATGGCCCAATCAGAGACTGATGGTCAGTCAGTGCCCACAGGCTAGTGTCCTTTCAATAGTAATGTGAAGCTAGGTTGTGGGAGAACTCTTGACAATATTACCTGATTCGGACATCAACTATGAAGTGTATACAGATGATATAAGCCTGAGGGCTAAAGGACTCTTTGCAACATCATTTAAAGAGATCTCTGGACTATAAGTCGAAGGTGTATGCCAGTAGGCCTGAGGATAAATCTGCCCAAGACCGCAATAGTACCATTTGCAAGAAGTAGGCATCTTCCAAAATGGAAAAATTTCGACTCCTAGGTGATACAATATCTCATAAACTGGAGGTAAAACATCTGCGAATATGACTATATAGTATATAAACATGGAAGTCCCATAAAGAGAGCATTTAAGTAAAAACCTGATATGCAGAAAAATTGCAAGGAAATCCTGGCAGATGGTCAGAACAATTGTGACCCATGAGGCCTTAATCTGGGCAGACAGAACAAATCTGAAAACGGCTTAAATGAAGTTGAACAAAATACAGAGATTAGCGTGTGTTGCTATAACAGAGGTAATGAAAACTTGTCCTAGAGTGGAGTTGGAAGCTGTGTTGGATTTAAGTCCGAAGCACATGGTAGAGAAGATAAGAGCTTTAGAAACTATAGTTAGGGTAATAGGAGAGAAGGCTAACGTAAAATTAATAAGAGGATTTCAAGACCTAATTAATCCAGTAACACTTCCCTACTCAACTGTTTGTTGGACTGAACCAGTAGACTACATAAATTTGGAAAATGCTTCGCAACGAGATTTAGTAACAAAAATTTATTGAGTAATCTGATGGCTACATACACTTTTAAAAACAGAATCATTTTATGGCTTACGTATGGGTCAAGAACGGAGCTTGAGAGAGAAATTGTAGATTTTGGTTCCAGAATAAAATTTTCGGAGTCCACTATTAAACGCTCAGATATCTTTCAAGAGCAGGCAGATGAATTTTCGTAGACTAGAGTTTCCATGCCGATGATGGAGCCAGAACTTTTCTATAGAGTAGGGGACAGATATTTGGAAAGATATACTCAACGACAGAAATCTTCTCAAACGAAATGGGTTTGTTAGGAGCCAACAATAATACGAGATTTGAATCATGGAGCACACTATGTAGATTCAAAGTTCACTTATTCGAATCCAACGTTTGGATTATGTGATGATGAAAATGAATCATCAGAACACATTCTTGGAACCTGTGAGGTATTGATGCATTTCAAAAGGAAATACCTGGGTGCATATCAGTTGTTGGGCGGATTATTGTCCTTGTTGACCTTAATTTCCTTAATTAATTTTAGGTAAATTCCCAAAAATATAAATAAAATGAATTTCCTATACTTTTTATACAAGAAAAAAATTTCGTATAAGCATAACTGAATATCACATGCTGGCGATAATTGCTTAGATTCCCAAAGGCACTCAAGTCTTCCTACAGTATATAGAGAACATATGGTCATAATAACTTTGCTCAAATTAATTAAAATATAATTTCAAATTATATACATACGTTGCAATTTGAACAGAATCAAACATTTATGGTGCAAACATTCAAATGACGATTTAAAGGTTGTATTTCCGAATAACCTTTTCAATTTGAACATCATTGTTTAACATGAGCATGACCTTCGGTCACATGGACATTTACAAGAACATTGACGACATACTCTTGTTGCCACAAAGTGGAGGAAATGTTTTGGTGTATTGCATATGACGTGGCAATTATGGCTCGTGGTATTAGAGGAGGTGTATACCAACAAAAGCGATAATAAAGACAATAATAACAATAAGCTGTTGTTGTTAACAAAACAAAAAGAAAAGGAAAACAAAAAAAATGAGAGAAAAGAAAACAATAAAAATGTCTTTATCTTTGCTTATCTCTCTCTTTCTTTCTCTCTGCATGTATATTTCCGTTTACAATGTGCATACCAAAGACAATGGCAAAAAAATACAAATTTTTTTTTTTAAATTGTTAAACAATGTATTTTTTTTTTTTTGCTTTTTATTGGCAAACAATTTGGTCAATATTGACCATGGCTCTTAATTGCTGAGGTTATTTTATTTTTATGAAATGAATGTTTCATTTGATTTTATTCGATATTTTTATTTTATTTATTACTCTGTAGAGGATTACCGACAATATGCATATGAAGATATGAATGCGTATTTATGTCTGCCATTAAAAATGTATAAAAATTTTATGTGTTGAAAGGTATTTTAAAACATAAAAATTTTTAACAACATCAACGGGTTAATTTTTTTATTTTTGCATTTAAAATTGGCTAAGATAAAAAGTATATTTTTTTAAAGCGAAATATTATTTTCAAAATGTTGAAATGACAAACCCTAAATACGAATTAACTAAACTAACTAACACGTACTTAAATGTTATTATATGAACAACTCATTTATTTACATGGGCATTAAATTTAATTTAAAATATTTTACACTTAAATGCACTATTTGTCAGTGTATAAAATAATTATATACAATTGCCTGGAAGTACATATATCATGCAACTTTTATAAAAAATTATATTATACGTAGAAATTTATTTCTATTACTCAGCAAATATTTCGTGTTCATATAGCAGTTTGTTGTCGGGCCTGTTCATACGGAGATATATTCCACAAAACTAATGCTTTTTTTTTCAAATTAGAAAAAAATTCCAAAGAAAACAGTCAAAAGCGGATAAAAATAAAATTGTGGGAGAAGTGTATTTAGCGTGCTGGACAGCGCTGTCAAAGATTCCGAAACAGTTTTTGTTACGGCAGGCATTACTTAGGAGATATCGGTGACAAAGTTAATATAGGCGCTAAAGCTAATATCTTTATCATCAAAAATAAAGAATGCAATTCATCTACCAAAAAATGCAAGTCATCGACCAAAAAATGCAAATCATCCCAAAAAAGTCTTCAAAAAAAATACAAGTCATCGACAAAAAAATTTAAATCATCGTTAAAAAAACACAAGACATCAAAAATTTTGCCCGCTTATATAGAGAGTAATCGGCCAAAAAAATGCAAGTCATTGAAAAAACGCAAGACATCGACATTTTTGTGCGATTTATATAGAAAATTTGAAGGAAACAACTTCGACGCCTATAACCTCGGTCCCAAGTAACGCCCGACCGTAAGAAAACCTGTTTTGGAATCTTTTAGATTATGGCTATCTAGCCCTCTAGGTCAATTTCTCCCAATAGGTATATTTTTCTATCACTTTTTTTTTGCTAATTTGAAAAAAATAAATTTCCGTCGCCAATATCTCCGGTATTAAGTAACGGCTGGCATTAAAGGAAACCTGTTTTGGAATCCTTGATCCATAACATTGATCCTCTTAAGACAGCCTCTTTCGTGCTGTTAAAAATTTGTGGACAGTCTGTGTGGCAAACTAAGTGCGGACTTTTCGAACAAATATTTTGTTTCTGTATACAATATATATTAATAAATATGTATGTTAATAAAATGATTCAGAAACATCTATGTCCCCTACTAAATATTGCAATACAATGCATTGAAATTAAGTTTTCAGAAATTTAAATAACAATATTAACTTGAATAAAAGTCTTGTTTATATATAAGTTCCTTCCATGGTTGCACATTTAATTGTATGAATAATTCATTATTTTCGTTTTTAGTTTTCTAACTTTTCTTGTATGTAAATGTGTACGTATACATTGTGATTATGTAAATACAACAAAACAATAATAATTAGCGTGTGGACTTTAAATATAATTTTTAAAATTTAATTTGTTTTAGATTTCTAATCACAAAATCTTAAAAAAAGGAAATGTTACATAAACTTTGTAACCATATTACTGCTTTAAATAAACATACATAGTTGGTCTTTACTACCCTTCAGTTAGGATTATGGCCTAGCTTCTCACACCACTCATGTTGTGTGTGTGTTAACTTTATACATGAGTGGCGGGACCTACAGTTTGAAGTCGACTGCGAACGAAAGATTTTTGAGAAGCTCTTCATGGCAATTATATTTTTATCTCAGAGTTTTTGCCAGAAATCTGCTGAGGGGAAGTCGCCGAAGAAACATTTTTGTTTTATTTATTTATTTATATTTCGCTTTGATGTCTGACCTTGGATTTGAACCGAGGCCTTACGTCTAATAAGTCAACATACTACCTACTAGACTACGGCGACTTCAAATTAACACAGTCTTCAAATAAAATTTTAAACGTTTGAAATTAAAAAATGTTACGCAGTAATAAACGTAGCAATAACGACGAAAGTAATGTTCTTCAGTGTCGCATATTGCAGCGTCACTGAAATGCAATTCCCCGATGAGAAATTTTTGGCAATTAAACAATGCGGATATGAAATTTGTTTATTTTATAAATAAAAGCCTTCATAGAGTTTCCATTATAGATAATAAATAAAAATAGAAAAATATGTACATGGGAAAGTGTTCGCAAAATGAATAAATTATTACCAAACAACAAAAAAAAGTAAAAAAAAAATAAGAAAAATAAGAAAAAAACATTTTAATTAAGTTTATGGAAATTTTTAAATTTGATTATTATACGACGTATGTATGTACAATTTATATACACACAATATATTGTATGTATGTATGTATATATGCAGCACACATGTATTTGGCTTTGGCTGTGTTAAAATGCACAATGACATTGGCTTTAATAAAATTTTCCTTGAAAATTGTTTATTTCGTTTCACTTTCACTTCTTCAACACATTGACAAACCTACTCTTTCTTTCTTTTTTTTTTGTGTATTTTAGTTTTCTTTTAAGCAGGTTTTTGTTAATTTTCTCCACCTTTTTTTTGTAGTTGTTTTAGCATTTAGTGTTTTTAGTTAATAATTTAGCTTCTATGCATATAAACGATTTCTTAAACAACAAACAAATGCACGCAATTAGCGGTGGCTAGACGCCAGCAAATATTCCAGATGCACACTCTAATATTTTCCTTTTTTTTGGATTGAACGTGTACGTTTTGGTTGCATTATTTCACCTCAAATGTGGTTGACGTATTAAATGAAAAAATAAACTATTTGAAGTTCATCAGAGTGTGGTATTCACAGTATAGACAAATCAAGTTCATTACGAATTGTTTCAATACCTATTCATTAGGTAATTAAGAAAATACAGCAGCTTAGAGGCTTTTACAGTGGGTTATAGGATATGAGATATACATACATCTTAATTGCTTTTGATATTTAAAAAATCATGAAACAAAAGATTTCTATATGAAGAGGTTCATATAGAATTTGAACGTTAGAATAGCTTATGTTGGCTTTGCGATCCACTGTGGTGTTTGGCTTATTCGCGTACACGTGCGACTTAAGACAACCCCAGTAGTAAGGTCAAAACGCTTGATCTTGGTGACCAGTTTACATCACCTCCACGTGAGATAGCCACGCCTTCAAATCGCTCGTGCATAAAATTCAATATAAGAAGAAATGTGTGACACAGCGCTGTCCTATGAAAACTACATTCCAATTCAGACTAAAAGATGTTGGTAATCATCAACCTATCTTCCCCACCGTTGACAGTGATTACCTGGTTAACGTCGTTCTCAAACGAAATATGTACCGACGATGCTACCAAATATTAACTTTTTCGCGATGTATTGGACGCTTATGGATCTAATGTGGATTGTTATCGCTTCAAATTCAACGATTTTATTTGTTAATATTTCATCCAGAAATGTGTCTAATCGCTGAAAATTAATTTATCGATGAAAATTAGGATCAATTGTTATTTATTCCAGAGGCCATTGGTAGTTTAACTTCAGTTTCTAGGTCAATTGAATTTTGTACAAATGCAGACTCAAGTCATGACGCATAATTCGTCAAACTATGGTCTACGAAAGTTCAATTTCTTCTGAACAAGTGCGAAATCGATTGCCTCGTATTTTCTTAAACATTCTCCTGGACAACGGCGACGAATTCGAAAGATTTGGAGTTTCGTCAACGTACCGTTGTTGGTTGATCATTAACTGACCCAGCGGATTCGGTTTTATTCACTACATAGCGAATAGTAGGAATCGAAAAAAGAGTGAAGCAAGCTATACAATGCCCGAACAGAATACTCATTTTGATAAAACAATTTTATTATTTGCACGTGTAAACGACAAATAATTCGACAAATTTGGGTTCAATAAGATGGCCGTTATTATCTGTTAAAGGTCGGAAATTTTCTTGATTCCACTCTGAAAATTTCCAACTAAAAAATGCAGCTCGGTATGGTCAGCCAGTCGCTAAAAAGATGAAATAAAATCAAAACGGGTGGTACAAAACTGGCACGAAATTATTAGCAAAATTCTTTTATAACGCAATGTATGTATATCGGAAAATTTCTTGGTCAAAGACCAGTCTATCCTCCATAAACGATGAGGTTTGACGTTATGCTAATGTGATCATAATTTTGTCGTTTCAAAGTTAGACGTCATTCAGACGATCCATAATCATTCACAAGCAATTCCAATTCGTGTATTATGAATCCAACTATTAAATAGGCTTGAAGTATATACTTTATACTCGAATTTCCTTACGGAGTAATTATAAGAACAAATTTATTTCCTTCGGAAAGTAATTATTATACCAAAACGGAGTATAAAGACAAATACGGAAATTTTTGTTTCCAAAAATAGAAACGTAACCTGTGAGTATGTCTAACAATTATGACGAATGACGTTTTTGCGGCATATACATTTAAAATCAAAGTAAAATTAAAAATAAAAATAACGTAAATAACGTAAAGATATGATCGCAAAGACAAACTTTTTCTTCTTCACCTTGCTGGTAAATCCAATGTAAACAAACATGTCTTACGATTTAAAACGTTGATTTACTTAAATAAATTCAATTCAATGTTATTATACATACAAATGAAATTCAAATGAAATATTTCAGTTTTCATTTTACTTTGGCTTGACTTTATAATAATATTAAAAATTTTCTAAATTACAATATGGTAATATGTAGTTTATTTCGTTTGTGGTTTGTTTGGTATATAAAAACATAGCATTGTTGGAATGTAAGGACGAACAGACAGTTAGATAAATATTTAAAAACTTTTTTATTTTAAACTTTCACCTTTATATAGTGGAAACTTTCTGTAGATATAATCACTTAAATGACTGTTTCTAAGGGTTGCCAATTGTTTAGATCTTAATTATAGATTGAAGAGAATTAAAGAGGAATTCAAGGTTAATTTATTTCTTCGAGGTGAAAAAGCGCTGTTACCAAAGCCTATTTCCCATTCCATGGTTTTAAGGATTTCAATTACTATTGTATTCTACAGTTTATGTGGCGTTAGAACAATGTCAACGAGTGGGGGAAGCATTTGTCAGGCGAGTGTGAACAATTACAAAAATTGAAAGACGCAATAGAACAATTTTCTTATATTGATCAAGTTTTTAATTTCTTTAAAAAAATTTTGTTTTAAACTAAATTCATTGCTTCACTTGATTGAATTCATATATAATTCCATTTCTAAGTATTATCTGCCTATTGTTGTATTACAAAAAACTAGAGCCTCTGACGTACTGGCTACGTACATACATACATACATACATAATTGATCATTACAACCCTTCTCACACTATCTGCTAGCCTACTGAAATTGCTAATAAGTATCGGACGTCAAATTTCTAAAAACCGCAAACTTTTTTAAACTGTTATTAAACAGGATTCAATTGGTCGAAATGTCTGTCTGTGTGTTAAGTTGTTTAAAGAATACGTTAAATGCCGCTGCAGTTGTTTAAGATCGTTTTTAAATTCATAAATTTTTTATATCAATTGATATTGATTTTTTAATTACATTTTACTATAGCGAAAAGGAAAAAAAAGAAACAAAGAAAACAACAAAAGAAAACAACAAAATCATTTTAAATCGTCCGTGAAAATGATTCACATTTATACCCCTTCAGCAACAATAGCAACAACATCGTCAACAGTATGTACCTACAACCTATAGAACAGAATAATTACGCTGAAGAACACAACATGTTGTTTGCTGTTGCAATAAAAAAAGGCCCTCGAAAAGAAGGAAGTTGAACATTCTTTTATTATTCTTCCTTTACCTTAGATGTTCACTCAAAACGAAAGGTCTGGTGTATACACACGCACAAGTGCATAGTTTTGTATATGAAAATACTTTGGCATAAAATTATTTATATATATGCATACACATACCCATACCCCTACATATATTGCCCTACACTTTTATAAGTAGGGAGCCGGAGGCCATTCATACCATACCCGAGGTAACAGGAGAGGAGGTACTCGCAGCATGCACTGGAATAGGAGATAGGAAGACACCGGGGCCAGACGGAATCCCAAATAGGGCACTTAAGGTGGCTATCAGGCTCAGACCGGATATGTTCGCCAAGGTGTTCCACAAGTGCTTCGTCGAGGGTGTTTTTCCACGTAGATGGAAGAAGCAGAAATTGGTTCTCATTCCAAAACCTGGCAAACCACCAGGGGAACCATCGTCGTATCGGCCCATCTGTCTACTTGACACGATGGGAAAAATACTGGAGAGGATTATATACAATCGACTACTGACGTGTGCCGAGGCAGGAGGAGCTCTCTCGGACCTGCAATACGGATTTAGGAAAGGACGATCCACTATTGACGCGATAAGAAGAGTGGTCGACATTGCAAGAGATGCAATAGAGGGCGAAAGATGGAGATTTGGCACCAAGGAGTACTGCGCGGTTGTCACACTTGACGTTAAAAACGCGTTCAACTCGGCGAATTGGGGGCGTATTATGAGAGCCCTCTTTAACATGGCTACGCCGCCATACTTAATGGAGATTCTGAATAGTTACTTTCAGGACAGGAAGCTAATATACCTAACGGATGAAGGAGAGCAGGAATACGTAGTGACGTCGGGAGTCCCACAGGGCTCCGTACTTGGACCGCTACTATGGAACATTATGTACGATGGAGTACTTCGACTGCGATTGCCAAGCGGGACTACAATTGTGGGCTTTGCAGATGACATTGCCATAGTCTCGGTAGCTAAAACGGTAGGAGAAATAGAGGAGAAAACGAACACAGCGATTCGAAAGGTTGGAGCATGGCTGGATGAAGCAGGTTTGAAACTTGCTGCGCATAAAACGGAGGCCGTCTTGATAAGCGGCCGGAAGATAGTGGAGAAGATGGAAGTGACCGTTGGAGGCACAAGGATCGAATCGAAGAGGGCGATAAAATACCTGGGAGTGATTATCGACGACAGGTTGAACTTTAAGGAGCACGTGAAATACATCGGCGAAAAAGCATCTGTAACACAGGGAGCACTGGCGAGGATGATGCCAAATATTGGAGGACCAGGTCCATTCAAAAGGAGGATAATTTCGGCGGTAATAACGTCGATAATGCTGTATGCTTGCCCAATATGGTCGGAGGCACTCTCCGTGGGAACGACAAGGAGGATACTGTCCTCGGTGTATCGTCTAAGCGCGATTAGACGGATAAGTGGCTTCAGGACAGTGTCTGATGAAGCGGTATTGGTGTTGGCAAAGACAATACCAATAGATATACTGGCGGATGAAATGAGAAGGATATACCTTCGCCGTCTCGAGCACCCGGGACAAATAGCGGCTATAAAAGCGGAGGAACGAAGGACTTCCATGCACAAATGGCAGTCACGATGGGAGAGCAGTCTAAAGGGAAGATGGACATTTCGTCTTGTCCCTCATGTAACCCCTTGGATGAAGAACGAACATTGCGAGTTGAACTACTACGTGACCCAGTTCCTAACTGGTCATGGGTGCTTCAGGAAGTACCTGCACAGATTTGGTCATGACACTTCTCCTATATGCCCAAACTGTGTAGATGTGGAGGAAGATGCGGAGCATATTCTTACATGCTGTCCCAGATTTAGATGGCCGGGAGAAACGAATTTGGAACCAAACCGGCTAATGGAAGAGCTGTTGAACTGTAGGATTTTATGGAGTCAATATAGCCAGAGAATGGCCGAAGTTTTGATAGTACTCCGAAGACTGGAAGAACGGAGGCGAAATTCGAATTAACGAGATAAAGCTTTCAAGCTAACCAGCCCTCCGCGAAGTAATACCTTACGGCAGTCCCGCGGGGGGAGAGTGGTTGAAGTGTGTAGGGGGTGGGTTTAGTACGTAGGCACCAGCGATGGTGAATCGTGCACTCTTTTGTTGGAACAAAAGTGTCTTTCGAAGATTCCCACCTCCGGCTCAAGACAAAAAAAAAAAAAAAAAAAAACCCCTACATATATTTTACATGTAAATGTATATGTAGAGATATTTGAATACATGAAAATACTTGTAGTGTCGTAAAGGCACGACTCAACATCAGCATCATCATCATCAAGTTACAGACTACATCTATGGCAGCAGCAGCAGCAACAACAACAATTAACTTTTGTATTCGAATAGATTGATAAACTTGTTATTTATGACAGGATATGACGTCTTCTAGTTTTTGCTGCTGTTTCGAAATTAATATTTTCAAAAAGTCAATTCTATGTGTGTTTTTTTTTTGTTTTTGTTGTTTTTAAATGCCATTAAATGCAAATGTTTCTGTGCAACGGCCATGTAAATGCATCACTATCGAGTGTAAAATTTGTTTTTCAATTTCATGCATAGTAATTCCATTAAAGATCAACGCCTGCAGAAATATGTATGTATGTTTGAATGTAAGGTACGAGAAATAATTTTTGTTATGACATGACCATTAAATTGCTTTTCACACTTTAATTTGTCAACGTTATGGTTTATGTTTGTCGCATAATTCAACTTACAACAGACATGGGAACTCTTTTAATCGTCGTTCCCAGAACTGTAATTGATTTTCTTAATTGTTTAATTCATTTTGAAAAAAAAAATCTCTTGAGTTGGAATTGATTTCTAATTAAAAATCATTAATATCGTCGAGAATGTCAAAGATATAAAACCCAGGCACATTTAGAATTGGCGCTTTCTAAATGGGAATATCTCTTGTCCTGGAACCTGTAGAATAAAAGTTATAAACGAGAAATCGTAGTGAACGACTAACCAAATTAAAAGGAGCACAAGAGCAAATTAACTTCTCTACGAGATTTTCAATAAACATTCATTACATACATACATTATTGTAGTGGCGGGACCTATAGTTTAAAGTATATAGGAACGTTAGGATTGAGAGGTTTTTTCATGGCAACTAGTTTACTCTCAAAGCTTTTGCCAGAAAACGACTGAGAGGGTTTTGTCCTTGAAATATTTTTTTTTTTTCTCAGATTTTGAAGTTCAGGTTT
This sequence comes from Sarcophaga carnaria, assembly GCA_958299815.1. NCBI lineage: Eukaryota > Metazoa > Arthropoda > Insecta > Diptera > Sarcophagidae > Sarcophaga > Sarcophaga carnaria. The sequence continues at coordinate 33,413,323 of OY283151.1, forward strand.
CAACTCTCGAGCATTCGGCAACTACCTCAACCCACTACTTACTACCCTACGGCGACCATATCCACTTTATGGAATTTTTGTTTAAATTTGAAAATTTTTTAAATGTTTGTTAAATTTTAAGCGAGAAAATTGTTTTTTTTTTCTTGTTGTTTCCTTTATTGGCACATTAGGTTCTAGGTTCAATGCAATAAACCCCATTCAAAACTGTTTCCTCCAAATCTCAAAAAAAAAATTAGGAAGACAAATTATTGAAAAATATACGAATTAGAGATGGAAATAGAACGGAACCTTGTAGTTTTAAATTTTACGTGAACACGATTAATGAGTCTAGCTCATCACAAATCCGAAAAAGAGTCTGTGAACGCCCAAGGCAAAGTTATTTTTCAAACGGTCAAACAATGTGATGGACTCACTTCCATAGAACGTAATCCTATATTTCAATATTTTTGCTGCCTCTAACCATACGTTCAATAACCCTGTAAGTTTCAAAATTATTGCAACACCTATTTTAGCTATTAGCGTTAGTAGGTAGTAGTCTAGTAGGTAGTTTGTTGGCTTATTAGACGTAACGCCACCGTTTAAACATCTCCAGGTCAGACATCTCCAACGAAATATGAAAAAATATTCCTTCGGCGACTTCCTCTAGGCAGAATTCTGGCAAAAACTCTGAGAGTAAATAAAATTACCATGAAAAAGTTTCTCAAGAATCTTTCGATCAGAGTCGATTTTAAACTGTAGGTCTGGCCACACATGTATACAATTAACACACACAATATAAGTGGCATTAGAAGCTAGGTCGTAATCCTGACTGAATAAGCTGAAAATATACAGACGCTGTTAAAGAAGCACAGGTTAGCTACGAGCTAGCGATATGCTCAATAATCATTAAATGTATCCTCCAATCTAAACGAGTAATTTATGACACCACTTATATTTGTGGAAAATTTTTTTAAATTGAATTTATCATTTTCATCTAAAAACAATATTTCTTGTCTAATTTATTTGTCTTCTTGCGCATTTGCAATATTGGCTTATTAAGTCATAGATTATATGCCAGATTGTAATGAATATAAAATACTTACTTTACAAGTACAATATAAAAAGAAATATGACAGGGTATTCATTTTCTCTATTGCTTTAGACTTTAACTTATTTACTGGTATTCTAATATACTTTATTTTTTATTTTATTTTTTATAATATACCGGATATATCGTACTTGTACACACATGTAAATACATTTTGTGAAGGAAGTAATTTAATACTTAATATTGCTTTAGAAAATCTTTCCGAGTAAAAAGTAGAGCACTTGCAAAGAATTAGTTCTTCAAAATATGAATCATTTTTCATGTTACAAAAATACGTTGCATTAAACGATTTTTTAAGAACAAAACAAATTATAAAAAAATTAAAGAAGTAAAAAAGGAAAGTTTCAAGATGCAAAGGCTGTAAGGGTACGGATTTCACGGACTTTATGGTTAGGGTATGTAACCCCCCGACAGAGAGCAATGGCTTGCCTAAGTAATCTACTTGAAGATCATGAGATCTTTAAGGATGGCTCGTAAATGAAGGCAGGCATTGCAACGAAAAACTACTTTGGGAATAGTGTGAAGCTGTAGATTCTCTGATGAGTGCGGTGTATTCCTGGCTAATGTGTTTGCCAATGACAAGGTAGTGGAGCTAGGTAAGGAACGGATTGTGTGGACACTTAAGTTGCATTGAAGGCGCTAAGCATTACATTAGCTCGAGATTGATTTCAGCCTGCGGGAAATCCCTGGACACGTACAACACACTGCAAATGTTGGCTTCGGAGCATTATATTTGTAGGGCAATGAGACTGCCGATGAACTGACAAGGGAAGACGTCAAAGAGTGCAAACGTAATGGCTTAGATCTCTCCATTAATACTTTTTGGCTCTGATTCATCAGGTGGTCAGGGCAAGAGTGTATATTGCAGATATTTTTAAAGTCTACCGGGATAGGGGCATCCCTTATCCCTGTAGGGGTATCCCTTAATGAGATATATTCTTATTCCTCTATCCCTATCTATCAGACTTAAAATTCTTCGATGACTTTTTCAATGTTCTTGGAATCTCTGGTATTACTTGGCTTGTTAGATGACTCTGTTCTCTCTCATCCTTCTTCTATTTCCCTTTATGCTTTACCTATAGACCGCCTGTCCTTAGTGTATTTCCATCTTATCCCTGGACCTTTGTTTTTTTATTGTTCCTGTCTCGTCCTGGTGAAGGTGTTTTCATCCTAACCTAAAAAGTGAAATCTACAATAGCCTATTTCATTAGGCCTTATCATCACCTTATCACCTGATAAGATAATTAATTATTTTTAATTTTGAATCTTTATCAGAATTAGCCTCATATTTAAATTTTAATTTTATTCAATATTTAAAGTTAATTCTTTTCAATTACTGTTTGGCATTATGTACTTAGAAATTAGAAATGCATGTGCTGTACAATAGTTAATATAACACATACATACTTATTGCATACTATAAATTAATGAAAGTATGTCTGTATGTAATCGGAAGACTATGATTGCAAAAAAGAAAATTGCTAACTTGCATTTTGGGTTTAGTGCACATAGTACATTTAATTTTAAAAGGCCTCTATTGTAGCCTATCATAACGTTATAAAAGAAACTGTTAAATTGTATTGTGTTTTCACAAACTATACACTTTCAGATATACATACATGCACACAAATGCATATACAAATATGGGTGCTTCCATACAAATTAAAAATTCTACGCAATGAATATTAACATTGTATCTTTACAATATTGTTTTATTATCTATTAAACAAATAAATTGTTTACCAAAAAGGACAATTCGTGTTTCTATTTCAAAACTATTTTCCAATTTTCTTATTGTTTAACTCAGCATATGTAATCCATGCAAGCTAGACGGTTGTAAGTGTGAGTACTTTTTAGTTACCCATAATACTTTAACAGCGAATTGTGGAGTTTCAATTCTCTAATTTAATATTTAAGCTAAATTTACCAATACTTGCGAGATTCTTACGCACTCACATTAAGTCACGTTCAACACAAAATGATTATTACGGTTGATGGTTGTGGCACTATTTGTCTATTTCTTCCCTTCGCAGCATGAATGTTCCGACACAAAATGATTATTACGTATTCCTGCCTATGACAGTAAATAATTTTAATTTTATTTGATTATTTCTTCAATGTGTTCCATCGTAGCATGAATGTAACAGGCACACATTTTAGTTCGTTCATATTTATTCTCCACAGAGAACAGTTTCTCTAGCTGAAAAATTTGTTCTTGTAGAAGTCACAGGTGTGCTAATGGAAGCACTATCATCAGTAAAGGCAGAAGTTTAAGTATGATTGCTTACAGGCACGGCCGAAGGGAATTTTTAATATAAAACCGGTCCCAATATTTTACCCTGTGACATATGTATATACATTAGAACCCTTCAGTTAGGGTTACGACCTAGCTTCTCACACACATCACTTATGCTGTGTGCGTTAATTTTATTCAGAAGTTATACAGTTTAAAGATAGATTTTTGATACACTTTTTTGTGGCAATTTTATTAACTCTCAGAGTATTTGCCAGAAATCTGCTGAGAGGAAAAGTCGCCGAAGAAAAATTTTTTCATATTTCGTTTTGTTCGAGATGTTTGATCTGGGGTTTTAACCGTGGCCTACGGCGACTGTCTTTGACATAAATGCTACATTTAGATGGAAAGCACTTGAATATGAGCCTTGTTTTGACACTCCAATACTAGCGTAAACGAGAAACTTTGATACGCAATCCTTCGAATGTGGAATCCCTTGTTTTCCTTTTTGCAAACTTAGATAAATTTTACCAATAAACGCAACTATTATTGTGTATAAATGTTACTTTTCTTTGTTGTCACTGTAAGGAGAGTAAGGCACATCAGTTAATACAGTGAAGGCACTGTATGGAATGATCCATATGAATGCATATGATGAATAAAACCTATTACATACTTGTAGGCCACACAATATGCACTTAATGTTCATGAATTTTGGCCTTAAAATTATCGTTTATTACAAAAAAAAAAAAAACAGTATCTCTACAGAAAAATAAAATTGATCATAAAAGATTGTTGAAGTGGGTGATTTGAATAAATTTTTAACATTAAATAACACTCAATACATATTAGTTGAGTGGACATTAAAATTTAAGTGTTCATGTGCATATGGCTCCATGTAATAATGAATATTTTTTATCAAAAGATAAGATACAAAGGCATTTGTGTTGCTTACTTACCTTAGATGGTCGATCGATTTGTCCAAGGAAAAATGTCAATAAGGATATTATAATGAAATTAACACCGCCAGCAAAATCTGTTAATTTATCCATTTGTAGTATTGAATTGATGAGGAAGAAAAATATTTGCATGCTGACCGTAACAATAGCACTGATGGCATAATGATCATAGTCCAGGATATTAATGGCCATTATTTCAATTGTTGTTTGACGTTTCCAAATATTTGCAATTTTTTCGTTATCTCTAAAACATTAACGGTTATTTAGTTATTTGTGTGTGTATGTAGGTTTGCTGTAAGTCCTTAAAATGGATGGTTGTACAGCTGGTTTTTGGGCTGAAGGTGCGGAAGTTTCTTTTTCTTCTCTCTAAATTCTATGAAAATTGGTATTTTTTTTTGTTTTTTTTTTCTTTTACTTCTAAATTATAGGCAGTATTTTAAAAAAGAGGAAAAAAATTTTAAGATTTATGAAATACTAATACGGTTTTGTTGTTATTCTTGTTCTTGATTACTACTGGTAGAATGATGGAGGCAACTAATTTGTTGCTTTTGCTGTTGTTATTGTTGTAGTTGTGATTTTTCCAATAGATAATTGAGTTACGCATTAAATAGTAGCGGATAGATAGTATTTTTACAAGGGAAGTGCTGCGGGTAATACTGACAACATCAAGCTTTTATTAAAAGTTTATAAAAATTTAAATAAAATTGAGCAATTAATTGAACAATAACTTCTGTGGCCAACATCGTATGTTAAGTTTTTTTTGTTTTCCCTTCTCTTGAGGTTTGTCTTCTTTTAATGTTCTTCTAAATATATATCGTTTACGTAGTTGTTGTTGTTCTTGTTCTTGTTATTATTATAGTTTATTTATATTAAAGTTTCCATACAGAGTGTGTGTGTCTGTGTGCTAATAATAACAAAAGAATTAAACAAGAAAGAGAAAAGAGAAAAATTGTTAAATTTAATATTGAATTTTCCATTGGTTGTACTATTTCTATTTCCATTTTTCTATTATCGGCTATTGTAATAGTAAATGTTTATTATTTAATTTATTTATTTATGTATTTCCGTTTTTTTTTTTTAATCTACACATCGTTACATATATGGAATACAAGCATTTAGTGTACTCGTAGAATATCACACTGTCATGCCTCCTGTAAAACAATCGTAATTCATAAACTATTTTTGTCTGCTCATTCTACACCTAGAGAAAATTTATGTTTTAATCAAAAATTTCTACTTGTGTTTACTTAGTTGTTGTTGTGTCGTTTGTTAGAGTGTAATTGTTTGTTGTACCTACTGTGTGTACAGAATGTGAATGGCAAAGGTTTGAGGTCGCAACCGTAGAAGGTTTCACTTTTACATATGTACGTTTACAAACAACGCACTGCTACTCATGCTAATGTCAAATTGAAGGAAATGTAGCGTAAATAATTATACCACAGGCATAGTACATACATACATACGTTGAAAAATGTAAAATTTGCATATTTAAAATTTACATTTCTTAGTAAATTATTTTAAATATGCACAATTATAAATATGACTTTGCCAAAGTCGATATACATATTTAACACACAACACAATACACAGAAGTTAAACAGACGAAGTTAAATTGCTAGTCTAAAAGCAAATTAAGAAAATATTTGCATTTATATTTTGTATTAAATTAAAACCTTTATTGAACATAATCTTAAATATTCCATTCAAGATAAATTAATAACAGTTTGTTGCCATTTTAAAGGTACTTCGATTTGGGCAAAAAACGGCACAATTCAGTTTTATAAGTTTCTATTGACATTAATCCCTGCCGAGTAATATTCGTCATCAACAGGAGCAGTTGGTAATCGTATTATTGCTGGAAGGCTAAAAAATTTTAATAAAACACACGCATCTTCTGGGAATATACAAAAGACACTCCTGCTAAGCAAAATTGAGTGCTGGACTGTACTGTCTTTTCCAAAGGGTATGTTGACAATATTGGATTTTCTAGCAGATAGTGGCTTGGCTTATTAGACGTGCAGGTCAGATCTCTCCAACAAAACGAAATATGAAAAAATATTTCTCCGGCGTCTTCCTCTCAGCTGATTTCAAGCAAAAACTCTGAGAGTAAATAAAATTGACATGAACATTTTCTCAAAAATCCGTTCTTCGGAGTTGGCTTTAAATTGTAGGTCCCGCCATTCATGTATAAAATTAACACACACAACATAAGTGGTGTGAGAAGCTTGATCGTAGCCCTGACCAATTATGTATGTATGTATCGGATTGCTGTAGAGACAGACAATCCATCAAATACATATCAAAACTGTTTTATTTTAAATTCAAAAAAAAAAAAGCACAATTTACGCCACAACACCTTATGCTCACTTTCCATCACCACTCAACATCCGCTTTAGGAATAGGTCGACTTTAATTTAAAGCAGGACTTTTACATGGACCATATTTTCATATTGAGCCATATTTTAGTAGTTCTGTTTGGGTGCAATTTCTGTTCTTGACTATCGATGGCATTTGTTGTGTTAGCTTTGAGGACCGCTGTGGTTTTTGGCTTATTCACATACAGCTGAGATAACCAGGCCCCCAAATTGCTTATGCAGAATATTGAATGGTTCATGAGTTGTGTGCCGTCCTATTGAAATCACATGTCGTTAGTGTTTAAATCATCAAATTTAAACCAAAAGAAGTTGATAATAATCAACCTTTAGAGCTCGTTTTCACAAAAATATGACCCGATAATGCCGCCAGTCCAAAATCCATATCAAACAGTGACTTTTTCGTGGTGTCGATCTAAATTCAATAATTTTGTTTGTTTAAGTAAGTACCCATTATTCTGAAATTGGCCTCACCACTAAAGATGATTTTTCAATGAAAATTAAAGTCAGTCGAAACTGCTCCAGATCGAATTCAGCGAACACAGCTCGTAGTCTATATGCGTTTGCCTGCAATTGCTGGGCCAGTTGAATATTGCACGGATGCAGACCAAAGCCACAACACAAAATTTACCAAATTGTGGCTTGTGTAAGTCTGAGTTCTTGCGAGTTCTGATTCGCCTAAACATTTACAGGGACAGTGGGACTGTTTCAAGCAGATTTTGCGTTTCGTCATTTGCTGAACTGTAGATTCGAATTTATCCACCAAATTGCAATACATAGTCCTCTCAGAGGATAAAGCACGCGGCACGTTGGCCGAACAGAACACACATTTTCATAAAACAATTTTATTATTTGAATACTATATCCGTCCACGGTGATTTGCCAAAACAGATTGAATAAATGACAACTAATTTGACAGATGTAGCTTCTATAATAAGGCCGTTATAAACTGTCGATGTTGGTTTCATATACCGCATGCCGCAAAACTAATATTATAGCCACACTGTCATTCATTAACCCAAACATTTGATGACTTTTTTTCGTTGTCTGCATCGAAACAAAAGGACGGAACAAACAATACAAAGAAACTTAACGAACGGATACTCTTCAATCGATTCATTTAGTCAGCTGCTTATTTCACACGAGTTTTCTTCTTATTTTTACTCTCTTTTTTGGTAATTTTTTCAATCAATGAGTTTGTTTGTTTAGCTGAACAAAAAAATGACCAGAATTTATAACGATATGAATTATTTTTCTCGTATCAAAATTTATTATCTTTCATTACCAAACAAAAAGAAAAGGATTGTAAAATATTTAACATTTAATGTCCTTGAAAATCTTTGAAAACCTTCAACTGCAGATACCGAAGACGAAGAATGATATTTTGAAACAATTAAAGATTGAATTTTGAAATACTGATGATGAAGAAGAATTTGTAACCACAAGTAGGGATTTTAATGGTTTTATTTCTTCGTTTGTTTTTGTTCTTTTTTTTAGACAAACATTTAAGATGACAGCAGCAACAGCAGCAGATTTAAAATAATAAATAGAATTTAATTTAAAATAAAATATACAAGAGGTGGTAGAATATTTACAACAACAGCTGTGCTATACTTGTCTTTGGAGAAGCAAACCAAATGCTACTGGAAAGGATGGCATTCGTTCGTTAATTTATTCCAAAAAATTTCGAACTTATTCTCTGAGCATTTAGCAGTTTTACAAATCTGTAATTAAGGAATGTATGTAAGAACTAATGAAGACTTTAAACATTCTTAACGTAATACAAATAAAAGAAAGACATTAACTTTGTATTTGGGACATTGAAAGAAGGTCGTTAAAAAGCGATTAAAAATCTCAACTTTTCAAGTGCGTTTGTTCATTAATACTGCGTCATTTCCAAATCCTAGAGAAAATTAGAAGAAAATGTTCATCTTCAGTAAAGGAAATAAGTCATTGTATGCCAATTTTTGCTGTAGCTTTTCTTAGTTGCTTTCTAATTATCTTGAATGAATGAATGAGTGAATGAATGTCTAGTGTAAAGAGCACTTCTTTCAATATGAATTTCACTTTTTAACGTTTTATCCTTGATTTAATTAGACACTTTGATCCTTCATCCATAGAAATGTATTGCAATCACGTTTCCACATGGTCGATTATGAGTTTTAGTCTTGTTTAATAAATTTTCATTTCCAGCATTTTCCTTTCAGCTTTTCTATTTGCTGCATGTTTTTAGTGTTTAAACATGACAATTCACTTTTGCACGATTACAGTAATGAAAAAAAAAATAATAATCGTTTTAGACATTGTCAACATGACCACATGGATTATTCTGAAGACATGCAGCTTTTAAAAATACAAAAAAAAAACAAATTTTGAGTTTTCTAGGTTAGGTTAGGTTAGAGGACATGTACTTGTCAATTAAGACAAGTACAGTACCCGGAGGTCGAATTGACCCATTGTACAAATGGAGTTTTCTAAATATTATTCAAATTCAAAGGCTTTAATTTCAAACTAAATTTTATGACATTTCCTTACACTATACTTCCTACACTTTCCTTTAAAGTAAAAACAAAATTCTCTTGATTCCTCTAAGTCATCAATAAATAAAGATTTGTGTAGGGCACCTCGATAATACCCCGATTAGTTTTCAAATAGATTTTGAACGTCACTGTATTAGACAATAAAACTGTAAAAACATGGATGCATTAATGTATGCATGTGTGAATGTGATTCTGTCTGTATTTAAGGGTGTAAATGTATTTGTTTAAAAAGGATGCAAACACGACTTTTATTTAAATCACATTGGACGTTGTGTACGTGGGTGGTGATGCCATTTAAATTAATTTACATATAAACACACGAATACGACAATGCATATTTAAATAGGTATGTGTGTATATGTATAAACGAATTAACAAATTTAGAAAAATTCTAATTCATTTTATTTTAAATTTTAATAAAATTTAAAGCTTGAATTAAATTACAGAGTCTTTGAAGTTAAAGTTTCTTCTTCAAAAGCAAATGAATCTAACGTTTTGAATGGAAACTTATGATTATTATGGTAGAAACATAGGGTTTTCAATTGGTGAATATTAAATCCCATCTGGCCAATGGGTCTAGAGTTCCCTTTTACTCACCACAATTCTTTTCAAGGATTTGTCGAGAATATTTTATCACAAGTGTGACATTATCTTTTTTCAGCATTTCGTAAAATTATTTGTTTCCCCGAATTTCGTTTCTAATTAATTCATACAATGGCGTTGGTTAAAAACTACATTGTGCCTACAACAGATCGATATAAATTTGTCAATATGTCACGATATCTCAGTATCAAGCATTTGGCAAAGACACTACCAGCGACTAAGGTGGCTCAGACATTTTCGGGTGCATGTTCTGAGGAGGATGCATGATGATTAGGTTAGCGGAAGGCTACGTACAGGACGCCCTTGTCGGCTTTGGAAGAACCAAATTGAGGAATCCCTGTCATCAATTGATATGACACACTGACAAAGACCCACTGAAAGCAGAGGAAGAAAATATTAAGGCAAACCGAAATCCGACAAGCGACCCACTAGCTATAACAAAATATTGGCGATTTTGTTTTTTTTTACGTATTCATTCAAGTGGAAATGTTTGAGTAAATAGTGTTTTTCGCAACACCTTGCAGTTGTTATTCAATGAAAACAATGTTTTAGAAGTTGACGAATTGCCATAAACGCCATACAATTTACACTTGTATTACCTTCTTTTCCACAGAAGGACAGTAGTTTATATTTAAATGACTAGAAAGTTTAGTAAGGATCATCACCTAGCATCTCACACTATCCATGTTGTTTGTGTTAATGTTATCCATAAGTGGAGCGAGCCTCCAGCTTAACATACACTTCAAACGACAGGTTTGAGAAGTTTTTCCAATTATTTACTCTTAGAGCTTTTGGATGATGCCGTCGAAAAAAATATATTTTTATATTTCTTTTTATTTTTTGTTATGTCTGAGCTGAGGTTATGACTCTTGAGCTCTTGTCTAGTAAGCCAATACACTAGCGACTAGACTACAGAGACTTTATTGTTATTGTTTAATCTCATTACGTGTCATCGCCTCAATTCTTTGTATATAATTTTTTATTCTGCCTGAGATGAAGGAGAGATTTTGAGTTTTGCAAGTAATAATGTTCCCAGACCCGACAGTTGGGTTACAAGCTCGTAAGTCGGTTTTTTATTATGATATTAATAAAGTTTAGCATTAGCAATTAAAAAATGTCCAAACATTTAAATAGAAAGCTTATAAAAGATTTTTTAAAATTGAAAGAGTACTTTCGAACATTATTAGTTTTAGCCAGAATTCACAAATTATAATTGAAGTATTTCTGAATCGCTGCATTCAAATAAATAGATATTCTACAGCCTTTTAACGCTATCCTCGTTATGTATGCAAATAATCCTCACATTTTTAGTTGGCCACAAACATTGTTCCATATGTGAGCGTTTTAAAGGATAACATATATATGTACTTATGTATGTTTGCATGTTGTTAAGTGTTCATATGATAGTTTGATATGATGATGACTTGTTGTTACCCATACTACCAACTTAATTTATTGTTCTTTTCAAAAAACAAACAAACAAACTAACATATAAAAAGTATGCACATTTTATATTAGATTCGGTTTCTCTGGCACATTTGAATTTTAGATTATTTTGTTTTTTCAGCCTGTACGAATGAATACATATTTGTATTGACACAACGAAATAAAAACAATTAAAGATTATTTGATGGAATTAGAGATTGAATTAGATTTCTAGTAAATACAACTGCATGGATGTTATGATGTAAAAACAACATATTTTTTTTATCAGGCAATTTATGATGAATATTGTATTTGAAGTCTAAAAAATCTTTGAATGTAAGGCTAAAAATACAATTTAAATTAAGTTGAAATTTAGATATGTAAGTTCTGATGTCTAAAATTTTGGTACTTTGGAGGAAAACAAGTTTTTCTTTGAAAAAAATAGGTTTTCTTCAGAAATAAAAAGTTAAAGAAAATTAGTGGCGAACCTGGTAGTAGTAATGCAATACGCTTTTGGAAAATTCTTTCAAATAAATTCAAATATTATTTTTTATAAAGTCGCCGTAGTCTAATAGGTAAAATATTGGCTACCTTCTGAGTTCAAACCCTGGGTCTAAAATTTGTCGAATTTCTTCTCTAGCAATCCTCTGACAAAAACACGGAGAGTAAATAAAATTTCCAATAAAAGTTTCTCAAAAATCTGTCCCTCGTAATCGACTTTAAACTGTAGGACCCGCCACTTGTGGATAAAATTAACACACACAACATGGGTGTTGTTAGAACCTATACTGCAATTCTGTCTAAAGATTTGTAATAGCCAATTAAATGTTATATTTGTAATTGGAATAAAAATTAGAATACCACTCAAAAATTTTGTATTCATATACATATACTATAAAATATATACATATTCTTGAAATGACGTAAACTCAATAAATAATATGTGGCAGTAAGTTTATTAATATTATAAATAATATACATACATATTCATACATAATAAATAGAATAAGTTTTTATTTTTGATGATTTTTAATTGAACATCCACTTATTATAAATTACAATTCATCAATAAAAAACGAACTATTTAGCCGCTGTAGATTTTATATAAATTGAAAAATAAATCGCTATTTTTAGAGAAAATTAATTGAAATTATCAGTCACATAAATTATGTAGTTTATTGAACACAATGACAGGACTAAAAATTTTAATGGAAAATTTAATTGAAAAACCACAATTTCATATATATGAACTGTGGTTGGTGCTTCAATTGCCATTCAATGTCATATTTTTTTCTGTATTAATTTATCAGTGGTTTTACGATTTTATGAGAAAACAAAACTGATTTAACAAAAGAACACAAATAACAATAGGTGAAGCAATTGAAAAGTTTGTAAAAATATTTGATGGAAATATAATAAAATGCAAACAATTTCACAACTCAATAAATATTATCTTTTAGTTTCAAAAATTATTGAAGAAAAAAAAGATGCAAACGTATAATAATTTTATTTTAAGTAAAACTAACAAGAGAATTATCTGAAATTCAATTCTTTTAAAGCGACAGTCTTCTTCTTTCTTTTCTGTTTAACCCACTGATTTGAAGAGAGCAATTTTTTTTTTTGTTTTATTTCCACATTTTCACTCGGTTCTGGGAAATCTTTTAAAAACAACGCAACAGTATATAGTGGTGTAGCACAACCTCATGGGACAATCTTATAAATAAACAAACGGATGAATACCAACAAAACCTGCTACCTTGCCATAATATTGATTACAACATTTATTCTTGGAAGAAATAAAAATTTCTAAAGGTGGAATGTTTTAAAAATATTCCATTGATTAAATCTCAAGTATTGTTGTCCGTTATCGTTTTTATTTTTTCATATTTTATGTTTATTCACATTTTCTTTGTGACAAATGTATGTATGTATGTATGCGTTAAAGGAAAATTTTTATTCTCGAAAAAATCTTTGCGTTCAAAGTGAAAAAAAAACTACAACAGAAAATTGTTAAATTATGTTGATAGTGTAAGCGAGAGAATATTTAAGCCAACAAACAATAAACAAACAAGTATACAGTATAAAGCATAATAGGAAAAGGAAGCCTAAATTACCAACAACCAAAGCGACCACCACAACGTATGACAAACAAGTCAATCTCTGTTAGCACTTATACGTACTGTTGTACCGTGTAATAAGTACTTGTGGTATTTCACATTCACACTCACTGCACAATCTGCTCGCATGTTCATGTGGATACATACGTATTACGTATAACACACTTATATATTTAAGTATTAAGTCCAACGGAACTACTTTTATACTTGAGTAAATGTAATATACAAACACATACATACACTCTCATATAGTTGTAGACATTCATTTCTTTTTATGTATGCATTAATAGAATACAACACCAAGTAAAAAAAATAATAAAGACTACATAAAAATATTATCCACTAAAAACCTGAAGATATTGTTGGTTTGTCCTACAAATATATCTTTTACAAATACTCACATAGACATGAACTAGTAATAGAGTGAATAAATTTGAATGCTTATGTATGTATGTATGTGTGTTTAAATGCGTTTATATATATGTGTATAGATGATACAGTAAATAAATGTTTACAATGGAATATCAAAAGTTGACATTTGGTCCATACAGTTAGCAGCATCACTTGAACACAGACATTTAAAATAATGCAATGTTAACCGATGTAATATGTCTTTTATATTTTATTTTTTGCAGAATGAACACTTAGTTAATGGCGGCTATTCAAAGAAAATTGGTTGTTAGAAAGAGGAATAATGTTTATGGATGTTTGACAGAAACAAATACTGCAAGAAGTTCTTTCTATATACGAATAGAGCGACTGAATAATGATTATCTCTGCAAAGGCACAGTGTGCTCCAATATCCAATCCAACAAAAGCGGATATGCACTACGAGAAACACTATTACGAATTTCGTACACTGCAAAGGTGTTTGAATTAATCAATAGAATTGGATATCCTACCGTCAGAAAGAAGCAGTCAGAATTTAAGCCGTGAGCTAATATGTACTTGACAAATTTTAAGATTTTGCCAATCATAAATACAAATGACAAAAAGGATTACAAATAATTGTCTATTGGTCCCCGGAAGCCAATAAAAAATTTGTATTCTGTTCACTGGAATTTTTGTTGCTGCAAATAAACCTGCCATCTTTATCGCCACTACAACAACAACAATTTCAGGTATGTCATTAAATTTAATATTCTTTTCTTTTTTTTTTTTTATTGTTTATTTACCTTCTCTTAACCCAATATATTTGTCGTGTTTTCAATTGCTATCCTCACTTTAATAGAAAAACCAAAACTTTTATGTAGACTTACGAAGTCTACTAACATTTACATAAAGAATAAACCGTAAAAAATACAAAATATTTCATGACACCATTAATTATTAGGGATTTCCGTTAGATAATGAAAAATTTTATTGTTGTTATACAATTGCTTATATTACAGTTATCACCTGTCGTAACATGAGTTGAAGGAACTTTAAGGTTTCCTGCAGGAAAATAATTTTTTTTATTTGCCCAAATAAAATTAATTTAAATGAAATGAAACCTTAAAAGTATTGTGCAATTATTGTACTCAAGAGAGAAATATCGCATGAAATTGTAAATAAAATACACAGATTTAAATTGATTTTATTAAACATTGTGGTACCGTAAATTAATTAAATAAAAAATATTGAATTTAAAACTTACAATCATAGACAATCGTTTGACCGCACTTAATTTATTGTTCTTACAATTGAAAACTAAATATGCATTGATTTGTAAACTTATTACTGTTTTTAGTAAGACAGTCGTTTGACCGCTGTATTCAAAAAGCTAAAATTTTATATAAAAAAAAAATAACGAGTTAATGAAAATTAACTTACTAAAGCTAAAATTAAAGGAATTTCTAGGAGATAAAATAGACAGAAAAGGCAGATTCGACACTACACCACTGAGAATCATTTATATGTGAAGAAATTAAGAAAAGACTTGATCTTTCGATTACTACGAAATGTTACAATGATAGATGTAGATATACAGTGAGAGGCGTTTTGTATTTGCCCAAACCTACATGGCGTCAACCGATCAATAGAGATTATTATTTTTTTTTTTTCGACGAAGAAAGTATAATTTAGATGGTCCTAACTGCTACAGTTGCTATTAACATGAGCTGGAAAAAGCAAGTGTTGTACAATCTAAGTGAAATTTTGTTGGAGATAGGAGAGATTCCAAATAGGGACAGCTGCATCTGTTAAATTTGTTCTCACTCATTCAGTTTGTTTTACCAAATCACCAAGGACGATCATAGACAACGACTTGTGTTCGCTGTATAACTCTTAATTTTCATTGAAAAATCGTTTTCAGCATTAAGCCCTGTTACTGAATGAATCGGTGAATTTGCGACAAACCAATCCACATGAAATCAAGGAGGGTCCCATGAATCCCGAAAAAGTCACTGTTGGGTGTGGATTTTGTGCTGGTGAGGTTATTTGTGCATATTTCGTTGGGCTTAGTCATCACTGTGTATATCATATGTATATGATTATCAACTTTATTGGTCTTCATTGAATGATCTAGACACCAACGACATGTGGTTTTAGACACAGCTCATGCGATGTTATCTATTCTACACGAGCGATTTGAAGGCATTGTCATCACACGTGAAGATGACTTTTCCTTGCGGGGTTTTCTTAAATAGCCGGTGTATCCGAATAAGTCACATATCACAGCCATTTTCAAATCGCGTAAACCCCATGACAAATATAAATTTTCTAATATTTCTTCTTTTATTTTAATTTCAATAATTATGCGTTCAAACGAATGAGCTTAAATATTTTTATTTTTAATAAATTATTTAATATATGTACATATATCAATGCAAAAAATATTTAAAGTTTATTTGATTTTTTAACATAATAAATAATAAAATATTTAAATTTTAATCAAAACATCTAAATTAAAAAAAAACACTGCGGTCCAACGAATCTCCATAACTGTATGTACATACAAGCGAAGGAACAGAAATAAATCCTATTGAGCTAAAATGTCAAAAATTCATTTTATAACACAACAAAGATTTAATTCTGAAATAAGAAAAAGAAACAGAAATAAATTTTAATTTTGCAAATAAAAAATATCATTTCTTAAATTTTAAAAGCCTTCCAGCATATAAATCCAAAGCCTGCTGAAGTGCCGATAGAAACAGTTTAGCAGTATTGGCATTTTTTATGCAACACAATGAAAGTTAATTTAATACTCTTTGACTTTTGATGAGATTCTCCATACTCAAGCAATTGTAGGCAATATCGTGTTACAAGGAAAATAAAATTTTACGAGCGTAAGAAAACAACAACAACTGTCTTTTTCAAGCGAAAGCGAAATTATTCTTTGTCATAAAACTAATATTTGTTGGTTGGTTTGTTGCTGTTTCTTCCGCTATTCATATTCTCTTTGTTGTTGTTGTTATTAATATTATATCGGCCGTGTTAAAACATATGTTGTCTTCTATTACCTAGAAAACTATACAAAATTAACAACAGCGACAGTGCTACCAATAAGAAAAAATAAACAAATACATCATAAGTTCTGGAACATACACACAAAAGTACCGACTTTCATAAAAGCCTATACATTACTTACACAGCCATATACATACATACTTGCATACGTTGACGAAGTATTTATGCAGAATTCAAACAATATAGGTAACATATAACAGTGGCCATATGTGTGTACACAAAATCTTACGAGTTACAGTGAGTTTTCCACATGTGTTCCTCATGTTTTTCGAATATTAAAAAAGCAATAGGAAAACATGTTATTTAGAATCTGTACGTATGTATGTATGTACATATATATATATAATATATACATACATATAAACAAAACATGTACATACCCATATACATATGTGTGTATGTGACTATGGGTATAAAATATGTACATACTTTATTATTTTGGTTTCAAAACAAGAAACGCATAAAAGTAAAAACAAAAGAAGAACCACAACTAAAAAATAGTGCCACAGTCAGAGACCGTGGCAAAAACAGAGGTAACAAGAGAGCAAGAGACATTTCAAGTCAGAAGATGATGTTACTTTTAGAAGAGTAAAATAACAAAACAACAACAACAACTAGAATTTATAGTACATGACACTGAACACCTAATACCGTCACGACCGCACACACTAGCACATGATTATTACGCTAAAGAATTGGTATGTTGTGTAGTATATGTGACTGCATGCATGCCTGCACTTGGGTGTATACATACACTTCTACGAATATAATTTCAAACAAGTTTTTGTTACACCATCGTCAGTCAAATGGTTTATTTTGTTGTGTTTATTAACGTGTGTACTTCACTGTATACATACATACTACGTATGTATAGGCAAATGTGTGTGTGTGCCTTTTACTCTTTTCAAGGTTTCAAAGTGTTTTTCTATTTTTTGTTTTCCTTATTTTTTTTCGTTATTTGTTTGTGTTATATTAATATTCTTTTTTTTCTTAATTTTTTTTCTAATTTATATGTTTATTCCATTTAATTGTTGTATAAAAACAAACACCTAAAAAAAGTATGCTGCGACTTTATTGTTTGAGTAGCAAATACAAATGTGACCATGATTTTGCTAATTTCCTTCCTCCATTCTCTTTTGTTTAAACATTTTTTAATACTTTTTATTTATTTATTTCTTATGTGCAATCATTTAATCACTTGCTTTTATATTTATTTTCTTAATTTAAAAGTAACAAATTTTACGCACTTTTTTTTTGTTTTCAAGCAATTAACCGTTTAGTTTGATCACCGCACTCGTATATGTTTTTAATTCAATTCAATGTCGAAAGATGCTCATTAATATGCTCGTTTCCCGCAAATTTACAAGATTTACTTCAAGACTTCCGCAATACTTTCTTTCTGTATTCATTTTTTAATTTAAAATTAAATAAAAAACAAATGAATAACATTTCAACAAATAAAATAAATAAATCTGATGTAAATATAGCGGAGTGAAGCTGCGAGTACGTTTATCTAAGGCATATGTCTGGAGCTAAACTGTTGAAAATTTTACACTGATTGGTCTTCATAAGCTAAGAGAGCCATTCCATGGTCCCAAAGAAATGTTGTATTAAGAGATTATAAAGAATTGTACAGGCGCACTACGTATTCCGGGGATATTAACCCACAAAAGGACAACCAATACATATTTATTTCAATTGTAAAATCCAATATTTCTTATGGGAATATTTTTTTTATACGTATAATCTACTTAATCATACAGATGTTCAATAAGGCCGTGTCAAGTTACTATTCTATAGCGAAGTAAATTGACTACTTATTATTATTTATTTAATAACTGATTTTGACCAAATTTTAAAGTAACTAGCATTTCATTTTGATACGATAATTATTATTATTATTACATCCAATTTTTATCAACTACGTTTCTCCTTTTGTTGCAGTAAAAAGAAAGAATTTTCAGAGAAATGTTTATGATAAGTAGTTTATAGTGTTTATAGTGATTCCCAATTTTATTAACATAAAGACAGTGATAGTAATGACTCCCTTTTCGGCGAAATTATAAACATAACAAGCCAAATAAGTTTAAAAGTATAACACAAAAAATATTTAATAGTTCTAACGCGTTTTCTTGTTCATTAAACCAGGCGTGAAACTTTTTATTTCTCCCATCTGGCATCATTGACCATCAGATGTTTTTCTCTAATTAGTTGTGTGTTGACATTCTTTTGTTTTTATTCTTGGATTTTTGACCAATTACACCGGAACATTGCAGAATTACACAAAAAGAAGAAAACTTGCAACATTCAACGAACAGTGATAAGGGTGAGGACTATTTTCTAGCTCCTCGATCCATTTGTTCCTTCGCCAGTGCGAGTTGAAGGCAAACAAAGTTACGCTGAATATTTTTGCAAATATAAGCGTAACTATGGCCTTGGCGCTTCGTTTGACACGATTGCCGGTCAGCGTTTATCAAGAAACTGTGTTCCAACACAGCTGTTTAGGTAATGCATTCAGAAGAAGACACTACGTAACCTCAAGGTATGTAAAATGATATCATAGTTTCGTTAACTTTTTATATCTTTAGGTGTAGAAATTTACATATACGTTTGGAAGTTAGGAAAGAAGTCGAAGAAATTGGGCTCACACAGGTTTAGGTTGTATTACATATTTGTATAAAACCATCTGATAAATCTGAATAAGGCCAATTTTTAAAAAAAAAGTATCGGTTTTACAGCAGCTGACCGTTATAAATTTATTTTTAAGTAATTTTTTAGTAGAGAGGAAGAATCGATATTTCTCAAAAAAAGCAAAATATTTCATAAATACCACGGAAAAATGCCATCACATACTCCTGGCTATTACTAATACAATGTATACAAATGTGCATGAAACTCAACACTGGAGAATTTCCACTCTAAGACTTTTAGACCCAACAATAGTTTTTATATAAAGCTTCTAAAGAATTATTCTAAAGGTTCAAATTATAAAATCTGTTCACCTAAACTATTACCTATCAATCAAACCATAATTGGTTTTCAACTTTAATGTGCTGTTCTGCAATTTCGCTCTAAAGATTTTGCAGTTTCGTATCTAGTATCTCGCTATTTTGGCTAATATGTATAGGTCGGTCGTTTGCTTTTAAATTGAACTGAAATTTAAATTTAAAAATTTGTGTAATCTCTGATCGAATAAAACTAGAATCTTTGGGAAGTTTAAAAAGTTACTGTATCAGAAAATTTTAAATGGCAGAGTTGTTCAGTTCGGTTTACATTTTCAATAATATATTTCGCAATCATCTTACATCCTTTTAGTGACCAGACAACAAAGAAAACAACATCTAGACCAACTTCTCCTTTTCCTCCCAAGGATGCCGACTTCAAACCACCCTCACCGCCAAACGATACAGCAGAAAAAGTCAAAGTGTCTAAAAGTTCGGTATGCCACGAGACACCCAAAAGGCCATTATCGGATAGCATTACCAAATTGCAACAACTGCAAGAGAGAAGACAAGAAGCCGTCACTAAAGTCAAAATGTCTACACAACAAGTGCGCAAAAATGTTCTTGGTTATATGTTTACACGATTCTTTGACTACGTTAAGAATTATGACAAAGTTCTGGAGAAAAATTTTCCTTCTGCCGTAAAAGTCTATCGCGTATTCTTTGATGGCGTCAAATTATTCTTTGGGGATATGAAACGCTTTTTGAAAATTACACGTATTGTTAATTCATCTGACAAAGGCTTAAAGTCACTGAATAGGCAAGAATTGGAACTATATATGCAAATGCCAAAGGACATGTTCAAAGTTGCACCGGCTTTAATATTCTCCTCACTGCCTATGGTTGGTTACGCTATATTTCCTCTTGTGTAAGTGATTCCCTATTTCTTTTTCACTTTTCATGCAATTTTAAGCAACTAAAAAATGTTTCTAGTTTTATGTTTCCCCGCTCATTTTTAACATCACACTTTTGGACCCTGCAACAAAGAGCAGAATTCAAGGAATTCTATTTCCATGAAAGATTGACTTATAACAAAGCAGTTTTACGCTGTCTACAGGCCAAATTGAAATCTACTAAAACACATCCTAAGTATGAACAGTTTCGAAATGTTTTGGGTCAATTGGGAAGTGGTACTCATCCCACCGTAGAACAAATATTAGAAATTAAAGACATCTTTGCAGAAGCACCTTTTAATATAATCTCTTTACCGGGCAAACATATCGTAAGTTTTACTTTTGTCTGTTACTTACCATTGTTGAAGTTTCAAATATTCCTTTCTGATTAGAAATTGCTTAATAAATTACATGGTATACCATCAGGATTGTTTAAGCGTCATAGCCTTTATGAGCATGCATATCTAGTGCACTATATGGATAAAGCTATATGTCGCGAAGGTGGCGTTCATAATATGCCTGTGGAACCATTACGGAATGCTTGTTATATACGCGGCTTAAATCCAATCAATCTGAGCAATGAGGAAATGATTGCATGGCTACGCAATTGGATAAAAATTTCCAATACTATTCAAGCTGAACATCTAACACTTTTTTTGCATTTGCCTATACTTTTGGGTTATAATCATCCAAACAACTGGCAATTACTTTATGGTAAAGACAAAAAACAACAGCAGCAGCAGCAATCATCGTCGAACGAATAGCTTTCAGCTAAAAATGTACATCTCATCGAGGATCTTTGAAATGACAGACGAAAACAAAGTTAATCTGTACAATTACATACAGAATATTAAGCAATTTCCTTAGTTATTATTGAAAAGTGAACTGTTATAGTTAAAACTACTGATAATTGAAAATCTTTTTATTCTTTTGTTATGTTTTGTTTCTTTTATACATATTTTTGATTTATGCAAGTCCTAAAGAAATAAACTGAAAAGTTTTAAACTGAAATCAATTTACATTGTGCATTGTGTTTGTGAATAGATGTAGGTGTGATTGACATTTTAACTGAATTGCTAACTCTAAAGTGTTTTTATTGTTTAATTTTAAAGATAACTATTGGAATACCAAAAGCAAATGGCCTTATGAGGACATCATTTTTAAGAATTACTACATATTATTGTCCTAAACTGAATAAGAGGCTTATTTCTCCTTGCCGTAAAAATAATCATTTAATCCGCCAACCACTTAAAAGTATTGGAATTAAAATTCATTTCGTATGTTTTCTTATAAAATAGTTTCACATATTTTTTTTTAGATTTTGTTTATTTTCTTATTTCCATTTTGAAGAAATACACTAGTCAACTATTTAGACAATTAAGTAAATTTGTAAAATTTACTTCTTGGCAGCGCCCTTCTTGATGCCCTTAGATTTCAATTCGCGAATACGTTCACGTCTGTCCTTCTTAAGTTTGCGTTCAGTACCATCATCCTTGGTGCGCTTCTTCAAAGTGTTGAAGGCAATGGTAAGCAACTTGTTGCGTTGACGCTTGGCATAACGCAACTTGAAACGATCGAAATCATTCAAGCGGGAACGCTAAAATTAAATTAAAAACAAATCGATTTTTATAAGAAATTTAAATAAAAATTCAATAATTTGTTAAATTATTATAATAAAATAAATCTTCAGTCTAAGAAATAATTAGCTTCATGTATGTATCAGCCGGCAATTCCTATCAAGAACTTTCATTATCATCATGTTGATTTATATCTATAATATTTGACTCTAACATGGTTAATTATTAGCCACAACTTACCTTGCAGATATTTTGGGACCTGGCAGACCAAGGACTGACTTTCCATTGGGCCTTCATGTCACTATCCTGCCATGCCTTGCGCACAATGCGGGTGGGGGCAGTGAAAGGGAACTTGATACGGTACTTAGTCAAATGAAGGTTGTTCAATCTGTATTCTTGGCGAGGAACACCAGTCAAGGGACCATCAACAAGAACCTATGAATTAGAAATACTATTTTAGTTAAAAACATCAATTCTTGGGAATATAAGTAATTCATAAACACTCTTTTCTGAATATAATGTTTGTTTAAGTTCTCAGTTATTAGGTAAATTAGCTTCATTTATGTATCAGTTGGCACTTCCTATCAAGAAGCCAATAATCATCATGATCAGTAAACAAACACCATATTTAAGACTTTCATGTTCACCACTTTGGTTCATTTCAAAAACTTACCCTGTTTTGATCAATGACGTCAACGATGGCGATGAGGCGTCCCTTCAAGGGACCAGCCGAGCATTTCGCAATGCGACCAGTTTGTACAAATCTTTGGAAAGGCTACAAAAGAAACCAATGCAATAAAGAACTATTAAATATTTTAATTTTATCAACATTATTCATAAATAAAGCAACGAAATTACATTTAAAACAGGGAAAATTGTTATTCAAGTCAACTCTCAAATCAAAAGAAATTTAATAAATTTCATAGCATTTTTTTTTTCTTCCAAACACGTTGTGCATTTTGACATTTTCGCTATTGGGAAAGGAGCTGTCAAATGCACAAAGAACTCTTTTACTCCACGTTAAACATAAATGAACGCTTTAGACCATTTTTTTAAGAGTTTTTAACACTATCTTTTGCACAAATATTAGTAATTCAATTTAATCTTAGTAAATTCTTACTTTTATTTACAACTTGTAACATTTTCCCATTCATTTTAATGAAATTTCGGCACACGAAAAAATCGAAAACATTTCTTACCATGACTGCTAACCGGAAAGAAAGAAATGTAAAAGAACGATAATAGTAGTTGAAATTTCAACATGGCGTCACTGCTGGAAAAACTGCTATACTCTTGACAGCTGTCAGCTTAGGAAGGTAACCTCTTTACAGTAGTTGGCTTTTTGTTAAGTAGTATAAAAAAGCTTATCAAACTGAAATTTTATTAATATTACTAAAGTATTAAAAATTATCTACGGTATATAAATATGAGTCAAATAGAAATGTATAAAATTGATTAACTTAATACTAATATATAATAAAATCAAAAATATTTTGGTTTTATATTTACTACGCTAATTAAAGAAGGATTAATTAATTTCATATTCGTATCTTAAAAATTCAAAAGTAGACTTTTCTGCATAGTTTGTTTTCGTTTTTTTTAAGTTTAATTAATTATAATGAATAAAAATTAGACCTCAAAGGATACAATAATTTGTTTGATGTGTTATATAATATGATTTCTTCTAATATTCAAATTTTATTTCTCAAGTTGTTTATTTGTACTTAATTTTTAATCTATAGCCATACTTTTTATAATTATTGTAAATAAAATTTGTAATATCATTAATCCACAATTTTTTTATCACATTTATAAACGAATGTTGTAATAAGAAGTGAACAATTCCAATTTATCATAGTCTATTACAATTTTCTCAACTAAAAAAATTGCAACCCTGTCGAAGTGTTGACATTTTCATTCGACAGCAGCTACAATAACAAAACAGTTGAATTGCACGTGTAGTATTTGAAGTGAAATATTTTTAAAAAGTTACAGTTTTTTTAAGAAATAAAAAATTAACAATAATTATAAATAAGTATGCCGGATGATGAAGGTATCGATAAAAAGAAAACTCACCGTGTCCGTCAGTCTGGCGTTAAAGCGGAGAAAAAGAAATTAAAAGCAAAGAAGGAGTCCAATCAAAAAGAACCAAATTTGACGGCGCGTCAAAGGAATCCAAAGGCCTTTGCCATCAATTCAGCTGTAAGCGCTGAAAGAAACTTTCGTCGCAAAGAGGATATCACAGCCAAGAAACAACATATACCTGTAGTAGATCAGACACCAGATGAGCCGCCTCCAGTTTTAATTGCTGTGGTGGGGCCGCCCAAAGTGGGAAAGACAACACTTATAAATAATTTAATCAAATCGTTTACCAGAACAAATGTCAACGACATTAAAGGACCCATAACAATAGTCACATCCAAGAAAAGACGCATTACACTATTGGAATGCAATAATGACATAAATTCCATGATTGATGTGGCCAAGTGTGCTGATTTGGTATTATTGATGTGTGATGCCAGTTACGGTTTTGAAATGGAAATTTTTGAATTCCTTAATATTTGCCAAGTTCATGGTATGCCCAAAATAATGGGCGTTCTTACGCACTTGGATATGATTAAGAATCCCAAAGCCTTAAGGAAACGCAAGAAGGAATTGAAACATCGATTCTGGACTGAAGTATATGATGGAGCCAAGTTATTCTACTTGTCTGGCTTGCTTCATGGAGAATATTTAAGAAATGAAGTAAAAAATCTTGGACGTTTTATATCGGTTATGAAGTTTAGACCTTTACAGTGGCGAGGTGCACACAGCTATGTGGTGGTAGATCGCGTAGAGGATATAACAAATACCGATACAATTCGTCGTAATCCAAAATGTGATCGTGATGTAGTTTTGTATGGTTATGTTCGGGGTGTGCCTTTGAAACAAGAGCATATGGTCCATATAGCAGGCTTAGGAGATGTTCGTATACACGAACTAAATGTAATTCCAGATCCTTGTCCCTTGCCAGGCACGGAAAAGAAACGTACATTACTGGAAAAGGAACGTCTACTCTACGCGCCCATGTCAGGTGTAGGTGGCATTGTATATGATAAAGATGCCGTTTATATAGAATTGCAAGGATCTCATAGTCATAAAGAGAAAACTGCAGAGGCAACAGAACAAGAGGAGTTGGTTAGTAAACTTATTGAAAAGAAACAAACAGTGGATGAACAAATAGATGAGCAAGAATTTAGATTGTTCTCCGATGGTCAAGCCATAAAGTCAAAAGATTACATTGAAAATGATGAAAATTCGAGTGATGATGATGATGATGAAAAGGTATGTTAGTATGTCTAATAACTTATGAATTTATTTAAAACAGTTATTATAGGGAGAAGACTCTGGCGTGGATGACGATGATGAAGAGGTCGGTTCAGACGATAATGAAAATGGCAATGAATTTGGCGCGGAAGATTGGCGTAACGAAGATTCAGAAGAAGAAGATGGAGAGCACAGTGGCTCTGAACAAGATACTTCAGAAGATGAAGATTATCAGGATTTAGAGATGATTAAAAAATCGAAGAAAACAAAAATTAATGATTCTGACAGCGAAAACTCTGATAATGCCGAAGATGAAGATACTGAAGAAGATGATGAAAAAGCTATAATAGCCAATAGCATGAGTTGGAAAGCAAATTTGGCGGAAAAAGCAAGAGATGCGTTCTTGCAACGTCATTCAGAATCGAAGAATCTAATGCGCATAGTATATGGGTGTTATTCCATTAGCGAACGCAAAAAAGAAGAAAACGATGAACAGCAGGACAATGAAGACTCTGACGATGAAATTGGTGGACTTTTTAAGGTGGCCGCAAAAAAGCAGAAGGAGAAACAAAAAGAAAAAGACATACGAGACAAAGAAGAGTCTTGTTTCTTTCAAGATAATTTCGGTAAGAAATAATTTTTAACATGTTTCTTGGCTCACATTAAATTTAAAACTTTACTTTTTAGAAACGACGAGAGATTGGCTAGAGGAGAGCAATAAAGATTTAATAAAAAATTGTTTCGTTACTGGCAAATGGAAAGCATCAGAAGACGCCGAAAATTTACTGCGTTTAGACGACATGAGCGATGCCGATAGTGAAGTCTATGGCGACTTTGAAGATTTAGAAACAGGAGAAAAACAAAGTGGGAAGCCTCAGGATTTAAAAGAACACGAAGAAGATAAAAATAAAACTGCAGAAGATTCCAACGAAAGTAAGAAACGTAAAATAACCCGTGTAGAGGAAGAAAATTTAACGAAAGCCGAAATAATGGCGAAGAAGTTAAAGCTTAAAGCTAAATTCGATGCCGAGTATGACAATAAAGGCGAGAAAGAAGATGATGGCCGCATAACTGGTGATCACGAATACTATGAGGCTTTGAAAGCTGAAGCTCAAAAGCAATCACAGTTAAATAAAAGTGAATTTGAAAACTTAGATAGTGATTTGCGTATACAAATTGAAGGCTACCGAGCCGGTTTGTACGTACGTTTGGGTTTCAAAGATTTACCCGCCGAATTCATAGAGAACTTTGATCCCTCTTATCCAGTGTTGATAGGTGGCCTTAATATGGCGGAGGAGAATATCGGCTATGTTAATTGCAAAGTTAAAAAACATAGATGGTATAAAAAGATTCTCAAGTCGGGTGATCCTATTATAATATCAATGGGATGGCGCCGGTTCCAGAGTGTGGCAGTTTATGCCAAGGTGGAAGATAATTTCCGCCACAGATTTCTAAAGTACACTCCTGAACATGTTACCTGCAGTATGACTTTCTGGGGACCTATTACGCCTCAAAACACTGGCTTTTTAGCATTGCAAACTGTGCGTCATGATCAGGAGGAATTAAAGAGGTTAGGTTTTCGTATAGCAGCCACTGGCTGTGTAACAGAACTGGATAAATCCTGCCAAATTATGAAGAAATTAAAATTAGTCGGTCATCCTTTCAAAATATACAAAAAGTCTGCATTTATCAAAGGCATGTTCAATAGCAGCTTAGAAGTTGCTAAATTTGAAGGTGCAAAAATTAAAACTGTTTCTGGCATAAGAGGTCAAATTAAAAAAGGCCATCATACACCTGAAGGTTCTTTCAGAGCCACATTTGAGGATAAGATTTTATTGAGTGATATTGTCTTCTGCCGAACATGGTTTCGTGTGGATGTACATCGTTTCTATGCTCCTGTTACTACCCTGTTACTGCCACCGGATCAAAAACTACATTGGCAGGGCATGAAGACAGTGGGACAATTGAAGAGGGAACGTCAAATTAAAAATGAAGCTCAGCCGGATAGTTTGTATACAGAAATCAAACGTACTCCTAAAGTGTTTAAACCCCTGGTCATTCCAAAATCTTTACAAAGAGCTCTGCCATACAAGGATAAACCCAAAGCAGGTCCATTAAATCCTAAAGAGAAAGAAGAACGAGTGGCAGTCATCCGTTCTCCTCACGAACAAAAGGTTGCTAAACTCATGGGCATGATTGAAACAAATTATCAAGAGAAACGCAACAAAGACAGACATGACACAAAAGTTCGTATGAAGAAATTCAAATTACAGAAGAAGGCAGAAGAACTATCAAAATTAAAGCGACAAAAGGAATTGCGCAAAAAAGTATCAAGAGCATTAAGTAAAATGAGAGGCAAAAAACAACAGTGATTTGATTGTAAGTCAACTTATATATACGAGTATATATTAGTGCGTGTAAATTAAGATTTGAGTAGTTTGTGTATAAAATAAATTCGTTTAATATGTTGGTTTATTAAAATAGAGAAAATATATTGTGAATAATTAATTAATCCTGACTCTTGTTATCATCTATGGCTTTGAGTGCCGCTAAAAGCTTATGTTTACGGTTATTGGGTACAATATGATTTGTTGCAATACTGTTACGTTTCTTAGGCGTTTCTTCACGCAAAGCACCACTTGTTGCTTGCCGGCAAAACGTATCCAAAAAGGCTTCACGTTCCTTATAATCATTAGATATTTGTTTTCGTAAGCAGGATATATCCTCTTTCATGCGAGTCTTTTGACTAGAATTCGGCATCTGTTTAATTATGTAGATAATATTTATACGCTTAAAACAAATTAATAAAATGTAAATATGTAAGATGACTACCTCAATTTTTTCTGTTTCTTCATAATATTCTTGGAGATCCTTGTCTGTATCCAACTCACTAGTTGATTCATCAAAATTGCTCACAAAATCTCCATTATTATCAGATTCATCACAATCGATTTCCTTTGTTTTAACATGTAATTCATCTATTTGTTCTTCTTGGTTGTCGTTATCATTTTCACCGTCATCGTCATTTTCAGTTTCATCTTCTTCATAATTATTTTGAACCTTTTCAGTTTTATTAAGCGTTCTGGAAGACAAATTTGAGTGCTGTTTTTGCATTAAGGAAAACGAATTTGTCATTTTATAACCATCATGAGCATTAGAAGCATCACCATCTCCTTGCTCTAAACGTTTTAAAGCTATGGGTGGTCTGTTGTGAGGCATTTGTATTTTTGCTGCAACTTGTGGTATTACAGTAGGGGAACTGGCGGCCAAAGTCACATGAGTTTTATTTGTAACATTTTTTATTGTACGCGCTGTGCGTTGTGTTATATTTTGGGTGCTATGCGTAGATCTTTGACTATTTGGTGCATCAGGTTCTTCTGTTGCTGCTTCACTATCTGTGGTATTTATATAAGGATCTACCTTTGCATTGTCGGTACTGGAGACTTTATTGCGCCTAAGGTTGATATTGAATTTTTCTTGTAGCTACGTAATATTACAATATAAAATTGATGTCAATTTTAAAATCGATGGTAATTACAAGTAACTTACCTGTATTTCCTCTAGTTTCCGATAGCCAGATAACTCTAAGCGTGCATGCTCCAATTTCATTAAGAGCTCTTTACTTTTCTTTTGTTCCATTTGTAGCTGGTGTTTGGATTGTTTGAGTTCTAATTGCTTTTTACGGGCCATCATTTTAATATCATTCTCTTTCTCTTGCAAACGCGCTTCCAAGGCTTGTAACTTCTCGGTCAAGCGTTGGCGATCTTCTAAATTTCTAAAGGAAGTAAAAAATTCTAGAGAATTGACTTGAAATTTTTGAGACGAGTCTTAAACTCGAACTTACTTGTCCTTATTCAGCTGTATGTAGTATTTATTCTGATCACTCAGTGTAAGAATAATAGATTCCTTTTGTTTAAGTTTCTGTTCTAAATCCTTATTGGTAGCTTGTAGATTTTTATATTTTGTTTGCCAGACACGCAATTCTTCAGCATGCGAATGCAGTAGTTGTGGAAGCTCAGCATTGGTTGATTCATATTTGGCTAGAGCAGAGTCCTGTCGTTTATGTAATGTACGTAATATACGATTTTCATGTGCCAATTCCTAATAAAAATTGAACAAAGGAAATCAATACGTGTTATTAATTATGGAAGATGGAATAATTAATAATTTACAGCTATAGTTTGCTGGGCATCTGTCAATTGATTCTGATAAGTTTTCATTCTTAATCTTCGAGCCGACAGAACTCTTTGTCGTATTTCATTGTTGGCTGGTATAATAGCAGGCTGTCGTATGCCATTCATTTTATTTGATGCACCAGGTTTTCTGCGATATACAACATTGGCCGATCCCCTTGAACTGTTTGAATATAAACTTTCACAACTTTTAGTTGCTTTCCTTAAAACGGAAAATAATTACAAATTGACTTTCGTGATCGAGTTTCCGGTAACGAGTTTTTATTGAAAACTTACGGATTCAGTTTAACCTCTTCTTCCGGTATTTGTCCTAAAGCCAATAGAGACTTATGTGGAGAGGTCATTTATGTGATTTACCGCAGATATATAATATAATATTTAAGTTTTCTATTTAAAAATAAAAATATTTGTATGTTTTTAGAAAAATATATTTATTTTTTTGTTTGGAAGTAAATTTTTTGATTATTTTTTTATAATTTTGATATTTTTATGAAATATATGTTAATTTTTGATTTCAGTACAACTTTGTTAGATTTTAAATGGAAAACATGATAAGTTATTAAAAGTAATTTGACGCTTCATTGCATCTTGTTTATCGCCTTGGTAAATCACCATAGTGACCTAACACCAAATGCTTCAATAAATATTATATGTGACGTCAGAGAAAAATGCATAGTATCTTTTTAAAACCTTAACATTAATGGTGCTTAAGAATCGGCTTCAGTACCTTCCTTTAAATAAGAGTTCATGACCAAAAAGGAGAAGGTGAGTTTAAAATAAATAAGTTCTTAATCATAATAATAATAAAAGTGTTATTAATGTAGTATGAAATATTAAGAAATATAAAATGTTAAAGATGATGTCTTTTCTAAGATTTCAAGATATAGAATTTAATTTAAACGCAAATTTTGCTTGAAATGATAGTGAGAAGGAGTGCAATATTAGTTGAGATCATTAGAAGTACGAATTCTGGTTTTTATAATCGGCAAATTCCGTCTCTGGATTTCCCTTTGTTAAACAAGTGATTAAGTCAACGACAAATTTTCTATAGAAAAGCAAGTCATGGACAAATTTTGTGTAGAAAATGCTAAGTACTCGACAAATTTTCTATAGAAAAGTGAGTCATCGATAAATTTTCTATAGAAAACTAATCAGCGATAAATTTTCTGCACAAAAATAAGTCATCGATATATTTTCTATAGAAAAGTAAGTCATCGATAAATATTCTATAGAAAAATAAATCATCGATAAAGTTTCTGTACATACGCATGCAAGTCATCGACAATTTATCTAGAGATAATGCAAGGCATCGACAAATTTTCTAAAAAAAAAAATGCAAGTCATCAACAAATTTTATATAAAAAATGCAAATCATCAGGACGTGTGGTTTATTAAATGATTCCTTAGGAAGGTAGACTAACATTTATACCTTTAGAACAGTCCGGTGACAGTAAAATATTGACTGCTACTAGCGCCTGTATATTAAAAAGAAGTTCAGTTAGCTAAACAATCTAGAAGTGTATCTCGGTAAAAAATTAGAACAACTATCTATGAATTGTCCAAGTCTATACCGCTTTTTAATATCAAAATCTATTTAGGTCAATAACAATCCTTTTCTAGGGTTTTTACATTTAAAATGGATTGTAATTAATTTAATTTCTTGTCAAGGTTAAAGGGTATTTAATTATTTATTTTCTATTAAATATTAAAAAGTTAATTAAGCTACGAAAATTAATATCTATACGTTTTTCATTTGCCATGCCTGTAATATTTTTGTATTTCTCTCTTTCCATTATATTCACAACAAAACAAATACGTGTCTTATAGGAAATAATTCGCCTCAAAAATGCTGTCATCATCCAACTCTCTATGTAAATGTCTGTGAGGAAAAATAACAATTTCCCAACATGAAAATATGAGAGGTTTATTAAAAAAAAAAATTTCTCTATATCCTTTTCATTTGTGGGAGAATTAATTGCAGTAGGGAGTTTCCTCCATAAAAGGAACTAAAAGAAAATACTTTAAATTAAATATGTATAGTGGAAAATAATTTAATATGTAATGCTATTTAAATTAGTATGTCTCTACAGGTATAACTTACAACACTTTAAATTCTATAAATTTTAAATTAGTTCGAAACACAACGTAATAAATTAATGATAGTAGTTGTAGTCTCTAATTAAATATTTTTCAATTAAAAAATTATTATAATTAATGAAAATTATTATAAAAGGTATTCGCATAAAACTGGAAACTGTGTGAAGTATGTATAAAATATAAAAAGGTAGTGGTTAAAACAAGAAATTACTCTTGTAACAGAATTGTTTAATATGGCTCTGTCTAGCGCCATTAGTTTTATTGCTGATCATTCAGTCTTAGACAAGAATTTGGCATCATTTACTGCTTTGCAGGTCCTACTATATCGCCTTCTTGAATATATTGTCCTTGTGTCTTCTAAAGATATGTGGAACCGGGCCCATTTTCTCTTACCAATTTCGTTGAAATTGCTTTTTCTTCTGCTATTTACAAGCGTTTTCAATTGGAAATGACATTTGATCAGAATGGTGGCCTATTGACATCAGAATGTCTTGAGATAATTTGTTAGAGCAATAAATCGATTCGTGGTGCTGTCTTGCTGAAACTACATGTCGTCCAGATTCATACAGTCCATTTGAGAACTCAAGACCTTCATTCTCATCTAGCTGTAACGAATGTCATTCATAGTCCCTCCACTTTTTCGAAGCTTATTAGCGCTCTCAACAAACTATCCAAATTTTTGTAATAAATTTTCCTAATGGTAACATCTGGGTCTTTTATAAAGCTCTGTCATATTTCACCGTTACTACGTGCATAACAATTGGCAGTAAATTTAAAAGTGCTCTCTTACTGAGGCACTTTAGCCTCAAGATAGAAAAAAGTCTAAACATTTAGAGTTTCACTCCGCCGACTAAGTATGAACTTCGCTGACAGCCTTAGTAGCTACAGTTATTACTTGAGTACCATATAAATATTTTAAACATGTTGAGCGCAGTTGAATTCATTACAAAACTGTGTAGTCAACATGATTTTCTTATTCGAATTTGTTTTAAATTTATTTAAAAAACATTCATGGGACCTACATATTTAAAAAAATTAATTTAACGTTAATTTTATAACTTTGTGTTGGACAATGCAATTATTTGTACGTGAGTATTCCATCAAGAGCATAAGCAGAAAAATAATAAATAAAATAAAACCCAACAATGGATTACGTTTATTGAATTTCCCCCAAAGAGAACGTAAACAAGATAAATTCGCCGCAAAACAAAAACAAAAGAAATTGTTTTGGAGCAAAACCACCGTAATGTGGTCAGTGTGATGGAATTTCGTATTTTCTCGTTTCGCTTTTTGTTTCACATTTTAGTCTCAGTGCACAAGCGACGCGTATATGACACGTTAACGGGAGAATCAGTGGGAAACGAATGCGGTACGTGTTGAATGTCTGCCTGGTTAAAAAGTACAATAAATGGTTAAATGAACAAAAATAAAGAAAAATCAAATGGTTTCCCTCGCCCAAATATATACACACTTGCCGTATGTACCAAAAATTTAATAATAATAATCAAAAAATTAGAAAGGAAAACACAACATAAAAAGAAGTTAGAAAGAATCAAAAAGTCAAAAAATTTCATTTCATTTGAAATTTGAAAATTAACAAATTTCTGTGAGACAAAATTGTCTGTGAAAATTCTGTAAATTTTGTTATAAAAAATTGTGGAAATATCACGCATTCAAATAAGAAAAAATAACAAGAATAAGAAAACGTAAAAAAGAGTCCCAAAATTACTGTGGGATGCAAAACAGACGTAAAAGAAAAATAACCATACGAATACAGTGAAAAATCGATCCCACTCTTTAATAGTGAAAAAAAAAACAAGAAAAAAATTAATTACAAATAAATAGTAAATTCTTATTGTTGTTGTATGTATTTTTCATAACGTTTAACGGAAAACAAAAGAAAAATTAATATTTCGTAATATCAGTTAAAAAGAAACAGTGGAAGTGAAAAAGACAGAAAAGAAAATAAGAAGATAAGGATGGCGATTACAAAATATGCTGCAAATTGCTTCTTGTTTTCATTTTCTCTTCAGAAATTGTCAAGAAAGTTTAAGAAGTGTCAAGAAAATTGAAAACATTTGATTAGACTTCTGACAATTAAATTTTATTTATTAAAAATAAAATAAAATAAATTATAAATAAATGTTCTCAAGATTAGTAACGACGAACGTCATACAGTTTTGATAATTTTCTATTGCCGCATATTGCCCTGTGCATTACTCTTTTAGTTTTTCTTCCGCTCACCACAAAGCGCTGTTTTTAACCCACTGCTAGCGCTTTAATAATGAGAATTTTCCGAAAATCATGATAGTAGAAATTAAATTAAAATAATTATTAGTGTTAGTGAACCT
Source organism: Sarcophaga carnaria (assembly GCA_958299815.1). Taxonomy (NCBI): domain Eukaryota; kingdom Metazoa; phylum Arthropoda; class Insecta; order Diptera; family Sarcophagidae; genus Sarcophaga; species Sarcophaga carnaria. Next base: position 33,447,525 of record OY283151.1, read on the forward strand.
GAACTATTTAATCCCTAATAATACTTCATATATCTTGCTTGCACTTTCAAAATGCTAAGATAAAATTGTTACTTCCGGACTGTAACTCGACATCGGGCACAGAGAGAGATGTGTTTTATAGCGTTCATATGCTGTAGGTTTTATGCTCAATTTCTTGGGGCAGCAATAAAATTTCTTTATTCAAGCTTTTGCTTGAATAACTTGTAGGCATTACATCTACGTGGGATGTCAATAATGTAGCTGCATCAGCAACGCCCAATTTCGAATCTATCACTTCCGATAACATACGTAGTTAATTGTATTGTATTGTATTACACTATGACTGAAAACACTCACGTATTACAACCAAATCAACACTAAGACCTAAGTTAGCTCTATTTAAAGTGGTTAGAAAGTTAATAGATTTTGTGCAGTTTATTCAGCAGGGCTCTATCAGAAAATACGCTTCATTTTGCGAGGATGTTGACTTCCAATTAGTGTTGGATTCGCACTCGCAGCAGCAAAATTTCTCATAAGGTTTTCTAAAGTTAAAGAATCGACGTATTGAATCGTGAAAGTTGGATGTTTACTACTCATATTATCAACAAACTTAAGTTAGTGCCTCTTTTGTAAATTTGTATAAAATTTGATTGTGATCGCCGTAGTCTATTGGTTTTTTAGACAAGGGTGGACAGTTAAATTTTCAAAATATCCAACGGGATACAGAGGAATTATTTTCACTCAAACAGTAATAGTTTAAATATATTTTGAGTAGAATATATTGGCACAAATCTATTGTATAAATCCACAAATCTATTGCACAAAATTTTGCCAGCAACAATATCAGTTTTTTTTCATAAAATTGCAAACGTCTCTCCAAGGGTTAAGTTAAATCAAAGAAAACAAAAAGAAAAATAAACCAAGAAATAGAAACAAATATACGAAAAACACACCAACACAAAATTAAAAAACAAAAAAATATGAAAACAGCAACAACAGCTATAAAAACGTGATTAGTCATCCATACGATACAAGTTTAAAACAAGAGTAAATTGTGCTGCTGTTGTATCTATCAACTCTCATTGCCGCACTCGCCACAAACGCCGCTATCGCATATAGTAGTAAAGATACGCAACGTGTTTCATTCAAAACTATAATAAAGTCTTTAAAATTTTAACCGAAAAACAAAAAAAAAAAGCGAAAGAAAGGAATAGAAATTGTATAGGAAACATTTTATTTTATTTTTATTACCAACACACATTACGTATATACATATATATATATGTACAAATATGTATGTATATTAGTACAAAGTATTTTACATGGTATTTATTATAAAAATAAAATAAGTTTTAAAAAATATAACTTGTTTACACGGCAAAAACTAATTATAAAAATAAATATTAATTATTTTTAATAACAATAACAAATCATTTATTGCTGAGAGACTTTGTATAATTTTAAACTCTTTAAACTGCTCAAAAAAAAAAACAAAACAAAGTACAAAAATTATTAAGTCGTTATCATAATTCGTTTTGAGTAAAGTAAACTAATCCGAGGGAATGTGTGAATGGCTGCGGAGAGGATGAGAGGTTTGAGGGAGAGGTTTAATTGAATCGAGTAGAATGGATATGAGAATACCTATTGAAGCCAGCTTAATATTATAAACAAATAAATAAACGACTTATATTGTCGGCTTAATTTCTCTTGGTAATAGTTTTTGTGGCTATTATTCTGTTTGTTGTTGGCGTTGTGTTTGTATAGTTATTGTTAACAGAAAAGAACAAGAAAAACCTGTTGGCGTTGGTGTTGCTTCTATGACCTCCACTCAACCAAATAAGGCCTGCTGTAAAGGCAGTCTTATTCAGTCGATATACACGTACACGCATATGTACATACATATGTACATACATGTATGCATTAATATGTATTCCCATACATTCTTTAGCCTAGACTACACCATTTCTAATATGATTAAAAAGATTCTAATTGTGATTGACTCTGATAGAGAGATTGCTGGGAAACTCTTCATGGCAAGTTAATTTACTCTCAGATTTGTTCCCCGAAGACTAGTGGAAGGAGGTCGCAGAAAAAATATTTGTTCATATGGGCTCGGGGGCTAGGCTATCGCCTACCATTAATGACTTGCTAATAAATGAGGTATTAACATGCCACGGTATTCTAATCCGTTGAGCATAAGCGCAATTCTAACTAGATTTACAAGACGAAACCAGATGTTTCTCTAAATATTGACGTGAATTTTTCAATATAGCAATGTTGCTCACTAACTTCCTCCAATGGAAGGGAATTTTCCATGAGCACATATTTTTTCCACAAAAATAAATCAATTGTTCTCAAATAAAATCAATGACATATTCACGTTGCTAATGGTCATTTGACTTGAATCCTTGCATAACATCCTTACATGAATTCCAATTTCTGTTAAAGCAGGCCAAATAGCAAATTTTGATTTATTTAATACTTTGCTTTATAACGGTAAGATTTTCAATAAATCGATCGATATTGTTATTTAGAGTGTCGTTATTTCCTTTGGGCAATAATGCTTAACAATTTGAATTGCAAGAGTCGTTAAATGAAAAGAAAAATTCTATTAACGCGCTGGGAAACAGTGCTGTGGTTATAGATATTCAAATAATTTGTTCAAATACAAAAAAACAACAACAACAATAACAAGTATGTACGTACGTAAATTTACCAACTACTTCTATCAAACAGCCACTATTCAACTAAGTGCTATACGGGCACAAACGACAACAAGTTCATTGTATCCCTTTGTAAAGTGACTGAATTGTGAATATTTTCAAGTGAATGCAACCAACGATAACTGTTAAAGCAGCAAAAATATAATATTCAGCAACAACAACAACGTTGGTAGCCAGAATTAAAGCAATTAAAAGAAAAGAATATTTCTACACAGCAAATATTCCATACAAAAAAAAAAGATAAATTCCAAGTACTCATAATTAGAAGGGTTTGATTAACTCTAAGCTGAATAACGACGTTACTAACCGCTACCATAACAACAATTGCAACAAGTGAACTTAAATTTATTTTTATTGTGGTACGACTTTTTGTTTTTTTTTTTTTGTTCGCGTTGCCGTCATTAATACAAAAACGACAACAACAACCAACAGTTATAAAATATCATTATCATCGTTATCATTGACGCTCTCAGTATGACACGCCTTACAGAAGAAATGGTCATTGCGAGATCAAAACAATCGGATTTGAGCTCCATTAAAAAACTTAATTGTTGGTAAGTTTCTCTTTTGTCTCATTGTTATCGTTATTGTTACTGTTATTGTTCTCGTTGTTATTTTTATTGTTTCATTTTCTTTTTACATATTTACTTCCCCCTGCCCAGTTTTTTTCAATGCATTTTATTTCATTTATTCAAACATTTGTTCGCTTCATAGTGTAATTTGAATCCGTTTTGGGTATGCAACAAGCCCTCTTTTATTGTTATTGTTGCTGATATTTGTTGTAACGTGATGTAACGATGTTAATTATGATGATCTTTTCGTCCATTATTCGGAGTGCAATAAGTAACGCTTCGTTGCGTTATATCTCTGTACTCTCTAAGTGGATGATGGCACATACAGTGAGTGACGACAAATGGAAATGGGTACAGTAAGTGTACACGGTACGCTTTTTTAGATGATGGGTTCTACATGTTTTATAAAAGTATTTAAATATATTGAATTATGTATGAAACTTGGGAATGTTTGTATTGTTTAAAATGTGGCACTATTGTTGACGATTTCAAAAGTACATATTTTGCAAAACACAGCGACAATATCTACTGTCTGCAGATCAACAGATTATCGTTAAGCTACCATATAAATTCGATTCTTTATTATGACAACTCTTGAAGGTGAAATTATATAATTGTTCACCATATTTTTAACAAGGATAGATATTCTTTTTAATACGCTTTCAATGAAAACTCGATCATAAAAAACTATGTATATCCTTTAGCTCTTTGGAAAATTTGATTAGGACAGGTCTTGACTCTTAACTTAAAGGCTTATTATACGTTAGAGTTGTGTAATATACAGACTCTTTCAAGTTTAAGTTCTTTTCATATAAACAACAATAGGTCTCTCGTATTTCTACAGTTGATAACTCTCCTCCTCGAGAAATCATCTCTAGCGGTGAGACTACTTTCTGGATAAATCGATACGTAAAGAAACAAAATTGTCGAATTTCTGACGAAACCAATCGAGATGAGATCCAAGAGCGTCCAATGCGACCTAAAAAAGTTACTGTTTGGTGTTGGGCTGGCGTCGTCTTGGGTCCATATTTCTTTGAGAATAGTGTTAGACTGGCCATCACTTTCAACGGTGAGCACTATAGGTTAACGATTACCAATTTCATTTGCCATGAATTGGATGGTCTGGACACCAACGACATGTAGTACGCCACTACGTGCGACACGGTTAATTACACACTAGATTTTCTGCGTGAGCTATTGCCGTCATGATCATCTCACGTGGAGGTAATGTGAACTGACCGCCGAGAACATGCAATTTGACTCCGTAATCCACAAACTACAAAGGTCCTCAAAGACAATATAACACATGTCATCGATTAAATTCAGCCTTATTTATGCGCCAGAGTCATGAAAAATTGGACAGTTTGATTGTGATACCTGGAAGATGTTATATTCCAAACATAATGAAATAAAAATCTAACGAAGAAAAGAAAGACCCTTATATTAATGAAAATTCTTAACTTGTTTCACCAAGAATAATAAAAAAAATGAACAATTTAATAAAGATTTCAGTGAAAAGAGAAATTAAATACTTCAAAATGATGTATGGTACGCTCATTTAACATGAATTTTTACAACAGGGCTGTTGGTAGGGAAGACATCTCTTAACATTTCATTCAGCGCAAACCACAATTATTTCTGTGTCATAAATATAAGAACTATTTTTGTTGTTGTTTCTAAGTAAATTCTTTTTAATTTCATGTATTTTAAATGTTAAGTACGAGATGTAAAAATTTTATGGTTCGCTAAAGAGCACTTTGCCACTTAAACTCGCTTTTCCAGGCATGAAAGTCTAAGCAACCGAAAAAAGTCAGCGTCAGAGTCAGAGGTGAAAGATAAAAAATAAATCAAGAAACCAAGATGAATATGAAGTGAAAGAAAAAGAACAGGAACATTTATACTTACTGTGGCTGTGGTTATATCGCTTCAAACATCTTTTAAACGACCTGGATTATTTAGCAAAAGCCATTCGTTCTCTCTATGCTTTGTTTTGCTTTGCTTTGCAATGCTAATAGCCAAGCCAATGTAAAACCAAAGCACTTTATTAAATGAAAACAAACAACATGCGCTAATTTTCATTAATGTTCTTGGCAATCGGTGTGTTATTTTATGGATTCATTTTGTTTTTGCTTTTTTTTTGTTGTTGTTCGTTTTTCTTTAAAATTAAAAACAAATCATGTTTAGCCCACATAGAATTTTGCAAAGATTTTGTATTTAAAATCTATCGAACTACACAGCCATATTTGTTCATGTTCGTATCAATTCTTCCAGTCTATTTCACTGTGTATTGAATTGTATTGTGTTTTTAAAATTAAAGAAAAAATAATTAAAAACAAATTTGTATACATATGTACATACATATGTATGTATGTGTAATTTAATAAGTAATTATTTCTATTTTTTCTACTTGCAGGGGAAGTGATCTTAGTGATGTTTCAATTATAAAACGTATGCGTGGCGTTGAAGTGTTGGCGTTAAGGTAAGTAAGCATACAAGTGCCTCACGTTGAATTCTTTGTAAAAAAAAATTTAGTATGTTGTGCAGAAAATAAATTGTGAAGTGCGCAAAAATTGTTAGGAACTATGTATATGCAGTGGTTAAGGCCTATACGTACAGGCTGTTTTATGGGTTTTTAATTTTCACAAATTATAAAATATTTTTAAAACAAATTTAATTCACCTTCAGATAAGTTTTCAAGCGAATAGAGTTCAATAAGATAGTCAGAAATAAGGTCAATGTAGAAGTGGAGTAGAAAGTTACTTGAAACAAATTGTTTGGCCTCATGTATTTTCTTTATACAGGGTCTCTGAAGTTTAAGTTTTTCAAATGTAATGATATTTTATTATTCTTAGTTATATACTCGTATGTATACATGTACTATAATCTATAATGATTTATGTTAGCAATTGTACATCTGAAAAGCTTACACCTGACGGTTGTTTGGATGAAATTTTAGCATAATTGTCTGCCTGCATCTCTTGACTTTTGTACCAAATGAAAGTACAAACTATTGCACTACTGTCAATCTATATAGGGTATCTCTAAAATGTTTCTCACCCAATTCTGTTGCAATGACAAACTCGAGGATACTGTTCGGTGTCAGTAAGAATAACTCCCTGTTTATTACTTGCTAAACACCCTTGTGGAAGGTATTAACGACGTTCCAAGTATATATTCAGGTGATTCTCCTCATCACGCAATCTGCATAAATCTAATCTTTGAGTCTATAATGGTTGATTATGTTGATAATGGCTGATTACTATCCTCAGGCTACTACTATCTTTCCAACAAAATTTTAAATTGTTTCACTTCAGAATAATTTCCGCCTGTATTCATCTTTCCTATCACGAGTATACCCTTCCAATCTGGCCTCATTAACTTCGTGGAAACAGCCTTCCTTACAAACTCATCAACCTGTTTTTTTGCTCTGAATTCTTACATGAACTGTAATCCAGGAGAGGGTGACCGCATTTCCTCTGCCTAGTTAATTCCGCTTTCTATTTTAATCTCATACGGATGGCAAGTTGACTGCCAGGTACAATTGTATGTCCTATCCTCTGTAGTTTCTGTCCAAATTAATTACATTTTCTTTTTTTAGCGTAAACTTTCACTTGGAAGAAACTCGCGAGTTTTCCAATGGGGTCTAAATCTGACTCTCGATGCATTCTGAGTTAATCTTATCTATCATTATCACTACTATGTACAAAGGGCTTAAATTTAAAAGTTTCCGGTGCCTTAAAAACGTTATCGAAAATTCTGTGAAATGAAACATTGCTTTAAAACAAACTCAATCTTCAAAGACCCTGTATTTGACTAAATTTTATTGCTAGCTAGTGAAAGGTTGAACTTTCTTATACCTAATCTGAATCAGTGTAAGTGTTTCATTTAAATACTTTCAAGTCCCAATTAACTTTAATTAAAATGTTCTTCCTTCCAAGAAATTTTTAAAAATAAATTTTTATTTGTGAACATGATTCATTAAAACGATGATCTTTTTTTATATTTTCAAATGTAAATCACACACAAATCCTATTTATAAAGAAACAAGTGGTTTTCAAACACAATGCGACTTGTAGGTCTCCTACAAAAGCTGATGTCATATTGGATTAAAAATATACGTACAATTTTTTTATGAAGTTTAATAATAATTGTGTCTTATTTAATATCTATAAAGAAAATAAAAATCGTACAATACGATCATGATAGTAAAAAACGTTAGATGTGGGATTTGCTACCAAATATGGCAAAAATAAATTAAAAAACGTAGAAAAACAATCAATTGAATTAAAATCGTTATTCCGGTTTAAATTGAAATGGCGAAGCGTATGCATTGTATACAGTTTTGGTTAATAAAACATAATTCACAAGGTTGTCATAATCAAACAGTTGTTAAATACGATACTGGATATAGTAATTTGTGGCTACAATTTTGTTAAGTTAATAAAGCATAATTCACAAGGTCGTGTTAATAATGTGGTTATAATTTGTGCCCATAATTCTTTTATTTTAAAAACCAATGGCTCCTACTCGTATAGGTCCATATGTACATATGCATGTTCGTTAATAGTTTAATTTTTTACTATATTTTATGGGTTTTTGTTTAGAAATTGTTGAATGTGTTAAAGCCGTTAAACAAAATATCTAAAAATAAAGCAACACTTCATGATGAATCAAATATCATGTCAGTGAACTTGTTCTTTCTTATTTTGCTGAAGCAGTTTTTGTTTGTTTCTTAATTTAGCTGCGACATTATATTTTACGGAATATTTAGATGAGAGTGACTATCCAATTTTGAAAATATTTATTGCAAGCTAAAATACAAATAAAATATTTTACTAAAACGAATTTAACACGCCCTACATAAAAGGCAACCCCGACCATTTTAATGCTACAATTTGTAGGTGTTACCAATACTGATAATATTATCGGAATTATGGGATAGTTTGTCTTCGATGGAAAATAATAACTTAATTAAATTTAAATTATTGACAAACAAATACAATAAAAATGTTAAATATAATAAAAACCTAATATATTTCAAATTATTTCTTTATCTCAATTTATAAGAGCATACGCTAAAGGGAAAGTTCTGATTTTCCAATACAAAAAAAATCATAAATACTTTTTATGGTAAAAGAAATTATTGTGTTGATTTAGCTGAACAAAATATCAAAAAATAGCCTTCATATTTCAATAAGAAGCTCTTCATTACGAAAATAAACTAAAATATGTTTACATCAATGTTATTTGTAATTCTTAAAATTTATAAGAGCAATACTTTTTGTTAAAAAGGCTTTGAATTGAGGCCTAAGGTTAAACGATGATGATTGTTATTGAAATGATAACGCCGCAGAACAGATTTGTAATCAGACAAAAGCATAATAAAATTTTAAAGCTTTAAGTGTCTTATATTCCTAAAAAAATATTATAAATACATTCGCCACTCATGTACAAAATTAACGCACACAACATAAGTGGTGTGAGAAGCTAGATCATCCTGACTGAAGGGTTGTAATGACCAAATATGCACGTATATATGTATGTATGATACCTACGACATGTGGTTTTACCAGAACGGGGTTACATACCACACATTAAATATCCTGCACGAAGATTTGAACACATGGTTATCATCACATGAAGATGATGTGCACTACCCACAGAAATCGCGCAATTCAAGATCTTTTTCTTGAAGGGTTTTCTTAAGTCTAGAATCGATATACATATCCTTATAACTTGAACAATAAAACTCCATCCTAAAAACTCTGACAATCCCACCCAAAAAAATGAATCTTGATATACAACATTGTGGATGTCATCGTCACAAACAGTATATTAAGTTTATATAACCGCAGTAAACCGATGTAGGAGGAGGGCCTAGTCTTTTAATAGCTTAGTTTACGAAACTAGATCACGGGGTATAATTTTCTTAGAAACAAAAACAAGTAAATTTACATTTAATATCTCTTTTTATTTCAATTCTCATAACTCTTAGAGTCTGTTAGTTTTATTGGGGGTTGAATATTTATAGTAGTTCTTCGAGTATTTTTTTTCGTTTCTCTTGGTTTGTTTACATTTCTTTGCCGGCTTTTCTTTACAATAATAAGCATATGGGGGCATAAGCTATAATGAAAATTTGTTTGCTCTTCACAACTGGATCATCCATCTGTGTAAATATGTAATTTAAACTAAAAATAAGCATTTTTAATTATATTATATTTTTCAAACTAATGAGTCGTTTTTCATAACGAAAATCCAAGTAAACATTATGCAGTGAAAGAATTTTAATTTCTTTTTTATTGATTTTATATGATGGCGTTATTTTGTTTTTTGTTATTCCTAAGAATTTTTATAAATGCTGAATACCTTAAAAACACATGCTTTTACATTGGTTTTATTATTGAATTTCCAAAGTCTTTCCGTTATACAGACCAAACCGTATTTCTTTAAAAACTTGTTGATTTAAAAGTGCTTGAATTCTTCTCTACACATCTGATTACAGTACTTGAATGAAAAAAAATATTTGTTGTAATACTTGTGGCTCTTTATCGTATTGAAATATGTATTGAATATGTTCAAGAGTTATCAACACTTTTTTTGTACACATGTATGTATAGTATAGGTGGTAAGAGATGCTTGCAATTCTTGTATGATCCTCAAAAGGCTGTTATTGCTTGCATCAAGTTGGTAAATATTTATACACACTCATACTACGTACAGTGTTACCCGGTTTGTTGAGCATAAAATCATCAAATTTGCTAAAAAAAAAATATCGTCAAAATCGGCTGCATGTTTCTGATAGGATTACGACCTAGCTTCTCACACCACTTATGTTGTGTGTGTTAATTTTATATTTGAGTGGCGCGACCTATAGTTTAAAGTCGACTCAGAACGACAGATTTTTTTGACAAACTTTTCCTGCCAATTTTTATTAACTGTCAAAATTTTTGCCAGAAATCTGCTGAGGAGAAGTTGCCAAAAAAAAATATTGTTTCATATTATTCGTTTTGATGTCTGACCTGGGGTTTGAACCGTGGCCTTACGTCTACTAAGCCAACACCCTAACTACTATACTACGACGACTTTCTATTACAGTGAATGTTATGTTAACTGTTAAGTTATGTAATAATATAAATAATCACGAAAGTAGAGATAAATTGGAGAAAACGTGAAAGGAAGACAAAATTAAACCCTTGAATTTTACAAAAAAAAAATGTATAAATAACAATTTTCCAATAAGATAATAAAGTTGATAAAGTCACGTATTTTTACCAAATATGACCTTCGAAATTCAAATTTAAAAGGCTGGTTAGCTATTGGACCAAGGATTCCAAAACAGTTTTCGTTACAGTCGAGAAATCTTTGTAACCGGGGATATAGCCAAATAAATGAGCAAGAAGAAAGTGATCTATATAAATCGGCCAAAAACGGGTAAAAATTGACCTGTGGGGAAATGGACCTAGTGGGATGGATAGCCAAGGTATCAAGGATTCCAAAACAGTTTTCCTTACGATCGAGCTTTACTTGGGACCGGAGATATAGGCGACGAAGTTAATTGTTTTCTTCAAATGAGCAAAGTGCTTCAAAATTTTAATAAATCTCATTGAGTTAATATGCATTTATATGTACATAAAAGAAACAACAAATTGTAGTTTTTTCCAAAGGACGAAGACTGTTGACATTTTTTGGTCGATGACTTGCATTTTGCGGTCGATGAGTTGCAGTTTTGGGTCGATGACTTGCATTTTTTTCTAGACAATGACTAGCATTTTTGCTCGATGACTTGCATTTTTTGGTCGATGACTTGTATATGTTATACAGAGCACTTTTTTTGCTCATTCAGGAAAACCTTTTTTGGAAGCTTTGATACCATTGCGATTTAGACCGATTAATATACAGTGGTGGCCACGAATTTAAGACACGACATTTTACTTATAAATTTGTGATAATTTTTACATCTTATCAAAAGTATTTTAGGTCCATGATATTTTTCTTAAGATTTTAGTAATATTAGGAAGAAAAATTAATAATATTTTGCTACCTATGTATATTTGGTTAAGAATTTTTATTTACATATTATATAGATCAAGACAAAATGCTAGTCGGGATTTGATATTTTTTGACACAAGTAGTTTACGTTGTGCAATACACCCACGCAAGTTTTTCTCATTTAGAGATCTTATTGCCCTAGATGAAATATCAATACCAAAATCCAATACAATTTTATTTTTTATTTTACTTGAGCTCGTGAAAGGATTATTAGCAGCTAATTTAGGGTGTGGCTTTTCGGGCTCTAGGTTGCTGTTTGACATTTTTGGTGGTACCATGTTGCTTAATGTGTTCCAGCGCGTTGTAAATCTTGCATCTAGAACATTTAAGCAGCTTGGATATCTCCATTATTATTTTTCCATCAAATTTTAGTTGTTGGATCAGTTTTCGCTCAGCATCGGTATTCCAGGTACCTCTGGCCATTTATAATTAAATATTTCTATGTATTCCAACATAAAATAAAATAAAACATTCGTTGCTCGACGTTTAGCTTCAAAAACACCAAAAAATCACTTAAAAACCAGATATTTCTGAAATGTCTTAAATTCGTGGCCAATTTCAAATTAACGTTTTTGCAATAATATGATCAAAAAGCAACAAAACGTAAAAAGAAACAAAATAAAATAATGGTACTTTGGACTGGCTTAAATAATAGAGCTTAAATACTAGATTACATAAATTTAGTGTGCCAGTAAACACTTTGAGAAAGCTTGTGAACAACATGACTTGACAGGTCGACGATTATAAACTTGCAAGACTCCAGACCGCAAATAAATATGTTTACTCAACAAATTGAGAACAAATTTATACAAGAGTGGGTCAATAATTGTTCAATTACAAGCATACACTGATGACATTGATATCATTGGGCGAACCAAGCGAGATGTTACTACTGCTTTTAGGACTATTGAACGAGTCTAACAAGATGAATCAGGCAGTAAATGAGGGCATGTTGTCGACAAGTAAGGGTGTGCGGCGTATCGGTTCACAGATTGCAACCGATAACTATGCCTTCGACATTGTTAATGAAATTATGTTGGCTTACGCACCAATGCAACAGCCTTGATGGTAGCCGAGAGAAAAGACGTACGCAAGATCTTCGTCCTAGTGCAAGTTGGCGATATTTCCCGAATCCTAGCTGACAATGAGCTGTAAAAGCTTCCCGAGAATATGTGCTCTATTTTTACGGTTTGCGATAAATACCAGCTTTGAAGTCACTACTCTTGCTCAGTGCACTGACTAGATGAAAATCATACACTGCTTCAAACAAATGGTTTCGCATGTAAAAAGCTTACCAGTCGGTTCTTAATGCAGTTTCCCGGGCCATAGTAAATTTAGCTTGCAAAATTGAGAAGCTATGCACGACTAGATCATCATCAGCGACATTGCTTTCATTATTATTACGTCGAGTTTACAATTAATAATGTTAACTTTGCTGAGTTTATAATTTTAGGGTCCACAGTCGATGTGGTACAGTAACTTAAGGTGTAAAAAGCTTTTTCGAAGCCTGTTTATGGTACGTATAACGATGACGTCTACGCTACAGGTGAATTAGCGATTACCTTTAGGCTATTAACATGGTCGAAACTAGGTTTATGGCAACGAAAATAAGTTTCTGAGTTTGGGAATAAGACTGATTGACAGTCTATTGTGTAGCTTAGAACAACAAACTAGTTTAGCTTTATTTTTTAGCTTCAAATCCATTTTTTACCTTTTATTGGTTTAATTTTAAACGTAAATTTGCTTTAAATTATTTACAATCTGCTCACACCATTAGTAAGTGAAAGGAAAGACTTTCCGTTTAGTTTAACAATGCAGTTAAGCTCAGTGTTAATTTTTAATTTTTTTACTTAAAATAATTTTTTTGCTCACAATTTAACACCTTCTTGAAAACAAATTTATTTTCTAATTTATGTTATCGCGTTTTCTTACGCCAACTAAATTGTTAAAAATATTCCCATATAAAATTTTACTAAAACGTACATTAAATTCGTCTTCAATATATTCTGCTGTGGTTATTTTTCATGACCACAGAAAAACGTGAAAAAAAAATTGTCAAATAAAATATATAAAAATTTCTATTTTTAATCCACCAACGGATTTTATAGTCTTCCAAATTGTATGTATTTTTAGAGAGCGTTTTCTAAAGCGTTTAGCGACAATCAAATAAAAAACAGTTGAGAAATTAAAAATCATTGAACTTTTACTTCTTAAAACGAATCAAATTAAATTGAATTCATGTGTCACGATCGATCGGTCGGTCGGTTGGTCTATAAAAAGTCTCTATAAACTAAAATTAAGCAAGCCACAGACATACAGAAAATACAATCGTAAAAGAAATAAAATGAAATTGTCTTTCTTTAGTAAGAAGATTATTGACCCCAATTTATTAATACAATTGCAACTAAAACTTACAAGTATTCATATAATTGAAGAATAATGAAAGAAAGAGAATTGTTCGTTCCTTGTGTGAAATCAATTTTTACAAAGACCACAAACGCAACAACAGCAACAACAACGGATTCACATTGAATTGATCAATTTACAACTTTTATTTTATTTTATTTCTTGACATTCTTTGTAGTGTTTCACAATTTTAATCATTTTATTCATTTTTCTTTCTTTCTTCACTTTATTTTAGTATTAATTCCTTCTTTGTGTTTTTCTTTTGTGTGATTTCAGTGTCAATAAAATTAGCACGTTGCAACCATTTGAAGACTGCCTGAAACTACAGGAATTATATTTACGCAAAAATAATATACAGGATATAAATGAAATTGCCTATTTGCAAAACCTTCCAAATCTTAAATATTTATGGTTAGAAGAGAATCCATGCTGTGATCGTGCCGGAACCAAGTAAGTTTACACATTCAATATGGGTATTGTGTGTTTAAGAGTTTGTGGGAAATCTTAGAAATCTTAGAGAGAACAAGAAACCTTCATTTTCGTGATTTTAACTAACCTTGTTTGTTATTCATTCGCTTGTTTATCGTGTAGTTATCGTGCAATTGTATTGCGTGCTTTACCAAACTTAAAAAAGTTGGATAATGTTGAGGTGACACAAGAAGAAGTCGATGAGGCTCAAAGAGGTGGCAGTGGTGGTGTGGCTGTCGAAGAAGATGCATATGATGATGCTTTCGAACAACAGCCGCAACAACATCATCAACAGCAGCAACAACAACAATATGAACAACAACAGCAGTATCAACAGCAACAAAGACAACAACAACAGCAACAACAACAACAACAGCAACAACAACCACCACAACCTCAACAGCAACAGTATCAATCGCCGCAGTACCAACAACGTCGTAGTTCCAGTCCACAAAAAGAGGTAATAGAGTCTCAATTTAAAATAAAAATTTCACAATATCTCTCATATATCAAGGTAACAACAGCAATTGTAAAAATTTTGCATGGCCAATTGTAATTTAAATATTTTTAAAAAACAAAAACAATAATTTAACAATAATTAGTTGCCTTTACGGCTATTATTGAAAAGCTAATCCTAGAACTGTAATTTAGTGGTGGCATTAAAGTATACTATACAGTATACAATGTAATGTAGAACTAAATACTAGTTTGCCTAATGACTAATGATTTCTTCACTTTTAAAACAAAACACGTTTTGTTTACCACAGGAATCAATTAATTACTAAAAACTAATATACATACATACATATGTATATCAGAAAAATAAATTTTAAAGAAATATTTTGATTTCTTGCAATAAATTTGCAATTGTTTTTAAAAAACAAACAAACATTTTTTTCTAAATTTCTGTGACATACAGTTTAACAGCATAATGTAATTTTACTAACTTTACTCGATGACCTGCATTTTTCGGTCGATGACTCGTATTTTTTTGGTCGATTACTTGCATTTTTTGGTCGATGACATGCATTTTTTGTATAGAGCACTTTCTTTTGCTCATTTGAAGAAAAGCATTAGCTTTGTCGCTTATATCTCCGGTTCCACGTAACTTCCGACCGTAGCAAAAATTGTTTTGAAATCCTTGATAGCATGGCTACTCAGCTCACTAGGCCCAAAAAGCGTCTCTGTTAACATAACATTCACTGTAAAAAAAGCATATAAATTTCGTAGGTAACTCATATACTATTGACTTTATGAAATGGGGTCAAAACTTTGACAGAAAAAATTCCTGCACCGTGGGTGGTGTGAAAAACTAGTTTTTAATCCTGATTATAAGGGTGTTGACCAAGTAAGTAAGATATGTTTGCATTAGACGAGATGTCTACAATTAGTTCTTAAACTAACTGAAATTTTTAATTTTGTGTCAACATTGAATCGGATTTCAAAGAAAACTTTTGAGGCTATCTTATTATTATGGTGTCTATTCTTCAGTTCGGTTTTTCGTGGTCGACTCCTTTGTTTATATTTATTAGAAAATACTTTTTGAGAAAATCCTTGGTTAAAATCGTCCGTAGCAAGTTTCTGTTAAATGCTAAAAATATGATTTTTTTTTGTACGTGACATGTCTTTTGCGGTTTTTTCGCCACAAACTAATTATTTATAAACATTGTCATTAAAAAATATTTATTTTTATATAAAAGTTTCTTCTTCGTATTTGTTGCCATAGCTATAGTTTTCAAATCTAAAAAAATATTTTCATATGCGGTTTAAAAGATGTATATTCTTGTACTTTTAAACTCATTCAAGTAATAGGCGTTAACTTACAGAAATAATACTTAAAGAATGCTTAGAACTTTCAAAGATAAGAAATAATTATTTTTTTTTATTTTAAAACTGAAAACAATCAAATCGTTTAGCGTTAAATTATAGAAATTCCTTATAAATATACACCCATATATTCATAAAAATTATTTTTGGTTTATAAATGGTTTACAAAACAAATTTTCATGCAATGAATATGAATATGTTCGATAGCCTTTAGCAACATTTGTAAAAAAAAAAAATTTCGTTAGAATTAGGATTACATTTTAGGTCATATTTTTTTGTCTGATATACGCTATACACTGTTAACTTCGTTCTAACCGACCTCTTGTATTGATACGACCATGCAAAATTGTTGAATGATTATTCTAAGCAAAATATGTTTTAAAATATATTAAAAATTAGTTAAATTTGCCTCTGAGGCATAACATTCTGTCATTAATCATTAACTGTTTGTAAAAACGAGAAGTTCATTTACAGTCTTCGTTTATTTTATTGGGTTAAAGTTCGATGACTTTAGGAGTGCTTTTGTACTTTTTTATAATTTAAATTTTTTTTCTTGAGAGGAATTTATAATTCAATACGGAATTCATTTCATATTGTCTTGTGTTGTCGACTGATCATTCGATAACAAAAGGATCTGTTTTATGCCTACTTTGAGAAAACCACGCAAGGGGTGTAAGGTCGTAAAGAATAGGTGTTTATAGTCAGGTTGAGTTGCCAATCTTCTAAAAACAACTTCATTAAAAAACAATACCTGTGATGTTTTGCTAACATCACAGAGTATCCGGCCAGAGTATAAATACATGCATATCAGTTGACATTTGCAAAGACTCTTTTTAATGATGTATACATATGTAAATATTTAAAAATATATTTGTTTCTTTGCGTGATAATTCATAAAACTAAAGAAAATGCAATAATTTGAATATCTTTTACGGTTTCTTAATAAATTTTTTTAACTAGAATTCCTAAGCTAATATGAATAAATTATTCTATTTATATTTTATTAATCATTAACATGCTTACAATATCTACCTACTACCGCAACAACTAATGCCAAAAATTCAAAAAAAAACTGTTTCTACTAACTTAACAACTAACAAAATAAAGCCTCCGCAACGTACAAGTCCTGCCACAACGGAAGACAGCGTAAGCGAAACAAATCAGGCAAATGGTTCGTCAAAAGCGTCAACGCCATCTCAGGTATTTGAAATATATGGAATAAAACGTTGTTGTTGTTGTTACATATTTTGTTTTAATTTTGTTTTTTGTTTTTGTTTAAAAGAAAGAGTTGTGTTTGTGTTTTGTTTTGTTTTGATTTGATTTCTTGCCATAGATAATAGCTTCAATTCCAATACCTAGTATGTATTTCAGTTTCAGTTTTATTTATTTAAAATGAATAGAGCCGTATTCATTTACATATAAAAACTATTTTCTGGTATTGTTTATTTATTTTTGATTTGTTTGACTGCGATTCGCATCCAATTGTTTATTTTATTGATTATTAAAGATTTATTTATTTATTGGTTTTTTTTTTGCTTCAAAAAATGCTGTCATATTCCAAATTTAGTTTTGTTTTTAATTATTCAGTTATTGTTTTTGTATACTTAGAGAATCTAGTATAAGCAACGTAAATACGTAACATTATGGTTTTACGTATATAAATCAATATCACGTTATATCTCGCATATTTTCATCACAGACAGCACTTAAAATTTCTAACAAAAATTTTTGTGAAAACCATTTTTGTTTTCTTTTTCTTTTTTTCCTTTTTTTTCGCACACAGGAACAATTATACTCACCATCGCCAAAATATAATTCAACACCAAAAGAAAATCGCTTATCCTATCATCAATATGATGTAAGATTTCCTTAATTTCAAAATTTATTTCATTTCCGATTAGTCACATCACCCTGTCACTATCACTCACTAACGTTATAATCATTTGTTATTGTCATTATCATTAGCAAAAGAATTCATCACAAATATTTACGTGTCCTGGGAAATAATTATTATTCATGCAGCAGTTTCTATATGTATAATCTGTGCATACACATTAATTTTTCTTCGCTGTTGCCACTAAATTGCATGATTGAACTTGAACTTCTTTTCCTCTGAATATAATATTTTTTATTTAATAACTTTTGGACATGATCCAAATATTTCTGTTTTAAGCTTATGGACTACACGGCTTACATTTCGAGCTGTACGAATGTAAAGTGATTATTATTATTATTGTGGTGAAATAGTGCCGCCATACAATCTATTGTACTCCCCAACAAACTTTATAGGGTATCCATATAATGTATACTTCAAATCTATTGCCTTGTGAAACTGCTGGATGCTGCTCGGTATCAACAATGAAAATTCCCTGCCTATCACCTGATATAAATCTAGGTGTGTTGCCTTTAGGTTCCAGCGATGTGTTCTTCTCCCATTCTAAATTAGTGTGCACTGATCTAGAGTGCCCTTGTCAAAAAAGTGCTTATCAACAACTTTAGGTTATTTCTTGATATTCTAATGTTTAACTCAGATCCTCTCTTGTTATAATTTCCCAATAAAGTTTAGTTTACCTCAATTCCAATTGGTTCTAGAAGAGCTTTTGCCTCAATCTTTCTTTTTGTTGACTATTCATTTCCAAACATTCGTCCTCACTGCACAGAAAGGTTCTGGCCTCATGAGCGGCGCGAAAGCTCTCCGCCTCCAAAGCTCGTCTGCTTACTCATTGCCAGGAATTCCCACATGACCTGGGTAACATTATTTTGTATATCAATTCAGCTTCTACAGACTGTCTCCAGACACTCTTAATGAAATGCGATAGGGTAATTTCTCGACATAAACCAAAGTTTATACTGATCGGAAATTTGGACTTAAAGGGTAGGATGACAACATATCGACCTTTCTTAGTCCTCAGCCGATACTTTTTTAAACACGAGAACTTCTACTTTTCACAACCGATTTATTATGTTCGTTTTTGTCTCATAGGAATCGAGTGCTCAAATGGCGGACTGACTGTCCGGCAGCAATGTGCTGTTTTTTGTACCTCTTATTCAAGTTGAACTCAGCACATCTTTCGATAGCACAAACTTCCACTTGGAAGACACCTTCCAGTTTCCCCATGGGTTCAGAGTATTTCGTCGTGGAACCCCATCTGTATTACGCAAAATAGTACCTCTTTTAAGAGAGTATGCAGCTTCTGTTGCTAAGTCTCCTTGCGAAGCACTTCCCAAAGTCTTAAAGTTTACTGGTTCTGTCCTGCGGACATTTATGGAGCGAGTTGTAAGCCATCTGTTTCCTAAGGTCATAAAATCCTGTAATGAATTTCATATTAGACTTGTTTCCTATCAACCTAAACATAGTCGGTCTTCACAACCATATGCAGCGGATTTAAATACAATAGAGTTTCCAATAGAGTTTCACAGCTGTAGGACAGGTTCTCATTGCCCCTTTTATATCAATACATGCTAGTGTCTTTTACTTGTCCAACTCCAATTAAGCTGTTTTCAAATTCGCTCTGTCTGCCCAGAGAATTGCTTCATAAGTTATTATTGATAGGATCATCATAGTATAGTCTTTACTTTTTTGAGGTGCTCTCTATATGAGCCCTCCATGTTACACTCTTCAGTGATGTGCCCAGATATTTTACCTGTGTAGCGTAATGGGAATTTTGTTGCCTCATTCTCAGCATTGAGTGGAAATTGATTTTTTCCATTTTAATATTTAATCAAATTAAAGTTTTCGTTTCTCTCTCTCCATTCTTCTGATTTTATCACAATGTTGTATGTAGAGTGTGAAAAATTCGGCCTTCATGAATTTATGACTTAATTTTTATTTTTTTTATTTAATTATTAAGAGTGCGAATTCAATGATTCGTCAACAAAGTGTTCCATATTTAAATAAAATATTAGATGTGACGACTAGAAAAAAAATTAAAACAAAAATAGGGAAGCGGGCATGATTACTTTCAAAATTTGTCCAATGCAAATGGGTTAGGTCACGCAACAATAGGGTGTAATTTTTTTTCCAAAAATCATTTTGTCGTTTGTTTTCAACTTTGTTTTTTTTTCTTTATTTAGGATATTATTTTAATTATAGATTATTAAGAAATAGAAAAAGGCAAAAAACCCAAATGAATCGCTTACCGTACTTCCATATCAGATCACTAACACCATTTACGAATAAGATGTGGCATAGTAAGAGGCGGAGTGTATTTAATTCTTTTTATACATTCGTTTAAATTGTTAGACAAAGAAATTATTTACATTTTAAATTTAGAAGAATACGCTGTTTTTTCTTTGAATCTATTGTTAAACGTTTAAAAGTTTCACTTTAATAGGGCAATCTTGTGATTTCTGTACGATACACACAATTTAATTTCCATTTAAAAATTTGCTCTTTTTTATCTTAAATTATTTATGATTTTATTATTATTTATAAGAAATTCTCATAAAATCAAATACATACTCTATGCTCTTTATTATTTGTCTTACTAATCTTCTTCAATTCATAATTTATATTCGTCCATGTCTGTGTATGTACATACCATATATGTATATGCACATATGTATGTATGTATTCATTTGCAACATCTTTCAACAATAACATTTCAAAATCAATCTCTAACATCACACTAACTAACTGGAATTAAAAAACAGAGATCACCTGATACAGATCAGGAAAGTCCACATGGTGGTGGTTTTCGGGTGCCTATACCACCCAGTGCTTCAACGCATTCAATGAAGGTAAGTATAGATATTTGATTTTTTTGATTCTGTCCTCTAAAATGAATTGAATTCGCTTTTTGTTTCCTGTATATAACATATCTTTCCATATTGGTTGATTGTTGCAGTTTTCACGATTTTGTTTTTGTTTCTTTTTTAACTATTCTATCAAAGAATGAGTATTTATTAATGTATTCCTTTTATTTTTCTTCTCTCCCACTCTCATTTTTTATAAGGAATACTATCAGTCTGATCGTCCTGCTTATCCTGCCCACTATCGTCACAGCCAAACCGATTTAACAGAATGGGATGATAATCAACAGCATCAGCACCATAGCAATCACAATCCTTATGGCAGTACAGCTGCTCTACATCATATGGGTCAAAGACGTAGTGCTGGAACAGAACGTACAGAACCAGTAGATCGTTACGCATATAGAAATGGTCGTGAGAATGGTGATTGGGACGATGAAAGGCCTAGACCAAGGTAATTTTAAGAAATGAAATGTTTTTTTAAGTGTTGTGGTTTAATTTTGTTTGTATTTCAGACGACCTGACGGCCGCTATGCGGATTCTGCCAGTACAGTGTCGACAGCAGTTTTAAATCATTATAGTAGTTACCATAGGAGACCAATTAATAGAGTAAGTTTATAATTTTAGTAAAAGCATCATTTTTTATTTACATACACAAACATACATACATACATACATTCATACATACATATATACATATGTGCATGCATACATAATTGGTCATTACAATCCTTCACCCACTTGTAGTATGTGCGTTAATTTTATACATGAATGGCAGGACCTACAATTTAAAGTCGACTCCGAACGACAGATTTTTGAAAAACTTTCCATTGTAATTTTAATTACTCTAACAGGGTTTTTGCGAGAAAAAAATTTCGCCGAAAAAATAATTTTTCATATTTCGTTTTGTTGACTGACCTGAGATTTGAACCGAGGTCTTGTATGTCTAATAAGCCAACACACTGCCTACTAGACTACGGCGACTGCTATTTGATTTTTATTTTTTTGTTTTACTCGCCGTAGTCGAGTAGGTAAAGTGAGGCCTGGGTTCAAACCTCAGGTCAAGAATCTGCAACAAAAAAAACGTTTTTTTAAATTTAACTTTTCAAAATTAATTCAAAATTTCTTCCAATTGAAATGAATAATACTCGTAACGTTAACTAAGCCATAAATACCATACAGTCCCTATCATAATTTACATTTTCGAAAAGTTCCAATTAGTAATTATTTGCATACGTTTCTATTTTTTTAGAGCTCCAATTTATTGTCGGCCACCTTGTGTTTAGTTAAAGAACTGGACTATCCAAGTCTGGAAGTGGTGGAACATGCCGTACGCTGTCGCATCGATGAACTGTCAGCAGAATGATGATGAATGCGGCGCATGCCTTCCTATTGATATGGACTTGAAGCATGCTTAAATCTCATAATTTGCAAATAACAACTATCTGTACTATACTAATTAAATCTTTCGAATAATTTTTCACTTTATTTTAAAACAGAATTTTTCTTTAATTTTAAATTTTTTATATCGATTATCAGTTGATTAAGAGGATTTGATGAATGAAACAAGATGATTAACTATAAAAAAATATTTTTAAATTAGAAATTTTGTTTTGTTTCATAACAAATTGACAAAAAATAAATTAACATTTAAAAACCATATTTAAAATAGCTAGAAATTACTAAATTATTTAAAAAAATTCTTTGAATGTGAAAGAAACAAATTTATAAAAAAAACAAAAAATTATTAAGAAATGGAAACTCATAAAAGACAAATATTTGCTTTAACCCGAAAATAAAAGCTGTACTTATTAATTAAACTAATTTAAATTATATTATATTTAAATAATAATATATTTGTAATTTTTAATAACATTTTTTTAAACAAACAATTTTTATTATATTATAATATTAGCAAATAAATCTAATTAAGTGTGAATATACAAAAATACAAAATCATAAGGAATTTAAAAATAGTGAAAAACAAAACTAATTCAAAAAAGCTTGCCAATTATGAAACAAAAAACAAAACATAAAAAGTTACAAACCATCATGATACAAACTAATGCTACTGATATAAAGAAACAAAACACATAGTAAACCTATTAAAAATAATTATTAATTTTACACAAAAAAACTAAAATAAAATAAAGTACTAAATGTAAAACTCTTCCTCATAGACAAATGACAGAGAACAAACGGGGGCTCATGCAATAACAATTTATAAAATTAATTATAATTAAATACTGAATTTTGTTTTTTTATATAATAAAAAACTAACAATAATTATTAAACACATACACATACATACATAGATAAAATTGTTTGTTGTTTTCAATTTAATTATTTTTCTTTTCTAACGTACAAATCCATCATTAAAAACTTTAAATATTTCAATATATATTTTTGTTCTTGTTTTTACATTTTTTTTCTGAATCGAAAAACTGGCACAATTCCTATATAAATTAACAAAATGTATTATGTAAATAAATATTTTATAACTTCTAATTGTTTTTATTTAAATACAACAAAACAAACTCCAAACGTCCAATATTTTATAAAAACAAAATAATAAAAATAAAAAAAATTAACAAAAACACATCACAATTTGCAGATCT
Organism: Sarcophaga carnaria; assembly: GCA_958299815.1. NCBI lineage: Eukaryota > Metazoa > Arthropoda > Insecta > Diptera > Sarcophagidae > Sarcophaga > Sarcophaga carnaria. The sequence continues at coordinate 33,470,919 of OY283151.1, forward strand.
TTCTCTCTCTGGTTACAATATTGAAAATTCAGTACTTTTGTATTTTTTTTTTCATTCCAAAAATACCGCAGTACCCCCCTCAGTACTTTTTTCTTCAATTTCTTTTTTGTTCGTTCAAAAAATAAATATATTGAATAAATAATTCACACATTCTTTTTCCGTTTCCGGGTTTATTAAGTAAAAATTAAAATTTTTTTTTTTTTTGAAGTGTGGTGAATTTTTAAAAATTTGAAAAATATTTGTGGTGATTTTTTACAAAATGTGGTGAATTTATCCGGTGTGGTGTATAAAATCTAAGTGTGGTGAGTTCTTTTAGATTACGAAAAGCAATTAGAATGCTGAATGAATCGTTGCGTTCGACATTTTTGACTAAACCTTACGTTTCGAATCAACTGTTTTTGTTTTGTATATGAGAAACATGTAGAGTTAGTTAGTTTTTCTATTCCATTCCGTACGTAAGTATTTTTATAAAACTATCATTTGATACAAAAAGGTACTCTTTCAGTAGCAACATTGCTCTATTAGCATTTTTGATGTGCGGCTGTTAATAACTAACAGGAACTGTTAAATTCTATGCTGTGCTGTAATTTGTTTTATTAAACAGGGTGTATTGGAGCAGCCATGGTTGTTGGTTTGGCTATATTTAGCATGTGTCGAAACCATTTAATTGTTATTGATACAGCTTAGAAGTAATAAACCGCTTATTCAGTATGCGGTGTAGTAGTCTGGTAGATAGTGTGTTAGATTTGCAAACGTAAGGCCCACGGTTCGAATCCCAAGTCAGTCAAAATTTCTTCAACGAAAAATTTATGAATATTCGGAAAATAAAGTAAATAGAATAAACTTCGTGAGTGGAGAGTGAGAGAAGTGTGTTGTTGAGTGTGTGTGTGTGTGTGATGATAATATATATGTTGTAAGAGGAAGGAGAACAAAAAAAAGAAAAAACAAGTGTTGTTGATTGATAGTGAGTGTTTGTGTGGTAAGTTTCTCAAAAAGCGCAGTTTTTCGGGAGTGCTAACTTTACAATATCTATAATGGTGTGTTTGTGAAATAAAATACGTGTTGTTGTAATCTCCGTGTGTCTATAGAAGAGAGTGTGTGTGGGGAGAGAGAAGAAAGAAAAGAAGAGAAGGCGTGTGTGTGGTTGCGCGTGGTTTGTGTTGTGTGTATATGAAGTGATGAAGAAAGAGTTCTCAAAAATCGACTGTAGTTGTTTGTGTAGGTTTAGGGGGGGATCTCTGATATGTGTGCGATATATAAAAAAAACTCAACAATAATAAAAAATGTGCTGTTTGGTTGTTGTTGTAAAAATATAAATATAATAAAATAATACTCTCGTATTTCTATTTTTCAAAAAATTAAAATAGAAAGTTTTAATTTTCAGTTTTTTTTCTTTTTCCTGATGTTAGATTTAGAATTAACGTTTCAAACTAGGCACAAAAAAATAATAAATATTTCGAATTTGTGCTTTTTTGCAATGATTTTTAGGCTAAAATATACGCAGATGCAGGTGTGAAAGAAGCATCAGTAATTTTAGTCGTATTCATTCTCTTTTATATTAATTTTGCAGTAAATCTTTAAGTTTAAAGCCACACGGTAGATATGCAGTAAAAAATGGCAGTTCCTGCATGTCGTGTATTTTTGCAGTAATGCTACAATGGTTAATATCACTTTATTCACCACACCTGAGAAAGTCGCCATACCAGAAGCTACCACAAGAACAAAAAGTAATTTTCTGCTGTCCAGATTGAACAGTTCATCCGTCAGGACTGATCCTATTATCTATCCATCTTTAAAGTTATTAAGAAATCGTTGTTTTAAATTTTATTAAATAAAATGCACACCATAATTTTGATAAATGAGTTTTTATTTGATTTTGCCTTTATTATTGTTATTATATGTAGGTTACATTCTGTTATAGATAATATGCTTAAATACATACAGATTATTATTATGATTTTTATAATTTTTTTTTATATTTTTTATCATTTTATTTAGAACTTAAACTTTGAAATGCATTTAATCGTTTTGTTTTTATTTATTTTTATTTATATTTGTTTCTTAATGTTTTACAATAAAACACTTTTACATACAGATTATTAAAGAATAATTGATTTAAATTTTTTGTTTTGTTTTTTTTTTTTTTTTTGTATTTCATTAACAACATATATTTCATTTCATTTTAACGATAGTATTTAGTATGCATATGATATTTTATGATGTATGCACGCAAATGTACAAATTAAAATGAAAAAAAAAATTTAAATAAAAACAAAACAAATAACAAATTTATTATTATTATAGGATACATTAATATAATTAAAATTTTAATTGTAACGATTATTTTTCTTTTTTTATTACAACAATTTTCTGTTTAATTTTTAATATTTTTATTTTTTTGTTTGTTTTGGAGCATGAAAAATGCTCAAAGATTTTGGCTTTGGTAGTGAGTAACATATAAACAGCATTATAATAAGTATGTATGTAAGTAAATAATTGTTGTCAATAGAACTGTTTTTATAATTCGATGATTATTATGCCATAAATTGTTTATTTCATTAATGTTTGTAAATACTTTTTTCTTCAACTTATTAAATTAAGCTGCTTTAATACTTAAAATTAAATTAACAACTAAATAAACAAATTAGTTTAGCCAGTAACAGTACAATATTTATGAATTCATGCCATAATAAGTTCTTAGTTAAACGCTTTATATGCCTGAATAATGAACAATTATCCTAAACTGGCAGCGCTTTTTTCTTTTTTCTATTAATTACAGTTTTTTCAATGGTTTTTCATATTTAAATATTTTTTTCTATTTAATAATTGACACTTGTAAGTGTTTTAATTGTTATTTTTAAATATATAGTTTTTTGTTCTTCGAATTTTTACAATAAATTAACATTTTTTTGTTTTGTTTGTTTGAATATAAGTACATGCAATAAATTAAAACAAAGAATAATATTTAAAAAAAAATTAAAATATTTCAAATTATAAAGTCCATACATTATAGGAATATTCAATTTAATTAACAAGCACAGGTCTCTTTGCAAAGGTACATAATTTATATTTGGCAAAAGTTGTCTTTCTTTTTTTCTGTATATTATAATATTCGTACATTGAAAAAAATATATGCTTTTTTTATTTGTTCTTTCTTTTAGTTCGTTAAAGAATAATTTTAATAAAATTATAGTAAAATCGGCGGTTTTGAAATTAGTTTTTTTTGAACAAAGAAAACAAAGAAAATGTCATATTTAATTTGCTATTAACTTAATAATAAATACACCATTTCCCAGTAGCTTAAATTAATACAATGTGATAAAAATTTATGTTTTCTAAATTTCAATCAAAACTTAGTTTGACTTTTTCACTGCGTATTACTTATGTCTGGGTGAAGGCCCAGATGCGAATGCATTATTGTTGTAGCATTTTACTATTGTATTAATACAATTTATATAATGATAATATTTAGAAGGCGGCTAGGCTATACAATCGTTATTTAAAAATTTAAATAAATATCTGTACAAAACACAAATTTAAACAATAGTACGTTGTGCACTATTAAGACCGAGTTACTTAGAATCCGTCAATGTTAAACCTTGATTTTTCCAATTGTGCTTTATTTCATTCGGTACTTCTTCGTTAACACATAGAGTTAATCAAGTTTAAACTTTGGATGTGCAAACGCATAAAGCGTCTTTAAATTAATTAATATGCGCTTTAGCACAGGAAGTGGCCATTTGATCGGTATAATAACACCAATTTAATTTCCTTATTTAAATATCTTTAAAATAACATTTTTTAAAAACAGAATATATAAGTTTGGCTAACAACTTTGGAAGCATTCTTTACTTTATCTATTACTGAGGAAATATAAGTTCATTAAATTTTGCCACTTGCAGCCGAAAGAACATTTAAAATTACGAGCTGAATATCTAAACTATCAGTATTATACACTAGTAAACAATGAATTCACTGGTTCGGAATAAGTTGTGTGGAAATGTGCGATTTCTGATTCTGTGGCATCTCGAATAGATTTGATCAAATCGAAATATAATTATAACATTAATACATGAGGAATGGTGTGTTATTTAAATAATTACAATGATTAGATGTAATAACAATTTTATATCTATAGTTTGCATATATGTTATGCTATGCTATGTGTTAATGCAACTATTTTCATTATTTAAACTATTTTTGTGTTTGATTAGTTTTCCAATAATTGATTTCATATCGTAATATACGATTAAAAATATGCATTTATAGTGTAATTTAAGGGATCTATTGCATTAATTTTTTCTTAAACTGTGTGTGACTTTAGTGATTTTCTATTATACTATTCTATTATTAATTTCATTTAATTAATTAATTTATATTTTTGTTATAATTGTTGTTGCAATTTCCATAAAACATAACATAATGACAATAATAATAGTAATTGACTCAATGATTTAAAGATTTTTTTCCTTTATAAATATGCTTTTAAAACAAAAAGAAATTTTTAACAAATATATTAACAACGAACATACATACATATTCATAATAATATATAATATTTCTTTTTTGTTTTCAAGTAAATAAACTATATGGAATAATAGTTAATAAGAAGAATAGTTTTCCCTCAATGGCAATGCATTGAAACAATTGATATTTAAACGATATGCAACATGTAATAAATATTTGTATGCTTTGTATGTATGTAAGTATGAGTGATATGCTTTTACCTTAAAGATATATCTTGGTTGACTGGTTGTTTTTGGTTTTTTTGTTTTTTTTTTTAATATAATATTCACTAAATTCTTGGTTTTTCTTTTAATTCAACTAAACTTTTGTTGTTGTTTTTGATTGAAACATTTTGTTTAAAATTAAATTGTTGTTTTCTCCATTACTGCAATATTATATATATATATATATATAGTAGATCGTGTTTGATGATGTTGTTAAATCATAGAAAAATGTACACTTAGAATGATTTACAAATCATCACCTAATCGATGAATTTCATCCAGCATAAAATCAACATCGGCTTCAGTTACAGCAGCTGAGGAAATAATTGAACGGAAGAAATTGGGTCGCCGATCATCGGGTTGATAGCCTACCATAAGGCTGCCCTTTTGCATCATGCGTCCTTTAATAATGGGGCAAATCTATACGAAAATATACACATTAAACCAATTTACTTTGATTTTTAAAATACATGTACTATGTATGCTGCAGCTTACCTTGCCCAATTCTTGTTCTTTTTTAGCATCATGTGGCACACCTCTCAATCGCCTGGGTATATACCAGAACGATACATTTACACATTCGGGTTCCATTATTAAATGGAATCGATCCGATTGTTCCTTAATACGTCTTACTTGATACTCAGCCAGGCCCATAAGACGATCTTGCTGCTTTTCAAAACCTTCGGTGCCCTTTGAACGCCATTGTAGCCACAATTTGAAAATGTCATTGTGTCGTCCACACTGGATGACTTTGTCACCAGTATCGTAACTTATATCGTATTGTTTATCAGTCATAAAGAGATATTCAGCAGACATTTGATTACAGCTAATAAGGAGACCCTAAAACAAAACGATAAAAGATTTAGAACTCTATAGGATGAAGTTAAAAGTCAATTTTCATTATTATATTGGGTCTTTCATTAAGGGCTTTCGATCTTTAAATTTAAATAACCCTAAATTTATTTGAATTATTTGAGAATTTTTTTTTTGTTTAAAAGGCCTATTGATGCCATTTTGTGTGGAAAGTTTGCTACAGTTTCTCTGGATAGGACACATCCGACTCTGGCGTATAAATTAAGCTGAATTTTACCGATGACATGGGCCAAAGGTCACTTTGGTTTGTGGTTTATGTTCACATACACTTGCGATTAAAGAAAAATACTAAAACGCTGCCAAATCCATGTGAGATAACAATGCTCGCAAATAGCTCGTGCAGAATATGCAATCTGGCATGAGCTGTATGGCAGTTAGCACCGTCCTGTCGAAGCAACAAGTCCAGATCATTCAATTCGGTCAAAAAATACTCGTCGTTAACAATGATGGCCAGGTCAACGCCTTTCTCATAGAAATTGGGATCGACGCCTGCAGCTTAAAATTCACAACAGACTTTTTATGCTGTGTTGGACGCTCTTGGATCTTATGTGGTGGATTGTCCCAAATTCGACAATTTTGTTATTTTACGTACTCATTCATCCTGAAATTGATCTCATCGCTAAAGATGATTTACGAAGAAAATTAGGGTCAGCTGCCAACTGGTCTAGGACCGAACAGATGATGTTGTCTACGATTGTTTACCTTTAGTTCCTAAGTTTATATTAACGGCGGATGTTGGATTTTGTAGATGTATGTTTGTTGGTCGATCGTTTGCTGAAGCAGTGGATTCGAATAAATCCACCACATTACTACTCCTCTCCGTAGGATGATTATGGCGATCGTAAACTGGGCGAAACAGGCAGTACGTTGACCGCACAGAACACAAAAATTTTATTATTTACACATCTTGTTGAATAATTAAAAACCAATTTTACAGATGCAGTTTACAAAAGATGGCCGTTATTAACTGTCAAAGTGCGGAAGTCCCTGTTGGAAGCTCCGATATTTTTAGGATATCTAGACAACGACTACATCGGCTTACATGTTCTTATGAAAATCATAGTATGAATAGACTTGATTCTCTTATGGACAAAAGTTAGGTTGTTTTTAAAGAAATCAATAAATTGTTTTTGTTTATATAACGAAGATATATGTATGTATATATAGTATAGTAGTATTAGTATATATTATAATATATACTGCTCTCGCTTTATCTATTTTGCATTTTCAACATAGCGCAATAACATTATAATAGTGCACTTGTATGTACGAGCATTTCAAATACAGCTTCAGAGTTTAGAAATTCATTCACTTGAATTCAGCTGGGGGAGTTGGCAATAAGTCAAGTAAAAATTTTAATTAAAAATTCCTTAAACAAAACGAAATTTTGTTACGCCAAATGCCATCAGTCGCAACTGTGACCAATGACGGCAACATATTGTACGAATTTTCTATGAATTGCTACAATGATGTTTAAAAAGTTATTGCCTTTTTGGTATGCCACCCCACATCACGAATATCGTTCTGCTTGCTAAGGGTGGTTCTATCTTTTTTAACAGAGGTATTGTGGAAGGAGAGTTTTTTGTTTTTGGTGGCAGGAGTTTGAATGTGAATGATGAGTTTTGCAAAGTGAATAACAAAAACAAATATTTTGTATTTCAGCACAAACTTTGTATGTGTAAAAATGTGCCAACCATTGGTATTGTTGCTAATATTAGAAAATAAAATTAAACTAAAGAAAACCAAAAATTGAATAAACCCTCATCAATATATGTACATACATTCAGTAAGCACTTCTTCATGGCAAATACTTACATCCTCTTTAAAGTGTATGGTTGAGCATTGTAATAAGGCTCCCATCAATTTGTGTGGATTCCAGGTAACTGAATCAGCGCTGAAATTAAACAAGAATAGACCACAAATTATTTACAAATTTCATTACATACAGAGAGAATACCACAAAATTAATGCCAATAAAATGTACATATAAAAATTATTTATTTATTTCAGTATATGTGTGTCACTCTTATTAAATGCTATTCAAATACAAATTATAAACAATTAACACGAACCCACAAACGTACACATACAGATTTCCTTAGCCTCCTTACCAGTTGTATGTCCGGGATCACGTTCATATCTAATTGAATTTAAAGAGAAGAAGAGGACGTTCTCTGTGCGGTTATACAATGCAATTACCACAAAAAGAGGGTTGCTACTGTTTGTGTTATCGTTCATGTGTTAAACATCCCTTGGGGAGCAGCTATTTATGGTTTTCCACCGAAGTGGAATTATGACACGAGCAGAAGGTAATAAAAGATTTGAAATATGTTTAAAAGATTCTCCAACAGTGATTTTTTATTGACTTTCATAATTATATACTCGGTATGGAGCCAATGAGAGCGATATTAATACACTTTATTAACATAGATGGGTAACGTTTTCAATGTGTAAAAGCTTTAGTCAAATATATGTTGTCAATAATGTCGAAAGACCCAGTAACCTTTTTAAATTCGACCTGCCTACATACTGCATACTGGCACCTCTTAAGCGAGTCAGATCAAAATTTAGAAATTTTCTATAGGAGTCAAAAAAATTTATTTTAACGAAAGATTAGAGAAAATGGTACAAAATTTTTACAGTGTCTACATATTATGACTGTGTATCCTTTGCTCGCTAAAAGCGGAAATTGACAAATTTTGAGTTGACTCTCTTTATGTCCCAAGTATATGTTTTTTATTACGGACTAGGTTTATTATTTACAGTCGAAATCGAGCTGAAAGTTTTTATTTTTATTAATTTGAGTATTATTTAGAATTGTAACAAGTTTGAATTCCATCTATAATAAATAGCCCGTATAAGCGATTCTTGAGAAAGCTCAGAATTAAGCATTTACCGATACAAAAGCAATAAGTTATGCTAGAAATACGCCGTGTCACGCATTGACAAAAGCTTTGGAAATGTCTAGAGCTACAAACCTACTCTCACCAAATCGTTGAATGGACTGGTTCCATCATTCGGAGAGTAACGCCAACATGTCATCAGTACAACGGACTTACGGAAATCGTATTGCCTATCGGCAATTATATTATTAGACTCTTCACAAACTGAAGTTAATTGTACTTTCCATAGCCTTGGCAAGCGCGGAACAAACTGTTATTAGGTGGCAATCTACCAGAAAGATGGAAAAATACCGACATGATAAGACGCACTGCTTCGGGACCAGTACTGGAATACTTTAGGCACGTACACAATCAATAAAAGCTACTGAACTTCTCTACAGGCTGTAGCTAAATAGCCATGAGATTTTCAACCCTATAGTTGGTCTACTCCACTTCAACCTATCTACCTACCTCTGTGTATTATTCTTGTCTACCAGCAAATCATAATAAAAAATTTTACCCCGTTGATTACCTCCATGCAATCCAATGAAGTTGGCCATTAACAAGGTTACAGGCCTATCGATTTATGTAAATAACCATAGTTTAATTAAGACCAGTATATTCTATTGCTTCGAACGTAAGCAAATAATTAAATTTTTTTGAAATCACGCATATGCCTTATTGGCATCTTTTAGATTCTTTAAAATAAGTTTGGCAATAAAGTACTCTCTTAATAACTTTTAAGACCTTCAAAAAATTATTTTGCCCCTTTGCCCTTATTTACAATTTAAAACACACACATGCACAACCTTCTCACTGCCATGAATAAGAAAAGTCTATTGAAATCACAATTACAATCCTGGGAATTTTTGCAATTTGTCATTTTGTTAAATGGCCCAGCGGGAGGTGTCCTTACACGACTATACTCATGTTGAAGAGAGAGAGAGTTCATCAGGTGTTTGAGAAACTGCTGGCAGGATTACAAGGATTACGACATGTCACAGTTATGTTGTTACAAATAAAGTGCATTTAAAAGACAAATAAATAATGAAAAAAAAAACAAAAACAAACAAACAGAAGAGAAGAGAATAAAAAGAAATGAATGAATTTTTAAATGCCTAAAAACAAAGCAGAGTCACATCTACATTCACTTTCTAATGCCCGCATATTTGAAATCAAAAGAATTCACTCACGTGTATTCACATGTTTACAAGGGTGGAGGGTTTGATTAATGTAAAACTGTATGTACTGCCTGTTTTTCCTCCTGTACTTGAATCTTTAACTTGAAAGCTTTTTAGTTTTAATTTAAAAATTTACTTTAAGAATTAAATGCACTTCAAATCATTCATTTGAATATTTTCTTTCGATTATTCGAAGGTTGGATGATTGTATGAATGGATGGATGAATGTACGAAAGTAGGATTTAAATGCAATAACAACAACTGCTTGAATTTATAATAGAAATTGCACTTAAGGTTTCCCTTTCACACTTTAAGAGCTCATGCTTTGCTTTTTCCTCCGCTAGATGAGGGCTCCGTTGTATTGACATATTGTGGCCGAAAGTTTCAATTTTAATCCTTAAATGGTTTACAATTTGAATTGATGTGATTAACACATCCATCATTTTTGCCAACACCATCACCACTACTACCACCACCGTCATCGTTATAGGCAAACAGGAATGAAACAAAAAGTATTCTGTTTATAAACAAATTGATTGCCTCTGCTGCTAGCAGCTTTTATTTATTAGGGTCTATTGGAAGAAACCACTAATCCTTGATGGAATTTCAAATTGTACGAATAGTAGGCATAGTCTTCATTTGAATTTTTCTAGGCTAATGGCATTGTCAGCTTAAGTAAGTACAGCATTAGAAAATAACCAGTTCCAGCAAGGAGTGCATTGATGGTGCATTATTTTTTTTTTTAATTTCAATTACTTTTGGTAATTTCAATATACAAAATACACATAATAGTGTATTGATCATACAAAGATAGAAAGTAAATTCCAATCGTTTCAATTGAAGATCAACTGCAAAACCGAAAAAATCACAAGAAATTCATTAAAATGCCGGTGCAGAATTCACAGTTTTTCACAAAAAGAAAGTTTTTTGAAGATTGGATAAGTGCTGACACAAATGCATTATATCTGAACTTTGTTAATAAATTTCGTATAAAAATTGTCCGCTCTATAAAGCAAAATCATCCAACCGATCGCTGAAATTTAGCAGAATCATACGAAATATGAAGACAGATATTTGAACGATGTAACAGCGCCTGCAGATATTGAAATTGATATTCTTTTTAAAAATGCATTGATTTAGCTTTCTGTTTAAAGCAATTGCGGTTTTATAAACTCTAAATGGCTCTATTTGTATGTTTATTTTTTTTCTTTTGCCTCTCTTCATTGTGATAATTTCACACATTGAATTCTGTTGCATTTAAAATGAATCAATAATTGAACGGTTGACAAGTGTTTTCTTTGTTTTTTTTTTCTTGGCTCTTAAAAAGAACTTAAGAACTTCGTTTTTGATTAATGAGTTGTTTGCTTGTAATTGCATTTAAAGTGTGCTTTTAATTTAAATGATTTGTGGATTTTATTTTATTTTTTATTTTTTTAAGTTTTTAAAATTGTTTAAAACAAATATTCTCTTTGTTTTCTGTTCTAACCAAAGAGAAAAGAAATTAAAATTCTGTTTTTGTGATTAATTTTAACAGCAAATGTGGTCTTGAAAGGCAATTACTTGCAGGCATAATGGCCATGATTTATGAAACTGTTAATTGTTTAAGACATCGTTGACTCGCACTCGTATGAGAAAATTTTTTTTTGTCTAGTAAGGCGTTTTATATTAAAGGGATGCTATTGTATTGGCGGTAAAAATTCAAAGAATGCTTAAATGAGCAATACTACTTACCGTTCAACGCCAGTAAATCTAGGATGACGATATTTTCGGGATAACAATAGACCTCCACCCCAGGCCGCCTGTAATGATAATGATGAGAATACAATAAAAACAATTGTGAAATAAAGCTTATATTCGAATATGAGAATAGGTTTACAATTTTATTTCATTTTTACTTTTACTTACATCGACATGCATCCAGCAGTTGTATTTCTGGCAAATATCAGCAATTTCATTTAAATTATCAAAAGCACCCAATACTGTTGTACCGGCTGTGGCATTGACGAAGAAGGGCACATGACCCTTAGCTTTTCGTTGAATGATAAGACGTTCCAATTCGGATGTAATTATACGGCCACGCTCATCTGAAGGCACTGATACACAATTATCTGTGCCAAGACCACAAACGGATGCGCATGATTTGATCGAATAATGGCACTGATCTGAAGTGAACATGACCAATTGACCGGGCAAACCGGCAGAACCGTGTTCCTTGTAATTGGGGAACATTTTGTGACGAGCCGCCAAGAAAGCGTACAGATTTGATATTGAACCACCGGGGGCCAATATCGAATCACCACCATGCCAACCAATTATTTCGCGCATTTTCGACAAGACCACGTTCTCCATTAGAATGAAAACTGGTGCAATTTCATAAGTAAACATGTTGGTGTTGGCAGTAGCGGTCAACCATTCACCAGCCATCGAAATAATATCCAAACCACATGACAATTGATTAAAGAAATGAGGATGACCTGGAATGTTACAAGAAGAAGAATCGAATATCTTCATATAAAAAATATGCTTTAAATAAAAAACTCTTATTGATGGCTTCCCAAAATAAGAAAAGAGAAATTTTGTGTACAACTTTGAACATTTAAAATCCATTAAAATCAGTTACTTTATCTTTGGGTATATAAAAATACCATTTATGATCTCTAATCCTCTATAATCCTTAAATATATATAGAGACAGAAGAAAGAGAGAAAAAAGAAAAACGAACTTGGGCAACATAATCTTCCATCTCCAAATTCCAAACAACTTGACTCCCCCACTTAATCGTTTTACCATAAGCATGGGTTGTACATTTTAGCACACTCTGACTGCCGCTCTTTAGAGTCTGTAGCAATTTAATGATACCAAAATATTGACGTTCATTCCATACAATCATTCAGTCAGTCATATAATGTTGATGACTCTATAGACAACTACAGCAACAGCAACAACAACAACGACGACAATTGCAAGAAGTACAAAACTTGAAGGGGAGAGTTTTAATCAAAATCCGTTGTTATTTTCTGTATCGTTGCTCACTGATCCTTTGATGCGAATGAATGGCACAAAAACAATGTGTTCAATGTGAAGAAGGTCTCTTCCACAAATGGGGAAGAAAAGATTGTGCAACGAAAAATATTTTTGCCCATCTGTGGCAGGAAAACAGAAGCAGACGACGAGTACAGCGTCTGCCTTGTGCGTAAATTGAAATGTTTATGTCGTAAGTCAATGTAAAATCCTTTTGTGTTTTGTGTGTATTTGTATTTAAAAAGGAGACAAATGAAAATAAATTTCTCTTGTACCTTAAATAATTGTTGTTCTTGCTTGAATTGAGAAGAGCAAGAGTTATTCGGTCATTCGATTATTTATTTATTTTATATTCTTTTTATTACAAATTGCCAAATATGCCCTCCATAAATCGGGTAAAATTCAATAAAATACAAAAAGTGGGCGGTTGTCAGACCTAGTGGGTTGCATAGCTCTTGGATCAAGGATTCTAAAACAGTCTTCATTACGGTCAGGTAACCCTTCGGATCGGAGAAATAGCCAACGAAGCTAACTTTCTCTTCAAATTAGCAAAAAAAAAATTTCTCTATATAAATAGGAAAAAATCTGATAAAAAATGGAACTGTGGGGGAAATGGACGGACCTAGTGCCCTGGATCGCTATGGTATCAAGGATTCCAGTATTGGTTTCATTACTGAGTATACATACATATATGTATTTACTCTCAGATTTTTGCCAGAAATCTGCTGAGAGGAAGTCGCTGAAGAAATATTTTTTCATATTTCGTTTTGATGTCTAAACCTTGGCTTTACGTCTAATAACTACTAGACTACGGCGACTACTGACTATACAGCATGGATAATCAAATTCTTTCAGATAGTCGGGTAACTTACTCAATTGACCATTACAACCCTTCAGTCAGGATTACGGCCTAGCTTCTCACACCACTCATGGTGTGTGTGTTAATTTTATACATGAGTGGCGGGACCTACAGTTCAACGTCGACTCCGAACGACAGATTTTTGAGAAACATTTTCATGGCAATTTTATTTACTCTCAGATTTTTGCCAGAAATCTGCTGAGAGGAAGTCGCTGAAGAAATATTTTTTCATATTTCGTTTTGATGTCTAAACCTTGGCTTTACGTCTAATAACTACTAGACTACGGCGACTACTGAGTATACAGCATGGATAATCAAATTCTTTCAGATAGTCTGGTAACTTACTCAATTGACCATTACAACCCTTCAGTCAGGATTACGATCTAGCTTCTCACACAACTTATGTTGTGAGTGTTAATTTTATACATGACATTTAAAGTCGATTAAAAACGACACATTTTTGAGAAACTTTTCTTAGCAATTTTAATTACTCTCGGAATTTTTGCCAGAAGAGAGAAACTCGCTGAAAGAAATATTTCTTTCCTATTTTGTTCTGTTTCATTTCTCAGAGCTAGGGTTTGAACTCAAGAGCTCTCGCCTAGTGAGCCGATACGCTACTAACTAGACTACGGTGACTACGATAGTCGAAATTGATCTTCAAATGCCGAAATGAGATGTCTAGATGGATTTACTTTGGCTAGGTATATTGAAGTGAAAACTTTAAAAGTAATCTGACAGATGATTGCATGTACGTGGTAGATTCACGTTGAATGCGCGCTGTAACGATGCCTAAATGGCAGATTTTCCCCTATTCGCATATTCATGGTGTTTGCAGTGATTATTGGACATAGTCTAACAGGTTCACCCTGGAGAATGCTGGTTGTTCCAACAGAGTGAAATCGCTGAAACTTTAGTGATTTAGAAGAGAATGAAACTATCGCTTATTTAGGCTATCATTGTTCTATACTGTCGAGAAGTTAGGAAAGAATTTGAATAATATCTTAAGTTATATTAACGATCTAAATCTAATCGGCTCTAACATAGTTACATAGTTTTAATCGATGTACTCTTTGATTCGGTTATGCATACACCATATCGCAATTCATTTTTCTAAAGTTCAGCATGGGTAGTTCGTCTAGAAAAAAATTTGAAAATCATTCTTTTTTATTATATGACAAAAAAACTGAAATCATCGGTTGGTCGTATGCTTATGGCTTAAAGCATTTGGGTTTTATAATAACACAACTTATGCCACTTCAAATGTAAACTGACAGCAAGAATTTCTATTATTATGATAACATTGAAGCAAGGAAAAGAAGGAATAAAAAATGAATAAAAAATGAAAAAATAAATAAATAAGGGGTTACATTTACCCACTGGAATATTCATTTCGAGTTCGTACTTGTACCCGTCTACATACTTTTCATTACATGTGGTGTTGAAAAGTACTCCCTGGTGAGTGGCAACTGTTAGCCATGTTTATAAACGTATTTATTTAATAGTCATGTGATTTGTGTAAAGTAATTTCCAATTAGCCCAACTCCACCCCCACCACACAATAAATGAGCAATTGTTGATTGTTAAACAAATAAAGAAAAAAAAGAGAGAAAAAGCAACCAACGAAAGTAAAATCAAAAATACCTCATTCATAGAAAACAACAACAAAAGTCTTGCAACACAAAAGGTCAAAATTGAATACAATTCCATAGGTTTACAAAAATTGCGTACTGACCTTAACAGTGGGGATACAATATTTAATATTGATTTCTTGTTTTTCTGTGTTCTTACTTTTTAACGGAAATAACATCTGATTGTAGATACACTGTCTGTATGTTATTTTGGCCTTGTTTTCAGGTCATATTGTTTTATTTCTATTTATATTTTTTTTATATTTTCTATTGCCAAGTTGAAATCTTCTTTCACATTCAATTACAAAAGAAAAAAAATATACAAAAATCGTAAACAATAAGAACATTCCTCCTGTTCGCCTGTCTGAACTTGATTGTTTCAATGCAACGAATTATTTAAGCCTTCTTGCACTCTTTACAGTTACATTAACCCTCTTCGAATATTTATGCCGGCCCAGCTACCGCTACTGTCATCTACATCTGCTGTCAGCTTAATATTAGACGTTTATATGTTAAAAGACACTCACTTGTCGTTTTGTTTTTCACTAAACACTTCCTTCCTTCCTTTTTAATTTCTTTTCCATTGGCTTGCATCTCTTGTGCTTTTCTTTCAATAACACATTCATGATAGACAAGCGCAAATAATCGCTCATCTTAAAACAGAACTTTTTCAAAAAAAACTTTTAGAAAACTTACAAATTTGAATATTTGAATACAGTACATTATAAAATTGAGATACCAAATACGCCAAAAATAATATATTACGTGTGATTACAGCAGTACCTTGGTACATCAACAACTCAAAATTACAAAAAGATTGATGTGCCAATAGTAAAAACTGTTATAGGAAACTACATATTTAGAAAGGTATATACATGAATAATTTCGTCGACTACGATTCCGGCGGTCTAGGTTAGGTTAGGTTAGGTTAGAGGACGTGTACTTATCAATTAGGACAAGTACAGTACCCGGAGGTCGAATTGACCCATTGTACAACGTCTTAGTTTCTCACGCCACTTATGTTGTGTGTGTTAATTTTGTACATGAGTGGTGGGACCTACAGTTTAAAGTCGATTCCGAACGACAGATTTATATTTATTGAGAAACTTTCCATTGCAATTTTTATTTACTCTCAGAGTTTTTGCCAGAAATCTACTGAGAGGAAGCCGCCGAAAAAATACTTTTTGTATTTTGTCTTTGATGCCTGACCTGGGGCTCGAAACCAGGATTTTGCGTCTAATAAGCCAACACACTACCTACTAGAATACGGCGACTTCTTCCGGCGGTCTAATTTATTCAAAAAAAACGGATACTGTAGCTCTCATCTCCATAAAAATATATCTACGCTTACTGGTACAATCAATCACGAAAGTTTAATTTGTCCCTGGTATTGATCGGATCTATATATAGTAGAACGGCTAGTCTGCGGATGTCCAGAACTGATAGCATTTCGTTTTCATGCTGTGCCAACACCATAGACGAATTATTATTCAGATAAATTAAAAAAATTATAATTTACTATACAAATTGCAAGTTATCGAGAAATTGACAATGTCTAGTATCACAAATGTCAAAGCAGAACTGACATTTGCCGAAAGGCTGTTGCAATGTGCGTCATTTTGTATAATAAAATATTCAAAAGACTTTCTTACTTTTTTCTTATGTTCACTTAAAATGAATTTATACTTATACGTTGTCACTGACTGTAGTATACTCGTATTTATCTATTAAATTTTTTGTTTGTTATCAAAATTAGTTTCGCATTAATTTGCCTATCATACAGTAATAGAATTATAACGCTACATTAGATTTTAATAAAACATATTCTTTTTAGGGAAATAATAATAAGATAAGCATTAAATTGTTGAAATTAACATGAAAATTTAATTAATAGAACGATATTAAGATGGTAACATATGGCATATCACAGATACATATACATACATATGTTATATATAAATAAATGTATTACTTTTACAAAATACACAAAGAAAATATTTCTGGATAAATGAATCAATATCGACATATAGAAGTACTTGTATTTAGATACCACTTTTTATTAAAAAAGAAAATTTGTGTATCAATATTAATTTTATTTACAATATAAGGCTTTATTTCATCTTTTCTTGTGAATGTAAGTAAAATACTTTAAAAATGTTTATTTATGCAAATTGAATCCTTTTCACACACATTCGTTTTCAAAGTTAAACACAAATCTAAATAGAATTAAATTTTATCTGTGTTTAAACAGGTCTGTTAAAAAATCAAAAATTTTAATAAAAAAAGAAAGAAAAATGTTGCAATACAATACAAGGCCGTCGAATACATATTCAGTTTGTTCAGCCACAAAACATTGTGATCCTTTGAAGGAATAAAAAACTGATTTGTTTGTGCAACAACAAATTTTTGGCATAAATTTAAATATGATTAAAGTTGCTGGCCTCGTATAAAGATAATGGCATTTACAGACACTGGAGATGACTCCAACACGTTAAGCATATGCATGTCATTTGATGGCAAAGACGTGTTTAATGCCAATATACAAGCATTAGTGTTGTCAGCAGTTTCATATTTAAAGGGGGTAGGACAAGACAATCTGAGTTTGTATGTTAAAACTTATTTTATACAAGATTTTTTTCATTAAAGGCATTGCCTCCTTCGTTCGGTTTTCGATATTCACACACAAATTCGTTTGTTTGTTTTCGTTGTCCATTGTTGAAAGTCAAAATTACAATAACAATGCTACTAACATTAGTGATTGTTGTTGTTGTAGTAAAACCATTTTATGGTCCATTGAATATTGATAAAATGGAAGAGATTATTTACACCTTTCAACCGCAGACGTAATTCATTTTCAAAAAACGGATTGAGTAAAGGGTAGATGTGATTTTTCAATTTTAAACAAGAGACAAAAGTGAAAAAGGGTGTTTTAAAAGGCAATGTAAGAAAGAAAAAAAAAACATGGAATTGATAACTCTACACAGTACAGATTTCGGACTTTTAACGCAGAATCATGTTCGAGGTCGCCGTAGTCTAGTAGGTAGTGTGTTAGCTTATTAGACCTAAAGCCAGGGTTCGAGCCCCAGGCCAGACATCAAAACAAAAGTACAAAAAGTATTTCTTCGGCGACTTCCTCTCAGCAGATTTCTGGCAAAAACTCTGAGAATAAATAAAATTGGCGTGAAAAGTTTTTCAAAAATCTGTCTTTCGGAGTCGACTTTAAACTGTAGGTCCCGCCACTCATGTATAAAATTAACACACACAACATAAGTGGTGCGAGAAACTAGGTCGCGAAGTGCCGTGGTCCAGTAGGTAGTGTGTTGGCTTATTAGACTCAAAAGCCTGGGTTCGAGCCCCAGGCCAGTCATCAAAGACAAAATACAAAAAGTATTTTTTGGGTGACTTCCTCTCAGTAGATTTCTGGCAAAAACTCTGAGAGTAAATAAAAATTGCCATGAAAAGTTTCTCAATAAAATAAAAATCTGTCGTTCGGAGTCGACTTTAAACTCATGTATAAAATTAACACACACACCATAAGTGTTGTGAGAAACTAGGACGTTGTACAATGGGTCAATTCGACCTCCGGGTACTGTACTTGTCTTAATTGACAAGTACACGACCTCTAACCTAACCTAACCTAACCTACCTAAGTCGTAATCCTGACTGTTATGTGCCGTTTTAATCCAATGGGTATTGGAGTTACCTTCTCTCAGAAACTAAATTGACCAGCGACATAATATATCACATTGCAGAGAGCACACCTGTACCAATTAACAAATTATTCTTGAAATATTTAAAACACTGCTAATGCTGACTTGACTACACTTGTTAAATAACATTGCTTTTTGAAAAACTCTTTTGCAAAATAAGTTGCTTCTTTTAATGATGGAATTATAAACCAAAACTAACATAACAATGCATTCATCATAATCTTCTGGCGTAATCGTGATGTTTCTTTTTTTATTTTTATAAATCTTAAAATATTGTTTTTTATGATCTCCTCACATGAGATTTACAGGCTTTGCAAGAGTCATTTGGCATTTAGGTTTGTCTTCTATTGAAAATCAAACCAAACAAAAAAAGAAAAACACGCCTGTACTCCGCCCCATCACTCGTACTTCTTGTCTGTTCTAATCTCAAAAGGCACGTGACCACAATTGTTTTTTTGGAGTGTCGATAATAAGCATGTTTATACAAGAAGTGTGCCACAAACAAAAACAACAACAACAGTAGCTAAAAATTATAAAAGTATCATATAAATTCCAAGCGGATGTGGAAGGTTTGTAAAGGAAATGGCGACGGCATTGGTTAAAGGAAATACTGATTTCTTAGATAATTGTTTTTAATGAATTCAATTTAATTTTAAATTTCATTAATTCAATTCAAAGCAACTGAGTGGAATGATTTAGAAAATACGTGGATAATGCTTATGTTGATAACAGATAAGAGAAGTTAAACTTACCCGTTTTTACTTGATATTTCAAAGTAGTGGCACAATCTTCAATCAACTGTTGGAGATTTACCGCCTTATCTGGTACTTCCAGGTCCAAAAGACGTTTCATATCCTCGGGATGATGAAATTCCAATACCTTTTCATTACGATCATTTGTGGCTTTCACAAAATCCAACAAAACATCAATGACTTTTAACAGAAACTCCCGAGTCTCTGGTACAGCCGCGGTTGTGGTTGGCAAAAGGTCTATAAATAAAAAGATGAACGTGAAAAAGGACTATATTGATAAAAAAAAAAATACAATAATAAATACAAAAACGCATACAATAAATTATCAATCAATCTCTGATATGTAAGTCATTTTTTCGTTAAGGATAAAACGTCCACAGTGTATGGGCAGAAAAAAAAAACTTGAAAGTTTGACTTCCGTCAGCAGGAAATAATGGCCTTTTTATCTTTGAACATGAAATATGATTACAAGTTTAATATCTTTTAGAATGTTTTTTTTTTGTTATTGTTATTAAGTTTCGTATTAAAATAATAACCATTATTCACAAAAAGTTACAAAAGTTATTACATATTCCACCAATACCTTTATGCAGAACAGATTTCGTTTATGATTCCCCTTCTATTTCTCGTTCAAATAAATTTTTGCCTGGTCATAAAAAAGGGATTTAATAGAAAAATTATTTCAGTTTTCATTGAATGCAATGGAGCTTTTCATTCCTAAACCCCCTCCCCACAAAAAAAAGAAGAAAAAAGTACTCATTATGTATGTATGTTTGCCTGCATGTTATGATGGCAGTTTGTAACAGATGCTAGCTTGGCTGTTGGAATGTCTATTTATTATCCAAATTCTAGAACAACAAAAGCTACAGCTTTATGTCAAATTTGAGACACTTATTGTGGTTCATTTATATACTGTGGGGTATGCGACATAGGGCAGGCAATCCACCCTTATTTTTGTAACAGTATTTTATAGTGCCTTAATGTTGTTTCATTATTTTTTAGAGATTTTCTTGTAAAGACTTAAATAATTACTAATTGAAGTTGGTTTCTGAGAAAAACTGCCACTTACTGGCACTTATTTATATCACGGATTAAATTGTCACAATAATGGGTTTCTTAGGCAAAGCCGAGAAGGTTTCAAAAATCCAAATGGTGTTTTACTTATTGGTTTAAAATGATTGAAAAAGATTTTGGGAAAAAATTTAAAGTTTAGTTGGCCAAAATTTCTATATAAAAATGAATTTGTAAAGAATGTTAAATTACAAAGTATTCTACTCAGATAAAGTCTGATAGAATCAAAGGGGGTGTGTCTTAAAAAACCAAAAAAATAATGCTGAATTTAGACGGTATATTCTGCAATTAATATTGACATATAAGAATCGTGGAATCTAATAATATAGCATATACTCGTATATAAATATATTGCCACACGCATTTTAGCAGAAAAAATTAATATACATACCAACTTATTACCACATGGGCTATGGATTATATTTTGTAAAACACTATTTCACACCACGGGGAGATTAATGTCATGAAAAAGTCCATGTATCGAATTATTTAAAAAGACAAAAAAAGCTTCACCGTGAAGAAAAAATGAATAAAAAAAATGGGTTTTTGCTCGGTCATCTAAGGATGCATCTGTACTGATCCCGCGAGTCGAAAACCCCATAATTCGCATTCAGTCACGGTTTGGTGCAGTGTCTTTTACGATGGGGTCACTAATTTGCATTCCTCGATAAGAGTTCGAAACACTAGTCAAAGTTTACCAAGAAACAGTTCCATAACCCTCAGAGGACTTTTCAAGAAGATTCTACTACAACTCTAAAAGTTTAAATGATCCAAACCTGGATTCGAAAGAATTTTCCAGCATCCATCTGCTCTGAAAAATGGTCATTTGATACAAAAAAGATTATTACAGATTTGATTCGCGTTGTGGGTAATTTTCAAATTGACGAGTTGCCTGAAGCTATTGGTAATTGGCCAGTCCGACTTGAGACTACATTTTCAAAAGACTACATTCCCTAAAGTAACTACATATCGCAGTACTTTTTCTTCTTATCTTTATACTTAATTGAAGAATTTCTTTTAGAAGTTGTAATCGGACAATTAATTCGAATAAATAGCTTTAATCCTCCTTAAACTCGGTGTACAATATACTCTGTACATATATGTATATAAATAGTACCAAAAATCTTAGCTGACCATCAAAAACTATTAAAACAAATACGAGTATTTTCACACGTTGAATAAGAAAGCAAATAACAAAAAAAAACTTTACTTTATAAGCAGTTATGTATTGTTTTGTTTCTTTAAATGTTTGTGACATAAAATCTAAAAACTCTTATGAAATACTTACTAATGGTACAACAAAGAAGAAAACAAACCAAACGAAAGTAAAACAAATACGGAAAAAGAACTTAAAGTAAAAAAAATCACAGAAAAGAAAACTCGCCTAAATATCATAAGTTATGGAGAGAAAAAATTGCAACATTTTGTTTTCGCTATAAATTCAAGTGGTCTTATGTCCGATACACTCGTTCACTTTGTGATAAATCACTTTGGAAACACACTCAGTCACTTACACTCACTACAACAGATTTGAACTGTTTTTTTTTCTACTTCTCAACACACGTTAGTGGCACAATACTTGCAACAAAAAGTCAAACGACGGAAACCAAAAAACCCACCACCAATACATCAGTAAATATGTATGTATATGTGTTGGTGTCGAAAATTGAAATAAAATAAATATAAACCGTTTAGTCACAGGATATTACCCACGCACACACACATACAAGTACGCACATGAAGGCATATATTAAATGAGCCAAATTTGCTTCGCTTGGTACAAAATCTCTATTCCAGGGGATGCTCTACTATTGGCATTTATACCTTAACATTCTGAGAATCTATTTTGTGCCTCTGTTTTGTACAGTACATATCCCTGTTTGGAAAGGGAATTTAAGGAATTTTTCTATTAGACAACAATTTGTTACACATTATATAAGGTTCAGTTATTTTAAGGAATCCGGTGTGGATTTTGAATGATTGTTTTTAATTAAATTCAAATGAATTGTACTTTTTCGAAATGCTATCAAATGACAGTGGAGCAGAATATAGAAATACAAAAAGGGGAATAATTGTGAGTATAATCTTAATTATTTTAAATTGTAGACCAAATTTGTCAAACATGAAGAAAGTTGTCAACTATCATAACTTAGCGTTAACATGAAATAAAATTTTATCTTGGCTTTTGTTGTATCTTAACCGTTGTCAAATTGGGTATAATTTATTCAGACCGTCATAGCAAGTTATATTCACAATTTTTTTTTTGGTACTCGTACCATCAAATACTTTAACGGCACTATGGCGGGTTATATCATTACATACAGAGAAATTCATGATTTCGTAAGCTTCTTTGGAATTATTGGCCAGTACGCTTGCAAATTGCATACCAATATGGCTATGACAAATTAGACATCTGTTGTCGAAACTATTTATAGACTGTTATAAACTGTTACAGTCACATTCACATATTCATAATTAAATATTCTGTTTATTAAAATCATATTTTTAGCACAGCCTAATTATCAATAATTAAAGACGATGTGAGGAGGTTTTTCTTTGTTGAATTACATAATAGTCTGTCACACATGGACCTGACTAATCATCAGAATTTAAGAAGATAAACTAGTTGTCGAAAAATTAACATTTTATGTATAAAACTAAGGCTCCTAAATGTTTGTAGATTCCAAATTCGGTTAATCCTATATGTAAACTGGGAAATTAACCATTAATTAAAATTAATTAAATGTTGTCATATGTCATAAACATATCTGACAATATTATTATAAACAACCTTAAGTCTGTTAAAAATACTGCATACAACTAGTAAGCATACAAGATGGCAGATAAGAGACAAGTTTTAGCGTGTAGAGCACTAAGGTCCAAAGACTTCATGTACTCGACCAACTATTGTCGATATATGACTACTTCACGAATGCTTATTGTTGAACGCAATTCCTAAGCTTTTGTACTGATTAATAAATTCAATAATATTAGCACCTATCGTTATTAGCATATCATTATCCAAAGTCATATTATTATTGTTAACAAAAACTGCACTTTGATTGGTTGGAATGCTGCAAAGTGTATTGTTTGCACTCCGCTGTAATCTGGACAGAGCCACTAGGCCTGCAATTTTTATATTTACTTAAATCATTAATGCACAGACAAAATAATAGAGGCCCAAAAATTGTAACCAGTGGCAAATCCCTATTCACATTTATGACTCTTTGAAATCGTTCAGATAAATAGCTATGCAAATGTTTACAGTTCATTGGCAAAAAATTTCCAACAAAAGCATGTGGACAACTGTGTTAAAGGCTTTACTATGACCCCATAGAGTTAAAAAAAATCATAGTCCTGTCAATTTCAAATATTTAATTGTCAATTACATCCGTAAGTGCTGATATACAGAGTTTCCTCTTCACAAGGCGGATTGTCTTTTAGATAAAAAATATTCTTAGATAATTATTAATTTGCCGGCACATGGTATTAATTCAAAGTTGGATTGCAGTTGACCAGTAGAAGCAGTTATCGCTGGAGGAAGGCAACTGTCCAGGATAGATTTATATTACTTTTTTGTGTTGTACCTACATTAAACCAATTAAAGAAGTTCTACAACTTACATGTTCTTATTTTACTAGATTTCTTGTTGAAATAAACATAAAAAAGGACCACATTATAAAAGTTTATAATATAACGCCTGGTGTAAACATTTAAAAATAATTAGTTTATATTGAAAATTATGTAATTTAATTCAAATGAAAGGATGAACCACAGTAATTAAAACTGTATGAAATCTGTTATACAATATTTTGAATTGTTACTGAAATCTGCCTGAAACTATTCCATTTATATGGAGACTTCAGGACACTCTATAATGCATACTCTCAGAATTAAATAAAGAATATTTACCAAATAATTTTTTATTTTTGCTTTAAGTCAATTTAAGTAACTTTTCCTTGCTGTCATACAATTATTAAACTTTGTTTGGGAAAAATGTAAAATTTTATAAACTTACCATATGCAGTCAATTTTCCTGTTTTATCGGAAAGTTTATACCCGTTTGGATTGAGCGACATTTTCTCCTCTAAAATTAGACAATAAAATATTAAATATTAAAAAAATATTAAAATATTAAAAAAAGAACACATTTTTATAGACATGCATTATCTGTACATACATACATCAATATACCATATACATACATATATATTGCAATATTATACATAGAATATGTATATGAACAATAAAACAATAGTTACGTAATAACATTTTACGGTTGTATAACTAAAATATCTCTGAAGGATGTTTCGATGAAGACCGAACACAATGAAAACGAAACGAAAATTTACAAAAAATGTATTGGAGGAGAAGGTCGTTGGTAGACAAGGACTCATGAAGGTTATAGGTAATAAATGGGAAGTATACAAATGCTTAAATGCATATGCGCAATAAACTGACAAAAAAAAATTTATCCAAATTTGAGACAAAGACAAATCAAAAAAAAAAAATGTGGAACGAACATAAAAATAAAATTTTAATCGATTTATCAAAATCGGTTTACGGTTACATAATTTATAAATTTGTTTTAATTTTTTTTTTATTTTAACGGATTTTCTATCCATTTACAGTTGGTGGATTTGGAGACTTGCTTAATGGAATGGAATTTAAATCTTACCAATGATCTTGCGGAGATCTTCGATGTATTGCCTTAAGAAAATCACTTTGACTGATTTACAAATTGAACGTGTTCAGAGAAAATAATTAATACAAATGAACTGAACTGAGCTGATCTGATTTGAATTGTTTGCTTGGTTAGTTAGTTGGTTGATTGGTTGGTGGGGTTAGTTAGTACGAGTAATTCAAATAAAAAAGGAAATTTTTAATGAACGATTTCAATATGACTTAAGCAATGAAATATTTTTTTAATTATTTTTTTTTATTCTTGTTTTGGTTATTTTATTCACTACTTTTAATTTAAACAAAAAGGATACTACTAAAGCGTTCTCTTATTATTTTCTTTAATGATTAAATCAACAAATTACGAATAATTATTTGTAATTTATCTCACTTTATTTTCTTCGCTTTCGACTTTCTTTTTTTATTACTTAAAGCACCGATTATTTAAAATTTTATTATTTTAACTGAACTCCAAGCCGTACACACAAAATCGGGACGGACACAAATGGAAAAGCAGCTTTACTGTTTGACGATCTGAGGAGCTGTGTAACTGATTTAAAATCACAGTCTCCTACGAAGCTAACAAATTTATAAAATGGCTGCTTCGCGTTATGTATTTCGTTATCCTTAGAAAATGGAAAATAACGAAGACAAAGATGAAAACGAATACCCAAAATAACTGCGCATAAAAATTACTAGAAATTCTTATACAAAACACACATGCACACACACATTAACATGCATACAAATGTATATAAAAGTATTATATTTACTATTCCCATGTGAACAAAAAGGAATAATAGCTCACCATTTTTCCACCTGCCAAAAACACTAGGAAGGACAAAAAGAGAATTTTCGGCTTCACAATCAATGACGTCACTGTTAAAACAACAGCCATATTGTATTTGGTGTAGTAAAAACAAATAATAGAAGGCGGAGTTTGCCTTAATATTTTGCAGGCAACTGAGGCAATATGTAAAGCAGGGGAGGCTTAATATTGCAAAGGACACTCCTTATTTAAATAAAAACGCCTTATGGACTGCTTTGGCTTTAGTAAGTGTAAAACTTAATGATTATTTTCCATGCCACCATTACATAGCACAATAATTGTCTCTTCGTTTATATCTTAAGCATACAAAAAAATTTATTTCTTTTTAAAATTTTGCATCTAACTTTTAAGCATATTTTGCTTTCAAATCTTTAAAAAGATTCTTTTTTACTATCAAGGCTAAGACGATAACATTATTTTCGTTCTATTATAAGCACCTTGATGGTGAAGGATACCTTTGGGGCTTCTTCTTCACAAAAATTATATTCATAACAGATAAGAAGACTTTTCTTTTCAATCAAGGATTTTTATTTCTCTTCATCCTTGTGTAAAATTACAATCTACAATAGAATAGAATATAAATTTAGGTCATACTAAAAAATAACAATAATAAAGATACTAAATATATTCTTTTTAATTAACTTTTATGTCTACGTTTGATGCTATTGTTAATGTCCAACAGGCATTTGAAAGAAATTTTATTTGAAAGAAAAATTCAATTTTGTTTAGCAGCCAACACAACTCATTGCAAAATTTAAAATATTATACAGTTTAAAAATGTATTTTTGTGCATGAGATTGGCATCCTTCTATAGAGAAGCAAACAAATGATCTCACACAAATTTTATTCATTTGAAAAAGAAAGATGAGACCAGACAGATCTGGCTCGATATGGATATATGAAGAACAAATATTGTCGTCAAACTTGATCAGATCCATCTTAGATCTTATGGCCTCTGGGTGCACACACCTCTGGTCTCGTGGTCAATTTTATGAGTCTTTCACCTTCGAATTTTGCTAAAAATTCATAAAATGGTGAACCTTTACCCAAAGGCCTTTGATCGCTGAGTGCTTGTTTAAGGATTTCGCAATGTCAGCTAAAGGAATATAGTGGCTGCGAAGGCAATTCGAAGCTTTGCCAACGTTCTATTTGATTTGTGATACGGACATTGTGTTAATACAGCAACAGTTTATTTAAAAAAAAAGTAGATATCAAAAGGGTATCTTTTAAAAATAAATACCATTTTTCTTAAATGCTATTTTAACACTTAAAAGACAAATTTAAAATTTCTTTATATTATATTACAAGGGATAACAGATGGATTTTCAATAAAAAGTAAATAAAAATAGGAATTTGATATGGAAAATTCCTAATTCCTTTTAGAAAGTCATCCAAACTAATTAATTAAATGCTGACATGGGATAAAATTTTGTATATAATGTTATTAGCAAACTCGATCAGTAACTAGTGGTAGTGTAAACTGATTAATAAAGTTCATTTTCCTACAGATAATGATTATCTTTTATTATTCTTATCTTTAAACATACTCATATTAATTGTAATTGTATTCAATTTTATTTTATTTTATTTATCAAATTAAACTGATAAAAAATAATGTACATATGTACTTTGTAATAACTATGTGTATGTCTATATAATAAATATGATGGTATTATTATTGCACTCATT
This sequence comes from Sarcophaga carnaria, assembly GCA_958299815.1. Taxonomy (NCBI): domain Eukaryota; kingdom Metazoa; phylum Arthropoda; class Insecta; order Diptera; family Sarcophagidae; genus Sarcophaga; species Sarcophaga carnaria. The sequence continues at coordinate 33,498,824 of OY283151.1, forward strand.
AACAACCGTATTTGTTCCTATGGGAGTATTGGCTTTGGATAATAAACAAGTGCCTTGCGAATTTTACAATAATAAATCGAATTTATTTCTATACTTTGATACTTTGATGGCACTTAATGCTACTACAAGAAAGCCAATAGTAGTTTGAGCCCTTATCGGTTTAGAAAGTGGCTAATAATATGAAATTATCAGATTGATGGCAAATATACTTAAATATGACATTTGATATCAGAAAAGACAAAAACCTATATTAAACATACATATGTATGTCAAATAGGAATTTAATCTAATAAGTAACGTAGTAAAACACTTAAAAAAAGAATACGTTTTTCATTTATAATTATTTTAACCCTTTCAGACATTACGGGAAATAGTTGAGATAAAATTCTGAAGATTTTGCTGTGAGTTAACTTCAGGCTGCTGATTCAGAATCTAAAGTCAAGTAATATATAAGTCGACTCATCGGGTTGCCAGGTGAAGTTCAATATATTGAATCAAGTTCCTCAAGGGAGGTTATGTAAGCATAATTTTATAAATAAAAATTGTAATTATAAATGTAATTGCGTGATACTTTATAGTTTATATAGGACAAATAGTTTTGCGGTTTATATAGGAATTAAATTTTTTGCTAATAAAAAATCGTTCATATTACATCAAACTGCATTTGTCTCTCCCAAAATTATTATTATTATTTTAGAAAATGGATTTATTTATAAAAAAGGGATGAAAATATAAGAGATTTAAGCGATGCATTATAGTAACCACTCTGTTAACGTTATTAACCTCAAAAATCTATTCACTACCATCAGCGCTACATTACTTCATTACTTCAAAGTCAAAAATTTAAATGTCTAATATAAGGGACAAAATATCTGAAAGGATTAAAATGTTGTTAGCCTCAATTTAAATATATGTATTTATGGATTATTAATTTAAGAGAACTAACGAACAATTTTAAGAGATTTCATACGTTTAAAGTTCTGTTTGTTTATAAAAAACAATACTAACAGGAATCGGTGAAAAGTTTATCACCAACAAAATTGTCCGTCCATTTGACAGGTAACATATTGTGAATATAAACATTTGGCAACTTCTTATCTAACCATCTATCCATTCAACGAGTCTGCCACTCATCCATTTCTCAATAATAAACACAAAAACACACATACATACAAATAAATAAATAAATAGATAAAAAAATATAATATTAATTTTGGTAGAAAATTAACCGTAATTTATCAGCTCAGTTTAGTGTCCAAATATTTATTGTTTCGTCGAAGTAAATCCATATTTAATTAAATTTATTACGTGCTAGTGAACCCTCATAAAACGTGAAAAATATTTCGGGAAAATTCATTTAATTTCTTGATTTTTATTTGTGGCAATAATTAGTGAATTTATTAGTTTTATTGCAAGAATAATAAAGAGAAAACAAATACAATAATATACGTTTATTAATGCATTGAGTTAAAGCCAAAATAGATAGACAGTTATTAATAAAACGTTATGTTAGATAAACCATTTGATTCAGTTCAAATTCAAATTTCACACAAATAAATACCATCAAAACGGTTAGTAGAGCTGCTGTGTAAAATAAATTTAAGCTTACATTTTGGGGGCTAAATTTCAGTAAATGTTCGACAATGGATTATTTTCTGATTTGTTTTTGATCCAGAAAATTTGACTTAGGCATGGAAGCTGGCATCGTTAGTATATGAAGAAATTACAAAGACTTCGGCTTTTAGAACTTTGTCCTACTTTATCACACGATAAGGTATTAAAGATCAATAATTTCTGCAAATAATAATAAATAAAAAAAAATAATTCTTTCTAATTGAAATGGCTTAGAACGAAGCCAATGTTTATGGAAAAATTTAATTTTTTAAAGGTTCCACACGTTATTTAGAAGTTAAAAGGCTAAATATGGGAAAATTGTCCATTCCGTATGGTTTGCAATTGGTAGTGGACTATATACGATGTTTATTGGTCAACATCGATGCTTTTTATTCGATATATCGATGTTAAAAACTTAATAAAAATACTTATATAAATACAATGTGCCCGTTGTATTTAAGCCCGTTGCATAACGATACCAGCGAACGCTATGATATGAAAAATGGTTCGCGAAGAGAATGCCTAATGAAAGGAATAATTTGGTTGCTACAAAATCTTTTAACAGAGGGTTTATTTGTTGGTAAACAGAAGGGTCAAGAACATATATTAGTGAAATATTTAATTCCCTTGGGGAAATTCGCGGGTGCAATCAAACACCTTGAACAAGAAGAACAGAGATCGGCGCATAGCAATATCTATTTATAATTAGGCCACCACAGGCAGGGCTGTATCCCAAATCATATGGGAAAAAGTGGCAATGACCAGCAGATCAGATTACAATGAGAAGTGGTTAGAGTTATGCATTAGTCTATTGGATAGTAATCACCATTTTACCGGTTGTCGTAGATTCAAAAAACACCTGCTTTGGAATAGGTATGGATTCAAGCTCAATATATACATTCCGTGATGACGGCAACGAATCATCAGAACGCATACTTGGAATATATGCACAGTTTATGCATCTCAGAAGAAAACTCATGTGTTGATTCTGTAATAATCATGAAATTACCCGAAGAGCATACTGAAAATTTTCCAGTGCTATAGAATGGCGGCAGACAGCCTACATGGGATAAGGGGATGTTAACTATGGGTTGTGGGCAGCATAATAAATTGTCTGGTGGCGGTACTCCCCTAAATCTACGCTACAATAACTACATTTTGTTTTTGGCTTCAATTTTGTTATAAAAATGTATCCGTATACAAAACTCATCGATACAATAATTAGTTTTATAACACAATTATTCTTCAAAAAAAAAATTATTCTTCTAATCAAAAATATGCAAATTAGGAACACGCCTCGTTGATAAAAGCTCAAAAAACTGTTGACGTAAGGGTTTAGTATCTACTCCTTTTTTTTTTTTAATAAATTGTAGCACTTTTTAAATATTTTGTCACAGAATATAGACAAGCCATGTGCAATCAGGTCCATGCAACACCATGTAATAGATTTGACAAAAAGGTAAACAATCGCTAGAAATTTTTTACAGCTGCTTCTAATTATCTGCTTTTAAAGTTCTTGTTTGTATTTAAGAGCTCAAATTAACAAATATAAACAGCTCCTTCTACTCCATTGGAAAGTGCTTGGATCTATAATAAGTTTTCGTTATTTGTCTTCGATGACATTATTTTGTTTTAAATTTATTTTTTTTTCAATTTTTTTGCCCCAATTTTTGAATTGAAGTTGATATTATAAACGATTAAAAAAATTTTCTTTTACCTGACTGTTGTTTAGATGTATAATGATTATACGCCCGATAACCGAGATACGCAAAAATATTTTATTTTTTGTTATTGTTTTAAAATAATAAATTAATTGAAAGTGTTTTTAATATTTCGTTAATGATTATTAAATTCACTTAAAATGTGTAAAAGGAACACGCGTTTAAACTAAAATACTGTCTTCCGTTTCCACTACAATACTACTTATATAAACATTTTCAAAAGCTAACCATGGCACCGAATTTACAATTTTCGGGAATGTGAGAGCGAGTGGTTATACATTTTGCATGGAAAATAAAAACAAATGGCCGCTGAAATGCCATGGGAGTGAAGAAGAAAACTAAGAATGCAAGCATTCATGTTAAACGAAAGTAGTTGACAAGGATTTTTATAATTTTTTTGTTTGTTTTTGTTTTTAAATTCGTAGTATTAGTAAGAGTGTTAGTTTGCAAATTGGATGGCCTAACATGAGTGGGCTACGATACTGTACCCGTTATATAATATAAGATTAAAGGCTTTATGTAAGAAACAAGAAACGCGAAATTATGTGAACTTTAAATATGTTAAGGTTGCAGTTGTAATTTGCTTTTTTGTTTGTTTTATTGTACGTAAGCTTTATTACATTTTTACATTTTCTCTTCCGAAGGACTTTTAATTTATGCTACTTTTGCAACAATATTGAAAAACTTTTTTAAGCATTTTTCATGTCAAGTGAACTGTAAGCAAAGTACACAATCAATTTTCAATTTTTCAAATGTACCATCAGGCACACAATATTTTTGTACCAACAAAAGCCACTGCCTGCCAATGGCTATATGAATCAATAGATAAGTAAACAATACAGGATATAGGCTTAACGATACAAACAAATATTTGTGGCCATTATTGTTAGCCATTGCTGCATATTTATTAAATTTCATTTACAATTAGGCTCTAACAATGGGAGTGCATCATATTACAAGCGAACAATTTGTACAAAAAAAATAAAGTGTTCGAATACCCCTACACTTCTATACAAATTAATGCACGTACGGGTATGCATTTTTAGTGTAGGAAAAAAGTAACGCATGCATAGAATATAACATTTACACACACATTATAGCCTTTGTTAGCCATTTATTTCTGTAACTGGAAAGTATATACAGGAATACATACCAATTAGTTTTCAATTTTTATTTTTCCACTTGTGTTTCCTATTCATTTCTTCTCCTTTTTAGTTTTGTTATCCTCTGATATAAACGCCTACATCGTTAAATCACGTTGACGTCATTAAAGTTTCTTCTCTTTTTAATTCTCAATAACAGATTACAATTACCGTAGTGTTCTCTCTCTTTTATCTACTCGTAGTTGTTAAGGAGACATGCAACAACATTGGTTTTACGTTATCCTATTGGCTGTGTCCTGTTCAGTTTGTGCGCATGCAAAACCATACGAACTAAATAAGGAATTGGTGACGTCACTGCTGCCATCAAAAGGGGACGACATTAAGCATCAATTGAACCTTGAGGACAATGATGATATTGTAACAATTGAAACGCCATCAAGTGCAGTTCAAGATTGGAGTTTGGTGTGTCAACAGCTCTGCGGGTAAGTTACGGTACAACGGGCTTAAAAGAAAAGAATGGAATACATAAAAAAGTTTTCATTAAAGTATAAAAATAAAAGTTATTACTGTATTAAAAATACTAAAAGCAAAAGAAAGTAAAATGTTATATAAACAAATTCAAGTTATTGTTCAAAAAAAAAAATTAATGCATAAAAAAGGAAAATTAATAAGTGACATTTGAATGTGTGTGTGTGTTAAAAATTTTACTTTTTTAAGTGTTTTAAAGCCAAGTTTTTCGTTTTTTTGCAATTTCATTTTAGAGCTGCTTTAGGTGGCTCCGTATGCGCTCCCTATTGTAAAAATATGCCATTTTTACCCTTTAAAGTGCAACTTGAAAATGCCGAAGACATAATGGATTCGAAAAAAGATCTAATCTGCCCCGAATTATGTGGAATACAATTAGGTAAGTCACCATACAAAAGTAGTAATAATAGTGCATACACATCTGAGTCGATTAAAGACTTTCCTTGCTCTTCATCTAAAACATAAAATAAAATTTCACAATTTTTAAATATTTTAAAAATTTCAAAAAAATTTTGTTTTAACCATATTTTTGGTCAAATAAGTTTATGATATCTATGTAATTAACCATATAAATCATAATAAATTACATAAGTTAATAAGTGTGATGTAATCTTTAAAGTAAACACCCGTAAAAGACACGTTTTTATGCAACTCCTAAGAAAGGAGAAATAAAAGTATACCCATATTCAAATTTCTCTAATGAACATAATCGGTTAAGAACTGTTCTTTACAGCCTTTTCAAAATCGACTAACGGTTCTGTGTTTAAAGTCAAAGAATTTTCTTCTTTTGGAACAAAGGATTTCCCACTAAGAATACATTCACATTATTTTCCATGACTTTTTAACAGAGATGACGCGTAAGATATCGGATTTGAGCTTAGGAATTTTTTCTGGTTTATTCGCATAACTAAACGCAATTTTGGTCTTTTCTTTAGAAATGTAGAGCATATTCACAAGTTGTGGGTGCATTTGTTTCTCATGAATTGTATGAGAGTTTTTTGTTCGACAATTTTGTGTTTCACACTTTCGGAAAATTGGAATTTTCTTCACTTTACTTCATTTTTGACTATGGAAAGCTAAGCTTTCTGCTGGTTTTTTTGTACGAATGAAGGTGCAGGTAGTCGTCGTAGTCTAGTAGGTAGTGTGTTGGCTTATTAGACGTAAAGCCATGGTTCGAGCCAAGGCCAGACATCAGAACAAAACACAAAAAGTATTTTTCGGCGGCTTCCGCTCAGCAGATTTCTGGCAAAATCTCTAAGAATAAATAAAATATGCCGTGAAAAGTTTCTCAAAAATCTGTCATTCAGAGTCGACTTTAAACTGTAGGTCCCACCACTCATGTATAAAATTAACACAGACAACATAAGTGATGTGAGAAATTATGTTATGTGAATGTGCAAGACTTTTGTCAATTTGATGTTTTCCGGTTTTCAGCGACACCTTCGTTTAGTGCTTTCAAATGACCAACCGGTAGGTGGGCCGCCCAGGAGTCTTTCTGACCATTACCGACCCTTAAATTATTTGACCACTCTTCAAATGGCTGACACATAAGATGTACTTTCTATATTGGCTGATAAGGCTCATATTGCGGATGACGTTTTTCGCTGTTTTAGGAAGTTTTTTCCAAAACTGATTAATTTTAGTCAAAAAAGAAAAAAATACGTATGAACATAACCGCTAATGAACTCTGGCTACAAAATCATGGTGACGAAAACAAAGCCGAATGGCATGATGAGCTTTTATCGAAATATAATAATTTTGCTACTAGTATAAGGCGACTGCTTAGGTTAAATTGAGAAGTATCATATGACTCCATGTTCTCTTTTTCTGCAACTCTACTGCTTAATAAGACTATCTTAAATAACCATATCGGTAATCGCCTTATGATTGCACATGAACAGAGTCAATTAATTGGCAATGGCATAAAAATCCTGCATTCGTCATTTTCCAATACTCCTCCCATCTAAATCGCCCCAGAATATTTTTGTAATCCTTCCTTTTGGGTTATTGTTCCACAGTTTTAGCTTGGTCTTCTTGGTTTGTAATTTTCTTGCAACATGTAATACTCTGGATCTGGAGTAGCCAAAATATCAGCTTTCACATTACCGAACATTCCATGATGACGTACAGTTCCATGCCTAGAGTAATTGTTAATTGCTTTTTCACATTCCACGCCTGTTCTTGAGTTCTGTGTCCCTGGATTTTATTGGTCTAATTGTTAAAAAATTAGCGTAAGAAAAACGGAAACGGAGGAAAGCGTAGCATTTTACTTATTTGCTCTAACATCACAAGCAATGACGAGCAGTGGATGTGAACAAATCGGCAAATGGTGTTGGATAGAATAACCGCTTCGAAGACTTAGATAAAACCGTCATTAACTGTATCAACCAAATTGTTTCTAATGATTAGGAAGGCCATGTCCTCTTGAATTGAACATTGAAGTCGACAAATCTCGTTCGTCTTCTTATTTATTTAACTTATTTCCATTACTATTCTTGTTGAAAATAAAAAAGTTTTTTCATATTTGTCTTCTTTATATAATTTTTCTTTGCGTTGTAGGTGATGATGTTTGTACATGTAAAAATTATATCACAAATGATTTTGATGCCTACATGAAAATCGAAGAAAACCGTAACGTTTGTGCCATTATTTGTGATTATACCAGTGTCACTCTAACCGGTTGTACGCCATGCAATAAGGGTGCAAATAACGAGTATGTCGTTTTGGAAAATGTTAAAAAATACGATCAAGTTGTACCTTTTGAAACATATGTGATGGCACCTGTGGCCACAACCACACCAGATTGGAATCAATTGTGTGCTTCATTGTGTAAAACTGGCGATGGCGGGTCATTGTGCAATTGTGATTTATCGCCGTTTTTCTTAAGAATTTAAAAAGAAAAGTAAAAGAATTGGTTTTTCATAATCCATAAAAAGCCATAATTTGTGTGTTTTTATCTTTTCTTAACTTATTTCTTTTTTTTATTTCTAAAGGCGATAAATTTTCTTTTAATTATACAGATTGTTTTTAAAATTAAAAATGTTTTGTTTTGTTATTTAATTTAAAAGAAAAGAGTCTTTTTCCGAAGAAAAGGACTTTAAACTATAATTCTTGTTTTATTGGTAACTTTTTAATTTATATTTTTCATTGAAACTGTTATACTGTTCAATTATTATTTTTAAAATAAAAACTATTATAAAAAAAATACAAAAATAAATATGAAAACTAATCCCTATGCGCATCAATTAATTTGTAATTAATTTGAAATATACTAAAACAAAAACGATAAAAAAAAACTTACAAAATATACGATAAAAAACACATTGTTAAAGTTATTAAAACGAAAGGAAAGTTAATAATTACTTAAGCATATAAGAAAAGTAAAGAAGTATATAAATTATTAGTGCAAATATAAATGTAAACACTCCTTAAATTTTTTTAAGGATTTGAAGGCTAGAAATGTCAATATAATATAACTTTAAAGAACATTGTTCTTAATTTTCTCTGTTTAATTATTTATTTTAAAACTATTTCTGAAAACGCAAAAAAAAAATAAAGAAAACACGTACAACAAAATCACTAAAGGGCTTCCAGGTGAAATAGTTTGAATAGATTATTCGTTTTGAAGAATAACAACCAACTAGGACACTACACTTTAGTTAAAAAAATTTATAAATAAATAAAATAAAAATAAAATCTATACATATATAAAATGACAACCAACAAATATCTTCGTATACAACATATCGTCGTCTTCCTTCGTTTTTAGTTGAAAATTATTTATATTTCTTTTACTTCATTTTTCTTTTTTTTTCAAATTGAAATCAGCATATCAATTAACAAAAATTAAAACAATTAAATAAAAAATTAAAAACATCCAAACAAAATCAATTAAATGTTATATACACTATATTAATTGAATTATTATTAATAATAAAAAACATTAAAATTGTATACATACTTATATAAATAAAAACAAAACAAAATTATTTAACAATTCCCTTATTAATCATCATATACTTCCTCTTTATATATTAATATATATATATATACAACAAATATTTCAATAAATAAATGTTTAATTAAATAAAATGCAATTAATTAATGAATTGATCAATTATTATAAATATTTCTTTTTCCATTAAATGTTTAGCCAAGAGTTTAGTGTTGTTATCTTCGTTATTCATACATTTTTATAAAAAAAAAAACGAAAACAAAATATTTAAAGAAAAAAACTAAAAAGTGATTTTATTTTCAATTTATACTATAATTGATAAATAATTATTTTTTTATATATACTTACATATGTAGTTATAGTATAACAACATTTTAACGTAATTTCTTCAAGTGTATTATCAAATGTAAACAAAGTGTCTCGTTAAATCAACAACACAACAACAACTAATACATACAATTAATTTCATATTTAATATTAGAAGTCTCGTTAAACACAGTGGAAAAAATTTCAAAGAACTTTTTTTAAATTTATATTTATTTGAGTTTATGTTTTTTTTTTCATTAAGATTATTTCTTATGAAATTATCTTGAGTTCAAAATCAAAATTTAGTTTATTTATTTTTTCTGATTTATTTATTTATAAATAAATAAAATTAAAATTGTATGTAAAATTCGTTTAACTTTTTTCATCAATTAAGATTATTGTTTATTTTTTTAATTATACATATTTATTTTCTACGTATTATTTTAAAATATTACTATAATACATACATATAGTCAAAATATTTTTATTTACAATTTCTATACAAGATAATTAGTTATTTTAGTTTTAAATTTTATAAAGTTTTTTAGTTTATAAATTTATTTTAATTCAAATTCTTTCTTGAATAAATTTCAAATTGGAATGTTAGTGTTATTTTATATGTATATACTGCTGCGGTATAAATAATAGCAGTTCAAACATAAATGTATTTTGACTGTAGGAAAAAATGTCCACACTTCAACACTAAATAATGTGTGTTTTTCATCTCTATATACATATGTATGTATGTATATTATTTCATAACTTAAACGTCATTCCCTTAAGGTATTGACAATATATTAAAAACAGCAGCACTAACTTAAGCTATTGAGCTTCCTTTCTTTTTTAATACAGTCTGACGACGTCTCTTCATTAACTAGGTTTGGACATCGCTAATGTGTTTTAAAGGATTCCTTAATTGCTGTTCAAATCTTGGTACTATTTTTCCACTTAGTATATGTATCTTCTTTCTTAATATCATACCACAAATTCTCTTTAGGATTAAGGCCAGGCGCTTTTACAGGTCGCTCTACAACAAAAGCACCTCTTTCTGTCAAAAAAAATTCCTCAATTTTTAATAGTCTTAAATTGTATCTTGGATCGTATTCTTTATTAGGATACTCTTCCATCATATAAAACAATTTTCGATTTGTCAGACCACAATATATTGTGCCTTTGTTTCGCTGGGAATGTGCTGTGCTGCTATTATTTATATCGCAACTGCATGTATGTAGCCAATTTCACAGCTATTATTAAAATAATTTATATACATATATGATCCTATGTTTTATATTTCGAAATTGTAACGGGTGTGATATTTTAATATTTTCTTTTTAAATAAGCGATATTAAACATTTTTTTAATTATTTTTCTATTGGAAATTCTAGTAATTTTACATTTTTGTTCTCACCTTTTTCCTGTGAAAAAGATTTTTAATATTTAAGAGGAAAATAATTGATTTCCATTAAAATACCTACATATATAATAAACACCTCTTTTATTAAGAAAAATATATATACATACATAAATCATAAATTAATTTGTTTGGAAGACAAAGAAAGTATAAATATTTAATAAAAAAAAGTAATAATAATAATTAAGGTAAATAATAAAAAAAACGCTAAATTTCATGGTTGAAGACAATTTTCAAATAAATATTGAAAACGATAATGAAAAATATTTACTGTATTATAAAAAGAATAATTAATAAAAAACAAAACTTTTGTGGAAGACATTTTAGAATAAAAGCTAATTACAGTAGATTTAAGTGACATTAATAAAAAAATTATTAAGAAAAAAAACTAATATTGATTTAAAGACGCAAGTTCAAATGCAATAAATTAAATAAAAAAGAAATAAATCAAAGAGTAGTTTAAAATGTTTAGACTTGCCCTAAAACTGAGTCCAAGGCTAAAAAACATTCCAGCTGTGACTGACAATAATTAGTGATTAGGAGTGCAAGCGGCTGCAAATGCCACCAAATTATGCAAAATATTTAAAATCGAATAAATAAAATAAATAAAAACTTAAAAAAAAATTATATATATAGAAAAACAATTTTATTTCTTATTTTAGTTTCAAAACAAAAACTAATATAAATAAATTAAATTAAACATTAATTGCACTCATATTTAACCACGAAAAAAAACTAAATATCTTGCACCTTTTTCAATATAAATAAAATTAAAAAAATATAATTTAAAATTAAAATAAAATCTAAATAAAAAGTAAAAAAATAATTATATTACACTATACATATGTATGTACGTATTGGAATAAAAATAAATCGACAAATACAAAAATCAACATTTATTAATTCATTCAATGCATAATAAAATAAACCGAATACTCACTCTAATAAAACACCCTGTTAAACAATTTTATTATTTACAAAACAAAAAAAGAAAATAATAAAACAAGTAAAACTGCCAAAAAGTATGTTACAAATAAATTGATACTCTCATTTCTCCACGAAAAAAGGCAGTTGAGACAGAGAAAGAGGAGATTAATAATTAATTTAATTTATTTTTTTTAAGTTAAACGAATAGACAATTACAAATTTTATCAATTGTGTGTGTATTCTCTCTCTCTAAATAATTAATAAAACGATATGTACAAAAATCAGCAACAACAACAAATAAAACAATTCACATTTAACACACAATACCTTATAGTAAAAACAAAAAAAAAAAATAAAAACAAATATGTTGTTGTAGAGTTTATTAAATTGTTAAAAAATAATTTTATTTAACACAAATCCATATACAGTTTAAAATAAATAAGGATTTTAAGAAAAAAAATTAAATAAAAATGCAAAATAATTTAAATGTGTGTACGTACCTATTCATATAAATCTATGAAATCACATTAAACCAACAACAAAAACTATAAATTACAACACAAAAACACTTACTATAACAACACAAATACATAATCAAATATAAAAGGATTTAAATAATAAAATAACCAAAGCAAAACCGCATAAAATAAAATAAAAATACAAAAAAAAATTAAGCAAATAATAACAACTAAATACTTCTTATATATCACTGTATAGTTCAATGTTTTAAATGTTGTATAATAAAAAATAAATAAAATTTAAACCACAACAAAAAAAGTAAATAAAACTTGTAATTCTTTAAAAAAAAGATAAAAATTATTAAAGCATGCTCCAAGGAAGAACACCATCCTATATTGGTAGTATAACATAAAAACCTGTAAATATTTCAAACTGCGAAGAAAACTACACAGTGCATCGAGTAGTTTGCGCGTTTCAAAAATACTGATTTTGACATCCGAAAAAGTTTAAAGAGCAAAAAATTGGAAAATTACTCGATTAAGGTTCGTGTCCGACGTAAGAAAAGCTTGCACAATCATTAGGCGCGACTAAAGTAGGCATTTCAAAGCTTTTAGAAATAGCAGGATTTATTCAAAACTGAACTGAATCCGAGAAACCTTGAAAGACGATTTTGAATGTCTGAAATTACATCAAATTATCGCTGGCGACAGAAAATGGATTTATTACGACAATCTCAACCGCAAGCTATCATATATGTAGCGCGGGCAACGAGCTAAATCTAAGGCTGTATTTGGTGAATGTATCAGAAAGGTGACATCCATTATGAAATGCTAAAATTACGCCATAATATCACTGGGGACCTTTACACAAAACAATTAATTCGTTTGTAGCGACCATTAGCCGAAAAACTCTCTAAATATACAACCAAACCATTTTTACTCGGTCACATGTTACAGCTTCGGTCAAAACTATTTGGAAAAGAGTGAATGCAATGATTTACGTCTCCCGCCGTATAGGCGAGACAATTAACGTTTTAACTAGAATACGCTTCACTTCAGAGCATGGTATCAAAAATTGGTTCGATTTATGTTTGGTCTAAGATGTGAGCAGTTTTTTTTACCGCAATCAATAAATTGCTAAAAAAAATGGGATAAAGTCGTAGTTTTCGTTGGCCAGTACAAGTTTTCTTCAAAAACAAAAACAAAAAACTGTCTTAATAAAGCATTCACTTACTTTTTCTTAAAGTTATTCTACTTATATATGCTCTTCAAAAAGAATGATGGATCTGTTATACAATCTGGTTTTGTGAATATTGGATGACTGATAGTTTTGAAGATAGACTTGCAGATATTAAGGTATTAGACTCATACTGGGTAACATAATGGACCATATGGGCCACAGAATATCAGCGGCGAGCTACTTGCTTAGCTAAGATGTTGACTTCTATGTAAATTTGGACAGCTGTAGACGTTTATTTATGTTTCTAATATCATATTTGTTAACAAACCTTCTCACTTTATAGCGCACGATATCAGTATTTATTTCTGTCTCTGGCACAAATTGATAACATATTTTAAACATATAATTTTGTTATTAACCACAGTCAGCTGGTTTTGACACAGCTGTTTAGAGCGCATTTTTCACCATGATCGTTAATTCCACCATGGAAAGACAACAATCCTCAATCACGTTGAATTATTCTCCGATCAGTTTCGGCTGAACTGGCGTGCGGCAAATATCTTGTTTACGGGCTTTTAATAGTTTTATTGTCATTTTTAGTAGCCAAGCATTTGTCGAAAGATAGAAACAACCACCGGTTAAAATCAGAAATAAACAGAACAACAACAATGGCCACTAGTTTTGTTCATGTACCTGCTGGAAGTGATTTTCCTTTGGAAAATTTACCTTATGGAGTCTTCTCAACGAAATCTAATGTAAGTATCTGGAGTATATTAAATAATTTTTAATGGAAGTTAAAAAAAATCACATGTCCACTCAATGAATAGTTTTATTTTTAATTTTTGCTTGAGATAAAAGAATCTTGTTAATCTAGTTTAACGTTCGATACATTTTTGAATATTAAACTTGAATTTTTGAAAATAAAATTGTAAATTAGGACGGACAAGTAGAGCTAAATGCATATTTCTTAACGTATTTGCATAAATTATAATAAGATCTTATTTAGCTTGTTTTAACTATTTACTGCGTTTGTTGTTGTTTTGGAATTAATTTGCCTGTATCTCGAGGTATCTGATAGATATAAAAACCATAATAAAAATTTGTTTTTTGTTTTGTTTGATTTGATAACAAATAACCCAACCGCTGATATATTTTGAAATTAAATTTAAATAAAATTAAAATGAGAAAGAAAGCTTTGATAGTTAAACGAGTTCGACTGTATGAATACCCTAAATCAATAGAACCCTAAATTTTCCCAATATCGTCGTGTCAAATTCAGAAATATGAATACAAGCATGTAAATATTTATGATATAAACGGCTAGTTTAATCCATCGATAAAACAATAGAGGCTTATATTTTATATAAAAAAAAACAATCAAACAATCAAAGGATTCTTCATTTTTCTTTTCATTAAAACACAGAAACATATGATTTCGATGCGTACGAAATACAATGTCATATCGCCTCTGGATTTACTGCGACGGTCGGTTCTTTTGAAACCGACCAATTTTTCACCCATATTTTGAGCGGTTTCTCAGCGACAATTAGGCGAATATTGGTTTTCAAATGCTCTAATGTTAGAGCATTATATAATTATAATTATTATAGATTAGGAATTAGAGGGCATGTGGGTTCAAAAAGAAGGTACCACGACCTATTTTGGATTTATTGCAAGAGAAGTTTTCAGGAAGATCCCTAAAATTAGAGCAATATCACACGACTATAGAGTTATGAATTGGTGGTAACGATTCATTCAGGGTCATTTTCAAAAACGTACACACAAATTCTAAAATTTTTCGGGATGAAATGGCTTTTCCACAATCACGTCAAAGTTTTTCGGACCTCATATGCAACAATTCTGCTCGTTTACGTAACTACCCAGTGAAAAATTAAGGTCATTGCTAAAGAAAATTTCATTCAAAAAATTGGCATTGAGAGCTGGTCAGCTATAGCATCAGCAGCTTTATTAGGGATCAACCGACTTTTATTGTTGAATGATTTGGATTTTATATGGATAGAGGTTGAAATTCAAATGCAAAATAACTTACTATGAACCGTAAGATAGACTCAATTACTGAGTACGCCGTGGAAACGACAAATTCGAATTATCCATCCCACTGTCTCTAAATATATTTTTTGGGCAGTGCCTACATTGCGCTCTTTTCAAATTTCTTTTAAATCTTTTCAATTCCTTGCGCAGTAGTTTGATACTGACGACAATAATCACCCTGCAATAGTCGTAAGGAGGTCGCGAATTGGTTATTTAACCACTTTTGTAACAAGTTTTAACTAGTTCGACACGTTCTTGAGTTGTTAAACGATTCATATTTGTAAATAGCACATCTTACAAGAAATAAATTAAATTTTTGATGAAAGAAATTTAACAGCCGAAATGCGAACAAAATCGGTAATTTTGAAACCAATCTGTATTTTTCCTTCAACATTATTCGAACTATTCGAATTTGCTACAATCGTATGAATAAACGCAAGGGACATAGAATTGTTTATTTTATTTTTTAAATTGGTTGTTGCTTAGTTGTTAAAATAAAACTACTTTTTTAGCTCCGTAAACGTTTGTGTGTCGCCATCGGCGACAGTGTATTGGACCTGAGCGGTGTCTCATCTTTATACCCACCAGAAGTTCAGGTAATTTAAAATACGTGAACTACCCTTAACTTGAATAACTACTTTAATTGTTATACATTTAGGATGCCTTGAATGCAGAGTCTTTGAATTTGCTTATGAGTCTTGGCCATGTTGCTTGGAATGTGGTGCGTTCAAGGACCCGTGAGTTATTATTGAAAAATTCCCAATTGGAACAAAATGCTAATTTGGTTAAGAGGTAAGGAAAGGCAATTTTGTCCAATTATTTAACAAACAATAGAGATTCTATAATTTCATTTTCTTAATGCTTTTTTAGCGTAATCATACCTCAAAGTGAATGTGAAATGCACTTGCCTGCTGAGATTGGTGACTATACAGATTTCTACTCTTCAATACATCATGCCACAAATGTAGGCATTATGTTCCGTGGCAAAGAAAATGCTTTGATGCCCAATTGGCGTCACATTCCCGTAGGTTATCATGGTCGCGCCAGTTCGGTTGTTGTCTCTGGTACTCCCATACGTCGTCCTCTGGGCCAGACTTTGCCAGTTGATGGCCAACCTCCGGTGTTTGGTCCTTGTAAATTAATGGACTTTGAATTGGAAATGGCTTTCTTTATTGGCGGTCCTGGCAATAAATTGGGTGAGCGTATACCCGTAGAAGAAGCCTGGAAAAATGTTTTCGGTTTTACCTTAATGAACGATTGGAGCGCTCGTGATATACAAAAATGGGAATACGTGCCATTAGGCCCATTTACTGCTAAAAACTTAGGCACGACCATTTCACCTTGGGTTATACCAATTGCTGCCTTGGAACCTTTCTTGGTCGATAATTTCCCTCAAGAACCGGAAGTTTTCCCCTATCTTAAGCATGAGAAACCTTTTAATTTCGATATCAATCTAGAAGTTTTTGTTAAACGTAAGTACTGTCGTAAAATCTCATACGTATCTATTCTAACAATCACCAATTTTTGTATTTTCCTAATTAGCCGAAAATGGTGCTGAATCTCAAATTTGTAAATCCAACTATAAATATTTATATTGGACAGCTATACAACAGATTGCCCATCATACAGTTACTGGCTGTAATGTACGTCCTGGTGATTTAATGGCTTCTGGTACGATTAGTGGTGAAACAGACGACTCTTTCGGTTCCATGCTTGAATTAAGCTGGCGTGGCTCGAAAACCATTAATCTTAAGGATGGTGCTGTTCGAAAATTCCTACAAGACGGTGATGAAGTCGTCATTCGAGGCCATTGTGAGCACAATGGCTTACGCATTGGTTTTGGCCAGTGTGCTGGTAAAGTTTTGCCTGCTATTCCATTCGAAAAATAATGCATTTCTATTGTAATCCATTTTCCAAAATAAATAAAATTGATATTTGTAATATTTTTAAACTTAAGAGGTCTTCGAAATTATCCTTTCTTTAGGCTTTATTGATTCTTAAGAGCAATAGGTCTAAACAGGGTTATTAGCCCTAAAAATGTGTGCTGGCTATACGACGTTGTAATCAAACTGGCGATCATGATAACAGGTGCTTTTAGAAATTCTTCATTTAAGGCATTGTTTACTATACTACGTTGGCGAAAGACAGCCGCAGTAACTGAATTCGCATTCAATTCTTATATTGTATGAACTGTATATACATCCCAGAAACATCATCCATTCTCTCATGGATCTACATCACGCGACAAAGATGCGCCATCTTTTCAGACCAACTAAATCTTAGGTTGCCCCTTGCACTTCCCTGTTACTGACTGAAATAATGGCTGTAAAGGTTACCGCTGTGCGAATCTGTTATCAGAGAATATCGTGCGATGATATATGCATTTTTACCAAGAGTAAAGCGGTCATAAGATCTCTGGAGAATGTGTATACCAAATTTCAAGAGGAGATAGCGATACACGCGATGCCGATGCGTTTATAAAAGCTGTCACAGCGAAAAATTTAATTGAATTCATGCATACAATTGGCATTTCTCTGAATTAATTTTCAAAGGAACGATTTGCACAGACCGATCTGACCCGATGTGAATATGTGCAGAACAAAAAATATGCGCTAAACGTGACTGATTCCATCTTAAGAACTTCACAACGAGCGAGAAGTAAGAGGAAAAGACCCAAAACATCTTTTCTGTCATTATACAGCGCTTAGGTAGAAAGAGTTCTTGTCCGCCCAGCACCTTTTGCCTAGGTAAACGCATTTAGAATAAAATTCACCCCCCTTTATAAAATTTTCGGATTGACTGCTCCACCTAGGAGTTGTAATTATATGAACAGATACTATCCTTATTACAGTGGGACCTTATAGGCCTCCAATTAAAATATGCCCACTTAAAATCTTACCTTAAGTCACTGGAAATTTCCTGATTAGAACAAAAATCCCATTTGATCGAGTAGAAAGAAGAAAGCTAATAGCTGAGCTGCGGGCTTATATTATAAAGGATGCATTTCTTTTGTATACGCGGTATCTTTATTTCGTAAGCATCCTCATGAATTTTAAATATTTCCATATAATTAAACAATTTAATCACTTAATTTAACACGAACTTCACTAAAGTAATAATAGACACGCGATAAAGCTTTATTAACCGCCGTTATCGTAATGAAAATTATAATTTTATTTGTGTTATCTAGTGGTGAATTTTCGGTATGTTGACATTTGAAAACGAAAAAGAATGTGTGAATTATTAAGAATGGTCGTGAATATGATGGTAATGGATGAATTTTTACACACTTCCTCCATTCTCACCATTTTTGTTACAGTTTTTGGGCTACCAGATCTTTTTTCTCAAATTAGTATTTAGGAATGTACGCTCTCTTAACCTGCACGTGGGAAAGTTGCCAACCTGAAGGCATACATACAATCTGTAATACGTTAAGCTTTGACTTACCAGCTGACAACAATGTTGAAGTACATATTTTATTATTTGATTTATTTCATTCGGTACATTTCATTTACATTTTTATTTTACATTTGTTATGCTTTGTAATTCTATATATTCTATATTTCTTATACCATGCATAAAATTGTAGTTTTCAAATATTTTGAAATATGATTTTTTACTAAAGAATGGCAACACTGTCTGTTTGTTGCTCAAAGTATCTTTGAAAAAACCAGATACTCTCTGTTTGTGGTGCGCTGCCACACAGAATCAATTCAGCTTTAAATGAAAGCGGTGCGGTGCGCTATATGGGATTTTAAAGTTTATAAACGAATAACAACAGCAACAAAAAACACAAAAGCAGAGTAACTGGCGCCGGTCGGCTATTAGAAAATAAATACAATACAACAACAAAAATTACAAATACTTAAAAACAAACTATTTTTCTTAACGACGAGAGGAGTAAAATAATTATAATTCAAACATTATTGAATTATTTATGATATTTGTTCATCATTTTTTAATACAGTGAGTGCATGGGTGTTTAAATTAAAAAATATTTTTCTTTTCAAATTAGAAAAAAAGTAAATCCAATTACAAAACAAAATACACACCTCTTTTTTAAACAAACATTGAAAATTCTATAAATTTACAAAAAAAACTCAAAATAATTTAAATCTAATTACAAAAAATCAATAGTTTTAGTTGCTTAAACACATAAATATTTATTAAAAAGAAAAACTGTGTTTTAATATGAATTTGGTGAAAAATCAATGTCCTCTCTTTTTACTTTTTCCTGTATGCGGTATTTTTACAGGATATTAAAGGAAAAAAATTATTGCAAAACAGCGAAATTGCAAACTCACCACCCACTGTGTGTCAGAAAACATCCCTCCTTGAAAGTAAATAAAAATTCTTAAAGAATGTGAATTTTTTTTCAAATCAAAAACAATTGTCTTGTCAAAAGAAAACAAGAAACAAAAAGTGCCAGTGAACAAAAAGACATAAAAAAGAAACAAGTGCAGTTTTGCTTTGTTAACAAAATGTTTGCTTTTAATATGTAATGAGAGAACAAGAAAAACTTCATTATTTTGTGTTCTCCCCGCAAGAAGTAGTAAAACCCAAAAATTTAACCCTTCCATTACTTTTTTCACAGTGACAAGTTTATAACAAATAACTCGCAAAGGAAAAAAAAAACAAAAAAATTCCAATAAGCCATTAAAAAAATCATACAAACAACAAATAAACGGGCAAAACACATGCAAATACTGCTTTTGTAAAGTAAAAAAGTGTGTGAGACTGCAATAAAAAATCTACAATCAGCCGCAACAACAACATGCTGAACGTATGCAATTATGTGGCGCCATCGTTACGAACAAGCTAAATCATCTCGCACACATATGCAGTAAATGACAAGAAGTGTCACCGCTCTCTTATTTCATAGAGTTTAAGAGAGAACTATATATTTGTTTTTGCTTGTTCTCTTACGAAAGAGAGTACAAAAGAAAATTATTTAATAAGTCTTCAACAAGGCGAATTCATTACGAGGTGGGTTTTGTTTACCAGCTGATGTAAGTAACAATGTCAAAAAATTTTTGGTTTTTGTGTATTTTGTTTTGATAATCAATTTCGTTTTTTGTTATTGTGACAGAAGTTTGTATATTTTTCTTCTTTTTCTTTTAACATTTTTCTTCCCATCGTCATTCTTTAACAATTTTTATAAAATTTGTTAACATTCTTCTTCCCATCGTCCTTCTTTAATCAACATTTTTCTTCCCATCGTCATTCTTCAACAATTTTTATAAATTTTTTTAACATTTTTCTTCCCATCGTCATTCTTAAGTCAGCTGTTTTTGACAACATTACTTCTTCTCAACAACAAAAAATCCCTGTTGTTCTTGTATTGTTGTACTTATTGTAATACTTGTCCCACCTCGTAATGAATTCGCCTTGGTCTTCAAAAGAACGAAAAGGATTGTATAGTAATCGGTCAAGGACGCGTCTATTAAAAAATCATAAGAAATTAAAATTGCATTTCCGTTTTAAACAATTGCTTTCACAAATACAAACAAAACATCATAATTATGTCATTGCATTTAGATAATTACTTACATGTGTGTAAATAGTACTGAATCAGTATTAAACAGTAAATTTAAATAGTGATAAAAGAAATTAAAAACAATTAAGTGTTGTTGCTTACATTACTAACTAAAAAAGTGTCTTAATTTACAATAAAAACCAAGTGCCTTTTTGCAACACATACTAAATGCTTTGGTGCTGATTCTTTTGATGGTATTTTTTGATGACATTTCAACCGAATGCTTATCCTTCAGTCTTTATAAATCATAGACTTTTAGTAAATTATGTTAATAGACGTAATGAATTACTAAAATTATTTTTGCTTTGAATTTGTAAATGAAAACTGTAAATTAAAGTTCAATAGATTAAAAACGACTTCATTCATAAAAGACGTTTTGACAAAAGAAATAAAAAATTGGCAACACTTTGTATTGTTTACAAACAGAATAATTGTGTGTTGGCATTTTTATACAAATTTACCTTTTAAACTCTCTTAAAAGAGAAGTCAGTCAATCAGTGTTGCGAAATTGAAATTTTTAAATAGTACTGAAAGAGTACCTTTTTGTATCAAATGGTAGGACATATCGGTGAATGCTTCCACTAACAGTTGTGAAAATTACTTATTCTATACACGCACCGCACAAATCACGATGTACAGTACATGCATTTATGATAATACAGTACCCATTTCGAATAACGGCACTCTGGTGAATTTCTATTTTATTCACCACACCGGATAAATTCACCACATTTTGGAAAAACTCACCACACTAGAAACTCACCACAATTACAAAATTCACCACCCTTCAAAAAAAATTGAATTTTTTTGCTTTTCTTTTCAACCAGCAACCTAACAAACAAAACATAGACAGCACTATTTCTTTTTTGACGACCACCATTTTGACGACCACCAAAAACTTACGACATCTTTTTTTACTACCTTACAACCTACAACAATATTCACACATTGACGCCTTTATGTTTTTTTTGTTTTTCTGACCTGGGATTCGAACAGCGGCGCCAATAATGGCTCTTTCTTTACTTGTAACAACACTACCTACCTTTAGACAGACAGACCAACATAAATACACTAAACAAACGGGGTTTAATTTTCACTTAATAAACCCGGAAACGGAAAAAGAATGTGCGAATATTTATTAAAATATATTTATTTTTTGAACGAACAAAAAAAAAAACGAATTTGATGAAAAAAGTACTAAAACCTTGTGGTACTGCGGTATTTTTGAAATGAAAAAAGTACTGAAAAAATACAAAAGTACTGAATTAATTTTTCAACACTGCAGTCAATAAAAAAAACTTGGAACCCTTTTTATTCAATACATACCTACTAAGGGTTCCAAACGCGATTGATTTTTAAAAATCCCGGGATTCGGAATTTCGAAATCCCGAAATCCCGGGATTTCGGGATTTTCTCTTAAAAAAAAACTAATAATAATTGTTTTATTAAAAATTTCAATAATTTTTGATCTTTATCACAATACACATATTATTATAAAATAAAAAAACAACAAAAAGTAAAAAAAGCATAAATTAACAAAAATAAAAATAATTCATCTGTGTCTACTACATATTATATACATATGCATGTACATATAAACACATCAGTGAAGAAACAAATACTTACTCTTTTAAGAACACTATTTAGTGTTTAATATATATGTATATATTAATTATATTCATTGTTTTAAGTAATTTTTTAAAAGGATCAAAGACTAATATTTCATCGAAGAGCCTTAATTTTGATGCATTTTTCGCTGAGACATTTTTCGCAATCTACACTTGTGGGCAAAATGGTTTCAAGATAGCTATATATGCAGGATATAACAACTATTCACCTCTAACACCTCGTGATTCATCATTATTCATCTTTTTCTATTACATCAGCCGTGTATAACAGATTTTATTGTACTTCGACGGCAATGTTTAACTTTTTAACAATGGAAATTGGGTTCTTATTCAGTTCGAAGTCGAGTGATATAGAATATTCACTTAATTGTTGCATGATACACTTGAAAAACTACATGGGTGCTATTTAATGTAATATTAAATAAAAAAATAATGCCGAAAACTCAATTTTTTCTTACTTTATAAAGTATATATGTATGAATTTACAATCCCGAAAAATCCCGGGACAAATTTTAAGAAATTCCGGGATTCGGGATTTGAGGATCCCGAAAATCCCGGGATTTTTTGATTCGGGATTTCTCGATTGGCATCCCTAATACCTACACATTATTATTAATAAATACATCCATTATTTATTATTTTGAAATTTACTAAAACATACTAACAACAAACGTACGTACTAAATGAACATCTGAGAACTAGAAAAATAGAAAAAAAAAATATTAATAAGAATGCTTATCACGATTGAAAGCAAGACATACATGCCTTATCTGTAAGACATAATTTTTTGCCAATAGAATGAATGTCTGAGGCATAATTCACATTTTAACAACAATAACAACAGCAACAATAAAAACTGAAATACTAAAAACGTAGTAAAAACTTTACTAATATAACTTTAAACTGGTGGCACCCATATATTGCAAAAGGCAGACATCGACTAATTTTATATGCATAAACAAAAAAAAAACCATTTTTAAAACGATCATTTATTTGCAGATTGGCATGTCTATAGAAATGGCAAACTGTGTTCGAAACTTTGGAAACTAATAAACATATCATAAGCTCTGGAAGGAAAAGAACAGTCATTAATTACTATCTATCTACCTCCTTCCCTCATTGAAGGCTAAAAACGTGTGTCAAGATAAAGAGAGAAGATATTGATTGGGGGAAGACCCCAAAACCTAGTATAAAACAATGTTAAGGAAAATTAAATTATTACTTTTATATTTATTAGTCCTGATAACTTTGACGAAATCAGGTAAATTAAAATATCTCTCTGTGTTAAATAAGAAGGATCGTTTTTAAGCGTTTTCCGATATTTATTGTAGCTCCAGCACCTTTTGGTTGTATGAGCTTTAAGGAAGATGATCGCATACTGATGGATGAGGACGATGATACTGAGGAGTACGATCCACCACAATTCGATTCATCCGGTTTGACAGCTAAAGAATTACATAACTCTTTCAGTACAACTCTGGATAATCAGCAAATCCCATCCCCAGTATATCGTATTTGTCCAATTGATTACACATTTTGTTTTTCACTCTGGTCTAATACAGCTAATGGAACTTCAATCGTAAAGCAAGGTGAGAATAGCAATAATCATTAAAATAAATATAATTTTTGGTGAAAAGTTTGGATTTTTAGATTACCCTTTAAATCATCAATTTGTTGGATAATGGTAACCCTGTAATTAAGAACATGATCTCGTAGATGGAAATTTCTCTTAACCTACTTACTTATTCTCTTATAAAAGAGAGAAAACAGCAAAACTCGCTTTCAATTTCAACAGCCCGGGTAGCTCAGTCGGTAGAGCATTGGACTTTTAATCCAAGGGTCCAGGGTTCAAGTCCCTGCTCGGGCGAGCTCAATTTTTTTTAATTTTATATTTTCAAAATATGTGATTTAAATAATATCTAAAATTATGGTTTACGATTCGAATACTTCATACACCAACCAATTTGTAGGCAGAGTAGTCCATAACCAACATAAAATTCTTTACAAAAATAATTTTTAGGTATCCTTTATCTTTGTCGTCCTCTTTTAAATTATATCCACAATGCCATTAAGAATAAGTTAAAGTGACCTATAAACATCAAATAACCGTGTTTACATATGCTTTGTTTATTTTTAGGTTGTTGGAAAGAAAGTACAGAGGGAAATGCCACGTGCAATCATTCAGAATGTGTGAGCTCTTCTCCAACATCAACATCGCGTAATAGTTCCATGTATTACTGTTGCTGTTCGGGAAATTCTTGCAATGGCAATGTTTCGGTAGTAGAACCAGCATTTCTGGAGGTAAGTAAATATTACCACATACACAGTTTATTTATTTATTGGGAATAATTTTCAACCTTTTTCCAGTTGTCCAAGTCTAGTTTTGCGGAAGCTTCCAATTTATTAAAACCCAAAGATAAACTTAATTGGTATACAACAAATCTCTGGTTTGCTGTATTAATCTTATGCCTGTTTATTACGTTGCTTTCAACATTCATATATTTCCGTAGTATACGTGAGAAACCTGAACCAGAAGAAGCACCATTGGCTCCTTCAGGACCGGGTTATAGTTCAAATCTACGTAATGTGGATAATTTAAATTTGATTTGCATGCTAGACAGCGGCAAATATGGTACCGTGATGAAAGGTCTACTACATGACCAAGAAGTAGCCGTGAAAATATTTCCCGAAGCACATCAGCAATATTTTATTAATGAAAGAAATATTTATTCGTTGCCATTAATGGACTGTCCTGCCTTACTGACTTATTTTGGTAAGTAGTTTCTCTTTTGTTTTTTGCTTAAGACAGTGAAAGTTATTTAAATTTGAAATTTAATTGTTTTCCAAATTGCAGGTTACGATGAGCGCCATACTTTGGAAAATAAAGTGGAATATCAGTTGGTATTGTCTCTGGCGCCCTTGGGTTGTCTACAAGACTGGCTAATAGCGAATACAATGAATTTCGAAACATTTTGTGGCATGGTTAAGAGTATAACTCGTGGCCTGTCCCATCTTCATACTGAGTTAAGAAGAGGCGATGAACACAAACCCTGCATAGCCCATAGAGATTTAAATACTCGAAACATATTGGTCAAAGCTGACCGTACCTGTTGTATAGCAGATTTTGGTTTTGCTTTAAAAGTTTTTGGTCCCCGTTACGAGTATAAAGGGGAGGTGGCTGAAGCAGAAACAAAATCTATAAATGAAGTGGGTACCTTAAGGTACATGGCTCCGGAACTTTTGGAGGGTGCTGTCAATTTAAGAGATTGTGAGACATCCCTTAAGCAAATGGATGTTTACTCCTTAGGTCTTGTATTATGGGAAGCTGCCACACGATGTTCGGATTTTTATCCAACAGGACAAGTTACACCTCCATATAAAGCTCCCTATGAATTGGAAGTAGGTTCTCATCCATCCTTTGATCAAATGCAGTCTTTGGTGGTTAGACGTAAAGCAAGACCTCTCTTCCCTACTGGTTGGGGTGGCGGCCCTGCTGCTAAATTGATCAAGGATACATGTGAAGATTGCTGGGATCACGATGCCGAGGCCCGTTTAACTTCTCTATGCGCTGAAGAAAGAATGCATGAAGCTGCCTCTATAGGTGCTCGTCTAAGTGCCCATATGACTGCTACTACTCCCTTATTAAACACTAACAATTTGGGAACATTACATGCAGAAACGGAATCAATTTACGAGCACAAACCTCGATCTCCTAACAATATTGAAACAATAACGAATGATACAAATACAGTGTTTAATCCACCACCCAATATGAAATTATTTCCCTATTTAAAGGACAACAATGAACATGCCTCCACATCGTCCTCAACCACTGAAAAAAATCATCTCATTCAACCACAACAACAGCTACAACCTTATCAGGGTCGTAATCCGTGTTTGGAAAGAAATCTAGCGCCTAAAGTTCCACAATATCCTCAAAAGTTAATACAGAGCAGCAAAAAGCATAGTTTTCAGAATCACTCTGGAGAAGAAAACAGTTTTTCGTGCTTAGACGATGATGTTTCTGTAGAAGAATTGATTTCTGGAGGTAATTCAAAAAAGTTTCCTTCACTCGAACAGGAAGAGTGTAGTCATATGGGCCAGGGTTTTCCCAAACAACAAAACACAGATCGAAAACTGAAAGGCTGGCATGGCGTTAGAGCTCTCATACAAAAAAGGCTCTTTCGCAAAAATGATGGCCTAGAAAATTTTGATATATTTCGTCATATAAATGGAGGTGATGAGAAATCAAATCTGGTTGAAAAAAATCTAAGCAATAAACCAGTGATTATTAGCTTCATAGACAAGGATAAAACCAATTGTGATAAACCGTGTACAACGGCCATGACGACGACAATCCATAATGAACACAACAATAGTTATGTACAAACTAAAAGACCCAATAATTTGGATTTAAGTTCGGCGAACCAGGTAAATGGTTTCGAAAAAACACCACCCAGCAGCTTACAAACGAATTCAATTAGCACTATTGAGGAAGAAGAGGCTCACAACGGCCCTGATGACAAAGAGATAACTGACGCCAATGATGCCGATGAAGTTGATGGTGTGGTAGAGTATAGATTAAAAAGCTTGGACAAACGGAAGTCCACGCCATCACATGTTGTAACCAGATCTCGTTCGACAAATCTTTCCATTGATCCTACAAATGGTCATTTCAATGAGGCAGAACTTCAAGCCATGTCAGCCATTAATAATGGTGTCATATTGAGAAATCACTCCAACTCAGAACCCCAGTTTAGAAGACAACGCAGTCTCGAAGTATTCCGAGAAGTTTTTCATGCTCGCGGCAGTAACGAAAGACTACGGGATCCTAGTCAACGTGTCAAAACACCGGGAGACGTACCACCATCAGTGCGCAAAATAAGAGCATCAAAAACTTTAAGCCTATACGATGATCGTATGATGGATTCATCGCTCTTAAATGCTCTCTAGCATGAAGAGGTTCTGCTCTTGGAGTTATAGGAGCAGAACTTTTGATACTCAACCAAATAAAAATAATTTGAAGCATAATCATACTCATAAAACTTAATTAAATAATTATACTAAGATAATACAATATTACAGGACATACTTACATAAATCGCCAGTCACTTACATACAGATCATTGTATACATATTCTTAGAGATTATTAACATGCACACGTACATACATACATATAAACATGAAAAACATAACATACAGACAGACGTACATACATATATTTTGTACGAAAACTTAGAGAGAAAAACAAAAACGACCAAAGTAAAAGTTTCTTATAATTCTAGGGAGATTAAATTTCTAAAAGAAAATCGAAAAATTTTAATTTTCTTCTTATTTTATATACATACATACATGTATATATTTTTATATACAAATATACTCAATGTAATCGAAAGTGAATTAAAATATAATGTATTAAATGAATGTATTGATGTACTATTGTATTTTTGTAGCCACTATAAATTTAGCTGAAAACATATAGCAGATAGACAGACATACAGACAGACAGATAAACTGATTCATTAGCATTACCTTAGAAGAAATGTCCTTGTTTAAGTAGAATAACGAAAAGTGAAAACGAACAAGATCAAGTCATTCTAAAGCTTTAACGCACTTACACATATAAAAATAAACAAATTTTGTATTACTTTTTTTACTTACTTACTTACTTATAACATATCCTTTATTTAAGTTAATACAGTTTAATTTAGAACTTAATAAATAGCCAAACGTTTACGAGTATTTGAATTATTTAAAGTCATGTTTTTTTGTTTTGAAGAAATTTATCAGAAGAGAATTTCTAAACAAATTAATTTCTAAAATTGCAAATGGCTTGATCAGTAAAAATACAGCGTTTGTAGTATTGGAATTCGAATGCATTTATGGCTATTTTAGTTATTAGGAAAGCTAACATGTTATGTTAATGTTAAAGAAGTCTTCATTTAGAATTGTTAACAAAACAAAAAAAGAACATTAAACGCAATCATCATCATCATTAGTGTTAGTTTAAGTCAATTTTCATATTTCTGTGGTGTTAAAAAAGAAACTTTTGAATATTTTTATTGCTTTTTTCTTTTGTATTTGTAAATTTGTCGTTATTTAAGAATAATTTTTTTATTTGAAATAAATGCTTGATTTTAAGAATTTTTCAAAACAATTTTTGAATTTAAGGAAAATAAATTGGAATTAAGTTTATGAATCCAGCAACCTTAAACAACAGCCTGCGGGGCCAACCCAAATTTAAAACTGGTTTGGGTAACCTTCTTTCTTAGCGGAGTTCTTGTTAGACCCACCACATGGCCAATTGGCAATTAAATAAAAATAACATGTTTTAAGGCTGGAATATTGTAAAAATAATACAGCATTGAGTAGGTTTGAATGGACGAAGTTTGTAAAGTCCCTATGGCGTCTATAGAATCGATAGTAGCTGGCAAAAATGCTGTAAATACTCAAATATTTTTTAGCTCCCAAAAACAAAATGTGGTGTGGTGATATTTGGAGTACGAATTGATGTAAATTGAAAGTAAATACAAAATGTGATAAATAATAATCAATTTCATAAAAATCTGAAGGAATTTGTTCCTCAGAGCTCTCAGACTAATCATCTGTTGTGTGTTTTTTTTCTTTAGCAAATTTTAAGAACAGAGATTGTACCTACAAAATAAGTTTTTTATTAAATTTTGTTGCGATGATTTTTTTAATGTCAATTTCTTTTATTAACTCACTTGACAATGCACAGAAATATGAAATAATATTTAGGTGTGAAATTAGTAATTTAAATGAATTAAAAAAGTAAAACATTTATGGAAAGACTAATTAAACTATGGTTCAACAAAAAAGCAAAAAAGAAAAAATTATAATTATTAAAAATAAATTCTTAATAATAAAATATTATAAATGTATACAATTTAAATGTTTTGTATGGACTTGATTATATTGAATTTTACCACTAAAAAGGCCTTCTAGAAAATTTTTTTGTAAAACAAATAAAAATATATAAAAAAAGAAAACACATTTATTATTATTTAAATTTAATGTAATGTAATTTGTACGTACAGAAAATAAATTTGTTATTTAAGAAACCTGTAAATACCGATACATACATGCGTATAAGCATATTTATATAAATACATACCTATAATTTATATGAAATTTAATACAGTTTTAAAGAAAAAAAAATTGCAAACGAAACAAAATGTTTTGTAGAGAAACTTCTTTAAAAACCATTTCCAATTTGAAATTATCTTTTGTATCTATTCAACCTTAATTTCATTTAAACACAAACAAAGAAAAGAAACTTAACTTAAAACTTATTTAAATTCCATAATAATTTAGAAGAACATGAAAAAAAGAACTATTTCGTATAATAAAGAGAAATAAAACATTTAAACAAAATAAAACTACATAGTACATGAATTACTTTAAAATGCAAAAACAATCAATCATTATATTTACAATTCAAATAGGCCTTATATCCGTTGGTTTAGTCGAATGTTGACGGGTTCACTTGGTTTATTGATGAGCAACGTTATAACATCCATATCAACATCACTGCCTTGCCAAATTAATTCGTAATTGCGTATTATCTAAAGGCATAGAAAAATATAAAAAAACGGAAAACGGTTTTAAGAACTTTCATTTCTTAGAAAGTAATATAGCACTTACCCTCAACAATAAAACTAAAATATTTTGCTCAGCCAAACGTCTTGCTATGCATGCACGCATGCCATGTCCAAATGGCAGAACCAAATATGGATTCACCGAGCCTCTGTTGTTGCCAAGCCATCTATCAGGTTTGAATAATAAAGGATCCTTAAAATTTTGCTCTATGCGACAGGCCACCATATTTTGTGTAACAACGACAGTCTGTAATAATTGTTGTATGTTGAAATTAATCCAATAATCTGATACCTTCTCTAAAATTTACCTGTTTTGGCACATGATAACCACTCAATATTAAATCTTTGGTTAGTATACGTCCCACACCAACCGATATGGGATTCAGGCGAAATACTTCCTTTAGCACTGCCCTTAAGTATGGAATTCCCATTTTTAAACTATCAGCCAATAAAGGTGAGTCGCAATTAGGCACTATTTTTAAAGATTCCTCATATAATCTCTTTTGAACTTCACCATGCCTTGAAATATGATACAAAGCAAAGGCTGTGGTATATGAAGTGGTATCTATGCCGGCTAATAAAAGATCAGCCGCTGTGCCCACCACATCACACAGATCCAAATTTGGATTCTTCAGATATTCTTCTATTAAACAAGAGCGATTAAAATGTTTGGCTGTCTCTGCAGTATCTACATTATCCGTGTCCTTGAAAAAGGCAAGTTTTTGTGAAACCAAATCCACTGCCACACTTTCCATATATTCCTGTGACTTGCGTAGTTTTTTGTAGTTATGCGTTTCAAAATAGCGCCATAAACGTAAACCCTGATCGGTGGGTAAAATATTGCTGTTTGTAATTTCTGCCGCCCGCATTAATTTACTGGAACGTGAGTTGGAAATTTGTTCCTCCGGCGAGAAAGAATTTAAACGTTCGCCAAAGGTTACTAAACAGGTTACTAAAATTAGAAAGCTTTTTTAATTAATATTCATTGTTATCCTCCAAACACATACTTACGTTCCAGATTCAACCTGGTCAATTTAGGTAAAATGTTAACGGTTTCATTTTTTGGTAAAAATTCAAGGAACTCCTTTGTTACTTCATCTACTTGTGGAAGGAAACTGCGTACACTTTTTGGGGCACTGATTTCTTTTTGTATTTCCGATCTTAAGCGCCACCATTCTGGTCCATTACTGAAATAACATTCCCGTAAATCTTTAAAACCCTTGTAATACTTAAAAAATCTATTCTTCCTTTGCTTACGTTGGCAATAGGCCGGCTGATCGATAAACATGGGGTCGATCTGAGCGATATTTTGCCAATGCCAAATGTGATCTTCTCAAAGGATAATCCTTTTCATTCAATAATGCTGCAATATCCTTTGGATCATACAACCATACAATATCCTCCCCCGGCACCATTGTCTCCTTGACAATGGGTCCATATTTTATGTATTTATCTATGCCGGCTTTATGTAATGCTTGCCATGAGTATTGTCCCACCAACGGTAAATACTTGAAAATATTGCCTAGACCCAAAGGACCTCGCGGTCCTGGTATGGCTTGATAGGATTTTGTAAAACACCGGTGTGTACACATTAACCGTTTATTCTGCGTAAATCTTTTCAAATTTTTCATTTTTTTCTTTCTTTAAAAAGGCAGGTAAATTAAGAAATCCGAGTGTATTTGAAGGTGGCTTTATAAAGACTAACAAAGTTTATGTAGGTTATTATTGGTATTTTGTTAAACAAATACAATAACAATAATAATATTGAAAAATAGCTGATGATCGATAGAATGCAATAATCAAAACAAACGAAAAAAAGCTTTTCAATTTTAAATCCAAGCTTTATTTCAAATATAGCTTTAAGGTGATCGCACAATGGTAACCAGGGTTTCTCAAACTGTGACCTATTTGTAAACAATCACATTGAAGTTCACGTAATTGCAAGAATATAGACTTGACTTACTTCAAGGCTTAGATTTTCATGTTTTGTCCTTTAGGTGAGTTTCGGTTAAGTTCAGGCTTCAAAATTTTCTATTCTACTCATCACTCACGACCATGTTCAAAGGATAAAAAGTCATAAATGACCAACATGTTATCTATGAACGTGGTCAGTGGTCAGAATTATAATTCCCAACGATATCCCTGTGTCTCGAAACGTTTGAATGATCTGAAATTTCCCTGACCAATTTTCGGCTTTTATGGAAGAGGATGGTAGTCGATGAGTCCGTCCGAAAAAAAATTTGATTATTGTGCCGCTGATAAAATGGCTATGAGCTCTGTTCAGAAAATTACAAGGCATCACATAGATGACTTGGATGCGTCTACGCCTTTACAGAATAGTTGCATGTCCGTAGCACAGGTTGGGCCACGATTTAACTGCTTTCAGCATTACTGCCATCAAAGCCCATGACTATGCAAAACGCATATTTGAATGGATCGGCATAAAAACGAATGATAAATTCCTCAGACAACAGTTATTACTTTGCCTTTTAAGTTGACAGCACTGAATTCAAGTAGCATTAAAAGCTTATGAAAAAAAGGTTTCTCTTTCGTTTTGGTTGGTGACTAGAATAAGGAAATTTCGAACTTTAAAATTTTTGTCGTTTACTTCTTTTAACAGAGCAACAATAACGGAAACCACATACTCCAATATAAAGGTTAAGTACAATACTTTATTTCAAGGATAATTCCTCTAGTGGCACAGACCCCGTTTTACTCCACTATTTTAATGACTAAATATTTTATTCATTCATTGCATTTCCCTCCGACTGTATCACACCAGAAACACAAACAATTTTCTTATCTTCTATTCGACTAATCTTATCTTATCAGTAACATGATAAGGCCGTGTGTTTGTCACAAACATTTTTGTATGCCAGCTGCCAGCACAATACCTCTTTCTTAGTCACACATAAAATGGCATTCATAGTGAAAGTATTACTTTTGTTCGGAGTACTCTTGTTATTAACTAGTATTGAACGCGTAGTGCAAGCCAAAGAAATCTTGTGTTTATTTGGTGTTCCAACAGAAACATCAGAAAAATGGTAGGATTTCTTAAAAATAAAAATTAAAAAAAATTTTAATTTGGAAAATATGTTCAAGGAATAACGTTTTGCTAACAGCATTGTCTAACAGAGGCCATGGTTTAACTGTTGTTACACCAACCATCAAATGGGACTTGGAACCTGAGGCAAATATTGATTTCATATTTTTGGAAAACACTCGTAAACATCTTGAACAACGTTATGAAAATCGTGACACCGCAAATTTATTAGACCAAAATATATGGAAGTTTCTTATCCACTGGTATGATCAACACATGGCCACTTGCCAGGGTAACCTAGAATCGAGTGGCTTTTCAGAGATTTTGCAATTGGCTTTAAAAGGACGGCATAAATTTGATTTGATTATTTATGACTTAACTTATGGACCTGGTTGTTTGTTGCATTTGGCATATTTATTTGAGAATGTGCCCCTGGTGGGCATAACAAGTTCATCTCTAACATCGGACATATTAAATATGAATCAGCAAGTGGTACTCAACCCTGCCTTAGATCCTTACATTCTGAGTGACTTCACTCAAAATATGAATTATTGGCAGCGCTTATATAATACAGCCCTATATGGATTCGATTACCTGTAAGTATTACGATTATCAAGTAACAATATTCTTAAATAATTTCTGTTTCTTTTATAACAATTCTCAGCTATCGCCGCTGGGTAGTACAACCAGTAATTGAAGGCCTTTGGCTTCATAACACACATGCCAAGAACATTAATGTACCAAAATCTTTACAACAAATTCTACCACGTTTCAAAGCGATTTTGGTTAATCATCATCTTGCTCTGCATACCTTAAAGGCTCTGCCAAGTAATATTATAACAGTTGCTGGTCTCCATGTTGACGTAAAAATCTCTCATCAGCTGGACTCCTCGTTAATGAAATTTATGGAAAAGTTCTCTTCAGGCTCTATTTTAATTGACTTGGATATGCAACAGTTACATGAAAATGATCTCCAACACATATTCCAAGTGATGCATAAGTTACCGGATTACGCTTTTGTATGGCTTACAAAGGAAAACAAAAGATCGTTGAAAGATAAACCCAACAATTTAATATTGACCCATAACCTACAAATTGGGAATATTTTAAGCCTTGAGCGGCACATAAAATGTTTCCTAACTACACTAGAAATTCTGCGTATACAGGAAAGTTTATATTATGGTGTGCCAATGGTTGCTCTTAGCCAAAGACCTGAACATAAATATGTTAGTATTGTTTTATTATTGTTTATTAAACATTTTTTAAAATTTTTTTCTTTTATTTTTAAGTTGGCCAAACGATCAGAAGAACAGGGTTTTGCTTCGAATCTTCAATGGAATAATTTCGATGCCATTTCATTACATTCCTCATTTCAACATTGCTTAAGTGATAAATCCTTAATCAACAAAGCAAAACAGTTGCAATTGTCTTTGAGGCGACAACAAAAACCACCTTTGGAAACAGCTGTCTGGTGGTTGGAACAGATTATTTCAACGCCTCAATTAAACGATCATCTTCTGACGAATGGAAAACAAAGCTTAAATGTGTTTGTCCACAACTCTTTGGACATATTTCTGTTGTTCGAAATTTTAATTTTAATGTGTGTGATCAATACAATCCTCGTGTGCCGCCAAACTATTCTGAATTTCAAGAAAATTTCTAAAGCCAAGCGAAAAGAAATCGAAAAGAAAGAGTTAAAACTTGAGAAATTAAAGAAAAAGGAAAAGAAAAATAAGTCAAAAACAGCATAAGTTTTAAGAAATGAGAAGAGTATAATTTTAAATGTTTTTACCCACCTTTTTTGAAATAAAATTTAATTAAGAGATGTCTGACTGATCTGACTGTATCATGTTGTAATTTTCTGTCTTATAAATTGCTATTTTGAAAGCTGCACTTGGTCTGTGATTAAACACAATAAAGACTACAGGCTACTGCCGCTAGCAGCCAATATCGCCAGGTAGTCAGCCATTTCAGTAATTTTAAGAAGGTAGAAATAAAATAAACAGTTGATTTGTAATTTGAATATATTT
Source organism: Sarcophaga carnaria (assembly GCA_958299815.1). Lineage (NCBI taxonomy): Eukaryota > Metazoa > Arthropoda > Insecta > Diptera > Sarcophagidae > Sarcophaga > Sarcophaga carnaria. The sequence goes on from OY283151.1 coordinate 33,533,933, forward strand.
TCGCATTTTAAATAATTATATTTCATATATCGAGTTTTCCAAGCCCCTATTTCATGTAAACCTGTTCATTCTCGCAAATAAAAATATAAATTAGCCTAAGATACATAGATACAGGAATGGTGTGTAGTTATATAGTCGTGTTATCGTGAAAATAATAATTTCCATTTGCAAACAAGTATTCTGTTTTTAACAGGTTGCAGTCGGTAGCCTATAGTCTTGAATCTGTTGATTGTTGTAGCCAACTGGCTACAGCTCTAAAAATCATCATCTAGTCGTAAGTCATTTGACTGCTGTTCTTGACAGGCTATAGCTTGTAGCCTTCAATGAGTTTAATGTAAAAATTGGCCACATCTACAGTGGTGACCATGTATTTATGTATGCTTTGTTTGGAAGTTAGAGGTTCGTGGTCTTGAATGTGTTCAATGTATGAAATTAAAGCGTGTGCACCTACATTCTATATGTCATATCAGCACCATTTTAAGAACTGCATAAGGTACGTAAATAAAATTTCTTAAAATGATTTTTGTCGAGAGTCAGACAAGTATTAAAGTCACTAATAAAGAGAAAATACCTTAAACTTTACAGTTTATCATCGAAATCGCATGCTACTCTATTGAAATTCTGAATGGTATTTGGTGTTCTGATACTGTTAGTTCGTAAAATGTTACAAGTTATGAACTCCAAGAGTTTGCTGAGTGCTTGGCATACTGGGATGGAATTATGACTCGAAATCCCTAAGGTTGCAATACCAGATTGTATAATTTAAAGTGTTACACTTTCCATGAATTTTGCTATTGAAACTATTTTATTAAAAAACTGGTAAATACCTTATAACTCAAGTTCACATTTCATAGCAATCACTTGATTAATCTTTAAAACTTACCATCTGTTCCATAGAAAGGTAAACCGCGTATATTTTATTTAAAAAAATTCTTTTTAAACATTTTTTTGAACGTTACTTTTTCAATTTTTATTTTGTTTTTATCTCTTATTTTCTTCTTTTTTCATATATTTTTTTATACATTAAATTAAATACAATATTTTTACAATTATTTATTTATACTTAAAAGAAAAAGAAAAAAAAACTAAGTCTAACCGCCACTTAATAAAAAGTACCTGAACAAGTAAACCAAATATGGGCAATTTCGGTTGTTTAACTGGTCGACTGGTCGCTGGTTTGTCGGTCAATATTTTGGCAAATTTTTTATTTATGAATGTGGTTTTAAATATTTTTGATGTTGAGACACAAGGTAAGAAATATATTATTATACAATTTATTTATTTATTTACAATTAAAGTGTCTTAAACCAAAAGTACAATTCACTTTTTGAAATCATTTAAATTGCCAAATTCGTTCAGACATGCAACCCAACGAACCATTTAATTCAGTTGAAACTTTTTTGTTTTTCTTTTCTTTTTTTTTTTGAGTGGCATGAAAAACTTGTATTTTCTTTATATTTTTGCCTATTGTACAATAAATATGTATGTATGTATAATTATTAAATAGTTTAATTTATTTTTTTTTGTTTTTGTTTTTTTTTTTGTTCTGTTAAGAAAAATACTTTTGTTTTGTGTTTTGTATGTGAAATTATCATAAAGTTTTTGTAGTTGTTGTTGTTATCATTTAAACGTTAATAATTACAAGATGTTATTATATGTATGTGATAAATATTAGATAAGTACGTATTTTATTATTGCTTTAATTATTTATGATAATAAATTAACTAAAATTAAATTAAAATTATAAATTTATGTTAAATTATAATACAATATAATGAAGAAAAAAATAAAATGATTTAATTTGTTTTGTTTTGTTTTGTGTATTTTTATGTTTATGAGATTAAAATAAAAATTAATTTAAAAATTAAAATCATAATAATGTTAATATGGCAAGATTAATACATGAATTATACAATTATTTATTCTAAACGTATTCAAAAGCATTAATATTTCCTTTTTATTCACTTGTTTAAATATTTGTAATGTACGATGCAGTTAAATGTTTATTCTTCAAATTGAATGAATGATGTGATTGATGTATGTATGTATGTGTATGTGGTGGATATTTTTTATTTTGAAATTTAAATTTACGTTTTTAAACAAACACAATCAAAGCGTTAAGGCGTAAATGCGTTTATATGTCAAAAAGTAAAAAGTTAGGTTAGGTTGCACATATGCAAAGTAAAATATTAGACAGAAACATCACTCAAAACGTTATCCTACTAATATATCAATAAAGGTAAAATATCAATGACGAAGTCGTCTATTTTTGGACTCTCGAGCTATAATGACAAGTACAGGGCGTAAGCCAAAGCACTACCTACTAGACTACGGTAACTTTGAATATAATTTACATTCTTCAGGTTGCTATCGTTCTCTTAAGAAACCAAATTGTTGTTTGCTTGCACATACATATATATTTAAATGCTATCACATCAAAGTTGCCACAATTTGCATGTAATGGAAACATCAGTGGATTTGCTTGGCATGTTGTATACATATGTAAATTCATGAGTGCTTCAGTAGTTTTACGTAGAGCTTAGAAGATGCCTTAGAGCAAACAAATTCCCGGTTAGGAAATGACGATGTAATGTAATGCTAGGTAAGAACCGCCGAGATGTTAGAAAAGCCTGAAAATCCTTTTTTAAAATAGAGTGGATTTTAAATATATAAGATTAGATTCAACCTGAGGCAATTCATACAAATATATGTATATATTTAAACCCATATTCATATCATTCACCATTTACACTAAATCTCTAGTCTTTTTCCATATTAACAAACTTTTTTTTAACAATTTAATTTCATTAATATATTGTAGTGCCTGATCGCCCGTCGTTTTAACACTCTAATTGTGTTCGTTGACTCGTTAGTGTGTCATGTTTAATTATGTTTTACATTTTTTCAATTACACTTCTAAATTTAAACAAACAAATAAAAATTTTAAAAAATATGTTTAAATGGGTTATTAATGAAATAAATTAAATAAACGCTGTGAAGTGATTGAATTATTTATTATGGTTTGAGGAAGTTTAGAAAAAAAATATTGCTTTTGTTTCTTACAAATGGAAGGGTGGAAAGACTAATTATTTAAAAATAATTTGAAAATAAAAAAGGAAATTAAAATATGGAAGTGCTTTTGCATTTCGTCTTTAACTAAACCATCCATCCAAATCAGACACACCAAAAACAAAAAGAAAAAAAAAAAACAAATAAGACTGTGAATGAATTTGAATGAAGAAATGGAATGGTGTGGTGGTATCGTATGGAATTGAATGTTTGACTGATTGACTGACTATATACAATACGAGTAAATAAATAGAAACACAAGTAAACTCCATATAGACTGATCGACTGCCTGACTGACTGAGTGGACGTTATGGTTTGTTTCGAATTGTATAGTATTTCCTATAAACTAAAAATTAAAAACAAAAAATTATAATTACGGATGAAAAATAATTAATTAACACAGAAAATTGTCGTTAAGAAAAATAAAATTTTGTTTTAAATAATAAAATTAAAAATTTTTAAAGCATTTCGTTGAGGTTGGCTGGTTTCGATTTTGGATGCTAAAATATGCTGATGGTGTACAAGGAAGAATATTTTCAAACATGGCTTACTGAGTAGAGAGAGTCGTTTATGTATGTATGGGTACATATCGTGTATGGAGCGTGTGTCATTAATTCACTTCATCTTTGGCTAGTATTTAAGGTTAATGTGTTAATAGTGTACATTAGTACGGGTTTTAATAATTTCAATAAAAAGAAGAAAACTAAAAATAAAACATTTTAAAATCCTAAAAAGCCAAGTGTTCTATAATGCACGTTACTTAGCTATCATAGCACATTCAGCTTACTCAGGATATTTCATTCGTTTCAAGATGAAGTTTCAGCACGCAAATGAACCTTGAGATAAATATTGAAGATCTTATACAGCAAAAAATAAAAAATAAAACAACTAAGACCTTTTCTACACATTTGTAGGTTGGGGTTCGTCGAACGGTTGGGCTCCTAGACCCACATAACGATTACGATTTCGATGTATGAAACCCTTTTCGGGTGAGGCATTGTAATACACGACTCGTCTTATACCAAAGGGATCCACATAACCAAAACTGCCGGCCTTTTTGGTTTCATTAATCTGTTCTTCTTCATGGTATTGGTGGGGTAATATGTAACGGAAGCCATTGCGGGTTACGGTCACATCGTTATAGTCGGGTGTCAATTGAGAGGCATAGTCGTTGGTCTGTACCGGTACTCTACGACGTTGATAGAGAGGAGGTAAGGGGGGCAGTAAACCACCTTCCAAAGCATTAACATCATGTGATAGGGCTTGTGGAGACTGAACATTTTGTGCATAGGAATTGGGTCCATAGTAGTAACCTGCATTGGGGGTGGCTGTTGTCCTCACCACAGCTTCAAAGGGTCTGGGTGTGGAAAAGCCATATGAACTTGTTGGTTTATTGAGGTCATCGGCTGCTATTGGTTGGGGATTAACAGCTGCCACGGCTATGGGTCTTATTTTACGGCGTATATTTTCCCTAGGAGGTTCCATGTCTATGGAGGGCAGTGGTAAATTCGAACTTTCTTTAGCCGTACTATATTGATTGTTATAATGTGGTTTAGGCCGTATGTAAACTACTGAAGGTTGTCTTCGTTTAGGTTCCTCTGGCAATTCGTTGGGATAATGATCGAATCCTAAATAGGGCGTTGGCTCTAGCTTAGCGGCTTCGGCTGGCGATAAGTAACCCAAAATTGGTTTTTCTGTGGTTGTAATAATAGGCGCTGCTGTAGATGGTGCTATTGTACTTAAAACTGCTGCATAAACATTCGAATTATCGCTTGCTATACTATTGGGTCGATTGTGTAAACCTTGTTTACCATCAACTAAAACACCACTTTGAGCCGGGACGGCTTTCGTAGATTTTATGGCATCCTTAAGAGGAATTAAAGGAAATTGTCTTATTCACAAGCATTTCAGATTACGATTCGAATAAAAATTTACCTCGATTTCAGTGCCTTGACCCACATAAACTACTTTGGATTTTAAAATACGATAACCCTGCTTATCGGCTATATAATCTTTGAGTCTTAAGTAACCAGCTGCATCTATCCAGGCTTCAGTACCTGAAAGAAATTTAAAATAAAATTAGGATGTAGCAGACCTATGCAACAAAATTTGAAAAACCGTTACATTAGAAAGAAATATTTTTGAAAGGAACCTTAAATAATTACACTGGTTCTGTAAACATTTTTACTTTAAAAACTGGTATAGTAAATGGAGCAACTTACCGATAACGGTGCCGTCCTGTAAACGTTTCTCTTTGCGAAATTGTCCATTGTGGGTTTGAAAGCGAAAATAACGTTCAGGGCCTTCATCTGTTTGTATGTGATACTGATCGCTGGCCCATATACTTGAAATTTCCAAACAAACGAGCTACAAAAAAAAAAAAAATGAGAAAAATCAATATTGTGTCACCCAGTTACCAACTAACAAGTAATTGAATCATAGCAACTCAAATAAAACAAACTAAAATTGGAAATAAGCAGAATGTTTATTTGCCTTCTGCTTTTTCTTTTTAAATAAACTTTAAAAACAAAAGTTAACAATTGGAAAATTCTAAATATGCCGACTAAAAAAAGTCGTCCACCTGTCGGATCGTCCAAGGGCAAAAAAGGTGAAGAAGAACCCTTCGACATACTGCCGGAGAGTGTATCGAAAATACGCGCATCACTTGAAAATACCATGGAACGTCTTTCAGAGTTTCTGTTAAAAACCACCATTGAGAGTTTCCAAATACGAAAAGCCCTCAATGTGTTCGTACGCGAAGAACTGGATGCATTGGGTCGCAAGACATACTTTCAACGTGTTTTCATTTTGGCACGCAATATAAATGCGGAAAAATTAAAGGAGAATTGGGAAAATTCCCCTTATAAGAGTACTAACCTGAGACAACCCGATAGCAGAGAATATTTTCAAAAGCATTTCGATGAAATCTTCGAAGTGTGTGAGAGAAAGAAAAGTACTGCAGATCATTTGACTGGACTCTGTGTTATTATGGAGACACACACGATGTTGTTGATTGGTGGTGCCGAAGATATGATTGCCAACTTCTTTGATCAATTAAGTGTAATGCATAATCGTTTGTTTGAAATTTCAAAGGTTTTCTTGGTGGAAGATATAATTGGTCAGGTAAGATTGAATTTTTTTGGTTTTCTTCGCTTCGATGTCGATAGAATGAAATCCTTAATTGATGTTATTATTTTCCATTTCATTTCAGACCTATTTCAATTGTTTCTATTCTCGTTACGGTCCCGCCATTAATATTAATGAGAAATTTTCACCCGCAACTACAACTGATTACCAACTGATGGCTGTACAGCATGAAAAAATTAAACAAAAATTCATACAAGTGATAGAAACTCTGGCAGCAGAAATAAATAAAGCAGGTAAGTGAGTATTTTTACTTTTGGTTTTGATAACCACCCCCCTCCCCCCTGAAAAGCCCCTAACATTTGTGAAAACACAAAATTTAGATGAACCAAAAAATATACCCGCTGATCCATTTTTATTGCCGGCCGATCCTTATTATAAATTATTGCCCGAAATACAACGCATAGAATTGGTACTAAGTGCCGATAAATTCTATCATAGTGTACAAAGCTTTGCCTTAACCTACAAAGAAGTACCCAACTGTCAGGATGAGAGTGCTTTGTATTGGCCCATACAAAACAACTTCATGCCTTTGACTGTGTTTGAGCGATCAGAATTCGATGTGAATCTAACATTTGGTGATTATGGCAAAGATGAAAAGAAGGAGGAGGAGAATGCTGAAGATGCCGAAGAAAAAGCCTAAAACATGCAATCAAATAAATTTTTTTTATTTTATCTGTGTCGGCACAAGCATAAGTGAAATGGGAACACAACAAACACATGCTCGTACAGACCGTTTCTGTTCGGAATTATAAAATTCAAATACGCATTTTTGCGTGCCTTTTTGTCATTTTTTATATTTCAAATAAAAATTTTTGTTAAAGAAAAAGAAAAAAAGAATTCAAATCCTATAGTTATTGTTGTACGTGAGTCCTCAATTGAAAGCATAATCATTTGATTGTTTATCTAAGTTTGCAACTGCCCCAATGCTGGTGGTAGATAAAGTAGAAATAGAAATATTTGCGAGTGGGCATTGTTTCATGTGTTCTATGACTGGTTTCCAAAACAATTTTATGGCCGTCTGTTGTTCTATGAGTATTTCAAAACATTCTACAATTATTATGATCTCACTCTACATGTTGAAAGCCAAGTACAATTAAAAACTTGGAAATAATTCGTAATGATTTGAGTTAATAGATTAAATAATAAAGAGCCTTGTAGGTATGTATGTGTCAGCTGCTTTAAGATGTAAAATTTTTTGTAATTATGGACTTGTTACATTTGGCCATTCAATGGCTTCAATGTTTTAAAGATTTAAATGGTAAATATTTTCGTTAAACGTCACATTCATGAATATTTGCGCGCCAAAAATACAAGTTTTTTGTTTGAATTATTTGTTTACTGTTGCTGTAATTGTTGTTTCTTTAAATAAGCGCTTGGAATTGTGCTGCTTCCGTTTGTCATTTCTGGTGCGATTTATTTTAAGCAGCAACAGCTCCGACAACGGCAACAATGATTTCTTTTCTCGTTTTCAATGGAAACGGGTTATTGAAAATTGTTGCAATAAAAAAAAACAAAAAAAACTGTAGACATTGCGCAATTGTGCGAAAACTGCAACACATCTCATTGCATTACATGATCTTGCAACAGCAACTTGCCACACAAAAAAAATATACATTGAAATTTTAAACATGCTTTTTTGCTTTTTGTTGGATTGGATTCAGAAAATTGTTTTTCTTTCTTGTTGTCTTCTAATCACCTGAACATCTTTTAACTGACGTTTTGCAAATATTTGCAAATCTTTTCTTTTCACGTTTGATTACGTTTGTTTGTTTTTCATTTTATTTTTATTGCTTCTACGACTGGCTTTTAACATCACCTTGACATTGCTGTTGGCAACCATCATTTTTCCACGTCTCTTTATTTGTTTTTTTTTTCTTTTTCGTTTTCTCATCTTTATATTCCCTGTATTCATTTCTCTACGGAATGGCTGTAGCTTTAAATGGAGTTGATCGTGTACGTTGTGTGTTTCAGATGTTAATAGCTGTGGTAATTGCTTGTGACTGGTTTTTCTTGCATTTTAAAATTTAATGTGGAAAATATTACGGGTTTTTATGCGTCTCCGCAAAATGCTTACTGCCTAAAATCATTTGTCATTTGATTTTATTTGTTTAAAAGGATTTTCCTATATGTTGTCATAAAAAACGGAAGCTTTCAATAAAATAATAATTCATGACTTTTTAAGGCATGAAATTATATGACTTATTTATTGCATACTAAAATGCCGTATTTTAAAACGGATTTGAATGCATTTTCTTTTCGCAATCAAAAGACTTAAGAAATAAACTTTTCACAATGGAAAATTTTTTCAAGTTTGTTTTCTCAGATGTCTTTAGATATTTATATAAGAGTAAAAGAAAGACATAAGAACAACAATAAATTTCTTTAAACATGTCAAAATAGACAAATATTTATTGTATACATATAAATATGTATTGCTGGCTTTTCCTATAGAAATGAAAAATAATTTCGTTCAGTGTAATTTACTGTACTTGAACTTTCAATGAATTTAAACAGAAGAAAAATCTTAAGAAATTCAATATTTGCCAGTACCTTATAATTTGTATATCCCTGTTTATATATGTATAGTATGTATTGATGTGTGTGTTAAATAAACTTGTATGCCTACACTCTTTTAAATGATTGAATTAATCTTTTTTGGTTTGTTTGTCTATAAAAAAAAAACTTTTCTTTGTTTGTTATTACTGTAGCATTTTCAACTTGCTATTATATCACTAGCAAATGATTATTTTCAAGCCAAGTGTCACCATACATATGTACATACATACGTGTGTACGTACGTACCACCCAATATTGAAATCATTACAAAAATAATAACAAAAAAACTCTGTCTACATTTGATACTGTTTTTGCGTTTCATACAAATTGAAAGCCCACACTCCCAGATGTTTTGAAATGATTAAAATTTATATGATCGCAATTGTTCTTGTTTTCTTTGGTTTTCTGCTTTCCACATTCTCAATATTTGGCTCCATGTCTGTAGTTATATTATTGGCATAATGACAAAATAAATGCAAAAATAAAAAAAAATGTTCTTAACTTTTGAATCTAAACAATATGGAAAAAAAACTAACAGGCTTAACATAAAAAGTAGTTGAAATTTTCAGAAAAAAAAGAAAGAAAACCAAAGCTATTCCAAATTATTAACAGAAACATTGTACAAACGTATGTATATACATACATAGTACATGCTCTCTACTTAACAATAAGTACTCTATACGACACCTTTTATGGCTATTTGGCTTATTTTTATCAGAATGTTTTAAGCAAAGAAATCAATCAATTGGCATTATTTTTGACATACAGAATTAAGAACTGGAATATATTTTTTTGTTAATAACAAAAGGTGGGCCTTTAACCATAAGATATTTTATTATCTTTTAATATTATTTAAAAATTAAATCCATAATTTATGTAGGCGTTAAGAACAAGTTTAATTTAGAAAAAGGTATACAGAGTTAGGTTGTAATCCTGACTAATGGTCAATTAAGTAAGTTAGTATGTCTGGGAAGAATTTCCTTAGAGCTACTGTCCTTTTTGGGACTACTCTTCAACACTTAATATATCTGTTTTCCATGGATATTTTACATAAAAAGAAGATATTGTGTTTAGAATTTACAAAAGGGAAAGCTGTAGAAGTTCTAGTATGAGCATTCGTAGAGTGCATCATTTATAACTTTGTATCCAAACTGTTGCTATATATTTATATATTTTCAGTATTTACAACTGTATATTCTCATGGAAAATTTAACTGATCTTAACATTGATAACTTCTGATTTCCATTGAAGAACAATCAGATGGATTAGCTGTAAAAGAAATTTTTTTTTTTTTGGATTAAAGTCCTTTCTTTTTGAACATTTAAAGAATATGGGCACTATACTTTAATATTGCACATTGCACCATGATGACATAAAAGTAAATAAAATTCTTGAGAAGAATAATTTCTCGAAATTGTTTAAAAACACCCTTCTACGTAAAATAGCTATGAAGTGTTATTAATATTTTCATTTAAAAAATTGTATACCTAAGCAGATCTGATTTTTTATTCACATACTAAAAACCCTGTAGTATACTTAGGTAAAATTTGTATTGACAATTACATTTCCTTGATAAAGGAATACTTTGGGAAATGTTCTGAAAACAAAAACAATTTGTGATTTATTGGCTGTTTTCTGTTTGCAAATGTAGGAATGTCAACAATTGATGACAATAAATTTTGTTCTAAACAAGGTTTTGTTCTTAAGTCATTCGATTTCATGTCAAACATTTCGTAGACAATGAAATTAGAATGACAGTTTCATGTTGTCAATCTGGTTCAAACAAATTTAATGTCAGACAATTTCACTCTTATGGCTATTTGTTTTTGTTTTTCTTTTTTGTATTTTCTTTTTATGTTACAAAACATTTTCGTTTAACTTTACAAAATTTCCAAATATGGTTTTCTCTGCTGTTTTTTTTTTGCAACAAAAAAAAGAGACACAAATTACATCATATTGGATTTATTGCAAAAGCACACTTTTTTGAAAATAAAAAATAAAAGACACATATTGTATGATTATACAAGTATAAGTATTAAACAACTTAACTTTTTAAGTTTTTTGGATATGGCACAAGAAATAAAATAAATTTTTCCCCAATTAATGTGAGTGTGATCGACATAAACAGGCCTTAAGCAATCAATGGCAGCATTTCTTTCTGTTTTAGTTTTTTTTTTCATTTTTCTTTTTGTTAATTTAGGTTTCTACACTGATTACGAAGGAGTCCGTCCATTTGGGCAATGTTCACTCACTCACTCTATTGTCGTGCAATGCCCGGGTGGCGTTTAAATGTGGCTCAACTCTAGTGCGTGCATGAATTTTTAGTTCGTTTTGAATTTGGAGAAACAGAAAAAAAAACACTTTTTTATTTCAAAATTCGTTTTTCTTTTCTTGTTTACGTTTTTGCAGAAATACAAAGAGAGTGAAAGTGCATTACAATAAATCGTTGTATTATTTTTGTTAAAAACAAAGTTAAACGTTTAAAAATCAATAAAAGAGCTAAAGTAAATACAAAACTAAACGCATTTGTAATACAGCTGTTCATGATGGAATTACAACAATTGCCATACGTACGAATAATATTGTTTGTAATATAAACAGAAGCATTAACAAACAACAACTACTTAAAAACAATAAATATTTACATTAAATGTATTAAGAAAACAGAGGGAAGAGAGTAAAAACACTTTAAAAAAGAGCCAGAGAGAGAAAATAAGAAAACGTGCATATTGATGGCCAATATCGTGTGTACATTGGTTTTATACAAACATTGTGGTATTTTGTTTTGTTTTTCTATTGTTGTTGTTATTTTTATTGACTTGGCGTCTATAAATATTATTATGCTTAAACGTTTTTCCATAATTGCGGCATTAAAACTCTAACACATACACCCACAAAAAACATTTTAATGCAAGCTTGTGCTTGCATTGGTATATCAACAATATTTGTAAATAAACGCCATGTTAATCATCACTTAAATTTAATTATGCATGCCCGCTGAAAAGTTATCATCTTAAGGCAAGCATTGGCAGTGTGTGTGTGTGTGTGTGTGTGTTGAATGCGTGTAAATGAACTTTGTTGTTGTTGAATGTGATTTAATGCCAACTATGTTATGAACTTATTTATTATTCTAAATGTTGTTGTCGTTGTTGCTGCTATTGTTGTTGTTGTAGCTGTCATTGTTATTGTTAATTGCTTACTAATGCGTACACAAGTGCGTTCATAAGCCATAAGTGTGCATTTTTATAAAAGTGTGGGAAGTATGCTAAATACAAACACACACTTATGCACTTAACTACTGCATGCTAAAGGCATTTAAGACGTCAAAATTTTTTCCGGGCCATCAACATAAATTGTTTTGTTCTTTTTTGCTTAGCAATTAATCTACAAAAAACATTAATTTTTATTGATTAATTTAGATTTCATTAACAACAGTTTTATTTATTATTTTATTACAATTTAAGCTTGTTTTATAACAAGTATCCATTCGAAATGACCCACTTTCTGTACATTTGATGTAAGAACTCTCATTATGTGTAATTGATTTCATATGGAAACGTTTAAAGGTTTTTACAAAATAGAGTTTGAAGCAAAAAAAAAAACAAAACCTTTTATTTTATAGTTTTATGTAAATCGTTTAAACATTTATTCAATCGTTAGCATGAAAAAAGTGTAACAACGCTCACAATACATTGTTTTTAAATCAAAGAAAGAAAAAGAGAAACAAATACAAACACAAACACATATTGAATGTAAAAGTGAAGTTTAAACGTTTTTCTGAAATATTGGTGCCAATTGAAAGTCAGCTGTAAAAGAAAATAATAATAAAATGGCAATAAAATTTGTTTTATTGCAGGAAAGTTAAAGAATTTGGGTTACAACATTGATGAATGTTCTGTTCTGTTTTTAAACATTTGCTTGAAATATATTTTTATCACAGGGTACAATTTTTATTGCTTTACTATACTTTATTTAATACAGTAGAATCTCTTTTGAGCGATTAGGAACGCATCTTCAGATTGAAAATTCACTTCAAATGTTATCTGCCGCCAAAACTAAACACTGCTTTAATCAGTATTGAATAATTTGTCGCGGACTCTTCTTCATCAATAATGTTGAGATTTAAATGTCTGCTGCCAAACGCCTTTTTCTGTAATTGCATTTAAAACAAGCAGATGAAGATGCTGTTTGTGTTTTAATATTTTTAAAAACATTTTAAACATCATACATGCATTGGTTTTTGAACTGCATATCAACAGAAAAACGTCTTGTTTAGATATCTCGTCAATAATGGCAAGTTTGACTTAATTTTCAGGCACTGTACAGTATCCAATATTTTTTTTTAATCGTTCAGAATGTATTGTTGCTGACGTAAACATTCATTCAGGAGTAATGTTTTTTCGTAGCGGAATGTTACCTGAACCTAGCAACAATATCCATTCAAAGCGTAAGTCAGCTTAAGAAAGTTATTCGTATTAATAGATTCCACTGTATTTGTTCTATATTTCATTTACTTTCATTCAACTATTGCTTTCAACAAACTTTATATAGTACTGTTATCAAAAACAATTGCAAAAAAAGTTCGTTTCTTAAATCTTTTGTTCATTTGAAGAACAAAAATCGTTACTGCCCTTGTGATCATGACCTTTCAAGCAATCATTTTATTTGTTCAGCAGCATTAGATCATGACTTTAATAATAAAATAATGAAATCAATGACCAATTCACAACAAAATTAAACAAGAAGCGAAGCATTGATTTAATTCAAAGTACATTACAAAAAGGGGAAACAAAACAACATTTTTTATTTAACCTTTTGAGCTGTTTTTGAACAATGAATCGAAAATAATATTGGCCCAGAAATATATCACGCTTTTTATGACCTCATTCAAAGCTGACAAAGAGAAAAAAATGAAACTTTCAATTGCGATGTATAATTAAACTGTTCTAATTTTGCAAATTTCAAATAATAAATGAAAAAATTCAATAGAAATATGCAAAGGAATTTTGTTTTTTAAAATACGCTTTTGGCTAAAATCTATCTAAAGTGTATAATATTTAAATGATGGAGCTTCTTTGAGCTCATAAGACTAATCATTCAATTGATGGATAAGAAGAAAACAAACGACTCAATGAAACCGTAATAATAAACCCACTGCTGTGAATGCCACCTCCACATTTAAATATTTTTGTTTTAGACAACTTACAACCTAAAATGTATTCTTTTGTCTGCTTGCTCTAAATTATTAAACCATCATCATCTTCATATCATCTCATCATTTCTTACAAAATCATAGCCATCAAAGAGTATGTCTATGTCTACCAAAAATTTTATCACGCAGATTTTTTATTGACCTCATGATTATTACATTCAGGCATGGCGAAAATTTCTTTTTGGCGTTTCTCTTTATTGGTGTTTGCTTTTTGATTTGATGTCTAACTTTCTGTAAAACATTTTGCGGGGTCTATGAATGAGTAGGTGTTTTTATCATATTATTGATATGATTATTTTGAAATTAATTATTATTACATACATACATATACATTTTTATACATACAAAGCCTTATGGATCTAGCTTCAGCAGCCTCCTCATATCATGTTAACGATTAGCTTTGATGTCGGTGGTGGTGGTTGTCTTTGGCAATGAATAGAAAATGAGTTGTTGCAAAACATGTGATTTTTGTAAATTCCCATAATTTGGGAAACATCCAACTTTAAGTTATTATTAAACACATTAACAAACTAATCTGAATTTTATGATTGTTGGAAATATTGTATTCTATGACTTAGTAAGCTAAAAAAAAGATGCAATTGATAAAGAGGATAGATATCATAATGGGCCCAATGTGGCCTGAGTATAGTCGCCCAATTTCCTTGGGTGGACAGCCACCTCTACCTAAATCCGATAGAGATTTTTAATTATTTAAAATTATTCTTATATTTTAGATAGTCGAGCTTCAACTAGTTGAAATACCCTACGCCCCCAAGAAGAATGGTTCTGTGGGATATCAATTCTAATTTCGTTGAACTAAAACTAGTTTCCACTGTTAAATAAAGTATTTCTTCGACAACTTCCTGTCCTGAAAAATTTCCATGAAAATTTTCTCAAAAATTTGTTGTTCACAGTCGACTTGAAATTGTAGGTCCCGCCACTTATGATTAAAATTGACACACACAACATAAGTGGTGTGAGAAACTAGGTCGTTATCCAGAGTAAAGGGTTGTAATGAGCAGTTATGTATGTTAATAAACGTAGTTTGTACGCCATATATATTGTGTTCCTTAAAATGACTTATACTAAAGGGTATCCCAGTTCCAGCTGTCAGATGGCCATCGCCATTACTCTTTTCATGAAATGTTCATCGACATTTTCACACTGACTGTGTCTCACCGTTGATGCGTTGGGTTACTGGCTTATTCGTAAAAACTCATAGGTTTCACTAAACCCTAACAAAAAAAAAAATCCGACGGACCTAAATAGCAAGATCTTGGTGGCCACTTGACGTTAGATGTTCTTGTTCTTGATCTTGCTCTTATTGTGGGCTTTTGTTGCCAATAGCATGCATCATCTAAGAACATAGTTTAAAAGTGTACATATTTTGCATTCTTTTTCAATCAAATGTGAACTTTGTTCCCAAAAAATTAATTTGTTTTTGCTTGATTGTTCCAATACAAACGAAGACCAAAAATTTAAATTTAAAATAGTTCCAAAAAGTTCCTGCTTTAAGAACATAATAAGAAGAAGAGAGATGCAATATTAGAAACATTGTATTCTGATTGAAACAAAAGACTTAAGCAACAAACTTCATTAATACAAATTGAAATTATTATTTAATAGACAGCAATAGAAGTGAATCATTTCATTTCGTTTGCCTAATATCATATATTCTCCAATAGTTTTAACGTTTTGTCACAACAATACCTTCTGTGTAACACACGTTCAATTCGTTTAAAATTATTTCCATTAAGTACAACAACTCTATTTAAAACTCAATTTGAATTTCACACAATTGTTGTATAAAATAAGTGTGTAAAAAGTTTACAGAAATAAAAAACAAATGAAAAACACAATGACGACAACAACGTGTCATTAAAGTCAACCTAAGACCCTATTGTTTTGCTGCTCATGATGTATGTACGTGTGTACATACGTACGTATTTATACACATAATGTGTATTCAAAAGAAATTTAAAATTCAAATCAAATTATTATTTTTTGGTGTGTGTGTGTTTTTGAGCAAATAATTAAGTTTTTTTTTTCGTTGTCTATTTTATAAGAAAAATGTAGAAAAAAAACAGAAAACATTGTTAAATTTACGCATTAATGCATTTTAAGCGCATGCGCGTTCTCTCCTACTCATGTGAATGTGAAGAAATACAACAAAAAGCCGGTACCCTCATGATTAAGTAAATTTTTTTCCAGTATTATTGTATGCTTACCCATACAAAATGATGTAAAAGCACGTAAATCATTATAAAATCAAAATATGTTTTGTTTCAATTTGTTTGATTTTGTTTTGGCCAAATATTACAACAAAAAAGAAAAAAGCAAAAGTATTCTCACCGTCACACATACACGCACTCATGCGTCCGTTCTTTTTTTGTATATAATTTTTATTTTTTCATTACATAACAAAAATCATTATTTTTTTTTATTACCATAATAACTAAACAAAAAAAAAAATTAAAATAATAATAATTTTTAAAACAATGGAAAGCGTTGAATGCTTCCGTTACGCATACAACACATGTTGTATGCAATTGTTGCAGGGGTGCCACCACACAACCATTTATAGTCTAAACAAATACTTCTTTTGTTTGTGACCTTGGAAAATATAATAAACAATAATAAATAATTTTTTTTTATTTGTTTATTATTAGTAGTAGTGTTGTTGTTGTTTGTTTTATATAATTATGCATATTTTAATTCAAAGTTTAGTTGGTTGGTTAACCATGAGTGTGGGCTTTATGATGAATTATGTAATTGCAAACAGAAATAAATAAATTAATAAATATTGCAATAGAACCTACAACACTTAGAATTTATTAAATGTACACATATGTACTTATATTGTTTACTTTAACATTATTATACAGCCATAATACACTGTTAAACATATGTTTAAACACTTATGTATGTTTTGCCATTCAACAGAACTTTATTAACCTTCTCCGTCTTCATCTCCATTTCTATATCTCTTTAATTTTTCCAAAAAAAAAAACAAAAGAGAAAACAATATTCTATTATTAGATTAAATTTCCAATTTGCTATGGTAGATTAAATTACCACTCTTTTGTTTTTTTTGTTTCATAGTTTTATGGTATCAAAATTATATATTTTTTTTCTTCTTCTTCTTGTTTTGTTTTTTGAAACAACAACATTTTTCAAATAGCATAAAAAGTTCACTAAACCATTAACGGTAATGGAAAAGAATTTTAAAAATGTTTCGTTGCTTCATGAATGAGTGAAAACCAATAGAGCAATGCAATGCCTAACAAAATACAAAAGACTTAAGCAACAAACATTTTGTTCAAGTATGCACATATTTCCAAACAAAAGCACATTTTTCACTTCATAAGTATTTTTTTTTTCTATTCTTTTAGAAAATCTATTTGAAGGACTTCATTATTCATAATTAACGTTTATAAATACAACAGTATTTAAATTTTATTTTCTCATTTAACGCCATATTATACGGTATGTATTAAAATAATTAACAAGACCTGCTCATAAAAGCGTTTTCTATAAATTTGCATTAAATTTGATGTCATGGTCATAAGTTAAGGGTTTGAAAAGAACGAAAAAGTTTTGAATTTATTTTTTTTTATTTATTTATAGAATTTTAATTCTTAAAATAAGCGGCTGCTTAGGTCTTCATTCTCTTTGTGAAATTATGCAATTTTTTATGGGAAAATTTGAAAAAATGTTGAGGTATAAACCAAGCGTATTAAATTAGAAGGAAATTTCTCAAAGCTGAAGCGTAAAATATACAAAGTTATTGGTCATAGACATGTTGTAACTCTGTATTATATGGTGGAGGTAAAAAACCTTCTGAGTAAGGTTATAGAAGTTGTTAGTGGCGGCAGTCTAGTAGGTAGTGTGTAGGCTTATTAGACGTGAGGCCTAGAAAATATTTTTTCATATTTAATTGTTACGTTTGGCGTTCTATATCCTACTTTCTCCTAGTAATATAAAGTTAACATTGCTTTGGTACGCTCAAATCTACTTTCAGTTGGAGAGCTCTTAATGCGATATCATAAACTGCTGTTTTCAAATTAAAAGTTTGAAAAATGAGGAGCAGCTCATAGTAGATAATGATTCCCCGCAAATTTCAATACTCACACAGCAATACCTAGCAGACTTCACTTAGCTACGGCAATTCCTTCTGTATTTTGTCAAAAATTTTCTAATTTTCTTCCAGTACAGTGAGATGAGTTATGTCCCAAAATTTTGGCATCACAAGCTTACAAAAGATGTGGAATGTTCCATTTAATATTCTCACCACGTGCCCCCTTCATTCATTATTATCTACCGGTCCTAACCGGTTTAGGTGTACTTGTAAAGGGGATTGTTCCGTAAAGAAGCTCAATAGAGCGTTGAAGTTGCCTTTATTCAGTCTTAATGTACTCATGATTTGCCTTCCGTCAGGATTACCTCAATATATCTTCACAATTCATCCTACTATGTTATATACTCGATGAGAGTAGCGCGCCTAAAGTAATTGTTAATTGACTTTTTACATTAGAGCGCATTCTTGATCTCCTATTCCTGCTGTTTTTGCACTAAATGAAAAAATTGAAATTTTCCAAATTTTCACTGGCTCAGATCATAATTTCCCTAATGGCACGTACCTCCGTTAAAAAGACCATATTACACTCCAATAGCCATAGATACAGTTTGGTGGGCCTAGTTCCGTCCTATCTTCATATTTAGAGTCATAAGTGTAACAACGAGTCCCTACAATCACCTTCGCAATGAATTCGTTTCACCAAAAAAATCAATTTCTTTTGGTATGCAGTTTTATTCAAGTGGTTCCAAGCGATTTTTCTGAAATGGTGCTGCAGAGTTTTCATTAACTTATTAACATTTCCAGCAGTTTTATCGCAAATAAAAAGAACTGCATATAATTGGTTGTTACAGCATCAGGCAAATCTAGTCCTACCTCTAGTGATTAAAGCGCACCAATAATGATGAGATATTTAGATTATAAAGAAATGTTTTGGTATAAATATGCTAAGTCTACAGCTCAGAACTGTAGATTAATATAATCAAATCGCTATTTTTTTGTTTTAATAAGTGTGAAATATTCGATGGAATCATTTATAATCGTATCCATCTACATATACATGCCGCTATGCATTTAAAATATTTTTATTAAGCAAACATGTATATGAGCCTTTTAAATAAACGGCAAAACTTACTTCTATGCTGTTATTAGCTTGAATAATTGACCTTCTCAATGTTCTTAAATTTAGAATTTATTTACCAAATTGGAAACGTCTTTTCGATATTTTGAAAACCAAATTTTAAAAGACATTGAGAAAAACTAATTAAATCACTTTAAAACCAAATTGTGCAGCAGTACAGAGTCAAGGTTTTCTCAAATACATGTTTCTTCTTCTTAAGCGAAAAGTATAAATTCATTAAATGTTTAATTAACAATTCTAACTACACATCCAAGAGTATAAAATAAAGTAAATAATTAGCGGATTTCGAATTGTCACATGCATATCATATACCGGTTGACTTTTAAGCGTGCTTATAATTTCAGCAACGACTGAAATTAATAATTATTTAAATTAGAAAATATCACAATAGAAATCAAATAAATTGCATTTTATTGCATTGCAGTTAATTTTTTCATTTAAATTTATTGCATTCATAACGAAAGCACCGGGTATAAAGAAGAATTTCATTTGTGAAGAATATTTTTTTCAACGAAACTAAGCAAGTGGTTGACTACTATAGGCATTCCAATTACAGATTATTTTATTTTATTTTTGTTTTTCCTTAGAGTAGGGTACTTTATGTTCCGTTTTATCCAATAATAACAATTTTTTATTACACAATATTTAATAAACGTTTACAAAACCCAATCAACGTTTATAAACATGACGCAATTTGTTACTTAAAAACTATTTATAGACGTTACAGCAATGAAAACAAAATTGTTGCCACTGAATGGTTTAATTTAGCTTTTCACTTTTTTGTGTCAATTTTTTCAAGTTTTTATTTTCCTTAAAACAAGAATTTTTAAAATTTTAAAAAGTTGATACAAAACTGGGTTACTAAGGCGTATGAAAATTTCAAAACAATTTTTTATACCCCCTCAGGAGTGATGAAATTGTATCGCATTTTGCTCGCCGTTATTACTTTACGATTTATTTTTTATTTTTTTTTTTAATGTCGGTTTTAATATTTGTGATACATTGAATCAATCAGTACGTCAATCATTCAATCACAATTAAAAAAAAAATTGTTTTTGTCGCTTTTACTAAAGAATGTATGTATGTATGTATGGGATGCCTGGCATGTATTTATTTTCTTGCCCATATTCTGTATCAATAGTTTTAGTGAAAAGTATTGAATATCATTCGCATTCTCAATCATTAATCACACGATACGAAATTGTTTGCATTAAACTCGCTGTGCAAGCTATAGAGTCTTTGCAAAATATTTTAAATAGTTTTACACTTCATCAATTTGATACAATTTTATACGCGTTTTCTTTTCTCTTTCCTCTTTTCTTCTTGCTTCATTGTTTGAAAATTTTATTAGAATTGTTTGTTTGTAATTTGGCCTGGTAATTTTGGCTTGAAGGAATTTTTATATTTTTTTTTATTCGCATTTGCTAGTTTAATTGAATTTCTGCGTATTAGCGTTATATAGATACAAATATTTCATATATTGATAGTGTTAATATCATTTAATCTAAAAAAATTAAATAATATCAATGGAATTTTTTTCATTTTGGTTTAACGTTTGTTAAAATAATATGACAATTAAAAGTTATATGCGTATAAATTTTGCTATTTTAAATAACAATACAAAGCCGACATTTAATAACTATATCTGCATAACTAGATTCGTTTATTAAATACCACAGTTGATAACAAGACAATATTCGGGTTTGTATTAATCTTTGTCTTTTTCCAAATAACACTCTTCGATCCTGATGAAGCAAATGTTATCATTTTAATAATACTAACCAATTAAAGTCGCCGTAGTCTAGTAGGTAGTGTGTTGGCTTATTAGACGTAAAGCCAGGGTTCGAGCCCCAGGTCAGACATCAAAACAAAATACAAAAAGTATTTTTTCAGCGACTTTTTCTGGCAAAACTCTGAAAAGTTTCTCAAAAATCTGTCGTTCGGAATCAACTTTAAACTGTAGGTCCCGCCATTCATGTTTAAAATTAACACACACAACATAAGTGGTGTGAGAAACTAGGTCGTAATCATGACTGAAGGGTTGTAATGACCAATTATGTTATGTATGTAACCAATTTACCCCACTCTACTTTCTCTAACATTCCTCCTATTATTTTCTTTCCGGTATTTCAAAACAATGTACGGCACAAATAAAGGAAACGTATTTTGATTAGATTGTCCTAATTATCGTACAATCTTCGAGTATTTCCTTCAATTAACATAAGTGCCATATTATGTTTTTTTTTAGGTTATATACTTAATTGTTATTCCTTCTTAATGTTATATAATACACCTCAGTAAAGTATTTTACTGTTTTAACGATGTAACACTAGAATGTAGTTCTAATGGGATGTCCATTTACTCTTCACACATTTTGCAGCTTACAACTCATTAGCCAGGACTGCAACCTGGCATCTCACCACTGAAGTTGTGTGTTTTAATTTTCTACACTTCATTGTCGACTCCGAACGGCAGATTTGAGAAAGTTTTCATACCATTCTTGTTTTGCTTGCAGATTTTCTACCAGAGATGTCTAGAGATATCGAGATGTCTAAGTCGGTGGTTGAACCACGCGCTCTTTTCTAATAAGCTAACACACCACCTACTATACTACGACGGCTTCAAAATATAATGACAGGTATAATAAGAAAGTTCAAACGGAATTCAAATACGAAAAAAATTCTTCGATGACCTCCTTCCACGCAGCCTTCTGGTTGAAGCTCCGAGAGTAAACTGCGTGCTTTGTAGAAGCTTTTTAATTCTATCTCTCTGATCTGAAATTAAACTGTAAGTTCCACCGCTTATAGATAAAATTAAGATACATAATTTGGATAGTTGTAGTCTCCCTAGTCTAGTAGGCAGTGTGTTGGCTTATTACACGTGACCATGGTCAGATCAGACATCTCCAACAAAAACGAAATATAAAAATATTTCTCCGGCGACTTCCTCTCAACAGATTTCTTGCAAGAGTAATTAAAATTACCATGAAAAGTTTTTTAAAAATCCTGACTAACGTGTAATAACAGCCAGTTGCGTATTCCTGTATGTAGTTTTTATAAAACGAGCTTGGTGCAATAAGAGTAAGGTTTATATCTTTTTTTCTCAACACATCTTTCTCTGTTTCAATTAATTAAATTAAAAGAAAAAAAAGCACTTAAATGCATGTAACCATATCATGCATTCAATTTTATAAAGTCAGCGAGTGTTTAAAAAGATCAATGATAAATTACTATTCCAAATGCAGCCATTATATGATAATGACAATTTGAAAGAAACAAACAAACAAACAAAAATTTATTATTTATTGTTAAGTAAGTGCAAAATTTGTTTAAATACATATTCATTGAATGGTTCATTCATAAGCATTCAAAGTTCAAATGTCTTTCAAAGGCTTTCTTTCAATAACTTTCTTTCAAAGACATTGACTTTGAAACTGAATTTAAATCATAAATCCATAAATCCGTTATAAATCCGCTTAATGTGTGAAATAGTAACACTTGTTTGAATTTATTTTTTGCGATTTAATGAAATATTTATAAGATAGCGTATGTGGATGACTCTTTCTCCAGTTACACCTTGTTAACGAACAAATATTTCTGTTAATCTCTCCTCAATTTTTGATTTCTTTTTTTGGTTTTTTGAAGACAATTACAAAATTTACATGATTTGTTTTTTTTTCTTTTTGTTTGTAATATTTTCGTTTTTGTTTTTGCTTTTTAGGAATTTTTAGTTTTTCTTAAAGTTTCACTTTATTTGTGTCCGTTTTAATGTTTTTTTTTATTTCTTTCCAGTTTCAGTTTCGGTTTTATAATGAATAATTTATGCAAACTGCATACATTATCAAATTTTTAGGGGGTATCGCCTCTATATTTTTTTATGAAAATTTTTTTTCTTTCAATTATTTTTTTTTTAGGTTTTTGCAGTTATTATGGTAATAACATTAATAATGTTGTTGTATTATTAACCAACTAACACGCAAAATAAACAACATACCATATTTAACAAAACAAAAACAAAAAACAGAAGAAATTGAAAAACAGTAAAACAATAACAGAAATAACAATTTTTTTTTGTTTTCATTTATTACAAAACAACAACAACAACAACGAAACAATGGCAATAGCAATACAAAATAAAAACATTGTATAGTAAAACTGGGTGCCAACTGATTAACATTTTAGCCTCCGGTTATTATTTACAAAACCGTTTGAAAACAAAAACATAAGAATCTCCATTCAGATTAAGTAGCCGCTTATTTATTAGTAATTATGGCCATTGATGTGTTATGATTATATCACATATCAATTCAATTTGACTGAAAATATTCAAAATTAATTTTGACATCATGCCGTTTTTATCTGACAGCTAATCAAAGTAAAAATTAACAAATTTGATTGCTTATCAGTTCAATTTATTTTGTTTTCTTTTTTTTTTTTGGTAAATTTTCGTCACTTATTGTAACAGAGAATTACATTCTTTTGAAAACATACTTAAGTTACTGTAGATATTTCTGGCATTAAAATACATTACAGCCGAAAGCGCTATATTCTGTTTCAGTTCATGAACATTTTTACCCATAGTTTTGAACAGCAAAAATGGATGGTAAAGAAGAAGATCAATTAAGTTGAACAACTTGTCACTCAATTCATTAAGAGTCAAAGAATACTTTCTCGTTTTTGAACAAAGGAAGTAAGCACTCTATCTATCAAGACAAAAGAAGGAAAATATATTCTTAGTACAGTTAGGCTCTTTCTCTAAATGTGAGAAACTAGGTCGTAATCCTGACTAAAGGGTTGTAATGACCAATTATGTATGTATGCATGTATACATGCATCATGTACTTATATGGCTTTGATGTTTCAAATTAAACTAAATAAACTATTTCTACCACTGTGTAAATTAATTTTTTTTTGATTTATTAAACGTTGCTAAATATCAGCACAAATACAAAAATTTCTATGCATATATGGTGCGCTAAAATTATGAAAAAAATTAAATTTTAAAACATACGGACAAAAAAATATAAAATTAGCAAAAATATGTACTAAACTTCCATATTTAGCTTTTACGCAACTTCTGTATTCATCAAAGTATGAAATGAATTGTTACCAAAATTTGCGTAAAACAAGGCCTTTGTCATAAATTCAAAATATTAATATAATTCCATAATAAAATGGCAGAGAAATTCCCCAGTGATCACGAGCATCTGCTAATGATAATAATTCACAGTCTCTAAGAAGAGATCCATAAAAAGAGATTAAGGAGACACCCATCAAACGTTTTATGGTTTTAATTTGTAAATTAAAGAAAAATAAAGTTTTTAAAATTATATTTAAAGGTCATTCATTTACTCGAGTAGTCAACAATTTTTCCCCAGTTTTAATTTTATTTTGAATTTAATAGTTTTTTAATGATAATTTTTTTTCTCCTTTTTTATTTTGTTTTATTTTTTCTTTCTTTATCTTAAGCCGATAACAAATCAATTAAAAGTGAATCTCTTGTTTAAAACTGATCGGTACTCTTAAAAAAATAAATTGCCAGAAGATAAAACAGCTTCAAACAAGACATTTTGTTAAAGATCTGTTTAATAGTTTAAAAAAAAATATTTTAAGTGGGTTGGACCAGAAAAAAAAACGGGTCAGTCTAATCATATGATTGACAGATAGATAGTTGAGACAGCCACATTAATCTTAAATCTTAGCCTATTTACAAAAAATAAAAAACTGTTTGCATAATTTGTTTCTTTTTTTTTACCAGCAATTAATGCAATCAACAAGTTGTTAAAACACAATTAAACTTTAGTGGAAAGAGAAAATAAAATTAAAAAAAAAATTTGATTTCTTTAGTTTAAATGATCAGCTGGAATGTACGTTTTAAATCATAGGAATTCACTTTTCTCGTAGGAAAAAAACAGAATGTACAACCCAAACAGAGTACACTGTTAGATCTCCCACAATCCTGTTGCTCTAGCAAACTTCAAGATGCTGTTCGGCGTCAATTAAGATAATTCCTTGCATTTACTTAATAAAACCTCAGGTATTTTCCTTTGAGTTACATTAATGCCTCCCCAATTTTCAAGTATTCGTTCTGCTGATTCGTTTTTCTCATTACGGAGCCTAGATAGGTGGCTTGAAACGATCCTTATTGAACAAAAAATTGTTTTTGAGCCTAAAATGCCCGGTATAATGCAGGTAACGAGCCTCAGGGTATTTAAATCACTTCCCTCATCATTCAAAACTTAAGATTGTCGTTAACCCGTTTGAATTAAGAGGAGCACCCGCCTCTATTTATGTTTTCTTTTTCGGCGAATATATCTTCTCAAAACCCTGATACCTATTAATCCATAAATTCTCGTGTCATCAAATTAATCTTTCGATAACGTAAGCCTCAGGGTACCCAAACCATTTCCCTCATCATTCAAAATTTAACGTTTGAATTAAAAGAAGCATACGACTCTATTTATGTTTTCTTTTTGTGAGTATATTTTTTCAAAACCCTGATCTTAATTCATAGGTTCTCGCCTTATCTGTGGTGTGGAAGCTCTCCTCCTTACAAGCTTATTTGCCTGCTCATTGCCGTTTTCAATCCTATCAATTGAGTTTAAGTCAACCTTACACTTGAGTATTAGGACGTCGCCTTAGATGTCAAATGTGTTGTTACGTGTCGTCATCCACAGTTTCTATCCAAGTTAAAGTGAATACTCTGAAACTGATGAAGTTCAGTATAAAGATAGACACAAGTCCTCAACAAGTTGAGGATTAAAAATCGGTAACTGAAAATAACATCTAACCAAAACAACTTTGGTTCAATATTGGTAAACCGGTGCATATATGACTTAAACTGGATTTTCAGTCAGAAACGTTCCACTGTTCTATTGATGGTTTGGCAGGGCATTAATTAATTTGAACTTTTTCAACAGGACAATTTGGTAGAGAGATTGATATACAAACGCCATACGCTCTGAAGCTTACGGAAAAGCGATGACTATCTGTTCCCTTTCACTACGTTATCGAGCAAAATGATATCATTCTAATACTCTGCTAAATGTTTTTGTTTTTATTACACGGTTATATAACGGTTTCACATAAAAATTCTAGCAGTGGGCAACTGCCAAAATCGTAAAACGTGAAATTTGTTTATTTTTTTTTTAATCCAAAATCTTTACAACTTAATTTGTAAACCGTTAAAAACTGTTGTTGGAGCTACAGTAAAATGAATTCAAATTAAATTCTTTACAACAACAAATTACAAAAGAAATGAGTCATTTTGTTGTGGTTGTTTTTTGTTACTAAAGGTCGTTTGTCACGTTTTGTTTTATATTTTCTAAAGAATGTTTATGTTGTTGCTGCTGTTGTTGTCATTTTAAATTTTTTATATTGTCATCGATAATCATTTTTAATAATCGGCTTTTTATATGGGTCAAATCGTTCAAGTTTTAGTTTTTTTGTTTGTACCTTGTTTTCTCTCTCATTTTATCTAATTTTTCGTTACATTGACAACAATAGGTTTTTTATTGTGTTTCTTTTCTAGGCAGTCAAGATTTTTATACACAAAAAATGGCAAAAAAAAACGTAAAAATAAAAACAAAATCAATGTAAAATTGATACTAAACAGATGCTTTTGTTTTTTCATGAATAATTCATTAAAAAAATCATAAATCGATGCCTAGTGGATAAGATCCCCTATAGCCAACAGCCAAACATCATTAGCTCCATAGAGAACGAGAATCGTTATAACGAGCGACAACAACAAGATCTACTATATAACGATAATGACTTGTTAAGTTGTCATAATAAATTAATAATTTGCATGCAAAAAAAAAACAAAACCCGAATAGCAGAAAATTAAAAGGAAATAAAAATTAATTAAAAAATTCTTTTGTTAATGAAAATAAAAGGGAATTTTAATTTTAAACATTTTGTATTGCAAAGTGAAAAGAAAATTAATTTCAAATTTATGCAAAAATTTCTGTTATTGGTCCACATTTCAAGTTTTGAAACAAACTCTACTCTTTCTTTCTGACATATTTGAAAAGAAAGTATCAATGTTTTGTTTGGTTTTGTTTTTTATTTGAACAGATTGTAATAAAATTGTTGATTGGGTATAGCTAATGGTTTAATTATTGGTCGTTTGGCCTTCATTGGTAAGTCCGGAAATGTAATAAAATTACATAATACATACTTACATATGTATAAATGTATACATATGTATATTTGCACAAATATAAACAGGTTGTATGAATATTTGGCAAATCTGTGGTGCAGAAAAAAATACATAAAAATTATATATACGATCGTAATAAAAAATTTTTGTATATAAAGTACAATGTAATGAGTTAATTGTCCACAGATCGTACGGTTTTAAAATGGCATACATTTTTTTTAATTATTTATTGTTTTTTTTCTCTTTGCAAAAAAACAATCACTTTAAAATTTCGAATTATACCACACAAAGCGTGGCATAATTTGGTATTAATGAACCCCTATATAAAAACGTTTTATAAATGCCATACGAATTTTCTCATCTCTTGTCCATAAAAACCTTCAATAAACGGTTAGAAATCAGAAATTAGTTCAATAAGTATCTAAAAATCTTGTATAGCGGCAACTGGTAGTATAGTGGGACTACTATAGTGACATTCTGTAGCCTACATCTGCATATGAACGAAGGATCAATGTTTATGAGATTCTTAACAAAAGACATATACATAGTTGCCACACTATCTGGTATCCTACAAATTGAGGGATTCTAATCAAGTTGCTTAAGGAAACAGATATATGTAGTAACCGAAGTATTATATTAGAAACGTTAAGAGGAGAAGCTATCATTCAGTGAGAAGCAGCATACCTCAACGAATAAGGTATTTTCGTACAATACCGCACAGTACAGCGTACGTAAATAGATATATCAGAGTAAAATAGAGTATGGAATCACAATTTCCTTTGTAGACTTCGTCAAACAATATGGCATGCACTTCAATGAAAAGAAGTCCTAGTTGCATTAATCGCTCATATTAGGGCCACCAAGCCCGGTTTGTCGTAGTATAGTGAGTAGTGTGTTGGTTTACTAAGCGAAAACTCAGAAAATCAAATATCAGCTTTGACTTCTTAAAAAAAACCAATAGCTCTTGCGGCATTCTTCTCTCAGCACTTTTCTGTCGTTCTGGTTCGCTATAGGTTCCACCATTAGTGAATAAAAATTACACACACAACAAGAGTAAAGTGAGAAGCTACCTCTTCATTCTAACTAAAGTGTTGTAATGGCCAATTATTATTACCGGAAGAACGCAACAGCAATGCAGCTCTACTGAAATGTATTTTAATACCCTACTGTACTCGGTCATATAAGAAAATCTGGAAATCTTTACTATTATAAGTCTAGTCAGATCTAGAGCAAAATAAAAACCATGTTTTTTCGCTTTCAAAAAAAAAATATTCTAATTTGAAAGAATCAACTCATATTTTATTAAACAAAAATATAAAAAATTTCAACTAGATCGTCTTTTTTCCACTTTCATAATATCTCTGTATTTATGTATGATTGTATGTACATATGTATAAGGAATTTCATTGTAATAAAATGTAATTTTTTATGTGGCTTAAATGGTTTTTGTTTTTTTTTTTGTCTCTCTAATTACGTTTAAATTGTATTCTCAATAAATCGTTACTTTTATATACGTTTGTTATTGAAAAATCATTCAAATACCAGCTGCAGTTATAATAAAAAATATGATTAAGAAAAAATATTCCCATGTTTAAGCACAAATCATGTTTCAAATTAAATTATAAAAATTTATTTTATCGTTAACTGCGAATACAAATCGAATTAATTGTTTAGAAAATTATTTTTGATATATCATCGTTAATAAAAGTGTTAAATATTGAACTGAATGAATGATTTAATACAATACAAAAATTCAAAAAGTTTATTTGATTTATTTTTGAAATTAAATTAAAAATGTTAATGATATTTCTTCGTGATATAAAATAATATTATTGTCAAATATGGATAGCATATCAGTTTTTCGTTCACGGTGATTACAAAGAAGCTCTTTAAATCAAAATGATTTCGATCAAACATATTTTCAAAACCCGCTTTCAAATTTTATCCACTAAAATATGTGAAAGAACGAAGTGCCTTATATATTGAGTGACAACTGGCAATAGTATCTAACTACTATGGTGACACACACTCAATTCCTCAACATATATCGGCATATGATATAAAGAGACTTCACTAGTACCTAAGTATAGACAACATAGACATACATACATAATTGGCCATTATAACCCATCAGTTAGGATTACGATCTAGCTTCTCACACCACTTATGCTGTGTGTGTTAATTTTATACATAAGTGGCGCGACTTACAGTTAAAAGTCGACTACGAACGATAGATTTTTGAGAAACTTTTCATGGTAATTTTATTTACCCACAGAGTTTTTGCCAGAAGTCTGCTGAGAGACAGTCGCCAGGAAATATTTTTTCATATTTAGTTTTGTTCGAGATGTCCGAACCGGGGTTTGTACCTACTACACTACAGATTTTGAAGCTAAAACACGAGTCTCTCTTAATATTTTTTTTCTTACGATCGATTGCAATCAATTCGATAAAAAAATTTTAAATGTTCTTTTAGATAAGAATATAGAATATTTTAAACTTTTTTAATGTTTCTATTTATTTATGGAGCGTTGTTTCTCTTTTATAAATTACAGCAGAGTGTCCTAGACCCGTTAATTTGATTTATGTTGCAATTTGTTTTTAATATTCTTGAAACATTAAATTTTATGTACGAATAATAATTAAAAAATGATTACAAATAGTATTTTAACTTCTTTAAATATCTAAGGTTAGCTAAAAATTTTTTGTATTTAAAAAATATTTTTTTCTTAAGATTTTAAAGAATTTATATTTCTAAAGAAGTTAACAATCCTTATATGCAACAACAAAATTTTTATTTTAATTAAAATATTTAAAGTTTATAAACAAATTGAGAAATTTATTGTTAATTTTTTTTTAATTTAACTTGAATAAACCATCCAAAAATGACAGGAAGTCTTATGTCATGTTACATTTTGTATGCCAAAAACGTAAACTGAATTATAAACAATTTTTTGTTTTTGATTTGAATTCAAAAATATTCAATAATTTAATATTTTTTGTTTTCTTTTTCTTTAATAAACATACAGTAGGAGAAGTTAATAAAGAAAAAGTGTTTGAAATTAATTTCAAATCAAAAACAAAAATTAGTTCAATTAACTTTAAAACATTTCAGCAAATAGCAATTTTTCGAATTTTTAATAAACTTTTTGCCTTTAGTTAGTTATAAGTATTAAATAATCACAATTGTACATACATATGTACATACAGTAGTGTGTTTTAAGTTTTAATCGATTTTTAAATCGCGTGAGTTTAATAATTTCATTATGATTCTGTTTTATTTTGGTAAAAATGTACGCAATTATGCCGTAAATATTATTACCGATACAAGCATTTGATATCTCTATATTTTTTATTTATTAATGAAATAAGAAAAATAAAACAAATCAGAAATCAAATCAAAGATTTCAAAATACTTACCGCCCACAGTGAAAATATCCAACAGTTGAGTTGCATGGCGTTTAAAAAATTATTTCAATTTCAAAATACAAATACACTCAATATCTCTATATTTTCTTTGGTTAAAT
Organism: Sarcophaga carnaria; assembly: GCA_958299815.1. Classification (NCBI taxonomy): domain Eukaryota; kingdom Metazoa; phylum Arthropoda; class Insecta; order Diptera; family Sarcophagidae; genus Sarcophaga; species Sarcophaga carnaria. The sequence goes on from OY283151.1 coordinate 33,564,820, forward strand.
AATAAACAAAAATTTGATTTTATATTGCAAAGGATTTTATATATTTTTTTTAATTTCAAATCAAATTAAAATTTTTGTTTACAAACTTCCTTCTTTTATAACGAATTTCCGTTACAATAAAAGAATTTTAATTATTTTTAATTATTTCTAGTCTATTTTTTTAACTAAATTTTTTTTCCAAAATTCCAATTTGTTTTTAAAAACGAAACGTTCAAAAATGGTCTGTTGAAATTCAATCAAAATATTTTAACATTTTTGGGTGTTTTTTATTATTTTAATTTTCATTAATTTTCTTCTTTTTTGTTGTTGTTTGTTTGTTATTGTTGTTACCGCTTAAGGTTGCTGTTGATAATGTAGAGCGATTTGTTTTAGATCACGTTTGATTTTATTACAATAAACATTTCATTACAACAAACACGACACTCTCGCACACACACTTTCATATAAACGAACAAATCGCCACTTGTAGAAATTCCATAAAACGCAACCAACAACAACAATGTTGGCAACAAACGTTTGTTTTACAAAAAAAAAATTGACTTAAAATTTTTTTTTATTTATTTCATGTAAAATTTGTTACAGATAAAGTACACAAACATCTGGTGTATTTACACGAGAGAGACAGACAAGCAGACAAACCGCTCTAGCTAAATAAATTTGAAATTGAAAATAAAACGTTCGTTACTTTTCTTTCGGTTTAAATGATTTTGAAATTGTTTTTGAAAATTGCGCACACGTCTGTTACTCAGGCTGGCTAAATCGCCACTAAATCCAAATCGTATTGAGAGTCGGGGTTTAAACTTGAAAACAACAAATAAAAAAACGAAAAACCGAAACAGAAACTGAAATGAAAACAAACAAAAACAACAGTAACCATTTAACTACTACAACAAAAGCTAAAACTAAAACACTCCCATACATTAACAAAAACTATATATGCGGCAAGCAACAAGCAGCAAGCCATTCATACAGTCATCCATCCATCCATCTACATATCTATCGTAACCATATTTTAAGTGGCAAATTCACACACACACACACACCATTATCTTCTTCCATCAAATAGTGTATCTAAGCTTAAGTATTTAAATCTAAAAAATTGCTTATTGTTGTTGCTATTGTAAGTTAAAAAAAAATATTACACAGCAAAAATATATTTTTTTTTAAATGAAACAAAATTTCAGTACCACAGGGTACTGAACTGTTTGGAAACTGAATCAGTTCATCTAATCGAAATTCGTCAAGAAAACAAAACGTAACAAAACTCTTTAAAGTGCCTGAACCCAAACTAACACAAATTTTTTCCTTCGGCTTTTTTTTCCCACGTTGAACATGTTTGCGGAATATTTAAAATATTTAATGGCGCTTAAATCGGTTTGGAAGACAACGTATGAACCATATTAATGAGATATCGGTACCTCATCTGGATTTTTGGCGTAATATGACATTTTTTGTGTAATAATATGCCTGCACTTAATTATTTATTTAGCTTGACATCATAGCTGAGTCACTTAAATACGCCTTTAACATGCCAGTGTTATAACGGATGCCAACAGGTCGTGAATTTTTCAGCACAAACATTTTGTGATTGGTATATGCATTATATTAGATGAGAGGCCACGGTTCAAATCCCAGGTCAGACATCTCCAATAAACCGAAATATGAAAAAAAATTTTCTTCGGCGACTTCCTCTCACAAGAGGCCATGAAAAGTTTCTCAAAAATCTATCGTTCGGAGTCGACTTTAAACTGTAGATCCCGCCACTTATGATTAAAATTGACCCACACAACATAAGTGGTGTCAGAAATTTGGTCATAATCCTGCCTAAAGGGTTGTAATGAGCAATAACATATGAATGTATGCATATGCATCTTAAGATGTTGGCATGGAGTTTAGAAAGAATATACAGACGGTATACACGAGGTCACGTAAGTCTAACTTTAGATGCACTGAAAGTTTAACTGCGAACCAGAAATATGAGGATTTTTTTATTCTTTATTTCACACCAGCTTCTCCTCGTTTTAGCAACATATATATTCGTTGATCTGTCTCCTCCATGTAAGAGATAGGTTTCTCCTCCATTCCACTTACGACTTATGATTGATTGTCTTTGAAGTGTATCCAACCAGAATATTTATCAATAGGTTGTACTACCCTTCACTGGACTAATTCGAAGGTGAATTAACACTTATGTTATCCAGCTATTTGGATTTTTATTGCTCCAGCAACTACTTGTGTTCCTGTATTATTTTGCTAGAATCTATGCGGTACAGCCAATAAGAATTTCAACAATGCTTGGAATTTTAATTTCAATTACATGCATACCATGCCAAACCGTTTAGAGTTTTGATTTAAACAAAAATTTTACTTCACATAAGTATGTTTGTTGACAAGTTATGAGGTTTGACTTGGAACATGTCAGGTGCTTTATTTTCTATTTTTGTTTTTTCTTTGTCTATTGACAAGAAAACCGCTGTGTTAACTATGCAGTGCAATTGAGTGTGTTTCCCATTTAATCCGTGGGAATATGTGCAATAGATTTAGGCCAAGTTTATGATGATAAATAATAAAAATCAGGGAGTTGTCATTGTTGTCATGTACAGCGAAAACAACATTTGTGTCTTATTTATGCATCTACAGACAAGGATGTAAAGGCAGATGAATATTAATTGCAATAAGAAAACTGAAAAATAGATAAATTTGTTGTAATTTAATTTATGCCTTTGTAACAGCTCGATAACCAACCCTTTCTATAACACCCACCCATCTCTAAAGTAAAATCGATCTGCCAATAAACAAGTTTTTTTCTCTTTACTTTGTATCGATTGCTCTGTTGCCGCCAACATCATTATCATCTGTCGTCCAGCAGTCAGTAGCAGCAGTAGCTTATGTCGATTACATACATACTTGTACTGTATTAGTTCATCGCTTAACACATGTTCTTTTATTCATATGAATCGCGTAAAAAAATATAAAAAAATTATATTTTGCACCTATAAAATCATCGTTAGAAATTACTCAACAAGAATAACAAACAATTCAAGTAAAAAAATAATGAATAAAAAAATTAATTTTAAAATACATACCTACACTCTGTAGCGAGTACTAATTGAAAATTGTTACAGATAGAGATACTAATGAATAGATATTGATTCACTGGATACAATTTCAATTTCATATTCGAAAGTTACACTTGTTGTTGTTTTCTAAAGTTGGGGGGGAAATTTTAAAAATGCATTCCATCAGCCAGACCATTACGTTGATAATATTTTAAGTAAATATTTATTAGATTCTCTGGAAAGAATTTTTTAGCTGTAGCCGCTAAATACAAAGCGGAATGTGACTCATACGTTTAGGTGCCATTCAAAATGTTTTTGTTTTATTGTTATGGATGAAAGATGTCAGGTGTACGAGCATTTTAGAAATGGGAATTATGATTGTCATGGGAATTATTTCAATTGCTAGAACTAAATCAATATTTTTAAGTTGATTTATTTCAGAAAAGATCAAACGAAATTAATATTTTTAAAAGTATTTACTTTTATAAATTTGTCATTTACGGCCGCATGATCACAATATGCAAAAATTGAATGCCATACAGAGGGGATGTTTAACGTTAGATATTGTATTAATTCTTTATACTCTTATTATAAAAAATTATGACAGCATAAGAGTGGCACTGCTTATAGTAATAAAAAATATTAAGTTTTTTACAATTACTAACAGTTTAAAATTTTTTTAACTTATTAATGACAATATAATCGTAATAGGAAGACGGACACTAAATTGGTTAGGACATACGACGAAATATGTCATGGTCATTTGGAATGACGTCCACAGGATAGCAGACGAAGTGACGGATACATTTAGGAACACTATTACGATATAGATTATAGTGTACTAATAATGGAGTTCCGCAAGAAAACTCGTTATTTTTTTGATTTTCAAATTATTTTAAGTAATTTCGAATAATTTGTTGAATATAATTAAATAATGACCGACTTTAAAACACTATAATAGAGAATTGGTGCATGAATAAGTACTATTTTGCATCAAAATGTTTTCGAGTTGTAACATTAATAACTTTATCAGACAAATTTCTTGTCTTAAAATTTAACAAATTTTGTAAATTCTTGAATAGGCAGTCGCTAGTTAGTAACTCCTATATGTTTTGAAAATTGTTTTATAAATATAACATATATTTTGGAAAATATATTCAATATTCCGAACAGCTTAAACAGAAATTAGTGACCGTAAAAGTTCTTGCCAAGAATAATAGATCCGGATTTTGTAAAACTAAGTTAGAAGTTACTTAGTTACAGTATTTATACTGTTACACTCATTTTATGCTTTAAAATTATGTACAATAGATTTAAAAAGTACATATGTCCGCTTTTGGCCTTCACACATACCTTAAGTTATCTTGGCCAATTAAAAATAGCCGCATGCACCTTGTCAATTGCAAAATTAGACGCAGCATGAATTAAGATTGTGTTAAGAGAATCAATCTTGGGATATCTTTTGTGTCAAGCCATGTCCACTAAATCCGTCCACAATTTGAAGTTCAGAAAGGAGGAATGCTGGTAAATTATTTTAGGGTTGGGTTTGGAAAGATTTTGCTTTTTAGGCTGACATAAAACCTTGCTGGGAGCTGCATAATTGAAATGGTTGTACAACACGTTGCAAATTGGTTTCTTGGTAGTACGATGTTATGACCCCTTGTTAGCTGATATACAAAATAGTGACCCCACTATGAAATCAAGGCTAAAACTGGGTGATGACCCTTTTTAACACAAGGGATCAGATACGAAGCTTTATTTCATATTAAACCTAAATAGCACTATAACACGTTATCTAACCACTCTATGGTGAAATGTGAGTTAATTTAAAATTCCATATACAGAATGATGCTTTAGAGATTATATTTCCAAACCCACGTGGTAATAACGTGATGTATTTTCTTTTATTAAAATGATGGGTGTCCTGGTAGTCTAGTGGGTAGCCTGCAAGATTATTAATGTGAAGGTAGTGAGCCCCACCAGAGACTCTGGTTTGTTACACTTCACCGAGGTCGTAATAATTATATTAAAATTATAATTTTATTATAATTAATAAAGTGGATGGCGAGTGCCTGCTTAACGAACGTCCTAAATATGTTTATGAGAATGAAATTTTTTTGGAATTTAATAATGACTGTTTTACAATGGAATCACTCCATGTTGTGTTTCGCTTCTTCTCAAATGCTAAAAAATAATCATTGATTCTAGGAGTTTTTAAAAACTACTGGCTATTTATCTTTAAAAAATATATTAAAGGCTTATGTAGCTTTATTTTCGTTCAATTGTAATTACGATATTTAATAATATTTAACATTGAACTTTGCTTTCAAAGCTTTGCTTTTATGTCTAGCGAATTGTAGGTGGAATTAAAATAATTCTATTTCTTTAATAGGTTATAAATATACAATTCAATTGAAAAACAAATGTTCAGACTAAGCATATCTTTTTGTATTCAAATACATACATATTTGGTTTTAGGAAATGCCGCGCCTATTTAAAACTATGAAGGATTGATATATACGTGATGCTATTATTGCTTACTGAGAATTTTTTTTTGAATTTGATTTGATTTTAATTTAATTTTGAATAAAAATATGAAAATTTTGCAATTAGTTTTATAGAAATATAGAGTGTTAATAATAATAATATAAATTTAAAAGTGAAGGTGTTGGAATAATAACATTCATTGTTTTTTTTTCAACGGACTTATTATTGTAATCCAGGGGATTTAAAATTCATGTACAAAAATTAAAATTATTGTTCCAGTTTTAATAACAAGTTTAAAAATATTATGTGATAATTTTAAATGAAAAAAAAAAATACATTTAAAAGCAAAAATGTACAGACAGCTATGCTTCAGGGTAAACATTTTTTGTTTTTGTTTTTATTTTTTATTATAAAATAAGAAAATATATTTATAACAACAAATTCATTAAGCATGAATGACAAAATTATTATTTTTTTTTTTAGTTTTTATATGTTAATTTTTACAATTATTATACTTTTGAATGTTTTATTACCATTTGAAATAATAAATTAGTTTGATTTTTGGCAATGGCAAGCAAACAATCCACTGTTAAATTATTTTTTTGTCTTTCTTTCTTTAACAAATGAATGTAATTTAAACAAAATTCCCTGATAAAAAAAAGAAACTACAGGGATAAATATTTGTAAAAAAGGTGAAACAATATTTTTAATGAAGAATTGAAAACAAAAATGTATTTTATATTGTGAATAAAATACAATAATATTAATGAAAATAAGAGTAAACTTTAATCACAATTGTAGCAAAACAATGTATTTGAAAAGGCTTGAAATTTGTAGCAATTTCATGAAGGTCACTTTAAAAATTATAACAAAAATTTTTGTCGAAAAATTTTTAACAAAAATTCCAAAAGAATACAATTGGAACATAATAATAAAATAACATTTATAATTGAAAACAATTTATCATTATTTGTTATTTTTTTTTATATCAACATTCAATAATGTTTTCTATGAAATTCACCCACATATTCATGATTTTATAATGAGAAAAATTCTTATAAAAAAATAAAATAAAAAAACATGTAATTGCGTTAAATCAACACCAAACAAATAAATCCAATTTAATTAGATCATATGGTGATTTTTACCCATATTCCCACTATTTAATTTTTTTATTTTTCTATAAATTTAATTAATTTTTTTGTTTAGGCTTAAACATTCAAGCAAATCTAATTTCAGTTATTTTTTGAACAGGCGCCAAAATAAGTTGATATGGTAATAATGGCGCTGTGTTTTTTTTTCTTTTTTTGTTCAATTTCTGCATAATATCAAGGCTAAACAAGCAATATACTTTAATACCGCATTATCCATATTTCTTTTTATTTTTTGTTATTGTTATAATTGTTACAAGCAAATTAGTGTAGGCTGATGAGTAACAAATGGAAATTAAAACAAACAAATTTAAATCATAGACACGCTAAATAATCATTTTTAATTCCTCTTTGGCAAATTTTCAGATCAAACGATCCCTTATGAATACAAAAAAAAAAGAAAAATATCTTAATTATTCATCTTTCGAATACTATTTTACAATAACTAATCACATTTAGGAAGCGGATGTTAAATTTGTATGCAAACCTAGTGTTGTGATCCAAATCAGAAAATGCTTTTAATATTAATTTTTCTGCATGTAGATACCATGTTAATGTCAGATAAAGAACATTTTTTAAACGTTTAGAACTATTAATTTTGACTAAAGAAGAATTTTATTGTTAATTTTAATAACAACATTAATTCATTAATAATAACAATATTAATAAGCTTGACGCTGCTATTGTTGTATAATCTACCATATGTTGCTACCATAAAGACATCTGTAACCGCAAGACCTGTGGTTAAAATTTGATACAACATATGTCCTTCCACCCTCTCCTGTGGTATTTCAGGTCTGGCTTTGTATAAACCTGATCCTTCGCCTTTATTTTTTTTTTTTTAAACCATTGTGAATATGTGCTCCACATTGTTGCTGTTGATTTTAACAGCTCTTGCAGCACAAGCTTTGACTACCGTCGATATTGCTGAGCACTAAAGAGAGATCATACTTTACAAACATCAAAAGTAGTCATTCCAAAGCCGAAACCACAGTTTTATGGTACTTTCCTTATGTCAATATGTTGGCGAATGAGTGGTTCTCTTATTCAATTCGATCATGCGATTGAAGAACAGAAGATAAACGTACTTTCTCAGCAGAGCTTTGCAATGCTACATGTACTCTCCTGTTGCTAATAAGAATACCGAGTTTAGATACACAATCGGGACACATATGCCGCAGTAACATTGTAAATTTCGTACCTGCCCTGGCCAGTTCATCAGCAATGTATTTTCCGATGACATCTCCGGCCCATATATGAGCTACCTTTCAGTGATCTGAAACTTACCTGAGAAATCATCGGCATTGATGAGGGCAGACTTCGAGATGACGTTCGTTGAGGACTAAATCAGAGCTTGATTTCGAATAAATTTCACTGGTTACATACATTTATACATGCATACATAATTGGCCATTACCTAGTTCCTCACACCATTTGTGTTATGTGCGTTAAATTTATACATGAGTGGCGGGACCTACAGTTTAAAGTCCACTCCGAACAACAGATTTTTGGGAAACTTTTCACGGTAATTTTATTTACACCCAGAGTGTTTGGCAGAAAACTGCTGAGAGGAGGACGCTGAGGAGATACTTTTTCACTCACTTCTAATAAACCAACACACTACCTACTAGATTACGTCGACACAACTTACTGTGTCCATTATTTTAAAATCATTGTCAAATACCTTAAGGATATCACCTTAATCCTCCAGTAGTGCCAAAATCATGCTTTAAATTTATTAAAAACAAAACATTCTTATTTATGAAGTAGCATTCCTTTATTTATATAGAAATTATCTAATCTTGTTGTCAATTTAAATTATTTAATTTGATGATAAATTTATTGTTTTTATTTGAATTATTGAAAATAATAACAATAAGTTTGTTATTAATTTGTTTTTTTTTCTAAAAATTTTGTTTCTTAATAAAGATGAATTAAATTCCCACTGGAATTATTCACAATTCCTAATATATCGTTGACACAATCAATCTTATAACTGCCTCCAAATAAATAAACAAATCACCATGAACTTTGAAGACTTACAGAAATCGTCGTTAATTAATTTAAAAATAATTAAAATTATGTCTAAATAAGTAATAATATTGTATTTAAAAATTAAAAAAAAAACATAATAAATATAACTATACCTATACATACATATATACTATGTTTGTATATAAAGCCAGTATTTAAAATTATTATATAAATTTGTTTTAATAAAAAAAAACAATTTTTTTCTTTTTTTGAACACCCAATCGTATAATCAACAATTATTTATTTGTGTTCTTGCCATAATTTGTATCTATGGAATCATTAAATCATTTCTATTAAATTAATCATATTATTTTCAATAAACAATAGTAATAACAACAATAATAAAATTCTAAATATTTTATTATAAAAACAATGATTAACAATATGAATGAGTACTCAGTACGTATGGCTGTCAAATATGGTGAGGAATGTTTTGTTAAACTTAACGCATTTAAATTGAAGACGACAATTAAAACAAAACAAAAAAGTTATTAAAAAATTAAAAAAAAAAATAAAAAAGCGTACAAAAAAAACTAAAATTAATATTCAAAATTCGAATTAGCACCCTCATGCTAGACACTTTTAAAGGAAATACGAGTATGCGGAAAATCTGCGTTTATAGTTCTCAATATAAATTAATTGTTGTACATTTTTAAAATATCAAAAAGTTAAATAATAATAAATAGTATCCAACAATGATTTTAGAATATAAACCTACACAATATAAATGATTAAAGCTTCGTAATTATAATTTACACTTGTATTGTATTAAATTTGCAGATATTTTTGAACAATGAATCGTTTCTGATATAAGTTAAGAAAATTAAAATTAGCTTAATAATTACTAAAATAAATAAATTTCATTTACTTACCTTTTCCTCGAATTACCAAACTATTTTGTTAACTTACCATTTGATTAAAATATTGCTGACAAATGTCTGCAATCTAAATTCCATTTAATAAGCAAACAAAAGTGTAAAATAATACGCTCTTTATTTATTAAGAAAAATATATAATATGTAAGCAAAATTTAAAAACAACAAAATTTGTAAAGCTAAAGAAATAATAAAATAAAATGAGTTGCAGTCAAGTACTCAAACAATAAAGTAATTTCATTTACTTTAACTTATATCAATTGGGCGTGGTTCATACATCTTACTTAGGCACATAACTGAATCAAACATTAGAATCATAAGAACAATGTGCATATCGTGAACATAAACCTGGGACTTAGGTTCAAACTCCAAGTCAGACATCTAGAATAAAACGAAATATGAAAAAATATTTCTTCGGTGACTCCCTCTCAGGAGATTTCCGGCAAAAACTCAGAGTAAAATTGTTATGAAAAGCTTCTCAAAAATCTGTCGTTCGGAATCGACTTTAAACTGTAGGTCGCGCCACTCATGTATAAAATTAACACACACTACATAATCCTAACCGAAGGGTTGTAACGACCAATTATGTATGTAGTATCACCGAATGGTACCATAAAGCACAGGATACCTCAGTACTTTATTTAATCAAGCTCCAGTATCAAGTTCGATTAAATGCCGAAAACTAATATAAAAATACTACTTCAGTCATTTGAAACTTCGGTACAAACATCGGTGGCCACATTTTCGCTCATTTATTCAACCAACCAAGAGTCAATGTTTTCATATGTTTTGCGGATATAATAATTAAATTAAATTTAAAAAATTATTACAATTTTTTCCTCTTTATTACTTTAATCAGTACAACACAGTATTACTGGCTTAATAATTTTCTTTTTCTACTTTTTTTATCATTTATTTATTTCTTTTATTTATCTGTAAAACAAAAACCATAAAATGAATTGCTCACTGATAATAGAAATTTGTAAGTTACACATTAAAAAATATAAAAATAATAATAAATTAAAAAAGTTATGTTAAGAAATGTCGAAACATGTGTGCAAATGTTGTATGTTTGTGCTATTGGGCAATATTTTTAAAAATAAAACAAAAAGTAACACGAATTGTGTATCACAAAATAATTATTTATTGCAGACAGTCCATATGAAAGTACCGTGGATATGAATACACTTGTCTTGTACGTACGGTATTATAATATTGTATTAACAAACACACAAACAATAATAATTATTTTAAAATTGCTTTTTTTTTGCAAACCAGAGAAATTATTAAAAAAAAATTGTAACTGTGAGTCATTATTAAATTTATTAAAACATGTTTAAATTTTAAATAGTTTTTGCATCAGCTACACAGTAGCTGCAGTCTTAATTATACACATTAATTTAATGAAATGCAGTGGATAAAAATTCCTATCCGTCCATCCTGACTAAATGCCTTACCACATAGTCTATCTTGACTTAACGGTAAGACAGAAATGGAAATTTAGAGAGCCTGGACGACAACTGCATGCATTTGGCTATAATGAAAGAGATCTTTATGATGTGATGATTGTGATTATAATAGAAAAAACGTACATATGTATTGTTCTAAATTTGTTTGTATAATTTATAAAAATTAACATTCTAAAAAACAAACGTAAATAGTGGGAATTTTGTTTAAAACAATTTTAACGCACGTACGCACGCACGCACAGTATATATGCTGAATGGAAAGAATTAAAAAGAAAAACGTCAAATTAATCTAATGAGAGGGTGGGAAGGTCAAAACTAATTGTTAGCTATTGAACACGTTTAAAAAAAACTTCGTATAGAAGGCTTTTACCCGCTGTTCACAGCCGTATCCAAAACTATTTTAATGATAATTATGCTCGTTAAGATACCTGATCTCCTACAACAATTAAAACTTTTTTAAGATCTTTACACGGCAGATTAAATTTTATTTTGGCGTTAAAAATAAATTTGAATAATCTATCATTGTTGTTATTGTGCGTTTTTTTTCTATTTTAATTGTTTAATTTAACCTAATTTTCAATTATATTATTCCCGTTTATTTAATTATTGCCACAACAATAATGAGCATTTTTATTATAGAAATTTTGTAATTTATTTAGACAAGTAACAACAACAGCTACAAGAATGACTGCTTTAAGTGTAGCAAGACCCCCACATCTTTAAACCTAAGTATAACCGGCTGGTTATTCCAAACAAAAAACGCTTTTTCCAGCTCTTTATTTTACGAAATCTAATTTGCATTGTCTTGCTGCTTGAATTTGTTCAATTTCCGTTGCCAGCAACTTTAATAGGCTTTGGAAAATGTTGTTGGCGTTTATAATCATAATAAGATCAGCGTATGACAATTGCTTACGAATTCGCTGGGGTTTTAATTTTTATTTTAAATTAAAAATTTTTAAATTTACTTTTATAAAATTAACTTGTATAAAATTACAAAATGTTTGGGAATCTCTGATGGTTATTAATATCGTATTTTATTTTTAATTGACTTTAATTGTCAGATTGTGGCCATTATTAGAAAAATCAATGACCAGTTCTCTGTACAAGCACCAACTTAATAAATTAATTTTTTTGTTGTTTATTTAGTTTGCAGACATTTAAGAACAAATTCCTCCCACGCATTCCCGCATAGAGACAAATGGATTCGAAAATCATTAAAGCGAAGGCGTTTGTAATTTCACTTACGAAATCGATTCGATTTTGTTTTGCAAAACTTATAAGATTTTGAAAACAGAACTGTTTTAAAAAAGAAATTAAAGAAATTTGGAGAAAAAAAACCAACCACAAACAAATTAATGTTCAAAAACTAAATATAGAGATTTTCTCATTTCTTTGCTATGCAAAAAGAAGAAGAAAAAGAAAGGAAAAAGAAAACAAATTAAAAGAATTCTTTTCAAAGTCATAGACAGACAGAAAAGTATTTTCGAGATACTGACGCAATTTCTTTGGCGGAGGAAAAGAAAGTGGTACACAAATCATTTGGCTGGCCAACATCATTATCTTCATTACCATCATAATCTTACTATTATTATGGTAATCTAATAATAAATAACACGCTAATAAAGATGACTAATAGAAAAAAGTTTTCATAAAACTTTAAAAGGAATTCTTTAATGGTTTTTAGGTTACAAAAATTCTTATGGAGTCTGAGTATACATAAATAATAGTGGGAGACTTAACCTCATTTATTGTCACAGATATTTTGAATTTTTAGTTTCTATTTAGTTTTATATTCATTCAATAATTTATATGTCAACACTCTATCTACTAAGTTTTCGGTTAAACAAAACCATTAACAATAAAAAAATTATAAACAAATGCATTCTTGTGCGCTTAAAGCTTTCTTTAGCTCAGAGAATTGATTAATTTTTTAATCGGTTATTGATAGCAAAAGCAAAAATGTCATTACTAAAGATAAAATTATTTTTTTTCGAGATTTTGTCATTAATTTTTAATTTTTAAGCAAAATTTATTGAATTCTGAGCTTGAGCCACACAAAACATTGAAACATGGTGGCTATTTAGGGTGTATGGCTGCAACTGGTATGAGTAGCAAACTCATTTTCTCAGATGGTTTATGGATCGGTTTGTCCATTAAAACACTTAAAAAAGAATTTGTATGAAAATACTACAAAACCTGGGGTTGAGAACAAACTACGCTTATTGTCGTATTATTGTCAGGACCTGGCTCTTCCACAAGCTAAGAAACCAACGTCAATTAGCCAAAATTAATTCCATTTAGCCTTTAGAGGCAAATAACACTTGAGAGACTATTTTGGAAGACTGTGAGAAATTATCACAGTACGTTACCATGTACCTGGTGTCATCAATGCAAGAGTTTATTTATACAAGAAGCCGTCGTAAAAAGTAGCCGTTAAAAAATGTTTCAAAAAGTAAAATTTGTAAAAGTTGGTTGTCAGTTGATGCCTGCAATTGCATTTTTAGCAACTGGCAATGCAATTGAAGTTAAGTTGCCATTCACAATCGAGCCCAACACAATGTACATGCATACATGCATATGCAGTGTACAATTTTTTATACTTTTTTATGTGATAATTAAAAGTTGTAATTTGTTAGAATTATTATAAAATGTTCGCTTTTCTTTTTTAACCGACTATATAAATACGTGGATAAAATTACAATAAAATTAAAAATACCTCTTTATTATGTTAGCGTGTTTGTGGATACTGTAATAAATATTATAGGAGTAGGGTGACATTATTTTAATTATTACATGTCGTTGATACAAGTACGTGCCTAATTTCATTGACATCCAACTTACAATTTATAGGAAATATACACGAAATTGTTGTTTTTGTTTAAATTCAAATTATTACAAAATAATGGACAAAACATTCATTAAATATTATTGTTCAGTAGTATTATTATAAATAAATGCCTAAAAATCTATAAAAATGCAACGAAAGTCAATTTTTTTCTTAAATAAGAATATAAATTAACCCACTAGTCAATTCTATAACTGCTTGACTGACTGACTGGCTAACTGACACTCTCCGGCTATCCATAACGCATGAAGAATTTTTTTATGCAAAGAAAAACTAAAAAAGAAAATAAAAAAATAACGGCAACAACAAAAATATTAAGAAATCAATAAAATAGACTCGTAATTGTCGCATTCATATTGGAACAGGCGACGACAGAAGCCACACAGCTGTTTGCATTTGTTGGTCTAATATGTCGCATACAATAAAAATATTTTACCAACCGATATCAACAACAACAAAAGAATGTTATTTCTCTTGGTTTTCGAAGCACAAAAATCAAAACAATTCCAAAAGCCATAACAATTGTATTGGAAACCAGGAGACAGTCTATGGGCGCAATGATTAATTCGATAACGTTGGCTGCCAATTTGTAGGTGTCAATTTGTTGGTTGGTTGCTGTGCTTTTTTTCGGTTTTAACTTGAAATCAACAAATTGTTTTTAAATGATAGTGGTTAATAAAAGTATAACAATATATGCTTGGTATAGAAATTCAATTTTTTTGATAACTAATTTTTTAAATTAAATTTAATTTAATTAGTAATTTTTCCCCTGTTTCTGTAAAACAGTGTTTGTGTTTGTGTGGAAAATACAAATAAAATACATACTTAATTTGACGGACGGACGGATTTCAAAATTAATTACTTCTTAGTGTGTTTCTAACGTGGTGAATTTTTGGGAAATGTGGTGAATTTATTCGGTGTGGTGAGTTTCCAGGTTGGTGAGTCCTTGCATAATGTGGTGAATTTGTCGGGTGTGGCGAATAAAATGGAAATTCACCAAAATATGAACTGTGTTACCATAGATCTGCTTACTGTCAGTGGGCAATTAACCGGTGTATGTCTATAATATATAATTTGCAGCTACATTAGTGGAGCCATTGGGTTAAAACAAATCCACCATACAAAAATTGGGGTGCGAAACAGGGATGTATGGAGTCACGTAGTGTTTGTTGCCTATTAAAAAGTCTGAAAATTAAAAATTAAAAAAATATTATGTAATGCATAAAAAATAAATTTAAATTCTATTGTAATTAAATTTTTTAATAATATTTTTACTTTTTTAAACTAATTCAAAGACAGAGTTTGTTGATAAATTACGAGGGGACAACATTGTTTGCAGAGGTCAGTCATAACGTTTGTTTCTTAAATCATTTGTTTTTCAAGTTATTGCCATTCAATACCCTTATTTTTAATATACAGATACCAGATCTATTATATTGAATAAATCTTATTATACATTTTGCAAATCCAGCAACATTTTGACTGAAGCAACAAATTGTCATTTAGATTGGCAACGCCTTTTCTGATAAGTAATTTTATTGCATTAAAAAATTTATTTTCGACCGCAAGTTTTTTTTTCTCAAAGTGCCGGATATATTTAAAAAACTCATCTATTTTATACACAACATATATATGCTAATAGAACTTCATTAACAGAGAGACAAATATACGAAAATGAGCGGTGGAAAACATTTCGCAAAAGGTAGGAAAAAATAACTATTTGCACTAGATAAAAAATGCACTTGAACAAGCAAACACACACCCAAGCACACACTGTATACAAAATTCTTTTTATATTCCATCATTTTATTATACTGCGTGACTGCTTTCCATGAATTATTCATTTTTTTGAATTTTTAAATTTCGCTCTTACGAAAGGTTCACCCAAACCTGTACTACCCGATGACGGCGTTTTGCGCTTGTACTCTATGCGTTTCTGTCCCTATGCCCATCGTGTGCATTTAGTTTTGGATGCTAAGAAAATACCATATCATGCGGTCTATATTAATTTGCACGACAAACCCGAATGGCTGACCGAATACAGCCCTTTGGGTAAAGTGCCAGCATTGCAACTTGTTACTGCCGATGATAAGCCGGCTTTGATTGAGTCCCTAATAATTGCTGAATACTTAGACGAAATGTATCCGGAGCCTAAACTCTTGCCTAAAGATCCGCTGAAAAAAGCCCAGGATAAAATACTCATTGAACGTTTCAATTCTGTTATAGCGGCCATGTATAAACTATTTGTAAACACTGAGGTCTCGCCTGGTGCTATAACTGATATATCCACTGGTTTAGATGTGTTCGAGAAAGAGCTACGTTCACGTGACACACCCTTTTATGGTGGCGATAAACCGGGCATGTTGGACTATATGATTTGGCCATGGTGCGAACGTTCCGAAATGATAAAGTATCTTTTGAATAACAAATATGAAATGGATAAAGAACGTTTTGAAAAATTGGTACGACAAAGACATGTATTTAGTGAGACATTACCAAATGAAATGGTCGAATTGGTTTTGATTTTCAATTTGTCTTTCGGAATAATTTCTATGCGTATATAAAAAAATTACTCCAAAAGCTTATTGTCAAATACACAAGTTCAGACCATTTATTTTTCCCTATGTGCTGTTTGTTATATTTGCCTTACGTTTACCCTCTTCTTTTTATTTACATAGCTTAAGTGGCGTGATTTAATGATTGAAGACGAGGCTGTTAAATGTTTTTATTTGGATGGCGAAACTCATGCTAAGTTCATGAAGACACGTCGTGAAGGAACCCCCAATTATGATATGCTTGTGTAAGCTTTTTTTATAACATATTCTATTGCATTATATACATAATATTCCCTGCAATGATAATATATATTAAACATACATATATGTACTTCAAAAGGACTCTTAAAGGAGTACCTATTTTACCTATATTACTCCAATAAATATCTCCATTAATTAATAAGTGCTTACTAATTAACATTTTTCGTACCTTTTGTGCCTTTCTTTTTTTTCTTATAAATTTTTATTTTGTTGCAGAAATCCCAATAAACGCCAACGTACTTGCTAACTTGATTTCCTACCCTTTTTCATAGATATAAGCAAAATTATTTTATTTACGTTTGAAACGTAATACTCTCGTATATTCATGACATAAACTTTCTCACGAAAATGGCATCTGTTTTTTTGTTGTTTTAGCTACTTTTTTAAAGATGTTTTCAAAAATAATTATTTTTATATGATATTTTTACTTCGAAATAAAATATTTTTATTTAAAATTAAATACTCGTATCGTCTAAACAGTCAAAAAAAGCTTAAGTGAAATAACCTACATCGTCTGGTCTTATAAAATAATTCCAGCATGCTACTTAAGGATTTTTTGTCTGTTTTAACTAATTTGAAATTATATTATTTGTGATTTAATAGAAATATTTAGAAGAGTTAAAACTTCCTATTAAAATTTGATAAATATTACAGTCATCGTAGTGTCACTTTTTAATATCAAATTTAGTTTCCATCTCTGAAGGTTATAATTTGAATAAAACACACGTTAATTAAAATATTGAAGAAAATGTCGAAGAAAATTTATTTTTAAAATCTAATAAATATTTTTTTTTTGTTTTTGTATTTTTTCTGTTCATTTCTGAAGCGTTGTTTTGTTTATAAGTATCATTCCGTTTAAAATTCGTTTAACGATTTTTTTCGTAGATGTCAACATTCGTAGTTTTTGATTTAATGTTTTGCGTTTGTCATTTCGTTTCGTGTTGTATAGGCCACGTTTAAAAAAATGCAATCTTAATATTAGGCTGGGGATAAAGTTGATCTTAAATAATCTAAAACAAATACAAAGTTAACCTAATTAGTACTTTCAACAGTAAATTTGAAAAAGAAACTAACCTGTAGAGGCATCATGCCTTATTTGATTTGGAGAAGTGCATAAAACGGAAGTACTGTTTGCTAAATTGGAATTTGTGCTGCCATTCAAAACTTGGGTTCTTGCTTGTGATTGTAATTGCTGCTGCTGATGATGAGTTTGACGATTTAAATTTAATTTTTTCTGACTATTAGTGGATCCAGATGAGTTGCTAGAATATTAAAGTATTTTTTTTAAATCACAATATTAAATATAAAATTTCTCTCATTCATACCTTTTTTCCTTGTCTTTTTTATTATTAAACATGGCCAATTCGACTTCGGTATGTTGGCTGCTCATATGACGTACCCATTCAGCGGGAGTTTCAAAACGTCTGAAATTAGATTTTCATACTTTTGCATTTGAACTGCTAAGAATACTTAAGAACAAACTTACGTGGAACAGAGGTCACATTGCAGACAAACATGGTCGCTGGAATTTTCCTGCTGCTTTAAGCGTCAAATAAACAAAAATTTAATTTCTGCATTCATGCATTGTTCTTTAACAAACTTACCGATATGCGACGTCTCTTCTTTGGCACATAGGATTTCGTGAGCCCAGTCGAATCACTGCCCGTGGAAGTACTAAAACCCGATGAACAAGGCGTAGCTGTGTGACTTTCTAAATGTCTTACTAATGAAGCTTTATCCTCGCACGTTTTATTACAAATGTCACAAGGAAAATAACGCTCGAAATCATTTGCTATGGTTGTCTGAAGTTGTGTCGACGTAGGCGGTAACAATTGGCGACAATCACTGTCTATATTAGGAAGTACGGAAGAAGGTGATGGTTCTGTTTTTATATGCGCCGTTTGAAAACTCTCCACAATTTTATTCGAAGACTCTGCCATATTTTGGTGCGTTAAAGAAGACGACGAAGAAGAAGGTAGCCAATCTGAGGGCTCTTCTTTAATGTTAACAAATGGTGAAGACTCTTGGCTATGATTAGGAGGCGACGGCAAACGAGCGATATCTCCAACACCAGCCGCTGCTGTATTCGCATTTTCGCGTATAATACTTTGTTTTGAGTGTGCTATATGGGATAAATGATTTGCATAATGATCCGTTGCACTGTACTCGTGAACAATATCGGAACGTTCTGTTGGAAGGCTGGATCTACGCAATTCATGTTCATAAATGCGGGAGGAATCTTCTTCTTCATCTTCAATTCTGCACTCATTGGAAGCTTGTCTTAAATAGTCCTGCTCATCACATCTTTCTAGACAGGATTTTCGACATAAAACAGTAGGATCATCACTTTGGCTACGTTCACGACGTAAAACTAATGGCTGCATAGGATCAGCAACTCTGGGGCAACTGTTGCAGCCAATTTCATTGCAAATGGAAGATGCAGCTTCACTAGATGATAAAGGGTCTTGCGCATAACAACATTTGTCACCTGGATCTATTGCCATTTGTTTGTTTATGGTTATGCCACTTGAAGTTGGTTTGCTCAGCCCTGCGGTAGACGAAGCCAACGTGCTTAAAGGTTTCGGAGATTTTATTATTACGGGACTATCTTTTGGCATTACTGATGCCCCCAAACCTCTGGAATGTTGCTGCTGCTGTTGTTCCATTAGATATCGAACCGACGTGGGACCACTGTTCAGTGGCATGCGGGTTAAATTATAAGACGAAGAATTTGCTGACGTTTGGTTATCTGTATTGCGAGCATGTTGGGGTTGTTGAATATTTGATGCAGACGTACGGCATAAGCCACGTATTTTTAATATTTCTCCCCCTCTAAGGACCTCACTTAAGATATCATTCGAAACAGTTGCTTCACCCACATACATATACTGTACCAATATTTGAATAGCTCGATGACTTAAATCTGGTGGTAGTACAATATAAAATATACCGCTATTAGTAACTGGCGAGGTTTCAAATATAGTGGAAAAGAACTGTAATTTTTTATAAATTAAAATATTCATCAGTGATAACATAATGAAATAAAATATTGAAAGAGTTTACCTGACTACATGAACTTAATATGAATTTGTGGGCTGATATGCCAACCGTAGGCATCGAATTCGCAAGTGAACCTGTAGTATTCGAGCTGTATAGGACAACATCTGCGTATTTTTCATTTCTTTAATAATAAAATAGAAATTATTAAAATTGTTTTGTGGGATTCCTAGAGACTTACTTATATAAAGTGGCCACTGATGAATTCAAGTATGATAAATGAGAATCCCATTTAAGATGGTAATTTTCCGCAGTCATTTTGTAAGTTTATGGTGAAATCTGAAATATACATTTTAATAAAAAAAAATTTAAAAATTTATTTCAAAAAATTTTCACGATTAAATTATAAAGTGAAAAAACAAGCGCTAAAATTCAACACTGTCAAGTGGCAGCATGATGTATATCACACTTGCCGTTTGGCAACACTGTTACTTTGTTTATGTTTTACATTTTTATTTTCTGTGCAATTTGTTGGAAAATATCTCTCTGCGCTGCAATTATTCTTGAAGATTTTTGAAAAAATGTCGTTATTTCACACGGATATAGATTTTGATAGTAAATTGATTGATTTGGTAGAGGCAAATCCAATATTATACGAAAGAGATTTAAGAAGTACACCATATACGGACATGAAAAAGAAATTTGAGCTCTGGAGTCACATAGCAACCTCCTTAAACCGCGATGGTAAGTGAACATTTCTTAACATCGCAAATGCTGTTGGTCTAAAGGAAAAACTATTTATTTTTTAAGCAAAGTATTGTATCTTAAGGTGGAAAAGTTTGCGTGCAAAGTATCGCAGAGAAATGACCAAAATGGGCAAAGAATCCGACTGGGTTTTATATGAGAAAATGAAGTTCATAGAAAAACATATCAAATGTTTGGGGTAAATATAAAAGCGTTTCAGTTAACTGAAATACTGTTCATGATTTTACATTTAACAGGCGATCACAACGTAGTTTAAAAAGTCCGGAACATCAAAGTGTACCCCTCAACTATAGTACAATGGATGCCGAACAATTAATTGAAGAGGTTTTAGATGATGATCCTTTACAAGAAGCAATGGATGAACAGAATAGTACCTTTATACCATACAGAGAAAAAGTACTAGTGTCCCCGCCCGATAACCTGGATGCATATAAAACAAGTCCGAGTGGTAGTACCAGTAATACCCAATATAGTGGCACAATGAAACGTATAGAAGCACTGTTGGAGGGTTTAGGTGATCAAAATCGTTCAAAAGCTGAGAAGCGTATCGTGGCCTATTTATGTAAATGTCAATTGAAGTCATTGAATAACGAGGATATTGAAGATATAGACATATAACCGGACAGTATGCCGAATTTATCAAATGAATGTTTAAGTTAATTTAAGGTAAATCTTTTTACCTTTATAGTTCTTAAGGTTATTTTATCTGTATTTATGTTTCTAAGTTCTAAATTAAATCATTTCTAGAGATGAAAAACCTTGCACCATAATTAGGGCAAGTTTTGAAAATGTGACAAATAATTGTACAAAAATAAGTTGTATTAAATAACAAGCTTTAATTTTATTCCTAAATTAACAGTTTAAAAACATTTAAAAATAAATCGTAGAATCATCAACAACTAATGTATATTCACTTGTCTATCCCGTTTTTAATCTCAACTTCTTGATTGCAAATTATGTTGGAGCGCTGTTCTGTTACCCAGTTATGAACTATATCCACTATCAATTATATCCTCTACGTAAAGTAATCGAATTATCGCACAAATTTTTATGAGGTATGTGTAGTATTTTATTAACAATATTGTTCACCATTGACGCGAATAATTATTAACTAGATGATGTCAAGTTCAAATTCAACATTTTTAGTCCCCTGAGTAGAATTTTTAATCGAGAAAATCTGTTGCATAGCATATTGCCTATTTTTCTCATGCTACCACCGCCTAATCTAATCCAACTTTTGTTAAACAACGTGAAATACAGCATTAAAACGATTTAAATTTACTACAATACATTATTGGGCGCGGTTTCATTTTTTTATGGTTAAAAGATTTGTAATTCAAAAAATTTTGAAACAAATCCATGCAATATTTTGCAATTTTATTTATATTAGCCATTATGGCTTCTATTTGCGTAAAACAAATGATGTTATATGTATATGCACTACATACATAAGTACATTCATACGAATGTGTATGTCTATTATCGATTAATTTTAATCAATATTGAATTAAGTATTTATTCTTACCACCCTATTAAGTGAGTGCATCTCTGTATTAAACTACGTAATAAGTTAATACACTGTGTTATAGGGGACGTGAGATTTTCATTAAATATTCGAATTATTTTGCATGTTATCAGAATATTTAATTTTTTTTCTTCTTAAATTAATGGAATTTCTTTGATAACTCAAAAACATTGGTTTAATACTACATCAGATAATGTAAACCTAAATAATAATAAACATTTTAAAGTATAAAAATAAACAGAACATTTTGTTTTTCATCATGTAAAGGCTTACACCACCAACAACAACAAGACTTCTTATTTGTCATTTATAAATTTTTTTATTCTAAACTTACTGAGTGCACCAACAACAAAGCCAATGTGATAAAATTTAACATCCATGCAAAATTGTTGTTGTTTTCCTACTCTATTTGAATAAATTGGAAACAAAAAGGAAAGCATAGGACAACAGCAACAACATCAATAAATAAAATAGAGTTGACTTTATAACAGTAAAAACCACTAAACGCGCCATACACCACCACTACTTGTACGTACAACAACTGTGCTCACATTCACACACACACACACTTTAATACTACACAATAATAACGGTAACAAAAGTAGCAGCAGCAGTAGCAGAGAGCACCCTTTTTTACGAGTCACTAACAGTACAAGTGCGAGACATTAACACAAAATTATTGATTGATTTCAAACATACAAAAAATCAATAAATTGCAAAAAAAAATAACTAAAAATAGTATAAATATAGTTACTGGGGCTTATAAAAACAGTTATTACTTGGTTGAAAATATTTATAGAAAATCTTTTGTTTGTTGTTGTTGTTAAATTAAGCGCCAGTTGTTAAATATGTATTTTTAATTATTATTTATTTACTTATTTTTTATTTAGCCAGATGTCTATTATAAAATTTTTATTCACCTTGTATTTTGTTGTTGTTAAAATTTTACCGCTAAAACTTAAATTTCTGTTTTGTAAATTTAAAATGTTTTTACAATTTCTTTTTTATTATGGTTTTTATTTATAAATAAATTATTTTATTTTTTTTTAGTATTTTTACTTTGTGTTTTAGAGTTAAAAACTTCGTTGTACGTGCGTGCGTGTACTGTTCGACAGTCAATATAAAAATGTTTGAGAGTCCTTGTTCTATAGTTTCTTTGGTGGTTTTGTTATTTTCGCTTTTTTTTTTCTTTATTGATAAGCACCAGAAAATCCTCCTGTTTTTTGTCATTTGTGTTATTGTATGTGAATGCTAGTTTATTTGTTTGATGTGAAATAATGCTAAAAATATATTTTGCGCGCTTTTACTCTCTCTTTCACTCTCTTTGTTGAGTTCTCTCTTAAAACAACGCTTTAACTCTCTGTTTATGTTTTTTCACTCTCTTTGTTCGACTGGGAAAACAAAACAAATAAAACCACCCATAAACAAAACTCATTCACAATTTTTTCACTATACAAATTCATTGTTTAATATTTTCCTTTCAATTACTTTCAGTGTTACCGTTATTCAATCAAATGGGTTATATTTTCCTCGGATTTTTCACCCAACTCCTTATTGCTTTGTAAATACTCGAATGTAAATGATTCTTATCCCAAAGTTTGCCAAGCAAAAATCAATGTTCAAGAGCGTTGAAGATGAAGTCGACTTATTTCATAACTGGTCAAACTGCATAAAAAGGTAAGAAGTTTTTGCTTATTGTTTAATTCGTTCACCATGGTTTAGTACACCGGGGTTATTTTTTCACAATAAGATACACTTAATAAAAAGTAAATTATAGTTAATCTTTAATACCATATTTCCCATATTCAGCCTATACTTCTTAAGTTTCCCCAAACTGAAGCTTCACAGGATAGAACAGAGATGAGGCTATAATGAAAACTACCCATCATGAATTCGTATTGTTCTGTGAATAACACAGTTTCATGTCCTGGCAACACTACTTACTTTTATGACGACAATCTATGTATGGGTGTATATTTATTTAATGTCTGTTGCTTTCTGCATTATTTGAAATCGTTTGTATGTTGTCTTATTGATTAAGTAATTGAAAAAAGTGTGGGTCTTGTTATTATTTTCAATTCCGTTAAAACTCTAATTCACACAATATGAATTTCATCAATATTATAACGAATTAATGAGTACGGCAATTCATTTTTATCTAAATTTATTATCAAATCATTTAAATTTATTACACTACACCGTCTCCATTTTAATCATATGATAATTTAATTTCTATATTTTTAATATATAATTTAAAATTTTCTATTTAATTGCATAGAATGTCATTCGAAACTAATCTTTACTGTATTAGAATAGCCTTAACTCATAAGCTAGTTTTAATTCTGACGACAAATTTTCAATATTTTTACAATAATATTTGAAATTATTCATTAGAAAAAAAACTGAGAATAAAGCAGACTAACAAAATCATGTTTTAAGCATATCCTAGCATTACAATGTATTTGTTATTTTATTATTCATACGCTTAGTGGTTCGCGTAATAAAAACCAATAAATGTATAAGGGATTATAGTAGAAACGTGCTTTAAATCTTTTTTTAGATTATAGGAATTTATTGATTTAAAAAAAAATGAGTTACATACATGTGACTTACTACTATTCCACAGGTTTTTCATTGCTTTTCACAATTTTAGTTGGTTGATCTGAAACATTGTCACTTTCCACAGCTTTTCGTTTTTCACACGGCAGATTTTTAGCCTCCACTTTTACTTCAACATCTTTACTTTCAACCTCTGTTGTTTTATCGGCATCTTTTAGAGCGGCCTGTTGCAACAAAGTTTGTGCTGCAGCCGACGTGTCACATTTAAGTAATTCCCTTATCATCATGGTCGCATATACAGCTGTAGGCAGGCAGAAATCTAATATAAGGGCTTTGTACACATTTTCGGCACCTTCTTCTTTAAAATCCTCCAATTTTTTGCCCTTCAATAATTCCAAATCAGAAAGAATTAAAGTTTCTTGTGGTTTAGCATACGATCTAAATTCCCATGACATATCTTTGGGTTTTACAACCAATCTGCGATAAGCTCCAGCCATGGCAAATAATTTAACACTGTGTTTTAATTTCTCCGAAGAAAGTTCGTATTCCTCTAAAATTTCTTTATACCAAGAGCCAACAACATTGTCAGGATAGGTAATATCGTGGCCTGGTAGTGGCAATACCACATCATAAATGGTATAGTTGCCGCTAGCTATGTCTTCTTCAGTTAACGGCTTAACTTTACGTTTAAATATAGATTCAGAGCTTTGAGCATCTGCACTGTTTGCATTTGTCGCTGTGGAAGTTTCGTTACCATCTGTGGTCTTTTCTTCACACTCTTCCCCTTCCTTGGACAACTCTGTTGTGTCTTCTTCAAGTTCAAGCTCTACATCAAGTTCGTCTTTATTGCGATATACTAAATCCCCTGGGATAAGAGAAAGTCCAAATTCCTTAATACGTCTAGAGGCCATATTGTTAAAGATAAGACTTTGAAATGCATGAGGATATAAAAGAAGCATGTTGCGTGGTATCTAAAAATTAAATTATTTTTATAAAAATCTTTCAATTGTTTACACTATTTCCATGTATTTACTTTTCTTAGAGCGCCGGCATAATCGTTCTCCCCGTATTGTGCCAGACCATCCAATATTTTCTTTTCAATGAACCTATCACTGCGGAATTGAGCAGCTGCTGCTTTCGAATCACGATTTTTCCACCACATTTCACGAATGCTTTTCAAAAATGGTACATCATTTTCGCGAGGCTTTAATATCAGTTCACATGCCTAAAATTTATTATAATACATATATTTAGAGTTAGTGGCCGTTAATATTTCATACACTGTCTTACCAATTTATAATCAGCTTTTAGTAGGGCCACACCAATTTCATAGGTGGGCACTGTTGAGCAATTGCCAAACCTTTGCAAACCAAAATAATTGATAAAACCTTGCTCCTTAACACTATTCAATGATGAATCAATATGCTGCCTCTCACCGGTTAAATTCCTTAAAGCAATGCGAAAACGATTACCTTTTAGATCTCCCAATTTCAGAACAGTTGTGCTAAATTCGAAATTGCCAAGTTTAACGCCGTTTATGAATTTGATGCTACCCACAATATCACGTGGTGGACGTTTTTTAATGCAAAACTTTTGCGTAGTTTTTGCTCTTCTATCTTTGGTGCCGCAGTAATTCACTTGTGATGGCCGTAATCTGCGTAAAATATTATTAATAACTATTATTATATATATATTATTAATTAAAGTTTGAATCCAGCCTAGCCTATACGGCATTACACTTTTGTTGGCGTTACAAAATTCAAATCGTTTTCAGAACATAACACTTTTTTTACTCACTTCAATTTGTTGGCTATTAAAGATGCCACTTCACCGGTATCTAAATTTTCTTTGTGCACCAAAAAGTGTACATATTCTCCGGGGAATGTCCATTTTTTACGATCTCTTCCTCTTGATTTCATAACACGTACAAACTTCTTATCGGCTGCTTTGCCCACTTGCTCACCGTCAACAGTTGAGCTCACCAATTTGCCTTCATATAGTTTCTTAATGACCATGTGAATTTGAGTGCGCTTTTCCTTATCCAGTTCCGTAACATCTATAAATATGGCAGAATCTTGTGGTTTTTCACTCATTTCCATTTTAGCCAATTTAAGTTCATTCATTTGTTGCCAAACATCATTGCTTATAATGTTTTTTAGTTCTTCTTGTGTTTTACTAACTTCCTCAGTGCTTAGTTCTAAAGATTTAAGCAGAAGTAATTAAGTTTGATTGATTATTGGTTGTGACTGTATTACCTTCCTCCTTTTGTTCCGGTATTGATAAATCGGTTAAATGTAAAATCTTGTCATTTAAATCGATTTCATTAACATGAAAATCTGAAAAACGAGATTTTAAAATACCCGTGAATCCTTCACCGGCATTGATATATTCTGTAATGCCAACCTGTTCCTCTTTCAAATTGTCCTTGACGGTAAATACCGGCCTATTAAATGAGGATAAGAGAAATATCTGAATTTTGATTCGCTTATTAGTTTCTACTGAGAATATTTACTTCTGCTTGTTTCCAAATGCGTCATTACGATTTCGATTGTTAAAGGATTTTTGTTTATCATTCTTGTGATACGGCTTTTTCTGATGGTTATTAAATTTTCTGTTAAATTGTTTGCCCATTATGATCAAGGAAAATTCTGTGCATCCAACTCAGTTAAAGAAAAAACGTGTTATGCGGCTATAAAAAAAACACCGACTGTCAACAGTGATGAGTAAATTTATGGCGGTACAATTTTCACGATTCTATTTCATAATTAATATAACGGTAAATGATAAAATTGTGTGTGACTATTTTAAACAATGTATTAAAATTATTTCATAAACAATATATTAATATCCATAATACAATATGATCCATATACATATCAAATTTAAAAATAGTACTTTGGTTTTGGTACTGTTTACTTTCTCAGCAATTTTATTTTCATTTGGCATCACTTTGTTATGTATAAAATGCAACACTGTTTACAGTTTACTATTTTAGTTTTACCGTTTTGTCTAATTGGAGGGAGAAAATTTTCTGCGTTCGTGATTTTATTAAAGTTTTTCATTCTTTTCTCTTTAAACATGGTTTATATACATTTTCCTTCTAATTTAACAGAAGAGGAGCACATGCTCCAGGCAAAATATCAGAAATTGAAGAAAAAGGTTTGCATAGTTTCATTATAAGAATTCCATCTCATATATTCTTTCTTTGTAGAAAAAAGCCCTGCAGTTGATGAAGGCTCCCAAACAGGAACCTGAAAAGCCTACATTAAAGCGAACTACAGACGCCCGTGATGCTAGAGAAGTGGCCAGAAAACTTATTAAGAGCGGTGCTATACCGGCTATACAAAAACAACAAACCAAACAAGACCAGACATCTTTCAAGAGACCAAAGGGCCAAGAACGCAAACGGCCTTTACCTGAGACCTCTGTGGCCGCCTATCAACCTTTCTCTTCCACACAGAATGATGTGGCTCAGGAGACCATAATCAGTGAAATAATAAAAGAAGAGCCTCGCATGCAGAATTTATACCAACATTTTGCATCCGAACGCGATCGTGAAGAGCGTGGCTTAAACGATAAAAATGCTTTGGATTCGAGCCAAGCAGATAAGCCCAGGGCTGGTAACACTATTTTTGTTTCCGGCAATAAAGTCACTGAGGAGTATTTGAAGAAGACCTTTAATGATTACGGCACTATAGTGAATGTGTCAATGGAAATTGAAAAAGGGTAAAAGAATTTCTCAATTTAGTTTGCAAAATCTATTCTCAAAATATTCTTCATTTTAGTCGTGGTTTTGTTACGTTTGCCAAGCCGGAATCTGCTGATCGTGCCATTGCAGAAATGCATGGTAAAAATATTAACGGCATTAGCCTGCAGGTACAGCTGGCTCGTCGTCAACCCCAAATAGAGCCTATAAATGATGCGTCTTCATCAGCTGTTTGGTCCTCAATTGGTAAATTTACTCTTTATATCATAAATTAGAATAATTTACGTTACTTTTAAAATTTTTCAGCTGCTAGTAAATCTCAAAAGGGCAGCCATAAGGACAGACGCGAAATGGTTCAATATGATGAAGATTTTTTCTTCAAATAGAAAATAAGTTCATAAAATCAACAACAAAAAAATCATCCAACATTAACATTAACACTAACAAAACAAAATTCATCAAAATTTCATTAATAATGCATGACAAATTAAGGTAATTTTCATTTTTTTTCTTATAATACTTAATATTTGATTTATGTTTACTTTAACCTTTGGTATTTTTTTGGTTTCGTATTTTTTTATAATTTTTTATTTCTTCTACACATAAACGATTTATGAACCTTTAAATAATTAAGTAATAAATATAGGGAAAACTTTGTAAAATTTTCAATAGTCGCACTTACCACTTCAAATAGATAATTGGCCTCATCACAAATTAAAGTTGTCTTAAGAGAATCAACATTTGGAGTATTTTGTTACAAACCATGTTCTTTAAAACTTTACATAATTTGTAGGCCATTCATTATATGAGATCAATCCTGGTTTGGGTCACTTCACCTTTATAAGCTGACACAAAATATTTCCGGAAAACTCAATCTTTTACAACAGCTTCCAAAACGGTTTCTTTGGCCTGTGTTGTGACCCCAAACCATAACCGAAACTGGATTATGACCCTTTTCGAGCTTAGGATCGGAATCATCTTTAGATGACCGTCCATACATCCTAAATGAAAAGTTTTTTGCTGTTAAATAAAATTGTTCTGCTCAAGTTAACAGCGTCCCTGTTTGAATTTTTTATCCTGCAATCAACAAATGTCATGTACAAAGTCCCAAGTCTTTATTAACAATTTGATCCATGGATTTTAGCAAGACATTCATTCATACCCCGAGCCATACATTTTTTCTTTACGGAATTCGTTGAATTCTTTGATTGAAATGTGCGCTAACGGCCCACCGGTGGCGGTCTAACATCTCCAGCCCCCCAGTATTATGTACCTATAGATATATAGAAATGACTAATCTCGTCCTGTCGAAGCGTTTTAAAAATATTACCTTTTCTCATATCACACTTAAATAGCGATATAACTGCAATATGGTTCTTGTTAACTGACCACTCCATTGTGACAACTGAAATTATTTTAAATTTCCTTCCTATACAGTATAAAACTTAGAGGATTATATTTCGTAACCAATGTGGTAATAACGTGTTCAGTTCTTCTATTAGAATAACTACATTAAATTTTTTTACTCTTTTACTTTTCCGATGATGGTATTTCATAACATACTCTGACAAATAATATTTTTTTTTATTCAAATTATTAATACTCTGCATAGAAAATTTTATTCCCGAACTTTATTTGTTTACCTTTTTAATAATTTGTGCATTTTATAGTTACCCGATCTCTTGAATAAAACTACAAATATTGTTGATTTAAATAATAAGTATAATTATTAAAATTTTATTTTCAAATTTTTTGTGTTTTAAGTACGATAGATTTCTTCATAGCTATGGTTAATAAATAATTTCGATTCATTTAATTTAAACTTTAACAAATAACAATAAATGGGGGTGGGACAACAATTTGTTTTTGTTTTGCTAAAAAAAAAGATTTTAAAATAAAGTGAAAAAAAAAAGAAATTTTATTATTAAATAGACAACATTAATGAAAATAAATTAATTTTATTACCCTTAAGTACGCAAAAAAAAAATTAAAAAATAAAAAAACAAAATTAAATAAAAATATAAATAAAAAGTTATTAATTAACAATATAGTAAGTAGTAGTAACATGAAAATTTGTTGCCTGCCTTGTCAAAAGTGGCAAGCAATTATTGCAGGTCGGTAAAAAATTAAGTTAAAAAGTATTGTACGGTCTACTTAATTTCATTTAAAAATTTTTTTAATTTTTCTTTTGTTTTCTGGTAGAAAAATCTTTAGGTTGTAAAAAAATATTTCTTAAATGTCGTTGATATTTTATGTCAATGATTCCATGCATGCGCGTGGGTGTGTGTGAAAGTAAATGTGTGTATGTCGCATAGTAGTATATAAAAGTTTTCCTTGATTATGCAGATTCTATATTCCGGTTCGGTTGTGTTCAAAAAAAAGTATATTTTTTTAGTGTACAAATCTATGATCTGTTCACACTTCTTTAAAGGCCACAGTTGTATCATAAAAATTGATGATGTGTCTGAAATTTCAATTAATTATGGAAAATCGACTTCAATTCGATGTAATCATACATATTAATTAAGTCTTAACGTTAACGCCCCTCTTGCCCCGGGGGATTGAAATAATCCCAGTGATGGGTATGTACAGTACGGCCGGTCATTAAGTATAACAAAACCACAAAGGTTACAACTATAAAGAGAACAACCAAAGCTGGCACATGTCGATTACGAATATCGGTGGGTTCTAATTCGACTCCTTCTTTGGGTTCTTTGCCTCGGACAAAATCAGTAAGTTGGTTAATGATACTGCAAAGGGAAAGACTACAAGCTGTAATGAATTTACGTCCAGCTTTTGTAACACTTTTCTCATCATCGGCTGAAGGAGTACGTGTACTACGTGTACGTCGTCGGTGATGTCTATCTTCTTCATTTTCGCTGATTGCTTTATCTTCTGCTTCTGAGGACGAAGAACGTCTGTGGCGGTGACGGTGGCGTTGAGGAGGTCTTATATCTAAGTTGGGATCTTCGGCAGCTGCTGTTGCTGGCCGGTGTAAATTGTAGAACGCCAATGGAGCCAACGTTTGTAAGTATTCGGCTGTTGGAAAGACGGTTGGTGGCATAGTAGTTGTAGGCACCTCAGGTTCTGTTTGATCGGTTTGTGTTTGTTCATCGGTGTTAGGGATAGGAGTGGATTCTGTGGGTTTTTTAGTGATAGTGGTAGCAGCTGCTTCCAAATCTCGTAAACGTGGTGGCTTAGGTGGAGGAACAATTTCTCTAACTGGACTTGAACTCAAGTGTTCACTACTGCCCTGCAGACTAGTTTGTGTCTCAGTGGTTAAGTGTTGTGAACGTTCTTTTTGTCTCACCTGCTCTACTATGTTCTCAATAAGACCGGGTGGCAATTCTATATTTTGCACCACCAAATTACCTGATTTGCACTCCAACTCATCGGAGGAGATTTGTTGACCGTGCAATTGAGAAACCATTATTTGTCCAGCTTGTA
Source organism: Sarcophaga carnaria (assembly GCA_958299815.1). NCBI lineage: Eukaryota > Metazoa > Arthropoda > Insecta > Diptera > Sarcophagidae > Sarcophaga > Sarcophaga carnaria. The sequence goes on from OY283151.1 coordinate 33,596,555, forward strand.
AGGCATGTACTCTTAAACGTTCAACTTCCAAATCACCTAAACGTGCCGGCAATTGATGTTCTGGTTCTGATTTTACTATAGTTTGCATGGGCGCTAACTCTTTCGTACTATCCTGTTCTTTGAGTTGAGTTGAGGTAAAGGGTACAGACTTTTGTTCTGTAGTTACTAAAGGTAATTCCCCGCCTTTAAGAGAAGTAACAGTTTCCGTGGGAATTTGTTTGATTTGCGTATAGTGATCTTCTACTGGGGGTGCGGGAGTTGGTGATTGTTCGATGGCAGTTGTAGATTTTCTTCGTGGTGGTGGTTGTGGCGCCTCCACTTCAGATATCTCTACTTCGGATACGGTTAATTCTTCTGGTTCTTCTTCCCTTATTTCGCTCAACAAACTTTCCTCTTTAAGTTCTATATCAGATAGCAGTTCATCTAAATCTGAACGTTGTTCTTCTTCTCTATCACTTGGTTCCAGTTCCCTATCGCTGAGTTTTATTTCTTCTCGTGAAACACTAGGTGAGGCTTCTTGAGAAGTTGTTTGAGTTTCCATCAGTTCTCTGCCTATAGCATCTAATTCATCTCTATATCGTTGTAAAGTTCTCTCGACTTCCTCATCGGTTTGTTGGGTTTCAGGGTCTGATGTAAGGACACCCAGTGCCTCATCAAGCTCTGTAGAACTTGGCGCATAAGAAGCCTCGCTTACAGCTAAATTTCGATAATCCTCTTTTGTATCTGATACACTGTGCTGAGAGCTGTCGGTTAAGAGACCTTCTCTGCGCAATTCTTCTTCCTCCAGCTCTAAGTCATCAATAGGCCTTACTATCAATGAAGCTGCGACCACTTCGGTGTTATCTTTTTGTACAGGGGTTGAAGACTGTCGCTCAACTAATATGGCCGACGGCGTTTGAGGTCTGCTGTGCGATTTTGAGCGATCGGCCTGAGAAGAGGCTCTTGATCTTTCTGAAAGACTTCTTTGATTGGCATCTCTAAAACGTTGTAAACCCTTGGCCAGTTGTTCACTATCTATTACTTGGTGATTAATGTTAAGTTCCTTTTCCAGTTCCTCCTTTAACATTTCCTCTACCGTTTTATTAGAACGTATACGAGGTTCAATAATTTTCATGTCATCTGTTATCTCGAACTCTTCACAGACAAAATCATCTGGTAAGGGGTCAGTTTGGGTACATGCCTCAACTTCTTCGACGTGCATGTCTGAATCTTCACCTCCTTGATCGTATTTTCCGTTAACAATGTCCTCACTTTCAAAGGAAGGGTAATCGCGCTGTTGTGCTTCCGAACCTTTACTGATTGAACGTTGACGCTTTTCTCTTGGCGGTCTAGGTGGGGGTGGCAATGGACGATATTTCATTTTATTTATTACATCACCTGATTGCAGATTCCTTTCAACTACTCCTGGTTCTTCATAATCGTCCTCATAACTAAAAGAATCAATTTAAAATTAGATAAAATACAAACATGAAAAAGAAAACATGCTTTAAAGTCCTTAAAAATTTCGCTTTAAAGCATATATAATATCGGTTCATGCCAAATTAGAACAAAATACCAAACATTAAATTAGAAAAAAATTCGAAAATTAAATAAAATAAATAAATAAACAAAAGCTTTAACTATGTAAATATAGAAACAGTAAATGAATGTTTATTGCTGTTTTTGTATCAAGTGAATAAATTTAATTTAATTAGTACAGTAGCAAATAACTTATAAAATAAAATTTTAAACAAATCTAAATAAAATGATCTGAATAACGTTTTCAACGTTTTATAGAATTAATCAATATATGTATATAGTAATTGCGCCTCTTTTCGAGTATGTCTTCATGTTTGTTTTTTTAAATATTCTGATCGATATAACCATGTAATCCTTATAAATCGGAGGTTTAAATTTATCAGTCTCTATCAAGTTTAAAAGATTAAATAATTAAATACAGTGAATGCCAATGAAAATTATACACTTTATTTTCTTGAAATATTATGATATTTCAACATGCTTTTCTGATTCTAAACTTTTGTTTTGCGTATCTGCATCCTCCAATTGTTTAGCAACTGATTTTTCAAGATATTTCCCTTTGCTAGGACTACTATCTTTTTTTTCTTTGTACATTTTTCACTGACATTCATTGTAGTTTTTTTTTGATTATGGTTCTGTGTACCTCGTATGTGGATAAAATGTAAGTTGAACCAACCAACCGCCAATTGGCTACCAAAACAAGTGATATTATATAATAAGATGTGAACCACAAATTGAACCACCAGACCCGTTGCCTTTTAATGTATTTGATGTGTCATAGTAAATGGTTAAATTATAAAAAAAAGAATTGTTGGCGCTCTAATAAAATAATATTGTAAAATTAATACATTTTTGGTGTGATATTTGTTAAAGCGAAAACAAAACAAACAAAAGAAAAAAATTCAAAATAAATTAAATCAACACAAATTTAAAAACAACAACTAATTAATTTGGCAGCTTTGTGTTAAAAACAAGTGCGTAAACAGCTTCTCAGGATCAAAAATAGCTTACTTTGGATGAGCATCTAAACTTAAAGCCGATTTACGTCCTGTTACCATAATAACATCTGACACAGGGGTATAACCTCTTGGTGGCGGTGGTCTTTCTGGTGGTGGCGTACTTCTTTTGGTTCTCATATTTGGCATGGTAGCAAAGCGTTCACCAGGCGCTCGTGTAAATTTTTTACGTCTAACTGGTGGTGTAGGCTTTGGAACAGGTTCTTTGCGTACTACGGCATAACTGTAAGAATATTTAATTTCAATTTAAATTTGTTTTCACAATAGAAAAGAATTTTCTTAATTTTCTTTTCGTATTTATAATAATTACCCATCATTTTCCATCATATCGATGACATATTTCTCTGGTTCTCCTCGAACATCTTCATTTTGTTCGAATGAAATGGCACCGCGCGAATGGCGTTCTTCTAAATCGTAATTCGATATAGATTTTCTCGTTGATCCATTATCAGAGTATTTTTCGGGTGTGGCAAGTGGTATATGATGATACTCATGTTCAGTGCGATAAACAATTACCTATAAAAAGTTAAAAATTGACATGATATTATTAAAGCACGTTAAGGTACTTGCACAGCAGCAACTTACATCTTCAGTTGGCTGCAAAAAACTACTCGACACCGAGCGTCCTCCAAAGCCATTAATATAGGAGTCTTTCTCCATTGAAATGTCATGCCGCCTCTTTTGGCGTCTCGGCGGTAAGGGTTGTGCTTGTGTTGGCTCATGCAGTATATTTTCTTTTTCAGACACATTCAAGTCATTCCATTCCCTATGTCCCTCCCTAGTTAAAGGTGAAGGATCGCGCAAATATTCCTCATCCATATATTTCCTACTGTCGACTTCTTGGCTGTCAACAGAATATTTGCTGCGTGATCTACCTTTGCGCATAGGTCGCCGTGGTGCACCGAAATAATCGCTACCATTTTGTGACATTGAAAAGTCGTCACCGTAATCGCTTCTTTGGCCATCGAACTCTTGCGAAATGTCGTCAGGAGCATAAGCTTTATGTAGTCTTCGGGGTTTTGGTGGCGGTACATCATAATCAGCGTAAGAATTACCCGGTTGTCCCACATGTTCTAAAGTATTGATGGGCTTGTCGTAATCATCTCTGAAGGCATTCCTTATATACTGATTGATTTCAATGGTGTCCTGTGATATGCCACGTTTGCGTAAAAAGAATTCATCGTCGCCAATTTCTTCTAGGACCACTTTTTTGCCCGAACTCGCTGTCGATTGTGTTTCTTGAGTGCGTACATCATCCGGTTGATACTTGTGATAACTAGACTCGGCTTCCAATTCAGCTTTGCGCAATAAAATATTTTTTTCAATATCCTTTTCTGTCCAACCAATTACTTCTTTACTGTCCTCGGATCTTACATCTGAATCCTGGTGGGTTATAGGCCGTCTTTTAAATTCACCTGAACGCAAATTGGATATTTCGTGTATTGCACGATTTTCTTCATCAAACTCTGCAAACTGCTTATTGTCCGTGACACCACCTAATATGCCCAAATTACGTTCTTCACTGGCTGTGTCTTCAAGATCTTCACGCATGCGTCTCTCCAAGGAGGACTCGCGGTCGAAACTCTCCTGTTCACTGCCATAACGCCTATAGCGGGAGCCTTCACTGTCATTGTAACTAACATCTGAAAACTTATCAGCCCAGCGAGAACGTACAGGGCCTGGTCCGCGATCACCTTGCGGTGAGCTAGACGATTCTAGTGAAGGCTGTGTCTCGGTACTCGGTATCACACTGGTAGCTTCTGTAGCCGTGCCAGTATCAAAAGATGATTCTACTTCAAGCGTTTTCTTTTTGCGCAAAGCTCTTGGATATGTGCCGAAATTAAATTCAAAACGTTTCTTTTGTGTGGTTGGGGCTTCTTTAGTTTTTTGTACCGTTTCCGTAACCTCACTTCCAAGGTCCTCATCATCCCCATGCACAGCTTCTGTTTCCTTGAAGGATTTACTTCGCCTCAACTTAATATTTGTCATCTTTTCGGGCAATTTGAACTTGCTCATGTCGGGCTTACTGAATTTAGTAAATTCAGGTCGTTTAAATTCTTTGAATTTCGTCATATCGGGTCGTTTCATTTCGGGCATTTTTAATTTCGAAAATTCGGGAGCTTTAAACTTTTTACGCTCCTTAGCTTTAGGACTTCCCGATGGTATTTTTTTGGGAGCCGGTTTTAGTTTCGTTTTTAGTTTTCCTGCCTGATTTTTAAATCCCGCTTGCATGCGTCTTGTTCTGTCGTGGGCGCTCGCCATAAAACCTTTCTTTTCAGCCTTTGGCGGTTCGTCTACATCCATAGCAACATCTTCAGTATCTACAGCCTCCACTTCAATTTCCATTTGAGGTGTTTTCAGCGGCTTATCCACTGATGCTGCCGTAAAGAAACGATCTTCCAGTTCTCTTTGCATATCCTCTGCCTGCTTTAGGGTGTCAACCTCTGTCGTTGTCGTTTGAGTTTGATTTGGAGTTGCTTCCTTGTTTTCAGAAGACTTCTCTTCTGTCGAAGGTGTTCCAATGGGTTCGTACTCATGATCGCTACAATGAAATGAAAATCACATTAAAAGTGTCATGCCACACAAATAAAAAAATTTTAACCCGGACAGAGTATTTCAAAATTGCGAAATAATTTGTCTCCGGGTAACATAGAACAGAAAAGTGATTGATGGTAGGACTTAGATAAGTGTGTGGGTGTGTTTAGAGTTTGAAGTGGGTGAATCAGAGATATGTTTCAAAGGGCTGAATTTTGATGAGAAAGCGTGAGCAAAAAAACACATTACAAATAGAAAGAAAGAAATAAATAGGCAAAGGGAGTATACAATACCAAAACCTTGAATATAGTCTTAGGCCACATTGTTTTTGGATAACTTTTGTGATTAAAAAATATTCTCGTAATCTTACCGCGAGAAGTAAGTCCTCTCCAGATATTCTTGCTTTTGAGGTGGTAAAGTAGAGCTTTCAAATTGACCTAAACGTGATTTTCGTTCGTCAAAGTTAAAACTCACGGTTTTCGATATGCGAGCCATTGATAAATTATCTTGAGAACCGCCTAAGCGGTGGCGATCGGTTGACTGTGTACGCCCTTCAAAAAAGTCCCCCTTTTGATCTTTGTATTGCAATAGTGGACGCTGTTCTGAAGGTGATCTTACGCCGTGCATTTGCATGCGTCTATCAATTGAGGATGACCGATTTATGCTGCCGCTACTTGACATCATTATAGCGGCTGAATATAAAGGTTTTCCTTGTAACTCCGGATGATGGTGTATAGAGGGCTCTCGACTCCAGCCCCTCGTTTCTAAGCCTCTATCTTGACTTGACAATTCTGATCGGCTTGTACGTTTGTCGGCCAAAAATTGCGAACTATCCTCAGTTGAACTTCGTCCAATTATAACCGGTTTAAATGCATCACTAACAACCACGGCTGAGTGTTCGTGAGAGTGTTCGGCGAGAAATTCTTCACGGCTGCCAAATGATTTCTGCACTGAAGGCGATTTGCTAAGAGATGGTGGGGGCGCCATTGCCTTAGACGGCTTTGCCATATACTGATCCATTTCATCGACTTTAAGAGAGAACGTTTCCACAACCTTAATAGACATGGGTTCTGCTTGAGCTTTGTTGGTGACTGCAGCATTGGTTCCGGAAACAACTGAGATGGCAGTTGGTTTTTCTTTAGAAAACATAGACATAAATTTGCTTGTAGTGTGTTTTGCAGGTGATGGTGACTTTTCCCTCATTGGCGACTTTTCTTTTGAAAACGTTGATGAAAATCTAGAAGGTGATGGTGACTTTTCTCTCATCGGCGACTTTTCTTTTGAAAACATAGATGAAAATCTAGAAGGTGATGGCGACTTTTCTCTTAATGGTGTTTTTTCTCTAACACTTGCAACATTTTCAGTTTGTGCAACATCATCCATATCCTCCTTTGGTTTTGACGTGAAGAAGGTTTTAAATCTTGTCGCATAAGATGGTTTTGCTACATCTTCGGCATTGGCGCCGTTTTGAGCACTTCTTTTGGTTCTTGTGGGAGATGGCTGCCTCTCGGGTGAATGTCCTCTCTTTAGTTGATGATAGTTTGCTTCTGGTAATTGAAGGTTATCCATTGAAAAATGCTGCATTTGCTTCAGCGCGGATCTACTGCGATTATTACTTTCTTGTTGTTCAGCTGTAGCAGCGGAAATGAAACCTCTTGAAGGGGAGGCTGAACGACTTCTGCCTCGTCTCTCTTGTGTAGCTAAAGTCTCCAAGTGCGTAGATGGGGACTTTGCTCGGCTTCTAGCAGGTGACTTTGCTCGGCTTCTAGTTGGTGACTTTGGTCGGCTTCTAGTTGGTGACTTTGCTCGGCTTTTAGCCTTTTCCTCCTCCTCCTTGACAAGCTTATCAATATCAACTATAGGGACTTGACTATTAATTTCAATACGTGTCTCTTCATCTACATTTAAGGGCACAGTAGGTACATCACTTAATAAGGGTGGACTTAAACTTTGTATTTTTATGTTATCTCTTATGTCTACGAGGTTTTGGCCATAATGCATAGCTTCTAGCTCTGCAACGGTTTGCTGTAAAGGATCCAATGGTTTGTCGGTCGTTTGTAAATCCATTCTAATCGGTTCAACTATTGTAGAGACTTCCGGAGATGTTTTATATTTCGACATATCAATGGGACGATTTTGTGGTAAAACTTCTCCCGGTAATTGATAAACTATTCGACTGTCTTTATTTTCATTGGGTCTCATATAATCCGCTGACATAGGGGGCTTCGCATTAAGAAAATCAACAATTTCAGGCGGTGAAGGAGATCTCATTGGCGACAAATCTCTGTATGTAGGTTCTGGACTTGCAACTTGGCCAGTTTGAGGAATCAGTTGTTGTACCGTGGTTGTACCATCACCAGTTGTCTTATACTTCGACATGTCAATAGGACGATTTTGAGGCAATAGTTCATCTTGTGCTTGATAATTTCGTAAATTTTCCTTATTTTCACCCGGTCTCATGTAATCCGACGTGGTGGGTGGCTTAGCCTTGCTGTAACCTAGACCGCCAGGTGGTGACATTGAACGCAACGGTGTGAAGTCTCGTGAGTAGGATCTTTGACGATCTGCCAGCACTGGTAAAGAAGGAGCGGCTCCAATATCACGTGGAAATGATGGGGGTCTATTGGTAGCTTGCGGCAAGGGAGTTGGTGTTATCACATTTATTTGTGGCGAGAACGTTGTTAAATCCATATTTGATGATCTGCGGCTGGCACTTACAGAGCGTTGCTCACGCCGTCCATAGGGCGGTGGCCTTGCGGAAGGTATAATTATATCTGCCACATATAAATCTTGTTTGGAAGGTGAGCGAGACGGTATGCGCCTCAAAGATCTTACACTGTGCATAGATAGAGTTTCTGGATCCTTAGATAAGCGATCGACTGAAGTAAAACGTGGCCTATGCGGGCCTGGCATACTGCGAGGGTCATCATCGGATATGCTACGTACTACCAAACCTCTGGTTTTAGCAGTTTCTTCCAATTCCGGATATTTTTCTACAAACGATATGTCAACAGAAGCCGAGGCTTGATCCCATGAACGATGTTTGCCCACACTGTGCAAAGACATACGTTCTGGTTCCGGTTGTGTTATACGATCACCGGCAACCAAACCGCCGCGACTTCCTATAGGCTGAAAACCCATTGTTGGAGAGTGCAGGTTGCGTTCAACGGCGCCTGCAGCTAGATCTGAAGTAAATTGTGGACAAGCAACTTCATGATGAAAACCTAACTTTGAGTTGGGTCTTGAGTCAACCGGATTTATGCGTTCAGGCAACAACGAATCTGATTGAAAATATTGACAGGCACAACGAACATCTAGTGTCGCACCACTTGTGCTTTCATTACGAGACACAAAATGCTTTTTTTCTTGCGGCAAAGCTCCCACCGATGCAGATCTTCTTGTGCTCATATTGAAAGAGTGTTATGGAAAGTTGTACTTCTTTATTTTTCTCTCGCTCTTTCTCTCTCTCTCCCTCACTCTCTTTTACTTGCACTTGTTTGAAATTTTCCTCTGTTTTTGTCTTTTGGCTTGCGAGTGTTTTTTTTTTTTTTTTCGAAGATTTTTTCAGAAGAAATTGTCACTTTATGTTGTCGTTTTGGTTTTGCAAAAAAAAGCAAAAAAAAATCTTTTCATTTTATTTCAGCTTTTATCGTTTTATGAGTGTTAGAGCGTATTCGTTAGACGTTCCGTTTGTAGATCGCTTTTTGCATTTTTCTCATATTGAGGCTATTTTTATAAATTTTGTTTCTTCGTATATGCTCCAAGGGTGTACATTAAATATATTTCTATTTCTATTTTGTATGCTTAACTTAAAAAATATTTTATAATAAATCTTTTCAATATTTTAAACGCACAGTATAAATATTTTTTTAATTTTTATTAATTATTTCATTTGATAATCGTGCTTCTTATTTTTGATGCATAATAATACCGCACTCAGGCACTTTGCTTGTCACATCCAAAAAAAAAATTTTTCGTTGAGTAATATTTTGGAAATATTTCTTTTGTTTCTTTCTTCTTTTTTTTATTCACAATTTCGAAAATATCAAAGAATATTTATTTCGTCCGTTAGTGCCCATGTTGTTCGCTTTAAATATCGGCCAGGACTGAAAGCTTTTATTTTGGCAGAACTAAACATTCATCAGTAAACTTAGAAAAAAAATCAAAAGAACTCGAACAATATTTTGTTCATTTTCAGTTTTTGAAAATTTTTGTTTTTTTTTGCTCATTATTTGTCGTCTTTGTGGCATCCGTATCTATGAGTTATAATAAATAAATATATGCACATACTTTTAAGATATTTTGATGTTCAGATTCATTTCTATTCTATGGTTTACTTGTCTACCTACACTAACATATATTTCTGTGGTCTTTTAACTTCATTATAATCATCATTCGAATCATTATAATTATCGTCTCAAAACATCATTATGATGATTGAATCTTTTGTTGAATGAAATAATAAATCTTCGTATACATATGTATATAATAATGGTATACAAATAATTTACTTGTTAATTTTGTTACATTTTACAATTAAAAAAAAAATATTTTCTTTCTTCTATCACTCTGTATACGATTTATGCCAAGTGATCACAATAAATACAGGCTAAATAATATATCTTCATTTAAAAGGTACAAATCGGAAAAACAAAAAAAGGTTGACAGTGTTTTGAAAAGCCATTATTGATGTTGAAATAAAAAGGCAGACGAATTTTTTAAATATAATAATGGATAATAAGCCTTATCTGAGCTCTTTTATCTCAAGGGCAAAAAATCACTTTTAGATGAATTTGGTCTCTGATGGGCCTAACTGTGCTTAAATTAAAGCTAGAAAGTTTGTTTTTCTTCAAAGACCTATGGATTTCTTTGTGCTTAATATCGCAGCGTTTAAGGCTCTGAACTCTTTTACGTTAATGTAACTGATGGACTGTGTATAAGGCTAGTTTAATACTTGTGCACTCAGCCATTAATAATAGCGGATAACTGGACAACGTAACTACTGAATTTTGAGAGAAACTAGGCCGATAAGTTTTTATGAATGTTTCTTTCTGGATCTGTAAAGCATTGCAAAGCGAACAATATTAAATAGCACTGTCATTGTAGTTAAGTGAGAATCTATGATTTTTAAAATTATATTAACATGATATGCTTGGACACAAACCAGCTGAGTTTCATAGCACCGAAAACTATTATTGTCATCATATGGGTGATGATTTGTTTACTTTACTGCGTAATGTAATACAGCGCTAACTGTTGCGATTATGTCGTTTAGAATCTAAGATCTAACAAGAATATTTCTTTTTACTAAATCGAACATCATTAACATTTCGAAAAGCCCACTGTGTACTAGCAGTTTTAACATCATACAGATAGTATTCTATTACATTAACAATCATGGCCGCAAAGTACAAAATTATCTTGACACCTGATTGTCAACTACTAACTAAATTTTGTGAAAATCTTTACACCATTTCCATATAATAATATTTTTTTTTTCGTTTCGCTTAGTATACCAATTTTTGTGTTTTTGAATTTGTACTATCACACAGTATGGTATATAAACACAATTAATCTTGCATACTTAGAAATTTATTTGGCTCTTTTTGGTACGTTTTTGTATGCTTTTTAATATAAACTTGATTCTTTTACTCTTGAAAGAGTATAAATGTTTTTAATTTTTGAGGCTCTTAGTTAAGGAAAGACATTTTTTAATTTCAAAGCATAAAACAATCACATGAATGAGACAAATACGGGATGAAACAAAACTGGATTCTTTGTTCAGTTGTCGAATAGGATGAAGTGTATTAGTATTTGGATTAAACACTTATCGTTGAAAAAACGTTTTCATGTACACATAAAAAGTTAAAATAGTAGTTTACGGTCAGAATTTATGAAGCTATACGAGTAGAAAGATATCATCTAAGGTTATTGTAATATTTTTACATTTTTCTTTGATTCTTTTTTCTTTATGGTACTCTTGCGTATTATTATCTTAATTAGTGATCGAAGAATCATGGCATTGAGAAGATGCAATTCTGTGGATAGCAAGAATTTATTTTGTGAAAATAATTGCTCGTATAACTTTTTTAAAGTACTCTTATAGGCATACGAATATTTTTAGTTTTAGAGAACTAATTTAAACTAACACACACGAAGCATCAAAAAAACATTAAAAACATTCTAAAAAGTAGTCTTTTATAATAAAAATTGGTTTCAGTTCTGATAAAAATATTTTCTGTAACTTGGAAACGGTGTAAAAGTATTTTTTCTTTTTTTTTTGTAAGCAACATTTCAACATAAAAATAGACATTTAACAAAATATTTTTCTTTTTGTTTTAATTTTTTTTTATCAATTACAAATAGTATGTATATGGTACTAGAGACTATTTAATGGGTAGAATTTTTATGGGAGACACATCACACATACATATGCATATAGTATATATAGGATAAATTAAGAATATTTATTAAGACCAATCACCAGGACGAATGGTAATTATGTTGTGTAGTTTATTGTGATAAATCTTACCTCGAATTTCTACATGCTCGGTTGTTGAGTGTGTATTGGAACAAAGTTGAAAAGGAAGTTATCTATCTACTACAACAAGGTGTTAAACAAACGTAGAGGGATAGGATATAACGGCTAGAGCCAGTGCTTTCTAAACGATTAGAGGGTTTACGGTTTATTTGCTTACGGTTGCGTAGTGTTAGTAACAATTTCTTGAGAAAGATGAATAATGTGTACTTTCTGAAATAGTATTATGCAAAGAATAGGTAGTAAAAATATAATGTTTGTTGAATTGTTTAAAATTTTGGTGAATATTATATGTATATGTATGTATATGTATGTATTATACGAAAATCATGCAGAAAGTTCAGTGTAATTGATTAAAATCGATTCAATATTTAAAAAAAAAATTCTGGAAAAGAAAATCAAATGTTTTGAAATCAGTTAAAAAATTCATCTGTTAAATTCTGTCAAAACTTGCGGTATGACCTTCGTATAGTTTTATTAAATTGTAGTATGTGTAGATTATTTTGTTAAGTGTAGTCAAAGCGAACAAGATTTGTATGTTATTTAAATTTGAAAAGATAAAGATAAATTAGGAACAGATTTTTTCTTTTATTTTTGAAATAAAAATAGCAACACATTGTAGTTTGCGATTCAGTGTGTGTTTTTTTTTAAATTTTAGAATAGGATGTACTTACTTGAGGGTATTTTTCCACTTGTTCGCCTCCTTGGCAGCCTCTAATTGTTCGGCAGCTAATTCAATATCTTCACGATGCGGTTCAGCTTCATCTTCAACGTGCGAAAATGTTACCTTCTTTTCGGAAGGTGCTGGTGAAGCTTCCTTTTTGAGTGAAGGTTTGTTTGGTTCAGTTTCCTGTCCACTGACTGCTAAATTAATTTGTTGCTGTGGCACTGGACTAGATGTTTCTTCTTCTTCTTGCGGCTCTTGATCGGCTTCTTCTTCTACCACGGGTTGTAAGTGTAATTTGGAGCGGTCTTCATCAGAAGAAGCCGAATCAATGGATGAAATTGGTGCTAATAATGAATTCGATTTACGTTCTGGTGTCGCGCGATCGGTTAAGGTAATTGGTTCTTCTTCACTACTGCCCATACGATCCAGGGGTATGTTGTTATTAGCAGTGGCAACTTCTTTAATCGCATTAGTATCCTGGCAGACCAAAGATTGTTTGATGGCATCAACAGAGGTGGCATCTAAAATGAATTTAAGTTCCTCAGCCGCGGCCACTGCCTCATCCGGTTGATCGATTTCTTCATAGACATGTTCTCGCCTTAATCGGGGCGCCTTTTTGGGTGGCGTGGCTGCAGCATCCACTTCATCGGTCTTTTTATTAGTCTCCTCATTATCATCTTTACTGTCTGTTTGTTTTGATTGTATATCCTTGATTTCAATTATCTCCTCTGGCTTGACTATGCTACTGTTCTGTTGGCTTCGCTCCTCTTCGTGAACGTAATCACCGTCTTCGTCATCTCTACGTTTGCGACTAGGCGACTCGTCAAGTTGTACAATTTCTAAAACATCATCGGAATCTTGCTTTTCAATAAAACGTGGAATATCACTTCTCTGGGATTTTGGTGAATTTTTAAGTTTTAGTATTTTGGGTTCTTCATTAAGTACAATTTTGTCATCTTTACCTAAATGTATGCGCTTTATATTCAGACGTTTCTTTTGGCGATCTGCCATGCTCTTGAGCTTTTTCATAATGGGAAAACAACGTGGACTCTTTGAATGTACGTAAATGGGTTCGCCGCCGTTTTTGGCTTCCTCCTCTGTGGTCCCTAGTTTCTCCTGTTGCTTTTGTTGGGTTTTTGTGGCCTCCAATTGATTTTCGGATCCTGGTTGGGGCACCTGTTCTAGACTGTGTTGCAAACTTGTGTTCGTAAATGAATCGGGCAGTGACTGAGCGTCGTCGTGTTGTCTAGCTCCGTAGCGACGTCTTCTAAATAAACGTCTTACCTTGCTAAAGCGACCTGATTTCTTCGGTTGTTTTCCTGTGGCCAGCACTGAGTCTGAGGCAAAGGAAAAGCTTTCACTGTGCAAACTATGGTTTTCTAAATCGTGGCTTTGCGTATGTGGCAAGTGTTCCGAATGCGGTTCGTCTTCCTCTTCGGATAACTCCTGTATGTAACGTTCCGTCTCTTGTATGGAAACGTGATCATCAATTCGTACCTTTTTATTTGACTTTGGTGATTCAGAAGTAAATCGTATCTCTTGAGACTTTCTAAGCATCAACAATATTTCAGGTTCTTCATCAGGTCCTAGCGGACGTTTATACAGATGAGTCCAAGGATAACCGCCCTAAAGTAAAAAAAAAAAAATTCATGAGTTTTATTTTATAAAAATTTATTTAAATTATGTTTACCCTTTCTTTGGCCCGTCTTAAATCTTCCCAGCGATATGTTTGTAATGGCACTGGTGGCTTATCCGTGCTGCTTTGCACCAAGTACTTCTTAAGGGATTGATAATATTCTCGTTTGCAGTCCAAAGCTAATTTCTCAGCGTCAGACTGTGTTGTGTCGTTTGCTTCAAGAGGAGGCAATGATTCGATAAACAATTTTCTTTCTTCTTCCTCGGAAGCAGTTTTAATTGAAGGAACTGAGATTAGTTTAAGATTAGAACGTTCTTGTTCTTTAATTTTTTCTTCACTTTTCTTCACTTGAGAATCTAAAATACTGTTAACTTCGGACAACTGTTGATCAACTACTTCTGAAAGTTTCTCTTCAGCTGTTGTTTCAGAACTTTCAAACCTCTCTTCCAATTTCGGTTGATTTACATCGTCTTTGCATGTGTCGTATTTATCTAAACCTTCAGTCTTTTCATTAAACTCGGTAACGTTTTCTTTGCTAAGAGCTGTAGGAATTTCCACTTTCTTGGCTTCTTTCGATTCCTTCACTTCCTTCGATTCCTTCGCTTCCTTCTCTTCCTCCGCTTTCTTCACTTCCTCCGCTTTCTTTACTTCCTCCGATTCCTTCACTTCTTTCTCTTGCTTCACTATTTTCGTTTCTTTCGCTTCTTTCACTTCTTTCGATTCCTTCACTTCTATTGATTCATTCGCTTCATTCAGTTCTTTCGCTTCCTCCGCTTTCTTCACTTCCTCCGTTTCCTTCACTTCCTCCGCTTTCTTCACTTCTTTCTCTTCCTTCACTTCTTTCGCTTCTTCCACTTCCTTTGCTTCCTCCTCTTCCGAATTTTTATTTAATTCTTCGGTTTTTGAAGCTGCTAACAGTTGCTGTACTTCCTCTTCAATGTCCTGTATTAGCTTTTCTGCTACCCTTTCAATTTCGTCTTTATTCACACACGTTTCTCCATTGGTTAATACCGTAGGAACTGTTGTTGCTTGAGCTGCTTGTAAGGGACTATCGGTTTCGATAAGCTTTTCTATAGGTTTCTTGGTAATAACTTCAGCTGGCTGAACTTCAATTACTGTGCGTACATTGTCGTTTGTTTCCACCTTGGAACAACCAACTTGTAATTCATCTTCTATAGGAGGTAATTCGTTGATACCGACACTTTCTTCATGGGGAAATAATTCATTGTAGGTTTCTATTAAATGAGATTCGATGTCAAGTATATTATTTTGACTTGGATCGGGGAAGAGAATTTCGCCGGTTTGTGGATCAAATTTACAGTCTTTGGTTGGCGACGGTGTGGGCGTAGGCGTAGGCGTTGTAATGACTAAATGAGACTGTGACTTATTAGAACTACTGACTAGGTTTATATTGCTAGGTTTCAAATGATCTTGTTTGACATCGTCGTTGTGCGATTGTGGCTCTTTCGTAGAGGATGGCTGTTTCAAGAGTATATCAGGTTGGACCGGATTCTCTTCAATTTTATTGACTTTTTCTTCTGTGGCATTTAATGGACTAAGTACTTGAAGAATGGCGGGTTGTTCAATAGAGTTAACATCTGCTCCGGGTAATGACACTATTGTTTAGGCATTTATCAAAAAGTAAAAGTAAAAATGAGTTATTAGCCTTTGTTAATAGACTATATTGATAAAATGAAGACAATAAAATAAGGGCAAAGACAACAAACACTTTCCAACGAGACCTATTTTTTTTATATATATAAATGTGAACGAAATTGAGCATGAATTTCCGTTAAGTAGCTGTCAATTCTATACTATACTATTTCCTGAAGCTATACAAATATGTCGTCTTTTGTGGCATGATGATTAAGTGATATGTGGTGAAGCATGACACAGATCCTACACTAAATTTATTTTATTTATTAATTACAATACAATTACAAATTATATTCTAATTATATACGAGCGGAGTAACTTGACCATATGCTCGGTGTAGTGTCACAGATCAGTGTCTCTGGTGGGAATCGAACCCAAGACCCTCACGCTAATAGTCTAGCACACTACCCACTAGACTACCAGGGCACCCAACACTAAATTTATTGTACAAAAACCGATTTGGTTGGACACAAAAAAGTTCGATTTATGGATCCCACATAACGCAAAAAATCCATCAGCGAATTGTTTCTGAAAACGCATTTCTGAAACAAACAATGATTGACGATGAAAATCCAGCCTTATAGGCCATTTACACTACAGCGAAATCTAGTACTTATGAGATTTCGAGCCAAATCTAGTTGATTTTAAATAGATTTCCCATACAAAACAAAATCTACTTATTTAGTAGATTTCGGCAAAATCTACTCAAAATCTAGTAAAAATAGAAATGCAACTATGTGTTTTGCCAAATAGTACTTAAAAATACAACGCTGAGCAGGAAAAAAATGACATTTCAATTTAACCCTAATCAAGTCAACATGTGCCTCTCCGACACATATTTCACTTGGTCATGTAACTTCCTTAAATATAGGTTCTAGTTCTTACTGCTTCTTGAATTCCTACTTTCAGTTGTTTTATTTAGAATTTACAAACTTCAAGTAATAAATTAATTTCTTTTTATTTTTTATTTTGTTTCAATCAAAAATGTTCTTAATCATGTCAAAATGTGTCTATGAGGCACATATGGGAACGCTAACTATTATTTCTATTGTTGGTGAACAACAAAATTAAATATAATAATGAGTTTTAATTAGGTATAATGAGTTACGAAGAGTTCTGACACCCATTATTTGTCGTAGTCTTCTAAAATTAAATAAAAATAATTTGTACAATGTTCGGTCCATACAACACGAGGATGAATTCTCAAACCAGCCAAGGCAGACAGATATGCGACGTAGATGTTATATGTGCCCAATGTGTAAACAGTCTTGCAGTATTTACCACAAAAATACTTGCAACGAGCATTGTTCAAAAGTTTTAGTTTGATTAAAATGCGAAAATAATTTAATAAAATAAAAATAAGTTAACAAAATTAATACGTAAATTCTTTGTATGTGCCTCCGAGACACATTTTGACTGGATTTGTGAAAATTTTTCCTGACTTGATTAGGGTTAAACTAAAATATTATTATTTTCTTTTAAATTTCAGTCAGCTGTTTTTGTTATTAAAATGAAATCTTGCTACTGTCAAATAAATCCAGTGTAAACGATGTAGATTTTGAGCTAGATTTGAAATCTAATCTACTAGATTTCGCTGTAGTGTAAATGGCCTATTAGACGAAAAGGGGCGTGGACACAGAGTTGCCAACGAATAATCTACATACGTTATAAATCTAGAAGCCACGATGTACCCATAGTAAGAATACGTCATAGATTTTACATCAACTATTTTGTGTGTCACAGTTTTATTCGTGTGCGGCGAGCCCTTTTGTTACATTCCGATTCTGACTACCGATTTGAGAAGCTTTTTCACAGCAAATGTTACTCTCGGCGCATTTGCCACAAGGCTACTGATAGATGTGTGTCAAAAAAATATATCGTATTCGAACTGGAAAACGTCAAGCTAAGGATTTGTTCGTTGAGTTATGAACATTCGTTGAAGCATGTACAACAGAATATTTTCATTGCAAAAGAAATTCGTGAAAATAATAAATTGACGAAATTTGAAAATTTTATTTTGACTGTAAGATTGACACATTTATCGCAACTGGACTAATTCCTATTAAAACTACAGATTATTGAAGTAAACCACAAACAATTGAAGTCTTTGGAGATGGCGAATAGATTAGCGGACACGTGGAATACATTTGAAATACCCGAATTATTGATGTTTTAGTTTCTTTTCAGCTCATCGTAGATTGAATTGTAGCTAAAAATGCTCAAAGATGTTCACATTTATGTTAAAATCTTTTTGTAACAATGGCACTCTTAATAATACACATATAATTTGTATTTAGTCCCCATTATGACACAATTTAAGTTGATAATGATGATCGGTGGTTGTGCGTGGTTGCATTTGGGACAATAAAATACTACTACACATTACATAAGCCATCATCTTTTATGGGGTGACAACTACACTGAGAGAAATAGTTGATTGTTTTATGAACTCAACAAAAACAAAAAATGACTTGAAGAGATACAATCAAAAAATGAAGAAATGAAAGAAACGTTGAAAAAGATAATGACACCATAAGTAATATTTCTTTTAAAATTTTATGAATTTTTCTTATGAGTTTAATGAAATATGTATATGATGAGATAATATTGATAAACAGAACATATAGTGCTGCTACTGGCTGCTACATTCACAATCATTGAAAGTGTAGTCCAAGTAATAGACAGAAACAAATTTAAAATGAATGTTCATGCTCGCCATGTACACGTATGTACACGGTGTTTGCGCCGTCTATAAAAGTGATGTTTATTTTAATTTTCTCTAAATGAAAATTTTGAATTTTAGCCAAAATCTTTTAACGCTACGGCGGCAATTACGAAATGTTTTTTTTAATCTTTTTATTTTTCATTTTTTTTTTTCAGTAAAAATTTTCTCCTATTTAAAGAATTTTTTTTGGAACGTTTTTCTTATTTTTATAGATTTTTATCATGATACATTCTCTATACAATCGGTGATATTTATTTAATTTATTTTTCATTTGAAAACACTCAAGTGTATCTTTAAATTTAAAATTAGATGATGAAGCATTGCAAGGCACACGAAAAAAAAATTGGGTTTGATGACACTTCTTTAGAGGGTTTACTTTGACCCTGTAACCAAAACGCACTTGCATGAAGTATTAGCAAATTTTTTCTTTTGTTTGTTTGTTAACTTTTCTATTGTTTTCTTAGGATATTTAAAACATTTTAATCACCTTGTAAAATGTGAGTCAATTAATGAAAGAAAGAAAAAAAAATATTTAAAATTATAATTTTTTTGTCGTTTCGTTTCAAAATAAACAATATTAACAACGGTGCCGGATAACTCGTGACGTATTGCCCTTTATGTTTAAAATACTTGCAATAGAATAATGTAAATTCTTTATATTTAATTGTTTTATTGTTAGAAATTGATTTCACTTAATTTATTTGCTTTTTTATTCTCTTTGCTCATTTAAAGGGCTACAACGGAGTTTCATTCGCCAATAATTTTTATTGAAATACTCGTCGTATTTTATATATAAACCGCTCGTACCGTGCAGAATTCAACTACTGAATTTATATTCTTCTCGTTATGACCCCAAATATTGTATTTTGCTTGTTTTCTATTCACACTGAAATAATAACAACAACAACAACAATATTTTAAATGAAAATATGTTAAAAAAAATAATTCTTTGCAATCATTTATCTATTGTATCTCGTAATGTTCAACTAGAAGAGCTTAAAATATATACAACAGTTTAGTTTGGTTCTCTTTTTAGCATTCGTAACACTCGTAAGAGAATGAAAAATTTCGAAAAGCAAAAAAACACATTAAAAGAAAACTCTGGCCGATCTCTGTTCTGTGCCACTTGAGTTTATTTAGTTGCTATCATTGTTTTTGTTATTTTAACTATAATTTGTTTGTTTAACAAAAGAAAAAAAAATAAAAAAAAATAATTGATCTTTACCCCACCATTGCCGCCACTAACGATTGCATTCAACTTCTTTATTCGCTAACCTATGTCAGAACTTTAAAAGAGTGAGTATTATTAGTACAGACTATCTTGTAACCCACAAAAAAAATGTTTTAATTGCATGTTTTCTCTTAAACAAGATACTCTTGACCCTTGTATTTTGTTTGAACAATTTCAAGCAATTCTTAATTGTACAAACTTTTGCTTATGGTGGTAAATGCTATTTTAGCATCATATTTGTAATAGAAGTTTAAAGGTTTAACAAAGTTTCTTTTAAATGAACTGTCAACCTTTACACCTGGTAGCCAAGTATTATGAAAGCGATAAAAGATCTTCAGTGGATAATCTTTGTGACCGTAAATTCTAAAGAAACAATATTTCTAACTGCGGTTGTGTTCATTCTAATGAATAGAAAGCAAGCATAAAAATAAAAACGCAGCGTTATACAAAGATTTTTATTATCAAAAGTAAAACTTTAAACTTTGAACTCGTTAACTAAGAATGGTTTGTTTTCAAGCATGTGACTGAAGTGTAAAAATATTGTTACATTAGGTAGGATGAAGTGATAGCTTCGATTACCAAAGCACACATAGCGGCCAGTTGTGAAATATTGTTACAATAAGTGTAAGTAAAAAATCCATAATTATTGTATTAAATTGTAAACTTACACAGAGTAGTTAAAAAGATTCTATTCAGCTCTAGTATTGTTTGCTATAACTTGTTGCTGTTTTTAACGTAGATTTTCTATGCCCCTGTTACAGTAACTGTTTTCTACTGTTGCAAAGTTTTTAGCAACAAATCTTTGCACCACAGCCTGGAGCATGTAGTACTCATTTAGTGCCAAGTTCAAAGGAGAATTTATATATAGCTTCAGGCTAGCCGCTGACGGTGTATTATAGAATACAAATCACATCCTATTGGTTAAGGGTTACTGCCTGTAAGCGATTATCTTCTTCAGATGATCTAATTGCTGTCAGTATTTACAAAGTTTGGCTGTGCTTGAAGTATCCGCAGTAGATTACTTTCTTTCAATTCCAATTAATACGCAGTAATAGCTTGCCACTGTCTGTGCTGAATGTGTTCATTGCTAATATTCTACATCGACATACCTTTTATATCCAGACGTATCAAGAGTTTCAAAAGACCTGAAGTTTATCAATTCTACGGAAGCACAATCAACCAATTCAATTCCATGCCCTGCCAGTTCTGGCAATTACATACATAATTGGTCATTACAACCCTTCAGTCAGGATTACGACAGTTCTTTTAGAAAATTTTCATGGCAGTTTTATTTACTCTCAGAGCTTATGTCCGAAATCTGCTGAGTGGAAGTCGCCGGAGAAATATTTTTACATATTTCGTTTTGTTGGAGATGTCTGACCTGGTTTGTGAACCGTGTCCTCACGCCTAATAAGCCAACACACTACCTACTAGGCTACGGCGGCTATTTAAGTGAAATATACACACTTTTAATATAAGTAATTACGACACTATGCATGTAAAGTCAGTGCTATTCATGGTGGCTATGATAAAATGTGTTTCATGATAGTTTGGTTTCATGATCGTATATGATTTCTATAGTGCAAGAAGTTTATGGTAACAGTGCTGCGGCTAGCAAAAGGTGATCAAAACAAATTTTTTTAAATAAAATTTTTTTATAAACTGACAAACATACACCTTGGTATTTCACGACCAATACATTCGTTCCAACCTCAGAAGATACATGTATATGTATTGCATAGCCTTTCAGTTTTTGATATTTTTTTTATTTAAATACATCCATACATCATACAAGACATACATAGATTTTGAAATATTGTGCTGTACATATTCTATATTGTTTCTACTGTTCAATTTTGTATAACGGCGCTTGAATTAATAAAGTGACATTTACCGTGTATTCTCTTATAAAGAGAAAAAACATAGTTTGAGACAAAAGTTTATAACGGCATAATTATTTTGATGGTAAATATTCCCATCAGTTTTTACTAATTTTTATTAAAATACATTCATTGCTTGAATGCATACATTCAAATTAACTCTGGATGATTGTTTTTCATATAGTATATATTTTGTGTGTGTCTTCTATAATTTCGTTTGTTTAAAAATTTTAATTTCGTCCATTAGTGATATTTTTGGTACGATGTTTATTTTAATTTTGTTTTTTGGTAATATTAGGCGGTGCCCAATATGTGCGTGCTTACTAAAGAAAGCTATACGTACAGATTTAGTGACATATAAAAATTAAATATTCAGTTGTTTGCCTGTGTACATTCGCATAAAGTAAAAAATCAAAATTAAATATTTGCTGTAGACGATACTTAATCTAGAGCAAACACCGCTTCTGCACAGTTAATTAATGAATTGATTTTGTGCCATACATGGGAGTTTCTTATTAGTGTTATTTTAATAATTACAATACATTTATGAATATTTGGTATTTAAAAAGTTGACTATATTTTCTTTATTGTTATTGTCAATTGAAAAACAATTGTCAAGTAATTTTTAAATCTAAAAAAAAATAGAAACTTTATTAGTAACGAATTATTTTTATTTAATTTTCCTTTAAAATTCAATGCCAATGCATAAATCCCAAGCATGTGTTTTGATTGTTTTCGTTTTGTTTGCCTGCGATTTTTTTATGTTTTTCTTTTCTTATTTGTTTTTATTTTCATTCATTATTATGTTCTAGCATAAATATTTGTTGTTATTGTTTTTATTATTTCTCTAATTTGTTTGTGTGCGAGAGACATTTTCGTTTGTAGGCTTGCCAAACATATACTCACTCACACTTA
The DNA here is from genome assembly GCA_958299815.1 of Sarcophaga carnaria. Taxonomy (NCBI): domain Eukaryota; kingdom Metazoa; phylum Arthropoda; class Insecta; order Diptera; family Sarcophagidae; genus Sarcophaga; species Sarcophaga carnaria. The sequence continues at coordinate 33,618,872 of OY283151.1, forward strand.
TGCGTTGCATATTTACTCTTCGTATGATTTCTTTTATGTATGTGCTCATACATAAACATTTGCTTCAATTATTTATTAATCATACGTCATAGCGAACGCTTGAATGGCTGGTAGCGGGTTATGAAATGTGGTCAAGATAAAAACATATTTTAATATAGAATGTTAACAATATGCTGATAATAAAAAAATATGCACATACATACATATAAAATTTAGAATCATAAATAAGCTTTAAAAATAAATTTTGTAAGAATTTCGTAATTATTCTTAAGGCCAATATTTTTCTTATCAAATAAATTTGTGTGTTTTTGGACACAACTAAGAACACTTGTAAAAAAACAAGATTAGTGTTGCCAATGCGTAAATTTACAAGTAGTACTTCTTCGTTACGCAATATTGCATTTTAAGATTCTGATAATATGTAGTAATAATGTTTGAACGTAAACAGTTACGAGGTAAAAGATAACTACAAGTTGGCCTTGAATTACTTTATGCTGTTTTGTTTTTTATAAGCTAAAGCAAAATTGTAACTATGCATACAATTTATCAATATTTAGTTATTGAGATAAAATTATTTTTTTCATTTCATTCGTTACATATTTGGAATCGTTTAATATAATATCAGTTTTTCATATGACGCTAATTTATAGTTTTTTAAAAAGTACCTTGAGATTACCAAATGTTATTCAGCTTGAATAAGTTTGGTTTTTCTTATAGAAGGAGAAAAAGCAGAATGATAAATAGCTAGTGCTGTTTAATGTTCAATTAAAAACGTTGCCAGATATTGTGGTTCAGCAAGTAAAAAAAATTTTTTAAAAAAGAGATTAACTTCTTGACCCCTCAGAGGGGTACATACTCTAGTAATGAAAAGCTAGTTAGAGGAGACGGAGGGGGGGAGGGGTAGTGCAACAAGTTGTATTAATATTATTATTTTTAATTTTTATGCCCCATATGAAGCTTGTTGGTAGCTGGAGTATTAATTTAAACTCCTGTATAAAAATTATCGAAGAGGCATTGCAAAGCATTACGTTATCGAACACAGAATATTAAATACATATCTCTTAAGTAGATTTACCTACAGGATCTCAAAAACACTAGCCGCCTTATCAATGTTTTTTATTTCTATGAAAATAATGTTAATATCCTGAGGTGGCTCGTAAGATTTTAACTTTATAGAGAACTTTCTATGCAAAAAAGTTTCAGACGCTTACTTTTGCACCGCGTCTTGTGTAAAAGCTTGCGAAACAAAGTGTTAAGGTTTTTAAACCAATGAGATCGGAAAAAATAAACTTAAAGGAATAATAAGCTTCAAGTAAAATTTAATCAACAAAACAAAAATAGTAAAATTTCCATAAAATTTTACTGTACTTTTATGAACACATTTTTAAATTGTTTCTCCCACAAATTTAAAAATGACTTCAATTTATGGCCTATAACCAACCGCAAGCTCTTAAAATTTAATTTGTGTTTAACGTATGGAATACTCATTTTTAACTCTAACATCTGTTTCAGTTTTAAAATGTTGTATTTTAAATTCCCTAATATAAACACCGACAAAAATACGCAATCATTTAAATTTTTTTAATAGCTTTGTGTGTTTCAAAGTCAAGGTCGGGTAAGCCAACGAACGAACCAATAACCAACCAACCCCTTTTTAATTATTAGAAAAAAATTAGAAATTTTGTTCCAATAGTTTCAGTTATATTTGCGTATCCATAAAATAGAATTACAGTAATGCCCTGTTTAATGGTATAAAACTTTAAAAAGTACATAAAAATGTGCCTTTGTTTCATAAAAAACAAAGAAAGAAAAACCAATTAATTTTATGTTATATTTAGCGAGTACATACTGTATTTGTTTTGCAATAAACATTTATGCTCAATCATCCATGCAAAAGACACGTTTTACTGAAGCTATAATTTTCTGCACATTGAAAAAAAAAAACAAACACAAACAAAAAATAATTTTAATCTAGAAAATTTTGAAAAATAAAAAAGTTCCATGCCAGTGATTTGCAACTATATACGTACATATGGTACATTCAGTTAACACTATGTCAACCATATTACAGCGAAAAATAGAGGAAATATTGCGAAATTCTTGAAACTTTAATTTCAATATTTTTGGCTTAAATCAATTAAATTTTATTTTTATTGTACGATAATTAGCATATTTATCAGTCTCTGAGGCTTAGTCAAGATGTCTGCTACCAAGTATTATGTGGACATATCGGTTAAAAGAAATTGCCCTTCATTTTCAACTTAAATGGTCTTTTTATCTGAAAAATTATTCCTATGATGCGTAAAATTTCTTTGGGAGTTTTTCTCATGAGAGAAATTTCAAATTATTTAGTTTTGTCTAAGAGATCTCAATTTTGTTAAAAGAGCAGTAACTGTAGGCTTTGCTCCATTATTGTTATCACAAAAAAAAACCGGAATTTGATTAGAATTGTGTTTAAAGGGTTTATGAGACTTGTCTTTAGCACTAAAGAATAATTAAACATATCAAGTCTTTCGTTAAAGAAATTTAAAAAGCCTTCAGCCGAAAGGCACTTTTAGCCGAATCATAGTGCAATTAAAATTTAAGAAGTAGTCAGTATTATTTTATATTAATCTTACTGCTGCCATATCCTTCTATTATCGTCAATAACAAATGCACATTTTCGTTTACATATTATTAAACGAATCGTACTAAAACTGGCATATACTTTAATGACAATTGTTGTACAAATAAGATTTAGACTTACGCTTGCTAGAGTTAGTCTTTAGGCGGTTGGGAAAGAATATAGAAGTAATAAAATCAGGAACAATTCTTGGGGTCACTTAATTGTTTAAAATGTTCCAACATCAATGTAACATTTTGATGATGTACTGACTGACTGCCCGTCATTGTGGTCGGACAATTCATGCCGTTGTCTCTAGTTTTGTTATTATTGACAGTTGACATTGTGGGGTCTTGATCCTTATAAATGGGTTTACCATTAACCACACTTAGTACTATTAATGTATCGTCGGATCTTTGAACCATTCAAGGCAATTGTATAGCTTACGCTTTTCGCTCCTTAGTGACTAAATTTATGTTCCTGTTCAATTGCTATCTAAATTTCGATCTCAAATTTTAATAAGTTATGTAAAATTATTGCAAACGTTCCATTTTGGTGCTTTTAAGTGGTGTTGTCCTTTTTTTTATCAATTTAAAACAATATATTTTTCTATTGATAGTTTTCAAGTACAAGGAAAACCATTCTCGTGGCATAAACCCAATACTGGTATTTTTTTCTTTTTTTTAATCACTTTTATATACAAGACTACAAATACACACGATTGACCTCCTTTCATTTATGAATAAAATGGAGTGCATATGTATGTACATATATATGTATGTATAGACATGCACTGTATTATTTTTGTACTCCCTTTTTTATTATTTATTACATTCTTTACTTTACTTAAAAATCAACAATAGCAACACTTGACAAAACTTACCGTAATTATTAACAACGCTTAGAAAAATATAAATCATAGTTTAACGGTATATTTATGTAGATCTTATGGAATTATTTTAACAATTATAAACATTCTTTACAACAAAACAAAAAGACTCGGAGAAAAATAATTTAAATTAAATGAATTAAATTAGAAAACATTTATTAAATAAGTAATAAATTATTAATTAAAAAAACAACAAAAACAATAGAAATGGTAAAGAAAATTAAAAAGAAATTCGTTAAAGTTGCGGTATTTATTATTTGTACAAAACTGGTACGTTTCACGACATGTTTACCGTTTAATCATATTTCACGTACTGCTGGTGATTTTTTATTTTAACTCAACAAGACAAGTCTCAACTCAGTTGCCGTCATCAACCCAGCTATTAAAACAAACTAGACAACCAGAAAAAAACAAATAAAAGCAATAACACTACTGCCACTACTATCACCACCACCACCACCGCCTTTAAGGTGGCTGGCTGGTGGCTACAGAAATGATAAAAAAAAAAAGAAAACAAATCGAACATTCGTTATTTGTTCATTAAAAACAAACAGCAACAACAATAAAACTATAAACAAATTTAATAAAAAAGAAAAAATAACAAATCTAACACACATTGTATTTGTTGTAACGAAAACGTCAAAAAATGAAACCTTTTTTCGCTCAATTTTCTTTTCTTATTCTGTGTTTTTATTTGCTTAAATTTGCATGTCTCAAACTACACAAACAACGCCCCTGGCCACACCGCCCCACAACCTCATAAACAATCAAGTGTCACAACAACTCGGACACATGGCTTTTCAAATATTGTAATAAAAAAATAATCATAATTTTACAAAGATTCCGAAACTATTAGAGTGTAACCATGCCAACGGTTTTTAATTGCCGGCTTTGATTTTCTTTCTTCTCTTTAAAACCTGTGTTCTTTTTGATGTGCAAAGTAGAAAATAAAAGAGCGTAACAGTGAAGAAGAAAGTGTTCGAAAGTGTGCTTAAGTAGCTCTTAAATCATATCATTTGAGAGGGGGTCTTATCTTTCTAAGCTTTTGTTTTAAAAATATTAAAAGAGACTAATTTAACCTTGTTACATAATCATTTGAATATTAAAACGTATGTCCAGTTGTTGTAAACAAAAACTTAATATTTACTTTGAATTTATTTTCAAATGTTTTACATCTTTTGCCTTAGCGATTAGAATGACTCTCTCTCTCTCTCTTTTAAAAATGTAGTTGTGAAAAAGAAAGATGTATTAAATGTAAATATGTATATATTTTTTAAAGTAATTGATGGTTGTTATAATAAACGTCACATGTTTTCATTTGAATTTCATTACAGATGCTAAACAGTCACTGTCGAAAACATTAAGAACACATATCAATTACTGGAGCTCATCTAAATAACAACAATTCAAATTTCTCTACTTCAACACTATTATTAAAAAAGGTAAGAAATTACAAACTTTATTACAATTAAATTTGTTTATAACACAATCATGTGGCCAGAATATAACAATTTTTCTATAGGCAGTCTTTTAAAATGTTGTAAAATGTCAGATTTATAACAAAACTTTAATATTTTAGAAGAATATCGTAATTAATTTGCTCTTGATGTTTCTCTCTTCCGTATTACGCTAATACATCTGCGAATGCTGATTTCCAGGCCTGTGGTTTATCGACTTAGACAAGTGACTTTACATGATCACAAAGAAAATATGTGGTTAAGTCGAACTATCATAGATAAATAGTTATGACAACCTTTCAGTCAGGATTACGACCTAGCTTCTCACACCACTTATGTTGTGTGCGTTAAATTTATACATGAGCGGCGGGACCTACAGTTTAAAGTCGATTCCAAACGACAGATTTTTGAGAAAATTTTCATTGCAATTTTTTTTACTCTCTAGAGTTTCTGTCAGAAATCTGCTGAGAGGCAGTCGCCGAAGAAATATTTTTTCATATTTTCGTTTTGATGTCTGACCTGGGGTCTTACGTCTAATAAGCCAATACACTACCTACTAGACTACGACGACTTCAACAACTACTTGGTGATCAATAAAATGTATCATTACGTGAAATTGCTCTTCTATCAATAGTTTCTTTGAGTAATTAAATTTTTATGCCCGCGGTGGATGACATGTGGATCCGTCGACATGTCATCAAGATTACTGCCAACTAATTAAAGTGCGAAAAATTTCTAATCATGTCCATATACCGCTCACCTTTATCAGTAACATTCTGACCATCGTCGTCTCTAATAGCATGTGGACATAAAATACCAATTTTCTGTGAATGTAATGGTGTTTGGTCAAAACCTTGTGGATTATCCTCATTCATATTGCTACAATTCTTCTTATTTACGTACCCGCTCATAAGAAATGGGGTTTTATCGGTGAACAAAATTCATCATTTATTTTGATAAAAAAAAAAAAATCAACAAAGCATTTGAAAGCATTGCTCTGGTGTAAGCCTATCCATAATTAAATGTCAAACCAAAGTAAATAAAGCTGTGCTTATGCTGTGCTGTGTTAATAACTTCTAAAAACAAGACAAGTTAGTCTGAAAAGCAATACTTATTTTGGCATTCTTTGAAATTTATATTCGAATGACATCCAAATATACATAATCGTATTGGATTACATTCTTCGGTTATGTTTTCCTTCAGGGAATTCTGTCAAAAGAGATCATGGAATCTTCATTGCTTAATTCCTTAAGCAATTTAAAACATTTCAATTAACAGGGCATTAGTTTCTTTAATTTCAAAAGGTCTTCTATTTTAAAATTTCAAAAATCTTTTTCTATTCACCAACATGACCTGCTTTACAGATAATTGTTTTTTTACGATTTCAAATTAATTTCTTTTCCATACGAAATGACATTTAATGTCTTGATTAGAAAACCCTAAAAGAAATGTTTTTCAAATTAAAATTTAAATTGTCTTTCTCAATTTATTTCGTTGTAATTTACTAAAATTTTGGTTAAATAAAAATGTTCTCTTATCTATTGAAATATTATAAAAAAATAAAAATATAAAAACAAATCAAAAAGACGTTTGTTAGTAGTACCATCGACTAACGACAAGTCTTTCTATGTTTTTCTTGTTTTCTGTGGTTTTTTTTATTTCATTTGTTTGTTCTAAACATAGAAAATTGAGAAAAAAATAAAAGAAACAAAATAAATGCTTTAGCACAAGCTTTTGGCACAAGGTCAAAATTACACTGTATATATTTTTATCAATTTTCTTTCGTTCAACAGTGTGCTACACTGTATACCGTGTATATTTGTTGTTGCACTGGCTCTTATTGACTGGCTGCCAAATGAGGGAAAGAACAAACAAAATTCCATTATTATTTATACAATATATTTACATGTAGATAGATATCCATGTACAAATGTACATTTTTATTATTTTATTTAGAAAAGTACCAATCAGCAATTGCATTAAGTACCGGTCTGTTCTAATATTTTTAAAGAATATGATTGCAAATATAAAAAAAAAGTTCAACATATAAAAGCCAATTCGGAACTGATAAGAATTATTTTAAAAATATTTTGGATACCTACAGTTGTGATCAGAACTGCCAGAATACCAGTCACTGAATTGTTTAAAAATCATTATTTGACGAAATGGCCAGTATACCTTGGATAATCATTTTGTAATATCCATGTTACTGGCATATTCTCGTCAGCATACAACATTATTGCATATCGAAAGATTTCCATGTTTTGCCCAATTTTCCAACAATGTCTCTACTTCAAACACAGTATGTACATAACTTTCGAATTTTGTTTTTTCTTTTTAAACAAAAAAGTTAAAAAATCATGCTTTTGTTATAAGAGAACTTTTAGCATTTTAATGGTATATTTGTGTCGCCAGTAATCCATTAAAGATTCATGACTGGTTTAATGTATTATTGTTTTTGTTGTATTATTTTGATCGGCACTGTATGAGTGAAAAATTTAATTTATTTTCTTTACTTTTAAAATGCAATTATAAATTTAACGTTAAAAAACTACCATTGAATATAAAGTAATACTTGCTAAATGGTAATTCTATATTAAAATTACAGTATTTTCCAAATCAATTTTATTGAAATTCTCGGGAAACATTTATTTTCGTATCTCATCTAAATTGGTGTAGTTTTGAGTACTTTTCAAGGTTTCTTTACATACATAGTATATTGTGTAATAAATGATAAGCTTTAATTTTTATTATTTTTTTTTTGTGATAATCTGTACGTAACAATGTAATCATTTCATTTACATACAGAAAAAAGGCACTTGTCTATTTATTTACTTAAACTGATAAGCATGATTGCCAACCTTGTATAAATGTACGTCATGGCTAGATTGAATAAAATTCCTTAAGCATTAAATAAGTATAATTATTTATAATTAAACATTAATAAGCATGCGAAATCATAATTTTATCGCAAAATTAGTACAGTTCAGTACAGTGGAGTTGTTTTATCTTTAATTCTGCATACAATTGTAGAAAATATTGTTGGTGGGTGAGCAGTTATGAAGATTAAATTTGCTCTTAGCAGATTCTCTGAAGCTGATAGCACAAATGTTCAGATCAAACCTTTAATTCATACCTAAATACTCTGCAATTAGATGGTGATAAATAGGAGATCTAAATATGATAAATATTTATTTATTTATTAATTACGATACAATTATGAATTGTATTTAATTATTTACGAGCTCAGTAACTTCGGCCATTTGCTCGGTGTAGTGTAACAAACCAGAGTTTCTGGTGTAAATCGAACCCACTACCTTCCCGCTAATTCTCTAGCACACTACCCACTACACTACCAAGGCACCCAAAATATACTAAATAAAGTTTTTAAATTTCATGAAAAAAAATTGATTTCATTTTAACACAACTTATTCTACTAAACTGATGGTACCTCTGGAAATAACAGATTATCACATACGCTATTAAAATCAGAGCCGGAAAGCAGCAATAAGTGCTGGCCAGTACTGCCATAAAAAATCACAAAATTAAAGTTTGTGTTGTGCAAACACTTGCAACAACAATTGAGTGAATAAAAAGTGAACAACAACAACAACAACATAAATAACATTTTATTTAAGAAATTAGTCACTTTAAAACAAATTAAACGAATTTACATACATGAACATACAGCTGTACTTGTGTGTAGCGTTGTCTATTTCTAGAAGTAATTTTTGGTTTTTAAATCTTTTTTTCTTCTTGATTTTTATTCCATTATTTACTTATTTTTTTATACACAATCTAATTGAAGCTTTTAGCCAAAATACTCTAATGAATGAAACTCGTCTATACTATTGTATTTTGTATCTGTATTAAAGTGTAAATTAATAAAAGTGGCACATCATACATGTTTTGGATTGTCCGGTTAGGTTAACATACAATAACACAAATTCGAACAATTACTCTATATTTCCATTAAACTAAGGGGCTTATAATTTGCAATCAAGAGCTGTTTAAAAAAGAAAAAACAAGTCTGCAGCCGCAGAAATATTTAAAGTTTAATAATAATAAAAAATAATATATTAATTACAAGTTTCAAGTTAAACAACTTCTATCATAAAAATGTAGCAGAGCCTCTATTATGTAAACTACATTATTTATTTATTATTGCCTGCCTTCTTTTAAATTAATTTAAAGCCGTATTGAACTTTGTTAATAATTGACTTTACAATTGACTATTTGTACGCATATACATACATACATATGTACGAATATTTTACAATAAATACTACGTATGCGTACTATTCTATTTGTTGTATTTCAAAACAAAGTTCGCCTTTGTAATCATTTTTTAATGTTTATTTTTTTTTTTTTTTTGGACTATGATTCCATATTGAAATTATTCCATATGTTCAATATTATTAAAGAATTTCAATTATTTGTTTTAATTTGCCATCAGAAGTTTAAACTGCCTTTGTTTTCGTTTTTTCTGACGATTTAAAAATCTTCGCCCATATTGGCAAAACTCTGCGACTGTAGATTTGCTTGATTTTTAGATCAAATATTCATCATTTTGTCCGATAAGTTGTTGCTATTGTTAATGCAATTCCATTTGCTATGTTTTCTAAAAATCTTAGCCGCGACTGACAAGAAAAAAATGTCGGCAACAGTCAATTTTTTAAGTTTTTATTGTCACAAGAACAGTTGTTAATCACTTCATTTTATATACGTTTTTTATGTTAGTTCCATAAAAATCTTTCAAAAAATCTTGACGGTGACCTACAACACGCATTTCCTCATACTCTTCCTCTATATAATGGGTAACTAGTGAGTAACTATTTCGTTCAGATAGTTAAATTACTGGCAGTGTGTCATATGAGAAGTCGCCGTAGTTTAGTAGGTAGTGTGTTGGCTTATTAGCCATGAGAGCTCGGTTCAAACCCCAGGTCAGACGTCTCCAACAAAACGAAATATAAATAAATATTTCTTCGTCGACTTCCTTCCAGCAGATTTCTGGCAAAAGTTCTGCCATGAAAAAGTTTCTCAAAAATCTATCGTTCGGAGTCGACTTTAAACTGTAGATCCCGCCATTTATCAATAAAATTAACATACTCAACATAAGTGATATGAGAAGCTAGGTCGTAATCCTGACTGAAGGATTGTAATAACCATATAGGTATGTGTGTGTATTTTCAATATACAGTCATTTCGAACCCTATTGAGTTAGATCCATGAGTTTCTTTTTTTGCATTATCATGTGTCCGCCTCATACAGTTTTGATCACAAAGCTATAAGTGTTTAGCTTCAACAGTTTGAAGTTCATATCTATCGAACTCTAATATTTGCACTACTTTATCGATATTTTTGATAATTCGTTTTCCACAGTATACCTATTAAATCTTTGATACTTTGGGAACAAATAATGGTTTTATTTTTATTAAACATAATCTCCAAAGAGGCTGTAGTCATTTTAGATATTACAAATAACAGTTGCAGCTGCTTTTAATGTAATATTACTGTCACTTCTGAAACGATTTTGAAATTACTTAAAAACTTTTCCACATATTTTTATATATATGTATGTATATTTGTATGTATACTTTCTTTTAATGTTTCTTAAAAAGTAAAAATTCTATTTTAGTTTTTTGTCTTTAAAAAGTGTTCTATATTTTCCGAAAAAAAAGCTACATTGTCTTTAGAGGAATTATACGTATGTGCATATATATTTTATATATTTAAAAAATATGTTTAAAAAGTGTGTTAAAATAAAAATAAACAGTAATAATATAATACAGTAAAATAATGTGGGCATACATGCGAAAATGTGTTCCTTCTTTTTAAGATTTAAATATATCAGAATGCAATAATAAATTTGATGAATTTCTCATTTGATGTATTCAACAAAAATTTGAAATGAATATATAAAAATAAATAATGACGTCACATTTCATAACAAACAATATAGGACAAATCACAACACACCGACCAACGAACGCATTTCATTAACATTTAAGTAAAAAAAAATTTGTTTGCAAAAATCACCAACAATTCTGTGTAATTGACAGAACCGGCAGAATTAATAATGTTTACACCACATCGCCATCATAAATATGAAATGCCCCCAATACAAATTTATCATATAAAAGCATATGTATTTATGTGTATGTATGCTTATTAAATGATAATTGCTGTAATAAAATTAATAAATAATGAGAGAGAGAATGCGGCAGTATAAATACAAATTATTGTTTTGATTTCAATTCAAAACAAAACAAATGTTTGAGAAAACGACAACAACAACAATAACAATACAACCACTACAGAGCAGCAACAAAATTAATTATGAATTCTATTATTCATAATTTCAATTTCAATTTTTTTTGTTTTTGTTTCTGTTTAACAAATATTGATTTGATGAATACTTTTCATTTAATTTTAAACGCTGACTAGACAACATGATTTACATATCCATTATTATTATACATTTTCAATTTTCACCAGAGATTATTATTACACAATCAAAATGATTAAAAGCTGAATGATTGTCGAACGGTTTCTTTTTTAGAGAGGAAGTGAGTGAGAAAAATAAATTAAGAAGATATTAACTTTACCCATTACTGGTGCCATACAAATTAAAAATCTTGTCAGTGATGTACCCGTACTGTTCGTACTTGACAAGCCTGTAAGGAGGGAGGTTGACGAGCAATTAAAAATCAAAAGACATTAACAAACTTTTATTCTTCATATAATATACTTTAACGGCGTCGTATTTATTATTGACAAATGAATTATCCGCGCATGAGAGATGAGATAGCGGTAGTTAAAAAAGATGGTCTCTGCTTAGTAAGATTGTAAATGCAATTATAAATTTAATTATATTTCAATTAATTAAATAACTAAATGGTACTGAATTCAAACTATTAAACGCAATTATTTTATGATTGAAATTTAAAAGAAATTATATTTCTCTTTTATTAAATGATTTCATTGTAACATGGGAAAAAAGTTTACAATTTTAACAAAAATCTGTTATTGTTCCATCAGACAACTATTATGGGCATGATAGCATTTAGTCTGCAGGAATCTAATCTAATAGTCTTTTGTTTCATTATCGGCTAAGGGAAGTTTTAAAGCCGATCCTATTTAAGTTTAGAGTATATGGTGTCCACTTTTAAATAATCACCCTACATTATGCGTGTTCACTTTGACGAAGTTTGCCAATTGAACTGCGCTTTGTCGTGTATTACAACTGAGACCTTTCTTGAGTCCCTTAATGTTAACGTTAGTTAACTGTTGCATTTGAACTCAATTTTTGTAAATTTTAATCTAGAACATCCAATAATATCCTTCTATGATATTATAAATAATATAACAGACTGAAAGATACACTGCGTTTCACTTGAATAGCACACCGTACAAATTGAAATTCTCCCCCCTATATCTTTGTAAAAAATAAAGATAGCGGATTGATTTTGGATTGCAATTGTAGTGTTATTTATAGCTTTTATTATAAAATAAAAAAATATTTCGATATATCAAGTTGGTTTCAAAATACAACATAAAAAAGAAAAATACTCAAAAAATAACAATCAATAATTCCGTTTCACTAGAATAGCACATATTTTAATAAATGTAGGAAAATTACTTTTTATGAAGGTTTTTAATTTTTTTCTTATTTTTTATTTATTTTTATATAAAAACTAAGATTTAACTATGGATTTCTAGTAGTGTGTTGGGACTCCCTTGTTCAGAATAACCTCGTATGTCCTATTAGGCATTGAATCGTACAAATTTTTCAAATAGTCGAGAGAAATTGAAGTCCATGCCCGTTGAATGGCCTCAATCAGTTCTGCTTTGGTTGAAAATTGTTTTTTAGACCCGTAAACTTTTCTGGCCAGCCATCCCCAAACATTCTCTATTATGTTTAGGTCCTGCGAGTATGGTGGCCAATTCAAAAAGTTGCCATTTTTGGACTCTATGCGCGATTTGACCACACGGGCATTATGTATTAGGGCGTAGTCTTGCTGAAAAGTCGACGGCAATGAGCCAAAAAGAATTTTTAAACTGTGGAAAGGCCTTTTCTAAAACACCCTGATATGTTTTAGCGTTCATATTTGAACTTAGAAGCTGGAGCTCACAGGTGCCATAATAGGAAATCGCACCCCACACCATAACTCCGCCGAATCGACTGTGTAATCGATCCAACTGGTGAGTCAGCTTCCTCAAATCGTGAAAATAATAATTGTAGCCATCAGGGCCCTCCAAATTAAACTTCATTCAATGATTCAATGCCTAATAGGACATACGAGGTTATTCTGAACAAGGGAGTCCCAACACACTACTAGAAATCCATAGTTAAATCTTAGTTTTTATATAAAAATAAATAAAAAATAAGAAAAAAATTAAAAACCTTCATAAAAAGTAATTTTCCTACATTTATTAAAATATGTGCTATTCTAGTGAAACGGAATTATTGATTGTTATTTTTTGAGTATTTTTCTTTTTTATGTTGTATTTTGAAACCAACTTGATATATCGAAATATTTTTTTATTTTATAATAAAAGCTATAAATAACACTACAATTGCAATCCAAAATCAATCCGCTATCTTTATTTTTTACAAAGATATAGGGGGGAGAATTTCAATTTGTACGGTGTGCTATTCAAGTGAAACGCAGTGTATTATGATGTATCATATCCAATAATTCGTGCAGTGCATTGTATTGAATACCAGAAAGATAGTTACAGTTGATAGGAAAGTGGGGTAGTATGCGTTAATTTATTGTTTTTTTTTATGACCTGTGTAAAACCTTCGTTTTTATCTGTTAAATAAGTTTTATTGTTGTTTTTACGCTTTTATAGACGAAAAGTCTATAAAAAATAATCGTTTTGCTAAGCGCTCTATTTGCTGACTTTAGAAACAAAGAAATTAAAGTCCATAAAAGAACAAGAAACAAGTTAGCTAGTTAGACGATTTCCATGTTAAATCGATTTTTAAATCATTTGATTTATTTAGCAAGTTTATTAATTCTTTGCACGTTTTAAAAAAATTCCAATTTTCTTTATTAATTTCCAATGACTTTAAAATAAATTTCCTATTAATATGCTTTATTATGCAATTATTATTAACAAAATTAACAAATCACGTCATTATCACGTTAAAACAGTAAATGTGTTAAAGTGTAAATAAATAAATAATTATTTATTAATTATAAATAAACTCCTATAAATAAACCTGAGTATTTTTTTATTTCAAAATTGATAAGAAATTTTCGCACACTATTGATCAATAACTTGAAATTTTGCTTAAATACCTTACCGTTTCAAATTACATGATGAGAGCAGATCCTAATTGATAACATCGAAATAAAAATAAACCTAGCTTTCATTCTTTATATGGTATGTATCTTTTCACATTTGCCAAAAACATCACGTACACATTGATATTTATCTTGCTCCGACACGAGTTCCAATTGCAGCAGCTGGAATACTCCTAGTCGGTTATCATGTGATTAGCACTCAGTCGTAGAAATATTATATAAAGTTTAAGATAGTAGCCACTGCATTTTTAAAGAGTTGAATTTTTATTTATATAATAAAATATAATGATTGATATTGTTTAAGGCGATGCTGACGTGACCTATGGCAAGTTTTCATTAAATAATATATCAATGAAATTCGCAGTTACTGGAACAGTAACATATATTCAGGAACAGCAAAGTTAAAACTCTAGGGAAACCATTTACAAGATGCAATACTCTGAGAGGTGACATATCGTCACTGTTATTCAACATCGACTATTGTTTTGTCTGATATATGCAGAGTCATTACAACTCTTTAGTCAAGATTACAAGCCATCCATGTTGTGTGTACTAATTTTATACATGAGTGGCGCGACCTACAGTTTAAAGTCGACTTCGAACGGCTGATTTTTGAGAAAATTTTCACGGCAATTTTAGTTACTCTCAGCGTTTATGCCAAATGGCTGCAAAGAGGGAGTGTTTGGTATGTCTAAGCTGGGTTTTAAACTACGGGCTCTCATTTAATTAAACAATACACTACCTACCACCACACTGCCACCACATGTGAAATACATGTCAATAACAGTGATGACCATGTGTACGATTACGTCTCTGGCATAAGGGAGATTAATAGATTTGTATGTAGTTTTGCACATCTTAAGGCTTTTGACTCTTCTTTTACTACATAGCCAAGTCAATGTCAAACTAAATTCGATTATTAACTGCGAATAAGTTAAGGCTAGTTTGGTTATACTGAAACTTCAGTTTTCAAGGTAATGAAACAGCTACAGGGGTTCGTATCTAAAAACTCGAAGAGGATATAATCCCATAAGCTAACAAAATATCACCAAATTCGCTGAAAATCATTTTTAGGATAAACTAACATGTTTATTAAACAGCTGCTACTGTCTACTCTAGATGATAATGTAGATTTAATTAACATTTTGTTTGTTTATATTAGGTACAATAAATATCTGTATTAAACTTATTTGAATTCAGTACCATTCGTATATTTTTAAAATATATTTATAGGAAATATAGAAATAGAATATTAAATGCTTAATTTCCATATGGTTACAGGAACAAAATATTGAATAGTTTTGCAAGACCTTTTTTTACTATTATTATTAATTAATTTATAAGACAAACAAAAATAAAAACATTTTCATTTCTATGAATGAAATCATTTACTCAAAATAGTTTTATTTTTTAATTCTCTCTAATGTTTTCAATTATTTATTATAGTATTATTTATGCATACAAATATCTATTTTTCTATTTAATAATACAAAATGACAACAACGTTAAGTATTGAATCTTTACTTTTTTACGCTGTTGTCACTATTCAATCTATGCAAAGGCAACGAGATAAGATTAAATTCTTTAAAGTCAACCTTAACTAGTAAAGCACGTAGAAAAGTTTTTTGTAATTAAATATTAATTTTTTTTGTAAGTATAGATTTTCTGTAAGAGGAAAAGCAAAATTACCTTCTGGTTTTGTTTCCTCAGTTTGATTGCTACTGCTTGCAGCCTCTTCCTCCATTTTGGTTTATTTTCTTTGTATTTCTTGATCCTTTTTAAACAACTCTTTTTTTATTTTGAATTTTAATTTTCTTTTTTATTGCACCCGCATTAGTTTTTTTCGCTTTTCTTTAGAAAAAAAGATGGAAGAGAGAAATGATTCGTTACTTTTACGTCAATCATGTATAATTTTCTTTTGGTTTGAGTTGCTTTTTTTGTTTTTATTTTTGCACACACCATTTATTTATTTTCATCTGTCCACCAACGACTATAAAATAAAATAATTTTCATGACACTTTTTTTCAATTTTTGTTTCTTAATTCGTTTATATTTGCTTTAAAACAAAAAAATAAAAAAAAATAAATTTATGTTGTTTTCTTCGGCCACTGCTCATGTATAGAATTTTATTTCTTTATTTTTTTGTGCTTCACTTTTTTTAATATATTTTTTAAATTTTTATTTTCCGTTTCTTCCGTTAAATTTGTTTCGTTCTCATTTTAGTTATTTTTAAATAGATGATTTAATTTCATTATATATTTTCAATATTTTCTTAAAAAAACAATCGTATACATACATACAGTGTATATTTTATGTATGAATATAAATATATGTATATAAATATGTGTTTTTGTCCAACCAAATAAATTTAAAGAAAAAAAATTTCAAAAAAAAACGAAATATAGCGTACGAAATATATCGTATATAAAGTAAAATAATTTTAAATGATTATGAAAAAAATATTGAAAAATATTTAAATTATTTATTATTATTTTTTGTTATTACTGTGGCTACTAAATATGATTTCAAAAGAGTTGTTCGCCTAACGATGGTTAAAATGCTTTTACAAAATTTTTAACAATTGAAGCTTTTTGTTTGCGGTAACACGTTTGAATACAAAAAAAAAAAAATAAAAGTTCTCATAACTATTTTTCACACACACTCTCACGCTCACATATTCACAAGACTAATCGCTCACTCACTCACTTGTTTCCAGCAAAATAAATACAATAATATTTCGAAAAATGATGATAAACGTTTTCTTCACTCACACATGCACTTTTTCACACACTGGTTAAAAAATAAAAAAAAAAATAAAAAAAAAAACAATTTAAATTATTCGTTATCAAGTCGTTTGCTAAAATTTCAGGCCGTCAGAAGTAGAAAAAAAAACTGTTTTTCTTAACAAAAGTTCTTTTTTTTTTTTTTTTTTTTTAATTTCAAAATTCAACTCTTCTTTCCTACTTCCTAATGATCACTACACGCTCGTTCAAATTATGAATTATTACTGCAACGACTGCTGGTCAAAACATTTTCATATCGACATCATTCAGCAGCATTAGTATAATGTTTGCTTTTTCGTTCTTGTTTTTTTTTTTATTTTCGAATTTTTGTGTCTCCTGTGTCTATAGATGATTAAGTAAATCCCTCCATCGGTCAATTGTTGGCTGGTCGGATGGTTGGCTGTCTGATCGGAATTGTCGCTCAATTGCTTTCTACCTTCTGAATGACTAAACACCAGAAGTGTGTTTAATTTTCGAATATAAGTCCCACGGCAGATATGTTTTTTTTTCTCTAATTTTGATTTTGAATTTGTGCTCCGCTATAGTGTGTGTTGCTCGGTTTCTGGCGGTACACTTCGGCCGACTTTTTTTCCTTTTCTTTTCTACTCTATTGCCGGCCTTTAAGACTTTTATACTAAACACATACATGTTTAAATATATATGTACATAGATGCATATGCCTATACATACAAACACACACATAGTATGTGTATCAAAATGCTAATGCGTTCTATTAAAAATATTTATTTGTATGTGCATACGCTAAAGTAATGCTGCTTACTTGCTGTATGCAAATCAATTATTGTAAAAAAAACTGCCGCTTTTTTTTTCTTTCTAAATTTCTTTCCTTTATTTTCTATTTCGTTAAATTTCTTCACAACCGGTGTAGTGCTTAAGAGATTTATAAGTTTTTTATGAGCGTATAAAGTGGTACATATAAGTTTTCGAATTGTTGTAAATATAGTTTAAATTCAATACTTTTTCAAATATTCATCTTCTCTTACACATTATTCATAAGATTACAAAAGAAAGAAATTAAATTGAAGCTTTTCTAAAAAAAAAAGAGAGAACAAATTCCGAATTAGTTATTTCTCAGTAGTTATCATTAAATTCATTATCAAAAATCAAATACAAATGTGTTGTTGTCCTGCTCTTTTTTAAATAAACCGGTTCTTTTTAAAAATCATCATCGAATTTCTATATCCTTCTACCTTTCACAATACCAACCATTCAAAAAAATTTCCTAATTGACTTATTTGTACGTATAGGCAGCAATTACATATTTAAGAACTCCTCAGAAAAGCTATACGGAGTTCAATTAGTGATAGGCACTCTATTGTGCTCATCACCTAAAGCAGTCTTTTGATTTTTGAAGTCAGTCAATGAAAATAATCTTCATGTACATACGTAGTTGCCGTAGTCCACGGTTGCAACCTCAGGTCAGACATCTCTAACGAAACGACTGCTTCTCAGAATGTTTCTGGCAAAAACTCTGAGACTAAATTAAATTGCCATCAATAAGTTTTTTAAGAGTATGTCGTTCGGAGTCGACTTTAAACTTTAGGTCGCGCCACCCATGCATAAAATTAACACAAACAACTTAAGTGGTGTGAGAAGCTGGGTCGTAATACAGACTGAAGGGTTGCAATGACCAATTATGTTATGTTATGTACATTCCAGGACGTGTGTGACAAACATCTTTTTGTGGCTACTGAGAAGGATTTTTTTGGACTTCAAATTATAAGTCTAGCTTCTCAAATCGTGACTCTAAAAGAAAATGTTTTAATTTTCCTTTAAAAACGCTTCAAATAAAACTTAATTGACAAAGTTTCTTTAAAAACTTCGTTATACGATTACTTTAAGCATTTACTGTACATAATTTATTCGTTTTTTTCTGGTTTTGTTTTTTTTTTGTTTGTTGTCTTATGTATTTAGTAACACACTCTATTGACAATTCCTGTTGTAATTACTGAGCATTGTTTCGGAGATGTTGTTGAACATCGATGCAATTTATTCGCATTTACAGTTATTTGAATATATACCGCATTCATTTACAAATAAAGTTATTGTTGTTGTTGCTAGAATATATGTGTGTGTGTCTATTTTATAAATAAAATTGACTTTATTGTCTACATAGTTGAATAAACTGCGTCAATTGACTACCCTGTAATGCTAAGTAAATAATTACGGTGGGTTAAAAAATGTTGTCTTCTTATAAAAAAATATATGTATATTAACTTTTAAACATATAGGCTCCATCGAATAATTTGCAGTTAAGGTGTTTTGTTTATCTGCCAAAACATATGCAAAAGAAATATATTTAGAGTATTAGAGAACATTAATATCGAGAAGATACTTATTTTGTATGTTAAAAATTTTAGTTTTCTAATGATGGTTAAATTTCACAAACTCTCCCCTTCCTCCCATCAATTTAAATCACTATTTCCATTGAAACGGTATATTATTTATATTAATTCTCTTTAATATTGTAAATAAATAGACTTTTTTCTATCAATTAATCCACTGTGCTAAGAGTGAATGTGAAAAATTAAATGTTTCTAAGTGTTATTATCAATGAATATGCAAAAAAAAAACTGCATTTTACAATAAAGTAATTTCTAAACAATCAAGTTAATTTAGAAATATTTCTTCGTTCATACACACACACACACGCACGGTTGCAATAACAAAAAACAATTTTTATTTAAGGAAATAAAATACTTTTTAAATTGCAAGCAAACAATTGTTACCAGCTAATTAGAAAGGTGGGAAAAACTGCAAGACGTTAACAAAGTGACTAGTATATGTATAATGCAAGCAAGCAAAAGCATGTCATTAATAATGTCTCACTTTTGACTATTGTATGTGAGAATATTGGGAGCCACAAGCTTTTGGTATTCTAGCCATGAGCATCCAATGTAAACTTTTATACATTTTTCAGATGGTGAAAGAAAATTCAATTGATCGATTCATACTACCATAGTAGTATGATTAGTACATTTAGGGGCCATTATCTCGTAGACCATGTAAACAATCGAAAGTACTCATTACTAACAGAAGGTACTATTCTGTCTCTGCTACAACGGAACGTGTGAGGTTTAATAAAATAAATAGTAATAATAATATTCCTTATAAGTATAGTCCTCGTTTTTCTCGTAGAGTACATACATACAGAGTTAAGTGGTCATTGTATGGCACAAAGCCTTAAAGTGAAATTCATTATTAAACTTTACTATTCTTTTTACAGGAAAATTTCCTGTCTGCCTGTTGAAATGTATTTCAATTCAAATTTAATTTGCATAAATACTGCTGCTATTGTTTCTTTTCTATTTATTGAGTTCTATCACGTGACGAGGGGTCATCCTTGCAAACGTGGGAAACCTATAATATGAAAATTGCACGTCGATTATTACTTTTAAACCAGCCGCGTCAATTTCTGGTTCCAAGTGTTTCTCATCCAAATCTCAACAAAAGAAATACATTAGTCGGACAGATTATCACAAAGTTTATTTATATCAGCAGATATCTGGCAAAAGCTCTGAGAGTAACATAAAATTGTCATGAAAAGTTTTTCAAAAAATCTGTCGTTCGGAGTCGACTTTAAACTGTAGGTCCCTCCACTCATGTATAAAATGAACACACAAAACATAAGTGGTGTGAGATGATAAGTCGTAATCCTGACTGAAGGGTTGTAATGACCAATTACATTTATGTCTGTATGTTATTTTTTTTGTTCGGATAGTCTGTCTATTCACCCAGAAAATTATAGCTCAGTGTTGTTACGCTTCTTCTTTGGTTAGACTATTAACTACCTGTAACTAATGACTGTCAGTAGGAAGACTAGACTTGCTCTTCGACAATCCGATACCATCATAAAAGATAAATTAATGGTATAGCCATGCAAGGGTAAAGGTAAAGTAATTCGCATAGTAATTTGTTTTGAAACTTTGCAATAAAGCAACCGAACACAGACAGTTGAAAAGTTAGTTTTGAAATATAAACCTGGCTTAAGTTTAATAACTTCTTTAACCTTTTACTTTTTTTTCTATACTGTCTAAGCAGAAAAACAATTGTTATCACAATAAATATCTGTGGTCCTAAGCAATAACAGCCTAAGTCGAAATAGGTCAACATGTGTTATGTATCATATCATATGCTGCTAACAAATCTTTACATACATATGTATGTATATGTATGTGAAATCCCACTTCCTTAACAATGTTTTTTTTTAAAAGTAATTCATAAAAACGTCGTTCATAGTTCTTAAAAAAAATCAAAATTCTTTCTATTTAGCTGAAGTCAGCTGTAGATATTTGCATAGAAGCTATAAATGCTATAATAAAGAACGTAGTAAAACACACATACTTTCCGTGACATCTCTTTTCGCGCACACATACGCACACAGAAACAGAGAAAGAATTTTTTTTTTTGATGCCAAAAATAAAATTTGGTAAAAGCGTCTACGAACTCACTCAACTCATTGACATTTTACTTCGTTATTGGTTAATTAAAATTAAATCTAAATTGCGTCGTGTATTTCGATTTCTTTTTGCTTTTTTTTTATTATTATTATTTAATATTTTTTTCATTTAATTGGAAATAAACGCATGTATCATAACAATAACGGACAGCCTAGAAATATGTTGCAGTTATAGTCATAATTTATTATTAACAAAATGACGGGTTTACAAGAGAGTAATACTTTTCTTGTTGTTTGTTTTGTAATGGAAATTATAGTATGTGTTTGTAAACCTTGGAGAAGAAACCTTCTTTTCATGTGTATTTTCCTTTAATGCTGCTGTTGTTGTTGTTCGTTTTATTGTTGGCCTTTCGGATCATTTATTGATTTATTAATTTCTCATGAGGTCATCAATATTAAAGAAGAAAATTAAATGAAAATTGTTCCAAAAGTGGCTTTTAAGGAAATAAAATTCAACTAAAACGTGTCATTACAAAAACAACGCGCTCTTTTATATATGTTAGTATAGGATTTATGCTTTTATGTGGTATTTTTTTTTAACAAGGACAACGTCAGTCACATGTTCAATTATTAGTGTCACATTCTATACACGTACACACATACACACACGTATGTATTTATACACCAAAAAACACAAAGCCATTAGGGAAATAACTATTTGGAAGGAATTGTGTTATCATACCCGCCTTTTTTCACTTTGCATCTATTTTTTTTATTTTTATTTTTTTTTTCTTAATGATACTCACTTTTTATTTTAATTTTCTATTTTATTTTATGCTTGTGTAATTGTGCTTAATATATTTTATTTATTATTTCCGTTGCAGTAATTGTATTTAAGAAATTTTTATGATGATTTTAGTATGTTTTTTCATATTTTTTTATATGTTTGTAGTTTTTTTTTGCTTTATTTTGAGCTACTTATTGTTTTTGTTTTTTCTTCGAATCATTGCTATTGTTGTCTTATGTGGTTGTACGCTTTACGAGTCTTTAAATTTTCTTTCTAGTTGACATCATATCACGGTAAAAGCCTAAAACTATTTAAAATGGGTTTCAAATCCACGAACCCGGCGTGTATAATGTTTTCAATTGAAATGGGTTATTTGCAGTTGCTGTTGTTTTTTTGTTTTACATCGTAAACCACCGGTAAAATTATGCACTAAAGACTGACTGTAGAGTCATGCGCAATAAAAAATATTGTAGAATTTCGTTTACTTTGAAACGTCCGTCTGCAGGTGCGTCAGTCGGTTGGTACTTTAGAAAAAAAAAAAAAAAAAAAAAAAACTAAACATTGAAAGTGCATTTTGAAATTTCTTTTCATATTTTTAGCTGTTCTTTTTCCCATGATTATCAGCAAAACCCTTGTTGCTATCACCACCATCATCATCATTGTTGTTGTCATTGCCATTGTCATCATGTAAATCGCTTCATTTATGATGTTCTTTTTCATACTTTTCTCATATTGTTTTGCAGTTTATTCACCCATTCGAAGGATTTAAATTTTCTTTAGAAAATAACAACTTTGTCTAACAAGTATTTTTTGCTACGGCTGGTTGTTCATTGTTCTTGTTTGTGTTCTTGATATTTGCTTTTTACATTTTTATGCTGCTCTCTGCAGCCACCATAAAGGCTCAAGTTCATTATCATTTGTTGGTTGTTATTTGGCATCTGCTTTTAGTTAGTATGTTGCAGTATTATGTGTTACGTGTTTGTAAAAAGTTCAATTGCCAAAATAAGAAGTTCAAGTTGTTGCCTATTTGCATGTTCGTGTAAACGGATTATTATTACGTCATGCAACATTACTGTACTGTGGAGCAATTCGATAAAAAATATTGAAAAAATGTTTTTAATCTATTTTTTGAGGAATATTGTTTAGTTAGTTTACAAAAAAAATGGTTTAGAAGTCCTCTTGATAACTTTATTAGAGGCTTGTGATAACCCTTATCATGTGATCTCTTTTTTTATTTATTTATTTATTTATTTATTGATTAACTTCAGTACAACAAGCATTTAATCTTATTTAATAGTACTGTTTATATATTGTTATAATTAAAGTAATAGTTATATATACACCTGGCCTCTTCGTGATAGAGTTTTTGGCACCCGCTGACGATATTGTCGATGTCATTGGACCTATCAAACGAAATGTTACTGCTGTTTATAGTAGTAAATGAAGGCAAGACGACAAATAAGGACCTGCGGTTTATCGGACTTCGACCAATAACTATACCTTCGACGTTGTCAGTGAATTTATTTAGCAGCAAAATTGATGTCTGTCTGGGGATTAAGGTCAAATTTAGTCTGCAAACTGATTTTATTGGAGTCTCAGTGAGCAATTGATCAGCAGGGACTTCATTCGAAGAAACCGATGCTCTTCAAATCCCTCATCTTTCTTGCATTTCTTTCTGCAGTTGCCTTGGGAGTAGTCGAGGGAAAAGTTTTACGCAAGATCTTCGGTTCAGTTAGAGATGGCGATGATTTCCACATCCGAACCAACAATGAACTGTGGTAGTTTCTCAACAAAACGCACGCAATTCAGCGCATTAACCTCACTTTTGTTCGAATGCTTCACTTGATTGAGAATGTTGACAATTTCTAGGTGATTACAACCCTTCAGTCAGGATTACGACCTAGCTTCTCACACCACTTATGTATGTTATGAGTGTTAATTTTATCCATGGGTGGTGTGACCTACAGTTTAAAGCCGAACAACAGATTGTTTCATGGCAATTTTATTTACTTTCGGAGTTTTTGCCAGAAATCTGCTGAGCCATTCGCCGAAGAAATATTTTTTCATATTTCGTTTTGTTTGCGATGTTTGAATAGTGGCCTTAAGCCAGCACACTACCTACTAGACTACAAGGGTCACAACACAGCGTAAAACATTATTCGTTGTTATTCCCCATATCTTTTTATTATTTCTTTGCTTTGTTTAAGAATTATTTATTTTGTTTATCCAGCTGGAACAGGTATTGGGGTGTCATAGGGTGGTTGTCTGTCATTAGCTATAAATAATGTCCCCTTTGAAAACGTATTAATTTGTTGTATTGGTTACACTGGTGGTGAGATGCTTTTACTCTTCCTCCAAAAGAGGCGCTATATGATCTTCATATGATGTCATCCTTTCTGGGGAGTCAGGAGTGCGGGGTCTTCATTGATAGATTATTGAGAGGAGAATTAAAATCTTTTGTTTTTTAAAATTCGAAAACCCTGTTGAAGAATTATTTCATCGTGAGTTTAGCTTTGTATGTCTAGCTCGAATATATACGAAAATATATTTAAAGACACTAGAAATTATTGGTTGCTACCCTTAATTGGTATATGATTGAAATTAACATACATATACATATTTTCTTTAAGAACCGTTATTTCGTACTTATTATTTTCTTTTTTCATCAATACAAATTTTTTAAATTTAATAAATTTTATTTGTTTACAATCATCTGTTGCGCATGGCTGTCACTGTAGTATCGAATACAGTGTATAAGTGCTCACTAAACACAGCCAAAACGGTAATTAACAATACAGAGATGCCTTTGCAGCAGTGAAATGTGATTGATTTGTGTTTTTATGCTTTTATTTATTTTTGTAAATTTTAAAAAATAAAATAAATTAAATATTCAAAATATCAACATCAAATCATTCGAAAATAAAATCAAAAGTCATTGAAACATGAAAAAAAAAAACAGTTTCTTGTCTCCAAAAAATAAAAGTGTTGGCAACTCTATTATGATAACGATCAATGGTTAGATAACTTTTATTAGTTTCTTTTTCTATCCTCGCCCAGTGGTAGGTGTAGATCCTTTTCTCTTTGTTTATTGTTTTGTACAGTGGTTTGTGTAGACCGCAAAGTAAAGAAAAATGTCGTTACGTTTGGCAGCAAAAGCATTCGGCCAACATTTAAGCCGTAAATTTGTGGTTGGCCCACAAAGTGCCATTGCCAGCAGATGTATGTCACACTATCCCATAAATGATCAAATTTATGGTTTGGATGAGGATAAGCAAAAATTAAGAGAAACAGCCTTTAACTTTTTCCAAAAAGAATTGGCCCCCTTTGCCAAGGACATTGATAAGAACGATGACTTTCCGTAAGTTGTTGGCGAAGTTGAGTGCATTTCAAACATGTGTGCATAAATTGATGCATTTGCTGTAATTTTCAGAGAGATTCGCAGTTTCTGGAAAAAGATGGGAGATTTAGGTTTTCTTGGTATTACCGCTGAGCCAGAGTATGGTGGCACTGGTGCTTCTTATTTGGATCACTGCATTATTATGGAAGAAATATCCAGGTAACCTGAAAATTCTTTGACTATCTTTCATCTACTGTACCGAATATTGTATTTTATGGCAGAGCTGCTGGTGGCATTGCATTGTCTTATGGTGCCCATTCGAATTTGTGTGTCAATCAATTGACTAAGAATGGCACACCAGAACAAAAGGAAATATATTTACCGAAACTATGCAGTGGCGAACATATTGGTGGTTTGGCCATGTCTGAACCAGGTGCAGGTTCCGATGTCGTTGCCATGAAATTGCGTGCAGAACGCAAAGGCGATTACTACGTTTTGAATGGTACTAAATTCTGGATTACCAATGGTTCCGTAGCCGATACTTTAATTGTTTATGCCAAAACTAGCAATAATCCCGCTGATGGCCACGGCATTACGGCCTTTATTATTGATACTGCCTCCGAGGGTTTCAGTATTGCACAGAAACTTGATAAATTGGGTATGCGTGGCAGTCCTACATGTGAGCTTGTTTTCCAAGATCTAAAAGTGCCAGTCAAAAATATTTTAGGCAAAGAAAACAAAGGTGTCTACGTGTTAATGTCTGGTTTGGACTTTGAACGTCTCGTATTAGCTGCTGGCCCCGTAGGTCTTATGCAAGCAGCTATTGATACTTCTTTCGAGTATGCTCATCAACGTAAGCAAAAGAAATTGATCGGTGAATTTCAACTTATGCAGGGTAAAATGGCTGATATGTACACCACCTTGAGTGCCTGCCGCTCATACTTATACGGCGTAGCACGTGCTTGTGATGCTGGTCATAACAGTTCTAAAGATTGTGCTGGTGTTATATTGTATTGTGCTGAAAAGGCCACCCAAGTTGCTTTGGAGGCCATACAAATTTTGGGCGGTAATGGCTATATTAATGAGTATCCCACTGGTCGCATTATGCGTGATGCCAAGTTATATGAAATTGGTGCTGGCACCTCGGAAATTAGACGTTGGCTTATTGGCCGCCAATTGAATTTGGAATATAAGTAAAGTTTTCGCTTTAAAGAAACAAACGGATATAATGATGTCAGCAACAGTTATTTTGATCTAGTAAGACTAATTAATGCATTTATTTTATTGTTTTATATGAATTATGTACAGTTATAGATAATGAAATAAAAAATATATATTTTCTGTATAAAATTGTGTTGTTATTATTGTTGTGTTCTATTTTAGAATGTATTAAATATTTAATTTTTTATTACTTGGGAATGTGATATTACTAACTAACTATAGTGACCCTATTGTGATTATAACTCAACTTTTTCCCAGAAGCTTCCTACACAGGATGGTTGGGGTGATTACAATCCAATGAAAAGATTGTTTAATACCTCTCTGCAAGGTATTATGGTGGGTAAGTTTTTTGGGTAGAATATTTTGTTTATTGGAGCGAGTTATCATTTAACTATATTGTTGTTCTGCGGTCTAGTATCTTACATAATTATGTTTTGTTACAACTACCATAGTGCTACCACTTTCACATCATTCGTATCTAAACTATTGATCTTGATCTCTTTATGAAAAGATTAAAACTTGTATTTTATTTTTTTGGTTACAGGACATATTTTATTAATAATATTTATACACAAAGAAAAAACATACAAAATACACATATATAAGAGTTTTGTATACATATACGCAGAATATCAGTATTTATATACAAAAAAAGGAGAATAAAATCATACATTTCTCCTATCGTATGAAATAACAAAAGACATAAGAGGTATTAAATATTAGATTGATTTTTTTTAAATTAAATATAAATTTATTTCAAAACATATGCAGAAACATAAGGTTGAAGTAAAAAATAAACATGCACAATAGCTAAGACGACGAATGAATTAAAATTAAGAATTTAAAAATTGAATACAAAGAACAAAAATACACACAATAAAATAAAATAAAGAAATATATTTTAAATGACACAATACTTAGTAGATATTAGATTAGTTTATTTTAGTTTTTGTTTTTTACTATATTTTTAGAAAAAAGTTTCGTTAGTAGGTGTGGTAAGTTTTTATTATTATTTTAGTTTTCTATTTTAATTAATATTTATTAGTACATCAAATCATTATTGGCAAAAACATTGGCATTACAATGTATATATGTTAAAAAAAAATAAGAATTATATAATTATAATAATTTTTTCTTTTCTTTTTTTTTTTTAATATAAAATTATTTTAAACTAATTTGTTACACTTAAAAGCACTTTTGGCAAACAGTAAACAGTTGTTTTTGTTTCTGTTTTTCTTTATTTACTTTTAACTATTATTTCCCCCCTTTATTCCATGCGAAAACTATGCGATTCGGTTTTCTTTTCCGTTCTTGTTTCGGAGGTGGTGGTAAATGATTTACGTTCCATAACACGCTGGGTCATCGAAGTTAGACGCTCAGATCCCTGATCAATTAGACTAAGTTTGCCGGATTCAGTATTAATGCTCAACTGGTTAAAGCTAGACTCTAAAGGTTTTACGCCAAGTTCACTTGTTTTATCGAAATTACGGGTTTCATACCTGTGAAACAGTGAAATTAAGAAATGATTTAAAAACAGAAATTATTTGTTAAAACCATCTCTATGAAGCTTACCTAGAGGTGTAGCCTTCATAATTTTGTCCAGGATATCCTGTATTGCTGGTTGTTATTTGCACTACACCACCCTGGCCAAAGGTTTTGTCATGCAAGTCTTGAACGCACGCTTCCAAATTACGATTAACCTGATTTAGGTTCGGCGTAGAGGAGCTGCCGCCGACTGTTGCTATATGCTGTTGTTGGGAATTGACAGTAGTGGTTTTTAGTGAAGCTGATTGTTCAAAATTCTGTGAATATTTATTAGTAGGTGTTAGCGGACTACTTGGTTGTGATAAACGACCGCCGCCGTTAGTACCAGTTGCTGTCACCGGACTGCCGGGATAGGGTCGTGGTACAGCATTGGCGGTTAGTTTAGGATTAGATCTAAAGGTATGAGTGGCTGTTTGCATATTAGAAATGGTTGTTGACAAGGGAGGTGGAGGTGGTGGGAAGGCAGTTGTATCATTGTCCAACTGACTGTGATTCATTGGTGGTGGGGAAACGGCACCTGGATGATGGAAGTGTTGTGGATTTGTGGCATAATTATAATTATGTTTCGTTTGTTGTTGTTGTTGCTGATTCAAATAACTAGGCGATACTGGTGCCTCCATTTGACCATAGAAACCCGAACGATTAAGTGTCTAAATTTTGAAAAAAGAACGATGAAGTATCCGGTTAGTTCGATAATGTTAATTTGTTAAATACAATTATTAAACAAACACTACAATATGAAAACCTAATAAATGAGGGGGAAAGATACATACATTTAACATTTAAGTGTGAGATCCCTATACGATATTACAATTGTTTTCGGATTTCCAAAAAAAAAAAAAAAAAAGAAATCTACTCTAAATACTACTAAATTAGTGAATGTTTTAATAAGAATTAATTGTAAATATTTAAACACGTTAAAAGATTGTGTTGAATGAAAGCCTGTTTAGTCTTTCATTTTGGTGTATTATTTCAAATAGCCACCTAAAAAAATTTTGAAAAAAAAAATTTGTGTCTATCTGTGTGTGTGTGTGGAAAATATAATAAGAGTAATATAATAAGAGTAAAACCAACAGAAAAGCAGCGGTAATTAAAAAAAAATAAAAATATTCATACATTATTGTGACTCCTGTTGAGAGTGCCATATTCCGTGTCGCTTTCATCGGTGGTAAAACCTTGTACATTCTTTTGACGTTGGCGAGCATGACGTATGAGCACCAGTTTTTGGCGGGCTTCTTCAAGTTGTTTCTCCATGCGCAAAACATCCGAACGGGCATTAATTTCTTGAGCCATACCATCAACCATTGATGTATTAATTTTGAGGGTACGCTCTTCCTCCACCTCAAGTCCCTGTTGAGCAGCTCTGACCAAATTGTCAGTGGATTTAATAACGGCATTACCAGCAGCCTGTAAACGTCTGCCAGCTTCAGAGTTGGGATTTGATTTTACTTTACAGGCTATAAGCAGCTGGGCCGTAGAAGCAGCCACTTGCTTAGCGGTGGATATCAACATTTCTTCTGTGCCTACGCCTCTAACCAAGTTTTGGGCAGCTTCGACTAGACTATGGGTAGCAGCAGCTACCAAACGAGCAGCTGATATTAAACCCTCCGACCATTGACCGTCATCCGAAGAAGTTAAGGGAAGTTTGGCTACTTTGCCTTGATCGATAAGCTCGCGTTGGGCAGCATTAGCCGCCCTAACTAAGGCCGAAGAGGCAGCCATAATACCCTTGGCAGCTTCCAAAATCATTTCATCGAATTTCATATTCTGATCGAGTTCAATCTAAAGAGAACGTTAAAAACATTAAATTTAATGTTAATTAAATTTATTGCATAAAACAAAAACAATTTATTACAATAATATAACGGTTACTGTAATGTTATTAGTTGTTCAATACATATGTATGTATGTATATGGTTTTTTTAATTAATGATTTATGATTTTTGTATTATTTTTATAGTTTTTTTTTTGTTTGTTTTTTGCTTTTACAATT
This sequence comes from Sarcophaga carnaria, assembly GCA_958299815.1. NCBI lineage: Eukaryota > Metazoa > Arthropoda > Insecta > Diptera > Sarcophagidae > Sarcophaga > Sarcophaga carnaria. The sequence continues at coordinate 33,649,223 of OY283151.1, forward strand.
GTTAGTTGTATTAGAGATTAATCACAGTAATAATATGTTTGATTCCTGGGTGAAAATATAATTATAACAACCAAGAATATCAAACATATCTTACTGGAACTATCACCAAAAGACGTAAAGGTTTATAGACAGCAGGATAATAAATAGTAAACAAGCACATACACAAAACACCAGTTATTAAAGAAGTTAATTCGAATGAACAAGATTTTGTTATAAGTTATGCAAAACCAAACACCTTATTGATGGATATATAAATGGAAATACGAACGAAAAGCTTACCTTAACATCATCATTGCGTCTAGGACGCAGAGAGGCCAATTTTTTGGCAGCGGCATCAATGGATGCAGCAGCACCTAAAAGTTCATTTTCTGCTATGACAGTAGGATCCTCAGGATCAACCCAATCGGAACCTTTCAGCAAACGGGCCATAGCTACCAAATCGGTAACGCACTTGGCCACACGTCGTGATAAATGCATGCGCTGATCGGCCGAACAGTTGTGTAAAATGCCATTAAGTAGCTCACGATAGGATTCGCCTACCCCAACGCCAGCCCCCAGAGTACGCTCTCGTAAATCATCGGTTTCAGCACAATTCCAGGCTACCGAACGGCATACCAATAACATTTCTGATATGCTACGTCTACCCAAATTGGCAGCTGTCATTATGTCCTCTTGCAAATTGGAAGCGCCAGCCGCCACCGCCTTTGCAGTGGCCAACGTAACATTCTTTGTGACACGTATCAAATCCTCAGGACCAACTTGTGTGTTAGCAGCTGGTGGTGGTGAAAGCATAGCCTTCAGAAGGAGAAACAGATAATTTCAATAAACAAAGTGCTCTACAAATCAAGTGAAATACTTACTCTAATTTCTTGTGATATGGCCTCAGCAGTGGATTCCATTGCACGTGTGCCACGTGTGTGTTCATCCTCAACAGCTTTGACAGTTTTCAATAGTGACGAAACATTTAAAACCATTACCTAATTTAAGCGTTTATTGCAAAAATAATTCATTTGTGAGTTGTGTAAAATGTCGTTGTTGTAAGAGAATACAAAAACAATTAAACATTATCTAACTACTACTTTAGTGTAACGGCGTAAAAAAGTCCTCTGTATATGCATTATGCATTAAAGATTATTTTTTTTTTTAAGAAGAAAAGCCAAATATTTTCTCGATAATTTTCAAAACTTTTATTTCATTGAAGTGATCAACATTTATAGATGCTGCAGTAGTGTGTGGTGTTCGTAAATATGTAAAAGCGACTAGAATTTTTTTGTTTTGTTTTTTTATATCATTAACGCATACATTTTCGAATTGGAATTGGAAAAAAAAATTGTACAATTTAAAATCTTTACTACAGCATCCACACGTGTAAATATGAAAATAGTAAAATGTGTACGAAAAAGAATCTAAAAGTTATCATATATTTTAAGCATTAATTTGTTTTTTTTTTTTAATCAGATTTTCTTATATGTAATGTAAATATGACTTTATGATAATAGTTATGGCAAACACATAGGAAATGATTTTTTTTTTAATTTTAAACACCTAGAAATTATTTTTTCATATATTCTTATACGTTCTGATATAAGAGATGATATATCAAGAAGATGGCATGTGTATGTTTTTTTTTATGTAGAAAACAAAGACAAAATACACGCTCAATATCCATAGTTTGATGATTGCTGGCTTATGTGGTTAGTTTCGATAGCGGCAGATTTGCACAATTCTTTAAGCGTCTGTATAACAAACAAATTGAAACAAGAATGATATGAAACAAAAAAAAATAGAATTTTAAAATCAAAAACAATTTCAAATTGAATTCATCTTTTTAAGTCTTTATATAAAGTGCTTACAAAAAATAGTTAAAATTTCGAAAAATATGCCGAATATGGGGAAATTATTATTAAAAGATAGAAAGAGACAGATAGTAAGAGAAATCTATACAGCAATAGTTACAAAAGTTTTAGCAGAAGTAATAACATAAGCAGCAGCACCAGCAAAGATTGTGAGATAGAGAAAAAAAACAACAGACAGCCCATTAGCCTTTCAATAAAATATGCTTTAGTAAAACAATTGTTAAAATGCTTTAACAAATGTAAATAAGTATATGTATATGTAAATATGCATTGTTAAAATTCAAAACTCTCTTTTATTCTCAAAGTTTTCCCTAAACGTTTTAATTTAAACATTTACTAGGTGATGTTATTGAACATGGAGTAAAGAAAAGACATTGATAATCAAAATTTCTTTCATTTTCACTCTAAATGGTTTTAATATGCGTGCGTAGTGTATTTTTAAATTTAATTTTATGTGAATTAGTGTAAACTTTTAAAGAAGTTTGTAATAAAGCCATACTCGCCGACATGTACATGAGAAAAAATCTCTAATTTATATTTAATACCAATTACAAGGGTTGTGCAAAGTACCATTTTAAATACCTTTCTTTAATTTAATGTATAAATGAAAAATTAAAAATCAAATTTTTATAAAAAAAAAAAAATCAAAATAAAAAACATTTTTATGGTGAAAATAAAAATCACGACATTTAAAGCGTTACACTTAAGTAGTTTGTTAAGCTTTTTCAATTAAAAGGGTGCTTTTTTTCAAACAAACTTATTCTATTAATTTGTTCAACCCTTTAATTTAAAAACAAACAAACAAACGGTTGCAGAAAAGCAATACTTACTCTTGCACTCTCTTTCAGATCTTGCATGGAAGGATCATTAATTGGTTTACCGGATGCTAATTTGGTGGCATTAATTAAATCACCCAAAGCAGAGGCCACATCTTTAACGGCATTAATAACCATTACTTGGGAATCGGGTTGGGCAGAACCCAACGAACAGGCACCATGTTTAACAGCTTCAGCCAATTGTACTTGAATTTGTTTAAATTAATGTAGTTTTATATGTAAAACTTTCGTTCCCAATTTTTGTATAGCTTACCTATGGTTGTGACTGCATTTTGTGCAGCATTAGCCAATTGATCTTGTGTACCAGCTGCTCCAGTAACCAACACTTTGGTATCCTCCACCAAAGCTTTTGCTGTTTGTAAGATATGCTCGCGGTGATCGGCAAAGCTACTACTACTGTCCGAATGTAAAGTGCCGGCAGTTGCAAACATTATTGTCGTATCTAAATCTCCAATAATGCCAGAAATGGTATGGGCAGCATTAATGCATGCCTGAGTACCACGTGAACCAGCTTGAAGGGCAGCCAAAACTTGGGCAACTTTCTCGGATACTTCTCGGGCGTTGCGGGAGATTTCATTTTGATGAGCTGTATCTCCGGCACGTGCTCCACCTGCACTTGTTTGTATCATAGAGCTGACAGAACGTCCCAAATCAATAACAGTGTTCCTAATACGCATGGCGACATCAGGTGAAGTGGTAGTAGTAGAGGCTCCGACAGAATCTTGTGTTAATTGGGTATATTGTTTAGCCATTTCCACTGCCAGTTGAGGCATAAGCTGAGGTTCAACCGAAGATTTCGCATTTGTTTCATTTGCCAATCGAGCAATTTCCTTAGCAGCTTGAACCATACGCGTTTGGTAGTCTACAAACGAATCGGAGTAGGAAGCATTCAGCAGGGATTGGCGTTTGTCTGTTAACCGTGTAATCGCACGATTTACTTGTTCCATGAGGCCTGTTACAATGCCTGTTTCAGCATTAATTTTCTCAACAGTTTGGGTAAGTTCTTGTATGGCTTCACGGGTATTTTCAATAGTTTCATCTAGACGAGGATGAGCATGGGTAGCTTTAGGATTTCCAGCCGATTCTTTAGCTGCTTGCACCAGGTTTTGTGCACTTTCAACCACTGATTTCGTTTGGTTAATAAGACTCATCTGTTGATTAGTATGAACTATATGGGTACAGGCTCCAATGCCCCCATTAACCATGGGGACTACGTAGCGAGAAATTTCTCCCACCGCATGACCCAACTGTTCAGCATTATTTTTACCAGCCATTCGTATTGGCTCCAATTTCTCCAATAACTCAGCGGCAGAGTTGAGAGTTTGTCCTGAGAAGCCATGTAAATTATTGTCTCGACGCTGTGACAAACCTTGTGCATTGACAGCCATTGCACAGCAGTCCAATTCACGCATACAAGTACCTAAGGTTTGTAATACTTGATCACACTGCGCCTGTCCGGGAGCTTTTTCACGTATGTTATCTACCAAACGTTTGACTGACTCCGACACAGGGGTAGAAGCATTTGAAAGCTTTTGCCAAATGGGTGGATCGTCGGGAGATAAAGCTAAGGATTTAGCTGCTTTAACCATTTCGATTACTCCATCAATTACTCCTCTACCTGCATTCAATACAGGTTCTTGAGCCTTCTTACCCTCTGTACTGATCTTTGCTGGAATTGAAATAAATTCAGGACTGGAAGCATATTGGCGCACTGCCTTCACAGCCTCTAACAACGGTTCTACTAAACGTGCTCTAGTGGGCTGAGCTGGGTCGTCTTCGATAGCCTTGATCTCTTGCACAAGATTTGAAGTAGCGGTAGCTACTTGTTTGGCCAAGACAATAAATTCATTCTTGGCCACCGGGTTGTTTGTGTTCATGCTGGCTTGTCGACAAATAGAACACAAGTAACTGGTGTGTTTCGCTATAACAGTTAAGGCTGAAATCTTTTGTTGTTTCGTGGATTGGGGACTACTGACAATGTCGCAATGCTGACGTATACCTTGGTAGGCCCAGGTTAATTGTGCTTGATCAATTATACCTGGACGACCAGCTATGCTACTGGGGTGTGATACGCCGATCAAGTAGGCAGCTTGAGCCGAAGATTCAATTAGACCGTGTATGGACTCGGAGACATCGTTTACTGATCTGGCAAATTCGGCATGATTGGATTGCTTGGCATTGTTAATCATCTCTGAGAAAGCATAGCCCAAGTTACGTGCTTTTGCTGTTGCTGCCTCCACACAGTCGAAGTACCCTTGGTCATTAACTGGTTCATGGGGATAATCTAGAAGAACCCTTAAAGCCTCAATATTACGTGTGGCATTGTCGCATTCTTTTTGACCCGGGGCAGATTGTATACTGGCGTCTACCAGTTTATTAATGCTTTCGGTGACGCTACGAGCTGCTGCATGCAAAAGATTTTTAGAGTTAGGCTGGCCGGGATCGGCAGCTGTAGATTTGGCAGTGGACAACAGAGAACAGGATTGGGTGGAAACGTTACGAAGACAATCAATCATTTCAGACCGCACAACTTCATCGGGGTTTTGACCGGCCATTTCCATCGAAACAGATAATAAGTCACGATAATTGGTGGCAAAATTGCTGCTCGTTTTGGCCAACTGAGCAGGACTAGCGTAGGACTGCACAATTTGTCCGCCAGCGGCACTAAGGCTTTCAGACACTTGTTTAAGTTCTCCTTGCAATGTATTATAACTGCGGTTAGAAGGTGGGAATTCACTCATCGATAAAATTTCACTCAATTCACTAACATTCCGTAAAGCTTGGTCGACTTCACGTTGTCCGGGTATGCAATCCACAGTTCTCGAGAGAGCTTCGGTAACATCACGTCCAGCCTGGGTCAAAGCAGTGGGATCGCCCATGTTTTGTAAAGTTTTTTGAGCCTCTTCAATAAGACGGGCTGAACTCAAGACAACATCATCGGCACTATCAATAACCTGGGCATTGTTGGTAGTTGCAGCGACACCGTGGACGCTCTTAGTAAAATCACCCAAAGCTAAAGCAGTATCTCTACCAGCAATACCAGCATACATACGTTGACCTTGCAAAACAGAGGATATCATGCGGCTCAAAGCAATACCGACGTTCTTCGCGGACTTACGTAATTGTTCAGCAGTGTTTTCTACTGTTTCTCCCGGTAAAGGTCTCAATGCTCCCGATTGAGCAGCATTGCGCGTATCATCCAAAACATTATGTAAATTGCGCACCGCTTCCAAAGCCGACTCTAATTCTTGGCCACCACATGCTTCTCTAGCTCTGCGAGCAGCAGAGTTCAATTCAGAAACTGTTTGTCCCAGATATAAAGCACTCTTCGAAAGTTGTGATGCAGCTGGTATATCGGTAACGGTAGGTTGGAGAGCTCGAGCTGAACGAGAAACTTGAATAGCAGGCTCAATGAATTGCTCGGCGGCCTCAATTAAATTAAATTGGGCATTATAGTCATCAGGATGGCCACGAGTGGTTTTTACAGCTGTCACCAAACGTGGTATGGTGTCTGCAGCACGTTTGCAGTCTTGTAAAAGCGACTCCTTTGTTTGATGGTCATCACTATGTTGTACAGCATTTTGAGCTGCACTAATACATTGTGTAGCTGCAGATGCGGCTTGTTTGGAACAGTATTCTAGACGTCGGATTAAATTACGTTTAATAGCTGGTGTATTGGCAGTGCTAGTTGTAATTTCACGTAATTCTTCGGCTGCCCTACGTAAAGCGTTTTGATTTTCAGTATCATGAGGATTACTGGAACATAAACGAGCAGCTTCTACCAGTTTTGCGGTGGCATCTGCCAACTGCTTAGCCGCAGACAACAGACGTCTCTGCATGTCCGCATCCTGTTGTTGATCGGCTTCTCCCTTGATGCTTTGGATTAGTTGGGCGGTGGCTTGGCCTAATGTCTTAGCATGTCTTACCATTTCTTGAGGATCGTTGGATGATACCAAAATATCTGTGCCAATAATGACATTTTCAACAGGACTCATTTCTTGACTGGTACGATTTGCATATTCGCGAGAGCTTAGTTTGACGTGTTCCAACATATCACTTAAGCTCTTCGATACTTCGCGGGCTGCAGCCAGCAAGTCATGTTTCAATTTGGGGTCATTTGTCGCTTCATTACAGACTTCACACAAACCGTTAACGGCACGAGCAACATTTTTAGCTGCTCCTTCCAGTTGCTCACGACAGGCGGCATTGTGTAAAGTGGGTGCTACCACTTTGGCACAGGCGACTAATTGGCTAGTGGCCAAAGCACATTGGCTGGCTGCCCCAATGACACGATTACGTGATTCATCATCTTCGCAGCTAGCAGCAATAGACTTGGCACGCAAAACTAAAGCGGCAGTAGTATTTGCAACAGCTTTAGCTAAACCCAAGAGCATGTCCTGCAAATCACGATTTTCGGGTACATCTTCTTCGGCAATGGTGCTAAGCACATAAGTTGTGGCTTCGCCAACACGACTAGCAGCATTAATGAGATTTTGTGGAGGTTCTCTACTTTCGGGCTCTGCGGCCTTCAATAAATCACTAAAGGCAGTACATAAATTACGAGCAGCTTCCAAAAGTTTGTCGCCATTGGTGTCATCTTCCATTAAAGCGGCTATTAAACGTACTTCTTTGGTAACCTCAGGTATAGTTTGGGCGATTTGCGACACCGAGGCCGATATAAGTTCAGTATCAACTTCATCGGGTTGTGTAGCGGTAATAATTTGTGCTGTAGCAGCACTCATTGTAGCCACATGACTAGTAACAGCCTGCTTTGAAGTATCCAAAGTATTTTCACGCCATTCAATCGAACGTAAATCATTACCGAAATCTTGTATGGGAGCCTATCAAGAGAATGAAAGTATTGAAATATTTTCATTATAATATAATAAAAATAAATCAATGAGTAATAGCTATGGTATTGAATTTTTATGGTATACATATTTATGTAGACATACCTTAGTTCTTAGCTCTTCATCCGCACGAACTAAAATTTCTTGACCGGCCGAAATGTAACCCAGTAAAGCTCGTTGAGGTTCAGTCAGATTCACAGAACTAATACGTACTTCCTTAGACTAGAAACGTACAATGAGATATTCAATCAATAAAACATATTTTACAGTATGTTGTGTGCATGTAATAAAATTTCTAAACGTTTTGCTTAGATTTTATAAACAAAATTATAAAATTTGTTCATAAAATCCGGCAAAAGCTTTTTATTGAAACCTACTTTGTAAAACTTAGAAATTTTGCCTTTTTTTTCGTACAAAAGTTGCAGCATTTAATTGAAGAGAATTTAATTGAAAATTATTAATCGTTTACATGTTTATGTATCGTATTTAAATTATAAACGAGAAGAAAATGTTTAAATGAAAATTGTAAGACAAATGAGCAGCTTAAGCAAAATAGGTAATAAGTATGTGAAAGGAATGCATAAGAGAGAATAAATAAGGGTGCAACTTACCGTGGGCGGTTGATGGGCATGGTTAACTTGCCCAACAAATGCGCCATATTGCACTGTTTGTAATTCGCCTTGAGTATACGATTTTTCGCCTATAGAATATACATAATAAATAAAAAATAATAAATATTAAAATCAAAAATAAACAAAAGAAAAGAAACAGAAAACAAAATATAATCACAAAAGCTACAAAAGAAGCGCAAATAAAAGCTTAAATTTATTCATGTCCTAAATTTCCAAAGAGACTTAGTAAACTTAAGCTTAGCTCAATAATATGTTCGAACTAAATTATTATACGATTATATTATGTAGCAAATATAATACATTCGAGTATTTTTGTGCTTAAAATTTTGTAATAAATTCAATTGTTACTCACCATCATCAGCTCTCATCATGCCGGGATGTGCTAATGATTCTGTGTTAATCTTTCCGATTTTATTCGTTTCATGTTGCAAAAACGTTGCTCTAAATTTAGATGATAAAAAAAGCAAAATAATACAATTTTGAACTGAGACAGGCAATTGTGTGTGCGTTGAACTTACTTGGAAGGCGCCACAGATTCTTCTACCATTGTTGATCCCTCATCACCTTCGATGCCGAAGTGATCTTTGGTCTGTTTCTTTTTCAATATAATATCTATATAGCCGGCAATCAGTTGGACAATTTGTTCAGCTTCGGTAGTCTGTACTGAATAATACTGATTGGCATAGTCACCAAAATCTAAAGTGAAAGTATTTGGTGAAGCACCCCAACGTCTGACGGTGGTCAATGGCCATGATACTAAAATTTCCTTGGTACGTTCATCTAAACGTAAAACCGAGTCTTTAGTAACGCCCAGAAGACGGGGCACCAACTTGTTTTTGCCGTTCATCTTCTCTTTGACCAAAAAGAAGGTTACACCATATGTAGGCAGTTCTCGTGCAGTCTTGGTGTACAAGACTTTAGCATCAATTTCGGAGAGATCAACATGTTTCTTGTGTTCGGCAAAGATTTTCTTTTCGATACTTTTAACACGCACGTATGATTGTGGTAAAAAGTCTTTTAAGCTGCAAGATAAAAAAGTTAAGAAATAATTCAGATTTTTTTTAATCTTAGATTTACAAACTTACTCTAAAAACCCGGGCTTATGCTTGGCCTCGTTGTGAGGTCCGAATTGTATGTGAACCTGTATTCCAGCAAATTCACATGCTATAACAAAAATATGCAAATTATTAAAACCAAATTATTATTGTAATATTTATACCTTTTTCTTGAGTAACCGGGTGAGTGCCATCCAAAATAGCATCACGTGCTTGAACATACAATAAGTTCAACTGCACGGGATCACGGGAATCGATATTCTGATCGGAAAAGAAAAATCGACGACGCAGCAGTACAGTTTCGGATTCGTCAATACCTTGTTCGCGTAATGTTTTACCCACATCAACCCAATTTACTAAAATACATAAATAAATACAACAATTAGAATAGTTTACGATAACAATTTGTTTTTCTGTAGTCGTACTTTCATCATCGGTCTTTAGCTTTTTACGCAAACTTTCCATCTTAGTATCACGATCCTTTTCCATAATTTTTCGCCGTAAAGTCAAGGTTCCGAATTTATTATCTGGTAAATTTTCATTTTGTGATTCGGTCTCTTCGCGCACTAAACCGTACTCCTCGTGATTGGTAATACCGATTTTCGTACAAATGACAACCATCAGCTGGGAGACGGGTTGCGAATCATCCACTAAAATGGTTTTAACAGCACCATCCAACATACGAACTCGAAGAGTTCGTAACTTACGACGATATTCCAAAGTATCCTGATTATGCAAAATATAATAGCTTAAGGTGCGGCCATTTTCCATCCAGACACCTTGTTGTGTCTGTTCATCGGGCATAAAGAGACCATATTCGCTAGCTGCAATATGTTATGAAAATTTTTATTTTTATTTTGCATTGTAAAAATGTAATAATAATAATAATAACTAACAACTACAACAATAAATAAATATTGATTATTTATTTAATTGTTATTATTTTTTGTTTTTGTTTTTACTATACATAATTATGATGATACACTTACGTTGTCCCTGAACAGCTTCAGCAAATTTATCTCTGATTATTTTGCAGGCATCGAATACTGTTGTATTGGGATGGAATTGTATGGTTTTTGTTACACGTCCACCCTCCAATTGTATACGTAACGATAATGTTGACATTTTTCTTTGATCTTCTTCTTCTTATTGTTCTTGCCTTCGAATGTTTTTCTTTCTACTATTGTTATTATTTTTATTGGGTCTTCTTCTGGGTTTTCCTTTAGCAAATTTATTTAATAGTTGTTCTTCGTTCTTAAATGATTCGTTGTATAGAAGTGGTTGTGATGAAAGTGGTGTTGTTGTCGCTGTTGTTGATAATAATGGTGGTTGTTGTTGTTTATGTTGCTGTGGTATAATAAATAATTCGAAGGCAGACGATTTTCTTCTTCTTTTTTCCTTTACGATAATAAAAGGCACTGCAAAAAAGTGAAAAAAATAAATATGAAATAATTTTATTAAATAGTTGAGAATGCATGCACACGAAAAAAAATTGTAAAGTTTTTAGAATCACTGTCAATATCTTGTTATTTTAACACATTTATTGTCTTCCCTTTCAAAGATAGTTTTAAATCTTCTAAGCAAGCGGATCCTAATAATTTCTGAAATTAACATAACCTCGACATAACATACTTTTTGACTTCTAACAACTTTCAATACAAAAGATTTCTGTAACGACTCAGGCCTCAACGAGCATGGAAATACTCTAGATACTCTAAAAAGCGTTGTCATTATTCACTTGGTCAAAATGAGTTCTCAACAAGTTTCCATATGAGAGATTTCGGTAAAGATTTTCGTCGAAATACTCTGAATACTTCGAACCAGGCTGTCAAAAGCCTTACTTAGTTAATTGGTCATTACAGCCCTTTAGTGAGGATTGTAATCTAGCTTTTCAGACGATACATGTTGTGTGTATTAATTTTAGCCTCCGTGTCGCTAATTGCACAAACTAAGATACCAATTGCTATAAAGTCGTGGAAGGTGATCGCAATTTATATCTTTAGTGAATTATTGAAGACTGTAATACCAAAAAAGAGAAATGCAAATCGCGTTAGCTAAGGCATACCTTATGTGCTTAGCACTCAGCAAGCAGTCGATATGTAATAGAGCTTATCTGTAGTACTGGCAATGCTCTCAAATAATCTCTCTAAATTAATTTATTGAAATTCTTTCTTTCAGTGTACGACGCCTGCACAGAAAGTATGATGTATTTTAAAGCAAAGCAAAGAAAAAGAAAAAGAAAAAAGCGTAAATATGACACAGATTTTCCTGCTTGCATGTTTTTATTCGTTGTTGTTTTTTTATTTTTCCCTATAAGTGCTAGAATAAACATCGATTTTAAAACGACTTTTCCAAGTATAATCACGCAGTAAATTGTATAGAGTAGTGGCGGTTTAAGAGGAAACTACCCTTAATAATGAGAAGAAAAAGTAGCAGGAAAAAAACACGCAAGTGTATGGCGAGTGACTACTGACACTACTGCTGCCTCTGACACTGTCACTGTATTTGAGATATGGTCACACTACATGTATACATTACGTATACATTAATTTCTATGGATGTGTTACAGATGAGAGCTTTGTGCTGTGCTTGATGTGGTGCTCTTTACCGTACCGTTTTTTCCCTCTTACCTTTTTCAATTTATTGGAGGAATAATGGACACATAGATAAATTTTCACAATGAAAAATAGAATATGAATATGAGACAGTAAAAGAGAGAAGATGAAAAGAGAAATAAGAGGAAAATTTGTAATATATAGAGTATAATAGTTCAACACCCTTGAACGATTCGGTATTATAATATCATAAAAAAAGTGTATTATAAAGCTAAATTTTTCAATGATTTAGAGATGAAATTATTTCGGTTTTTTTTTGTTAACAATATAAATGGAGATTTGTTTTTGTATTAAACAATTACAATCTAATAAAGAATAAAATGTAAACTGTTGTTATATTTTTTAAAATAAAAAAAATAAAATAATTTCGTTAAACATTTAATGTAAATTATAATTAAAGCATTAAAAAGAGATTTGCTAGTAAAATCGATACTAACTTTTCAAATTATTTAATAACTTTCTATTGTTTTCCTATGTTCAAATAATTCAAATTTGGCAAATTTAATGTTTCTTTTTGTACATTCAATAACTGTGTATAATTAATTACTTTTTCTTTTATTGACATCCATAATTTTCACTTCGAATTTCGTTTTTTTTTCTTTTTTAATTCAAGTTTTCCTGTTTAATGTACACATACAAAAAAATATTTTTAAATATAAACACTATTTGCTTTTTTTATTGAATTGGTTTTATTTTTTATATTTCTTTTATTGTTTTATTTTGAAAAATTCATGTATTCGTGTAACGCACCCAAATAAGACTGAAATCCCTTACGGTTAAGCTTAGCTAACAAAGCGGTATATTTGATGTTTCATTTCACTTTATTTTATTTATAATATGTATGTACATATGTATATATTTTTTATGAATGTGCGAGTGCGTATGTATTTACTAAGAGATTCTAAAGGATCTGTGTGTGTGAGTATGTTTTTTTTTTATTATTTTTTAAGGGATGCTGTAGAACTAGATTTCATGGGTAAATGGACAAAACAAAAAATTTAAGAAAACATCCAAAACACTTAATTGTATTAGAGCGGACATGCGCTGTCTGTAGATGATGTTCATAACAAGTCTCGACAACTCTCCTCTACTCCTTTAAATGAGTAGTGTCGATAAAACTGTTTAGACACATCAATGTGGAGTGAACAAAATGCTTTGTATTTAAAATCTTACATTTAAAATGCAACCGTTTGATGTTGCCAGAGTCATTATTTATTTTCTGAATAAATAATAAAAGAAAAAATTAATAAAAAATCTCATTTTTACTTATATACAGTGCATGACAAAACAATGGAAACTTGTTCAAAAATTTATTTATGTGTTACAATCGGACGAAAATTTAAAAATCTTTTTAAGAAATCGGCAAAATATTAATGCCTTTTATTAATATGCACTGTTATTAACATTTCTGTATTTTAAAAAATATATAAAAAAGACTATATAATTCAGTAATTAAAAAAAAAATAATTCTATTTGGAAACTTTGGAAACTTTTTTAATTTTTGAATTATATAATTCATTTTTATACATAATTTTAATATACAGAAACGTTAATAACAGTGCATATTAATAAGCTCCACAAATGTTTTGCCGATTTTTAAAAAACATGTTAAATTTTCGTCCGATTAAATACATTTTTGAAAAAGTTTCCATTGTTTTGTTAAGCACTGTATATGATAAGACTAAATTACTCAAAAACATTTCAGAGTTAGTGCGAAGTTAGTTTTGTAGGTTGCACATAGCAATCGATTTTTCTTTATAGTCTGCTAGATATCGATAAAGTCAAGAAAACACTATATAACACTATATTGCACAAATAATTTAAATAAAATGGGCTAATAACTGTATAGTATTTAATAATTTGACCGAAAAAATTTAAGAACCCGAAACGTCCCACTTACTTAAGTTATAATTTTTAACTAAAATATCCTATACGACATTCTTTGGAATGGTGACTAATCTCTTTGCTTTAGAAGGCTTAATCGATAAACCTTTACAGCAGCCACTGTTTCTTAAGTCTTTCAGACATTTTCCTTCATGCTCCTCAAAAGAGCTCAGCTAGTTCGCATTTAAATTTGTAGTTTTCTCTTGAGAGGACCCTCTTTGTATAGACCCACATTTCATTGTTATCTACAGTGTGGTAGCAAGAGATTTCACTGTGTTACAATTTGAAACGCGTCAGTTATTATGTAATATAACAGTTTAAAGACAGTATTATCAAGTATTATTATGTATGTGTGTATATCACTAAAAACCGTCCTACAAAAACTCATACAAAAAGAAACAGTGTTACCAAAATCAAATAATACGTTTCTCGCCATCTCTTTCTCTCCCTCCACAGGATATTTAAAATTTTATAAGCTTTTATATTTAAAGTTTTCATGCTGCTAATGGTTTGTTTATTTGTTATCATCCTGCTTTCTAAATGAGGTGGCATAAAACTACTATAAAACAGTTTAATTGAATTTAATTCTTTTTAATGCTAAAGGTTAATGACATGATATTATTAATATTATATTATGTTTTTAATTTCATATTTCACATTAATATGGAGGGAAAAATAATAATAAACATAAAATCGACATTGTCATCAACTTCAACGTTTATTGTTATTGTTTCATTCCATTTGTCTTGTCTGTCTGCAGTCTTTTAGCATTTTGCTTTGTTTGTATAAGACAAAGCTTATTTACAAGGCGTATAGAATGAACGATAACACCAATAACAACAAGTGGTATTATTGATTGTAAAAAAGAAAGAAAAAACAACCCAAAACCATGTCCCATAAAGCTGACCATTTAATGGTTTTTGATTTTGAAAGTAATACCAACTAACCAACCTTTTTTTCTTGCTTAATAATACGTCAACGGCAAAGAAGAAAACAATAAACAAAGACGGATAAAAACAAAGACACACACACACGTATACTATATCCTAATACGTACATACGTATCGTGTTACAATTTTGTAAACAAAAACAAATCATGCATATTGACATGTAATATTTGATTATAGAATTCTCCCACTACTACTGCTACTACTTCTAATTCTATACAGTTTTCGCCTCTTATCCATCATTTCATTCATATCATCTCTCTTTTACAGTGACATCATCCATTTCATTTTGATTATAACGAGTTTAATGATGGCACATTATAAAGACGCAAATGTTCTAAGAAGGAGAGCAAGACGCATAGCGTGAAACAAGTGTTTATTACTCAAAATGTTTGAGTTACAAAAACTGTGTTCTAGCAATAATAACGCAAAAACTTTCCCAGATGGACAATAATTAATAATTACTTTGTTTGAGAGAGGCGACGCCCCCACGAACAAAACATGTATGATCTAGTCTATTATAACGGGAATACTGCTTATTGTTGTAAGCAATTATATTTTACGAAGAGATGAATCAGCAAAGAAAAATCCACCTTTCAGGATCTTTAAAATTAGATTTTCTATTTTAGTATTTCTTTTTACAGATTGATTTGCCGACAGACTTTTGGCAAGTGTCAGGTAGAAAGTGTAGTATAATGATAACTAGTAGAGTTTGCTATAAAACTTGTTCATATCCTTTACCTTGCGTGAATATTTGAAAACATTTCTCAAATTTGTATTATCTTTAGTAGCTATAATAATTTTACTAGGCTTGTAATATGAAAGTTCTTTAAAAAATAACGACGATAAACACAACACAAGAAATAGGGACGTACCCTACCGTTTAGACGAAAATATAGCTGTTGTAAGGAAAAGTATTGGAGGAGATCATTTGTTAATTGCGTAGTAAGACATTCTCTCAGATGTCGTTGGAAAATGAATCGCTTCAATAAATTTATTTCGAACGAAATTGTTGTCAGGATCATAGGGCAAGTGTATAGACAACTACTAGAACCCTTTGAACGAATTGGCCAAAGAAAAAGATTTTCTTAAAACACAACATTAGCTATAAATGTGTAGAATAGGTCATAATAGGTAGAAATCCAAAAAGTTCTTTTAACAAGTGAGGAATAATCTATAAAAGTTATTAAAACTATTTCGAACATTGTGTTTAAAATCACTTTAAAAATTCATCACCTGTTTTATAGATTTCAATTAAATTTTTCATTGAAATCCAATTACATACCGGAATGCCAATCTTCAAAATAGAAATTCTATTCTCTATTCATACATACATAATTTGGCCATTACAACCCTTCAGTCAGGATTACGGACTTGCTTTTCATACCACTTATGTTGTGTGTGTTAATTTCATACATGAGTGGCAGGACCTAAAGTTCAAAGTCGACTCCGAACGACAGATTTTTGTGAGAAGCATTTCAAGGCAATTTTATTTACTCGCAAAGTTTTTGCCAGAAATCTGCTGAGAGACAGTCGCCAAAGAAATATTTTTTCAGATTTCTTTTAGTTCGAGATGTCTGAACTAGGGCTTGAACCTTGGTCTTATGTCTAAAAAGCGAACACACTATCCAATAGACTTCATTATTCTATTACTTTTTAAAAAGCCCCGAAAATAATTGAAACGTTTCTAAGGGATACCTAGAGAATTGCTTGAAATGAAACT
This sequence comes from Sarcophaga carnaria, assembly GCA_958299815.1. Lineage (NCBI taxonomy): Eukaryota > Metazoa > Arthropoda > Insecta > Diptera > Sarcophagidae > Sarcophaga > Sarcophaga carnaria. The sequence continues at coordinate 33,665,621 of OY283151.1, forward strand.
TTACATTACACTTTTTCTAAAAAACCATGCATAATAATTGGAATATTTCTTAATGCTTAAACTGTACGGTGGTGACAATAAAAATATTCAATTTTTTAGTGAACAATTAAAAGTAATATACCAAACAGATATTATTTTACTTACATTTTAAATGTTTAAAGCTCTTGAAGGCATCTTTGAATGAGATTCGTATGTTAAAAAGAACAAAAAGGCACATTCTGGCAGAAAAGGCAGAAAGCGAAGGCATCTCAATTGATTGAGGTGGTTATTTATTGCAATATCAAGGGTTTGATTTAAAACCCCTTCAAGCAAATAAATAACTAACTTTGTTTCCAGAGCTGAACTCTGATTCAAAAATTGTCAGACATGCACACGTTGTAGTAGTGTGACATGAAGGATTCATTTTGAATCTATGTTACGGCAAGGAGGTTTTCTGTATAGGCACGTTTGTGGTGATGACATGATGAAACGTTTTCAAACTGGTACGCGGTCGCAATGCAGTTGGAAACGTTTTCATAATTCATAATAATTATGTGGTATAAAAGTAATATAATAATAACAATTATTATTAATTATAGTATAACAAAAGTTGTAAAAAAAACGACTTATCGAAGCAATTTAACAGTTAAAAACGTTAATATAACAATTAAAACTATTTTTTTTATATTTTGGTTTTTAGGTTTTTGGATTTTTTTCTTTTAAAAATTTTCAATTAAAACTTTAAGTGACTGTTTTCGAAAACGTCAATTTAAGACTGCAACTTGGTAAAATGTTTGGATTCGTTTAAGGCACTTATAAAACTTAAAAGTTTCAAAAATGAAAATATAATTCGAAAATAAAGTTTTTTCTTTTCTTAAAAAACAATTTCAACAGTTAATAATAAAGAAGGCACTTGATTTTTTCGTTTGAAAAAAAGCTAGAGTTTTCTTTTCTTTTTTTTCTTTTAACTTTATAAATCGTATACTTAAGGCACTTTATTTTTTAGTTTTAAAAAATAATGTTTTTTTTTCGTTTTTGTTAATTTCTTTAAAATGTTTCACTTGTTAAAAAACTATTTTCAAAGTTGTGTGATGATGATGGAACACTTGACTTTATTGTATTGTATTGTTACTGCTGCATCTTTGGACTATTTTGGATGGCTGATGTGGTGATGTCTTTTCCGATCTGTGGTTAGGCCTAGAATGATGTGTTTTACTGGCGACACATCGTGGGTTTCTGTCTGAAAAATTCAATCATCCTACTAGTCCTCACTAAATGACGACGTTAAACAGTCGTCTAGTATGGCTCAAACGACGCATGCTCCACATTTACTATACGCCATATCAAACCAGGCCATAAAGATCCTGTAAAAGGCAATGCTGCTGCATATACATATACAGAGAATATGGATATGTGTGGTATGGAACAGCATCACTCATCTTTGAGATCAATGTTATTTGCACTGTTGAAATAAAATGAGTTGACTTTTGAATTAAGGGTAACAGAGTAAGAAACCCTTATCAAACACATTTGAGTTTGTTGCTACAGAAAAAGGAAAATCCACTCAAAGCTAAGAAATTGAGTGTTTTTTCTACTTTGCACTAATGTAAGCAGCGTAACGTGAGAGTATTTCCTTGGATTACATTGCAGTAATAGCGACATTGTAAATATCCACTTTGAAGATACAATCATTAACACTATTGCCGTTCTTACCACGTGAATATCTCCAACTGTGTTACATTGTGTTGCCAAGTGTATGGAGTCCAAGTAGCAGATTCTTGGAACCATTAGTTTACATAACCGTAGAAAATGTTTCGCTTAGTTGTTCATTAATATGCAAAAGCCAGGAAAAAAATTGTATTGAAAAAAGAAAAAACGGACTGCAAACAACAATTTGACATGTAATTTTTTAGCAAAGTGAAAATGAAAATGCGTCATGATAACGGTAAACAGCAGGACGATTTAGTTTAACACGTTTAATCTCTTAATAACCTCCTTCGGTGCCACCTCCTGCTCGTGGCTCGATTGTCATCTAATTAGTTTGTCAATTTTCAATTTCAAAACATGAAAACACACTTTTTTTCCGAACAATATGATGACAAAAGACTTTTTTCTTTTCGATTCAATTCATTTTTTACAATATAATGATGCATTGATTAATGAAATTTAGTCTTTATTAAAATTGTTGTTGGAAAAATAACGAAAACAGTAATGCAATCTTTTAAGTCGATGCTAAGATGCCATAACCAAACACTAATTAAGATTAATTTAAGAGAATTTAATTCCTAAAGAGATGCGAATAAGAAATTTAAAAGTGAAAACCTATGAAAAAGCAGTTCATCTATCAAACAATTTGCACCAAGTAGAGTTTAAATGTAAATGAATAAAATTCATATTCAAGGGGTTTATGTATGTTTCTAGTGGGAATCGAACCCAGTACTGTTAGATTAGCATACCGGTACATTCACATAGTAATAAATCTTATTTATCTTTTTGTATTTCAGATAAAACACTCGACGGATTTGCCACTGGGACTTATACGTGTTCCCAAAATTGAAAATTTCAATGGAAATTTTTTTTATAATTTTCTAGTCTCAAAATTTTTGAAAAGATGGTAACCTATTGGTAAGCAACTAATGGACAATGCTAAAAGCTGACAAGTATCTGCTATTTGACATTTTTTATGTTAAAAATAGGAAATTAATCGCCGTGGGACAGTGTTCTACTTATTTTTTTTTTTTTGGTTTTTTTACTGTAAAATCGATAATGGCCAACATTATTGAAGATGGGAGTATTCTTATTTCTATTTGACAAGATAAACTTGAATAAAAAAATTTTAAATAAAAACAATAACTTAATAAAACCGCAAAGGAATTTATTTTTGTGATTGTCATTAATATTGTGTCATTTGTTGTGAAGAATTTATAATTATTTGTGATTTAAAATGCATAAATAAATTTAATGGCTGGTCATACTGACGGCTAATGTTTTTAAATACTTTTTTCACTCACACGTGCACAAAGATAAACGAATAGATTCTCTAGTTATTATTCTTTCTATTATTCATTGTCTCGACTTAATATATTATACAATTTATAATAATTTGTGGTTTATTTTATTTATTTTCTTATTAATTATAAGACTTACAAGACGAAAACTCCTCTGCTCTGAAAAAATATAAAAAATATTTCTTTCGGCGACCCCCTCAAGAATCTTCTGGCAAAAGTTCAAAGAGCAAACAAAAATGCAAAGAAACGCTTCTGAAATCTGTCGTTTGGAATCGACGTTAAGCTGTAGGTCGTACCATTCAAAATTGCCGCACAGAATATGGACCTTCAGAAAAGCTAGGACGCATTCCTGCCTAGAGGGTTGCATGGCGTGAATTAATAGACCAGAGCCTCTGGTAGGAACTCACTAATAGACTAGACTGGTAGAATGGCAAATCACCGCAGTAGACAGATTCCCAGTAGAATCTTTTGAAACAAACTCTAAAGCAAGAGCTATACAGCCTCTTTAAGAACTAAGGAATGGAAGGAGTCATTATCATTAAAATATCAAAATAAAATATTAAATAGAACTACGAAAATATTCAAACATAATAAAATATTAAATAGAATACGAAAATATTCAAACATTAGCATTCAAAAATTTTTCACAACTTTTGTCGATTTCGTGAACGTATTTGATGCAATAAAAAAGACTGTTTGTGAAAATCTTACACCCAAAAGTATTCCTGCACCACTATGGAGAAGCTTTGCGAAGAAGTGTTGAATGAAGCTTCCGAAACGTAAAACACTCTTTAACAAGCTTGTATTTTTCCAGACATTGTATTTAATACCGCCAGTATAGAAATCCTTTAAGAGATATTTGAAGAACGTATATACTTTTAAATATCTCGGAAATAGCATTATAAGCGATGAAGGCACAGTAGCTGATATAAACTGTAGCATAGGTATAGCACGCACATCTTTGACATGCTTAAATAGGATATGGAAATGCAGAGAAATCTAATCTGCTTTTTAGCTGAGAAAGTTGGTTTGACACAAACGCTGCAACATACTGCTACAAACATTTAATAGATGTTTGCGAAAAAAAGTTAAGAATTTGGTGGCCTATGGCAATATCTACTGAAAATCTATGTAGGATAACGTCAAAAGATGGTTGTTACTTCGAAGTCAAAAAAGGAGAAAATAATATGATACCATACCGTCCATACTTTGAAAAGGATATAGTCCATGCAATTCTAATGTAAAGCCCCCAGGGCACCAAGAAAAGAAAAAAAAAACTTTAATGTCAACAGATGGATGTTACTTCGAAGTCAAAAAAGGAGAAAATAATATGTATAAATCGGCCATACTTTGAAAAGGATATAGTCCATGCAATTCTAATGTAAAGCCCCCAGGGCACCAAGAAAAGAAAAAAAAACTTTAATGTCAACAGATGGATGTTTTAATCCGATTAACAAAAGTTAAAGTATTTGGCAATATTCTAATAAATCAAACGTGCCAATAAATAATGAGTAATTTTTTAATTATTTATAATATATTTTTCACACAGACATCCACTTACACACACATTTGTAAATAAAAATTTTATATAACAAAAATAGATTCATCTTATGATTATTCATTTTGTTATTTTTGTTTTAAAGTCTCCAAAATGGCGCTTAACAATTTTCTATTATTGGTTTCTTATCGTCCTTTTTCTCATTTTGTAAATGTCAACCATGTACATACATACTTACATATAAAAATATTGTTATATACATACATACATACATACGTATAATATATCCTTTAAAGAAAAAGGGAATGAAAATAAAAAAGTGGTTAAGCATACATCCACAGATGCAAGATTATTTACTGAATTACATGGCAAAACAAAATGGCTGTTTGGCGCCACTTTGACGCGCCAATTGAGATTTTATGGTTGATTCTTTATGAGAGTTTTTTTTTATTAATCTTTGATAAATGTTTGAATCACATCTTTTCATTGCTGTTTTTTTATCTTATATTTCTTTATTTCTCCCATTTTGTTTGAATTTTTACTTGAAATATATGACGATTCTCTTGTTTAATGAAAATCTGCAAAAAGTTTTCCTAAGCAAATAGTTGTTTTACATTTGGTCTTTCAACTCTTCTATTAAATACATAATTTACTTAGGATTTCCAAATAGTATAGAATCTATTTCTTGGAATCTTTTTTAAATGATTTATTTAAAAAGCAATAGGCGAAGCAAATCAACGACCGAACAGATGTGTTGAAACTTGAGAAGTGTTTTGAGAATAATAGTCTCAATTCCAACAATTCACTGATTCATTATGAAATATGGCTATAATGCAATCATTGCCAGTCACTGAACATAGTAGGAAACTTTCAATAACTTTTGGCTTACGCTCAAACGTGAAAAACAACGGATAGAAGGAAGATAGTAAGCTTAGTTTTCCCAATCGGCTCTAAAGACTAGTGTAACTATGGTAGAAGTAATCTGGACCTTGCTAAATACAAGTACACGCAAAGATAGCGTAGCCTTAATCAAGCCTGAACCTACAAAAAGAGGTGTATATAGAAGGTCTATAACCTAAAAAAATATTCCCAATGGAAATACTTTGTTCATTAGATAAACTACATACAACGGTTTCAACAACACTCAGACAGTGTAGGATCTCAGATAAACTTATTAAGTCCTCTGCTGTCGTTGATTCTAGATCGGCCAGTTCGCAAAGGCAATATATACACAGGTTTTCCTTGACTATGTAATATCCTGACAGAGAAAGTGTCTCACATTCTGATCTATAATTTCAGCATTTCTTCCCACTAAACTAATATAAATAAGTAATAATTTTATAATTAATTTTTTATTCAAATGACGAAAAGAGGTTTTGTAAACTGAACTCTATGTGAAATTTAAATAAAATAACTATTCTAACCTTTTTTAATAGTCATACAATAGTAATTTGGTAATAATTGAAAATCCTACACATTTGCTCTATGAGATGTAAAAACTAACTCTTGTATTCATTTGTAAACAAATATTAGTGATTATATTTCTTTAAGTTCATACCTTTTTTAAAATTCAGCAAAGTTTCAGATGTTCTGTCTTTTTTTTTAGGGGAAATCCAAAGGTAAAAAAATATTTTTAAACATAAAATCTGTTTTTTTTTTGTTTAATCAATACCAAATGCTTTAAAGCATTCGTCGTTCGTTGTAGAAGTTTGGTTTGTGTATATAAAAAATGGATGTGGTTTCTTCGTCTGAAATTAAAAACAAAAAGAAATATTAGTAAACATATTTAGTAGTAATAATTAATAATAAAAATAAAAAAATAATCACATAAAAGTAAAAAAAAAAGTATAAATTTTTATATTGAATTTCTAGTTTTTTGAACCGCAAAAGTGAAAATCGAATATTATAAACAGTAGCTGAACTTTCTAGACATTTGATGGACGGATCGATAGATGAATGGGTTTATTGGTTGACTTGTTATTAAACTTTGCATACTAATTGTTCAAATTGAGTTTTGTAACCGCAAATTTGAAACAAAATCTTTTTTTCTCTCTACCCGCAGTACGAAGTAGTCGTATAAGTTAGAAAAAATGTTCACATAAAAATTGGAATGAAATGGAAAATCATATTTTCTCTAAAAGGCCCGAGATATTTGCATTTAATTACGTTTACTACAAAAAGGTGTATGTAAAAGTTAAATCAATTGCTAGAGAAGAGACTTAAATTATGTAAAAAAATTTGTTTAAGGTACAGCAAAAAAATCCAACTATTTTCAACAAAATATGAAGGCTCGTGTTTCTCACACCTATTGTTTAGATAGACTCTTCTGCAAGAGCGGCTTAACTGATATCTTCTGAACAATTTGCCTTTTGAAATATTTTTTCCATTTGTAATGGCATTTCCAATAAAAAAAATTGATTTCTTTTTATGCTTACATGGTGGACACACATATAAAATACAACAAATAACAGTAAAATATTTATAATTTGCTTTTTATATAAAAAAGTACAATAAAATAAATAATATTGTAAAGGTATTAAAATGGCAAAAGATAAAAAAGTGAATACATGGAAAACACCGGGATTATTTAGAAGAGTGTGATTCTTTTTGTGTGGATGGAGCAATAAAAAAACAACCAATAGAAAACCAGAATGTGGCCTTGCTACCAAATAAGTGCAAGAATGTGGTACATAACCATCTCTCCTCAACCTCACTATTACTTACCATTACCATTGTCATCTTCATCAGCATTGTATGTGCACAACATACAATATTGTTGGTAATGGTTAGACCGTCAATACAAATGGGATGGAGTTAGATGGATCCATGTATCTCTTAAATAGAAGTGCATGATATTAGTTGACTGGTAATGGTATGGTTATACTCTAAGCTTTCTGAAGACCAACGAACATTTTTGAGTAAATGTGTTGAGAGTTTATTTGCAAAAAATTTGTTAAACACAAACTTAAATTTGAGTTGACAGCATCGCCACTGTAAGTAAAGCATTAATGAGGATAAAAAATGTTTCATTTGGACGGCGTTTACAGCCTATCATGACTCTTACGTACGGTTTGGGCGTGTACACAGCACTCTTGAATTTTCAGATTTCTGGGTTTTAAAATTTTAATTTCTAAACACTCTACAAGAACTAATTGAAATGAATTCATAATTATGACTTTCTCTTTTCAAAATTAACCCTTTGCACTCGGCTGTCCCCTCTGAGAGGACAATGTAAGTGTAGCACATCACTCGGTTGTCCCCTCTGAGGGGACATGATAGTTTATCAGCGATTACGGACAATGAAATTATTCCACCGCAATATTTTAAGAAACACGTGTTCTCCTATAATTTTCTGTTAAAATGGCACAAAAAAATTGATCGAAATGGAATAAAATTAACAAGATGCATGATAAATAAATCGTCCGTTCTACACGACGAAAAGGAACATGCGAAGTGCGTTCACGACGGACTGTACACTTCTCTGATCCGTTGAGCAAATTGTAGATATAGTGGATTAGGCGTCCAAAGCTACAAGGGTGTGGCTTAATGAAGTGGGAAACTTGATACGATAATAAAGAAATCCGATAACTGAGAGAAGAAATATACAAGATCTCATTTCGTACTGAAGCGTCGAATAGAAAAATTTTTTGATATTTTTTTTGGAAATATGTGTTCTTCAATGCCCACAAATTCATGTAACACAAATTACAATTCCTTACTAAAATTATACTGCATAATAGCACGTTTCCAGGATGTACGTTTTCGTTAAAAAGTGGCGTCGAGTTGCTGGTAATATCCGAAACGGTGCCGAGTGCAAAGGGTTAAAGAAAAAACATTTGTTTACTGGGTATAATATAGATATACTATACGCACTAACTATACATGTGCATCAGTAATTTCTATGAGTTTGTATTATTTCTTCTTTTTCTTGTAGTAGTTATTGTAGTTATTGTTACCTCAAACGCAATAAGCAAAAACCACTCACAAACCAAACAAACAGATAGACAAATAAACAAGCAAACAAACAAAAAAAAGCAATATAATAAATATAGAATAACAACAAAAGAATGCGGTACAAATCCTTAATTAGTAAACTAGAGGCAACAACAACAACATTAACTTCAATAACAACAATAACTATGAGGAGAAGAGTGAGTATCCCCAAAGAAGTCATGCTGATTGACATAAACATCATCGATGATATAAACAATTCATTTATTTTTTTGTACATAAGTGTGAGTGAATGCATAAAATAGAAAATCAAATAAAAGAGAGTATAAAAGATGGAAAAAAACTTAAAAAGTAGGCGACTAACTGACTAGGAGACAATAAAATCTTTATGTGTATCTAAGCTTAGTGTGTGTGTGTATTTCTTAATAAAATATGTTGTACTAAATAAAAATAAAAAATAATATTTTTAATAGAAAACAAATGCATTAGAAAAATATGAGTGAAAACAGATAAGAGAAAAAGAAAAGAAAATTTAACACATTTTCACTGGGAACACTTCAAACAGTTTCTAATTTCTCATAAATATTTTCATTTGAATTGAAAATACACATTCTGAGAAGGAACAAAAAATTATGTTATCAGAGGTATTCGAAAAATCAAAAAACATTCGAAAAACACTTTCGTAATTACATTTATTAACCCTTTTGCGACCGTATAAAGTTTATGCATGGGTATTAAGAAGATCAGAATTACTTTTTGTTAAAAGACGTAACATCCAAGACTATATAAATAAATATTATTAACGTTATATAAAAATTTCTTAATTTATTTTTTATTTTTATTACGAGTATTAATTTTTGTGGCTGAGGACAAATATTCGATAGGTAAAAACAGCATTGGTAGCTGTGATCACAAGGTTGTAATATATTTTATATACTTGAAGGTCTACAAAGGTCTATTCGGCAAAGGACCCATTTATGGTCACTTCCGAAAAGTGTGCTCGACATGTCCAAAAATTGTTTTCCAAGGCTAAATTGAAGAAACTGGTTAATTTCGATAGACTTAAAATCTGATGCACTTTCAAAATAGAAAGCATTGAGCAATGGAAGATGCCTATGGCTTTTATAATCAATCTCTAATCAGCTGACATCATATCTTGAATTGTCAACAGGCCGTTCAGAACGTTGACATGCTTGTACAGCCGCAACGAAATTCGAAAAAAACCAATCTATTGGCATTGAAATAGAAGGCACAGAGTTCACCATTTTACCATTATCTCCCTAAATCGCTTCAAAAACAAACTAAGGTTAAAAACGGGAAATTTTAGAAGATATTTTTTTTGTTAGATATTTTCCAAAGTTGTCTTGTTCCTATTTCAAGTGTTGAATTTAATAAAAAATATTTTGAAATTCTATGCGAACAAAATTCGATTGAGGCCAATACGTATGTATGTACTTTAACTTAAATTAAGAAATTAAAAGCACTCTTTTCATACTTTTATCTCATCTAAAAAATAAATAGAAGAGTGAAAGAAAAATAATAAAATAAATAATAAATAAAGAAACGAACATTTGGTTGAAAACATTTGCCAAATTTTTGTTGTTTTACAATTTCTCTTCCCAAAGCCAATAATGATGATGATCATCACCAAACACTCTTAATTTATTTTTTTTTTATGTGGCATATGATGCGAAATTAAAATTTTCTTTCTATGGCCTCACCTTCACCCAATCCGATTTCGTATGAAAATGAGTAAAAGAAAAATTTACTGCCACATACAAATCTGATAATAATGATAATGATGATTAGCATCATCATCATGATCTTGTCTTGGTGGCAGATCAAAGATGATGCTGATCTGCTAGGAGTATGTATGTATGAATGAATAAACAGCAAAACAATTTGAATGTATTTTGTATGAGTATCTGCTTTGTCTGTAAACAACTGGCCAGATTAAAAACATTATAATGGTCATTTGGGATGATTCATCGGTGGTTCTTATTTAAAAAAAAGAAAGAAAGCAATTTTATTTTTAAATATTTATATTATATGATGATGACCAACGGAAGTGTGGCAATACATACGTTTATTTAGTTTTGTTTTTTATGCTTTCTTTTCAATTATAAAAATAAAAAACAATTAAGAAGGGGTTTCTTTATTCTTTAAATTTGATTTACGAAAGTTACATTACAAAAAAGAAAATTTATGTTTTATTTTATTTATTTTATTTTTTATTGTGTTTTTGTTGACAAAAAATTATTTAGTTCAAGGTGCGTAAGTACAAGTTAAAATATGTATGTTAAAAAGATAATTTAAAAAAATGCTACTTTTATTATTATTTCAACACACAAAGATATTCTTTGTATTTTTATACGTATTCATACATTCTTATACGAATGTACATATGTATTTACTGAAATTCTGAATTCTGAAAACTATAGTTCCTGAACGATAACAGCAACTATGTGTTGTTGTTGGTCTTTTTAACGTATGTATTTAACGTATATATAGCAATCGGAAGTTATTTTTAGCTTTAACATATTTATTGTACTCGTGTATTATTTAACGATGAGACATTATTAGTCATAATAAGGCTAAATTGCTGATTCTATTTTTTTTACAAAGCAATTTAGAATGGGATTCCACAATAATGAAAATAACAGGGTGTTTCAAAAAAATAATGAATCATATTTTTTACGTAAATGTAAATGTGAGAAACAATGGTTACAATACCACGCTACATTGAAATGAAAGCGTTATTGTTGCGTAAATCGATTGTAGCTAAGATTTCCGAAAACACGGTTCAACTAAATGAGGACCCATTAAACATTAGAAATAATCAATTGTCGTTTAATTGAACATGAAAACGGCGCTGTCTATTAATTGAATTCATAGAACGGGATTCCCTTCCATAACGCGTATGAGATTACAGATGTATTGTGGTGGATTATCGTTTCGTCCACGGTTGTGAAATTGTCATAAGATTGCTTGTGAATTTTTATTCCATTCCTTAAAAATTATGCTCCACACGTTCCTGAGTGTAACAGCTTCTATGATAATTCGGAAATTCCTTTGAAAATTGAAAAACTTAACAAAAAAAACTTTATTTGTTTTAACGACGTCTAAGGTATCTCACCATATACAAATTGTAGCCCGAAGGCGTCTCTAATAAAACTCAATTAATGATATATTCCACATAATTTTGGATCTTAAAAAATCGGGCTTGAAAAATTCACTCTCTTAAGCGTATGGATAGGATGATCGATATTGTGGAAAAACGAGACTTGCTGCAGGTATCTCACTATATATCCATGGTATCAAGGATTGCAAAACAGGTTTGCTTACGGTCGGGCGTTACTTAAGGCCGGATATATAGAAGACGAAGCTAATTAATTTTTTCAAATAAGCAAAAAGTGTTCTGTATAATTGGGGCTAACCCTGATAAAAAAATGGACTTGAGGGAGAAAAAGACCTAGTGGCTTGGTTAGCCATGGTATCAAGGATTCCAAAACAGGTTTCTTCACGGTCGTGCGCTAATTGGGATCGAAGATATAGGCGACGAAGCTAACTTTTTGTCAAAAACGAAAAGTGTTCTCCATAAATCGGTCAAAATCGGATAAAAACTGGACTTGTAGGGGGAGTGGACCTAGTGGGCTGGATAGACATGATATCAAGGATTCCAAAACAGTTTTCCCTTGGGTCAAGCTTAACTTGGGACCGAAGATATAGGCTACGAAGCTAACTTTTTTATATTTATATACTACACATATGTATATTATAAATTTAAAAATGTTAATAATTCTCATTGAGATAATATGCATTTATATATAAAAGAACCAATAAAATGTATTTTTCGCAAGTTGCATTTCTTTGATAAATGACTTGCTTTTTTTTTGGTTGATGATTGGCATGTTATTGGGTAGATAACTTGCTTTTTTTGGTCGATGACTTGCATTTTTTGGATGATGATTTGTATTTTTTGGACGATGACTTGCGTATTTTTCGAAGGTGGGTTGTATATTTTTGGTCGATGATTTGCATGTTTCTAAAAAAGGCTTGCATTTTTGGACGATGACTTCCATTTTTTGAATGATGACCTGCAGTTTTTTGGACGATAGCTCTCTTTTTTTAGGTCGATGACTTGTATGTTTCGGCCGATGACCGAACATGGACAATGACTTGCATTTTTTCGATGACTTGCAGTTTTTGGGCGATGACCTGCATATTTGTGGGCAATGATCTGCATATTTTTAGACGATGACATGCATTTTGTGGTCTATGATTTGCATTTTTGAATGATGACTTAAATTTTTTAGTTGATTATTTGCATTTTTTCGGAGGATGACTGGCAGTTTTGGTCGATAACTTGATTTTTTTTATATTCGTCGATGAGAAAGATGACAACGCTTATATCTCCTGTCCCAAGAAATCGGTCAAAATTAGACTTGCGGGGGAAATAGACCCCACTGGATAGCTATGGTGTTAAGGATTTCAAAACAATTTTTTTACGATCGAGTTTTACATGGGTCTTAATGTTAATATTTTTTTTTCAAAGTTTAGTGGTTTAGTTTCATATTCCTTTGACTTTTTTTCCGGTTTATCTCTATTCTCGTAATTGTTTAAGATTTGCATTCGTCACTTTTCCAGATTTTTCTATTATGTTGACTTTACAGTATCCGTTGACATAACATTAACTGGAAAATAATTTCACACACTTAACTTAAAAGGCAGAAAATTCAGAAGAAGTTATGGACTTATTGAAGGTCAAACAATTTATATATAAAATAATTTCTTTTCAAAACTGGCCTCTGTTAATCAAGAATAATAATTTTGTTTTTTATTTCACAACACTACAAGGATTGAAATCATGTCAGCCACAACACAGGGACCTCTCTTCACACCATTATATCTCTATCAACTTCAACAAATTTTTTTACAAAATTATTTTGTATTCTAAAATATCAATTAAAATTATGTAAATAATATTGTATGTATATTAAAAATCTTTTAAGAAAACAAACTGAATAGAAATAGAATGATAAAAATTGTAATTTAATTTAGTTAAACAGAAAATGTTTTTTCTGAATAAAACTAATTTAAGTTTATAGTTAATTTTGTATTCGATTGAATATATACATTTGTATATAAAAGGCTTAAAAAATACAAATTATATTTTATTAATGGTTTTTTGACAATACGGCATAAATTCTGTGTGTATGTATGTACATATTGAAAACCTGCTCATTTGTCTAACGTACGTAACTTAAATGTAAATAACGCTACCGTTATTATCATTTATTGTCTCTGTTACTGTTGTTGTCATAGCTGTTGTAATAAATGATTTTTTATGCGTATGGCAATACTCAAATGAATTTTCGCCATAAAAACCAAGTTGTAAATGTATAAGTAGATATATATCCATACATATGTATATATTATTGACTTGGTAACAAGTGCTGTTGGTGGAAGTCATCTTGTAATTGTAGCTGTTGTTGTTGTTGCTAATACTCGTACTAATGCCATAGCGTTGCCAGAGTATGTAAAGGTGCCCGACTGTCGGGAGCCAAATAAGTTTTTTTTTTCTATTTTTTTCAGTTTTTCTTTTTTACAATTTTGTTTTCAGACTTAATTCAGTCAGTCAGTCATCGACTATAATACGCCACATGGTGATACAACCAATTGTGGTGTGGCCCACACGTTCCAAACCAAAACAGAAAAATAAAATTGGAAAATATATAAAGAAATAGCAGCAGCAACGGCAGGTTACAACAACATACTCATGTCAACAACATCTTTAGAAAAATTAAAGGAAAAACAACATATTCAACCATAAAAGAAAAGTGTTCAGTATCAAGAGAACATTTAACGGAGGATACACAACATTCTTTATATTCTCACACTGTTTTAAGAAAACATACATACATATGTACATATGCAAGGGAAATCTTAAGAAAATAAAAAATAAATTATATTCATACAGTCGTATGGAATGAATTGACTATATTTACAATTGGAAGAAGCTCGTGATGAAAAAGTCCTTAAAAATGGATATCAAAATCATGAATATATCTGAGAAACGTATGCTTAATGGAAGGAAATAAACGTCACCAAATGGGCAATGAGCAAGAAGATGACCTTAACACGAGTGGAGCTTTCACGCCACTAATAGAACTAGAAGTGAGAAAAGGAGTTTGGAAAGAAAAGATCAAAGAGAAGACAGAGAGAGGCGAAACCAAAAGATAGAGAGGCAAAATGGGTTTAGGATAACTAAAAGTTTGTAAGAGATTTTAGTCTACTTTTTTTAGAGTAGAGAAAATAGTAGCCGGTCACCTAATCAGTTATTGTGAATTCGAAAAATATTTCTTCAGAATGAAAAATGTTTCATACCCCATATAAATATAATCTGTGATGAGGAAAACGTACAAAATAGAACATATACTTCAAACCTGGACAATATTAATACACTTCAGAACAAAACACCGGGGTACTGACCAAGTTCTAATCGAAAAGCATTCTGCATTTTGTCAGATCAACAGGTTTGGAAGAGAAATTATTTAGAACCCATATATACATAGCTAGAGTCCAGTACAATTTGGTCAGAGAACCTCGTAACAATAATATTTATAAATATTTAAAAATAAAACAATATTTTTATATTGTTTGATTGCCGCCCCTAATGAATGATTAATGAATTCCTCTTAAGAATTCATTCATATTCATTCTTCGATTGTTGAATTCATAATGAATTATGCAAAAAATTAATTTGATTGCTCCCCTTTAAATAAATTAATATTATTGCTTTCATTTGAATTTTTTTAGAAAAATTAACATTTTACAGTTGTGGCCATACCATTAAATCCTAAACCAACTTTTACAGGTTTTCTGGCTGTCTCAATTTCGTTCTTCTCTAGGTCAAAACTGAACATTTCAAGAATTGTATCGTTTTACTATCCAAAAGAATCTTAAAGGCAGCAGTATGTGACTAGAACAACAACTACATTCTTGTACATTCTGAAGTCTGTTACCACACCCAAAATATTTTTTTGCCCACTTAAAATAAATTTATTTACAATGAATTAATTGTATGTCCGCCACTGTAAGATTGGTGATTGACTCTCAGACAATAAGTGTGTTTAAGTGAGTGACACATTAATAAAATAGGCCCTTGTGCGTCCATCCGCTCTCGCGTACGTCAATCATTATAAAATGCAATTTATGACTTATTCGTCTTATTTATTTATTTTTTTTTTTTTGCTCTTATCTTGTTTTATAAAATTATTAATAGTATTACTGTTGATTTTTTGCATTCCTTTTTAAAATTATCTTCACTAAATAAATACATGCAATTTATTTTTTTTTTTTAATTTAATTTTTATAAAAAGAAAAATTTATTTAATAAATAAAGCATTTTTTGTTTGGTGTTTAACATACTTATTAAGGGTCCTCATAGAAATGTATAAAAGTCTCGTTAACTGTGCAAACTGTGTGCATTTTTGCACTCTCGGAAATGAAATCACAAGAATATATGACAATTTTGTAACTGTAGTTTACGAGACAATATAGGCTCGTAAAACAGCTCAGTGTAATTGTGCAATTGATGCATATGTACATCATTATTTTTTTTTTCCAAAAAGTTTTAACAAAATCTCTCAAAATAAACAAATAATATAAATTTTGGCTTCCATTTTTGGCACGGATTTCATTTTCAGACAATGTCCATGGTATAGACATTTTTTTAAATCTAATTAACTGTCAAGAATTACAGAACTGTATTCAAAGGATACGTACATAATTGGTCATTACAACTCTTCAGTCAGGATTACGACCTAGCTTCTTACACCACTGCTGTTGTGTGTGTTAATTTTATACAAGAGTGGCGAGACCTACTGTTTAAAGTCGATTCCGAACGATTTTTGAAAAAGTTTTTATGGCAATTTGATTTACTCTCAGAGTTTTTGCTAAAAATCTGCTGAGAGGAAGTCGCCGAAGAAATATTTTTTCATATTTAGTTTTAATGAAGATATCAGACCTGGAGTTTGGACCTCATGTCTAATAAGCCAACACACTACCTACTAGACTACGGCAACTTGTTCATTATACATTTTGTATTGAAAATTTTCTATCAAATGTGTCACTTGTTAAATTGAAAAAAAAACTAAACAAAAGTTTTATGTCTTTACAAAAAGTTTTCAAACATTTGCGAAGTAAACAATAAAACTTAATTAATTTGATATCCAAAAAGAAACTCAATTGATTAAGAGAATAATATCTTATAATTAATAAAAGAGATAATGTAAAAATAATTTGATCAAACACACTGATAAATGATTTGTACAAATAAAACAAACTCATACACGTGTAGTCAAATGTAAACAAACCGGCACTCACACAGTTAAAAATGCATTTTTGTGTGAAAATTGGTGAGTGTGTGTATAAGAGAGAAAGTATTGTTAGATGTTTACAGCGTTAGCCATATATGTATGTATGTAGATACGTGTATATACGTACTATGTATATGTAAAGAGCATATTTGCCGTAACTATAACTGTAACTGTGTGGTTTCTTAATGTACTTTGTTATTGTTGTCACTTGATGTGTAATATGAGTATGACTAAATAAATTCACTTAAATAAACTCCAACAAAATAAAAAAATAAAAGGAACATAACAATAACAACAAAAATGTTGGCAAATAAAAAAATGGGAGGGAGAGAGAGAGAGAGAGAAATAATAACCAAATATGAGATTTCAATTAAAAAAGGAAATGCTAAGCACACATACACAAAAGGAAAGAATTAAACAAACTGTACAATAAGTCAAATTAAAAGTAGGCTGTCGCTGTGATAAACATCAGACGACATCCTTATTAAGCCTACATACACAGACACATTCTAATAAGTAGTAGAGTACTACTAACCCTTCTTTTATACACTTCTTACTCATACACTAACTTAACGACCGCAAAGTGGTATAAATGTTAAGTAAAATGACAATCATAGTCTGTCACACAATACGAAAGAAGATGATGGTGATGAGAAAAAGCAAAGAAAGCAGTGTCGAGAAGGGCAACAAATAAACAGTGCAATAATAGAATAATAGACCTAATAAGTCTAGGATAATAAGGGAAAAGAAGAGGGCTAAAAAGGCGTTTTACATTGATTGATTTCAGTTAATTGTATTGTTACATTAAAATCTGTCTCTCGCTTTCGCATACCTAATATTATATTTCTCGTCTGTTTATTTTTACAATTTGTAACGAACTATGTGTAGTGAACTGCGTAACAGAGTAAGAAAAAAAGGAAAAAAGAACTGTTTTGTATTAACAAAAATAAACAAAAACTTTTATTTTATTTCGTATTTCGACTTTTTATGGCCAATAAATCTGAACTTATTTTTATGCATCGGGTTTAGTTAATTTTACTGAATTATTGTGAAGTTTTATTAACAACCCGTTGCCCAATTTTGCTCTAGAGCGCACAAATGCCAGGCACGGATAATAGAAAAAGATAAAGGGGGCTCGCAATTTGTTGTTTAAAGTACAATTTCGTTTTATTGATGAAAAATTTTAATAAAAGCTTTCGGACTCTGGCCATGGCTTCGCTGTCTCTTATATATTGAAGAAAGATACAGCCGCAACTAAGAGAACGAATGTTAAGTTATGTGTGCAGGCAATCAATAAATGTCATGTACTTTGAATTATTTTGCAAAAACACTTACTAATTTAGATCAATATCGGGTCTTCCAATAGGAATTTACAACCAAGAACAGTTGATAACGGCCATCTTGTTGAAGCTAAATCTATCAAATTAGTTGTCGCTAATTCAGTCTGTACTGCCTAACCACACAAACCGTGTAAATAATAAAGTTGTTTTATCAAAATGAGTGTTCTGTACGGGGAACCTACTAAACGCTTCACCTATTTTACGATCGCCATAATTGTCCTACCGAAAATACTATTCACAATATGATGGAAACTTCAAACCACTGATTCAGTAAATGACCGACCAATACCTGTACGTAGACGAATCGCAAGCGAGTGGCGGGAAAATCCGAGGCTGTTGATATCACAAAATGCTCACAAAAACTCGGACTTTCTTATACCACAATTCAACTGACCCAGGAATTAAAAGTACACAACGAGTGCTCGTTAATGGGATCTAGAGCAGTTGACAACTGACCCGAATTTTTATTAAAAAAACATCTTCTGGATGACTGGAAAGGTGAACAAACAAAATTGTCGAATTAGATCAGTGTTTGAATTCCATATTCCTTTGAGAAATACATTGAGCAGGCCTGAGTCGGATGATGTGGACACCAACGAAATGTGGTTTCAACAGGACGGCACTACGTGCCACACAGCCTATGCCACATTTGATTTACTGCACAAATGATTTGAGCGCATGATCATTTTATGTAGATGCGGTGTGAAATTGCCACAGCGGTCCTCAAAGCCAGCATAACCCATGCCATCAGTCAATATCAGTCTGATTTATGAGCTAGCGTCAAGGAAAATTGAACATTTGGAATGCGCTCCACCCAGAGAAGCCGTGGTGGACATTTGAACGATAATATATTCCGCACATAATCGTATCAATTGGTCTTTAAAATGGGTAAAAAAATTGATATCTCGCGCACATTTGTGCTTTATTTGATTTTAAAGATGGAAAGCACTTAATGATAGACCCGATATATGCCAGTGTGTAAATATATTGTAAGCAATACATGTATTTGTGACAAATTAAAAATTGCTATTCGAATTCTATAGTTACCTATTAAGCTTCTCTTTAAGTATTACAATACAGAACAAATGCTCAATTAGTACTCCCACTGCATAAAACGATCTGAAACTATAGCATTTTAAAAGGCCCTTGAAATAAATTGCAAAATTTCTTTTGCGGCTTATAAAAAGAAAATCTAGCTAGAAATTAAATTTTACATACATACATACATGCATATTAAACGTAATTTTAAAACGTATCAACAGCTGACATGAAGCAAAGCACTTTTTTATGGAGTGACAAGACCAAAAAATAAACGTTTATCTATAAACAATAATTTAATAATAATAAACAAGTTTTAAATTTCAATAGAATTTTCTATTAATGAAAAAATGAATGGAATGAATGAATGACTAAATGAACGCTTGTTTTGTATTTTTGTCAATACCAGACTGATCTAAATAGTTTACAGCCCATACATAACAAATTGTAAATTTCGAGACTCATACATACGATTATTTATAGTTTAAAAACACCTTTTTTTGAACAACAACAGCAGCAATAAAAAAAGAAACGAAAAGAAAAAATGAAATTCCAATCAATTCCATGTGTACACTTGTAATGCCAAGACAAGAAAAATATGTTTTTCTACTTTTGTTCATAAATGACGCCTCCACATGCACCCCAAAGCACACACACATACGAAGACAATAGAACTGTAAAAGTACGCACCAATACAAATGTTTACCTTATTAGGGGAAACCTTATGTTACGTAGAGAAAAGTAAAAGTGATCAATTGGCCTTACTTGTTAAAAAAATATATTTTGTCTTTCACAATAAAGGCATAGGCATGCGAACATTAGAAAAAGAAAGAAAAATTTCATTTTTACTGTCTGTTTCGTTAAATAAATTTGTTTTAATTTTCATTAATTTTTAATTTCTTACATTTAATTTTTAGTCATAGCATGAGGGGTTCACCCTAATGGGAATTTAGTTTTTATGTTTAAATTTAGAAAATAAAAACAAAAATAAACACGCATAACATGAAGTTAATTTTTTCGTTTAGCTAGTCTCTGTTGAACTTCATCCGTTCTTTTCTCCTATTCTTTCTTATATTATTTTTATGTTCATCTTTTTTTTCGAGGTATGAGAGCAGTTTGTATTAAAGACTTAAAAGAATTAAGCAATAAAGCAAAAAAATATTTCTTAATCTCTAAAACTAAAGCTATTCTGGCGCTACTATATTTTTTAACTTTAATTTTTGAAAAAGATTTTCGAAAATATAAAAAGAAATACTTTATCAAGGTAAGATAAAAGTAAACGTGTGAGGTATATTTTTAACTTTCTTTTTTTTTCAAAATATCTTATATTCACGGTTTATTTCTATAAAATTAATTCTTATAAAAACAAAACGCAATTCAATAACCCGAAAAAAAGCGATGTAACGATTAACCGAAAATTTTACCTTTAACATGTGTGACGAAATTTTGTAAACTCCATGATTTATGAGAGTTTTAAGCTTATGGGACATTCAACAGCTAAAAAAAGTATAAAATTTTTTACTTTAAGCAGTTCTTGTGATACGAAATCGAATTAAAAAATTTTTTTTTATATTCTATAGAAAACTCTTTCTTAACCAAAACTTAGGGGAGAAACTACTCAATCTATGGCGTTTTGACTAGCAAAATGTATTATGGAGTTAGTGAAAAATATTTTTATTTTTATTTACTCCACAATGTAGTAATAGGCTACTTGAAGTTTTGCGCACATCAAAATCCAGTGTAACTTTATATTCTAAATTTTTCTGATCTCAATCCAAAATTAAGGCTGGAATACTTTCTCGTTAAATGTTAAAAACTAATAATTCCACTGAACTAAAGAAAATCATTAAAGCTCAACATGTTTCAATTGAATGTTGTTCTTTGTATTTAAACCAAGATAAAAATTAAGCTCTCAAAACTTACAAAGTAGCATCACCTAAAGAATTGAAATCAAATGGCCGTATTATAAGTCGACAACCCATTAATTGTCTTGAAGAAGAAATCAATAGATTCTATAAAAATAAATATAAAAATATATTTTCTCAGAAGCGTATTTCGTTTTAAATGGTGTCTAAACAAACGAAATTATCTTTAATTATCCTTGGAACATTGAATCCAATATGAAGAGAATACTTTACGATCTTCTTGTGTTAATGTCCAAGCAAATCTTTAAAATCGCACATATTAAAAAGCATATAATTGTTCATATGCATTTTCTGAAATTATATTATACATACATACATATATAATAAATTCCTAGAAATACAGTACACTCGTATATCATTTTCGTTAGGTAAATTTGGCATAAAATTAAAACTATTGAAATATTAATTATAAATGATTTTGTTTATGATCTTACATCATCGCAGTAGTAAGCAAAAATTCAAATTAAATTCAGTGATCAAAAAAGATGAGTCATATCATTTCATTTAATAAAAAAAACAATAATAATTGTTTAAAAATGTGTACTAAAATACACATGAAATGACCCATACAAAAGATTACACACATATATGTACATACATATGTACATACATACATACATATGTATATAAAAAATACAGTAGAGGTAAACAATTTTACGGTATATTTTTTATGTATGTATTATGCTTTATAATGTATTTAAATAAATATTGTTGTTGTAATTATGTAAATTTTTTTATTTTTTTTTTATTTTCCAAATTAATAAAATAAAGATAAAAAATCATAATAAAAGAGACTTACAAAATTATATGCTTCTGTTGTAAAGATTGTTTCAAAATAAAAATCTCGTTCCAATTGTTTTTATTTTATACTTTTTTTTTCTTTTTTGTTACTTTTTCTTTAACATTAAAAGAACACAAAAATAATCACGAATAATCATATACAAACTTGAAATTTAAAAAAAAAAAAACAAAAATAAAAAAATTCACAAAAAATGAAATCAGCATACATATGTTTGTATTTTAGAGAACGAGTGGCAAAAATTAAAAAAAATATAATAATAAAAATTTAAAAACACACACGAAAAGATGAGGTAATTTTGTTGTTTTTAAACAATTTATGTTTGAAAAATAAAAATCAAAAAACTAGTAACTGAACGTTAAGAGAAATTGCCAGTTGTCAGACATTCACAGCAGCACTTAGCGAGAGAGAGAGTGATGAAGAGAGGGAGATTAAGAGCAAATCACGCACTATAAGTTTTAATTGAATAAAATTTTTAAATAAATTTTGATTTATTTCAATAATATTGCTAATTGAAGCGATTTTGTTTTTCTCAATAACAAACTATTTATTATTTTGTCGATTTGGTTTATAGAAAACACACGCAGGCGCATTTAATACATCAAATAATTGATATGAATTTTTTGTTTTAAACACGATTACTTATTATATAATAAAATTTGTTTTTTACTTTTAGTTGTTTAAAAATTAATGTTTATATTTTTCTTATTTATTTTATGACACAATGTTTTTATATTTTGTTTATTTTGTTTGTTATTTTTAATAGATTGTTACTGTTTTGTTGGTATTGGTTTTTGTGGTCACTTGTATTTATTTGCTGTTTATGTGCGTAGGGGTATGAAATGTCAACGTATTGAAAACAAATCAAAAGATATTAAATTGGCAAAGATAACGATTTGCCAATATCAACTTGTATACCATAAATACCAAACCAATACACATGTATATCGTATATCAGTAATGGTAACTACACATAAATACATATTTTAACCCTTCTTTTCACAGCTATAACTTCTAAATTGAGATCAATTTTTAATAACAGTTAGAAATGGGTTAATATAGAATCACAATTTAAAAAAACTTTTCCAATATAGTAGATCACTTAAAGCAATACTGGTATAAATTCTTTATAATTTACAAACATGCAAAACCCTCATACACTGTCATTGTATGTATGCATGTATGTATAAATTTAAAACACCCACAAAATTCCTAAACAAATGTATTGTAATTTAAACTATAATTAAAGCAAAGGTCTTGTTACAATATATTCCAGGGCAGAACGAATGAATGTACTCGCACATGAAACTAAATAAAAAAATAGCAGCAGCAACAATTAAACTACCGAAAACCATATGTTGCTCTCATCATCAACACCAAAAGCGATAAACGAAATACATACATACTCGTACACCCATAGCAAGTATGGTTCTCTTATGTAGTGTTAAAAAAACTAAGAATGATTGTATGTAGTAGGGGCATACACTAATTGTGACGACGACGTTTAGATGATACGTTCTATGTAAAGGAGGAGATTTGGTGGGACATAAGCAGGGGCTTTTTTAATTTATACACTGTGCGTATAATAAAATTCCTTATACTATCTTGTTTTATTCTATTCTTAACTCCCCCTTTTCACGCCTTGTTTGTATACAATTTATATATTATTCTTTTAATTTTAACTTTTTTGTTTTTATTTTTATTACAACAAATAAAATCTTTATGTGTTTTTATTTTTTTTAACTTGTGGTTGTTGTTTTCACTTTTCGTTTCTTTAGAAGAATATAATATCACACGTTTAGTTTCGTATGCATTCCGTCGTTTCACCGTTTATTTAACTTACGAGTACATTAAGTAGCAGCTACACAAACTAACTGAATTCGCTTTTAGTCGGGTCTAACTAAGCACCCGCTCCCAAACCTAAGCAGACAAAATGTAATACGAATATAATATCCAATACATAAACATTTAGTGGAGAAGACGCTCTACTCTTTTGCACGCTTTTAAGAGAGAAAAAACAAGAATTCTTACAGACCTTGAAGTATAGCCAACTAAATTGAATCTAGTCACGAAAAGGGAATTTTAAGTTTTATATTTAGGAATTAATTAAATATGTTTAGAACATGCTTTCATACTTTTATATGGTCTCTTAAGTTTGAATTCTTTTCCCAATAGCGTTTTATTATTTTTCATAGATGTTTATTTTGTTCTTTAGCTTTTTTTTTTCTTTTACCAGCTTTCAGATTGAAAGTGTATAATTTACCCTTGTGAACTCTAGACCTGTGAAAAAAATGATCCAGTCCATTTTATCAATTTAGTAAGATAAACTGGTCTTGATAACTCTACTCATTCAATTATTTGGGGCCCTGGACACTTCAATGATGAAAATAATAAACCCATAATTGACACACTCTGTAACGGCATGGTTTCAATGTAGCGCTTTTAGATGAAGGAGTAGTAGGCTGGTAAATACATCTTTAGGACATGTCAAAACACCTTTTCAGTGATATACAAAATCATAGCAGCGCTACCAATATATACCAAAAACGAATTTGAATGTTTTAGTCTACTTCTGCTAACATTCAAAACACACAATGTGCTAAGATGCAATGTTTCGGAAACAAAACATCTGTTGCATATTTAAAGTTTACCTTGACAAAGTCTTTTTTTTTTAATTTTGTTAAACTTTGTTTCGCTTCTGCGCACGCATAATTTACTTTAACAAATTCTTGTTATTTTGTTATTGTTAAACAATGATGAAAGCAATTTTTCGAGTACTTCAAAGTATATACTTCAGAACTGTACGTTTTTCTTTTATTCTCTCCTACCAATGCAAGACTTTGAATGGTAATATGCAATGTGCAAAATTTTTGTATAAGCGACTAGACTATGTCCAAACCAGAGTTGTATAAAATAGACAAATAATTTAAGATTCTAATACTTGTATCAATTTTATACTACAGAAATATGTGGTAGTAGAGAAAACGAATAAAAATAAAGGAAGGAAGGAAGACGATTGCAAATTGCATTGATTATCAACTTTCGGCCACTACATCTACTAGATTAACTGGTATCTTTCGATTATTTGCAAAAATATGTTTATAAATGTCAAAATAGAGTTTCTTTGGCATTTAGTAAACAAAAATGAATCGTTAGTTTAATACGGCAACCCCTTTGAAATTTATTCACCGCTCTTAAAATATTCTGCCAATGTATTAGTGATCTATGTTGACTTTTGATCACCGTAAATGAACTTAATTTAAAGATTCATTATTGTACTCACCAATTGGAGCATACAATATTGAACCAATACATACAAACACAAAAAAGAGAACAATAAGAGAGAATTAAGAGAAGATAAGAGCTTATTGCGGAGATGTTAAGTTATATAAGCATTTGGATTGAATGAAAATATGCTTTCAGTCTTTATGCCACCTATTCTAAATAAATTAACTGAAATTTTCGACTCAAATAAAAACTATAACTAACTAAAATAAAAGCTAAGTAAAGAACATAATTGAAATTGGAATTTAATATACCCCAGAATTTTAACCTTTCCCACCTCTGCTCTACATATTTGTGAGAGAGGCCGAGAATGGGGCAATTTATCTTTAGTACAAGGATGGAAAAATATATGGAATAGTTTCTTTATATTGAAATACATATTTTTACAATATAAACAGGTAAATAAATAAATTAATGAATTTAACATGGTTAAATAAGATGTCTTGTATTGTTAAAATGTTACTGAATATTATAGATTTCCATCCCTGATACGTAGCTAAAATAAACAAAATACATTTATATATGCATATAAAACAAACACAAATATAATAATAAATTTACTGAGAAATAATAAATGCAAATAAATCAAAACAAACTGAGAGTATTCCCTGGCACATTTATTTATGAAACGTTGTCTTCTTTTCTCTTAAACGACACAATTATCATGACTAATTAAACGCTTCCACGAGATTGTTGTTGCGTTCCCGCCTTGGTATGTATTTAAAAATTTGATTGAAAAAAGGTTTAATAAATAAACATTTTAGAGGATCTAAAAATAACTTTCATTAAGTCATAACATCATCAGAAGAAAAATGTTGAATATGCTTTAAGCTTTGGTTGATTAGTATCGACAGAAATTGAAACTTGTCAAATAATGTGGAAATAATGTTTAAATTTAGCATTATAGGTGTTTATTACAAAAAAGAAAGCCGAACCGAAAATGTATTTTACAAGTTCATAAGCAAGTACTTTACAGATGAGGCAATAAGTGCTTACATGATATGACTGTTATTATGTTGAAAAAAACAAGGAATTCGGTAAGCGAATATATTAATGGAGCTTCCATGGAAAATGTTTAAAAATTCAATTTATTTTTTTTTTTTTGGATCCATGTACTGTTTGAAAGAGGCATAATCTACTTAATCTACGATGCTTACTATTCTTTGTTTTTTTGTACTTCAGAATCAATTCACTCTTATTGTAGAACTCTATGTCTTAACGCTATGAATTCACACTTCTCTTTGTAATAGCTTTACCATTTACGCTGAGCCCGATTAAAGCCTTTTTAATAGCAAGAATGTGATTTGCATAAAATAAATTGTTTAAGGCCTGTTGGAAACTTTAAGCTCGCACACACACACCTCATTTGTCGTCATGACTAAAAGTTTTTTTCATCAATTGTGAATATAATTTTTGCACATTTAATTAACTTATGGATAGTCAACGCCAACAAAATTGTCATTGAGTGGCGTCTATTGTGGCTTCCTAAAATGTTTGCACAACAACAGTACAGACAATAATTACATACGTATATAAGGGCTCTCGTGTACTCGTGTAGTCTAAATCATTTGGTAAAGAACAAACAACATGCATATTTGCATTGGGTAACTTTTTAATACAAATGGTGATATTGAAATGGAGACTACAATGTCCAGAATGTGTCACTTATGTATTTATATAGGGAGTACCACGATTCCACACTCAATTAACACGAATTAAATTATGCCACCAAAAATTCTTACTTCCACCACCGTTTGCTCACATGAACTCTTTGTTATTTCTTCCCTCCCTTCTTTCTTTTTTCACTCTCTTCCTCTTTCACTGCCTTTTTTATTTCATTTCATTGCTTTGATTTATTTTTATTTCTTTTTCATTATTAAAAATTTTGCATTATTGGTGTATCACTCATATTCAAATACACCAATACGCCCTTTTTTTTCAATGATATATATTTGATTACTATTTAGCACTTCTCCTGCTTTTACCGTTCCAATCTTCTATAAATTCATTAAATTATTTCGTGTTATTTTCTTCAATATACGATTTTATTCCATCGACTTATTGTTGTTGTTTTTCTCTTTATCATTCTTATGTGCCGTTCTACTTGGTGAAGAAAATGCAGGTGAAATTTTCTTTCATTAATTTCTATTAATCTTTTCTGTTATTTTGTAATATTTCACATTCACTCTGCTGTTTAGCATTTTAATTTAGTAAAACTCACGTTTATTTTCACATCAAACACAATCTAATTACTTAATTAATTGAAATATAAACACTTATTAAAAAAAAACTTCGTCATCTGTGGAAAATCTAAAAAAAACACTCACACTTTTAGTACACTAGCGGGTATTATTTGTTTTGAACAGAGTAACCATTACTCATGATTGCATTGTATCACCGGTGTTGTGAAAAACAGGGATGTTATCATTAATTGTTAAAACCGTTGAAAGAAAAAGAAATAAAAAATAAAAATAAAATAAAATAAATTTAAATGTTTTACTGTGAATAAATAACAGAAAGTGTATGAAAATGTTAAAAGAAGCTTTGTTTCTAGTTAAATAAATGGTGAAATGAAAATGAAATATTAATCGAAATATATATATATGTATATGTATATATGTATGTCCTATATGAAACTAAGTGGACTGGATAATCATGATATCAAGGATTCCAAAACAAGTTCCCTAACGGTCGGACGTTACTTGGGAGCGAATGTGCAGCCGATGAAGCTAATTATTGTTTGCAAACGAGGAAAAGTGATCTATATAAATCGGGCGAAATCGGATAAAAAATGGATTGGTGAAGGAAATGAATTGGGGAAGGAAATGGATCTAGTAATAGTCCTAGGATAGTCATGGTATCAAGCATTCCAAAACAGTTATCTTCACGGTCGGGCGTTATTTGGGGCCGGAGATATAGGGCATGGAGCTAACTTTTTGTCAAATTATCAAAAAAAAGTGCAAAACCGGGAGAAATGTAAAACAATTAGCTTCATCGCTATATCTGCAATTTCAAGTAACGCCCGACATAAAGGAAACTTGTTTTTTAATCCTTGATACCATGGCTATCTAGCCAAAAGCTACTCCTTCTTAAATTTTATAGAATTTTGCCCGATTTGTATAACTTATATTTTTTGCTTGCATAAGCAAAAAGCTTCGTCGGCTAGATATCCGATCCCAAGAGTTACCTGACCGTAACGAAAACTGTTTTGGAATCCTTGCTCCAATTGCTATCCAACCCATTAGTGAAAGCATATTTTGAAACACTTGCTTTCAATTTTATTATTTTCAATAAGTAAATTGTTATTTTCATATTTATTGTTTTTTTTTTTTAAATTCAAAGGTTTAGCTTCATCGCACGCATTGTTCCAGATCTTTTAGTTTTTTTAAAAAATAAATAAACAAACAACAAATAAATAATCAAACATATCATCCAGTAGGATGGTGACGAATTCTTTACTCCTTTGATATGAAACGGTTGAATGATGTTCCTGTATTGAAGAAGTCAAAGTTCTAGGGTACAATTTTAAAGTCTTATTGTGATTAATTTTTTATTTTTCAAATATAAATATGTTTTGTTTAATTTCAATTGTTTTTATCTAAAGATAAAAATGGAAAAATAAAGTAATAAAATAAAATAAATGTTTATTGTTTCCATACAAATTTTCAACTATAATGTCCATATATACGACTCATAAAATAGTAGACGTTCTGTACGAATAGAATTGCTCTGAATGACGACTAGTGGAGTGGTTGAATGCTGACGCTGCTTTTGCCTTATGTATCTGTTGTATGATGTTGTTCAATAATTTATGATTAATAGTGAAGATTAAAATCATACAAAAACAACCCGGCATCTCGGCTTCCTCGCCTCCACTTTTTTTCATATTTTACAAAATCTTAACGGATTTGACAAATTTATGTTTGTTTCCTTTCACCCACATCGCTCCACACCCCACCATACAGGATACAGAAAAAAATTTTGCAAACGATCATCATTTCCGCCAAAAACAAGACAAAAGATGATACAAAATCTTCCCCCAATAACTTAAAATGCTTCAATAAATTCAACTAAAAGAAAGTTGAGGGGCCACAAAATAAAAAAGTGGAGAAAACCCATGACGCCAAAGCAAAGTATAATCTAGAAACTTGAGAAGAAAGAAAATCTGATTGTTAACAAAGAAAAAAATCTGGTAAAAACTATGGTTCTGTATGACTGTAAATATAATAAAAACAGAAATAGAAACAGAAAAAATTTAAGAAAAATTAAAAAAAAGAAAAAAAATTTGAATGAGTTTGTCAAAGTCAGTGGTCCGTAATTCAAAGTGGAGGAGGATTAAAAAAAGACAAAAACAATATTAATACAAATACAAACAAATATGCACACGAGTATGAATAGTTTGGATAAATGTATCTTATTTTCATACATGCATACGTACATATGTATATGTACTCGTAGAAAATGTGTGGGCATTAGTATTATCCTGTGGCAAGGATGTTAAGAGAACATATTTAATGTGGCGTCTTGCTGCGTACAAGAATGGAAAAAAATTACAAAATAAAAGCAAATCATTTTATGGTTATTTTTCTTTCTTGCCTATTTTAATTTTCTTCATCTAGTTCTTACTTTTAAACACAGTGTTTCAACAAAACATACATACGTATATTCCTTAAAATTTTAAAACTACTAAACATGATATATTTTCATTTTATTTTTGTAAAATTAGTTTTCACAGGAGCATAGGTTCTCGATTTTAAATTTAAGTAATGATTAAAAAGAAAAATTTTTTATTTTATTTTTATATTTTTCCTTTGTTAGACTGATATGCCTGCGTTTATCCAAGCTCTTTCTATGAATATTGTATTATTACTAGAACACAGTGTGTATTTGAAATATTATGGGAGAATAAAATCATTTTTTTATTCTTTCCAAACCGTCTTCAGGAAAACTCATACAACAAACAAATTAAGTTTAATTTCTAATTTAAATGTGAATATTGCGACTGGCAATCACACTGTGCAGAATGATATTTTCTTAAGATATTTCTAAAAGAGAAGGAGCGTAAATAAGAAGGCCATAAAATAAAATTGAATTAAAATCAATCGGACGCCTGTCGTTCACATCCGCAAATAACGTTTGCCAAGTCCTTCCAAAAGACGTTTCAACTCTGCAGTTTGCCAATACCGGATGTCAACAAAAAGTATCATTGTCATTCAAACATTCATTCGTTTTACCCTCTGCTATACAGTTATGCAGTGCGTAAATTAACTCTTATCGTATAGTCATGAATAATATAATGAAAATCAATATCAATATCTATACGCCATGTTATAATTTTTTTAAACATTACTAAATAAATTTAGCAAATATGCGAAATGAAATCGACACACTGAATTAGTTTCGTTGGCCATTTCTCAAGACTAAACAAAAAATTCTCATAATACTAGTCAAAGTCAAGATGAAACAACAATTTCGATGCCGATGATAATTTCATTTTTTTTTCATAAATTGCAGCAGGATTAAAGCACATGAATTTACACCAACTAGCGATAAACAGAAAATAAAACGAAATATATTTTGTTGCTTTTATGGTTCACTTTGTTAACCATAAATCTTTTCACTGCCAGTCAACCATCGAATCAGACTGACATTAGGGTGGTCGTCTTCCATTTCAAATGAATCAATTTGTTGTCAAAACACAGCATGTTTCTATGTGTCATGTATTGTTGTTGTTTATCCTTTTTATTATTTTAGTTCCGGTACTTTAAGTTTTTAGTTTTGGTCACAAGATTTATGTTCATTTATGCGATACCAATTTCCATTCTTGCACTCACTAGCAATGTATAAAAGGCCCTCAAATTCGAATTCCATTGGGATTCATTGACCAGCAGCAGCAGCAGCAGTGTTAGCCAACGCTCTAATTAAGTGATCTTCCGGTTTATCACTCGTTTCATTATTATTCTTTTCAGTGGAAAATCTAGAAAAGCGAAACTGTGATAATTTGACTTTTCTATATAATTTAATGGTCAAATCGAGATTTATTGCCTTATTTTTAAGTCTTAAATTCGAAACAAGTTGGACAAATGAAAGGGTTAGGTTTTTAAAAGTAGTTTTACGACATGCATATATACATACATAAATAAACTGTTCAAAAACGTCCATTAGAAAGATTTATTTCGAATTCATTTTATTTTGCTATCATTATAAAAGAATGGACTTGTAATAAAGGATATTAATAAGTAATTTTAAATAAATAAGAATTGGAGATTATTGCGCGAATACAACATAGTATATTGTTTATTAATAATTTAGCTTTTGAAATACAATTGACATTAAATTAATAGTTTCTGTTTTTATTAATAAAAAATTGTAAGTCTTTCATACGATCCTTTAAACCTAAAATAATTTGCTTCACTCTAGTATATAAGCATATAAAAATATTATAATTGGCTAAAATATAAGTGCATGAAAAAATGAATCTGTTTTTTATATTTTTCGGGTGCTCTGAAAACCACCGGTATGCCAAGTCGTTAATATCTGTCATCTAAAGTGTATTGCGTTCGTTTAACATGAGAATAACGCGTAAAAATTTGGCCACCTTTCAAGTATTACAGTGGAGATATCATCGTCAGATTTGTAGATCGATTAGGACGACAGTGCAATGAGTCTCAAATACTGAAGCTCAACTCAACTGTTGCGCGGTGGCTTCATCAACGAATAAAATTGCCGCGGATGGGACTTGTAGAACCCAGAAGCGATTGTCGAAAACTCATTTCAAAAATGACTGTGAAGCATTACGACTGGATTGAGCCCAGTGACAACCAACAGTTGTCTCAAACTCATTTCAAAAATGACTGTGAAGCATTACGACTGGACTGCGCACAGTGACAACCAACAGTTACAGTATACGAACTAGATGGCTTAAAACCGGCCGATTTTGGCTTTATTGCATGATAATTTTTAAGAAATCGTAATTTCATGGGATTTGGTTTCACGGTTAATCCCCTGACGATGGAGCATCTAGAAACCAAAATTTGTCGAGTTATCACTGGTGTACCATCCAAAACTAAAAGGCACCAACTAGTGCAATCAAAAAATAACTCCTTAATTTTGCTTTTGATGATCTATTGCAACTGAAAATTATTAGAATTAAGAATAAGATTGTATTCCAAAAGTTTTTAAATTATTATTGCCGTCATGTCCCAACCACAATTTCAAATTGATATGGCAGGACAAAACGGTAAATCCCGTCTCAATGAATTCACCGCCACAGCCTACTAGTGATGCTACTCCCAGGTTTGTCCCAACATTTTTCTCTAAATTTAAAGGTGAATGTGTTAAATGCAATTAATATAATACGTCTGTCACAGATATATAAGTTAAACGAAATAACAATCAATTTTATTATTTATATAAAAAATTCTTAAAAATGGAACTCTTAAAATTGTATATGTAAACAAATTAAAGCCGTTTTTTATTTGAAATAGTCATAACAAACAAATATCCAAAATTGGTAATAATAACAATAAATTATATTGCAATGAATTTATTTTTATATAAAGCAACAATACAAGGGAAAGTTATTATAATTTTTAAGTTTTGAACGCTCTTTTTATAACTATTTTTCGCTCCTTTTTGTCATTTAAATTGTAAAATTTCGAGAGGGTTGTTGGCAGCTTTAATTTGGCCACATTTAAATCTGCCCAACCTATCTTTCTATCTGTCCCGTTTAAAACGCCACCCTCAAAAAAAAGCAAAGCCACAAATTATTTTTATGGGCACTCAACTACCACGACTCAGTAGTCTTTATATTCCAGCATTTGTTTATCCTTTCGTTAAATGTAAGCAAAACAAAAAAGCGTTGCAAAATCACTTTACGAATGAACAAATGACTCTGTTGACAAAATAAAATACGACTATGAATAGTAGTTGTAGTCATAATTTCATATTTTATGAATTTCATCCGAAAAATAAGGACATCACAGCATAGTCCTCACCATCAGCAACATAAAATCCTTAGAAAAACAAATAACAACCCCCTTCAAGGCACGTCAGGAGACAGACGGACTTTTGAGAGACACACTTAACAATTTAAAGAAATTTAAACGATACACGAAACAAATGTGGGGAATGGTGTAGAAATTTTAATTGATGACAATTTCATTAAGTTTCGTTTTTATTATGCATTTTAAATAAAATATCAAAAACCTTAAATAGTGGTCGAATCCATAATCAACTTCTGTATACTTTATAAATCTCAAGAGTTTACATTTTCAGTTCGCTACAAAGGATACCTTAAGGAATATATATATAAAATGTCCTGTACTCTGCAAAGCCAAACCCATTTCATTGTGAATGACGTAATTCTTACTGCCTGCAG
The DNA here is from genome assembly GCA_958299815.1 of Sarcophaga carnaria. NCBI lineage: Eukaryota > Metazoa > Arthropoda > Insecta > Diptera > Sarcophagidae > Sarcophaga > Sarcophaga carnaria. The sequence goes on from OY283151.1 coordinate 33,699,205, forward strand.
CTTAAATGTGATTGAATCATCTCCAAAGAGTTTCGCCAAATCGTAAAAGGATATGAATTTGAGCTGCAAAAGAGTTGTGTTACCAACGAAATCTCAAATCAAATATAACATCCTTTTTAATACGAGTCGAACTCTAATAAAAATTTTAATGTAATTTGACAGAAAGCGAAAACATTTGTGTATCCTCATGATTCGATCGTAAAAAAGGCAAATAATCTACCCACAAGTGCGAAAGAGAGATTAACGTTTTTTGGTGAATTACATGACATAAAATTGCAAAATGTTTTAGTACTTCATTCTTACAAAATATGACCCCAACTCGTGACACATTGTCTCGGGCAATGTCATAACGCGTAAAATATTTACACAAACAAGCATTTTAAAATAGCTACGGCAAAGGCAATGGCAACGGCGAAAGAATTAGAGGAGGAAAAACATTTTTAATCGGTCAGGCGGCTCAAGCGGACAGATGCGTTAATGGCCTTCTTTTGAAATTTTATTTTTAGGCCTTCTGTCAATGCAAAAACTAAGAAAAATTAATAGAAAAAAAGCGATGAAAACGAAAAAGGGAATATCGTCGTAGCTGGAAAAGAACACAGTGTCATTAAGTGAATTGAAAGAAAATTTATGACTGTATAAATTGTTTAATGACTTTCAAAATGCCAGTCTTTGTTGCCAAGGCATGTATGAGTGCATTTTATTCATACATTAATTAATAAATATTAAATTAAGATTTCTTTTCATTGCTATCATTCCATTAATTTTCGTCTTGTTTTTACGAAAGCCAACAGCATTTAAAGCAGACTTAAGCCTTATGTATTGTTTTACATTCTAAATTTTCATTTCATTTTGCAAAATTTAAGGAATTTTTACAACATTTCTTTTAATAGTTATGCACTTGATGTAGACATAAAAACTCAATGATATTTTTAATAGTATTTAAGAAGTTAATTTGTCTTAAAAGTGTGGTATTTTATTTCAGATTATTTATTAGAATGAAAAAATTATTATTAACGTATAGAAATTATTATTAACATAAAGTTCAATGAATAATTGATTTAAAATAAAAAAGTTTTCAAACAAAAAATACAGTATAGGCGTATACAGTACAGGTGTCTTCTTCCGAACTAGCTATACTTGCTCTTCTCTAGCTACTTCATTCCCACATCTCGGCCATCCTGCGGGTTCACTTCATCAGACTCTTCATAAATTCCGTCTGGCCATGGCTTCATGAATTCGGCACAGGTTGTTGTACGTCTAGGACCTTCGCACTCACCGAATTTAATCACATCGTAGGTATCGTTCGGCTTTACTCTAACAACTTGGTATGGACCCAAGTACTTCGGCTTGAGTTTGAGGCCTGCTCCTATTTGAGTCCTTTTAATGGCAACGATGTCGTCTATATTGTATTGTCTGGGCGGTTTACGCCGGAGATCATATCTTCTTTTGTTTTCGGCTTGAACTTTTAGAATTTGTTGTTTCGCTGCTTGCCTAAGTTCGTTCCTCTGTTCATCATAGTTGGCTGCTAATTCTTGCTCTACTAGTTCCTTCAGTTGGATATCGTCTTTGGTCTTCATTTTAGTGCCAACAAGCATCTCAAATGGGGTAGTGCCAATGCTTCTATGGTATGTTGAATTAATAATTTGCTGCACTCTTCCAACGAATTTGTACCATTTGGAGGGGCCATCAATACTATGGTTCGACAAAGCTGCAACTATTACGCTATTTAGCCTTTCGACTTGTCCATTTGCACGAGGAAGACCTGTTGTAATAAGGATGTGATTTATCTTTTCTTCAGCGCAATAAGTCTTGAAATCTTCACTCGTAAAGGCTGAGCCACGATCCGAGATGATTTGCAATGGGTTGCCAAAAATGGTACTCTGCGATTGTAGTCAAGATACGGCATCCTTGGCTAACGTTGTCTTCGTTGGGTATAACCAACAAAATTTGGTAAAAGAGTCAATTACAGCAAAAATGTGATTATACAATTTATTCGTAGATTCGAGAGGGCCAAGGTAGTCAATATGGTATGTGTGTAATGGCATCGCTTCTTTGTTTAATGGATGCAATTCACCTTCTTGTTTTCCTCGTTTTCTGTTTGATATGATGCATGGGATACAATTGGAGATGAGCTTATGTATCTTCTCTTCTAATTTCGGTATGTAATAGTCCTTACATATAAGCTCCTTGGTTTTCTTGAGTGAGAAGTGTCCCTTTGGAATCACCAATAATTCATAATCATCTACAATTTTATATAAGACATCTCCCTTCAAGAAATAATCATTATACGATGATCTGTCCTTGAGGATTTCTCTAATGATCCTGAGATCCTCGTCCTGATTCTGTAATCGTTTAATCTTGGAAATAAGGTTATCCTCAGCTATGACCATAATTGGATGTCGGCTTAAGGCGTCTACATGTCGCATCTGTGTTCCAGGTCGATGTTCTACGACATAATCATATTCTTGCAAAAACAATATCCATCGAGCAACTCTCGTACACAAATCTTTCTTGTCCAACATCTTCGTGTAAGCATTTCAAACCAATCAGATACACTCGAAATTTTTTCAATGCTTCAATGACTGCCAACACCTCCAACTCGTAACTCGTATATTTGCGTTCTGGTTCAGTAGTCTTCTTACTCATGTAGTATACAGGATGCAAAAGGTTGTCGCTCGGCGATTTTTGTAACAGTACTGCACCGTAACCATCAATGGATGCGTCAGTATGGACCTCAGTCTCATAATTTTGATTGAATAAGCTTAATACCGGACCATTACTTAAAATGTTCTTGAGAGTATTAAACGATTTCATTTGTTCATTTCCAAATGCAAACTTTGTATTCTGCTTCTTAAGGTCGGTAAGTGGTTTGGCAATAATTGAGAAATTAGGAATGAATTTTCTAAAATATCCTGCGAGGCCAAGGAATCTTTCCAACTGTTTGACATTTAAAGGTACTGGATAATTAACCATAGCTGTTGTCTTCTCAACTGATGGTGATACATGCTGGTTCTCAATAATATGACCGAGGAATTGAATTCTCTTCTTCAAGAAACTGCATTTCTTAATATTTATATCCAGGCCTTAGTCTCTACTGAGATTTAATACGCGCTTTAAATTCACAAGTGCCCCTTCTTCGTCCATTGCAGGAATGATGATGTCATCGATGTATGCTAAAGCTACTCTCTCACGAATCAAATCACGAAATATGGTATTGACATGTCGCTGAAACACCCCGGGCGAGTTCGATAAACCAAATGGAACTCTCCGGAACTGGTATTGTCCATTATGCGTGACGAAAGATGTATATTTTCGGCTTTCCTCGTTCACCAGAACATGAAAGAATCCGTTTCGTAGATCAATTGTACTGAAAATGCATGCGTTCTGCAATCGATCGAGTTGATCTTCGATAAGAGGTAGAGGGTAACGGTCCTTTACGATAACCTTGTTTATTCTTCTAAAATCAATACACAATCTTGGAGTTGAATCCTTCTTCTTGACCAAAACAACTGGACTGCAAAACTCTGACTCCGAAGGTTCTATAATTTCCTCTTCTAACCACTTTTCGATCTGATTGTCAACAATGCATCTTTCTTTTATTTGTAGTCTTCTGGGATTACAAAATATAGGTTTCTCGTCCTTCAGGATTATACGCATTTCGACATTAGTTATTTTGCATTTATTTGGCACATAATTGAGCATCATTTCAATTACCTCGCACTTAGCGTTATTACTACATGTTTCCTCAATATCAATTGTACTTACATTATTATCAGCACAAACATCCATCACCATGATGCTATGTACTTCTTCAGCAATTTCGTCCTTAATTTTTCTTATCTTTAAGCCATCTGGTGTAATTTTTATTTCAGCAAATAAACAAAATTCGTTTCCTAGTATCACTTCAACATCAATACAGGCGAATGGGACTACATGAAAAGTTAAATTATATTCCTCACCATCGACTTCAACTTTAGTTTTAAAATTTCCAATCGGTTTAATTTTCCCACTGCTCGAAGTATTACCGAATCCAATCAGGTAAAAATCTGATTTAGAAAGCTTTGGTCTATTCAACGAATTGTATACCTTTTCAGTCACGACATTAAATTTGCTGCCTGTATCAAATAAAGCCATCCAACTCTGTTCGGAGAATTTAACATCCACTTTCATAATATTTTCGGCTACCAATTGCCTGACATTCGCTTTCTCAACTTTGTTTGGGCATTCCTTTGAAATGTGGCCAAATTTATTACAGCCAAAGCATTTTATACCCTTTTCCTTATCCCTGCAATTCCTAGATGTATGACCTTTATCACCGCAGTTATAGCAAATTATAGACCTTTCACTTTTAGCCCCAGTCTTGTTGTCCTTTATTGATTTAACATCGACTTTCTGTTTAGAAGACCTTTCCTGCATTGCCTCATAACATTTAAGTTTCCCCTTAAATTCCTTCAAATTACATGCACCGTACAATATGGTCTTATTAATTGGCAAATCTCGTATGCCATCAATAACGTATTGCATCAAAGCACTTTCCTCTATATTGCCGCGCGAAGCTATTTCCTTCATTTTCAAAAAATATTCGTGAACACTCTCATCTTTGTTGATCTTCCGTTCCGTTAGCATTTTATGTAATTGTGCACTGTTGGTTGTAGATTTATATTCATCGAATAATGCTTGCCTCAATTTAATCCATGTAGTTACACCTCTTTCACTAGCAATAAATAATTTAGCCAAGCCCTTAAGGGATTTCTTAGCAAAAATAAATTTTTGAAATTCATCCCAATACATAACAGCCGATGTCTCCTCAAAATCATTAATCCAAACATCAACAGGTATAGAGCCACTTCCATCAAATGGTTTAATTGAATCCTCAATATCACGGAAATTAATTGAAAATCTTGGCATATTGAAAGATGATACGTTACACTGTTCTGCGGTATGTGTTCTGCCTTGATTGTTCTGTTCACCATTGCGTCTATTTACTTCTTCTTTCTTGCATGGTTTTGCATTATGAAATTTGTTGTTGTCTATTTGTCCAAAAACATTGCCGCCGCTGTTACCATTTGTCTGTTTATATGCTACTTCTCCCTCACTTTTACTTTCATCGTCTAACTCGTTGCGGATGTTTACTTACCATTGTATGTTCACCGTCGTCGTCAGCCTCCTCTTCGGAGTCACTCTCGTCTTTATCATCATCGTCATTTTTTAACTCGTTCGAACTTAGCAAATTCCCCTTACGCATGTTCTTGAATATGTGTAAAAACAAGTCGTCGTCGTCGTAATTCAAAGACAAAATGTTGCAAATTGAAACCAAATCAGCGGTACTCAAATTCTGCTTAACGTATTCTGCTTTTTCTTGAAACTTCCCGTCATCTTCATCGTAGTCAAAACCAGGGAATTCTCTCAATCTTTGTCTGTTTTTGCGATCACCATCATTTCCAAACACTAGTTTGTGTAAAGCAACAACAACCGCACGTTTAGCCGTCGACAAGTTCTTTCGTACAATAGGGAAATCTCCTAGAGCATGCATGTTGCTGTTGTTCCGTTTGACCGCTACAGTATTCCTTTATATTTCTTTTCTATTCGTTTGTGAAGTCTCGTTCTTTACGTTCCTTTTTTCTAATTTTTCTCCTTTACATTTCCTTGACAATAAAAACTCACTACAAACAATTCTGGTTGAGCCCCCAAATTTTGTGGTATTTTATTTCAGATTATTTATTAGAATGAAAAAATTATTATTAACGTATAGAAATTATTATTAACATAAAGTTCAATGAATAATTGATTTAAAATAAAAAAGTTTTCAAACAAAAAATACAGTATAGGCGTATACAGTACAGGTGTCTTCTTCCGAACTAGCTATACTTGCTCTTCTCTAGCTACTTCATTCCCACAAAAGGAACACCAAATTAAAAACAATGCGCTTAAAACTCCCAGAGTTGTTTATTTAGTTGAAACGAATATAACCCACTAAGCCCATTACTCTACTCCTTTCGATTGAAATAAAATGGCGCTGATGTCTTCTAACTCAAACTTCCCATTATTCTTATTCCAGACAAGTCCATTAGGTATGTGAAGATTTGGGTACGCGCTTTCTCCTTTTCGCAACTTCTGCAAAAATCAGGAGGGGCGACATGCACAACTTTCGTAAGGACAGAGACCAAGTAAAAAATGTCCACTTGAGAAAATAAAATAAGGTATTTCGTCCTACCTGGGTTGAGATTCGGCCAGCTCAATTTATCGACCCAACAGTGCAATTTATCTACAATTTTTAGCATAACGGGTTTTCTAGAAAGATGCCCCTCCACAACATAGCTTCCGGGTATGTCCCTATCCCCCATGGACCCAAATAATAGAGACCTTCGAATAATCCATTATTTCCCTCGAAAGTAAATAACATTTGTGAACAAATTTGAATGTCAATAGGACGTTCGAAAGAAACTTTCTGGCTGCCTGGCTGTCGGAGAATATCGTCATATTCTTAGGGAGTATTCTCCTATTAAGCAACCATTAGGGCCAGCCATGACTTACACCTGAAAGGCACTATAATAAACCGAAAGTTCATATAAGTGCCTGATATTTAATCAGCTATGTAAACACCATACCCCGTTTGCCTATCCAAATCTGAGATATCAGTGTATATTTCCCGAAAATTTGGACGAGAAATGGGCGCGCTAAATGCACCCATTCAGATAGTTATATAATCAGTATATACCGAGGGCAGCAGTTCACCAAGTTTAACTTGATGTCTGTAAGAGTTCTTTTATATTTTCTATGTCTTCTTAAACATTTCACGAATTAAAAGTGAACATTTCATTGCGATGTTTAATTTTTTAATCGAATCATCGATTTAATTATTTATCATAGAAAATATGAACTTATTTGCATATATTTGTTAACATACATGCATATGTACAATGCTCTATAAATAAAAAATATATATGTATGTATATACATATGTATGTATTTAAATTCATATCCTTGTAGTATTTGTACGAACATGAAATTCATAATTTATATTAAACAAATTGGTTACAGAAGTAATAAATTTATGTCTGCAAACAAATAAAAAAAGAATTTGACATTTTAATATTTTTAAGTGAAATTTTGGCAAAATCACAAATTAAACCAACCCATGGGTGGTGTTTGGCTTCTTTTATCGCACTTTGGCTGCTGGGATTGCGTTAAGTTATATGAAAAGAAACGTTCGCATATAAAAATCTGTTAAAATTCTATTTCTTTAAAAAGTTTGCACATCAATAACCGAATGAATGAATATCCTCTACTTAAATTGCCAAACCCAAACTAATTTCATTTGTTCGACATGTTAAAATCAAATAGAGTTGAATTGAACAGGATAAAAATAGCAGAAAGTATTATTAGTCATGTGTAATTTGGTTAGCAAGAAAAATTATGATTATGTGATGATGCGTAGCGTTGTGACTTTATGACTTGTACACTCATCCCATTAGGATTAAATAGTTTTGAAAATAAAAAAGAATTTGCAACATTACCCATAAGGCGTAATATTGATAGAAAGTTCGCTAATAGTTGGGATAAACACTCATCCATTCACTCAATCTTCTCGCATAACAAGTAATCAATTTATGGATAAGCCATAATCCACCCTTAAATAGGGAGTAGATTCTGCACAATAGGAAAAGTTTTTTTTTTCAAAGCCAAAATAAAGCATTTAACAACAATTGTTGGCTACTTTATTAGTCTTTCTCGGGTAGAGTTTTAAAATAATGAATTGTTTTTTATTATAAAAATTAATGACTATGTTCGGCATAGAGTCTCCATAAGAAATTATTTCACAGCCCTCACGCTGACAGTCTAATATACTAGCCACTGTGCAGCGAATTTACAAAATGTATTAAAAAAGGATTCTTCTGGAACCTAAAACTCTTATGGAGAGATAACATAAATGGGTAAAACAACCGTGAGTATGAATTGAGAACTTGCACCCTCCACCCACTTGGCCACGTTTGGTGGACAGTGTGCAAACACCAATGTCTTTGCAGACTGGCAGACAAAGCACACAGGCAGTCAGTTATGCTGTTCGGTATGCACCGTTCCCATTTAACTAAAGCTTCATGTGCTATACTCTACTGTTTCTCTTCTGACCTTCTATTGAATTAAAGAACTGAGTTGGTAATAGTAAATCGCAATAAAGTTAAATCCTAGCCCAACATTGTCTATAAACATACTTTAGACATGGAAGACATCGACACATTCGGCTGGAATACATGACTTCTTATAACTTTATAAATAGGTCTAGAGATTTCCGGTGGGGCCCTTGAAATTTACACCAATGGCTCCAGAATGCTGGTCGTACCCACACATATGAAGGATTTTGATATTAAACTTTCTTTTAGGTTGCCTGACCTTTGAAGTATTCTCCTAGCGGAGTTCATGGTTATTTCCAATACATTAATTGGCCAGAATCGATGCAATTACGATCCTCACCGGTTATCGTCCTATTGGAAAGCCTACCGATAAACTTACATACATACATAATTGGTCATTACAACCCTTCAGTCAGGATTACGACCTAGTTTCTCACACCACTTATGTTGTGTGTGTTAATTTTATACATGAGTGGCGGGACCTACAGTTTAAAGTCGACTCCGAACGACAGATTTTTGAGAAACTTTTCATGGCAATTTTATTTACTCTCAGAGTTTTTGCCAGAAATCTGCTGAGAGAAAGTCGCCGAAGAAATACTTTTTGTATTTTATTTTGATGTCTGGCCTGGGGCTCGAACCCTGGCTTTTCGTCTAATAAGCCAACACACTACCTACTAGACCACGGCGACCGATAAACTTAGCATTCTTTAAAATGACTTTAGTAGGAACTTTCAGATCCTGTGTCAGTTTTCAGTTCCTGCCATAAAGAGATTGAAGTTCTTTAATTTGCCTTTTTCATCACCTTAAACTGTTTGGATATTAAGTTGGATCTCACTCACGAAGGAGGGTTCCCCATCTAACCCTTAATAATCTAAAATCACTGTAAATGTCGCCCGGAATATTGCGATGTAAATAAGGGGGCTGAAACTGTGGTTATTATAGCAGTATCAAAAATTTTAACTTTAGATTGATGTTAGCCACGTTTAATTTGAATGAAATCATTCCAAAGGATTAGATTAGCACGCTGAAGAATTGTATCTTTCAAGTTCTGGTACCAGTACAACGAATTGCTTTTGCAAATATGCAATTACATTTGTATTTTCGCGTGCGTGTGTTAAGGGGGTCTAAAAATATTTGTTACTGTTGTTTTTTGTATTTTTGTATTTATAACGATCTAATAGTTTTATATGGCCATTACATATGGTTTAAATATATTCAAACATATACCAACAATCCCTTTAAGTTACAGCGTATGACACAACATCCACAACATAACCAGGAAAGGAACAGAACAGAACAGACTTTAATAAATGTGCAATCGAGCATAGATTCAATTCAATAAAAATCGTAAAACTTTATCAACACCCATGTCAAGTATTTGAATTTACAAGACGACATGACATGATAGCGTTGATAAGGGTGGTGGTGGTGGTAGTGATTTTGATGTTGTGGTGGATATGTAGAAATTCCTCTTTTCAAACAACAGTAAACAACAAAATTATAGTGATATTAACTTGTTTTGAAGCATGGAATGGTAAACAAGAACTAAAAAGACAACCAAGTTTTTTTTTATTTATGAGCACTTAATTCATTTGACATAGTGTTTGTTGTAGCATCACCATCACCACCACCACCATTACCATTTCATACGGACTTGTACTGTACGTGTAGTTCCAACAGGACATGCCGCCACCCTATTTATAAACCTAAAACTGAGCGCATATTACTGCTTAGACTCGTATATAATTATCATTATATTTCAACGCATCCTTTTTCGTTAAACATCAACAGAAACAAGAGCAAGTTTGTGGCAAGTTCTGGTTTAACTTTATAACACATTTTAAATTTACCCCCAATCCACTGCTTTCCCAGTCGCTACATTCTTAATTGCTGATAAAAATTATGTTCACTTGACTATGATGATGGTTTTTTTCTTTTAAATTTCGCACTAAACGAGGTCTGCAAGTGCATTTGTGTAAAATAATAAATGTATTGTTTGGACTGACAAGTCAGGGAAAGAGAGTGCAAGACAATTTAGATGAACATTTTGGATAATGAATGATAGTAGACATCAATTGACAGCCCAATTGGGCTTTAAAAACGATTCCATTCTTTCGAATGTTAAAAGCTATGTATTAATAACAATTAATTCTTTAAATGCTCTTTTACCATAAGTATCTACATATAATATAATGGGTGGACTATTGAAGTAGAATAGTAGAGAAACGCCTCTAAAAGAACTTTTAAGATTCTGATACACATCATTTTCCTTGTGGCCCAAATTTAAAAATGTTGTGCTTTAACTAAGCCCTGCAGACAGATAATTTTTTGCGCAAAAATTGTCATTGACTTAACTTTACTCACTTTTCTCCATTACTTATTGAATGAATTGGCGGCTCTTTCCATATTCTGCTTGTTGTTGAGCTCCCGAATATCGAATTTGTTCGATTAAAGATTTATTTTCCTCTTTAAAACGTATAGCAATCGTAAGATGTGTAGTGTTGGACGTATAAGAGAATGTCAGGCACCAGGACACGAAATGACTAATAAAACACAAGAAAACAAAAAACATGGTTGTAATAGAACAATTAACGACAAAATTTCGCGTTTGTTAGTATTTGTCGGTTTCACTTGACGATGATTTGATGAGGACACGATGAAAGCTATATAGGATCTTCTGTAGGTTCATTACAACCCTTTAGTAGGGATTACGACCTAGCTTCTCACACCACTGATGCCGTGTGTATTAATTTTATACATGAGTGGAGGGACCTATAGTTTAAAGTCGATTCCGAGCGACAGATTTTTGAGAAACTTTTCATGGCAATTTTATTTGCTCTCAGAGTTTTTGCCACAAATCTGCTGAGCGGAAGTCGCCGGAGAAATATTTTTCCATATTTTCGTTTTGATGTCTGATCTGGGGTTTGAACCTAGGCCTCAAGTCTAATAAGCCAATACACTACCTACTAGACTACTGCGACTTCGAACATGATTGTGCCTTAATAGTTATCTCAGACGAAGTACTACCTGCTCCTAAGTTAATCGCAGTGCAAGAAAATCAAAGAGAAATGTTTGAGTCAAAGCTACAAATAGAAACTCGATAAAGCTGACAGAGTTTTCATTACACATAAAGAATTTAATTTCTTAGGCTAGGTTAGGTTGGCGGGTAGCTTGACGTTCACAGGCAAGTTCACTCAGTGGCCCATATATCCCATTGTGTTACCCAGTGGGGGGTTTGAATCACCTCGAACTCCAGATGAAACCAGCCAGTTTCCTTAGTGGCACGTTCGCCACCACACCCAGATCTTCAAATGTTCTGTCACCCAAAAACCGATGACGTCTGTCCTGAAGTGCAGGGCAGTCGCATAAAAGGTGTTGTATCGATTCCGATTCCTACACATCATGGCAGCTTCTGCAGTAATCCTAATGGGACAGACCTGTAGCCTGTCAGCGAAACTGGCAATAGTCTAGTGTCCCGTTAGAATTCACGTTCACGTGCTAACCGTTCTCTTGTCGAATGAAATTTCTTAAGTTTTACGAAATTAATTTTAAAATGTTGGGGGAAATCTATGTTTTTTTTATAATTTCTAAAGTAAAATGTCGTATCGTATAAAAATTATAATTTTCTTTTTAACTAAAATTTAAATAAATAAATAAATTTGTTATTAAACTCACCAGTTAATTTTGTGTTTGGTTTTGTTGTTTGATTTCACATAATTTTTTATAAACTTTTCAAAAAAAAAAAGCTCAAAACTTAAATATTATATGCCATGAATAAATACTTGCAGAAAAAAATCGAAAATTACAATAAAAATTCTACATTTTCCAACAAAGTGAGTAAATTTTATTGAAAGCACTCAAGTTATTTTTTCTTTCCTTTTTTTTATTTTTTAACGCCATTTTCTATTTATTTGGCCACAATGCTATTGGCTGAATTTAAAGACTTTTTCTGGTTTTCCACCCCGTAAACTTATTTAACTCAACGTAGTGTTATCTCGTATGAAAAAAAAACAAAAAAGAAAGAGTATTTATAACATAGAGAAGCCTGCGCGTCTTATAGCCAGCCAAACACGTAAATACATACAATTGCCGTTATTCATTGGTTTTACCCATTTTTTATATACGTATGTATATATACATATATATGTATGTATATACCGTAAAAAATATATGTATATACACAGATATATACATATATGTATCTATATATGTATGTACATCCACATAAATGTCGCCATTTTGTCGGGCAAATTCTGGCAATAAAATACTTAAAATTTCTCATTTTGCTACCGCCGATATTTATTGTTTGTTTGAATCTTTGAATAAAAATATCATTTGTTTTTTGTTGTAGGGGCATATGTACATATGTATACGCATAAATAATATATAAATATATCATTTTGTACTTCTTTTTTAACGATATATGTATGTATGTATAATGCAATTCAAATAAAAAAGTTTACTGAAAACTTAAATGACAACAAGGCGCCCACTAAACTTGGTTTTGTATTTCTTATTTTTTTGGGTGTTTAAAAATAAATATTTAAAAATGTCTTTAATTTCAATTTTAAGTTAAAAAATACTTTTAAACCTTAATATAATAAAAGAAATATTATTATAATATTAACATCTAGAAAATTTACTCAACTTATCATTGTGACTGAATCTTAAACATTTTCATATCAGCAAGGTATTTACCAATGAAAGCAACCAAGTAGTCCTTGTAGACTTTTAGCATATCTGTATAAATACACAATCTTTGATAGTTTATTATATAAAGAAACCAATGTATCGAGGCCATAGCTGGTAGGCCTACTTCGGATTCGGAATCTTATATGATCTTCATTGACAGTCAGGCTGCCCTAAGAGCCATTGCGTCGGTCTGGTGCAAATCATGGCTCGTACGCGAGTGCAAGGAGTCGTTAAGAACTTTTGGAACAGACCGAATCCGTCTATGCTGGGTTTCGGGTCATAGCGGAATACTCTGTAATGAGACGGCGGATGCTCTCGCTAGATTAGGTTCACTTTCTGAGGGCGATATGATAGTTGGTCCTGATTCCCCAATCTGCCACTTCTACGGCCTCATCAATGAATGGGTCAGGGGGAAGAGCAGAGGCGTTGGGGAAATGGATCGGGTTGTAATGTTTCTAGGTCTCTATTGCCTGCTATAGGCAGTGTAGGAACAGGTTGGCTGCTGGGTTTGTTATTGGGTTTATTACGGGCAACTGCGAGTTTAGATCGCTGACAAAGATCTGGTACGTTGCGATGAAGGAGAGTTGGAGACTATCAAACACATCCTCTGTAACAGTCCAGCCCTTAGTAGGTTGAGGTTGAAGACCCTTGGTAGAGGCTTCTTTGATGGTTTGAATTCTGTGTCGAGAGCCGACATAAAGGCTCTCCATAGATTCATTATTAATTTGAACTGGTTGAGAGGTGCTATGGCTTCAATAGTGTAGTCGCGCTCTCTTGTGTGTTTTGTTAGTCTGTGTAATTCCTCTGCTACCTTTTTTCCCTTCCCTACTTCCTCTCCTTTTTCCCTATCTTGCCAATTATCCTCTCCCCCTTAGGTCGTTGTACAACGGGCCAACTGGACCTCCAGGTACTGTTCTTGTCTCAATTGGCAAGTACACATCCTCTAACCTAAACCTAAGCAAACAATATTCCTCAAATAATTTCACAATTTCTTGTTGGACAAATCAGTCCAATACACATTGACTGAGACAGTATCGCAATATCACTAGGCTACTAAGCTAATTGCGTATTATGATTCTAAAAACGCACAACTCATTTACAGGGTTTAATGAAACTAAAAAGCCAGGGCATACATACATACATAATTGATTATTACAACCCTTTAGTCAGGATTACGACCTAGCCTCCCACACCACTTATGTTGTATATGTTAATTTCCTACATGAATGGCGGAATATACAGTTTAAAGTCGACTCCGAAAGACAGATTTTTTGAGAAACTTTTTCATGGTGGTTTTTATTTACTCTCGGAGTTTTTGTCAGAAATCTGCTGAGAGGAAGTCGACGAAGAAATACTTTTTTATTGGAGACTTCAAGCCAAGGCACACTATTTATTTATTTATTTATTACAATGCAATTACAAATTATAGTTAATCATTTACGACCTGAGTAACGCCGACCTTATGTTTGGTGTAGTGTAACAGACCAGAGTCTATATTGGGAATTGAATCCACAACCGTCACGCTATAGTCTAGCACAATATCCACTTGACCATCAGGGCAACCAAAGCATAAAAAAGGTCTATAATTCTAAGCAATTTAGAAGATATTCAATTGGAGCAAAAAAATGTAATTCTTCTACAACTTTTGGAAAACACGTTAAGGGGAATCAATCAATCTTCTCGCATGAGTAACTACAAGAAAATAATCATATATCACCCCAGAAGATATCTGATAACTACAATGGGGTCAAATTTAACATCTCATAATAGCAAGTGAGATATGTAAGTCATCTAAGCCTCAACTATAAACGAAGCTGGTAAACGAATGGAAAAAACCTAGCATTTGGCCATGAGTGCGTATATGACAATGATTATATATTATCTGATGAATACAATAGAGTCATATCTAACGTCTCCTATAACAACGAAGCCAGATAAGTTATCTAAATCTCAACTTTTAGCAACGCTAGTAAGACAATGATGCTTACATTCGCTAATCTATCAACGTTTAGATTACCTTCTGCGTCAAGCTTATTAATGCACCCAGACAAGGATCAAAGTAAACAGAATCTTTCGTCGTTTTATTTAGAGATGCCTTTGTAAGGGTAAATATCGTATAGATTAAATCGAAGGTCTTTAATGCCTTCTTATATTCTCTTGTCTGCAACTTTAATGATGTTATCTGTGTACACATAAGTTTTTCTCTACGCTGACGATGTAGTCAGTTTATCTGACTCTCCGCGACTCTTCAAATATTGATTAATTTATTAATTACCTACTGTATGCTGTGATACTTAAAGATAAATCTAAAAAATTAGAAAAACCTTTGGTAATGGCCCAAAAATATAAGTGGCATAAATATTGAATAGTCAGAATCAGCATATTTTTCAAATGTCGAAAGAAGCATTCAAATGTCTTGGTCTGTGCATTCAATACAATACAAATAAAAATTCACACTTAGGTTTTGAAGCGTGCGACACAAAACCTTTGAAACATGATTTCAGACAAACACCTGTTAAAAAAAAAATAAAACTATATTTTATTCCACTCGAAAGTATCATACACTCAAATCGGTTTAAACACCATATATTAGTTGTTTAAGTCGCCGTGGTCTAGTAGGTAGTGTGTTGGCTTATTAGACGAAAAGCCAGGGTTCGAGCCCCAGGCCAGACATCAAAATAAAATACAAAAAGCATTTTTTCGGCGCCTTCCTCTCAGCAGATTTCTGGCAAAAACTCTGAGAGTAAATAAAATTGCCATGAAAAGTTTCTCAAAAAATCTGTCGTTCGGAGTCGACTTTAAACTGTAGGTCCCGCCACTAATGTATAAAATTAACACACACAACATAAGTGGTGTGAGAAACTAGGTCGTAATCCTGACTGAAGGGTTGTAATGACCAATTATGTATGTATGTATGTATATTAGTTGAATATATCTCTTTTTAAATACCAAAATCGTTCATCACTTAGGGTATACTTTACTCCAAAATAAAAGAAAATACGTTTCGTTTTTTTTAATTTTTACTTCATTTATTATCATTGTAAAAAAAGACAAATTATATTTCTTAATAGAGAGAGAGAGAAAAACTTGATTGAAATTAAATATTAAGTAAATAAATTTTAAGAGACTGGAATGTCATCATTTTTTGTTTTTTTTTCATAATTTCATAGAAAATCAATTAATAATTACAGCTTTAAAACTAAAAAAAATACAAAAAAATACGCATAAAAATAAAATATACAAATCCTAAAAAAAGAACGAAACAACATCATTTTATTTTCTCGCAGAAAACATTAAAAATAATTATCAGAATTACAATTTTGAGTGGTAATATTAGAGAATTTGAAAGAAAACGATAGAAAAATTTTACTTAATAATTATTATTGTTTGGAATTGTTATTTTGAAATATTTAACATTGTAATTTTTTTATGTTTGAAAACGCAATTATGTCAGTCTGTCTATTTATTTTGGATGGGCGGTATACAGCATATAGTCGATATGGTTTGGTTTTGAAGATATTTCTTTTGAAAATTTTCCTATTTGCTTTGAATGGAAAATGAAGCAAACTTGAAAACAACGTTTGTTCAAAGAATAACATTAGTAGTGTTTATATATAAAATGTTTTCCTTTTCTTAATTATTTTTTTTTATTTATTATTTTAATTTCTCTTATCAAAACGTTTGTTTTATTGACCTAATAGAATTTTTTAGCCTGAGCCTCACTTCTGCTCCTGAAATATTAGGAAAAAGAAATTGAGTTTAGCTTTCTGACATTCAAATTTAAAATGTATTTTACGAACTTACTTAAAGATATTATATAGAAAAACTAAAAGTAGCTGCACAGCCGTAACACTAAGGAACATGGTAACTCCAACACAATTACCAGTGGGGCAAGAAGTTTGGGCTTGAGGTGATGCGCCCAATCTGTAAAATAAAAAATAACGTTATTGCAGTATTTGTTAAATTTTTAATGAATTTACTTACTTCTGACCAACATGAGAAATACCCTGTTTCACTTGATTCATGCCATCGCGCATTTCAGCTATAACAGCTTGTATATCATAACCAGCAACAGGTTGTACCTGACCACTGGGTGCTCGTTGTTGATTTTGCAATATGGTATCGGCTCTAGCGTGTATATCACCAATAAGAGAACGCAATTCTCGTGCGGTTGCCAACAAATTGTTTTGATTGGAAATCAATAGATCAACCTCTGGTCGTGTAATTGTAGCACCCACAACAGGTGCTGGTTGTCCCGCACCAGCTGGAGGTACCGCTGCAGCTTGACCGGATATACCTCGTGAAACTAATGATAACGTGTTCTCTTGTCTACCAATCACTTCGTCCATTTTTCTTGACAATTCGCGTATGTGTTCAAATATTTGACTTTGACCCTGCCAAATCTGTCGCAATTCGCGTTGGTTTTCAGATTCATAAAACTCATCCCATTCCTCTTCATCTTTGTGCTAGGAGATACCAAAAATGTTATGCAATTAAAGCTCCAAGTCAACTAAATATTAAATATTTCGTCTAAAAATTGCTTTATTTTCAATGACAATGATCAGCAATTCAAATATGAAATATTTTAAACGGATATGAATGAAATTAATTTGTATTTTGTAAACATTTTATGAAAGCAAGGCTATTTTACAAAATAAATATTATAAAATATTATATTAGAAGTAAAAAATGAACAAAAAGATATTTACTTACATCCTCGGGATGTTCTTTTTTGTATTCCTGCTTTTGTTTTTCTAATTTATCTTGATATTCTTTATATTCCTGAGAGAGTTTTTCATTATCTTGTGGAACTTTAGCCTCAGTTGGTATTTGACCGGGTGGATGCAGAGATGTCGTCAAGAAATGGAAGACATCGTGATCATCGGCCAAACCACCTGTAGCAGCTGATAAACCAAAATAGCCATTCTTAGGCAATTGAACACCATCGGCACGCAAACACATTTCATAATCATCATTATTATTAGTCATGCCATTATGGAACAAAACAGTCAAGACATTGTTATAGTATTCAATGCGAGCTCTAGTAGGGAATGGTTTATTACGGAAGTCTCTTAAGCAACCAGACAACAGCTGTGTTGTACCATCATTCTGATGATCGAATTGTTTGGTTCCATCGTTGACAACAGCCATAATATAAGGGTTATTGTGTTTGTTGTCATTGTCGAATGAATCAAAGAAGAGACCAAGACCATTCCAGCGATCTGAAGAACCAAAGACCGGGCCATTGTAGTCACCTTTTTGTGTGGTATACCAAAAAGCTAAACCATCGGCACCAATGCGGCCGCGACCAGTTACCCGGAATACAATTTCCACTTCCCACCAATCAAAATTTGTTGGATTTTTGGTCCAGATGGCACCTTTCTGTGAACGCAGCGATGGAGCTACACGAACACTTTCCGAACTGGCAATGGCATCTAAGAAAATAAAATATTAATCCATTATTACAATATCTATGATTATATTTTCAGCATTTATTTTGTATTTTTATCTATGGATTTATTCATAGAATCATTTCATCCATTGACCACTTTTGCCACTCTGTCAACATATTTTCATTTTTCTTTTTCAGTCCCTCTCTTTTACTCTTGTGGAAAGTTCCATTGTCACCGGAGACAAGTGCTTTTTCTCTGACGTGTCTGCGTGTTGTCAAAATACGTTTATTTTTTGTTGTTATTAGTGTTGTATACTTACTACCACCGTATTCCCAGAACGGTACTGTGCCATCCTTTTGGGCCAGATATGGAGGCTTAAACGAATATTTATATTCAAATCTGCGATGTACACCAACTTGACTAGGAACAGGATTTACTTGACCATTGGTATTAAAAACCAAAATAGTCAAAATTAATATAAATGAACGCAGGAGTAACAATCCGGTCGCTGACATTTTTCTACTATTTGGCACACACACCATTTATGACAGGGTGTTTAATAATCGTAAATTTTATAAAATAACTCTTCTTTTTTCTACTTTGGTATATAAAGTTAAATGATAACAACTGAAGAGAATATTACAAAATTTTAAATAATTTTTTATACTCTTCAACA
Source organism: Sarcophaga carnaria (assembly GCA_958299815.1). Classification (NCBI taxonomy): domain Eukaryota; kingdom Metazoa; phylum Arthropoda; class Insecta; order Diptera; family Sarcophagidae; genus Sarcophaga; species Sarcophaga carnaria. The sequence continues at coordinate 33,718,098 of OY283151.1, forward strand.
TAAAAAAATTTAAAAAAGAATCAGTACTATTATATTATGCTTCCTTATATGCTTTGTTCCATTCGGTACTTCTCCGGTACAGCAACTCAAAACTTTTTACGTACGTCGAACGACAGTATTAGCTGGATTTTCATGTGCTTAGATAAATTCAATGTACGTCAAAGTATTCATTGTGCTAACCTCATACGTTGTTACTTTGTTGTCAGTTGAAAAAGTTAAAATATAACGAATAACGGAATTTATGTGCTCCTAATTTAAGAGTTTCAGAGAAAACTGATAGTTTATTATTGAAAGTACCCATTTAATTTATTTTCCATTTTGTTACTGTAAAACTGTGCTGTTTGTACCAAGTAGAGAAAAAATGAATTAAAAGGAATACGAGGATTATAGCAACTATTCCTGTATTGTCAGATAAATGTTGTTAGTAGTTGCAGGAACTATGCTGTTTTAATCGATTTTGTCTAGAGGTTCAATGATTTTAACATTCTTTAAATAAATAGGTGCGCACTATCTGTATGCTGGGCGTTAGTCAGAGTTAATAAAGTAATTCCTTTTACAACCAGAAATGTTGAAATAGTATTTGTCTTTAATTTAAAAATAAATTACAATAAAATTATTATTTAACATGAACTACAAACGAAAAAAAAAACTACAGGAAATTTAATTTTAAAAAAATTTACAAGTTTATTTCCAAACACGAATACGTTTTGACAAAACTACATACATACATAATTGGTCATTACAACCCTTTAGTCAGGATTACGACCTAGCTTCTCACACCACTGATGTTGTGTGTGTTAACTTTATACATGAGTGGTGGGATCTACAGTTTAAAGTCAATTCCGAACACCAGATTTTTAAGAAACTTTTCATAGCAATTTTATTTACTCTCAGAGTTTTTGGCAGAAATCATTTTGATGTCTGACCTGGGATTTGAACCGAGGCCTCACGTCTAATAAGCCAACACACTACCTACTAGACTCCGGCGACTTCAAAACTTGACAAAACTATAAATGTAAAAAGCAAAGTGCTGAATTATGTACTTATAACAAAAGTTTATTTGACTAAAAAGTTTAACTGTTCCTAATATGGAAGTTCTCTTGTTCTTTTTCAGAGCATGACTTGAATTTTAAACTTTTTTTTAATTTTAATTATCACGTGTGTTTTGTTTTTAATAAAGAAGATATTACGACGTTAAAAACAATTTTACTTTTTAGTGTAGATTTGAATTCGCTTTTATTTATCATTTTTTTGCCATTTACCTTTGTTACAGTAGAAAAAATAATGTTAATAAATTAACAAGAATTGCATGTATTTCCATAAAAAAATATCATTACTAAATCACTTATAGTGATTATTTTCTTAATATAAAGAAGACAAATATAATTTTCACAAATGAAAAAAAATTTCTAATACTAATTATTTTCAAAAATAGCATTAAAATTAAACATTTCATATGATTAACTTAAAGCCTAAATTTAAGTAAACTCTTGATTAAGAACAAAATTAAGAAAGTAGTTAAGTTAAAAAGAAAATTAAATATATATAATAAAAAAAATATATTTCATATATTAGTAGTACTTGTAGTAGCAGTAGTTGTTATAAAAAAAAGAATCGTATATTGTACATTTGTATATGTGCATGATATATGTTTCAATGTTCACTAATTAGAACAAGTTCTTATAATAAATTAGATAAAATAATCTAGATTTATTATGCACACACCTTTTTACTAATATTCTTTTTTTTTATCATTTCTTTCAGTTCATTTCTTTTTTTAGTGTTGGCTAGCGTGAATTAATTTAAAAGAATGTTTAAATTATGTAGTATTTAGTTGCCTTATGCTCTATATAAACAAAGTCGCTTAAAAAATGTACAAAAGTCAAACAATTATGCTTTCACAAAAATAAAAAAAAAGATTGTTAAAGCCATTAATAGTTATTTATACATATCTGTTTTCAAAATCAATGTAATTGGAGAATTCATTTTTTTGTTTGAGAAAGATGTACAAATTTTTTATATATATTTTAGTCAACAAAAATAAAAGTGTATTTATGTTTGCATTCATTACATCTATTATTATATTATTTTAAATCGATTGTTTTGTGATTGCGAATAATTAACATTTGAGCTTAATATACTTAGTATAAATACAAATGATTTTAATAATTAAATATGTATTACTAATATGACTAATAAATGTTAAATTTTCTCATAATGGTAGTTGTTTTTCAAATGGTAGTTTTTGTTTTTTCTAAATATTTGCTTATTGTTCGAAAAAAAAAAATAGAATATGAAGTAAAGTGTTTCAAACATCTAACTATTTTCGTTATTTTTTAGGAATTCGTTATTTGTTCTGAATAATCGCCAATTTCTAGGCAGTAGAAAACACATTACGTAAATCTTCTTCATAAATTGCTATTAAAAGCATAAGTAAAACGCCGCTACCCATGCCTAAAATTTGTAAAGCAAATTGTTGCAATGACTTGTGAGCAGCAGAAATTTCTGGCATCTATAAAAAAATGAAAATGGGGCATTATTCATATTAAAAAAAGTAGTTTTTGTTTTAATAATCAATTTATATGTACCATATCAACCATAGCTATATATATAAAAAGGCCTGCTGCTGCCGCAAACATCCATTGAGCAGTTTCATGTGACTGACCAAAAACAATACCGAATATCATGCCTATAAAACTTAATACACCTGTGAGGAGGTTGTAGTATACAGCTGATTTCACAGACATTCCAGCTTTCATTAGTATGGCAAAGTCTCCCAACTCGTGTGGTAGTTCATGGCAAAATACTGCCAAGGCTGTCGAAAATCCTCCCGCAATGTTTTCAGCAAAAGCTGCGCCTAAAAAAAACAGAAATTCTATTACATAACTGAACTAATTTTATAATAATTAGATTACATACCTATAGCCATTCCATCGGTGAAATTATGCAAGCCATCGCCCATAATTATCATCCAAACAACAGCACTTAATGATTCTGGTGGTGAGTGTACATGGCCATGCTTATGTGAGTGGCCATGATGTGACGACTCATGCTCTCTTAATATTATAGTAACAGTATTATCATTTGTCAAATCTTTACCGTTCGTTGCTCCAGTTACAGTATTGATTACACCAACATCATTGACCATATTGCCATCCAAATCTGTCGAAACTGTATTGCTGTCTGGTAGCGTTTGCTGCTGCTGTTGATTATGCTGTTGCTGATGATCGTTATGATGGTGATTATGATTGTGCCGGGACCTGTCCGCCAATGGAGCATAATTATTTTGTGACGTCGAAAGCAAGGACTGTGTAGCATTTTCGCCGCTTGTATCTGGATCAACTTTTCCATTGCGACCATGACTTTCATTATTTTCTAACGTTTTATTGGGTAAATGCATCCAAACATCATTCTTAGTGTCCATTGCTATTTCATCATAACAATATGGATATGAACTGTATTTCGATTTGCAAACCTTATCACCAGCCACCGAATTATTTAATGACGAATCGGGATCCCGCATAACTTTAGCTCTAGAAGGCTGGTTAGACTCTTTTTTGGCTACACTCTTACGCCATTCTGATATCATGGTCAAACCATGTTCAGTGACATAAAAGAATATAATACCACCCATGCATGTGAGGCATTTTAATATCATATTGCTTTCATTTTGTCCAGCCAACGACTATTGTAAAAATTTTATTAATTAAAATCAGAACATATTTGACTTACTTATAAAAAGAAGAACTTACATGCGGTAGAAGATGAAGTAAAGCATCACCAGTCATGGTGCCAACAGCCAAAGATACCAAAAATTGTATGATGTGCTTATAAAAACGTGAATTCATGAACGGAATAATTGCTACACCAACTAAACCAAGAATGCTGCATGCGAAAACGGAACTAAATGCATAAATCCACACTAAAATAAAAATAATATGTTTACTGAAGAACTGTATAAACTATTTTTCGTGTCAATATTTACCCCACAATATGTCCTCTTTATTTTTTAAACCTTTGATACCGTGGTCATCTATTTCTAATAATAACTCCTTATTTATACAACCTGATTTCTCACGATCGTGTGCCGATGACATCTGATATAGCAAAACTGGACACACATTCACCATATCATCTAGACTCAGAGTATAATCCAAATACTGGTTATCTTCGTGCGCTGAGGCATTGGCTTGACTACAATCTGTTTCTGTCGTATTTGTACAATTTTTAGAAAGTTCTTCGATGTCATGATGATGATGATTATTATTACCATTGTGGTGTTCGTGTATTGGCGGACTGTGTGGTTTAACATAATGTATCAGCTTTGAATCGGTAATACACTGAAAAAAAAAAATTAAATAATCTTTAATGTTAACGACCAATTAAAAATAATACATTTGCTGAAAGTCTATTTCGTAATTTGAATTTCAGAGTGCATTTAATATCGAAACAATCTGTAACGCCTTTACAATTTTATATGAGAGTTATGATAGGAAACCAAAAATTATTGCCAAAATACATAAAGTAACCAGAATCGTTGAAACAGTAAATTTTAAATATCAGATGAGTGTGTAAAACTCTGACTGTAGATAGCAATTGGTTTTTATTATTATTATTATATATTGGCACTTACCGTATCGTTATCACTTATGTTATCATGTTTATGCAACTGTTGCTGTGGTAATAATTGATGTAATCCCAAGTTACTTAGCATTCGTTGAAAGTCTTGAACATGTATGGTATCTTTGTCGCCAGCATATTCATGAAATATTCTCTTCAAAAATGCTTCCGTAATTTCTGGTCTACTATGGTCTATATCATTTTCGTGACCATGACTGTGATCACCTGAATGTCTCTTCGTTCTTCTGCGTCTACGGTTGTCACTACTGGATGACGCATAGGTATCGGTGGTTTCTTTTGTTTGAGCTTTAGAATTAATGGAACGCGACAAACCATGAGCGCTGTAAACAACAGCGTTTAATTGGCCATTGTTTGCCGTATTAAAAGACGAGGCAGGAAATAAAGCTTCAACATGTTGCTGACAAGGCAAATGATCTGCACATAATAGACACACCACACAAACAGCCATTATATGACGAGCCATGATGCATGCTTTCTAATATTTGGCACCAATTCAACTTTCGGAGCCCAGGAACTTTTATCCTTAAATATTTTTTATTTTTTCTAAATTTACTTGCTGGTCTAATTAATTTTTAATACAAATTATCAGTTGCAATTTAATTTCATTATCTTTTAATTATTACTGAATTTTAAATCTGAAAGCAAAAAGTAAAAAATAATTAAAATACAAATTGTTACACATGTTGTTTCGAAAATCTCTATAACCTTATTAGGAAATAATGAAAATTATTTAAAAAAATTCCTTTTGTAGCCCACATTCATTTAAAAAAACATATGTACATACATATCTATGTATAAAATTTAAATCATATAAGAGCTTTACAACATGAATGGTTTTTGCTAAGAATATCCGGTTTAGCGAGTATTCTTAGTGAAAATTTATAAAGTATCAATTATAAATATTAAATATCTAATTATAATATTTTTTTTTTTTTGTATTATACATTCCAATATTCAATTAAAATACAATAAGTTAATTTAAATTTTTCAATTTATTATGGCGTAGAGAAATGATTTTTAGAAAGAATTGTAGGCGAATTGTCTTTAACCCCCATTCAATAGTAAGTTCAAGGTAAATATGTAAAATGTTTAAATTAAAAAATATTAATGCAAGCAGTTGAATTTAAAAAACGTTTATATTATATTTACGGTTGCAATGTTATTAAAAAAAACAAAGAAAAAAATCAAAATGTAATAGAAAGTAGCAAAAAAAATACGTTTTAGAAAGAATAAAGCATTTTTCAGTTTTAGCATTTGAATTTATGAGTGAACGCGTTCGATTTAAGACTTTAAAATCCTCTCTAATATGTTTCAAATTTTTTTAAATATTTAGCAATTTTTTATTGGAATTTTTGATACACTTTCGTCCAATACAGATTTTGTCGAAAACCAGGTTTTCGCTATTTATTATTTTATGCTTAAGCCGACGGTTGTATTCAACATGTAAATGCAATCAGTTTCTATTATCCTTTATTCACAAGAATGTTAGGTTATTTTGAAATCGTTACTGATATTAAAATTCAAACACTTTGTTATTTTTCTCAGAATAATTGTTGTCTATTATCCGCTTAGCTATTAAGATGTTTTTATATGCTTATACGTGAATTAACACTATAGATTTTGTGGTAAAAATTGAAAATTAAAATCCAAAAACACAACGCAAAAAATTATTGATAAAACTTACAGAATTTTAGCTAAAAGTTTGTCGAAGGTAATTATTGCTTATTTTTGTTTATATCGGAAATAAACTTAAATGCCATATATTAAAATTACGTTACAAAACCAGTAAAATAAAAATAGTGGTTACACGCGATACTAATTTTCTATGTACAATTACGCAGGATACAGACATCGAAACTAACATATGAAAATAATTTTGCATTACCACCCAAAATAGCACGAGCACCCCTCCCACCTGAGCGACTTACTGACTGACTGACTGAGTAAGCTGATAAAACCAACTATCAAACTTAACAAAAAAAAAAAAAAGATTGCATATGTTGTAATACTTCTATATGACTATACAATAACAAAAAAAATTTTCTTGTACCCGTTATATTTGAAAATAAATATTATTTCATTTCGTATTAGTTGTTGGTAACTTTTATACAATTTAGCATTCAAATGTATTCAAGGGCAAACAAAGTTTGATATGCAGACAATGTTTTTCACTAGATATAGGTAACACTCATACACAATTTTATAACATTTTTTTTTCAGTAGTCAACAAGTTGAATAGTATATTCCGTAAACGTTAACATACGATTAATTTATTGAGTTAAATATTTCAGTTGCCAAAAAACTATCAAGCGCCCGTTATTTGAAGTACATTTATATAGCACTGGCTCACTATTTAGAACTTTAATATACACTTACTTAACATAACCAAAGCCGAAAGTGAAACTAAGCGACACGGAAAATTGCTTTCGTTTTATTATCGTTAAAGTTAATATAATATCATTTAATTGATTTAGAAATCAATTTAAATTTATTTAAAGATTCTATTGAATTATTTTCAATTGAGCTTAATTTAAAAAACCGAAACAAAGGTTTGTAGGAATGTACATTAAATAACGAAGTATGTACCCGACCAAGCCTTTATTATTGTAATTTAATCAATGAAAGTCTACCGAGCAATCTCAAAGCAATTAGAATACAACAAAACCATTAATTGGTCAAGTGTATACTTTTGTCCTCTTTAAGTAAAATTTGTACAATACACATATTTTTAAATATTCGATCATTTTGTTCGGGTTTAAAGTGACGTGTAAGCGTCCGTCATTTACTCATGTACATACATTTTACAAATTAACAAAAAAGAATTAATAAATGAAATAACGTTCATTGAATTTGAAATTTAAATGCTAAGCGCGTTTTTATATGAAATTAAATTTCAAAAAGCGTATTGTAGGCAAAACCATTATGATGTTCAACAAACCAAACCACTCAATAAACTAAAAATGAAATTATTAAACCATATTCATCCATACAAAAAAAGTAAAATTATACAATTATTAAAATTATTTGAATTACGTATGATGTAAACATTTTTTTAATATTTAAACTAATTTAATCCGAAAACTTATTGTTTGATTGTAAATTTTACATTTCTTTTTTATATGTTCGTTTCGTTTTTATTCGAATCGATCTATAAAAATTTAAAACTTAACTCTACTAATTTAATTTTAATATTTAAATTACTATCGTGTACACAATACGTTTTAATTAATTATTGTTGAAAACACACGATTTATGCGATTAATTTTTGGTGTAGCCACGAGTGCAGTGTAACCTGCAAATTCTCAATGGAAACTAATAAATATTTTAAGCTGCGCTCATTATTTTATAACTTTTATTATACATATTTATAAGACGTAAATGAAACAATTAAATAAAAGCAAAAATAATATAAAATTGGTTGGTTAAATTTCATGTTCAGCAAATTTTGTTTATATATTGTATTGATCTGTAGAAATTTAAAACCTAACTCTTTGTTAATTTAATTGTGCATATATGAGAAGTATGATTTAATTTATACTACAAATTTTGTTTTGAGAAATGTGAGCAACCTGCAAATTCTGAATGAAAACTTATAAAGAGTTTAAGCTTAGCTCGTTATTTTATAACTTTTATTGTATTTCGATAAAAATTTAATATATGTCCGCATATACTCGTATGTATAGATACATAAGCATGTAAAAGGAAATTATTTACAAAATGTTTTTACACTTGTTACGTGCAAAACTGTATACAAATTTTTACCATTAACATTTAAACATTGTGTAAACCGATGTAATAGATCACATTATTTCAACCGAGAGTAATATAGAAGCAGAAGATTAATTATATTTTATATTATAGTCAGATAGGTACCGAATATAATATTTTATATCTTTACATTTGTGACCATAAAAATTTACAAGTTACACTTTTTGTGCTTTATAATATACTGAAAGGCTATTCACGCTGGCAATGCTTAACAACCCACTAATCGCAAATATATTCATGGAAAGATAAAAATAGAAAATGGTGTAATGTTGAAAACATGATAATGTGGTATTTCTAGGGTTAAATAATATTTAGTCATCACGAGGTACAATTAGGGTTAAGCATAACCTATACTACCCACCGTACAACGTATATGTTTGTTTAAAATTTAAGTTAGATGTTCAAATATTTATTTAATGAGGCCATAGTCGAAAATTTGATCAATTTCATCATCCTAAATAAGAAAATTTTTAATTTTATTTTATCTACCAACTTAATTGGGAAATGACGAAACATTTTCGATCTCTTACTTCTTAATTTATTCCTTAGTTCAAATAAGTTTACATGATCTTTTATAATTATGTTTTAAATCGGCGCCCAACGAATTTCTAAAACTTAACGGCGTACCATTTCTGTAAATATTCAATTTACAATATCAAAATTTTATACAGTTTTAAAATAATTATATCGTTATAGACGTGGCCAGTTTCCTAAATCTATTTGGTGATTTGTAAAATACATATATGTATACCGATACCGATATTTATGTATAGAATGTAAGCATTAAATTAAAATTACTGACTTTGCAGTTCACTTCATTCTATAAGGAAACCTAAGTGCTACAATATGGCAATAAGATTTATTATCTTTTATTTTAAATACAAATAGCTTTTATAAACTATACACCAAAAATGCGTTTTTTAATAAATGCCGCCAAATATCTACTTCTAAAAGTGAAAAACACTATTGACAACACTACTAACATGATATATGATAGAGGCCAAATTGTTAACAAATATGGAAATATGTTTATGAAAATTTAAATTTTTTTTTTCCTTATGCATCTACGTACAGCATTGAAAAATGTTCATTTATAAACATACCTTTTCTACATCCAACTAAGAAATTTTTAATGAACATATCAGTTGTATTACAAGGATCACATATTCAGCTGCTTAATTAGTCTTTTTTCATTGTTTTTATTTTTGAAAAAGCGTGCAATTTTAATAAGTTTACCACAAAATAAAAGAGAATTTCGTGCAGTACCGTGTTATTTGAAACTTTTTTGTTCACACGGCTTGCCTAAAGATGTGTTTTAGTTTTTTTTCTTTTTCACTATTTTCACACTTCTCGCTCTTTATATACTAGATACAATATATATCCCTCTACACACATGCATCAATCATCGTGCATTTGATTCTCATACTTTTATATATGACAATTCGTTTTGGGGCTAAATATCTTTTTCGCTTTGGCCAATTAACGTTTTGTACGTTAATTTAGTGACGTATTAATGAAAATTATATTAATATTTATTTATAGTAATGTTTATGTTAGAAAATATGTTGTTTTTTATAATTTAACCAGTTTTTTACCGCAATGCTTAAATAATATAAAGACATAATGAATCAAGCCGATTATGTCAATATTGACGGCGCATTAAAGCCGTTAAATTTCCATTACATTCGACGACGTGCCAATAATTTTGACAGCTTCACGTATAAAACAAAGTCGCCAAATTAAAAGGCGCAATAAATTTAACAATTATAGTTTAGTCTTATCAGATTAACACAAAATTAAATAAATGAACTAACAAATATGTTTTTCTAATTATTTAATACAAAAAATTCAATAACGTAATTATAAATTATCTGAAATTGGTAATTTAGATAAAAACGGCGCCACGGACTATCGACTACAATAAATTCCACAAAATATGGTCAACACATGGGTTAAAAAGTACGTTGAAATTTTGGAAGTGTTCGTAAAGTATGAGGACATACCAATTCAAATAATGGCTTCCTTGTTTCTCCTAAAAATCCACAATTTGTTTTTATTTCGAATCACTATTCAAAACAAAAACCCTCGAGATTAGGATTTTATTTTATTTCTTAAAATTTAAATACAAAAAATTATTCTCTTAAATATCCAATCGTACACATCTATAGACGTTTATCCAACATACATACTTCCATATTAATTTAATGGTGAAGTTGTTTTAGCACTTTCATGACGTATAGCATTAATTAGCTCGTAGTTGACCAAAAAAACGAATCTTAGACCAGATATCTGCAAATTAAAAGATAATTACTCCACACCAGTAACGTAAAATTTCATATTGCCTCACCTCTACAACGCAATTATTAGCCAATCTTGTTTTGTTACCAGATAATAAAGGTACACCATCAATAAAAATTGGTCGTTTGCCTTCGTTAGCTATGAAGAAATCTCCATTGCTTCGTAGTTTAATAGTGCCTTGTTTGCGTGAAATTTTCGTTGCTGGTCCCTCTAGTGATAAGTCAACGTCAACGACACAATCCTTAGCATCACGACCAAAAGATATTTCCTTTGAGCGCATAAGGTATCTCACTAAGCGTCCACGTAATACAGCCAAAGTTTGACCATCAAAATCTGGGGCAATACCTACACCAGTCATAGAATCTACCAAAACATTCCAACGGCTGAGTTCATTTTCCAATAAACGTATTTCTCTCTTATTTTGTCTATCCGCCAAGGCCAATTCAATTTCCAGAGCTTCATCTCTCTGGTCGTTCAATTCTGCATCCAATATTAAATCTTCGGCATCTGAAAAACTCAAAGGTTGATCACTAATATGAAGGGGTTTCACTACTTGATCGCTTAATAATTGATATTGTTTCATCATTTGCCAATGGTTTTGTAATGATTTTGCTGTACGAGCGCTATAAAATATTGACGCATTCTTATCCAGTAATTCTTGGAACTGTTCAAGTTTCGGATTGTCAACCTGTGGGAAAAAATATATTGGTTAGTATATAATGTATATATAAATTATATATGTTAGTAGAACCTACTGATTTTATACCGCTTAGTAGTTCTTCCTCCTGTACGCTGAACAAAGCCCTTCTCTGTACAGACTCAACCAATTCCGGATGAAGATTGCGCATAGCAGCAACTGCTATTCTCGAAATAGCCGGTTCATACAACAATGAAAACCAACGTGCTTGCAGCTCTGACAAAGTAAATTTACAAGAAAACTTTGTGCCTCTATGGACCATACGCAAATCATTTGTTTGCAATATACCTATTATCAAAGCCAAGTCATCTATCGGTTTCCAACGACCTAAATCTTTTGTAGTCACCTGGCTAGGAGGACGCCCGGACTTTCGTTGCCTCTTCTGTTGAGAACGTGACTGTCGCTTACGTTCACTGGAAATAAAATTAGAAGGTCTCTCCATGTTTACAACATTCTGAGCATTGACAACGTGACCAGTAGCAGTTTGTGTTGTACTTGGTGCTGCACTGACACCTAGTAATGTTGTTTCCGAAGCAGACTTTTCTGTAATTGTTGCCAAATCTGTAGTTGTAGGCGTTGAAACCGCCGACGTTTCTCTAGATTGATGTAAAATTGGTACTGGTGGTGGAGGTGGCGGTGGTTGTACAGGCTGCACATATGTTTGTGAAGTAGTACGTGGTCTAGTGCCTCGAGATGGATCACTGCGAGATTGTAAATTGATACTATACTCTACAATCTCGTCATCAAAACGTTTGCGCTTTATAGAACGTGAGGAGCTATTCGCAAGGAATTTGTATTACATTAATAATCACATTAAAAAGTGATATAAAAAATATTACCTTCTACGTTTTTGATCGTTTTGCAATTCAATTGGCAAATTCTGTGTAAGAGTTGTTGAGGGCAATTCACTTAAACTATCTGTACCAGAAGTCGTAGTAGCCATTTAAATGAGATTTTTATTTCACAGGTCTACTATGTTTTAATATTTTACAAATTATTTATAAAAACGAATCAGAAGCTAGAAAACAAAACACTAACATGTGAAGACAACAATCATTTCTAGCAAATTTATATGCTGCGAAAATAATGCTATAAAAGGAGATTTCGAAAACACAAAAAAATTATATGTAAAAAGATTGGAATTATTATAAATATTAAATAGAAAATTAAATTTAAAAAGTGATTATAAAAATCAATTCAATGAACTTGGTACTACTGCAACAGGTGCTATATCTGCCGTTGTCTAGAAACAACACCTACTGTGTACATGTACTGAGAATAGTGGTGAGAAACTTCTTAATTGCTTAAATCAAATTAAAATCTGCTAGGAATAATTTTTAGAATTAAAATTGTGTGTGACTATGCAATCCCTGAGTGATGCAAATTCCTGGGTTCTATAATAAAATTTTCTTTGCTAACTTTGTCTTGAAAAACAAAATAATGGCAACACTTTTCCTTAATGCCTTGCTGGAATAAGAAGCAGCATTATGTATAAATTTTTCTCTGTTTTCATTTGTGTGTTATTAAATTGAAAACTAACGAAGAGAAATTTTTTAAAATAATTATTAAAATGTTCCAAAACTAATATTAAATAAACAACAACAACAACGAATATTTATTTGTATTAAAAGTTAAAAGATATAAAGTTTTTCCTATACAATGAGGTAAATAACTAAATAAATGTTTACAAATGCTTATTTCCTTTCCCAACTAAAGTGATGATGCATATGATGATGACAAATCGATACTTTCTTTTTAAAAACTATGGAACAATTTAAACCATTTCAGTTTGATTCATTCAGAGGAAAGCCCACAGTCTGATGGTAAGATGGATATTTCTGAGACGGCGTCTTTGGATTCCTGCGGAGCTTCTTTAAACGATAACACCGAAAGAATGGAGAAAGAAAATCTTCGCTCTTCTTTAATAACAAAGAATATAAACTACAATAACCATACCCCAGTGGAGATGGAGGAGAATATAGAAACTAATTCAAGTGCACTAGAAATGTACAATGACAACGAAGTAATGAATATTAAAATGTCCCTAGATAATCGTATTATTAAGCCATTAGAAGATCTAAATATTCAATCACCGGAGGAATTATCTCAAACACAACAAAAACGGAGTAACAACATTGCACGCACGCTAGCCGATAATCACCCTTTAATGTTATCACCTACATGCACTGATTCGGATTCAGAATACGATAATCAGGCTCATATCAATCAAAACCTATGTAGGAAGCCTGTGGTAGATGACATTGCCATGAACGTAAAGATAAATGAAAACCAATCAAATTATCCGGATGTTGTTCCAACCCGCGAACGATTACATATACAAATACCTCAACCTTTGGAGCACGCGGAACAAGAAATCTCTATATTAAATACGAGAAATATCAACTGTGATAAAAATATAGGAAAAAATAAACAACAAATGGCATTCAATTTTAAACCAAATGCTTTAAAGAATGCCGCATTTAGAGCTAGTAGTCCCGATTTGCTTAGCAGTGGATCGGAAATGAATGTCTCTCAATACCAGGCTACAGTAGATACCAATTATCAAACCGTAGCCCTAATGCCAAGAAAAGATCTGAATGATGGTGCACAAAATAAGCATTTAAAAAATGCCAAAAAAGCTGAAGATATATCCTCATTAGACTCTATTTCCAATCACAGTTTTGATGGTGATGAAGAACACAATTTAGCTTCCTTAAGCCCCTCTAGTTCTCTAATAGATGGTCTAGACGATGATGTAGACGACGATGACGATGACGACTGCGAAAGTCCGGAAATATTGCCAGATGACGATATGGATGACGACCAACAGTTTGACCATATTACGGGCCACACAACACCTACCCCGGGTGGTAGGTCCTTAAACAGTCCCTGCAGAAATTTGACCGATAACCCACAGCTCCCTCAATATTCCGCCGCCGAAGAGAGGAGAGATTCCCGTAACTGGCAAAAGATTACATTACCAGATGGTCGGACCCGAGATATTGACATGCGGGTTATTGAGCCTTATAAGCGTGTTCTATCACATGGTGGCTATCTTAAGGCTGGTGGTCACAATGCTATTGTTATATTTTGCGCCTGCCATTTACCCGATCGATCACGTACCGATTATAGTTATGTTATGGACAACCTCTTCCTGTATGTTGTCAAAACTCTTGAACAACTGGTAACTGACGATTATGTTTTAATATATTTGCATGGTGGGTCGAGCCGGCGCAATATGCCACCTTTTCCCTGGTTAAAAAAGTAAGAATCCATTAAAATTTGTTTTAGTTTTTTTATAAAAACATTTTCTCATTTTCTTAGATGTTATCAACTTCTGGATCGTCGTTTAAGAAAGAGTTTAAAAAATATGTATCTAGTACATCCAACATTTTGGATCAAGTCTATAATATGGATGACAAGACCTTTCGTAAGGTAAATCTTTGTCGGTTTATAATAAGAGTCATTTTCTTAAATATTGTTAAAATCTAATATTTGCAGCACTAAATTTTGGCGCAAATTAGTATATGTCAAATCTTTGGATGAACTATCGCAGTATGTAACAGCTTTGGAAAAAGCCGCCATACCCGAAAAAGTTAAGCAATACGATTCTAAAAAACATTGAATGTATAAACAATATTACGTACATTTGTATCGAAAACTCTTAAAAAGTTCTATAAAATACTCAACTATACAGTGTACTTATATGTCTACTCCAAGATCATTTTTTTTCTCATATTTTTATGTGATACTTATTTTCCTTTTTTACTTATGTTTATCGTATGTATTATTTTTAGCTTCCTAAACATACTCATCGTGAACATGCGTACATACATATATACTTATATATACTTATGTATATATATATATTGAAAACAACTTTGATCTCTCTATTTTTGATATAAAAAAATCAAATGCAAATGCTTAAACTAAAAACATCTTCCATTTAACATTTGATATGGTACCGCTATAATTTAATGAAATATCCATAAACTTGAAAATTTTCATATTGTTCTTAATTTTAAAATACTTTGTGTTTGTTGAAAAATTGGTAACTTTAATTAAATTCATAAAAAGCTTACTTTCAATTAGTAGAATTTAAATCCGTGCCAATATTAACCAAGTTTGTAATGCGAAAAAATGAAAATTATTTTAAGAAACATTCCTTTTAATTACTTTAAATTTGTTTAGGATATTTTTCATTGATTACTTTATGACACATCGAATACATACATATATTTTTTTTTAAATATTAAGAATATTTCCATTTATTATATTATTTTGTATAACTTTAGTATATTATACAAAAAAACAATCATTCCTTTTCAAAAATTAAGATGTCTTTTATTTAACAACCTATTTATGTTTTTGCAATACTTAATAAATGATAAATACCTTTTGATATTATAGACGTATATTAATATTTATATAACCATATCACATAACATAGATATATTGCCTCAAATATAATCCCATCATAAATAAATTATATATTAAATTCAGTAAAATGCTACATGAAACATATACTAATTAAAATACACATATAATCATTTTTATTTAATCTTCCTTATACTTACATAAAAAAATCTGCAAAATCGTACCACCTAAATAAAAATGAACAATTCTAAATAAATTAACCTCCTCTACAAGTTACCTTAAATTTCAGAAAATTTATGTATAAATATTTGCAATAACACAGAAATTTATGCAATCCGTTTGGCTTTTTTTGTTAACTCAAGTATAATGCTCTGAAAAACATTCAACTGAAAATAAATTATAATCACGAGCTTTTCCATAATTTTAATTGGTACCAATATATTTAAATAAAATAGAACAATTTTAGAGCAAATAGTTATATTGGTTTCATTTACCATTTATTGATTTAAACAAGCACCTTATCAAAAAAGAAAAGGAAAACAAAAAAACAAAATAATATTAATATTTAGAACTCACTTGTACTTATTGTTTTAAATATTGTATTTGTCATTTTATTTAATAAAAATAATAATATACATTTAAATAAATTAAGAAATTTACATTAAAAATTGTTATCGAAGCAACAATTATTTGGTAAGTATAATTCGCAAAGTTTTGAAAACCTAGTTTGAAATGCCAACGTTTAAATGCACTGCACTTAACGACAGTATTGCTTTAATTTGAACTAATTATTTTAAGCTGAAGACCCTTTTTAACATTGTTTCAATATTTACGAAATTTGTTTAAAGAATTTTTGAAATAAAACATAGTTGATTAGGTTTTTAATTAAAATTCGTGGTTATATATTGTAAAAATAAAGAATTATAAATATTACTTAAACAATTGTGTATAATATTTATATTTAAGCTATTTCAACATACATTACCTGTACGAAATAAAAAAAACACCGAATTTTACTTATATTTTATTATCTGGTTATAATCACTTTTATTTGTATTTTAAAAAATATTGTATTTATTATATTAACGAATGATCAGATCATTCAAAAAGGGTAATAAAGTAAGACAATATAAAACTAATAAATAATTAAAAAAAAACATTTAAGATATATTTTTGTACCTGATGTCTGGAATTTCTTATTTTTCTCCAATTCTTTGATCATCACAATGGAATATACGCTGGCAAAGCTCCCAATTTTGGCCGATTTTTTCTAGCATTTTCAATATCTTGTGAACTTTCTATATTACATTCCCCTCCATCACTAGTGCTCTTATCGATATTATTCTTTTCACAATCTTCAGAACTTTTAGTTTTATTATTGCTTGACTCTATAAAGTAGCGTTTACAAAAAACATTTTCTTTGGCTTCAGTAGAGTTAGTAGCTGGAGTCAAATTTACATTGCTTTTAGTTTTTTCCAATTTCTTTTCAATTTGTGACTCCTTTCGCCGTTTAACTTTGCAATAAATACAATTTTTAGTTAAGCATGTCTTGTTTTTCTCTATTTCAGGACAAACGAATTCATGACGTTTGTTACACTTAAGAAATGTTTTTAAAGATGAGAAAAAAACAAGACGGTTAATAAATTATTATATGTTTTTTAAAATAATACATAATTGTGAAAACAAAATCTAAAAATTTTAAATCTAGAAAAATAATATGTAAGTATTATGCCATAATGTTTGGCAAATCGAAATCGGGTAAATTTTTAAATGATTAAAATGAGAAATTATTTAAAATTGTTCAATCGACAAATTCTATCGTCGATTTGCTAAACGTTAAAGATATTGAAGTCCCTTACCTTATCGGCCAGTTGGCAGAATCCTCTTAAAAAGTCATTGCATAATTCAGCTTTGTTACTTAGTTTTTTATGTAAATATGGACAGTCATTCCGGACACAAACGCCCTGAAGAAAAAATTTACAAACAGGCATTTTTGACAAGGAGACATTATGAGACAATAAACAATTCGAATTTAAGCATTCGCCACGGAGAAATCTACAATTGACAAAATAATAGTATTTTGTAAGGTATATTATTGAATCTTACTTACTTGCTACATATGGCGACTTGAAGTTTATTATGGACTTTTGCACATTTTCCTCTTTCAAATGCCGCACATTTTCCAACTCGTTGATATATAGGACACGGTATATTCGATTTAACCAAATGTTTAGTTAATAATTGTAAACTCTTTTGTCTAGCATTGTGCACGTAGGCTCGGGACAAATGATTGGTTGTGCGAATCAAAACATTTTTTGCTGAATTGACTGTTACATACGTGTAACCACCAATATCAATACGTTTACATGTTGAATTGATAGATTTTTTATTGATATCAATTTTAGAAGGAGAACTATCTGGATTCGTTATTCTTGTTAATTTAAATTTATTGGCATCCATTACATATTTTGTGCCTCTAACAAATATTGTCAGTCCTTGGTTAACTTTTGGAGCACATTCAGCTACGTCCTTTTTACTAGATGTAAATGTTAAGTTCTTGGACGTACTAGTCATATTACTGCTATCTTTGATTGTAAAATCTTTTAGCTTTAAAGAATTTTTTGTAGATTTGTATAGTAATCCATTGATGTTAAGGACCTGAAGTTTTTTGTTAATATTTTTATTTATTGGCAGGGATCTCTTTTTTACACTCGGCGAAAGGCTTAAAGATGTTCTCCTTAGAGCATATCGACCCACAAAAGACGTACGTTTAATTTTTGGTGTAGGCGGCAGTATTGTTTTTTTCTTCACCATCCGGTTATCCAATCTATACTTCGTTATGCTGACGCTGGTATTATCACAACTTTGGGCTTTTGTTATAGGTGCTACAGTTAGCAAGGAGGTGGTTTTGCGTATTAATTTGCGTTTGTTTAAAACTAATAATGGGGGCAGTGGTGTTGGTAATTTGGATAGAACTGGCGTTTGTACAGCTTTCTTTTCAGGCTCTCTAACTATACGATTTTTCGACTTGCAAATTATCTTACGAGAATCGCTGGTTTCGAAATTTGATTTCGGTAGTATTTCTGCCAACTTGTCACTTGGTAACAAATTGTTCGAGATTACTTTAGACTCTGTTGTTATGCTCATACGTTCTTCTTGTATCCGTGGTTGTAGCATTTGTTGTTTTTTGTTGAACTTGTTTAAAAATGCTGGATTCATGTGAATACTATGCACTTGCTTCGGGGCATCCAAGAACAAAGGGTTTATATGAGCACTTTTGGGAATAAGTGATGTTGGGTACACATTAAGTCTAGTCCCTGTGGAAGGTAGCTGCCCTTTGAAATTAGGATTTATATAAATTGTCTTATTGTTTAATTTGTTTATACTGTAAATTTGTGGCAGCATTGTGTTTTAATCGTAATTCTTATTAATTAGTATAAACCCGCAAAAATATTCGCACAACGTCCTCCAAAAATCTCTAAAATTAATCAGAATCTCATATGATATAATGTATTGAAGTTGGCTGCAGTTATGATAAAAGAGCTACCAAGTCTAAAATTTTAATTTAATGAAATTTAACCCCAAATTGGCTGGTATGAAAAAACTATATTGACGAATTACGAATTGTTTTTATTGATGTAGTGTATATATTATTAAAATTATAATTAGTTAATTTTAATTGAAAATATTAATAATCTAAATAACTTTTAATTTTCAAATTTACTGCAAATTATTTAGACTGACATGATATAAATTTTTTCCAATCACAAATAAAAATGGCTTTCCAGATGTTACTGTTTTACATTGTATTTTTTGTGGTAATTTTCTTCTTTATATAGGTCTGGCAACATTGTTCGGTCGCCTTGTTCGTCATTCATTTCTTTTTTCTTTTGTAATTTTGATCAAGTTGAAAAATCGTTTAAATTAGTTTAATACAATGTAAAATAATGCATAATTTTATAATATTAAAGAAAACAAAATATTATACTGCAAAAAAGTTTTAAAAATATCATAATAACCTAAATATAATCAAATTCAACGTTCTATTTTCGGTAGCGACAGAGACGACATAGCTAAACAAAAAAAAAATAAAAAAAATCACAAAAGAGAAAATTGGTGCAGACAAAACAAGAAAAGCCAAGTAAGTACAAGGATTTTAACAAAAGAAATGAATTGTTTTTTATTAAAAACGAAAAATGTTAAATATGCAATAGAGTTATAAAACGTGAAGAAAAATTTAAAAGGGAATTCAATATGAAATTGAGAAACAGTACGATTTCTTCCAATAGAGAACAATTCGTACAAACATACATATGAATGTATATACATATGTATATGTACATAGAATGAATGCAAGCAGGCAAACAGGCGGCGCCATTGTGTCCATATAAAAGCATGCAATAATTGCAATGGCAAAAAATTAAACGAAACCAATAAAGAATTGAAACGTTTTTCAATGCTTCGTTGAGTTTAACAAAAATTGAACTGATTTTTCTTTTGTTAATCGAAAAAAGAACTTGCCAAAAATGGGTGCAAAAGCCTATTAAATACTTGTTTTTTTGCTTATGAATATCTGGAATATGCGATTATAAATTTATATTTTTTTTAAGCAATGGAGAGTCCATGTGAATCTGAAAGTTCATTGGATGGTGGTACCATGTTACCACCGAGCCCCGTATCTAGAGAGCAATTGCAGAAACGTATTGAATCTTTAACTCAGCAAAATAAGTAAGTCGTCATTATTACCTCAACAAAAGTACCATACCTTTTAATAACACACAATATTTTTTAAATTGAAACAGAGTTCTGAAAGCTGAATTGGATACTATGAAAATTAAATGCAAAGTAGTGCAAGAGGAAAATCGTACCCTCAAACAAGCGTCTGTAATAATAGTAAGTAATACATTTAATGAATTAACATTTAATATGCACAGTATCAAATAAAAGGGAAAGACAAATTTATTATTTCGCTTAAATAAAAAACACCCCAATCTTAAGAATTTTATAATTGCATGTTCATCAAATACATATTTCGACAAGTATTATGATTTGTGAAGATATTGATGTCGCATTTTCAACAGTTGTTAGTAGCAGTGAATCAAACAGCTCTTTCTTTAATGCGTCCTGATAGTGATTATTAGTAAATAATACAGACGTACCAAAATCTAGTTAGAACTTCATCATAAATCTTTAAAAAGAAAAGTTTCATATACATATAACAGTCATATAATACAACAGTTGTTAGTAGCAGTGAATCAAACAGCTCTTTCTTTAATGCGTCCTGATAGTGATTATTAGTAAATAATACAGACGTACCAAAATCTAGTTAGAACTTCATTATAAATCTTTAAAAAGAAAAGTTTCATATACATATAACATTTAATAGTTTGATTGGAATAGGAAAATAGAAATTTTAAATGATTAAACTTATATTTATTACTGTTGGATTTGAATTATTGCGCATTAGCAGGAATTATAAGGCAAGAAAAAAATTTTTCCACTATTTAGTATATCCTACAGTTTGTCATTGATATAAAATTATTGTTCTTTTTATTATATTTGCATAATATTAAGGTAGGTTTCAAGTTATTAAAGTTTGATAGAAATATGTGGCAGACTACGTTCACTTTTTTTTTTGTAAGATTAAAGACTAAATAATTTTTTTGTTATTATTTTCTAGCAAGCTAAAGCTGAGCAAGAGGAAGAATATATTTCAAATACGCTTTTGAAAAAGATTCAAGCTCTTAAGAAGGAGAAAGAGACTTTGGCCCATCACTACGAACGTGAAGAAGAATGTTTAACTAACGATTTATCAAGAAAATTAGATCAGGTAACTATTAAAATGTATTATAACAAAAAATATACATACGTACATATAAAATAATATTTGTATATTACAATATTACGTATCTATAAATATTCATAATTACTATATTAGTTTGGATTGAATTGAAATAAAAATACTTGAACTCTTACAGCTTCGTCAGGAAAAATGCAAATTAGAACAAACTCTCGAACAGGAGCAAGAGTGTTTAGTAAATAAATTAATGCGTAAAATTGAAAAATTGCAGGCAGAAACTGATAACAAACAAACAAATCTTGAGCAGTTGCGCAGAGAAATGGTTGAATTAGAAAATACATTAGAACAGGAGCAAGAAGCTTTGGTTAATAAGCTCTGGAAACGCATGGACAAGTTGGAGACAGAAAAGCGTTTACTGCAAATAAAACTTGATCAGCCAGTTTCGGATCCAACCACGCCACGTGATATTACAAACGCTAACGGGGACACTGCCTCCAATTTAAGTTCACATATTCAAACTTTAAGATCTGAAGTTATACGCCTGAGGGCTAACTTAGCAGCAGCCGAGAAGGAGACTACAAAAAAACTACAACAATTTGCCCAGGAGGAAAAATCTATACGGGAAGAAAATGCACGCTTACAACGGAAACTAAAGCAAGAAGTTGAAAGAAGAGAAGCTTTATGTCGCCATTTATCCGAATCCGAATCATCATTGGAAATGGATGAGGAACGCTTTTACAATGAAAATATACTTGCAAGTGGGGCTCCATTGTCGGGAACAGCGTTGAATGCTCATCGCCAACGTACTATAAGTAGCCCCGTATCACACAGCCCATCAAACAGCCGCCCCCTAAGTCCAGGCACTTCACAACAAAACCGCTGTTATGCATGTGGACAAGTAGTTGTATGTTGTGTTTCCCAGAGTTGTCTTAGGTACACTAATAAATTAATATTTTTATTTCAGAATCGTCGTGCTAGCGAACGTTTTATTAAGCCAGCACTGCCTACACCCATGTTGGGTCTTAATACTTCAGCTCCAAACGTGTTGACTGGGTCAACAGGTGCAGGTCCTACTGTTGTAGGTGGTTTATTCTCAAGTTCCTCAAATACTACGGGGCCATCTGCTAGTTTTCTTAATAGTTTGGGTAACGAACGTCTTTCAATTAATACAACTTCACTGTTAGGTTATAGCGCTGCACCACCAGTTCTACCACCTAATAGTTCTTCTGTTCAAACTAATCCTTTAAGTTTCCATTTACAAAATACGTCCAATTCAAATATGAATACTAGTGGTACAAATTCCGCTTTTACTCCAACAAATTCAAGTGGAGGAGCCGCTAACACTTTCGCCCAGCCGGCCAGTCCCATGGACACTTCAACTTGCAAAGACTAGGAATACAAAGAAAGTAATAAAAACGCGCATTAAATAAAACAAAAATTACAACTTAAAATATTTAAAGGAACAGCAAAAGTGAAACTTGAAAATATTCTCCACTAGATATTTAATTGTAATCGAAAATTTTAAAAATTTTGCCAGCTACAATAAAAACAAAAGTAAATTTAACAAATAGACATAAAAGAAGACAAAAAAGAAAAGAAAATCAGAAACTGAAACATAAAATTTAATGGTTCGGTTAAATAATTTATCTTAGTTACTGTTTTTTATATTATCGCCATTAAAATGAATTTAAAATTAAAATTTTGCTTAAACTTAATATTATAGTCTTTTTCAAATTTTATTTTCCATAATGGCAATTGCAAAACAGGTGTTTACTACGCAAATCATTATTGATAAGTGTATCTCTCTCTCTATTGCAAAAACTTTTAAGACAAATAGAAAATATATTTAATTTCTTGCAAATACTATTCAAAAATCAATAGATAATATATATACATATAAAAAGCAATAATAAATTTAAAAACAAAGTTAAATGTTTTCTAAACAACAACTACTAACAACAGCAATTAGTTCTATACATATATGTAGGTATGCTATGTTTCTTTGTTCTTTGAAATTATAAGTAAAAAAAAAAAATTATACATAAAAATGAATGCACTTTCATCCCCCCTACATCTTTTTAAAAATTTATTTTATTTCAAACAAATTGTATTTCTTTATATAAATCACTTAACGAGTTTTATATTTACTATGGATATACGTAATTTATTAATTCATTTAATTTAAAATCGTATTGCATTTTCATGTTTGCTATAAGTTTGTTCAGTTTATATTCAATTTAATCCCCCTTTATTTTTAAACGGCAAAAATATTTCAAAATTGTTTACAAATTCTTCAAAAGAATATAACTTATCCCTTTGCATATAATATAATTAAACGCATTAACCATTTCTCTCTTCATATGCATTAATAAAAATGAATATATGAGTATGCATATATAAATATATTTATTTACTTTAACGTTAAATCTAAACTAAACTAAAAGTATGAATAATAATGATTCAGACATCAAAACAAATTAAGATTAAATAAAGAATTTAAAATAAACGAAAGTGTTGTAAGTTGTTTGGTTATCAATGAAATTAAAAATTATATCAATAAAATTCTTTAATATTATTATCCTACAGGAAATTTATCATTTATTTAACTTAACGTTCTACAAGTTATGTTACCATGAAAAACAGTATACTTAACAGGATTAGCCGAATAATTTATATAAAAATTCTATAATCATAATTTCGATATGTCGTCCCGTGTCAAGTGAATATTTGTCAAATGTCTTGAATTTGAAAGCAAGTGGCTAACTATAAATATTTTCTTTAAAAATTTTTCATTATCGCCTATATAGTTCTAATTCTAAAAGATTTGTTATTTATAGATGTAAACAGATATTTTAAAAAATTTACTTATTTTCAATAAGTTTCTTTATTTACATTGCCTCGCAAATTATGAATAGGTTAAACAGTAATTTTATTAAAAACAGTTATCAATTTAAAACCGCCGCTTAAATACTACCGTTAAGTTAGGGTATATATTATTCGTATGATACTTTTTCGGTTCCATTATCAGTCACAATTTTGCTACAATTTAATTACAACTCTGTGCCTACTTTTTTATAGAAATCGAAGTGAAAAGGTAAAGAGAAACAATAATATTGGCAGAAATTCCGTTTGTTGATTCATTTTATTTTTAATAAATGCTTTTGAGTATATTAATATTGAATCTATTGTGGAAAGAAATACACGAAATAATTTAATAAAGGAATTTTATAACGGAGTTTGAAGTTAGTGTTATATTTTCTTAAATTGTTTAAGAGAACTAGAAAAATATTAAAAACAAAGAAAATGAAAGAAATTAAATGGGGATGTAATTGAGCGGCGCGTGACCTCATTTATTAACTTAACAAATTTCACTTCGCATGCAAATATAAAATATTTTAAAACATAAAAATAAAGAAATTCATAAAATTGAATGAAATATGAATCCGATGGAATCAAAATGCAAAACATATATACCCACTATAAATTGTGAAGAAAGTGATGCCAGTTCAAATGTTGGTGACAAAAGTTCAGGGCCTAATACAAATAACACTGGTTTTATGGACAAAGATAATACTGATGCTATTATCAGTGGCGACATTAGCGAATGGCAAGTGGACGATGTGGTGCAGTGGGCAACTAAGGTTGTTCAGTTTACACCCGCTGTCGTCAAATGTCTCCAGTTAGAGGCTATAGATGGTCAAGTGCTATTAACACTAACCGAGGAGGATATACGTGACTTTCGTTATCGCCTTAATTACAATTTACGTTTCGGGGAGCTTAAGAAATTGTGGCAAAGTATTTATCATATTCAACAACAAAACCGACTTCATAATCGTCTCAGTGGACATCCATCTCATCATCTGTCAACTAATCATCAATACCATCATAGTAAACAACCCGCAAGTAATAAAAGTAATCTTAATATTAGAATAACTGATGGATCACCACTTCATCACAATCACAATCATCAGCGACCAAATCATACGCTAGCAGCAGCTGCCACAGCAGTTACCTTTACATGCAGTTGTGGCAGTCGGAACTGTGGTACATACATCGATAATTGCACATTCAACGACTGTGAAAGTTGTGCTCATGAAATGTCATCAGTGTCAGAAGGTTGTTCCGCCAACATTCCACCAGAGTTTTTCAAAACCTCTATTAGCTTAGGTAAGTTTATCAATTCCTATGCATGCATACTTTCATATCCATTTTTATTAACCATAATAAAAACAAAACGAAGACTTTGGAATTCATAAAACTTTATACCCAAATCACATTAATTTGGTATCAATTTTCTTAAAGTGATTAATCAACACTAAACCAAAATTTGATAAAGATTTTCCAATTTGCTAAAAGAAAAGAAAGAAAACAAGGGACAAAGGCTCTTTAAAATTGAAATCATCGACAGAAGTGCAAGGTCTTTTGTTCTAATGCCAATTGCTTAAATAGATCACGATTTTATATACTTTGCATTTGTTTGACTTTTAATTATAACTACAATGATTTAAAAACACACATATGTTCGCTCTGATAAATACACTTTCAATGTATATATGCATCTGAATGTGAAATCGACAATTTGTTTACATTTTCTAATATCAAATGATTTGTTTGTATACTCATGTATGTACATATGTATGTGTTTTTGTATATTTTGTCAATAAACGTATTGACATATGTACGTTTTCTTTTGTCATACCGTATTTTTTATTGCTTTAAAATAAAGAAACCATAATAATATGTTTATATGAATTGAAAATAAACAAAATAACAATATTGAAACACCTCACTACAAAAAAGTTGTTACAGCCTACTTAGTAAATAAAGTTACAGCGGTAGATTTATTTTTCCATACTGAGATTTCAGTAGTGCTTGGCACCACAAGCTCAACCTGAAATCATATTGTTGTGCCAATTTGTTTGAAAATGTCTTTAAAATATGAAATTTTGGAAATAAATATTCAAAGAATCTTTGATTCAAAAATGTTACTTCGGTCGGTATTGAGAGTGCTAAATGACATTTCAGTTTAGATTTGAAAAGCAAAAAAAGAGAAAAATTTTAAGAAATAATAAGAAATTAACAATTCGTTACATGAAAACAGCCTTTTCTAAATTGTATGATCGTAAATGCTTATTCTCTTAGCCATAATATCAAATATAAATTTAAAAAACCAAGTAATTTTTTAAATAGCTCAAATGATACGTCATTTCATGTAATTAATTTCTATATTTAGTTGAATGTTATATCTTTTAATGTCATTCATATTTAAAGAAAAATGAATTCAAATTAAAATTGGTTGTCTCTTTACTATCGATTTTTGTTCACTAAAAAATTCAAGTTATTTATAGACCATACCATTGCAATTTACATATTTAAAATGTTTTGATTTGATTAGAAACACACCAAACGCATTTAAAATCATTAAACGCTTTATTTCGTAATTATATGTATTTATACTATTAATTGACATAGTGAGTTACTAATATTCAAATAACTTTTTTGATTTTGATTTTATTGTTAAATAAACATGTATAAACATGTAAGGGTGTTTGATATTTACAATAAAATGCATGTAATGCATGTATAAATAGGGTACATTGTATCCATTTAGACATTTCTTCACATACATATATATGTATGTATACAGATGTATGTATACATACATTATTTATTTATTAATTACAATACAATTACAAATTATATTCTATATACGAGCTGAGTAACTCTGACCATATTTTCGGTGTAGTGTCACAGGCCAGAGTCTCTGGTGGGAATCGCTAATAGTCTAGCACACTACCCACTACCAGGGAACCCTAATTTTATTATATTTTTTATTGTTTCATTGGAAATATGTTACACTTCGTCAACAACACTAGAACATTTCAAACTTGTTATGAGATCGTCCAAGAAAATATACAAAAGTTGTAAAAAGAAATCCTTTTTCCAATTAATAGTTTTAGAAATTTGTTTCCAAAGTTGTATGAATGCCGTTGGAATAAACGTTACAGAAATTTGACAAAGTTGTCTCAAGCCCAATATGTAGATTCTGTGACGATAAGAATGAAAACTCTGAGGCATTAATACAATCCAGAAGGAAACACTTTGATGTATACCAAGAGCTTGGCTTAGAATTGGCATCATTGACACCGAGCAGCATCTTCAGGTTTGTCAGGACAATAGGCTTGCAGAAGACATAATAGTGAAGTCCTATAAGGTATTAGAAGAGTACAACAAACCATATGATGGCAAAACTAAGGTACCTCTTCACCAGAAAAATAAACACAGCGTGAAAAGCTATGTGAAAGCACTTCAATGAAGGTTGAGGACAACGGGAAGTTTTGCGTTGGGTTTCGTACGAGTTAACACACAGAAATCTATCTGCAAATTGCTAGCGAACCGGACTATAATTGACGTTTCTAAATATAACAATGACTGCTGGGTTGTGGTAAAATAATTAAATTCTCTCTATTCGAAACTCTATTGTTCATAAGGGGCTAGATTGGGTTACTAGCGGAGAAATTGTTTTCTATCGAAAAAGCGCTAAAGCATCGATAATGATTCACCTGAAGCTCCATGATCTTAGGATTCTAGTCAGGACTTGGCATCAAGTGATTAGCATCAGTTTCTGTTGCTGGAAGAGATCTGCGGAATTTAAAAGTATTTCATTGTCGAATAGATGAAAAAAGTATTAATATGCTAGAAGTTGTGAAGGGATTGGTGATAGATGTCAGGTGATTGGTAGTGGAAGCAAGTGTGTAAGCTCCATTTGTTTAAACCACAGGTCCAATTTTGCTTCAGTTCAAATTCTATTTTATAATAAAATTAATTTATTAAAATCTTACAAATAAAATTCGCTTAAAATGAGAAATAATTTTCATTAAAATTAATGTTTGCAGGTTATTCGTTTGTTGTAACATGGATAACATCGTTTGTAATGGTTATTGTACATGAAAGAGTGCCTGATATGAAACGTTATCCACCGTTGCCGGATATATTCCTGGACAATGTTCCACACATTCCGTGGGCATTTAATATGTGCGAAATTACCGGAACTCTTCTTTTTAGTATTTGGGCTTGTGTTTGTATCTTCCATAAATATCGCATGGTACTGTTGAGACGCTTTTTTGCATTAGCAGGAACAGTGTTTCTGTTGCGATGTGTCACAATGTTGATAACGTCTTTGAGCGTACCAGGAACACATTTACAATGTAATCAAAATGATTATGCAATTGATGACACAGGGTAAGTTGGTTCTATAAAAATCTGTTATTATTTTCTAAATTTCTTGATTTTTTTTTTATTTCTTAATAGCCTGAGTCTATCAGAAGCTTTGTATTTACGTATTTCTAGAGCTTATACTATATGGAGTGGTTTGGGTATGTCCATACAAGGAGTACGTACGTGTGGCGATTATATGTTTAGTGGCCATACGGTGGCTTTGACATTATTGAATTTCTTTATAACTGAGTGTAAGTATTAACTGAAAATTTACGCCAATTTCAAAATACGTTGGAATAAACTAATTTATGCTGCTAATTGAATTGCATAATGTACGAGATAATTCAAGTGATTTCATATATTTTTATTTCTTATGCATTTTTTAGATACACCCCGCAATCTATATTTTCTTCACACTTTAAGCTGGCTTTTGAACATGTTCGGAATTTTCTTCATTCTAGCTGCCCACGAACATTATTCTATTGATGTGTTTGTCGCTTTTTATATTACTTCGCGACTATTTTTATACTATCATACTTTGGCCAATAATCAGGCTCTAATGCAACGTGACTCGAATCGTACTCGCATATGGTTTCCAATGTTTAGTTACTTTGAAAGTTCCGTAGATGGCATTATACCCAATGAATTTGATTCGGTGGGCCAAATTGTTGATCAATTGACACAGCTTCTGATAGAATTAAAAGATACAGTTATGATGACAGCGCATCGTTTTTGGTTAGAAGCACCACATTTGACAATGTCTTCACGTAATGTGTTTTTCGTACCTAAAGATCTCTTAAAAGCAAAACAACGAAATGCGGCAACTTCGACATCTTGTACAGCCACTAATACTCCGACAACAACAAAAACCGATTTCTGGCGCAGTGAAACGACCATAACGAACACAACGCCAATATCAACAAAAGATACGTTAAGTGTCAACACTAGCAACAGTGTTCAGACCATAGCATCTGTTGCGCAACCTAGCGATGATAGCAATCTTAGTAAGAGCAAGAATAGAATAATCCAAAATAATGAAAATACGCAAAATCATGAACGAGAGCCACTTGCAAATAATAATACCAAAATTAATGACTTTACTAATAAGAAAACTATTTAACCCGTTTGAACAAATTTCCAAAAGTATTAGCGTAAATCAAAATTATTATTATAATCATTTTTGAGGTATTATAACACCGTTTCCCATTTTTAATTTTAAATATTTTGGTAATTAAGAAATAATTATTATAATGGCTACCAAAGATTGTAATAGCCCATAGCTAACTTTGTAGTTAATTTCGTTCTGTCAATGTCATTATTGAGTTAAAATTGTTATCAAAACATTCCACAATTGTTCAGATAATATATTTACAGCAAAATATTGGATTATAAGTTTTTCTTCTAAATCATAATTCTCATTTCAATTATGACTGATTATAATTTATTTAATGTTAGTATTTTTTCGTTTTCAAGCGTTATATAAAAAATTTATTTTTATTTCGGAAAATTTATAGGAAAATTTCTACTATCATTGAAATTGTAATTGACTAAAATTTAGTTTATATATATATAGAAATTTGTACATTTTATACACAAGAGAATATTCCATTTAATATATATTATAGTTAATGAATTTGTAAAAAAAAATTAATAAAACATTTAGCACAAATACCATTAAATTTAGGCAGTCATTAAATGGCACGAGTGAAAAAATAAAAACAAAACATTTTCATTTAATTTATTATATTATTAAATTCTATAAAATAAGCCAACTAAATTTTCTCAAAGTGAATTTTATTTATTAAATAATATTTTAAAGTTTCAAATAAATATGCTACTTTAAAAAATTTGCTACTTTGAATTTGTAAAAAGAACATTACGAAACCCTTTTCGTTTGTATTATTGGATAATTTTAATAAAGAATATATTTTAAACTCAATGCGTTTTAAGTTAAAATTAAATTAAAACTAATTTAAGATTTTTCTTCCTTACTTGTAGTTATTTAATCATAATTCACGTTTTTTTTTTTCTTCTAAAATTGCATCTTTACAAATCACTCCCATCATAAATATGTTTTGTTTTGTAATATATTTAATCCCTTCCCCTGATGCTGCAAATTTGTATGAAGTATTTTGAACTTTAAACGTGTGAGAGATATAGTAGATAGTGGTTGATAAATATTATTAGATTATGTAGTCAATTGTCTGTTTAACCCTTTTAATGAATTCTAGAAAATTAGTTTAAACCCAAGTGTACACAGTAATGTGATTATCAGAAATTATTTTAAACTGTTAAAATTGCATTGCTTTATCGTTGAGCGTTTATGGCAACTAGATCACTTGGAGAATCTTACCACCAACCCAACGAATGTCCAACTACGATATATATTTATATACATATAAAAGTAAAACACATTTTTTTAATATTTCAGTAATACAAAATTATTTTAATAATTAATTTCTTGTTTACAAAATTTAATAAATATTGCTCATTAATTATTGCGTATAGTGTTAAATTCCTGTGTTTCAGTTATAAACTAAATCTTATTATCTATAATATAATAACTAACTATAAATCCAAGTTATCAATCCTAAATGTAAATAAGTTTTAAGTTAAATAAATACTACTGAATATTTTTAATTTCATACAAATTAAAACTAGTTTAGTTTGAATGAGACTACACAACAAAAACCGTTCCTTTAATTTACAATACGATTCCAAATGATAACTTTGCTTATATAGATTTTTGTATCATACCATATTGCATTGTATGTACTCGTACATCATATTGTATAAGACAACAAAAGCAATGGAAATTTAATTGAGTATATATATGAATGCATAATTTTCATAAATAAATGATTAAATGATCTATTTACATTGTGTGATGATGATCGAATGAAATATTTTATGTGAATGAGTTATTTATACAATACTCGGTTTGGTTTTCGTTTAATTCTTAATTATTTATTTAGTGGTGGTGGTGTCGGCTGTTGTGGTCACCTGAAGCTAATGCCACATTTCTTGCTTATTTGTGGCGTATGTATGGATGCTATTGATAGCAACAGTGGAATATCATTTTCGGAAAGATTTAAAGCGGTAGTAACTGCACTTAAAGAACAAAAGTCTGTTTCCAATAGAAATGCCGCCAATGTTTCAGAGTGCAAATAGATTTCTTGTAATTTAGATTCCATAAATGACAAACACTAGAATAACATAAAGATTCAAAAAACACTTATTTGAAACGATATTCCAGATGAAAAAAAATGACAGCATTTATTTACCTCATAAGCTGATATACCAGCGCTGTTCATGGTCTGTACAGTTTCCAGCATCGATGAGACCAATTGCGACATGCCAACGGGGGCGCTCTGACCACCGGCATAGGGAAAATGTTGAGATTGAGACGATAAGAGCTTAACATCCCAATTCTCCATATCGGCTATGATGGCAATG
This sequence comes from Sarcophaga carnaria, assembly GCA_958299815.1. Classification (NCBI taxonomy): domain Eukaryota; kingdom Metazoa; phylum Arthropoda; class Insecta; order Diptera; family Sarcophagidae; genus Sarcophaga; species Sarcophaga carnaria. The sequence goes on from OY283151.1 coordinate 33,750,353, forward strand.
TTTTCAGCTGGCAGTGAGATTAAAGAGGCAGAATGAGAGGCAAGAGCTAAATCTTCGCGTAAATTCATTTCCCATTTTTTAGGTGACGCAAGAATTCCCTAAAATTTAAGCGAATAAAAGAAATTACAAAATAAGCAAAAAAAAAAGATGGAAACCAAATTTTACTCACCTGTAATACCATATCTGGTATATAGTGATCACTAACACTTAAAAATAAAGACGGTACAAAGCCGACCGGCAACTTCATATCGCCAGGTGGTTCATCTTTTTGTGGCAATTCTTTAATACCGGGTATAGGCAATTTTAAAAGATGCATGGCCTCATTGACTGCCGCACATTTGGCCGCAACCGATGATATTGAACCCCTTTGAGATAATGGTTTCTTTTGATTCGTATTAAATTGTTTTTTGCGTCCCTCTTTGGGAGACATTACGCTACTACTTTCATCTCTTTGGACCCTATTTATTTCCTCCTCACGGCTGCACCCACAACCACTATCGAATGAATCCTTATTAGTAGACTCTTCGCTTACATCCTCTTGACCGCAATGTGAATTCGACGATATAAGGGTCTGTACAGAAGTTTGAGAGCTGACCGTAGGTAGTGAGGCTGTTGTATTGCTGTTAGTATTGGCATTAATGTTGTTGTTTGTGTAACAATGTACTTCGTCAGTTTCAAATTCAAGTTCGGTGGCATTGGAAGGTGTTTGGTATGCGTTCAATAGACCATTGCAGACCATACAGTTAGTTGTTGTATTATCTGCTGCTGTTGATATTTGCGGGAATGTATTTTTATTAATTAATGTTGTAGATGGAATTGTTGATGATATAACACTCCCACCACCTTGTAATTCGAGTTTTGAACATTTATCCATTAACAAATCATAATTGGACATTAGCAAATTCTTACTTTTCATGTAGTTGGTAACGATTTGAGGATACTGTTCGAAATTAAATTTCACTCCAGAATGCTTTTTCAACTGCTGTTGTGAGCTTGTCGCTGAATTATGCATACGTTGGTGCAAAGGACACAATAACGGTTGATTGCTACTGCCGTTATCTTTTGAGGATATTGACAAAGATGAAGATGATTCGTTTGTATCTGAATGTGTCAGGTCCTCAGTACTTTTCTTAATGTTCACAAGCGGTTCATTGTCACCTAAAACGAACACAACTCCAGCACCTGATTTATTATCCTTAGTCGTACCAATGCCACGATCACGTTCAATATTTTTTTTACACAACTCAAAATGAATTTGTTCTTCCAAGCTAACGTTCTCTTTGACTGGTTCAATGCCCCACGTCATGCGATCACTCTTTCCCATACTATTCTGTGTTATGAGATCCGATAGAGAGAGCTGTAGAGATTTTTTCTTTTCTTGCTGCTGTTGTTGACTCTGTTGTGACTTCTGACATAAGCCTTGGTGCTGTATTTTGTTCAAGTCATTCAAACTTAAACCCTCTTTTACTGTAGAGGATGCCATGCCCCAAAAGAATGGTTTCTTTCGAAGTAAAGTTTTACTTTCAGTCTGTTTGTCACTATTAGTTGGTGTTGTAGGCGACACTTCATTTGGTAAAGATTCGATTTCTATGGCCTCCATGGCACCATCTTCGTCCAAATGTGTGTCTTCAACGTTGAGTTCAACGTTGTCTGGAGTGGTTAGGGTTAGACGTATACGTCCTTGTGATTGGCGTAGGCTGGCGAATTGTTTTTGTTTGGCCTGTTGATACTGAGCCAGTGAGTTTTTTTCAATACCTGTGTCCATTAGATAATTACCAATACGTAATTCCTGCTGTACGAAACGAGAATCTCTAAATGCCAATACTGTGGGAATTTCATTCATCTTGTATGTCCTTATTGCAGCGTCAATCGATCGGTGATCATATTCATCATATTCCGCCTCATCATCATCATCATCATCCTCTTCTTCGTCTCTCTCCATTATCTCGTCATTCTTCTCAACCATGGAACTGAGATTTTGTTTACAGGTCGGCGTTCGTGTTAAAATTCCCTCAGTTCGGTTTTGTAATAATACTGATTTCTTGTCGTTTATTAATTTTCGACCGTACAAACACGACTTCTTTAAAGGTTTATTTTTCTTTTGTGCTACAATATCATTTAATTTCTCTTTGTTAAAATCTTCCTTCTTGGCAGATCTTCGAACTTCTCCGCATCTTATAAAATAAGTGAGTACATTTAGCAGTCTTTCAATAGATAATTTTTCAGTGCCATAAATTACAGTACGCGCTAGTTTAGAGGGTAAACCAATGGCTCCAAATAGATCACCTAGTTGGGCCCACAGAGCATTGTATGGATGTGTTTGAGACACTTTTAATAGTTTAGCTCTTTGTTCTATGGCGGCTGTAGAAGATGATGAGTTAAAAGGTGAAACTGTGGGAACCCAGCCCAAATGATGAGTCAGTATAGCCGTTAACATGGTGCTTACGAAACTGTAAAGGAATAATAAATATATAAAATATAAATTTGATTATTGAATTCCTAGAAATGACTTACAAATTGGTATCCTTGGTATCAGCAAACGATAGCAGCCAACACAATTCTTTAATGAAGCGTTCAGCAACATTTTTTGAGTATTTACTACCACTAGTGGTAATGCTTAGCCATACGGGACACTTGATTCGAGGTGCAGTGAATAGATCTAAAAACCATTGTTGAGTATCTTGCCAAATTTGAAACATTATTTGCAAAAATTGAGTATGATGAATATAGGCCCGTTCGGTGCTAGCCCTGAGACGGCTTAGCATGCTCTCTATAAGAGCAATGTGCTCACTACAAAATAATTCCATTTCTTCTTCGAAGGACTCACTCATCGTTACACAGACCGCCAGACCAATACGGGCCCGTTTTGAGTTTGCCTTCATTTGAACGACCTGCTCTCGTCTTTTACCCATTTCAGGATTGCTACGCGTTTCGCTAGGACAGTAATTGGCGCGGGGATTATTTACTGCCAAATTCATGCCTTCGCTGCCACCGTGAGTAGTAGTTGGCGCATTATTAGTGTAGCCATCCGTGACGAAGCCAATTAAATCATTCATGGAATTTTCATTTTCAAAAGACGTCATCATATTGCGTGAAATACGCCTTTGTAAACTACCATCACTGGAGAATTCCATTAGATTACTGCCAGTACTGCTGCAGGGAAACAGATTCGAATCAATACTAAACTTTCGCATACGTTCTGACTCTGAGGACACTGAACCTAAGCTACTACGTGTGGAATATTGATACGACGACGACCATTGATCGCTTGACAACTGTCCCCGACTTAGACCGGAATAACCGGAATCATTTCCTGTACTATATGTCGATGAAAAGCGTGGTCCGCTATCGGCGGCACTTTCACTATTCGTTAAAAGTGATTGTTGATCTATTGAGGGCACGTCTAGTGGCGATGATACTACGGAGGAACTGAGATCACTGGGTGTTAAACTTATGTGGCGGCCAATACCAACGGAAAATGGCAGCGAAAAGGAATTCATAGATACTGCATCCATTGAACCATGTTCACTACATATTGATGTGCGCGGGGTTGCAAGACTGTTTGTCGATAGTGTCGAATATGGAGAGTGGCCATTGTTTTGTTTTGTAGGCGTCAAAAAGACCTGAGAACACAAAAGTCTTGACGGTGCATCTAGCCAATGTACTTTTAAGGAGGTTCCACGAAATGACATGGCCAATGCACCGAATACCATTTCACCAACACTGGATATATCTGAAGAATTCGGACGATTGTGCTAAAATATAAACGAAAAAAAATTTAATTCATTTTGTTAAGGTGAATATTACAAAATTACATTATTTGAATTGAATACTAACCTTGAAGCCATATTCTTCACAAACTTCAATAAAACTCCCATTGGAATGTCCTTTGTTGGATGTCTGTTGTGAGCTTTTAAAATCTAAACTTTCTTTGTGATTATTATTGTTATGACTATTTGTAGTATTGGAAACACTATGCACTCCATCAGATTTTACTTTGTTTTTGCTACTGATATTGCCATTATTTTCCTTAAGATAGACTTTTTCCAAGGCATTAGAGTCGAACAGTAAACGTCTCCCTCGAGAATCACACTCTCGGTAAACCAATATTCTCACCTGACTTCCATCAAAGGGAAACTGACTAAAATGAAAAACCAAAATAGAAAGAGAGAGAGAATACTAATTAGATTATTTGGTATACAAAGATATAAAGAAAAAATAAAATATTTAAATATGTATTTATATGTCAGTCAGCCGGCTAGTCATGACTTTTATACTTTCTTTAGCATTTTAATGCGAACTCAATTGTTTAGATTTGATCAAATGATCTTCTCAATTAGCACAATTCGACGTGTCTACGTACATGCATACTGAGTCAGTTTATATTTAAAATTTTTTATCGTTAAACTATCTAGTTTTGGTGGGGCGGTACTTAAATTTTGTTTTTAAAATTGAGAAGAAAAAAAGTATTACTTTTGAATCAAAATTTAGATCGATTCTTCGTTTATTGTATTATTGCCATCAAATATCTGTGTCAGAAATGTACCATAATGAGATAAACAGTGTTTGTTTAAACCGACAAGTTTTAATGTGGAAATCGTTCGGTTTGAAATCGAATAAAAATTGTGTTTTAATCGACAAAACAGGGAAACAGAAGTAAACTAAAATGAGCTTTTTTTTTTGTTGTAGTAAAAGTGTTTATCTTAAGTAAGAATTAATCAACAAAACTATTCACAGTAAACTGTTTATTTGAATATACCTTAAAAACTTCCGATTCCGTATAAACCAATATATTGATTTGTGATCATCAACACGTTCAAATGTTTGGGAAACACTTGGGTAGTAATACTAACACTGGTATACTAACATAATACAGTTACTGCTATTGAGAATTTTGTATGTTAAGTACTCGCTGTTAGGTGTCCATGATCGAGAGTCGATTATTTAGTTGATGTATTGTATTTAGTGGATTATTTTGCACTCTTAGCGTGCGAGTGAAAGCGCAATATATATACGTATATAGAAAAGAGTGAGACTATGCTATATTTAGAAAGCACGTGAGTATGATTACTCACGTCAAAGTTTGTATATTTTTTTAAGCAGATAATAATATTGTGTTATTTTATTATTTATATGTGAACAACGAATCTAACGAACCGACAAACAAATCCAATACAGCGTATGATTAGATCAATTGATTGCCAGTCAATAGGGACGTACTTTAAACAAGAAATTTTTATTTCGCAATATTGTATGTTCTTTCTAATTTTGTTTTATTTATTAATTGGTAGGTATATAAAAGAAATAGAAAAGTATAGTTGCAAAATTAATATTTCATTGGAAATATTTTTATAGCGTCTGATAAAAGGAATAGCATAATTAAGGTGATTATGATAAAATAAAACTCATTTTATAACATTGTATGCGGTCATAGAAACACAAGCTGTAGGATTTAATCGGCGGCAGTTGTGATAAAAGAAAAAAAAGGGATTTTTATAAGAACAAGCTATTATACATTTATAATACCAGGCCTCTACAGAATTTCATTTTATACCGTTAAGTTCTTCAGAAATTAAAATAAATAATAACCTAAATGCACAATATATGGGGTATATATATGGTGGATGTATAGAAACTTCCCTGCCAAGCTCTCTCAGTTTCTGCCGGGTTTACAAAGATGTGTGTGTTCTGCTGTTGTCAACATCTTTTCTGTTGTTTAAACAGGTTGTAGAAGCTCGTAATAAATAATTCCCTTTCAATACCAACACACACAGCTCTACTATTCCTGATTTCAATTTTGTTTTTTTTATTGGCCTCGAAGCTTCACCTGACTTCGTCCTCGACCTTTTCCACAAATTATTGTCGTACGTGATCAACTTTTGTCGTAGGTAATCATTCGTTTTAGATAGCGTGCGATTGCGATCCATTTTGGCAGTGAATCCAAATGAAAATTCAGTCTATCAGAACCATTGCATTTTAGGGCAATCTACTGAAAATTTGTAAACGAACTTCTAAAAGTTCTTTAAAGAAGTACGTATTTTCCATGGCGTTACTAATAAATGGTGATATTCTCAGTTGACGGGATTTTGTTACTGAAATGCGATCTTGTCGTATTCAATTTTTTTTTAGCTATTTTTTGTTACATTCACGTTTTCTATATGCATTAAATTAATGAAAGGAAAGACAAAACATACATACATACATATATTGTATTTATATATCATATTTATATATTGTTTGATACTGAACTTTATTAAGGTTGTAAGATTTTAGCCATATTTAGGGTAAAAAACGTCGTAATCACATAATCAAAAACTATGGATAATCAGCCCAAAAACGTTCTTCTAATACTATTGCAAAATAATAATGAATTACATAACATAACTGGTCATTACAACCCCTCAGTCAGGATTACGACCTAGTTTCTCACACCACTAATGTAGTGTGTGTTTATTTTATACATGAGTAGCGGGACCTACAGTTTAAAGTCGACTCGGAACGACAGATTTTTGAGAAACTTTTCATCGCAATTTTATTTATTTGCCAGAAATCTGCTGAGAGGAAGTCGCCGAAGAAATATTTTTGTATTTTATTTTGATGGCTCGAACCCTGGCTTTTCGTCTAATAAGCCAACACACTACCTACTAGACCACGTCGACTTCGTTAATTATGAATTGCTTACTTCAAAATGACACACCATCACTGGAAAATATATTACAAAATTAATAAAAATTTTATAAAAGTATGTATACGTTTAATTAGGGATAGCAAATGGAATTTCTGTTGTATACAGAGTTGCTATGAACTATATATTACAGATAACAGCTTAGAATAATAATTCACAATGTTTTTAGTTACCAACTGACAGCAATTCTTAAATTACAATCCATTTTTAATCCTAATCGATACTTATTTAATTCCTTCAAATCGGTCGTCAACCTATCAGTGACTGGTTACTACTGATCCATCATGATGATTGATTAATTAATACATAATTTTAGTATGTTATATATTGTGATTAAGCATATAATCATTAAATTATTTAAATGGTAAAAAAAAAGAAAAACTAAATATAAATGAAAATAAATAATATTTAAAAATTAACTGAACTGAACTGAACATACAAAATATTTGTGTATACAAATAGAGTGAAATGTTTATGACTGTATCTTGTGACTAGAGCATCTTGTGACTTTCCTTATGAATACTGCGACAGTTTATTATTGTTATTAATATTTCTGTTACTTTAAATTCTTTAAAAAAAAGTATAATGGCGTAGGTATGAACATACATACATATATACATATATTAACGTCTGAACATACAATACTGAAAATGAAAATTTTTTTTTGTTTACAAAATAACGAATATTTCTGTGTTACTTCAGAAGCGTGAAGCTTCGTACAAATAATTTTGGAAACCCACAAAGAATGTGCCGAATTTTGTGTGAACAATCTTTTAAGGGCAATATCGAAACACAAATATTTGGTCTGCTAACATTCTTTTGAAAACAAATAATAATTGGTGTTAATAAGTATACGGATTTCACAATTTTATTACAACTGAAGAAAACAATGTTTAACCTGAAATGCTATTAAGCTCCATGACTGGCTAGTCATTATTTTAAGTATCTTACTTTACATACATATTTCACGACAACTTATTTCTTTATTAATTACTCATTTTTAATATTTTTGAAATATCGTTATTTGATCTTGTTAATATTTTTAGTACAAATAAAGTTAAAAAAAAAGAAAATATTTAGCTGGTAGTCACTTACTTCTTTAATTTTATGTAGACTGGCGCCTTCATGCGTCTTTTTCAAAATGCAAATAAATCCTTTGAATTATCACTTTCATTTTCGTTTTCTGTTTATTTTTTTATTTATATTTTTTATATAATTATTCAAGAGAATTAATTCTCCTTTAATACTATTACTTAATAGTATTTTTGATAAAAATCAATCTATTATACATATATCGTTCGCTTTGCCGGTAACCTTTGAACAATCTAAATGTGATATTTATTCACTTCAATAATAATAACAATATGACCACAATTGTTTAACAACAACTACTACTGATAGCAACACCACGCCACATTCAAGCTACGTAGCTGCTAACGACAGCTCATTAGAAAATGTTGCGAACTTGCGGTCACAAGTAATCTTCAGTAAATGGTGTAGAAAGCGATGAGACTGCCTTACTCCCTTAATCATTGAGCTACTCTCTTCGAATAGTATTGCCAGATGATTCATTCAATCGTAATTGTTTCTAGTATGTATGAATTTTAAACCAATGCTTAAAAGGTTAATACAATATTTGTCTTTTAACATTAAGTAATTGGCCTTAATTTAATCAATATGGTATAGTTTTAATACAACAGATCTATTAAAGCTGATTATTTTACATAACATAGTGGGATATTTAAAAATAAATGTGTAGTTTGAGTTTATTGAAAACGCCAGAACTATATACGATATTTTGGAAAAAAACACATACAAAAATAAACGCAACAACACAATGATTTTAATAGTACTACACAATCCAAAAAAGTTCGGGGAAACACATTAGGTTGGCCTTTTTGTTGTTATAAACCTAATTTATAGTTGTTTTTTAAATCCATATTTGTTAATTTCGTTTAAAATTAAAAGAAATTCCAATAAAACCGATATATCCGATATATCTTAATGATATGGAGAAAAATATAAAACTAAATATGGCAACACTGTTCTCATAATTTGATACCATTACACACAGGTAGAAGCAATTGCTGTTATCAGTAATTGGAGAAACAAAAAGTTTACGTTATTGTTATTGTAATCATATGACGATAATTTTTTAAAGGTCAAGGCGCCAAAACACGAATTTTTAAACGATAACAATGTCCCGTTGAGAGTATACACTTCTTATGTTTCTTTATCAGACGTTAATCATTTATTTGTTTCTTTAACACTTACGATTAACCACAAACGATTGTTTCTTTAATATGGCCAAATCTTGAAATTTACGTAGAGCACTAGCACTTGAAAGCATTTAAAGATCCGTATATTTATCGCTTTCATGATTTCTAAACGCGAACTCATCGATGACTGACTTGCCTGCAACATTCGCTAAAATAAACATTAAAAAAATAAAATTCAACTAAATTTGAGCAGACGAAACTTGTATAAATTTGTATTATGGGTATAGTACGAATGGAATATCCGCGTACAACTACCAGCTATTTTTCAAACAGTCATCAGTCATTTTGCCAGTCACACGAATTGTCAGACAATCTGTCAGTTTAATCGACAATAAGTTTGCCGCCACAACAGCTGTTAAATACGTTTTATAGTTTGCTCACATGATGTGTCCAGAGATATCGAATTGCCTGCCTATCAACTGAACTAAAAACAAAACAAAAAAATAGGGAAAAACACATACACAAATAGCAACAGTAACACTATTACTATTCGTACTATCTTATTAAAAAAAACCATAACAACTACCAACAACAAAATTAAACAAATAAAAATTTATACACACCCCACACTAAGTGTATGATACGCAACAATTCGTTAATAAATATCGTTTTACGTATTTATAAAAATATTCGGCCTATAATATAGGTATTCCTCCTTGTCTACATATTTAATTACCTTTCCCACCCATAAAGGTGAAGTTTTGCAAAGTTTGTTTATTTTTAGGAATTTTATTTTATATTTTAATTTTATCTTTAGATATACATATACTTACTATATATGTATGTATGTATATATACTATAAGTATGTTTATGTACAGTTTATAGTTTTTATAAAAATACTATAAGGTGTAGTAAAATGAAATTCATAGCTTTACAACCGGTGACTTTAGCAATCTGTATATCGCATTGTATAAGTGTAATTACATCACACTAAGTGACGTTAGAGACGTTAGATTTGGGACACAAAATGTAAAGAATATTTCGTTTGCTTGGTATATAACTGTTTGTCAAAAAGTTGTTTAAAACCGCTTTAATTGTGTTGGCCCAAAAATGCTGTACTAACGGTCAGAGAGAAAAGAAAACGTATGAATATGTCCTTAAGCTAAGCGGAATCGATTCAAATAATGTTTGTTTAATTAGATTTATTTTTATGCCTAAGAAAAATATTATTTTATATCACCGTAAAATAAAAATTGTGATATTATTATAAATTTATTTTCTTTTAGTTTTGTTTAATCAATAAATTGTAAATTTAACTTCTAAAACTGTAAAAGCACAAATAATAATAAATTTAATTAAAAACATAATTTTATTTACATATTTATTTAGATCATATTAAAAGTAATTTCCAAAATTTTAAGTCACCTGATTCCTGATTTCTATAGAAATCATAGGTAAATATAAATAAATAACAAATTTGACGTACTAAGCTAGTGTAGTAGTGGTTCGATAAGTTTGTTTATTCATTAAAATTTCAAAGGAAATTTATACTTAGTATGAATGCTCGCTCTAATAACATTTCTTTCGTTTGCAAATTTTCAAATAATTAATAATACGATAACAGTATTTAAAAAAATTAAAAATCAATACAATTCATTAAACAAACAAAAGGCTATTGAATGAATATTTTTGTTTTATTTTACTTTTAACATTATTTAAATTCGCTTAAAACATCTGCGCACAAATGACGTCTCCCAATTTGCATTAAAAAAAAAAATAAAAACAAATGTTAGAAAAAAAATATACGTTAAAGTCACAAGATCACCATTGAATCATGCATTCACCAAATGTTTAAACGTTAAGCCATATTTTTACGCACGTAGTACATACATTTTATATTTTGATATTTTAATTTCGGGAATCATAAGTTTTGCATGTTCTGAGAAAAAAAAGATAAGTCCAAAAAACATGTTAATTTTTTAATCTAAAATTCAAAATTAAAATTCAAATTACTGCTAATTAATATTAACATACCATATGGTCAAATAATTTCTACTTAATAGAAACAAATAGAGAGATTTTCCAAAATGCCTTTGAATAAAATCACAACAAAAAAAACTTTACGTTCAATTGGCAGTCGACTGCATGTGCTTAACGTACTTGGGTGCTATTAGATCCCATTGTAGTTACCTACAAGAAGTCATACACCCATAACTCCTTTTAAGTTGTCAATAAATTCTGCGTCCCCAAGAATTTTCTTTCCAAATGTTGGATAATAAGGGAGCAGATGTGCTGTGGTCTCCGCTGCTTTCTTTACAGCTTCTGCAAAACTTGTTGTGAGGTATTCCCAGCCAACGAACGTGTACACCCAGAAGCCAGTATGCCACTATAAATGCTTTAAGCCTTAACAAAAACGTATATCCATATTAAATTAAGTAAATTACTCACACTTAAGAGAGTTAATACATTGCGTTCAACCTCTCTTTTTAGCCAGTAACCCTATGTGAATGCAAATGTTATTCCTTCTGATCTTGTTTGTTAATTAGTGGGCATATTTTTATTATTTAGTCAGACTTAAAAATATTGATCGATTGCGTTCACCGCCTTTTCAAAACGATAACAATAACGATGAGATGGTAATACAATACAAGCTAATTAATTAATACTTTAAATAATAATTTAAAAATTCCAAAAATTGCTTAGTCACTCAAAGTGATGAAGAACGTGAGGAATGGTGTTTAAATAAAAAATTATAAAACTTTAAATAAACATTTTCAAAAGTAAAATGTAAATATGAAATATAGTAAAAAGAAAAACATTTTTTTGTGTTGCTTAAGTGTGTTTAAATCAAGATACAGGATATTCTGTGACAGTTTTGTGATTCCTTTGCTCAATATGGTTGGACAGACACCCAAAAGGGATACCAAAAATTATCAAGTCAGGTGGCTGAAAATTCATATGGTGTTTATGATAACGATTCCGCAGCAGCCAAACACAAACAATGAGTTGGAGTTCCAATTATATGTATATAAAACCAAAACGTTACTTAAACCGAAGCAAGTGGGCTGGAGAAAGACGAAACCTCCACAATGTTTCAACTGTTTTTTATTATTTTTTACCATTTTTTTCTTCTTAATTTGTAGAGATTTTCGCATATATTTGAATATCCGCTTAATTGTGATGATACATCTAAAAATATGACGATTAGTAAGAAGATGTGTACAGACATACATACATATGTCTGTAGCAAGTAGGTACGTATTTAGTTGGGATGTATTAATAATGTTATATTATATTAATGGTATTGTGTGAATTAGTTGATAACGTTCTGTGCAAACAAACAAATATAGAGTAAATAAATTTTAAATTATTTTTCTTTTTTGTTTTCGTACATTCATTTCAGTTTTAAATTATAACAGCACACTTTATTCTTATTTAACATTCGCACAAATGTTTTATGAATAAACTGTTGTTGAACCCGAAAGGGGAACCCCATATTTTATTGACTTTTTGACTGTGTTGATAAATAAATAATAATAATAACATATAATAACATAATTAAACCCATTTAATACTGTAAAATATCTTTTCAATACCTGATTCTATATGGGCGATATGAAATAAAATATAACGAAAAAGTTTAGGTGTTGTATTCACGTTAAAACGATTGACTTACAGACAGACACGTATATATATACGTAAATTATTTTTGGAATTTTGGTAGACATTTAGACGACTGGCGTTGTAACAAATAACCATACGATGAATGTGAAATGAAAGATATAAATTATATTGTATTTAACTGTTAAAAAATAAGTAAACATTTGATTTGATAACAACAACGCAACAACTATAAACAAATTAAAGTAAATTTATGAAAAAAAAAAATTAAAAATAATAAAGAAATAAAAAATAATAATAAATTTAATTCTTAAATTTTTTAAGTAAAATATATTGAACCTTCTCCACATAAATGTTTATTAACTTAATATAAATAAATTATTTTTTAAGTAAAATATGATTAAAAATTATTGAATTATAACAGTGTACAGTCATCGAATAAAAGGCGAGTTACATTAATTGTACGCAGAAATAAATATAATTAAACCTGACGAATAAATAGCATGTAGAAGATCTGCCAAAACGTGGTGCAAAAAATTAAATTAAAAAAAAAACGCCCAAGACCGACGCGTATAGAAATATATTCTGGATCAAACTCTTGAATTTGAAAATAAAAACTATGATATGAAAATATATTTGAATTTAATAAAATATTTCAAATAGGTCTATGGTTTACAACTACACGCTTTCACAAAATAAAATAAGTAATAAAAATAAAGAAAACCCGTTTTGTACGTTCAAATGCGTTTCAAACGTTAGAAATAACGACTTATAGCATCACATCTTCAGAAAGTGTGTTTTGTTATTTAAAAATTCAAAATTCCAGTATTTTACAATTTTAAGTAAACCAGAAACAGTTGATAATTGATGTCAGAAATTGTTTTGCCCATTAATTAATTTTAGATAATTGTAAACTGCATACAAATTTAGTTGCCCTTAAAATTAAATGTTTTAATTGAATTGCAATTGTATTCTCTTGGCAAGCGCTTCCTTTGGAAACGCTAATACAATATTCATTAACATAACACTTTTTTCTTTCGACGACCAGTTACACAGTTCTATTTAACCCACTTTTTTATATATATGATATATGATGTTGTGAGTAAATGAGTGTTTTTTATACAAATTTTAGACCGCCTTAAGACACTCCGTCTCTTAAAAAAGAGGAAAAGAAGTAAAAGCTTTTTATAATCGAGTACTGCCCAAAAGACGAAATATTTTTGAAACAAAACAATATAGAAATTAATTTCAAGTAAATCAATACATTTTTTACGCCAACTTACATATGAATTGAATTTTTTTAAACTATTTTAAAGCAAATATTTTTTGTACTATTCACCTAATTGTATTAAAAAACGAAATAAATATTTGTATAAATAAAAAAGGTCATTCAAATACTTGTACTTTGCTTCTATGCTAAATTTGTATCGTAAGATTTTATCTTATGAATATACATACATATGTACATACATATAAATAAAATACGCATGTGCGTGTGTGTGTGTTGAGTGTTTTATAAAGTGGTGATTATATTATTGATAGTTTTCAAAAGAATTTTACTAAATATCAGATATGTATATTGAACAAGTTTTATTGTTCATTCAATATGATGTTGTTTTTCTTTTTCGTTTTGGTATTAACAAGTTGTTATCAAAAATTGTTTAAAAATTATTGATTATATTTGCTTACTTGAGCTACTAACTTAAATATGTAGCGGAGATATAAAAAGTTTTTCATATTTCATATTATTTTATCTAAGTAAACAAATCCAATCACATTTATAATATGATTGATGAGCACAAATGATCGTTTTATTTAATTTATAACTCTTATATATTGCAGTCAATTATGCCGTGGGAAATTTAAAGTTAATCATTATAAAAACAGTTTAAATAAACAATTCAATTGAAAACTGATGAGAGAATAAAATTTATTAACACTTCAATTTAGCAATATACGTAAGGGCATTAGACAGCCAAATATTATGATAAATATAGAGAGAGAGAAAGCGATAAATTTACACTAGAGTTCATTTTATTCTTACAATGGCAAAAATGACAATTGTGTTGCAAACCAGTGGAACCAATTTTCTTTTTAACGTTTCTATGTTATTATTCACAATTCTAAAGTTATACTAGCCGCAATAGTCTTATTTTAATAAATGTTTAAAAACATAAAATAATAAATTCTACTTTCTGATGTTGAATAATAACCAGTGGTTGTAATAGTGTTAAGAATAACGATAAATTATCAACTCACATGAAACATTCAATACGGTTTTTGTGTGTATGTGTATGTACATATTTACGTGTATTCCTTTATGAGTAGTTGTAGATGATCATGTGAGAATTGCTATAAAAATAGAAGGGGCAGTTGGAAATAATAGTATATTAACAATAATATCGTATGGCACGTGTTTTAGATAGAAAATTTCCACAGTAAAATTGAATAAAACAAATATTGAAACCTGTTAAAACAATACCAAATACAATGTGAAGCAACATTTTTGTTTAATAAAAGAAACGCGAAAATAAAAGAAACAAAACTGGCAGAATTGAATACATGCAAAAAGAAAATAATAGATCAAAAGAGAAATGCTAATTGATAGTTAAACATTTAATGACAGTTGATCGACAACACATGCATGTCGACAGTAACCATAATAGTTCAACAACTTGATGTCTCATCTTTTTTTATTGTATTAATCTTCATTCACATTCGCTATCTCTTTTGACGTAGATATATTGATATTTTCGTGTGATAAAAAATTGCTAATTTCCTTTAAATTTTGCTTCTCTCTATTTGTCTCCTAAAAGATTTCACATTATCATCCACAGCATCACAAAATAAATGAAAACAACTAAAAATAACACATGAAACCCAATTTAAATAATAAAAAAGACAAAAAAAAAGTATTCAATAAATTTGAAATGCTAAAAGAATTTCTTTTATAAATAAAGGCAAGTTAGTATGTCATGGAAATTTAATAAATACTAAGCCATAAACAAATATGAATACAATGTTATTAAATGCAGACATCTTCTTTGCATGTTTACTTTTTAAATTAGCGTATTATAAATAAATGACGGTTGCCATGGTTAACACCCAAAAAACCAGCAGCTACCGGCTATTTATCAGTGATTTAATTATAACTGTGATAAATAGTATTCGAGTATTAAAATTTCTTTAAAATTATTGCTAGTTTTTCTTTATGAAAATTGATATTTCTTATTTTTCATTAGGCAGTAGCTTAATTCCCTATTTTTTGTCATTGTGTCTTGTCGTGGTGTAGGCAACCGGTGACCTTTCTTATTGTGCCAAAAATACAGACGCCATCAAAAGTATTCTACGCAAAAAGACTTATATTTATTTTATTTACGCAAAAATGTATTAATTTAAAATTTGTCTGCTAATTATAAACGAAGTCACGAGATTTTATTGTGCAAACGGAAAACAAAAAATAATAACATAAACAAATACAAGCACAGCAGGCTAAAATAAAATGATATGCTCGTATGTGGGTATATAGTATAAAACAATCGAAACGAATTAATGTACATTTAATACAATAAACATACATACGTATAATATATACATTCATACACAGAATGTCCCAAATAAAAACCGGACGCACGGAGTATAAGTATTATTTTAACAAGTTGATTAATAGGTTTTGATACTAAAGAATATCTCTTCGTTTTCACCCATTACTTATACAGACTTTTACCGTCCTTAGTATCGTCGTGTTTCTACATATATTTGAAATGTGGTTTAAATTAATAAGTGTACAGTAAAGTCTTTGTCATATTTAGTTATTGCATCTAGACTTTAAGTGGTACATTCTCTATGTGTAGATTTGTGTACGTGTTCGTTTATTTATTTCAGTTAAAATATTCTATACAAATTTAATTGTATAGAATTTATAAAAACAAAAATGTTTATCAATCGATTGGCAATGGTTGATTATCAGCAAATATTTTTAAGAAATGCGGATTCGTTTTACCTTCTAAGATGAATTTATAATTATTATAAAAATTTCAAAAAAATATGATTTACATGTGGATATACATATTTGTTTGAAATTTTCCATCCGCTTTTAATCTATTCTTTTTGGTCATAATCACCAAAATTTTAAAATAAATTCTGATAAATTAATAGAATATAAAAGTAGCTTTCAATATTAATTACTTTTTCCCTTATCGAAGTTGTTCCGATTAGAATTTTATTTAAAAAACGGAATGTTTGTTAACTCGTTAACAGCATCATTAAAACCACGCATTAAGAACTATTAATCAGGGTGATGCTGTAATGGTTTGGGCTGAGTATTTTTGTTACGGAATTAAGTCCGCATTGATAAAAATTCTTGAGAACATTTTGGACTTTAGACAAAGCTTATACAATATTCTTTTAAAACAAAGGAAAGATTTAATATCAATATGCGCTTGAAACATGAAACAAAAAAATTTTGTTTTAATAAAAATACAATTACATAACTATCATTTTTGCAATAATTTCAAACTTAAATCTATTATTTAAAACATATCTCTTTAATTAATATCATTAATTAAACAAATCTTCCGAGGTCTTTTTTGCTGATTTAGTTTGTAAAGTACATAGTATGAATTTTTAATCATACTAACTACAACTATTCTACAGAAACAGACAACCAGCCTGTTTTTATTATTTACAAATCTTATTTTTATCATTATTTTACTTTCACTACCAAGAAAAGTTTAGTGCCCTTTTGATAGATTCAATAAAAAAATCAACAAAAGTAAAGTAAAAAATAAAATAAACACAAGTGTTATTTTGTAGGCTTAACAATGAAATTTTTTATTTTTGTTATAAAAGTCATATGAAAATATTATTAAAAATATTCCATTCAAACACAAATGTGCAGTAGTGCAACAGTCGGTAGTAATACATATGTATTTATATTGTCATGATCTACAACATACTAATATGAACCAATATTTCTCGTATGTATGTACGTATGTATGTATGTAACAGCAAAATAAATAAATTAAAAGATATACTCTAAGTAAACTTAAAAGAAATTAATTAATTATGACTATGAAGTATTAGATAAATTGCAAAATTATCATAAATTAAGCAATTTGTTAAATTCTCGTATTGACAAACAAATATAAAACAGTAGACTTTTAATATAATTTGTTTATTTAGAATGCATAGGGCAAAAAAATATGAAAACAAAATAGAAATAATTAATATTATTAATATTGTTTGTATATGATATGAGTGAAGAAAAAAAAGAAAAAAATAATAATTTTCTACATATTTAGTTGTAGAAACAACAAACATTTACACACTCACACTAGTGTATGACATAATAATCACGAGAGACACACAGCGATTATCGAGCAAAAGTCATGTGATTGTTTTTTATTATTATTATATTTTTTTTTTTATTTTTATTTACATTTTGTGTGAATATGCCTGCTTGCTTGCCTGGTTGGCTGGCTGATTGCTTTGCTTGCTTTGTTGTTTTTTCTTTGCATGTGTGGCTACGTTGACGG
This sequence comes from Sarcophaga carnaria, assembly GCA_958299815.1. NCBI lineage: Eukaryota > Metazoa > Arthropoda > Insecta > Diptera > Sarcophagidae > Sarcophaga > Sarcophaga carnaria. The sequence continues at coordinate 33,768,416 of OY283151.1, forward strand.
TGTGCACATTTCAGCTACCACACCAAAACCTACTGCTCTGAGAACAAAATATTGAATGTATTAAAAAATTTATTCGCTCCCATCTACCCCTCCAAACCTCAACTACCCGCATTTTACCCCATTCTTCATTTTATCACTAGTTTTATGAGTATGAGAAAGAGAGAGACTTTTACTCTCCTGTTCTTCTCAGTACCTATGAAGGTACTATATTACACAAACAATATGTATCCAAACATAAGGTAATGCTCACATTCGACGTCTTATAAAATAAACAATAAAATGCTTATACTCAACAATAAACACAAAAATTTTATTAGAGTAGCGTGTTATTATTGAGGCTATATAATAATTTCTACTAAGTAATCGACAATATAAACATTTATTATGATTTATAATTTATACATTACCACATCTACATATGTATATAGAAAACAGTCTACCTATTAGTAATGCATCACTTCTTGTTTTTCAATCGATGGCTGATATCGTACTCAGCCTCTTCTTTACTGATTTGTAATAACACGATTTATTACAATCAAACAAAGTTTAATGAGAAGTTTTTCTTTTGCCATTTCTTATAATTTCAATAACATATTTTATTAAGATTTTTAAACAATTACAATGAATTTAAGCAATTTAAACAATTATTAAGAATTGTGTTTATCAAACTATGTAATTACATACATATATGAGTATTGACAAAATTGTATACTTTTCGTTTATTATTGTATAATTGCACAGCAATCGGAAAATGAATATATTTTGAAGTATATTTTTTTTTAAATGTTCTAAAAGATAAAATCTTGGAATATAAGAAAAGACCCCAAATTATTCGAAAATTCGCTACTAAGATCGTAAATAACTATTATATTAAAAACTTTCAATTGCATTAAAAAATCGTAAAAAATTCTGTTATTTCTCTTTGATTAGATAAAATCGTGTCTTTAGCGTCAAGCAACGCCTGATTAATTTATAATTATGAAACAATTTAAGGATTTAAGCGTATTTGAACTAAAGCGAAAAACTTTATTTTATATATCTAAGTCAAATATATAACATATTTGAACAATATTTTACATAACAACAAAGAGGTTCCAAAAAAATATATGCACCTCAGTGTAGAGACACTAATGTTGACTATTTACTTTTTACAACCAAAAATAAATATAAACAATATGAATCAGTTATTGTGGTAATTAGTTAAGCAAATATTTATTCTACGTCCCATTCAATATTTCTCATATGCACCTATGTTTTAATTTGCACAAAAGGGTCCGCCTTTTTGTCGTATATGTATTTACATATTTGCGGCATTTTAACATGTTTTTATTGAATTATTTATTTATTAAAATAAAGACATTTAAGTTAATACCGCAAAATTAAATAAATAATCATAAAAGATGAATAATAAACGATTTTAACGACATTCTTTCCAAAAAATAAAACCTCTGGAATTCGTTTAGATAGAAAAAGAATTAAAAATTATGGACACTAGCAATCCAATGATTTGTCAAAAAAAACCCAATTGCAAAGTTTCATGGCTAGAGAGTTGACCAGCTACTTGTCCAAAACCCCAACTTTCGGCATCTTGTAAATAGAAATATAAGCCAAATATTTCTTTCGACAAATGTATTATAATATTAACGTAATAATGTATAATAATTAAATATCAAGAGTAAAATTTGTTTAAATATGCCCTTTAAAAGAAGTAAAAAAAACCTACTCACCTTAAATAATTTTTAGAATGTGTTGTTTGGTTATAATTAGATTTTTTATTATTGCCGCCACTTTTTGTTGCCGCAGACGTTGTTGCTGCAATTGTAGAAGTAACACCAGCAACGTTGGACGTTAAAATACTAGCCAAAGAAGATGTACGTGACAATTGGTGTGGCTGCGCAGTCTGAGAATCTGTTGTTAATACTGTCGGCGTTGTTGCAGCGGCATTAGATTGCGATGGAGTTGTTGAAGTCGACGAAGGAAAAAATAGTTTATTCAACAAGGCCATAATAGTTTAGTAGTTGTAATCTGTTTTCATAAGCATATACATATGTATAAGCAAACTGGTAAAATTAAAAAAAAAACAAACGTTAACGGAATCCGCGTTTGTATTTCTTGTTGTTAATGTGTAAGATATTTACTGCTGTTGCTCAATATTATTGTAATACTTTTTTGTTTTGTTAATTAAATGGTAGTTGTTGCTGTTATCGCCACGGGCGCTATAAATCACTTTCTTCTTTTAAATTTTGCTTGCTTAACGTCGTTTTTCGTAAGAGTAACATATTTTCAACCGGTTTTTAATTTTTTCTAACGGAATGTTGTTTAAATATTTGTTTTTAAAAATAATTTTCACACAACTAAAACGCCGTTTATTATTTTTTATTTTGTTTACATAAATAAACACTTTAACCTTCTTTTATCTCTTTTTCATACATCCAATTATGCCTGTATCTTTCTTTCACTTTTTCTCTAACCCATTGTGACAGCTTATTTTCTTTTTCTACAAAAAAGAAATTGCAATTGCGTTTTATATGTATGTATGTAAATTTATACAGATGTATGCAATATGTATGTAGGTATGTATGTATATGGCTGGTGTATAATTTTCTTTCTTTATTTTATTTCTATATATACATATGTATATATGTATTTTTATTTTCTTGCTAAATGCAATTTTTCTTTTTTACACTCACTTTATTTCTTTTTTATTTCACTTCTATATTTATGTATATACACTTATAACATTGATATTTTCAAGATATTGTGGAACATTCTAAAAGACCTTTAGATTTTACCATAGAATATTAACTTTTGTTTTTGAAAATTGTAAATTTTCATATTAAGTATTGTATATTTCTCAATTTTATTATACACTTTATTTAATTTTTATTAATGAATACTACTAAGGTTGAAAGAAAAATCATTTAAATACATTTTTAATATCTGATATAACTCTCCACACTTATCGCCATGTCTTTATTATACGAATACTAACAGATCACTAAAATTTTATTCAGCCTGCTTATAATCAAAGACGAATAAAAAAGTATTTTTCTTTTTCTTCTGTTCTTGCTTGGCGCGCTCGTTTGTTCGTTTATTTCTTTGTTTAGTTGTATTTTGCCAAACTTACGACGTTCGTACCAACAAACTGCCTCTTTTTTTGCCCCCTGCTTTGTGTACAAATTTGTAATTTTGTGTCAGTGACGTGATAAAACAAATTAAAATTCTCACAACATTACACTCTCTTTCAATTTCAGAAATCTCTCTTTAATATCGCACCTTATAAGTGTTGTAAACTTTCATATATAAAAAGATCAGTGAAAAATCAATAGGCAGTTGCCGCTGTTTTTTATAATTAAAAAACGACACTTTCCTCGAAACTTTGAACAGGTTTTTAATAATCAATCCTCTTCAATATTTGAGAAGATATAAACCTATAAGGAAAGAAATTAAATGTTTATACATACGGCCGGGTATACACACACATCAAGTCCACGTCAAGAATATTTGTTCAAATCTTTGAAACTGCGTTCTTTTAAACTAGACTTGACGAGTAAGAATTGATGTGTGTAAACCCAAACTCCAAATTTTATTACATTAGTATGCACATTGTACAATATGTTAAGTGATCTCCGATAATGCATAGATTTTCTCAGGGACCAATAAGAGAAAAATTGATCAGCAGGTAATCAAATATATAAAATTTTTCGATTAAGATTCACACGCCCCACTTTTTTATAAGTCGTTTTTTATTTAAATAGAAATTGACACCATTATTCGAAATACGAGTTTTAAAAAAGTTAAGAGACAGAATGTTTTTAATTGAGCGTACCACAAACAATGAACGCGCCTTCCGGTAAACTAAATACAATAACAACAAAAAGTACACAAATAACAACAAAGGTATCATATTTATAATTTAAACAAAGAAATAGAAAAGATGACATCTGGCTCGTGTATTTGTATATATACGGAATATATACATATGCCTTCTTCCCAGTTTTTCACATTTTGACAATGAGATAAGAGATGAAAGCGTCTGGCGTTTTATTTTTTTTACTGTAAGTGTCGTCCTCGTCTTAATATAAACATTAAATAATGACAATATTTTGTTTTTATTACCACTTTTCTCTCGTTCGGATAAGAATATCACGTGCTTTTTTTTAATAAATATTGGTTTATTCACTAATACAACACAATATTTTCGTAAATATTTCAGTCAAAAAAAGTGCACAATAACCATTTATATTTCATACTTAATTTTATATTTTTAATATAAAGTATTGCTTTAATTGAACACACTTATCAAGTTATTATCAGTTTATAAAAATAAATTTGTATTAATAGAATAGAAAACAATTAAATTCACAAATTTTTCACTTAACGTAAGTTTAATAAACAAGACTATTTTCTGCAAACTGCTAAATGCAAAAAAACAACAGGGTTGTTTTCTTCAGTATTTATATATACAAAAACATGTCCAAAAGAAAATGAAAAGCATTCAGTTTAAATGGATAACACAAATAAAAAGATTAAACGTTAACGTAATCGTATTCATAAATCGTTTTCGGCAGTGGTTTCACGGTCCTTTTACCTTTCAGTATTTAACACAATCACAGTTTCATATTACACACTCACAAATTCAAAAACTGAAACGACATTGACAACCAATCTTTATTTTAATGTTTGTTTCATGGTGTTTTTTGTGTGAAGTAATTTAATAAAAAAATAACTTAAAAATAATTTATGTTCAAAATACAGAAAAAAATTCATTTTACTATATAGTTTTTTATTACATGAGTATTATAGTTATTAATTATTAATATATCTTTTAAAATCCTGCAAAATAAACTACATTTGTATTGAATTATTTAAGAATAACGTTATCGTTTTTATTACAGCTTAAATAAATTACAACTCTGTTTCGAACATAGCTGAGACAACTATATTTTGGTGAGAAGCAGCATACATAAAACTGTGGAAAGAATAATGCACGATTACCAACCTTTACGCAGCCATATTGCTTTTTTAGAAGTCTCTAAATCCATTGTCGTTTTGTATTCGCACATACAATTTTGAAAAGATATATATTTAAAAGCATTTAATAACTAGAAATAATTGTTTTGTGAAAAAACTTCAATCCAAAATACAATTTAGAAACTTCTCAATAAAAGCAAAAATTAAAAGAAAATAATAATTCTATACTATACTACAAAAAACTGATTTCTTTTGTGCATTAGAGTGGCCTTTAACAATTCAATATAATTGGTGTGCGTGAAAAGGAAATTTTATATTAAAGCAGAAAAGTCCAACAAGAACATTTGAAAATATAAAATTTACATAAATAAAAAGTAAGTGCTTCAGTTACAAACATTTGTGAAATTGCGTCGAAAAATATACATATTTTATCATGAACTTAAAATTTAGATGTCATTCTACTGATTTACGCCTTCCATTTTATTTTTGATTTTGACAAATGGTTGTGGCTTATGTGTTTTTATTACTTTTTTCTTTTGTCATTCTCTTTTAACCATTTCTTTCTTTCTTGTGCTTAAATGCCTATATAAACACGTTAATCTGTCGACGAATGTGTGTGGTGTGTGTTTAAAAATCATTCCTTCAATATTTGATTCATAAAAAACAACAACAAATCAAAATAAAAATAAAAAAATGCCGATTTTTTATGATTTAAAAGAAATCGGTATTTGGATACAAAAAGAGCAGACAGATGTTCAATTAAAAAAGTGTGCATATGTTTTGTATTGTTCTGCCATTATAAATAGGACTAAATGTGTGTTGATTCTTATAAGAAAAAAATTTCAACAGTTTTGCTAATACATATTAGTATTTAAAATCAAATCATTAAGTTAGTATTTTCTCTAGTAGCTTGAAATTAAAATTTATATTTCATTATGAAACGGAAACTTAAGGAATCTCAAGAATTCTTAAACTTTGTCCAGATACTATCAGAAAATAATCGTCTTTAAATTTACAAAGAACCAGAGTCTCTGGTGCACGCCGTACTTTTAGTCTACATCCTATACCAGTTATTCCAGAAGTAGTTATTTAAGTTTCTCTCATCATGACCTCTGTTAATTACTTTGCATTTAAATTTTGTGTAAACAAATGTGTATTTAATTATTATTTAAATGAAAATTTTTAGGTTTGAAAACTCATTTGCCGCTACAATTATAATTGCTAATAAGTGAAAAGCTACTTAAAAATGGCTTGTGCTACTCTCAAACGCACTCTGGACTGGGAAGCTATAAATCAACGTCCCACCAAACGTCGACGCTGTAATCCATTTGGACAATCAAGCAATAGCGGATCGGCGCCACGTTCTGCGTTAGGTAATGAGGGATCATCTGGTTCTTCAAATTGTCAGTCGCCTTCATCACGTTTTGCCCGGGAACCTCAACCAAGTCCATTTGCGGAGGCTAACAACTTATCAAAAATGTCACCCGATAAAATGTCACAGAATATACGCGATGAAATCAAGAGACTACACAGACGCAAACAGTTACCGTTTACCTCGGCCGCTATTGAACGTATGCAAGACTCAGAATCAAGCGGTTCGGAAATGGGACCCGACAGCCCTAGACGACCAGAAAGCCCACCAAGTATGGTCCGTCACCCCGAAAAAGCATTATTTACTTTCAAGCAGGTGAGTATTTTTAACTGGATACCTTTGTGATGAATATAACTGTGTGTGTTTCACATTTATTCATCTCTTTCTAGGTGCAATTAATATGTGAGCGTATGCTTAAGGAACGAGAGGATGAATTACGCGAAAAATATGACGCAGTACTGACTACAAAACTTGCTGAACAATATGACGCTTTTGTTAAATTTACTTACGATCAGATACAAAGACGTTACGAAGCTGCTCCCAGCTGTAAGTATAATATTAACTAATGTTTATTTATCATCAATTAAAATTGATTAAACAAAAAAAATCAATATAAATCCCACCTGTTTAAAATTGTAAACTAACTTTTTAATTTAATACGACGAAATCAAAGTATCTATTCTGGGGAAGCAACAAATTATTGGCAATAATTTTCATTTTTATTTTATCCCTCTTAAGACTATATTGTTAGGGCAAATAAATTTTTCCTTTTACATCTGCACGAATAATTAATTTTAAGTTCAAAGCTGTTTCCAATTCAAAATTTTTAAATATTCATAAGGAATGAATGAAATAAGCATATTTATACAAAATTGTTATAAAGTGTATTAAACATGAATGATTATGAATACACACATACATATATATACTAGTGAATTTATTTCTACCCATTTTGTTTTTTCTTTTTTCAGATCTGTCATAATTCGGACCTCAGGCATACGTTAAGTTCGTAGATGCTAAGGATCTTTCAGTTTTCCAATCTTCACTATATCGCTCATCTATTTTGCCAAGCACGTTCATTGTCATGCTGTTCAACAAGTCTATTTTCCTATAATTTGTCAGAGTTTTTTTTTTAATTCTTGTAAAAAACTGAGTTCTTTTTTTTTCGATACAAAGAATTTTTAATTAAAACTCATAAAAGCAAAAAAAAAACTTTAATTTTGTAATCAATTAAAAACGACACCTCATTATACCTGCAGGTAAAACGTAAAAAACATATTTGCATACCAATAATTATTTTTAATATTATAAATAAACAAAACATAACAAATATAAAAGACCATTAAAAAATATTACTATACTGCTGCAATTTGAATGATAAATGATAAAAACAAACAGAACTAATAATTTATATATAATGAAAATTAGTATATAATTCTAGTAATATAAAAATAAAAACAACTACAACTATATGTAATATGAGGATAAAAACAAAACAAAATGCATACTATTTATATATAGAACAAAATAATTTAAAAAAGTATATATATTTAAACAGTAAAAAAGAAACGGTAACAACAAACAAAAATGACAGTTATTCTAAAATATATTGACAAATACAAAATAATAATAATAAAATAAAAACCAACCACATGAAGTGCTACTCTACTGTTAAAATTTGAAATGCAAAATCGGAAATACAAACTAATACAATAAAATTGTAAAATTTCATATTTTGGCAGTAGTACTCTTATTCTCAATTTATATACAAATACAAAATATAACATACATAAACCTCAAGCCTCCATATGCAATGTGAAGTAATAAAATAAAAATAAATAAACAAAACAACAAATATGCAAATCTAGTTTTATAGTTTAACTTATAAATAAAACATAAAACAGTAAAAATCTTTCATAAAACAAAAACAAAAAAGAATTAAAAGATTATCCCCTTATATTTTTAAATTATTCATTTGATTTAATAGTTGTAACAACAAAAGATTATTTTTATTTAATATAAATTGTCTTTCGTATTAAAAAGAAGAATTAAAAATTAAATTGTTATAAAAGATTAGTTTCACTGTTTTCTCTCTTTGTAAAAAGAAGTTTAAATTTTAAGTAGTTTCAAACATTTTCTTTTATTAGTTTTTTTATTTTTGTCTTAATGGACAAAAAACCATAAGAATATTATTTTATTGTAATGAAAAAAATATTTTTTTCTACTTTATAATTAGAGAAATGCCATTTTTATAAATAAATATTTAATAAAAAAAAATTAAATAAAATAAAATCTGGAAACAATAATAAAAAAATTTAAATCGAAAAACAAAAATTAATTAATGCAGATCTTTTAAAAAGTTTGTGATAATGTTTCCTGTACTATATATATGGAAATCTATTTACAAACGATAACATGATTTTTTTAATTTAAAAAAATTGTTTTTGAATTATGAAATTTTGATAAACGATTGTACTACTTAGATTTATTATTTCTTAACGGACCAAAGGCCTGCGGTCTATATTAAATCTAAAGAACCTAAATCTAGTCCAAGAGAATTTTTTCCTTTGAGAAAAATGTACACAACACTGGTGAGAATTAAATTAACAAAACCGTTACATGTAGTAAAAACGGCAATAGTTAGCAAATGAGGCCGAAATATATAAAAATCAAGGCAGCTGATTGATGATAGGCCTTAAATATAAAAATTTCGTGCATATATTAAAAAATATTTTAAAATTTTTAATAATTATTTCTTAATAATAGTTTTATAAACTATCTTCTATATTTCACTACTTTGTAGTATGGCTGTTTATAGTATATAGTTTTCAAATTAATTGATAAAAAATTAAAAAAAAACTAAATATTTAAAAATTATACATATTTTCTCATGGTGTTACCTTCCCCTAATAATGATTTCATTTAAATCATACTATTATTTACAGCTCTGAGGGAAATTATTGGAAAACAAAGTGGTACTATTTGTACACAACTGTGAATTTTTGTTCTTTGAGTTTTTTTTATTTCGAAAACGGCAAGTGAAGTGGCTAAAAGCAATAAGAGAAAATTTCTGTGCAATTTAAGCATTAATTTGTGAATTTTAGTTGAAGTAAATTCTATTGCCAATAGCAAACTCCATTGTGCATCCTAAAATTGTTTTCTTTTTTACTCACTGCCACAAAAAATAGAATTTAAACGAAAAAGTTTTATTTTCGGTTAATGAAAAGCACCATTATTTCGAAAGCAATTGATTGAGTGGTACGACAACAGCGACGTCGACGTTAACGCAGCAAAAAATAAAATCTAAAAATATTTCTTTTTTATTTTTCATTTTATCTTTCGCTTTTTCTAAAAAAAAAGTTTATTTTGCAAAAAGCAACAAAAACAGTATTTTGCATACGCATCGTTCAGTTCAGTTCAGTTGGAATTAAATAAATTTAATTGAAAGATATAAGGAAGGAGAACATAATAAAAGTAGCCATGGTCTTGAAAGTGTACATCAGTGGTATGTCTGGCAACAAGGAGGTAAGTGAATGACTGTGTTATTCCAAAAATTTATGCGATAATATCGTTGTATATAATTATGTGGGCGGGGCACTCATCAATGACACAGTGAGCGAGGTACTCTGGTCAGTAATAAAATTCTATAATAATTGAATTGTTTCTCTTTATTTTGTTATTAACGATGTATGTATGTATGTATGTATTTATGTATGAGGTTTAGGAAACCAGCATATACAAGGGTTTACTAAACATAATTACATATACATTTGTATGTCTATCTATCTGCGATACATATTTGAGTATTGTGCATATGTGCTCGTTCAATTACATTGAGGAGGAGTATGGATCAAAGAATCTATTCTTACTCCCCACATACTCTCCTTCGTTTGTATTTCCCTGGTCGTCAGTTACTCTTCGCAATAACTATAACGAAACTCTCCAAACATCCACCGGACTATAACAGAATGATTTTCAATCCAACTTTGGATATTATAAGTTTCCGGTCCTATTACTGTTGGAATTTTGTTAAAGTAACAAATATAATTGAATCTTAGAGCCATAATTGAGCCTCATTGCGTTTTTTCTGATTGGATTTCATTGAAAACAAGAGGAGTTCATAACATAATTATTTCTGATATGCAATTGCTAATAAGTAAAACAGTTTCTTTACAAGCTACTATTCAGTACGCTATATAACCAACTGCAACTCTATCATTCGTTAACAAATTGGTTTTTTTGTTTGTTTTTTATAATCGGTTTTTCTAATTTTGTCTTATGGAGACTTTTCATTGAAGAAATCCAATTATTTTCTCATAGTCAACGACCATCAAGTGTCATCAAATAAAATTATTTTTTCTTCCTCTACAATTTGTTGTTTTTATTTTTAAATTGCTTAAGGCGTTTCGCTAAACTAAGGCATTTTATTCGTCATCATAACAATGCTCGAGACTGTTCTTTTTTGTAAAAACAAAGTAACAGAATTGAAAACAAACGAACTGGTTTACTGTAAAGCAATTCCGTTGTTATTTTGTTTGCTAACTCAAGCCATATGAGTCTGGTTTAAAGAATTTATGCCAACCGTAAGGTATTTTTATAGTTCATAAATATTTATGTTTGAGTTCACAAGCGAAAATGAATACAGCCAAACCTAAATTTCTGTTTATTATTTTAAATGCGATTAAACTACATTATTTATTAAAACAAAATTTCTATTACATTATACTTAAATTTATAGATTTCTGCAGAAAATGTAAGCTTAACTGCTGTCAGTTTTAAATAAACACATATGTACCTACATATGCTATAAATATTATAAGCCATTATTCATATCGTTTTAATTTTTGTCATTGTCACGATTAGAAAAAAAAACCAAAACGAAAACATCAATAGCTTGTCTAATCTGAAATTGAATATTTGTGTGAATCATCCACTTACTTGACTTATGTTTGTTGTTGATAATAAAATTTTACAAAAACGGAAATGTTAAAGTGGGTCAAAATTCAAACAGCCTACATTTCCACAATTCTTTTGCAATTGCAACAACATTAGACCAATTGGGATTTGTTGTTAAATTAACTTGTATTGTATATTTCCTTTGGTTTTTCGTCATTTTTCTCTTTTATTGTCAGTCATGTTATCTTTTCATGTTATTAGATACCATTGTTAATTGTTTTTTCACATCATTGTAGTGTTTATTGGGTGATATCATTATGTCAGTTGTTCTTTACGCCGATAAAAAGCGTTATTAAATGTTGCATTGATACGTTTTTATAGTGTAGATAATAAGGGGTATGTTCTTATAAGAGTTATAAGATGGGAATTGTATATTTATATTTTATATTATTTATTCTTACTGTTCTCATTTATTAAAACTTACAATGCACTTTAGGATTATCTGTTAAAGACTATTAAATTTAAATTATTCTGTATGTTTTATGAAAAAATTATACATATTTTCTTTTAATATAACTTTAAACTGTTAGTCTAGTTGAAACCACATATCATCGGAGTCACTCCATTCAATCAATTACATTTTGTTGGCGCTAGAAAGATTGCGGTTTTGCGTTTAAAAACAGCCAGTAAAACGGAAATGAGTCGTATTTTAAAGTTTTTCTTCGATAATAGTAAAAATACAAGTTAAGTGTCTATATACATATGTAGGTCTGTGGGCCTTATATTGAAATTTTCATAATAAAGTTTTAATACGGTTTGGTAGGGCAATTGTCAAGTGTCCACATAAGTACGTATAGATATACATACATACATACATATGTAGTATGTACATTACACTGGATTACAAAATTTCAAAATGAATGATCCAGAAATCAGAAAGATTGAATGAAAACCACAAATTTGCATTCAACTATATCTCCGAGATAAAAAGAAATCTCAATAATTTAAAAAAGATTTTGAATGGTAAGACTTATACTTTCGGATACTGCGAAGAGATTGAAACAGAAAAAATTATTCTCGACATAATATCCATTCGAATATAGCTAAAAGCGAAATTTTTGCACTTTTAAGTTTTGGATATCTCGAGAACCTAAAGTAATAGAGAAATTCGGATTCTGCGCACGCTTAGAAAAACATGGTCTGTTCTCTGGATTCAAAATCTTGTTGTCCAGTGATCCACTTTTTGCACCTTTAGGTTAAGATATCTCGAAAATCTAGGTTAATGGAGCAATTTTGAGAACAAAAATTTTGTCGGCCTGTCTTATTGGCCATTACAACTCTTTAGTCAGGATTACGGATTACGTCGCCAGTGTTGCGGGTGTTCATTTAATGAACAACAAGACCTATAATTTAGTGTCGTATTCGAAAGACAGATTTATAAAGATTTGTTATGGCAATTAGTTACTTTCAGAGCTTTCATCAGAAGGCTAAGGAGAATAGGTTGCCGAACGAAATATTTTTTTTCTCGCCTTTTTTAAAATGTCAAAGCAGTAGTTTGAACCCTCGGATCTATTTTCTTCGTGTAACCCAACACACTATTCACCATACTAAGGCAATCTGTCGGCGAAAAATGTCTAAAATAATGAAAATTGTGATATAAGCACTGTTTCGGAAAAACTGGACAAATATAGAGGTTCAGAGGTTGTGGTTGTATTCTATATGTGTTAAATCACCGGTGCTAAATATAATGATCACGCGCCTGAAGCTGCAGAAGCTCGGGAAGTTGTTATGTATGTACATATGCACCTTGTAATCCGTACCTGACACCAAGTAAATATTTTTGTTAATGAATTTCTCCTAATATGAGAACGATGTTAAATTAAATCTTTAGATTTTAAACCTTTTATTAATATTACATATTTTATACTTTTTTTTGTTATTTGTTATTGATATCCACGTATTATTTTTATTTCAGGTTAAAAAACGCCAACAACGTGTCCTTATGATCTTGGATAGTAAAAATATTAAATATGAAGTTATTGACATTACGGAGCCTGGTCGCGAATCTGACAAGGAATTTATGCAAAATAAATCGACTAGTAATGGAGCAACAGTTAGTGATCCTGAACCAAGACATGCCTTACCACCGCAAATATTCAACGAAGAAGAATATTGTGGAGATTATGATGCCTTCGATCTAGCCAATGAAATCGATACATTGGAACAATTCTTAAAAGTTGCTCCCCCAGTTGATACTTCAGCTACAGAAGAGGTATCGAGTGCGAAACAACAAGAAAACGGCGAAGCTAAGCCAGCTAATGGCGAAGAAGGAGGCGAAAATAAGGAAAATGAAGGCGAACAATCGTCCGAAGATAAACCTGCTAAGGAAGGCGAAGAAAATGCTGAGGTTTGAAATGATTAACTTCTTATTTGAGATGATAGCAAACATAAAAAATATTTAATATTTTTAAAAAATTGCAAAGCAAACAAAAGAAAAACAAAAATTAACAACTTTGTAAAATTTTAATTAAACTATCGGATGTGATTAATACACTTCCAGCAAACACTTACACATGCATACATAAGTAAACATTTCCACTGACATAAATTGTCTGACTGTCTCTCTCCTTTAACCTTTTGCCTTATTTCGACTTGTTTTAAGTGATTATTTATTATTTTATTATAATTTTTTAATCTATTTTATTTAATTGAAAATTCTTTTAGATTTCTCCTTCCATTCCATATGCCATTAATTTTTTTTTATTTTATCTCCTAACATACGTACATACACTATTACTTTTTTAGTTAATTTATTTTGTGCTAAAACAAAAACAACAAACAAACTAAACATTGCTAAACATAATATTTACATATACACGTACATACTACATACACATATTAACGATGTAATATTTATTATTTAGATCAATCGCCCGCCAACGGCGCGATTATATTATAATATATATGATAAATGAACAACAACAATTAATAATAATAATAATAAATAAATTTGTATTTTGAAAAATTAACCCCTTAATACACTACTTATTAATGAATTTATAAAAGCATTTTGCATTAAGCATTTCGCATTCAAGCATTTAAATGAAAATTACGGCTTTCAATAATTGTAAATAACCCTACAACAACAATTGAACACAGGCGAAAAACCCTCTTTAAGCAGCAGACGTATGTACATATATACGCTGCCAAATAAGAATGCCTTTGAATTTTGTAATATGAATCAAGTGAACACTTAGAAGATTTAAAAAAAAAAAAACAATTTTTTTTGTTTGTGTTGTCATGTATTTATTAGTATTAGTGGTATAAGCTTTTGTTGTGTAGAGCGGAACGTACGCAACGTAAAAAAAATTACTCGAATCTTGCATCAGGTGATTTTGTATTGTGCACACGCTTTCTGTGTAATTGGGTGCAATAATAAAGAATTCAGCAGGATCAATCATCAACAATAAACACCATGACTGAATAATTCCAAAACAGTGTACAAACGAAGTGAAATGTAAATCAATTGAAGTTAACTTTGCAACTGCTGGCATCTCTCTCTATATAAATGTATATGCTCTTTTTTCTTTCTCTCTTTCTGCATGCTAAAAAAAAATTTACTTGCATCTGCAAAATAAAATCAGACTAAACAGCTCGCCCAGCGCTCAACTTTTCGCAAAGCTGCTGGTAAAGTCATCCTAATAATGAAAGTTTCCGTACAATTTTTAAAGAACGCCGATAAACCCAAAGAGGAAGCCAGTGATAACAAGGCAAAGGAAGAGAATGATGAAGCCAAGGAAAAGGATGAAAAAACTGAAGCCGAAGAAACTGAGAACGGTGATGGTGATGGTGAAACTAAAGGTAAACTCCACCTTTAACTAACGATTTTATTTAAATCTGAAAGTATGAATACTAATTTCATTTTGTTTTTGTTTGGCATACCAAAAAACAAAAAAGAAACTGAAAATGCTGATAAGAAAACCGAATCGGATACTGAAAAAGAGGTAACTGATGAAAAAGAAAGTGATGGCAAAGAGGAGGTGTGTTTAAACTGTCCAAAAAAATATCCATATTAAGCATGAAACAAATAATGAAAGCATTCATTTAATTGCATGCCAAGTTAAATAGTGTTATTTGCTCTTTGATTTTAGTAGCTTTTATAAAATTCAATGTATTAGCTTAACAAAGTTGTCTTTTCTAAGATTCTGATTCTCGATTTGAATTTTACATGCTTTAATTAATTCAACATATTGTTGTACCTTTTCTTTATCAAAAATTTCTAACGAATAGAAATATTTTGTATTTAATTCATGCTTTAAACTTTTAAATTGCCATGCCTTACCTAACCATACCTAGGGTTAGGTAGTTAAAATTTAAAATATTTTGTGCTTAACCTTTAAGTAAATCAGAATGTGTACTAAAATCTGATACCTGAGCATGCTACTACTACTACTGAATTCCCCTAAGTTTTGTAATATATAATCTATTGTATGAATCACATTCACCTCTATCACAGAAAACAAATGAAAAACAGGAAAACGCTGACGATAAGAAAGAGGGAGAGGCTGACACGGAATCAAAGGACAAAGAAGTTAATGAAGAGGAAGCAGAAGAAAAATCCGTTGAAAAAAGCAAAGATACAGATGATTCAGTGCCCAACAATGATGTGTCAGAGCCAACTGAAAAGAAGGACAACGAAAAAGAGTCAGATTCAAATTCTAAAGACGAAACTGCTGCAAATGAAAAAACCGATTCTAATGAGGAGTCTAAAGATGATGATGATGATGAAGATAATGATGTAGAAACCACTGAGAATGTTGAAGCTAAAGACCAGGAGAAGAGTGAAAAGGATAATAAGAATGACAAAGACGGCTCCGAAGATAAGGAAGAAAGCAAAACGGAAGAAGGCAATGTCAATTCAAAAGAAGATGAAAAAGAAATTGCATTAAATGAGGAAAGTGATGACAAAAAGGCTGAAGATGTAAGTGAAGAACAAGAGGATTCTAAGGGGACATCTCAAATTATAGATGAAACTAAGAAACAAGACATCAATAAAACAGACAAAGAAGTTAATGAAAATGTTGCATTAAAAAAAGACGACGATATGATAAAAGAAAATGAAACGAATGTGAAGCAAGATGATATTAAAAACAATGATGAAGTCGAAGAATCGGAAGATGTGAAAAACAATGAACCTGGTGAAAACAAACAAGAGGAGAAACCAGAAAAAACTGAAGACGAAAAAGATCTCGATAAAGAAGAAAGCGAAGATGAAGACTCTGGTGAAGAGAGTAATAAAGATGCGACCGAAAGTGGAACTAAGGAAAGCGCCACAAAAGATTCGAAAGAAGAAAAAACCGAAGAGCCTGAAAAAAACTCAAAGGAAGAAGAAAATTAATAAAGCGAAAAGCAAAAGTGCAGTGAGAACAAATTCAGAAATTTAAATGACTGATTCCATATTCAAATCGCTTGATTTTAAATCAATAAACTTCGTTTGAACTTGACTTGTTGCACCCCACAAACACACTTTTACACACTCACTCGCATACCTCATGCACAACCCCTTTTAAAAATATGTAGAAATTTCTTAAATTTAATGCCTTCATTTCTTTTTTAATTTATTATCCTTGTAAATAGATCTTGTTTAATAAAGGATTTAAGGTTTTAAACAAAATCACAATTTAATAACACCAAATTATACGAAAGGAAAGCGAATATGAGAGATGAGGGTATATATTGTTGTGAATTAGGATTTCAATATTTGAATTATATTAACATTTAATAGGAATTGGGGAGAGAGAGATAAATATTTAACAATTATGGAATCTTATGCCACAAGTTCAAACTTTAATGAACTGAATAATAGGCATAAGAACTGTTTTAATTTATTAAAAATTAAATGAAATCTATCCAACAATATAATATACAATAATAAGCAATATAAACCTATCTGTCATGGCTTTCCTATTATTACCCACTCACATCAAGGATGTTCAGTTTTTTTATATTTTATTTTCTTCGTTCCAAAAACTTATTTAGATAATACAACAGAATTTGGCGCAAAATATACCAATTGGACCAATTCATTGAAGGTGAACAGCTGTCAAGTGGAAATTAACAGGCTTTTTACAAAGGCTGACTTGTACATTATCTCCATATAAATAAACTTATTACATGTTTTAATATTTTTTCCTTTTTTTTTTTTATTAATAATAAAATGATTTCTTTATTACAAAACTAGTAAAAATGCTTAATTGATTTAAACTATAACTCAACGTATAAACCCTTTTTTAGCTTTTGAAATATTGTAGGAGTTGATTCAAGTTCTTTTCATTCATTATATTATTAAAGTTTATCCTACAAAATGTTGTGAGTGTTAATAAACAAAAAATTAAAACAAAATAATAATGTTTACAATGTGTACAAAAACAAAAAAGTTATTAAAATATTTGATGGAATTAAAAGAGTTTCTACAAAACTCTTAATATACATACATACATATACATATATAAATAGGGTATAATGAATTGTTTCCTTTTGCTTTTCTTGTTGTTTGTTTTTCTTCTATAAAAAGTAGTTGTAGTTGCAGTAGTAGTATGTAATTGTTGCTGTAGGAGGGAAAATTTTGTTGTGGAGGAAGGATGTGGTGTTGGTTGTTGGTTGGTTGGTGGTTTTTTATGTGTGTCATATAATAATTTTTATTCGGAATCTTCTTCTTCGGAAGAGTCAGTCGTGTATTCGCTCATATTTTCTGGTTGATCATTATTTTCATGCTCAGATTCACTCAAATCCCATTGGGGATGATCTGTAGGTGGTGCTGGTGCTTTCTGTACATCCAATTTGAGTTCTTGCTGTTGATCCATTCCAAGATATGAATCTACAAAGGAAGATTTCATGACATTAATTTCAATAAAATAAAAACATGATAAAAAAATAACTCTTCAATTTAAAGAACATATACTTCATTTATTAGAATTAGTTTTATACTGAAAATTTTCTATTTATTAGCACTTGATATAAATATTTTCACACAAACACATCTTGGAATTAAATTTTTCGTACTAACCTGAGCGCAGACATACGGTAAATGTATATAAACCTGGCCAGCGTGGTGCTGTAAACTTCAATTGAATTTCTTCCTTTTCCACCAAGTTTGTGACATGATACGGTGCTGTCAATAACGTACGTGATTTTCGATCACAGATATAAGTCCACCAATATTCTTGTTTTTCTTCGGGGAAATAAGGGCAATGTACAGTGTGAGAAATGCGTGATTTGCCTTCGAGTTTTTCACGTTTATTTAGTTTAGCCTGTAGTCTTTCCCATTCTTCGTCGTCATCATCATCTAATGAGGAATTATTTTTAGGTTTTTCATTTTCTTCATCACTGCCGGAACCAGAGTCTTTTCCATAGTCTACATCGCTGCCCTCAACATCTGAGTCAGCATCGGAATCTTGTTTAGCTTGTTCTTGATTATCTGCATTAGCAGCGGCATTAGCATTTGATTTAGGTGGTGGTGGTTTCTTTTTTTGGTTCGCTGTTTTCTTGCCTCCTTTACCACCTTTTCCTTTGCGTGGTTTAGCCCAAGCAGAGGACTTCTTAACAGGAGCTGCATTTGCAGCTTCTTCCTCTTCTCCGCCGCCACCATTCCCTTGATTTTCATCATCCCTAAAAATTTAATTCATTAATAATGTCGCCAAAATTAGACAATCGAATCTGTAAATAAAAAGTACTCACTTGATACCCTGTTTTTGTGGTACTTTTGAATCGCCAAATAAGGTTTTCATATCCTTACGTACCAAAGTCACGGTAACTGTAACAATAGCTCCCGCAGTAACAACATTTGTATTTTCATCATCAATGACTTCGCAACGTATTGAAAAATCAATTGAGGGCATTTTACCCAAGACTTTCATGACATTTTCATATTCTTGATCAGATAAGGTTTTCAAAAGTTGGCGACTTTCTTCTGGTGCTAATTGTGCGAATTGTTGTAAATTTTTGATGTGTCTCTTTTTATTCATAAAATACAAGTGATCTTCAGTGATATGAGGCAATTGCAACAGTGGCGATTTGAATTCCCATAAAGCTTGTATAATCATTGGTGACATTTTCATACAATTTTCAATGGTCTCAATGCTAGGTAGGCGTGGCACGCGTCTTGCATAGGCCAACATCACCAATTGATGTACACATGATACCATTTCCTGTACCAAATATGGACATTTTTTGACAATGAACTGGCGATCCTTTTCCAAAGTCTCCGGATTCAAAGGCATACGAGACAAGTGTGCATGAAGTATGGCTCTGGCTTTTATAGAGTACATACGACACAAAGGATGCTCCTTACACTTCTCATTAAGATTGGGTAGTTGACGTATTAACTAAAAAAAAGTTAATTGTAGTAGTAAGTACGAGTGTAAAAGACACAAAATGTATAAGCGATAAAAGAAACTTACAGCCGGGACTTCTTCGTTATCCGATTGCCGTTCAACAACTTGAGAGTTGTGACGTTTATCAAATTCTAAACTAGCAGCCAGTACCATTAAAGCGCGTTTCAATAACATATGCGGTGTTTTGTGTATGAAATAAAAGTACATTTGTGTGGTGTCCAAAAGAACTTTGTCGCCTGAATAACGTATAGAGCGGTACCACCACATACCAACCACTGAAGGAAGGGCTACCATAAAGACAATACCATAAAGTCCCAACACCCATACAGAGTTCTCTTTCTCAACTATCCATGAGGGCAAGGCAATACCAAACGACATGGCACCAGGACCATCGGGATTACCATATTTCTCATAGTTCTCTTTGGCTACATCATCGGTCAATGCCTGATAGGCTTTCGAGAGTTTCATAAATTCCTTTTCATCACCAGTCTCTTTATCCGGATGCAAAATAAGCGACAATTTACGGTATTGCTTTTTGATTTCCGCCATTGATGCTGTAGGTTCTACACCTAAAATTTCGAATGGATCAAAACTGGCCATTTCATAATCGAACTGGGAGACGCGGTAAGCTAGGAAAATTAATAGAGCCCAACCTAGCACCAGACCAATTTGTATACTAGCATTTTTCACAGTACGATATGGTTCAGCAGCTGCCAAAATTGCTTTCTTCTTTATACAATCCGGGCAGTGGCATTCTTCTTTTGCTTTCTCAGGATCTAAGGAGCAAAAAAATAAATAAATATTGTTAATACAATATTAAAGAGCAGAATGATGATTTTATTTAATAATAATTATTCAAAGACTATATTTTCATTACTGCAAAATTTAAAATTTTTGTTTAGAACAATAAAAAACTCGATAATTTCAAAATATTATACAATATCTCTTAAATTGAAACCAAAAATTGTATACAAAACATAGAAAGTCTGGTATTTCTGTTATTATTACAACTTTTCGAATTTCGGAATTAAAAATTAAAATATTAATATTGTAAATATAAAAAGGAACAATAACAGCTATACTTTGGGTTCCATAATTTTTAAACAGACTTATGTATGTCTTTCTTGCTCTATAATTTAGCGGCAGAAATAAGAATGCTTTGTGCTTTAATGCAAAGAAAAATAGTCTGCAGTTGAATGTTAATCTCAGAAGTTAAAAGGTGTTTCTGAAATTGTCCCACAAAATTTGTCAATTAAATATTTAAAAATCGAAAAAGAAAATTTAGTCTAAGTATAAATAATTCTTAAAGACCGCATGTAAATGTCTGAAAATACTAATGCCTACATACATTTGTATAAATTATTTCTCTTGTACGCAGCCTATTGTTTCATTTAGGTATTTATAAGCAATATAAATTGCAATTATAGCATCAAAAGTCAATATTACTATGACTGATAATACCACGTCACGTTTTAAGTAAGAATAATGTACTAAAAGTGCAGAATCTATATGAAAATATATGAAATGAGAATTATAGTCTATGTACACGTAGTGTATATAGTTTTGTCACTCTTCCATCAAACAAAACAATTCGTTTCTTGCTGGTAGTGCATACCTTAAGTACATTTTTGAGGAGTGCAATTTAGATCAGTTGAATTTAACATAACCTTAATCACGCATTAAGAATTACTGTAGTTTAATTTTACAGTTTCACATAAAGCTGACTCTGGCTATCGCAGTAATGAAATTTAATTGCAGCTACAATACAAAAGTCTGGTGTGTCACAGGTGGAAAATTCATATTTCTCAATCCAACAACAAAAAACTAAATGATCGATTAGACTTCCATTACAGTCGGAGAGAAAATTTTGCCCATTCTCATATATGCACAATACTATTATAGCAAAAGACGTATGTGTAGTTAATTAGTTCTCTTTATCTTTCATTAAGCACTTTCACCAGTCATCACAGTATTTTTACTTTGTCGGCAACACTAACAGAATAATAATTGGAACGTAACCAACCGTTCTTACCGCAAACGGGGCTTTTTCTTGTACACAAGCCCGAGAGCAAAACTTTTATTTGGTTGGTGTAGCTCTGTTTTCACATTGAATTCATACTAAAAATTACAACAAATGCAAAGTAAATGTAAATGGCTGAACCAAGGCATATTCATATTCATTCATATAAATATGCCATGGGCTGAACTCACCTTCTTTCTTTTTTCGTGGCCAGTAATATATTGTGGTGGGAACTAGTACAAGCGCCAAAAAGGATAACAGAAAGTAGTAGAATGTACCACCACTTTCGTCATATTGAAATTTTTGTCCGGCCATGCTTTATCAAACTGCTGCAGCCGCTAGGTGTTAATCTAGGTGTTGTTCAGGTTATTAATTAATGAATGTATGTATTATTCTAATGCTACTGCTGCTTTCTTTAGGGCCTGACGACGATATGGATGCATTCGTTCTTTTCACTACACTTGTTGAACACGTTTATTTATTATTCCTTAAGAAATATTTTTGTGAAATGCCTTATTTTAAAATTTCTTAAATATATGGATTAGAATGTTTGAATTATTAGAAATTTATTTTACTATAAATAAAATAATATTAAATACAAAATTTTCTACGCCGTGTATTGAAAAATAAACTTTTCTCCTCCATCCAGCACGGCAATTATATTCTCTTCGTTTTGACACGTCTCCGAATCAGGACTGCAATCATTCAAATTCATACTAAACAAACTAACACTGAGTTATAAAAAGAGTTACCACTTCCCCGGTAAGCAAACTATATAATAAGATGCTTAAAGACATATCTATTCTATTTAAAACATATTTTTATATTAATATTGAATAACAAATAAATATAGCTATTTCTTTTTACTTAAAATGTTGAATTTTTATGATAACTCTGGATTTGTTATCAAAAATACTACGAAAACGTTGCTAAATAAATTTACTTTATTTTGTTCATTTCATTTCATACAAGAAAAGCTTATTTTATTTATTTATTTCAGACCTATTTACTTATCCGAGAATATAGCATGTTTAAATATTTATATATTGATATCCAATGCAATTCTATAGGTATACAAAGAACTATACTTTGGGGAGAAAACTAAGCTGCCACTTTAATGAAACGCATTAAATGAATCTGGTAACTTTATGTCAAAGAGACAAAAGAGAAAGGAACAAACAGACACACATAAGGAGGAAGAAACAGCACACACAGAAAATATAATAGAAAACAATAAAATAAAATAAGCAAAAGTAATCAGAAGTTTGTTAAGTAAACTCTCAAAACGGTGTCGTTCGTTACAAACTCGTCAAAATAAATACAATCAGTTAAAAAATAAACAAATCGTATAAATATCGTTATAATATATTAGAATAACAATTGCAAGCAAATAAATATCGAATTTAATGAAAATGTGTAAATTTTATAGAATATTGTGCAAATTATTAATCTTGCCTCTGAATAACCAATTTAGTGGTACCACGGAATATGGTTGATAAATGTATATAAATTAGTGGTACCACTAATTGAATAAAATGTCTGAAAAAGAAACGGGAAAAATTTGACAACAGTGAAATAACAAATGCAGTTCATCTATCGGCGGCCAGATGTCTCCAATGATATGTGTCAAATGCAACCCTAATATGTTGCCACTGCCAAAAGTGTTATTTTGTAAAAGTGTGCGTACACAGTGCCCATATCGAAATGTTAGTAGTAGAGCCACACGCCATATTTAATTTCTAAAGGCAAAGGAAAGCCATTTTTTCATAAAAATATTCATGCAATTTTTATGTAAAATTTTAAAAATTAAAGAAAATGTTTAATGTGCATTGAATAGTGTTTGTTATAAAAGTATTATTCTACAAGCGAATTTAAAATTTACTGAAAAGTTTTGCATAAAAAGGTATGTCGCAAGAAAACTTCTCGTCAAAGCAAATTATTCGTTCATCACTTTTAATGGCTGCTTTTATAGTGCCTTAGTTTTTTACATACATATATGTATATATTTTTGATTATCTGCTTTTGTTTTTAGTGTTAATTATGTGTTCTAAATTTTTGTTTTGGCTTTTGTGTAAAATGAAAATTATTTATGAAAAAATGTGTTTTATTAAAGGAACAAATGCGTAGAAATAAAGGTGTTTTCTTCATTTTGCCTAAGAATGTCTCCATTTATATCATCCATCAATAATCAACATATTCGACTGTATATGTGTGTGTGAATGTAATTTTTCCCTATTTACATTTCAGCAGTGTTGCCAGTATGGCTCAATATTATCAAATACAAAACCTTGATGAGCTGAAACAAATATACGCAGATGTCCAAGTGGTTCATGTGGCCAGTGATGATGTTGGTGTCAGTAACCCAAATCGAGCCCAGGTTCATAGTTTTAAAATTTACTAACCTTGTACTCTTAAGTCTTTATTATTCTTTTTAATATCTGCTTATCGCAAAGTAATCTTTCGGATTAATTCACGAAGTATAGAAGTAAACTGCAGCCGACTGAGACAGGACTTCAAATTAAGGGCTAAATAAATCTACGACTTATATCAGAATAATGCTAATATGACTTAGTAATTCGTTCTTATATACAATTTATATTTCACTGTATAAGTTCTTTTATATAGCGCAAGTTTTTGTTCATAGAATTTGGTTACTGAAAAAATAAAAAATCTTGAGAGTAAATAAAGGCCTAAAATAGAATATGTAAAGGGAATTTAAATCTTTTGTTTAAAAAATTGGTATCCTACTATTTATCTCAAAATAAAAAGCAGAATAAAGCGTTCATTGGCTAATTTTTTCAATATCTGTTTAAAATTCATCCTGTTAGTAGGGAATCAGTATTCTGCATTCTATCATATTATAAGATTAACTACAACAATTCTGGTTCAACCAAATCGCTGCAAACGTAGTGTATTTACAGAGGTTACGTTCGTTCAAAAATGAGGGCTGAAGAGGAATAATGCCTATAAGTATTTACTAATATCTCTAAGGGATAGGAGACTATCAGAAAAATTAAATAGGTATAACCCAACTGTAGTAGCAGTAAAATTAGCACAAATTCTATTAAAACTTATTAGATTTAAACAAATATTGGATATATAATTTAAGTCCAACTTTTCAAACATTATTTATCGTTAATTTCGTAAAAATAATGTATTATTATATCAAAAAAAAATTTATAATGCAGCAAATTGTCTTGGATGAAACGCAGCAAATTCTTTTGCAAAATGACGGACCGCAACAGGTTGTATATCAAACACAAGGAACACCCACCCAATATCAGCCACCACAAGCGGGAACACACTATACGATATTGGGCGAAGATATAAGTCAGCCACAAACGCAGACAGTGCAACATCAACAGGTTCAGCAACAACAACAGCAGCAGCAACAGGTACAACAAGTGCAGCAACAACAGCATCAACAAGCGCCGCAACAACAACAGCAAGTTTTAATGCATCAACAACATCATCAAGTAATAGATCCTCAACAGCAACAACAACATCAATTGCAAGCTACATATCAAATACCTCAAGAACCACAACAACAAGCACAACATATGCAGCCACAAGATCATCAAATTCAACAACATGTTCAAGCGCAGCCACAACAAATTTACTACACAACTGATCAGTTGGTACATCAGCAACAACAGAAGAAAGTCTATATACAACAACAACCCCAATCTCAATTGCAGCAACAGTACCAGCCACATCCACAGCATCAACAGCAAATGTTACATCAAGCTCCTCCTCCGCCTCAACAGGCCCCACAACAACAACATATTCTGCAAAGCCCACAACATCATCCGCAGCAAGTACAAGTGCAACATCAGGTGTCGCCTGGACATCAGCAGCAACAGCAAACCCAACAACCACAAATTATATATAGAATGCAGCCGCAACAACAACCATTGCAACAACTAATCGTTCAACAACCATCCGGACAACAAGTATTGATACAACAACCGCAACAGCCGGAATTAATAATGCGGCAATCTATGCCCCAACAGCGTATTATTTATAATAATCGTGTTCTATATTCGACACAACAACAATCGCCGCAACAACAACAACACACTGTTGTAGGGCAATCGCCACAAACGCATCAGCAGCAACATATACAGTTGCAAACAAGTGCTATGCAACAGCATCATAATCAAACGCATTTAGTGCAACAGGCACGAGTAGTTCCTTCTCAGCATCAGCAGCAACAACAGGCACAGCAACCAACGCCAACACCACCGCCTCCTCAGCAGCAGCAAATGCAACAGAGTGTTGTCTATCAGCAAATACAGGTGCAAAATAACCAATTGCCGAAGACTCTTTTGCAGCAGCAACAGAATTCTCCCCAACATCAACAGCATATACAAATGCAACATCAGCAGCAACAACAACAACAACAGCAGCAAGCACAAATTGTGAGTCAAACTCCAAATCCAAATAGTACAACAATTATACGAACTGCTGGTGTTGCTCGAGGTGGAAAAATAGCGCGAGGAGCAATGAGTGGCACGCTCATAGCACGAATGCCAGGGATGACAGGTATAGCAAGAGCAGAAATAAGACCGGGTTATAATACTGCTGGCGTAATTGGTGGCGGTGGCGGACAAATATTACGTACGCCCAGGCCCCGTTGTAGTACTACGGTTGGTGCAGCCCCAAGAGGACGAGGACGGGGTAGCCGAGGAGCAGCTGCAGCTGCTGCTGCTGCTGGAGTAGCAGCTGGAAGAGGTTCTTCTATTCTTGCAACCAATACGCAGCTAGGTGCCTTACAGCAGGGCAAATTAGTGACACAAACAATGCAAAATCAGGGAATACGACAAGCTTATAGAACACAAGTCACTGATGGCAGTCTTGCCATACAACAGCAACAACATCAGCAGGTTCATTTGGTGCAAGCACAACCAAGAATGCCTGTAGTGTCTGCACGTTTTCGATCTCCTGTTATTGGTGGACAACAGCAGCAGTCACAGCAGTCACAGCAACCACAGCCACAACCGCAACAACAACAACAGCAACAACAACAGCCAACTCAAACAGAAAATACCCAACAGCCTGCAACTCCAAGTAGCAGTGGCAGTGGGCCAGGGGGTAATAGTACTCTGGGTGATCTTGATTTAGAAGATAGTATACAGGCGGTGTTTGTCAAGAAAGATGCTCAACAAGCGAAGGCTGCGGCTGGAACACCTACTCAGACTACTCCTGTACTTAGTAACAGCAATGCATCCGCAGCCGGTGGCACCACACTTACAACTTACTATACCGCCAAAGACGATGACGAAAATCGCATGATTCGAACGCAGAATGGTACGTGCATGTCTTTAGCTGAATACAAAAAACGCAATGCCAACGCCGCAGGTAACCAAGTTGTACAAAATACAGCTGCGGCAGGAGGAATAAAACCTCTACAACAGGCCACCGCAGGGGCAAAGATTAGTTTACCAGCCTCCGGCCAGTCTTCTTTACATAGTGTTCCTGTAGCCCGCGTGGCGCCACAAAAGCATGTAGTAAATAAAGAACAAGCGACTGCAACTGATGGTACATCTACGGTGCATACACAAATGCCTAGCGGCCCGCCTGCAGGTTCTTCAGTATATCAGACATCCCACAATAACTATGAAATTCAAACCCAACATGTTTTACAAAATCGTGCTGGGCAACAAATGGCTGAAAAGGACCGCAATAGTGCGAAAATGTTGGTAATTTTGGTATCAGGCGAACAACGTTTAATCACATTTACTCTACCCCGTGAATCGTGCACAGTGCAAGATCTTTTGGAACAAGTTGGGGTTCCATTCGATAACAACACAACTATACAATGTGTGGAAAATCCAGGAGCCAATATAGATTTTGTAGTAACCGTGGGTTTTTCAGTGCAAGAGTCAGCAAGCGAGCTTATATCTAGAGCAGAACAAAGCCTACAAATAAGTAGACAACAAGAACAAAATTACGGTGCTGTAGCGGCTGCTATAGCCAACTGTAGCACCGAAAGTAATGCCCAAAATAATGCGGCAGCAGTAGCAGCAGCATCTACAGCTTCAGCTGGCTCAAATATGGCGCAAACTATAGATAGCACAGCAAAAGAAGTGGCTAACGCCTCTAAACAATCCAATACTACAGCTTCAAATACTTCAACAAGCTCATCTTCTACATCAACAAGTTCTAAATCCAATGAAGAATTACCACAGCGTAAACTAATTCACGGTTTCTATGCCATTTGTCAGAGTTGTGGATTCAGTGGCTATGATCACGCCAAATGCGAACGATGTAAAAGAGTTTTTCTCGATCCCCCAAAAAAGAAAGCCATCAAACAGGCGTCAGCTCCTTCTCTAGGGAACAACTTTGTTTCTTCGAATACAGTAGGATCTTCAGACTCACCGACGCCCTCTTCAACATCGTCATCACTATCAATAGAAAAGAAACAGCGACATCCCGATTCTATTGCCAGTCAAAGAGGTAAAGCGTCGATGGCTTACAACCCTAATGCTCCATCCGTGCGGGGTGGACGTGGTGCTTCACAATCAGCTAGAGGACGTGGCTCACGGGCTGGGCGCAGAGCTGCCGAAGTCGAACCGGTTATACTAACACTTAGCAGTGATGAAGAGGATGATGAATCATCGAATAAAGGAACTTCCAATGTATGTTTCGTTTATCCCTAAATTATTTACGAGGACATAAATTTTATTACACTAAATATTATTTTCCAACAGCTGAACGTTTTATCGAAACCTTCGAATTCATCGTCTAGTGCATCGGTGGCCTCATACAAACCATTACCATTTGAACCCAATATGCCAGATCAGGATGAAACCGTATTATACAATGGTAAGTGATGGTCTATAATGTAAGAGAATATACAACTGTTGAAAGAAAACCTATTTTTTAAAATAACAGAAAGGGGAATTATATCAAAATTATTAATTAAAATGTAACAAATCAAGTTGTTTTTGTTGCATTTTTACTCGCTTTGTTTTTTTTTTTTTTTTTTTGTTATTTATGTGTACGTTCAAGTAATCCAATCTGGCAACTTTGAAAACAAACATGCCGTCAACAGTTCATATAACCTTATCTTCTTATTGTTTTTAACTCTACTTACCGGCAGAGGGCGCAATGAACTGACACTTTGACGCCATTATTGCTTTGATTGGTAAAAGAAAATTGACAATAAACTTGTGTTGATAAGTAAAACGGAAAAAATAGGTCTTACAATCGAGTGTTACAGTTAAATTAGTGCAAAATTATCATTTTTCAATAAGTTTCCCCATTAAATAGAAAAAATTTTTGGCTGCAAACATGGATATCACCGGTAATTTGCTCAATTTAATTGCAATAACTAGAAAACTGACGAAAGACTTGAAATAATTTAACAGACTTTTTTTTTATTTTCTTTATAACACGTTTTCATGTGTGTATAATAAGTGCAATGGCTTTACTAAAATTTTTGTGTATTTTTTTTGTTTACTTTCTCTCACAGATTTTACGCGTGGAGATGTTACCGATCTTACAAATTGCATTGATAAATTGAGCTGCAGTCTATCGTGCAAATTAATACGTTTGGGTACCTACCGGTTCGAACCCACGGAGCAGGTATGAAATAATTTAAAGGTACTCGATGGTGGGATGCAACTAAAAATGTTTTTATTTTATATTCTGTAGGTAACAATTACATCATTGGGTGTACGTATTGTGGCTCCTTTGGAGACAAATCCCAACGAGAGCTTTGCATTAAACATCTATAAAAATGAAGTGGTCAAGATTATAGCACATTTTTCCAAAAGTCCATCAGTGAATTCAATGATTTGCTTTTACACTCTACGTAATTGTGCCCAATATATACGATCATCATTAAAGATGACGGAGGTGGAAAAACATTTAGATGGTGGTAAGTGTTCTTGTGTTCTTCATACATACCACAGTCTTGTCTTACATTCTGACTTACAACTGATGTTTTGTAATGCTTGCTTGCAGTAACATATTTCTCTACAACTGGTCCCTATCAAATGCGAAAAATTATTTTACAATTTGATGTCATCTCTGAACAAGCTAAAAGCGTTATACGCTCTATATGGGATTTTCTTGATGAAATTTCTGAAACCGATGCCCAAGATTTACTACAGCGGGCAGCTGATTCGGATAAGAAATTGGCCAATAACAAAAATAATGGGTAGAGTAGTATTGATAAGTAATATTTACGATTTTATTAAATCTCTATTTTTTAATACTTCTAGTGAAAGCATTCCTACAACAACTCAGTTGCAACCTAATGAAATACGTCAGCTTTTAATATATCCTCCTGGCAAAGGCGGTATCTCGATAAACACCGAGGACTATATGTGTTTAGCCACTGATCAATATTTGAATGATATTATTATTGATTTCTACTTAAAATGGCTGCATGACAATGTTATACCGGAGGTGCAGAAAGAACGTACCCACATATTTAGTACATTCTTTTACAAACGTTTAACCACCTTAACGCGGCATACACATCAGGATAAAGATGGCAGCAAATTGACGCCAGCGCAAAAACGACATGCCCGTGTTCAAAACTGGACGAAAAATGTAAATCTTTTTGAAAAAGATTTCATAGTCATACCGATAAATGAACAATCACATTGGTTTTTAGCCATAATATGCTTTCCACGTCTTAAAGGTCCGGTTACCTTCGATACAAATACCCCAGTCGAACTACAGCCCATTAAGAAAAACAGTAAGTGTTCTTAAACAAATATACGAGTGTTAATTTCCCTACCTACGTCAAATTTATTTATCTTTCTCTTTATTTTACTTTATTTTTTTTTTTTTTTAGAAGGCAAAAAGGTTTCTTTGCAAATTGGCAATACGACAATTACGCCTTTATCGAAGCGGGACAGTGCCAATGTTCTTAGTGAAATTTGCGGTGTTGGTGATGATGATAGCGAGCGCGATGAAGCGGAAGGTGATGAAAGTGATTTAGCCTCGGAGGATAGCGATTTTGATAATACGTCAACATCAACTACCCTTAACAATTCACAACCCGCTACACCTATAGTGCCAGGCACAACAACAACTTCTAGCAACCAGCCTATTAAACAGCCACTGATATTAATATTCGATTCATTGGCGGGAGCCTCACGTAGCCGTGTCGTAGCCACTTTACGGGATTATCTCACTTGTGAATACAAAATCAAAATGACTGGTGCTCCTTTACACACGTTTAATAAGGATAACATGCCGGGTCATTGTGTTAAAGTTCCTCAGCAAAACAACTTTACCGATTGTGGCCTGTATTTACTGCAATATGTCGAGCAATTCTTTAAGGATCCCATACGAGACTACCGGGTGCCCATTAAACAATTGGCTCAATGGTTTGATACATTGACAGTGACGCGCAAACGCGAAGATATTTCTAATCTTTTACAAAAGTTAATGAACGAACGTAATGGTCCAAATAACAAAGTGATATTACCAGAGATACCCTTTCCTACATTAAATGGTCAACTGGTTGAGCCAGAGGGTTATAATATTGAATTTGAAGAAGAAGAAATGGAAGAGGACGATGAGGTAAGATTTCTAATTGTCTCAATTATATTTTAATTCTCAATTATACTTGTTTTTAAAGGAGGAAAATACCACAGGTGATATGGATGAACTTTCTACAGATGATACCAGCAAAAGTAAAACTCCAATTAAAATGGCTACTAGCAATGCTGCTGCCGCAACAACCACGGCTGCTGCTTTAGTGCCCACACAGGGACGTAAAATTGTCGTTAAACGGCGTATGCAAATAAATACTGATGCAAATCCTAATCAACTAACCACCACGCCCAGCGTACCTACCTGTGGGTCACCAGCAGCCCCAGTCTCCACGGCGACGGTAAGCCATCAGCGTGCTGCCGGTATGGCGAAAATTCGTAAAGTTGAACAATAAATAACTCTACTACAAAATTTTAAGAATAAAGTATATTTATAAAGTCATCACTTCACGCACATTCAATAAAAATCACCCACTCATCATCGTCGTCATCAATGTGTTTTAGCGAGCGCTGTCTCTAGACTTCATTACCAATCACCATTCACATATTTTGTTGTTAACTATTCTTACTCGATGTATCTCCATAGTTTTTAAATATTTTTTAAGCCTTGTTTCCCTTTTTTTCTAACATTTTTTTATTTAATTATTATCTACCATTGTATTATCTCTCGTAGATTATTAGGACTGAATAAATAAAAAAGAAATTGAAAAAAATATAGCTTATTAAAGAGAATTAATAAATCTTTCAAAAACTTATTTTTAGTTTTGAATAATTTATATTGTACATAAGAATTTAATTAACTTAAACAATAATGATATACATACATTTACTACTAAACATAAATAATAACACAATAATCACTTAAAACTGTGTTAAAATAATTCTAAACTGGTTAGAATTTATAACCTAAATTTAAAAAAAAAATATATATAAAATAAACCTAAAACTTATTCATTTAAAGACGATTGTTTATTAATTTTCCCAGGCGTGCTTCACAGAGATACAAGCAAGAAAAACATTGCAATTGTTTCTTTCGTTTTGTTTTGATTAGACTTATCTTGCCGTTTGCTGCTTTGGATTTTTTTCCATAAACTACCCCCACCTCACTAATGCTATTGATCAATTCCGCCGTATATAACATTGTATTTTCTATTTTTGTTTTTTTTTCATATTTTCCAACTTAAAATACATGATGTGAGTAATTTTTTTAAAAAAATCATTCGAACCGATAACATTTAATTACTGAGACTTAGAAGTCTGATATTCATTAAAAAAAAAACATTCGACTATGCTTTAAAATTGCCTCAATTTGAACTTTACCATGTATGTTTGCGCCTTTTTGTTTGTATTTCCCATTTGATTTATTCATCATGTATGTTTTGTACAGAAAAAGAGTAACAAAAAGTGTGGTTATTCATTGTATTTACATTCGGAAACATTGTTTGAGTGAGTGTTTACTTGTTTTTTTTACGCTCTCCCTTGATTATGTTTTATATTCTCTCCTTAGAGGCATTGTTGTTGTGTTAATAACAAACAGGGTTACCACTAACATGCACAACCAACATTTCTCACGGAACGTAATCCGTAGGCTTATTTTCAATCAACAATATAATATTAATAGCTTCGGTTGAGAGGTTCATTTCAAACATAATACATACGATAATTCAAAATTAGTAATTTTCAACTGGAAAAACATTTCTTTATTTCTTTCGATTATATTATTAAAGTTCTTTACTTAATTCTTGCACAAAATCCCAAATGTTGTTCCCGCTAACTGTGTTAACTACATTTTTTTCTTAAAAGTAGGCAACATATTATTCTTTGTCTTTTGTTTTGGCGTTTTCATTTACAACTTTACTTGTAAAAAACTGTATGTTGTTGTTGTTATTGGTAGAGTACACCAAAACAACCCCCACACTACTCACACTTCAGATCATTTTAGCAAAGGAGAAGCTGTCTCTCTTTTTTATAGGCTGGTTTTTCTACTTTTTGTTTTGATTCAGTTTTTCCATTGTTGTTTTTGTATCCGTAACATTCTCTTTATCATGTATGTTTTTTAACAGCCATTATGGAACATACATGATACATCATAATGATTTTTATTAATCGTTAGACAAGTAATTAATAATTTTAAAAAGGATTCGTATTAAAAGAACTTAAAACAAAATATTACTTATTATGGGGATAAAATTCTTATATAATGTGTAATAACATTATGATATTAAAACTTGAAATCAAATTTAATTTTCGTACCATGTATGTTTCATAATTACTTTCGCTGTTTATTTACCAGAAATGTGAGGTTAAATTTAATTGCGTATATTGAGTAGTTTAGTCCACGTTTTCACTCTCCCTCTCTCATTCGCTGTAATATTCTCTTTTCCTCTCTCTGTTTTTTCATTGTTTTGATTTATTTGTTTTTGTGTGAGTTGTTTATACAAAGACAGGGTAATCGAGTCTATGTAAATATTTAAGAACAAAAAACAGAAACCAATTCCAAATATCAAATAATTAATTAAATTAACAATTATTGTATTTATTTTATATATAAATATAATTTAAGTGTAAAATTATTGCATATTACATAATTAATTATTACTTTAACATAATCTGTAGTATGTTTATATTTTTTATAAACTATTGGCATCCCTGTTAAAGTTCTCCTTATGACGTCAAGAATGTAAATGCTGCACAACTAATCTATTGTTTTCCTTATTGTTCTCTTTGAAAATTTTTATTTGCTTTTATTTACCACTCAACAGCAAAACAAACGCATGAAAGCGGATATACACATACAACGAGAATTTCATTAATGAGTCACTTTTTAATTGGGATTTTCGTTAAGAAGCGAATTCATTACATTTTTCATTGCTGTTGGCTGCAAAAGAAAGAAAAATAATTTAAGTAATAGTGTTGACAAAAAAAAGACAGTTTAAAAATGTTCTCTAGTGGCCCCAATTATACAAAACTTAAGACCAATTTAAGGTTGGCAGTGAATCGTTTAAAATTATTGGAAAAGAAAAAAGCTGAAATTGCTCAGAAATCTCGCAAAGAAATTGCCGATTTCCTAGCAACTGGCAAAATAGAAAGGGCACGCATACGTGTGGAGCACATCATTCGGTATGTATTCCGTGAAACAGTAAAGCTAATGGCAAATTTGAAATGATTTTCCATATCGCAGAGAAGACTACTTGGTTGAAGCCATGGAAGTGGTGGAAATGTATTGCGATCTCTTGCTGGCGAGATTTGGTTTGGTAACACAAATGAAAGAACTCGATGATGGCATTGCTGAAGCGGTTTCAAGTGTTGTTTGGGTGTGTCCCCGTTTGCAGAGCGATGTTGCTGAACTGAAAGTGATTTCGGATATATTCACACAGAAATATGGCCCTCAATTTGCCGAACATGCGAGAACAGCAACAGGTGATCATCATGTTTCAGAAAAACTGATGCATAAGTTGCAGCTGCAGGCGCCTCCTAAGCTTTTGGTGGAGAAATACCTCATCGAAATTGCTAAGAATTACAACATTGAGTATGAGCCTGATCCACAAGTGATAAACGAAGATACAGAAGGTAATTTAAGATATAAAAACATGTTTTTTTCGTATTAAAATTGTGCTTTTTTTAAGGTAAAGATCAAAACCTAATAGATTTGGCGGATCGTAATAATTTGGGTGGTGCCGGTTCAGGTCCTCCACCACAAATGGGTTTTATTGGTTACCCTACTGTACCACCACTACCTCATATGCCGGAGCCACCAACAAACAAACCATTTAATTATCCTCCACCACATGGCGGCGGTGGTGGTGGTGGCGTTGGTGCAGTGGCGCCCCCATATCCCTATGGGGGAGCAACACCATTTAATTACAATATACCACCAGGTGCACCAGCAGATAATGAACACAAAGATTTAAACACTCAATTTATAAATGTAAGTAACAATAATTAAGACATTTTTGCATGTCAATATTTAGGCTAAGTCCGTGATCAACAAATGACCTTTGTTGGCATTAATATTTGCTAAACTCAAATTGTATTCCTTGGCATGATTTAACCCAATTTATTTTACTGAGGATAGGAGGAATCTGCACAGAACTTACAGCTTTCTGAGCCAATAGATAATAATGTTGATGAGGCTGCTGGTTTTGACGAAAGTCTATTGGTAGGTGTTTGTATGTGTTTGCATTCCTTCTTTGTGTATGTTTTTGCTTAAGTGTAAATAATATTTTCAGCGTGAACGTTTTAGATCATTGTGTATAGTAATGCATCTGTTCGAAAATGCCTCTGCTGTCGTATGCAGCCTTGATGTGTTTTCTTACAGACTTAATATTGCTCATGTACATTTTTTGTTTTTTTTTTTAAAGCTTTTGCACTAAATCTTTACTTCTATCCTTATGTTTTATTCCCTTTTATGTTTTATTTATTTTCTTTCAATAGCGCCAAAAAATGCACAATGATCCACCACCACGTTATTCTTCGATTAATCCTGTTAACCTGCAGGTAGCTTTCTAACTAAAATCTAAATATAACGGTTGTTTTTTACTAACACATTAATAAATATTTTACATTAAAATAAAATAAAATAATAAAACATTATAAAGTTGTTTCGTATCGTTAAAAATTTCTTGCCATTATTTAATTTATAGAATGCTAATAAACCTAAGCCTCAGCCACGCAGTAAATTGCCGCCACCAACTGTACAGCCCACGGCTCCACCACCTTTCATGGAAATTCCACAGTTACCCAATGTTCCGATGGACTTACCAGACATACCGTCGGATGATGTAAAACCGAACAATAATGATGATGACATTGATTTTGATGATTTGTCCAAACGTTTTGAGAATCTTAAAAAACGTAAATAAAGTAAACAATTTTTATTTTATCTTCTTCAAGTGTTATTTCTGATTGATATACAAAAAAACCTACTATATATTTTATTCATATTGTTATGCTAAATAAATAATGCAAATTAAAATGATTACAACAATAAAAAAAGCTATAATAAAACAATATCTAAAAGACCTCATCTGTCTCAACAACTTCCTTCAGTTCCAATAACTCAACCAAGCCTTTGCCTTTTGTTTCATTGCGTACCAACTCATCAATAATGCGATAATTGCCGGGATCAATTAAGAGTGTCATGTGTAAGGTTGATTCATCCCATTCCTCATGTTCGACTGCAGTTGTCAACTTTAATATTGATTCTTTCAATTTGGGACCATTATCCTTCTTAGCCGCAAATGATACCCTCAATTTCATACGTGACCTTTCTATGGGCATGTGCTCTTTAAGCAATTTAATCGCATCCAAGGTCTGTTGCTTATTATTACGATTAGGCTTTATAGAGAAATGAGCCTCTTTGAGAGCTTTTTCAATAATAGACGACGTATAGGGCCGCCTGGTCTCTGGATTAACACATAATGCGGCCACACTATTAATAATACTATTCAACTGGGTGTCATGCACCGACTGCCTTTCCTTTTCGGACACCTGCAGTTCACCCTTCATTAGAATCTCTTTGCAAATTTCTGTTTCATCTGTTTTACCAAATGCCTTCATAAGTTCCTCCTTTTTGGCCGCCTGGCCCTTGGATACATTAGTGAAAACAGTGTGCGTCTGCAGAACTTCATCGATATCTTTTTCTCTATATAAACAATAAAATAAAATTAATTCAATTGTTATTATTCTTATAGTATTCCTGTGCTTACACATTACTTCGCCAGGATAAGACTTTATTCTTATAGCAGGCAATTTCAAAACGTTTGCCAGCCTTCTTTAGTCTTACTACAGCCACGTTGGTTAAGCGTATTTGATTTGTTGGTGTGAAGATTTTCGACATTATTTACTTATTTATTTAAATCGACAAATTAAAATTAAATTTAATAAAACCTCTAGAATTTTCTACACCACAATTCAAAGTATTCTAATGAAATTCGTTAAGTAGAAAATACAAAATTAACCAAAATAAAACACAACAACAAACATGTGTTTTTCAAATGTCAAATTTAGTCGTCCAAAAAACACAGCACTGCCAAACATAAAGAAATAATAATTAAAAATTAATTAATAAAGTAAAAAACAAGACAATATAAAAAAGTTTATGTTCCTTAAGGACAAATATTTAATAAATTTTATATTTTTAATAAAACTGCCAAGCTATATTGAGAATATAATAAATCAAGAGTTTTCAGTCAAGCAATCTAAAGTCTGGCATCTCAAAAACATAATAGCTTTTAGTTAATTGTTTACCGCTCTTTATAAAGTAACGCGTTCCGTTTCGCGAAGAAGAAATCTTGTTGAAAATCTTAAAATGTTATTAAAAAATGTGTTTAATGTTCATAAAAAGTTGATAAAAGTGAAGATTAGTCGAAGTATTGTAATTATTTATAAGCAGAAGTGTGCATTTGTATTGTTAATTTGTTTGTGCAAAAGTTATGGAGCCTCCATGTAATGTTTCCTACAATAGTAGAGTATTCTTGTTGAAAATGTTCAATTGTTATTAAAAATGTTCGTATGTTCGTAAAAGGTTGATAAAAGTGCAAATAATTAGAAATGTATTGTATTCGAAGTGTATTGTTAATTTGTTGAAATGTTTGTTCGGAAACGAAATGATTGTGCGGAAACAAAACCTTTGTTGGAGGCTCCACTTTTACAGCAGTGAAGCGATGTAAAAAAATGTTTGCTAGTTCACAGAGATGCCACTGTGGTAATAGTGTGTAGTAATAGGGTTACCCAATCATAAAGTAAATATTAACGCCGTTATATTTTTTAAATTTAAAAAACATTTTGAAATTTCAAAAAAAATCTTATTTCGTTCACAGAGATGCCACTGTGGTAATTGTGTGTAGTAAGAAAGTTACCCAATCATAAAGTAAATATTAACGTCGTTATAATTCTTAAATTTAAAAAACATTTTGAAATTTCAAAAAAAGCTCATTTAGTACATAGGGATGCCAATACGGTAAATAATTGTATGCAATAATAAAGTTACTCAATCATAAAATAAATATTAATGCCGTTATGTGTTTAAAAAATATTTTGAAATGTGAAATAATAAAAAATCAATAAATAAAAAAATTAAAAAAATAAAAATAAAAAAATTACATAAATTATAAATGAAATAAATAAATAAATTTACAAATTAAAATTGTAAATACATAATAAAAATAAAAAATAACGTCGTTGTGTTTAAAGTTTAAAAAATATTTTGAAATGTGAAATAAAAAAAAGATAAAAAAATAAATAAAAAATTAAAATAAAATAAAAATATATAAAGAGAAAAAAAAAATAAAATAAAAAAATTCAAATAATATAATTAAATAAATATTAAAAAAAAGTGTAAATAATAAAGATATAAAATAAATAAATTTATTTGAAATGTGAAATAATAATAAAAAAATTAAAATAAAAAAATATAAAAAATAAAAATAAATGAAAAGCAAATAAAAATAAATGAAATAAGTAAATTTATAATGAAATTGTAAATAATAAAAATAACGTCGTTGTGTTTCAAATTTAAAAAATATAATAAAAAATTAAAAAAAAAAAAAAATAAATTAATAAGAAGTAAAAAATAAAAAAATAAATAAAAAATTAAGATAATAAAAATTAAATAAATAATTAAGTTAAATAAATAAATAAATTTATAAATTGAAATTGTAAATAATAAAAATAAAAAATAACGTCGTTATGTGTTTAAAATTTAAAAAATATTTCGAAATAAAAAAATAATTACAAATTAAATAAAAAAATTGAAAAAAATAAAAATATAAAAGTAAAAAAAGAAATAAAAAATTAAATTAAATAAATAAATATATAAAAATTTAAATTGCAAATCATTTTTACATTCTTCACCTTCGATGTTATTCCAGGTAAATTAATAAATATTTTACTATTTTTCATAAAATGATTATTTACATTTATTTCTTCAATCAATACTACAACATTATAAAAATCTGTAGATAAAAATTTCTTTAAACTTTATTTAAAATTTATTAAATTTTTCAAAAAAAATTTTTATCTCAGATTTTTATAATATCATACCAGTTTTAAAGATAATATGTGTCGGATTATTATAAATTAACAACAATTTTGAATTGATAAAGATCTATCAGTGGACAGACCTTTCCTTAGAATAATGAGGATAAACCAAAAATTGAAATCAAATTTCAAATTTCATGAATAACATTATTTAATAGAAAACACAAGCTATTATTTTAATTGCTAATATAGATATTATACAATATGTTCGGGTGGACAACGAGGCTGATGAGGTTCTGATTCACTTTCCGTTGCACAGATTTCCTCATCGGCATGTTCTTCTTCGCCAACATCATCCAATTTGGGAGGCAATTCTTCTTGGTAGCCAGCATATGTTTCAGCACGTTGCTTGATGATCTCTTGTATAATGACTGTAAGTATGTCGCGTGAATCGACAATCTGACCCACTTCCTCAGCCACTTCAGCTGAAAGCCATGGGCAAACAGACTTCATTAGCTCTTCCTTCTTGGCAGCGTCTGTGGCTGGCTCTAGGTTATCCAAAACTTCGGGTAGAATGCTAGCAATATGACCTTGTAATAATTTAGCAGCTGTAACGCCTTTCTGCATTTCTTCATCCAAAGATTTGGCAATAGAGTCTTGACGCAAACGTCTTTCTTTTTCGGCTTGTAAGCGTATCTCCTCCTCTTCCAGACGTCTCAATGCAGCCAGTTCTGCTTCACGTTCAGCCAAAAGACTTAAAGTTTTTAAAAACGTAAATAAAAAAGGGAACATGATCTTCCAATTATCATAAAAAGATAACTTACTCTTGTTGTTTCTTGCGTATGACAGCAAGCTCTTGTTCGTGAGCCACCTCTAGTACGCTTAATTCTAATATGCTGTCGACGACAACATCAATTATAGGTTGGGCTTCTGCATCAAATTGGAATAGTTCGCCATCGCCTATCTCGGTGGCAACATCAATGCCTATCTTGGCCGGTATGTAAGGCGGCGTAGGCGGTTTCTCTAGGAATAAGTCGGTTTGTGTTTCTATTGTGACTTCTGGCGGTTTAGCTACCAATTCTTCCAAATATTTCTCAGTTTGCACATCCTCGTGCCTTCTGCCGTCTACCGGCGGTGGGGTACCCAGTACATTACGTTGATTGCGTTGTGTAACATTTTTTTTGCGTAAAATGTGACGTCTACGATACTCTGCTGCCTTGTCAAAGGGGTCATAATCGTCCTAATAGAGTTAGGAAGGATCACGATAAGAGAGAGAGAGAGAGAGGGAGAGAGAGAGAGAAGGAATTAAATTATTCTTATTAAAATAAAAAGGGTGTAACAATAATTTGTTTTTTTTTTGTTTTTTTTTTGTAGAATTAGAATTTTAAATCGAAAAAAAGAAAAACATCATAATTTTGGCTATGAAATTTCATTTTCTTTTGTTGGCCAAATTTTATTATTAATGGTCGGACAACATGCCAACGCAATTAATTTATTTAAATATACTGTGCGAGGTTTGGAAATTCTCATGTCATTTCTCAGAATTCTTTTTGCAAATTTCCATTAATCAATAGCGTTTTATAATGTAATGTATACCTACCAGCAGTTGGCTGGGAGCAAAATTACTGCCTCTGACCACACGCTTTTCGAACATGACATTTTTATAGGGTTCTGGTGATCGTGGAGTTTCTCTGCAAATAAAAACGAAATAAAAATTTAATTGCTTATTAACACTTTTCTTCTTCTTAACAATTAACAATTTTGGCTTAAATCACACACACTTTGACCTTTCAAGTGCTTATAAGGCAGGCACATGCAAGCAATTTCACTTTGGAAATCGCACTAAATTCTGAAATAGAAATTTAAGTTACAAGATAAAGAAGTCTTACGTAAGCCTATGCTTTAATTCATTATTTTAAAGAATATTTTTCTTACCCTTCCCTACACAATTGCATACATTCCTATCAAGGAGATTACATGGTGTATTTAATAAATATTCATTTATTTTCTGTTCTGAAGTTTTAAAGTCATGACCTATGCAAATTCTTTCATTTTCTTTACTTTCGTATTGCTTTTCATTGTATTTTGTAAACCAAGAGTGTTTCACAGACCGGAAATGTGAAACAACAAAAACAAAAACAACAATAACATTTGTTAGAAAAAAACAAATCGTTGAATATACATTTCGAAAATTTTCTCAAATCAACTTGAGGAGAATAGACTGCTTCCACGTCTTCTGGTGCCATGTATTTGATGTTTAACAATACCTTCATGCTACCACAATGTAAATGCTTTCCAATTTTAATAAAAACAGTTGATTAGTTTCGTGGATCTGAAGTTTAGGATAAGGTTAGCAAATAATTTTACCAGTAAAATATTTGGTTCTCTTAACATCGAGTTAAAGATATAAGTTTCAGTGTGACTCTACTTTATGTGTGTGAAGTTAGCTACGAAAGCTACATATATTCTTTTTTTACAGTGAACTTAACATAATTCTGTTAACTTAACATAATTGAAAGAAACTGTTTTGGAATCCTTGATACCATGGTTATCCAGACCAATGGATTCGTTTCTATCAGCATTCTATTTTTATACGATTTCTCCCGATTTATGAAGGGGATATCTAGTGAAGTCGCCGTATTTTAGTAGGTAGTGTGTTAGGTTAAAACCCCAGGATAGGCATTTCCAACAAAACGAAATATGAAAAAAGTATTTTTTCGTTGACTTCCTCTCAACATTGTTCTGGCAAAAACTCTGAAAGTAAATAAAATTGCTATGAAAAATGACTTTAAACTGTAGGTCCCGCCACTCATGTATAAAATTAACACACACAACATAAGTTGGGTTAGAAGCTATGTAGGCCGTAATCCTGATTGAAGGTTATCTCTGATGAGGGAACAGTTTGTTTTATATTTGTAGGTTTTGTTCAAAGGTTTTCCTTCGTCTTTCTTTTAATTTTTCACAACATTTTCCTATTTTTTTTTGGATTTTTAATGGATTTCGTTTTTATATTTTCCCAAACTTTTCAATTATGTTAAGTTAACAGAGACTGTTCACTGTAAATAAAAAAGAGTATAACTTTTGTAGACAAGGCGATAACGTATCATGCCAGTTTTTCGGATGATATTAT
Organism: Sarcophaga carnaria; assembly: GCA_958299815.1. Classification (NCBI taxonomy): domain Eukaryota; kingdom Metazoa; phylum Arthropoda; class Insecta; order Diptera; family Sarcophagidae; genus Sarcophaga; species Sarcophaga carnaria. The sequence continues at coordinate 33,810,699 of OY283151.1, forward strand.
AAGAAACTAAAATAAGAAGTACTAAATACCACACTTACTTACTTAATTGGTGATTACTTTACACTTTAGTCAGGATTACAACCTAGCTTCTCACACCACTCATGTTTTGTTGGTAAATTTTATCCATGAGTGGTGGTATCTACAGTTTTGTCGGATTTGAGTAACTTTTCAAGGCAATTTGATTTTACATTCAAGAGTTTTTGCCAGAAGATTGCTGAGAGGAAGTACTAGTTGGAAAAATATTTTTCATGTCTGAGCTGGATTTTCAACCACAGGCTCGCCTCTAATAAGCCAACACACTACCAATTAGACTACGGCAACTTCTGTTTACGGACTGATGAGTCGCGTCAATGTGAAAAAACCATTGCATTCGATAAAAATGAAGGTTTTGAATGCATTAGGCCCTGGGCCGTATTTCCACAAGACCTTACGTTAACCTTGACCGTTCAGAGTGCTATGAATAATATAATAACCGACTTTCTTTGGCCTCGCTTTTTTGCACATTTTGGCGATGTCAATTGACCACCAAGGTCATACAATTTGTTGTCATTTGTCTTTTCTACATCAAACACTGTGTCTGCTTGGATAATCCTTTAAAGTTGAAACATTTGAAAAGGAAAATCCGGCAAGTAATTGCCGTGATATCGGACGAAATATAGTCTAAAACCACCAATCCAGAGGTGGCCATTTAAATCTCATTGCATTTCATACACAATGGCACGGTGTAATTATGCATTAGAATGAAATATTGGGTCTTTTTTAAGCGCTGTCTATGTTTAAATTTAAATAACACAAAATTTGGTGTGAGATATCAACGAAATTTTTTATTTGTTTGAAAGACCCATTGATGCCGTTATGTGTAGAATATAATTTCTTTTAAATGTCCCTCACGGTTTTGCAAGATGGAGAGCATTCGAAATGCTCAATTTTCCCTGGCTCTAGTGAACATATTAGTTGCAATTTGATCGATGGCATAGGTTATGTTGGTTTAGAGAACCGCTGTGGTTTGTGGCTTTTGCACATATACCTGAGACTGAACGAAAATCTAACAAATTACACGTTCTCGGTGAACAGTTCACATCACCTTCATGTGAGATGATCACGCGCTCAATTCGTTCGAACAGAATATCCAATTTGGCATGAGCTGTATGGCATGATGTCATTATCAATTGTCAAAATTCAGAAATCACTGTTGAAAGACTCTATAAAAGTATTACCAAAGTGTCTTAGTTAACTTTACATTTGAAACTATAAAAAGGAAAAACTTTTATAACATGCAAGTAATTTCTCTCAGTGTATGCGTTTGAGTGTGTTTATGCCATTTCGACAATGTCCAAGAGTGAAAAATTTAAGAATTTCTATGGAAATAAGCCGTCAAATATTTCATTCTTGCGAATATTAAGCCACGACAAGTGAAAAGGTGGTAAGAAAACCTTGTATTCGTTTTTTATTTTAGTAAATAAATGCTGATTCTTTTCTAAATTTAAAATCGCTATTTAAAGGATACAATTTTGTTTGTTTAAAAAGTAAAATATTTTTTGATGGTTTCTGTTTTTAATGTTGTTGCTATTTTTACAATATTTTCCTGTTTTCTTTTTGTGGTTTTTTATTTTTTTTTTATTTTCTTGTCGTATTTTAAGCGATAAATATTTAATAATTAAGTCCTCTGCTATAGTTGTATTTGTTTTATTGCTGCTGTTCTTGTTGTTATTGTTGTTGTTGTTATTTGTTCATATGTTGTAGTTGTAAATGAATTTCACTCATTTTATTCTATTCCATTTAATAAAATTTTTTTCACTATTTTTGTGTATGTTCGTGTTTTCGGAGCATATGACACAATTTCCAATTTAATTGTCTACTCCCTAGAAGGGTATTATGAAGACGAGTTACAGGTTATAGGTTCCATTCCATGCTTTATGTTGTTTTTATTTTTTTTTTATTTTCGAATATTATTTCGTTAACGCTAATGGCGCTAGAACAACAACAACAACAAAGTTGAAAACAACAAAATAATTACAGGCTTTTAAATATTTTATTTTGCCCTACATATTGATGAAAAGCGTTATAAACAGGTCAATACAACTATAATCACATATGTGAAGTGGTTGTTAATCATTTAATTCGAGAGGAATTAAACTAAATAATCCGTTTCCCTAAATGCAAAATAAATTTTCCCGGTAAATTAAAATTAACGGAACGATATTAAAATAAAAAAATCCGGAAACCGCAATAGAGCTCCTTGGCTGGCCATACAGTCAGCGAAATTCTATTAAGGGTAGTTTGATTTTATTTCGCCTTCTTTATCTCGGTGTACGAAAATTTAAATATTCAATACGAATGCAAAAATTCTATCTTTTTTTACGTTTGCTAAACTTGGAATGCAGTCATCGGTCATATGAGGAAATAGAAACATTCGAGAATCGAATCGCGTAAGATCCTACTTGTATTTGTGGCCAAGACTCATGTCAAATAATTCGCTCTAGGAAACAACATGCGAACGAATCCTGTCTACTGAAATAAGGAAGAGAAAATACCGTTATATCGGCCATATACAAACTAACGATATAACTAGAAGTGCCACAGATTGGAACCCTCAAGCAAATAGAAGAAGTGAACGGACTGTTCATACATGGGGAAGACAGAATAAAAGTAGAAGTGCAGAGCGAGAAAGCGGAAATATGTTTTATTAGGACAACGTTAAGAGTCGCCCCACAGAAGCTTCGAAAACTATGTTAGAAGGTTCTTATATCGACGCCTCCATACTATAACGTTCTAAGAACACTTAGAACGTTTTTAATATTCTTGCATTTTTATTTTCCACGTTCTCTAACTTAATGGTTAAGATGCTCCGATCCGTTCCGAAGTTATAGGGAAAAATCTTCTTAGAATACACATATGGTCGTATGTCGCGTGAAAACTTTGAGAGCTCATAACTCAAAACACACTTTTTCGACATAGAATGTTTTAAAACGGAGGCGTCGATATTACAATCATCAGTTTCTATAAAACAGCGACATTACTTAAGTAATTTCTTCAAAACGTATACGAAAATTTATAAAATTGCCTTAAGTGTACCATGGTAGAGCATGGTAGTCTAGTGGGTAGCGTGCTAGTCCATTAGCGTGATGGCCGATTCTCAACAAAGGTTTTAATTACTCAGTTCGACTTTAAAATTTGTAATTGTATTGCAATTAATAAAAACTTTGGAGTCTAATAGATAATGTGATGGCCTACTTGACGTGAGCTACAATCCTTTAATCTGGATTACAACCTAGCTTTTCACATCACCCATGCTGTGTGTGTTAATTTTATCCAAGAATGGCCGGATCTACAGTTTAACATCGACTTCGAACAACAGATTTTATTTACTCTCAAGAGTTTTTGCTAGAAGACTGCTTATAGGAAATCGCCATTTTGTTCAAAATGTTTAAGGTTAGACTTGAACAACAGGCTCTCGTTTAATAAGCCAACACATTATCTACTAGACTCCGGCGGTTTGCCACTTGCCCAAAAACAAAAAAAGAGACACTCAATTTCAAAACTGCACTCTTACTTGCGTTTAAATAAATTTGATTCTGTTTAGAATTCAAGAGTTTTAAAGAAAATTTTCTTTGCGAATAAATTTTTACCTTTTTGAGCGATTTTGTTTAAGTTGTTGATGAAATTGTTGTTTCGTTATATGCCAACCTCCTGGCACATTTGAGGGTGATGCGTATGACCCCCTGACACCATTCGGTGGCAAAGACGTTTTGGGGGCTGTCAAATTGTTTGACGTCGCCATTAGAAGCTTATCTTTTGAAACGATCTCTGTAGACCCTTCATCATTTGCACGCACTTTAGCAGTTATGGTACTACCACCAGCAGCAGTATTACCATCATGTCGACTATTGGTGGTGCTATAACGATACTTGTCCTTGGCCATTGTTAAAGTGTTACGATGGTTGTTGTAGTTTTGTTCGCCAGTACCCTTAGTTTTATGGCCATTGTATTGTGTGCTGTTGTATGTGTTGGACAACGCTGAAGTGCCGGTATTGTAAACTACAGGATGTGAGGCATAGGCATACAATTGTCGTTTACGTGTCGGCGAAAGAAGTACAATTTCTTTTGGCGGTGGCAAAAATACACCTCGTGGTACAGTGGTAATGAAAAGTGGTCGTTGATTAAGTGTGTCTTGATTGCTACCCTATAAATCCGTACAGAGAGAAATATTGGTTTTTTGCACGAGTCAACTTTAGAATATTGTATCACACATCGCATATCGCATGTACAATACAACGTTCTTATAATGAATCATAATTATTATTCGAATTGGTTTTTGTTTGCTCAAGTGAAAAGATGAAAACTGATTATGAAGAAAATACGATTCAACACGGGTCCTTTAAGTGAAAGATTCTATTTAAAATACGATTCAAAATGGGTCCTTTAAGTGAAAGATTCTACTTAAAAGTAGTAACATGAACGTGAAAATTAGCATTTAAAACAAGATTCCATGAGCCCTGTATGTGGTAAATTTAAATACTTTTTTTACTGTCATTAAAATATCATATTTTGGGTATCTTAATTTTGAAACAGTCTTACGATTGTTGTTATACGGATCAACTCGAAATTAATTCTTGAGTGGAAAAACTCGATTAAGTTCTGATGGCCTTGAAAGTATGAAAACATTTGTCTAATATGGCGCAAAAGCAAACCAAAAAAACTTGATTAAGAGTAAAAATTTTACCCAACATTGCGAAAATTCTAAAAAATTCTTTTATAGTCAGCCGAGTAGTTCTATGACGCGGCAGCATAAACCCACCGATGTTCCTACCTTGAAAGTATTTGAGGAAAAAATCAGAGGGAAGCCCTTCGGTCCAGTGTGAGTTGTCCAAACCAACAACGATCTCCTCAAAGATATGGACGTTCGGATGAAGGAGGATGTTAGTGATGGATTGACCAAATTGCGTCACCGATTACTTGCTTACTTACCAGAATTACGACCTGGCTTCTCACACCACTCATGTTGTATGTGTTAATTTTATCCAGTGGTTTTTTATCCAGTGACTACTGAGGGGACTACAAGCTCTCGTCTAATAAGCCAGTAGGTAGGATCGCGCATGTCTGATGCACCTTATTGAAAGTGTAAAGTCGACCCGAAACTCTACCAATGGCTTGTCAAAGCCAGTTGAGTATGCAATAATTCATAAGAGTTCGGTATGTAATCCCAATAAGGTCGTACATGAAAGGAATTTAGTTTAAAACAACTTTCGCGTTAAGTGCAGCAGGTGCCCTTTAAAGTGCTCATTCCTTCCTTCCCATCTTCTATATCCACATCTTAACCTACAACTAGCATAGAACCACTCAGTATTTCCAGAAGAAAATATATTCCAGATTCAGAAATAGGAAAACATGACCAGAAAGTCGCATTGAAAGTGCTGTATAGTTTGTTTTCGTCCTTCTAAATGGATTTTCTGATAGTCTGGTAACATCCAGAAAGATGTGGTCACCCCCAGAAATTGCTATACGGTTTGCTGTCCGTCCTCCATAAAAAGTTCTTGTAAGTGCTATTTCTGATTTCTATAAATTGAGGATTAGTAAAACTACACTGCCCTAGCATAGTTCGAAGACATAACTAAACCTTAAAACTAGGAAATCATAAACTTCGAATAGAAGGTGAAGATATCCGTCCTACTTATTTTAGGAGCCTTCGAATCGTATTCAAATATCTAGAACGCTTTCAATTTCCGCGCAATAATTGTTTCGGTAGCTTAACATAGAACACTTTTCACTTGCAAACAAAAAGCATTTCTTGTATCGTTTTTTTAGCAGCATACATGTTGAGAAGAATTTCTTAAATCCCGATTGGAACTAAGATGACTTAATTTACGATTAAGTTCTTCGGCAAATTGGCGTGTATTCGAATTGCCCGGTTGAGGATATGTTACCGATAACAGTGGATTATAACCAGTAACCCTAAGCTCTTGCCCATGATCGTTATCATTTGTCGGCAATGCCGTTTGTTCGGCTCTCCTAATGGGGTGCACTATGGCGTTGGGTTTATTTGGTGGAAATGTTGAAGACAGTGAGCTATAATCGTTGTTTAATACCGCAAATGATGTAGAGGATGAGGATATTGGTAGTTGAGCGGTATAATCATAGGATGATGATGTTAACGCAGTAAAGTGTCTTGAGGGTGTGTAATCCGAAGCAAAAGAAAATTTTGGACGTGTAGCACCGCGTGTTGGTAAAGTTGTATCCTCTAGGTTGGTATTCAGTTCAGTGTTATCATTAGTTGGTGCGTTAGAAGTGTAGGAGATTGCAGGATTAATTGCAGCGTTTACAGAAGAGTTGTTAAGGAAGTGATCTGGATTTGTATTCTCTTTGTTGGATTCCAAGTTTTGCATTATTTTTCGTTTTTTTGTTGTTGTTGTTGTTATTTGTTTTTCTAACGTTTTGAGTACGAAACGTAACCGTTGCGAATTTCACATGACATTTTCCACGAAACAAAAAAAAGGAAATTAAAGTTATTTTCTTTGTTGTTGGCTTTCCTTTTTAGAAATCAATAATTGAATACAACCGGCTTTATAATAGAAAAAAACCGAAAAACATTTCAATAAAAATGCCACATTTAAACTTTACGCGACCGACGGCTAAGACTAGCGACTGTTGTATGTTGTGCACGGTCAACACTCAGTCACGAAATGACCAAAACACATGCATGCCATTTACGATATGCCAGTATGGTTAGATTTCGTCGTGAAATCGTAAAGGAAAATACCGATGGTCAATATAAATTAAAAAACACGAAGACAAATTTAAAATAGAAAGTAGTATGCCTGCTGAGGCCGGTGTTCGAAAGCAGTTGACGGTAATTGCGCAGATGGGTCTAGTGAAAGAAAGGCGTAGAAAACAGCTGGTCGGGCAAGAGGTTTGTCTAGCCACCACATATAAAACTTCCCATTGCATATTTAAATTATAAAAAAAGGAAACAGAAAGCAAAAAAAAAAATGAGAGGGAAAAGCTCTTCTTCTATGGCTAGCTTTTCGCACTAACTGGCCATTAGCTGGGCATACATGTGCACAAACTTATTAAGGCATAACTTTTATTACATGGCTAACTTCAAATAATAGCTGTTTATGTAAATTTTCTTATTGTTTGTTTTCTTTTTTTGCTTTACAACGTAATAAATTATAAAAATATTCATTTATTATGAAGTCTTTTTCTATTGTTTTCCCTTAAATTCAGGGCTTACTTTGAACTTTTCTGACATCCGGCGTCTAAGAGAACCTTTGGCAAATTTCAATGTCACTGGCATAATTTGCTGACCAACAAAATTGACAGTTTGTTGTTGTTGTTAATTTTTATTGCGTTTTTTGTTTTGTCCCCTACTAATTTGATAAAGTGGTCTTAGTCACTAATATGTTAATCGCCTTCTTAATCGCCGACTTGTTAATTACGCGTACATATCAACTGAAAGAAAGAAGGGCCTCTCGTTTCTTCAGTATTTTGAACTTATTGGTATACGTAGGGAGAGTGTTACAAGAAAATCGATTACACATGTTTTATAAATAAAAGAACTCTTGTTTGTATATCGTTTTTGATGGCAAGTGTTTGGAGTACTTTGGTTAATTTATTTACAAATCATTTTGGGAAGGGGTCTTCAGGGTTCAAGTTTTACATTTGAACTCATAATTCTCTGTACTTGAGCAAGGAGTTAATTTTTCTTTGCGTATAAAAGTTGAGTAAGAGAGGGGTGGGGTTTCCATGCTTTGAGCATTTAGAAAAATCTGCTGTTAATTTTTAAAATCAACACAGGATGGTACTGTGTTGCAGAAACCTGGTGTAGTGGTCGATTATATATTCCCTGAATAAGCTCTTCAAGCGGATCGATCAGGTGATGAGATGGAAAGTAAACTTTTCTAAGGCCCAGCTTGGGTGATACTTCAACGGAATAGTTCCTAAAACTGTGGAGGCAGTCTATTAGAATCTTGAAAGGCATTTTGACTGAGTGTAGCGGGAACACTGAAGGAATCGAAATTGTATCTCGGCTCTGATGTATAGAGACGAACAATAAAGGCTCTTGCTCGAATTTTCTTCAGTGATCTTGGTGAGTAAACCTCTGTTAGGATTCCCGACATTCAATGGAATTTATAGGCTTCTATGGCCCAGATTAGGCGATTCTTTAATGTCTATGGTTCCTAAAATTGAGGAGGCAATCTATTGAAATCTTAAAAGTTTTTTGTCTAGGTATTGCGTCTCTGAGACAGGAGCACTCCTTCTTTCTACCAAGTTTGAAACAAGTGAAAGGAACGGAATTGTATCTCTGCTCTGATGTATAGAGAGCTTTTGCTCAAAGTTTCTGTAATGACTATAATGAGTAAACCTCTGTTTGGATACCCGATATTGCGAGTTTCATCTCTGGTATTAGCTGACTTCTGCTATAATTCTCTCCTTTCTTCCTTGCATTTCTTTTTTCTCCACTTGTATCCTTTACATGTTCTTATCTCTTCCCTTCTTCCTATTACTTACTTAATTGGCCATTACAATCGTTTAGCCAGGATTACGACCTAGCTTCTCACACCATCCGGGTTGTGTGTGTGTTAATTTTTTCCATGAGTGGCGGGACCTACAGTTTAAAGTCGATTGCGAATGACAAAGTTTTTAGAAACTTTTAATGGCAATTTCACAGTTTTTGCCAGATGGCTACTGAGAGGCAGTTGCCGAAAAAAGATTTTTTCATAATCCGCTTTGTTCGAAATATCTGAGATGAGGTTTCAAGCACGAGTTCACATCTAATACGCCAATCACTACATACTAGACTACTTCACATGAGTTTAAAACTAAGAATCCAAATTTACAGCTTCTAATCCTTTCTGAAACTTAACAAAACCGATCCATTTCGGAATGTTGGCGTAGACAGAATTAATATTAAAGTACGGTTTGCTGTCCTACATTCATGCTCGAAACTGTGTTAATAAAACAGTCGCTTATTGTTGTATAATGGGAAAGACTTTCGAGTTCCAGCAGCAATGTCAGGCCATACAAATCGACATGGATTTGAAGGACCAAAGCTCTAGGAGCTTATTGGCAGTTTCTTCACCCTGACGGAATAAACATCTTTCTATGTTGAAACATTTTGTTGATAATAATCTCAATAGAAGCTTTGTCTAAGCTTTTACCAATGCGGTTGAAATAAATTTTTCAATTTAAAGTAATAAAAAATAATTTTCATTGCACCTTTCTCCTCACGATCTAACAGCGATTGGTGATCTAAATTTGATAGACTATTCTACTACTTCTACTGGTTAGGTGTTGTAAGATGTTATCCTATAATGTCACCCATTGAGATTCCGTTTTATATCTACACACATGCATATTTAAACACTTATGAAAAAAGTTTTCTTAATAAGACCTAAAATAGCTTATTTAATAACTTATAAACGCCTTAAGTTTCTTTTCCTATAAGCCATCATTAATCAGAAATACATATTTTCTACTCGAAAGTCAATAAATTAATTTCGTTCCGTATTTGTTTGCGGACAACAAGAATAGAATGAATGTAAATGGCTCTCTGCCACTATTTTGTTTTTCTTTTTTTGTATTTTTAAACAAATACATGGAAAGGTTCGTTGACCTTCAGGTACTTTTGACCTTTAGCGATTCCTGCTGTTGTGGTCGTGGTTGTTTAGCCTCTTGTCTATTTAACACTTTATGGCTCAAACCATTTCAACAACAACAACAACAACAACAACAATCTAAAACATGTAATAAATCTGTGTAGAAAATGTTTTCAAACAACATTTGCAAATTCTGTTTCAATGTATGTAGTTTTGCTAGAAATTGTTTGCCAAACAACAATTGCAACAACAATAGTAACAACAGCAACAAAATAATTGTTTCGAAATTTCAAAAAAAAAATACGAAAAAAATGGTGGCAAAAAAAAAAACGACGTAATTTTACTTACTTTTGTTTCTTGGCACATTTACGTCCAAAAGTTTTGGGTTGTGTTGACCACCAAAATGTATGTTTGCAAGGCGGTGCGGGGCAGCCCATATTTGCAGTCCATTTCAGTTGAACGTCTGTAACTTCGGTACGTGCAGCTGTAGTTTTTGGCGAGCCCAATAGTTCCAAAGTATCGTCGGGATACTTTTTATTGCGCCCAAAATTACGCGTTCCAATTGTTGGCATTTTTCTTTAATTGCGGTTTTTTTTGTTTTTTGTTTAATCAAGTGAACACTAAAATTATATTTTTATTTATTGTCAAACACACGCAGTATTTATTAAAAATTCTAAAATAAAATTTTTCTTCTTCTGGATTTTTTTTTTGACTTGTTCTGATTTATTTTGATTGAAAATACAAATTTAAATGCAATCATTTCCTTTGTGTTTTTCGTTTACATATTAGCTTCAGTAGTTTTTCTTTTTAAATTATGAACAACAACAACTTCATGATTTTGTATTTATTTTGGTCAACATTTCTGTGAATTATTTTCTTATGCTTTTCATTTCATATGCAAATAATGTAAATAAAAATGTGAAAATAACAACAACAAATCTAAACATAACGCTAGAAAAATAACTGTAAATAAATAGTCAACAATCAATCAAATTAAAAAAATGGTTGCCATAGGAAGTTGTCAAAATAGCGGCATTTCCAATGGAGCTCTTTTATAATTCACAAAAAGAGTGCGCCTCTATGAATTCAAACGGCAAAGCGAAATACTCTACAAGTGAGTATTTAACTGTGTGGTGTTTGTCTGCGCTATAAGTTAATTAGCAAAGTTCAAAACCATTTTGAATAAACTATTGTGAATTCTATTGCACCATCTTACATTAGGTATTTAGACCATTGGGATACTATAGTCTTTCATTTCCCCTAGTACTAGCTAGCCATCCGCAGCCTCTGATGTAGTCATTTAAACACGTAACGTTCATCATTGACAGGTCAGTGAGATTGTCTTTGATTTGTCTTTATCTTATGATATAACGTTGCATATGTACTTACGTAAGAAGTGAAGAAGCGGTTCCTCCCCGTTCTCGTCTCTACAGCTCCAAGAAAAATCATTGGCCATACGCCCGAGATCAATACGTATCACATTGGGTACTCATGCCAGTCTTATGTCCAGTAATAATTCCCACAGTTACGCTAAACTTACTCCTTTGGAATTTGAGCAGACTTCACCAGTCTTATTCGATTATTTTACCTGTATCCGAAACCACCTACAAAGCGTTAATGAAATCTATTACTGCATTTTTAATTCTGAGTTTGCAGGTTCTCAAAGGGGTTCTCAATCCTGCATATTCAAAATGCCACTGTATTTCCGTACCCATGTGATGTGAAAATTGTAGCGCTGTACTGTAGAGTATCGTGTCCTGGCTAGCAGAAAGTATGGCCTCTTCCAGAGTCCTTGTTATCCTTAATAATTATCATTGCGGCATAGGGACATACTCAGAAACTGTGTCGCGGTCGTCCTTGGCAAACTGAGGTTATCTCGGCCACGATTATACTGATAATTACAATTAAAATCCATTCTTTAGTTAACATATCCTGGTCAGCAGAGGTCGCTAGGTTGTGGTGACCGAATTTTTTCACATTTTTCCCGACTTGATATATGTATGTATATTACGTGATATCTGTCCTCAAGGGGCATTGCCAAATAGGAAGACACGCCCAACGACTATGTGCATTGGATATGCCACTCTTGACATCCCTGATGAAACTGCCTAAATTCAGGTTAAAGGTAATTGCCCAGCATAGAAGTGAGTCAATGTTGCGCTTGGGTTAGAAGATGCTTCTTAATGGTGTACATCGTAGCCTTTTTATTGAATGAAATGTAGTAGCTAGGCTTACTTACTCCCTTATGTAATCATTACAACACTTTAGTCAGAATTACAACCTAGCTTCGTATCTCACCGATGTTGTGTTCGTGTTAATTTTACCCATAAGTGGCGGGCCCTACGGTTTAACGTTGACTCTGAACGAGAAACTTTTCCTAGCAATTTTATTTACTCCCAGAGCTTTTCCTAAAAGACTGCTGAGAAAAAGTCGCAGAAAGAAATATTTTTTCGATATTTTATTGTGTTTGCGATGTCTGAACTGGGGTTTGACCCATGGAGTCTCGTCTGCAGAGGTAACACTAGAATGTGAAGGTAGCACTACAGGACTAATATTTTTGCTTAAGTAGGAATCTCGCGTGTGCTGATGCCATCTAATCTAACCTAACCTTCAGCTTCTAAATAATTAATTAACAAAATCTGTTAAAACCCCCATAAAACAATACAAGTTTTACGTTTTCTAAACAATATCTACAACAGATTGTATCTTCAAGTCCAATGAGTTCCCTTTCTTTGTAAAGGATGTACAGGATGTATTACATCTAAGATTGCATTATAATGAACGAAATCTTCTTTTTAAATTCAATTTCTTTTAAAATAAATGATTTAATTGGAAATATGCCCACACACACACACACTTACACACCTCCATTTAATGATCATACATACCCCCATTTGAGGAACAATTGTCAAAAATCTCCAAGTGTTGTTAACTGATCGTAAGCCCCTATGCAAAAAAAAAAAAAACAAAATTTTTCTTCTACTTACGGTTGATTTCTGTGAATAAGAGAGGTTATCTTCAACTATTTTTGTCTATTCTTGTTTATCTGATGTTTGTCTTGTAATTGTTTTGTTTTTCGTTGTTGTAATTGTTTGTATGCAGTCAGTAGTTGTAGACGATGTCTGTTAATTTGTTCGCAGCAGTTGGACATGATGTTTTATTTCGATAAGTGGACAGACATTTAATGTCTCCATGCGTATGCCGTATTTCATACTTTTCTATGGAAAGGTCAATAACAATTGTTCTTAATAGAGAGGGAGAGAGAGAGAGAGGATGACCATTTTTGTACAATATTTTCAAATCAAACTAAAAAGATTAGAAAAAATAAAACGTTTCAATTGAGAAATTTTAACTATTTCGTCTGGCATCGACAATATATTTTGATTTTGCCTTTTTAAGTGTAATTAATCGAATTGCATAAGAATTCTTATATTTTTTCCTTGAAGAGTAAAATGAATTTTAAACCACATTGAAAATTAAACTATACAGAGAACGAAAATTTCAAAAGATTCGGAATGGTCCCCTCACGTGGAGCTGATGTGAACTGGCGATTTGGCCCCGTTATGTTTTTTTCTTGTGAGGTTTTCTTAAGTCGCAGGTATATGCGAAAAAAGCACAAATCACATCGATTCTGAAAGCTAACATAACCCAAGCTATCGGCCAAATTCAGTCTAATTTAATCACCAGAGCAATGAAAAATTGGCCATTTCAGACGCGTTTCGCCCAATAACAACAATTCCTACACACTTGAGATTCACATAAACTTTATTCATTTGCAAAAGAAAGATCGGGCAATGAAACCAGACAAATCTGTACCTCTTTAGTTATACGCAGAACGAAACTTGCGCAAAACCTAACCAAAGCCCATTTTAGGAGCCTCTTAGGATCAGTGGTACTGTACCTGGATACACAACGACTTTTGCAGAAGCTATAATGACGAAGAAGAATAGAAGACCGCACAACATTTTCTCTGTCGCACACAGGGTAACTTGATATAAAGGATTCTTGGTCAGAATTCGTACTTGAGATTCACATAAACCTTATTCATTTGCAAAGTAAAGATCGGGCAATGAACCCAGACAAATCTATACCGCTTTAGTTATACGCAGAACAAAACTTGCGCAAAGGAAGAAAAGCAGACCATAGAACATAATTTCTATCGCACACAGGATAACTTCAGGTGAAGGATACTTGTTCTTTTTCAAACAGGCAGTTTGATTTGTAGTTGAGTTGGAATAGCTATTATCGGCTTTCAAATAGGACCTCATAAAACCAAGTGTTTATATGCCACTCTTTTTACTATAACCCGCTGACTACAGACTGGCAACGTTAGCATTCGCTACATTTATGTTTTTTATTTACGGTCTGGCAACTTCCAGAACTGTTTCTATGTAGTTTTGTTATTGTAATTCGTTGTAAATGTAACTTCTTTGTTGCTTTGTTTATTATTTATATTCCATATTCTTTTACTTGTGCTAAATACCTATGCTTTTTGAGGCGGTTGCCAATTTAACATCACATATTATTGAAGCCAACTATTGAACAAGAAACAGTAGGGTATCATACAATCACATTCCGTCGTTTAAATTTTTTTTTATGTATTTTCCTATGTGCTTAATTTTAAATCGAATACTGTCTGTCTAATAAATTTCTCATGCTTTAAAGCATCAAGAAAAAGAAATTCTCAATGCAAAATTGTGGTAAATGCCGTAGTAAAAACCAAAATACAGAATCAGTTTCGAAAGGGATGGTTGGTTATTTGGCATGCCAATAGTAAATTACACTTTATGTAAATTCAATACCTCCATTCCCCCTCCGTTACAACACTTGCATTGAATATTTATTCAACGAAATGTTGCAATTCATGCTATTGACTGAAACTGAAACCGCAAACCTTTTTTGGCAATTATGCACAACAGTGTAGACCACAATTTGGAAAATTCCTAAAAGAGCAAAGATTTCCTAAATGCAACTAAATCCAGAAAATTTGATTGTTTTACCAAAAAGATGTAGAAAATGTTGGAAATAAAAAATTGGATTTGTTTTCTAATTGTTTTAAGTAAGTGGTCACACAGAATTCGAAATCAGTTTTGAAAATCGATTTTACAGATTTGAAAAAATTTAATTAATTACGAGAGAGAGAGAGGAAGTTGTAAACACGTAACAGTATCCTGTTGAAATAGCTTCCTTGTAAAACGGAAGTACTTTTCCAACACCTTTTAAATGATAAACAGTATGATATTGATAGTGCCATTGTATGGTTTTATAAGTTTCCAAAATAAAGGAAAGTAAAAAAGGAAGACAAAGAATACAAAATTGTTTCCAATTATTTTGTCATGTTAAACAACACCAGCAATGATAACTCAATTGTCTGCTGCCCACGCCTGTACTAGGCTGTAAAGGCTATAAAATTGACCTGTTATTTCGATGATTATCTCCGTAGGCTACATTCAATATTCTTGAAATGTAATCTTATCAGTTTAAGGACATCGCGTGCATGTCTCACCCCTAAACATGAGAGTCATAAAACTGCAGGATTTCTTGTGTAGGTTACTGTTAGTTTCCTGTGAATTACAGCAACAAGCAAAACAAAAAAAAGTAGACGGACAAAAGGACATACAAATATAATAGAGATTGCACGTGTGAATTTTATGGTTTGTTTATTATTGTTATTGTTACTACCAATGTGTTTAAGTGTTGCACTTGCAACAACTCCTTACACTTGTTATTTTGGTTTTCTAAGGTGTCAGGCATTCGTTTGTTTATTTTTCTTTGTATTTAAGCCTCTAATAGTAATACGGCCCTCGTCTTAGCCACGTCCACGTTCTTGTCCTTTTTTGTTGTTGTTCATTTTTATTTTTTGTTCCTGGAAAATGAAAAGATAGTGAAAGTGTTTGCAACAATTATTGTTTGACAGCCACAGAAGCACGACAGGGTTTTTTTCGTAAATATGTGACGCCATTATTTGAAATACATTTGTTTAGCTGTTAATAGTTAATGTGGTTACACATATATATGTACCTGTGAAGAAACATAATTTATTTAACAATTTACCAGTAAAATTTTTTATTTTCTTTCATTTCTTATGGAACATGAAATATTTACTTTTCATTTGTTTTATATTTTAATGGCAACACACTAACCACAAGCGTGTTATAAATAAATAAATGGACAGACTGAATGCTTGTACATATGGACAGACGTTCATATATATCAACTTAAAATCGTCTGATTATAAACAACTTTGAACACTAATGCCATGAAATATGGACAGACATACAAAGCGACAGACAGTCCGACAAACTATCCGCTTCACTAATGCTAGCTAATGTATGTAAAAACTCGGCGAAAAACTCAACGACAACAATTGACGCATCAGAATTGCAAATTTTTCATTCTGTTTTGTTGCTTTTTGCAGCTGTTGTTGTTGTTTAACTGTTTGACATTTTGTTTCTAATGGACACTCGACATATAGACTGTCACTCTGTTGTTACGTACATACAATGTATGTATATAACCATACCCAGTGGGCAAATTGTTTGAAAAAACTGGCCATCATTTCGTATAAGAAAACGTTGAATAAATTTAAAAAAAAATTGAACTTTACACAGCTAACTATACTATATAGAAAGAAAATTAAACACTTTTTAAAACTAATAATTAAAAAATGAATTTTTTTTTATAATATCATGCACGTCATTTAAAGCCTTCAGTCAGGATTACAACCTAGCTCCTTACACCAGCCATGTTGTGTGTGTTAATTTTTATATGTACACTAGCTGTACACTGCGCGTGTTGCTGCGCCACCAGCTACAATAAATTTGAAGGAAAGACATTACACAAATGTCCAATTAATTTTGAAACATTTTATTGATTTGTTTCCCGTTGTCCTGATGATTCAGATTAACGGGCCTGAGTAGCACGCATTCGATCAGTTTCTAATCTCACTTCTCGTTGTTCAAGTGGTTCAAGCGAACGGGTCTCAGCGGCATATACTCGAACATTTTCCAGTCTCACTGCTCGTCTGATTCTGAGGCTCGTAATGCTCTTTTCTTCCGTGCTTGAGGTGTAGGTCGACCAATTGCTTGTCATAAATTATGCAAAATTTTCAGTGACGCCATCCATCGGAAATTAATCGCACCAACCTCCGTCGACTCATGCGCAACAACTTTGTTAAAGAATGCACAGTTTACGACTTAATTCATTTTGAGTAATTTTCAGTGGCACCACCTGTCGGAAATTGGTCATACCAAATTAGAAACATTTGTCGGCTCATGCGCAACAACTTTGCTAAAGATCATAACATGATCAAGTGCACAGTTTACGATTTAATTCATTTTAAGTAATTTTCAGTGGCGGCACCTGCCGGAAATTAGTCATACCAACTTAGAAACCTTCCCCGTCTCATGCGCAACAACTTTGCTAAAGATCATAACATGATCAAATGTACAGTTTACGATTTAATTCATTTTAAGTAATTTTCAGTGGCGCCACCTGCCGGAAATTAGTCATACCAACTTAGAAACCTTCCCCGCCTCATGCGCAACAACTTTGCTAAAGATCATAACATGATCAAATGCATAGTTTAAGATTCTATAAAGTACATACGAACAAACATTCATTTTTATATGGGTATGTGGGCGTGGCGGGACTTACAGTTTAAAGTCGATTCCGAACGACAGATTTTTGAGAAACTTTTCATGGCAATTTTATATACTCTCAGAGTTTTTGCCAGAAATCTGATGAGAGGAAGTCGCCGAAGAAATATTTTTTTCATATTTCGTTTTGATGTTTAACTTGGGGTTTGAATCGAGGCCTTATGTCTAATAAGCCCACACACTATCTACTAGATTACGGCAATTAGGTTTAGTAAACTCAACAAGAAAATGTGAGGTTCTTCTCCACAAAGCATGTTTTTGTAAATACTTGATGATGGATGTGCTTGATGATTTTCTGGAGAAGACACTCTCGGTAAACTTGTGGCATAAACTCACAAAATATTGTTAGGTTATGTTGAATTGATAACCGTTGACAGGCCGTCATATTGTTACAACTCCTGGTTGGCATCACTCAGCCAGAGACCGACAGTTTAGTACTGTTATAAACTTTATTTTGGCCTGTGAATATGATTTATCGAGTCAATATTTTGAACCACAAATCTTCATTTTCTTTATGTTTTTATTTTGGCTAAGAGAGTGTGATTTATTCCTGTGTTATTTAATTGAAACAATTGAATTTAAGACCCGTGATCTTGGTGCCCATATGACATCAGTATTTCTTTACGTCAATTGTTAAATGCATGCTCTCCTTGAAAAAAAATATTCTCTATAAACGTCTCAGCGAGTTAAAATCGAAGAACGTCGCTTTATTGTTGCAACTCCTGTCTTTGAATCTGCTTAACTTCACACACTAAGCACTTCACTAAGTAATGGTCCCTGGAGAATATATGGTAATGCTATGACTAGGCTTATTGGGTTGCAATTGTATTATGCTTTAAGTATATGGGCATCCAAAGGTTTGAAAAACATTAAATGTGGATCACTTATGTTAGTTGTTCGCCTTTTGTTTTTTTTTTTTGCCATGGATCCGGAGCATTGATAGACCTTTGCTTTGTTTGTTTATTTTGTTTTTGTTTTTATTTTATTTTGTTTTATTTTTGATTTGTTTTCACCGAAATACAGTACAAAGTATCAAGAATATGAGTGAATTAAATGAAAATGAACTCAAAATGATTAAAAAAAAAAATTAAAAAATATTCCATTTGGAAGTAAACTTTTCTTCCATTTTCTATATTTTTGCTTTTTTCTGTTTTTGTAAGAAAAAGATTTTTTTTTTTTAAATAAATCCTCATTTATACTCATTAAGTTGGGAAATTAATTTTTAATCCAGTATGGTAAAGAATTTCGAGAACTTTAAATGGGGGCCTATCGATTACATGTATAGACTGACTGGAATTATTTGCCTTTGCCCTTTTCAGGCTTCAAACATGATGAGAAAATCAACGTTTTGTGGCTTCAGATGCATACATGACTTACGAAACGTTTGTTGTTTTGGTTGAGTGACTAGATGGCTGGTTGGCTGCCTGGCTGCCTGGTTGTTGTCATGGCGTTTTAAAAAATTTCAAAAGCAACACTTGTGCCAACTTGTCATTGCAACACTTACACGAAACAAGTCATAATTCCATAAAAAGTTCGCCTACCCATGCCATCTCTTTATAAAATGGCAACAACAACACAACCAACGTCAAAGCCAACAAATCTCCGCCAGTGTTAAAGCCCAATAGACTGTGCTCAAGTGGACGGACAGACAGACTCAGGTTTCTAGCAAATCTGCTGTTTAAAGCTAAAAATGGCGATTTTTTTTTAATTTTCTTTCTGCTTTAAAGTGGAAGTGGCCATATTGGCCATTGTACCGAAGCGTTCATATGTAATGTGATCTTTTGCAAATGCCTACAATGGCTGCCATAAATGATGAAAAACAATTAGAATTCTCTATGGAATCCAAAGTAGTTTTTTATTTTCTCTTTGTTTTGTTTTCTTAAACCCACTCAGTAAGCTCTTCTTCTCAAGCCAAACCAAAGCAAAGCGTCTTATGTTTTGGTGGGAAAATCTGTTGAAAAGTTCTTTTTGGTTTTTGATTTGGTAGAGGAGGAATAAAAGAGAAAAAAAAGTCGGAAGCTAAACACAAATCATTTATTTTATAAAGAAAAATTAATGATAAACGACTTGGTATTTATGGATTTGAGAATTTTTGCCTGTTTTTTTTTTTTAATATTATTTTCCTTGCCCCAGCAAACAGTGACCATTCGCAGTGATGATGTCTTTATGTGAACAGCATAAAAATCGCGTTGAAGGTTATCTAAAGTGGATGCAAACGGCCATTGAATTGTATTGAATGTGACCCTATACCGGATGTTTAGAACATTTGATTTTCGTTTTCATGTGGAACTGTCTAGTGAAAGCGTGTGCCTTATTTTATTTTATAAGAAAGGGGACGTTTTTTCCATCCAAAATTTATTTTTAGTTTTGCTCTTTTTCTTAATTTTTTTTTATCATTCATATTATTGGAGAGAAGAAAAAACGGAAAAAATCCAGTAAAAAATGTAAAAAAAATTCCCGTAATATGCCACCCTCTTTAGCAAAATAATTGCACTGAGCGAGTGGATTAAGTTGTCATGGGATGTTCTGCTTGTGTAAACAAACTGGCCATAATTCATGTTAAACTTTCCTGCCATTAATGGAGGGTGTCGTGTCTCTTTCAATAACGATAACGACAACGACGTTAACGGAAACTTTAGCAAATTATTTAACGATAGTTTCTCTAATTATTTAACAGAAAAAATTTAACTTTTTTTCCATTTTAAATTCAAATGCTGTTCAAAGAAATGTTATAGAAACTGGGCCCAGCCCTCAGCAGATTTTAAACTTGTAGACAGTTGCAATATATTACAGTTGATATCCTCTTTACCTGTTTTTTTTTTGTTTTTGAAATCTCTTTTTTTCATTTGAATTCTGTTTGATCACACACCTATTTTTTGATTTGTTTATATGATCGATATTTATATGATCATCATTATCATTATCAATATTATTTTGCTATCTCGTATTTATTATCGATATTTGCTTTGGCATGACAAATTTTCATTATATTCTTATTAACACGTACAATAACAACAATTAATTTAATTATATTTGCATACCCTATAATATTATAATGAGCAGAGATTTATACATCCATTCAGATGTAACGCTGTCCAAAACTTAGGGGTAAACAATATACATTTTCGAAACTAGTAAAAAAAACTTGTCCTCTTTTATTGTTTAATTGGCCATTATAACCTCTTTTAGTCAGGGTTACAACCTAGCTTCTCACACCAGAACCTACAGCAGAACCTACAGCATATTGTCGACTCGGATAGACAGCTTTTTGAGAAGCTTTTCATGGCAATTTTATTTACTCTCACAAGTTTTTGCCAGAATATTGCTGAGGGGAAGCCACCGAAAGCAATATTTTCTTCATATTTTCTTTAATTTGAATTGTCTTAGCTAGTGATTGAACCACTTCTACTATTGCCTTCTTTTATTTTGTGCATTAAAATATCTCCTTCAAAACCATGTAATTCCATTTTAATCTCTCGTAGAAATTTCTATTCCTATTGGAAAGCAGTTGAGGCAATCGATTTTCACTTTTTAATCAAAATATTATTCGTCATAGACATGAACAGGTAGTCAGATAGGGTCTTTACACCACTAATGTGGGGCCTGTTTGTGAATGAACTCCTGACAAAACTATCTAAGGCGGTGATTGAGTGCCAAGGATATGCAGATAATATAGTCTTAATGGCTAAAGGCAAATTTAAAGAGACTCTCTGGGACATCATTCAAAGAGGGCTTGAAATAATAAGTCTTTGGTGCATGACAGTAGGCCTTAGGATAAACCCGTGCAAAAGCACAGTGATTTGTATGATTTGAATTGTCTGGTCAGATTGCAATTGTAATGGAGTTCTACAGGAGGATAGCATGTGTGTGTAGAACATATACTATAGCGGCGCTGGAAGCTTTGTTGGATTTAAGTCCGCTACACATGGTAGTGAAGACTAAAGCTTTGGAGACTGTGACAAGTTAAGGCACCTCCAACTAAACTTCCTCTCAGCAGATTTCTGGCATAAACTCTGAGAGTAACTAAAATTGCCATGAAAAGTTCCTCAAAAATTTGTCGTTTGGAGTCGACTTTAAACTGTACGTCCCACCACTCTTGTATAAAAATTAACGCACAACAAAGGTGGTGTGAGAAACTAGGTCGTAATCCTGACTAAAGGGTTGTAATGACCAATTATGTATGTATGGTTAGGTTGATGGAAGAAAATCTAACATGAAATTGATTTGAGGATTTTGTGACATAAAAAATCAATTGATTGACAGTTCCCCCCTTAACTGTCCGTTGGACAGAATCAGTAGATTTTGTGAAGTGCTCTGCAACTTTATAGGGTATCCCTTTTAATATCTCCTCCAAGCTCTGACAAACTTCAGGATGCTTTTCGATGTCAACAAGGACAATTTCCTGCCTAGACTATCTGATACGTACCTCGGGTTTACCTTCCTGAGATTCAATAAAATGCCTTATAGGTTCCAGGCATGCGTCCCAATAACTCATTATCAACGTTACATGATCTATATGTTGGGCTAGAAACAATTCCCATTATGAATAAAGGATGTCTGGGTCTACAGCGCCCTGTTAGAAGGCCGGTTAACAGTTCTTAGATCATTACTTGATAGTCTGATGCATGACTGAGACTTGTATTGTATTTTTCCAATAAAATTTTTGATTGCCTCAGCTCTACTGGGTTAGAGAAGGGTTTTTGCCTTTCTATCTTGCTATCTTCTCTTCCTTTAAGCGTACCTTTACAGTCAGTATGTAGGGGTTGATTATTTGCTGCAAGGTGGTGTGCCTTAGTTAACGTTGGTTCTCCATTTGACCCCATTAGGGGGGGCATTTGCTTGCATTCTTGCTGTCATAATAAAATCTTTGTGTTAATTAATCGTAATATTTTGTTGAGAAAATTTATTTCTAAAATATGCTCATGTACATCATAGCTCAGGCATTGTATTCGTTATTAATTAAACAAAATTTTATATGATTATAGTACCTAATAAAAGAAAATATTTGTTTATCAGGAAGTTGTGTGCTTATATTAATCCACATAACATGATTAGAATTAATAATGGGGATACGTTGTGTCTTCTTTTCTAAGCTTTCAATACTGCTACCGGCATTAGTGTTGCGGTCTGTCTGTCTATACACCTAAAAAATTGCTACTGCCACTGTCACTGCCAACTGCTACTGCTATTGCCATAGCCGATCCTCATGTTCTCCGGCTGAATGTTGACAATTTGCAAATTTGTCAATATGCCTTGGAATTGTGTGTGTGAATTGATGATGATGTTGTCATCCGTTTTGTTTAAAACGTTCAAATTTATTAAAACCAGAGAGAAAAACAAAATAAAAAAGGAGTGAATGAATGAATGAATAAGAATAAAAAAAAACAAAGCTAATCAAATAATTTTGCTTTTTTTTATCGGGCATGCAAATCTTAATTCTTATTCACACCAGCAAACAAAACCACACCGTATTTGTAGCAGATACATACATGCATACTTTGTTTTATTTTGTCTTTTCGCCACACAAAAATGGTTGAAAAGACAAAAACAAATCGATTACATTAGGAACCGTAGTAGTTAAACGATATGCTTTTAATTTGTACTTCTCGTTTGCTGCCTCGTTTCGTTTGGTTTCGTTTGGTTGATGTGAACAGATAGAATATTTAAATTTAAAAACAATTTGTTTAAACAAGATGTCTACATAGAGAAAAACACAAAATCAAACATAGAAAAATTGAAGAAAAAAAATAAAAATGGAAACCAAATACTCACAATTACAGCAGCAGCAGATTGAAAATCGTATAGAAAAAATGGAAAGAAAAAAAATTGTATCCCCACAATATGAAATGACAAGCTTGGTTTGTGTGTTTTTGAAAAATTAAAATTTCTCAAGTGTAACTTGACGAAATCAAGTCTAGAATACGAAATTGATGAAATTCAAATCGATTTATTTTATTTATTTAACTCTGGCCATATTAGACCGTCTAATATAACAAATATAAGCAGTTTTTAAAAGTGTTTAATAAGCGTATTTGTAGCAGTATTTAGAAAATGCTTATGAGGGAGAATAAAACGTTCATTCGTTCATTTTTTCAAATTTGTATTTTCCAAATGATTTTTTTTATTTCAAATTTAACGACAACGGCAAGCCCCAAATCAAAAAAAAATTTTTTTTCATGGAGTATGATTGTTTCTATTGGAATTGATTGTTAACAATCGTTTGTTTGTTTGTTTTTTTCTTTTTAATACACCTTGGAATTTGGTGAACGAGTGGTAAATACGCCCGCCATTTATTTAATGGGCGCTGATTTTATCCCTCTTTGCTCTCTCGTTTTCCATAAAGCACGTGAACACTAAGCGTTAAAGAAAATAAAAAAATGGGAATTTTAAATAGACATGCTGCACTACCGACTGCATTTTGTATTTATGCATTTCCCTAATAACCATATGCTGTAAACGCTATTCATATAAGCAAAGAAAATCCAAAAAAAAAAGAAAAATTATTAAGAAAAGTATCTATGCTATGCTAAATGCCTTGAGAAGTCCTTGACCCTTAAAACCTATTGAACACTTGGGTTAATGGGAAATTTTCTATGTACAGTTAACAGTCGTTAAATGCTAGTTTTTCAAAGCAACTGCTGACAAAAAAATATTTGATATTAAATATCGTTTTTAGATTAATTTTGAGAACAAATGACAGGCAATTAGAAGAGGAAATGGCCAAGTAATACTACAAATACATCAGTTATGTTCCGACTTCAAACATTTCATATATATTCACATGAACAATTTTTATCATTTGAAGGACTTAAACTACATACGTACATACCTACAAAATTGGTCATTATAATCCTTCAGTCAGGATTACGACCTAGATTCTCAACCCACTTATGTTATGTGCGTTAATTTTGTACATGAGTGGCGGGACCTACAATTTAAAGTCGACTCCGAACGACAGATTTTTGAGAAACTTTTCAAGGCAATTTTATTTACCCTCAGAGCTTTTGTCAGAAATCTGCTGAGCGGAAGTCGCCGAAGAAATATTTTCATATTTCGTTTTGATGTCTGACTTGGGGTTTGAACCGTGGCCTTACGTCTAATAAGCCAACATACTACCTACTAGACTACGGCGACTTGAACTTCTCTGTTTAATGTAAAGTTCAGTGTTCATTACAGTTTGAACGGGTCTCCAGAAAACTGAAAATACGTTATATTTACATTTTTTCTTTGTGATAAAGACGTATTAACAAGCGAGCAGGTTGCAATGTGAACATGGTTTTGGTAGTCACCGTACTTTAGTAGATAGTGTGTTGGGTTATCCGACATGAGGCTTCGGTTCAAAGCCCTGTTCCGACATCTCCAACAAAGCGAAATATGAAAAAATATTTCTTCGGCACCTGCCTCTAAGCAGATTTTTCGCAAAAACTCTGAAAGTAAATAAAATTAACAATGAAAAGTTTCTCAAAAATCTATCATTTGAAGTCGACTTTAAGCTATGGGACACGCCACTCATTTATAAAAATAACAGACGCAATATAAGCGATGTGAGCAGCTGGGTCGTAATCCTGACTGAAGGATTGCAATGGTATGATTAGTATGGTTTTGTCGATCTCATTCTGCTGATTTGTATGTCAGAAGCACACCTCCGCTCTGTAAAAGCAATTGTCGAGGGTGATGTAGTGATAGACTAGGACTATAAGCTAAAAATTACTCAAAAACTGTTTGAAACCACTTTCATTAGGTAGAATATAAACAAGAAGTTTTTTCAGCGAATATGAATTCGACTTAAATTCAACTAAATTCTCAATTGGATGGCAATTGATGATGAAAAGTATGCTGAGCAAAGAATAGTTAAGCTTTCGTTAATGGAAAGCATGAATTTGTTGCATATTTGAAACATTCGAAGTGTTATTTCCGATCTAAACTATTAATAATTGAAGACTGTAGCCGACCTCTTATCTGAAGATCCGGAGACATGATTGCGGTTTTGAACTCACACTGAACAAATACTATAGGTTTCTGCCTACGGCCAACACTTTTGTGAGTGAATAAGGTATTGTTCCTCAAAATAGCAAGAGAATAGTGAACTAAACGCCGTATATTTGAACTGAATGGTATAATTCAACATGCAACGTTATGACTAGTTTTCGAAGTGGCCTACAGAGTCTAGCAATATAGCACGTAGCTTCATGCCAGTTATCCCTGTATAACAACAGGATAATACTCATTTGCAACAAGGAATTAGGATACACTATATACTATATACTGTACTCTGTAAGATATCTGCATCAGTTATAGCCAGTTCATTAGCAATTCAATTTTCAACGATATCTCCGCCATGGAACCCGTATAAAAATTACCTTTGAATGATCCATGAAAAATCGGACCCCGAAGTGCATGTTAGTCACGAACTTAATCACATTCTGGCTATCCGAGTAAATTAAAAGATTTTCAGGGAAAATCACATCGCATTGCCATAATCTCAAGGCTCTCCAAAAAATCCCTAGCCACGATGTCATTTCAAATATTGAAATTAATTTTAATAACCAAAAAACTTTTCAATACTTGTAGTAAATATTGCTAAAGTTCTCCAAACCAAATAAGTATTTCCCTCCAGTGGCCACGTGATTAGATTTGCTACCACCGCTGGCTACTGTTTAAGAAAATTTACTCTTAAAATAAAAGCAAAAAAAAAAAGAATTAAAAACCGTGACAAACAAATGTTTGGAGACATAAATTTTCCACAGTTATCCTGCCACGATCTGTGTTGCAACTACAAGCGCTGTACGAGTACATTGTGGTGGCAAGCATAAACACTGCCATGTGGTGGGTTCATGTCAAAGTGTTTAAGTTGCGATCGCGATAAAAACGCTAAATTTACTCCCAACAAATAAGTTCCAATAAAGCATGTATTATGGCAACGACAATGTTTAATAATGGCTTGTGATTGTTATGATTGGTTTTGTAGGGATTTTTGAAAATTTGAAATTTTCTTTAATGAACTTTAAATTTAAATAAGAACTTATGGAGAAATTCTGAACAGAAACAATTCAAATTAAGATGATGGCGTGAAACGAATTGTATTTCGGGGTAAAATTTATTCAGGATTCATAAATGAATTTGGCGATGAAAAAGGTCAACTTTCTTCAATATTGTAGATTAGGTTGAAAAGAGTTGATAGAATATTATATAACAGGCTCAAAGTTGATACGTTCTAGTGTGAAAGACTTTAAAATATTTAAGATGGCGCTCGGATTCTTGTGTACAATTCTTCTGTTGAGTGTTTGAGAAGCACTGCCACTACAAAAGCTTTATTTGTGATGCTTAATTCGCTTTCATCTCGATTGCTTGAAAGACATTTTCGAATTCTGGCATAATATTCTTTCTGGCACCCCCTCCATTCTATCTGCGAATCCTAAGCTATGGGCTAAATTGTCTGTACCCCGTCTAAAAGTAATCTTACTACGAGATTTCATACTAGAATTCTAAGCAGTGAAGGCTGGTACTCTGATATGGTCAGATCTGTAGGTTTCTGTTGAAATCTACGAAGACGGTTCTAATCTTGAGGGCTTCATTATAGTATAGTATATTTCTTCGCCTCCCTGAATCCTGTAGTGTGGAATAACGGAATTGATTCTAAGCATTGTTGTCTTCGCTAAAAGCTAAGCGCTAATCAGATCTCTTTCAGGTACAATCTTCCTGTCTAAACTGATTGGCATGTGCTGCAACTATATACCGTATCTATCTTATACGGATATCTGGCAACTGACGTATTCCGAGTTGCTAAGACCTACAGAATACCAATGTATATATGAAAAATTTGATTGTCCAGTAGAGACAAAGGCAAATGTGTTTCGCCGCTCCCAAATCTTAGACTGAGCAGAAATCTTGCGTCACCTCTGGCATGAATTAGATAGCAATCATACTGATAAACTACTGTAACTACAGCTGTAATTGGATTGTAGGTACACTGTTACTCTTGTACTTATTATGACTTCGCTTACCTGTAAATGCCATCTACATGGCTTGTAGATCGGTACGGCACTGGCATCACGAAGACTTTTTAATTGGCTCTTTCATGATATTTTAACGATGCTAACGTTCCTTGCCATCAAATTCATTTAAGTTTCTGAATGGTTTTCAGCTTAAAAAGTCACGCTTTAATGCGAATCACTGATTCTAATTGCCGGCATCAGAACTTGTTAATTTGCTCTGGGGCATCGCTTTATGTGGTTTCACCAAGGACCACGCGTATGCCCAAATGGTTTCAACGAAACTGCCATTCCCTTCGATCCTATTCAAGTTAAAAGTATTCCGTTTTGTACATTATCTACTGTTTTAAAGGTAATTTCATACGCCATTTCTCATCGAAATCCTCGCAACTATTTACAAACAACGGGGACGACAATTGATTTACTCAAGCTCTTATTGAGGAGAATTTTCATCAACAAAATTGTGCTCGGAAACAACTGCTAATCACTTGGTGACAAGACTCGATTTCCTGACGTTTCCGTTTGACGGTTTTTTGTGCAGTTCTTAGTCGTTAGGAAGTTTCAAAGATTTTGATTTCTGGAATGGAATCAAACTTGGCCTCTATAAAAGAGCAGCACCATTAGATACGTTTTTAGTCGATTGATTCGAATTTTCATTACTGTTTTTTTTTGGAAAATAACTAAAAATATACAGTATTTTGAAGTCGCCGTAGTCTAGTAGGTAGTGTGTTAGCTTATTGGACGTAAGTTCATGGTTCAAATCCCAGGTCAGACATCAGAACGAAATTTGAAAAAATATTTCAGCAGATTTCTGGCAAAAACTCTGAGAGTAAATAAAATTGCCATGAAAAGTTTCTCAAAAATTTGTCTTTCGGAACCGACATTAAACACCTAACATAAGTGGTGTGAGAAGCTAGGTTGTAATACTGACTGAAGGGTTGTAATGATCAATTATGTATGTATACTATATTTTCTCTTTGCTGATGTCCGTTTTCGATTACTCACAAAACAAATCTAAGTCAAGCAATCGCAACGACCATTTTATTATTCTAATGGACCCCTTTCAAATCCTTTCGGCAGCAATTGTTTTGATTTTTATAATCCACGATTTGCTATCGAGCCTGTTTCTAGGCGTATTCTGTTATGATTGTCTAAATTTCTATCAGAAGGATTTATTCTTTTACATTCAATTACAAACAAATACTAACACAATTATTCCAATGTTACTTACAGATGTAATTCCAATGTAACTGTCTATCACTAAACTTGACAATTTTGTTAATGAGGTCTGACATTAATTTCCTACAACACACAGTCTACTACTTATTTTAAGTAACTACCAGCAAGAGACAGAGAGAGAGAGAGGGAGAGAGATCACAATGATCGATTTCTTTGTAATCAAATGCGATTTTCGATATTCGTTTTCTAACTGTTATTGTTTCATGAATTGTTTTCGTTTTCTGAATCGAAAACTTTATTAAAAATGTTAAATTTATGCAACCGGGCAGGGCTACTTTAAGCATTTTCCCTTTATTTTAATCCAAGTCGTCTGTTATTCTTGGTCAATCTTGAATATCATTATCCCTGAAAACAGACTGAGTGATGATTTAAATCAAAAATCCCAAACCAAACTGTGATCCAACCAGTTGCTGAATACAAAAAAAAAAAAAAAAACTGTGACATTGTGTTGTTGGTATAAAGTGATGGAGTAGAAATGGAGGAGACCATTGTAATCGTAAATGTTTAACATTTCGATTATCGATATTGAATGTTGTTTGTCTTACGCACCATTTTGCCCTTTAGCTGATGTTGTTCTTGTGACAATGTGTATTGAATTGGAAACATTGTTTTGGTATGGGAAGTTAAACTCTGACGGTTATCCATCTCCCTTCGTCAGAAACAATTCGATTTTTTTTTTGTTTTTTTGGAGGAATTGATGATCAACCTCAATGACAGACAAAAGCTTAAAATACGGTTTTAAATGCTGGTTTTCAATGCATTTGGTTTTTGTTATTGCCTTGCCACTGTTAAAAGACAAAACAAAGACGACGGTAGGAAAGAAAGATATCTTATCTCTCTCTGAGCTCAAGAGTTGTGAGTTGAGACCCCCAACGAGATACATCATCATGTGGCAAATGCAAAAAAAAGAAAAAGAAACGCACCAGAAAAAGAAAGAAAAACTCACACAATTGTATTGAATGTTGAACGTTTTTACAGCTACTGTTGCAGCAGGAGCTTGTTTTTGTTTTTCTGTTGTTGTTGTGTATGCCAGTCAGTTTTATTCTTTATAACTCTGAAGCAATGCCAGAAACGCAAAATAAATACACCGGAATTGATGTCGTAATGAATTCTTTCAGTCAGTCTCCTTTAGTTTTCTGTTTTTTTTCTCAATTTTTTTTTTCTTATTTATTCCAGATTTTTTTTTTGTGTTTCAATCTTTCAGATAAAATGTAACAATTCTTTATTCGTTTTTGTTTTAATTTTGTTTTTTTTTTGTTGTTATTCTCTATTATCACCTTAAAAACATATATGTAAGTAAGCCTGGGTAACATGCGAGCGTAAACCGTTTCAGCACTTTACCCATATTTAGCGATAAAAACGTAAACAAAAACAAAAACAAAAAAATGAGAAAAAGAAATTGAATTGAATTGAACAATGAATGCATTTTGTCGAATTCGAAATCATTCGCCATCATTTGCGTCAATTGTTGTTGGACTTTCTTAACCTTTAGTTGCACTAATAAGAGCTGCAGAATTCATCCAGAGGCTGTGAATGATGTAGGGCTGTAAGTGCTCATCGTTCTCTATAGAGAAGAAGAAATTCGATCTCAAATTTTTTTTTATAAACCGCACTTAAAGCTGTATCCACTAAAGGATCTCCAAGTTTATATGCTTATTATAGCCGTCGCAATAAGCCTTATGCTTCACTATTCTATCGCTAATGAAATAAAAAAATTCTTCATCTTTCTCGTAGGATCACATCAATTCGTAGTCGATTGAATAGTGAGTCACATTATACGATCATTATAGAAAGTATTCGTTTTGAGTTACATTGTCTATGCCCCGTTTAAGCCTAACCTTGATAGGAGATTTTATACTAGGATTCCAAGCAGTGAAGACAGGTCCTATGGTCGGATCTGCAGAAATAGGAATGGAGAATAACGGGACGCCTGTCTGGATCATGTAGTGTAGAATTGTAAAATTGATTCTAGACAAGTGATCGCCAACCACTTCCATTCCTATCTTCTCTGAAAGCAAAGCGATGATCAGATCTCTTTCGGTCTAAACTGCATTTGCACATTTGCTGCACATTTGCTGCAACACTCGGGAGGTATCCCGGGTAATTGTAAGCTTGCTAATGCCGACAGAATACCAATACCAGAATACAAATCTGTCCATTAGATTAAAACGTTTGGTGGCTAACATATCTTGAGCTAAGAAGAAATCTTGCTTTATTATCAGACTCACCTAACCAAACCAATTACTTTAACCGGATCATAGAGAAATTTTTGTTCCTGTACCTATTATGATGGATCATCATCTTAATAGGCATCATCATAATAGGCAGATCCAGAGGTTGTTAAACGGCCCAACACTGGCAGGGCGCAGACTTCCCATAATTCTCTCACCCTTTAGCGATATTTTAATGAGGTAGAAGACTATATTTAATGTTCACAACCCTTCTACCACTTTCTTCACCTTCACAATCTATTTTCTGGACTGGACTTAAAAGAAATCTTTGAAATTTATTTTATTTAATCTGTTTGAGAGACTAGACAAGTTCTGCCCGGTTCTACCTACAACTTGAACTTCTTTACTTCAATATAAACATGCTTCCTTAGAATAATTTTTGTCTTACTGTCTTACATAACACACATCCATCTTACAATCACCATTATCGTCCTACGGAGAAGATTATTTGCAGTGTGGCTGATAAAGTCGAGTCCACTGGTTCAGTAAACGATCAATCCCTAACTATACGTTGACGAAACGCCAGATCTGTCAAAAATATCGCCGCTATAGGTGAGAGTGTGCATGAGAATATGAGGCCCTAAATTTCATGATACTAACAAGAACTCGGCCTTCCGCCGGCCAAACCTTAGCGAATTTTCCGTAGTGACTGGTGCATGCACCCGCACAAAATTAAATGGCCCATGAGGCTGAAGTTAAACGACCGTAGACATTGTAGTGTGTTTTCTGAATGGTCTCTGGAGCAGTAGGAAACCGAACCTAATTTTCTTCAGCGAAGACGCTTCTCATCTGGATGAATGGGTACGTGAAAAAACAAAATTGTTGAATTTGGAACGATACCAGTACACATGTGATCTAAGAGCGTGTCACACATGCCGAAAAGACACTGTTTGGTGAAGATTTTAGACTGTTCGCCTCATCGGTTCGGTTTTTCTTTGCCAACGACCTTGGGCAGGTCATCATTGTCAATAGCGAGCGCTATAGGTACATGATTGTCAATTTCTTTTAGCCTGAATTTGTTGATCTCAACACCAATGGCATGTTCCGAGATCGTGCGATTTGCATTCCGAGATCGTGCGATTTGCTCCCGTTAGACTTCTTCTTGTGGGGTTTTCTTAACATATCGCTGGTGCTTATAAATCCCCAAAATCAACAGAACCCATAACCATGGAAAATTAGATGTTTAGGATGAGCTTCAACCAGAAAACCGTGGGGATATTTACTTGTTTTTAATGTTTTTTTGTGAAAATATTTGTGTGAACTTTGACTGCCAAACCAAACCTTTCAAACCATTTGATGTAAGTAATAAAATCCTTATCTCATCAATTTTATGTTCATGAGACATCAAAAGATCAAAGATTACCTCTTCCTGCCGACGATAAAAAGTGTGTTTTGGTAGTCCTTTAAAGGTTGTAAACGGAAATATTTTAAATAAATGCATGAACATAAAAACAAAAACTATATCATCGACTGTTTATGTTGCAACATCTGTGTCAGCGCAGTAAAGGGTTAACAGTGATGTTATGAAAGTGATCACCACCACCGGTAACTGTTCGATTTTAGAACTTTTATGGAAATTAAAGACAAGAAAAAAAACAGAAGAAAGATTTTCAAAACTATTATTGTTAGTGTTGTCGTTGTTGTTGTCGTTGTTGTTGATATTTTTGTATTTTTCTACGTAATTTATGACAATTTATGCAGCGTTAATGTTCTGTTTTTCCTTTTTTGAATACTGACTGGGTTTGACTTGACTTGACTGACTGACTGTCTGGGTAGTTGAGAAACCATACAAAGACAGTTCCACTGAGTGGTGAACGGACCGAAGAGCAGAGTCACACAGTAGGCACTAATCATTGTTATTATTGTTGTTGTCGTTTTATGTTTTTCTTTTTTTGTTGTTTTTTTTTCTGTCTTGATTTTGATTTCAAACAGCGATTCGGCTTGTGTCAAGAGCAGTTTCTTTTTTTTTCTTAGTTCTTCTGGATTTTTTTTTCTTTTCTCTGATTTCGAAACGTTTTTACCGTCTTATGTAAGAGAAGAAAAAGGCGAAAAATTAAATTCACTGGGGAAAAGCATTAAAAATTGATGTTAATCGATTTGGATGGAGTCTAAAGTGATACAAATAAAATAAAAAAAATTGTATAAAAAAGGTATTAAAAAATAGAATATTTTAAATGTGCCGCTTAAATGTTTGACGTTCTTTTTTTTCTAACTACCGGTCCATTGCCTTCAAATACTAGTTTTTTTTCAGAATTTTCTGTTTTTTTTGGAATTAATTACACGGAATTGTTAGACACAACCTGGTAGCAATTTATGTAAGGAAATTGGAAATTTTAAAGACCCTGACAAATCGGAACGGAGTACATTTTTGCATATTTTTGTTTAAACGTTAGAAAATTTTTGAATTTTGATTTCTCATTTACATGAGTTCTGAATACAATTCTAGTGTGTTTGTGATTTTATTTAAAAAATTCAAATCGATTTCCGTCGCTAATTATAGACGTCAAAAAAGAAAAAATTGGCTTAAGAAAATTAACGTTAGGTTATCTATTGTGTCCTCCAAAACTTCCACAAATTGCTTTTGAAAAATCAAATATTTTTACCAAATATGCCATCCAAAAATCAGGAAAAATTCGATAAAATTTAAAAATGTGTGGATTTTGGACCCAGTGGTTTGGAATTCTATTAGAGCAGGGATACCAAAACAGGTTTCCTTATGATCAGAGGTTATTTAAGGCCGGAGATATAGGCGACAAAGCTAACGTTTTTTTACATTTCAAAAAAAAAAAATGTTTCTCTCGAAATCGGAGCTCTGGTGGACTGGACAGCCATAGCCTCAAGGATTTCAAAACAGGTAGCCTTACGGTCGAGCATTAATTTGACCGGATATATATGCAGGTGTCGAAGCTAACTCTTTTCTTCAAATAAGCAAAAAAAATTCTCTATATAAATGGGGCAAAGTTATCGCTGTCTTGCATTTTTTTGGCCGATGACTGCAATTTTTTGGTAAATGACTTGAATCTTTTTATCGATGACTTGCATTTTCTTGGTCGATTTCTTGAATTTTTTTTATCGACGACTTGCATTTTTTTGGTTGATAGTTTACATTTTTTGGTCAATAACTTGCATTTTTTCTTATTCGATGACTTCCATTTTTTGGTCGATGACTTACATGTTTTTAGTAGATGACTCATTTTTTAATCGATAACTTGCATGACTGAATTGTTTTGGAAGCCTTGATCCCAGGGCTATTTAGTTAGCTTCGTCGGCATTGCTTGCTCTTGGATATTATGTGGATTGATATCGCTCCATACTTGACAATTTTGCGACAATGCGTGAACAAATTTCATTTTTCCATGAAAATTAGAATCATTTGCCAATTCCTCCTGAACCCATTCAGCAAATACACGTTGTTGTCTGTAGTCGCCTATATTATTTAGCAAAACGGACTGAATAAATGGAAACTTATTTCACGGATGTAGTTTCAATAAGATGGCGCTAATCAACTGTCATAGTACGGAAGTTATTATTGGAAAACCGTAGAGAAAGTGATCCTGAACCAAGTTATAGATTTGCTGCAACTCGTATTTAGTCATGACATACAGCAACTAGAGGATTTTGCGTTTGAAAAATGTAGTTTTACTTCCACTACATAGAGAACAAACCTCCCCTCTCAAGCGTATTCCAATTATTAGTTACAATGTTTCAATATTTATGCCTCATTTAGAGCATAATCTTGACGATAAATGGGGCGGCATTTTTCCATTGATTTTTTCTTTTCTTTTTTGGGACAGTAAGTAAATGTGTGATACCGTATGTATGTTGTTGTTGTTGCTGCTGTGAGTTCGTGATTTTAACAAATTTCAATAATGTTTTACATCTGAGCCGATCTACGATGCGCTCATCAATGTGTGACTGACTGGACACTCGTATGTTGTTCGCTGCACTTAAAAACAAACTTGCTTTAGTAGTTGAAGCTCTTTTTTCTTTTTTTTGTGAAGCCAAAGGAATCGTGAGTGCCGCTTAAATTCATTCATAAAACGTAAACGATTCGCTTATAAAAATTGAAAAAAAAACGAAAACCGGAGAAGAATCATTGTCTCATGATTTTGCATAAGTTTATGCTAATTTTTCTTCCTTAACCAATACAATATATTTTTGAGACTGAAAGTCAGTTGGCCGATTGCTGCTCTATTCCTTTACCAAGAGACTGACTGGCTGAATTCCTTTAAAAGCGCAGATTTTGTTTCGTTTTTCTAGTTGGCTGTGGCAAGAAAAGACACAAAAAAAAAATCATAAATTTTGCTCAAGAATATGAAAAATAAAATGAAATAAAATGGAGAAGAAGACAAACTTCAAATGACAGGAGGAGATTCTTCTTTGCACGAGTATGTTATGCGAGGCTTTAACTGTGACTGTGGCAGTGGCAGTGGCACTCATGTCTTGCAGCACATGTGCCAGCCAGCCAGTAAGCCAGCCAGCCAGCAAACAAAACAGTAGCAATTGTTGTATATGATGTTGTTATGACTTCAATATGGAGAGGACACGACATGGATGAATTATAATGGACAGGATTGTTTTAATTTTTTGCATTTTTTCCCTAAATACAGCTGCACTTCTTCTTAATGCGATCGTGAAATGATTTTGTGGCTCTTCGGCAGGGGTGATGCTTAAAATGTTGTCAGCCATGTTTTTAATTCTTTTCCTTCTTCTTATTTTCTTTTCTTTTCTTTTTTTCCATACTTTTCAGCCCAAAAAGCCATGTCTCAACATTGTTGGAGGCTATCAAAACGGATTCCTTTATGGTGGAATTTTTTGGTTTTTTTTGGCTTCTTCTGTTTGTTGTTTTTGGTATTCAGAAGTGCAAAATGTTAAATTCGTACAAGTTGTCGAATTATGCGAATTATTATAATTTTTTTAAGAAAAAAAGAACAACAAAAAAACTGGAAATAAGAGACACAAAATATTTAAGCGTTGCTGAAGCTGTTAAGATATGTTTTAATGAACTCTCTAAGCAATTATTTACAGTTCCAACATTGTATTGAAGGTTGTAGAAATGTTAAAGAAAGAAAATTGCTCTGTAGTTGTTGTAGTTGTAGTAGTTGCTGAAAAAAGACGATCTAGATTTTAGTGATTTTAAACGATCGTTGGCCAGAATGATATCTAAAATTACTGAATATTTTTTTATAATGTTCTGTCAAATGTCGTAATGTTACTGTGAGTAATTATGCCTCTGGATGGGTAACTTGCTTGTTAACCACATTTTCGAAATCATACGTCGAAGAAACACAATTTTGGGTTGCTCAAAGAACTTAGCCTCTCGCAGACTGAAACTTGGCGAATTGCCAGCCAAACTAATTCAACTCACCCAACTTCATATATTCAGAATCGTGTCTGAAGCAGTTGCCAATGTGATCCTAATTTACAACAAAAAACTCTTCGTCAGCGATGAGGTCCATTTCTGGATGAATTTATACTTGAAGAATAAAATTCGAGAGCGTTCAATTCTATCCGAAAAATCCACTGTTTGTTGGAAATTTTGGACTGGCGTCATCATCGGTCACCTCTTTCTTTGAGAACGTCGTTGGCCAAGGCATCACTGTCAACGGCTTTATTAAAACTTTTTTTGATTAAAAACTTTTTTATGACCTGAATTCAATGATCTGGAAACTAAAGACATTTGGCTTCAATAGGTTGAGTCCATTCTACTTTGAATATACTGCACGAGCGATTTGAGGGTCTAATCATCCTACGTGCAGATGATGTATACTATCCTCTGAGATCAGACGATTATTGTAAGTTGCTGGTGCATGCGAGGAATGTGGAAACCAAAGACAGAATGGCGCTACGTACCACAGAGCCTATTCTACATTGAATATACTGTTATAAGTTGTTGGTACATGCGAGTAAGTTACAAATCTCGGCCTTCACATGGCTAACACAACCTATGCCAACGGCTAGTTTCTGCTGGACTTATGCATCCGAGTTATTGAGAATCCGTGACAGACAGTTGAACGATGTTATATTCCGCACAAAATGACATCAATGGGCCTTTCAAACAAACAAAAAATCTCGATGATACCTCACATACACTTTGTTTTATTTAAATTTATTTTATTTAGCGTTTTATGGAAGACCCAATAGCTTATCATAAAGATTATCGATATGAGGTAAAACCTCGAAGTTGTGCTACCCATAAAGCATCCAGAGTATCGAAAAAAGTATTCATAGTCCTGGTGTAGGAAAAATAACACTCTTCAGCCACTTTACCCTGTAACTACTTTCTGTTTCTAGAATTTCAGGAACTTACGAAAGAATGGCTATTTTGCAATGCATTACGAAATAAAGGCTACATTGCTATAAAGCTTAAACTGGACGTTATACCATAAGAAGTTATTTAAAGAATGGAGAACGTAAAGATCTGTCACACTTTAAAATAGTGCAACGCCATTAGGATGGTAAATTTCGTCGAAATAATTTATTGGATCGAAGTTTAGTAGTTCAAATAGAATCTAGAACTGATTTTGGTTGTAGTCGCCATAGTCACTAGACTATGATACTAAGATAGTGTGTTGGCTTATTAGACGTAAGGCCACGGTTCAAACCCCAGGTCAGACTGGGCGACTTCCTCTCAGCAGATTTCTGGCAAAAACTCTGATAGCAAATAAAATTGCCATGAAAAGTTTCTCAAAAATCTGTCGCTCGGAATCGACTTTAAACTATAGGTCCCACCATTCATGTATAAAATTAACACACACAACATGAGTGGTGTGAGAAGCTAGTCCGTAATCCTGACTGTTTGTATGTATGTATATTGATTTTGGTTACAATGGGAACATATATTTGAATTACAATCTAGCTTCACACACCACACATGTGTGCGATGATTTTATCCCTAAGGGTGGGTACTGATTAGCCGCTCCGTTAAGGAAAGATGAAGTATTCGCTTAGGACTCAGTGTCCAACTAAATTACGTTAGTTTGACAAACTTTGCTTATATAAATCCCAGTCTTTAATTGCAGCTGTCTATACATGAATGTGTAGCGTATCACATACATTGTCTGGATGATCCATTATGGCTTCTTTATTTATTTAAATTTCTGACTGACTTACAGCCTATCTGATGCTGGACCAATAACAACGAAAGCATTTAGAATAACAACAACAACAATGACAACGTGAACAATAATAATAACAAAAACAACAACATGATATTTTACTTGGTAAATTTAGCGAATCATGTGTAAAAATCTTAAGTGCAAACAATTGTCGGTGGATCGTCGATCATTTGCAGAGGAAAACATAACGACCACCTTCGTTGAACTAAAGTTTTTTGTTCTGCGTTTGCCTTACGTTACACTAAACATACACCGTGGCGGTGTGGCAACTGGTAAACTGAGTTGTGCTGTCTTTTTTTTTTCTTTTTTTTTACTTCTTCTCGCATTCATGTAAAACTTCACATGATACATGAGCTGGCCTTTTGCTATACGAGTACATATTGATGGTTTACGGAATTGATAAGAATACTTTTCAATACCTTTGCTTTACTTTCGTTTTATTTTATTCAAAAAGAAATTCTTTTTTTTTTGAGTTCTTTTTTTTAATTAAATTTAACACCATGAAATAAAGTCAAGGAAATCAAATTTTTTTTCTTTTAAGGTTTAGAAATCTTTTTTCTTCTTAAATTGAGCAGCAGCAGCAGCAGCAACAGAAATAAAAACAAAAATTGTCTGGAAAATAGTGTTGCTGTGTAGTAGTTGCCAGAAGTTCATCAAAAAGAAAACAATTTTTTTTTTGGTTTTGCAGAAATTTTTAATCAAAAGTCATAAATCAAAAACAATGTTCAACCTTTTAAGCTTGGCTTGGCCAACAGCATATTGGCAGTTTTCTGGAATTGGCCTCAGGTTTTCGTACATTTTCCTTTGCCAAATTAGTTAAAAGGCTTTAAACTTGTATCTCTACACGATATTATTGTGTACGCTTTAGTTTTGACGACAAAATTTATTTTCTTTCATAATAAAAGTGTGCCTGCCTTTTAGTTTAAATTATCGATCTTTAGAAATTTAATTCCTTTTTTTGTTTGAAACCAAAAAAAAAGAAGAAAAGAAGACAGAAAATTTAATAAAACGTCAAAATCAAACCATTTTAAATGATTGAATGCCAAAAATCGTTCCGTTATAATCGAAAAGGATTATTTTTTTCTCTTTTTATTTTGGAAAACAATCATGCCACAAAAGCATAACGCTGTGGCTATACACCTTTAAGGTGTATCAAGCATCGCATGTCTCAGAATAATTGACGTTGAAGGAGTAACAAAAAGTTCATATTCATTCGTTTGTTGTATGATTTGAAAAGTAAATGCAGTTTTATTTGAAGAGAAAAAAACAGCCTATAATAGTTCAATTAATTAAAGGCATTAGAAATGTCTGACTTTAAGTGATAAATTAGGGGGATTAAACGCAATAAAAATTGTTTTAAAAAACCGCACACAACTGTATCCACTATTAAGAGAAATATAATACAAGAGCTCGCCATAGTTTAGTAGGTAGTGTATTGGCCTATTAAACGTAAGGCCACGGTTCAAACCCCAGATCAGGAAATCTCCAACAAAACGAAATTTGAACAAATATTTTTTTGGCGTCTGCCTCCCAGCAGATTTCTGGCAGCTTGACTCTGAGAGTAAATAAAACTGCCATGCAACAGTTTCTTAAAAAATCTTGGCGTTCGTAGTCGAATTTAAAATGTAGGTTCCACCGCTCATGTATATAATTAAGACACACAACATAAGCAGTGTAAGAAGCTAGTTTGTAATCCTCACTGAAGGCTGGTAACGACTAATTATATTCGTATAACACAATAATAATATCGTGTTTAAATATTTCTCAAGTATCCTGATAGTATCGTAGGGTCTATACACTTTGGTCTTGTGTACATATTCTCTAAGCGTTCAAAAACATTTGTGGTGTTTAAATATTTCTCAACTTTCCTGATTGAATCGTAGGGTCTTTGCGCTTTAGCCTTGTGCATATTTTCTCTAATTTCCTTCTTCAAATAGTTGTTCCTCAATCTAATCTTTCCATCGAAGCTATGGACGCAGCCTTTGGCGATCCCTCGAGAGCATTTTCAAAAAGTTTTCTTACTGGAGTGTTTTTGATCATCTTCATGACATGTTCCTGACCATTACAGCCATCAACTGTTGACTGTGTTTCACGATATTAATATCGGCATACAACTCAACGAGCAAATGGCGCATGAGGCGGTGCTACATAGAATTCTTTATGTTTTTGATCATCTTCATGACATGTTCCTGACCATCACAGCCATCAACTGTAGACTGTGTTTTGCGGTATTAATGTCGGCGTACAACTCAACGAGCACATGACGCATGAGGCGGCGTTACATAGAACTCTTCTGTCAAATACTTCAAGCATAACATCTTCTGTTTACGGACTCATCTATGCTTCAGCGCCAATAAGTGTCTTCTAGAGTGTTTGTTTGCCGAGAGAAGGACTTGTTTTTAACTGCTTGTTGCTAAACTGCTTGCTTAGGCTAAAGTACCATGTGTTGGACAATAAAAAAAAATTCTGCGTTTTATCTGACAACCGATGTTATAAGTTTCGATTTGGAGATACCGAGGCAAACAAACTCTATTACTGCCCTGAAGCTATAATAGCTATCAACTTACATACGTTTTCCTATTTTTTGAGGGCCTTTTGTTCGTATCGATATCCGCTAAGATAGAAGTTATACCTTGCAGTGTGCGTCTCATGACATATATGTCAGCGGTATACACAAGTAGCATGTATTGTCTCATGTAAATCTTTGATTATTATTTCCATAGATGGCATTGAGTATTATTAAGAGCCCTTGTCAGAGCTAGCCTTTGTCAAATTAGTTGTCATTTATTCAGTGTGTTTTGCCAAATTACCATGGTCGACCATAGACAGCGACGTGTCTACGCTGAATGGCTTCTGCAGCAGTTCACAAGTGACCCAGATTTTCAAAGAAAATTCATCTTCTGCGATAAGGCCCATTTATGAGGCCGCTTGATAATTTTGAAAACGTTCCTATTTTGGCGTGAAAAAAATTGTTCAGCTGTCTGCAATAACAGTCACTTTGAATACCAATTCATCAAGCTTTAATACAATATTTAATGGGTTCTAATAATAATCGATAACTTTCGATTATCGTACTAAACAAAATATATTTTAATTTTAATAATCAAATCAAATAAAAATTAAAAGAATTTTTTTTAAAGACACACAAGCAAAGTACTGATGAGGAATACCTAACCACAAGACATGAATATGCAGAGACAGCTATACGTTTAAGTGGGATGGCAGCCAGTCTCAATGGTATGCATGAAATTCTTCACATACATAAATATGGCTGCAAGCAATATTCCATCTTTCTTGCTACAACAAAGTATTTTTTTCCTGCATCTGAATTTGGCTTAAAACAAAAAATAAAAAAAAAAAACAACAAAAATAAAAAAGTTGGAAGTTTAAAAAAAGAAGAAGAGAAGGCGAATGATTTAAAACGCATGATCAACGCACGCGACAAACCCTATGGTTTGTGATTTTCTAAAATGAGTTTTTGCGTGTCATAAACATTTTTGTTGAATAGAGAAGACAAGAGCCCAGCCAGTCAGTCAGTCAGTCGGAGGCAACACAAATCAAAATAGTTGAGGTTTTCTTTTCAATGATTTGTTGCGTGTTCAACCACAAAATATTAGAAGAAGTTTGAATGAAAGAAGATTAAAGAGAGCGAGAAAAAAAAGTAGATGATCGATTGCGTCTTGATAATTTTCGAAAATCACTGATAATGGAAATTATTTCTTTAAAAGACTTTTTCTTTCACTATAATTTAATAATTTGTACATAATAAATATATACATTATATGCGAGGGTTGTTGAAACATTTTGTTTTCATAACATTTTGATCAGTATAGGCTAGAGTTGTTTAATTTGATGGGCGCGTACAGGAAGGTATTGAATTTACTCTAGTCGATGATTGGCTAGCAAAGTATGTTTGTTTCAAATATTGGGTTTTTCAAAATGTACTTTCGATCATTGACATTTGATAACGGCCATCTTGTTACAGCTACTTCTGTCAAATTAGTTGCATTTTTTTTAGACCAGTTTACCAAAATCTCTGTGGACTGATAGATAAGTTTTATCAAAAAGGGCAATTGTAAAATTGTCCTACCAGAAGCGTTATTTGCAATGCGGTCTACTGGTTCAGTAAACGATCAATCTATACCCATACGGCAACAAAAAATCTGATTAAAACAATGCTGCTGTCGGCGAGAGTGTGGAAGTTGATTTCGGTCCCTCAAAGAATTTGTCTTTCCGCACCTCACAACTTGTTAAATTTGGGTCATGGCTTGAACCT
Source organism: Sarcophaga carnaria (assembly GCA_958299815.1). Classification (NCBI taxonomy): domain Eukaryota; kingdom Metazoa; phylum Arthropoda; class Insecta; order Diptera; family Sarcophagidae; genus Sarcophaga; species Sarcophaga carnaria. The sequence goes on from OY283151.1 coordinate 33,852,809, forward strand.
GCACTCGAAACTTATTTAACTGCAGGTAAAAGACCATAGAGAGCAGCAGAGCAGTTGGAAACTGACGCTAATTTTCAGCGAAAGATCATCTTCAACGATGAGGCCATTTTTGGTTGAATGGGTACGTGAATAATCAACATTTTCGAATTTGGAACGAGATCCATCTTCATAGCGTGGGGGCATAACCCCGACACATCACTCTCAATAGCGAGCATTATGGGGTAATAGTTACCAACATTTTCTTGTCCTGAATTGTGTGATCTGGACACTAACGACCCGTCATTCCAACAGCACTGCACAATCGATGTGATGGCATGGCTATCTCACGTAGAGATTTGAACTGGTCGCCGAGATTGTGTGATTTATTGTAGTTAGACTTCTTTTTCCAAGAGCATCTAATGTATCTCGAAAAAGTCATTGGGCTGACGTCGCACAATAATTTTTTGAGAGCGACGTTGGCCAAACCATAACTGTCACTGTAGGCCGATGATTATCAACTTATTTTAGCCCGAATTGGATGACCTAGATAGCAGCTACATTTAGTGTTAATAGGACTAAGCTACGTGCCAGATAGTTCATGCCACATTGAATATTCTACACGAGATATTTGAGGACACGGTCATCTCATGTGAAGGTGCTGTGAACTGGCCACCGAGATCATGTGATTTGACACCGTTAGACTTTTTCTTGTGGGATTTTCTTAAATCGCTGGTGTATGTGAATAAACCACAAGCTACAGTGATCCTCAAAGCCAATATAACTCAAGCCATCGGTCAAATTCAGCTTGATTTATGTGCCAGAGTCATAGAATCAATTGGTCTTTCAAATAAATAAAAATTTTCGATGATAATTAAATTAAAAGATAAGAAGCGCTTAACAAATGACCCATTAACGTACATCCCTTACTCTATTAAGATTATTCTGTTAATTTTTAATGTTGCTTGGATTTGCTATTTTAATTTGGATATTAGTAAACCATTATGCGTATCCATGTGAGTGTAATTGTGTGCAATCCACCCTCGTATTTGTAGCAATAAAAATAATCAGAGAAATTAGTTGTTATTGCTGTTTTTATTATTATTTAATCAAATCGAATAATTATGATACGAAAACAATGAAGGATGTGATTGTATGAATGACTGAATGAATGAATGAATGAATGAAAGACTGAACGTGTGCATAATTGTAGGCAAGCCTTTCACATGCAATTTCTCCCAAAAAAAAAACAAACGAAAGAAATACTTTCACTGGTAATTTTGATGTTGTTTTTTTTGTTGTAATAGAGTTTCTTTTTAGTTTAGAAATGAAAACAAAAACAAAAAAATAGTTTAATAATGTATTAAGGATTTGTTGTTGTTTTTCTCGTTTTCATATGACGATTTTTTTCTCATTTTTTTTTGAAAAATTTTGTTGACTTTTTTGAAATGTTTTTTGTTTTTTGGGTTTTTTTATTGTTTTACTGGGATTTGGCTAAAATGTTTAGCAAATTGGGTTTTATTAACGTTTTTTGCCATTCTTCTGCGACTATTTGTGGTGCTGATTACCACACCCTAAATGTTTAAATGTTTAAACATAAATTTTTTTTATTATTACTTGTTTTTGTTGTTGTTGTTGTTGGAGTCGTTGTTGTTTTGCGTATTTTTCTACTAGACGATGGTTTTGCAAAGTTTTTTTGCGTTCGCCTTTATTTTTAGTTTGTGGAGGCGCGTCAAGCCCTTGAATGACATTTTTCTGTAATCATTACAAAGCTTTGTTTCTTTTTATTTCTTTACAATTGCAGTTGAATGTTCTACATTTGCTACAATCTTATGCCGCAGCCGCATTGGCAGCAGCTGCTCTCCAACAGCCGCTCTGTCTGCCTAGTCTATCAGCACATAGCCAGCCTCGTTTCGTACTGTTTCCTTAAAGCTTTTTTTTTATTTTGTCACCAGATTTGTTTGGTTTTTTTTCCATCAATTTAATTCAGATTTTTTGCCTTTCTTTTAAGCTTTGCACTCGATTGTTATTAAAGCAGGCGTGAAATATAAATTCAAAGTTTTTTGCTTCTCCTGCTATATTATTCATCTCTTCTGATGAAGGTTTTCATTTTAATACACACTGTAACGCTGTGATTGTGTTTAAGTGCCCATGTAAATTCTATGACGATTAGCTAAGGTTTGTAACGCATAGGAAAACGCATCGAAAAAGGGTTTTACATACACACCTTTGATTGTGGTAATTGAAATGTAGAGGAAAATAAGAATGGAAAATGGTATAGGAAATCTATTTGAAATAATTGATCACATAACGATTCAATTTGTATTTTTCTTTTATGGAGATTTTTACAATATTTAAGAATGTTGCAGAATAATATTGATAAGGTTTTCCACTTGAAAATGGCAGCATATTTCCCGATTCCGGATTTACGTATTATGCGATCAGGATAAGTAATTTCGACTAGTTTTCCGAGAGGTAGAAAAGGCGTTGTATAGGCAATTTAGTCGGATGTCATATTATCTTTACAGTTGGCTTGAAAAAGTATGCAGTCGCCTGAGTCTAGTACGTAGTGTATTGGATATTAGAAGTGAGACCACGGTTCAAACCCCAGGTCACATAATCTCCAACAAAGCGAAATATGAACAAATATTTCTTTGGAGTCTGCCTCTCAGCACATTTCTGGCAACATAACTCTGAGAGTAAATAAAATTATAATGAATAGTTTCTCAGAAATCTGTCGTTCGTAGTCGACTTTAAACTGTAGATCCAGCCGCTCATGTATAAAATGAACCTACACAACATAAGTGGTGTGAGAAGCTAGGTCGTAATCCTGTCTGAAGGGTTGTAATGACCTATTATGTATGTTTATATGTATGTGTGTATGAAACCCTCCTTCAGTTTCTTTGATAAGAATGATGTAGTATTCCCGGCTGAGCAGTTTACGATAACCAAGGCAGCGAAACTGGTTTGGAAACGGCCTGAGCCGAGTGATAGAGTAGCTATCTATGTTGAAAGCCAGGCTGCCGTAAAGGTATTGGACTGAGCATTAAGTCAGCAGGAAGTTGGTCTCTCTCAAAACTTTTGGAAAGTCATGGGGCGATACATCACTGAGTTCTGGGGCATTGTGGCGTAGGGACAAAGAGATTACAGATGTCCTGAAAAAGGATGGAGCGGTGAAGCGAATGAATTTGGTTGAGCGGTCATTTAGGCCGCACTTGCTACCGCCTGGCCGATCAGGTGATCAGGCGGTATAGAAAAGGCTTTAAAATCTTCAAGCTACTTTGAATCAGGTGATTGTACAATGGTCAACTTGACCTTCGGGGTACTGTACTTGTCTCAATGGCAAGTAGACGTACTCTAACCTTGAATCGGGTTAGGCAATGTGTTTTTATAGGTTTTTTAGCAGAGGATTATGCTGTAAAAGCAAGGGTCAGAGTGAGGGACATAGGCAGACTACTTCTTCTCCTTCTGTTTTCAGGTTTTTTCGGTAATGTGGGGGAACTTGAAACTGTCGAGTATGTTATGTTTCACTGTTTTGCGGTGCAAAGGCAATGCTTTAGGATTATTATTTTTTTTGGCGTGTGAGGTTGGGTTTAAAATACCTTCGCACTTGCAGTGACCGTCGTCAGCTGCGTCGAGTGGGGCTTCCACCAAAACAATCCCTCCTCCTCTCCTGGAGATACTCCCTTCCCGGGACGGTTATCTGCATTACTTCGGGAAGGGTCCAGAACGACGTCCCGTTAAGGACCATTGTCTACTCCCCCACGTCTGGGTACGCCATATTTGAAGCCAGCCTCATGCTATTGGCTCGTCTTCTCATGTATCATTCTGTCGTACTGTATCAAAGTCGACCTTCTTCCTGCGGAGTACAAATTCCACGTATCTTCTCACAGCGTTCCACTTCGTCTCGCTTTCGAGCATTGCGTCAACAATGTTGTCGGGTGTGAATTCGCCAATCTGTTCCATCAACACATTCTTCTCGTCTTGCCATTTCATGCAATGGAAGAATGTGTGTTCAGCGTCGTCACTCATTTCCTCGCAATAAATGCAGCCGGGATCATTCACCTTGCCCATACGGTGTAGATATTGTCGGAAATAACCATGACCCGAAAGAAACTGGGTCAGGAAGTAGTTAATTTCCCCAAAATTTCTCTGTGTCCATGCTTCTATAGATGGAATAAGTCTAGCAGTCCATCTTCCACTTGTTTCATCACTCCATCTACTTTGCCATCGCCGTATAGTTTGAGATCTTATATCTGTGGTACTAATGGCGAAGTTTTCCCTCTACGCTTTCCATAATCTTCTTCGCTCGAATGCCAGTAAGTCGATAGGTATCTCACCGGTGATCACGAGGACTACGGCGCCCGAGACCGTGCGATAGACCGAAGCGACCCTTAGTGCCGCTGTTCGTTGCACTGCTGCTACTATTTTCCGCTTGGATTTAAACTTTAGGATTATAGGTCGTAGTGTATTCAACGGACTGGGAGAGTTGGCCTCCGTTAGGATCTTAGATGTTGAGAGTTTCATTTCTCGCATCAGTCGCCTGACGAGAAGATTCCGTTGTCGTACTGGTTGTAGTGATGTTATCCTATTTGATATTACTTTTGATGGGGGATCAAGTGGGTTCCCGAATATATCATTTGGAGGCAAATTGGATTAGGAAATTAAACAACCAGAGACAACATGGTGTGTTCGCTAAATGGCCCTTAACTTTCATCGAAAATGTGATCATCTTCAGCAATGAGATCCATTTCTGGATGAATGTGTACGTGAACAAACAAATTTATTGAATTTAAAACGATAAAAATACACATGAGTTCCAAGAACGTCTAATGTATTCCGAAAATGTTAATGTTTGGGGTGTGGTAGATTTTGAATCGGCAGCGTCGTCTGTCCATATATTTTTGAGAACGACATTGGTGCGGCCATCACTGGCACTATAGGTCGATGTTTACCAACTTATTTTTGGCCTGAATTGGATGATCTGGACTTGATGTTAATACCACACTGCTCATACCACATTGAATATTCTGCATGAGAGATATGAAGGCATGGTCATCTCACATGGAGGTGCTGTGAACTGGCCACCGATTTGACACCGTTAGAATTTTTCTTGTGGGATTTTCTTAAGTGGCTGATGTATGTGAATAGGCTACAAAGCATAGCGGTCCTCAAGGCGAACATAACATATGATGGAAAATTTAACAATTTTAATGAGCTCTATCGAGAAAAGTTGTGACGGACATTTGAACGATGTTATATTGCACACATAATGGCATCAGTAGGTCTTACAAACGTGTAAAAACATTCGAAGATATCCCACACCCACTTTGGTTTATTTGTAGTTAAAGGTGAGAATCGCTAAAGAGCAGACCCGATTGTGTTTATGAAAAAATAATTCCACAATTTAAATGAGGTCTCCCTAATCATTAAGTCTTCATTTTCGGTTTCTTTATTTTCTAGAGTGTGCATAACTAGTCGTTAAACTTAAAAAAAAATTTTTTTCAGCAAAGAGAAGAAAAGAAAAGTTAAGAGTGTTAAAAGGAATTGTTATTACGTGTACTTTTACTAGAATTTCATTAACAATACGGGGAATTTTAAAAACTTAATCCGATTTAGACAATTCCAAACAGATTAAATGGAAATTATTATGAAAAAAAAAACAGAAAGAAACAACAGAAAAAAGTAACTCCCTAACATGTTCCCCGTTTTTTTTTTAATAATAATACAGAAACTGAATTAAATAAAAATGAAATAAATTTTAAAATAAAAATACGAAAAAAATAAGAAGAAAAAAAAACACTCCGATTGCATGTTATTTATAATGAAATAAAAATTACAACTTCCATCATTTTTCACACCATTCACTGCACAAATATAATCATTAAAATTAAAATTAAAATAAAAATTATAAAAAAAACGCAATTGTAAATCCGCAATTAAAGCAAAATAAAAAATATTGTTATGCATGCCACTTTAAACCGCTTGCATTAAAGACCTGTAAGTACCCTTCTTTAAATATTTTTAGAGGAATGGGGTCGGTGCTTACATTCTCACAAAATCGATTAAAGGCAAGAGTAGTAAAGTTTTTAAAGAGATCAGCTGTTTATTAACGTTTGAAAAGCTTAATACTCACGCCTTGATTTTTTTGAAACGATGATATTTTACTTCACTACTGATCGTTTATTAAGTTCCAACAGTTTGATTGTTGAATAAATTGTTAGGTCTCTAGATAATTGTGGTAAATATCATTGTTTCCAATGATATTCTGATTCCAACTACATAGGCCAACAAGATACGAAGCCAGATTATGACCAAAAAACCGTGTCTTTTGCAGTTTTAGGTTAGGTAACCCGAAAGCCCAATTTTAGCACATCTATCGGCCATTCCATCACCCTGGAAATGTGTACATGGCAGAACTAATGTTAATGTTAACGTGTTCCCAGTTATACACTCCAGTCTTTGCTACTAAAGCAATAGAGTCTAAACCTTAATATCCAGTAGTCCTCAGTTATGGCTTGGCCACATATCACATCGTCTTTCTTCTTATAAAATATATGGTATCCGCATGGTAGCTAGAATATTAGGTGGCTATTATCACTAATTGCGAAAAACTTTAGAGAAGATTCGTTATCATATTCATTTTCTGAACAGCTCTGAAGGCTGAGACGCCTTTAACATTTGACATGCGACCAGTGCGATCATCTCTGGAGGACAAATATACATCGGATTTACTCAGTTGGTCATTATAACCCTTTAGCCAAGACAACAATCTAGTTTCTCTTAACACCCATGTTGTATGACCTATTTTTCCCATGAGTGGCTGGACCTATTGGTTGACGTCGACTCCGAACGACAGATTTGGGCAACTTTTCAGGGTAATTTTATTTACTCTCAGAGTTTTTACCGGAAGAAAATATTTTTTTCATATTTCGTTTCGTTCGAGATGTCTGAGCTGAGGTTTGAAACACAGGCTCTCATCTCATAAGCCAAGACACTACCTACTAGACTACGGCGACTATATTTACATTCAGTTAATTTGGATATTATTTACACGTTTTACAGGACGATTCAAATTCGTTGGCAGCAAGACGGCATGTAGAATATTGCTAGACTCTATTGGACACATGCTAAAAACGAAGATGGCCAACTCACTCTTATCCTTAAATTGTATGGCCTTCAATCACATAATAGCGATTCTCACGGTCATTGTTCCATAAGAAGTTAAATAAACTTAGAATTCTGTCGAATGACTTCTTCAGCGAATGTGGTTCTAAGAAAGGGGAAGAAACTCTCCTTCACCGCATGTGTTAGTGCCTTGCTTTTGTCATAAAAAGCCGAACATCTCACTTTCTGACATCCTTGACCGAAACCTTCAATATAAGTCTGATTAGCTGTGCATATTTCACCTCATGTGTCAGTGCGCTTTTGTTGTCATTTTCTTACCTTCACTTTCTAACTTTCTTGACCCGACTCTCTAAAATAATGATACCTGCATTCGAGTTGGTTACCTCTATGGAATATTTGAGCCCCGTGCTGCATATTGATTGTGTTATCAGAATGGACGTAAATACTGATTTCAGTGGGAGCTCTTCCTACAAGTAGGGTTCGCTACTTTACATACATTTTTGATCATTACAAGCCTTTAGTCAGGATTACCACCTAGCTTCTCAGACCACTTATGTATGTTGTGTGTGTTAATTCTATAGAATGAGTGGCCGAATCTACAGTTTAAAATCGATTCCGAACAACAGAGTTTTGAGAAGCATTTCATGGCAATTTTATTTACTCTCAGAGTTATGTTGTCAGAAATCTGCTGAGAGGAAATCGTCAAAGAAATATTTTTCAGATTTCGTTTTGTTGGAAATGTCTGACCTGGGGGTTAGAACCGAGGTCTAATAACCAAACACACTACCTACTAGACTATGGCGACTTACCTATTACTTTACCTAACCTATTTACATTCATTCCGTTTGCTCTGATACACTTTAGTGTTCCCATAAGGCCTTTTCGATTAAAATGCCTTATGGTTGTAGTAGATATCTAATGACTGAGCCCCTAGAGCGCGTACGTTGTTACATTCATGGGTCTATCATTTAGTTTGAGAGGATTGTATTTACTACAAGGGCTGGTGTTAGATCCATCTATACTAATGCGTCTTTCTGTAAATGTAGACGTATTCCACATCGAGAAATGAGCCGTGTAGCCGCTTTTCTTACCACTAAGATGTTACTTTCCATGCTTGGCAGCTTTTGAACTGAGTAGTGTGTTTAATATTGATCGGTTTTGCTTTTGCACAATAATGAAGAACCTTCAATGAGTGCTACAAGCGATATACGAAACACATTATACTGCCACTTAAATGAGTAGGGTATTGAGTAGAGTCGTAAAATTGCTGGGCTTGTAACTACCAATACGAAATTCTACAAATGCCAATGAATAACAACAATAAAGTTATAATTATTTCTTATTTTTTTTTTGATTTTTTTAATTTTTAAATTCTTTTTATCATCGTTATATTATTATTCTGTGTTTCTTTTTTAAGTTTTATTTGTTTCGTTTGTGATTTTTGCGTGCAAAAAAACAATTACACACGAAACAAATGCAATCACCTTAAAAAAAAACAAAGAAAAACAAAAAAAAAAAAAAAATTACAACAAACAACAATGAACAGCAACAAATTCAAATTAATTTCAAAACCAAATAAGCCGATATCTCAACAGGGAATTATTTTCCTTATCAATTAACACTTCACACACACACACACACATACATAAGGGATATTTTTTAATTCCGGGTTAAATTCAAAGCATGAAAATTATCGGAAGATTGATAATCATAAACCATAACAATCGATTGGTTTTTGAATTGTAACACAGAAGAAGAAATTCTGTTGATCGGCAATTAATCCACAACAATGGCACGTGGTATCAATATTTATTTCTTTTTGTTGTTGTTGTTGTTAAATTATATTGATCCTGCTTTTATTTGTTAACATTCGAGCAGCATGACTCTGTGAAAGACATGCTAAAGAGTCATGTTCTGAGTACAGTAGTCAGGGTCTAGTTTGAAACAATTCCAAGTACAAAGAAATTATTTTTATTATTATTTATAGTTGTTGTTGTTGTTGTTGTTGCTGTTGTTAATGCCAATTAACATAGCATTGTTAAAAGATTCTTTAAAAGTCTTCTTGTCCATCCACTCTTGCCCTGCAACACTTCATTCCATTCACCGAGTGTTTGTTGGTTGCCTCCGTGTGTGGCTGTTTTGTTTTCATCATCATTCTGGCCATTGTTTGGCCATCATTTGTTTTATTAACACATTAACAATCACACTGTAAAAGAAGAAGAAAAAAAGGAGAAGAAAAGAACTGAACAGCAGAGACTAGATAAACAATTAACAGCACAATAAAAATCAGAATTACTTGCAAAAAAAAAAAAACGAAGTTAATCAACAAATAAATAAATGAGGCATTGGTTGAGAGACGATGATGATGATGATGATGTGTATTCTAAATTATTTAAGAAAACATCAGATGTCAAATGTTTTATTAGAAAACTGTTAAATTTAATGGTTCATTAACAGTTAATAAAGAGCAGCATTTACTGCCAAACAAAACACAACTGTTATGCAAATTTTGTTTGAACTGAAACAAAAAAGCAAAAGGAAGAGATTATTTCAAGGTACCTAACAATACTAGCGCGTAGTACTACGCGTTTAGATTGCAAATAGGCAGGGGAAATAGGCTCACCCTTTGCTGGTTCTCAAGACGTGTGAAAATTCTTGGTAATAAGCGAGTCCATGAGATTGCTAGGATTGACAGGAGCATACACACTGTTAATGGGGTCAGAACCTAGTTATGGAGTGCGAAGAGGAAATGTTTAGAAAGATACTTTCATTGAAACGAAAGATAGAGAGAGACAGGGAATCTTTACAATCTTAATGGGTTCTATAAAATCTAAATTTTGTTTGCTTGGAGGACGTGTATTTGCAATTAAAACAGGAGGTAAAACTAATCAATATTCGTGCTAAAAATAGATAAGAAAAGATATACAACGGGGTAGAAATGAGAAAAGAAGCAGGAATAGACATAAGAGGGCGCTGAAAAAGACTACGTAGCACTTCTCAACCAGCTTAGGTAAGATAAAGTGGCGGGGCCCCTTAAAGGACCAGCTTAATCCCATTATTAAAGTCATGATAAACCTAATGTCGACTCACGACAAAAAATTCTACCATGGACTGCAATAGTACAGCAGAGATCTCTTCGTTGTCAGCGAACTAACCTCTTAGTGCCCCATAAGAAACCCAGTTAACAATCTCACGCTGGCTTTATTCAAATCGGGCAGCAAATCCAGTTCTAGTGCTATCTAGTATAGTCTTGTAGATAGTGTGTTAAAACTTACTAGACGAGAACTTGTGAGTTGGAACCTCAGCGCTTCGACGACTTAGGTTAGGTTAGGTCAGGTTAGCATGGTAGCTTTAATTTACCAAAAAGCTCACTTGAGTACGCATAGCGGCCCGTTGTGATGCCACAGGTGAACGCAGCCTCTGCACTGACCAAGTTCCTCCGATCCAAGGAGGGGGAAGATGGTCAGCGCAAGGGCTGCACGCTTCGACGACTTCCTCTCAGCAGATTTCTGCCAAAGAACTCTGAGAGTAAATAAAATTTCCAATGAAAAGTTTCTCAAAAACCTGTCGTTCAAAATCGGCTTTGAACTGTAGGTCCTGCCACTCATATATAAAATTAACACACACAACATAAGTGGTGTGAGAAGCTGGATCGTAATCCTGACTGAAGTGTGTAATGATCAATTATGTATGTATGTGTGTGTATACGGCTCTCTATACGTAATTTGAGGCTAGTAACTTGTTGTTTTGATCCGGCGCTGTACACTCAAAGATCACTTGGTTAGATCGGCGATGATGGGAACACTTACTTTGAACCAGTGGTGTGTTGATGCTTGCCAAAAGGAAAAACACTTGAACATCAGATGCTGGACATGGCATTGTCTTTGTGGACAACGGAGAGTTCATCATCCTGATATTTGTTAGGGCTTTAGAATTGAAAGAAAATTTCAGGGATACTCTAAATAGTTTGAGGGCAGTGCAATAGATCCTATTGTGGCAGTACCATGGCAAGAGCCTAGTTTTTTAATTCCAATTGTAAATAAAATCTCCTGAAGTATGTCGGCAGAGTGTTCTTGCGAATATACATAACTTTGAGAGCCAATTCAAACGACAGAACGTATACAAATTGCGAAATTTTATGCACTAAGTAGAATGTATCTAAAAAACGATTCTGAGTCGTTAAGTGTATTTAAAGATGATGCAACGAACATCAATGGTGATACAATGGATCCTTTAAGCTACTATTTGAGTTGGGGTTTAACTGGCCTTAGGCTTCTTGTAGTGAGTAGTGTGTTGGTTCTCTAGACGAAAGCCTTGAATTCAAGCCTCACCTCTGGTTACTTAAACAAAGGAACTTGAAAACATATACGCAGCATTAAAGTTTTTAATTTTTCTTAAATATTCACGCATAAATTATAATTACACAGCAAGGATATGTGTTAAGTAACAAGCATATCGCGTTACATGAATTGAAATATAAGAAGGAATGTTTAAAAATTCGCTTAACGCACTCCTTATCCTATAAATTATATAGTCATCGTAGTAGGTGGGGTGTTGCCTAATTAGACGTAAGGACACAGTTCAAACCCCACGTCAGACATCTCCAACCAAACGAAATACAAAAAACTGAATATTTCGTCCTGGGTGTTCTCGCAGAAGTCGCCATAGTCTAGTAGGTAATGTGTTGGCTTATTACACGTGAGGCAACGGTTCAAACTCTAGGTCAGACATCTCCAACTAAACGAAATACAAAAAAAAAAAATAATATTTCTACTGTGACTTCCTCTCAGCAGATATCTGGCAAAAATTCTGAAAGTAAATAAAATTGTCATCAAAACATTTAAGCTGTAGATACCCCCACTCATGAATAAAATTAACAAACTCAATAAAAGTGGTGTGTGAAGTTAGGTCGTTATCCTGACTGAAGTGTTGTAATGACCAATTTTGTATGTATTCTTAAATTAAGGTCCTTAATATTTATTCTGAAAAGAAAATCTTGCTTTAAAAGACTTAAGAAACAAACTTCCTTATGACATATTCCAAAACAAATAACCTCAATGAAAACAAAAGACTTAAGCAACAAACTTGTCATTTCAATTTTAATACTCAACAAATTTGTTGCTTGTCGCCTTCTTTGAAAGATAAGCGAACAAAAATTGAAAAATCATTGCAAATTTTTTATTTTGACGCGTTGAACAATTTATTTTGATTTGTTTAAATAGTTGCAATAAAATAGCGATTTTATCGAAATAATTCATCAAATGGTGGTGCACTATTGTCTACGTAAGTCTAGTACGACAGAATAAAGAATGTTGTTGTTGTTGTTGTTTTTATTGTTGTTGTTGTAGGTAAAGAAAAACCAGAAAAAACAGAAACAAAAAAAAACAAATTAAATAAAACAGAAGCATAAATTAAATTAAAATTCAACATAAAATATGCAACAAATGTCACCCGAAAAACAAAAACATCAACACAAGCAAGCAGCGAGCCGATATGCTAAATACGTACGTACGTACGTACGATTAAGTCGAAGTCTACTCGCAGTTGATATGTGTATGAGTTTAGCAGTAGAAATCTTACTACTACTACAGCCGTGGCTGCCGCTGCTGTTGTTGCTGTGGTTTTTTGCCACAACTACTGGCTTTTAAACGAATTTATTTATGGCCGCAATTATTTTATTTTTATTGTCACATTTAAACAAAAAAAAAACGAAAAAAATTACTTTTTGTATGGCTTTGTTGTGCTGGTTATTAAAATGTTGTTTCTTTTTTTTTTTAAAGCCCAGGCTAAGCCGCCTTTTTATGCGCGGGAGTTAAGCAAATGCATGCTTACGCATGACTCTCTCAAGTAATTTACGTGAATTAGTAGCCAAATGATATAAAAAATTATGAATAAAAAAAAACAGAAAAAACCGAAATAAAATTGAAATAAAATTAAAGAGCGATTGTAAGCATACGAGTAGTTGGTTGGTATGTTGATGATGGCTGGTGGGTTTTTTCTCTGTTTGTTAGCGCTACTGGTCATAAATGAATAGATTCTCTATCTTAAATACGATTAAACGATTGTGTTGTTAAAATTTCTGTGAATCTTTTACTTGTTTTTATTGTTATTGTTGTTATTATTTTTATTATGATTTTTGTTTTTTTTTTTTTGTTTTTTGTATTTTTTTACTTGTTGTTGAGTCCAAACACGCACTTTAGATTGATCACAACCAACCAGAAAAATAAAATAAATTTTTAGCAAAATAATAACAACAACAACAACAAATTAAAGAAGTAACAAAAAATTACACAAATAAACAAATTTCTGTAAATTTCGTTTTTGATGGAATGGGTCTCCTCCACCAGCCACAATCGCCCAAATAAACCATGACAGAAACCCAAAAAAAAAAAAAAATAAATAAAAAATTAAAAAAAACCTAACAATACGTCTTGATATTGTCTTTTAAGTAGTTTTTTATTTTGATTTTCGTCAATATGTTTTTTTGTTGATCTGTTTTTTAGTTTTTTTGTTGTTGTTTTCCTTTTGTTTTAATGGAAAACTGAACTAAAATCGAACAAATTTTGTTTGTAGTCGCTGTGCTCGTATAAAAAACTGAAATAAAAACAGCCGAAGAGCTTTAATTTCAAATTCAAAACGCGCACATTGCGGAGGTTAAACTATTTTATCATTGTCAAAAATTGTCTTTTTTTTACCAGGTTGCTTGTTGACGTCTGCCTGAAGAAAAAAAATGAAAAAAAAACACACACATAAAATATAATAAAATAAACGCTAAAAACCTAAGACAAAAAAAAAAACAAAATACCACAAGAAGTAGTAGCAAGTGTATGTAGACATACCAACAGACATACACCTGGACGGACAAAAATATACTCAATATACACTGTAAGCACCAAAAGTAGACACAAAATCTAAAAATTTGAAGGAAAAGGAAAAATAATTCCATGCAATTTCTCTTGTTGTAACCCTCTAAGGGCTGTGACTTAAGCGTGTAAATATCATGGCTACAATAAAAGGTCTTTCATTAGTAAGTATTTAATTTTTAAATTTAAGTAAAACAAAGTGTACGTATAAGAGTCGCCGTAGTCTTGTAGGTAGTGTGTTGGCTTATTAGACGTAAGGCCACGGTTCAAACCCCAGGTCAGACATCAAAACGAAATTTAAAAAATGCTTCTTCGCTGACGTCTTCTCAGCTGATTTCTGGCAAAAACTCTAAGAGTAAATAAAATTGCCATGAAAGTCGACTTTAAACTGTAGGTCCCGCCACTTATGGATAAAATTAACACACACAACATGAGTGGTGTGAGAAGCTAGGCCGTAATCCTGATTGAAGTGTTGTAATGGCCAATGTATGTATGTATGTATGTATGTATGTATGTATGTATGTATGTATGTATGTATGTATGTATGTATGTATGTATGTATGTATGTATGTATGTATGTATGTATGTATGTATGTATGTATGTATGTATGTATGTATGTATGTATGTATGTATGCATGTATGCATGTATGTATGTATGTATGTATGTCAGATATCATCGAAGTTGTTCATTCGCTGGAAAGACCTATTAATGCCACTGTTTCTCTGGTTGCAGCAAATCCAAAATGTAAAATTTTCCATGACTCTCACGCATAAATCAAGCTGAATTTGACTGATATGGGTAATCATGTCGACTTTGTGAACCTCTTTGGTTTGTGGCTGTTACTCAAAAAAAAAAAAAACCCATAAGAAAAAGTCTAACGAGGTCAAATCGCACGATCTCAGTGACCAGTCGCTCATGACCATTCCGCTTATGCAAAATATCTCATGTGGCATGAGCTACATAGCACGTAGCGCAGATCAGCTCAAAATACATGTCATTGGTGTCACCATCATCGAACTGAGGCCAAAATAAGTTGATAATCGTCGACCTTTAGTGCTCGTTGTTGATAGTGATGGCCTGGTCAACATCGCTTTCAAAGCAATAAGAACCAATGATGCCGCCAACCAATAATCCAAGCCGTACAGTGTGTTTTTCGAAATACATTGGACACCCATGGACCTCATATGGATTGGTATTCTCCTGAGTTCAAACATTTCGTTTTGTTCACACATCCATTCATTCTGACACGACCCTCGTCATTGAAGACGATTTTCCAATGAAAATTAGGGCCAAATGCTTACTGCTCTAGTGCCTGTTCGGCCATCACACCTCGTTGTTTATGGTCGTTTACCTTCAGTTGCTGCATCAGTTGAATAATATATGGGCGAAGGCCCAATTCACGATTCAAAATTCGGCAAGCTGTGACCTTTGAAAGAATGAGTTGTTGTGAGCAACACAAAATCTACTGCAGACCTTTACGTATAGCGGCGATGTTTTAGCAGATCTTGGGTTTCGTCCAAGTATGGGTATTAGTCGATCGTTTATTGATTCACAGAACTCGAAACTATCCAGCACATTAAAAAAGACCTCCCGATATTGCAATTATGGCGATCGTATAATGCTCGTAGTGCGCGGCACAGGACACCCATTTTGATAAAAGAGTTTTTTTATTTGATCGTATTGTTGAATGCTACATAAATGACAACTAATTTGACAGCTGTATCTGCATCAAGACGGGAGCTATCAACTGTCAAATTTCGGTATCAACTGTTGTTAGAGTTCCCTGTTGCAAGATGCAACTTAAGACTAATGGAAGTTTGTCTTGAGATTTGTTTTCATCAGGGCTATTGGGGACATATTGTATAATGGTCCTATGATAAATACCATGTCCCTCTTGATTGATTGATTGATTCTGAGTTCGTTCTAGTCATTAACGTTTTCAATTGTAAGATTCTCTTACATTTGCCATCATTCCGGGTATGCTAAATGCATCGATGCATTTTTATAATATAAAGTGAACAGAGTTTAATGCTGTTGATGTGAAATTATTTCCAATAACTAAACAATTCAATTGAAATTCAAACTGCATTCATTGTTTAACTATCATCACTTTTGCCACTCACTGTTCTAGTGCTGAGGACTGCAAACTAAAATAAATTGTATGACAACAAGTGAAAAATGTTACGCAGCTTTTTTGATTTCTTATTTAAAGAAGGCAAAAAATGGAATCAAAAACAAGGAAAAAAAATAAAAAACAATTTTGCAATGTTTTCTTTATTTTGTTTGTTTGCTTCTACTTCTGCTTCTGCTTTTGTTATTGCTTTTGTTTCATTTCGGTTGCTGAAATGAAGGCCAAGTTTGTCAGCCGAACATTAAAATTCATAGTCAAACTCTGTTTGCGAATTGTATGGAGTATGTAAGCGAAGTCAGGAGAAAAAACAAGAAAAAGACGAAGAAGACATTCATTGTGTCGTATCATATGTGATGATCCAGGAATTGGAATGTATGTGACGGTATAGAACATAGTGTCCTGCTAAGCTGTCACTGTTGTTGGTTACCATGTAGACGGCAGAAAATTAGAACGAACATTTGTTGTAACGGCAGGTGGTTGTTGAAAAGCATTTTATTGAAGATTTTATTTTTGTTTGAAGAGGTTCTTCAACCAACTTAATAGTTTTTAATTAATTCTATTAATTTTTTTAAAACTTGTTTTTATTACATTTTTTATAGAGTATATAACATATAGAGTGTCTAACATTCTAACGTGATGCTTTTTTGACATTCTTTTTAATTTTTTTTTTCAATAAGAAAATTTAAGGTTTAAAAAAGCCGGGCCACTTTTAAGATATCAATTATAGATTACTGTAATTGTACTCAGGATAAAAAGTGTAAATGAGCGGCATAAACTATACGCAGAAAATCGGGAAGACGTCAATCACAGTAGAGGATCTACAAATCATCAGAAATGAAAAGCCGCCGTTGATCCTGTCATCTTAATTAGCTGATGCCATGCAATTTGTTGGAAGCTTTCAGCACGTAACGTGTGTCAACAAGCATCCTAAGTCTTGATTTATATTTATAAGAAGAACTGCTCCATGATAATAACTCAGAAGCTATTGAAGCCAATACTTAATCGTTCCAAGGAAATCCTCGGAATAAAAAAATTCAAAACAAGCCAAGGTCGTGCAAACAAGTATGCTTCACTTTCTGGTTGTTGCAGGCAAATTGATGTGTGATTCAATAACTTTTTTTGTGTTTATCAAACCTAATCCTCTTTATGGTGTGTCCTTTATGGTGGACTTTATGGTGCACTGCCCTCAATAAAATTACTGTACGAAACGCCTTGATAAATGAAAAAATCAGTTGAAATTCAGCAGAATTCTTTCTGAACAATCCATTCGGAAATCTGATATTCTTCGAGCATGACTTCCTTTTCGTTTCACGCGGCAATGTCGCGTCATGATATAAACACAATAAACGCAACGTAGCAAATACATCAATCTTTGAAAAATAGACAACATGGATGGATGTCTAAGGAAACGATTATTTTAAATGTCAGGCGACAACAGTTAAATTGTTGTTGCAAAATTGCTGCTTGTGCTGCAATGCGCTTATTGTGTTTATAGCATCAATAACGTAGACGTTCCTGGGCACAGTTATTGATTGCACTTAATTGTGTAACTGATGACCTTGTTAGAGAAGGTGAACTGAAAAGAGGTACATTTCTTAACTCTCGCTTAAAGAACTGTTTACAATCCAATGGACGCCAGCAAATACTGAGCTGAGGAATAATTCATGCTTCACTGTTAGACTCAGTTGAACTAAATTGGATAGGAAGCGTGTCAAAAAATTATTTAAATTGTGGCAGCTCTGTGACTCTATCTTTTCTCATCGATGATGACGTAATGCATAGTCATATCCGTTAAGGAGGAAGACAGCATTTTTCGTGTCTAGCTTGACTCTTGCTTGTATTCTCTCATTTGGTTTACACTTTGATGATAGCTTAACAGAGTTGTGGTCGCGTGATTTGCAATGGTTTTCAGCTTCATTTTAAGGGAGATTTGCTTTAATGTTAAGTCCCGATACTAATTATCGTGATCAGGAATCGTCAGTTAGTTCTAGGACATTGCTCTAGTAATATCGAAATTTATATGTGTTCTCTTCGATAACGGTGGCTTTTTTTTACGCCGAGGAGGGGTAAATATACCTAACCGCACCATAGAGGAAGTCGTCACATCCTCCGTGTGTGGGGCATTCACCCACTAAATCCTCCCCTCGTCTCCTGTGGACTTCTTCGTGCCCACTCCGGAACTACGGTGGTATTACTTCGAAGTGGAGTCCTTTTGGCTCTTTGGCCTCTCCATGTCTACATCCGCGTCCGGATTGCGTATCGAAAGTTGAGAAGACATCTTAGCGTCTCCATTATTCCTTTCGTCTAAATCACCGTTTCGGTTTCGCTTGGCACGTGTGACAGTATCACCTATGCCGACATGCTTACTTGTTCTGCAGCCTCAAGATCTCTCTTTTTCCGTCTCAGCATGCGCTCTACGTAATTCACCACCGAGTTCCAATTTCCACTACTCGCAATCATGACCCCGACAATGTTAGCGGCTGTGATCGTTCCAACTATTGACGTACAGAGCGATAGCTCTGCCAGCGTGCAGAAAACAGTGTGCTCTGCGTCATCTATTACCCCCCCCCCCCTTCCTCGTAAAGACAGTAAGAGGAGGCGGTCTTGCCCATTCTGTGCAGATATTTTCTAAAATATCCGTGACACGATAGCATCTGCGTGACGTAGTAATTTACCTCTCCAAATTTCCGACCAATCCATGACCTTATTTACGGAATAAATCTCGCCGTCCATCTTCCTCTATCCTCTTCCTCTATAACTGTGGCTTAGTGAATCTGGGATTATAAGTAGCAGGCTTTTCATTAACTTATGCATCATTTTTGGAATAATATTTTGAAGAAAACATCTGCAATTTAAGAATGAATGACGTAATTGAATGAAATTGAAGTAAATTATTTAAAAGTAACATTTTTGCAGAATTACGGCAAAGTTTTAAAAAAATTCGTATGGCTAAGAACCCTTTAAACACATTTTTTTTTTTGATAAACTAAAGTTTAGAAAACAAAATGTTAAGCATTAAGAATTTTACTCTTCACTAAATTAATAATAATTTTTTCTGTTTTTCTTTTCCAGGTATGTTGATTATTTCTAATAAACTGTAAGTATACCACACAAAATCTTGCAATCTTATCATTCCCACAATGACGTGTAGCCTCCTGCGATGATATTTTTGCCCCTTTCTAAAAGTGATGAAACCTTTTAAAGTCTGGAATACTTATCAGAACTTCTTGGAGGCTATTAAAAATGAGTTGCTTAATTGTGCTATTAATGTTCGGAATACTTTGAAGGGACCAAAAACTGCTTTAGTTTAAGGAATCTATAGCTTGCTCCTTGAATTTCTATAAGTTTCGGAAATTTCTGCCACGTTACTAAGGAGTCTTCGTACTTCATTTCGAAATCTTATATGCTACGTCATAAGGCTATATAAAATTAATACAGCATTTCCCTGATAAAGATTAGAAAACACTGGTTGGCACATCGGAAATCAGCAAATTTAATTCCCTTAGATCCTAAGTACTTGCTGCCGGTGGTTTTAGAAAAGTTTAGGAATAATTTGGTTTAAATTTGCCCAGTTTAATCCTATAGTCCTTCATCTCATTACTATCATAGCACCCATGTCTTGTGGCAATAAAGCAAACATCGTTCGTGTTGCGTGGCTTTTGAAATCACATGCGGTTCTGCCTGTAATCTTCACTAGCAGACCATTAAAGGACGGTTATTGATCGCCGTAGCCTAGAATGTAGTGTGTTGGCTTATTAGTCATGAGGCATAGATTCAAGCCCTAGGTCAGACATCTCCAACAAAACGAAATATAATACAAAAAAAATACTTCTTCGCCGTCTACCTCTCACCAGATTTCTGGCAAAAACTCTGAAAGTAAAGTAGAATTGCCATGAAAAAGTTTTTCACAAATCTGTCGTTTGGAATCGACTTTAAACTGTAGGTCCCTCGCTCATGTATAAATTTAATGCACACAACATAAGTGATGCGAGAAGCTAAGTCCTAATCCTAACTAAAGGGTTGTAATGACCAATTATGTATGTATGTATGAAACCGCTCTTTATGTAGTGTATTCTAGGCTGAGGAATTTGCAATAACCAAGGCATCGCATCTGGTGTGGAAAGGGCCCGGTTAGCCAGTCTGTCACAAATCTCTCACAAAGCTCTTGGAAAGACACGTGGTGATATCGCACTCAGTTCTGGCGCATTGTGGCGTAGGGGCAACGAGATTCTAGATGTGCTAAGAAGGGATAGAGCGGTGAAGCGCATGAATGATTAGTTAAGTGTTTATTTGGGCTGCTTTTGAGACTTTGAACTGATCGATCAGGTTATCAGGCTTGTATATAAGAGACTGTAGCACCTTAAGGTTACTTTAGATCAGCTTTTGTATTAGAGCAAGCAATCTGGTTTTGACGGCATTATGCTTTAAAGGCAAGGACCAGTCTGGGGGACATGGGCACCCCTGCTTTTTCCAGGTATTGCAGTAATGTGGAGGAACTTTAGACTGTCGAACTCGTTATGCTTCACTACTTTGCTGTAATGAGGCGATTATTTAAGATTCTAGGTCGTAGTTTATTCAGTGGATTTCATGAAGGGTTGTAATGACCAATTATGTATGTATGTATGTATCTGTGTAAGTATGTATGTATGTAAGTATGTATGTATGCATCATAAGGCCATAGTACTCTGATTTGACATTAACTATTCTCCCGGGATTATTCTCGAAAAAATACGACATCGCCAGACCATACTGCATACAATAACTTCAGCATTTTTCGAGTTACATATGCGACAATTTTGCTTGTTGACGTAACTAAGGTTTTGAGAAATGCGTTGAATAGGTCTTTCAAAAATCTGTTGCCTTAGCTTCCAATCAGCATACATAAGGCATTGTGAATGATCAGCGGGCTTTAATTATTGCAGGAGTTGGAGTTTGTATGGATATGTGATATAAAGAGCCGTAAAACAGATCCAATTGCTGAGAACCCCATGGCATAGGTAAATACGAATAATTTCCAAACAATTTGCAATTAAGAAGGGAGGTAGTACAGCTTAGTTGCACTTTAAGTCAGCAGTTATTGTGTTGAATGAATCTTGCTAGGTTTGTTGTTCTGTTTTGTATTGAAGTCCTGTTAAACTTCAGATTTAAGGCATTACGGTTTATTGTGATACTCAAGGAAACAAAAAAAAAAATTCATCTTCATTATCACCTCAAGCACGCACTCCCTCACAGGTAGAGAATTTAATTTTAATGCATTTCTTATGCTAACGTACTGGCTATATTCTCTGGTGGCGTTTCCTTTCGATTTGATTCACTTTCATTTATTTTTTTCTTGTGGTTGAAATCAATTTCACTGATTTTGTTTTCAGGATTGAGAGAGCGAGAGAGTGAGAGAGAGAGAATCCTAATTAAAATGCATAAAGGTACACTTCCTTTTTTAATTAAGATTACGATCGCTGGAGATCTTTTAAACACTTTAAACGATCTTTGAATTTTTTTTCTTTTGATTTGTTTCTTTGCTAAGAATAGATGGATGGCTGTTGGTTTGCTTCGGGAGTGTTAAAACGGAAGTAGTGTCTGAGGTTTCAAGGAATTAAAAGCAATTTAGTTTAGAATATGAAATGAAAGTAAAGAAAAGAATTTTTAAAATTAAAATAAAAATTGAAGAATTATTTTTGATGTGTTTTCATGAAATCAATTCGTGGTTTTTGTTTTTTCAATGGCTTGGCTATTTGGAAATTTCATTGCTGAATGACTTTCATTTTAAATGAAGTTTGGCTTGACACTATTTTTTATGGCTTTTAGAGAATGTTTGAAGGCATTGAAGGTTTTGATGAGTTTATGTGTTGGCAGCAGCTAAAAAAAAACTGTCCAGTTTTGGAATTTTTTTTGCCCTGTTCATATTATCATTGTTGTTGTTGTTGCAGTTTAACTGTCATACTTTTCTAAAAAATTTTTTTTTTTGGTTTTTTGCTTACTTTTTTTTGCCATTTTTTTCTTTCGCAAGTTTCAACAACGTGACATTGCGGCATATTTTTGTAAGCGGTACGTGGAACGTAGCGTTGTTTGCTTTCCTGCGTGCACTTTCTGAACGTGTTGCCGATATTGTTTCGTTGATTGCATTCGAACAAAAGCCTAAAGAAGTTGCAAAATAAAATGAAATTCTTCTTTTTTTGTCTTGCATTTTGTTGTTTTTGTTGTTGGTTTTTTTTTTAAACATTTGCGAGTATGTGCATAACAGTGCAGTTAAAATAGTCAAGTTTCGTTTCGTATACTCCGTATAAATAAAATATTTTTGAAATGAAAAAGTTTAGAAAACGAGAAAAATAAAGTTTTATTACACGCCGTAATTGTTTACCTCGAATCTCTAAATATCGCATATATTCTGTACGTAAACGGCGCTTGTTACTAAAAGTTTTCAGAACAAAAAAATCTTTGTTTTGAAGAAAAGCTTGTAAATATTGCGATAAAAAGCAGAGTTTTTCTTAGCGGCCGTTTTCCTTTTATCTGCATTACAAAAGAATATATAACACAGCCATTTAAAATACAAAAAAAAAACACAGTGAAGATCAGCTTGGAACGTGTCAAGTTTTCTTCGTACTCGTATACTGGCGGCGGCCTCACATTCATGCCATTGTTCCTGCTCTGCTTTTAATTGCTGGAGAAAATATTGTTCCAAAAACGTTTTTAATATTCTTTTAAAAATAATTCTTGCCTTTATTGTCATTTACTTTTGAAATATTTTTTTTCTTCAAATAATAGAAGAAAATTTGAAAGAGTTTTCTTAAGTATTTTTGTTCATAGAAAATCTGAATTTTAAAATTTCTTTCTTTCTTTTCATAGTTCATAGTGAGGCTTTGTTGATTCTGTTGTTAAAGTGGCACGTAATCACGTCTGATTTTTGTAATCAACTGTAACTGTCGTTAGTATTTGAATCTGATTTTAAATTCTATGTCCACATGAGGCTGCAATATGGAGGCTTTGGAACAAAACGCTTTTAAATTTATTTTATTAATATTGTATTCTATCTATCAATTGTATTTACCTACAACTTTATAGAGTATTCCTACAAAGTCTCCTCCCAGTCTGTTGCTCTGAAAAATTTGACGAATCTGTTCGGTGTCAACAATGACTATTCCCTGCTTAGCAACTGATATGCACCCAAGTGTTTCTTTCTGGAATGCATTAATGCCTCCACAGATTCCAAGTATGTGTTGCGATGATTCATTCTCATCGTCACAGAATCTACATACCCCTACTCGTCCCAATCCCAAGCCTGAATAAGTGTATCCTGAGTCTACAGTGCCCTGTCAAGTTGTTTCTTGCTCGCCTGATGCATGACCAAGATTTTTTAATTTTTTTTGAGACAAACACTCCGGACATGACTCCTATTCACGCTGTGCATTGTGTTGGAGTACAGGAATGATAATTTATAGAAAAAAGGAAAGAGGGGATGGTGTGAGACAATTCTTTTTGTCACTTTTTTGAGAGGTGCTTTCTTCTCACTTTCTTTTCTCTATTATAAGTAATCAAATATAATGTCAGCCAAACAATCAGGCAATCACAAGCACCCAGAGTCTCTGGTGGGAATGGAATCCCCGGCCTCGGCACTTGAAGTTTACAACACTACCAACTAGTCCACCGAGGCACACAAAATTGCAATTTTTCAACAAAAGTTTTGATTGCCTCAAGCCCACTTAGTTTAAAAAGAGTCTTTGACTCTCCTTTTTTCATTTCATTGAGCATATCTTTCCAAACATCCGCCTCTAATCCACATAAGAGCAAGCTCGTCTGCTTGCTCATTGCGACCCAGCAGAGGATAACCTTATTTTGCCTTTCTAGTTGATTCAGTTTCCCTAGGCCACTATCTTAACTTCATAAGAGACTAGTACTTGAATGGTGGTCTAATTGTCAGTTAGTATTGCTACGTCCCGTCTTTTGTACCCAGTGGTGTTGTGCTAATTTTTTTACCGGAACGCTTCACGGTTCGGAAAAACAAGCCGGTTCGTTCCGGGTTTTGTTCCGGTTCGGGTTCCGTTCAAACCCTTGTTTATAAAAATACATATAAAAATTCGTCAAAAATTAGAAAAAAAATCAGCAATTCTTTTTAATTTTTTTTTCAAAACGTCAACCAATTCTCGTTATCAGAAATCATCTTTAGTTCCGGAACTCGTTCCTGTCCAAAAAGGAAGTACCAGAATGACGTTTCGGAGCGTTCCGGCTCGACAACACCACTGTTTGTACCTCCAGATTGAATTGAGCATACCTTTCGATGGAATAGACTTCAGCTTGGAAGATACCCGCGAGTTTACCCTTGGGCTTGGAATATTGCATTCTGGGCCCAAAAGCTCTTACTCCTTGTCCAAGATCCGTACTTGATTTATCTGTGTTAGGCTTGGATCTAAGTGGAAGAAAGTAAACTGTAAAGATGTCGAGATTTACGTAGCATTCGGATTCTTACCAAGCAATTAATAACCTCAGAAAAATAGTTGAACAGGTCGAGGGTATGCAATCACTTTTTAAACCAGTTGAAAACCTTTCTATTCTACTTATAGGGAATGTATATAAATCGAAGTCGCCGTGGTCTAGTAGGTAGTGTGTTGGCTTATTGGCAAAAACTCTGAGAGTAAATTAAATAAAATTGCCATGAAAAAGTTTCTCAAGAATCTGTAGTTCACAGTCGACTTTAAACTGTAGGTCCCGCCACTCATGTATAAAATTAGCACACACAACATAAGTGGTGTGAGAAGCTAGGTCGCAATTCTGACTGAAGTGATGCAATGACCAATAATGTATGCATGTATGTATCCTTAAATTAAGGAAAAAATCTGAAAAGAAAATCCTGCTTTAAAATACTTTAAAAACAAACTCCCTTATAACATATGCAGACAAACAACTGCATGAAAACAAAAGACTTAAGCAACAAACTTTTCATTTCAATTAATACTCAACCAATTTGTTGTTTCTCGCCTTCATTTAAAGATAAGCGAACATGGAAGGTGTGAGAAGCTAGGCTGTAAAAAAAAGGGTCGTAATAATTAATTATGTATGTATTATGTATTTGGACCCAACGGAGATATATTTGTATTCCACTGAAAAGAATTTTGATAATGCGCAACAGCTATGAAATGCACAACTGCATTGTGTTATACATTCAAATATCCAAACCTTCTAAACCACTTCAGGTGTACGACAGTATTGTTTGCCACAACAGCGGTGGCATTCATTCTTATAATAATGAATGCAGTTTCCATCAGTCTGAGTGGAAACAGTTCACGCAGAATTGTGTAGAGTCTTGAATAGTTGGATATTCGGTTAAAGTCGCTTTATTATCCAGATGCTTTGTGTAAATTCTCCCATAGACTCTGCGTTATGCAAGAGAAACTGAAAAATTGTCCTCAAGCGTCAAATAAAGTTAATTCCGGATCGAATGGGTCGCTGTGCATCGTGTGAATTATTACAGAAAGTGATGGAACTGTAAAGAATGTGAAGAGAAGTGATTGAATGAAGATGTAGATGTAAACCAAAAACCACATGACGGCGATTCACTCCATATCTATACAGTCTTATGATGATAATATCTTCTTGGACATTTTTTCTACTTCGAACAGAACAATCAGCGAACTTTTATTGTGACAAGTACTCGTACACCACTTTCGTTTTACTGTCATTTTGCTTCAATTAAGTAATAAACTTTTAATGTCCTTCATTTGCAAGGTCATTATTATTGCGATAATTTCAACGAAATTATAAGTTTTTTACGATTCATATTTTAAAAAAGCACTTGTAAGTGTTAAGAAAAAATTAAAAATTTTATGCAGAATTCACGCCATAAGCAGCAATACTTATAATGACAGTCATTGTCACTGTCATATTTAAGGAAAAATGTAATAATTTAAGGCAACACAAGTTAGCCAGAGCCAAACAAATGATAATGGTGGTAGGATATTAAAAATTCCTTACATTTATGAGAATATATTTTCAATATTCCACCTCTAACTTATTTAATTTGTTTATTAAAGCACAACAACAGCAGCAACAACAACAAGCAGACTTCTTTCCGCTATTAAACTTATTGCTTTGGCATGGTGATCATCAGCATCAACATCGTCATCGTCATCGTCATCTTTGAAAGATATCATCAGCAGTGTTGCCTTTAAAAGCATTTAAAACGATCTCTTAGTACGTGATACTGTTAAAAGGTTTTAATTGAAGTCGAGTCGAGTCGATTCTTCTCTTCCCTTTTTCTTCTCTCAATTCATTTTAAATTGCCTCTCAACCGCTAGCATCACCATACGATTCTAAACGAAATGTTGCGTTTGCGTTCGCGTTTGATACACAACGATTCGAATAAAGTATTGCACGAATACAATGGAGAGAGATGTGAGACGGATGGCTTTCTGTCTGGCATGCTGGTTGGTTCGTATGGCCTGGATGTATGAATGAAACTGTTCCATAGCGAGGTATGAATCACATGCTAAAGATCTTCAAATAAAGATGAGAGAAATTAAAATAAAAAAATTTCTGCTCAAAACTGGTAGCAAAATGTGTAGAATCCAGCCAGCCATATTGCCATAAAGCGCGTTACTTTTAAGTTGTAATATTGATATTGATAATGTTACTATTGTTGTTGCTGTTGTTGTTGTTGTTTTCATTTAAAATAATTCGTTTGTGGTTGCTGTTACAAGTGATCCTCGAAATTATTAACAAACACCTGATGTTGTTTATAATAATATCTACTACAGTTGTTGTTGTTGTTGTTATTGCTGCTGCTGCTGTTGTTGTTGTTGTTGTTGTATTGCTGATTAAACTAATTTTCTTTTTACCTGTACAATACAGAAATCAGAAAGAAAAAACAAAATATTGTCGTTATACGTTAATAATTTTCTATGGTCTCGATACCGGCTAAGAAGGAAGGGCTATCATACAGTGAGAGGGGGCGAGTGTTATGTGTCATGTTTGGCTGTTCATCTTAAAGTTATTTTAATAAACTGCTGTACGTGAGCAGAATTGCCAACATCAACAGAATGCAAAGACAAGCCGAATGAACCATAGCAACACCACCAAATGATGATTACCTTAGACTTTGTTTTTATGCTGCACAGAGTATCAACAGCAGAAATTTTAATTTAATAGCCATTCATAAAGGGTCTAGTCAATGCATACAGCCATTCATCGATCCATTCGATCCATGCATCCGTCCATCCGTCCATCCATCCATCCATCCATCTGTTTATAACACATTATGATGCCTTTATTGTATGGGGTTCCTTAAAAACGTTTGTGATACAATCGTCAATTTCTTGTTGTGATATTTTCTGGTTTATAATTTAACAGTAGCCATGTACAACAAATATTACAACAATTTATAATCGAACCATCATCTTCCAGTAGTAGTAGTAGTAGCTGGCACCTTAAATAGCCAGCAACACGGCTACAGCAGCAGCAACGCAATTTAAATTCTTATTCTCCCTGTTTTTTTCACTCCATTTTTGTATTTTATTTTCTTTAATGTTAATAATAATAGTTTATTAACGACAACAACCACAACAACAACTACATGAAATTTACAAAAATCTTGATTTTGTTGCACTCAACTGTGTGTTGTAGTCCTCTTGTAAAATTTGATCAATTTTGTCATAAACAACTCGCTTACGAATGTGTGGAGAATAATTTCAAAGATTTTTTAATTCCCCCCCCCCCCCATCCCTGCTACTTAATGGTTGGTGGCATCATAAATTCACGTAGACGGAGTAAACTTATGCACCGTACTGTATGAAAAGACAATTTTGTAGTTTGAATTTTTCAAAGCAAAGAGGCTGGGTATAATTCTCCTTTGCTAGATTCCAAATCATGTGGGAGTTATTGGGAATGATCAAGCAGACGCGCTTGTGAGGAAGGGAGCTTTTACGCCGTTGATTTGATCAGAACCCTTCTGTGGGGTAGGTTCAACCAGAGGCAAAGATTCGTTCTCAAACTAAGCGAGTTTGAAGCAATCAGAACTTTTATTGTGAAATAACAATATCTGGTCCATGCATTAGACTATCCAGGAGTAACCTGAGGTTGGTAACTGGCGTTTTGACAGGGCACGGAGACTATACTTATCCAAAAGGGGAGTTGTCTCTAGACCAAATTTTTTTACAAGAACAACACTCACCAACACTGAATGGCCCCTACACATTCAGTGCATTGTGTTGGAATTAGGAAAATGGGTTATGGGAATGAAATGAATCATCAGAATATATTCATGGAATCTGTGGGGCGTTAATGGATTCTAGAAGGAAACACTTGGATGCCTAGCAGATGCTATGCAGGGAATTAACACCGAACAACCTTCTGAAGTTTGTCAGGGCAATAGGCTTGGAGGAGGCAATATAAATTTCCTCGAAGCCAATTTTTTTAACTTCGAACGCGACTGTGGCACCATGTGTGGCTTAAATACCGTTTTTTCCAACTGCTTAAAGGATTTCGCTGTGCATACCGTTTCTGTACCATCACCCTGAAGTCTTAGTAGTATATGATAGCGTTATTTGTGTTGTAAAATTTCGATATGCTTTTAGGAATTTCTCATAGTCACGAGTAGTTTTTAGGGTCTGTCCAGTAGATTTTAAAGGTTCTCCTCTGGGATCGACTAAATGGTTTTAAAGCGGAAAAGGATATTTGAAGTAAGTTTAGTATATTGAGGTATATGTTAGGAATGTGGTGGCAATTGTTGTTGATATTAATTGACTTTGAATATTTGAAAATGAAATGTGGGGAATTTTAGGCTTAGAAGAGAAACTGATTTAGGTGAAGGCTTACAAATAAAATTAAGCTGAAAACAATTGAAACAATTTGACTGGAGGGTGGCCTTTTGATACAGTGAATACTACTACAGGAGTTACTACTACTGGAGATACTACTACAGGAGATACTACTACAGGAGATACTACTATAGGAGATACTACTACAGGAGATACTACTGCTGGAATTACTACTACAGGAGATACTACTACCGAATATACTACTACAGGAGATACTACTACTGGAGATACTACTACAGGAGATATTACTGCAGGAGATACTACTACAGGAGATACTACTACAGGAGATACTACTACAGGATAATCTACTACGGCAGATACTACTACAGGAGATACTATTACAGGGGATACTACTACAGGAGATAGTACTACAGGAAATATTACTACAGGAGATACTATTACAGGGGATACTACTACAGTAGATAGTACTACAGGAGATACTACTACAGGAGATACTACTACTGGAGATACTACTACAAGATATACTACTACAGGAGATACTACTACAGGATATACTACTACAGGATTTACTACTACATAATATACTACTACAGAATATACTACTAGAGGAGATATTACAAGAGATACTACCACAGGAGATACTATTACAGGGGATACTACTACAGGAGATAGCACTACAGGAGATACTACTACTGGAGATACTACAGGAGATACTACTACAGGATATACTACTACTGGAAATACTACTACAGGAGATACTACAGGAGATACTACTACAGGATATACTACTACTGGAAATACTACTACAGGAAATACTATTACAGGGGATACTACTACAGGTGATACTACAGGATACTACTACAGAAGATACTGCTACTGGAGATACTATTACAGGAGATACTACAGGATACTACTACAGAAGATATTACTACAGGAGATATGGGAACGGCTAATGCTAGAAAGCGATTGCGAATATATTATTTTGTTGATCAACGTTAAGTTAATTTAAATTTCTTTTTTAAAGGCTAGTGAATAGGTATTTTGAAGTCGCCGTAGTCTAGTAGGGACTGTCCTGGCTTATTAGACGTGAGGCTGTTGTTCAAACCCCAGGTTACTCATCTCCAACAGAACGAAATATGAAACAAATATTTATTCAGCTTCTTCCTATCAGCAGATTTTGGCAAAAACTCTGAGAGTAAAATAAAATTGCCATGAAAAGTTTCTAAAAAAATTTGTCGTTCGGAGTCGCCTTTAAACTGTAGGTCTCGCCACTCATGTATAAAATTAACACACACAACATGAGTGGTGTGAGAAGCTAGGTCGTAATCCTGACTGAAGGGTTGTAATGAATGTATGTATGTATGTATGAGCATGCGAGTGGCTGGTAATAGTTGGTAAGAAGACCAGGATTTCAGCAGAAACTGTCTTCTAAAGTATTCAAAGCAGTTCTTTATCACGACTTAGTCATTGCGTAGTAATTTAAAAAGTTTGTTGCAGGCTTAAATGATGACAAACTTTGCAAAAATTTCCTATTGGGTGTTTTAATTCCCGCATAAATTTCTAAGCAATCGTTGTGTGTACAAATATTTATTAATTAAGTCACATTAATTTATGGAACAACTTTTGTTATCACTTAACTTAACGGCTCGCATCTACTACATACTACATACACTCGTTTAGTAGTTTTTGAATTTAAATTTCAATTTCAATTTCAATATTTTCATTCAATATTCTCTAGCTATTGAAAATAATAAAAAAAAGAAAGAAAAGAATTAAGAATTGTTTTCATTTTCATAAGCGATAATTTATTTAAATTTTATTTTCTGTTGTTTTTGTTGGTTTTGTTACTGTTTTTGCATAATTTTATTAAGTGTCGATGAATAATTTTTCATACAGTTTCAGTTACAGTTGCAGTGGCAGTTGCAGTTGTTTGCTGACGTTTATGAGATACAGATTTTGATTTCGTATTTAAACAACTTCAATGAATCAATGCTTTCATACTTACTTGGCCTGGCTATAAGCGAGTGTGTGTGTCTTTATCGCAGAAATTGCTTTTTTATAGCCTGCTTTTTAAACGTCTTTTAGATTAGGAGGGTAAGCAGCGTGAAGTGTGCCTGTGTTTGTGAGCAGACCATCGATCGGTATGTAAATGTCTTCAGGTGGAAATAGTTGTTTGCGCGTTTCACCTCTCTTTATGTTCCCTGTCGGTTTGTGTCGGGTATCTCTTTGGGGATATTGTTATAAGGAAACAGGTAAACATTTTCGTTGTTCTTTTGCTTTACTCTGTACTGTTGTTGTTGTGTTGGCATTTTTTTCTTTTATTATTATAGACCAACCGAGACAACTGGGCATACATACATATATTTATACTGACACTGACTCTGTTATTATTGATATTAATATTGTTATTATTTTCTTTCTTCATGTTGTTGTCGTTGTTATGGCTGTTTTTTATTTAAGTTAAAAAGTTTTTTATTTTAATTTTTATTGAGTGACCACCACCTTATAATTATAAGGCAATCGAAACGTATTGAATTGTATGCAATCCAATGCAATGCAATCCTATGCAATGCAATGCAACTTTAAAAGCACGCGCGTGCTACAAATGCATTAAAATTTTAATACTTTTCGTTGTTATTGTTGTTGTTGTTGTTTTTCTTATCGTTTATTTTCTTTTCTTTGTGGCCTTTTTTTCTTCTGTTTTGTTGTTGCTTTATTATTTAAGACCATAAACCAAACTTTATTTATTGTCTTAAACGAACATGTGTGTGTCTTAGCTTTTGGCTTCTTTTGCGTTCATAATATTGTTGTAGCTGTTGTTTTTGTTGTTGTTGTTGTCGAGGTTGTTTTATCTTTTAGAGAAATCATCGATGCATTGCAGAAGATTATGGGATTACGTTTTAATTTAGTGTTTTAGATTTCTCAGCGCTCCTCTTGTTATGTTGTGGCGCAAATTTTTAGCTTTTAATTATTTCTTAAGGTTACCACCAACTAATCGGCCATTGAAGAATTTATTTGGTCACTTACACTGGAAGTACACATGTAGAAAGGGTAGTTTAGGTTTTATAATTAGTATGTAATCATGATATCTTGTTGTCAATTATAGTTCTGAAAATGTCTGTTAATTGAACACAATAATCTTCCCCACTTTGGCAGTTGATAATGGCCAACTCAACTCTTCAGTCAGGATTACGACCTAGCTTGAGTGATGGGGCCTACATTTAAAGTCGATCCTGAACGACAGATTTTTTGAGAAACTTTTCATGGTAATTTTATTTACTCGCAGAGTGTTTGCCAGAAATTGTTGAGAGGAAGTCGTCGAAGAAATATTTTTCATATTTTTGCTTTGCTGTTTGACCTAGTCTGATGTTTGAACCGTTGCCTCACGTCCAATAAGCCAACACACTAACTACTAGACTACGGCGACGTCTGTCAAATTACTTGTCATCTAATCAGTTTGTTTTTTCAAACCTCCATAGACGGTTGTTAGATTCAACAACACGTGCTCTTAATAGCATTATTTTATCTAAAATGGGTACCGCGTGGTTTGCCCGGTTTAAAATCGCCTTAATCGTCCTTCCTATAGTCCAATTCACAATGTGGTGAACAACTTTGACTCCATTGTTTTTAGGAAACGAACATTCAACACACGTACGGTTTTGCGGAAAACATCGCTAGAAGAATCCGGTGATCAAGAACTCGGCATTTTGCAGACCCCAACTTGGAAAATTTTACGTCGTGCTTTGTGGGGTAGTGTCTATGTTGGCTTATTAGACATGAGGCCTCGTTTCAAACCCCAGGTTAGATATCAAAACGAAATACAAAAAGTATTTCTTCGGCGACTTTCTCTCAGCAGATTTCTGGCAAAAACTCTGAGAGTAAATAAAATTGCCATGAAAAGTTTCTCATAAACCTGTCGTGCGGAGTCGACTTTAAACTGTAGGTCCCACCACTCATGTATAAAATTAACACACATACAGCTTAATTGGTGTGAGAAGCTAGGTCGTGATTCTGACTGAAGAGACCAATTATGTTCTGTATGCTTTGGGTCTGCACCTACACAGAATTCAAGTGAGTCTGGAACTGTAGGTACAATATTGTAGGCAACGACGTCTGTATGTGCTGGATCAGTTAACAACTAGTGCCTGTATTATTCCAGACGAGAGACAAAATAGGATTTTTTGCCCATTTAATTTACCACATGCGTAGTATTTTCTGTTCACTGATGGATGTCATCCTGTTTATCTGCTGGGCTTCAAATGTAGTCCTCGTTTCTGATGAAACCTGAGCTTAATTGATCATATCTTATCTGAACCAATATGGCGGTTACACACTAGAATTTCAAGCAGACAAGACTAATTCTCAACATGGAGGTTTCACGCTGGAGTTATGAGTTGAGAAGAATTCTTCTCTGATCTGAGCAGCAGCGGGGTTTTTCTGGAAGTCTAGATGAATAGATTTAAACTTAACGATAAGGTAGGCTGATAGAAAATCTCTCTGCCTCCTTGACTATTGTAGTGGGTTTCAATCCAATGTAATAACCATACATCATGTTGAAAAACTGATCCGGAATAATGAAACTTTGAGTATATCTACTCTCTCTAATGGCCAACCGGCAATCAGATCTCTTTCAAGTGCAAGCTTTAGTCTAAACTGGTGACTTTCCTAAATTTCCTAAAGCAGAGACACTGCCATGGAATACCAAGCCACATATGAAATATTGTTTATTGGCCGCTGACAAGTCCAGGAGCCTATCATAATTGCCATGCTCACGTATTCTAAATTGAAAACGTACCAGTGAATTACTTTAACTGGATCGTGGCGACGTCTGCGTCACTGTATCTATTCTCACATGTCATTTCGTAATACGTAGGTAAGTGGAGAGACTTCACTTAGGTGCTAATAACTTCTGCAGATGTTTAGTTGACAATGTTTGTGTTTGCCTTAACGCTATCACTCTTCCACGATATTCGAATGAGCTATCTTTACTAGTTAGCTAGATTCAATAAATTTTCAGATTGATTTTTAGCTTAAGGGAGTCATGCTTTTGCTTTGAAGTCGCCGTAGTCAAGTAGGTAGTGTTTTGGCTTTTTAGACGTAAGGCCACGGTTCAAACCCCAGGTCAGACATCAAAACGAAAATATGAAAAAATATTTCTTCGGCGACTTCCTCTCAGCAGATTTCTGGCGAAAACTCTGAAAGTAAATAAAATTGCCATGAAAAGTTTCTCAGAAATCTGTCGTTCGGAGTCGACTTTAAGCTGTAGGTTTGGACACTCATGTGTAAAATTAAATCACATAGCATAAGTGGTGTGAGCAATTAAGTCGTAATCCTGACTGAAGGGTTGTAATGACCAATTATGTATGTATGAGTAATTCTTTAAAAGCGAAGCACTGATGCTGATCAGGACTTGTCAGTTAGTTTCTAGAATATCGCTTCAGGTGATATCACAATGGGCAGCTATGGGTGCGTGAGTTAACTAAGCTTAGCAGGTAATGGAGTATTCTTCCAAGGTAGAATCGTTTTAAAGAATTCAATAAATTATTGACGCGAGAATTGTCATTCTGGGCATTAGTTGCTTACGCAATTGGTCATTAGAATCATTTAGTCAGGCTGACAACCTAGCTTATCTCACCACCCTGGTTGTGGGTGTTAATTTTATGCTTGAGTGGCTGAACCTACAGTTTAATGTTGTTATATTCCTGAAACATTAAAGAACACTCCTGTGTACCATCCAAATGAACTCCATGTAGTGTGCCTAAATATCCATTCATAGATAATGTTGCAAAGACACAAACCAAAAAGCAAAAAAACAAAAAACAGACTAGAAAGAGGCAAAGAATTGTATTGACAGCAGCCTCGAGCATTACATACATTTTATTTCAGCTCTTTTATCATTATTAATAATATTTTGAACTGAAAATGAAAATGGAAATGGACAAAGCAATGAACAATAAAAAATGAAAACGCAGAAATTATTTAAAGGGTGGTTAAGGTGTTTCCACACTCCAAGGAAGAGTTAAACTATGTACGACTATAGCCTAGGACTAGTCAAGTGGGAGGTACGAGTTTTATTTTTTATTTTTTTATTGTTGCAAAAGGAATCGATAATAACCTTAGGGTTGACATTTATTTATTTTCAATTCCTTTTTTTTCTGTTCATATTGGAACAGCGGAAGATAAATGTTTCAAGACAAGTGCAAACGAAATACTTTTAACGGAGAGGCAAGGTAAAGTGCTTTTAGATAAAAATCGTAATGTTGGTGAACATCATTATTTTAAATTTGCTTAATAAAGTTTCATTTTAATTGTTATATACTATGCGTTGTTATGCATAAGAACCTAAAAAAATTAAGGTGTTTACCACAAAAAAAAAATCCGCAAAAATTCTCAATAAAAACATTTTTGTTCACCTTAAGCTTGTTGACAAACCCTGTAATTATAATTGAAATGAATTGATTTGCACAAACAGCAACGTAAACGATTGCCACATTCTACAATGGCTTACGATACGAGAGTTATGCTGCTGCAAAAGGAAATGTGTTTCCAGCTTAAATTACGATTTTGGCCCACAGACAAATACGGCCAATGATAAGGTCATGAACAAGTGTCAATATGAGACATTAATAATAATGTCTGCTCATGTGTACATATGTATGTATGTTTGTGTGTCTTCGACTAGACAAAAATAGAGTTGCTTGCTTGCTTTCGTTTACAAGCAATGGGTGGAGAGTTAAAAAAATTATAAAATGTGCTTGTGTCTTAAGTCTTTTGTAGTCTTTTTTTTAGTTTTGGTTTTCTGGGTCCTCTTTTAAACATTGTTTGGTTTCTTTTCTTTTGTTATTTCAGTTTAAAATTTATTTAATGCGTTTTCTTTTGCTTGTGTTATGATTTGTTTATGGCCTGCAAGTGAATGCATTAAGTTTGTGTCTTAAAATCTTTTGTTTTCTATTGTTTCGATTTCAAAGAAGACACTTTTTGCATAAAGACAGAAAGCAACAAATTATGAATAGTTTAAATAGAGAAATATTTTAGTTTAAAAATTAAAAAAAAAATAAAAAAAATTTTCCTTCATTGTCAAGTCAGTTTCAAAAAAATTTGCCATCAACACTGTTTAACAAGTTCGTTGCTTAAGTCTTTTATTTATTTCTTTTTTAATGTGTTTTCTTTAACAGTAAAATTCTTTCACTTTTTTATATATTTTCTTTCCATTATTTATTTACATATTTCTGTTCAATAATACAACGTTTTAAAGATACTTAGATAAGTTAGTTATAATGGATCATATTACCCGACTATATGGGTACCCTAAACTGAAATTTATTTTTTATGCCTATTAACGCCAGATTAGCAAATTGTTTGGATCAGAGATGCTTCTTTTGTAAAAATTATTATGGCTTAGGTCCAATAGTCTTGCATAAGCTTTTATTACACGATATCAAGTAGCTATCACGCGCAGGAGGGCTCAGTGAATCGGTGCTATAACATGTCATTATTCAGTTGCTTCTCTGAATCATTTAGTCCAGTTCTTTTCGTTCTTTCACAACTTTAAACCAGGATTTTGGATCTGTTAACGTTATACTAAACCTGCTTAGTGAGTGCATCAGCAATCAGTTTGCCTTCATTGACTTGTATTGTCCCAGGCAAGAGTCAAAATAGAATATTTGGCCAATTTCATTTGCAAGGTTGGGCTAGATTTGAAGACGTCTACTGGTCCCGCTGACAATTACCCAGAGGTCAAAATGAGGTCATGATGATTCTAGTGGAGAGAGAAAATTGTACAAGGAGAAGAGGTAGGAAAGGGAGTATAAGAAGACTGAGGAAGAAACAGAACGCAAACACTGAAGAGAGCGTGACTGCAACCTTGAAGCCTTAGCACTTCTCAACTAGCTCAACCTTTCTATGTATCCGTGGAGAGCCTTAATGTCGGCTCTCGACAAAGAGTCCAAACCATCGAAGAAGTCCCTGCCCAGGGTAGTCAACCTCATTTGCAAGGTGCCTTGCATTTTCTGTTCAGGTTATGTGGATTCCATTCTGTCATGTGGATTCCATTCTGTCTATCGGTTTGAAGCCAAATGTGGCATGTACTTCATACCTCAGCTTAATTGTTCTGTCATACATACATACATAATTGGTCATCACAACCCTTCTGTCAGGCTTATGACCTAGTTTCTTACACTACTTATGTTGTGTGAGCTAATTTTATACATGAGTGGAGGGACCTGCAGTTTAAAGTCAACCGCGAACAACAGACTTTTGAGAAACTGTTCATGGCAATTTTATTTACTTTCAGAGTTTTAGCTAGAAATCTGCTGAGAGGAAGTCGCTGAAGAAATGTTTTTTTGTAGTTCGTTTTGTTGGAGATGTCTGACCTGGGGCTTGAGCCGTGGCCTCACGTCTAATAGACCAACACACTGCCTACTAGACTACGACGACTTAATTGTTCTGTTAAGCTAACAAATTATACCGTAAAAACACTCCTCCATCATATCTGAGTATCACGGAATCACTAATCACCTAGAGAACACAGGTTTGCCGACATGGTTAGCTACGGAAATTTTGTGGAAGTCTACACGACCAGTATGATTAAGCATACTATAGGTTGAAGAATTTTCTTTCACTTCTTATTCTTCACTTCTTATTCCAGTCTGAGATAATGCTACCGAAATCGCCATAGAGTAGTAGGTAGTGTAGTACTGTAGTAGTAGGTAATGTGTTCACACAAGTCCGTGGTTTAGACCCTAGTTCAGATAAAACGAAACATGAAAAAATATTTATTTTGCGACCTGCTTTCAGCATTCTTCTGGCAAAAACTCTGAGAATAAATAAAATTGCCATGAAAAATTTCTTAAAAATCTGTTGTTCGGAGTCGGCTCTAAACTGCATGTCCCGACCACAAAGGTCGCAATCCTAAGGAAAAACAAATTTTTTTACACACGGTAAGTAACTCTGTGCCAAAGGGTATGACGACTGCAAACATGATTACCTTTAAAGAATATCTGCATTATATTAACGTGGATAACACACGGTAATCATTATCAAGTTTCCTAAAGATTTCATATGCCTGGTGAATTATATTGTTTTTCTGAATACACTTAAAACTCCCCAAGCACGTCTATGGAAATAATTGTTTTAGTCCGCATTCTTATTTCTATTTCTCTTAAATTCTTTGTATTTGAGGTAGTTATGTTGTTGTATTCAAACTATTTTAAATAGAAGTGTGTGCGTATGTGTACGTCTTTCCATACTTCTTGTTTGTGTCTCCTTTTTGGTCTTTGTTGTCGTCTTGTTTTATTGTTTAATTGTTTTGTATACGATTGGTGCGTGAGCAAAAAAAGTGAAAAGAAACGTAACGAAATGAAATGAAAAGAAAAAGATTTTTTTTTTAAATCCAAAACATTTAGTTATGAATTGTGGCCGCCTGCTTATGTGTCTTATGTCTTCTTCTAAAGCCACCAAAAATGTTGATGGAAAACCTTTCAAAAATCAAGTCAACAAACAAACAAACAAACAAATAAACAAATAAATAAACCTGCTACGAGACTGAGTACATCGTTACGGAGTGTGTTCACATACGCTCAATAATTTTTTTAATGGATGGCTTTAAAGTACAGAGTATAGTTACACAAACGTTTTAATCTGTTTACTTGCCAGCCATTTATTGTTTGTTATTATAATCGTTGGCTTGGCTTGGCTTAATGCTGCTTCTTCAGTGTAAAAAATGTTTCTTAAAGACAGAAGAAAACCGAAGAGAAAAAATATCTACAAATTGTGATTTGAATTTCTAATTGCAAATACAAGTTCAATCACGTGCACTGAGCATACATTTACAATGTGGTGCTGTTGCTGCTGGTGCTGTAGCTGATGATGATAACAATTGTGGTGGTGTTGTTGGTGGTGTTGATATCAAAATAGTTGTTAACATCTAAGTAGGAAAGGGATGGTTACCTACTTAGGCAATTTGACTAACATTCTGTAGAGTTATTGAAGTAAAATCGATTGATAAAATAGAAGCACTAGTAAAGATTGTGGTCGTTGTAGATTGATGAGTAGCGTGTTGACTTACTAAACAAGGGCTTGAGAGTTCAGACCTCAGTTATGAGATCCCGAAAGAGAGGGAAATAAGAAAAAAAACGTATTTCTTCTGACGACATCATTCTCAGCAGTAATCTAACAAAAGTTTGGATTTTAAAGCCATTGGCACGACAAGTTTGTCAAATCTGTCCACATTGTCATTCAAATCCACCTTGG
Source organism: Sarcophaga carnaria (assembly GCA_958299815.1). Lineage (NCBI taxonomy): Eukaryota > Metazoa > Arthropoda > Insecta > Diptera > Sarcophagidae > Sarcophaga > Sarcophaga carnaria. The sequence continues at coordinate 33,891,924 of OY283151.1, forward strand.
CTTGACTCGTTCTGTCATTAAATTCTGGGTGCACAAGAATTCTTCTAGATTTGCAAGCACTGGGCAATGATAGAGCAGATGTTTTATGGTCTCTACTTCTTTTTCGCCTTACAGCGTTTACAGACGTTACTATAAGATACTCTCAGTCTACAACCGTTTGTACGCAGAGGCTAGTGTGTGTTCAAACCACCTACTTCCTTGCTAGCAGTCTGCTGGCAAAATCTGTGTGAATTAATCGCCATGAAAACCTTCTTAAATCTATCGTTCGGAGTTGACATTAAACGATAGACCTCATTACTTATGGATAAAGCTTATACCCACAGCATGGTAGGTATGAATGCTAGGTTTTAGTCCTAAAGGGGTTTTAGTTGTTGTAATAAGTAAGTAAATAATGAACCTCGTTGCTCATGCCTTAGTCTCACGATTCACTAAATATTTACTTCTATGTGTACTTGCAGAAGTTGCCGTAGTCTAGTAGGTAGTGTGTTGGCTTATTAGACGTGAGGCCACGGTTCAAACTCCAGGTCGGATATATCCAACAAAACGAAATCAAAAAAAAAATATATATTTTTTCGGTGACTTCCTCTCAGCAGATTTCTGGCAAAAACTCTGAGAGTAAATAAAAATTGCCATGACAAAGTTTCTCCAGAATCTTTCGTTCGCAGTCGACTTCAAACTGTAGATCCTGCCACTCATGTATAAAATTTAAACTGTTGGTCCCATACAACATAAGTTGTGTGCGAAACTAGGTCGTATACTTGACTAAAGGGTTGTTATGACCAATTATGTATGTATGTATGTATCAAACTCATGCAACTTGAAGCCTTTGTTAGAAATGTTTTTTCATTAGAAGTCCTTCCAGGTTTAAAAAAAAAAAGTTTGATAAATACTTCCTTCTTCTCTCTATTGATTGCTCTGTAAAGGTTTTGATTTCCTTAACAAGACGAGATGATATCATAACAGACGCATACTTCCCCTATATTTTCCCTCGAAAGCTAAAAACTATTTAAACGATTACTTTTTTTTATTTTGTTTTTGATTGTTTGATGAGGTTTAAAAAAACGGGCGTTTTGACTATTTAGAAAACGCCCGAATATCTTTTGTTGTCATTGTTGTTTTTATTGTTTAAGAAAAACGTGTTGCAGGGATCAGCCAACAAAAATAGATTCAACATTCACCACTGCAAAGACGAAGAAAAAAACGGGGAAACAACATTCTCCACAAATCGAAAACAAATAAAAAAAATTTTTTTGTTTAAATTTTTTTCTTTAAATTACATTTTCTAACTCAAACACACACACACACACACACACACACATACGCAGCAACAATAAGAAATGTTTCCATGTTACAGGTGCAATTAAATGTTTGTAAAGCTGTTGTTGCATCAATAACAGTTTATTTGAGTATTGCAGTGATATTGAATGGTTTATTGGCCTGGCCATGGCTACAAACAAAAACAATTAAACAATAATGAATATAAAAAAGCAACAACAACAACAACAACAGCAAATAATTTTATTTTTGATACCAACATGAACACGAAGTGATAATGTTCATGGAATCAAATGCAAAAACGCTACCTAGACTAGGCAGGCACACCAATTCGTTATGGTGTGGTGTGGTGTGCTGTGCGTGGTTTTAACTGCCAATTGCCGCGTTTTTGCAATACATTTTTTTGGTTGTGTTTATATTCATCGACATCCTGGCTTAATACACAATATTGTACACAATAAAGTGCAATTAAATATGTGGTAATTTGTTGTTGTTGTTTTTTTTTATACTATTTTCACTAATTGTTGAAAACGTTGTGCATCAGTTACTCGGCCGAATTGTATGACGATAGTCTCCCATTGCATTGTTTAAAAACGTTGCATGATATGTTAGGGGTGTATCAATAGGCTCGAGACTTTTTGTGTATGATTAGGGTGTGGTGCTCCGCAATCGGTATATTGAGGCCACTGAAAATAATGAATCTACGGAAGTGTACGGAGTTGATTTCTCTGATTATGGGCTTTGATTAAATACAGAATATTTAGCCCACCTCCAGAAGTAATTAAATTTGCGGCTGTGCCATCAATTAAATGTCAGATCGCCGCCAAAGGCGGACATCAAGGCCTATATGCGTGTTTTCGAATTGTGTGGTATTAACCTCAACCAGCGTAATCCCTTTATAAGAGAGAACCTGAATATTGGCTCCTGGCAAAGAGTTTAAACCATCAAACCAATCGTCCCCAGTGTAATTAACCTACTCCCACAAAGAGCCGGAAATCATCTTCAACTTCTCTTTATTTCTACATTAAATGAGATCGATCCTAACTCTCCTTTAGCGACATTACAAATAATTCGGTAAGGATCCTTGCTAACCTTCTTACGTTGGGTTTATTGATTTCCACCAGCAAGAGTTTTAGCTACCATAGGCGACAGATGGCCAAAGGCTATATAACAACCCGATCTATTCTCAGAGCGATTTTGCTTCAATTCTCGAAGTAATCTGCCAATGAGATTATAATGGTAGTAGAGTGGGACAACAAATATTTCATCAATTGAGTGAGCAAGAAACCAATCTAGCTAATGCATCAGCCTTTACGTTCCCAGGAATATCACTATGCGGTTCTATTGAATCGCGGCCTGTGTGTTTTGAGCCATAATTAAGATTTTGAACTCTTTTACAAGAAGGTTAATGAGGACCAAGAAACTTCGTTGGAAATATCAGTTAGAATACCAGCACATTCCGATTTTTATGGAAATAAAACAGCCGAGGAATTAGCAAGATGTACTTGCTTCTGCTTGGAGAGGTAAAATGACGTCTACATCACCCGCTGGAATACAAAATTATAACTACTCAGTGAAGCCAGAATAAATTGAAATGAGGTCACGTAGTCTAGTAGATAGTGCGTTGGCTTCTTAGACGTGAGGCCATGGTTTAAACTCCAGGTCAGAGATCATCATCAAAATCTGTACAAATATTTCTTCGGCGTCTGCCTCTTAACAAATTTATGGGAAAAACTCTGAGAGTAAATAAAAACGCCAATGAAAAATTTTCTCAAAAAATCTGTTGTTCGCAGTCGACTTTAAACTGTAGGTCCCCGCACTCATGTACAAAATTAACACATACTCAGCAAAAGTGGTGCGAAAAGGTAGGGGAGAAGTCTGACTTAAGGGTTGTAATGACCAGTTATGTATGTGTGCATGTATGTCTTATCGTGGAATACAAAAATACTATCGGGTCTTTCATTAAGAGCTTCCTATCCTTATTTTTTTGTAAACAAACAAAGTACGTTTCAGATATCATCGAAATATTATTTCTTGTTTGAAATACCAATTGAAGCCATTATGTGTGGAATATAACTTCATTGAAATGTCCTGCCCAGCTGCTTTGGATGGAGGGCATCCGAAATGTTCAATTTTTTATAACTCTAACATGTATATCAGGCTGAATACGCTCGATGGCGGACGTTATGTTGGCTGTGCGGACAGCAGTTGTTTCTGGTTTACACCTCAGACCCAAGAAAAACTTTAACGGGGAAATTTGCCCGATCTGGTTACGAGTTTACATCACGCCCACATGAGATAACCATTTAGAATATCTAGTATGGCATGAGCTGTGTGGCACATAGTGCCATCGTGTTGAAACAATATGTATGTCATTGGAGCCTAGACCTTTATTTAGAAGTCTTTTAGTATTTTCTGTTCATTCATAGATGGCAGGTGTGTTTGATTTTGATTTTTACTTTAGCAGAACTGGAATTTGTGACTAAAAACCCATTTCAATAGATTTAAAATCGTATATTATAATAGCCAATGGAAGGAAATCAGTTTAAAAGACGATCTATCATTCTGTCTTTTCCATTTCAGTTTGATGCCGAGATACCACCACTTTGTTAAGATTATACGCTCGCTTATATTAAAAAAAAGAAAAAAAAACTGAAACAAAAAGTGCGTGGGCTTTTAAAGTTTAATACCCTCGCCTCCACATTCATTGTGTTATTGTTTGTAACTACAACAACAATAACAATAATAACAACAACAAGTTTAGATTCAACTAATTATAGCCACTTTTTAATTGCCTCGTTTTAATTAATTTCTTTCCCAAAAACTTTCAAATTTTTTTTTTAGTTGTTGGCAAAAATCAACGAAAAACAAAAACAAACGTTTTTTTAATGCTTTTTCTAGTTTGTCTCAAACGATATAAAAAAATAATCGAAAAAAAGAAAAGAAAAAAAAACTGCCATAAAAATGGTATTTGACAGACGGATACAGAGGTTTAACAAGACAAATATAACAAAACCGTTTATACGAATGAAGAAGAAGATTTTGTATTAAAAAAACGACAACAAAAACTCCAACAAAAAATAAAGTTTTATCGGGTTTATGTTTCTTTAACTGTTTTGGTTTGGTTGGGTTTTGGCTTTTTTTTGTTTCTTTTTAACGCATAATGTTGGGAATAAAACTGGGCTCATAAAAAACTTGTTAATTTTTGTTGTTTTTTTTGTTTTTTTTGTTTGGCTAATCAAATGCAATAACAACAACAACAACAACAACAACAACAGCAACAACAATATGAATAGTAACAATAATAAAAACAACAAAATAAACAAATTAGCCCATAAAACGAGAGAGAGATTGTTTTTTTCAAACTGATTTGAAATCTGAATTCTGTGTGAATTTTTTTTCTGTGTTTCTTGGCCAGCCTACAGGAGGAACTAGTCAGGGCTGGTTGGCTAATCTAGTTTATCGGATCACAAATTAAGAGTTTATTTAAGTTGTCTTAATTTTTATTTTGTGTACCTTTAAGAGACAATAAATCCGACCATTGGCATTATCTTGATTTCGGAATATATATGTACGTATGTACATATGTATGTACATTACTCACAGGCTTAGAAAAAATCCGAAAAACGTTGAAGAATTTATTGTCAATTGTAAGCCTTAACTGCCTACACGCTGCTTGTTAAGAACACGAGTTTTTTTTATACCCTACCACAGCCAAAATTAGGAAGGCAGTTTGAGGTTATGTTAACTCAGCTTAAAGATAAATTCTCATTACTTACATACATACATACATAATTGGTCATTACAATCCTTCCCTCAGGATAACAACTTACCTTCTCACACCACTTATGTTGTGTGTGTGAATTTTATCAATAAGTGGCGGGGACCTACAGTTTAAAGTCGGAACGACAGATTTTTTTTTTGAGAAACCTTTCATGGCAATTTTGTTTCATTCGCAGAGTTTTTGCCACAGGTCTGCTTAGAGGCAGTCGCCGAAGAAATTGGAGATGTGTTACCCTTGGGTTTGAACCGTAGACTCACGTCTAATAAGCCAATACACTACTTACTTGTGCAGCCCTTGCGGTGACCATATTCTTCTTCTTCCCTAGTTTGGTAGAACTTGGTCAGTACAGGGACTGCGTTCATCTGTGGCGTCCCAGTGGGCCGCTATGCGTGCCCAACTCAGCTTTTGGTATCAAAGCTACTACTCCGACCTGACCTAACTAACTACTATACTATGGCGGCCAAGCCTTTATAAGCGCTTTTATTGCCGCCTTAATCGAATATATTCTGTAATCCATTCTGATCCAATACTTTCCACAGAGAAAGAAATCTCCTTACAATCATAGAAAAATGTTTCATCCTATAACTGTAGCCTATCACCCTGTCGTCTTAGATTACCATTTATTGAATGTTTTCTTGTGTTTTATTGTGTTTTATTAAAAAAGATTATGACCGAGTTTATGACGTTGTGTTGTATTTGGTAATTTATTTGGAATTTTCCTTTATTTTATATCCGTATTAATTAAGACGTTTAATGGTTGGTTGGGGCGCATAATTAAAATTTAAGTTTTTTTATTTTTTATTTTCTAATTGAGAAATTTCATTTACAACATGTTAATTAAAAACCGCCTGATAAACGATAATTGTTTTAAAACTGAAACAATATATTGATTGACAACTGTGTTATCGACAATTATTCCAGCTGATGACTCTACCTTTTAGGGCACCCTTGTAAAATATTTATTAAGCGATCTTTGAAGCTGATACAAGCCATTCCAATAATACTCGTTTGTTATGTACGTATTCCTGTCATATCTGGTTACAATGACGAATTTAAACATCTCTGCTTCTAATGAAAACAGTTAGTATTCCTAGGAAACTGATAAGGCTATTTATAGACCCACAGGACATGATATCTTCACTGTTACCTTCAGAGCCTAGCTGTCTCACGCAAGAATAAAGAAAAGAAATTAGACCACAGAAATGTTTTCGCAATTCGAAGATCTTCACACATATTGTATGAGTCGCGACGACTGAGCTTGTGCCCTATGGGCCAGATAATATACACTGAAATGTGTATCCAAGACCAGTAATAGATAGAAACTCCCACGTGATTCCACCGAAATCTAATGCTTTCAAGTTAACCCTTTTGCTTCCATATCAAGATCTATTGTTCAGCAGCGTATTTATTTCTCAGAGCCTCAGTGTTTGCTTGCACATGTTATCGAAATAGCCTTTGTGGTAAAAACCTCAACCAGCGTAATCCCTTTATAAGAGAGAACCAGAATATTGGCTCCTGGCAAAGAGTTTAAACTATCAAATCAATCCTACCCCAGTGTAATCAACCTACTCCCACAAACAGCCGGAAATCATCTTCAACTTCTCTTTATTTCTACATTAAATGAGATCGATCCCAAGTCTCCTTTAGCGAGATCTGACATTACAAATAATTCGGTAAAAATCCGTGCTAAACTTCCATCAGCAAGAGCTTAAGCTACCACTTGCGACAGATGGCCAAAGGCTATATAACAGCCCGATCTGTTATCCCGGCGACTTGGCTTCATTTCTCGAAGTAATCTGTCAATGAGATCATAATGGTAGTAGAGTGGAGCATTAGGAACAAGAACTATATCATCAACTGAGTGAGAGAGAAACCAATCTAGCCCTCACGTTCCCAGAAATATCACTATGGGGTTCTATTAAATCGCGTCCTATATGTGTTGGGCCATAATTAAGATTTTGAACACTTTTACAAGAAGGTTAACGAGGAGTAAGAAACTTCGTTGGGAATATAAGTTAGAATACCAGGGCATACTCCGATTTTTATGAAAACAAAATCGACGAATCAGCCAGATGTACTTGCATCTTGGCGTAAAAAAAAACCGAAAGATAAAATGACGTCTATATAACCCATCTTCAATCGAGTGAGAGAGAATCCAATCTAGCAAGTGCTTCAGCCCTTTTGTTTCCACAAATATCACTATTCCATGAAACCCAATGGTTCTATTGAATCCTTACAGTCACGCAACACTTGCAATTACACCAGAACGATGTTATTGTTCTTACCAGGACCGTGTTGTACTGGCAACAAAAAAATTACGTAACTGTCCGCATTAATAGCGGTGAGGTCAGCCACGGCCAATCTATAATGAAGCTATAGTCTGAGATGCTCACAGAAGAACACTGCATCAGTGCCTACATAGTGTTGAGCTTCATTAGTGAAAATGGGCAGGAATTCTTTGTTTTTCCTGCCTTGAATAAGGATTCTTAATCCAGAGGTAAACACTGGATCGTTGGTTTTATTTCTAAGTTTTTCCTCAGCAGGGCAGATAAGGTGTTCAGAATGTTGAATTGAATGTGGAACTACATACATACATATATAATTAATCATTACAACCCTTTAGTCAGGATTACGACTTAGCTTCTCACACCACTTATGCTGTGTGTGTGTTAATTTTATACAAGAGTGGCGAGACCCACAGTTTATAGTCGACTCCTAACGACAGATTTTTTGAGAAACTTTTTCATGGCAATTTTTTTTTTCACTCTTAGAGTTTTTGCCAGAAATCTGCTGAGAGGCAGAAGCCGAAGGAATATTTTTTCATATTTCGTTTTGTCGGAGATGTCTGACCTGGGGTTTGAAAAGTGGCCTTACGTCTAAGTCAACAAACTACCTACTAGATTACGGCGACTTCAAGCCGCTGCAAATTGGCTCACTTCATCAAAAAATTGATTGCAACCGCAATCAATTGGCACAACCGTTAGTCCAAATTTTCACTGATTTAGAGAGCGATTCTCATAACCAAATCTGTGGTGTAACCTAGTGCCAGTTGTGTGTTGTTTTGTATTTCTTGCATTACATCTTTAAACCTTAAAGCAAAAAATAACAGAAACATGCATGCAGGCTTGCCGAATACCAGATTTGATAAAAACCTTGTTATCTATAGATCTATCCACCTATCTATCTAATTGGCCGATTCCCTTAATCATATAAGCACTGCATGTAAGCACTTGACATATAAGCTAAGTGAAGTCAGCAGCTGCTTCTGATAATAAAAAAAAAATAAAAACAATAAGTTAAGAATGATGGAAATTGATTAAACGCTGAAACAAAATGCTTGAACATCATTCGGAAATTAAATTTTTCATTTCATTTGTCCTCTAAAAATATAAACTTTTCGTTCACTTTTTGATGGGCTCTTGCGCCAGAGTTTTTCGTTTTCATTTCGTCATAGAATTGTTAACCAACCCACCTGTTTCAAACATAAAAACAAAAAACGAAGAAGATCTCAATAGAAAAGCGTCATTTCGTAAATCGTTTTCATAAAAAAGAAGAAGAAAAGATACCAATAAAATCAAATAAAAAATGGCCCAAAAGAAAACCTTGTTTCGTTCGTTGCTAATTACGTTTTTCGGGTTCGTTTTCGATTTTTTCATTTTGATTTCGAACTTTTTCTGTGTTACCACTTTTAATGGGTCCCCCCCCCCCAAATTTTGTAACCAAAAATCAAAACAAAAAAACCAATAAAATTTTATCCCACCGTGAGTATACTGAGTATACATACATATATAAAAGTATTTGGGTGTATGTCACTAAATAAATAAAATTTTTTATCGCTAAAGTTCAATCATTTGAAATTCTCATCGTTTTTTTATTTTTATTAGCAGAGTCCACATGTAAAATTGAAAGAAAACTGAATTGGGTTTTTAAATTGGGTGTTGTTGTTGTTGTTTTCTATTTTATTTTAATTAAAACTGCCATAAACCCATAAATACTCGCATTATAAAATAATTAAAAAAAAAAAAAACAGAGATTATCTATCGATCGTGGTCATGTGAAGCCGTGAATGCCTAAATGTTGCTCACTCTACTAAGGTACAAAAATTATTATTATTGTTGTTGTAAAACTATGGGAACCTTTTCGTATAACAAGCCATAAATAAATCAAATATTTCACAAGTGCTTTTACAAACTAACCTATGGGCTTAAAAGCCAGGCGAGCCATTTCATTTAAGGAGGCACAAAGTTGGGCCATAGGTTCTGAAAGAAATAGAAGAACTTGTGTCCGGGAAATGTTATCTACCCAAGACGAAATTTTGTACTAATAACACTTTTGATCTCTTATGATTTCTCCAGTCTTCCAATACAAGTGTTGACAAGTTGTGTTCACCCAGTATGTGTGTATCCAGTAGCCTGTACGTTCACTAGAGCCATACACAATAGGCAGATGCTAGTGTTGGATAGGCCAATATTGGACTGGTGCTGTTCAAATATTTTCTGCCCAGTTTCAAACATGAGAAACTTCTTGAAGTGTTGGAGGTCAATAGTCCAGGGTTTTACGTGAGTTTCGCCTTGGCGGCATATGCAGGCCATTTATTGCATCACCATACTTGAGTACCAATTCGAAGCCATGCATTTGGACATGACTTTCCACTTGGTTAGAGGTCGGAGACTATCTGCACTCCTTTGTGAAAGTGGTTAATAGTGTAACGCCACATCGAGCTTGCGCTCTCCCCGCGATTTGGGTATAAACCACAGCTACCAGTCAAGCTTCGCAGTCCAGTCTGGTACCAGTTGAACCTCAAGTGTTGGATGTCAATAGTTTTAATAGAATATTTTGTCACAGTCGATGTCTATTATTTACTTATTTCTCCTTTAATATCACCTCTCATTTGGAAGTCAGCCAATATTAGATTCTGAATGGATAGGTTGCGGATGGTGTTATAGCGCTCTGGGGGTGAATGCGCTGTTTGGGTTTAAAGTACAGATTCATTGTTTTTGGTTTCATGAAAAAAAAAACTGATACACCTAATAATTCAATCAAAGATTTTCGTTTTTTCTTCTTTTTTAGCATGGAATTGTTAAAAGCTTATTCTTATTATTCTTAGAGGCATATTCGATGTCCTAAATCATCCAAACGGTTACCCTGCCTGTAAATGTATAAAAGTATTTGTAAAATACGTGTCCTTATGGCCTATTATACGTTACCTGTTAAAAACGTTTAAAATATAAGCTCGTAGTAAACAATCTGACGAGTGCTCTTGAAGGCGAACGTTCATGACTTCGTCTTCTCGAAGTCTCTATAAATGTAAACATCTTTGTTTACGTTTATTATTGTAGTGTTGTTGGTATATTTTTGTTTACTTGTTTATAGACAATTTACACTACAGCGAAATCTAGTACTTATGAGATTTTGAGCCAAATCTAGTTGATTTTAACTAGATTTCCCATACAAAACAAAATCTACTTATTTAGTAGATTTCGGCACAATCTACTCAAAATCTAGTAAAAATAGAAATGCAACTATGTGTTTTGCCAAATAGTACTTAAAAATACAACGCTGAACAGGAAAAAAATGACATTTCAATTCAACCCTAATCAAGTCAACATGTGCCTCTCCGACACATATTTCACTTTGTCATGTTGTAACTTCCTTAAGTATAGGTTCTAGTTCTTACTGCTTCTTGAATTCCTACTTTCAATTGTTTTATTTAGAATTTACAAATTTCAAGTAATAAATTAATTTCTTTTTATTTTTTTATTTTGTTTCAAACAAAAATGTTCTTAATTATGTCAAAATGTGTCTATGAGGCACATATGGGAACGCTAACTATTACTTCTATTGTTGGTGAACAACAAAATAAAATATAATAAGGAGTTATAATGAGGTATAATGAGTTACGAAGAGTTCTGGCACCCATTATTTGCCGTAGTCTTCTAAAATTAAATAAAAATAATTTGTCCAATGTTCGGTCCATACAACACGAGCATGAATTCTCAAACCAGCCAAGGCAGACAGATATGCGACGTAGAAGTTATATGTGCCCACCGAAGATATGCAGAATGTGTAAGCAGTCTTGCAGTATTTGCCACAAAAATACTTGCAACGAACATTGTTCAAAAGTTCTAGTTTGCTTAAAATGCGAAAATAAATAAATAATATTTCATTTATGTAACTGAGAAGAAAAAATTTAATAAAATAAAAATAAGTTAACAAAATTAATACGTAAATTCTTTGTATGTGCCTCTGGGACATATTTTGATTGGATTTGTAAAAATTTTTCCTGACTTGATTAGGGTTAAACTAAAATATTATTATTAAATATATTAAATTTCAGTCAGCTGTTTTTGTTATTAAAATGAAATCTTGCTACTGTCAAATAAATCCAGTGTAAACGATCTAGATTTTGAGCAAGATTTGAAATCTAATCTACTAGATTTCGCTGTACTGTAAATGGACTATTACAATTTTTTATGCTGGTGTTTGTTGTTATATTAAGCAGTGCGATAACTTGTAAACAAGTGTTTTTGTAGCTTTTGTATATAATTTTAATGTTTTTTTCATTTCCATAGCAATACTATTCAGATTAATCTTATGCTTGATACTTGTCATATTTAGTGCGTTTTGTAGTGATTTTGATATTTTATTCCATTGCAATAGTTCGATTTGCTCTGTACCGTAAGACTTTAGTGGCTAGGCATGCAAATAATAAGCATTGTACCACATCTTACAATGTAAACAGTCCCTAGACCTTGTTTTTCTGCCTTCATTACCAACAGGCTGCCATTAAAAATCTTAAGATCCATTCGGAGCAAATTTTTGCAAAAGTCCAGCTTATATACTACCTGATTCTATGTACCTCTGCTAGGGAAACCGAGAAATATTGTGGTAGACGTTAGCAAATTTTGGTTTCTATATCGATTAGAGCTAAATCAGTCTTATCTCTACTTCTGGAGTCGTATGTGTAGCAACAAATTACAATGGACTGCTATGCCACGTTTCTGTTTGATTCGATATTAGAGAGATGCAGTTGATGCTTGGTATCCTATTTTATATTTCATGGCCATGTTTAATCTATTTTCCACATGAACTGAAACCGATTGGTTGTGAAAGCCATCTCATTTTGCGTTTATCAACTGGACAGATTTTTGTAATGCTTTCAAGCCTTAGTTGAGGTTGTTATTATCATGCCGCTTATTCTGTTGCAGATCATCTGTAGTTTCTGTAGATAACAAGGTTTTTGTCAAATCTGGTATTCGGCAAGCCTGTTAATTTTTGCTTTAGGGTTTAAAGATGAAATGCAAGAAATAAAAAAAACACACAACTAGCACTAGGCTGCACCACACACTTGGTTATGAGAATCGCTCTCCAAATCAGCGAAAATTTGGACTCACGGTTGTGTCTATACAAAGTGAATTCCTATGAATTTTTTGATGAAGTGAGCCAATTAGCAGCGGCTTGAAGTTGCCACAGTCTTAGTTTGTTGACTTAGACGTAGGGCCACGGCTCAAACCCCACATCAGAAAAAATATTTCTTCGACGTATGCCTCTCAGCAGATCTCTGGCAAAAACTCTGAGAGAGAAAAAATAAATTGCCATGAAAAATATTTTTTAAAACTCTGTCGTTCGAAGTCGACTTTAAAATGTAGGTTCCGCCACTCATGGATAAAAATTAACACCCACTCAGCATAAAAGATGCGAGAAGCTAGGTCTCATAAATCTGACTCAGGGGTTGTAATGGGAAATTATATAAGTAACATACATACATAACTGGTTATTACAACCCTTTAGTCAGGATTCCGACCTAGTTTCTTACACCACTTATGTTGTCTGCCTTAATTTTTATTATGTAAGTAAGTAAGAGCCAATTGGCATTTTTACAATGTTTGAAATCCTTCTTTCAGTAAACATGGAAAGAAAAATCTGTAAGAAGAAGATGTGTTGTTAGGCCTTTAAGTTCTAATAAGATTCTCTCACACTAAAATTCAATTCAAAAACTTGAGTTTGCGCTTGTAACACTTCCGTTTTCTATTCCATTGAATTCATAGGAAACGGGGGTAGTTTGTCATTGAAATAAAAAGGAGAAATTGTTTCCTGTTACTCATTCTCTCTCGCTATGAATTCACCACTCGTTGATTTTTTTGCTTGGCAATTAAAAGGTTCAAGTCCCCGCTAAAGTGAAAAATAAAGCGTTTCATAGGAAATATTTTTCATAATTTCCGCCAGGTTGTTGAGACCAAAAAAAAAAAAACGAGAGCAAAATAATGGCAGAAAAATTTACGACGATTCCCTAAAGCCACACAATAAAACTGTCATAAATATTGTATGCCTGTGTTAAGGGGAGTTAAACAACAACTTTATTAATTTCTTTTTTGTTTAAGAAAGTAATAATTTTTTTTTTAAAATTTATTGCCTTCATTTGTTTTTTTTTTCGGGAAATTTTGAAATATTTTCCATATTGATGAGCCATTATTTGACGTTTCTGTTTTCTGTTTTCAGTTTTTTTTTTTGAAATTTTTCCTTAAAATCGCAGTCAGTTACGTTAATTATATGCACCCCTTTTGGTATTTATTTTAATTATTATAAGTTCTCTGATGTTGTTGTTGTTGTTGCTATTATGACCCCTAAAGGTCTCTTAATGTAGTCCGTCTGTCTATAAATGGATTTGGATTTCAGCGCTGTATTTGCATTTTCTATTAAAATTTTATGTTTTTTTTTTGTGTTTGGCTCAATTTAATTCATGTTGTTGTTAATCAGGAGTCAAATAGACAAATACGATGTTTTTTTATTGTGTTTTTTTTTGTTAACATTTTTTAAAAATTTATTTTATTATACCGTAGGAAAGAAAGTGTTTCAATTGCATCGGTTCTATGGTTTTTAATGCCTTCTTTGCTTTGTTGGTCATGGTTTTATTCGTTTTTCTATGGCTGTGGTTAACATTTCTTGTATATTTTGTTGCCTTCTTTATGAGTATTTGAAGAAGTTTTCTTTTTTCATGCGACTTGTTTGGGGTTACAAAAGGTCTCTCAAGAAATTATTGAGGAAATCGCAAGTAATTCAGTGACCTTGTTATTGGCAGGCCATTGATATTCTCAAAGGCAGACTTTTTTAGACATAAAAGTAGAAGTATTTTAAAGGGTAAACGGATCGTATAGTTTTTTTTTGAGACCCACTTTAAATGCAAATAACGTCAAATATATCCAATCAATTTGAAATGATATTATGAAGAAGACTTTCGAAAATTTTATTTTTTTAAATCAAGTTTTAAGAGCACGCAGGATTTTGTTCCATTTTTTTATGTTCGGTTTTGTGTCAATGCTTGAGGTACAGTCATAGAAGTTCGTTTGACCGCAGTAGTTTATTTATATTTTATTTCGATTTGTTTTAGTTTAAATTTAAAAGTTTTATTAAACATCTTGAGGGCTTGTTCTATGAGGTTTTGAATGGTTTGAATTACAATACCCAACCAGATTTCCTCGATTTTCTCTTCTAAAGCATTTACGATCGTACTTTGTCTACCCAGTACCGAAACTTCAGTTTTTAGGCTTCCCCAGAAGTTTTCAACATTTATGGTGGAAGACTATTTTTTACTTTAATGCGCCACATGTACCGCCTCTTGTTTCCCATACTATAGCGCTTCTTCCAACACAATTTCGTATCAATCGTACAACGTTTGCTTGTACTAGATAATGCCAACAATAACTTTAGCACTCTGGACCATGCATAATTCAGTCAGGATTACGACCTAGCTTCTCATACCTTTATGTCGTGTGCGTTACAACCCTTCAGTGAGGATTACAACCTAGCTTCTTACACTGCTTATGTTGTGTGTGTTAATTTTATACATAAGTGGCGGACCTACAGTTTAAAGTCGACTTCGAACGACAGATTTTTGGAAAACTCTTCATGGCAATTTTATTTACTGTCAGAGTTTTTGCCAGAAATCTGATGAGAGGCAGTTGCCGAACAAAATTTTTTTTCTATTTTCGTTTTGATGTTTGACTTGGGATTTGACCCGTGGCCTTACGTCTAATAAGCCGACACACTACCTACTAGACTATGTCGACTACAATCCACTTATGTTGTGTGTGTTAATTATTCCTTTAATTACACATGAAAGTTGACTCCGAACGACAGGGTTTTAAGAAACCTTTTATGGCAATTTTATTTACTCTCAGAGTTTTTGCCAGAAATCTGCGATGAGGAAGTCGCCTTTGAAATATTTTTTAATATTTCGTTTTGTTGGAGATGTCTGACCTGGGGTTTGAACCATGGCCTCACGTCTAATAAGCCCACACACTACCTAATAGTCTACGGTGACTTACATACAACAAGTTTTTAGACAGTCGTCCATAAGATTGCCTTGTTTTTTAACGAGCCTCCAGAAAGCCTGGAGCATGGCGGAAAGACTGAATGTCTTTCAAGTGTGAGCTGTCTGTTGCTGATTCACTTAGTTACGTTTTTCAGGAGACCACACATTGTAGTTTCGTCTTTGATTTTGTTAAGTTTTGGGCAGACTGCTTGGAATAAATCTTCGATGTGGTTGTTTAAGTGTCAGGTGATGCCACTAGGCCATGATATGATTTTCATCAAGCTGCTGGGAATAACTTCATTGAAGATATTACATAGTAAACATCACTGATATGCGCCTACTTTGGTAGTCATGGCACAACTGATAATGCCCTGATGTAGAATGCGGCAATTAGGTTCATCGTATAGTCCATTAATAATTGCCACGATCACACGTTTGCAACGAAATGCGTACCAAATTGATACGTGATGTGTATCGCGGCGAACGTCTCCTCAAAGTCGATGAATTTAAAAAAATAATGAAGACCGTCATTCGACTGATTGCTTTATTATTATCTAAAGACTAATAACACCAGATTGGATGGGACCTAAAACTATGTACGTCCTGTCTTTGAATCCTATAAACGAATTTTTCTTCAGGCCGGTTCTATAGTAAGGCTTGGATTGTGGTCACTGGTAGCTGTTGGTTGTTTTTGGTAGATCAGGAAATATGCTGCCAAATTTCGGGTGTTTGATTGTTTTTAAATATTGGATTATTAGTCGATAGGCCGTGTTTCACAACCCCATGTTAGACATCGCGAAAAAATATTACTTCGGCGACTTCCTCTCAGCATACATACATACATACATAATTGGTCATTACAACCCTTCAGTCAGGATTACGGCCTAGTTTCTCATACCACTTATGTTGTGTGTGTTAATTTTATACATGAGTGGTGGGACCTACAGTTTAAAGTCGACTCCGAAAGGCAGATTTTTGAGAAACTTTTCATGGCAATTTTATTTACTATCAGAGCCAGAAATCTACTGAGAGAAAGGCGCCGAAGAAATACTTTTTATATTTTGTTTTGATGTCTGGCCGGAGGCTCGATCCCGGCCTTACGTCTAATAAGCCAACACACTACCTACTAGACTACGGCGTTCTCAGCATTCTCAGCATTCTTCTGGCAAAATATGAAAGAAAATAAAATTTCTATGAAAAGTTTCTCAAAAGTCTTTCGTTCGTGGTCGACTTTAAACTGTAGGTCCCACAGCTCATGGATAAAAATTAAAACACATGATGTGGTTGGTGCGAAAAGCTATGACGTAATGCTGACTAAAGGGTTCTAGTGATCAGTTAAGTATGTAAGTAAGATTACCTGAATAACTGGTAATACAGATTCAGTCTAAGAGTTTTTCATTCTGCAAGAACTTTCGGTCCTGAATTGACTACCATTCTCAGCCGGTCCTCACTACTCGATCACGTTACATCACTTAGCACAGTTGCAATGAACGATCTTTTATCATCTATAAGCTATCATCTCAAATGTGGATGTGACAATATTGTCACGATTCAAAAGCTGTCGCAGATGGAACTCTCACTTTGTTTAGGGTCTTTCGTTTAGTGCTTCCTCTCTTTAAATTTAAATTATATAAATTCTGTGTGAGATATCATCGAAATTTCGTTTAAAAGACCAATTGATGCCATTATGCTTTCGAGACTAAAGTTATTCAAACCGTATTTAGGTTAGGTTAGGTTAGGTTAGAGGACGTGTACTTGTCAAATTAAGACAAGTACAGTACCCGGAGGTCGAATTGAACCATTGTACAACGTCCTAGTTTCTCACACCACTTACATATGTTGTGTGCGTTAATTTTATATATGAATGGTGGGACCTACAGTTTAAAGTCGACTCCGAACGACAAATTTTTATTTTATTGAGAAACTTTTCATGGCAATTTTTATTTTACTCGCAGAGTTTTTGCCAGAAATCTACTGAGAGGAAGTCGCCGAAAAAATACTTTTTGTATTTTGTCTTTGATGCCTGGCCTGGGGCTGGAACCTAGGCTTTTGCGTCTAATAAGCCAACACACTACCTACTAGACTACGGCGACTTCAAACCGTATTTAATTGCTTATGATTTGAAATGAAATTTTTCTTTCAAATTTTTAAATTTCCTTCATATTGCCAAATACAGCTAATATTTAAATGCCCATGTCAAAAAGTCTTTCAACTAATTAACAAGCCTTTATGCTGTAATAAATTTAAAAACAAAAAATTTTATTTGTTGTGCACAGTTCAGAAGCAAATCTTGTAGAATCTTAAGCACCCTTAAGAAAATTTTCCTTTAAAAGGACATGCAAATTTTCTTTTCAATCACATCCAACATCATTTAATAATTCGCACCTTTTAATTGTGAATCAAACCTTCTTGACTACGTTTTTAATGAACTGAACTGGGCTTTTAATTTTCAAGAAATTTCAAAATGCAAAAAAGTAACCGTTTTTGTGCTCATAAGCCTCAACCCTTTGCCTTGCTGCAGGACTCTATAAAAAAATTATGCAAATTAAGGTGAATCTTAAAAAAAATACTTCTGTTTTGCAAAAACAATAATAACAAAAACAAACAAACAACAAAAAGAAGAAAAGAAGAATAAAAAACCTGAATAGAAGAGAAACGATTTGAAGCTGTCTTGAGGGATAAAGAAAAAAAATTGAAATTTTGCGCGCCAAAATTTTTTCTTCTTGAAATATAAGGACATAAAGAGATAATTTTTGACTACGAGAGTATGAGTTTATAAGCATGTGTGTGTGTTAGGTTATGTATATTCATAAAAGAGTTAAATTATCATCATTGTTTGTATTTTAAATTCTTTCTTCTTCTGATGTTTCTTTGAACTCTTTGACGTAATCAGAGCATAAAGGCATCGTTTTCTTAAAACCACCCCATTTAGTTGCCATTTGCTTGGGCAAAACAGAAAAGGGCCAGCGTCCACCAAGTTGACATCATCTTGGAAATTGCCAAATATCCTTAAAGATGTGTCTACAAAATGATCTCTCATTACGCATGTACGCAATTCAAACTGTCTCTGGCAGGAGATACAAAATTTACTTTTAAAATCGTTTTTGTTTTGCATAGCAAAACAAAAGGAATGACAGTTAAAAAGACAGCCAAGCCAAACTGCCACAGAGAGAGTATACATAGGTGCTCATTTGTACATCCTTTATCTAATGCGATGGTTTATCATGCATTTTATGACACAATAGCTGAGAGTTAGTTAGGTCATGAAATGAAAGGGTAGTGGTGTTACAGCACATTGAATCTAGAAAATGTTAGCAAAAATTTAAAAATCCTTTAATAAGTTTTCTTTTTCAATATTCGCATATCCTTTCAATTATTAATGATTTCCATGATGATGTAGAGTGTTTGGAAGAATCCTTTCACTTTTTTTTTTGTATTTTATTTACCTAAAGGCCTACTACCTACAGTCCTGTCATGCAAAAAAAAAAACAAAATATCCCCAGTAACTGTTGAAAAAAAAACGAATTAAATTAACATAAAATTCATACACATACACATGTAGTATACATACATGCATATAGTAACATGTCTACTACACATACCACTTTAATATGCAAATTAGCTGGCAAAAATTGTTAAATACGCGCCAAACCAAACCAAACAAAAAAAATGTGAGAGAAACTCTTCCTTTTTTTCCGTCATGGTTATAATATCCTGTTCAACACTATTAGTATACATATGTACATATATGTATAGGCATGTAAGTATGTATGTGTGTGTGTTTGCAAAAAATTTTGTTCAATTTCAATTTCATTTTAGGCCTCATTGCTTGTGATTTGACAAAAAAAAAGTTTTTTTTCTTCAATTTTTTTTAGGGGAATTCGTTTTTATTATTTGCCTGTGCTTGCTTTATTCCCCTTTCGTATTATTCAACTAAATATGCAAATTAGCTTAAAATTTCATGTTGTTGTTATTGTTTTTTATTTACAATTCGATTTTTTCTTTTTTTTGATTTAAAAGTATTGATGGCTGGCTGTTCAATAATTTATCTCCTGCCGCCTAAACAGTGTGTGTGTGTGTCGTGTGTGTATTAAAACGATACTTTGACTGGGAAATTGCTGTTCATTAAAGGATCACCTGGTTAGGAAATAAAATTCTGTTTTTTTCAATTTCTGTTCATCCTTTCCTGTTTTTATTTATTTATTGTTCTAATCGTTGTACAATTTTTTTATTCTCCTTTTTTTTGCTTTAATTAGATGCACGTTCATCGTGTTTGTTTTTTTTTTTCATTTCAGATTATTTGTTCAGTTTTTGCTTTCGCTTAGAAAATTGAAAAAAAAAATTGAAATGAAATGAACAATCATTTAAAAATTACAATTGAAATAATCAAATTAAATGGTTTGGAAATTAAAAAAAAACGTATGCCTTTTTTTATAAATTTTTAATTTTACATGGTTTATACAGACAGCCATGATAAGAAAAATTGTGTAAAAGAAATATCATAAGTTAACGTCGTTTATTTGATACCCTATATTACCTACTGTATACCAAAATTATTTGAGATTTGCTTAAAAATTTAATTTATTTAAGAAGTGGAAGTAGTCTAGTAGGTAGTGTGTTGGCCTATTAGACGTAAGGCCATATCGGTTCAAACCCCAAATCAGACATCGAAATGATCACATCGAAAATATGGAAACATTTCTTCGGCGACTTCCTCTCAGCAGATTTCAGGCATCTTAACTCGGAGAGTAATTAAAACTGCTATAAAAAGTTTCTCAAATAGATCCCGCCACTCATGTATAAAATTAACGCATACAACATCAGTGCTGTGAGAAACTAGTTCGTAATCTTGACTCAAGGGTTGTAATGACCAAATTATGTTTATGTTAAAAATTTAAACTCAATATCATAATTCCACTGAATCGGTCTTCGACCTCACAAAGAAAACAACAAATTTTGGAAACATTTTCTTTTTTGCTCAACAATATTGTCTTTAAGCTCGATGCTGCCACTTTTACAGTCATATGCAATGATCGCCATAGTCTAGTAGGTACTGTGTAGGTTTATTAGACGTAAGGCCACGGCTAAAACTCCAGGACAGACATCTCCAACAAAACGAAAAACAAAAAATTAAGAATATTTGCCTGCCTCTCAGCAGATTTCTGGCAAACTAACTCTTAAGAGTAAAATAAAATTGCCATGAAAAAGTTTCTCAAAAAAATCTGTCGTTCGGAGTCGACTTTAAACTGTAGGTCCCGCCGCCCGTGGTTAAAATTGAAACACATAACATAAGTGGTGTGAGAAGCTAGGTCGTAATCCTGACTGAAGGGTTGTAATGATCAATTATGTATGTATGTATGCAATGATCTTCATACATATCTTTTTGATAATAAGAATGCAATGCATGAGAAAGAGGCATTAATGTTATATCGAAATTTTGCGCCCTAGTGGTCTAGTGTATAGTCTGCTAGGCTATTAGTGTAAGGATTGTATGTACAATTTTCATTAGAACTCTGGTCTGTTGCACTACATCGAACATAAGGTTAAACCATGTGGTTTGTATCCCGCAATTCTATATCGTTGCTAAATTTTAGATTGCTGTTCGGATAACTTCATGATTTTTGGTTGATAAACATCCGTGTATTTTTTACTGCGAGGAATTAACGTCGCCAGTTTACAAGTATGTGTCCTGGCGATTCTTTGTCCTCAACACAGAATCTACATATTAAGGTTGAATCCATACCTACTCCCAAAGCAAGTGTTCTTTAAGTCTACGACGTAAAATTCCGTCTATTATCCTAGTAGTTTAATAAGTAACTCAATTCTCATTGTAATTACTTAACAAAATTTTAGATTGTCTCCACATTTTTCTTTTTACTGAAGATTTTCTTCTGAGCACCTCTTACTTTTCCGTCGGAAGGTGTGGTCTCTTCAGCGTGTTGCAGAAGTGTGGAAACTATCCTACTCGACATCTGATCTGCCTATTCATTGTTGCATTAATCCATGGGAATCAGCCCAGCCTTGCTTATTAAGCTTTCTATTCTAATTTCAAATCAACCTTATAGGAGCTGAGAGCACTTATGGCGCCCTGATTGTTAGTTAGTATTGCTGTGCCGCGTACTTTATACTTCCTGCTCAAAGTTTTTGAGCGCATTTTTCATTGACATAAACTTTAGTTTCAAAACAACTCACGACTTGCTCAATTCGGTCCGAATATTTCACTTTGAGACCGAATATCCCCGGTCCATTAACCCATGGACCTAAGACTGATCTCTTACGTTGCATCTAAATAAATTATTCCCATCACTCTTATTACTGATTCTTAATGCAAAGCATTTCTGAAATCATAGAGTTTACTGATACTGTCTAGGGGACTGTAAGGGAAGATAGAGCCAGCCAATCGATTATTTAGGTGATGATACTTCTTGATGAATCGCGCTTTGAACTTGTCTTCTATTAACCTAAACACTGTCTTCATTGCTCTGATGCTTACGACGTTAAATTCAACAGAGGCTAAAGCGCTGTTATAGGACAGGTTTTTATTTATTACTAAGGCAAGTAGGTTCTACCCCACCAGAGGTGATTCCATTACAAAACTTACATAATCCTGTGAATTATTTTATCTGAGACAGCTAGAGCATTACTTCCGATAGAGGCTCAGGGTTATCAGGAGAAGTGGTTCTCTGCTTAGGTCCAGTTCCCCTTATGTCCCACTTTGCCACTTTGTGTTGAAGATATCGTGTTAAGAGGATTAGTTTGACCATAGAGAGATCTGATATTCGGCACCAATACATACATACATACATCAGAGTGTTTGCCAGAAATTTACGATGAGGAAGTCGCCGTTGAAATATTTTTTAATATTTCATTTTGTTGGAGATGTCTGACCTGTGATTTGAAACGTGGCCTCATGTCTAATAAGCCCACACGTCCATAAGATTGCCTTGTTTTTTAATGTGCCTCCAGAAGGTCTGGAGCATGGCAGAAAGACTGAATGTCTTGTCAGGAGACCATACATTGTAGTTTTACCTTCGATTTCGTTAAGTTTTGGGCTGTATGTCCTCAAAAATATTGGAAAGCAGACAGACCGCTTGGTATAAAACTTCGATGTGGTTGTTTAAGTGCCAGGTGATGCCACTAGGCCATTATATGATTTTCATCATGCTGGTGTTAATAACTTCATTGAATTGCAGACATAACATCTCTGATGTGCTTTGGTGGTCATGGAACAACTGATTATGCCCTGATGTAGAATGTGGCAATTGGATCCATAGTACAGTCCATTAATAATAGCCACAAACACCCCTTTGCAACGAAATGCGTACCATATTGATACGTGATGTGTATTGTTTTTTCATATTTCGTTTTGATGACTAGCATGGGTTTTGAACCGCAGCCTCACGTCTTATAAACCAATACATTACCTACTAATCTATGGTGTTTTATACAAGCTATAGAAAAAGAATGTGTACAAAAATTTCAGGGAGTCTGTACATTTGCCGATTATAATGGGGCATATAGTATATAGGCAATTTCGTGTCAAGTGACCCAATTTTAAAAATCGATGTCTTCGGATTTGGATGCTTTTCGTTGAGACGTTCCAAACTCGGTCATTATTTTTTAAGATCATTTAAAAAAAAAAATAAAAAAAAAATAATAAAAAAATAATAAAAAAAAAATAAAAAAAATTTTTAAAATTAAAAAAATTATTTTTGGAAAGATTGAAGAAATAGCTATCTAATATCCTTTGGAAAATTTTTGCTAGGACCAATAGGTCCTAACCCTGTATGACCAAAATGTCCAACTTTGACCCCCTCTAACTCCGGCAATTCTTGACTGATAGAGCTGAAAATTTGTGTCTGGCCTTCCATCCAATAGTGCTAATCTTGGTGCATATTTCATCCAAATCGGAAGATTTTTTAAATTGGGTCACTTGCGACGAAATTGCCCATATTCTAAAATAAATCAGAATTATTTTAATTTTTTATTTAAAGTTTTTAATGTTTTTAAAATTCTAAATAAGTTGCTTAAATAATAATTAATTGTGTGTGTGTTTTAACAACTTTTTTATTTATTTATTTGTGCATTTAAATACATATTTATTTTCAAAAATCATTATTAAGTTGAATTGTATTGTTGCTGTTGTTGTTGTGTTTGTTTTGATTTTATTTACAAACAATTTTCTAAACAATTGAAAAAAGTGTAGAGAATTTTAATATTTATTTTGAATTTTTATTTCAAGTTTAAAAATAATTTTTAATATTGACCAACTAAAACGCTCCTTACTTAGTTAAATATTTTTACTTTAATTTTATTTGTGTATGTGTGTATGTGTGTGTTTATTTATTAATAATATTGTTATTAGTTTAAAATTCTTTTTTTTTCAATTTATTTACTGTGAAAAAAAACGCAGACACATTACACATACAAATGCAAAAAATCATAAAAAAAATTAAATCTTTTAAACGGCCATCCATTTACGAGTATGCGTAAATACTCTTTGAATGAATGAATGAATGAATAAGTGACTGAATGAATGAATTGTTTACAAACCATGAAAAATAAATATTAAAATATTTAACAAACATTATGCAAATTGTTTAATTTTTTTATTTTCGTTTTTTTTTGTTGCAGTGCTACAGCAGATGGTGATTTTAAAGTTCATCTTAAGAAATAATGATTGAAGAGTATCAAGCATAAGAGACACAAGTAATGCATGATGTAAGTAAAAAATTAATTTCATTGATTATTGTTTTTTGTTTTTGTAAATTGAATGTTGATTTTAAATATAGGCTCATGATTGTATATAAATTATGAACGGAATTTACGAATATTTAGCGTTTAAAATGCGTAAAAATATTTAAAACTGACTGTAGTATTGGTGATTGAACTGTAGGCACCTTTCAAGCATTATAGAGTGACTAGAGTTATCATAATAGAATTACTAGGCAAGAAATTGGCATGATTGTGAGTAAATTTACAATGTGATCGGGCCTATGCATCATTATTATATGCCTCCACTCAAATATCGCTTTTGTGAAACAAAGTCTGGCGAATAATACATACGAATATTTCGAGTTCATATTGCATTCGAACTTCTATTTCAATCCATATAAATTCCAATTCACTCAACAATTAAAACTAGCTGATCGTTCAGCAGGCAGTAATTATTCTAATTGGGTGCTAGATCAACAGGCTTCTAGTGCTGATTTTTTTTTAGCACTGTAGTTACATCAACAGGTAAAATTATCACATACGGGATTCAGAGAACCCAGAAGTGATTGCAGATAAGCCGTCGTATTTAGATAAAGTGGCTGTTCTGTACGTGTTATAGGCTACAAGTATTTTTGTGAAATATTTTTCTGAAAATAACTTTGAAAGAATCATTTCCGTCAGTTCAGAACACTATGGCCGTTTATCGACATCTTATTTTTTTTAATGGTATGAACCAGACTGTGCGGTTGCAAAAATTCGAATCCACGATCCAAGCAACTTTATTGTACGAGAAACTTCTGCAAAATTAATTTATCGTTTTAACGACGTCATTTGATCACCCTACGATTTGATGCCGTTATGCTTTTCTGTTGTTATGTCGCAGACCGTTGAAGCATTATTCGTTATCGCTGTAGTATTGCCTGAAATGTGCAAAAAGCAATCGAAAACTATCTCAATAAGATCGATTGCTGCAATCAAATCGGAAGCGGTCATTACACTCTATTACTCGTACATAATATATCGTGTCATTCATTTAGTGCTTTCTATCTGTCAATTTAAATAAAAAAAGTATTTGCGAGATATCATCGCCATTTTTTATTCATTTGAAAGACTAGAGGAATATCGCACCCAAACTGTCAAACTTTCCATGACTCTGAGACATAAATCAGACTGAAATTGCCGGAAGGGATGTGTTATGTTGGCTTTGAAGCCCGTTGTAGTTTGTGGCTTATTCGCATACGCCTGCCACTTAAGAAAAGCTCACAAGTGGCCAGTTCATATCATCTTCACGTTGCATGGTATGGACTCAAATCGCTCGTATAGAATATCCAATTTGGAATGTAACTCGTGGCACCTAGCGTTGTCCTGTCGAAACCATATGTCGTCGATGTCCATGATAATCTAATTCAGGACAAAAGAAAATCAGCGAAATATAGTGCTCGCCGTTTACAGTGGCTGCCTGACGAATGTCATTCTCAAAGAAATATCAACCGATTGCGCTGCCATACCAAAATTCCCACCAAAAAGTGACTTTTTGAGATGCATTGGATGCGCTTGAATTCAAGTGTATTAGTCCCACAGAAATGCTAAAAAGATTTTTCGCATCAAAGCACGAGTCGTTCTCTAAACAGAACACCCATTTTGATAAAAATAATTTTATTTTTGCCCTTGTTGTGTTTGTCGATGAAGGCGCTTTAGTCCGATAGGTAGTGTGTTGGCTTATTAGGCCACCCAGCTTAGACATTTCGAACAAAACAAAAAATTAAACATTTTTTTCTCAGCAGTCTTCGGGCAATAAATTCTGAGAGTAAATAAAATTGCCATGGAAACTTTCTCAAAAATCTGTAGGTCCCTCCAGTTGATAAAATTAACACACACACAACATGGGTGACGTGAGAAACTAGGTTGTAATCCCAACTAAAGGGTTATAATGTTCAATTAAGTAAGTTGTAAGCATTCATGGTAATTTGCCAAATAGATTGAATAAAAAACAACTAATTTGACTTCAACATAACATCTTTTCTTTTAGTATAAAAATGTCCCTTGAATTTTAGGTGAAAAA
The DNA here is from genome assembly GCA_958299815.1 of Sarcophaga carnaria. Taxonomy (NCBI): domain Eukaryota; kingdom Metazoa; phylum Arthropoda; class Insecta; order Diptera; family Sarcophagidae; genus Sarcophaga; species Sarcophaga carnaria. Next base: position 33,918,072 of record OY283151.1, read on the forward strand.
CCATGGTTAACTTAATTAACACTTAGTAGGCGTTTTTCCCAATAGTTGCCACTTGCTTCGATTTTCCAGTGATGGCATTACAGACTAATCATATGTATATGAAATGTAAGATTGCATCAATATTATCATTAATAACCATGTGTACCTACACATACATAAATATGTACACATGTATTTCTCCTACTCTCTATTTCTTCTTAAGCCTCCCTTTAAAATAAATCATCAAGAACCATAACAAAACAAAGTAATTTAAATTTAAATTGTTTTAATTTTTATTTTATTGTCATTCATAAGTTCATCAAAATTACCGTTAAAAATTCTCTTAAAAGAATGTGTGTGTTTGTGCAAGTGTGAGTGCATTTAAAAGGACAGTGAACTATAAAAGTGAATTGCTCAAAAAAAAAAAACACGAAAAAAAGGCACAAAATTTTGTGAAAAAAACGAAAAATATAAACACATATAAACACAAGCACAACAATAGAAATTATGCAAACTAAGAGAGCATAATTAAAACACTTATGAGAGAAGAGCATAGGAGCAACAGTGTTGTCCGTTCTTCCTTCCTTCTTTTTTTTTGGAAACTATTTTAAACTGATTAGCATACAGTTTGAGTTTTTTTATTTCAAATTTTTTTTTTGTTCTCTTTTGTATGGAAGTGTAAGCGAGTATTATAATCTCAATGCAACAAGTCCTGCTATGTTTATGTTGTTGTTGCTGATGTTGGTATGAACTTTTAAAAAATATTGAAAAGAAAACAAAAACACAAACACAAACACAAAAGGAAATATTTAAATTTTCTTTCATTGTTTTTTCTCTTCATGGTTGCTCTCTGTAGAGCTCTCTTTAAATGGTTGCATTGGCGCGTGCGTATTTAGCATAATTTGTTTGGGTTTTTTGTTTTCTTACACTCCGTAATTTGTTGTTTTTCCTTTTAATATTTATGAAAACACAGGATTTTTGTTTTTATAATTAAATTTTTCAAAAATATGCAATACTTGACAACAACAACAATAATGATAACAAAAAACTAAATAACAAAACACAAGTGCCTGTATGAGACACAGAGGGAGAGAGTGTTTGTTTTTTTAAATACAGAGAGTAGCATAGTATTTCAGGTTAATTTGTGTAAATGCCTCTGTGTGTGTGTGTGTTTTTGCATAATTATCCATTTAATATTCACCGTCTAGGCTTCTTCTTCGTTTTTTTTTGTTGTTGCCTTTTAAAGAGTGGCCATCTGAAAAAAAATTCATTTCAATAATTTTCAATAAAAACAGAGAGAGGGGATGTACTCCACACATTTTTTTTTGTTTTTGCATATCAAAGTGTGAATTTATGAATTATTTATTATATTCGGCTGGTATTTATTATTTAAGGATATTGTTATGTTGTTGTTGTTGCTTCTTATTTGTATTTTGTTTACAAACTAAATTAAATTGTTGACCTGGATATTAGTTATCCCTCAAAGTAGACTAGTTTTTGCATTTTTGTGAACTTTTATTTTTCGTATTTGTGTATTAGTAGTTGCATGCATGTGTAAGTGTTTAAGTTCTAAATTTTTTTCCTTTCTTTCTTTCTTATTTTGTAATTCAATTGTTTTATTGTGTTCTAATGTTTTCGAATTTGTAAATTCCTTTCAAAATATTCATTAAAATCAGCTTTTTTCTTTGCTGTTGTTTTTTAAATTTTTTTATTGAATTTTTTCTCCTTTTGTTGCGATTTTTGTCTACCGTTCATAGTTTAATGCAAGGCATGCAAGTTCAAGAACATTTCTTGTTCCGTTTTATTTATATTATTATGTTCCTTTTGCTTCTTTTTCACATTTTTCTTTGACATAATTTTACTTTCACCATCATTTTGAATACAAAGTATTTATTTGTGTTAAATTGATTTGTTATTCGTCTAATTTTCTTTATGGTTTTAAAGAAAATATTTATTCTTGTTTAAAATTTAAATTGTAACAAAAGTTCATTAAATAAAGATTATTTTTCTGTGTTCTTAACTTTGAATGTTTACTCGCAAAGGGCTTGAGTAGGTCATGGCTAAAAAATATCGAAAGAAAAATTCTTAAATATTTTGAAATATTAAGGTAGGAATACAAATGCATGTCAAGGTAGAAGAATACCTTTGGTGTCTTCACTAAAAACCAAAGGAATTTTCCACAAAAAATAGCAAAAATATTAATTGGGATAAGAGTCCAAAATATTATTCCCATTACCATGAGTGGCTTGCCACCAGAGTCATCGTTGTGATTTGCTGTTCAGGTCAGTGTTCTTCATTCATAGGTTTTAGTAGTTGCAAGACAAATTTCTTCTTTTAATTCCATTTTCTTACTTTTTCATCGTCTTCATTTAAAGAATCTTTGTTCTGCACCATCAAAATCTCCGTCGCAATACAAAGAATCTCTATATTGCGCTTTTCGCATTTTAAAGAATTATTTCCGGATATTAACTTCCTTCTCCTTGCTTCTCTTCTTTTCCCTTTATTTCATTATTTCTGCAATTTCCTCAGAGTTTCCATTCGTAGCTGCTTTCCATCATGCTCCACAGCAGTCTCCACGTGACTTCTTTTGGAAAATATGTTAATTGCAGCGCAATCCAATTCACTTGGCCTTAAATTTAGTTTTTTCAACCAAGGCCCACCGCGTAGAAACTCTTACACAATGAAAAACTATTCGAGAAAAGAATTTTAAGCAAGATCTTTAGACCAGAGCGAGTTGGCGACGGTTTCCGTTAACAAATCAACCAAACCAATGAGCTGATCTGTATAAGCTTCTCAGCGGCAGCTATGCTCGCTTGCTCATTTCGTTCAGATGGAAGAATATGTATCGAGGGAGTAAATATTTGAAGCAGGGATGAGCGGATATTGGCATAGAACATGACCCAGTATGCGTTGGAAGTACCAAATTCAGAAATTCAACCATTTCGGTTGGTATCAATCAATTTTGACTGGACAAGAGTGCCAATGTTGTGAGCGCTTTGATTGCAGTCAGTTTATGGTGCCGAGAATAATCCAGTTAATTAAACTGGGCCAGTCAAATGTCAATTGTGCCAGGATGAAGCGTGTTTGCTGCCCCTAATTATAGGAAATCGCGAGAGAGAACAACGATAGTATTCTATAGCCACTGATGCTTCGATGCAAGGCTCGCTAAGTATTTAATGTTGACAATTGGTCACATTAACATAATGAAAGTTCTGCGAAATACGACGAATTGAACAGGTTTTGTTGGAGAAAAATAAAGAAAAATATTTCCCATTTGAATTGTGGTACGTCCATGGCTTTTTAATGCCTATTGGCTTACGATGGAACAATTTTCTTTCAAAATGTGAATTGTTTTTACCAACGGATTGTGCTATCATGCGAAATCATAATGTCTTGCAGAGACCATAGCTTAATTAATTTGTGGGAAACGAATTTCTTGAAAAGATTAATTTCATGTTTATTAAACGTTTTTGAATCAATTTTTATGAAACAAGGAAGGTTTATTCAAATAAATCTGAAAAACCTGTGACATAAATTGTCTTTATTCGGTCGGACTTACAGCGATAGCTGAAAGAAAATTTCATTAAACGTGAACAGAAAATCTAGGTATTATAGTAGACCGTCTCAATAACACTTGTGTCCTAAAGGGAATTTATTGTATTAAACAATGAGATCTCTTCTGGATACCCACGAAGTTAAAACTGCCAGAACAAATTGATTTCAATTCACTTTTACTTCAAATAAAGCTTAAACTTAAGCTTAAAGAAATTAATTTAAAATATAGTCCACCTTGCAACATACATAGCACAATGTATTGAGCCCTTTTGCCAAATTAATTTTCATTGCAAATAAAGGCTAACGTCGATTATAAAGTCTGTATGAGAAGGGAAGAACTAAAGTAATTTATTTACAGAATGATAAATATTTAATTTCAAAAACTTTTCTAAAGAAAAATTAATTTTGTTTTGTTTAAAAAATATCACTAATTTGCCGCCGCCACAAATTAAAACTCTGCACTGTCGCTTTCATTCTGTTGCATTGGTTGTTTAATGGTTTTAAGACTTTTATAATTATTTGGCTAGAAACCTTAACGGAATTATTTAAATTTTTGATTGTAGTTGTGTTACTTTTTGGTTTTTGTTTTGATTTTAATTAAAACAAACAAATTATGGCCATATTTAAATGGAAAACTGCAATTTAATTTAAATACAAGGCAAAACACAACATATTTGAAGTAAAACTTTAACACACACACCCACATACACATATAGACGTTTTAACGCACTCTCTTTCATTCAATACACACACATACACACTTATCCACACGCACTTATTTATGTATAATTTTTGGGGGTTTATTAACAAACAAATAAAATGTTTTAATGACAGCCAGCATAAGTCAAGCGTAAGTGACACCACCCACAGCAATAACAATGTGGTGACAGAAATCCAAAGAGAACATAAGAAAAATCAACGCTTTTAACTCAATAGCACTCAATTCCTTATGGAAGTCCAGTCGGGCATTTAATATGTAAACAAAGAGAGAGAAAGAGAAAACGGCAGAGAGCAAGAATATGAAATAAATGAAAGCAAAAGTTTAATGAAGCTTTTAAACAATTGTCAAGTTAATGTAAATCTGGCAGTTATTTTTGTAAATTTTTAATAAATAATTTTACACGTTGTTGTTGTTCTTATGATTGAAAATTTTTTAAATTTTTTTTTGATTTTTTTTTGAAAGAATATTTACGCGCCTATTTAAGGAACAAGAGACAGAATCCAACTGCATTTGAAGAGCCGTTAAATACAGTAACAGAGCCCAAAATATTATGTTAATAGGCAAATGTGTGCATGTGTATAAGTATTTGTGGGAATATGGAAGCAATAAACAGTTCCTTACACAAGATACATAAGTTGGCGGCAACAAATGCTAGGCTTTCTAAACACAATTTGAACGGCAAACGTAAGGGAAATCAAATTTTATTAAAATTTTTTTTTTCGATTTTTCGATAATTTCTTAAAAAAAATTAAGAATTTCCAAAATAACTGGGCATTTAAATTTTATTTTTCATACCGAATTCCCTATGAATGCTGGACCTACTATTGTCTGTTAAGCAGATATTAGCAGTTGCCGATAATTTACCAAAGAGAGGGTGTTCTTTTATTGCCATGTCGTGGTGTATAGTTTTTTTTTCTTTTTTTAAATAACAAAGTTACTGTTCTCTTTCTAGCACTCAAAAGGTAAACACAGTAATTAAAACTGTCACTACACAGCACCACATAATACAATACAACATATGCATGTACTACACTGGCTGTAGCAAAAAATACCTACACAAACAGAGAGCGTTAGAGAAAGAGAGTGCAATACTAACAATTGTATGTATGTATGGTGTTTTCAAATGTAATAAAATAGGCGTAACATTGGAATATTTTACTTAAAATCTACTCTACTTGTGCTCCATTTAGTTAACTCTGGCTCTTTAAAGTTGTTTTGCTTTTGAATGCGGACAGAGAGAGAGCACGAGAGCATTATGGCTGCTGTATGTTTAAAGAAAAATTTCCTTCTTTGCACACAAGCTTACAAACTTTAAACAATTTTTAATTTTGTATAGAAATGTTGAGTTCTCTCGGTCTCTTTTGAAATTCTTGTATTTTGCTTTCTGTTTACAACTTAAAAATGCTCTTCCCTTAAATTTGTACTCTCTGTTACTCACCTAACTTTCCAGTCACCAATCTAAACATAAATTAGAATCCAATATGAATTTTATTTGCCCACTAAAACTATCTCTTTTTAACTTAGGTTGAAAGGCTAAGCATCCATTTCATTTTTACTTGTATAACCACCACTCAACAAGCAATGTTTGGCTCTTTTTTGCTTGCACTGTATACCGGGGTTTTTGTGTTCTCTTTCAGACTCATTGAATTTTGCTTGCTTATACTGGAATAATGTTTTTATTTTTTCCATTGTCGATGTTGTTGTTTATTGTGAATGCGTATTTACGGTTTCGTGTTGTTAGTGTGTGCTTAAAACATAGTTGTTGTTTGCTTGTTTGTTTCTATAAGCCCAGCTCTGTCAGAGAGTGTATATATTTGCGTTTTTTTTGTTTTGTTTCTTAGTAGTCTACTAAGCATATGTATGTGTGTGTGTGCCTTGTGTGTGTGTGAGTGATTTTGGTGGTGTAGTAGTTTCTTGCCTTTTGCTTGCTCTCTGTACCTTCGTTTGACGATGCATGACGTTAGTTCACTTCGATAGCTCTACGAGTTTACACGTGAATTTATTAAAGACTTCGCAAGAAATATTTGAAACCAATACGGTTCACTCACAGAAAAAAATCAGTTAAATAGCAAGAAAAAAAAACAAAATTCTTTCATAAAGAGTTACAATATTAAAATGAAAAAATTTCAATAAAAAAATCGAAAAAAAATACAAACAAATTTAAATGGAAATCAAAAAAACAAAACAAACATTTCCTAATTAAACTCTTTAAAATCGGCCAAAAAAAAAAGAGTAAATTAAACGTAAATCGGGTTTCATAAAAACGCGGGTTTAAGTTATTAACTGAAGTGGTGAATAATAATATTTTAAATATTATTTATTAAACATACAAATCTAAAGAAAAAAGAAAACAAAAAATTTAAAACTAAAAAAAGTTCTGAAAAAAATTAAACAAAAAAATAAAAAATTTAACAGAATTTGTTGTTGCAACAAAACGAAAGGAATAAAATTAAAAGTTTAAATTCAATACACAAACAGAGAGAGAAAAAACACCAACAAAAACAACAGCAAAATTTTTTAAAAGATGTCAAGTGTTTAATAAAACAATTTTGTTTTTCAAAGTTACTTAAAACGTTTCTCTACCGCTGCCTTTACGAAAGCAAACAAACAAAACTGCCGTCGGTTTTTAATTTTTTTTTACTTTTGGTCTGCTCCAAAACACATATTTACACCTCTACACACCTGTGACCCCCGGCGCAAAGGAAAAAAGAAAAATCTATAAAACATCAGCCAACAACTTGTTGCTTTGGCCTCGTATTGCCCCTTAAAAAATACAAGAAAAAACAACCACAGTTGAGCTTTGCTTTTTCTAAGGGGGAAAGCCACGCTCAACTCGCTTTTGTGCTGAATAATTCTCGTTTGATTTCGTTACGACGCAAGACTTCAAGACGGTTGCCTCACGGTTTGAGTGGAATGAGCATAGGGACCCTGGTCTTTCTTTTGACAGATCGGTTTTTAAAGTCGTTAAACTGAGCCCCAACTTGGAGCCCTACCCCGCCAGCGTGGAGGGCCTGAACAGCCCTAGAGCGGTGGGGATGGCCGCCACCTCATATATGGCACCGTCCAGCGGTGATCTCGACATGGCATTGGGCGGCGGTTATCACACATCTTCGCCGCGTTCAGCAGCCGATGCCGGCGAAATGAAATACATGCAACATCATCACCATCATCATGCCGCCGCAGCTGCAGCAGCCGCTCACCATCAGCTGCCCTCATCGCCCAGTCCCAACACCATAGGCACAGGTGGCGGTGGTGGTGGTGGCGGTTCTGGTGCTGGCGTGTCAGGCAGTCTAAGCTCAGTTACGCCCACCGGCGGTCTCAGTTCAAATCCATGGACTTCTCTACCCCCTACAGATCCTTGGGCCCTACAGTCTCACCATTCACATCATCATCCCGCCGACGCTGTTAAACAAGAAATGTCACATCTTTCCCAGCAACACAGAGTACAACAGGGTATGGCCTCGCCACATGCCTGGCATGCCCCTGTACACGCTGCTGCCCATTACGCGCCCACAGGCGGTTCACCGTTGCAATATCATCATGCCATGAACGGTATGTTGCATCCCGCTCATCCGGCCCATCATCAAAGTGTTGCCCCTCTCCATCATGCCTTAAGAGGTGATTCGCCTTCTCTGCCTATACATCCGCATCACATGCACGGCGATCGTGATGTCAGCGGCGGCGAAGAAGATACACCCACCTCCGATGATTTGGAAGCGTTTGCCAAACAATTCAAACAACGTCGCATAAAATTAGGATTCACTCAAGCCGATGTCGGTCTAGCGTTAGGCACCCTTTATGGCAACGTTTTCTCACAGACAACCATCTGCCGTTTCGAGGCTTTACAGCTGAGCTTTAAGAACATGTGCAAACTGAAACCTCTGCTACAAAAATGGCTGGAGGAAGCTGATTCCACTACGGGTTCACCGACTAGCATAGATAAAATAGCCGCTCAGGGCAGAAAACGCAAGAAGCGCACCAGCATTGAGGTGAGCGTTAAAGGAGCGCTCGAACAGCATTTCCATAAACAGCCAAAGCCTTCTGCCCAAGAAATTTCCTCGCTGGCCGACAGTTTGCAGCTAGAAAAGGAAGTTGTGAGAGTATGGTTCTGTAATCGTAGGCAGAAAGAGAAGCGTATGACACCACCCAACACTATGGGTGGTGATATGATGGATGGCATGCCTCCGGGTCATATGCATGCTCATGGCGGTTATCATCCTCATCACGATATGCATGGTAGTCCCATGGGTACGCATAGTCACAGCCACAGTCCGCCCATGTTGAGTCCCCAGAATATGCAAACGGCCGGGGGTCATCAGCTGACGGCCCACTAGCAATCAGAAATCCAGGAGTCGAACTCAGCTGCAGCTGCGTCTACTCCTGCCTCCCTACACCAACAACAACAGCAACAACAACAGCAGCAACACCAACAGCAACAACATAATCCACATCAGCAACAGCACGGCCCCAATACACCCTCCTCATCGGCCGGTTCGTCGGCCACCATGACCACGAATGTGATGTCGCCACAAAGTCCGCTGGGATCAACGAATAACAACAACAATAATAATAATAACAATAATAATAATAACAACAATAATAATAACGATAATGAGCACTTGAAGCAACAACAGCAGCAACAACAAGCCTCGTCCATAGCAGCCGCTGCAGCAGCTGCCATGTACATTGATCCCATGCGTTATCACAATGCGGCCGCCGCTGCACACCATCACCACCATCAGCATCCGCATCTCAATCCCGCCCATCATCCTCATTTGTTCCATACCAGCGATCAGGCTCTACAGCACTCCTCCAGCCAACACCATCACCTGCAACAGCCACAGGCATCGCCCGGTGGCAACAGCAGTAGTGGTGTGCTACAGGCCTCGTCATCAGCCGCCTCACCCTCCTCGGTATCCTCGGCCTTGGGCGTAAGTGGTGCATCTGGAATGCATCACTTAAATTTAAATCCACATTCGTTGCATCAACACCATCACCAGCAGCAACATCATCATCATCACCAACAGCAGCAGCAACAATTGCATGCTCGCCGCCTCTTCGAATGGAGTTTACAATTCGGTGCTGCCGCCGCACCAGGAGCAGTGCGACACTTTAATACGTTCGGTGGTTCGGGTGAATAGCATTCAACAGCTGCTGCCGCTGCAGCAGCCTCAGCCGCATGGTTTGGTTATGAATCGTCTTAAGGAACGATGGAGCGACCGTTATTGCGATGCTATAGAGAACGATAAGAATTTATGCTCAAGACTTTAAACTATTGTCCAGCATTTTTAGCGCTCCCCTGGCCCTACATTACCTACATTAGCCCAGTGAAAATGGAAGAGTTTTTTTTTGTTTCTTTTCTAAGTTTAGAAGGAGTTTACAGGGAAGGGAAGTTTTAATTACTAAACCAGTGTGTAACGTGAAAGGAAATGGTGTAAAGTAAAAATAAAAGATGTTTAACAGACAAACACACTTACACAAGTAAACTTTTACTTTTTTTTTCTACTTTTCTTTTCTTTTATTTTTCTTTGAACATAAAAGTTTTTAAAAAACTTTTTAAATGTAAAAATAATAATTAAAATTAAAAAAAAAAAATAATTAAAAATAAAAAAACGATGGATAAAGAAAAACTTAAAAAAGGCAATTCAAATCAAACGAGTTACAAAGTGATGTTTTATAAACAATTTTTAAATTATAAAATTATAATTAATAAACAAATAATACATACATAAAAAAATAAATACATAAACAAACAAACAATTTATTGTTTAAGATTTAAGATTTAATTTTTTTTTTATTTTTTATGTTTTTTTTTGTTGGTTTAAAACTAAATTTTAAGCAAGTAAAACAACAGAAAAAAAACACGGGAAAAAGATAAAAAAATAAAATAAAATAAAAAAATGAGAATGAAAATGAGAATAAGAAAATAATAATAAAGTTAAGGAAACAGTGTTAAATGAAAAAGGAAAAAGTGTTGGCCAAAAATAAAGCAAAGAAAATATGAAAACAATTTTTAACAATTGCGGACTGAGTGTAACAAAAGGTAATTTTTTTAATTTAATTTTTAACACTTTTTCCTTTGATTTCCTTAACTTAACAAACAACCTTCTTGAAAACAAATAGAAAACACAAACAAAAAAAATTTTTTTTAAATTTTTTAAAAATTTTTTTCCTTTAAATTTCAATTTTTATTTTTAAATTTTCCTGTGATTTTATTTCTGTTGTTATGGTTTTAATTGTAAATCTATTTTTTAAAAATAAAAAAAAATTAATGAAAAAATAAACCATACCACACCACTCCCTCTTGTGTAAATAGTTAAGTCATTAGCATGTAGGAAAACCTTTTTAAATTAAGAATTTTAAAAACAAAAAATTAAAAAATAAATAAAAGAACAAAAAATATTTAAACAAAAACAAATTCAAACTAAATAAATATTAAAAAAAAAATAAATATAAATCAATGATTGATGGATTGATTGATGGATTGATTTAAAAACACTGGATGGAGGTTAAGAGTTAGTCAAAGTTATTATTGCAACACAGATAAAATTGTAGGTTTAAACAAAAAATATTTAAAAAAAATAGAAAAAAACTTAAAAAAAATAATAAAAACAATTTGTAGTTATTTTTAACAACAACAAAAAAAAAAACTCCCAAAACCACAACCAGATTTATACGCCTCTTAAAACAAAAAACCTTAAAATAAGAAATACACACACGGAGAGAAAAACAAAACAAAACTTAGTTAAAATTTATAAAAATTTTTCTTTATATTGTAAGTTGTATAAAATAAAATAAAATAGAAACAAACAAAAATTGTTTTAAAAATTAATTCTTTTTTTTTAATTTAAATTTAATAAAAAAAAAAATAAATTGAAATCAAATGAATCTTTTCCTTTATTTTTATTTAAAAACCTTATTTTGTATAAAATATTTTTATATTGTTTTTGTTTTTTTAAAATAAATTCCTAAAAAACAAAAAAAAAACAATTTTTTTTAACTATAATTGTGCAAAAACAAAAACAAAAGAAAAAAAACAAATTTTTAAGTGTTGAACATTTGTAAGAAAATTAAAATTAAAAATTAAAGAAAACAAAAAAAAATTATATTATTAAAGAAATTATTATTATTAATGGTAATTTAATAAAAAATAAAACAAATCATAAAAGAAATGGCTAAAACATTTAATTATTATTATGAAATAAAAATAAATTAAAAATTTTAAATAAATAAAAAAAAATAATTTACAAAAGCATTCCTTCAATAAAATTGTAAAATAGTAATTAAATGGAATTAAATAACATAAAATAAATGAAATAAAAATATAAAAAATAAAATCATAAAAGAAAATAAAGTCATTGGTTCTTACCACCACCAACAACAACAACAAACATTCTATACAAAACATAAAAAAAATAAAATAAAAAATCTAAAAAAAAAAAACAAATAAATATTATTAAAAAAAAATTAACAAAAAAAACTTATTTATTTCATAATGAAAATAGTTATAGTTCTATTGCACAATGGGTCTTGTTGTATCTATCATAAATATATTTACAAACATACGTATATACCATTTACTTCTGTTGTGATTCAAAAAGACCGTCATTAAATTTAAATTCGTTTTATTTTTATAAAAACAAATATTTATTATTATTATGTACTCGGATATCGAAAAAGAATTCAGTTTGAATATATTTTTGCCATATCCTCTTTAAATTTCTTAACGCCGGCAATCGTTTTCAAATTCTTCACAGTTACACATACAGCATACACATCCAGTGTTAATATGCGTATTACTTACTTACTTACTTAAATTGCTCATTACAAGCTTTTAGTCAGGATTAAGACTTAGCTTCTCACACCACCACACGCTCTCGTTTAATAAGCCAACACACTAACTACTAGACTTACTTCAAAATGCGTATTAATTCGATTTAATATTAAGCTTCAATTTAAATTTCAAATTTCCTTCAGTTTCTGTAATTTCATACTTGCTCTCTATTGATCTTTCTATCTCATCAAACTTACAGAAAGATTTGGCCTCACTTAAGCTTAAGTTGAGTGCCCGGACCTTCAGTTTAAAGTCGATTCCGAACGACAGATTTTTGAGAAACTTTTCATTGGCAATTTTGTTTACTCTTAGAATTTTTACCAGAACTCTCCTGAGAGAAATTCGCCAAAGAAATATTCTTTTTTTTTATTTCGTTTTGTTGGAGATGTCTGGACAGGTGGTTTGAACTGAGGCCTCACGTCTAGTAAAAGCCAAGACACACTAGACTACGGCGATTTCTAGATTTAATTGTCATTTGCGACGGATCATTGCATTTCGACAATGCAATAGAGGCATAGATGTCGTGACATTATCAGAAGCGACGGCATATAAACAAAACAATTCAAAAGGCATACACTGTTTCAATATCTTGAATAGCTTAATCCCGCTTGAAAAAAGGAGCCTAAATGCCAAAATGGCATGAAACTTTGAAAAGAGACTCTCCTTACGTCATTTAAATTTCAAAAAGTTCCACATAGAAATTCAGTTGGAAACAAAACTTATGTGTTGTTTGGCTTTAACAAATTTCTTGGTAAAGACTTCTAAATTGCTGATCGATTTTCAAATTCTTGATTTAGCGAGCCATCTGCACATAACGCTCAAAGAAGCTGTTCACTTATTACTTCTGGTACGATGGATAGCAATATCCAGCTACATCAGGTAGTGTACTTAGAGACGATTTAAATTTTTTCTATCCTACCATAGGAAGCTAATACATAAAATTGTTCAGATCTTTGATCAGTGAAAATTATTAAAGAACATTGTAGAACCCATAAAAAATGAGTATGAATTTTGAAAAATGTGAATAACTTCCTAAAAAAAAAATAAAATTTTTTTTAAATGTAAGGGAAGCTACAGTGGTGGTGATACTAATGGTAAAAATAGTTAAAAATAGTTTTAAAGACAAATAAAGGGTCCGCCAAATAACTTTTTTTTTTGAAAATGCTTTAAAAAAAACTACTGAATATTTTCTCAAATTTCTTTTTTTATTTGAAAGTACAATCCTTCCTGCAGTAGCCTACACGATCGGTTCAATTTAACACATTATCGATTGTGTGCAGCTGTATTCCACGAGTATTGACTTCACGAATATTGTCCTTTAAAGCGGCAATTGTCTCTGGCTTATCGGAGTAACACTTATCTTTGACGGCACCCCACAAATAATAGTCCAACGGTGTCAAATCGCAGCTCCGAGGTGGCCAAACGACATCAGCTATATTTCATTAGAACATATTTTAATTTGGCAAATTTTTAAATTGAATATAACAGTACTTGTATCTCTTAAAAGAATCATAGGAATGAATCCATTTCTATAAATTACACTCGGATAAGAGATTAAAGAATTTTTCTTTTAATTGAAATTCTTTTAATAAGAACCTTTACAAAAATTGTTGAGCACTCACAATACTCACAATGAATGTGACACCTCGACCGCTTGCTTTCTGAAACAAAAGTGGCCCACATTTATATTATTGGTCGCTATAAGAAAGTCTTCCATTAAATATTCCCGTTTAAAGAGATTGACCACCGCTTTGGACTAAAATGTGCAGAGTAAAATATTTTATCGCCGTCCTTGCCGTCGTATGTAATGTTACGTACAGTGATTTAACCACATTTATGCTTTAACCTGAGGTGCTGGTTACTAAAATCACTACAGTTACTACAGTTTAGAGTATAACTTTCTGATAAGAAATGTGATCTTAAACCTTTTTTTTCATTCAATTCTTTATTTAATGAAATACCTATTAAATGTAAAGGCCGGTGACTTGTAGTCTATTTTGAAGCTTTTCGACTTATCTAACTCTACTGATTTCTTGGAAACAGTTCCGAAAATCATATATTTTTTTAGATTATACTCGACTTTCTTGTAGAGAACATACATTTGTGTTCGATTGTCCAGTGTAATGCTTAATGCCGTATAGAGAAAGTTAGTTCTTTAGACGTACTATCCCTAAGTGAAATATTCTTTCTATAGAAGAAATTCCTGTGCTTTACGACACAAATAGATTCACATTTAAGTTACACAAATGCTACTTTACCACTCCTCTGTACCACAGTATATTTTCCGAGTTTTAACACAATACCCTTAATGAGTGGTGCCCGTCCGCTAATTTTGATGCAATTTTTTTTTAAATTGCTTAACTTTAATTAATCTAAGTGCGTAATTTATGTTTAAATCATTTTTCTGAAACCATTTCCATGAACAATTGGCCATACATAGGTTAGGTTAGGTCTGAGTGGTAGCTCTGATTTCACAAAGCTCACCTGAGCACGCATAGCGGCCCGTTGTGATGCCACGGGTGAACTAGTTAAGGCCAATTTGCATGATAAAGCTTTATATAAGTAAAGTCACATAGAAAATATTAATTACCAAATGCCATCTGTATTTTAAAAATTTGAAAGTAAAAATCTTACAACATATTCTCTTACATTTGATCTAACAAAGTGTGATGGATTTTAAAAATTTCAAAAAACGTAAGAGAGCCGTTTGTGGCCTTTGTGATTGTGTATGATAATTGACGGCATCGTTCATATGGGTAAATTAAGTTTTATTTTATTAAAACAAACATTCTGATTCGAATTCAAAATCATATCGTCTGTTTAAGTCAAATTTTGTCAAAATCTTAAATTGTTTTCAACTGAAATCCATTTCCAGATTCTAGATTCGGTGGTTCTTAATGTGTGTTCAATTCTAATGGCAATAATTTTTTTTTCTCTTCCTTTCAAAAATTTTGCATAAAATACGATATTTTTCTCTTTTTTATTTTTAACTTCCCAAAACCCTCAACCGTGTTAACATACATATATAACCAAACCTTACAACACTTCAGTCAGGATTACGATCTAGCTTCTCACACCACTTAAGTTGTGTGTTAATTTTATACATGAGTGGCGGGACCCGTCAGTTTAAAGTCGACACCGAAAGACAGTTTTTTGAGAAACTTTTCATTCGCAATTTTTTATTTGCTTTATTTATTTTTGCCAGAAATCTGCTGAGAGGAAGCCGCTGAAGAAATATTTTTTCATATTTTCGTTTTCATGTCTGAACTGGGGTTTGAAACGCGTCCTTACGTCTAATAAGCCAACACACTACCTACTAGACTACGGCGACTTCTACTGTGTTAAACTGCAATAAATTACGCAGTGAATGTGTGGTTTCTGAAACGTTCAAATATTTTGAATTTTCACCCAGAAAGGTGAATATTTTGATTGAACCTAAGCTTGTTTTTGGTTTAATTTTCGTCTTCCAAAGGCTTATGACAATAATTATGAAATAAAATTTATGATTTGAATAAACGTTTTCATGTCTTTGATGAAATCGTAATGTAAAGTTGCATCATCTGGAGACTCGTTATTAAAGTAAATATTCCTGATGTATTTGTCAATTAAAAACAACAAAAACTTAAATTATCTTCAAATACATAAATTATTGTATTTATTAACAATTAATGATTTAATTGAACCAGTTTTAATGTTGGCCTGACGGGCAAAATTTAATTCGTTTTCAATTTAAAAAAAAAAAAAAATTTTTTTTTTCAACTTGTTTGATAATTTTATTAAATTCATAAATATTATTAAAAAAGCATTGTTTTTATTTTATTTTTTTTTGTTTTGGTATTCGTTTACACAATCAACGAAAACAATATAAAATCGCCTTTAAATTTGTTTTCTTATTAATAATAAAACGCTCATAAAAATTTTATTGAAAGACAAAATCGAAATCGAAATAAAAGTTCATGCAAATCTGTTAAATTACTAATTAATTAACAATTTAATATAAAAAAAAATTAAAATTAATTTTGAAAAAAGTATCATAAAAAATTCATTTTTTTTTTAACAATTTTTTGTTTGCATTTTGAGATCTAAAATTAGATCTGAAGTCACCCAAAATTTTTTTGTTTTCAATTTCCCAAATTTTTTTTCAATTTTACTACCACACATGTTGAGCAACCAGCCAACATGGTTGTGGGTTTAACCCTTTAACGCTGCAATTCTTTAAAGTGTGAAGACCGACAGTTTAAATTGATTGATTTTTGAAGTCTGTTGTCAACGCCAACAAAAGGATATTTAGTGGCGGCAATAAAGAAAACATATGTTCAATAGAGTTTACACTGTTTCCTTTAATATTTGAAAATTGTTAGTAAAGGAAGGTTTAGTTTAGTAGCTAGCCTATGCTTTTTTAAATGCTATGCTTAACACGGTTTCATCTGTGGATTGTGGTAATTACAATCTAATCTGGATCCATAGCTCCTACTTTAAGGTCCAGCATAGTTTCCACATGTACAAGTGCTCTGCAGTAATTGTTAGCCACCTTTTTACATTCCAGAACATTCTTTGTATCCTATTAGCTCTGCTGCAGTCGTGCTTTAGTGTCGAGCCACTTCAACTCAACCTAAGCTCACCTAGCTCTGCTGTATTTGTTTTTTGTATCTGAGGTAAGAAAGCATCGTATAAAATCTGTGTGATCTGTTTGTTGCTTCCCCCATGAGTACAATCGGAGAAAGTTATGTGGCAATCAAAACCATAGGGTCTTTCATTAAGCTCTGTCTGCCTTTAAATTTTGAATAAAATAACGTGTATGTGAGATATCTTCGAATTTTTTTTATTCGTTTGAAAAATCTATTGATGCCATTATGTATGTGGAGTATACACACATACATACATAATTGGTCACTACAACCCTTCAGTCAGAATTACGACCTAGCTTCTCACAACACTTCTGTTGTGAGAATTAATTTTATCTATAAGTGGCGGGACCTACAGTTTAAGGTCAACTCCGAACGACAGACTTGTGAGAAACTTTTCATGGTAATTTTATTTACTCTCAGAGTTAAGCTGCCAGAAATCTGCTGAGAGGAAGTCGCCAAAGAAATATTTTTTAATTTTTCGTTTTGTTGGACATGTCTGACCTGGGGTTTGAACCGTGACTCCACGTCTAATAAGCCAACACTCTACTTAATAGACTACGGCGACTTCATGTGTGGAGCATAACATCGTTTAAATATCCTTCACGGATTTTCTGTGTGGAGGGTCATCAGAAATGCAAAATTTTCTACGAATCTCGCACATAATTCTGTCTAAATGGCATCGATAGTCTGCGCATTGTGGTTTGTTGCTAATTCTCATACAACTTAAGAAAACTCCACAAGAAAAAATCTAACGAGGTCAAATCGCCCGATTTCAGTGCCCATTCCACATCAATTCCACTTGAGATGATCTTGTTCTCAAATCGCTCCTCCTGAGTATCCAATGTGACATGAGCCGTCCTCGTGTCCAGGTTAACCAATTCAGACCAAAAAAAATCAGTAGTTCGACAGAAAGCAAGTTGAATTGCTACTGTGATACACATACTGAGTGAAAACTAGTCGGCTGAATAATAAATCTTTCACGTAAACAAACCAAATTTATGCTCTCAGGAACTAATAGAGGGTTGCTTAAGACAACGATTAAATATTACGACACAATCCAGCCCAAAACATTAAAATTTCTCAAGGAATCTGTAAGTTCTTAAACATCATAACACGTTGCCTCTTCCTAGTCATGGACAATGCAGTTCTGTAACACAGAAAGCCTAAACTAGTCGTGTACTCCTAAATATGACATGATTGGTGTTAATCTAGCTTTACAACTCTAACTGATTACGCCTTAAAATCTGTAGTATTTACTGATCTTAGAACGCTTCAAAGTTCACTCACTTTAATCCTTAAATTCGTCGGCAATTCGTCATGAATTTTATTGAAAAGTAAACACACTCACATGTAAGCGTGTGATAAATTTAGAAAGAGAATTCAACATCAACAGCCTTTTATTTTTCCTCAAAATTTGGCACGTTTAATAGAAAACATATTTTTTGTTTTATTGTTGTTGTTGATGACAATTTTTTGTTAACTTCGTTGTTGTTATTGTTGCCTTATTAATATTTTTCTATACATTGTTGTGTTGTTTTAACAGAATATGCTCAAGCATGTTTGAAGGACTAGCGGTAGTATTTTGTTAGTGGTTTTTCATTATGTGGGTGAGACCAATACATGTACATACGAGTACGTTGGTTGTATGCAGTTTGTTTAGTTGGACATTAAATGGAGGGACAGAGGAATACAAAAATTGGAACGAAATTCCCTAAAGGTTCTGCTAATGACTGCGTTGTTTTACAGCGTTTCTTTGTGTGTTATATTTCTGTTATTTTTGTTGTTGTTGTTTTTCGTTACTTTTCATTATCAAAATTATAAATTTTTCTAAAAAAAAAATAAAAGAAAAATATACGTAAAGAAGAACAATACCAGTGAAATGTAGCCATTTATTTACTGAATTTCCCCGGTATTTTTATTTATTCTTTTTTCCCCTGTTCTCGTTGTTCCTTCTTTTCGCCTTTTTGTTTAATTTTAATAACATGTTTCAGTTTGTTAACTTGGCTTGTTTTTTCGTTTTCGTCGCTCATAAATAACGCATTTTATTTAATTTTTTTTTCTTTCTTTTTTTTTGTTTTTGGTATTTTCCATAGAAGTTTTTCTTTTCTATTGTTGTTGCTGTTGTTTAATGAAAAAAAAAATAAAACTTTTTTTGAACCACCCGCTAGAAAACGCCATTTTGCTGTATTTTTGTTTGTTATATTCTGGCTTTTGAAGTGTTTTTCTCTGTTTGTTACAACAACCACAGTAACAGCTACAAGCGTCTACATTGCTAACAGAGAGTTAACAATGATGGCCACATTGTTGTATTACTATGACTACAACAACAATATGTGAGTAATGTTAACCATTCACTGCCATTCCCATTCCTATTCTCATTCTCATTCCCAATACCATTCCCTTTGCCATTCTATTCTGTAAGCAAACCAAAGCAAAAACCAATCCAATCCAATCCAGTCCAGTCCATAACATTTCAAAAATTCAAACCCAGCAGAAAGCAACAGCAGAACAGAACAGAACAGCAGAACAGAATAGAAAAAATTCATAAAAAAAATTTTTCTCCACACTTCAAAAAAGATACACATTTTGACAAACAAACAAACAAGCCAACCAACCAACAATAACAACAACAACAACCAACAAAAAGTACTTTTAACAATGGCTTTTACATTTTAACTTGGCTTGTATAAAGTGTTGTTGTTACTGCCGCTCTGTACATAATTCGTACACATTTTACTTACAAAATTACTTACATCCATCCATAGATTCTCATATGAATGGTTGGATGGTTGACTGGTTGGTTGGTTGGTTGGTAGTTTGGTTGGTTAGACACATACACTGTTTCTTTACGTTACATTATGTTACGTATTCCATATTGTTGTTGTAGCAGTTTTAGCCAAAAAAATTAAAATCGAGTCAGCCATTTAGCCATTCAGTCACTAAAAAACAATAACAAAAAAAAAAAAAAAAAAAAATAGAAAAAAAAAGACTCAAAAACGAAGCGAAACATAAAAAATGATTCCCAATCTAAATCTAAATTTTGGCACTCTTTTTCTAATTCTATTTCTTATTGTAAGCAGAGCTTTGAATAGCTGAAATCATTAAAGACTTGTTCATGGACTCATCAATCATCAAGTAAATATCTTCTCTATTTGGATGTTAAAAAAAACTTGTATTTTTAACTAGTTTTTGGTAAATGCTGAAAAATTATCTCGGAATCATAAAATTGTATCTATATTGAAACCATCAGTCTGGCAAGGCTGTCAGCTGCTAAATATATTTTACCTGAAATGCCTTTGAAAGCCATTTTTCGAATATGAATCATTGTTCATGGACTCATCAATCATCGTGTAATCATCTTCTCTATTTGGATGTAAAAAAAAACTTGTATTTTTAATTTGTTTTTGTTAAATGCCGAAAAGTTTTTTCCGAATTATAAAATTGTGTCTTTATTGAAACCACCAGTCTGGCAAGGCTATCAGCTGTTAAATATCTTTTGCCTGAAATGCCTTTGATAGCCATTTTTCGAATATGAATCGTTTACCAACCGAAGAATGCATTAAAATAGTTCAAACTGCCTATAAAAGTGGTGATTTCGTGCATTATAGGGAGATTACGGTCATCATAATCGATCTACTCTGCAAGGAATTAACAAGTTTTGTAAACTGAAGAGACTGGCATATGTATTCAGGTTTTTGCATCAACAAAATGTACTCACTGCTAAAAATATTGTTAGAGAAAGTGTTGGTTAAGTCGAATTTCTCAATACCAAGGCATTGGACCTATCTTAGGGCTTTTTATGGCATATTTTGCATTTAGATTTGCGTCTGCATCCAAAAGTTCGAGATCAGAAAAAAGCAATTAAATTCAGCTGATTACGTGAACAACATGTTTCCAATTCTTATATTTCGAGCAAAATTTTCTTCAGCGATTAAGGTGATGTTTGACTCTCAGACAACTTAAAAATGATTTTGGAAATGCCATTGCATTTGGAAGAAGTGATTGTTTAGCGCGCATTATGGCAAGGCAGTTACTGTCAAGTCAGAGCGCTATGACTGTATGTTAGTAGAATCTTTTTGCCCTGCACTCTGATTTCAACAATATGCTGATACGAGCCACACAATATAAGCTATTTTCGCTTCATCGCATTAGACGTTTCTATAATAGTGTGTGTATACAGATAATATCCTAATTTTGGACTCATTGGAAATCAACATACGACAAGTTCTCGCGGACAAGTGCAAAAAATTTTTTGAAAATTATCTCAAAATATCTCATTATAATATATAAATATAATATAATGAAATAACATTTTTTTGGGAATCATAGCCTTATGTGTGTCTTGATTTGATAAACTTTTCATAGCAATTTCAGTTACTCAGAATTTTTGCCAGTAGATTGCTGTGCGGAAGATACCGTAAGACGTATATCTTTTATATTTCGTTTTGTGCTGGTGTCTGAACTGAGCTTTGAACCAGGGACTTTAGTCTAAAGAACCAATATTCCACCTACTAGTCTCCAAAACCATTGTACGTTCCAATAGAATTGTTATACCGATTCATTTTCTTATACTCCTGTATGTGTTCGATCGAAAATATGGTACCAATGTTCAGTCTTGTATCGATCGACTAAAATGATTTAACTTTTGTATTCCACTCTCAAGAGAATGTTCGTTATTCTATGTGGAAATTTATGAAGTTCCTGTTCAATTAATCGATAAAAAGTTGTAGAGAGGATGAAAGTTATTGATTTGTTTCCTTTAAAACTCTGCTTGAATTGTTATAATAAACAAAATAACATCAAGTAAATAATTACATAGACCGACAAAATTTAAAAAAATTAATAGCCCAGGAACTAAAACATACCTTCCAAAGGGTTCTGGGTGCGCTGAATCTGATTAGCATTGGTTTGGTAAGATTCGAATGTCAATTTTATGTTTCTGATTCCAGCTGTTAAATATCTTTCATCTGTGGGTTGATTAACGGTCTGCACATTACAAATTCGGATCTCTTTTAAGAAATAAAGAACGTATAAGAATAGATTACAAAAGTAGTTATCCAGACGTAGCCAATTTTCAAAACAATACTTATTGTGTTAAGAATTGACAGGATAATAGAGATTCCGTATGTACATCATAGCTATGTACGAACTCACTAAAATATGGCCTTTGTTTGTGTCTGTGAACTCATTGCGTTCTCTGTAATTGTACCTGTCCTATCAACTTCTTTGTGGCCTGAAATGAATGATCTTGCCACTAACGACATGTGATTTCAACAGGACGGCGCTACATGCCACACAGCTCATGCCACATTGGATATTCAGAACGGGCGATTTGTGATCATGATCATCTCGAGTGAAGGTGATGTAAACTGTCCACCTAGATTCTGTTATTTGACTCTGAGAGACTTTTTCTTGTGGTAGGTGTATGCGAGCTGCCACAACCCTCAAAGCTTACATAACTCACTCCAGCGGTCAAATTCAACCTGATTTATGTGCCAGAGTTATGAAAAAAGGGAGAAGCGATAGCAGACATTCAAACGATGTTATATTCCTCACATAATAGGACCAACAAACAAATAAAATATTTCAGTGACGCGCACTTACTTTTATTCAATTTTAAAGGTAGGAAGCGCTTAATGAGAAATGCAATATAAAGGCCAACTGATGTAACAATTGAATCCGATTAACTATTCACAATGCCGCAGATATGCCATAGTGTGGTGCTAGAGTAACAGGAGTTCTCTCTCAGTGTTTAAGTCAACAAAAAAATTATAGCTAAGGGGCCTAGGGATTATGTTTGCAGTGCTTGATTTATCATTAGATGGAGGTATCATTAGACCATATTACCTTCAAAGTTATCCTGGAAGTATTGACTTTTCAGGCCTGTTGTTTATATAACTGGCTCCTTTTTTTTCCAACTCCGTTCCATTAAAATAGAGTTCGTTGAACCATTCAAAAAGTTTTCATAATTTTCGTAGACTGCCAGAAAATATACGCATTTTTTCTTTTGATATCGAAGTGGAAACTTCATTCCCAAATTGCTTTTCTTAATAGCCTAACAGACATTTGAAATTCGTTTTGAGTAAACCTGGGTATTATTTTTATCAGTGTATTTATTATTTACAGTGTATTTCTATTTTCGTTTCATTTTGTTGCCTCTTCCATACATTTCGCTTGCTTATCAGTAGTAATTTTGATAGTTTTTTCCTCGATTAAAAAAATTTTTTTTTGGTATTTTCACTGACATGGCCGGCAGTGCGATTGTTTCCTTTAGTGGATCTGTGAATGCGCAGCTTTTAATTTTCTTTTTTCGTTTGTTGTTGTTGTTGCTGTTGCTGCTATTGTTATTGTTGTGTTGTTTTTTTGTTGTTTTTTTTTGTTTTAATACCCATAGTCGGTTGGTCTCTGGTATTGCTTTGGGGGTCTGGTCCCACGGGTAATTATTGACACGGTTGTATGCACGCAGAAAAACACGCAAACTCTCCATACAATACCAAAAAAGCAGAACAGAAGTGTAAAGAAGAAAGAGAGTGTAGTTGAATGGATAGATGGATGAATAAATGAATGAATGGATGGATGGATGGCTGACTGCTGCTGCCTTGGCTGGCTTGGAATGGCTGGTATCATCAGAGGAAAACAAAAAAAAAATAAATAAAGAGAAAGACACCATATTAAAGTTTAAAGTTTTTTTTTAATGGAAAATAAAAATGAATGGAGACTTTTTTTTATCAGAAACACAAAAAAAACTATCAATAATTAACGTTTAAAGGCGGCGAATTACAGCTTTTTTTTAAATATTTTTTAAATTTTTTTTTAATTTTTTATTACTTAATCATTGGAAAATCAATACTTTATTATGCCATAACTTTTTAAATGCAATCGTTGAGATGTATTGCAAAAGAAAAAGAAAAAAAAACAATCAAAATTAAATTTATTTTTAATTTGGCACGTGATAACAAGCGCGCGCATGTGCCATAAAAAATGATCATCAAAAAATTTTTGCATATTTTAAGAAACAAAAAAACGAAAACGAAGAAAGTGTATACATTTGTAAGTGATCTTTCATTCTTTAAATAATTTCATTGCGTTTTATATTTAATTTGTATGATTAATTAGCAGTTGAAGTCAATAAAATAACAGAGAAGACGACTGTTATGGAAAGTGGTATCCAAAAAAAGAAATTAAATTTCCTAAAGTCTGTATGCGATGATATTAATTATTTTAAATTTTAATATCAATATTCCAATGTTTGATTATTAATATTCAATGCAAAAGAATTAAAAATAAATTCATAATAAATTTAAATATCCATCAAAGAAGAAAAAAAACGCATTTAATGGCTGTTATTTGCTGCCTGTTTTCGATCAAAGTGACAAACGTAACATAAAACCCACTTGGGATGTATATTCATGCACTTAATGGCAATGAAACAGAGCTGTAAGAGGGTGTATTCTATGCAGGAAATATTTAAAATTAAAATATTTAAAAAAAAATTGTGAAAAACTAAGGACTAAGAATTATGAAATATTTCTTGTCAAAACACACTTTTATGTAAACGTAGGTTACAAGTTCAATATGAACGAAGCAGAATTAAGGAATATTTCTTATCAAAACAGACTCTTATGTAAACGTGGGTTACAAGTTTAATATGAGCGAAGCAGAATTATGGAATATTTCTTATCAAAACAGACTTCTATGTAAACGTAGGTTACAAGTTCAATATGTGTTTAGTTTAATTGCGTTTCTCATTCCACTTTGGTGATTTTTATTCATCAAAGCTTTTAATTTTTTTTCGGTCAAGCGCGTCAAAAAGTGAGGTGTCAAAAACCTCTGTCTCTTCATGACACGAGCAGGCTATTAACACATAAAGTCAAAGAACAGTGTTTTTCTTATCCTTTTGCAGAAATCATTTGCCGAAATGGTAAGAGTGTCAGCGTGCCTACCAAAAGACCAGTAGCTTGTGAGAATCGCTATTGTGCGGTAAATGGTCATGCGATTTAAAGTTAAAAGTGAGCCGGTCCTCTTCTTATCCACAGGTTTCCAGCAGAACCTCGTTGTATAGCATATGTCCTTTTGCTGCTAACGAGATTGAGCCTCACTTGAAAACGACTGGATAATATCCAAATTAACTGAGTCAATCGCAACAGAACTGAAGTTGCCGCAGTCTAGCAGGCAGTGTATTTCTTTTTTTTAGACGTGAAGCCAGGGTTTAAACCTCAGGACAGACATCTCCAACTAAACGAAATATGAAAAAAATATTTCCTCTGCGGCTTTCTCTCATAGTATATGAAATTTATACGAACAGTTTTTCAAAAATCTACTCTTCGGAGGTGACTTTACAGTGTAGTTCCCGCCGATTATGGATATAATGAACGCACACAGTGTAAGTTGTGTGAGAAGCTAATCCTAACTTAAGAGTTATAACTACCAATTAAATAAGTCAGTAAGTATGTCAGTAAAAGAGTCAGTAAGTAATCAAAATAGCTATGCCCTGTAAAATGTCACAGATTTCGAGTTTCGTACCTGCTCTGGCCAGCTCATTAGCATGTTCCTACGTCTGTAAATCCATATGAGAGTTACTTTTGAATGATTCGAAATGTGTCTGAGAAATTTTCAGCATTCAAGAACGTTGCAAATATGGTCGTGAAGGACTTAAGCGTTGCCTGACTGTTAGAATTATTTATTTATTTATTTATTTATTTATTACAATACAATTACAAATTATATCCTAATTATATACGAGCTGAGTAACTTTGACCATATGCTCGGTGTAGTGTCACTGACCAGAGTCTCTGGTGGGAATCGAACCCAAATAATAGTCTAACACACTACCCACTAGACTACCAGGGCACCCTGTCAAAATTAATCAAGAGGTTTTCAGAAAAAATCCTGCTATCAAAAAAGCATTGCACGGCTTTCGAAATGGTGGACAAAAACGTATGGCTTGTCCTCTCTATCTCTCTCTCTCTCACTCACTTCTTCTTATTTACGTACCCGTTCAACCAAAAATGATTTTTTCGGTGAACAAAATTTTCAATGAAAATATGACGATCACTTGCGCAAATAGAATCTTGAAAGCTTTTAAAACCAGATGTTTTCCCTAAAATTCTTCCAAAAAGTGGTAGGACACAACCTCAGTTCCTTCAATCTCTGTTCAGCGTTTCACGTGATGGGAATTAGCCTTTCAGAAAAACAATTATGTATGCCAAGTCAAAGTTATCCAACTGATGGTGGTCACCCATCATAACATATCATCCTATCATTGCTTCCTATCACCCATTATATGATTTCTAATGATAACATTCCTTTACATTTCTTTTCAATAATTTTGTTTTCAAAGTTTTTGGAGGAATTTTATTTCGTTTTTCTGTCATTGGAAAATTTTTTCATTCTGTCTCTCAGTCTCAGTCGTAGTATAGTGTCGCATGCATTGCACTTGACCGTGATTAGTTGTTTGGCTGTGTTTTTTTTTTTTGTTTCACCAACTTATTACCACTTTTTTCTAGTTGTTGTTGTAGTTGTTATTGTGGTTTTTTTTAAATCAATGCAGTTGCATAGCTCCAACAAGCTTTTCTCAATAATTCAAACAGCGGCGTAAGTTTTTTTGCATCGGGTTTTTTCTTCTGGGTTTTAAGCAAAAATGCTTAGAGAAAAATGAAAAACAGCGACTGCAACTGATAACATTTTAAGTATGAGTGTGGAGCAGGCATATGCATTTGTGTGTGAATAGGGGTGACGAGTAGTGTTTACTTATTCTACCAAACATGCTTAAAATGTTGCAGTTGTTGTTGTAGTTAGTCGTTATGACTGTCAGTCACCTTTAAAGTTAAGTTACTTTGTTTAATGGCTCTCTGGCTGGCTGACATACGAGCAACTTGGCTTGGTAAATATTGAAATATTGTATCTGGTTGTTGTTATTGTTGTTGTATATGATACAACAACAATATTTGCAGTATTATTTTTTTTTGTAGAAATAATGTAGATAAACATACTAAAATAGAAAAAAAAACACAACAAAAACAAAATTGTCTACAATGTTTGCAGGTCTGTTGGAACATATTTAAATGTCTGTTTGAATATCAAAGTATTTGAATATCAAAGTAACTACCATATACTAAGTATAGGGTCTTTGAAGTTCGATTTCATTTTTCAAATGTCAATATGATATTTGCTATCTGCTTATACATGTTAAATATTTTTGTGCAATTGTTTGTGATTTTTAAACAGAATCCTGATCAAATTTTCTTAATTGCAAATCGAATGTTGTACTTCAAGGGTACAATTCTGTGTGCTTTGTTTAAATACAGTGGGTCAGAGCTAGAGATCATACATGTCAACTTCTAAAAATTCAAAATTTCTTAAAATTAGTCTTCTTAGCAATTTCGATTGAAGGAAAACGTTTGTTACATGAATTGTGTAGCATGTTACGTACATACATAATTGTCCAATAAAGCCCTTCAGTCAGAAATACGACCTAACTTCTCACACCACTTATGTCGTGTGTGTTAATTTTTTTACATGAGTGTAGGGGCCCACCAGTTTAAAGTCGACTCCTTGCGACAGATTTATTGATAAACTTTTCATGGCAATTTTATTTATTCCCAGAGTTTTTCCAGAAGTTTGCTGAAAAGTAGTCGCCCAAGAAATATTCTTTTTTTTTTGTATTTCGTTTTCTTGGAGATGTCTGACTTGGATTTTGAATCGTGGCCTTACGTCTAAGAAGCCAGCACACTACCTACTAGCTGTAGCATGTTGCTTCCCCTAATTAAAGTCACATTGCATCAACAGTTGTCTCCTCAAATAATTTCGTTAAACGAGAGACCATTTTCAGCCGCAGTTTATGGAAAAGTGACTCAATAGACTAAAGTATGCTTCAAACAGTACCATAAGAGGAATGTAAAGGTTTCCCTTAATAGATTAAAATTGTTTTTGTTTTCTTAACAAAATTATTCACATTTTGCTCAATACTATTAACGAGTTGTCGACGCAGTTCATGGTCATGTGTCATAAGTTACTTGGCAAATTGCTCACTGCAGTCCTTTAGTCAGGATTACACTCTAGCTTCTCACACCACCCATGTCGTATATGTTAATTTAATTCATGGGTGGTGGAAACTACAGTTTAATATCGACTCCGAACGATATATTTTAAAAAATTTTTAAGAACAATTTTTTGAATCTGAGAGTTTTTCTTCTCAGTACTGCAGAGACGAAGTCGCTAAAAGGAAGATTTCTTTTCATACTTCTGTATGTTCGAGATGTCTGAGCTGGTGTTTGAACCACGTCAAAGCAGTGATTGCTAGGTATTTGCTTCGTGCTTTCCCTTAATTAAAAAGTTTGTACCGAGTAAGTCAACCTAATTTTTTCTATTGAATAAGGCTAGAGGTTAGGCACATTGTTATAACACAATTAGTACTCAACCCGCAATCAAACATTCCCCATAAGATATCAAACCAAAGCTTGGGAAATATCAAAATTTACTTTGAAGAGTTCCTTCTTCTCCTTCGACAGACATAAAGCTTTTGCGAAAGTGAAAGTCATTTGAGCGCATGCCAAGTCTATTAGCATTGCTTAAAACAGGGAAGCTTCATGTGAAATACAATTGTGCAATGGATGGCTATGCGAACAGTAAGTACAGAAGGCAATCAGTTCTCTTCTGATCCATAGTAGTCTTGCAGAGCCTATCAATACAACACATACCTTCTTGCTGTCAGCAGTAAAGTTAACAAATATTATTTTGTGTTGATTAGATAAGAACCATCAGTGACTTTAATTTTCTTCATTTGTTGTGTGGTACCGTATTTGTCTATTGGAAATTCACCATGTTTGTCTCATTGTTAAAAGAAGGGAAACTTTTTGGGTTGGTGCCTGTTGAGTTGTCTGAGCAGAATTTAATCCATCAATAGTTTAATTGCCTGTTGAATTTCAGTTTTTTTTATCAAACAGCTGATGTCCTTTTACAGTTCAGAAAGCCGCATACATATGTACATAATTGATCATTACAACCCCTTAGTCAGGATTACGACCTAGTATTTCACACCACTTATATTGTGTGCGTTAATTTTATACGTGAGTGGCTGGACTTATAGTTTAACGTCGACTCCGAACGACAGATTTTTGGGAAACTTTTCATAGCAATTTTATTTACTCTCAGATTTTTTGCCAGAAATCTGCTGAGAGGAAGTCACCGAAGAAATATTTTTTCATATTTCCTTCAGGTGAACCGAGGCCTCACGTATAATAAGCCAAGACACTACCTACTATACCACGGCGACTTCAGAAAGCCGCATAGTTCTTGAAAATTGATTCCCGGTATACTAAGATTGATTATGTTGAAGTGCAAGATAATGCATAACCTATGTTTAGAAACTGTTTATTCTAAAGTCTATTTTAGTTACTCTACCTTTTACTTCTCATGTCACAGGTCAAGAAGAGGTCCCATATGCTACTCGTCCATTGAGGCACAAATAATTTCTTTCCCCATTAACCGTGACCTTACGCCGTAAAGCACTAATTTGAAACACCACTTTCTTTATGTTAAATATGCCAATATGTGTTGCTGTAAAGGGATTCAAAATATGTACATTCTTACGTTTTTACCTTTTAAACACGTTTTAAATATGAGCTCGTAGTTTGCAAATAAAATAAAAATAAATCTGTGTTTAGTTTTAATTAAAATTCTTTATTATTCGCACAATTTTGTGTGCCACTGTTCACAACTTTATGGAAAAAACAACAATTGCTTTTCTTTGTTGTTCCTTTGCTTACACCCTTTGCATAAACAATAACAATTACTAGATAATTGTTCGACAGATCTTTGTAACGGATATTTTCAAACCAGGATTACTCTCTTCAAACACACCGCCTCTTCACGCAAGACCGACTGAACTTTTACTAACTGAGTCGCCTGCTTTTATATGCTTTTATATGGCAAAGTAAACAATCTGATGAATGTTCTTGAGGGCGAACTTTGTGTTCTCGAAATCTCTTAAATGTAAACATTGTTGTTTAGGTTTATTATTATAGTGTTGTTGGTATATTTTTGTTTACTTGTTTACCATTTTTATATTGCTGGTGTTTGTTGTTATATTAAGCATTGGGATAATTTGTAAAAAAGTCCATTGTTTTGTTTTTGTAGCTTTTGTTTATAAGTTTAATGTTAAACGATGTAAATGCAAAATACCAGTATTTAGATTTTTTCATTTTCGTAATTTCGATTTTGCTATTTAATGCATTCCGTATTAGCAGATATGCTAGTATACCGATAACTTTTTCAAAATCACTGACAACTACAGAGACGACAGCCAGTGCTGAATTATGATATGCAGGTCGTTAACATAACGACCGTATTATATTAAATAAATAAACTCAAACTTAAAAAACCCTGTGAAATCTATTTTACCGCACCTCATTCATTAGTGGCGGGACAGGGTACGTGTAATGGTTAACAGATATTGAATTAGAAAAACTATCCAAAATAAATTGAATTTACGTGTGCATGCGTACGTATGTTTTTTTTTGTTATTTTTCTTATTCACAGTAGCGTTTTAAATAAATTTTATTTCTTCACAATGTTGTTGTTATTGTTATTGTATGAATTTGCAAAAAACCAAAAACTATACAAGAAGCCATGTTATTTTGTTTGTTTATTTTATTTATTTTAATATGGAATTGGCAAAAAAAAAAAAAACAGAAAAAAAAATGGAAAAAATATTTAAAAATTGAAATTGAAATTGAAATTGAAATATGCCCCAGTCGACCTTCTCATGTTTTTGCCAAATGTCAACTAAACTTACCACATTTTGGTTGCTGTTGCTGTTGTTGTGGCTGCTTACGAAGAGACTTTAAAAGCAAAACTTCAAAACAGCTCTAAACAACACAGTAACAACAACAACATCCAATAACACCAAGAAGTCCAATCTTAATACCTGCATTTATGCACTTAAAAATGAAGACAAAAAACAAAACGAAACGAAACGAAAAAATTTTTTTCAAAAACATTTTTAGGCGATTTCATAATTAATTTTTAATGGTTGTTGTTTCTTGTTAATATTATTATTGCTGTTGTTGTTGTTTTTGTTGATAAATTATGTTGTTATTGCTGTAGTTGTAGTTGTTGTCACCAAGTGTTAAATTCGTTAATAGAATCAAGTTTTTATTGAACAAATTATTTGTCGTCGTTAACTTGTTCAATTTATTGTCACCAACAATTTTGTTGTTGTTGTTGTCGCTGTTTGTTGTTGCTGTTGTTTCAAATGTTTAAAATTTTTTTTTTCGTTTTTGTTTTTCTTTTAAAATAAATGTTACGCCATTTAAACTGTGTCAATATTACTGCGTTTATAAGTACAAGTTTTGAATTTCATTTCGTTTATAATTGTTGGGAATTACCTTCGAAGAATTTTATAAATTGTCTGACAACATTTAAGTCGTATAACTTAAGCGAGGGTTAATTGATAAGTAAGCGAAATGTGAATATGGCAAACAAGAAAAGCATATGAAAGCGTGTTTTCTTCTATAAGTTGTTATACATTTTCGTTAGACCATGATTATCAAGGTTAGGTCAGCTAAGTTCTGAATAAAATGGCAGCCGCCTTAAAAAGCTTAGCTTATTAGAGCTCTTTTAACATCTCTTTGTGATACTGACTGGTAGCCGCAGTCTAACAGATAGTGTGTTGGGTTATTAGACGTGAGGCCGCAGTTCAAACCCCAGGTCAGACATCTCCAAGAACACGAAATACAAAAAAAAACAAGAATATTTCTTGGGCAACTTCCTCTCAGCAAACTTCAGGCAAAAACTCTGGGAATAAATCAAATTGCCATGAAAAGTTTCTCAATAAATCTGTCGTAAGGAGTCGACATTAAACTGGGTGGGCTCCTACACTCATGTATAAAATTTTTACACGCACATATAAGTGGTGTGAGAAACTAGGTCGTAATCCTGATTAAATATGTCTAGTGACCAAATATGTATGTATGTATCGAAATCACCTTTCACTAGCCATGTTCTTTTAATAAATTCTGGATGCACAAGAACTCTTCGTTTCAGCTTCCCAAGTGCCGGACAATGACATGGAAAACGATTTCTTTTTCTTCCTCCTCCTGCAGGAGTCGTTGAAAGGTGCAATCAGTCAAGTCAACTGCTGTGAGATTTCTCAGATGTCCTCTGGTTACGTTCAAGACAAATTTTGTTCGGCATTTTTCCAAAGCGGGTCAGGTTTGTGAGGCCTCTACGCAAATGAGCTATTTTTCCATCTTTCCTTTGCAAATCTCTAGATACTGGCTACAGAACACTTGAAGTTATTTTCGATCATGGTTTTCAAGTAAATATACCAAATGGCTCCCAGAGAACGTCGTTCAAGTTCTGGCACTGACAGAACCAGTTCAAACTAGTTTGTCTTTGTGGAATCTTTTGTGAACAGTTCTGCCTTCAATATATCCTTGCCCTACCTGATTGTTGTACTACTGTTCAGGGGAAATAATAACATTAATCAAGCTGAATTTGGTCGATGGCGTACGTTATATTGCCTTTAAGGACCACTGTGGCTTGTTCGCTTACAACTTCAACTTAAGAAAACCCCTTAAGAAAAGGTTTAACGGAGTCGAATTTTACGTTTTCGGTGGCCTTTTCCTATCACCTCTACTTGAGATGACTATGCCATAAAATTCCTCGTGTAGAATATCCCATGTGGCATGAGATGTTTGGCAAGTTGCACTAGCCTGTTGAAACCTCATATCATTAGTGTCCAGATCATCCAATTCAGTCTAAAATAAAGTGGTTATCACCGACCTATAGTGCTCGCCGATGACAGTAATGGCATAACAAACGTATAAAACGTGAAACGTATGCCGAGGATGCACCCAGATCAAAAGCCACAAGCAACAGGAGGTTTTTCAGGGTGCTTTGGAGTCTCTTGGATCTCTTGTCAACTGGTATCGTTACAAATTTGACAATTTTATTTCATCACTTACTCATTGGAGATGATTTCTCGCTAAAAAAATTAGGGTTAATTCGGGCTGTTAACGAACACACGCTGTTCACATGGTCGTCCATGGTGATTTGAGGCTTATGGCTTATTAGGCGTGAGACCACGGTTCAAACAACAGATCTCCAACTAAGCGAAATATGAAAAAAAATATTCCTTCGGCGGTTTTGCTCTCAGCAGATTTCGGGCAAAAACTCCAGAGAGAAAATAAAAATTGCCATGAAAAATCTAAAAAAATCTCAAAAATCTGTCATATGGAGTGTGATGGTGATTTGACAAACCAGACTGAATAAATAATAACAGTGCAGTAGGTGGTTTGTTGGCTTGTTGGCGAGACCACGGTTCAAACGCCAGGTTAGACATCCCCAACTAAACGAAATATGAAAAAAAATATTTCTTCGGCGGTTTTGCTTTCAGCAGATTTCGGGCAAAAACCCGAGACAAATTGCCATGAAAAATCTCAAAAAAATCTCAAAATTCTCAAAAAAAACTGTTGTTCGGAGACGACTTTAAACTGTAGGTCGCGCCCAATAAAATTAACACACACAACATAAGTTGTGTGAGAAAGTAGGTTGTAATCCTGACTAAAGGGTTGTAAGGACCTATTATGTATGCCTGCATGTATGTAATTTGTCGAATGTAGTTTCAACAATATGGTCGCTAGTAACTGTTAAAGTTAGGAAGTTCCTGTTAGAAGATATAACCTGTACCATTACGCTCCCATTAAAATCCCAATGTAAGGTTTAGAAAAACCAAAGTTTAGCGTTTTTTTCCAATTAAAGGGGGAAATAGGCTTTAAAATTTTTTCATTGGAATATAAGCAGCCGATGATAATTATTCGTTGTAAGTTTGTTACAATATACCATTTAACGGTTAATTTATAAATAAATTGCAATTATTAATGATGAATTAATTGATTCGTGATGAACAATAAAATTTTTTTGGCTGTTCTTCGCTTATTGACATGTGATCATTTAAGCGATTATTAAATAAAATTAAATGAATTCCTTTTTTTTTCTTGTTTGTTTGTTTAATTAGAAATATATTGGTGTAACGGTGTGTAATAATAATAATAAAAAAACATATTAATTTTTAAACAAAAGAATTATTAATTAATTAAATAAAATATTAATAAATTAATGATAAATAAATCGTGGAAATTGAATAGATTTGAAAACACCCTACACAGCGTGCTATTACTTACTGCATCGTTTATTCAAAATTTATGGGAAGAGATATTTTTTAAAGTTTTTAGGAGTTTTTTCGGGTCTTTTTAAAATTGTTTTCCTTAATTTATTCAAGTTTATTACGTATGAAATGTGTGTGTGTCATGAAATTGCAAGTAAAATATTGCTTTTAATGACTACTTTATGGTATACAGGGTGCCTATAATTGTGACTTGTTTTTATTGCATTTTGTTATTTTATTATATTATTGCCGCTGTTGTTGTGTTTTTATAAACTGATTCGTTTTATTTTTTCAAAAATAAATTTTATTGTTATTTTTATATTGTTTTAACGATTATTACATACTTACAGTTGACTTGAAATAATAATAATAATAATAAAAATTAATATTAAAATTATTAATTTAAATAAAAGAAAAAACAAAAAAAAAATTAAAAAAAATCGCGCAAAAAAATTCTATAAGACTAGCCAAGTGGAATTACCCGCATTGAAATGTAAATATTATTGAAATGAAATGCAAAAAAAAAATAAACAAATTTATAATTATTTTCTTATTAATTATTTGCACTATTTTATTAATTAATAAATAATGCACACATACTTAATTAAACAAGGGGTTTTTGAACCCATTATTAAAAACAAAAAATTGTTCTTCCCACTAGACTTGTTGATATGTACACTACACAGGGGTGGCTTCTAGATGCGATTTCTTAGAAAAAGCTTTTTATTGTTTCAATTTATTTGTTTTATAATAATTAAGCCATAGAATGCAAATGAAATTAAATCTTATTTTTGCAATTCCATAAAAAATTCATTGGTTTTTTACAATATTTCACCATTGGTCGTAGTGGAATACATAAGTGAAGAGACGTAATCTTTTTAACGCCATCCAACAACCACATTCATAGTGATGCATTAAGTTTTAGAAAACTCCACACTCAATGGTTCCGTACACGGAAAATGGGTCTTTTTTGTTTCAAAATTTTAAGGCCTTATTGCTATGGATGCAAATCATTTTCCCGATTTGTGTTATCAGGCCCTATGCAAATATAAAAAATGAACTAGTCAAACATATTTGATTTGAAAGAAGCAACTCTGTTGTAAAGGGTAGGCCATTCAAAAGTTTTAATTTAAAAATGCTAGAAACCAAAAAAAAAGTCGCCGTAGTCTAGTAGGTATTGTGTTGGCTTATTGGCTTATTAAACGTGAGACCACGGTTCAAACTCCATCAAAATGAAATTCGAAAAAAAATTTCTTCGGCGATTTGTACTCAGCAGATTTCTGGCAAAAAAACTCAGAGTAAAAGTAAAATTTGCATTGAAAAGTATCTCAAAAAAATCTGTCGTTCGCAGACGACTTTAAACTGTAGGTCCCGCCGAATTAAATTAACGCACACAACATAAGTGGTGTGAAAAGCTAGGTCGTAATCGTGACTAAATTGTTGCAATAAAACAGAAACGTTTTGAAATTTTTCAAACCTTTTTTTTGTGGAGTACAATTGTTCCCGTTTAGAAATGGTCGCGGCTGGCCTCACAGTACCTCATTCGAGCGTGCCGATTTTCAGGCACTTTTTTGAGTGTCTGGCATTACGAATGTTGGCCTTCAAATTCTCAATTGTCTCTGGTTTGTCGGTATAACAGGCTTCTTTAACTGCGCCCCTATAGAAAATAGTGCAGCGGTGTCAAGCTTCTTAAGGGCCAATTGCCATCACCATTTCGGCTAATTATATGGTCAATAAAAATTGAGGCAATAAATCTATTGTGGCATGAGATTTTGGCAAGTTGCACCATCCTGTTGAAACCAAACATCGTTCACATTAATATCATGACGAGCAGGTACAAAAAAATCGGTTATTATGGGGCGCTAGGTGTCTCCATTGGCCTCATTTTCAAAAAAATATGGGTCGTATCAAACACTCACTCGTTATGGGTGCATTGGCTTCTGTAAGACCACGTGTGGCGCTTTTGAGCCCCAAATACGGCAGTTTCGCTTAGTAACGTACCCGGCAAGATAAAAGTGAGCTTCACTCGAAAAGATTTTTTTTTCCAAATTGCCAATCATTGTGCAGTTTTTCCTTGGCCCATCTAGCGAAGCGAAAATAAGGTGGATGGTTATGTGGCTTCAACTCTTGAACCAATTGAACTGATTGTAAGGCGTCATAGCTTATTGGTTGCCTTATTAGACGTAAAGCCAGGGTTCGAGCCCCATGCCAGACATCAAAACAAAATACAAAAAGTATTTCTTCGGCGACTTCCTCTCAGCAGATTTCTGGCAAAAACTCTGAGAGTAAATAAAATTGACATGAAAAGTTTCTTAAAAATCTGTCGTTCGGAGTCGAGTTTAAACTGTAGGTCCCGCCATTCATGTATAAAATTAACACACACAACATACATAAGTGGTGTGAGAAACTATGTCGTAATACTGTCTGAAGGGTTGTAATGACCAATTATGTATGTAAGGCGTCATACTGAGATCTTTTCGCAAAATTCGACGTAAACTAGTACGTAGAATGTTTCTATTCTTGAGAACGATGACGAGTTGATATTGATGGACACTCACGCACACTCTCAGACACAGCCTTGATGTTTTCGGGTGTACGCACTATACGAGCATGCTCACATCTTGGCACATCAACAATGAAACCAATTTCATGAACTTTAGCATTAAACTTGTGTATACCGGGCACTGTTGGCCTTCCTCTGCAATCAAACTTTGTACGACATTTTCGCGCAATTTCCGACCAATTGCCTGTGTTATGGAAAGAAATTTCCAATAAATTTTAACGTAGCTCAAGCATCAATCGATTCATTAGGTTCAGTGAAGATAATATATACAATTTTGTGACAGAATAGAAAACAAATTTAAACCTATAGATGCCCCACCCGAGTGCCAGATAATGTATTGAATGGGTTAACTAAATGACAGTTCAAAAAATTTCATTTCCTTGTATTTAATGCCATCATAATGCCGGTAATAAAATTGATGAGAATTTTTGCAATACTTTTAACCCATACCATACCAAGATATATTTTCTTTGAAAATACTCAGTAAAAAGCATTCAACACAATAAATTTCGGTGATGAGTAACAGGTTATTTGCTGTTCGACAGCTAAATTTTACAATTAGAACTCCATGTACCAAAAAACTGTAAGCTTAGGTGGATATGGGTTAATACGTTTGACTTGTCAGCAAATGATGATGTGTCGTTAAAGATGACTACCATATTTTCTAAGCAGGTGGTGTATTGGGTAAGCAAAAGTATAGTTGCTGTTGCCTTTGTTTTTATGGTTAATGAGCATCTCTATGACATTTTAACTGATTTTTATAGTTTCTATAACAATTAAAAATTAAAAAAAAAAACAAAAAAATAAAGAATTATTTACTCTATGCATTCTATAACGTTTAGTTAGAGGAATTGATGATTAAAATGATGATGGTTTTTACACATTGAACACTCCCTTATTGAATAGTTAATAAATCAATGCGAAGAAATTAAATAAAATCAAATGAAAATTTATTTGTTTTCTTCTCAATTAAATAAGGAGAGGAAAGTTTAGTAAATTTTTTATTTGACACTATTATTGTTGTTATTATTATTGTTATTGATTTTACTGTGATTTAGTTTCACTTTTTAAACTGAATTTAAAACAAACAGACAAACAGTAGTCAGTCATAAATCTTGAGGGCAAATAAATACTCAAAAAAAAAGACAAAAAAACACACAAAATTAATGATTATTTTATGAGTTTTTGTTTTTAATTTTATCTGTCTCGTAGAAATCGAAAGGTTAAAATATTTAAAACAGTAGTCATTTGTTTTAGGCCATTTAATTACACCAAAAAAGAAAAGAAAACAAAAATAAAATATAAAAAATCAATTTAAATATCTTCGAGCCCTTTTCTTACTTTCAAGGTTTTCGTTGTTGTATTTTTTAATTCTTTTTTTTTTAATATATTTTCATGTTTTTTTATTTGCTTTGTTTGAATGCTTTTTTTTCAATATTTTATGCAAAAATTCTTTAAGAACGCCTACATTGCACCCGATAGTTATAAATGCAGTTCTTTGTTTCATGCAAAAAAAAAAAATTTGTTGAAAATTACTTTGAAAAGCTGTTGAACAATTAGTTCCACCAGTCTTGATTACAGTTTAGGCGCCGTGATTTTGTCCATTATGCGCACTACTTTATAGGCAGTATGTCTCCCTGTTTTGTTAAATAATTGAGTACTTTTTGTGGTACTTTTTAATTTTCTTCAATACATTGAAATTGTTCTCCTCTTTCAGTTTAGCTTTCAATTTTTTTATTCACTTCATTTATGGGAAATTCTTGAAATGGAATTTTATTCAATATGTGGTACTTTTTGATTTAAAAATGTACGTTTGAAGTACCTTTTTATGCATGAAATTTAAATCAATTTTCGAAAGTTTAAGAGCAGCTTTTGTAATCAACAAAATATGTTTGAGATGAAAAACAGCGATACGGCCAATGATTTAAAAGAATATAATTAAGTACCTCTCTGGTACTTTCATATACTATAGAGACGTACCATATCCGAATCTTAACTTTTCTTGGAACAGCAAGTACAAAAAACTAATTTTATTTAAAAAATTATCGATAATATGATCCTGACTTCTGTGGTGAAAAAGGTTGGTTAATTGTGTGCTGTATCTTCAATTTGGGTGAATAAATTTTCAAGTGGGTAGCTTGAAAGAAAGAAAGCTTTAAAGCAAGAAATAATATAACCCAAGGTATGTAAAACATGCCCAGATTAATTTTAAAGTTTTGATATTTCAAGCAAGAGGATATAAGTTCATAGGCTTTGGGAAGAATTCGGTAAATATCTATACGGACAATCGACCTGCTGATCTATGCCTTGAAATCTTCCTTCATGCAGACAAAAGCTGGCTCTGACTCTTACTTGTCTCTCTTAAGGAGATACATAAGCAATTTAATATTTGGATCGTATGGATCCAAGGCTCTGAAATATAGAGGTTTTACTGGATTTAGAAGACCTATAGACTTCTGCAAAGTCAAACTTGATGATGATGCTATACAGACAGCGAATAATAGATGAGTGACTGCCCAATAGCCAGGCAGTTATGGGCTCAGTTTAAGCATAAGTACACGTGTCTACTGATGTAGGTGAAAGAGACAACGTGGCGTATTTACTGTCTGTGACTACCAGACATTGTCTCTTAGGTTCAAATGCTCAGAGTTTAGATAAAGAGGAAAGTGTAGGACACCTTCTAAGCCTTGCGAAAGTGGGATATTCTTCTTTCATGAGTTTCACTGATGTCACAGATTTAAAGCTAGAGAGCATTAGAAACTCTACAAAGATTACAGGTTTGTTGTATGGCAGACTCTGTTCTCCGCTAAACCGTGCTAAACATAATTCCGTGCTTTCTCGGCTTGGTGTATCAAATTAACTCGGCAGTTGCTCTTACCCAACCTAGCCTATGGTACTTACATACTTAAGTGGTCATTACAACTCTTTAGTCAGGATTACAACCTAGCTTCTCACACCACCCATGATGTGTGTGCAACTTACAGTTTTACGGCGACTCTGAACTACAGATTTGAGAATATTATCGTGACAATTTTATTTACTCTCAGAATCTTTGACAGAAGACTGCTGACAGATAGTGGCACAAAGAAATATTTTAGTTTTGTTCAAGATATCTGTGCAGATCTTTACAGCTCTTTAGTCAGGATCTAGCTTCTCACACCACTCATGATGACCTATAGTTTAATGGCGACTCTGAACTACAGATTAGAGAAGTTCCCACGACAATCGAATCTACACTCCGGATTGAGGATTGTCAACCCAGCGAAAGCTGTTTCAACCGGAAGTTTTTTCCCAAGGAAGATACTACCAGAGACAACAGCAGCAGAGCTGTTACAACAATAACAACAACACAGAATAGAGAAAACTTTCATGGAATTTTATTTACTCTCAGAGTTATTTCTCGAAGTTTGCTGAGAAGATGTCGCAGAAACCAATCTTTTCGTCGTATTTTGTTTTATTCAAGTTGTCTGAGCAGGGATTTGATCCACAAGCTGTTGTGGATTGAGCTGGTAGGGAGGTTAATAAGTGTGAAACATTTCTTAACATTTTCACAAAACTTATGAATTCGAATGCGCTTCGTAGGACAAGAAGATGAATGATGCTTTGAAAAGGGAAAACAAATTCAATTTTCCTGCGTACACCATCAACAATTTCTTATTGTGTAATATTTTTCAAAATCTGTGGTTTTATGGCTGCTGATAAAGCACGCAAGAAAATTCTTAATTCTTAAATCAAATTGTGTAGCTCATAACCTATTCGTTACTCAAGTACCTCTAAATTTGTTTTAGAATCAAAACTGCCATTAATGTGGCTTTACAGAAGGCGTTCTGATTATTATTCTTTGTTTCTGTTCTGCTCAACACTTCGGTTTGAAGTACGCATGCTCAAACGTTTCTTTTATTTTCTTCCAGTTTGTTCCCCCCTACGTTGGTGGTGTTTGCTTGATAGCAGCCAGTAACCATTCCCCATTCCTGTACTGCTCTATGTGGTGTGTGGTGTGTGGTGGTAGTCACATGTCATTTCCATTTGAATTATGGACTTTAGTGGGTCACCAAGGCAAACAAACAAACAATTTTTGCTGATGAATTAAAAGAACTGACTGACTGTCTTGACTGCGTTTTTAAATCATGGCTTAAAAGAAATTTTACAGTTGGATTGTTGTTTTTTTTTAATAATCTAAAATAGATTTTTTTTTGTTTGTTTTTGGTTTTTGCTTCTTTGTTCTGCTGGTTTTTATTTTCATTGTTTTTTTATTTTTATGTCAAAGAACTCGAGAACACAGAACAACAAACAAAATAAATCAGTTGAACACAAAAAAAACGAAAATGTTGTAGAAAATCAGTTACAAAAAAAAAAAAAAGAACAAACAAAATAAACAATGCAAAACCGTTAGTATAACTCTGACACACCCATAAAAGTTATTAAAAAAAATTAAATTAAAAAAAATATGAGAATATTTGCATGTCTTTGAAAAGAAAAAAAATTTCGTTTTTTTTTACTGTCATTTTGAATGAAACATGATTTCCTCTTTAAGGTTTTAAGCATCGAAACATTTTTTAATTTTGTTTTGTAATTTTAAATTAAATTTTAAAAGCCTTTAAATTCCTGTGTTCTATCAAGTTAGAGTATGAGATGCCCTACACTATGATCGACTGAAAAAATAGTCAGACGTTCCCAAAACTTTAGTATCAGAATTAAATTTATTAACCATCGCTGAATGTAGTATAAAGTTAACAGAATCCGTTTCATTCCGTTCCCAATTGAATTGCGATTAGTATTCACCTTATCATATTTTCATTTTTGACAAGTATATTCTTCTAAACATCTCTATTTACTCTACTGAAAGGTTCGGGTCACGTTAACGGCGTAAGATCTTCCCTTCTCGCAAACTCATTTCCCTACTCATGTCCATGAATATCCCCACAGTCCTATAATATTCTCCAGTTAATACCATATGAGCTGAGTGTTCGGATGGCGGTGTGACAGATGGCATTGATATTTCCCCGTCCTTTTTCATTCCTTCGGAGATATCCATGGGTTCCGAATATCTGTCTTCAATCCATTCGGATACTATAGTACGGTACGTTTCGTGAAAAGTTCCATTCACTCTTATTACTAAGTCTTGTTGTAAAGCATTTTCTAAAACATAAAACATAGAGGGTTGGCAGGGCTTTAATGAAACTTGTGACAGACTTGTCTCCCATCAAAATTAGTTCTCCTAGCTCTGAATTTTACTACTACGACAGGGTAATAGGCTTAATTCTAGTAAAGCACCCAGCACCGCTATATAGCAGATTCTCACATTGCCTCGTTTATACCTGACAGTGTCTGTTTCTTATTTAACTCCATCCTGAGCTGTTCAACTCCATTCTGGGATGTTCAACTTCATTTTGGGCTGTTCAACTGCATTCTGATCTGTTCAACTCCATTCTGATCTGTTCAACTCCATTCTCCAACATCTTTCCATCTTCTATCACCACTAGAACTCTTTCTATGGGTAAATGTAGTTTCCAAATGTAGGTTCAGTTTGACTGATCGTTCAAACGTATTGTTGAAGCGACATCTGTCAAATTACTGATCATTTCTTCGTCCTGGTTTGCCTAATCACCTTAGACAACCATAGGCAATGAAGTTTTTTCACTGAGCGGGCTCTGGAGCAGTTGGCCTAATTTTTATTGAAAAATCATCTGCAGCTATGACGACCACATCTGAAGAGATGATTACGTAAGCAAACAAAATTTTCAAATTTGAAACAATATCAATCCACATGAGCTCTAAGAGGTTCCAATGCATTTAGAATAATTTGATGTGGTTTGATGAGGCCCTCCTCTATATTGCTGGGAACACCACTGGTCAGGTCAATACTGTCAACGACCACAACAGGTCAATGCCTACCAACTTCTTTTGGATGATTAGGATACCAATGACTTGTGGTTTAAACAGAACAGCGTTGCGTGATATACAGCTTATGTCGCATTAAATATTAAGCACGAAAGATTTGAGGTTATCGTCATCTCATGTGAAAGTGATTTTAACTGGATATCGAGATCGCATTGGATGTTAAGCACGAGATATTTGAGAGCCACAAATCACAGCGTTAAAATTCAAACTGATTTATGGGCCAAAGTAATGAAAAGCTAACATTTCGAATGCTGTCCCATGCAAAGAAGTTATGGCGGACATTTGAACGATGATATCTCACTACCATTTTGTTTAATTTAAATTTGAAAACAGGTAGCGCTTTAAAAAAGATCCTGTTGTAGATATTAAAAGATCAAAAAATTATAGGGAATACACACTATTTGTTGTTTAAGACTTTAACAATGATAAGGCCCCAGCGAAGCATTGGATCTGAAATTCACTTTCTTAAGATTTCATAGGAGAACTCATGGGATATAGTACCTCAGGAGATGCCATGATACCTAGAATGGCAAGCCTTGGTAGCCATAAATAAGCTCTTTCATATTTTGATGTTGTTGCTTTTCCCGTACATGTCAAACATTTGGACTGGAATCTATGTCGAGGGAGTTTGGTAGGTAGTGTGAACTAAACAGTCGGTGTATTCTTCACTGGAATGTACAAGACTATGGATTTTTCACTTCTCTAGCTGACAAAACGCTTGAACATTTAAACGAGC
This sequence comes from Sarcophaga carnaria, assembly GCA_958299815.1. Taxonomy (NCBI): domain Eukaryota; kingdom Metazoa; phylum Arthropoda; class Insecta; order Diptera; family Sarcophagidae; genus Sarcophaga; species Sarcophaga carnaria. Next base: position 33,961,159 of record OY283151.1, read on the forward strand.
ATATTTAAGATAAGATAAGAGCTATAATAACAAATAGTGGTCTGAGCTTTAGATACTCACTGTGGTTTGTTAATATGCTGGTCACAGCGATTTTATATTGTGTATCTAAAATTTCTCCGGGACTTCTTCTCAACAGACTGCTGGCAAAAACCTTTGAGAGCAAATAATAGTGGCATGACAAGTCGTTCGGAATTGACTTTAAACTGTAGGTCCTACCACTTATAGATAAAATTAACGCACACCACATAAGTAATGTAAGAAACTAGGTCGTAATCCTGACTTAAGGGTTACAAGGGTGTGAATGTTAAGAACCTCCTAGCACTGCGAAGTAAACTACTTCTCTCCTGATCTGTCATTCGATAGTTTCTCATCTCATATTCATAATAATCCTTTGCCGCCAGATGCAACTTTTTTTCTAGATAAGACTCATCTCACACTGGAGTTTAGAAGCATAAGGAAAAGGGTAAGCTTTAGCTTCATTTGGGGTTGCCGACGAAGTATTTGGATAAGATTTATTTCATTACCCCCCTTGGGAGCATATGGCTTCCACAAAGCACTTCTATCTTGTATGGTTGCCTGCTGTTATATTATATTACGCTGCCATATGTATTCGAATATCGAACGTCTTGAAGTGTTCCTTGATCAGCCGTGCCTTCTTCAGCTTTGAGGATTCCACTCCAGTGAAATACTTATTGTACTATCAGGATTCTTTCTGGTTTAGATACTTGAGTCGAAATAGAGCATTTTGATGAGATATAGAGTCATAATATTTGTACGAACATGTAGGTATTAAAGGCAATAATGAATTTCTAATGGTTCCACTATTTACACTACACTTTATGGACGATAATAAAGTAGATTTGATTACGATATTAAGAGACCCACTGCACCGATTAACCTTCCTTCAGTCTTTGTCGGTTTTGATAGTCAGGCTGCAATGACATCTCTGTCGTACGTTGCGAATACTTCTAGAATCGTTAGGGAATGTCACCGCTGTCTCAACCTTCTTTCTGGGCGATTCAGTGTCACACTTATCTGGGTCCCCGGGCACTGTGACATTCCGGGAAACTGCAGAGCCGACGAGCTCGTCAGAGCTGGTGCACTACTTACGGAATCCTCTTTAATCAACTTAAGAATGCCACTTACCTCTATCAAACTAGCTATCGGGCAAAAATTCTTCCGAGACGCCAACCTATACTGGACCAATGAGGAGTCCTGCTCCACCGCTAGACTCACTTGGCCCTTAATTGATAGAAGGCGCATCCACCAATTAATTGGACTTGGTCGTAACATCATCTCGATCACAGTGGCCATGCTTACAGGTCACTGTGTTATGGGTAGATACGCGAAAAGAATGTGGCTCCCATTTAACGACTTCTGCCGTGGGTGTAGATCCCGCTGAGGAAGAGGAGACTGTTATCCACTTTCTTTGTCAATGCCCATCTCTTGTGAGGTGCAGATATAGGTTATTTAGCTCTCCAACCCTTGTCAGCTTGACGGAGCAAGCGTCCATTGATGTCAATATATAGCCTCGTTTATCAAGCTTTCGGGCTGGTTTTCCGGCGAGGGGTAGTGGTGCTTTAAATATGCAGACCTTGCGCTGACCAAATTCTCCCTCCCTGGTTCGGAGGAACTTGGTCAGTACAGAGACTGTATTCACCTATGGCGTCACAACGGGCCGCTATGCGTGCACAAGTGAGCTTTTGGTATCAAAGCTACCACACTAACCTAACCTAATCTTTGTCGAGATAATTCCTTGTTATTGTCCAGAAATCTGGATCTTCCACATACTCGCATATGACTTTAAAGGGAATTAAACTGTCTTACATATTTTTAAGAAACAGGGAAATATTTCGGTGTAGGGACTGTCTTCATTCATTGGCCAATCTGGCTCACATTGACGCTAAAAGGCTTCTCAATTGCTTCCAAAAAAAAAAAAACGATTTTTTGTTCCAAATTTCGAAATAAAATTCAATTTATCTTCAGAAATGATGAAAATCAGATACTGAATCTATAGCTTCAAAGCATGACAATCGGCACAGAGTTGTCAAACATTTGTTTGTTCATCACCTTTATCATCCGCGTTAAACTGCACAAAAACATTTTGAAGCGAAGAAGTAACACTTCCTTGTGGTAAAAATCAAGGAATCCCACATTTTTAACGTCAATAATTTTTGGTTTTGCTCTTGTTTTTAGTTTTGTTTTAGTTTTTTTTTTGCTTTCTGGCCAACGTTAAAGAATTATTGCTTAACACTTGGTTAAGTTGGGTTACATCAAATGTATAAACATGCCTCATAAATCTCAATATTTACTGCTCAATTGTTTCAAGTACAAAACCACAAAAAAAAATTAAACCAACACGTCCTCATCTTCATCATCCAGCATTGGCATCATCAATAAACTCCTATGCGAGCATTTAGCGAAGTTCAAATGTGTTCAGAAGGAGGACGTACCCTTTAAAAGTGCCCCAACTGTAAACGCAACAACGCAACTAAACAAAAAAGAGCTCAAGAAAGAGCTGCTTAAACAAATGACATCAAACTAGTAAATAAATCTACAAAAAGGATTCCCTCAATTTCAACGGCAGTATTTGCACTGTGGCTGGCTATTGTTGCTTTTTTGGTATTTTCATTGCTGTTGTGGGTTGTGTTCGAATTTTATTTTTTTTGTTTTGTTGACTTCATTGGCTGATAAATAATTGCCAACATTTGTGAAAATCGTGTTTGTAGTAATGCAAGATGAATTTCTTATTGAAGTCAGTATGCCAAGTAATGAAATCAATTCTTCAGCACTTTTTTTTTGGATTTTAATTTGGTTGGGAAATTTTCTTCGGCAAATGATCTGAACAGTCTGTTCTTTATGGCGATAGAGTCATGCTTATTTCTGTTCAATAGTTTAGCAAAAATATGTTCCTCGGAGCACTTAAACGCAAACAACTTTAAGTAATGAAAAAAACCACGATTTTTCAATTTTCAGGGCGTATATTTCGATTCATTTCTACATTAAGGTCTTGCTTTAAGTGACTGGAAGTCTCTATTTTTTAAGGACATATGTATGTACCGCAGTATTTTGGCATCTAAGCTTGTATTCTAACTATCCACAGAAATTTTTCGAAAGAAACTCTATAAAGAGTACAAAGCCTTTGGAACTACATATACATAAATATATCGAGTTTTTTTGCATACAAAGGCAAGCAATTTATCAAACCCATCGCCCTGTAATGTTGAAAATTTTTTCTTGGAAAACAAAGCACCAAGTTATACCAATTAAGTCTAAAATCCCTACACCTTTAAAGAAAACTCCCTACATCTGTTTCTATATCTGTCTAGTGAGCCTTGTGTGATGCAGTTTATGCAGGAGACCACAACCTAGCCGTCTCTAGATATCGTTTCTATCAAACTATCTATCATAGCTGCAATAAGGGCCATCATTAGATTCGTGTCACTTAATTCCATCTATCATCCTTTTGCCTAAGTCCGTTTATTAAAAAATTCGGTATCGATTTGGCTGAGGAGTGCCTAAAACACACTGTGTCTACTGGCTACATTGTGTGGCAAATTTCAGTATTCCTTTTATAACAATTCAGGCTAGGATTTAAACTTTATAGAGAATTAATAGAAAGTCTTATCGACTGCTTCTACATCAAACCATAACCTGTTGTATTGCACTCTCTTTATATTGAATTTCCTTGGAGAGACATTCTTCTAATTATGTTGCCCTGACAATCCGCAGGATGTTGTTCGGTACTAGAAGAGATAACTCCTTGTCTTGTGTTTGACACGCACCCAGGTATGTTCTTCATAGTGTTTTGTCTGTAATACAGAATTTGTTTTTTGATCTTGAGCAGATCCCTATAATCGCCGTGTGTTTTTTTTTTAATTTACAATGCCGATGGTCGCTTAATACCTCCAAGCAACTTCCAGAAAGTCTGTCTTGTAATTACCTAACAAAAGTTTAGATTGCCTCAAGCCTATTTGAGTTGCGATTTGTATTTGACTTATCACATGTTCACTTTTGCTACCTATATCCTTCTAAACATCTCTATCTACTCTACTGAAAGGTTCGGGTCACGTTAACGGCGTGAGAGCTTCCCTCCTCGCAAAATCATTTCCCTACTCATATCCATGAATATACCCACAGTCCCATAATATTATCTCGTTAACACCATATGACCTGAGTGTTCGGATGTCGGTGTGACAGATTGTATTGATATTTACCGTCCTTTTTTACTTCCTTAGAAGATACACATGTGTTCCGAATTTATGTCCTCAATCCATTCGGTTACTGTAGAATGGTACGTTTCGTGCAAAGTTCCATTCACTCTTATTACTCAGTCTTGTTGTGAAGCATTTTTTTAAAATATAGGGGTTTGGCAGGGCTTTAATGAAACTTGTGACAGACTTGTCTCCCCTTAGTTCTCTTAGCTCTGAACTTTACTACCACGACAGGGTAATAGGCTTAATTCTAGTAAAGCAGCCAGCACCGCTATAGAGCAGATTCTCATTGCCACGTTTATACCTGACAATGTCTGTTTCTTATTCAACTCCATCCCGAGCTGTACAATTCCATTCTGGAATGTTCAACTTAATTTTGGGCTGTTCAACAGCATTCTGATCTTTTCCACTCCATTCTGGGTTGTTCAACTCCATTCTGGGCTGTTCAACTCCATTCTGAGTTGTTCAACTGCATTCTGAGCTGTTCAACTCCGTTCTGACCCGTTCAACGCCACTCTGAGCTGTTGAAGTCCATTCTGAGCTGTCGGCGCACACAATGGGCCATACGGAGCTATTGGCTTGATCATCTTACTGTACATCCAGTGTATAATTCTTGAGTTATATTCCCAAGTTGTATTCATACATCTACTCTCAGTGTTATTCATATTTCTGCTTCTGTTCCTACTCTAATTCCCAATCGTGCTTCCTCACTAATTCAGGCCCTGATTCCTACTCCTATACGACTTTTATTTCTTCTTGATTGAACTGTTATTCCTCAGCTTTTTGTTCAAACCTTCTTCAAGATATGCCTCATTTGCTTACTTGTTGAGGGCAAGTACCCGATCCTACAAAAACGAGATACAAAGTCTTTTAAAGCCTGTCATGATATGACTCTTTTACAGCTCTGGTTTAATGTTTGTTAAGTTGTTTTTAATTTTTTAGGGATTTTTTATTTCGCAGTATTTTCTAGAGGAGTGTTGTAGTTCATGATCATATAAAATAATGCATACATGCGTATGCACACCCTGTATTTTCTTTGTTTTCTTTTTAGGTTTTTTTTGTTTAAACATGTGTTGTTTGCGAATTGTTAACAAATACGCAGGTTATACGAACCGATGAATTGTTATGGCAAAATCGTCAGAAACCAAAAAAAAAAATTAAAAAAAATAAAATTTGTTGTGAAAGACAAGAACATGTTCTCGTTGTAAGACCAAGTAAATATTGATTATGGGCCATTATAGGGATTTATGGCAACGTAAAGAAAATTTATTGAAATTTTCACATTTGGAAGGTGCATGTTTTGTTCTTTATTTACTGACTGTTTAGCTGATGATTTCTTTACTCGTCTGTTTTTTTGTTTTTTGTTTTGCACGGTTGAAATTGATTTCATTTCAAAGAAATAAATTCTGCAACAAAATGTTGTGTTTTCCTACAACATACACGTATGTACGTACGTATGGACTCTTCAAGTATTCATGAGTCCATGAAGATTTGTTTGGAATTCTTGGTTTAAATGATCACATGCATGAGTGCAAGATTAAAGAAAAAAGAAAAAAAAAACAATTTTAATTTCTTTTTAATAAAAAGAAGAAGAAAACGTTACAATTTTAAAAAGAGATTTTAAGATTTGATTTGAAAAAAAAAATCATTTGATTTCATTTCCTGCAGCATTTTAACATCATTCATTTGATTGCCATTAAACAACGCATACGATTACTTTTAATGTTCAACCATAAAAAATCGATAATTAAGAATTTAAGAGAAGCGGGCATCGTCAAAATGATAACTGCTTGCTTAACGATCACTATCATTTTAACTGGAGGTGTGAATGGAACTTGTTTTTTTTTAAATTCCATTTTCTCCTAAAGATTATTACGAAAATAATTGTCGCGAATGCCATTTATTACGTTCTCAATAAATTCCTTTTGCTTTTGGTTTTTATTTTTCTGATTAACAGGGGCCTACAATTAAAAAGAGATCTGAGATTTTTATTGCAAAGTTTAACTTAATTACGAGGTTTAATTGATAAGTAATAGAAACCAAACTATACTGAAAGGCTAAGGCCCTACTTAGACCGCGAGTTCAGTCGCAAATTAATATCCAAACATTCTCTCGATTTGCTCATAATCAAAGGTGGCAAGACACGGGCACTGCTTCACGAATAATAATCTGTTTTATTTTCCTCAGGCCCACGACGCCGTTGAAAGTAATTAGAGAGAATGCCAAGTCTATTGGCAAGCCTTCCAAAAAGGAAGTGTTCTGAGACAACCTCAATTCTGCAAAGTATAGCCTTTCGATTGAAGGACAGAAGACAACCACTCATCACGTACCCTCTTGCTGCCAACCTAGTGGATCTTCCCTGTAACATGACCAGAGAATAACTGAGACTATCGAAACACCCTGTAACATATTACTGATTGTGATCTCTGTATCAGCCCTTATCAGCTGATTAGTAGATTTAATACAACCAGTGATCATGTACCCACCTATTCCCAATGAAGTTCAGCTTGTCTGTAATATGACCAGAGAATACCGACTTTAAGTGAGGCAATCGGTACACCCTTCCCCTGTAACATATTCCAGATTGTAATCTCTGTATGAGCCTTATATTCTTATGTCCCGCAACTTATGTAGCAGTTAGTTTAAAAGGATCTGAAATTTCCCTGAGAAATCATTGGCATTCACATACGTGTACGGACATCGAGGTGAGGATATTCTTACATACATATGTCCTGCAACTTATGTAGGAGTTAGTTTTAAAGGATCTGAAATTTCCCTGAGAAATCATTGGCATTCATATACATGTACGGACATCGACGTGATGTTCGTTGGGGCATTAATTGCAGTTTGGTTGTTTGAAGAGTTTGAGAGATTTTCAGGGGAAAATGTTACAACCCAACAAGCATTGAGAAATGCTTCTGTGATCAAACTAGCCTACACTCTGTTGATATATTCATCAGACCAGAATGCATTGTTTGGAATCCGAAAATCGAACTTAATATAGAGAAATATAAAAGGAACCATGCAGTCAACCCAAATGTGTCTAAAGTTTCTGAGTACTGCAGCATGTCTATAGTCCCGATTGTTTTAGTAGAAGGTCAGAGTTCAGAGCCAATTGAGTATAGAAATTAATACTTTACTTGGAGTGAATGGACTTGAGGCCAGCAGATTATCTTTCGGATAAATACAATTCATGTCAATCGAATAATCCATCGTTGTTTTATTGCAACTTAAAGTTCTATACCTCTATAAAAAACACCCTTTACAATGATACTACGTGAACATGAACTCAATGAGAATTACAACAAATATGCAAAATAAGCTTTACAAAATGTCTGCTTTAAAGTACCCAATTCCGGCGTTAAAGAAAAGTTATCGTGAAAATTTATAAACGAATCCAAATTCATTTTTATTTAAAATTTTTCAATTTACTTCTAAGCATACTTATAAATTCACCCACGTATTTGTTTTACACCATTACTTGATGTCTTTTAATGTCTACAGCCGTAATAAAAAAAAAAAGAATGAAACACTTCAAGTGTGACAATCAACGTTTTTAATTGAAATCCTGGAATTGCGAAAAGGCAATAGACGACAGACTCCTTCACACCACAAGCCAATAAATAGATTTCGATTCATTCATGCGGTGATCGTGTATTTTTTTTCTTCTTTCGTTCTTGTTTTTTTTATTATTTCTGTGGCATGCAAATCTTAAAAATGTTTTTATAACGCCGATCCTCAGCAGGTATTTTCTGCTATAAAAAGAAACGAAATGAAATGAAATGGAAGGAAGCCTCTTAACAGGCCTTCAGAAAAAAAGAAAAAAAAAAGAAAACAAATAAGAGGAAGAGGAAAAAGAAGTGATAACTGTGGGCTATAAAAATCAAATTACTCTGTTGGCCAAAGACGATCAACTAAATGAAGAGATCTGTGCCAGATCCCCTCCGTGTAATCATTAACTGCAGAACTCATTATGACATGAAAGCGCCACATGTTTATGGTTTTTGTGGGCTCTTAAGTCTTGCATTTGAGGTGTTGGATTGCTATGGATAATGAAGCTGACGACTGTGCCTGCTAATAATGATGATGATGTTGATGATGATGATGATTGCGTTGCTTATGGTGATGCTGATGGTGACGTTGATGTTGGCCATGTTAATGGTGATGATAGTTGTTTGTTTGATTGTTTCTTTTTTTTTTTACATCAATTTTGCATTGATTTCCTCACTTCTTTTTGGCATTGCCCAGCGGACGTTTTACACGCCTTCTATTTATTGCTGATTTACCATTCACAGCCTTAAAGTGATCCTATCTCTCTCTCCCTTTCGCAACGAGAGTGTGATACTTTAAGAAGCTTCAGTTTTATTTCATCTTCTGATTATTTGGTTTGTGGGTCTCTTTGTGTTTTTGTTTTTTGTTATCTCTGGGTCTTTGATTTTCGAATTTTATTGTTGATCTTGGGGTTTTTTTTATTTGGTTTACAACAATTCCATTAGCTGAGTAGTGTGGCGCAGAGTAGAGTAGAGTGTTTATTTAAAAATTCTTGGGTAATTGTGCGAAATGTTTTTTGTGTGTTTTTTGTGTTTGTTTACCTTGTTTAGGTCGTCCTCTCTTCTTTACATTCTGGTAAGACTTGTTAAATGAAATCAATGGCATCTTCGTGATCACTTGTTATACTGAATACAGTGAAAGGAAAATATGTGCCAGAGAAATTTTTAAAAGGTACTGAGCGTTTTCCACGGTGGGTATGCTGAAAGATTTGTTATTCTTTCAAATGACTTTTGCAAGGACTGTGGGTTTGAGTAAGAAACAGTCGTTCACCTTGTGTATCAGTGCCCTGCTCTTGTCAGAAAAAGACGGAGGATTTGGACTTGAGCGAGCTCTCTAATATAAAGATCTCTTTAAATTTAACATTTGGACACGGATGGATTTCCTCTAGGAAGTGCTAGATGCCCGGGCTTAATATTAATTGTAACTAATCAGGTTCTAGAATGTGATGCCAAACACTATGCGATCTGGTGTGGCCATGATGGAAAACAATTTCTCTTAATGGTTGAAGCTTTCTTGGGGACATTTGCTGGACTGTAGAAACGCGGCTGCCGTCACAGTACCTAATTCGATCGGATCTATTTTAGTGCACTTTTTAGAGTGTATGCGATCGTATCTCGGCAATGGCATCAGGAATGTTATCCTTCAAATGCTCAATTGTCTCTAGTTTGTCGGCATAACAGTTTTATTTAACGGCGCCCCCATAGAAAATGGTCTAACGGTGTCAAATCGCAGCTTCCTGAGGGCCAACAGATATCACCATTTCGGCTAATTAAACGACCATCAAATGTTTGATGCAATAAATCGATTGTGGCATGAGATGTTTGGCAAGTTGCGCCATTCTGTTGAAACCAAACATCGTTCACATCAATACCATGAAGAGCGGGTACAAAGAAATCGGCTACCATGGTGCGATAGGTGCCTCCATTGACCGTAATGGTTGCGCCGTCCTCATTATCAAAGAAATGTGGGCGAATGATGCTTTCGCTCCTCAAGCAGCACCAAACAGTCACTCGTAATGTGTTTTCTGAGCCCCAAATACGGCAACTTTGCTAAGACGAAAATGAACTTCATACGAAAAGATGATTTTTTTCGCGCAGTTTTTCGTTGGCCCATCTAGCGAAGTGAAATCGAAGCGGATGATTATGTGGCTTCAACTCTTGACATAATTGTACTTTGTTAGGCGTCATACCGAGACCTTTTCGCAAAAGGCGATGTAAACTGGTGCGTGAAATGTTCAATTCTTGAGAGCGATGACAAGTTGATGTTGATGGATCTCACGCACAATCTCAGTCACAGCTTCGATGTTTTCGAGTGTACGCACTGTACGAGTACGCTCACCAGTGAAACCAGTTTCACGAATTGTAGCAATAAACTTGCGTACATCGGGCACTGTTGGTCCTTTTATGTGACCAAGTTTTGTATGACATTTCCGTCCAATCTCCAATCAATTGTCTTTGTATTGAAAATAAATTTCCAATAAATACCAACGTTGCTCAAGCTTAAATCGATTTGCACTAATATTGATTGATTGTATCTAATCAGGTTCTACAATGTGATAACAAACACTATAGGATCTGGTGTGGCCATTATGGAACATAATTTCTCTTAATGGTCAGAGCTACCTTGTGGACATTTACCTGACAATGGAAACAGCTTATAGTGGAATCTATTTCAATTCATTTATCATGCGGACGGGAGTTTATTTCTATGGAGTTACTAAGCGATAGCGCGGTTTGGAGTCCGTAAATAGGCATTCAGACGTATAATATTTGTCGTTGAAATCGGGATTTAAGCAAATCTGTCCATCTTAAACTGTACGCCCCTTGTTTTTTTAACAGTGTGGTTAGATGAACTTTTTTTTTTTTTGGTGAACATTTTATGGCTGCTGCTTTGGCCAGGCGATTTAATTTTTTTTTCGTTTTTTTTTGTTGGTTGGTTTCGGTATTTCTGATGATGATTAAGATTTAAGTATCATTTCGCTGACATCTTTATAACACAACGAATGTTATTCGTTTTTTTATGCTCCTAAACTCTGTAACTGATGCTGTTTGTTGGTTAAGCAGTTAAAGGGGATTGTACATGGGTTGCATGGCTGTTGTGTTCAACTTAAGCTCACGTAATGTGTTGACGTAAAGTTGCAACAGCTAAAGAAATAAAAAAATAAAAAAAAGGAATTGCAAAAGTGTTTCAAGTCCACTTGTTTGGAGTTGCAAAAAAAAAATAAGAAGTAAAAATAAAGAAGCCTTTGGCATATTTATTATGTGCGTTTTATTTGGTGGCTTTAGCAGGCGTTTTTAATGCCATACTACGAAGGCGTTAAATGCATGATTTGTGGTTGCACTTGGGTAATGAGTTTTTAGTCTAAAATGCGTTCGTTCAGAACATCCTCAAAAACCATTTCATGATGCAACTGATGACGATCGTCATTACAATTTCAGTAACACATGCAATGCCATACAATTTAAAAGACTTCAAAACTGTCCAGGCCTGTCTGTCTGTCTGCCCGTCGCCCTGTCCTATCTTGTTGGTTCGTAAATAAAATAATGCCGGGGGCATGCATGCCGGTAATTTTCTTGCTTTTTTTTATGTTTTCAATTTCAGTTTCAATTTCATTTCTACTGTTTTGGAATTTATTTTTTATTTGTTCTTGCAGTCACTAATGAAGCTGTTCGTTCAATTCTTATTTACATTTACACAAATGATTGCTTGACCTTCTAAAATGCATTTACACAGGGAAAGTTTATGAAAGAAATCTTGCATTACTTTGAATTGCAGTTCAAAAAGAGTTGCATGAACGTATTGGTCCATATAAAGGCTTCCTCTACGTCTCTGGCTTATAAGATTTTATTTTGTTTGTTTAAGTCGTTTATGGGAAAATATTAAATTGGCTCTTGATTTATGCAAATCGAATGTCAAAGTCTTATTAATTTCATAGGGTTTCATAGTTTTAGGCCATAAATTATTTTTGTAAGCAACACTTTTAATTTATTTAAACAATCACTGCATTTGGGTTCTAAAACTTTCGCTAAATTTTTGTTGTTGAAATATTCCCATAGTTTTTGAGTTTTTTATTCTTCTTTTCTTTTCTATTTTCTGTTGAAAATTGTCAACCATTAAATAAATATTTCTTGTAGCTTTTGTTGTTTATTTCAAACTGACCTACACTTGTGGTCATTAAAAACCAGAAAAAAGAAAAGAAAAGAAGAAAGAAATTTAAATCGGGCAACGCATTTGCCTCACCCATCAATTGTGTTCAAATGGCATAAACTTTCTCCGTTTTAAAGTGTTATTGGTGGGGGGTTTATTGACTGCTTTTGCTGCCACCACACAGCTATTGTTGATGCAAACCATTTCAAACTATTTCTAAATCAACATTATAGAGAGATCAACTCAAGCAATGTGTTTGAAATTTCGGTTTTGCACAAATCGTTTGAAACTTTTCTTGAAGAAAAGGGGGTAGGATTTCTTCATCTGTAAGAATAAATCAAAATCGAAAGCGCGATGTACTCATGTCTTTTTAATCTTTATCTCAAATCATGATTAGAAATTAGCACAAGCGTTTGATGATACTAAAGCTTGCTTCAATTAGAAAATATTTACAATTGGCCAGCCCTGGCCATTAGAAGAGAAATCGTGCTCCTTCACGGCCATACCAGATTGCGTATATGGATAGTATTTCTAGAACTTCATTAATATCAGAATCTGTCATGATTTGCTGTCAAGCACTCCTGTCCGCGACCAACAATTTTGGAGACAAGAAACTCGCTTCAGTAGAACCCTCATGAAATTCGAATATTCTTCCTTTGTGGTGAGGTTTTCCGTAGCGAAGTTATTATGGAATTGTATTGATTGCAACGAGATTATTGAAACCAGCAGACGTTATAAATTTTTTTTAAAGTATTGCATTTATTTTCTCTACGCCCTATAAGGCATAGATACATACATAATTGATCAGGGTTGTACCCTTCTGTTAGGACTACGACCTAGCTTCTTACACCACTTATGTTTTGTGTGTTAATTTTAGCTGTAAGTGGTGTGCCTTACAGTTTAACATCGACTTGGAACGACAGAAGGCATTTAAGAAGAAGGTTCCGAGGAACATACGCATATATTGGTCATTCCTTCAGTCAGAATTACAACCTAGCTTCTTACACCGCTATTGTTGTGTCTGTTGATTTTATCCACGATGGCGTGACCTACAGATTTTTGACAAACTTTTTCATGGCAATTTTGTTTACTCTCAGAGTTTTTGCCAGAAATCTGATGAGAGGAAGTCGTCGAAGAAATATTTTTTCTGACCTGGGGTTTGAAACGTAGTCTCACGTCTAATAAGGCAACACACTACTTACTAGACTACGGCGATTTCGTTTCCATACCTTGATTTTTATCCATCCATACTCTGATTAAAGAATGTCGTCGTAATTCTTAATTTAATCTGAGGAGGTGTGCCAATATTAATGGCCAGGAGTTGTATATTTTGTTTTGTTTGAAAGGTCCGAACCAGGGGCTGAACCACGTCTATTCCATTCAGCACACAATCTGCTTGACTATGGCTACTTTTAAGAATGCTTTCTGAGCCCTAAATTTAGCAATTTTGTGTACTGCCTGTACTTTCCATGGTATTGTGGCTTGAGGCGTGAAAAGGTAGTATTTTGTACGTGTAAATGTGGATGTTTTTTGTCAAAATTCGTTGAGCATGGTTTCGTGAGATTTACAGTTCTTGGGAACAATAGCGAATTTTCGGGTTTTTGGTGATACTCTTGTTTCAGGTCGGAGTGGTAGCTCTGATATCACAAAGCTCACTTGAGCACGCATAGCGGACCGTTGTATTGCCACGGGTGAACGCAGTCCCTGTACTGACCAAGTTCCACCAAAATCAGGGAAGAGGAAGAAGTTGGTCAGCGCAAGGGCTGCACAAACACTCTTGTTTAAAGCAGTAATATTTTTAAGAGACTGACTGTAGCGTATCATGCTCAGAAGTCTTACCGTTCATAACCGATCTAGTTGCTTAAATTTCCTCAGATGGACTGTCGTGACTTGACTGGAAAATTTTTCGATGTTTGCTAATCGGTTTTAGCATAACTTTTCAAACTTTTGTAATAAAAAATTTCACAATTATAAGGCGCTGTTCGTAAATCGTAAAGCACTTCAATAATCGGAATAAATTTAACCGTGACAGCTGTCAAATTTCAGAGTTGCCACATACACAAAAGAAATTAAACGATATTTAAAGGCTCTGGATAAACGCGTACCATGTTATCATCGTATAAAAAAGTATGAAAAACGTTTCAATTTAAGTCGGCGATTTAATTTGTAAGCTTTAGCTGTGTTAACTCAATTGGCCATTTATTCAAACTAAATATCGTTAAAGTATATTCATTCAAAAAATGTTTTAGAATCACAGTTTTGAATGGAATGGAAGTGTGGTTAATGAAGATTTCTTTGGTTTGTTTTGATGAAAATGGCTATCAATGTCTTCCCCAGATTTTTTATGGCCAATTTATAGCGTTTTTTATTGATTTGACTTTGACCAGCATTTATTTGATCGTTTGATTGTCGGTTTTTTATTTCATTTTATTTTACATGGAAACGATTCTTTTTTTTCTTTTTTTTTGTTGTCACCAAATAAATTACAAAATAAAACCTAAACCTTTCACCCCCCAACCTTTGTGTTTGATTAAAATTGAATGCAAGCAGAAGAACGTTTAGACGAAATGTTGATTAATTTTATGGGAAATTAAAATGAAATAAAATTGTTTATAGGCTCCTCCTTGCTGTCATAGGGGGGGTTTTAAAAATTTTTCTCACAATTTTCAAAGAAATTAAAAACCAAAAACAGTTTTTATGTTAAATTCTTTAATTAAAAGTTTATGTTGTTGTTGTTGTTTTTGTTTTTATTTCAAATTTTTTTTCTGTTTTTTTTTTCTTTAACAAGATGTCTTTTACGAAATACCGACGACAGAAAAACAACGCCGTCTTAAATTAACCTTATTTTGTCATGCCCTTACCATTGCTAATCATTAATATTTAATATTAATACGTCACCAAAAGCAAAGCCAATCGAAACAAAATAAAAAAATACAAAAAAAAATATAAAAAAGCAGACACAATTATGGCCAAAAGACATAAAATGTCAACACTCTTAACACGTGCCTTGCCAAAAATCTACAGACGCTTTTAAAACGCAAAAAAAAAAATGAAAACAAAAGAAAAAAAACAGTCAAAATTTATCGTACCGGACTGAACTGGCCATCACTATCATAAGCAGCAAAGCCATCATCCTAGTCATCGTAATCAAGCGTGGCTTTCAATTTGAATATTGAATTGATTTTGCGATGATATTGTCTTTGCTGCTGTTTTGTCGTTTAGCAATTTTCATTCCACTTTTTGTTTTTTTTCTTTCCTTTTGCTTTTGATTTTCTTCTGGAATAATTTTTTTTTTTTGTAATTTTGCTAAAGCTTTCGGAACTATTGAGAAAGTTCATGATATGATACCCTATATCGCCCCAGAGACTTTACATATCCGCATAAAAAGTAGTCCAGTGGTTTGAATCTGACGGGCAAGATGTGTTCCAAAATGGGAAATTAATTCCTCATCTCTTAATTGAATCATGGTGTCGCATGTAGGGGATCATATTGCACCCTCTTATTGAAAACATTCCATTGGCGATACGTTTTTCATCATTCTTGGAGAAGCATGGCACTATGATGCTCACATAGACTTCACATAACTCATGATCTAGTGGGGTCCAATCGTCTGATCTTGATGGTCAATAAGTGCTTTTTTTAAACGGGAAATTAATCCCGATCTCTTAATAGGATCATGATATTGAGTGCAGTGGATCCTGTGGCACCCTCTTACACAAAATGCTCTATTGGCGATACGTTTTTCATCATTTTTGGAGAAATATGGCACTATGATGTTCACAAAAGCGTACAAATCAATCCATTTCTCAATGTGCAATGTTGCTTCTTGCTGGTCTCCTTACCAAATATGGCAAATGTACGAGTTTGGATTAGAAAATGGATCGTCATTCAACTCTCCTAAGGGCCATTTAACAAAGAAACAGCTTTACGGTGCGTCCTACCTATCTTTAGTTCTAACAGCAGCTGTGTTTTTTATGGCTACACATCGAGGTGCTTACATAAAAAGGTTATCAAATAACACAACCCCAACAAATCTCGATTTTCACAGGCTGGTACACCAGCAATGTTCTCCTCAATAGGTACTCTTCGCGACTAGACAAAGTCATCGTAGGCTAGTAGGCAGTGTGTTGTTCTATTAGCTAACAGCTAACTCAGACATATTGAACGAAAACGAGGACTTAGTCCAGCACTCTTCTATGAGTAAATAAAATTTCTCAAAAATATCTGTCGTTCGGATTCGATGTTAAATTGTAGATTCCGGCACTCATGGGTACAATTAATACACACATCTTAGGCGTAGGTGTGATGCTAGGTTGTAATCCTAACTAAGGGGTTGTAATCACTAATTAACACGTTCATCGCCATGTCAGTCATATGTGTCTGACGCTAAGAAGTTCTACATGAGCCATGTCAGTCATATGTGTCGTACGTACGCAAATTGGTAAATCACAAATGTCCGATGCAAAGGACGCTGTGTTCAAAACAACAGGTTAATACTTGTTGTATCTTGTTTGGATGCGAAAGGCGTATAAGACTGACACGGTTTTCCAAAAAAAAATTTACATATAGGGCCATGTCAGTCATATATGTCTGACATAAAAAATGGTGTTTTTCCGGGAATTTTGGCAAAAAAGAAATTGTCTGTGATACATTAAGTTTCCTTGATACATTTTTAACTAAATTATCTAATAACGTTACCGTGGCTCATGTGAAAATTTTTCTGATATTATCGTGGCGATGAACGTGTTAAGTAAGTAAGGTAGGTATTCTTCGCATATGGATTGGTGAATCTTATGCGTAATTTTTTCACAACAGCAAGAGTAGCTTGTTCTGTAAGACGATGTTATAATCATCATAAAATGGACGTATTTTGTGAAACACATTTGATAATAAAATGCAAAGGTTTTGAGGCATTGTGCCACCTTTAATTGAAATGGCAAACCTCAGTAAGTATTTATTGTTATTTTCACATGTCACGAATCTTTTTTTTTTTTTGATACTGAAATAATTTGCATTAAAAAGCCAAATAGAAGATACAATTCTTCCAAGTAAGTAAATGGCTACACAATATACCTTGGCCACCTGTACAAATGTAGGGTATCAAATATGAAAAATTATCTTAAAAGTCACATGTCACAATGAGGATTTCCCAGAATCTATGGAAGATTTTGAAAAGAAATGAGCCTAAGGAAGTGAGTTGACATACAAAAGTGAATGTGATTTATTTCTAATTATTAATTACGTATGATATTCGAATATTTGTTTTCAATAAATTTATTATTTGCCAATCGATTAAATATACCAGCACATGTGAAATGAGTGTGTGAGTGTATAGATTTCGAACAACACAACCGTTTATTTCATTATTATTTTAGAAGATGACTTAGCCAATAGGAGAAAGGTTAAAGGTACAGAGACAGAGATCATTGTTATACTTTTTGTGACATAAAAATAATGAGGCCTAGAAAGTAGTCTCACAACAATAAAACAAATATTCAAATTTTAAGCAGAGCCATATACAACCCATGACTGATTGAGTCGGTGATAATGCTCTGTACAAAGTTTGGACTTTCCTTTCCACAAATTCAAGCCACAGCTTATCGAAATTCGAAGAACTTTAAGAAATGTTTTTTCTAAATTTTAATTGTCAGTTGATCAGTCAATTTTGTGCAAGAATGCTGATTTCTATTGTAGGCTTAATTGCTTAGAACAAATCAAAAGGGTCAATATGTTACACAATTTTCTTTTCATCAGGTCATTGGAGCCAGTTTTGTGTGATGTTATGCTTAAAAATCGCCGTTGTCTAGTAGTCGGTCACGATTCAAACTCCAGGTCAGACATCAATATGAAAATATGAAAAAATATTTCCCTGGCGACTGCCTTTCAGTAGTCCTCTGGCAAAAATAAGATGTTAAGTCGTAATCATGACAAAAGGGTTGTAGTGATCAATTATGTATGTATATATGTATGTCGCTGTGGTCTAGTAGGTAGACTTGGGGCCTCGGTTCAAACCCCAGGTCAGACATCAATACGAAATATGAAAAAATATTTCTTCGGCGACTTCCTCTCAGCAGATTTCTGGCAAAAACTCTGAGAGTAAATAGAATTGCCGCTAAAAGTTTCTGTCGTTCGGTATCGACTTTAAACTGTAGGTCCCGTCACTCATGTATAAAATTAACACACACGCTGCATAAGTGGTATAGGAAGCTAAGTCGTAATCCTGACTAAAGGTTTGTAGTGGCCAATTATGTATGTATGTATGAGAGAAATTTTTCAAGTTTTGACAACGTCAATTGGCCTACAAAATTATGCGATTTGCAGCCCGATGTTCTTTTGTGGGCCTATGTTAAAAACGAAGACTATACGGAAAACCAATATCTGTCATGTTATCGCCCGAAAACATGGACAAAAACTATCTCAAAAGTATCGATTGCTGCAAACAAACCAGAAGCGATCTTCAAATGACATTAGAGCAACTAAAGAAATACAATCCTCTACTACGATTAAGCTCACTCTTAAAACTTGAAATCTCAACTTGCATTCTATCCTACTTTAATTGTGTTACATACCTACATACATAATTGGCCAATATAACCCTTCAGTCAAGATTGCAGCCTAGCTTCTCACACCACTCATGTTGTGTTTGTTAATTTTATATATGAGTGGAGGGACCTACAGTTTGAAGTTGACTCTGAACGACAAATTTTTTAAAAACTTTTGCATGGCAATTCTTTATTTTACTCTCAGAGTTTTTACCAGAAATCTGCTGAGAGGTAGTCGGCCGAAGAAATATTTTCTCATATTTCGTTTTGATGTCTGGCCTGGGGCTCGAACCCTGGCTTTACGTCTAATAAGCCAACATACTACCTACTAGACTACGGCGACTTTAATTTAATTGTGTTAAGGTTAGGCAAATGCAAAGCATTCATTTGCCATCTGATTTGACAAATTTCTTCAATCATTTTCTTTCTATTTTCATTCCTTGTGTAACAGTTTCTTCGGAATCCCGTTTTAATTCTAATATCGCATGCCATTATTAGAAAATATTCTATTTTGTCAAATAAAACTGAACAACCATTTTAAACTGTTTATTACACTTGATTTTTAATAAAAATTTACGGTTGCCGGCATAACAAACTGTTTTAAATCATGAAATCATGAATATTTAATGAAAATTTGTGACCGTTTTGTATCAACATACATACGTTTTTTTTTTAAATTTATTTCTAATTCAAGCGATTAAAAGTGTTTCTTGTCTATAATTTAGATAACATTCACTCTTAATTGGCTTATAACCCTTATTTAATACGCATATTTAATAAAATTTATTAGAGTTTCTATTCGTTTTTGTTTTTTTCTAAATTTATTTTATTTTTATAACATCCTCGCATTTCAAATGCATGTTTATTTGTCAAATGCCGTTTGAGGTTCACGTTGTCATTAGGGCAGAGACAACGTAGAAAAATAGAAAAACAAGACTTCAACTGAACCGTCGCTCATCGCTCGAATTTGAGCCACAAGTGTTGACGATCTTCGCTAAATATGGAAATTTATTGGTCGTTTTATAATTATACGATACAATTTTTATACGAGTATATTTTTTTTTAATTTTTTTACGTAAAACACACGACAAATTAATATCGAATGTGTTCGTTTATTTGTTTGAAATCTTCGAAAAAAATAACAACAATAAAACGATAAAAAATTAATTATGAAATCTGGTGACGTTTAAATATCGCTAATAAAGCCGAAGATAACAAATAACAATCCAAAGAACAACAACAACAACAACACACAAGAAACCATTTAAACAAAAAAATAAACGACTAAAAAGCGTTTTAGCCACCCAAAAATAAAAAAATATCGAAACTTTATTAAAAATCAATAAATGAAATGAAAACGTTTGCCTATTAATTTTTATTGTGGTCGTCGCATTGATAATAATTTTTAATTCAATAAATTTATTAAACATGACTTTTTTGTTTTCGTTTCTTTTGTTTCTTAACATAGCTTTTGCGTGTTTTAATGTCTTTAAGTCTGCTTAAGTGGCAAATGTTGTCATAAATTCAAATGGAATTGAAAACAAATTAATGCACACGCTAAGTTAAGTAAACCAAACGTTTCATAGATTTTTATTTAAATTACTTTAGGGGATTAGGTAGCGGCTACTCGTTGAATTGAAAAGTTCCCATTAATTAATATCCAAACCAGGGATCATACATTCCATAGAGAAAACCGCTTGGTAACAATATTTATGTTGGAGAGTCTTGTCAAGGATGATATCAAATGAGAGGTTAAAAATCACCTCCTCTTCGTGGCAAAAGAAGGACACATCCTGCTTTTCAGAAGTCCTGTAGAACTTATTTAAGGGAACGCCAAGTCTATCTGTATGCTAATAAATCTGTATTTAGATAGCAAATGACTTCTTTTGCATTTGCACAACCTTAACACAGTTAAAAAGGGATACAACACAAGTTCGAAGCGTGAATCTAATAGTAGTAGAGCATCTATTTCTTTAGTTGCTCTAATGTCATTTGAAGATCGCTTCTGCTTTGTTTGCAGCAATCGGTACTTTTGAGGTAGTTTTTGCCCATGTTTTCGCAATTTTCGGGCGGTTTTAAGGTGATAACATGAAAAATATTGGTTTCCCGCATAGTCTCGCTTTTAGACATAAGAACGTCGGACCTGAAAATCGCATGATTTCTCTGGAAATTTCTCGTGCAATAAAGCCAAAATCGATCGTGTTGTATGGCTTGTGAAATTACATTACAATCCTTCAGTCAGGATTACTGCTTAGCTTCTTATCACTTATGCTGTGTGTGTTAATTTTAGCCATGTAGGTCCCAGTTTAAAGTCCGCTTAATAACAGATTTTTTCTTCATGGCAATTTTATTATTTCTTCTCAGAGTTTTTGCCAGAAGATTGCAGAGAGGATGTCTACGAAGAAATATTTTTTCATCGAGATATCTGACCTGGAATTTGAAACATGGGCTCTCGTCTAATATGCCCACAGACTACCTACTAGACTTCGGCGCCTTATAATCCACCGTATGTAGTTTGTTTGGCTCATTTTCTGACCACTATTTTGATCAACTTTTTCTGACTTGTACATCTTAAATCAATTGTAGCACCTCTCATCTTTCGCCGGATAATTTTCCTAAAAGATCGTAGTCAGCTATTTGTTCATCACCCTCGGTAATATACTATTCCACTTATCTGTGTTCTTTATAACAATATAGTCAGCACAGTTTTTGATAAATCTCTGTATATATCGAGAGAAGATGCAATCAAGTTCTATGCAATCTCTCTGTAAAATTTAACGTGGTATATAGTAAGTAACATTCAACAGATTTCTGGCATCTGAGAGTAAATAAAATTGCAATGAAAAGTTTCTCAAAAATCTGCCGTTCGGACTCAACTTTAAATTGTAGGAACTACCACTTATGTATTAAATTAACACACACAACGTAAGTGGTGTGAGAAGATAGGTCGTAATCCTGACTGAAGGGTTGTAAAGATTAACTATGCATGTATGTATCTATATAGAGTAACACTGCAGATCATGTAATCATTTGTATATTGTTTATTTTTATTTTCCTGTACCCCTCTTGGGAGCATATGGCTTCCTCAAAGTATTGTTGCCTTGTTGCCGTTCCTTTAATCTATTTTTGTTGTTCCAGCTAAAGAGGTAATTAGTCTGCTTTAGTAAATTGTTTACATGATCGATTAATGACATCAAAATGCTTTACTTTTATAATTATGGGGTCTGTTTGATGAGTTACAAGCATTTTAAATCAATCAATCAATAATTTGTGTATGATTTTGTCAAGATTTTTAGTTAGAATTCAGGCGTAGAGAATAATATTTCTATTCATTTATATTGGCTGGATTGAAAAGAAAAGAAAATTCTTATAAAATCACTTTTTCCACGATCTGAAGTAATATCGGACGCACTGTTTAGTAGGGCCTAAATTCGATATTTTTATGGCTTTTGCCGTAATGCTAAAAAGCAATTGAAAAACTTTGTCATATGCTTAGAAGTTAAATTTGATTCAATCAGTTTATGCTTAACACAGTTTAATGTCTGATTAGTCATATTATTTTTTGTGTTTTTTTTTTCTTTTTGTTGTTTCATTTTTAATAATTTTATGTGTGGTTACACAGCATTATTGAATATTTTTTTTTTAGATTTTCTTGATTTGTTTTTCTTGTAACACTCCCACTTTATATTTATGCCACAAACATGTTGTGCCGTCGTCTCCGTATGTAGTATGCTGGCATAACGAATTAATTATGCAGTTAGACATTAAATTTAAAGATTTAATCATATTAAATTTATTAAATTAATACCCATTGAAAAAAATTAAAATCAAAAAAAGAAAAGAAAAACCCCATCAGAAACAATGAATCTATTTATGAACACAAAATACTTTAATAATCACCAATTATTTAATGCGAATCAAAAGAAAAAAAGAACAAAAAATCTAAAAAATACTTATACATGTCGGTAATACAGTGTATAATTAAATGCTTTTAACGTTTATTTATTTTTATTTCTTGTCGTTGTTGTTGCTATTGTCTATTTCACAAAATAAACACATTTATGTGGTATTTAAAAAGAATACGAAGAAAAAAAAACAGAAAAAATATACGTTAAATATTGTATTTATTCTTCGAGATAAAATGATAATAAAAAGAAAAAACCTCACATGTGAGTATAATACCCCTGTAAAGTATTGATGAAAATGAAAATAAAAAAATGAAAAATTATTAAACAAGATGGATGGATGGATATGTTCTTAATAAGTCAGGTAAACTTCGGCTAAAAATGTGGTACTTAAGAGCCGTATTGCTCCTAATTTATAGGCACCAGCTCTATCGGCTGATATTAATTTTTGAATCTACATAGGCTCTTAATATAAAGAATAGAATCATACAGTCTAGTTACCTCTAGAAATCATTTGGCCAATTCACACGACTTTGTATCGTGTATGTTGTATTGAATACACTTGGTTGTTTGTGAACGCTTAATGCTATGCTGTATTGTGTATGTCGTATTATTCTTCATAATTTTTGGTATTTCAACAATTTGATAGCACGAAACCAACACATCTTATTAAAAACATATGAAAAAAATGTGTATAAGTGTATCGGATTTTTACATGAAAATTATCAACAACAAGCATACACACTGTTGTATAGTCGTCCAACAATACAATGAATACAACGATACAACGGCTTGTGTGAATTGACCAATTGTTTTTTAGTTTTACTCAACATCCGTACTTAATTGGTTATTACTACCCTTCGATCATGATTACGACCTAGCTTTTCACACCACTTATGTTGTGTGTGTTAATTTTACACATGAGTGGCAGGGCCTACAGTTTAAAGTCGATT
Source organism: Sarcophaga carnaria (assembly GCA_958299815.1). Lineage (NCBI taxonomy): Eukaryota > Metazoa > Arthropoda > Insecta > Diptera > Sarcophagidae > Sarcophaga > Sarcophaga carnaria. Next base: position 33,984,471 of record OY283151.1, read on the forward strand.
CCAAACGACAAATTTGTCAGAAACTTTTTCATTGCAATTTTCATTTGGTCTCAGAGTTCTGTTGAGAGCAAGTCACCGAAAAATATTTTTTTTATTTCGTTTCGTTGGAGATGTCTGGCCTGTGGTTTGAATCGTGACCTCACGTCTAATAAGCCAACACACTAAATACTAGACTACGGCGACTTCGCTACCTATTCCGTCATATCATTCAAGCTCATTACAACTCTTTCGTTAGGATTACGATCTAGTTTCTCACTCCATTTATGTTGTGTGTGTTAATTTTGTACATGAGTGGCGGAACCTACAGCTTAACGCCGACTCTGAACGGCATATTATATTTATTTATTTGCAGTTAGCGACTTCGCTATCTATTCCGTCATATAATTCGGACTCCAGTTTGGCGTCTCTCAACCATACCTAGAGTGTCATGAAGGTGTGGATTTCATTTAAATCTCGCTTAGATAGACACGTTCTGTCAAAAAGTTTTGGGTGTTCTACTATTATTAGGTTCCCAAGCGATGACTAATGGTAGAGAAGGTATTCTGTAGTCCGCTTTTCATCCTCGTCGTTATGGCTTCTGAAGAAGTGATTGTGTGAGGTATTCCCGGGCATGAACACACAAAAGCTAGTGCCCCTTTGTAAGATTTCTAAGATGAATTCTGGAATGCAAAATTAGGTTAGGTTAGGTTAGCGTGGTAGCTTTAATTTTATCACTTGAGCACGCATAGCGACCCGTTGTGACGCCACAGGTGAACGCAGCCTCTCCACTGATCAAGTTCCTCCGATCCAAGGAGGGGGAAGTTGGTCAGCGCAAGGGCTGCACATTTTCCAAAAAGCACACCACGCTGGAAAACCAGCCAGAAAGAAAAATGATGCAAAATTAATTATTCCATCTTTTTTTTTGCAAATGAGTGGAGTTTGTGTGAGACACCTGTTTGCTCCTCTATGGAGAAATGGCAATCCCATGTAGGAATTCAATTGAATTTTCCTTTGTGCCAGCTTTTGCAAACGCATCGACTTTATTCTTTAGACATCCAGCATTCTTAGACAGTCTTCAAGGTAGAATACTCATTCTATAGGAACCTAATGTCCATTGGTGGCCAAATATGTGAACATCAGCATTCGATATACACTGATGCCGGATTTCCATTACGGTAATCTTTAGAGACATTATTTCCGATTGAATAGTACTAAAGCGAATTCGTAAAATTTTGTTTGTTCAAGAACCCATTATTCCGAAAGTTGGCCGCATCGTCGAAAATTATGCTTCAGAGCCCATTCAGTGAAAGCATACCGTTGGCTATGCTCGGCTATGGGATGAGATGACCGTTATTAACTGTCAAAGTTCGAAAATCATTTTGGACCACCCTGTAGTTATACCGAGAATTTTAAAGGATTTATTACGTTGTAGGAAGTCGCCATAGTGTAGTAAGTAGTGTGGTCAGGTCAGACACCTAAAACAAAACGAAATATGAAAAAATATTCCTTCAGCTACTGCCTCTCAGCAGATTTCTGGCAAAAACTCTAAAAGATAGTAAATTTGCCATGAAAAGTTTCTCCCATAGGTCCCGACACTCATGTATAAAACTAAATCACGCAGCATAAGTGGTATGAGAAACTAAGTCGTAATCGGATGTATGTTATTATGTTGTAGGGCATGACAATGTCGTTCAATACTTGCTGTTTGTTTTTGTTTGTTTGTCATTGCTATTTAGCAAGCAGAATCTGTTGAGTAGTAGACAACGGAATGATCGTTATTAAAAATTAGATTCCATAGTTTTATAATTGTTGCTGTTGTTGTTGTTGTAATTCTACTGGTTGTTGTAGTTTGCAATTGCAGTTGCTGTTGTTATCATTACAACGATTCTTTATATTGTACAATAAAGATTTTTTTATACCTGAGCTAAAAAAAAACATACAACAACTACAACAACAAAATAAAATATATTTTCAATTACATTATTCAACGTTTAATTAACTCAACGTGCAATTATTTCAATTACAACTGCTTCCCAGGCGTATGAGTAACAACAAATATTTATTATTTAACAACAACAACAACAATACATTATTATTATTATTAATTCGTTTTTTTGTTGTTGTTGTATTTTTTGTTAAGAGAGTCATGAAAATTTATACAAAAAAAAAATAAACAGAAAATAAAAATAGAATTTCGCGTACATTGCATATATCATTTGTGCACCAAAATAGCTAACAGCAGTGCAATGAATTTGAGTAAAGGCCCCCCAAGTATGCCTTCAAACAGTGATTTAAAAAATTTTATTTTCTTTTGTCCCACTGTACTTACCACATATATTTTATATAAATAGTTTAAAAACTATTTTTTTCTAAATGGAATCCCGTTGCTGTAAAACCCCCCAGTTTTTATAGGAAAAATTGCATAAAATCTGTCCAATTACATCATATGATTTGCAATCAACAACTTTTTTTCTGTTTTTTTTTTTATCAAGAAATTGTTGTTGATTTATTTTTTAATTCTGTTTTAATAAATTTAAGAATATTGTGTGGTTTAATTGTGAAATTATTAATAAAAATTAAAGAATAACTTGACGCTTCGCTGAATAATTTGATGAGTTAAACACAAGGCGTTGATTTTTTTCCATTTGGTTCTGGCAAAAGCATGATTGTGCAGCAAATTAAAGTGGGTGCACAAAGAAAATATTTGTAAATAAAATATATTCTTAAAAGAAAATAATTAATCCATTAGGAACTTTTATGCAAGAAAGATCACAGCATATCACAGTCAAAGTGAGCTTAAATAAGTCAAAGTGAAGAGCTAAGTTAGCGGCAAATATTAGGCGTTCTATCTGTAACGCAGATTTTATTCGTTTTAATACATGCATACATACATACATACATAATTGGTCGTTACAATCCTTCAGTCGGAATTACGACCTAATTCCTCACACCACTTACATATATTGTGTGTGTTAATTTTATATATGAGTGGCGGGGCCTACAGTTTAAAGTCGGCTACGAACAACAAATTTTTTAGAAACTTTTCATGCCAATTTACTCTGAGTTTTTGCCAGTAGTCTGCTGAGAGGAAGTCGCCGAATAAATATTCTTTCTTTTCTGTATTTCGATTTGTTTTCGATGCCTGACCTGGGATTCATGGCCTCACGTCTAATAAGCTAACACACTACCTACTAGACTACGACTTTGTTTTAATGCTCTTCTTTATTTGATGTCTTTTTGATATAAGAAATCCCTACAAAAAAGTCTTTGCCGGCTATAATCGTACGATCTCGGTAGCCAATTCAGATCACATTTACGTGAGATGATTATGTCCTCAAATCGCTTTTGCTGAATATCCAATGGGCATTAGCCATTCGTTGATATCCTGATCATCCAATTCAGGTCTATAGGACATTCTGTTAACAATCATTGCTAGGCTATCGTCATTCTGAAAGAAATGTGGAATGAATCCACACCAAACAGTGACTTTTTCGGGACACAATCGGTATGAATTCGAAAATTTTGTTTGTTTTCATACCTATTCTTCCAGAAATAGGCGTCATCGCGGAATATGATTTTTCGATAAAAACTTTGGTCAGTCACATCAGGGACCCATTCAGCAAACACAGCTAAAATGTAGTACAATAAATCTTTTGGTCGCTAAAAAAAATATTGTTACGCACTTTTTGAGCGGTTTCTGTGCTAAAGAATATCATCTTTTTGTTGCAGATTATTGTGGTTATTGAACTACTCTGCGGCAAGCTATGTGATCATAGCTGCCAGATAAATGAGGCACCAAATCGTCAAATATTTGAGAAAAAGTCGTCAAAATCGTCAAAGACGTTTATTGTAATCGTCAAAAAATCGTAAAAAAAATAAATAAATTAAAAGTTTTTAAAAACCAAAATTATTTCTATTGTAGTAAAACATATAAAGTCAATGTGTGTATCGGGTCCGCCATCTAAAGTTTTTTTTCAACTAGTGTTTATTTCGTGAATGGCAACACTTAGCTCATGTCTGATTTGACAGATAATTAGTTTTATCCTTCCGCTGAACGAAAATGGTTGTGTATACGCTTGAACAACGGTTGGAAATATTGCGACGTGACTTTGAAAATCATGGTAATTTTGCAGAATGTGTGCGAAAATTGCGTACGGATTTTGGAAGAAGAGAAACACCGTCAGCTCCGTATGTTCGTTATCTTGTGAAAAAAGTGAAAGAAACTGGCATCCTCATCGATAAACCAAAGCGTGGAATGCCAAAAACAGTGCGTACACCCGAGAATATTGCTGCTGTGGCAGAAAGTGTGCGTGAAGCGCCATCAACATCAATTCACCGTCGTTCTCAACAAATGAAAATGTTGGAGGCATCATTGAGACGAATTTTGTATAAAGACCTTGGTATGACGCCATACAAAGTCGAATTGGTTCAGGAGTTGGAGCCAATTGACCATCCAATGCGTTTTCGCTTCGGTAAGTGGGCCTGCGATCGACTTACAGAAGATGCCGATTTTGGCAAAAAAATCATCTTTTCAGATGAAGTTCATTTTGATCTTAGCGGGTATGTAAACAAACAAAATTGTCGCATTTGGGGCACAGAAAACCCGCACGCATACATTGAAAAGCCGACGCACCCAAAACGAGTCACTGTTTGGTGCGGATTTTGGTCCAGAAGCATAATTGGGCCATTTTTCTTCGAAAATGAGCAAGGAGTGGCCGTTTTACAGTCAATGGTGATCGTTATCGGGCCATGTTGAACGAATTTTTGTTCACAAAATTTGAAGAGGAGGATATTGGCAACATTTGGTTTCAACAGGATGGCGCTACGTGTCACACAGCCGAAGCTACACTCGATGTTTTGCGCCTCTGTTTTTGAAGATCGCATTATCAGCCGTAGAGCTGATGTCGTTTGGCCACCTCGGAGCTCCGATTTGACACCGTTGGACTATTGTTTGTGGGGTGCCGTCAAAGATAAGTGTTACGCCGACAAGCCAGAGACAATTGACGCTTTAAAGAACAATATTCGTGAAGCCATTGGTGAAATACAGCTGCACACAATCGATAATGTGCTTAAAAATTGGACCGATCGTGTAGGCTACTGCATGGCCAGCCGAGGCAGCCATTTGAATGAAATTATTTTCCACTATTAACCGGAAGGATTGTACTTTCAAATAAAAAAAGAAATTTGAGAAAATATTCAGTAGTTTTTTTAAAGCATTTAAAAAAAAAGTTATTTGTCGGACCCTTTACATATCTGAGTTCAAAAACAAAACATTTAAACATTTTTTTTAGAAATTAAAGCTAGCGTCCCTCATCTTCATTTATTAATTTTTTTTTCAAAAAATGGAGAAATCTTATATCATTTTCAGAAAAAAATTGTTTAAGGTTTAAACAATCTATCCCAGTGTTGTTTATTGACACATAAGGGCAGCAATAATATTGCATCATCTTAATCTATGGGTGGTGGACATATTAAGGATAATTGATATTCTAAGCATGAAAATTCAGTTTAATGTTGGCTGCAACTGACACATTTTTCAGTTCCTTCAGTTCCTTCTTAAGGTTTTATTTATACTATTTATGAGGTCGGTGCCTCAATGGCTATTTTCAGGTTTCTCGACCGTGTACAGGAGAGGCCGTTGTAGCTCGTAGTGTAGTGTATCCAACTCCATTGAATCATTGGTGCATCGTTGCAATGTGGTTTGTGTTTCACTGTTCTATCACTACCACAAAAGGATTTTGCTCGAGCGAAATAAGGGGACTTGTTCCCGAAAATCATATATTCCTACGTAACGCTCGTTTTTCTCGGCCAGGACATCCGTATGTGGTCGATTGGCCAGCGGACTATTCGTATGTGGAACTCAATTCCTGCAGAGGTCTTTCCTGTTACTTATGGTATAAAAATATACAAGACTAGTGTTCTCTCTTTCCTTTTTCACATAACATATTTTCATAGTTCCAAACACAATGCCATCCATCCCCTGAGTGTTGATCGTACGAACAAGAATAACGGCGCTTGCATTTGTTCTTCCGATGGTAATATTAGAAGCTAAACTCGAATTTTTGAAATTATCTACAACGTAAGTCCCGCCCCTCATGTATGAAATTAACACGCACACGACTTAAGTGTTGTGAGAAGCTAGTTTGCAGTCCAGATCGAAAGGTTGTAATGACCAATGTATTGTATATGTATGAGGCTATTAGTAACTTTGCGAATTGTAATTACCCATCATAATTTCCATCATTTCTTGAAAATATTCATTATTTATTGTGACCATAGGGCTTGAGGAACATTTAAGCCTCTCTTCTATGTTAAACACTTTTGGAATGGAATTCTCTCTGCGTTTAATTATTAACACGTAATTAAGCAATTTTCTTAAAAAACTGTTCATAATCAAAGTCTAGGTACTTATATTGTTATCAAATAGCTTTTCAATATGTAGCATTGTATATACCCTTTTGGGTGTTTTTTTTTCCGTAGACGTAAACTAATTTATTTTCTGTTAATAACAATAATTATTTATAAATAAATTGCCAATCATTATTTGTCTGGGTCTAGGTGTCTATACTTAGGATTCCGTAATTATTTAAACACTTGTTGGAAGAATAAAAAGTAAACAAATAAATAAATCAAATTATTATTACGAATGATTAAATGCGGTCAATTGATAAATCACAAGTTAAATTGAAAATATTAAAAATTAAAAAAAAAAAAATAAAAATGTTGCACTTTCAAATTGCTTATGAAAGTGTTTAATTCGCACAATTATATTCAAATTATATTGAAATTGTAGAATATGAAATGAAATATTCAATTAAAAGTTTAATTGTTTTAACGAATTTTATTGTTGTAATGCAATTAAATAGTTTTTTTGATTTGATTACAAATTATTATTTGTTTACGGGAAATTTAAATTGTAATGGAATATTTTTTATTATGGAATATTAATTATTATAAATAAATAACAAAATAGGCCTAGAAAATCTTGTAAATTTTTTTTCAGATTTTTAAAATTTTTAGTTCGTGTAAACAATTGTTTTATGATTGTAAACAAAAGGCCAACATTTTTAAGCTTTTATTGTCATTTAAATTTAAAAGAATTAAAGCTTCAAACTTCAACGGTAATAAATCATAGCAGCAGACCTGACGTAATGCTTGAAGTGTGCTTTCAAATGTAAATACGCTCTTTAGAATCCAATGATTTGTTAATGAATGACTTGTCATCTTCAAACATATTTCCTGTGATGTTTTAATAATCGAATGAATTTCACTCATAATGATTTCATTGAACTTATTTAATCTGTAATAGTCTGTCATAGGCTTATGGAAATCAATTCTATTAAATATTTTGCAAACACAGTATTATTCTTGGCAAATTGCTAATCATATTTGCCGTTTATTCCAAATTCGAAATTCACATTGTCTGATGTACAGTTTGTTCATAAAAACATATTAAATTTTATTAAATTGTATCGTTATATTATTACAACAACTACAACAACAAAGTGATGAAAAGATATCGAAAAATAAAAAAAAAAAACGTTTCAACATTTGAAATCAAAAATAAATTTGATTCGTTTTTCGTTATTCGATGTGTTTTATCAAATTCCATAAATTAACATATAAAATGTTCTTCTAATTCTTTTGACAAAATTAAATTTATGCAAATATTTTTGTGTTGTTGTTATAGTTGTTATTATTAAAATACGTTAAAATAAATTAGAAAAATGAAAACAAAAACAAAACAGAGAAAAATATCAAAAAAACATATTAAAATTAGAAGAAAAAAAAACAGAAACAATTTGAAGTTCATTAAAATGAAACCATCATCCTAAATAAAAACAAAAAAATATAAAAAAAAAAATAAAAAAATATGTTGATGGCAAAAAAAAAATCTAAATGAAGATGAAATGAAGTCCAATAAATAAAAATCAAATATTATTTGTTAATGAAATTATAGAAAACAATAACGAAGCAGTACAATATATTAATCCACAGTGGTTAAAACAAGACTATAGCCATGAAAACAATTTTTATCCCTTAACGCAATTTTTTTAATTTCTAGAATCGAAATCATTAAAAGATTGTGGTCTAAAAATTACTAGGAATATGTATTAGACTGTAATATAATAAAACACCTTGATGCACTATCACTCTATACGCCTCTATTGAATTACCTTAAGATTATAAAACGCTTGATAGGGAAGTTACTCAACTTGATCTAAGTCAAGGGGATTCTAAGTGGCCAAATATGACTTCAATTTTACCAATTTATATAGTAATACATCAACAACATAATAAAACACCTCGATACATTACGCCTCTATTGAACTTTCCTAAGGTTATTGGTCGCTGGATAGAGAAGTTACTAAAACCGATCAAAGTCAAGTTGATCAAGTTGAGTTAAAATTTGTTTCATAAAAGTACATATACACACTTCCAAGTATGCGAGGAAGATAAAGTCTTACTTAATTGATCATTACAACCCTTCTGTCAGGATTACGACCTAGTTTCTCATACCACTTATGTTTTGTGTGTTAATTTATTCCATAAGTGGCGGGCCCTACAGTTTAAAGTCGACTCCGAATGACAGATTTTTGAAAAATGTTTCAGGGCAATTTTATTTACTCTCAGAGTTTTTTTTTGCCAGAAATCAGGTGAGAGGAAGTCGCCGAAGAAATACTTATTTTTATTTTGTTTTGTTGGAGATATGTGGCCTGGGCTTTGAACCGTGGCCTCACGGCGACTGTGGCGACTACTTGTAGTATACGGACTTTAATTAAAATTTGTTTCGTAAGTTTACATACACACTTCTAAGTATGCAAGAAAAATAAAATCTTGCTTAACTAGTCATTCTCACACCACCATTATTATGTAATTGTGAATGTGGCATTGTAAACGAACTATCAACACAAAGCGTGTATCAACATATAGCGTGTATGATATCATCACCACAACTTGGACAAAATTGAAAACTACCATCTCGGAAATGGTGCAACCATGCCCGATCAACAAATTAGTGACAGAAAATCAAGACACCATGCCAGGTATAATTGAATACATTCACCTTTTAACAGGCCTTCCGCTTAGTTACATACAAGTCCACGTAACGGTAAGTAGCATTAGTTGTGCTTATCAGTTACATATGTAGATATCATGTCCTCGTCAGAAATGATCCAGAATGCGTTACAAACATGCAGAAGAGACAATTTATATGGCGGGAATACCAAGCTAACGAATGACGAGAGCTTTCACGAGGCAAATCAAATAAGGGACGCAAATAAAGTAATCCTACTCACCATTCCAGTGCCTTAGTGAAACCCAATTGGATTCTTGGATGAACTGTTTTTTGTTTTCAACAAATGTCGCCAATTTTTTATAAATTAAATTTTGAACATAGCAAATTCTGTCTGTAGAAGTTGTGTTCCATGTTGGTTGTACTCCCATACAGAACTATAGATTTAATACTACAGTTGAAGGTTTTTAGATTGTGTTGTTTGTTTATGTTTGATCTTCATAGTATGTGCAGGGAATGTATTCCATGGGTGACTTAGGCATTAAGGCCTGAGTCTTTCCAATGCTGCGAAGATTTGAGAAGGCATTTGGAACTGAAGTACGGTACGGATGCGGTACGGAACGAATCCGTTTATTTATCTGGCCAAGTTGTTCGGCGGTAACGTTAAGGCATCGAAACTATATCATCAAACTAGTAAGTAAAAGGGCAGATATTGCCTGCATTGTCATTATTTTTTAGTATTATTATGGCGATTTCTTTTCTGGAGAAAAATGTTGCCTACATATTGTGTAGCATTTATTGGAGGTTACACTAACCCTCATAATGTGTTGCATTTTAAACGATTATAAAAGAACAAAAATCATTGCCCTTTTTTTTATTAATCCAAATAATTTTCATGAAAAATGTTTCTTTTATTTTCGGAAAGCTAACTTTACAAAAAATGTTTTAAATAAAGAAAAAAAATAATAATGTTTTTACCAAGGGCTCCGGGGTCATACAAGTTAAAACTATTTTTATTTAAAATTCAACTTTAGGGCTAATGTTTTCAAATCGCTTTAGATGGCACAATATGTTATTAATTATTTAGTAAATTTTTTCGAATTTCTCTATACTATATAGCTAAAAATCAAATCAAAAATATAATTTTTGGAATTTTTTAGGAAATATTTTTATTACAAAAGATAATAACCAAATTCCATTTAAAAGTATTTATAAACAATCTTCTTATTACAATTTTAAAAAATGTTAATTTTTAAGTTAACTCATCTCAAACCTTTTTTTGTTGAGATAATAATACATATGTATGTATGTATATGTTTCTTTGTAGTCCTTGACTAGTAAATTTCATATCGCGATTTTAAAGCTCATTCTGCTTTTACAAAAATAAAATTATCAACACCTATAGTCAGCTGTTCTTTGTTTATAAATTTGTTACTAGCACCTGGCCCAATTCAGATCAAATATTAAAAAATAATAAAAAAATATAATGATAAATAACATTTTCAACAAAATTTTTAACTCGCGGCAAGTAGTTTCGTTCTAATAATAATGGATTCATGTCCTCCTCATCTGACGATGAAGAGAATTCCAACAAATCTTCCAAAATAATACTTTTTGCTTCCATTTCAACACTTTTAAAACAAATATTTTGTATTTTTTTTTTCAAAACAATAACAAGCTGTTTTAAGAGTGTTGTCCTTCCAACCCTTTGATTACATTTAGGGTCAAAAATGCAGAATATTTTTTGGGATTTATGGCAACATTTTTAGAAAAGAACATATTATTAATTTACAAAATTGCAAAAAGGGCAAAAAGGCAGAATAAAGGCAGCATTTATGCCAGCAAAGAAATAGCCATTAGATTAACTCCTTTATGTGTAAACGAATCTAGTACCAATAAAAAAGTGTGGCAGACAGCATAGGCTCTTTATCATTGCTTTAACATTTCTCAAAACTGCAATAGGAAAATTAACTGAGATATTTGAAGCCGGTGTAGTTTAGTAAGTAGACGTGAGGCTACGGGTCCAAACCTCCAACAAAACGAAATATGAAAGAATATTTCTATGGCGACTGCCTCTCAGCAGACTTGTGGCAAAAACTCTGAGGGTAAAAAAAAAGCTAAGCGTTCGGAGTCGACTTTAAATTGTTGGGCCTCTACAGTCATGTCTAAATATTAACACAAACAACATAAGTGGTGTGAGAAGCTAGGTTGGAATCCTAACTGAAGGGTTGTAGTGAACAAATTCTGTATGTATTTTAACAATGATTCGGCTTTTATTTTCACTAACATATCTAAAGAATGCCTAACAAAGGCTTTTTAAATTAAAACAAAAAAAAAAATTATAATAAAAATAAGTTCTTTGACGTTGATTAGATAATCAAAAAGTAGATTTTTTTGATTATTCCTCTAGTTCCTATAAGTAGCTTAGTTCTGTCACTATGCATCTTTAAATTCTTAATCGGATTTAATATTTTTTTCCGCTTTGTTTCAGATTCTTTAATCAAATATTTTCCAGTTAAACAAAGGTAAGTGGATGTGTCCTGTAAAGAAATTAAAATGTCAAGAAACGAAAATTTTATTAAATTATTCCATACATTTGCCAAAACATACATGCCATTTGAACCACTGTGCTGGTCATTAAAGAGACTGTCATAAAATTTATCGACAATAGGTCTGAGCCGTTTAATATTTTACATTGTTGTTTTTTTTTTTTTAAATTTAAAGAAATAAAAGACTAGTTTTTGGTGGACATAAACTAAAAAAAAAAATAAAAGATTTAAACAAAAAAACTAAAAAAACTAAAAATTTATTGTAACTTTCCAAAATAGCGAAATTCAAATTTTTAAGCCACACTTGGAGATAAAATGTGGTCTTTAAACTATTTTACTGCTATTTCATCCCGATTGTATACATGTGTATGTGTCAGTGTGTGTGTGTGTAGTTGTTTGTGGGTAAAACAAGTTCATTTCAAAATAGTTTTCGAAATGAAATCAAATGAGAAAATAAAAAAAAGAAAAAAATAATAAAAAAAATCTAGAAATCTGTAAATAAATGACAACCTGTTAAATACAACAACAACAACTATAATAATAAGATGAAATAACAAAAATTCCCCTATTGTACAACAACAACATTCATAATACACTTACATGCTTGTATTTGTAACGACTTGACATCGAAAAACAGTTTAAACTACGCTTCTAACACAAGCAATATACAAAAAGGGCCCCTAGTATACATAGTCGTACATAGATAATGGCTAGTAAAGCTGACCGGGTAGCCAGGACGGTGGTGGCTAGCTGGCTGTGTCTGTCCATGTGATACGTATGCCTTTAAAGCAGCTAGTCAGTTGGTTTGGCTTAATTTTAGTTCAGCTTTGCCCAGCTCAGTTTAGTTCGTGTTCAGTTCAGTTTCATTTGATTTCATTTGATTGTTTTTTTTTTCAAATTTTAAAATGAAAAACCTTGATTAGGTTTGGTGCGCTGTTTTGTTTTGTTTTGTGGCTCTGGGTAATAAATTTCATCATTAGCTTTTTGTTGTCGCTGTTTTTGTTTTTGTTGTTGTTGTGTGCTCAGTGACAAGTCCACCAAAAGATGTTCAAAATCAAACGATAGATATGGTTGAACCACAAAAAAAAAACAAAAAAAAAATAAAAAAAGGTAATCAAATGAGCCTCTATAAAGCTAAGCTTGTTTTAAAATATTTGTTACTGTTACTGTTAGTGTCGTTGTTATTGTTGTTGCTGTTAGTTTGGAACATTTTATTGTGTTATTTGACCATCGAAATATATTTTCGAAATGATGGTGACACTTTTTATTTTCTGTTTTTATTGTTATTGTAGTTGTACAGAGTCGTCATTTAATCAATATTATACGCACAGCATTTAAGCTAAAAGTCTGCCTTATGTCCGCAACTATGGACGTCAGCTAAAGCTGCCTAAAAGATCTTCTCTAATCCATGCCATCCATGCATGCGTTGGTAATTTTAAACTTTCTTTTCTTTTGATCTTTATCTACAAGCAACACATTTCTTTTCTTTTCTTTCATTTCTTTCTTTTTTCGTTTTTTTTTTTTTTTGTAAACGATCAATGAAATTTTCATTTTTATTGATAAATTAAGCAGATACAGATGCTCAAACAAAATTTATGTTCTTCGATCACAATAAAGTTTTTTTCATCTTCTTCTTGTTGTTCTTGTTGTTTTTTTTTTGATTAAAAACTGAAACCCTAGAAGAGAAAACTTATTTTCGAAATTAAAGATTTATTGACACTTTGGAATGTTTTCGAAAAAAATAAAATATATTCACTCTCTGGCATGTGTTTGAAAGAAGCCTGACTAGAGCATGTATTACCCAGGGGTCGAAGCTTTGATAATATTTCAAACAACAAGTAATTTCCTCTACGAAAATTCAAAGTTTCTCCTCTGCTGCAATGCTTTAAGGCCCCGACATTAAGTAAAATGTTTTGTTCCATAGAAATTAGGTTTAAAGAAGATTAAAATTTACACACTGATCACTGAATCAATTTTAATTGTTTTGGTAAGCATAAGGCCATTCTGAATGTTAATTCCGTACAACCGTAATACCGCCATTTGCCAGCTATAAAGGTTTAATGTTGTTCATAGTGATTTCGGCTTAAACGAGTCCCAATAATTGACAGAAATTTTAAAGTCCTCTGCGTTAATTTTGCTTTTTGTTGTTGACAAAACACTACAAAGTTATTTGACCCACATTTTGCTCAAAGTATTGTTATCGCCGTAGCCTATTAAGTAGTATCAAACGTGAGGTCTCCGTTCAAACCCTAGGTCAGACATCTCCAACAAAACGAAATACATAAGAAAAGAGTATTTCTTCGGAGACTTCCTCTCAGCAGTTTTCTGGTAAAAACTCTGAGAATAAAAAAAAACATGCCATGAAAAAGTTTCTCAAAAATCTGTCATTCGGAGTTGACTTTAAACTGTAGGTTCCGCTACTCATGTATAAAAATAACACAACCAACATAAGTGGTGTGAGAAGTTAGGTCGTATTTCTGACTGAAGGGTAGTAATGACCATATATATATATATATGTTATGTATGTATGTATTGGAAAAGTTATCGATTTTTTCTTCCTCCACATAACTTTCATACTGAAGAAAAACTGAAATCTTCAACGATAGTGTAGTGAAGTGTTGGAATTAACGCCAGTTATTCAAGGTAAATGAACTCAGCAAATAACCCATCTGCACATATCATACGATAGGATAACAGGTATCGTCACTTTTTTTTAAATCAAAACTCATTTTGGGGTATACAGTTGCCTGCTGATATACCATATGAAGAGATGCCCTAGAAACTATCTGATAAGTTCTCTCTTAAACTTTCTACAACACGACTTCCTTAGAACCCAGCTGAAATAAGTATACAAATATTTTGATTTTGGTGATCGGGTTAATTAACACCTGCCACCTGTAGGTAACACTAGGCTGGCTCATCGTGCGGCGCGTAACAGCAATGTATGGCACTAAACTATCTCACCAGGCGGCATGTAACTCCATTGAAACGTATTTGATTGTGTGATTGAGAGAGTTTGAAGATTTATTCTTCACCAAGTTAAGGTTACGGCACACAATTAAGGGATGCGAAGATCAACCTTTTCACCACAGACGTCAGGACCACTTGATTGTGTTATTAGACGATACGTAGTCTACTTTCCATTCGATAAAGTGTAAGACTTTAAGTGCAGTCGCCAATGGACTAGAAGCTACAATGAATTTCACGACGATATGACCGTGTTTACGATATTAGCTGCGTTAGACTATCGAGAAAGTGGGAGCCAATCGAGAGCACTCTGCATCGAAAAAAGGGACGTTGGCCTTCTTTCTCTTTAATCGATATACAACCCCTGCGGAAGCCATTTGTAGGTAAAGAAAGTCTCTACTCTTGCCATCCAATGACCTATGAGAGTAAATACAGTGATGATGATGTCCCAACGCACATATGTACATAACATACCTAATTGTTCATTACAACCGCTTAGTCAGGATTACGACCTAGCTTCTCCCACCACCTATGTATGTTGTGTGTGTTAGTTTTATACACGAGTTGCGAGTCCTACAGTTCAAAGTCAGCTGCGAATGACAGATTTTTTTGAGAAACTTTTCATGGTAATTTTATTTTACTCTCAGAGTTAAGTTGACAGAAATCTGCTGATAGGCAGACGCCGAAGAAATATTCCTTCCTTGACCTGAGGTTTGAACCGTAGCTTCACGTCTAATAAGCCAACACAGTACCTACTAGACTACGGTGATGTCTTTACGTTGTAATTAATTTCCAGATGAGTCTGTCAATAAATAAAGATTCTTCCTCAGCCCAAGATTTGTTAGCAGCCAATAGGCACACATACATACATAATTGGTCTTTACAACCCTTCAGTCACGACTACAACTTAGCTTCTCACAGCTAATAGACAGCCTTTGCCTAATAGACAGCCTTACGGCGGAAAATGATAATGGAGTGTGCCTGCTTCACATATTCCTATGATCAGGAACCCATATTAGTTTCACCGCTGTAAGAGTTAACCAATAGAGTCACGGCATATGCCAACCAATTTGGACCTGAAGAATGCACTCGAAAGAGCTCTGAGAACAGAAATTGAATTGTGATTGAAGATTCCTTACACAGCATCACTTAGCAACATGATTAGTGGTCATTACCTAGGCCTGAAATATATTCCAGTGGTCAAAAAGACAAAGAGATATTCTTAGTTGCATACCATCCTTGAAGAATTTCACAGCATCCCTATTAGAAGGAACAGTCTTTCCAACATGGAAGTCTAATGTGAAATTTCCAATCCCAAAAAAACTCTTCGCAAGCTACCTATGATTTTGTGACTATTGTGTAGGCTTTCTAAAGCACTAATCTTGAGATAACAAGCCTTGAGATAACATGCCTTGAGATAACATGCCTTGAGCTAACATTTCTTTTATTTAAATTCTAGCCCTCCTGTTTGTAGGTCATTTCAATTCTCCTTTTGGTTTTGGAAACAAATCGTTTTCATGATTGATTCTTTAATATTAAACGCAGATTGGAAATAATTTTATTGCCAGAACGAATTCGATTTGACAGTAATTCAGTCTGAGTAATTGCTTTAGGAAGTTATAAAAAAAAGTTCCTAAAATAAAACGTTAAACAGGTCTTCTCTTACTTAGAGATTTCAAGTGTAACGAAATACAAAATTTTATACACGATTTAAGAAATAAATTTCAAACTCAGCTTTAAATCGTCATCATCATCATCAATATTCTTATTTGAAATTGAAGATTTATTGGAAAATATTTGTTTTAAATTTAATTTCAAATTAAAAAGAGATTTTAATGGCATTTTAAAGATCCATTTTGAACGGCCACACACATGGCCCAACGTTAGATGGAGCTATTGCGGCCATGTGTAGTATTAATGACACATGCACGCACTTGACTTGAAATAAAAAAAATGAAATCGAGAAGAAAAACTTCCTCTTTGGAGATGCATGTGTGCGAGAGAGAATAGGTGCGCAATATAAAATTTATAATAAATTATGCCGTTTAGTTGAAATTGCTGGCTGTGGTGGGGATAGAAATGTAAGCGAAATGAAATCCCATCATATCTAATTACTTGGTATCTTGGCATAATAATTAATCGATTGTAATCAGTCATGATGAGCTTAGCCAAGCAGTCAATCACACACACCGGCAAACGGTTAGTCAGTCAGTTGGTCAGTCAGTTGCTGCATTTAATATCAAAATAGCCTCATAAGATATGTACATACATACGTATGTGTTTAAGTCTCTTTCAATTTAATAACATGCAGCATTTAAATGATGATGATGAACATTATAAAACGATGATCGTGGTAGTCATTAAATGAAAGTATTTTTTTTTTGTTTTTAAAAAGAACAGGTCTTAACTGGCTCGTCTCTGGCAGTCTATGTAAACAAACCGAACTGTCTTTATAGGCAACTTAAAAGTCCATCATTCATGTGTTATAAAGACGCTTTCGTATCGTTTGCTTGTTTGTGGCAATACAACTCGGAATGTCTATCATTTACAGATCGTCAGTCATACGTTGTTATTATGGCTGCATGATTGAAGTACGTTTTCGTATTTCTCGTTTACATTCTCTAATACAAATCGGTTTCAATTTCAATTTGTTTTCTTAACTGATCATTTTCATTCAGTGATTCATTCGTTCATTCACTCAATCTTTCATTTATTCTTTCATTCATTCAGTATTCATATAACAATTCATTCATGCCACCACCATCATTCTAGCCATTTCAATTTGTTTGTTTTGGTAATCAAGTCAATTTCCGTTTTGGTTATATGAATAATAACGACAACAACAACAACAGCAATAACAATATTAAAAAACAACACAAAACACAATACAACACAACAAAAAAAAAGCAAATCTTTATATAAAAACATTCATTTGTTCATTCATTTACTCATTCATTCATTCATTCATGCATCAATATGGAAATTTATTGGCATTGTATTTGCATATGCGCATTAACAGCACACTGTTGCGTCCTTAACATCCTCTGGTATGTGGGTGCAGAAGTGGATAAGTTGTCTTTCATTCATTCCATTCAATCATTCAGACTGAAAGGTGATGATTTAGCCAATTTTTGTTCTCCTGCTTTCGTTTTGTGATGATGATTGCGAACATAGAATAAACTACAGTCAGTTAAATAAAAAGTTGATTGATTGTTAAGTATGACTTGACTGCTTGACGGTCGCACTCAAAGAAAAATGTTCGTTGAATTATAATGTGAGGGGATGACAAATTAAATTAATTTATGGATTTTAAAAACTATTCAAGGCATGTTGATCGTAACTTTGTTATTTATTTGACCTTTGACTTTTTATTACTTCAGAAAATAAACATATTAAATCAGAATAATGCGAGTCCCTATCTCCTTTTCTCATTAAAGTAACATAGAAATTGGGATTGAAATTGAAAAGTTACTGTTTAAACTGAACATGTGAGTCCTTATTAAGTAAAACCTTTTACTACTCCACCGACTTTTGGCATACGTTTCCATAGGTGTAATTTAAATCTTTGGCTCTAGCCTATCCTAGTCTAATTGGTACAAGTTTCCTTTACAGTTATGGTAAAGAGTCGTTATGTATAAAAGGTGGCTCATGACTTTTTCACAGAGATGTGACCGTACCTCGCCGAAGACGAGTTGGATCTCGGATATTTGCTCAGGAATTGTTGGTGTTGTCGCAGTTATCTAGTAGGTAGCATGCTGGTTTATTAGACGTGCGGCCAGAGTTGAAACCCCTGGTCAGGTATTTCCAACAAATCGAAACGCAAAAAAATATTTCTTAGGCAACTTTCTCTCAGCAGATTTCTGGCATATACTCTGAAAGTAAATGAAATAAAATTGCCATGAAAAAGTTTCTTAAAAATCTGGCATTCGAAGTCGACTTTGAACTGTAGTTCCCGCCACTCGTGTATAATATTAACACACACAGCATTAGTGGTTTGAAAAGCTAGGTCGTAATCCTTGCTAAAGGGTTGTATTGATCATGTCGACACCTCCATTAACGTTCTAAGTGTACTTGCATTGCATTGTTATGTAAATTCTACGTTCTCTAACTTAAATACTGACAAAATTTGGTTAAGATGAGCCGATCCGTTCCGAAGTTATAGGGAAAAATCTACTTCGAATACCCATATAGTCGCATGTCGCGCGAAAACTTTGAGAGCTCATAACTCAAAACACACTTTTTCGACTTAGAATGTTATAGAACAGAGGCGTCGATATATAACTGTATCTCATCGATGATGGTTTGGATCTTGGATTGTTTCTCACGGCTTTAAATCGAATGATCGTGGTAGCCAGTCGACCTTAGACTTTCTTGAAATATTTTGTTCTATAAATCGATTACTGTAAGCGCGGTGCAGTCGTCCAGGCTCACGCTGTCCAATTAAGGCTGCAAGTATTACGTTATCACGTTTCTCTACGAATGCTTTTCACAGTTACTGCAATTTCGTCTTCATGGTCAAAAAAGCAAGGCTCACTAACGCCTCAAAAAAAAATCGGCTCTAGATAGTTGTCTGTTATGTGTAAATTTGTTTCTCATGAGCCCTAAATTCTAAAGTCTGTGTATTCATAAGGCCATTCAAATGAAAATGCTCTCCATCCGGAAGTTTTTCGAAAAATTCTCAGTGATTTCACTGTCACTGAACACTATCATGAATCCAAGGAGATAAATATGAACCTTTACTTCAAAGTTAATTGATTCTCACACCACTAATGTTATGTGTACTAATTTTATACAGGAGTATCGAAACCTACAGTTTAAACCCAATTCCGAATGATAGATTTTTTGTGAAACTTTTTCATGACAATTTTATTTGGCTCTCATAGTTATACTATGTTCAGATATGCACTTTTATTGAGTCAATATTCGTTTTATTGAGTACAATATTTTAAGTGTTCAGACATAATAATATACGCAGTTCAGCTGCTTATTCAATATTTATTTGACAGATGGTAAACAAAACAGCTGGTTGTTTCAACAACATTGTTTTCATGTTTTTTTGTTTTGTTTTTTTTTTTTGTCGTCGTTGACAGTTGATGCTCACTGAACATACTTATGACAGTGCAGCATTTTAAGTTTTACTCAATATTATAACAATTTGCGTATTTATTACGCAATAATTCATTGAAATTTTATATGAAATATTGAGCACAATAATGGCGTTTATTGCGATTTATGCAATAATGTTGCATATCTGAACACCGTGTTACGTTGCCAGAAATCTCTTGAGAGGAAGTCAACGAAAAAAAAAATTTGTTTAATATTTTCGTTTTCTCTCCTAAGGCTTGAACCAAGGCCCCACGTCTAATAAGCCAACACATTACCTACTAGACTACGGCGATTACTCTATAGTATGTCTCCATTTTAATTTGAGTGCTTTATAATGTGGTCATACTACATAACTACGCAGACAAATGAATTTTGTTGTCAGCCGTATAAATATTGGCTTCATTATTTATAAATTCGTTTACTCGGTTATCAAACGAACTTTTATGAAAAAAGCCTTTCGCAATTGACTTTGCAATTTTTCTGAGTGTATAAGTAGTGAAGTGTATCACATCAACATAAGAGTTGTGCCTTCCTGCTGAGCTTAACAATGTTTTAACAAATCGTTTCAGTATCGTTGCCATTCCATATCAATGGAATCAATACGGGATCAATACAAAATCCATGGCAAACGATGAAGTGATAAAACATTGATTTTTGCATTCGGATGCCTATAACAGTGGGGATCAATTAACAAAAACAACCACATGCAACAGTCTGTCTTCTCGTTCTACAATTACCATTTATGAACACAATCATAATGAAACATCATCATCATTATTAATGGGATTGTTATTTCAAATGTTATTTGTTGCTGTTGTTGTTGTTGTTTCTATTGCCATAATTAGAAAATTATTAATAATGATAACAACAACAACAATAATAATAATGATGTTAGGCCTTATTGTTATTGTTGTTGTTGTTAATTAACACTGTTGTTGGTGTTAATTTATTAATAAATGTAAGAAACAAAAACAAAAACAAAATAAATAATTATTATTTGTTTGTTTTTTCATTTTTATTTCTCTACTGTCTTAAGTGTTAAAATATTCATTAAGAATATGAATATGAATATGAATACAACGCATATGATTGAAGAATGATTGGATAATGATTTCGCATTGGTTTGGATTTCTTAAAAAGGCGTACGCACGCGCCTTGACGCATTTATTTATTTTCAGTGTTTGAATTTCTTTTTAAATTCTTAAGATTTTTAATGAATGATTTCGTTTTGTTTCAATATTTGCCTTGTTGCTGAAGCAGCAAAGCAAAGGCAATGCTTGGTGGTAGTATTTCATTAAGATTTCATTAACATTTTAAAATTATTTTTATTTTGTTTTAAATTCAATTTATTCTTACGTTTTAATTAATGAACAAAATATGTTAAATTGCTGTGGTCTGTGGTCTGCATTTGCACAAAAAATTGTAGAAATTTTTTTTCAATGTTTGTTAACAATGTTTGTCCGTTTGTCTCTTTTGTTTTTAATACGATTTTTTATTGGAAAACGTAATTATTTTCTGAATGATTTTGTAATTGTTAGAGAACATTTTAATGCTTATTTATCAGTTTCTAATTTAAAATTACATTCATTTTCTAATTATATTTGAAATATTATTGACCTGTTATCTAAGATAATATTCAGATCGTTTAATTTAGCACAACAGATTCTTATTCTACTCAGATCGCATTTCATTAGTATATTCTGTATACATCGTTCAGGGGATAGTTTCCTATTCAATTAGTGCTTTATATTATGACTACAACTTTAGGTTTATGAGGAAGTGCAGAACGACAATAGCGTAGTACAAAAATGATTCGTATTAAACTTTAACTTCCATTGCAACGGTTTGGTGGTGGTATCCAAGAGCAAGTCAAACAACAAAGAAATTTCTTTAATGGTGTAGCAGTTTGGGAGCCTGATCGATTTTCAACTCCCCAATTACTTCCTCTTTTAAACATGAGCTTAAGTGATTGAATACACACACCTACACAAGTAGTCATTGATGGGCCACATGATAGTGGTTATTCTCTTGTTAAAAAAAATGCGTTTTCTGTTAATGTTTGTGAACCAGAGATCAGCAATGAGTATTCAAAAAGATGAGTAGATTCGTATCGTACTCATAATTTCTGATACTTATACGCATTCATACCTATTTTAATATCATACTCATATTGCTCATATTCAAAGTTTGAAGTACTTATCGTAGTCATACTTAACAATACGCATGGAATTGTTGTTTTTGACTCTCCTTTACTCAGCATTTACAAGAATCTCAAAATAAGTATGATTCGTGTACGAACACTACAGTACTCACAAGAAGGTTGTGTGTTTGCTTTGCTTGCTGTCTTTGTCTTTTTCTTTCTTCTTTTTTGTAAATGCAACAAAAACTAAGACTGTAAATTTAGATGAATGATTCGAATC
The DNA here is from genome assembly GCA_958299815.1 of Sarcophaga carnaria. Lineage (NCBI taxonomy): Eukaryota > Metazoa > Arthropoda > Insecta > Diptera > Sarcophagidae > Sarcophaga > Sarcophaga carnaria. The sequence goes on from OY283151.1 coordinate 34,006,508, forward strand.
ACAGGAATCATTTATAAGTATTATGAGTATTTTTATAAATTTATGAATCTGAATGAGTAGGCGTATGAATCAAACATATTCTGAATGTCATGAGTTTGATGTCAACGTTGTACTCATACTCATTGCAACCAGTACTTATAAATCAATGTTGTAGTGAGTACGAATGAATCAGAGTAGTTGAGTTTCAATACTGTTGACTCACTCATACTCATAATTTCGTGAGTAATTATGAGTAGCGAAAAAAAATTCATTGCTGATCTCTGTTGTGAACTTTCCCTTGCTCTTCCCAAAATCAATACGAGCATATGTAACAATCTTCCATTGGGTGTTCCAACTTTGAGTTCCGAACTTTGACAGTAAAAAAAGCTATATCAGTCAAATTAGTTGTCATTTATGCAGTCTATGTTTGCATGTCGTTGTCTGCTGAATTGGCCCTTGAGCAGCTGGCAAATGATTGAAAATCAATCTCTGTGATGAGGCCCATTTCTAAATGAATTTAAAAAAAAAATTCAAGTGCGTCCAATGCAATCCGAATAAGTTAATGTTTCGAGTGGATTTTAATTAGGCGGCCCCAATGGTGCAAATTTCTGTGAGAGCAACGTTGGACAGGCCGATGGTCGATGATCAATTGTATGACCTGGAGACCAATGACTTGTAGTTTCAAAAGGATTACTTGCCACAGAACTCATGCTCCATCGTATATTTTGCACTAGAAATTTGAGGACATGGTTGTCTCATGTGGAGATGATGTATATTGGCTACCGAAATCGTGTAATTGCAACGCGTAAGGCTTTCTCTTGTAAGGTTTTTAACTCGTAGGAGTTTGTGAATAAGCCACAAACCCTTAGCGGACCTTAAGGCCAACATAACCCAAGCCATCGGTCAAATTCTGTCTGTGATTTATGTGCCAGAGTCGTGGAAAACTAGACATTTGGGATACGCTCCACCCACAGAAGCCATTGTGCACATTTGAGCGATGTTATATTCCATACATAGGACATAAATAGGTCTTCCAAATGAATAAAAAATTTCGATGATATCTCATCTACACTTTATTTTATTCAGTCGATAATACTGTTCTTAGATATTCAGCTTTGAGAGTTCTTCACATGCTGAACAATCTCCGAAGAGGCAATTAGTGTACAAAATGCAGAGCCTTCGTATGAACCGAAATCAGACGATGGTTAGCAGTCTATAGAGACGAGTCATAATAATAAACGAGTCAAGAACGAATGCAATTATAACTTGTGTCCAAATGTAGATTACAAAACCACACGTCGAAGTAGGTTATTACCTCATACAGAATTTGTACGATCATAAGTGGTTCTGGAATACCTGCACCGTATTAACATGAACTCGTGACAGTGGAACAGGTCACTTATGAATGTAACCGATTTGTCAAAGAACCTCGTGCACATCAATATTTAAAAATCTAATTACCAAAATGTGCCAATCGAATGCCTAGTGAAATACCGACCAACTGTTTGTTGTACAAGTTTTGTGTGGACCTCATAAAATCGAGAGCATATAGTGTGCCGCAGCAACTGCAGGTTCAGCTATGTTGGCAGCTGGTTAGCAAAACGTTTGATGAAGACGGTAAACGCACAGTGGCAACTCAACTGTAATGAATATGGCATTTGAGCGTAACGCTATGGATCTGATCTGGTAACGTCGGATACCAAGATGATTTTAGTTGTTGTAACTCCCACGCTAACTTAGGATTTTAACTGAGAAAAGAAAAACAAAAAAAACTTCACCTAAAATGGAGGTTAAGTATACAAACCTACACAGTTATTGCACGGCACAGTCAGTCTATCAAATTTATATCTAATATGGACCGATAAGACCATTATCGGTAATTCTATTCTATTGTTTTAATATTCGCAAGACTTTGTCTTTGAATGGAGGGTCTTTTGCCCGAACGGGTGTGCGCAACTCTTATAACGACTATTTCCTGTCAAGAAGAGCGTTATGCTCTAGTTAAACATCGTCTTGTCAACTTACATATACAGTGAATAGCAAAAGTCTTCGTACGGCAATATATTTTATCGAAAGTTTGTATAAAAATTTATAGTTTTTATATTTATTTTATTAATTTACTTCTGTTTTATTATAAAATAAACAATTTTTTAATGTTTTTCATAAAATAAGAGAAAAATAAGGAAAAGTTTCAGATGACTCCATAGGTACTCCCAAAGAGAACCCTGAGTAAATTTAAAACTGAAAGGCCTAATATATGAAAGTGTTATCCCTTGTATTTAGTAGAATATCCGTTAAGGTCAAGCATTCCATTGGACCCATTTGTAATTAAATATATGTACACGATTTGTTTAGTATTTTCTGGTGGCACCATGAACAAGTTTTTCGGTTGACTTTTGTTTGAGGTTTAGCGATTACGTAACCGTTCTTTCAAATGATCTCCTAAATACTCTCTTTAAGACATATCGGGACTTTGTGCAAGAGTATTAAGCCTGTGGGGACATTTTTTTTGTCAAAATATATTGCCGTACTAAGACTTTTGCTGTCCACTGTGTATTTAACTAAAGTCGCCGTGGTCTAGTAGGTAGTGTGTTGGCTTATTAGACGAAAAGCCAGGCCCCAGGCCAGACATCAAAATAAAATACAAAAAGTATTTCTTCGGCGACTTCCTCTCAGCAGATTCCTGGCAAAAACTCAGCGAGTAAATAAAAAAATTGCCATGAACAAAAAAAAAAAAATCTGTCGTTCGGAGTCGACTTTAAAACTGTAGGTCCCGCCACTCATGTATAAAATTAAGACACACAACATAAGTGATGTGAGAAACTAGGTCGTAATCCTGACCTTGTCAAGAAATTAAAGTTCACAGTGATCCATTTATAAGATGCATTTCGAAAATGTTTTGTCATGTTTTTTTTAAGTTTCTCTATTAATGTTAATATCTTGCTTGGCATTGCATTTTATTAGGTGATTAAAATTTAAACTATTTCAGGCATTTAAACGCCTTTTGAAAAAAAAATATTTTATGTGTGCCCACCAGCGTTATTTAAAGCGTGAGAAAAATTATTAAAAAAAAATTCAAAACAAAACGAAAATAAATAAATGCACACACATTTAATGTGGAGTGATTTCAACAAAAATATTCAAATTCAAATACTTTTTTTATACAATAAATATTGTTTAATTTATTTGAATTAAATTCATACAAAACATATAAAAACCACCCACCCGTTTCATTAATTATTAATTTCTGTTCATTTCTTTTTTTCGGTTTTTTTTTTGAAATTTTTTTCACACTCTACCATTAGAGTGTTTGTTATAAACTGACCTACGACAATAACGACTCACTCACAGCAATTAGATATTCATCATCAAAATTTATAATAAAAAAATTAAAATAAAAAATAAAACAAAATACCAACAAAAACAAATTAAAATAAACAACTTTTGTTTTTTATTTTTATAAAAATTAAATGAAAAAAAAAAATTAAAAAATTAAAATATTAAACAGACAACAGAAAGCATTAGCAGCAGCAAACACAAAATACCGTTAATAATTATTAAAATTATTAATAAGAAAAAATTTAAATTAAATAAGAAGAAACAAATATTAACAGCGGCACCAGCAAGCAAGCAAGCAACAACCTACAAACATATGAATAAATGTATGAATGGAACACCAAACGATGAATAAATGTATGAACAACACATTAATAAATGAATGAATTAACGAATAAACAAATCCACAACTGTCAAGCAAATCATTTGTCATTCATCACGTTTATTATTTGAACACAAAAAAATTAAAAATTAAAAATAAAACAAAAAAAAAATTATAAAACATTAGTCTTATTATCATTAATGCATACTATTATTATAATTATTATTATAATTATTATTTAAATCCTTAACAAATTAACAAAAAAAAAAAAAAAAAACAAACAAATGATGTCTTATTAGCTTTGGCTTTAAACCCACCAGAAAATCTGTAGACAAACTGGCTAACAAAATTTTCTTAAAGACAACTCATAAGCATGCTGAATAATTATTCATATTATTTTTATTATTTATTATTTATAATTAAGAATTGTTTTGTTTTGCATTGTTGTTATAAAATCTCTATAAATATGTAGAAAAAAATAATATGATACGGGTAAACATATTTTAAATGTAAAATAATTATAAATAAAACACGATCATAAAGTCTATCTGACGTACAAGTAAAATTATGGTTGTCATCATATTGTGATTGCAAGCAACATTGTTCCTCAATATATACTTCTCATAATCAATAACACTTTCAAACTATTAATAGCCAACAGCAATAGTTTCTGCCTAGCCAAACTGTGAGCTTCATTATCATTAAACGATTCGGTAAATAATAGTTATTCACGACATCCCATAAAACGAGTGGAAATTCAATTTAACCGTACCTTACAATACAATATAATCCAAATCCCATTGAGGTCAGTTGCACCTAACCTAGTATTTTATCTTCAATTCTGTTTTCAATCTCCCAACAGGGTCTTCTCTTTTGAAAGTAAAATATTGCAAACTATCTTTGAAGCTGCCGTAGTGTAGTAGTTAGTGTGTTGGCTTATTGGACCGTGGTCCAATTATTTGGAATCCATACTATCGTTGTCATAGTGATTCAATAGAGTCTGTGCAGAAGCAGTTTTTATTATTCTGTTTACGTGGCTTAGGATGCGATTATGCCAATGGGTTTCCGTCATATGAGGATAGATTAGGTTTGATAAAACTTCCAACTTTGGAATGTAGAAGGACTGTTTTAGGGGTTTGTTTTGTTTTTAATCTGGTTAAAGGTGATATCGATTCTGAGTTTTTGCTTTATAACCTGAATTTCAGTATTCTAGCAAGATTTTCACGGCATTATCGTCCTCTTTCTTTAGATTTTTATAGAACGAACCATGAATGTAATTTTCCTTTTCGTAGATTATGTAATGATTTTAACTTATATTATGATTTTATTGATTTTAATTGTAGTGTTTGTAATATAAAACGTAGCTTATATGCTGGCATTAATTTGTAAATTATTATATAAAAATGTATTTTCGTTCTTGTCATAGGTAGGTCCTGTTTATTGTAACTTTATTCAGCTTGTGATTAAGTTCTGTAGCTGATTTATGTTCTCGTTGCCATTACTTTTCCCTTACCCGCTACAGTCCGGACTGTAGTGTGTACGTGTCCCTACGTAATGGGGACGAGCCCTCCGCGGTCGGATGAGGGTGGGTTAGTGTGAGGCTGGGGACGTAAAAAAAAACCAGGTCAGAGGTCTCCAACAAAACCGAATATAAAAATATATTTCTTCTGCAACAGATTACTAGAAAAAACTCTGATGATGATCCCGCCACTCTTATATAAAACACACACAACATAAGTGGTCTGAGAAACTAGGTCCTGACCGAAGGGTTGTAATGATCAATTATGTATGAATGTATGTAAGGCGCTGGTGGACCTACTCATGAAGTCTCTGGAAGGCAAGACTCTAGAAGCTTTCAAGGTGTATTAGTTGTTGATAAAAATTGTATCGTTTGATTTGTCAGGTTTGTTATCAAGCACTTTCTGTATTACACTACGACACATACTAGCGCTATTGTAAAAGTTAAATTTATCTGAGTTTTTATCCGACTTTGATAATAAATTGTAGTTTATTACACCAACATAGGCCAAGGACTTCTTCTAGAATGTTGTCAGCGGTTATAACTTACTTACTTAAGTAGTCCTTCCAGGCGCATTTACTTTGTGTTTGCTTTTACCAGTTGGTCACGCCATTCAATGAAGTATCTACCGCAATTTGATTTTTCCTCTACTGTAATGTAAGCAAATACTCGCATCAAATATCCATCACGTCGAGATATCCTCTTGCATCTAAGTGCCATGTCCAAGTCGTTGCAGTGTTGCACTGAACCGAAGACTGCGTACCACTTTTCTCCCAAAACAGCTGCATCGGGTGGATGCGGGACTTGTATTGATTTGCCTAATGATGGTGTAATAGCATCGGTTGGCAGGATTAATTTTACGCATGCTCTCAAGGCTGGCAACTTTTTCACTGGAAAACACCATCCGCCAGCAGTCACAAACCCATAAAAAAGAGGAGTAATGAATGAGCAGGATTTCTTTTTCACGAAGTAATATTGTAGGCCAGTACCCTAAAGGGTGGTGTTGAGTTTCGAGTTAGTTTCAGCCTATTAGAAGCTAATGTAAGCAATAATATCGTGTCCGTATGCAAGGCTTTAAAAATACTGAATACGATTACTTTGTAGCATTTCTACTATCCGCTCCTTTAAATAAAAAATCTTTCCCACTTGCAACCTTTGATTTATATACGTTATTGGTACACATTTCTTACCTTGTAAGTCCATATTCAGAGATCATAGAAGATATCGATGGTGAATCTCTTATTAAAAGAGGAATAAGGCTGAAAGTAATGTAAATTTCTGGTGATAGAAACGCGGTTTGTTTATATAGCTGTGGAGATATTTGATCTAGTAAAACCCTATTAGAATAGTCGTAAAGTCACGCTTTAAATCTTTACGCCGTTAACTGAACAGGAAGTCAGTCTAAAAATTGTTCGAGTCGTGACTAAGCTCTTCCGGTGTTAATAGTGACCCATAGAAGCAGCTGGGATGCAAGATATTTGTAGATTTTATAAAGGATTAGGAAAGGACTGAAGCAGTTTCTAGTCCAAAATCAGTGAAAACTATACATTTAAAATGTTTCAATAAACTTCCGTAGTCGATTCTTTGCTTCGCAAAAGAAATATTTTCGTAAAATTTCTTAAAAATCTTAAAATATGACCACAGGCATTTAATGCATACGTATATTGTATGTATAATACAAGTAAAAATCATATTTATGTACATATACATATACAGTGAGCGTCAAAAGAAATTGTACATTAAAAAAATATACATTAATAAATTACAGTTATTTTTATTTTAAAGAAATATTCTTTCGTATTTCGTTTTACTGGAGATGTCTAGCCAGGGTTTTAAGTAGTGGCATCACGTCTACTGAGCCAATACACCACTTTCTAGACTACGGCTATGCCAGCGCATATTTCTTCCTAATCCATGGCGAATTTAGTATTAAGATTTAACTCTTAAGTCCTACATTGTTAAATTCATTTAAGAATGGAATGGAACACGAATCTGCAACGTGGAGCACTCATGGTTTTCTAAAAAAATATATTTTCAGAGAAAGCTTTCTCCATTTTTAATATGTAGAAAAGCTGTCATGAGGCTCCTCCTTATATACAGAGTGGTACTGTATTAGATTCCATGGCACTGTTTTGTGATGCATCTTCAAGGTGATCAATCAGCTGATAAAATGGAGAATGAAGCCTTCATAGCGGAATAGGAAAAGTTATACAATCTCAAGGCTTCTATGGTCTAGGTTGGATAGTTCTAGAACGAAATGGGTCCTGTTTGTCTGGGAACGAGTCTGTTGAGCAATTTGAGTTGAGAGTTTCATTGCTTGCATTAACTGGCTAATGATTGCGTTTATCTTCCTTTCTTTTTTCTATTAATTTTGCTCTCTTCTTCACTTCTAGTCTCCTTAGTAGGTGGCAAAAGTTGAGTTTTGGTGATTGTTAGCATTTTATCCTAGTAGTGTACAGTCTTTTGTGGCTCACTGCACGTGTACATACGTATGTATAATATTTTGTAAAAATTCGCATATTTTTGTTAATGAAAAAACAAGAACCAGAGCCACTTATAATTGCCATAAAAAGCGAAAACAATGCCTTGATGTGCTTACCAAAATTGGCCATAATTTGTGTGTCTGTGTGCATCTGTTTAGGAGTAAAAAAGAAAAAACCCTTTAGCATGCTACACAACGTTGACAAAAAGTATGAAAATTAAGAAAAAAAAATCAACGAAGAACTCAAATCTGTTTTTGGTCATAATGAATCGGGTTTTAGTTTTGGCAAGAAGGGTTCATAAAGTGTACACACACGATTATTGTGGCATAAAAATATGATGATGTTGATGAAACAATGAAAATAACGCCATAAAAATAAAAAAAAAATGAAACAAAAATTATACTCAAGTCGTTGAAGGAGCATCATAAACATGATGCCACTCTACCGCTATGCTACCACAAGTAAAATTGAACGTCTTTGCATACATGCGTACGTATGTACATTTCGAATAAAAAAAACGAATTGAAATAATGTTGCTTTGGTTGTTAAAACAATGCAGCAACAACAACAACAATATGTTGGCAATATGATGTTAAATAACTACAACAACAGCAATATTCCTTGTTTCCTTTTAACAACAATCAACAATTGTTGGCGTTGCTGTTGCTTTTCCCTTTTTTTAGTTGTTGAAAGTAGAAGGGTTCTCTTGTGTCTTGTGGATGTTGGCTGGCTGGCTGGCTGGCTGGCTGGCTGGTTGGCTTACAGGATGAATGGCTGGATGGATGACTGTTTATTTGACTGTTGCTGTGATTTATGTCAGTTCGTCTGCTTTCATGTCTAGTTCACTAAAAATGAAATAAAATTTTAAAAACTCCTTCTACAAGGCACTCGTATTTGTATTTCTTTTCTTTTTTTTTTGGCATTTTTTTCTGTCTTTCTGAAACAACCTACAAATGTCTGATTGGTATGGTATGGTATGGTGTGGTGTGTCGTAGTGTGTTATTGTATTTGTTGCATGCAACTAATTTTTCTTATTTCTGTTTGCCATTGTTCTCTTAAAGCTCTGTTTGATTTTCATCACCAATCTTCTACACACACACATACACTCATTTAAATATTGTCTTCCTTTACAAACAAAATCAAAAAAAAAAATTGTTTGTAAATATTGTAGAAATAAAAGCCATTGTTTTGGGCTTGTTTTTCTATTTCAATTTCGGTTTCGTTTACGCTTTCGTTAATACAAAATAAGCCCGCGCGCGTCTAAGTGATAGATGACATGCGTCTGGGTTGGCGACCTAAAAAACCAAAAAAAAAAAATTTTAAAGAAGTAAAGAAAACATGCATCACCACGCACTTTTACATTGTGGACCAATTTTCAATTGTTGCCGCAGAGTGTGATCGTGGCACTCTCTTGGGCTATGAGTCTTGATTTCGTTATTTTTCATTTTGCCAGCGTGTGGGTGCTAGTTTTTGGTTGATTTTAGTCTGTAAATGAGTGTTGCTTGCCTTTTAAATTGTCAAATGAATTATACTTTTAGGGGAACGGTTAGCTGGCTGGCTTGGCTGGCTGGTTGGGTTTGTTTTATTTGACATAAAAGTGTAATAAATTTTATTTCACTTAATAATTATCAAATAATTTGCTTTTTATTTAGTAACGCCTGGTAATCAATAAGTTGCTTAAAAGGGTAAAACAAACTTAACAAAAAAAAAAATTATGTTTTCTCAGCGCAACCCAATTCGTATCCAAGCCAGAGATCTAACAGTCTCTATTGGAAATCATTTCGACTCTAAATTTATTCTTGCTAGAGCATTAATCCTTTCTTTAAAGAGCTCAGTTACAGATGACAGAAAATAAAAAGTCAAGAACTTCCATTTCTTCCTAGTAAAAGCCGGTAATTCAAATATGAGATGTAAAAAACGCTGTCCCTTCTCTTCACATCCAAAGCTCCTGCAGAGTTATTCAAGAAAATGGCAAGTCTATCACCATGCCTTCTAGAAGACCTATGGCCTGTAAAAACCACAATACTGTGATAGATGGTCATTTAACACAGTCTGCTGTTTATCCTTATCATCCGATCAGAGCTTAGTTATTTTCCACATACCATCAGGCTGCCAGCAAATACCCAGTTTAACCGCTGAAATCCTAAAAGCTATACCGTGTAAGAAGCTGGAGATTGTGGGCTCTGTACTAGCCCTGTATTGTCGATTAGAAATTTCCAATGACATACCGTTGTGCTGTAACCCATATAGGAGTTACCTTTAAATAATCTGAAATTCTTTAAGAAATTCCTCGCATTAAGGGACAAGGTTGTTAAGCTGTTATGTTCATAGGGGATTTGTTCGCAACCTAACTGTCCGAGTAAAGTAAGAGATTTTCATGGAACATCGCACAACCATGGTAAACACTGCAATGATCAGGCAATCTATATAAAGGTATAATGTTTGACCCTGGTCTCTACTCAATCTAGTATTTTTGGAGCCATCAGTATATTCATCATGGGGCCCTTTGGGAACCTGTAGATCCCTAACTGGAATCTAGAATTGTTGGCTGAAAAAGGCTATATGAGGTTTCGAGCTGGGGACCGGAAACGAATATCTCCAGCAATATGGCTTAAACCAAGAAAAACAATAGAAAAGATCAAGAGAAGAGATAAAGCTTACTAAGGAGATCTAAAAGTGAAGAAGAGAGTAAAATTAATAGAAAAAAGAAAGGTAGACAAACGCAATCATTAGCCGGTTAATGCAAGCGATGAAACTCTCAACTCAAAGTGCTCAACAGACTCGGGCCCAGACAAACAGAACCCATTTCGTTTTAGAACTGTCCAACATAGACCGTAGAAGCCTTGAAATTGTGTAACTTTTCCTATTCTGCTATGAGGGGTTCATTCTCCATCTTATCAGCTGATTGATCAGCTTAAAGAAGGTCACAACGGAGATATATCAACAATTCTTACAGCAAAGCGCCTTTCCCCACAGTCTCTTTACCGCTCACAAAACCCTGACACGGAATCTAATACAGTACCACGCTGTATATAAGGAGGAGCCTTATGACAGCATTTCTACATATTAAAAATGGAGAAAGCTTTCTCTGAAAAATTTACTTTTTTTTACAAAACCATGAGTGCTCTACGTTGCGGATTCGCGTTCCTGTTCCATTCCATTCTTAAATGATTTCAAAAGTGTAGGGTTTGAGAGTTGAATCTTTATACTAATTTCGCCATGGATTAGGAAGAACTATGCGCTGGCATAGCCGTAGTTTAAGAGGTGGTGTGTTGGCTCAGTAGACGTGAGGCCACTGCTTAAAACCCAGGCTAGACATCTCCAGTAAAACGAAATGTGAAAGAATATTTCTTCGGCGTCTGCCTCTCAGCAGATTTCTGGCAAAAACTCTGAGAGTAAATTAAGTAAAATTCCAATGAAAAAGTTTCTCAACAAAAATCTGTCGTTCGGAATCGACTTTAATCTGTAGGTACCGCCACTCATTTTTAAAATTAACACACACACAACATAAGTGGTGTGAGAAGCTACGTCATAATCCTGACTAAAGGGTTGTAATCAGTGGTGTTGTCGAGCCGGAACGATCCGGAACGTCGTTCCGGTACTGCATTTTTGGACAGGAACGCGTTCCGGAATTAAAGATGATTTCTGATAACGAGAATTGGCTGACGTTTAAAAAAAAAATTAAAAAGAATTGCTGATTTTTTTTTCTAATTTTTGACGAATTTTTATATGTATTTTTATAAACAAGGGTTTGAACCGAACCCGAACCGGTACGAACCGGCTTGTTTTTCCGAACTATGAACCGGAGTCCGGTAAAAAAAAAAAATTAGCACAACATCACTGGTTGTAATGACCAATTCTGTATGTATGTTTATGCGCTGGTATTTTTGTGTTATGCCCAGTATTCCATCAGTCGCCGTCTGTCTGTGTAATATTGCTTCGACCTGTGATTCTAGTGTTTGAGGTGAAAATTATCGCTGACGATCATTGTTATATTACATTGTTGTACCTGTTGTTGTTGTTGTTGATATTGTATTATTGTCGTTTAAAATGTTTAATTATAAAATAACAAAATTATACCCTGCCTCTACTTACTCATACACTCACTCTCTGTATACACCATAGGTATGTACGTCAGTTGATAGTTTTGTTTAATAATTCTTCTTATTATTGTTGGTGTTGTTGTTTTGGTTGTTGTATTATAATTAATATTAGTTGCTGTTGTTATTGCTATTGCTATTACTATTGTTGTTATTGTTGTAAAAAAAAGCATTAACGCTTTAATTAAAATAATGATTATTAAATGGTTCATTAAATTCAAAAGCAGCAGCAGAAGAAAAAACAAGAGAAACACAATAACGACGACGACAATAATAATAAAAAAAAAAATATAAACTCATGTATGTATGTATGCATGTATGTTTGTCAATCAATAAGTGTTCAATTATAAAATGATTTACAACAGCATCAAAACTGCAAATTTAATCATTCAATAATGAAATGATGACTATGGCAGGCACATACATACATACATACATATATGTATGTATGCAGGTCGGACGGACAATTAAAAGTCCAATGCCTGTATGAACAAAATCACTATGTATGTATTTTAATATAATTACTATTTGTTATTACTGTTATTTTATAATAATAGTTATTGTTATTGTTGTTGTTGTTGTTATTGCTATTAGTGTAGCTGGTTAATGTTAAAACTTAAAAGAGTTTTTTTAAACCAAAAAAAAAAAAAAAAATCCACGTCCAGTAATAGCAAATGGACTTTAATTGCGCAGATTTATTAACTTTTTTTTCGATTGCAATTTTTTCTATTGATTAGCACTGGGAATTGAAAACAAATTTTATATAAAATTATACACTTCGGAATAGTTTGATGCGTTGATATATCTCAGAAAGAAGAAATTTCGTAGAATTATTGCACGAGTGACGATAAATTCCACATAATTTTTTCCTTTCGTTCTTTAGATGTTCGTTTTTATGCTTTGAACAACGCTTATGTCATTAAGGAGGACTTAAAGTTCAGATTGTTCTTCTTTTAAATGAGAAAATCATTGCTAAGTCGCACTGGATCGTAGATATTATGTCGAGCTTTTCCTTTGTATACTCCCAAGGCATCTGCCTCGGTATGTAATAGCTCTCGAGCTCCTCTACGCCAGAGAGAGGCATGGGGAGAGTGAACGACTTGTAAAGCATTAGGATCCTCACTCGAGACACGCCCTAACACGTGTTTGGCAAGAAAATTTCTATGCTCGATCACCAAAATGACATCAATTTCGCTGACAATGGTGGAGTCTAGTCAAAATCTCTATTTACTTCGCTTAAAGTAGGCTTTCTTTTTACTGTAAGTCATCGTCGTAGTCGAGTAGGTAGTGTAAAAAAAATATTAAAAATAATTCATCGGCGACTTCCCTTCAGCAGATTTCTAGCAAAAACTCTGAGAATAAATAAAATTGGTCATGAAAAATCTTCAATTTTGAAAAATCTGTCTTTGAACTGTAGATCCCGCCAATCATGTACAAAATTAACACACACAACATAAGTGGTTTGAGAAGCTAGGGCGTAATCCTGACTGAAGGATGTATGCACTGCCATAGTCAGTTGTGCTGTTATGCGCTCTTTTACTATACAAGCTATACGTTTAAACATCAGCCTAAATAGCCTGATGAATGAGTTAAATATCGTTTGTCCTTGTCTTTCTTTTCATTGAGATCATCTCTCCAAACATCAATTGCCACTCCACAAAAAGTTTCTGGTCTCGTCAGCGATATGGACGGTACTCACTCAAGCTGCTCTGCCTCCTTATTGTCATAAATACCCACATAAAGTGGCAATCAGCGGAGGGTATTTGTCTAATAGTTTTGCGATGCCTCGCCTTTTGTACCATCTATGCAAGTTGCTGTAAGCCCGTCCTTTGATGAGATAGATTTCCATAAGTGCTCTCATGGGCTTGAAATATTTCTTGCTTGGAACAAAAGCTCCCGTACCCGTCCTAAGATCTGTTTTTGGTTCAACTGTGTACCTCGAAATGATGGCAGTTAAGAAGGGCGTTGCTTGCACATCCGATTCATTTGGTCACGAAGATTTGTCGTCCGTTATTTGCCTTCCATTCTCCTAACAATTGTCTTTAAAGACTTGGTTTGCACTAAAATGTGCAGTGGACTTAAATACAACAGTGATTCCAAAGTTATTGCAGCACAGGTTTTCAATGCGTTTGTTATACCAACATACTTTAGCCTCTGTATCTTGTTCAACTCCATTTAAGCTGTTCTATCTGCCTATATAATGACCCCATTATTATACTTTTAATGTGACCATCATGGTATATATTCAGTCTAGAATTCCTGGATTTTATTTCCAGAATTTCGCTCCAAATATTTGGCATATCATAACCGGTATATTATAACATGTCTGGACTTTCTTGAAATGCTCGATTCATGAGCTCTCCATATTAATTTACTACCCAGTAATATTTCCACAGTTTCAGTTTCTGTGATATTATCTCACCCTAGAGTTAGATTTTTAGGAAGTTTCTTCTTTTTTATAGGCTGTACTATTGTAGTCCCGATTGGGCTTATCTTCGCGTCCTTTTGCATGTACCAGCGACTTACATTCTCTCTTTTAACCATCAAGACTCTATCATCTGCATTCTTTTGGCAGCCCTTTGTCATGCCTCAGCGACTTATAAGCTCTCCTTTAACTATAAAGACTCTACCATTTTCTGCATTCTGTTGGCAGTCGATGCCTGAATCAGATAGTTTCGTCACGAGTTCAAACACAAACAAACTGCACTTTAGGGGTAAAAGTCTGCCAGTTCGCTGCAAGTGCCAACCTTTATTACCTCATTTCGTGCGTATGTTTTCGTAGATCGTGTATATATAGGATCTTTGCCATTCATCTAGATATTTACGCCTTTTCTTTCGAACGCCCAGCTTATAACCATTTGAGAACTTTTATCAAAAACCTCTCTCTATGTCAAGTCATGCATAGGTAGCGACCTCCTTCTCCTTTAAGGACTCTTTAAAGGTTTAAATCAAATCCACAAGAGTTATCTAAGTAAGTAGGTTGTACATCGTCCGTCCAAGGAATTCGGATGGACGCACTTTGGCCACAATTATCTCTTAGTCCTGTAACCACTTAGGGCGTCCAGTGTTCAACAGATACCCAAGATTATCGATGTGGTATGCACAAAGATGTCTCTTTCTTCTTTGAAATACTGCCGGACATGTTTCCAATAGGTGGAGAACAGTCTCATCCTCCTCCTCACCTCTGCAGTTTCTACCGAAATCATTTACGAGGTGCCCCAGATCAGCTAACTCACTAGATCTACATACATACATACATAATTGGTCATTACAACCCTTCAGTCAGGATTACGACCTAGTTTCTCACACCACTTATGTTGTGTGTGTTAATTTTATACATGAGTGGTGGGACCTACAGCTTAAAGTCGACTCCGAACGACAGATTTTTGAGAAACTTTTCATAGCAAATTTTATTTGTTCTCAGAATTTTTGCCAGAAATCTGCTGAGAGGAAGTCGCCGAAGAAATACTTTTTGTATTTTGTTTTGATGTCTGGCATGGGACTCGAACCCTGGCTTTACGTCTAATAAGTCAACACACTACCTACTAGACTACGGCGACTCACTAGCCCTGCCTGCCCTTTAAGTGTATTGCATAGGATGCAGTGATACCGTCGGTAATATTCACAATTTAGTATTGAAATTCTCTATTAAAATAAGAATTAACATCCAAGGTACACTATAATCTTCGTAGCTTGGTACAGGTGTATGGGTAATGCACTTCATGTG
Organism: Sarcophaga carnaria; assembly: GCA_958299815.1. NCBI lineage: Eukaryota > Metazoa > Arthropoda > Insecta > Diptera > Sarcophagidae > Sarcophaga > Sarcophaga carnaria. Next base: position 34,021,974 of record OY283151.1, read on the forward strand.
ACCTTAAAACCTCTAACATTAATGCTCAGTTTGGAAAATTCAAAAACTCCAATGACCTGCAATGCAGTGCCCGTTGACTGCAATTTAGCCCAGAAACCTTTAAACGATGAAATCTTTATTTGTTAACGTTTTTATGTAAATTTGATTGTCGTTTTATCTGTGTTCTTAACTCAACCAATAAATTTCTCTAGTCAAAGGGAAAAAAGCTTTCACTCACAATTTTTTTTGTCTTTCGGTTTTTTTTTTTTGAAGGAAAGATTTTTTTGAAAAAAAGATCTCTTTTAGGTTGTCTTGTTTAAAAAATGTTCGATTCGTGTTTGTAAACTAAAAAGTTTTTTTGTTTTTGTTTTCAAATATTTATTTTCAATTTGTTGTTGTTGTTGTTGTATTTTGTTTATTTAAAAAAAGGGGAGGGCAACTAAATAATGTGGTCGTATTTTATTTTGATTACGAAATGAAATCTGAAACCTCTAGACTTTTAAGTTTGTTTGTTTGCTTCACGTTGGTGTGTTTTGTTTTCAGCCAAAAAAAAAGATTTTTTTTGTTTTTTTTTATTAAATGTGAAGCAAAGTTTACAAATTAAAAACAAGTTTGTTTTTAAGGTAATAAAAAACTACAACAACAACAACATTAAACAATAAAAAACAATAAAATAAAATATTTAACTAAGACCGTAATCATGATCAAGTTAATCACGTTAACCATCATAATGATATTAAGGTTGACGATTATAATCGCCCATCATCTAACAAAACCAAACCAAGAGGGACCCTTCTTTTCACCTCATAATGCTGCCAAATCGAAATCTATATTTAAAACTTAGCTTTTGACTCGTCTATTTTGGTTTTCTTTTGCTTCGTTTTTCTTTTTTTTTTTTGTTTGGTGGCAGCAGAGTATTATTATTTGTAGTGATTATTGTGATTATTTCAAGTCTTACAATCGGTTATAAATTATAGGCCAAAGGGCATTCAAATTCAAACAAATAAATTTTTCCTCTTCTTCTTCTTCTCCTTCTCCTTCATCTTGTGCTTCTTCTGCCACTTGTCTTGCATAAACATGCTCTAACGAATAAACAAAAGAAAGAAAGAAAAAAAAAACACTAAATCCAAAAAAAACTACTTGAGTTTTTGTATTTTGAGTATAATAGGCCACATAAACGTGTAACGAAAAGCAACAGGTCGTTTTAGTTCTTCTTCGTTATTTTCATATTAGGGTGGTAACTATCTTCGGGTATGATTTAAATAACCAATGTAAGTAGTTAGAAAACTTTACTTTATACAATAGTGACAATTTTGTGGGCTTCAAGTAACCAATCTACACGTCTTATATGTTTCATAACAGGGCAGCTGCCAGTTGTGAATGTATAACTGCATAGGCAGCAAAAAAAAAGAAAAATTGAGAATTTTTGAATGCCACGTTGAAGGCGTACATGCAGCTGGAAATCTTCTATCTTTAATTGTATATAAGAGTTGGAATCGCCTTTGATAGGCTTCTTTCGATAACTAAACTAGAAAATCAATTTTCACCAAAGTTATCTCAAAAGTATAGTTTACACTCTCTTTAACTGCTGTTCGGTACAGTTTCATGCTGGAGATTTAAGGCGGGTTCACCCACAAGTTTCTGAAACATTTTTGGTTCGCACAAAATTTTTTTTATATGGAGTTTGACGTTTCTCTCAGAGAGCGAGAGAAATTATTTTGTGCGAACAACTCTCAGTGTGAATTAAATTAATTTTAAATTTGGTCCGAACCATTTTAGAAAAGGTTGCCACACCATATGAAATTTATACAATACACAAATATTTGCAGAAGTTCATCGAAAGACCCAGGGTCCATGCGATGAAAATTTATAAATGAATCTACGTCATTTAAACGCATTTCGGAAACTAGTAAGTGAAAATACCCTTTGGCTTCTCTTTGTTTCAAAAGTGGTCTTACAGTCGTCCTCTTGTTTATCTTTGATTTTCGTTTTTCATAAATATATTTTGCAAGTAATTTCACTTTGGTCACTTCAATGGCGAACAAGAGTAGCAAATGATTTATATCCATCGCAGAACAAGATGTTTTTATTCTTATCAAATAATTCACCACAAATACTGTTTATTTTTTTGTTATAAATATTAATTTTTTATTTCCTTATTTTGACACAAATATAATTAACTTTCTTAAGTTTCAATTAAATATGGCAGCAGTTCAATTAAAGATGGTAGCACTGTTTTTACGAACAAAGTTTCTGAAATGGGTGAATCATGCTGCAGAAAACTCTCAGTAAACAAGAAATTTCTCCAAACCAAAAATGTTTCAGAAACTTATGGGTGAACCCGGCCTTAGAGAATCTTTGCAACTGTCTGAGACATAAGTTTCGATTCGGGAGATTCTGCTGTATATATGTATGTACAAGTGATCTTAAGTACATTGCTTACTTACGTAATTGCTGATTACAACCCTTTAGTCAAAAATACAACCTAGCTTCTCACACCACTGATGTTGTGTGTGTGTGTTAATTTTATCCATGAGTAGCGGTATATGCAGCTTAAAGTCAATTCCGAACGACATATTTTTGAGAAAATTTTCATGGCAATTTTATTTTACTTTCAAGAGTTTTTGCCAGAAATCTGCTGAGGGGAAGTCGCCGTAAAAATATTTTTTCATATTTCGTTTTGTTCAAGATGTCTGGACTCAAGTTTAAAACACAGACTTGCTTATAATAAGCCTACTAGATTGTGGTGTACATTAGGTACAGTCATGTGTGGTAATATATCGCGTCTTCAGACAAGAATACAGCCATCGTATTAAAGCTACACACAGTTACTAAAGTATACATACGGTTAAAAATTGCCGAAATTTTTTAACTAATCCGTTTTCGTTGAAAATCTTTATAGTTTCCTTGATGTTAAGACGGTCTTTTGCATTGGTTAAAAAATTTCTGAAATTGAACTGAATTGTGGCCCTGCACAGGCCCACAAAAGTATACATCCGATTAACAAATTTCACAAATTTCTGAGCCAATGCAAAAGACCGCCTTAAAATCGAAGAAAGATGTCAGACAATTATAAATATTTTCAACGAAAACGGATTAGTTAAAAAAATTTCTGAAATTTGTTATCCGTATGTATACTTCTGTGGCTATGTGTACATCTGTCAAATTAGTTGTCCCGGGCAATACATTTCGTGTTGCTCGCAAGAACTAGTCATTTCGCAGGCCGATGTTTGGCGAATATTGCTTCACTACTTGGGCTTGCATCCGTACAAAACTGAAGGTAAACTACCATAAATACTGACGTGCCAACGCAGCTCTAATTTTCATCGATGAGGTCTATTTACGGATAAATGGTTTCTGAACAAAAAAAAAAAATTGTCGTATTCAGAACGATACAAGTCCACATCATATCTAAGAGTGTCTAATGTATTCTGAAAAAGTCACTGTTTGGGTTGGATTATGGATTGGCGGTATCGTGGGACCATATTCCTATGAGAACGATATTTGTCAGTTCATCACTGTCAGGTCGATGATTACCCATGCCTAGGAAAATTGGACATTTTGTATGCACTCCATCCAGGGAAGTCGTGGCGGACATTTAAATGATTTTATATTCCACACATAGGGCATAAATAGGTCTGCCAAACGAATAAAAAGTGCTGATGATGACTAACACGCCGTTTGTTTAAATTTAAAGATAGAAAGTGCTTTATCAGAGATCCGTTGTGTACTGATTTGGTAAAAATATATACAATAACGCGTTGATGTGTTTCTAGATAAGATGAGCATTTAAATATGAGTGTCGAGAGCCACATTTACTCAGAGGTTATCGTTTGCAAAGAAAATTTTTCATATTTGCTGAGACTGTTTTACACCGCAACCAGTCTTGTATTAGAAAGTAAATCAATCCCTTGAGGCCATGCCTGATCGCCATATAACCTGTTAGTAGAAAACAAATAAAAAAATGTGCTCCAAAAACGTAAATAACCATTTGTCATCGCGACATGTTTCATTACATTTGACCCATATTTTAATCCAGCCACGGGGCTATAAATATTGAAATACGATTTGAAGTTTTGTTGTTGTATTGTTAAGGAATTTCTTGTTTTATAATTTGAAACAATTTTTTTTTTCATTTTTTAAGTCTTGTGACTGGAGTTTACAGTCGATTCTCGTTGGTCTACGCACCTGTTCACTTTAATTGATTTTATAGAAAAATCTTGTTGTTGTTGTTGTTGTTGTTATTGTCTTCGATCTAATAGAAGAGACTAAAAAAAAAATTAAAAACATTTCAGAAAAAAAATGTCATCTTTTATACAATAAATCGAATGAATGTTCGACAATACAATACCCATTATGGGGAATAAAATATAAAGATTGTCTACAAGCAACAACAACAAAAACATAGAAAAATCATCATCATCATCATCAGCGTGATCATTTACATAAAAAAACAAAAACAAAAAAATCACTTGCTAGAGCTCAATCAACAGCCCTGTTCTGCATGATTTGTAAGGGAGATTTCACTTCATCTCTTCAAAAAATTTGAAATTAAATAAAACGTCTAAGAATTGAATTCACCATAGGCTAGTAGGTAGGTGGTAGGTTCAAAGACCAGGTCAGACGTCTTAAACAAAACGAAATTTAAAAAAAAAATATATTTCTTCAGCGATTTTTCCAGAAATCTGCTGAGAATAAATAAAAAATTGCCATGAAAAGTTTCTCAACAAAAATCTGTCGTTCGGAATCGACTTTAAACTGTAGGTCCAGCCACTCATGTATAAAATTAACACACACACAACATAAGTGGCGTGAGAAGCTAGGTCATAATCTAGGCTGAAGGATTGTATTGACCAATTATGTATGTACGTATGTGTGTGTGTATGTCTAAGAATTAAACAAGTCGGGATAAATTTGATAAACCTCCACTATAACCTGGTATTTATAGAACACAACTTCCAGAACAGGCCTGTTATAATAAAACAAAAAAGTACTGTAGCACACATGTACATGAATTATACCTACAGCCTGTTAAAGGTTTCTAAATTAGTTTTATTTTTAAATTTTTTCAAAATTAAAAAAAAAATCGTTTTATAGATCGACCCCGTCTGCAAGGAAAACATAGTTTAACTCGTGTGTATACATCATTTATCGCTTTCTTCAGACCTTAATTTGTGACTTGTTAAAAATCTACATTAGAATGATTCAAGTGTGTTACGGAACAGAGTACAGAACTCAATAATACATGGACAACCGTGGTAAACTTCCAATTCAATGAATTCCCTTAAAAAATTACAAAAACGTAAATGAAAGCCGTCTCTATTCTTGTAGTGCATTGTGTTTGAAGGAAAGAAAGAGGTAGTAATGTTCGTGGATATTAAATATGCAAGACCTCTGCAGGAAGTGAGTTCCTCATGCGAATAGTGCAGCTAAAGAACGAATTCTGTCTGTAATACATTGTGTGAGTCACTGGCCAATCGATCGCAAACGGATGTGTTTTACGTAATAGACGCGTAGTACGTAAAATATGCGCTTTTCAGCAACAATCCCTTTATTTCTCTAAAGTCTATTTCGTTGAAGTAAGACTTAAATAGCGCATCACAGGCCACATTGCGAACGTTGTTCTAATGAATCAATAGAGTTGAGTACTTTACATATATACTAATTGATCATTACAACCATTTAGTCAGGATTACAACCTAGCTTATCACACCACTCATGTTGTGTGTGATAATTTTATATCTGAGTGGCGGGACCTGCAGTTTAAAGTCAACTCCGAGGTTTTTGAGAAACTTTTCGTGGTAAATTTCTTATTTACTCTCAGTGTGTTTGCCAGAAATCTGCTGAGAGGCGGACACCGAAGAAATATTTTTTCCGTATCTCGTTTTGTTGGAGATATCTTGACCTGGGGTTTGAACCTAGGCCTTACAACTAATAAGCTAACACACTATCTACTACACTGGAGTCTGAACTGAGGCCTCACGCTAATAATCCAACACTAGGCGACGGCAACCTTACTGTCATTAATAAGTACCTTCGCCGTCAACAAGCCTCAAAGTAGACTTTAGAGGCATCTTCTCACGCATAAGAGTTGTATTCCAATTGCAGTTGAATGTAGGTTGTATTCTAGGTGGTGTAGAAAGTAAGGAGATCAGATGAAATAAAGAATTCCTTGCAGTGTCTTAAAAAGCCAAAGCACTTGAATGCTTCTTGTGAGAATTGAAAAATATGCTGGTTCCAGCGAACATCGCATTGAATTTTAATTTCCAGTGGCCTCGTAGAGGCAAAATAAACTTGTACAGGATAGAGACTTCCTATAGAAAGTACGGTTGGTGTCCTATTATGGCGATCGCTTAATAAGCCTGCTTGTTGGCAGTGGACTCGAAGAAGCAAAAGAAGTTTGTGCAGGATAAAGACTTCCTATATAATGTACTGGTATTCCTCAATGCTGACCGTATAATAAGTATGCTTGATGGCCCGGGTGTATGCCGATTGGCATGATACCTATGGTTGGTTCCTTGCCTTCAACGTACCTACCTATCGACTTAAGAAATTTCTTTTTAACAGAGGCACTTTGTTGATCTTCATTAAAATTAGTGTCGTTTGACTTCAATTACTATCAATTTGGCAATAAATTTGACTCACTTGTATTGCCCTAGTGGAGTTGAGAACAGTTGTGAAAGCTGTTAAGGCAAGAAACCAAATGAAAAGACAGATCGCATCATTCGCAAAGAAAAGGAACTCATACTGAAAGACTTTGTCGTAGAAATGATCTGCTTTGAATACCTAGGAAAATATGTAGGTACGTTGAAAAGTACGAGAATTTAAGTTTTTAAAATTTCCAGGAATTTAAGTGCTTTGAGGATGTGATCGAATGGAGAAGTATTTTTCAATTTCTAATGCTTTTCCTGAATTATACCGAATTTGATTCAATAGAGAGTCAAGTTTAGGCATCAATCACAAACTGTTAAAACAGTACTCAACTCTGTTGCAGTTCAATTTTAAAAATTTAAAAGACTTCCATAAGCATTCCGTATAAGCTGTGATTTCCGTAAATTGCATAAACCAAGCAGATGCATTTATTGCTTCTCACGCACTTCTCTCACACTTGCTGTTAAAGTGGGAAGGTCCCCATTACTGATGTTCAAGAGAAATTACAATAATTTGTTCTGAAGCAGTCATGGGAATTTTTTCAATGTTCTCAACCGTTACTGGCAAAAGCAAATCTAACTGTTAATTTGCGATTATCAAACTGTTGCGCAATCTTCTGTGACAGGTTCAAATGACATGAAAGGAAACGGTAAATAGCATTTTTTTGTGTTGCAAGAAAAGGGTGGCAATATTTTTATCAAAAAAAAAACCTACAAAACACAAAACCAACGTGAAACAATATCACAGATTAATATCATTACAAATGATTGTTTTTGACATCACATCACATTACATCGCTTCACATTATTGAACAAAAGTTTGTTTTCTTTTTCTTCAAAAATAAATTCAGAGCCCTGTTTATCAATTTGCATCATTCATTGGTTTAAGGATCACAGAACATGCAACTTGCTTGCACAATGTAGTTGTAAAGCAGTAACACAAACAGATGCAGATACCATGCAGGTGTATTCTTGGTGTTTTGAACTCGTTCTTTATGGTTATAGAAGAGCATTGTTTGCACTGTTTGTGCTGTCTGTCTTTTGATGTTAATTTTGATCCTTTTTCTCACGGCTTTTATCAAGAAGACATTGTGCTTCAACCCTTGCCTGTGCCTGCCTGGATGCACTTAAAATTTACGTGCCCTACCGTACAAGTGTCATTAACCTCTAACACCTTGTTTTTCTTTATTTCTAACTTCTGTTTTGTTTTTGTTTTTGTTGTTGTTGTTGCTTTTATCCTTTTCTTTTCTGTGTTTTTTGTTGTTTTGCTTTTCGGCATTAACAGCAGCGTGTGTATTTTATGTCAGTTTTTATTGAACAACCAGACCATAATAACGAGCCAATTTCTTTACAAGAAATGATAATGATGAGTCCTCTCCTTCTGTGGAATTTTATCCTTTTCTTGTTTTGTACTTACAAGCATCAAATGCACTTTTTGTTCATATTTCTGTGCCCTACAATGTGGCAAGATTTTGTTGTGTTTCCTCATCTCAGCACTTAGTATTGCAAGGAGTTACAGCATGAGTGTATATGTATGGGTAACGTTTTATTATTGCACTGTTTGCATACCAAATAAGTCGTTGTATATGTGTCTGTGTCTGTATGTGTGTGTTGTGTGATTTGCCTAGTTGGCTTTCAACTCAGCATATTCAATACAAGGTTAACTGTTTGTTTTGACGACGATTCCCATTTGTAACGAGGTCGCTTCGTTTTGAATATTTGTTTTGTTTTGTTTTTTTTTGTATTCCATTTCCTTAGTATTTGTTTTACATTCTGTTTTTTTTTTTTGCTTTTATTGTTGTGTTTGTTGTTGGCCATCCGTAGAAATACAGGACACTCACTCATTTGGTAATCTATGCACGCATATGTGTTGATAATCTTTTTCTTTTTTTTACAATTTGTTGTTGTTTTTGGTTTTCTGAAAGCCATTTTTCATTTGTCTCTTCTCCAGGATGTGTTGTTATGAATTCAATCTCTCAGTACGGCAATGCGCTTGCTTGAGAGAAAGTTGTGGATGCCACAGTACTTTGGGAATGCAAAACTGGTGGATTGGCTAAGTCTGTTAATTTGTTGGGTTTTGTTTTGTTTTGTGTTTGATGATAGGATTTGAAGAATATTGTGAGAATAGAATCTGAAATTTGGTTTCCTTTAGATGTAAGAGTAGAATTGATTTGAGTTTCATTTTGATTTTCATTTTCGGTTGAATCAAATCAAAGCTTCCTCGTAACTTTTTAATGAAAACTAGTGCCATAAAGACTAGGGTTAGGATAATGGAAGATTCTTTAGAACGTAATAAGATATGAGAGAAATATTGTTGTCAGACTGAAAATACTGTGTTTTTGGGCAATGCCTTGCAATGAGCCAGAGAGTATTGGGAGTGAATGGTGCCATCTACAGACTACATACTCTATTAAGAGAAGAGCTGTCAAACAGTGATATGGAGTTTACAGCAAAGTATTCAGCAATCATAACTTATGCCCTCGAAAGATGTATTTGATTCAACTTAGACAGGACAAAGCTAAATATCTAACAGCTGCCATCTATGTTCTATGCTTTGTATGATGTTAACTTGAAATTAGTAAGACAGTGTCTGCATAAGTTGAATCAAAACAGATGAGTAAGGTAAGGACAAAGCAGTATTCCCATGCAATAGAAGCAGCGGAAATAATTAGGCGGACAAATTTGCCAGGACGTAAGTTACTATGCCGCCTTTTCTGTAAAGAAGGAGTTACGAAGAGAATGTTTAGCGAGAGCAGAAATAAAAAGAAGCCGAGAAGCTTCTCACACCAAACGGGCTTGAAAAAATATAAACTTTTGCAAGGGATTTGGAATTTCTAAGACAAAGTTCGAGTAACTCGTAAACCGTGCATGAAGATCGAGAATGAACTGTATGACTGCAAAAGCCTCCTGGCCGAAACTGTAGGAATGAAACTAATTTCAAGCAGGAGAGATGAGAGCTACTTTATGAGTACTAACAGGGCATGGACCCTTTATACATAGGATTAGTAAATGGAGTAGGAATACTTTTGATTTCTGTAGGCTATGTGAAGCATAGGAAGTGCTTGACTGCAAGAGCCTATGTACACAATAATTTGTTGAAGATCTTGCGGTTCTGAAGAATTAGAAGACGAAAAAATTTATTTTCCACCTTCTTTCTTTTTCTTTTCCTGATTTCGTTCCTCGCTGCTGTTCTCTTCCTGTGTTTATTTGCCCTCTTTCCTCATTTGTTCTCTTATATGAAGTCAAATTGGGCCAATGGGTCTCTGGGTGGAACTGTGTGGAACTCTGAATACAGTGATGCGACACTCTTCCAACCAAAACCTAGATTTTTACTAGGCAACTCAAACTCTGACTCAATTTCAATATCCAGTGATGCAGAAACCAAATCATGAGAACACATACTTGGGACTTGTGCGATGTTAAAGCCTTTCAGGGGGCGGCAGAAGGTAGAGTAATTGATTCTAAAGCCTTTCAGAAGTGGGCAGTTATCAGTTCTCTAAACAGACACCAACTATCATTCTGAGATTCACCCGGACAACAAGGCCGCAAATTTATTCGTAAAAATTTTAAATCGAAGAAATTTGTATCAATGAGAGCGGAGTAGAAGGTCTTCGTCGTAGACTTCTTATTCCATTACATCTTCAATACTTTGGCAACTCTGATTGCAACGCATGTCGTCTACAACTGATTCTCACTGCAGCAACGGAAATTGAACGGCAACAAAACCTGCACAATAAAGAAAGTTTTTCAAGAGCACACGCATCTATCAGGCATAAATTCTCTCGCTCTCTCTCTCTCTCTCTCTCAGACACATTATTTTCATTGCTTCTTTTGCTCGTTCATTCATTTATTTGAGCAAATAGACAGCCAACCCAGCCATCCATCCAAGAGTGAGTGAACGCGTGAGTGTATGTGTATGTGTTCGTGTGTGTTTGTGTTAAAAAGGACTTTTTAGTTATTATTTGGTATGCATCGCATGTTTTGAATGTCCTGTGACTCGATATGAATTATTCAAAAATTTTAAAAGTTTTTTTCAGTTTTTTCCTTTCATTTCTACTCCTTTCACTTGTTTATAGTGTAAGTGAGTGTGAGTATGTGTGTGTGTGTAAAGTTTTTTTATTTGCAGCTAAACAGGCAAAAAATGGCAGTCAGGCTGCCAGACAAGCTAAACAAATTTTGAGCAAAAATTTTCTAACAAATACCAACACGCCAAGGACGAATATAGCGCGGCATACTAAAATATATACAACAACTACAGCAGCAGCAACAACAACAACAACTTACTATAGCTGGAAGGAGTTAAGACATGCATACAAATTATGAGCATGAAGAATAAGGAACACGACGACATAAAAAATGGTTGAAAGGATGCATGAAAGGATATATGTATGTACGGCATGGGAATATGAGGGCATATAGCATATAGTAGCCTACCTTTATAAAAAGACATGTTGGTATGGATGTGTGTTTGTGTGTGCTTATGTATACATATGATGCAATTCGATCAATAAAAGTTAAGCGTGTAGCATGCATGATGAGCTGTGCTGTGCTGTGTGAACTGGGCTATTGGCGTCCTTTTTTTTGATGCCATACAACTGAACAGGAAAAATTATACTTTTGACAGGACTTTAAGCAGTACGTAAGCAACGGTATGGCATACCAATGCAATAGACAATGAACTCCCTACAGCAGCTGATTATTATTTAAGGATGTGTGTGTGTGTGTGTGGCATGCCATAACCTTTGTAGAAATAAAAGTTCAGTTCATAACACAAATACATGCAACTGAATGGAGAAAAAAAACAAGAACAAAAATTTTATTAGTGACGAGGACTCCGACATAAAATTCCGGGTTGATGTCGTAGCTGCAAAACCAATGACGTCGTTATTCATATTAATGCAGTCGTTGTCGTCGTCGTTGTCGTTGTCGTTGTCGTCGTCGTTGTCGTTGTATTCAAAAGTGAAAGTCAAGGTTAATCTGTTACTGTCTGTCGTTGTCTGTCTTTTGGTGTTGCAACAGGAATATAAATTCAAATATTTTTTTTTAAATAAAATAAAAACAGAAAAAAGGTTAACAAAACAAATCTTAACAATAAAAACAATAACAACAACAACTAATAAAACCTCAAATCAAATGAAATAAAAAAAAAATAAAAATATCAACAACACCAACAACCATAAAAAAATATGTTGAAAATACAAGAAAAAAAAATGGAAATTTATTTTTTTTTGTATCAAATGAAGTTAAAATGACATAAAAGTTGATGTCATGTCACAACAGCGGGCACATACATATTTCTAAACAATAAAATATAACAGCAACAACAACAACTATAACAATTGTATAATACAAGTAATAACAACAACAGCAAACATTTACACAGTTTAAGGCCAAGCAACTACCAACAAATAATGCAACATACAGTGTAGGGTAACCATTTTTTTTTTGTAGAACATTCATTCAGTTATTCATCAGGCATTCATTTTTTCAACACCATTTACCCGATCATTCCAAACAACAATGGCTAAGAACTTGCCATACAAAAGTTGACTGAAGTGATGTGCATAGTGTTTGGGGAAGCCTTTCGGAACGTAGGCAGTCATTTAAAAAATTACTTTATGGTTCTCGAAATTATATTTCTGGCAAATAGAATACTTAACCACTTCAAGTAGCACTGATTTAAAGTGAGCATGCGAAGAATCAGATCCTTAAAATTATTCTCCTGATATAGGTTATATCCAAATGATTTACATTTTATATGTGCCTCTTGAAATTAAATCAGAATTTCTGCCCCACAGTTCAACACTTAAAGAATGTGATTGTTTAAAACCTCACTACCGACCTTGTTAATATTCGTTGTGTTCATACATACATTGCTCATTATAAACCTTTAGTTGGAATTACGTCCTAGCTTCTCACACCACTCATGATGTGTGTGTTAATTTTTTACATGAGTGTAGGGGCCCAACAGTTTAAAGTCAACCACGAACGACAGATTTTTGTGAAACTTTTCATGGCAATTTTTGTTTTCTCTCAGAGTTTTTGCCAGAAATCTGCTGAGAGGAAGTCGCCGACGAAACGTATTTGTAGATATCTGATCTGGGGTTTGAACCGTGGTCTCACGTTTAATAAGCCAACACAATACCTGCTAGACTATGGCGACTTATGTCTATATGCGGAGTATGGGAATACTTTTGTGTCCCTTACGGTGCTGATAAGTGATATAATATGGTCGTAATTTTTTGGCAATCATGGGTATCTAATCCAGACTTATACTGGTGGCTTGTTGCTTCAATAATCCTAATGTGGAATCATATTGAAGGTTCTAAATTAGGCTGTTTCCCTCCGTCATGGTCTTTGTTAAGCCAATTGGAGTAATGTTTTCTGCAGATATGTTTGGATCATGGGCTCTGTCGAAACACATATGTAGATCTTTAAATCCTTAGGCTACCCACCCAGTTTTTGCTGCTTAAGAATATAAGAATATAAAGGAGTCTGGTATATAATTAGGTTTTTTGGCTCTTTAACCATATGCCCACAAATTATTCTAACCTCGGAGGTATCGCCAAGCTGAGGTCTATGCCATTTAAAGATATGCTCAATTCAATTTGGATAGATGGTATATAAGATCGGACATACCAATACTATTTGAGGGACAGGCCGTCATCCAAGCATTCGTTTTTTATGAGGTTAAATCGAAGCTGTAGCAATTAGGTAGAATACCAGATAATGCGGAACTCTGCCTAAATAAGCAGATAGGGAAACTTACACGCAACTGATGAGGTCAGAACCTCTCTGTGCAGTGGGAACAGCTGCTTGGAAAACACCTTAAAAGGAAAAGGAACATAAACAGAGTAAAAGACTTCACAAACTAAAAGCGTATGAGGCAATCAAAACTTTTGTTAAGAAATTAGAATAAAAGCAGATTTGAGTTACGCATTATACTAACCAGGAATAGCCGGAGCTTAGTAACCGGTCTTCTGTAGACTCCAAGAATACTTGTTCAAAGTGGGGATCGTCTCACACCCAACATGTAAATTATCTGAGGATGAGAATGGATCATCGGAACACATTCTTGAAACCTCTGAGTAGGAGGAACATCCAAAAGTTTTTTCAGGGCAATAGGCTTGGTGGACATGCTACAGAGATACCCTCTATAGAGATTAAAGACAGTTAATCACATTGTATAGTTGCAGTATCATGACAATAATAACATACATACATAATTTGTCATTGCAATCCTTCAGTCAGGATTTCGACCTAGCTTCTCAGACCACTTAAGTTGTGTGTGTTAACTTTTTACATGAGTGGCGGGACCTACAGTTTAAAGTCGACTCCGAACGCCAGATTTTTTGAGAAACTTTTCATGGCAATTTTATTTACTCTCCGAGTTTTTGCCAGAAATCTGCTGAGAGGAAGTCGCCAAAGAAATACTTTTTGTATTTTATTTTGATGTCTGGCCTGGGGCTCGAACCCCGGCTTTTCGTCTAATAAGCCAACACACTACCTACTAGACAACGGCGACTTCTAAACAATAATAACACGACGACAAAATAATAACAATTATCGCCTCTTAGGAAAGGACTCTTCACCACTACACTTCTTCCACACTACACCAAATGCATGTTCATAGAGGACGTTGTTGCTGAAAAAGACAGATGGATCTGCTGTAGTTCGAACTGCTTTTATAGCAGACTCATCACTTGTTTAGATGCAAGAACTTTAAGTGAAACTCAACAAAGAAATAAAAGGAATATGGAGAGGCCCTTTGCGTCCGTTTTATCAAGAAACAAAAAGGATAAATATTTTGAATACCTTGTCGCTTAACTTTTCCCGGCATTAAGGTGGCTAGTGATGGCCGGTGCTAGGATTCTGCACAGCATATCCTTAGATCCTATCTGCCTCTGGTCTTAGTTGATGCGTTATATCTTCTCTAATGCTCTTTCATTTGTTATAAAAGAAATTTTGGATCGCTTCGTAGGGTGAATGCAGTGGATTTCAAACGTGGAATGAGTGGTTGGAAAAGGCCAAAAGCAACCAAACCCAGAACTCTCACAACTATTTACACACATAAAATCGGTACAGTACTAATATATAAAAAACGTTTTATGAAGTGCTTATAATATTCGTTGTCAGCTGCCGTATGCAATATTTTTCAAATACGTCTTCGAGCAGACAGTGTGGGTGCTTCGTTCATATCAAAAGCGGTGACAAGCACAGCCCTTGGTTGCAGAAAACTTTAGAATTATGGTGCCAATTTGAAAACAAAACCGAATTGCATATTAAAAGGAATATACGGGTCTCATACATTTCTTGCAATGAATTTAAATGTGGGCCATTTAACTGCATTCAAACGAGCAATGAGCAACAAGCAACAATCAACAGTTTGATGTTGTTGGCAACAACAGACCAAAATTTATGAGATTTTGGGTGAATTGTTGAACTGTCAGTTTTATTATGAAAAGAATAAAAGCTAGGAGGGGGGGAGAAAAACTTTAATAGAACTCGGCAAAGATTATTTGTATTATTAAAACGATTAAATCATATGCTAGTCAACGTATTTAAAGGAGTGCTAAAGACTTATTAATTGTTTAAATAACTTAAAGAGATTTTATAGCTAAGTAAAGTTTTTTCCAATCAAAATTATTAAAAAACTTTGTTTAACATACGT
The DNA here is from genome assembly GCA_958299815.1 of Sarcophaga carnaria. Lineage (NCBI taxonomy): Eukaryota > Metazoa > Arthropoda > Insecta > Diptera > Sarcophagidae > Sarcophaga > Sarcophaga carnaria. The sequence goes on from OY283151.1 coordinate 34,037,274, forward strand.
TAGTTTTGTTTTGGTTTTCTTCTGAAAACACTCGTTCTATTAATTAAATTTTTTGAGAAAAGAAAATCACACACCGATAACCTAGAAAAAATCTTAACCTCTGCCTCAGTACACTGTTCATGCTTCATGCTTTCAATGTGTGCCATAAGCGAGTAATCGCTGCAAATGATTGTCTCATAAAATAGTTAAAAATCACAATGTATTCGAGTCCGTTTCCCCTCACAATCAATTCGATTTGATATGAACTTTTATGACATTTTCGTATGAGAAAGTCGTTCACATTAAAGTTTCGAAACAACACCGTAAATCATTACAAAACACAACGAAGTGACGATGATTGTGGCTTTGAATACAACTTGATTGAGAGCTTTGGCTTGACAATTTATAGGTAAAAAAATTTGACTCAATGGTGTCCATAAATCTTATGTCTTTCTAACGTATTTCTAATAGAAATACAACACATACGTACGTAGGCATACGCATAAGATAAATTGTTACTATTTTCTGTTGATTATCATTGTCAACCACATTATGAACATAATGCTGGTGATGATGATCATAATTTGGTTAAACTTCTCAGCATCCAACATATTTATGTGCGCGAGTAAGTATTTTTTGTCTTCATTGGAAGATTTTAACTTAATTTGTGACAAGATCAACAAGTTCAAAGTTGTTTCACTTAATTGACCTCGGCTCCCAGAGGCTTTCTTATTCTTCATCTTATTCTCATAAAACCTATATTCATATCACACACACACACTCTCACATAATGGCCTTCTGCTCAGATTGTGGGACAGACAAATACTTGTAACAGATCTCCATCATCTTCTTCTCCTTCAAATACTATAATTTATTTAATAGCTCTTCTCGCATTTATCGCATCTCTTGAGGTAGTATTTTGTAACATAAACAAGCAACTGCATCGACGCCGTTAACGTCAACGTCTGCATCAGCATCATTTTAATAGATGTGGCTGCACACGCACTGCACATTTGCTTCTTAAATTGTTATCGGCATCAGTATTTATTTCTTAATTTAGTCTCAAAACAAGTGCTGGCAATGTGGCTTTTTCAAGATTTTATGAGTGGCCATTATTAGAATAGTTCCTAAAGGTGGATAAAGTTTTATTCCAAAACAATATTTCGAAATCCCCAAAAACACAGTGAATTCACCAATAATTTCAAAATACTGGTACTAAGATGTCAATATTGCTATCGTAGTTGTAAAGAGGTACTAGAGTACTCCGACCTTTAGATCAATTATACTCCCCTCAATATATATATAGGGTATCCCTTTACCGTCTTTCCTGATACTGTTGCCCTGACTAACTGCTACTGGTTCCAAGTATATGTCCTAATGATTCAGGTTAATCCCGGATGATCTGGTACACGACTCAAATACCTTCTTATTGCAATTACCCAATAAAAGTTTTAATAGTCTCAAACTTATTTACCTTGGCAAGAGTCTCTCCTCTCTCTGTCTTTGCTTTCAAAAACTTCTCTTTTCACTCCACAGATAGGTTCTAATCACATCAGTGCTATGGAAACTCTTTGACTCGTAAGAAATCTGTCTTCGAATTGCCTTGAATACTTACATAGCCTGAATTCTTGCAGAGCGTGGCAATATTTCTCTTGCGTAGCTTGATGCACACGTGCCCTGGCAGACCCATATAATTTTCAAATAACTTTCCTAATAACTAAATGCTCCATGTGCCTCAGTTTTAGATAATATTGCGATGTCTCGCCCTTTGTACTACCTGTTGGTGTTGAGCTGAGCATAACTTTCGATCGTGAAGACTTTGGTTTCCAAGAACACCTTCACTACTGACCCACTATTTCAACTCGCTCTTACAAGGTAGGTTAATTTTGTATTGTATTTTTAAAAATTATACAGTTTACTGATTCAGTCTCGATTTGTCTAGTTGTCACTACTACCATATAAAACGGGCATCAATCCAAAAGATGCTTCAGCGCCACAGTAGGACAGGTTCATACTGCATTGTCTACGGCAGCCGCTGTATCTTATCCAACTCCATCTGAGCTTGTTGTTTTTCTTAAACAAAGAATAGAGCTCATCCACAGTATATTATTTCAAGCTTCCTTTCAAATGCTCTTTACATGAGCCTTACTCGTCAAATTTACCTCGTGTCATAATAAGTTTGCTTGCTCGCCTCATGGAAATTGATATTTCAATGAGAGACGGTCATGGAAATATCAGCCCAGCACCAGAACTCTTAACAAATCGCGAATGTTTAACTGAATGTGATAGCTCGGCCAGGTTTTCGAATAGAAACCAAAAACGCATGCTTCAGATCATAAATAAAATGATAATTCCGCCGAAGCTTATTGACAATGAGTATGAAACGGTTAAGGTCTCTGCGCAGGAGCCTAACCATAATTCACGAATTAAAAATTCAAAATAGTTACGTGTGCCACAGTTGGTGGCACCAGTCACTACGATTGTGAATATCTTTTAGTGATAGTCTTTAGCGCAGCTACTTACTTACTTAACTGGCCAGAAAAACCCTTGAGATTCGATTGGTTTCTCACATCGGCAGTGTAGTGTTTGTTAATTTTTAACCATGAGTGGTGAGACCTACAGTTTAAGCGTTGACTCTGAACGACAGATTTTTGAGTAGCTTCTCATGGCAATTTACAATTTTTCACTCTCAGAGTTTTGCCAGAAATCTTCGGAGAGGAAGTCGTTGAAGAAATATTTTCTTTTATATTTCGTTTTCGTTCGATATGTCTAAGTTGAAGTTCACGGGCTCTTTGCTAATACACGAAGGCACTGCCTACTTGACTACGATGACTTAGTCTATTCGCGAAGAGTACCTATCGAGGAGAATATTATTGGTGTACCCGCCAACGTTACCAACAGTTGGGGTTGTGTTATATGATCACCTTGAAGAATTTACGATAGTACCTCTTTGTGTAATCAGATAAAACACAGCTGCTGTAAGAACTAAAAATGGGCGACGTACCATAAAATCTTTGTTTGATTAATGGACCTCAGGAAAGTTGAATGACCATCCATTTTTCAATCGAAAATTAATCTGCAGTGACCTGATATCATATTTGACTCAATGTGTACATTTGCCAGAAGCAAAAGCTGCCAATACACTTTGAAAAATGGATTCTTTAGAGCACGTTGTGAGCATCATAGTGCCATACTTTTCCAAGAATGATGAGCATTTATAAAATGGAGCATTATGTCTACAAGGGAATGGTGTCATTAAGAGGGTGCCATATTATTCACTACACGGGGTGCTATGATCCTGTTATGAGAGCAGGAATTAATTGCCCGATTTAAAGCACTTATTGGCAGTCAAGATCATACGATTTGGCCCTATTAAACTATTTTTCGTACGGATATTAACCGCGGTCTCATGTCTAATAAACCAACCCGCTACCTGCTTGGCTGCAGTGACTCCAAAGTTATTTTTATAATCGTTTCATAATATTTTTATAAATCAATGAATGACTATGTAAACTAAAATATTTGCATTTCCAATTAAATAATTAATTGTAGTAACGAAATAGTAACCGCCTTTATGCTACATTTTTAAGTTTCTTGAAAAATCAAATCAGAAACGATTTAAAAATTTTAATTAAATTATTGTTGTGATTATCATTGATCATACTAAACAGTAATATTATGTATGTTGTGCGTATACAATTGAGAAAACGATCATCATTATTATGGAATGTAATGTTTACATAGTTTTGTAAGATAATTTGTAACAAATTTCATAAAAATGTACACGTATTTGGCGCTTAAATACGCCATTCCATAATTGATTGATAATTGAACGAAACGAAACCAAACGAAACATATTAATTTTTATTTATCATTATCATCAACATCATTGCCATCAACGTCATCAGCTTTAAGTATGCTCTTGAAAACATTCTTCAAATGAATTGATTTTCATTCGATTAAGTACGTTTTCTTTGACTCAGTAATTTTCGTTATCGATTTGTATCATTATATTCTGCGTTTTTTTTTTTCTGCGTTTAATTTTTTTTCAATTTTTAATGATCGACACGTGCTTGGCAAAACAAAATTACTCTGATTTTTAAAATGGTACGTATGTACGTCTGGCTATCAGACTGGCAGGCAGTAGTAGATGTGGGTATATGGTTTGGATAATACGTCTGGCATCCAAACATTTTGTGACATTCATTCGATTATTGAAAACGGCTACTGTATCCAGATCATTTGATCGTCTGTCCGTCTGTCCGTCTGTCCATTATGGTTCCTTTTGCACACACTTAAATGACCCAATTTTTTTTACTCATTTTTTACTCATTTCTTTTTTAAATTTTGTTTCATTTTCTCTTGTGTTTTTCTTTTAATTTTTTTTTCAGCTAAAAAACGATCACAAAGATCATCTTCAGTGAGCTTTTATTTGCTTTTTTTCCATTTTTTTTATTTTTTTTTTGTGGGGCCGTTGCAATAACGACAAGAGAGATAAAATTGCATTCAATGCTTGTTATTCAATTAATTTCATTTCATTTCAACGCTTTTATTCTGTTGTTGTTGTTGTTGTTCTACTCTGCTCTTGTTTCTTGATTTGGATCAGCTTTTTCATAACACGGGCATGAATTTCGCATTTAATTCTATGATACAACCAACGCTGGCTAATGCAGCGCAGCTAAAACACACTGTAGCCATAGCGGTTTTTACTGCTACTGCTGCTGCAGCTGTAGCTGTAGCTGCAGCTGATGATGATTGACTTTGATGCAGTGCGTGTTTCTTTACTACACCGTCCGTCTGTCTGTCCAACGTATATATTTTGCCTTCAAATTTAATGTTCGTTGTTGCATCAATCTGAACTATTAACCCAGTTTCTTAGCTCAGCTCAAACGCACGCATATATACATAAGTGTGTGTGCGTATAAGGCAGAAGAGTATTTGCGTGTCGTTTTCTTTAAGTTATTGCCTGAGTTCACAATTGTGTTCATAGGGGCAAGCCTTTTTCTTTCTCAATTAAAAATATTTTCGATAAATTAATAAATCATCGTTTGACTAGATACCATGGAGCCACGGCTAGATGGATGCATGCGCTGGCATGTATTTTAAGTGTTGGAAAACGAAAGTTTTCTTATGGTTTATTTGGTTGTTTTCGAAGTACAAACCTATACAACTGACCTCATTTCTTATCACCTGTTTTTGACATGACTTATGTTTGTATATGTGTCAGATGGGGTCTATCTAAAGACCATAAAAAATCCAGTTTAAATCGTTTGCATTTATTATGGCCTACACAATGATGCATGCATGAGATAGACGTTGTGATTGATTTTATGATTCTGATTTAAAAATCATTTCAATTTTTAATACACAATCAGAGAATTAATAGAACAAGTCGACAGGGTGTCCCAATAGGAGTGAAATTTATTTAAATTTTATGGCTCTTATTGCTGCTTGAATTGGTAAAAGTGCAGCAAAGAAAAGATAAAAATGGGGGCACTGATCATTACAAATATGATGGAAGTTATGCTGATAGTACTAGCCGACCTTTCAAGCGAGAAATTGTACGTAGAACAGTAACAATTTGTATTAGAAAAACCTCAATTATTTCAGCATAACTTTCGATGAAAAGACCCTTTTTGGAAGCTACACGCGTGTCTTCATTTGGGCTTTGAAAATTTAACTCTGAGGTCTAATGCCCTCCCACCTCTATCAGCAGATAGTCTTGGCCCATCTGCCTAGTCTTGACCCATCTTAACAAATCATTTTCATAAATCAAAGACGACTGTTAACGGGGCTTTTGTCAGTCACTCGAATTGCTAGGTCTACCATGCTCACTGTTGAATCTTGTTTTAGACTTGCCTCGCATTAATCTAATGAAAGTCTCTGTGATTGTGAGTTTAAATCCAAAATAATCTGGAGCATCTCTATGTAGGACTACAGTTGTCATAGTCTAGTAGGTAGTGTGTTGGCTTAATAGACGTCAGGCTAAGTTTTTAACTTCAGGTCAGACATCTCCAACAATATCAAATACGAAAAAATATTTCTTCGGCAATTTCCTCTTAGCAGATTTTCTGGCAAAAACTCTCTTAGATTAAATGAAAAATTTACCACGAAAAGTTTCTAAAAAAAATCTGTCGTTCAGAGTCGACTTTCAGCTGTAGGTACCGCCACTCTTATGTATATGTTGTGTGAGAAGCTAGGTTGTAGTCCTCACTGAAGGGTTGTAATTTCTGTTGTGTTAATTTTAACCACGTATGGTGCGACCTACATTTTAGCGTTGAATCCAGTCGATTTGAGAATTTTTTTCATTGCAATATGTGTACTCTCAGAGCTTTTCTCCTCCAAACTCTTCTTCTCCACCTTAGAAAGCTGATCTGTTGTTGGTTATCCAGGTCTGCCGTGTTGACTGAACTTTTCCTTCTACTCCCGAATTAACTTTGTAGGTGCTGAGTAATGCTATGTTCCGTCTTTTGTGCTTCTTGTTCAGCACATCTTTTAATTACGTAAATCTTCGCTTGTAAGCGAATCGCGATAATCCCTATGGCTTCCATATAATTTAACTCGTGGGTCAAATAGGCTCGCTTCTGATGTCATTACCATATCACCGTTTCGCACTATGTATGATCGCTTTCCTCTTTTCACTCTTTTTCCTCATCCTCATTACGAAGCCTTTCCAAAAATCACAAATGACTGTTAAGGGAGGTTCTGTCAGGCGTTCGATTTGCATAGGTCTCATTGCTCCCTGATGAATCTCGTGTTAGACTTGTCTCTGATTAAGTTAAACAAAGTCTCCATGGTTCTGGGTCTTAAATTCAAAAAATTCTGGAACATCTTTCTGTAGGACAAGTTCCCGTTGCCGCGGTTATATTAATTTTTATTCGTTTGAAAACTCTACTAATGAGATTATGTGTGCAATGATCATGCGCTCAAATCGTTCGGGTAGAATATTCAATGCGTCGTGAGCTGTGTGGCATGTAGTGTAAATTTGTTGAAGCGGATTCGAATCGCACTTTCTCAGTGGCCAGTTCACATTACCTCTACGTAAAATGAAAATGCCGTCAAATTTCTCGTGCATAGTATTGGTTGAAATCGCATGTCATTGGTGCCCAGATCATCTAATTCAGGCCAATAATAGATGTTGGTAATCACCGTTCTATAGTGCTCGCCATTGACAGTGATGGTATGGCCAATACCGTTCCCAAAAAAATATTGACGGATGACGCCGCCAAGCCAAAATCCACACCAGACTGTGATTTTTTAGGGATGCATTGGACGCTCTTGGATTTCATGTGAGTTCTTATCAAATTCCACAAATGGGGTTCATGACTGAGAATGATTTTTAAATAAAAATTGAGGTCAGTTGCCAGCTGCTTCAGAACTCATTTGGCGTCGTCGTTATGATCTCCTAACGTGACTTAAAAGTCGATGTTATTTTTATGTTCTGTCTTTTGTGTGGAGCCCTTTGTTGAATTTCGTTAAATAAATGGAAAAATATTCTATTTTTACTGTTATTTTGGTTTATGGTAGCAATAAAGATGGCCTTGTTTGAAAACGATTCACATTTTGAAGCGAACATGGTCGTAAGCTGATTTTGAAATATTTCAAGAAGAATTTGTGGCATGTATTGTGTGGTGTATGCGTATTGTGTAGGCAACAATAGAAATGAGAAATCCTTTGTTTAGATGGATATTGTTTTGAGGACATTGAAATTGAAAAATAAAGCTTTCGTTGGCAAAACACAACAATTTTGTCATATTTTTGCACAAATATTTGTGAATTTTTTTCGGTTTCTTGGTTTTGTTTAAAACATGTTTAAGCCATAAAACATTTGCTACGCAGCATTTCGCAGCAAACGGGGAAGTAACAATATCAGCAACATTTAAAAACAGTTCGTGGAAGTCTCGTGTTTAGCACACGTCTTTGCGTAAATTTTCTGCTACTTTCTGAGACAAAAAAAAAAAGGAAAAAAGCTTCAAATGACACAAAAACAAGGCGACAAAAGGCGGCCAGGATGAAGAATCTGAGCATAATCTCTCAACTTGAATGTTGAAGGCGGTTAACAGGAAAAATCAGACGATGAAAAAAAAACGGCAACAAAAACTGGCGGCATTTTTGCTTTTGTGTGCCGCAATATCATTCGCAATGCATTCACACAAAACGGTACCGCTTTCTTTTGTCTTTTTGTCAAGTTTTTTTCCGATTTTTTTTTTGTTGAATTATTTCCTGTGCAAAAACTGAAACAAAAGCAGCATTGTGGACAGACGTTGAGATACTGAGTTGAGCTTAAAGGTTTGGTGGAAACTGTTGGGTTGTATGTGAATGACATTTGTTTGTTTGATGCTTATGCCACAATTCACATTTGCAACTTCAAGCACACTGTCACTGTCACTAGTACTGGCACTAGCACTGGCACTGGCGAGTGCCAAGGTCAAAAGCTCAGTCAAATTTCAATACGAAACTCTTTTTGCTTCTACTTCTGCTTCTTTTTATGCTATTTTCGGGGAAGAAAGTCTCAAACGAAACGAAGTGTTGAAACTGTTTCCACAATTACGTGCCAATTTGACTATTTGATGGTGTTGTTGTAAACTTTTTTTTTATTTTTTAGTGGAAATTATTAAAAATTACCAGTCAGCCAGTCAGTCAGCAGTTGGTAAAAATCCTTTTCTGGCATTCTGACTTGAAATTGTTCAGTTGTTGTTAACATCAAATTCTGTCTGTTCCTCTTCTATATCTTCTTCTTCTTCTTCTGCTTGCATACCTACAATTATATTGTGTTGCTTTATTATAATGATGGCCTTAAGCCTTACGGGACTTGTGTTGTTTGGGAATGGATTGCCTATTTATGTTGAACCGTATTTGGTATTTATTTAGTGTTTATCTAAGACATGTTTTTGACTTCTTTTATTTGTTTGAAGTATAAGAAAATTATTAACGTCCCCTGTTGTTGCTGTAATGTTGCCTTATTTTCCAATTTTTTCTCGTTTTTTTCTCTTTTGAGTTCTGTTTAGAGATTTGTGTCGTGTTTGTTGCAAGTAGAACTACAACAATATTTTTTGTAAATTTTGCATTTAATAATTTGATGCTTGTTTTTGTAAAATTGCATTCAATTGTCTTCTTCTTTTTTTCTTTCATTCTTATTTTTATTAACGTTTTTCGTTTAGAAAGCGTTTGGCAAAAGCACAGTTTGTTGGTTGAAATTGGAAATGGTGCTAAAAGCAGGGTACGGAATATACACAAATTCAGTGTCTTATTAGGCGAAAATATTATGATTTGAAAAACCCTTTTAGGAGTACATTTAGACTACCAGGAGTGTTTGCTCCACAGGAAATAAGCTCGCTATTTAATCGTTTGATGAAATAAATTGATTTGACTCCAACTCTACAAAAATAAGTCCTGGATTTCTGAGCTTCCCTCCTTACAAGCCCTTCTGTCTGCTCATTACCATGAATTCCCACATACATACACACATAATTGGTCGTTACAATCCTTCAGCCTGGACTGCGATAGAGCTTCTCACACCACTTATGTTGTGTGCGTTAATTTGTATACCTGAATGGCGCGACCTATAGTTTAAAGTCGACTCCGAACGACAGATTTGTTGAGAAACTTTTTCATAGCAATTTTCATTTACTCTCAGAGTTTTTGCCAGAAGACTGCTGAGAGAAAGTCGCCGAAGAAATATTTTTTAATGTTCCATTTTGTTGGAAACGTCTGACCTACTAGAATACGGCAACTCCAATCACGAATTCCCGCATGATGTGGTATTCATCAAAGGGTAACCCTATTTCTCCTGTCTAGCTGTTTCAACTTGCCTAGACAGTATTATTCTATTCTGGAGTTGATCTCATATGAGTTGTATGGGTGGCTAACAATCTGATAGTATTAATGTGTCTAGTGTTTTGTATCTCCTGTCCATGTTGAATTGAGAGCAGTTTTCGATGGCATATGTAGCCTTCCGTTAGAAAATTAATTCACTCCAAAGCGTGATCTCTCTTGTGAAAGTTTATGGCGCCGCTATTCTATCCCTCCATTTACTTCGTGTTCTTGTTATGTATAATTTAATATCATGTGCTGGTTCTGCACAGGTCACAGTTATAAAGAAAGCTGTCAGGAAATCGATTTGTCTTCAGGGCCACTGTAGCTTCTCATTGGTCGAGCTAAACGAATACATGCTAGCCTCTGTATCTTATCCAACTCCATCTGATCTGTTTTTAATTTCGTGTTGCTTACCTAAAGAATATGCTCAATGTAGTACACATCAAGAGATTAATTTTTGGTTTATCCCCCTAGAATATATCTTTAACCCCTCTGGCATGCACTATCAACTTACAATTTTAAGACCTCCTTGAATTATGCCCAAGAGAGTGTCATCGTATTTGCCTTTTGCTGTCAGAACTATCCTCATTCAAGTGCCACCTCAATAGTAAAAGAATTTCCCATTTTGGACAACCTCTGGTTGTATTCCATAGAGTTTATCTTGAACTGTGTTCGTAGAGTAGAGTAACTAGCAGTGGATATACTTAGGCTAGTTCAGATACCACTAACTTGATATTTTTCATGACAATGAAATGCCGAAGAAGGAACTGAAAAATTTTCGATGTTATCACAGCTTACAGAGCTAAGGGATATTAAATTTGCAAAAGAAACTACTTAGCACTGTGTGAGCACGAACTCATACTGTGGAACCTAGTCCATACAAAAATTGTTTAGAAGTTTCCACAAAATAAGTTTACTTTTCCAACTCTGAGTTCTTCGTAGCGTATATAACCCACATAGAAATAGAAATGAAACGTAAGAGATCTTTAACAATGTTGATATTAAAATCAAGCAATAATAATAACAACAAATAACAATGGATGTGGCCTAAGTGGCTGGTTAGTTTTCCCCCATTGTTAATGGCAGCACTGGCAACACCAGTGCCTATAAAAAGGAAACCCACCAACCTCTAAAAAGGTAAACCGTGTACTTATTGTGGCAGTATCAGTTGTTCAGTTTACAGTTGTTATTGTTGTGCTACCTAAAAGTCAAACAACAACATCAAACAGTCAACACCACAATACACCACAGCACACTACAAAAGCAAAGAAAAACATTCAAGAAAAACTCAACAGAACAGAAAAGCTCTTATAAAGTCCTTTAGGAAGACACTCAATGTCGTCAATGGATGAAAACAATAAAAACAATACGAAGACCAGCCAACAGGGCAAAAACAGCAGCGGTAGCATCATCATCATCATCATCGACATCAGCAGCATCAGTATTGTCGATCGTGTTGATCGGTGAGCGCCCCTTTTAACAGCAAAATCATGACTCAACATTTACATTGTTCGCTCGTTTTGGACTTTATTGTTTTGACGGCTTCCCAAAAATAATACAAATAAAGGAAACAAAACAAAACAAAAAAAGAAGAGAAGAGAAGCAAATAATAAAACAAAACAAAAAAATAAGAATCAAACGGCTACTCCAGCAGCCAGAGACAGTAAAAACTACCAATTCATCCCGTTTATGCCCCACTCAACACAACACAACAAGCCAATTCAGACAGCCATATAGGCGGACAGGCAGACGATTCAACAGATTCTTAAAGGAAAGACAATAATAACAATAACAACAACAACAACAGCATCAGCAGCAGCAGAAAGAAAATTATAATACTCGTAATAAAAACAATCAAATGGCTGAAGTGAACTGAACTGGCCAGCAACAACATGAAAATCAAACAGCAATTGGGCAACATACAGCAGAATGGAGTCCAATATTCACAATCAGAATCAGAAGCCACTGACTGTTACATTGAACGACGACTACTACTGTAGCTTAGCACTTGAGCTGCAGTCCTGTTTGGCTCAAGACTTGGTTCTTGAAATGAAGTGAGAGAGAGACGCTGAAAAGGGTTGCAAACATTGTGTGTTTTTTTTTAGAAACAAATGAAAAATTATTCAATAAAACTTATTTCGATTTCTACATTTTGTTTTAGACAATAAACACTAAACACTGATGCTGTAATGTTTTCTTTCTTCTCATTCACATTGTTTTTCGTTTTTCGTTTTTATTTTCTATTGAACATTGAATTTGTTGAGGTTGCATACAGCAAGACAACAGACAACGGACAACAGCAGTCAGCAACCAGGTTGAATTTGTTGATTTAAAGGTATCACATGACAACAATAGGATCTCTTGTATTACGGCTTCCTTCCACTCTGCAATCGTGCTGGGCAATTGCAAAATATCAGTAGCTGCGAACGAATATTTTGTTCATCGTTTATTTGCACAATGGGCTAGAAGATGTATATTTTTTTGAATTTCTTTCTGATGAACAGTATGAATAGTACAGAATTAAACTATTCCAAGCAACTTTGAATTATGAAGCACAGAACATAACTAAGAGGGACAATGAGAACACGGTTACATTCCAGTGAGACATAGTTTCACCTCCTTTAACGACCGTCACCCTTTATAGTTCCTTGAGGATGTTAATTGACGAAGGATTTAAACCTGTCCGCTACTCAAATGACGTGTTAATACTTCTGTAGAGTAAGAATCCAAAAACTTCTATGCAGAAGAGCGGTACAAGCTCAGAACATAGTATACAATGGGCCACGAGCAAGCGGTCTAAATATGAACCCAGATAACACCGATTTGATGTAAATTTACAAGAAATATGAAGATGGCTTATTATATTAGTCTTCGCTCTTCATTCAAACGATTGAGATTGGAATTCGACATGAGGTTTTACTTGCAGCGAATCATCATCAGGGTATGGGAGAATGAAACTTTCACAGCCACAAATCATATCATCATTGTATAATTGGGATAATCGCATAACTCCAAATTATCCGACAGTATGCCTAACATATCACTCGCAACTAATGGCGTCACCTTAATACCAGTTCGACTTGACACTGTTCAAAGCCTGTGGGAATTGCTGCTAAACGGATAGCTCTAAACTTGGATATAAAATGGGATCGGTTTTTTCTACAGAAAACCAGAAAGCAAACTAATACAGCCAGAGTATTACATAACTCTGCATGCTTAGCCTTCCTGTGATCATAAAATATATTTGGAATGTATTATCGAGAAAGCATATTAGCATACTTTCTGATAGCCAGGCAGCTGTACGTTAACTGGGTTCTATTGTAACGCTCTCTAGACAGTGTATGGCTGCAGCAAACCTCTTAGCGAGAAAGTGGAACGGTACGACGTTCATTTTATATGGGTATTTAGAAACCTACCGAGCGGTTGGTACCACGTGTGGTACTACCCCTCTGCAGTGAGTTCTTTGCCTTGGAAACACATTTGAAGACATGTGACATTCCAATTGCCAATGATGCCGTGATGAACTCTGTTAACACCAAATGAGCGACTGAAAAAAAAACTGTTGTTTTATTGAGTCTTTGCACAGGGTTATGTCGGAGAAGGCTGTAGCACTTGTAAACTACGCAGACGAGCTAAATAAGCTGTTGAGGATAAACATTAGAAGCTTGAATAGCTTCAGCAGATAATTAAGATGGTTTCATGATCATTGGGGATGAGACGACTGTGGTATCAAAATCGGCCATATATGGCCATATCGTGACTTCCTATCTTTTTGGATTAAGATCTGGCTACCAATCTATTCAAATCTATATTCGCTTTGTGCAGCACGTATTTTGGTTGGAGAAGAACATTAGTATGTTTAAGATCGGTGAGCGATAATTTTGATAGAAAACAAAGAATCTCTACTTAAAGATACACAACCACATTTTGCAAGATACATTTGAATGCCAGCGGAATATTTTTGGCGTTTGATCTGCCTGCTTTTGAAAAGGTTTCAGTAGAATGAGTCATGCTTTTTGCTGATACACTTCTGAAGGATTGAAATTGAATTTTAGGAATTTGAGCTTATTGCCGTAAACCCTGTCGTCTAAGAGGTTTTTATGACTGATAATCTCTAGAAGTCTAACGATTCCAGATCAACATACAAAGGACTTTAGATAGAAACTATTGGTTGGTTTCTAAACTTGATATAATCGGACTTTGGATCAGAATAGGCAAATTTTTTTTACATTTTGTAACATCAAAATTCCCCAGGAGTTCAGATAGCCGATCGCCTTATACTTTGTATTGTGAAACGATCGATTAAAACAACTCAAATTGTACACTTGCCGCCGTAGTCTAGTAGTGTTGTCTTATATGACATGAAGCCACGGTTCAAACCCCAGGTATTTACAATATTTCTTCGGCAACGTCCTCTCAGCAGATTTCTGGCAACAACTCCCAGAGTAAATAAAATTGCCATGAACAAGTTTCTCAAAAATCTGTCGTTCGGAGTCGATTTTGAACTGTAGTTCTCACCACCCATGTATGATCTTAATGCTTACAACATAAGTGGTGTGACAAGCTAGGTTGTAATCCTGACTGAAGGATTCTCATAACCAATTATGCATGTATGTATGTAAGTTATCTACAAACTTAAGTCACTTTTATTAAAATTTGATTTAATTAAATTTTTTTTTTATTAAAATATGTTTCCCGTCCCATTGTGCCAAATGTTTTTTTGTTTCTTTTATTGTTTTTGTTAAAAAATTAATTTTTTTTTGGCGATTTTTCCATGGCATGGCATGGCGTGGCCAGTAGCTGGCTAAAGCAATCATATTTTGCTGATCGTGAGTTTAAGTGATTGTGCTATAATTTTCGAACATTGGTACGAGAAGTAAATGTTGTTGCTATTAATAATAATATTATTATTGTTGTTGGTCCTATCAACTGAAAGAAATCTCCGTTTATGGGAATACCAAGAATTCAATAAAAAAACAAAACAAAACAACAAACAAAATAAAACAGAGCTTAAAATGTATTGTTTACTTGGTTTTGTTTATCTGCTTGATTGTCTGTCTGTCTGTCTGTCTGTCCGCCCCTTAGTCTACGCCAGCTACCATCTATGGAAACAATTTCGCCAAAGAGATTATTTGCTCAAGATGTTTAAAAAGCTTGACTAAAATGATGAGGAAGTTAAAAACATTGCTTTAATGTTGTCCTTATTATTGTTGATGCTGTTGCTGCTGAATATTGTTGGTGTTGTTGTTGGTGTTGCATTTACCCAATTGTTGAGTTGATAATGGCACTAGCTACTGTGTTTTACTAAATGATGGCGCTTTTCATAAGCGAAAACTAAAATTTTTTTGTTTTTTTTTACTTCATGGATTTTGTGGCAACTACATTTACTTGCTTGCTACACATTTTGTGTGTTGTTTTTAGTTCTAGGCTTTTGTTGTTGTTGTTGCTGTTGCATTGTGCTTGGCTTTAGAAATCATTTTTTCTAGAGAGATTTTTTTATGTTTTAAGTACTATTTGACCCACTTACATGACATGGGCTGCAGTTGTTTGTTTGTTTGTTTTTTGGTGCTGCTGCCGCTGTAGCTTGATGCACGTTTACATCAAATTCACTTGAATTTAATTCCCATTCAATTGACTCAATGCAATTCAAATCTAGAAAAAAAGTACTTGTAGGTGCACACACACAGAGCTGGCCACCTACCCCACCTTGTCGCACTCTGTGTCAAACGTAGCTACGAAAGCTTTTTTCATTTTACTATAGCGTAGCAAACGAACAAACATTGTCACATGACAAATAGTGACACAATGTAAGTTGACACAACAATGGGAGTCCCATGTTATTGGACGTAGCCCAACAGCCAGCCAGCCAGCCAGCCAACCAACCATTCAAACCGAGACCAAACTGATCTGAAAAAGATGTTTCGTTTCGCATTTTTGTTGTTGTTGTTGTTTCTTTCATTTCTCTGTTGCAAATTTGCAAGTGTATTATCGAGTGATGTTATCGTCTTTTGTTGTCATTTGTGTCGTCTATTACTGATAGAAAATTTTAAAAAATAAATCTGAACGGATGCTGTGATTTGATTCCACTTGGATTCCCTTCCCTGCTTCAACGGGTGCCACAATAGAAATGCAACGGAAAGTTGCGTTTAGTTTGATTTATTTTCTACTTTCGAAATTTCCTTCTTTTTTATGTTTTTTTTTGCTTGAAATTTGCGTAAGAAAACTAAAGAAAGAGAAATTTTTAAATGAATTTTTATTTGTTTTTGTTGTTTTGGCTCGTGGGCTTTACGCTATTGTCAATGTCTAATGAGGAAGAAGTCTTTTTTTTTGCACCGGTTGCCTACTTGGTTTTTTTCTATCTTTCTTAAGCAATAAATCTTTTTGTCTGCCTCCATGGAAATAATGGATGGTAAAGAGGAAATAATCAATGCGTTTAAGAAATATAAGCGCCTTTAATGTGGTCACATGTAATTTGTTTCTATTTGTGGCAGTTGCAACAAATTAAAATTAAAGCATTTCCTTCGTTTAATTTTTTGATAGAAAAATGGAAAAAGAAAAAGAAAACTTTGTTACTGCAATTAATCAGATTGTCTTGAAAACCTCTTCTTTTTTCAATAATCCTGACATTCTTTTTTACATAGTATTTTTACGAAAATGACGCTCACGGTACAGAAATTTTTCAATTAATACGAGGAAGTTATAAGTCGGTTGTGTAACGTAGGGGGGATTAATCAGCCCAGGTCAGACATTTCGATCAAATTGATTTCTGGAAAAACTTGCCATGAAAAGGTTAACAAAAAAAATCTGTCGTTCGGAGTCGATCCTCATGTATAAAATTAACGCACGCAACATAAGTCGTATGGGAAGCATAATCCTGGCTGAAGAGTTGTAATGAACAATTATGAATATATGTTATGTTAGGATTAATCATACTTCTAATGATTAATTTGAACATTATAGGGTAGATTCTAAACCAGTAAAATTCATAAACTTCAGGAATCCAGTGTTCTCCCACTCTCTCTCTCTCTTTCTCTCTCTCTCTTTAGTTTTAAGGCATGTACAATGAAGAAGTACGTGATCATTTTGTTTTACGTTCTCCCTATTTTAGGATAATCCATTGAAGTTATTAACTCAAAGCCAATAGTTCTACAAGGACTTCAAAGAGCTTAAAAAAAGCCCTCATAGTATTTCGAATTGATTAACTCTCTGCACTGCTTACGTATATCCGTTATTTGACCATTTCCACTGGTTGTAGAACCCAACAAAACAAACCCCACAATTGCGTAACGCAATTACAACTTTGGATCCCATAGATGTCAAGACTGCCATAGCAATGGCAATGTTTTTGCTTGAATTGTATTGAGCAGTTACTACAATGTAGTCGTCTTAGTCTAGAAGGTAGTTGTTGGCTTATTATACATGAGGCTACAGTTTAAACCCCAGTTCAGACATCTCCAACAAAACAAAATATGAAAAATAAAAGAAAAAATTCCTCTCAGTAGATTTCTGGCAACCTTCAAACAAGATCTATCGTTCGAAGCCGACTTAAAAGTGTAGGTTCCGCCAATCATGTATAAAAATTAACACACACAACATACATATGACAGAAAGGTTGTAATGCCCAACTATGTCTGTATGGATGTATGTATGTATGTAATGATGGTTCACTAACGTCTTGTACATTACTTATTTGCTGTTTAATCAGAAATAAATTTCATCACTGAACACAATTCCTTGATTAAAATACTCCTCTTTGGCCAATTTGAACATTAAAAATGCATTGCACTTTGTAGGCATGCGATCTTTCAAAAAACAGATTTGAAAACGACGCTTGTAGGCATTTGAGCTGCGATCTTTCAAAAAACAGATTTGATATCGACGTCAAATCTTTTAAGATCAACAACTTTTTCTTTGGACATTTCTTAGTCTTGTTGATAGTATCGATAGAATATAGGAAGTGCTTTATAAACTTCGCAAACACATTTATTTTTTTCTCTTTAACACGTTAATCGCCACGATATATCAGAAAAATTTTTACATGGGCCATGGTAACTGTATTAGATAAATTATTTAAAAATGTATCAAGGAAACTTAATGTATCACAGAATAAATTTTTTTAGCAAAATTCCCGGAAACACACTATTTTTTATGTCACACATACATACATATGACTGACATGGCCCTATATTAATTTTTTCTCGATAAGCCGTGTCAGTCTTATATGTCGGACGCATCCTGTTGTTGTGAACACAGCGTTGAATGAATTGTGTAGGAATCAGTGGTACGTGTAGCATTTACCGTGACTATTTCTTTATAAATAAAATGTCAGACATATATGTCTGACATGGTACATGTAGAAATTCTTAGCGTCAGACACATATGACTGATATGGCGATTAACGTGTTAAGTAAGTTTCCAAAATTTGAAATTTATTCTGGCATTAAATGATTCATGATCGAATAGAAATATCATTCTCAGATGACAAACTTCTCCTGTCAGGATTACGATCTAGCTTCTTACAACACTTATGTTGTGTGTGTTAAATTTATACATGAGTGGCGGCACTTACAGTTTTAATTCGACTCCGGACGACAGAGTTTTGAAAATCTTTTTTTTTTTTTTTTTTTAATTTACTTTTTGTGTTTTTTCCGGAGGTCTATTGGAGGCAGTCGCCGAACAAATATTTTTTCCTTTTTTCGTTTTTTTTTTGGGATGTCTGAGCTGGGGTTTGAACTGTAGCCTCACGTCTATGCTTACGTAAAATTTTCCACATAGCTAAAGGACTGATGCCAACAGTTTGAGAATAACTACACTTTGGCATTTTCTAAACCATTTCTCCATTTCTCAGGCAATAATTTTCTTCTCACATTTTCTCTTTGTCTTGTTGACGGCTTTGAATCAAGAAGAGTCAAATGAGTACAAACCAGATCAATACCTGCATAAATTACTTGCTCAGTGGACCGATTATTTTGACCATAAAATCAAAAGAAGTGCCTTATGAACTTCGCAAAACACATTTATTCTTTCTCCTTAAGTAAATTTCCACAATTTGAAATTTGTTCAGGCATTAAATGATTCATGATCGAGCAGAAATGTCAGCGCAGTTTGACATTCTCAGCTGACAAACTTTAGTTACTTCAATATGAGGAATATGTACATCTCCAGGAAGAATTTTTCAATCGTGTAAAGCATTACCGTTTCTTCAAACTGAATTGGGTTGGATTGTGCCTATGTAGAGATCTTCTGCATTGACTGGAATTCATAAAGGCCACCTAAGAATGGTAGTTGGAGTCATATGTATAAAGCCTCGTATAAGAAGATTGTGGTTTTTGTGCAGTGGGTTTAGAAGAAAATTCCAGAAATGTTGCACAGAATGAAACTATCAATTGCCACTTCATGATGAACTGCTTGTGAAGGACGAGAAACCTCACTACGGTATGACTGAGATTTTGCACCATGATTTGAAAATAAATTTGTAGGTTCAACAAGGTACCTTTCTACTTTAACGTTTTACTTTTCGTTCTTCCCATTTGTAAACAATTTGTGTTTCATTCCGTGCCATGATTAGAATGTTGTTTGTGCAATTAATCAATTTAATAATAGAGGCGCCTGTTTAAATAACACTTGACTGTTAAAAGCCACATTTAATTGTATTCAGTTATTTTCCAATTTAACACCTGTTAAGCAATAAAAAACAAAATTACAAAAACAACAATAACAACAAACAGAAACAAAACCACAAGCAGCAAAACTCAATTGAATGTGCAAAACGCTAGAAAACCAGTAGTAAACGTCTTAAAAAACAAAAAAATTCTCGGCTTCTCGAATTAAAAGAATTCCAGGCAAATCTGAATTTCTAGCATATGCAAGATTTTCACACTTTTAAGCATAACAGAGAGGAAAACAACGCCCTAAATTTTGGTTGCATTAGTAGAGACAAAGAAGAAGAACAAAAAAAAACTCTTCTTATTACTCTTATTGTACCTGACATATGGGCATAATTAGCACCATAATGCCTTACGCTCACATTGTTTCGTAATAATTTGGAAAACAAAAAACTGAAAAACAACCCTCGTGCTGATACGACAGGGCGATTTTTGTCACAGAAAAGGTCACATTTGATAGAGATTAAGGGAAGTATGGCAATACCTTGTCATCTATCTGTCTATCGTATCGAAGGAGATTTTTACTGCAATATTTTTTGTTGTTGTAAAAACTATCAATCATAACAGCAGCAACAACAACATTGCAAATGTGACAACATTAATGAAATCTTTCGGTTTTCCTTTGCAGCGAACAAGTAAAACGCTTATGAGGCGTGTTTTGAGGGATTAGTGTTAAAAGACATATTCAGCACGACAGGAGATCGATTTCGTTCTTGGTTTTCATTAATTTTGTAATTTTCAAAATATTGTTTGCAGCAGTTAAAGGATTTTTGTTCTCTAAATAGTTTTTAATTGCCTTCGATTTTTAAAGATTGTATTTGAAAAGGAAACCACATTTTGTTTTGGGAAAATATTTGGAGTTCAAGGAGAGAATTAATAAAAGAATTTAAGAATTTCCCCTTCCAATATAAATTTCTCTTCTAACTGGCAGTTCTAATGTAGACATCGAATCATATAACACAAGTATGGAATCTGCTTGTACATAGTAGACTAGAACAAGGGCCATGAAAGCCACGGAATCCATGGAAGCTAACGAATAGTAACCGAAACTAACCACATTATCGTATACTGATATGAAGCGCAACATTACTTGATGTAAGAAATGTACTTTTAAATGGATTGAAAATATCCCCAAAAGTTTCCAAACATTCCAACTATAGTTAACGCCAGTATCTGTTAGCAGCGTATATACTTTCTGGTCCTGGTACGAATGGTATGTTCTGAACAAAAGTAGAAGGCAATACAGTGTAATAAAAAAGAATTTCCCATAGGAACACTTCACAATATGTTAAGTTCTCTCAAACTAAGGGAAAATACTCACAATGGACGCTTAAAAAGGGGACCATAAGTCTTGTATGTAAGCCTTGTTTATCAACTAGGATCGCTTGTTCAAATAGAGTATCAAGCGGAAGAGGTCTGTATGGCGATAATATTGTTTACAACATGATGCCGGCATTTAATGTAATTGACGGACATAAAGCCAATACCATCCATTGATTTAAAAAGAATCCTGGGAGATTGGATTGAGTCGAAAGATTTTTAGCTTCAGAACATTAATTTGAAATCCTGAGGATTCTGCTGTCATTGCTATGCTTCATAAAAATGCCACTAGATTCGGTTAGATTTGTGCCAATGGATAAACATCGTCTCCATAGGCGTGTCTGCAATTCCCACACGATTCTCCTGCCGTTATAGAGAGTTCTGCCATAGGCGACAGGACATATGTATGCCTATCGGACATCTATTTCTACTTTTTCCGTTCCACTCATCAATTTGCCTTGTTTTTAGCCTACAAGTAGTGTTATGAGACGTTAAAGTTTCAGAGGAATTCCTTCATATTCCAGTGATTAAATTTCATTCACGCAGCATGTCCAAATGATTGGGAGGTTTATTATAGCCTTCGTATTCGGGTCATACTTCAAAAGCTCAGTTCAATACTTTAAGATTGGTTTCCCTTAAAACTTCTAATTGCATCTGTAATCACTTGCTGGATGGTATATATAGAGACGATGACGAGTTTCTATATGTCGACGTGTGACTCACATATCCACTCGGTTAATAGGGGACGATTATTCCACGAGAGCACCCTTTCCTCAAGTTGATGCTCTTCTGTGATTGCAACTCCAGCGCTTATGGCTCTTAAAGGTCTTTGTGATGTTCTAAGGATATTCGTGATTTTCCTCAATGAAATGTGATTGCCGTTGTCTAGTAAGTAGTGTGTTGGCTTATAAGACATGAGGCCACAGTTCACATCATAGGTCAGATATCAAAACGAAACGAAATGCAAAAAGAGAAGAATATTTCTTTGGCTACCGCCTCTCAGCAGATTTCTGGCAAAAAATCGGAGAGTAAATAAAATTGATATGAAAAGTTTCCCAGAAGTCTGTGGTTCGGATTCAACTTTAAACTGTAGGTCCCGCCACTTATGTATGTATAAAATTAACACACACAACATAAGTGGTGCGAGAAGCTAGGTTGTGATCCTGACTGAAGGGTTGTAATGACCAATAATGTATGAATGTACGTTCTTCAAAATATCAGCGTGTGACTCACATACACTGAGCGCCATAAGTGAGTGAACACTTTTGTTCTTATGTATAAAGAAAAGTTCCTTTATCATGAATTGTTGTTTTTGTTTTAACATTTTATAAGTAATAAATAAACGCTTTTATTTTTGGAAATTTATTCGACTATTCTCATTTACTTTTCTCGCTATCCTAAGAAAATGAATTATTTCAGTGGTGTTTACTCACTTTTGTCGCTCAGTGTATGTACACGATTAGTAGGAAACGAGATCATGCGACTATAGTGTTCCGCTCTTGTTGCTCTTCTGTCCACCGCTTATAGCTCTTAAGGGCCTTTTCGATGTTCTATGTCCATTCGTGGATTTCCTCGATTATATTTATATGTCAGCCATTTTCGTTCCTTTTGTCGAGCAATACTTTGCTCTACTCTATCTAGCTTTAATTCATTTCAAAAGACTTTAACTTTAAGTCCTCTATTGTAGCATATATTCGAAATGCATGAACCGAACTTAATACTACACCACTGGTGCATTGATCACATGTTCTATATATCGTATCGAAACAGTCTGTAGAATAGCACTGCCGGGACATACGAAATATTCTAATGATCTGGTTTGACCTGCATTGCATGGAATGGGCGAATATTGTAAGTTTAGCATCTACTTGTCGTCCACTTTAAATAATTTATTTTATTCCCAAAAATTGATTTTTTTTTATAAAAACCTTCAGACAGAATGCTACTGGCACGCGACATACGCGTACATATTAGGGCAGCGTTCTCAAATAAAATCATATTCGAATAAATCTGCATAAAATTATAATTAAAATCTCTCTGTGTTAAGTGGCTGCTTTAATTGTATGCACGTTCTACTACACATGGCATACTGATCAACCTTCCTAGAATTTTACAGAAAATTTCTGGAATAATGTTACCAATGAACTACGATGGTAGGTTCCTGAGAAGCCACAAAAGGGTTCTGATATACTTAAACGTGCCGAAGATATTTTCCTAAGATAAGATTATTAAATGAAAGAAGAAATATGAAAAGAAGACCAATAAATAGAGACAAACAAACAAACAGTAGCTAATTACTTGTGTCATCCATACATATTTGGTTGTCATTGTTCACTGGAACAGAAGATTCCTTCGAAAAAACCTTCTTTACTTGACTTATTTTTTTCGTATTTTTTTCTACAGATTTTTAAGGGTGTACTTCCGCATATTTGTGTGTTAATGTGTAACACAAAAAAAGTGTTAAATTTCTTATTTTTTTCCTCACAAAAATAGGCGTGAACATGTCCTTTCTTTTAAAAACTCATCTGTTGATGAGTATTCTTCGAAAAGAAGGATAAATTCTACAAAAAACACACAACACTTCCGCCTAAACCTACAGTGCCTTAGATAATAGCTTTGTTCGATCACTTTCTTAAGGAAATAATAATAATAATGGACTCATTAAACAATTATAATGATGTGTCCGTTATGATGATTATCGTCGATCTTTGCTCCGAAGAAGAAAAGGAAACCACACAAGATTTGCAAATTCTTTCAATGAATCTCCCTCCTGCTGTTCTCAAATGAAGACTTCTGAAGTGCTAAATGCCACATTAGCTTATCAATAATGAGAGATTCTTAAGCTGTATTAGCAGTTTAGCAACGTTTTTTAAATCCATTAATTATTGCCATTGTCTCAACAGAAATTTCAGAAATAATTCTCGCACCATCATCATCTGTATTTAAAAATATTTTTTGAAAATAATTTTCCTTTTATCAGCAAAATTAATCAGCTTCTGTTTCTGCGTGTTGCAAGTTAAACCAGTAGCTTAATTCCCGCTTGTTATCAGAGTTGTTATTGATTTTTGTTGGCTGGCCTTTATTTTATTTGGAAGATTTTTTTTAATTAAATTTCTTTGAAGCAATCGGAATGAGTTAAAGGAAAGACAGGAGAAACAAATCTCAAATCAATTCTTCCTTGTGAATATCGGCGCCAAAGTTCAAATAAGACACCGGAAATGATGTTGCAAAAAAATATTTGGAAGCCCTTTTTGTGAAAATGTGGGGCTCTTTTAAACGCTGTGAAAAGGATAAATTAACTGAAGACATATCTTAGCTTCTTTGCAAGGTGACCAGACGTTTACAAAATGATCAGCAATAGCAAAGTTCTCCTAGCTTCTTTAGCTTTTTTATGGTTTTAAAGGATTGCGGTAGTTATTGTCTGCCTTTTGGAAGGTCACAGTGATATAATTTTGAAATATTAACTTCTCTTGCCTACATTTCCAAACAGTCCTAATGGGGTTAATCCCATGAGGTCATACATTTGATTCTACAATAACAAGCAATAACTGTCATAAATAGTACCACGGTACTCAGAGATACCTCTCTTCCATCCATTTTAATCAAAATTTCCAGGAGGCTGCCTTTAGTTTTTAATGAAATTGCCAGTCATTTCACGACGGTATATGTAAATTGGCCTTAAAATGTTCTCAACGAGCATTGCCTAGTGAGCGAATGAAATGAACGATTCCAAGGGCTTAATCAATGGTGGCATTGCCAGATCATAAAAGTCTTCCGAAAGACACTTAAAAATTTTGACAGTTAGTAGCAGCCATCTTGTTGAAGATACATCTGTAAAGTTACTTGACATTTATTCCGACTGTTTAGCCAAATCACCTTGAACGCATCAAGCATTCAAAAAACACGTACAAATAATAAATATTCGGACAATGTTCAGTGAGTTTCGTTAATTTTTGTGTTTGCCACAATTGTCCTACCGAGAATACTGTTTGCAGTGTGAAGAATACATTCAAGTCGACAGGTTCAGTCCACCAATACAGTCCAAAATCTACCGAAAATATTCCACCTGTCCGTGAGTGTATCTCACAAGAACTCAATACTTCGCCGAGCACAACTTGACGAATTTTTTAATCTAACTTAGGCCTGCACTCATACAAAGTTAAACTGAAGGTAGACTACCAGAATCAATGCGTGTGTTCTCTGAATGGACATAATTTTCTTTGAAAAATCATTTTAGCAATGAGGCCAACAATTTCCAGATAAATCGGAGCAGCATCCGAATGCATCCGAAAAATTCACTGTTTGGTGTGGATTTTGGTTTGACGAAGTCATTGGTCCATATACCTTAGAAAACGAGTACTGTAGGTCGGCGATTAGCGACATCTTTTGGTCTGAATTGGATAATCTACGCACCAACGAAGTCACCGTGGTCTAGTAGGTAGTGTGTTGGCTTATTAGACGAAAAGCTAGGGTTCGAGCCCTAGGCCAGACATTAAAATAAAATACAAAAAGTATATCTCCGGCGACTTCCTCTCAGCAGATTTCTGGCAAAAACTCTGAGAGTAAATAAAATTGCCGTGAAAAGTTTCTCAAAAATCTGTCGTTCGGAGTCGACTTTAAACTGTAGGTCCCGCCACTCATATATAAAATTAACACATACAACATATATGTGGTGTGAGAAGCTAGGTCGTAATCCTGACTGAAGGGTTGTAATGACCAGTTACGTAAGTACGTACCAAAGGTCAGCAATGAGTATTCAAAACGATGAATAGATTCGAATCATACTTATAATTTCTGATACTTATACGCATTCATACTTGTTTTAATGTCATACTCATACTACTCATATTCAAAGCTTGAAATATTCATGGTACTCGTACTTAACAATACGCATGATGTTATTGATTTCGACTCTCCATGACTCATCGTATACACGAATCACAAAATAAGTATGATTCGCGTACGAACACTATAAAACTCACGTGAAGGTTGTGTGTTTGCTCTGCTTGCTGTCTTTGTCTTTTTTGTTTATGTGTCTTTCTTCTCTCTTTGTAAATGCAACAAGAATTAAGACCCTAAATTTTGACGAATGATTCGAATCACTCGGAATCATTTATAAGTATTTTTCTAAATTTATGAATCCGAATGAGAAGGCGTATGAATCAAACATATTTCGAATGTTATGAGTTTGATGTCAACGTTGTACTCATATTCATTGCAACTTGTACTTATAAATCAATGTAATACTGAGTACGAATGAATCAGAGTAGTTGGATTTGAATACTGTTGACTCACCTATACTCAAAATTTCACGAGTACTTATAAGTAGCGAAAAAGCGATTCATTGCTGATCTCTGGTACGTACGTACTTACCAACGACAAGTGGTTTAAACTGTATGGTGCTGCTACGTGGACATTGTACATTGCGAATGCATTCCACTCAGAGAAGCCATAGCGGGCATCAACAAAACGAATAAAAAATTTCAATAATACCTCACGCACACAATTTATTTTCATTTAAATTGAAAGATAGGCAGCGCTTAATGAAAGACGCGATGCGACGTAGCAGATTTTTCACTCCTTCTATAGCGTATGGTTCCGGCTGGAAGAGCCGGACTAGACTTGCTTAGTCTAGTTAACTCAAAGTCTTTGGAGATTTTCACAAATGATGCCAGATACATACATAATTGGTCATTACAACCCTTCAGTCAGGATTACGACCTAGTTTCTCACACCATTTATGTTGTGTGTGTTAATTTTATACATGAGTGATGATGCCAGATACCGTTCCTTAATTTATCGATAACACATGATAATATGTATGAGGTGCGAACCGGTTTTCAGGACAGTTATGCAAGAACCAACTTCAATTTGTAAGTTTTAGTAGTTAAGATATTTTAGTATGGTCACCTTTTCTTACATTTCATTCATACTTTTATTCACAATTTTGTTTGTTTTTTTTGTTTTTGGTTGATTCATTAACATAAATTTGCTTTTAAAGCAACCAGCAAAAAGTTGCCAAAAACTACCAAAAACTTAACATGATGATGATGACAATGATAAGAACAAAAACAAAACAAAAAAAGAAGAAGAAGGGAAATAAAATAAAAAGACATAAAGACAGACAGACAGACACATACAGATCACTTATACAGACAGAACTTTAAAACCCAAAAAAAAAAACAACAAATAAATCGTACTAATGCTACTGCAACTGCCACTCTGAGTTTTGGAGTTGTATTGGCAACCAAATTTTTCTGTTATTGTTGTTGTAGTTGTTGTTGGTGTATCTCTATCTGAAAAGGTCACTTGTGTTGTTTTAACTGCAATACCAATAACAGCAACTGTAAGTTTTAACATGTGCGGCATTAAAGTAATTTCTCTGATTGTTAAATGCAACAGTTTCGCAAATATACACAACAACAACAACAAAACCACAATCATTGCTGCTGCTACTTCTTTAACAATGTTGTTGTGATAATATTGTCGCTTTCATTGCTGCTGTAGTTGTTGTTGCTGTTGTTGCTGATTTAAATACGAAAGACTGTGTGTGTCTGTCTGATTGCAAATGTTTGTTGCAGTTGTTGCCACTGCCACTGTTGTTTAGTTTTCTTTTTCTTTTCCATTTCGTTTGTTTTGCGTCTGTTTTTTTGTTTTTGTTTTTGTTTTTTTGTCATTTAGAATGATACTGAAGTGGCATGTTTCGTAAATTGACTGAGATTGTACACCTTCTGCTTGTATGACTACTTTACGGGTGGTTTATATTCCTTTTCCTTGTTTCCCATCATCAGCATGTAGTTGTTGCTGTTGTTGTTGTTGTCTGTTGTCTGTTGTGAGTTGTTGTCTCATTTTTTTGTTTTTTTTTGTTGCTTCCATTTCTATTTTGTAGGTCTTGTTAAATGTTGGACAAAGGCGTGCAACAAGTTAATTAAGACTCATTTGCATGTTTTGCCACTGTGTTCCTACGGCAAATAACACGTATAAGACGGACGGATTTTGTTCCTTTTTTTCTGTTTTTTTTCTTTCCTTAAGTTGTAGCTGATTTTAGGGACTCGCCAAGTTTTACTAAATGCTGTTGAAAGGAGAGTACTAAGGAGGTGTAAGGAACAAATTTTTTTTAATTTTCAAACTCTGAAGGTTAAGGAGTTTTAAGCGTTGTTGGCTGGTGGCAAGAAATTATATGCTTGCCGTCGTCACAATAAATATTTTTTATGTTTGAAGGCCACCTATCATGATTGGAATGGATCTGTGTGAGGTAGTAATCATCGTGCGGTCCAGTAATATAATTTTTGACACAAGCCATACGATCAGAAATCCATCAACCATTGTGATGCATCTTTCACTTTACTACCATTCTCTATTATATTGTGTGAATGTTTCTCTGTGTTTCATTGTGGTATAAAAAGACTGAACTCTCTCGCATGGATATCTATTGGCAAATTCCCGTAGTCATGTGGTGTAGTAGGTAATGTGTTGGCTTATTAGACGTGAGGCTACGGTTCGAACCCCAGGTCAGAAATCTCCAACAAAACGAAATATGAAAAAAATATATCTTAGGTGACTGCCTCTAAGCAGATTTCTGGGAAACTTCTTTCGGAGTCGAACTTTAAAACTGTAGGTCCCGCCACTCAAGTATAAAATTAACACACACAACATAAGTGATGTGCAGGGTTGTAATGATCAATTTTTTAGTAATAGGACCAAATGTTGCCAAGTGCTGTTTAGAATAGAATCTCGGTATCAATTATTACGTGATTATACTACAAAACGTCGGAGTTTATTTTGGTCGTTCGATTATTTTGCTGTTTTTATTTTTCTTAAAAACTTTAGAAATGAAGGATGTCTTAGTAAGAATGTCGTGTTACCGTGTTATATCTCACAATCATGATGGCCTATTGACATCAAAATTTTGATTTTAATGAGGTAATTTGTTATGGAAATTGCTGTCCAGCTCCACGTATAGTTAAGGCAACAAAAACCGCGTTATTTTGTTACTGTAACCAATATCATTCTTAGTCACTCCAATTTCGGCTTCATCTTCAAAAACAAGTCTACCGCCGTCTAATCAAACTGCACGTCTGAGAGTTGGTTATTGTGAATAAATTTGTTTTTAATGGATTTCAATAGGATTACTGACCCTAAATTTGACAATTTTGTGTATTCGCTAAACCATTCGGATGATAATGCGCTTCGTCGGTTAAAATGTCTTTACCCATTGAACGAATCCCCGACGTTCTCTTAGTCTTTTGAGGAAGTTGATTATTGTACGCATGAAGGTTAAGGCATACATACATACATAATTGGTCATTACAACCCTACAGTCAGTATTACTGCCTACTTTTACACACAACTTATGTTGTGTCTGTTAGTTTCTTACAGGACCTACAGTTATAGGACACATTTTTTGAGAAACTTTTCATGACAATTTACAATATTTTACTCTCAAAGTTTTTGCCAGAAATATGATGAGAGGAAGTCGCCAAAGCAATATTTTTTTTTGTGTTTCGTTTTGTTGGACCCTGTTTCTGGTTTGACCGTAGCTTCACATCTAATAAGCCAACAATCTACCTACTAGACTACAGTGGCTTCTTGAACTGCTTCGTGAAATTTGAATTTGTTCAACACAATGCCGAACCGCCAACACCCTTGTCTAAAGTAGTAATGTTTTCCAAAGATCCAGCATTACGTTGATGCACAGGAGTCTTCTTGTTTATAACCGTGTCATTTGCTTCAAGTTTTTCGGCCATTCTTCGAATGTTTGACACTTTAGGTGCGCTTTCTTGATTTTTATAATAAATTTTCACAATTCTAATTCGTTTTTCTTTCGCAAAGCGTTGCATTTTTAATAATCGAAATAAACTTATGTGAACACACCAAAAATTTATGTCAGTTTGGAGATCAAGTGTAGGATCACAACAGATGCTACTGTGGTCTAAATATGCAATTAAGTAGCAGAGACCCCTCTCGTGCGACAAAAATAATACTCTACAAGACGCTCATCCTACCCGTGCTTCTTTATGGCGCAGAGACATGGACACTATAGCAGTGATGCAGCAGCCTTGAGAGTATTCGGGAGAAAAGTCTTAAGTAAGATCTTCGGTCCAGTGCAAGTTGGTGATGCGATTCCGCATGCCATTCAACAGTGAGCTATATGAGCTACTCAACGACATAGACGTTGTGCAGTGTATTAACATCTGTGATGGCTCGGCCACGTACTTCGAATGGATGAGAATGCTCCGCCGAGACTGGTATTTGATGCGGGGATCTACGGAAGTCGGTGAAGAAGACGACCTTGTTTGCGTTGGAAGGACCAAACGTTGGAAGCCCTGTCATCGATTGGTGTGGCCACCTAGCGCGCAAGGAGCATAGGCGCCTGGAAGGACGTGTCAAGACATGCCGAAATCCGTTAATCCAGTTAAGTAAGTATGTTGTGTCTGTTAATTTAATACGTGAATGGCGGGACCTACAGTTTTAAGACAAATTTCTTGAGAAAGGTTTCATGATAATTTACAATATTTTACCCTCAGAGTTTTTGCCAGAAATCTGCTGAGAGAAAGTCACCGAAATATCAACAATATCTTTTTTTTGTATTTTGCATTTCGTTTTGCTGGACCCTGTTTTTGGTTTGACCGTAGCTACACATCTATTCAGCCAACACACTACCTACTAGACTTTTGAATTTGCTCATCACAATGCCGAACTGTCAACGCTCTCGTCTACAGGATCATTATGTTGTGGCTATGCTGCGTTTGATGCATGATTGGCTTAGAGTTCGACATCCAAATGACGAATAGAAGAGTTTAAAACAGCTGATCTACTGTGTTACTTATTTAATAACTGATTACTTGAAAGTTAAAGGGGATATATAAAGCAATATAGTAAATAATTTACAAATACCTGTAACAGATTGTATAAATTTTGAACCAACATTGCTTGATGACAATATTTATTGAAATTTTTTCAATTGTCAACACAGTATTGGATTGAAAGCGTAAACGCTGTAATGATTTAATTTAAAATGTCACTGGTACGTATCGGCTACCTGACAACATATGTATTTGTTTACAAATCGCAAAAATTTTGATTGACATTTATTTGTTTCCATATAAAGTGTCAAATACAATACAATATATGGCGTATAAACGCTTTTGATTTCCAAGAAATCTGGCTTTAGCAATGAAATTCTTAGGAAATTGAAATTTTTATAAAAAAAAACAAACAAACAAATCCAACAAGTTGCAAATACAACAAATATTTGAAATACAAATGAAGCTTATAAAAGGCTAGAACGGCTGTGATAATGCCCTATTTTAATTGCTTGATCTAGAATTAATTCATTTGATGTGATGGTATGATACAGTTGAGGCAACCAGAAAGCCTGGCAATGCTACAGTCAGTTTTGTTTAGGATTTGTGTAGGGAAATAAAGGTTTTAATGAAAGTTTTTAATGAATTTTTTTTCATTTTGTTTTTAAGTAAGTAGTGCTCTGTGTTAAACAAGATGTTCTAGTTTTTTTTTATTGCATTTCATATACAAAAAATATTAAAAGCAGAAAAAAATAACATTAACAATGTCATGTAGAATAGAACACCTGCTTAAGGTAAATTGTTGTAAAGAATTCCAGTTGAAAGTAGGTTTTTTGTTGTTGTTTTTTGTTTTCGAAAAACTAGAAAAACAAAATGAAATGAATACAAATATTAAATACAATAAAAACAAATAACAAAATATTCTCAATAATTGTCAAATCGAATGATTATGTTATTTAAGCAGGTTTTATTAAAAGCCTGCCTGGTGTTTCTTAATTCTTTAAAAAAAAAATTTTTTTTAATGACTTGAAATTGAAAATATTTGTTGTCGTTTTCTGTTAATCAACCGGTGCACGTGTTATAGATTTTGCTGTTAATCACGTTGGCAAACTGGATTCCTAGCGTTTTAAATTGATCAAAAAAAAAAATTCTCTGATAATAGTGCGTTAATTGCGTAGTAGATGAACGATTTAAGAAGTCAAAAAAAAATTTTTAAGTTTTTAACAACGTTTTGCTGCAAAACATTACAGTTTTCCAGTTAAAATTTACAATTTTTTTTTCATTTTATTATTATTTTCTCGTTCAAATCAATTAAATGTTACGTAAAATTGTTTTAATCACATACACACCGTTTGAGTTTATTTCATGCCATTACTCTGCTTACTTTTTGTCAGTTGTTGTTGTTGTCAGGTTTTTTTTCTCGATTTTATTTTGTAAGCCTGTGTCTCTGTCTGTCTCTGTCATCATAAGCTATGTAAGCCCCTGCCCTTGATTTGGTTTGTTTGTAAATTTGCACAAATAAATTATTTAAAAAATCTTTTCTAGCCTTCATTGCATTACGACAACAAACACAATAACAACAACATAAAATTCATTTTAAAATATTTACAAGCAAAAACTGACTGTCAATCTTGTATTGGATCGTTTGGAGGGACGTTTGTTTATTTGTTTGTTTTACTGGCATGCATTTAAAGGTTTGACGATATTTCTATACCCACACACTACTTTGTACATGTATGAGGTTGTAGTTGGGTTGTGCTGCCTCTTACCTTAACTTGTTCCATATTGTTGTAAATGCTGTTGTTGCTGCTGCTGCTGTTGTTTTTGTTTATTAGGGAATTATTTAACATTTTATTGTAAACAAAAAAAAATCTCACTTCTGAGTCATTTTGTATTGTGCTACAACAAAAACAAACCGTATAAGAATTTAAATTATTAGTCACCATTATTAGAATTATAAAAAAAACAAAAACAAAATCCATAAAAAAAGAAATTAAAAAAAAATTCGTTAAATATTTATGGCTTTAAGCTTCTAAATCTTAAAACACTTTGAGATTAATGGTGGTGTCTTTAATAGTCTGCAACTATTTTTAAAATTTAAATTTTTTTTTTTTAGAAAAACTCCTCAATTGTTGACATTACTTACTTACTTACTTAGTTAATTGGCCATTAACAACCCTTCCAGTCTCCACTGCTTCTTGCGCGCCTACGCCAGTTGGTCACACCAATCGATGACAGGGCTTCCTCGATTTGGTCCTTTCAACACAAGCAAGGTCGTCCTCTTCGCCGACTTCCGCAGATCTCCTCATCAAATACCCGTCTCGCCGGAGCATCCTCCTCCATTCGATCGACATGGCCAATCCAGGGCAGCCGCTGAATGTTAATACGCTGCACAACGTCTATGTCGTTGAGGAGCTCATGCAGCTCAGTGTTGGATCGGATGCGGAATTCATTGCCAGTGTGAACTGGACCGAAGGTCTTACGTAAGGCTTTTCTCTCGAATACTCTCAAGGCTGTTGCATTAGTGCATTAGTTAGGATGAGCGTCTTGTAGGGTATTTGTTTTGTCAATTGTTGACGTACATTTTTTAAATTATTTGTTAAATGCAGGAATTTGCCAATAGGGGAGCTTTATAAACGACCTGTACTATCAAGGCTGCTGCATCAGTACTTAATAGAGTCCATGCCTCTGCGCTGCGCCATAAAGAAGCACGGATAGGATGAGCGTCTTGTAGAGTATTAGTTTTGTCAATTGTTGACATAATTTTTTTAAATCATTTGTTAAATGCAGGAATAGATGGTGTAGGACAAATAGAGGAGCTTTATAAACGACACTAGGGTAAATAATTCCTGGTCTCTACTGTAAGTAAATTGCATATTCGAATTGGCAAAAATTTTGGTTATTTCCCTTCATGTCTCCTTGTTCTGCTGGCATTCTCTCAATGCAAATTTTCTTCCCTTAGAACAGCTTCTCACACAATTTTGATACGTTTCCAGTTCTTTTCTTCTTCTAACATTTTCTCCACCATGTTTTTTTTGGTGTTTGAAAACCAATTCTTAGTTCCATGGCCTCTCGTTTGTTTTATCATGGATTTCACTGAAAGTAGTTATCAGGTCTTCCAACAGAGGGTACATACATACATAATTGGTCATTATAATCCTTCATTCAGGATTACGACCTAGTTTCTCACATCACTTATCTTAAGTATGGTAATTTTATACATGAGTGGCGGGACCTACAGTTTAAAGACGACTCCGAATGACAGTTTCTATGAGAAATTTTTAATAGAAATCTTATTTACTCCCACAATTTGTGTCAGAAATCTCCTGAGAGGAAATTGCCAAAGAAATATATTAATATTCCATTTAGTTGGAGATGGCTGACCTGGGCTTTGAACCGAGGCCTCGACAATATCGTATTTAAACGACTTCTATTGCTCAAAGAGTCTGATCACCTCGAAATGTTTTCACACACCTTCGAAATGACTACCATTGTGGCTAATTCGCCTCATGTCATTTTGTATTTGCTGGTGAGCAATTTGGTCACGTTCTGTCAATGCCAATTGTCTTCGCTTTCAGGAGCTTCTCACAAAAATTTGCTACGTTTCCAGTTCTTTTCTTTTTCTAACATTTTCTCCACGATGTTTTTTTGGTGTTAGAGATCCAATTCTTAGTTCCATAAGGTCTTGCTCGCTTTATTATGGATTACACTGACACTGAAGTCGCGGTAGTCTGGTAGGTAATGCGTTGCCTTATTAGACATACACTGGCGAGCAAAAATGGATACACAATATTAAAAAAAATATAAACTTTATATTTGTACTTTATTTATGAAAATAAAAAAAAACAATCCATATGTTAAACATTTATTTAGATTATCCTCTAATTAAAACAAAAACTTTACAGTAATATTATTTCCTTTTAAATATAAAATACAGCTTAAATATTGTTTAGTAGCATTTATCCAATTTTGCTCGTTTTGTTTCAAATGAAAAATTCAGTATTTTGCCCATAATCCTTTATTCTTTATTACTGATTTAATGCGTTTTGGTAAGCTTTCTACCAGTTTTTTGATGGTTTCGCTGTTTATACATTGCCACTCTGCCTCAATTCCTAGCCACAATTCGTTGAGGTTATTTGAACGGTTTTCATACTGTGCCAATCTTCGTTTTACAATTGCCCACAAATTCTCGATCGGATTTAAATCAGGACTTTGTGCTGGCCATCTCAACGTCTGAAATTTTTTATTTACAATTTCTTACTTACTGCAATAAATACAAAAAATATTGGATTTAAAATATTTTGTTAATATTATGTATCCATTTTTGCTCGCCAGTAAGTCCACGGTTCAAAACCCATCTTGTTGAAGATATCGTTATTCTCATTCGCAAATGTGTTAAGTCCCTTTTTTCAAATTTTACAGGAGACACAAAAAACATTGCGGCTTCTTCAGGTTTTAAAATTCGTAAACTTTTTAAACGCAATTATTTTTACAAAATAGCTCTCTTTAAATGACCTAGATCTAAAATTAAGAATAATTAATAATTAATATTCGTGGAGTTAGCCCGTGCTGTTAATATTTTTCGTAGTTTTGTGGACTTAGCGTTTTTGCAAACCACAAAATTACAACAACTTTAAACTACATACTGACATTTTTTTTATCGTAAAATATGTATATGTAGTTTGTACATCGTTTTGCATTAAAATCTCAATTTTGGAAAAAAGTGGACTTAACGTCTTTGCGAATTATACTAACGATATTTCTATTAAAACGATTGCCAAATCACAATGAACAACTATAGACAACGACGTGTATTCGCTGTATAGGCTCCGAAAGAGGTGGCAACGGACCCTAATTTTGATCGACACTCATCTTCAATGACGAGGTCCATTTCTCTTTGAATGTGTTCATGACCAAACAAAACTATAGCATTTGGGACGATACCAATCCAAATGTCACTGTTTGTTGTGTGTGTTTTTTTTTAACTGGCAGTTCAGTTGACCAGACCGTTACTAGCAACGCTTAGCGCTGTAGGAGTTTTGGCTTGGAGTCCCGCTTTTTTATGAGTAAAAATAAAACACAATAAGAGTTCTAATCATCACTTAAGTCAGAAGTAATAAGTAACTGCGTGGTATTTGGCTTCAATAAGACGATTCAGAGAGCCATACAACACGGCCGTATTTGGCTATATTGTATGAAAAGTTTCCAGAAAGAGTAGTTTTGGTGAAACAATTGCTCACAAGGACTTGAGATATATAATTTTTTTATACCGGGTCTATATAGATAATCCCCCGATATAAGCGAAAAATTGCGTGAAAACAACCTCAAAAATATCCGCTACCAGTTTATATACATACATACATAATTGGCCATTACCACCCTTCAGTCAGGATTACGGCGTAGCTTCTGACACCACTCATGTTGTGTGTGTTAATTTTATATACGAGTGGTGGGACCTACAATTTAAAGTCGTCCCGAACTACAGATTTTTGAGAAACTTTTCATGGCAATTTTATTTACTCTCAGAGTTTTTGCCAGGAATCTGCTGAGAGGAAGGCGCCGAAGAAATACTTTTTGTATTTTGTTTTGATGTCTGGTCTGGGGTTTGAACCCTGACCTTACGCCTAATAAGCCAACACACTACCTACTAGACTACGGCGACTACCAGTTTATATACATCAGCATGCATTAGGGTCGCTGTAACACACAGTCGAGAACAACGTCCAAATATGGTGAGAAGAGAAAAAAGGCATTGCTTTGAACAATGCAAGCAAACACATTTAAAATTACAGAGTGTACTAAGCCTGCTCCAAATCTCTCGAATTCCAAAACGATTTGGGGTATAGCACTAATACACGATTGTATTATGGTATCCTTGGACTACATAGCCTGATGCTTCCACCACGTCCCAATCTTCTACAATTATACATCATCCCCTCTGGAGTCCCAAAAATTATTTTCAAATTCATTGTATAATAGTTTTAGGGAATCTATCTAACACTGTAACGTTTGGAGAATAATTTTTTTTGTAAGGGGGCCTATGTTCATATACATGAATATTGTTTATTCTGTTACACATAACATTCTCCTGTTAATATTTACATTGTAGGTTTTGTCGAATTTATTTCACACACATACACACACATATAATACTACTTAAGTGTTACAATCGTTTGTGTACTTAATTATATAGTCGTTCGGGTAAATGATATTCAGAAGTAATTCTCATTTAGTTCATTGCTATTTAAGCATAACTAAATAAATTAGTATTTGGAGGGTGGGTGGTGGTGGCAAGTTGTAACTTATCGGAATTCAAAAATTGAGTTTCATAAGGGTTCCCTTGGAGTATAATTCCAATATAGTGTAATGATGGTTAGTTAATACGAGAATTGGGATTCAGGTTTTGAACACTACAAGAGTTTGAGGAATATTTGTTGTCGATGATTATTAACTTCTCTTGGACAAAATTGGATAATCTGGACATCACTGACGTGTGGTTTCAAAATGACGGCACTATATAGCACACCAAACATGTCCAGCCGTAATCGAGCGATTTGTCCTCGTTAGAATTTTTCTTAAGCGGTTGTGTTAAACTAGAAGTGTGCTCCTTAAAATCAACGTAACCCATGCAATCGATCAAATTCAACATGATTTATGCGCCTGAGTCATGGAAAATTGCAGATTTTGTACAAAGTTTTTATGATCAAGCCTTTATAAGATCTAAACGCAGATTATAAACTGCCATATGCTTACAAAATAATTCGTTTCAAAAATACGTTTTTAACAGATAAATGCTCGTGCTATTAAGAGAATCCATTAGTGCCAGCAATCGTACAATATTTCCTTTACATAATTTAAAAACAAACTTTTTCAAATACTTTGTATATGAATCGGCATTTAAGCCTTTCTTTTTCAATATTTTCTAATGTTTGCCGCACTTTTGTTTTATCAGTTTACCTCTTACCATACATTTTGGATCATATTTTTAAGTGACTTAAATTTTGGTTTTTATCTACAAAAACGAAGACAACATTTTTATCCACAATACATTCACACAACTCCACTACAACATGCAACAATTAAGAAGATTCGTTTCTATTCTATGTTGGTTTTCTTGTCTTTTTTTCTTAGGATCTTCCCCAAGTAGTGTAAGACCGTGTGTTTGTTTCTAAAATTCAGTGCTGGCATACAATTCTTTTTTTTTTAAATTTTTTTGTCTTTTTTTTGTGAAAATAGAAACTCTGATATGATTTCCTACTCTGGTACTAAACTTAATTCGGGTTTTAATTTATAACGCTATTTGTGTTCCATCTCTCTCTCTCTCTCTCTTTCTTTGTCTCTTTGCTGGTATTTTTTCCGTCTATTGTTGTAGCGGACAGTGTGGTCAACTTCGAGTAGCAGAAAGGTGTGATTAACTTAGTATATGACTTGTAACGTAAGTTTAGTATAAAAATACTTTGAACCTTGGAATCTGCACATATCAACTACGTCTTGAACTACTTTATGTGCATAGCTTTTCAATTTTATTTTTTGGGGGTCAAAAGTCATGTCCATTACACGACACCAATCTTTCGGCAAAATTTATGAAATTTTGAATGAAACTCACATACGGCTATTGATTAAGTCGTAGGAAGGCTTTAAACTTTCAATTATCTCTGGGATTGGTTAAGTCCTACAGTCATTCGGTGCGTTCAAGCTATGGTTCTAGGGTCACTGTCGATCCAAATCCATCTATTTTCCCTTGATGTTGAGCTGATGTATTGATGATATGTCAGAGCCAACAGTTGCCCCGTATATTTTGAATATTCTTCTCTAACAGGCGTTAATAAGTTCTTGCCGTAAATGTTTATACGCAGCATAATTCCAAGACTGAAAACCATGTATAGGGTCTTCCAATAGGAACGTGATAACGTGCATCTTGTTGAAAATGCTTCAGTAAAACTAATTGTCAGATATTCAGCCTATTTCACCAAATCATCATGGACGACCAAATGGGGTTTGGAGCATTTAACAACTGACCCTTGTCTTCATTGAAAAACCATCTTCATGAATTGTTGAATTAGGGACAATTAAAATTCCAAATGCATTCGGTCCATATATCTTCGAGGACCACATTGTTATTTGCTATTTGGCGGTATATGCTAGCCGGATTTTCTTCCTAAGCGGTGCGTTATATTTTGACGTGTCCCATCTGTTGTCAAAGTGTTGCTCCCGAAAGGCAAAAAGGCTGAACATATTATACTTGAAACTCGCTGTTGACAATTTATTAAAAGAGGGCTTCCGGTATTTGCGCTTAAAATCTTCCAATTGAACTCTGAACCAGACTGTCTGAGGGTGAAGTTTGCTTCGGTGAAATCGAAGAATATGAGATACAATGTTGATTGCCATTCCACTGATTGTTTGGCTATGATATGTGGACCAATGCAGCGTTGCAGTAGTATGAATACCGCATGGATTATATAGGATCTGCCATTAAGCCTTCCTATCTTTAAATCAAACAAAGTGTGTGTCAGATATCATCAACAATTATCATCAAAATTTATTCGTTTGAAAGAACTTTTCCACGCCATTATGTGTGCAAATATTCGCCAAGGCTTCTCTGGACGGTTTCATTCGACATATTCAGTTTTCAATGTCTCTGACACTTATATAGTGGACGAAATTTTAATAGTCACAATAACAAATTTAATAATACTTTTATGTAGTTGGTTCACCTTGTTTCCAATTTACCAATATTTCCCAATATTCAGTAGTTGGTAACTAGGAAATATTTTTGTATACATTGTTGTTGGAATTTCCTCTCGATATAATAATAATGGGACTTTAACTCAAAAATATACCAAATAAAGAGCGAAATTTAAATAGGCGCAAGTTTTGTAAAAAAAAACTTGTGCTTTTTCGTGTTTGCATCATTGAGTATTAGCATCAGTCCATATCGAGAATTCTTAGGCGCAATGGGTAGAGGAAAACACGTAACACAGAGGAGCGATCTTTAATAAGAGTTTCAAATGAAGAATGCTATTCAAAAAGGGCAATAGGTAGAAGAATTGGACGATCAGAGCATCTAGTTCGTACGTGTTTGCAAAAAACTACAAAAAATAATAAATCAGCAAAGAGAAATAAGAGAAACACAAAACTAAGCAAACGCCAAATTGGTCAACTTAAACAAGAGGCCACTAAAAATAAGCTTTATTCTTCCCAAATTGTCCTGAATTAGGCTTACCTGTAGGAAAACGTCGAGTTCAACAAATTTTATCAGCTGACTGTAACATTAAATGGAAAAAATCAGCGAAAATCCCACCGTTATCATGCTAACATAAATCGCGGAGATTGGAATTTGCCAAATATACCATGTCATGGATAGAGGAATGGAGAAACATTATTTTCTCCGGCGAAAAAAATTCAATTTTGATGGCCCGGATGGACACAGTCATTATTGGCATGATTTGCAAAAACCGAACGCACCCATAATGAGCAGAAACTTTGGCGAAGGTACAGTAATGGTATGGGGCGGTTTCAGTTACTATGGGAAGCTTCAGTTGTATTTCATTTCTACTAAAATGAACTCCGAAACCTACGTGGAAATGTTGGAAGATGTTTTAGTAAATTATGTAGAAGATAATTTGGATAAAGACATGACTTTTCAGCAGGATAACGCTAGCATCCACGTCTCGAAAGTCTCAAAAGCATTCTTTTCATCGGCTTCAATCCCAATTCTAGACTGGCCTGCTAGAAGTCCGGACTTGAATCCGATAGAATATCTTTGCGGAATCATGTCAAGAGATGTTTATAGCAACGGAAAGCAATACAACACAGTGAGTGAGCTGAAAACGGCAATTCTCGAGTCCTGGCTAAATATTGAGCTTAGAATATTAAAAATTTTAGTAGAATCAATGCCCAGTCGTATATTTGGTGTTATACAAAATAGAGGAGGGATTACTAAATATTAATCAGTTATTAATTTATTTTTTACTCTTAATGGAATTTGTAATTCTTATATTGTTTTAATTGCGTCTAATTTAAATTTCTCATACATTTTACTTTTTTTCCTATTATATTTTAATTTATCGTTGTTTTTATAATTTAAACATATATATTAATTTAAGTTAGAAATATGTTATTAATTAGGCGAAAAAAAAATATATAAATTTCTTTTGATTTGAATAATACATCAAAATATTAAATGCGACTATTTTAATTTCGCACACTGTATTAAAATGAATTTGAATGGCATGATTGGGATGAGAGTTGTATTGGCTTTGAGGACCACAGAGGTTAGTAGCTTTTCAACATACACCTCCGATTCATGATAACCCCACAAGAAAACATCAAACCGAGCCAAATCTTATGATCTCGGTGTCCAGTTCATACCCACGTGATCATGCCCTCAAATAGTGGCAAATAGTAATCGTACAGAATAAGTGGCTTAAGTTGTAGAGCACGTTGCGCCACCCTGTTGAAACCACATGTCGTTGGTATCCAGATCAGGTATAAGATGTTGACCGGAACGTTCGAATGAAAGGCAGGTAAAGCACTTCCTGTACTTTAAAAATTTAAGCTGCAGGGATGCTAGGGGCAGCTCCAAGCTTCAATATGAAAATCCCAGAACGGTTTGAAAAATTCACAGCTTTTGAGGCTTTACGCCAATGTGACTGCGCACTCATCATTGCTCGCAATTGAATCAGATTTGTTCTCCTTAAACTTGTAATGAAAAATACTGCGCGCGTGTAGGGCTTTGAAATTTCCCTATTGCCTGGGCCTGTATATTGACCGCTTCACTAGTTCTTCGCTATGGTTTTCAGTTCATTTGTAAAAACGAGGTTATGGACACTGGTAGCTGTCAAAAGGAAATTTCTTTCCACAGATTAAAAAAAAAGAGAAAAAAACAGAACAAAACAAGAATAAAAAAGAGGTGAAAAACTTCAAATTTATGAGTTTTCGGCATTTTTTTGTTTTTTCATTTTCATTTTTATTTCCCTTTTCTTTTTGTTGTTGTTTTGTGTTTTTGTTTTTGTCTGTTGTATTGTTTCAGATCCATTCGTTGGTTGAGTTGTTTGTAAATGAGAAAAAGGGATTCCATCCGATACACGCTTTTTTTTTCTGTCCATCGGAATGCATAAATGCTTGCACTGTTGATAACTCTCGCTGCTGGGGCATGGCATTCATTATTGCGATGGCATGCTGGAAAAGTGTGTGTGTTGGTTGCCTCCAGTTTCCTGGGGTGTTTCTTGTGTCGCTGATGTTATTTTTTTCTCGTTTCAAATGGATTTGTTTTTTTTTTGGTTTTTTGGTGGCTCTTGGCAATGCTGGCTGTTTGGAAGATTGGTTGGTTGGCTGGTGCACCAGAAATCTATTTGACCAAATATTTCTTAATGTTGTTGTTGATATGTTTTTGTTGATGGTTATTGTTTTGTTGTTGTTGTTGTTGTAAATGCGCGGTATCTGTTTCACTTTTTTTTTTGTTGTCTGTTGGTTGTAAATTTCTTTCTTTACCTGTTCTTTTGTGTTCTTTTTTTCTTTTTCATTCAATTTTCGTAACGACAAATCTGTAATGTCCAGGTTAATATTCCCCATCAACAAACAAAAAGGAAAAAAGAAGAAGAAAGACCCTATAAATGCTATACGATTTCTTTTCTTTTTCTGTCTTTTTTGTTTTTT
Organism: Sarcophaga carnaria; assembly: GCA_958299815.1. Classification (NCBI taxonomy): domain Eukaryota; kingdom Metazoa; phylum Arthropoda; class Insecta; order Diptera; family Sarcophagidae; genus Sarcophaga; species Sarcophaga carnaria. Next base: position 34,079,518 of record OY283151.1, read on the forward strand.
ATATTCAAATCGAGCTGAGCTCGCTGCACTAATGTTGTTTCAATAAATTTAGTCGCGGATTGCATTTTAGTTTCTATTTTTTTCTCTCGTTTTCATTTTTTGTTAGGTTTTTTTCGTTACGGTTTTTTGTTTAGTTTTGAAGTTCGTTTTCTGTGTCTCGTTTTTTTTAGATTTTTTTGGTTTTGTGGGAAAGTTTAACGAATTTCTAATCAATTTTAGTGTTTTTTTTCTTCTTCAGTCTCTTAGTATTTTTCTAATTGTAGTTGTTGTTTTAATAATATCTTGCGACCTTTTTTCCATCACTGCTGTTATTATTATTTCCACAAAAGGAAAAAAAAACCTTCAATGGCTTGTTTCTTCTTCTTGTTTTTTTTTTGGCTTTTTTTCAAAAGACGGTTTTTTGTTTTTTTTTTGTTGGTAATTTAGCCCCATGTTTTAAAACGATAAAGTCTTCATTGATTTGTGACCCTTAATAATAGTGTTTAGTCACAAGCACTTTATCGCCGACAACTCTCTCTCTCTGTCTCTAATACAAACGTTTGTTTAATTTAGAAAAACAACAAAAAAATTAAGAATGAAAACAACGAATGAATTAAAGACCATCATTGACCTTAAAAGAATACGCCCGGCTTTGTTGAAAGGAATTTTAATGTGCAACTTAAGACAATCGTCTCATAAGCAGGTGATCCCATACGCATCAGAGGAAATCTTTTTTTTATTAATTTTCATCTTTCTTTCTATCTGTAAGCCTCTAACTTTTTAACATTGTATCGTTTTAATTTATTAGAGAAAGTGGAATTTTATTTCTGTTTAGAATTTTAACAAGCCAATCTCTTAATACCGCCGCTGTTATAACTGAAACGATTGCCATTTTTCGTTTTGACAAAATCCTCTGACTTATGAAGATAGGCAAAATTTTATGTGGGAACATCTCACCTTTAAATATAACAGTAAATAATTCCCAAATACTGGGAAATTACCCAGTATATCACAACAGGTTACAGGAGTCGGATTCGGTCTCACAATTCAAGCGTTTATTTCTTAAAATTTTTGTGAAACTAAATTCGACTGCATTCGGCTTAATATAGATCACAGGCATATTCTATTCCTTTAAATATCATTTGAACTGCATGAAGCTGTGGGTGTAGGCATCATTTCGTAGTCGGCAGGCATAGCTCCATTGATATGACTACATCTCTTTGGCGATAGTACCGGCCGTACAGACTGTGGTTATGATTTCTAAGAATTATTTTATCACTAGAAAGGATATTACCAGATGAATGTCAGGGCTAATGGGTTCTAACATAACGATAACAGGAAAAAGGCTGAAGGCTTCTAATCAGAGATGACCATATGTGCTCTTATCGCTCGTGCAGAATACCCAATGCTTCATGAGCTGTACTTCCTATTTAAACCACATATTGTTGAAGTCGCCGTAGTCTAGTAGGTAGTGTGTTGGTAGGCGTCAGGGCACAGTTCAAACCCTACGTCAGACATCAAAACAAAAATAGGCAAAAAAAATTCTGCGGTGACTCCCTCACAGCAGATTTCTGTCAAAAACTCTAAGAGTAAATAAAATTGCCATGAAAAGTTTCTCAAAAAATCGGTCGTTCGGAGTGGTCTTTAAACTATAGGTCCCGAACACATGTATCAAATTAACACACAACATATATGGTGTGAGTTGTACAATGGGTCAATTCGACCTCCGGGTACTGTACATGTCTTTATTGACAAGTACACGTCCTCTTACCTATGTAGTGTGAGGAACTAGGTCTATAATCGTGACTGAAGGGTTGTGATGATCAATTATGTATTGTTGGTATCCAAATCAGTAATGGCCTAGCCAGTGTCGTGCTCCACAACAAACAGTAAGTTTTTCGGAATGCATTGGATCCTTTTGAATATCTTGTGCATTGGTGTCGTCCCGAATTCAATAATTTTGGCTGTTTGCTTAAGCACCCGTTCCCATAGAAATGGATCACATCGCTGAAGACTACTTTTCAATGAAAATTGTGGTCAGTTGCCAACTGCTCTACAGCGTACACTTTTTGTTTTTTGTGGTCATTTACCCTTAGTTCGTGGATCAATTGAATTTTGTACGAGTGCGGGCGCAAGTTATGACGCAAAGTTCACCAAGTTAGTGTTTGCGAAAAGCCGGTTTGTTGTGTATGACGCAACATCGATTGCCTCGAATTCTTCCTTATATTCGCACGAGCAGTGACTATGTTTACAACAGATCTTACGTGTCATCAATGTACCGGTGTTGGTCGAGCGTTAACTGAACAGTGAACATGAATTTATTCACCATATTGCGAATGCTACTCTCTGTAGAACAATTAAAAGGCAATCGTAAAATGAACACTCTTTGTGATAAAATAATTTCTTTTTTGCATTTGTTGTTGATAGATTGCTGTATCTGCCGATCGTAGTTTTATAGAACAGACTGAATAATTGGCAACATATTTGACAGCTGTAGCTTTAACAAGAGAAGTCGCTGTAGCCTAGTAGGTAGTGTGTTCGTTTATTAGACGTAAACCCCGGTTTCAAACCCCACGTCTGACATCAAAACGAAATGTGTAAAAAATATTTCCACGCGACTTCTTCTCAGCAGAACTGAGAGTTTTACTATCAGAACTCTGATAGTAAATAAAATTGCCATGAAAAACTTGATGATTGGTGTCAGAAGCTAGGCCGCAATCCTGACTGGATACAATTATGTATGTATGCATGTACCTTTAACAAGATGGCCGTTCGAAAGTTCTTTGTGGAATATCCAAAATAAGGAGGAAATTACTTGGAAACTTCTTGGTATATTTTTGTTTATAAATGAAGATAGAAAAGCATTTACCAGTCCACAGATAATGATAACGAAGTGTATTGAAAATTCTTTTACTGTCAACTGTGAATGATATGAAGTCACAGTAGTTTAGTAGGTAGCAGGTCGGCTTATTAGACGTGAGGCCTCGGTTCAAACTGTAGGTCAGACATCTCGAACAAAACGAATCACAAAAAAAAGGAAAAGAATATTTCTTCGGCGTCTGCCTCTCAACAGATTTCTGGCAAAAATTCTGAGGTTAAAACCATTTTGCCACGAAAAGTTTTTCCAAAACCTATTGTTCAGAGTTGACTTTACACTGTAGATTCCGCCACTCATAACATAAACATTAATGCTGTGAGAAACTAGGTCCTGATTCTGGCTGAAGGATTGTAATGATCAATTATGTATATATGTGTGGATTATATGGACTTTGGACCCTACAGAGCATTCACAATTTTCTGAAACTATTTGGCTGCCATATATGGTGGATGAAGTCGCCGAGGTCTAGTAGGTGGTGTCAGGCATCTCCAACTAAACGAAATATGACAAAATATCTCTTCGATGACTTCCTCTCTGCAGATTTCTGGCAAAAACTCTGAAAGTAAAAAAAAAATTGCCATGAAAAGTTTCTCAAAAAATCTGTCGTTCGGAGCCGACTTTAAACTGTAGGCCCCACCACTCATGTATAAAATTAACGCACACAACATAAGTGACGTGAGAAACCAGTTCGTAATCCTGACTAAAGGATTATAAGGGTATGTATATGGTGGATTTTATACAAATAAATCAGAAATAGTTGTGGCCTTAAAAACACAAAATTCAGCTTGCAATTGATGGATCCACATCAAGCAATGTTAATCGAAATTTTCACCCAAAGAAACAAGGCTAGCGTACTTAGAACACTTATCGGAGATTAGTTATCATTCATAAATTGTACATACCTTAGGTATGGCAACAGCAAACTCTTGCAATTTGCAGTTTGAAAAAGAAAATCGAAATTGAATTCCCCTGTACTTAGTGCATTTTTGCCAACAAGTGTAAAGTGTACATTCATACATACATACATACATACATACATATGTACATGTTTATTATTTAATAATAATTTTAATATTTATTGTGTTTGATTTTATTGTTTTTGTTTTTATTGTTGTTGTTGTTGTTTAATAAATTTTATCGCTTTAATTACAAACAGCTATTATGACTGTACAATAAATATTATTTTCCAATTATTTCTGGAAATCTGTTTGTAAAGTGCTTTTAGTAAATCATATGGCAATAAGCAATAATCTCAATGAGGTAGAGGATGGAGGGATGGGGGATCTCTTAATAATTAGCACTTGTTTAAATGGTCAGCTGCTTAAGCGATCGTTCAATCATTTTGACCGACTTAAATGGCAAAAAGTTGTAAAACCCGTTCTATACACAGCACAGCTGATTCAGTCAGTATTGGAAACCAAACAAACGAATGGTTGTGACATGCAGTGCAGCCAGCTTGCACTACCATTTGGAAGTATTTGCTACAGCACAGCACAGCACAGTTAGTCAGTCGCTTGTATGGATAGGCTTGGTGACAAGTGCAATTTGAACATGCAACAGAAGACAATTAATGTACAGCCAGACGCAATTTGCAATTGTAATGCAAAAAATTCCATCGTAAAATTACCCATCTCTGGGGGTAAATGCTAACATTTTTTAAAGAAAAGAAATCATTTGTTTTAAATTCCTTTGTTGAGAACATCCAGTAAACAGTGTTAGTAGATTGCTTAGAAGGCTGGCAGTAGACAAATGCAGTCAAAAACAAAATATGTACACAAGTTTTACATACAATCAGCTATTGGATGCGATGTGCCACACCTGCGCATTTCTTTATCAAAGCAAAAGACAACAAAAAAATTAAGAAAAAAATAACATTTTATATACGTACATATCTACACATGTCTCTCTTTAATTCTTGTGTTTTATTTTTTCTTATAATAGTTGTTGTTATAGTTGTTGTTGTTGTTGTATCAAAAGTTATAGAAGATCTATGATAAGAATTGAATTTCCTGCAACTCGTTTATTTTTAGAGTCATGTTTTCAAAGTGTTGTTCGGTGTGTTCTTTATTTTTTCTTTTTTTTGTGTTGTGCGGTTGTCACCATCAGGTGTTAGTGCCACCTTGGAAAGTTGTCACAATGTGGCATCCTTGATTTTGAGAAATATGTTTAAAGGATTATAAATCAAAAGACGAAAAAACAAAAAAGATATACAAACCCATTATAAATGCACAGACTGTAGCAAATGGCTACTGAATTGTTTTATTTTTTTATGAAGACAATAAGACTCCCATAGAAGGTTACCTATTCGTTAGAGACAACCTTTTAAGTCTGCAGTACCTACTCAGAAGCCCCTGGCTTCTATTCAGAACTTCTTAATAGTTTGATACCACTACCCATCTTCCCATTTACATAGTAAGTCCTTCTAAACTTTTCCTCCATTCCTCAGAAATATTCAGACACTCCGAACAAACTCGTCTGCCTGATCATACATACATCAGGGGTCATTACAACCCTTTAGTCAGAATTACAACCTAGCTTCTCACACCACTTATATTGTGTGCGTTAGTTTTTATACACGAATGGAGGGAGCTACAGTTTAAAGTCGCCTCCGAACGACGGATTTTTGAGAAACTTTTCATGGCAATTTTATTTACTCTCAGAGTTTTCGTCAGAAATCTACTGAGAGGAAGTCACCGAAGAAATACTTTTTGTATTTTATTTTGATGTCTGGCCTGGGGCTCGACCCCTGGCTTTATGTCTAATAAGCCAACACACTACTTACTAAACTACAGCGACTTCAGGGAGACTACTCCGTCATTATTTACTTGAAGAAGCCACCGTGCAATGATTTTGAAAAGAACATCTTATCCTTTTCACGGCTTCAAATCTATGGTAACCATGTAAAGTAAAGCGCATCATTCACTTCACTGTTGGATTATGACATGCCGGAGATTTGTTTCGTCAATCCTTATCTCTTAATTATGCTTCTTTGGGTATGAGTATCTCAAAATGTAGCAACTGCTAGTAGAGAAATAGAGGACTTATTCATTTGTAAGTATTATTTGAATGTAAATAAGTGATTTGTATTAGGCATTATACAATCAATACGTTCTTTAGCTTCCTATAACTAATTTTTCCTAAAGACCTACTTCTACCGATGGTGTGAATATATTGTCCAGAAGACATACAAAATAATTCAATGACAGCAAATTAGACTGCAATTATTTCAATCTTTCTTTTCGTATACTTTCTTATATACTTTGTTAAATATAACAGTCAATTGTATAAAGTACTCTTATACAACGATCACTAGGTTTGTGTGTGATTTTTAGCCTCTCATTTGAACTGTAAGCTGCCAACAGAATATCTCACATTAAAGTGTGAAAATGGGGCGGGATTTGTGAAGAAAGTATTATAATTGTTTCAGTATAGAGCGAGAAAAACCAATAATTTTCCTTATATTACGTTAAGCTATCACTACGAAACAATTTTATTTTATGGTTTTGGAAATTGAAAATGTCTAGAAGGGTTTATGTCTTACAGTTGAAGTACAGGTTGTTTACATCGTTAATACATTGGTTTTATTGATATTCTCCATGCCTCCCCTAGGACATAATGGTCTCATCAAAGACCATTATTTTATTAAGTTTTTCTTTTTCTTTTAAGGAATATAAGAAGCACTGCATCAGTCGCCGTAGTCTAGTAGGTAGAGTGTTGGCTTATTAGACGCAAGAGCACGGCTCAAACCCCAGGTCAGACATCACAACTAAAATATATGAAAAATATTTTTTCGGCGACTTCCTCTCAGCAGATTTCTGGCAACTTAACTCTGGGAATGAAGTCATCGTAGTCTAGTAGGTAGTGTGTTGGCTTATTAGACGTAAAACTAAGGTTCGAGCTCCAGGCCAGGCATCAAGGCAAAATACAAAAAATATTTCTTCGGCGACTTCTTCTCAGCAGATTTCTGTCAACTTAACTCTGGAAATAAATAAAATTGCCATGAAAAGTTTCTCAAAAATCTATCGTTCTGAGTCGACTTTAAATTGTAGGTCCCGCCATCTTATATATAAAAATGAATGTGTGTTTATTTGTTTGTGGCTAAATGGCTGGACCGATTTTCTTGAAATTTGCACAGTATCTTCCTGTATGTCTGGAAGGAGTTATAGGCTACTTTTTATTTTAAAATTTTAAGTAGGCGAGGTGCCACGCCCACATATCCTCAAATTTTGTATGGACTACTTTGACGTATATATGAACAAAATGGGCGGATTGACTATAGTGGGCGTGCCACCTCCCATAGTCTAAATATAAAAACGAATGTTTGTTTGTATGTATGTTTGTATGTTTGTTTGTATCCTAAACTATGCATTTGATCATGTTACGATCTTTAGCAAAGTTGTTGCGCATGAGCCGGGAAAGGTTTCTAAGTTGGTATGACCAATTTCCGACAGGAGGTGCCACCGAAAATTACTCAAAATGAATTAAATCGTAAACTGTGTATTCTTTAACAAAGTTGTTGTGCATGAGTCGACGGAGGTTGGTGCGATTAATTTCCGATGGATGGCGTCACTGAAAATTATTCAAAATGAATGACAAGCAAGTGGTCGACCTACACCTCAAGCACGGAAGAAAAGAGCATTACGAGGCTTAGAATCAGACGAGCATTGAGACTGGAAAATCTTCGAGTATATGCCGCTGAGACTCGTTCGCTTAAACCACTTGAACAACAAGAAGTGAGATTAGAAACTGATCGAATGCGTACTACTTAGGCCGTTCATCGGAATCATCAGGACAACGGGAAACAAAATCAATAAAATGATTCAAAATTAATTGGACATTTGTGTAATTGCTTTCCTTTGAATTTATTTTAGTTGGTGGCGAAGCAACACGCGCATAGTACAGCTGGTTCATGTATAAAATTAACACACACTACATGAGTGGTGTGAGAAGCTAGGCCGTAATCCTGACTGAAGGGTTATAATGGCCAATTATGTATGTATGTAAGAAGCACTGTATATTTGCTGTATTCCCGTTGCGTTAATCTTATTTTTCTTGCTAAGTTGTTGATTGATTTACTCTAGCAGATAATCGCAGAATGTTCTCTGTATCAGTCGGCAACTGAATCGAAATCGTCATTTCTGGATGAATGGCCTGCTGATTTGTAAGTGAGAATTGTGGAAAATTAGACGTTTAGAATAGAATCCGTTCAAAGAATCTGTGGTGGTCATTTTAATGGCATCTGTAGCTCTTTCAAACAAATAAATTTCGTTAATATTTCACACACACCTTGTTTTATGTTAATTGAAAAGGGCTGAGGGAATGAAGTCTTTCGCTATAGTTTGATATTCTCTACCAGCTATGGGCAAGACGACAATCTTTTAAAGCATTCAATTCAATGGAATTCTATATGTTCACTTTATGTGTTTTAGATATTTGCAAAACATTTCAAACTTTACTGAATTTATTCTGCTCTCTACACTATCATTACGATACTGAGTTAAGATTAAAGGGACTTTTTACCTACAAAATTATTCGTCATACACAGAAACAGGTGGCTGGATTAATAAGAACCTACTAACTAACTAAGCTTCCAGAGCTTCACACGACTCATTATTAACCCATAAGTCCCCAGTGGCAACTTAATTTGCCAGTAGAGGTTGCCTTAGTTTTTATGCTTTGAGAGGAAATTGAGTGTAAAAAACAAAACGGTAACCGTTAGAAAAAAAAAATTAATTCGGGCATTAATGGGTTAATGAGTGTGTACTACTGCTGCACTGATTGATTCCTTTCTTTCCTTTACAACTTCTGTACAACTTGTTGTAAACATTAGAGCGCCTCAAGAGTATGGCTGTAGGAAATCTCCTATAATAAATACCTGATCCTAAATCATTGTTTTGCCGCCCTTTTCGTGGGATCATCAATACTAAATCAAGTGAGTATCTCAAGTTACAGCACCACACGCTATTCGCTTTAGAAACAATCGATTTAGTTGAGACTCTCATAGAAAAATTCGGTGTTTAAGTATTTATTGTATTAGCCATACGTGTATGTATGTACATAGCCATGGATTGGACTTGAGTTCCTAAACAATTTTTTGTACAAAGTTTAGCTTCTTGGTAATCAAAATAATACTTATGTATCGGTCAACCATTTCCGATTTTCATTGCTTTCAATGAAGTCGGCTATCCCAAGCGGAAGTTGACAGAATGGATGTTGCGAATCAGCCATTTTCAGCTTCGCACAAATTCTGAAACTGAAAAGGATAATCGGGTACTCCTTGAGGTCAAAGTTCAGTCATTTTATGCTGAAATTTAAACGTTTGTTTTTTAAAATCATATTTTCTTTAAGGCGTCTTCAAAAATAATAAACTTTGTCCACAAACTATAGTATGTTGTGTGATTATTGGTTTCAAGTATCATCTTAAAAATATTTAAAAAATCTTTCACTACAACGAAATGTATTTAATAGGCGTGCTATTCTAAGTTCGAATTATCAAATGCAGGCACCCCTTTTCATATTTAAATTAAATATCGTATGTTATTACGTCGTATGCTCTAGCAAATTGTAATTACTGGCCAACATACACATTTTTTACACTCCACCTATTCAAAACGATCAACGATTTCTAATTAGAACTTGTCCAACCCCTGCTTCATGGTACCTTTTTTTCAAGTCTTTTTTTTCTTTCTTTCTTTTGGTTACTTGTGGTCGCCTACTTTTTTCTCTGGCCTTTTGTATTACACACATTCTTGTGTATGCATGTGTGCGTATGCACATCAAATTATAAAGTTACAGATACAGACGTCCAATTTAACAAGATAAACCCATAATTATGCAAATTTCATATTGTTGGGCCATTTAACGGCAGCGGGACATCGTCATCGTCATCGTAATCATTGAGCGCCGCCGCCACCGCCGTGTGTTTTATTATCGTTAATGTATCGCGATCATAATGATGATGGAGCAGATGATGATATCGATAGAGATGAACAAATGAAAGAAAAAAAGGCAGGAACATTATTAGTTAGACGTCTGTCTGTCTAACTAACGAAATTGATCTTCATCATATACATACATACGTATAACTGCAGGGTGTCTAGGACAAATAATGATGAACGAAAAAAAAAAATAAAAAACTAAACACCCCATAAGACGCTTGCTGTGCCTCAAAGTATGATGAGTATATTCTGTATGTCTGTACATATGTATGTTTATAATTTGCATAGACTGAGGAAAAAAGTGCGTAAATTTCATTGAGAAAATATGGGAAAAAAAAAGCAACACAAATTATTAAATTATTTCCAAATTTAGCACGCTTTTTGGTAGAACTAAAAACTTTGCGTTGTTTTTTGTTTTGTTTTTTGTCTGAAATTTAAATTTGTTTCTGTTATGCTTGTAGAGCCCTATTCTTAATTTTTTTTTATTTTTCATTTCAACTCAATTTAATTTTCCAGCACCAACAATTGTTGATTGGCACGCGAATCTGGAAAAAATGATTTCGTTTTTTTTTTCTTCTTCGTCTTTATTTTATCACGAAGCATATAAAATAATAACGAACAAAATAACAATAAAAGAAATGGGGCAAAAAACAACAAAAACAACAACCAAAAAATAAAAAATAAAAGTGAATAATAGCAACCCTTTTTCTTTGGACTCCTTTTTCTTGTTCCTTGGCTACAATCTAACATGCAACATCATGCAACGAACATACAATTTTAGCAGCGGCAGCAGCAGCAGCATTTAGCAGCTTTACGGGCATTTGAATTTGTTTTTTTTTTTCTTGTTCTTCTTGTACGACAATTTCGTTTTTAAGCCATAAACATTTGACGCCAATTGTTAATTAAATTTTTTTTCGTAAACGTTTTTCTTTTTATTTTTGTTTTTGTTGCTCAAATTATGACATGAGAACATAAATTGCACCTGCTGTTTACAAACGTTCTTTTGCTTTTCACATTAAAACAAAAAAAAAACTTGAAATTTTTTTTCACAAAACGAAAAAAACTTTAGAATTTGTTTTCTTAGAATAATATTTGCGACCATTTTTATTTGGCATTTAACATCTTAGCAAAGTGTTAAATTTTGTATTAGAAGGCCATTAAATATTTGTGTTCAAAATAGAAAAAAAAACTGAAAAATTATGAAATTTAAATGCAATGTTAATTAAAAAAGAAAAAAAAATTATAATAAGAAAAGGGTTAAGAAATGGTTATCGGCTTAAAACAGTGAAAACCTATAAATCTAAATCTATAAAATTAAAATAATTACATACGTACATAACTCGAAAATTGTAACCCCTCAAGCTACAAATCATATGGCAAAAAGCATCAAACAAAACTTTTACAGCCGACATTTGTACCAGAGATGAGCAACGAGTAGAATTGAATCATACTCATAATTTCTGATATTTATACGCATTCATATCTGGACATCTTGCGATACATCCATCTTCTATCCATCTATCTGCCTTAATAAACCGTTTGATATGCACTTGCTTAACTTACCCAGAAAAACATATCAACTTATAGCAATTATTCGCGGATGGTTACAAGCTTGCTTTAGATATCACAATTCGTGCAAAGATATTTAATGCCTTGTTTTAATTTTCAATAGGGCCACAAATAGGTGGATGGATATGGAACCTTAGGTAGGTAGAAGTGGCTGTCCCCTCGATGGAGTCATGAGCGGATACACTTAGGCCGCACACAGGGCCCATTGTGATACCACAGTTCCTCATTTCCCCTATTTCAGGAACCATTCGGAGCTTCCGATGAAGCGACTCAGGCTGTCAATATCCATATCCTCCATGTAGTAGGCAACCAGGTACCTCTTTCTCCTCCGACTAAGTGCCGGACATGTGCACAATAGGTGAAGAATAGTCTTCCTCTTCATCTGCACAACTTCTGACCTTACGTCTAATAAGCCACCACACTATCTTCTAGACTACGACGACTTTTTTCCCATTTAAAAAAAATCCCAATGTGTTTAAAAATTAATCACATTCTGCCTGCCATTTACTGTGTGTTTATTTAATTAGAATTTCCTCAATAATTTATCTTCTCGTTTTTATTCGTTAAATGTTGTTATTTTTTTCTAATTGATTTTATTAATTATTTTTTTTTTCTAAACATTTTGATAAATAAATAAATAATCGTAGAAAATTTATCACACAGAACAAGTAAAACTTGTTTGGATTGAAATTTTTTTCTGTTTTTTTTTGCAATTTTTTATTAGAATAGAAAATTCTTTAAAAATTATTTGTCGTTTAATTGAGTGTTTTTTTGTTGTTTCTCTTTAGATTTCATTTTCCAATAAGTAGCCGTAAACGATTTCCTACAAAATAAAATACAGCAACTACGGTAACAACAACGGCTACAATTGCTGTAATCCGTTGAAATGAAAATGGCTTAGAAGGCCATACAAGTGTCCGCACTGCCAACCATCCCAAGCATGGAATAACAGATCAACATTTACGAGAATTTTTATGCTCGTCACAAAGTCATACAGTCACACGGATAGACATCATTATACAAGTGGCTATCATCTGGTTATTTCACCATCTAGTAGCTGCGCCAACAAAGGCCAAGTTTTTATGTAAGTGTCACTATTGTTCATTTATTTATTATAAAACAAAATAAATTATTTTATTAAAACAACAACAACAACAACAATTATTAGATAAAATAATAGTAAAATATAAATAGAAAATCTATAAACAAATCAACAACATCCACTCAAAGTTAAAATAAAAAAGCTTGCAACAGACGCAAACGGGTAAAACCACCATCACAGTATTAAGAGGAAATTAATTGTAAACCAGGCTTAAATACAAAGTTAATAGAACTGGTTAGAGGCTTAAAACAAAGTTTTTTTGCATAAAACAAATGTTTTATTTTGTAATAAATTGTTTATGTTTTTAAGGGATTAGTTTCTGTATTACTCGAGGCGTATTAGACAGTTCAGCTCAGCACTGCATATAGCTTAGCACAGCAATTAAGAAATTGGATTAAAAATGTTGCCACTTAAACCGAGAACTACTGGTTTTCTTTTCTACTCCTTATACATACATACATACATACATTGTAATGGTAATTTATTTAATTAGTAAAACATAATCTTTGTTTCTTTTCTTATATTCATTTAAATAATAAACACGCGTGTTATTTTTAATTAATTTATACATACTTCCACTTGGTAAATGAGCTAAACACCCGGTACATTCAGAAGACATTTTGTAAAAAAAATTTTATTTTCAAAAGAAACTTCTCTTAGACTGATTTTGCAGAAACTTATAATTTGTTTATAACCATTTATTGGTCCATTGTAGGTTTCTTACAATGCATTCAAGATTGAAAGTTTCAAGTTGAAAGTAACCCTAAAAGTATTATTTCTATACCCCGAATAGTGTTCAAAGAAGTCTATCCCAAGTCGCCGTAGTCTAGTAGGTAGTGTGTTGGCTAGACGCAAAGCCCGGGTACGTATCCCAGGTCAGACATCAAAACGAAATATGAAAAAATATATTTCTTCGGCGACTTCCACTCAGCAGATTTCTGGCAAAAACTCTGAGAGTAAATGAAAGCTGCCATGAAAAAGTTTTCTCAAAAATCTGTCGTTCGGAGTCGACTTTAAACTGTAGGTCCCGCCATTCATGTATAAAATTAACACACACAACATAAGTGGTGTGAGAAGCTAGGCCGTACTCCTGACTGAAGGTTTGTAATGGCCAATTATGTATATATGTATGTGAAGTCTATCCCATTGGCTAGTCAAGTCTAGTTTCGTGATGCCCACTAATAAGCAATTTAATGTAGATTCACCCTGCAGAGAATGACTGAGTTACAGACTTACATACATACATACATAATTGGTCGTTATAGCTCTTTAGTCAGGATTATAACTTAGCTTCTCACACCATCCATGTTGTGTGTGTTACTTTTATTACTTATGGGCCGTGGGACCTACAATTTAAAGTCGATTTCGAACGACGGATTTTCTTGGAGAAAATTTTTATGGCAATTCTATGCTAATATTTGGAGATTCCTAAAACATACTACAGTCATTAGGGACGCGGAGATACAGTGGTGGCCACGAATTTAAGACACGACATTTTACTTATAAATGTGTGATAATTTTTACATCTTATCAAAAAGATTTTAGGTCCATGATATTTTTCTTAATATATTAGTAATGTTAGGAAGAAAAAGTAATAATATTTTGCTACCTATATTTGGTTGAGAATTTTTATTTACATATTATATAGATCAAGACAAAATGCTAGTCGGGATTTGATATTTTTTGACACAAGTAGTTTGCGTTGTGCAATACACCCACGCAAGTTTTTTTTCATTTAAACATCTTCTTATTGCCCTAGACGAAATATCGATACCAAAATCCAGTACAATATTATTTTTTATTTTATTTGAGCTCGTGAAAGGATTATTAGCAGCTACTTTAGGGTGTGGTTTTTCGGGCTCTAGGTTGCTGTTTGACATTTTTGGTGGGACCATGTTGCTTGATTTGTTCCAGCGCGTTGTAAATCTTGCATCTAGAACATTTAAGCAGCTTGAATATCTCCATTATTATTTTTCCATCAAATTTTAGTTGTTGGAGCAGTTTTCGCTCGGCATGGGTATTCCAGATACCTCTGACCATTTATAATTAAATATGTCTATGTATTCCAACATAAAATAACATAAAACATTCATTGCTCAATGTTTAGCTTCAAAAAACACCAAAAAATCACTTAAAAACCATATATTTCTGAAATGTCTTACATTCGTGGCCAATTTCAAAGAAACGTTTTTACAATAATATGATCAAAAAGCAACAAAATGTAAAAAGAAACAAAATAAAATAATGGTACTTTTTCTTAATATTACAGAGTACATAGAAGAATAAAGAATATCAATTTTGATATTACAGGATTGTAAATATTATCACAACTAAGTTAGTCATATGTCGTGTCTTAAATTTGTGGCCACCACTGTATATCCTAAGATTAAGCCCTAGCTTTTCTTAAAGTTTACAACCTTCATGTATACTTCCACAGCATTTACAGCAAACCATGTCAGAGAATACTAGTCTCTTTTCCACGTCGGTACGAATTCTCCAGTAGTTGTTGTGAGATACTCCCAGTTTCTGCGTTTCCCTATTTTTTAGTTTCAGGAGCCTGTCTGTAATTATAATTGCTATGAGGTTTCTAATATGAAATATTGTGAGATTTACAACAAATTTTATTCTGCATATGTAATTATATAGGTCTGTGTGATCTTTTTTCAAGTAGTTTCAAAAGTCCATGTTTCTTTTGAAAATGAATGAAGTTTGCTCTTCTATAGGGGTACACCAACCTCGTGTATGAGCGTGCAAGCGCTTCGTCTTTGTTGTTACCTATATGTCCCCTTGCCGTGGAACTCATGTTGGTAATCAGTAAGTTTTCTGTTCTGCTATCTGCTCTAAAGGCACCCGGCATTTATGGAGAATCCTAGATATTATGTACGCAAGGGCTAGGGAATGAATGGCCGCTGTACTCTCGATAACTATGCGTGTATCATTATTCGATACAGTTTGATGCCGTATTTGTGCAGCGATAATGTTTATAGCCATTATTTCAGCCCGAACAGTTCTAAATTAAACGTGTGATACAAGGAACAATTTAAGATTAAGTTGTTCAGATGCGATTCGACCTCCCACATTCCCACGTGATCTTGATCGATCAGTGAACACTGGCATAATGTCCCCTGGAAGGTGTAAACCCTTGTATTAAAAAAAAACCTATCCGGTATCTTTAATGTTTTACAATGGGTCAACTGGACCTCCGGACACTGTACTTCCTTCCTTCATGTATACTTCCACAGCATCCAGAGCAAACCATATCAGAGACTAGTATTCTCTGCATGGAATTCTATTGTCGGACCTTTTCTTAAGACTACGTTCAGACGTGATATAATCACAGATTGTGAGTGTCTGAGATAGGATGGGGGATTGCCTAAAGTGTTAGAGCGACAGAACAATAAGTCGCTTTGCAAAAAGTGCGGCGTTTGTCTGGTCCATCTATAATCTAAATGGAAACCAATAAATCATACAAAATGAGCCTTTGAAATATCTTCAAAAACTAATTTTGATTACCTTTAGTGTAAATTGAGTATATTATCTTGGTACTAACATTCTATTAGTTTTACATTAGAGTGACATTAAGTTCGAATTCGTAGTACCAATTACATACATACATACATAATTGGTCATTACAAACCTTTAGTCAGGATTACGAGCTAGTTTCTCACACCACTTATGTCGCCTGCGTTAATTTAATACATGAGTGGTGGGACCTACAGTTTGAAGTTAACTCTCGAACGACATATTCTTGAGAAACTTTTCATGGCAAATGTATTTCATTTACTCATACTCTCAGAGTTTTTGCCAGAAATATGTTGAAAGAAAGTTTCCGAAGAAATATGTTTCTTTTTTGGAATAACTGTGGGCTAGACAGAATCATGAAAATTTGACGAAACCGCTGATCATGTTAAGTGGAAACTATTTCTTGGGTCACATATAACACACAAAGAGCAATGGTTTCAACAAAATTTTCATTTCATTCAAATGCTTCTACCTCGTCATTATGTAAGAAATGCAATTTTAGTGAAATTATATTACTCAAGATCATCACTTTTATCTCGATGATAACTTCATGACTGTTAGTTTTCAAATGCCGCAATATTGATTGATTGTCCGCGTAGATATGGCATTTGATGTGGTGCCACAAAAAATTTCCAATTGACGTTGCCAAAAAATTAAATTCCTTCTTCTGAAAACCTGGCCAAAATTAATAGAAGTGTTTTATGAGTTAATGGCTGGAATTTTTTGATAGTGTTAGTGATAATAAGGCCCAAGTATGAACCCAACTGATTTTGGTTCAAATCGGTCCATGATTTCGCCTAGCCCCCATACAAATTCCCCACGAAATTGCACTTATTTACACATAATTATGGCAATTATGCAACAATCATGATAAAATTTAGCATGGATCAGTTCTGTGTACTAAGAAATCATGGTGTAATGTTTGGTGAAAATCGGATCACATTTGACCCTAGTCCCCATATAAATTCCCCTTTAGAAATTCACGTTTGCGCTTATAAATGGCTTAAAAACATCGGTATCGTAATGAAATTCGGTATGAACGTGTATTTTGTAAATCAAAGTTTGTTATGCTCGGTCCATAATTGCCCCTTGGTCCAAAGTAGGGCCCCTTAAGAAAATATGTTTAGCAAGCCAATTGGTTTAAAAATTTTATTACCTCGATGAAATTCGACATGAACATGTTTAATATGAATGTGAA
This sequence comes from Sarcophaga carnaria, assembly GCA_958299815.1. NCBI lineage: Eukaryota > Metazoa > Arthropoda > Insecta > Diptera > Sarcophagidae > Sarcophaga > Sarcophaga carnaria. The sequence goes on from OY283151.1 coordinate 34,096,704, forward strand.
TCATTTATGATCACATTTTAGTAATATCGGATCATAAGTGCCCCTAGGTACCACATACGGTCCATTAAGAAAATAATTTTATTATAATAGTCGATATACATACATATGTAATTAAGTCTTTAAACTTCTATGATAATTAATATTTATTCATAATATTTATTTTACATTATTTAATACGCAACTTAAAAAAATACTTAAAAAGTGAAACTAACTACAATCGTTAAAATCGTTATCATTTTCATCATCAATGTCAGGAAGGAGTAATTTAATAGTATCTGATGAAAATGCTTTTCTATTCCTTCGCGATTTTTGTGTACTGCAGCTTATGAAAGGGTCACTGCTTAAAAGTAACCTATTCAGGACATCTCTATTGGTATCGCTTCTACTGAATTTCCTCGCATAACTCGTACGCCATATGGCTTTATTGCCTATAGCTTTATTACAATGCGTCTAATTTTTTTAATTTTTCAAAAAAAAAGTAAAATTTTCAAAAAATTGCCAAAAATAATTGCGCAAATTTGCGCAAACTTTTTTTCTTGTTCCTGAATGCAGAGAGTTCATATTTTCATATGGTATATAACATTAAACTACTAAAAACTACTTTCACCTTTAAAATCCTTATCTTTTTTTTAAGGAGGGTAAAGAAATGTGAAATTTTATTATTTTTAAATTTTGAAGGAATAATTTTAACATTAATATATGAGATATATATATATATATATATATTACTGAAAATAGCAGTTGCTCATACCTTTCAAATGAAAAAGAAATCAATATAAAACCTCCATTCGTTTAGCCACAAAAAAATATCATATAAACCTATTAAATTTCAAAAAAACACCAAAAACGCATTTAATTTTCTTCACTTTCCTGACTTTGACATCGTCTCAAATCTACAAATCTCAACTTAAAGTCGTGAAAATTCACTATATAATGCAGAATTTTGTTGTCTATCGAACTGAGTACTTAGTTTCTTAAATTTCTTTAAATTCAATTTTGCCTTTTTGGCCAGCTTTTCAGGGTAAATGCCACATAGTGCGTTTGTGCGGCTTGTGGCATTGGCTTGATGAAACCATATGCCGACCAGTTCATAATCGTAAATTGTGCTTTGAATAAACGGTAATCCTGATAACTCATTTTTAGTACAGTGCGGCCCAATTATATCATCATACGCAAACGGTAATCATTTCTGAATGTAATATTCTGCTCCACAATCACTTCTGTGTTCTCTAAGTTCCATGTACGATAATTTTGCCTCGTACACGTAAGCACTGAGGGTACCAAAACGTTAATCGCTAAAAGAAATTTTGTTAAAAATTCTACAGACTTCATCAGATATTCCAGCACCTCAGCAGTATATCTACAGCACTCTTAACAATTTGTCAGCTTAAATATTAGCGTGAGTTGAACCGTATATGGCATAAGATAGAATCGCTACACTTTTTCTGATAGAAATGAATTTTTAGAGAGCAGATAAGTTGCGATAATGCGCTCACCAGACCTGTAACAATTCTTCAAATATCTTTATAATATTACCAATCCGTTGCACATGGCTTCCACTATAATGAAGATATTTATCCCATATTATTGTTGTTCAGCAAATTCCTCCGTCTGCTCTTGTGCAAAGTAATTCTTCATACTAATCGGCCATACATGAGAACTGATAAATGAAAAATAGACCGTCTTCACCATGTTTGGACGAAGATTCCATTTACTACTTACGAAAATTAGTATGTATGCATGTTTACCTATGCCAGGCTCAATTTGCGTTTAGTGTTACCTGACGAAATTTTTATAGAATTCTCCCCAAACAATCACTGTTTTTTTCGGTCATTATTTTCAAGATTCAACTGAAGTGGGTGGTCGCAAGTAAAATCCGTCTTTTGCCACTCGCATGCCCCTGTTTACAGGACTGTAGCAGAATGTCAATGTACTCTTATGCTCCAAATACTGTGAATTTTTTTTTTTTTGTTTCCTCGTTAATAACAAAGTTTCAACATCATATCATTGCATATCAGCCAAAGAGAAAAACTTCATATTAATTTCCAAGAATTTTCACATTAACACCTCCAGTAAATATTGTCCAGTTAACAGAACTTTTTCTATATTCCAACCCATTTCGGAGATACTCGTACAATAAATGAAGAAAGAAAAAAACGACAAATAAGTAGAAGAAGACAAAGACAAAAATCCATTACCACCTTCCAATGAGAGAAGGTACGAAAAGTCACAGTTCACAGTAAAACTTCCGTTGAATTCACAAACAAATAAAAGCGAAGCTTCCGAAGAATTACTTAACGAGTCCATACAAAACACACCTGGATAGTGTGGTGTTCTCCGTTTTGAAATGCATTCAATTGGTCCAAAAAGAAAAAAACAGAAAAACAGAAAAAAAATGTCAAAAAGAAAGGGGTTTTAGAGCGTGTGCTTATACCCCAGCAATTAACACCTGCTTATAAAGGCAACAACAACAACAAGATCAAAATGAATAAATATTTACTGTCACACAATTTTACTTTGAAATTTCTTTTTATACAATCAGGATCATCTTCTCTGTATCAGACAGAGTTTTGAGTTAAAAATGTTTAGCGCCTTGATGCTGTCAAAAGAAAATTGAAAATTACTTGGAAACGCCCTACATTTCTTAATTTTTCTTCCCCTTTTTTCCCTTTTTTTGTAGGCGAACAAGTGTGATGGATTTCTGTAACAACAATAACAACAACAACAACTACTACTACTACTTACATTCTAATGATGACATGATTTATTAGCACTTTCCAGTTTCAAACTCCTAATTTTGTATGATCAATGCTGGAGTGCACTGTATGTATATCTGCCATCTCTTTCTTTTCATTCTTCTAAGACCAAAATATATGTTTTTGTTGTTGTTGTTGTTAATTCATTGAATCGTTTTGTTTGTCTATTTGGTTGACCGATTACCATTGCCATGGTTATGGTGACCAAGATTCCGTTTAAAGTCGTATTTGTTTGCATTTCTTGTATTTGTTTGCTTATCGAACACTGTAGACAGTTTGGGTACTTGTCTTACGCACAACTCATTGAGAGCTCAATAAAGGTAATTGGTGGAACCCTCATGTTGTCTCCAAATTAGTGCAGCAATTACTTACAGCAGACGTTAAAGTTAGAGGCTGTATTATGAGCTTGGCATGATGTTTGCTACAAGAAAGGAGAATGAAGATCGAATGAAAGGAGGTGGAAATTAAACTAAGAATTCTAAGGGTTCTAAGGGTTCCTCACAAGTTGTTGTCACTTGAAAAATCCATATACAGAGACGTAGAAGTCACCGCAGTCTAGTAGGTAGTGTGTTGGCTCATTAGACGTAAAGCCAGGGTTCGAGCCCCACGCCAGACTTCAAAACAAAATACAAAAAATATTTCTTAGGCGACTTCCTCTCAACAGATTTCTGACAAAAACTCTGAGAGTAAAGGCGGGTTCACCCACAAGTTTCTGAAACATTTTTGGTTCGCACAAAATTTTTTTTATATGGAGTTTGACGTTTCTCTCAGAGAGCGAGAGAAATTATTTTGTGCGAACAACTCTCAGTGTGAATTAAATTAATTTTAAATTTGGTCCGAACCATTTTAGAAAAGGTTGCCACACCATATGAAATTTATACAATACACAAATATTTGCAGAAGTTCATCGAAAGACCCAGGGTCCATGCGATGAAAATTTATAAATGAATCTACGTAATTTAAACGCATTTCGGAAACTAGTGAGTGAAAATACCCTTTGGCTTCTCTTTGTTTCAAAAGTGGTCTTACAGTCGTCCTCTTGTTTATCTTTGATTTTCGTTTTTCATAAATATATTTTGCAAGTAATTTCACTTTGGTCACTTCAATGGCGAACAAGAGTAGCAAATGATTTATATCCATCGCAGAACAAGATGTTTTTATTCTTATCAAATAATTCACCACAAATACTGTTTATTTTTTTGTTATAAATATTAATTTTTTATTTCCTTATTTTGACACAAATATAATTAACTTTCTTAAGTTTCAATTAAATATGGCAGCAGTTCAATTAAAGATGGTAGCACTGTTTTTACGAACAAAGTTTCTGAAATGGGTGAATCATGCTGCAGAAAACTCTCAGTAAACAAGAAATTTCTCCAAACCAAAAATGTTTCAGAAACTTATGGGTGAACCCGGCCTAAATAAAATTTCCATGAAAAGTTTCTCAAAAATCTGTCGTTTGGAGTCGACTTTAAACTGTAGGCCCCACCACTCATGTATAAAATTAACACACACAACATAAGTGGTGTGAGAAACTAGGACGTAATCCTGACTGAAGGGTTGTAGTGACTGATTATGTATGTATGTATATACAGAGACGTTAAGGTTAAAGTTTCTAATGAACATCTTATGATTGAGAGAAAAACCTCAATAGTCAGGAATGAGAAAAAAGGGAAAACGAACCCATTCAACATGAGATCAGTTTGGTTCGAGATGATGACTTTTCCCCAATAGGATTTAACACAACATGGGTAGGGTATACACCTTCCAGAATTTTTAAGATGTCTAAAACTATGTATACAATCTGTACGGCCGTGTAATCAAAGCCACACTATTCTACTAGGCTGCGTTTTGATGGTTCCCTTCTGATAGAAAGAATCATGGATGCTGGCGAACTCTTAGATCAACATCGTCTCAGGAATAGTTTACTATCCTGGCTACTACTAGACAAGTGGCTGCAGTGGTACGGTAAAAAGATTGAGCACCATAGGAGCGTGGTAAGCTATGGTCATTAAAACCTGAACTTTCTTTTTATATTGGTTTCACAATAAAGTTATCGGATAAATCCTTTCATGATAATGTTCTCCATATACCAGAGGACGTTATCCAAGTATTCACTGAAAGATTCAAATCACGCATTACAAGCGAAGGGCACTTTCTGCTCTTCAGAAGCTGTGCAAGAGTCATTTTATGGAACACCAAGTCTATCTGGATATTTTCCATGAGATTTCAAGACAGTAAATACCATAACCAGCCCTCTTTTTATCGATACAAGTCCAACAGATTCTAACAATATTTCATGTACCTTCCCGTCATCAACAATCTTGTTCGTCTCTGTAAAATAAGCGAAGCATACGTAGTTTAAGGAAGGCAATCGGAATACGTATAAGTATGCTTTGCACTGTGTTGGAGTTTGTAAGCTCAAAATCAAAGAGAATTTAATTTAAAATCATTTTTTTTTCACATTTAAAACTGTAAGAATAAGCGAAACATTACGCAGAACGGCTATTTTTAATTCACTCTTAAGGGATTCCATAAACTGCCAATCAATATGGTGTTCACTAAGCAATTTTCAAACAAATACATCTCGACGAATACCCTGAGATAAATGTAAAGTAAACTTTATATCAACAACGCTTTTACTTAAGCTGCACCTTTTTTCCCACATGATGGCAGTTTCTACAGGAAATATTTGCTCAAACTATCTGCTGCGCTTAGATACGATTTGAACACGATTTCAAAAGCGATTTACCATTTTTTGTTGCTATACACGTCGAGGCTTACGAATTGTTCTGTACATTCCTTTCCCTAGAATGTAAGACGCACAGCAATTATAAACAGTGATTGCTCTGTACTATACAGTATATGGTCCTTAGATATGCGCATCATAAGGACGAGATTCGTATCTAAGACGATCTATGCACACAGAGGGTTGGTTTTCCCAAAAGAGTGCATGAATTACAAAGAGATGGGCTTAAAGAATAGGAGACATTCTCTGTAACGTAGGAGACATTCTCCATAATTTTCTTATTCCGTTTTAAGCCTAACACACATACATACATAATTGGTCATTACAACCCTTCAGTCAGGATTACGACCTAGCTTATCCCAACACTTATGTTGTGTGTGTTAATTTTATACATGAGTGGCGGGACCTACAGTTTAAGGTCGATTCCGAACGACAGATTTTTGAGAAACTTTTCATGGCAATTTTATTTGTTCTCAGAATTTTTGCCCGAAATCTGCTGAGAGGTAGACGCCGAAGAAATATTATTTTTTTGTATTTCGTTTTGCTGGAGATGCCTGACCTGCCGTTTGAACCAAGGCCTCACGCCTAATAAGCTAACACACACTACTACTACTAGACTACGGCTACTTCTCCCACATACACACTTTGTTTTATTTAAATTTAAAGATAAACAGCTTTTAATGAAAGACCCTATAGAACAAGGCCGCAGAAAAAACGAAACTGAAACAGAATAAGAAAAAGCAGGTGCTTTGTGCGGACATAGTGTACAAGAATTTAGGAATCTCAAGGAATAATAAAAGAGCTGAGCTGAGTTATAATGAAAATTCTCTACAAAATTTTACACCAGCCCTGTATGCTGATGTAGTTTTAGTGCCTTAGTCCCTAACAATAAATGTAAAAAAATGCAGGCAAATTGTTTGCAAATATTTGGTTTACAAAGAGAAGTGTAGGGTGCTTTAAATTTTCTTTATGCCCAACACTCTGACCGGCCGATGTAATGAAGAATTCTTTTGATGTGATAGAGAAGAGTTTGTTTGAAGTTTCGCAAGAAATTCGGGAGATAATATTGGTTTTAAGATCGGTTATTAGCTGTGTAAGTGTTTTTCTTCTGTTGTTGTTGTATTTATCTTTAGTTGCCTGTGTTTATTTTGTCATTTATTTGCCATTGTTAGTTGGCTGGCTGGCTGGTTGGCTGGCGGGCTGGCTGGTTGGCTGGCTAGCTGGCTGGCTATGTTCGCTGTTGGCCAATATAAGCGATTGCAAGCTAGACTGTTGGGTAGTTTTGTTTGATTGTTTATTTGTTTGTTAAGATTTTTTAAACTCTATGTTGATCAATATTTGTTCACTATCAACATACCACCAAGTCAAGTGATCGTAGAAAGTATTTGTGCTGTATGCTGTGCATGAAATCATTGTTTTTATTTTGTCTTGTTCGTTAAATCTCAAATGCCTTTTAGTCTGACTGACAATTATTTTGTGTTTTTGTTTTTTTATGATAGAAATCACTACTACTGGTAGCATTAGATCTTCAAATTGTTGAGTTAGTCGAAGAGAGAATTGAAGTGAATTCTTTAGAATTTTTAAATTGTTTGTGGAACTTATTGTCCACATTAGCACAACCGCTGTATGTTATAATTCCCTGAAAGTTTAGAAAATTTTCTAAAGAAATGGAAATTTCCATATGAAAACTATTCTATGCAGTAAGTTTTAAGTTTTTTATGTCATCCAGTCTATCATTACATTAAAGATCACTATGATGACGGTATGTTTGTTATTTTATCCATGGCACTCTGTGTGTACCAGCTTTTAAGTAGGCCCCTTGTCATAACTGCAATTACATCAATGTAAACGTGTTCAATTATAAGTTACAAGAACAAGTTCCACTGTTTAGTGTCGTTTTTTTTTCGAAATTTTTTAAAACATTTTCAAGTCACTTAAGATTGTTACTGCACGCCATGAAGTCTCTATTTTTCTTGTTTTTTGCTTACGTATGTATGTATGTATGTATGTATGTTAGGCAAAGGTGATCATGTTGCGTTTTATTATTTTTATGATTTTAATTTATGACTTTTTCATTTTAACCGCCATTTAACATTGACACCTGCTCACTAAACCGCATCGTAATGTATCGGTTTTCAGCACTGCCACCACCACCATCACCACCACTTGTCTGTTACACATTCGGCTCGTACGTTAACCACCCTTTACTTCCTTCTTTCATTAGTTTTCTTACCAAAAAGTGTAGAAACTCTAGTTAAAATTGAGTTCAAAAAGGGTCTTTAAAACGTTAACAACAGCAACAACAACAACAACAATACAAAGAGTATCCTAAGTCCTAATTGTTGTCTTACATGTTTATAAAAATTTACACGCTCTTTCAACCATCCAAACACATTTCGTGTGTGTGTTGTGTGTCCTTTTGCTCTACCTTCACTTAAATGCTGTGTCGTTGAATGGTTTTCTTTTAACAATTGTTTGCTTTTAGTTTTTCAATGATCTTGTTATTGTTATTGTTTTTGTTCCTTTCTTTACGGTAGAATGATCCCCTGTTAGCCTGTCTGCTAACATAAGATCGTTTTTGTTTTTTGTTTTTTGCCTTCTCTTCCATTTCTTAAAATTATTTTGTTATGCTTGTTGTTGTTGTTGGTGATCCTTAACAATTGTCCATGAATTTTGGCTTTGGCTTTGGCTTCTCAGCGATAATGATCTTTGTGGCATGTTGTTTATGTTGCATGTTGGTCTCGTATATGCTTTCGTGTGTTTATTTAAGAAATTGTATCCCGAAAACAATAGGTTTCAATAACAATTGTTGCAATCGATCGCAAATTGCTCGTATTTGTGTACCATAATTAGATTGTGGTTTTTGTGTGTCTCGTGTAGTCTTTTGTAGGAGGAGGTGGCGGCTGACTGGCTGCTTAAGTCGTAATGGGCTTCAATTAATAATTGTTTGTCAGTGTGGCAAAATGGGCGACAAATTTTTAACACTTTTATGAAACACAAACACAATCATTATCGGTTTAAGTTCGTTTTTTTCCTAAAGCAATATAGCAAAACAAAGTTTAGTTAAGTGACCCGATTGGAAATTTTAGACATTATGGACATTGTATGCTTTTATTTCTATTGCAATAAAATCTACACAATAACGTGGTAATAATGTCTACTACTAAGATACGGTGTCCATAGGCACTATCCAGTAAACTCATACTTTTGCCTGAATATTAAAGTCGCCGTAGTCTAGTAGGTAGACGGAAGGCCACGATTCAAACACCAGATCAGACATCTTCAACAAAGCGAAATATGAAAAAAATTCTTCGGCCACTTCTGCTTAGCCGATTTCTGACAAAAACTCTGAGAGTAAATCAAAATTGGCATGAAATAGTTTCTCAAAAATTTGTTGTTTGGAGTCAGCTATAAACTGTAGGTCCCGTCACTCATGTATAAATTTAACACACACAAAATAGGTGGTGTGAGAAGCTAGGCCGTGATGCTGCCTGAAGGGATGACCAATTATGTATGTCTGCATTGCAACCAGTTGGTGCAACGAATTCGAACTTCACTTCACTCCACTGCCGAACTGATACAATGCTGCTGCCAAGTCTAAACCCCAATTCCCAGTAAAAGGAGACAAAGTTAGTTTGAGAAAAATTCAGATGCGTTACGCACTAATCCTTCAGAACCTCATATACATACATACATTCATAATTGGTCGTTACAACCCTTCAGTTAGAATTACAACCTATCTTCTCACACTACGTATGGTTTGTTATACACATGACTAATGAACAGTTTGATGTTGACTCCGAAGGACAGATTTTCATGGCAAATTTTTATTTGCTCTCAGATCTGCAATCTGCAATCTGCTGAGAGGAAATCGCCAAAGAAATATTTTTGATATTTCGATTCGAGATGTCTGACCTGGGGTTTGATCCGTGGCCTCACGTCTAATAAGTCAACACACTACCTACTAAACTACGTAAACTTTAAAAACTCATATTGTTATGCTTATTTGGCTTCAATCTAGATTATATGCCAGACAAAACGCAGCACTATTTGCAGTGCCACTTATTGCTCTGTCACTCTAGCACACTTTTCTCTTTAGGCAGTCCTCTATGCTATCTGAGGACTTCACATCTGAACCTAGTCTTAATAAGAGATTTCACAATAGAATTCCATGCGGAGAATACTAGTCTCCGGCATCGTTTGCTCTGCGGATGCTGTGGAAGTATACACGAAGCGTTTTTACACTTGAAAAAAATCTAGGCACTCACACTCTGTGATTATAACACGCCTGAACGTAGTCTTAACAAGAGATTTGACAAAAGAATTCCATGCAGAGAATGCTAGTCTCCGATTTGATTTGCTGTGGATGCTGTGGTGTACATGAAGGGTTCTACACTTGGAAAAAAGCTAGGCAGTGGAATTTTTTCCAAGGGGGTTAATCTTAACATATCTGTTTTCCTCCCTCGTTACTGTAGTATGTTTCAGGCCGAAGAATCTCCAAATATTAACATAAAATTGTCATAAAAAGATTCTTCAAAAAAATCCGTCGTTCAGAGGTGACTTTAAAGTGTAGATCCTACCACTCATGAATAACAAAATTAACACACACAATATGGGTGGTGAGAATTGAATGATCAATTAAGTAAGTTAGTTCTGATCGCCTGTATTAAATGATATGGTGAACCCTGCGAACCCGTATCCTCATAGTCCGCACTGTTTCACTGGTTTAGGTTCTGTTTTCTCTGAAATATTCTTTGTGAGTAGTTCAACGATATTGATTTTCTTATTCAATCGAGGCAAGCTGTAGTAAGATGAGCAGAAGTTCTCAGCAGTAGTATCGTCATACTCCGTGCTTAGTATCATTGCTTTTTATCGATTTGCTTTAGCTTTAAGCACTTTCGAGTTGATGTTGTCAATATGTCGTCGACAAATGTCGGGTGTCTCTTCAGAAGACAGCAAGATAGGACACGGTACAGTCATAGCAAAGGCTGCGACAGAAAGTACAAATGAATTCATATGTGAGATTGCTATTCCTCTTTAGAAGGGTAGAAGCATTTTAAAACCTCATAGCACTTGTAATGGGTCATTTATCTCTGGATGCGCAGGCCCCGAGTATTTGAATAAATCACAACGACTTCTGCAGAAATTGTAATGACGAGAAAGAAGTTGAGATCACATCACATTTCCTATATCAGTTGGCACTTGGTCCCTAGAATTTGTTAAGAGAACGTAATGGTTGAGGAATGCCAGCTAAGAGGTACTGTTTGTGTGAAGGCATGTGCACTATCGGTATTACAGTGGAACTTTATAGGACGCAAGTAAGCTTTGTTCTTTGCGGCGGCTGCCAATGTAATCGAACCTTATGATAAAATGACAAAGAAGACAACGTACATTAAGAAGTATTTCTTAAATGTTTGAGAGAAAAAAACTGTAGTACTTTTTAATACTTTTCCCCGTAAGCGAAGCTGAAATGAAAGATAAACCAAGAAGCGCATAAAATTCCATCATTATTTAGTCTTCGTAACGATTTGAATATTTATTTCCAATATGAGTAAATAATGTTTCCCTCAATTTCAATTGTCAATTTACCCTCGAGTCTGGCATCATTAAATGGTTTTAAATTGGGCATCCAATAGATGTTTCGTTGTTTTGAAGACTTTATTAAAGGAGAAATGGAATAACTTCCTGACTTCCTGACAAGTGATCCATCAACATTTCTATTACAATCTAATACTGATGATGATTGTGTGTGTGTGTGTGTGTGAGCGTGTATGTTTGTGTTGCGTAAATGGCGGCGACACAGCTGTAAATGACGTGTAAACAGTGGTTAAGAACTGGATGGCGTGGTTGGTGGTTACGGTCGAGACAATCACTGATTTTCATACACAAATAAACTTGACTCGTATGAAAATGTGTAACTAACACTCAATGTGTCGTTTATTAAAAGGAAATTAAATTGAAAAGTGAAAAAAAATTAAAGAAAAGAAACAAAAAAAATATACTGACTTGAACCCCAAAGTTTTTTTTTCGAAAAAAAAACAAACAAAAACGTTCAATCAAAAAACGTAAAAAAAAGAATTGAAAAACAATTCTGTTGAAGAAAAGTTCCGTGCCTTTCAGTGGTTGAATGTGTTTTCTCCTGCTCTCCATAACGGTAACGGCCGTTACCAACCAACTTTTTGTGGCAACAATTTGCGGTACATTTAAGCTGTTGTTGCTGATGTTGTTGGTCTAACTTTAGAAGAATCATCATAATTGCCTTCAGTGGCATTAAGCAACTGCGTTTACATGGATTTTTCATATTTTCCTAACCAACATACAACATTAAATGAACATTTTGTTGTTGGTTTTGCTGCATGTAGTAACAATCAACCATTTTACACATGTTCTGGTCCATGTTTCATTTTCCATTCCAATATTTTGTTCTTTCACCAAGTATTTGTGAGCCTTGTTTCTGAGCATGTTCCTGAAAAAAAAAATGAAAAAAAGTTATTTATTTTTGTATTTTGCGGTGGTATTGACATGTTGTCGTAGTAGTATCTGCTTGTGTTGCCTGCCTGCCTGCCTGGCTGTTGGTGTAACATTTGCGTCGCTGGAGATTTAGTTTCTATTTTTTCTCTTTTTAATTTCAATTTTTTTCTGTTCTTCCAGTAACAGGCGCCATTTCGTTTTTCACTTGTCATAATTTGGCAGACAAGCGCGAAAAACATTTTTCCCCATTTCAGAAAAATATATCTCCTCCTCGGTTTGTGTGCTTATTGTTGTTGCTGATGTTGTCGAATTGAAACATGTTGCTGGATGCCTTGTTAGAGAAAAAACAAAAAAAAAAAAAAACTGTTCCCGTCGTAACTGATGCTGCTGTTTTATAGATTCTGTTGTCAATATGAGATTTTTCTGTTCAAGTAATCAGGCAACAACATCACTCGACATCCAGTTGAACATGAAAATCTCAACAATACAGAGAATTTTTTTATTTAACATTGACATGCTTTAATCATGTCCAATGTGTGTTGTGTTGTATTGTATTTTACATTGAGGAATGCTTTATTAAATGTACAACAAACACAGCCAATACAAAACAGAAATCAATTGTAAACCAAAAAAAAAATTGCGTTCACATATCCTTTTATGAAAATGTTAAGAAACATAAGCTCATCAGGAATCTTGTTGTCTCCCAAAGCCCATGAGAACATTGCAAAAGGGAAAATGGACAAATTAGTTACTTTTGTTAGGTGACTTAAAGTGAATCAAAATTAAATAAGTTGTTAAGAACCTGATGAAGTATCACATGGAAATAGGGATCTTGTTAGGTTAAGAAAGTTCAATTATCCTTCAGAAGTTTCTAGATGAACAGGGGAATCAAATCTTCTGTAAAATTAAGCCAGAAATGTTTCGTTAATAATGATCTCTTAGATCTCCTTGTGAAGGAGGTAAGAAATATTGGAATATCTGTGCTTTAGGCTCTACCAAATACATGCGTTTGTCCACTTTTACCTCAAATTGTTTATTTGTTTACAAAAAAACAAAGAAAATTGATTTTAAATTAATTCTGTAATTAAATGTAATATATTGACCTTAATTGTCAGTTCATAAGTTCTTTGAAATTTTTTCAAAATCATTTGTATGGAGGTGTTAAAACCACATTTTTCTAGAGACCACCTGAAACCATTGCTGTGGGAGAACAACCGTAAATTAAACAGAAGTTGTTCAACGTCAAAATAATTTTTCATTTCGTTTCAGCCACTTAAGTCGACTTTTATAGGCTGTGCAATAATGAAATGAAATAATTTCTAATTAATTACCTCCGTTTACTGTTATTGTTCGAAATTTGTTTTTTTAAAAAAATATGCTTCACACAGTACTTGCAGTGCTATTTTAAAGAAATTTTCATAATTATTCGTTTCAGCTGGTTTACTTACTGTATAAACATTTTTGGAGGGTTCCTGAAAATATGGATATCGTTGTATTGCTGATGAGCTGACCAGGCCTGGTATGTAGCTCGCAATCTCCGACATGCTACAGGGCATAGTTTTTCCGACTGCCTCAGTTAAATTTAATATTATCCACACTCGCCTTACAGGCAGGCTCAATCTCGTAGGCAGCAAAAGGGTACGGCTAGACCCTTATCACTTATAAATGAGAAGAAGATCGACTCACTGCTATCCTTAAATCTCATGACCATCCCTCTCTTTTCTCTGTCTATCTTAACTTTTTTTAGTTTCTTTTTCCCATTTTCGTTATTTCTTTTCTCTTCTATTTTTCATTGTTTTTGTTTCTTCTAAGCTTACCTTTTTCATCTCTTCTTCTTTCAGGTGTTTTTTGTTTTCAACTTGTTCCAATTTTTGTCTTCGTTTTCCTTTTCTGAAAGGTCACAATGCACAAATACGTCTTCGTGTAAAGGCACAGTGTTAGTACAGTGGCTCCTTCCCAGCTAAACCTAATCCGTAAACGTGTTCCAAAAGTATTAGAGGGTAGTCGCCCTAGTCTAGTAGGTAGTGTTAAGCCTTATTAGATGTGAGGCCAAGGTTAAAACCCCATTTCAGACTTCTGCAACAAAACTAAATAAAAAATGTTTCTTTGTCGCCCATGTAGTCAGCCTTTTTAAAGTCAGTGAATATGAAGCACGAAGTAGGCTTCCATGTAACTGATTGCTCTACTGTGATCAATACTCGATTTGTGAGGGCAAAACCTAGCCTATTATTTTCTTAATTTATGCCTTAATTTCCCTCTAGTATGACTTTATTAAAAACAACGCTTTCTCGAAACCTGCCAGGAACGTTGACTGTGACTTTCAAATGGCGTCTTTGTAGGTACTATAGTAGGCTGTATATACGTTTGCTTGTGACAGTAATATGTGAGTAAATTTACTTTAAAGCAGCATGATTTTATTGCAGTGTGCCAAACGAAATGTTAAATTGAGTTCCCTTTTTTTACAGTATAAAGCAAAAAAGCGGAATAAAAAATTTAAAAATTGCATGACATTTTCGAAACAAGTTTTAAACCAAAAGAATTGCGAAAAGAAAAAAACTTGTAAAGTTTTTCAATTACTTGTAACAGAACAACAATTAAAGGGTTTTAATGGAGTTTTATCAAGCCGTGTGCCATTACTTGATTAGATTAATAAAAAATTATTATTTATTATTGCCATACAATAAAAACAAGCCTTTTAAGATTTATAGGAACAAGAAATAAAAACATTTTCAAAAATTAGCGTGTGAAACGCATAAAATTCATGAAATGAAATGAAAAATTTTCCAACAGTTTTATTACAGTGAGCGAGCCATGCTGAAATTTCTTTCCATTTTGGGTCTAAAAACTTAATTCATTTCGTTCTTTGAATGTTATTGTTGTTGCTGTTGTTGTTTTATTACAATTGCAAATTTCGAAAAAACCAAATCGTATTCACCCTGTAACAGTACCTACACAAACTTACAGGAGAGAAATTGCTACGAAAGTGAGTTGAGTTGCTCTTTATTTAATATATTCTGTACGTATGAACGTATGTACGTATGAATGAATGAATGAATATATAGAGGAGTTTGTGTGTGTGTGTGTGTATGTGTGAGTATGTTTGCTAGTATATGTGTGCGTTTTTTATTTTTAAGAATATGCTAATATATGCATTACACCATGTGACCTTGAAAAAATTATGCAAAAATCGATGTAAAAGCAGAAGAAGAAAGAAGAAGAAGCAAAAAAAAATATGCTAAAATATGTAAATGGTTGGCTGTTGCTTCGGCTTCGGCTTCGTTTGCGGCTTCTGCTACTGTTTTTGTTAAAATACTTCCCCAAAAAAGGAACAAAAACTCAAGAAAATTTTCAAAAAAAAAAAAAATGTTAAAATTTAATGCCGTATTAAAACAGCGGTGGCATGATTGCTGTATTGAGTGCATGTATGTATGTGTCTATGTGTGTCTGTATATGTGGCAACATTTAAAATAAAATCATCATAATACATGGTGCAAATGATTGTGTTGAAGTTAAACACTCACTCATATTATTATGAGATTTTGTATGTAAATTTATGTGTGCCAATGAATTAATTTTTTTTATTATCATCATTACTATGTACGTATGTATGTATGTACGTATGTATGTATTGGTATTGCGTAGACGCCAAACAGAATTTTACACATTGACCTACAGCAACATAAGGAAATAGCTTGCAGTGCAACTTTATTTATGCTTTTTAGTTTAAAAAAGTTTACATTCTTTGCCTGGATGTGGTTTTCCAGCTTCTTGTTCGTAATTCAATGACATTTATTGTCAGCTGTAGACGTATTTTATCCACTTTTTAATTTAACACGAATTTTTCTCAGTCAATATTTTGATGGAATTTGAATGACTCTAAAACGTCCAGCTTATTAGCGTTTCCTTGTACATTTTGCTCTGAAGAATAGATAAATACTTTTCCTTATTCATTATCCTGTCAACTTTTAACACCTTTGCTCCCATCAAACCTCACTTCAGAACATGTCAATTGCCATGTTTTAAAGTTTGTTTTTAAATTTTGTTGTTAGAACTCCTCATTTAGCTTGCATCACACCAATAGAAGTTGATCGGAAATCGCTCTGAAAAATATCAGGGGCCTATCAAGTTTCCATCCTTTGGCAAAACTCAAATGAGCCTTTCACTTGCGTAAGTTAAGTAAGTTACTCACAGGCATCCATTTTTTCACGTAGTTCTTCGGATTATATATAAAAATGAGTCATTGAAGCCTAATTTTAGCGTACTTAAGCAAGACTTTGTCTTAGTTTTACGAACAATCTAGTTTTCTTCGCATACGATACATTTTTTTGCATTCTGGTTTTATTTTTATGTTCTTGGCCTATGTCTGCAATGCACAGACATAAATTCTTTTGAATCCTCACATTAACATTCCATGAATTTGTTAGCCTCTTAATTCAAGAATAGAAGAATGGTATGAGTAGTGGTTATATAAAGGGTCCGCCAAATAACATTTTTTTTGAAAATGCTTTAAAAAAAACTACTGAATATTCTCTCAAATTTCTTTTTTTATTTGAAAGTACAATCCCTCCGGTTAATAATGGAAAATAATTTCATTCAAATGGCTGCCTCGGCTGGCCATGCAGTAGCCAACACCAGAAGATGCCGATTTTGGCAAAAAAATCATCTTTTCAGATGAAGCTCATTTTGATCTTGGCGGGTATGTAAACAAGCAAAATTGTCGCATTTGGGGCACAGAAAACCCGCACGCATCCATTGAAAAGCCAACGCACCCAAAATGAGTCACTGTTTGGTGAGGATTTTGGTCCAGAGGCATAATTGGGCCATTTTTCTTCGAAAATGAGCAAGGAGTGGCCATTACAGTCAATGGCGATCGTTATCGGGCCATGTTGAACGAATTTTTGTTCACAAAAATTGAAGAAGAGGATATTGGCAACATTTGGTTTCAACAGGACGACGCTACGTGCCACACAGCCGAAGCTACACTCGATATTTTGCGCCCTGTTTTTGAAGATCGCATTATCAGCCGCAGAGCTGATGTCGGTTGGCCACCTCGGAGCTGCGATTTGACACCGTTGGACTATTATTTGTGGGGTGCCGTCAAAGATAATTGTTACGCCGACAAGCCTGAGACAATTGACGCTTTAAAGGACAATGTTCGTGAAGCCATCGGTGAGATACAGCTGCACAGAATCGATAATGTGCTTAAAAATTGGACCGATCGTGTAGGCTACTGCATGGCCAGCCGAGGCAGCCATTTGAATGAAATTATTTTCCATTATTAACCGGAAGGATTGTACTTTCAAATAAAAAAAGAAATTTGAGATAATATTCAGTAGTTTTTTTTAAGCATTTTCAAAAAAAGAAGTTATTTGGCGGACCCTTTATAAGTAAGCATTCTGTATATTGGACAGACTAAACAAAGGCTTCGCTTTGGTCAATGCATACATACATAATTTATCATTACAATCCTTCAGTCAGGATTACGACCTAGCCTCTCACACCACTTATGTTGTGTGTGTTAATTTCATACATGAGTGGCGGGACCTACAATTCAAACGTCGACTCCGAATGACAGATTTTCGAGAAACTTTTCATGGCAGTTTCATTTACACTCTTGAGTTTTTACCAGAATTTTTTTCATATTTTTGTTTTGTTTTAATGTCTGGCCTTACTTAATAGACCAACACTCTTCCTACTAGACTACGGCGACTTCATTCTTCTCCTAAGGCCTACAATAAGGCCTTAGGCATCCCATAACTATTATGTTTCAAGGTGGTATAATGTCCAGCAGAAAGGTTCTCAGCTAAAGATATCCATTTAGCCTGTCAATCACGTTTATGAACCCTATAAGCCTGTAGCCATTCAGTTCTATCAGTTTCTTAACAAATCGCCTACCCAGTAATTTCTGCAGACAAGAACAGTTGTATAGATCCACGGTTTCTGCGTCTTCACATAGTCCCGACAGCAATCAGACTCTAAAGATGTCATATAGTTTGGATTCCTACAATAACCCTCTACTCCTTCCCGCTCCTACTTAAAACTATTTTAATCGAACCTTTCCTCAATACTGGCAAAGCAGATCTTGAATTAACCGGTTCATCTGCAATTTCGTGGCCAGATATGATCAGATAGCCAGCATAATCTAAAAAAAAACGATAAGACGACATAAGGCCGCTTGTTAGCCTTTTATGCTACCAGATCAAGGCTGCCTGTATATCTACATAGAGATTGGTGTACAACATACAACATATGTACATGACTTAGAAAATAATTCTGAATTTCAAATTCATAATATTTCAACCCGTAATATTTTAACCCGTGTATGGCACACACATAATCTAATAAGCGTATGATAACCACAGTTAGAGAAGCTAGGTCGTGATTAGCTAGTCAGCTTGTCATCCTGACTAAGGCGTTGTAATAACCAATTTGTATGTACATATGTGTAACCATATTTAGCCATGGTAGTGAAGAAGACAGTGTGCTAATGATTCTGTTCAAAATTGTTATTCCAATACCTACCAAATTAAAGGGAAGCATTGGGATCACCACAAAATCTGGGAGCGTAGCTTAGACACTAAACTGTCTCACTTTAATATTTCTTTGCAAAAAAAAAAATAAATGCCTCAACAACACGTGAATTGACAGCAAGACGGAAGCCTAAAATTATTGTTCATAAATGGTTCTTGAGTTCTATAAAAGAAAAATTGTCGTCTATAAAAATAATATTGCGGCTTATATCCGGCTGAGTTTTTTTTTGTGTTTTTTTTATTTCAAACTCATTGACGATATAAAAACCAAATATCTGTTCCTTCAACAAATACGTATGTACGTGTGTTATTTTACTACTTATTTTGAAAAAACAAAAAAAATTTGTTTTGGCATGACATTTTAAGCATTGAGAATGAGACTCTGCTGCCGTATAAAAAAATAACACTTCGTGGCTTTTTAAAGTCATAGAGAATTATTCTAAAAACGTTTGCATTACATATTATTCAATGACTTATTGGCTGTCTGGCTGACTGTTTCTCTCTGTCTGACTGTATGGCTGCATACATACATGTGTGAAAGTGTTTCTATGTATGCCTTAGTGTATGTGTGTGTATTGGTGTAACGACGCCATCATTAAATTTAAATAATTTTGCATAATTTTTGAATTTGACTTATGGAAGTTTCAATTGAAATTTTTATTTTTTTTTACTACTCATGTACCTCGTACTCTCGTATATGTCTGTACAGACACTTGTAGCATTTAATTTTATACGATAAAGAAGAAGAAAAAAAAATTTTTTTACAAACGTAAAAAAGTTATTGTTGTAGGTCAGGTTTATTATACAACAACTTTAAAATAAAAATAAATAAAAAAAAAACGAACAAAAAAATTTTATTTAAAGCCGTAAAGTTATTTTTTTTGTGTTGTTTTTCAACGCTTTTTAAGCAAAAATATGGAAATTTTTTTTGGATAAATTTACCTGCACTTGTTTGGTGTGTAAAAAAAGTAAAAACTAAACGAAAGGAAAAGTTTTCCTCCAACAAAAGCAACAATATTTAAGGCCCTCTACAGAAAGTGATTTAAGACAGAGAGCGAGAAAGAAAGAAGGGAGAGGGAGGCAAAATAAACTTTTAGAAAATGATAAATGATTGTTTAATTTGTTTTTGGGGATTTTGTTTAAACAAAAAGCATTTTGTATTGTTTTTTTTTCTTACTTACTTTATTTGACAGCATTTAAGTTAAATTGTAGTTGACATGCTGCTTCCTTTTTTCATACTTTTAAGCTTTTCTTATCACTTCAGATATGGCTAAGTAAAGTTCATCGTGTCTGAATGTTTGAAATTTTTCTTATCATTGCCAAAAAAAAAAAAAATAAAAAATTTATTGAGTTTTTTATCGTATTTTTTTGTTTTTCAAAAACTTAAAGTCCTTAAATCTTTGAAATTTTTATCTTTTTATATGCTTTTCGTGTGTTTTTTTTTTGGTGTTCTTCTTCAGTGTAATCAAAAATAAATTGTCCCAAATGTTGGCACTTTTTTCATGAATTTAAATATTGGGTATGAGCAAAATTAATATCCGTTAAAATTAATGAATATTCAGACTCTTCTAGAGTATAAGGGTCATTAAAAAAATCATTTTATGCTTAGCATACACGCATTAATCTTGACCTTAAGACCAATAACTTTGGCAGGATTTGTAGGGATAAGGAAGAGGAGGAAAGCATTCCTCGGGTGCAAGGGTCAGTAAAAAGAAAACCATTTGTTTTTCTATAAAATTAAATTGAATTGCAAATAAATTGAAAATTGCTGTGGAGGCATATTTTTGCGACCAGCAGGTATGGCACTGTCAGCATAGCGCCCTCCAAGCGGATATTGAAAACATAGACATTCTTTGTTAAAGTCGCCGTAGTCTATTTGGTAGTGTGTTCGCTTATTAGATGTGAGGCCGCGGTCAAACCCCTGGACAGACATCAAAACGTAATGAGGCATTCTGAGAGTTTCATCCTGTTATATGAAAGACAATCATTTTTCTCCTCATAAGCTTTTCTTATTGTCTGCACTAATCTATGGGTATGGTCAACAGCTCAGGCTTTTTTTCCTGCAGCCATATTGTTTAGCCATCATGATTAGCCATATTGAAGTCGATGTAGTCCAGTAGATAGTGTGTTGGCTTATTAGACGTGAGGCCACGGTTCATACCGCATGTCAGACATCAGAATTAAATCAAAATTTCAAAAATATTTGGTGTATTCAACAGCGCAGGCTCTTTTCCTGAAGCCATATTGTTTAGCCATATTGATTAGCCATTGTGATCAGCCATCTTGATTAGCCATATTGAAGTCGATGTAGTCTAGTAGGTAATGTGTTGTCTTATTAGACGTGAGGCCACGGTTCAAACTGCATGTCAAACATCAGGATCAAATCAAAATACAAAAAGTATTTTTTCGGCGACTTCCTCTCAGCAGATTTCTGGCAAAAACTCTGCGAGTAAATAAAAAGTTGCTATGAAAAGTTTCTCAAAAATCTGTCGTTCGGAGTCGACTTTAAACTGTAGATCCCGGCACTCATGTATATAATTAACACACACAACATAAGTGGTGTGAGAAACTACGTTGTAATCCTGACTGAAGGGCTGTAATAACCAATTATATATGTTATGTATGTAGTCATGCTTCAAACATCTAACTTTCGAGTGTCTTTTCCATTTTGAGGTCTCTATTGAGGACCTATAAGTTCAGAATTAGTAATGCAGTAGCTCTTCTTGAGCCAATTATAGAGCAAATGCTCAGGGAAAGTCTGCTTAAACGGCAAAGAATTACGCATGATATGACCAAGTAGTGGTTGTAGAAACGAGAAGGAGTAGGTAATCGTTCTTCGTCTGCTAGCTACTTTGCAATCGTTATATCGAAAGAGAAGGAAGCACCTAGGCTGCTGCATTGAAAGACAGTGGCACATAAGGTAATACGCGGCCTAATTGTCATATCCTGGGTGACAGTCACCTACACATAGCGTAGATGATGTGATCTCATTCAGCTCAAATATGCAGAATATTCTTTTTGTTAGCGTTTAAATTTGCTTACCTTTCATTTTCTTATGAGATCTCTGTGGTCTAAAGACTGTGAGTAATGAGACAATTTTACTACGATAATATTAGGCTAATGGAGCCTGTATCGCAACTAACCCTACCGCAGATGGACCCTACGAATTTCAATTGCAACAGACTTCAGGCGAACATCGATAACATTTGATCGAGCTTCACAGCTTGCTATTAGCAATCTAGTGTATGTATGTTGTTCTTTCAAGACACTTCCGGAAATCAATCATGGAAATCTATTCATATTGGCAGACAACCTCACATTACATTACAATGCAGCTCTTCAACACCAACCCAATATTAATGTCAGTTGTAAGTACATTTCCGCATAATGTTTTAATGTTGTTGTGCCCTGACAATTCTACACATACGACATTCATGGGGTCATAAAATTGCAATTGTTGTAGACCTATTTTTCTGATAACAATTTTTGTTCACTATCATTTACGGCGGCTGACGTTTTTTTTCACTCTGCCTTTGGTGTGGCACACCAAAACAGCCCTTTTGGGAGCCCAACATAAAACGAAAAAAACAAAAAGAATTCTTTTCCTGGGGCAGATGCGTAACGTAGCGTTTTTAACCCTTTTGTACTTTAAATATACGTTTTAAACACATTACACATGATTCAGTATGTGTGTTAGTGTGTGTGTGTCTATTGTAAATGTGTTATGTTATATGGTTGTGTGTGTACATATGTGTGTGTGTCTCCCATATGATTTTTGCATTTTTTGTAACTCGTATGTTACTGTTATTTTACGATGTGTGGTATAATAAAAGTTCATTTGCTGTTGTGTCTTTTTTTTTCTTTCAAAATTTTAACTAACCGAGGACATTTGGCACCTTGTTAGAGTGTTAGAGTTCGTTGGGTTTGTAAATTGTGGCATGGGTTTGGTGTACCAACAAGAAAAAAATCATTATTGTGGTCTATTTGACAATTGTCTGGGGAAATTCGTTTCTTTTCTACAATTAAAATTGAAGTTAAATAAGGGGTTTACACGTATAAGTGTAGTTGTTGTAAAAAAAATTGTTGAAGTTAAGCAAAATTGTTGTTAAATTGTAAAATAAAATGGGGATTTATTGAGTTTTCTAAAGCGAGGCCCATATGGCCCATTGGCTTCTAGGCGTATTGTGTGAATAGAACTCTTCTCAACAAGAAAATTTGTTCGAGTTCATCCGACGTAGTCAAGAGGATAAGAAATGCTTCGTTTTCAAACCTCTATTATTCATAAACGACTTTAGACTGTAGGCTCCAACGCTCATGGATCCAATTAAAGCTCAACATGGATCTTTCTTGAAAAGACTCTCAAATCGGATATAATATGTTCCACAAAGGAACTATTAAATGCGGCCCCGCGTGTAATTCTGGTAGCCTTGAAGCTATAACTGATAAATTAATACAAGCAATGAACAACTTTATGACAAATCTAACTCCAGTAATGTAATCATCGCTGCTGCAAGCGATGACTGACAACCGACAAACTATCTGAGAATCTTCTTATGGAAAGCATTTCAAATATTTTCTTGCAGAAGAAAAATTTTTAAAATTCTCGTATCCGAGACACCCTTCGATGTTAAAGAGTGTATTTAAAATTTCTTGTTCCATTTTTTAATTCCAAGAATTCTCGAGGTAAATAAGACAAGTCATTGAAGGCTTTTTTTTAAATCTTGGTAATGTTCTCGGCTCGCTCGCCTTTGGAAAAATATAGCAAATTTCCATGAATCTTCAGTAGCAAGTTTTCTGGCAATAGGCAATGAAAATTCCAAACATACCTTAAGGGGAAACCGTCTCCTTATATCTGGAGGTCATCTAATGTTTTGAACAATATCTAGAATGCTGTTAAACAAAGTTTTGAATGGACAGCCAACTGTCAAGTCTTCAGATAGACAGAAGAGTCTAGAGGTTGTTGGGGTGATCAAAGCTGCCTAAGACTATTTTCAAGCTGCAGCTCCTCCATGAAACTAATCAACTTTCAAACATCACAACGGTGCTTTGCTTCCAACCGTCATAAAATAGATCTTAATGAGTTTAAATTTTAGAGAACGCCAAAAGAACTCTCAGAGTCAAACTATTCGTTGTGGCATCTTGCTAGGAACCTTGAACGGCCTGTCATATTCAATCCATACTTACGAAATAAATCTGGTAGTTGAAGGAGAAGTGATACTGAAATATGTAAACTGTGTGTGAATCATTTGAGGACCGTCTTCACCCCTTATTCATATCACAACATGAACAATTTAGTTTTTACTGTTGGTATACCTTCACCATCCATACATTTTGAGTTTAGAGCGATCAAGAGTTGGACTCATTACAAGGCATAGCAGAGCAATAAGGAGACTTAATTCTAATTCTTAATGCACTCTTGCTACTTGAATACTATCCGCAAAAGAAGAAGGTTGCACTTGTGAAGATGATATCAAAGTCTGACAATGACCACCCGAGAGAGAAATCTTACAGGCCTATTCGCTTATAACCAACAATCTCAAAACAACTATTATCAGTATGCCAATATTATTAGGAGCTAATCGATATACATACATACATAACTGGTCATTACAACACTTCACTCAGGTCTACGACTTAGCATCCTACACCACTTATGTTGTGTGCATTAATTTTAGACATGGGTGGAGGTACCTACAGTTTAAAATCGACATCGAATGACAGATTTTTTTTGATAAACTTTTCATGCGGAATTTTTTAATTTCCTCTCAGAGTTTTTGGCAGAAATGTGAAGATCATAGCCTCGCAAGGATAATTGGTTATTACAACCATCAGTCCGGATTACATCCTAGCTTCTCATACCACTTATGTTGTGTGTGGAAATTTTATACATGACTCTGACTCTAAACGACAGATTTTTAAGAAACTTTTCATGGAAAACTGCTGAGAGGCAGGTGCCGAAGAAATATTCTTTTTTTTGTATTTCGTTTAGTTGCCCTGGGGTTTGAACTGTGGCCTCACGTCTAATAAGCAAACACATTACCTACTAGACTATGGCGACTTCAATATGGCAAATCAATTTGGCTAATTAATATGGCTTATCAAGATGGCAATTCAAGATGGCTGATCATGATGGCTTCAGGAAAAAAGCCTATGCTGTTGAAAAAATCCATAGATTAGTACACACAATAAGAAAAGCTTATGAGGAGATAAAATATGGTTTTTCATATAATAGGATGAAACTCTCAGCAAACCTCTCGTTGCCTGCAGGATCAGATTCCTTAACTGGAAAAGAGGTTAAACGTTCAATGGTGGATAAAACTGAATACAGTGGCTCAGCAAACGCATATAAAATTTCATGATAGAAGTCAGTCTTGTAAATTCCAAATAGACTTCAAGTAAAAAAAAAACCTTCGTTTGTATATTTTATTTAAATGTTAAAGCCCCATATACTACATCTCCAACAACACAGTATTAATTAATCAATATTAAATTAAGAATATAATGGCCTCGTTCATCCGGGTAAAATTCTTTATAATTTTTGTTAATCGAAACAAAGAGTCATTAAATGTTCGCTGTGTTCAACTGATGGTCTCCAATAATTTTGTTGAAATTTTTTCCGCTTTTGAAAAATCACGTAATTTTCGACTCTCTTAATACGTTTCGGTGCGCGTAGTAAGTAAGTAGTTGGTGACATTTGTTGTATGGGAGTTTTTGGAATACGAATAAATGTTGTTTCATACTCGTACTCGTACTAGCATTTGGTAGCCTCAATAATATTGTATGTACATACATACATACATACGAATAAACAAATAATTTTTACTGCTTTTGGCAGGTTTGAAAAGAAAAATTAAAAAAAAAAACAAAAACCCTCTTAAAATGACGTGCCTTTTAAAATAGTGCGCGTTTAGAACGCCCCAAACGGCTACAATACTCGTTGTTCGTACGTACATACGTACGTATCAGAATAGAATTCTTCCAATGACCGCTGCTGAGCTCGAGTTCTCTGAGTGAACAATACAAGCGTTGGCATATAAAATGTTCTTATGTTTGTTGGTTGTAGTATTGCTGTATTGTTGCTGTTGTTGTCGTTGCTTTTTGGTTTTATAGCTGCTGCTCGTCGACCGGAAGCCTTCGCCAAACGTGATCTACCGTCTATAACGCAGCCTATATGCGTTGAAAAGTACGTTTAACAATCGTTTTGCTGTTTGGGTTTTGTAACTGAAGCCATGAGGCTGACGGTAACGACAATGATGATGATGATGACGATGATGACGATGATGATACTGATGAGCTACGATGACAATGTTTTTGACGACGTTACGTACAGCACTAACGGCGAACGTCAACAACGCAAACTTCTACTTCAGCAATGACAACGACAATGGTGACGATGATGACGATGATGATGATAATGGTGATGGTGATGAGTACATTATGATATGAAAAGCGTTGGCTGAAACATTCCTTCGTTGTGTAGTTTTGTAAACTCTGTACACAGTAGTACAAAACGGCTAAAAAACAAAAAAAAAACCATAAGAAAAAAGAAGAATCGAAATAAAATGAAACACACATAAACCCTATTTGAAACGTTTGTCATTTTGCTGTGTACAAAAGAATGACAACAACAACGGCAGCAGCAACAACAACAACAACAACTACAATGAACGTACAAAAATTGTACGTGCTTCCACAGAAGGAGCATTGACTTTACGCAACTGAAAATAATACAAGAAAACATGAATACGATAAAGAAAGAAGACCCCAGAATAGTATCGAATCGAATCGAGTGTCACATACAATTCAAAACGCAAAACGTACCCCACAACAGCCAAACGTAACAATCAAAAACACGGTGTATCAAAAATAGTCACTCAACACTAAGGAACAGCAGCAGCTACAACAACAGCCGCAAATATTGAAACTGAAACGACAATTTTTAAATGCCTTCAAAAACACAATATTAACCGATACCAACAACAATAACGACAAAAACAAAACAGTGGAGAGCAAGCGTGTAACTTACGTATCCTCAACTAAAGCGAATGAAGAGATTTTCACAATACAATTCGTCTTCGTCTTCGTCTCTTTGGATGGCCCCATAATATTCTATTCCGAATGAACGTTTTTTGTTCTTTAGCTTCTATACTGAAGTAACATACGTGGGTCGTTTAATAAGTCACCCACTAAACTTGTTATGCCTAAGTTTTTTGGGTAAATGGCTGAGATAACTATATATTTTCAAGTTAGAAGTCGCCGTAGTGTAGTAGTAGTGTTTTGGCTTATTAGACGTGAGACTCCGGTTTCAACATCGGGTCAGACATCTCCAACAAAACGAAATATGAAGAACATTTTTCATGGGCGACTTCCTCTCAGAACTCTGAGAGTGAAGAAAATTGCCTTGAAAAGTTTCTCTAAAATATGTCGTGTGGAATCTACTTTAAACTGTAGGTTCCGCTAATCATATATAAAATTAACACACACTAAATAAGTGGTGCAGAAGCTAGGTCGTAATCCTAGCTGAAGTGTTGTGATGATTATGTATGTATGTAAGTATGTACGCATAGTGGACAAGTTAACATGTGTATCAAGCGCCTTCCATTTGCAGTTGAAGGACACTTTTTAAAAGTCTCCGAACCTGTGTCGTACATAGCGCCGTTCTGTTGAAACCACATGTCGTTGATGTCCAGATCATGCGATTTAGACCAAAAGAAGTTAAGAATAGTAGCCACCGTTGGCAAGGATGTTGTTCTCGAAGAAATATGAACCTGAACCTAGCCTATAATCCCTACTAAACAGTATCTTTTTCGGGATGTAATGGATGCTCTAGGATGCCATGTGTATGTATCTCATCCCGAATTAGAAAATTTTGTGTGTTCATGTACCCGTTCATTCAATAATGGTTGGACAATTATGGCACTCGTGAAATGAACGATGAACGCGGGGTACAATGGCCTAACAGAACAGTCATTTTAATACAAAAATGTTATTATTTGCTCGTGTTAGCATGCTTCAAGCATGTACTCAGCTGGCACAATCAGTAAAAATACGACGCAGACTATCGTCGATTGGCTTCAATTCAGGTATGAGCGCATATCCTCTTTGTTGCCAAAAACGCTGCCATGGACAGGTATCCAGCATATTTCAATCAGATAATGTGACATGACACCACTTAGCAACCTTTTACATTCTCAGACCAGATGTGATCCAAAAACTTATCCCCTCAAAGGCTTTGGTGTAGCCAAACTATCCACATAAAATGTTTTTTTTTGACCAGTTCGGTGGACTTAACGAGCCTGCGCCTGAAAAACAGTACATTCCGCCGGTAGCCCTTATTAATCTCTGACGTTTGTCCAAATAATCCGTCTCCTTCTTCGAGCAGCCATCGAAGATTTTATCGATCCTATCCAAACATTCCTATCAGTACTATGTGACTGATAGGGCTTTTGTATAAAATTATATCAAGTCTAAAAACGCATTACAAAAGTAGTATTCTGTTCGGTATGTACATACCAGAGGTCAGCAATGAGTATTCAAAACGATGAGTAGATTCGATTCATACTTATAATTTCTGATACTTACACGCATTCATACTTATTTTAATATCATACTCATACTACTGATATTCAAAGTTTGAAATACTCATGGTACTCATACTTAACAATACGCATGATGTTATTGATTTCGACTCTCCATGGCTCATCGTATACACGAATCACAAAATAAGTATGATTCGCGTACGAACACTACAATACTCACTAGAAGGTTGTGTGTTTGCGCTGCTTGCTGTCTTTGTCTTTCTTCTTTCTTTGTAAATGCAAAAACAATTAAGACTGTAAATTTTTACGAATGATTCGAATCATTTATGAGTATTATGAGTATTTTTCTAAATTTATGAATCTGAATGAGTAGGCGTATGAATCAAACATATTTCGAATGGTATGAGTTTGATGTCAACGTTGTACTCATACTCATTGCAACTTGTACTTATAAATCAATGTTGTATTGAGTACGAATGAATCAGAGTAGTTGGATTTCCATACTGTTGACTCACTCATACTCAAAATTGCATGAGTACTCATGAGTAGCGAAAAAGCGATTCATTGCTGATCTCTGGTATGTACAATAGTTATCGATCGGTATCGATAACTCAAGCAGCTAACAAAAATTCGTAAATTAGACAAATGAATTGCCTTTTCAAGCCAACCACGTATACATATATACAATAAAGATTGGTGCTGTTGGCCTATTGATGTGATGATTAAACGTACGCAAAAGATCATATCTCCTTCGTTTTATACAAAACGATATGCACGTTTCTGCAGTTTAAATGTGTGTGTATGTGTTTGTAAATATTTCGGACATATTCTTCTTCTGATACATGCGTACATGTCTTCTACAGCCATTTACCATTTCATAATATTTTACAACAACAATTCATAATACAGAATACAAAAATATTTTGGAGTCAATCAGACAATAATAATGAAAAACGATATTCAGACAGACCATGCCATATCCATCCATCTATAGGAAAGTGCGTTCAGTTTTTCTCTCTCCCTCTCTCTCTCTACCATGTGTAGCTCTTTTCAATTTCTATTCTTTAATTTTTGTGCGTGCTTTTGCTCCAAAAGTCCTTTTGTTTAAACAAAAAAAAAAGAAGGAAAAAACAATTGGTTTGGCATTGAGTAGGTGCGTTTGATGATGAACTATACAATGACGATGATGGCAGAATGTCTGTTAAATTTTTACATACTCGTACTCAATATACTATGTAGCTAAGCAAGCAAGCAGGCAAGCCAGCAAGCGAGCAATCAATTGCCAAAGAAACTGAAAAAATCATGCCAAATACATTGCGATTGAGACGGCCTACCCTTAAAATTTTAAAGCAAACGTATACAAACGTCTCAAGCCATTTGTCTCCTTCAGCAAAGCAAATGCTACAATAATAACAACAACAAAAAAAGAGAAAAACAATTGAAAAAAAGATGACATTGTCTGGCAATGCATGCATGCATGTAGGCTGCAGCAGCAGAGCCAGAGCCATGGAATTCTAGGAATATTTGGGATTAAAACATTCAACACATTGAACTGAATGAATCCCACCTTTTTCTTTTCTTAATGTTTTAAAGATAATTTATTGTATGAATTGTTGTTGTCGTTGAGAGAAGGAGAGAGAGAGAGGAAGAAAAAGGCCAATTAAAATTAATAAACCACTTCTCGACAAAGTTTAAAGCCTATACTCCACCCTGCAATGTCTTATTATGGCCATTAACTTTGCGCCATCCACCCACTTGCCTATTCAAAATCTCCCATTCAGTAATTGTGCATATTTCAAGGCTTTGCATTTGTACTTTTGTATGTGTATGTATGTGTGTGTATGTGTGTATAATCATTGTTTTAAAGTTTGTAATTATTTATGCTCTTTATGCTCATTAATAACAGCGTTATTATTAACAGGACCCTAAGGACATTTCATTTCATTTGATTGTCTTTATCTTTTACTCTTACCCTGCCAGCCTGCCAGGCTGCCTGCTTGCCAGCCTGCCTCCTTGCCTATACATACATACATACGTATTTTACGCTTAATTTTCATTTGTGTAATCATAGAATTATTTTTCTTTTTCTGTTTTTTATTTTCACTTTTCCTCACAAATTAATTTTAAACGTTTCAACTCTTTTTGATCATCGCCTTCATCTGCCCCCCTGCCTCCCCAGTTTACCCCTTTTTTTCAAAATTTTGTGTGTAGCAAATGAAAGTGTTTGGTGTTGGTCTGTCAAATATTCATTGTTGTGCGTATATTTTGCGTATGACTTCCTTATCAAGATTGTCTTGCTGGCAAGTATTTTTTCCCTCCATGGCAGTGGCTGTGGCAGTGGCAATGGGTCCTGATAGTTGTGCCTTTCTAGATAACAATGTTAAGAGCATCAGTTAACCCCGCCCTCGCTTATGAACTGAAAATCACTTGTAATACCTAAGTTTTCAAGGCAATAAAAAAAGGATATGGAGAGGAGAGTTCATGCCAAGGCTTCTCTAAATGAAATTTAAGCACAAGTCGTTTCT
This sequence comes from Sarcophaga carnaria, assembly GCA_958299815.1. NCBI lineage: Eukaryota > Metazoa > Arthropoda > Insecta > Diptera > Sarcophagidae > Sarcophaga > Sarcophaga carnaria. Next base: position 34,127,274 of record OY283151.1, read on the forward strand.
TGTAATGATGGTAGTCAGTCGGTATTGTTATCTTTATTGTTTATTGTTGTTTTATTCGAATATAATTTAACATTTGAAAGTATTTTTTCGGTCATAAGTTTTACTATTTTAGGGACAAAATCATCTCTTGATACATTAGGAAAATATTTTTTGAGGGAAATTAAAAGAAATGAAATTCTGTTAATGGGTAGCTGGGCAGACGAATTCCCAGATGACAAACTCAACCAAACATAATCAAAAATACTACGCTAAAAGCCCCTAAGCATTAGAATACTAGGCCATCATACAGTACTAGACATCGTTGACATTTTTCATTCCTTTTAAAGACCTACTGATGCCACATACACACATAATTGATCATTACAACCCTTGAGTTAGGAATTCGACCTAGCTTCTCATAGCACTTATGTTGTATGAGTTAATTTTATACATAAGTGGAGGGCCATACAGTTTGAACACGACTCCGAACCTAATTTCTTAGGACTCTGGAGGATAAATCAGACGCTGTTATGATTGTTTTGAGAATCGCTGTGGTCTGTGGTTTACCTCTCGACTTAAGGAAGCCCATCAAGATAAAGTCTATCCCTGTTAAATCCTACGAACTCGTAAGTACACTTTACTTTCATGTGGTAGTACACTTCACTCGCATGTGGGGTAACCATGATCTAAAATCACTTTTACAGAGTACCCAATGTGACGTAAAATCTGTGGCATGTGGCGACGTTCTCTTGAAACCACATGCCTTTGCTATCCAAATCAATCAATTCAGGGCAAAAGAAGCTCATCATCATTGATATATAGTGCTCGCCATTGACAGTGTTTTGTGCTTTACTCAAAGAAGTACAAAGTGATGATGAAGTCAGTTTAAAAACCACACGAAACAATCACTCTTTCGGGATGTATTGGATATTCTTGGTTCTCATGTGGACTGGTATCGTTCGAAATTCAACAATTTTTGATCCCACATCCATTCATCCTGGCTCTCATTGCTGAGGATGATTCTCTGATAAGAATTAGGTTCAGTTGCCAACTGCTCCAGAGCCTATTCAGCAAATATAGTCTTCCATATTGATTTGGCGCGAGAAACTAGGTCGTTTATCCTGACTGAAGAATTGTAATGACCAACTGTGTATGTAGGTATAGTAATTTGACAAAACAGTCTGCATAAATGGCTATTAGCTTGACAAATATTGTAGCTTCAACAAGATGATTGTTACTAACAGTTAAAGCTCGCTATACCTTCAAAAAAAATATGATTCATTACGGTCATCAGAATAGATCATCGTGTTGTAGTACAAATTAAATACGATCTTCAATTCAAACATCTAAATATCTTTTCGATCGAAACAACATGGCGTAGCCATCATAGCACCTGGATGTTGATGTGCTGAATATTGTTCATGTTTTTAAAAAGCCTATACAGTTCAGAAATGGTCATGTGTTGCATTCTTTTCTTTAATATTTTCTAGAGCATTAGTTTCGTAGGACGATACTGGCCGCTGCTAATCATTTAATTGCACATAGTAATTCTGCGTTTTGATCTCTAAACTGACATCTTTCTCGTTTGTAATGGTAGAGCCAAGGTAAACGAATTCTTTGATTTTTTGAATTCGAAGGTATAGTTGTTGACCGTAACAAAACATCATACACTCATCTTCTCCACTTACATATACCATGTATTGCCCTTATTTATTGCCAGATCCACTTATATTCTATGGCACAAGAGATAGCGATAACATCTCTCTTAGTACACCCAAGTATGCCGATGTTGTCAGCGTGCTTAAGCAGTTGAAAATTTCTGTTAAAACAAAGACCTTTGCAAAGAACTCACTTCTTCTGCGGAATACTCTCCTTGACGAGGCTGCTGAGGCTGCATGGTATGGGTCATCTTGTGCTTAAACTTCACAGAGTATCAAGCGGTGACTTCGGCTCGCTTTCCTCAGGAAACACCATGACGACGTTGAAGAAGCTGATACCTCGCACGATATCAAAAGCTTCAGAAAAATCTTTGCCTACCTTGACGGAGCTGCAAGAGTTGCTTAGCATAATACTGAACAGGGTGCCTTGGTAGTCTAGTGGGTAGTGTTCTAGTGAGTTGTTCGTGAGGGCCGTGGTTTGGATTCCCATCAGAGACTCTGGTCTGTGACACTACACCGAGCATATGGTCAAGTTACTCCGCTCCGCTATATAAATAATACTGCACAGCCTTATTAGCTTCGTTGGAAAACGAATGCGAAAAAAATACGATGACTTATTGGGCTATTGAATGTAGCCTTATAGTCGAAAATGAGAACGTGTATGTCGACTAGACTTTTCTGGGTATTCGACGAAGTGTGAATTTGACGAAGTGTGAATATCTGATCGATGATGGAGTTACCATTTGCAGACAAACTAAAGCCGCACTGATAAGCTTCAGTCAGTGTCTTGGTGAGTCATTTTAATCGCTCACACAACACGTTTGTAAAAACAAATTCCAGCTGTTTTTACTATCGTTAATGCAGGTTCCTTTGGATGTTTTACAAAGTATTTGAATATTATCGATAATCGATGAACATAAATGCTAACATGTATGGTAGACGTTAATTAAACGACTTCTTTAAACAAATCAAATACAATAAAATACTCAAAATATGCGAATGAAATTCTCAGTTTTAATACGAGTTTCAATTGCCATTATTTTAAAGCATTTACTGCCCCATCAAAGTAAGCTAGCAAGTGAGTGTCGTATGTAATATTTATGATGGAAATTTCACCTTGCCAAAGGTTTCCTTTCATTGATATCGTTGAACTTCTTTTTTTCCTCCGTTTAATTACTTTATAGACGTGTTTTGTTAAAGTGGCATATGCATGAGTGAATGTCTTTGTAGAACGTTTAATCGCTGCCAAAGTATGAGTCGATAAACTAACTAACTTGAAAATGTCGCAGCAATAAACTTTAAATTTATTGTCAACTGTTTCGGTTTTATGCGAAAGTAACCAAGCGCAACCGCAACTGCAGCCGTTTTCTTTCTTTTTTTTTCTTTTTTTTCATAAAATATTTCTTTGCGGTTGTTTTGTCTCTTCTACTTCTACTTATGACTTCCTAATCAACACTATAAACATATTGTTTCCCTTTTTATACGCTTATTTACTTACGGAAGAAAAAGAAATGAAAGCCTATCGCCAGTTTGTTCTAAGCAGTTATATGTAGCAGCAGTAGAGGGAAGCAATATTTTATTTGTGTTATTATTTGCATTGACGGTTTTACTTCCATTCTAGTTTCATACACTACTTGACACGACCGACTCTTCTCCAGATCCACTTTGTAAATTTTTTTTGTACACTTGGCAAGAAAATAGCGGCAAAAGTGTTCTAGGAGTAGCACTTGTATTCACTTCTCTACTCTTAAGTCATATTTTGTCAAACAACAACAACAACAGCAGCAATAACTTGTACACACTTTTCTTTAATTGTTGGCTGGGAGAAGAAGTAATTTCGTTAGAATGTTTTACAAGGAAAACAACTTATTCCCTAAATTTTATGCGGATTAGTTGTTTTGGCGATTGTTATGAGCACATTAAGCAAATCAACTTCTGCTTATGCTAGGTTGACTATGTTGACTATTGCCTAGAGGACAGCTAGGATTTTTACAATGAAGCTATGCTTTAATGGAACGACACAGTTCAAACTCCACGTTGCAGAAACCGAATGTCTTGAGAATGCTAACAACAGATTCATCGTTCGCATTCACAATAATTCCTCAGGGCTTGGCATATCCATTGATGGAATGGATTTCACTATAACTATACAAATAGAAGCTAGGCCGTAAACCTGACTGAAGGGTTGTAATGGCCAATTACGTACGTACGTACGTACGTATATGAATAGCCCCAATACCGTTCAAGAAGTTAAACGCACTTTCCATATGATGAGGAGGATATCCTTCAAGCTTCAGAAATTTGGCCGCATTACGAAAGGCTGAATATCACCCATGCTGTTACATGTTACAGTGTTAACGACAGAGTCAAGGTAAATAAATTCCTTGACTACATCGAAGGTATAACTATCCGTTGCAACCAGAGGTCCAATACATTGCATTTGCTAATTGCAAAAAACCGCGACTTCGCCACATCTTCTGCAGAACACTCCGCATGACTAAGTTGAAGAAGAAGAAACCTCGCACGGTATCAAAAGCTTTGGAGCTGTACGAGTTGCTTAACGTCATTATACTACACTGTCTGAGCCCTTATTCGTCTTTCTAATGCTGTCTTATAATTGACAAAAAGATGGGGCTTGGGGAACAGTTTGAAGGGAACAAGATTGTAAAATTTATGAGTCCACCAAGGCAAAGTATTTTCGAAGGTTACATTGGAAACTGCAACTGCAGAATATGCACGTAAATCACATTTACATAAACAACAACAATTTTCAATGTGTGGGCTTAGAGTATTAAGCTATGATTCCTGGACTCACCAAAAGCATTCGGTTGGCTTTAGTTGTTTTGGATCTAGCCGAAGTTAGGTTAGGTTAAGTTCAATTGGCAGCCGTCTCAATGAGATTACTTGGGTACTATAAAATCTCGTTGTAACATCGATATTGTTTACTCCGTCTTATACAACTTCTAGTTACTATTTATCAAATCATTCCGATAGTTTACGAAAGTAAGAATTTTATTCAAATCGCCTTTGGCTAGCTACGTTCTCTCATTAAATTCTAAGTGCCAAATAATTTTTCTTCAGAAAATGACAGAGAAAATGTTCTGGTGTGTCCTCTTCTTTTGCAGAAGTCATTGTGAGGTGTTTGTCTCGTTATATAGTAAGTGCTATACGGTTCCTAAGATCTAAGAATCTTGTCATGTTTATTGCAAATTTTTTCTTAATTTCTCCATATGAAGCCTGCTCAGTTTGGTTTCCCCGCAAGTGCGTTCATAATCCCATCTTTCTTTTACAAATGAATGAAGTTTTTACGAAAACATTTATTTGTTCCATTTTGGAATTTCAATAGAATTTTCCGTTGTGCCATCTTTTGAATGCGCGTGGGCTTTATTGTTACCTTTGTTCAAGGAATCCATATAAGGTCAATCGTTGAATGTCTTGCCCTAAAGGCACGCGTCATTGTTAGTCAACCTTAAATATTGTGTACACAGGCTCTAGGAGACTGCTGGTCGCTTTACTATCGGTAATCATGTGTATATCGAAGTACTGTTTCGTGCGTCGATCCTTATAGGCATTATTACAGCTTAAATAGCAATCGGGGTAGTGCAAGGGACAATCCAGCTTTGTTGCGCGGTGTGCATTCATCAGTGAGTACTTGGATGTCGTCCTCTGATAGGTGTAAACCATTATCATAAATGATTCTGTCCGTTGCCTTCGTTTTAAAAGCAGGATCGAAAAAAGTTTCAGGCATCGATATGTATGTATACATACATACCTAATTGGTTATTACAACTCTTCAGTTAGGATTACAACCTAGCTTCTCACACCACTTATGTTGTGTGTGTTAATTTTATGCATGAGTAGCGGGACCTACAGTTTAAAATCGACTCCGATCGACAGATTTTTGAGAAACTTTTCATGGCAATTTTTGTTTTACTCTCAAAGCTTTTGCCAGAAATCTGATAAGAGAAAGTCGTCGAAGAAAATTAAAAAATATTTCTTTTCGTTAGAGATGTCTGATCAGGGGTTTGAACCAAGTTCTCACATCCAATAAGCCTACAGGTCATAATCCGGACTGAAGCGTTGTAATGATCAATGTATGTATGTATGTTGAAGTAGAGGAGACCAACCAATAGTCTCATGCCTACATATGTTCATACACTTAAGCTACGTTAGGCTTAATGTATGCCCACAATTGAGGCATTCCAATCATAGTTTCGAACAAACTTGTTATCCCTAAATTTGGAAAAGTTTGAGGAGCTAATGACAAAAAAGTACTCCATCGTTTCGTTGTAAGGTGACTTCAATCGTTGATCCTTTTAGGCATTATTTCAGCATAAATAGTAATCGAGTCCTAAGGGCACCTGTTATCATGATCGCCACCATCCTTATAATATGCTCATATCGAGTTTGATGATTTCTTTGCTCCAAAGTCAACCAGCAAACCACGGATTTGATTGTAAATTCGTACAGCCAGTATAGATTTTTAGACTTAGTATTCCTGCTCATACATACATAACATAATTGGCCATTACAAGCCTTTAGCCAGGATTATGGCCTAGCTTCTCACACCACTTATGTTGTGTGTGTTAATTTTATGCATGAGTGGTGGAACCTACAGTTTAAAGTCGACTCCGAACGTCAGATTTTTGAGAAACTTTTCATTGCAATTTTATTTACTCCTCCTCCTTAGTATTCCTGCTCTTTTACAATAATGCTGGGGAATTGTTATCCTAGTAAATAGAAGTGCATTTTTGTACTAAGTGTGTCCTAACAAACCCTGTTTCGCGCTATGAATTAATTTTTAGCTATTGGAACAAACTCATCTACATTTTTGTGTTATTTTGAGAAATAATTGATCCTGCTGATGGTTACTGTTCTTTAACCCCAGCAGGTAATAATGTCTTCATGAAATTACTTTCTTGACACCCCAATTAAAGAAGGAACCTGGCGAAAAAAAAGAAAAGAAAAGAAAACGGAAAGAAAACAGAAAATATTTTACGTTGAATATTGTCGTCATACATATTTGCAGTTCAATAACCCATAAAAAGCTCATTAATTATGCGCGTATCTGTTTGACATGACGCTCCTCCAAAACAACGGAATACAAGAAAACAAATTCTGAACAGCAAAAACAAAAAACGAGAAAAAAACTGAAAAAAGTGTTGAATTCAAAACTAAAATACAAAAACAAAAAAAAAGGAAAGGAAAGAAAAAAATTGTTGTTTTGGTTCACATACATATAAAACCCCCAACGGCGGGATACTATGCGTTTATTAAACTACACATGCCTGTCTGTTTGGCTGTCTGTCTGTCCATCTCCCAGCCTATTTGTTAGTATGTCTTTATGATATTTACCCTAAAAAGATCCCTACATACACTCCATATATTGTTGTTGTTGTTGTTGGTATTTAAAAAGACTTTTTATTTCCTTATCGCGTTTTAAATTTTTTTTTCGTTTGTTTCTGTATGAGTTTGTGTTGCCACAGCTAAGGGTTGCATACTTGGCTTGTTGGTTGTTTGGTTGGTTGGTTGATTGTTTTGAAGTTGTTGGCTTTGGTGTTTGTTTTTTTTGAGCCCTTAAAAAGGTATTCTTGGTTTGATATAGAAAAAGTATTCATATTGTCGAGTACCGCAAGGTGTTTCCCTTATACTTCAAAGAGAGTGGAAAAAAAAGTGGAAAAATTTGTTTGTAGTTAAAGCAACAACAACAACAACAATATCAATAAAAAAATTTGCTCTAAAAGCGTAACGAACATGAAAACCTCATAACAAGCAGAAAATATGTACGTATGTAAGGCATGTTATGCGTATAACGTTGTCATACGTATCGGTGGAAAGCCATTGGCAGCAGTGCCTCGCCGGTATATATGACTAGATGGCTGAGTGACTTTTGGTGGTATCACCTCAATTACCACATGTCGTTTAATTTTTTGTTGTTTTTTTTTTTTTATACAATTTGACACTGGCTAAGTAACGTTTTTATTTTCAATTTCTTTTTTTTCATTTCTCGTTTAATTTCGTATGTGGTGCCTCAAACCTAAGTAGTGTAGTGGTCGCATTGGTAAGCGCGTATATTTTCCCGGTTTTAACCACTCCGCTATTAAACACTGTCTTTAGCATTTAATGGTAATTAATTAATCGTAAATTACACCGGCATAAAATACTTGACATACTTAAATTTCGTTTTTTTTTGTTTTCTGTTTTCTGTCTGTGTTCTTTCATTTCAATGATATTTTTTTCCTCGTTGTTGTCAGATAAATATTTGACTTTGTGGTTGTGGTTGTGGTTTATGTGAAGCCTATTATACCCACATACTGATAGTACAGCTTAATTGAAAGTAAAAACTTTTACATGATAAGTAGAGAGCCATAGAGAACCTTAGTTAGGGCTAATCAGTTCCCAATAAAGCGGCTTTTTCTTTGAAACTCGAATGAATTTTCAAGGTGATGATTTGATTTGCATTTCCCATTACCGTTTGCTAGATTTTAGTTTTGGAATAGAAGAAGTCGTAGTTTAATCTAGAATTGACATTGCCTCTATGTAAATCCAGGACTTTGTAAATGGACCGCCAAAAAAAAATTTTTTTTAAAAGCTTTAAAAAAACTACTGAATATTTTCTAAAATTTCTTTTTTTTACTTGAAAGTACAATTCTTCCGGTTAATAATGGAAAATAATTTCATTCAAATGGCTGCCTCGGCTGGCCATGCAGTAGCCTACACGATCGGTCCAATTTTTAAGCACATTATCGATTGTGTGCAGCTGTATTTCACCAATGGCTTCACGAATATTGTCCTTTAAAACGTTAATTGTCTCTGGCTTGTCGGCGTAACACTTATCTTTGACGGCACCCCACAAATAATAGTCCAACGGTGTCAAATCGCAGCTCCGATTTCCGAGCATTCCATGTATGTGTGTGACGATACCTGCAGTATATCCTTAACGCCGAATACCAGATTTGAGAACTCACAGTTTTTGCCAGAAGACTAAAAGGAAGACGTTGAAGGAAATATTCTTTAATATTTTGTTTTAAATGAGATATCTAGATTAGATTTGAACTCATAAGCTCTCATTTTATAAGCCAACACACTACTTACTAGATTACTCGTATTATCAATCAAATGTTCATGTGACTTATCGGAACACTTTGTGGTCTTTTTGAATTGTTTGTCGCTCTTCCTACGTCCTCCGTTGAACTAAAAACTTCGAGACATTTGTTTATACGAAACAGTCAGCCTTTTCAGCTCCATGATTATCGAGATATCGGAAGGGATTTACAGTGTTAATTGCTGTAACGTTCACAGTAATCGGATGGCGATAGCAAGTGTTGATAATATGTGGAAGTTTAATTTTAAGAATGTTGGCAACACCCTTTAGCATTCCAATTGTTTCTGAATGCTTGGATAAATAAGGTATGAAGATATCGCACGGCATTCGCTATTAGTAAGGTGCTGCCCATGTCAAGTACGGCAGTTGTGCTTTATCTTGTAATCCTTGACACTGTAGTGCCGTAGTAATGTTTAATGGCTTCCTTGAAATCTATAAATACATGTTTAGCGGGGCAGGCCATATAATGCCCTGCTCGTCAATGACGTGCTATATGATAATGCGCTTATTGTGAGATTGGTGCGCTCGCAGTCGTGCTTGTTTATTTTCCGTCCTCGGTGATGTATATTCTCCTATACGTTTAGTAGTAATACTTAGCATTGGTAATGCTTCCGTACTTTCTGTGTTCACCTTTCTTGGGCAACAGGCGGTGATCGGTGACCTTCGAGGTTGCCATCACTCCACCGCTATCTATCAATTAAGATGTATTAATTTAAAGCCTAACTAATTCGATGAGTGTCAACTTCGCCTCATCGTTGGGAACATAAGTTTTTCAGCACAGCGTTTCATAATCATAACGTTTCCTGCACTTGTTCATACATGTTATGTGATCAGCTTGTGCTTTCAATTTAATGAGCATCTTAAATGCCTCTTTTGATAAAATTGCAACGACACCGCTTTCTCTATGCTGTTTATAATTCGCTGTAGTTAGTATGACGCCTTATTAGACGTGAGGCCACGGTTCAAGCTTCAGATCAGACATCTTCATCAAAACGAAATAAAAAAAATATTTTTCTGCGATTTCTGGTAAAAACTCTGAGTAAATAAAATTGCCATGAAAAAGTTTCTCAAAAATCTGCCATTCGAAGTCGGTTTTAAACTCCAGGTCCCGCTACACAACAATGGTGTTGCGAGAAGCTAGGTTGTAATCCTGACTAAAGAGTTGTAATGACCAATTATGTAATTATGGCTGACTTTCAAAATGTATCAATACAAAGTTTGTATGCAGTTCTACTACGGTATATAAACTATGTACGCAAAGTTACCAAACAATGCATCAACAATAAATCCGATGCCTGATTGCTTTTTGACTGCGTTAAAAATACACATTGACGACGTTTTTAGTATACATTGTAAACCTTTTGTATAGCGGCTTTATGAAACACAAAGCAACTAACATTTTGGAAGGCAGCCTATGTATGCTTTCTCCATGCAACCCATCAAAAGTGGGAGGAATACAACAATTTCAAACCCTTTGTAGCAGGACCCCTCTCCGGAGTAAGACCATTTGACCTGCAATTCATAGCAGCAGAGATTTATATTTTAGTAAACTTAATATGCTTTCCATTTCGCTACCTGACTCATGATTCCTTATCGACTTATTTGTTCCATTATTTTTTGATTCTGACATCGTTGCCATTTCCTTCTTAATGTGGCCCTAAGCCAGCGAGGAAATAGATCACTACGTCTTATTCTGGTACCCAATGCCCTAGATTGTTATTTAGATGTCCAACGACAGAACCTCGCGATTAAGTAAATAGGAAGGCACTAGACCTGTTCGCCAGATAAGGAGGCTATCAGATTCCTAATATTATATTCCATTATTTGGCTAAAAACACCCATAATTGATTAACAATGCCATCTGTTAAGCAAACCCCTTTAAATCTTGAAAACAATAAAAAAAACAAACTAAATTCCAGGACGTGTTTAAATAAAGTGTGTAAAATAAGCATTTAATGGCTTTTAAAACTCTCAGACGGTTATTCAAGAAATAAATTTTCTGAATGTCAGACGGCAATTTACTATTCTGTCACCTCTTTTTTTTTAATATGCCAACATCTTTAGCAAATACTTAAAAAAATATTAAAAAAATCAGAAAAAGCTAATAGAAGAAGACAAAAGACGAAACAAAAAGAAAGAACTCGTCAAGAATTGGCATTAAAGTAATAAACATTTTTAAATGATTATTTTTGTAGGTGCTTTACGCACCCAGAAATGGTGTAAATCACGATCGTGTCAATCAACCACAAGCATTCAATTCAAATACACACACAGAGAGTGAGAAACATTCATTGTACGCATCCAGTCAAGCCAATCAGCCAGTAATCCAAGCCAACCAACACAAATAATTGAAATTGAAAAATTCTTGAACAAATTTTTAACTTCCTCTTGCTCTCATGCCCATGAATAGTTCGCGTTTGAGATGACATTAAACATTTTATTTTAAACTTAAACAAACAAAAACAAAAACAAAACAAAAAATAATGGAATTGATATCAAGTCTTCATTCATTCATTCATTCATTAAAACATTGCGTAGAACAAACTATTGCTTGCCGCAAAACATTCTTATGAAATGAGAGCCTCTTAAGGAATAAGATTTTCAGTTTGAATTTTAAAGCTTAATTTCTATACAGAATCTTGTTTAAGATGTGTTTTAGCTGAAGCCATTGAGTACCCTACACTAGAGATCTATGAGTTTGACAGGTCAACATAGTTTCCGATCTCCTGGTTGTCATACTTTACGTCTGTGCAACAATATTAGTAAGAGACAGTCCCATCTGTTCGGTATTAATATGGGCTATCGGTGTCTGTAAGTGATTGCCTTTTAGAACTTTTGCAGCAAAGCTATGCCTTCCACATGATTTACAAGAAACTGAGTCTATTAGTCACTTTCTCGTGGCAAGTAAAGAGAATAGAATAGCAATTGAATAGAATTTTAGGTGAACTCATCAGTCCTACAGTATTTTTAAATGCCCTCTAATTCTCAATCAGCATCATTAACTATGAAAGAAAATCATCAGAAGAAAACTTCTTTTAATGAATTTGCCTTTGTAACTGCCTAGCTGCCGTTTTTTTAGTCATTATAACTCCATCATGACTTCACTGAGTTCATATAATACCTAGTAATTGTACTGATCCTTAGGAATCCAAACCAGAATTAATCGATATTGAAATTATACATATGGAACCACTATTTGCACTTAAGCTCCTCGCATACATTATCCCAGTCTCCTAAAATTACGATTTGGTCACGGATGTGACTTCTACTGATACACCTGGGTTGGTTAAAACTTAAGAAATCCTTACAAGAAAAGGTTTAGCGAGGTCAAATAGCATGATCTCGGTGCGTGAGATGATCATTCTCTCATATTGCTTGTGCGGAAAAACCACTAGTCGTTGGTGTCCAGATCATACAATTCAGAATAAAAAAAATTAACAATCATCGACCTATAGTACCCCCCTATCAAAGTGATGGCCTGGCTAACTTCGTTTTCAATGAAATATGGTGTGATTAAGCGGTAGAACGCAAAGTCGCCGTAGTCTAGTAGGTATTGCGTTGGCTTATTGCTCATGAGAGAATGGTTCAAAACCCAGATCAGACATCTCCAAACAAAACGAAGTATGAAAAATACTTGTTTGTCGACTTAGGTTAGGTTAGGTTAGAGGACGTGTACTTGTCAATTAAGACAAGTACAGTACCCGGAGGTCGAATTGACCCATTGTACAAAAATTTGTCGACTTCCTCTCATTAGATTTCTGGCAAAAACTCGGAGAAGAGATAATAATTGCCATGACAGATTTCATAAAAAAAATCTGTTGTTCGGAGCCGACTTTAAACTGTAGGTCTCGCCACTTATAAACAAAGTTGACACACACAACATAAATGGTATGCATTGAACCTTTTTGGATCTTATGTGTTCACTTACCTATTCCTTCAGCATTGGACCTCATCATTTGGCAGCTGCAGAGCCAAATCAGCGTACACACGTCATTGTCTATGGTCGTCTACGGTGATTTAGCAAAACCGATTGAATGAACGACAACTAATTTGACGGGTGTAGCTTCAACAAGATGGCCGTTCTCAAATGGCAAAGATCGGAAGTCACTTTTGGGACTATGTATCTGGAGCATTTACAAAAATGTTAAGCGAGTAAGATTGACTTCAAATGTGACTAAACGACTACGGAGCCATACTATTTTGGACCTGAGCTGTCAACAATTATACTGTCTGAGGGAAGCAATGACCAACAAGTTACAAACTAGGGATTGTGTTATGGAGGGCCACATACAAACAGCCAACAATAGCTATAGGAGCTTAGCTCTCCCTAGAAGCTTTTTTCGGCCTACAGGGAGACATACTAGAATTACCTTCAAAATGGTTAATGGACTTATTTTTACCACACCTGGCGATAAACTTTGCTACAAAAAGTCTATTCTAGAAGTTTTTGCTTCCATACAATCTCAGATTAAATAATGATGATGTCGTGCTCAATTTTCATGTGAAATAGTCTCGTTTTGTCCATCTGTGGTCACTTTTAAAGACAAAACACGCTAAAAGCGTTATTTCATCTGCACTGCAGGGTATTTTTAAAACGCTTTAAAGCACCCGAAATATTTCTCTCCCCTGCTTTAGTGTTCTTATAAGCATTTATGTATGACTCAAAGACAAATAATTTTCTTACTTTGTAGCCGCAAAAAGTGCAAAAGAACGTGCCAAGATAAAATAACACGGGATATACCAAATGGCAGACAAGGAATCAACGTGCTGGCTGGTAAAAGCCAATTCAAAAACGAATCGTGTTATAAAACAGTGTGATCCGACGTAGATTAAATGAAATTACTTGAAGAGCGCGTCTCTTTAATGCTACACACTGAATCACTGAAACAAAAAGTGATGAAGAAGAAGAAGAAGAATAACAACAACAACAAAAAACTAAAAACAAAAAAATAAAATAAAATCATAATGATGCTGCCTGGCTGGCTGACTGCCACGCAAAGATGAAGATTCTACCGCTGATGATGAGGAGGCCTAGTGTAACTTTATTGTAAGCCGCCACTGCCGACACTCTTGACACCGCCTTAGACGCAGGCGTACGTTTTTTACGCAGGAATATTAAGCAAAAAAAAAACAAACAAAAAAATGAGAAGATTTTGCTTTACAAACCCAAATAGTGGGTTGATAAACACCGACGCGTTTTTTTTGAAATATTTTTGCCAGGCCAGGCAGTTAAGAGCAGAAGTAGGCACGTTAAACATCATCTGATTTGGCTCAGCTGTAATCGCTGTGTTGAATCATGCCTTGTAAGGCAAAAGGGCTTCAAGACGATAATACCATACATTGTGTGTGTGTGTGTGCGTTTCTGCTTAACTTATGAATGAATTCAAGCTTTAAAATCGTTTTCTTTTTTCTTCTTTTGATTTTCTTCAGTTCAGACAGTGCGAATAAGAGCACAATGAAGCTGACAGTTATGAATGACGTTTAATCGTTGATTGTTTAACAGCTCATTGAAGATCATCACCAAAACGAGAGCCTTATGCTTAAGCAACTGGCATTTGACTGAATGCCTGGCAGCAGTTGAGCAGATAGTCAACGAATGCGGCAGATTAGTTGAGTGTGTTACCACCACCACGTATTTGCGAGAATTTTTATGATTTAATTCGCATTGTTTTCGAAACTGATATTGCAGCCCGGGTAATAAGACCATAATCAGTCCACGCACTTTTTATTGCCATTGTTTAGGGGGATTTTTGTTTTTTTTATTAAGAAAAAAATGATTTCTCTTGCAACAGCTTCAGATTTTCTTGGGCAGTCAGAATTGTTTTTGTTGCTTTTGCTTTGAGTTGAATTTAAGTTTCGGTACATGTGCTAAAATTTGACAGCTTTCAAGGTGTGTTTCTTATTCTTATTATTATTGTTAGTGTTGTTGTTGCTCTTGTTGTTGTAACAGAGATTTTTGTTTTTTGGCCCGCTCACAATTGTTTTGCAAGACTAGACTGCACGTCATTCTAAACTTTTCAACTCCCGCCGTTCTGTTGCTGTTTTTTTTTTTTGCTTTTTTTTATTCAACATTAAATGACAGACTTAAACTGTTTCATTTGTTTGCTCTCTCGCTCTATGTACTTGCTTTTCTATCTCTTTCCATCATTCATTTGCAATTTCTGTGTATTTTTTATTCATTTTTTGTGTGAAAATTTCATTTCAATTACAAAACCGTACCCAAAAATATGTCAATTATATTAATTATGGCCCATGTAATGACTTCGTTTATTGTCTGTCTGACTGTTATTTTAGCACAGGGCATATAAGAACAACAACAACAACAATAAATATTTGCCAGAAATTATTGCTTGGAATCGAGACAAACTTCATGTGTAGGATTTAAATTGATTATGAACTGATTTTCAAATTAAGTTCTTAGAATTTGTAAATGTGTCAGAATATACACACATACTGACATATAATTACACACCACAAAACTTAAATTTTATAACAAAACTTATTAAACAAAACAGAGGAGTATTCGTTGCATGTTGTAAAACAATGGAAATCATTTTGAAATTTTGGTGAAATCGTTAAGAGAATGAAGTCCTACGGACTAAGGCTAATGAAAATATGGATCAATAAATATGGTAAAATAATCGGGAACTCATTATAGCATAACTTCCAAAAATGTTAGAAAATTCTTTTTGATGCCACTCAAGATACAAATTATTTATTAAGGTGCACGAATACGAATCGAAACCTCCTTTTTTGAAACTCCAATGGGCTTTGCGAGAGACACGACAAAGAGAAAAGGAATTTATTTGATGAGTCACTGAGAACACAATCTTTAGGTTTTGAATTTCAATACATGCAGAAAACTATTATCGTTCTCAATAAGAAGAAAGCTTCTGGCATAGACATAATCACTAACAAGATGTTTATTGCTTTGCCTCATATTTAATGCTTAATTTTTCTTCTTTTTTTTCAGTGGAAAATTTACTACAGCTAAAATTGTGCCAAAGCCAAGCAAGAAACTTATGACAGCAGGGTTATACCGGCCTATAAGTTTGTTAATCACAATGCCAAAGTACTTTGAAGAACTGCAGTTTTAAATGCAACATAATGTATCCCGGATCATCAATTCGATGAGAGCAGGCATCATAGCAAACCCACAGGTAAGCACAAAGACTAGGAAAATATTTAAGAAAATAAAGACTTTTCTTCCCTATTTGTTGATGTCTCATAAGCATTCGAAAAAGTTTGGTGCAAAGTAAGCATTTTTACTACCTTCGCTTACGTTAAAGAACAAGGTTCCACTTAGGCCAGCGTTTAGACCCATTGTGATGCCATAATCTCTATTCTATTCGAAGACCAATTCTAGTTTAAAATAAATATTGCTTTTGAAGCATTCTTTTGATAAAAGAACTGTGTCAGGGATGTCAGAAAGTGAGTTATCAAAAACCACAGTCTTTTTATGACAAGAGCACAGACCCACCCGTATTAGACGCACACCTCCTGCAGAAGTCATTTGTCTGAATGCACCTATTTTCGGCGAGTCCAACAAAACAATAGTGGTCTGTGAGCGTCGTTTTTTGTATGATGAATACGATTTAAGGTCATACGTATAAAGTCTAGCAATATTCGATCAGCGAGTCTAAGCTTCGCCTTGAAATGAATATATTATTCCAATTTAACTGACATATTCGGAGTACATATGGCCTGTAACATGTCGGAGATTATGAACTGCATACCGGCCCTGCAGTGCAATTTGCAACGAACATACCTTTCAAGAATCCAAAATTTCCCTTAGAAATCCACAGCATTTATGGACAATGACGGAAATAGGAAGTTCATTAGGGGTTTAATCGCAGCCTGGCAGTCCAAGTAAATCAAGAGATTTTCAGGGAAAATTTTGCCATCCATCAAGCATTGCGCCGCTTTCAAAATAACTATTACCTCTGTCTTGAAAACCCAGTTACGGTTAGGTAGCCTATAAGAAACTCTTAAATAAATATAGCACAGACTATTCTATAACTCATCTAAGAGCCATCTGTGTATAAACCTCAAGGGTACCATGGGTTATCTTTGAGTCTTCAGACCAGAAGTACCCAGTTGCAATTCTAAAGTTGAATATTGGATTCAGAAAATTATAAGGAATCATATAATCGACTTAATGTCTCGATGTCTTCCGCCCTAGTTGTAGCCCTTTTGGCTGCCCCAGTTGTTGCCAAGACCGTTGCTGCCTACACCGCCTCAGTAGCTGCTGCTTACACCGCCCCTGTTGTTTGCTAACCAACATCCTTGGCTTACTCTAATCTTTGAGCAATTTAGACGATTTAAACATAATGAACACAATCGTCTCTCAAATTACAAAACCAGTTGTTATGTACTAATAATTGCTTTGTATTAGGGAACCCTTGGACTACAATGTTTATTATCCTCTCTGGAGTTCAAGTAATTATTTTCAATTTTCGAAAGCATTGTTCTGCAACGTTTGGAGAATAACTTTTTTGTACTGGGGACCCGACCGATTTCTAACATTTAGGTAATGTAAACACCATGATCCTATGTATCGTATATTGTGTATTCTGTTAAACGTATAACATTGCTCTGTTAGTATTAACATGTCGAGTTTATCTTCACACACACACATAGAGTGTAAGATCTTTGTCAGCTACAATCGTTTGTATACGTAATTATACAGTCGTTCGCTCAAATAACAAAGACCCCAAATGCAATTCAAAAGTAATTCCCATTTAGTTCATTACTATTTAAGAATAAGTAAATTATATTGTATGAGGAGGGTGGGTGGTGGCGGCAACTTGAAACTCCACTAATTCATACCATACCTAATATATTTCCACTCAGAGGCGCTCCTGCAAATGAATGACAACTGGTAACCCTAGAAACCTAGTACCTGCTGCAGTCGGCTGAAAACCCTTATTAATTGATCAGAATTGAAGCAAGGAAATCAAATCGACGATCCTCACAAAAAAGTTTAAAAAACTATACCAAACAATTCTTGTATTAAAAAAACAAAAAATTTCAACCAGTTTAAGCTGGTTTTTTCTTAAAGCTAGAAAAATTGTTTGAATATGTATTCAGTCTAGTGTCTGCAGCAACTGGTTTGCGGATGTTATATTCCGTCGATATTAAATTTTCGCTCAATGTACAAATTTCATAAGTAAACCTTTAGTAAACCTCAGTTTAGATTGGGCCAGGATTATTCACTGTTACCAACTCAGTATTTGCTTTAATAGAACATCAGAGGGGAGACAATTTATTTAGATTACCAGCATAAATTTCAAAGCGTTAATAGATAGTAAGACATGCAGTAATTCAGTAACAAGATGGCTGGGGACTTACAGAATTATAAATTATACAGAATACATTTCTGAAGGCACCTGAATAATACAAACATGAAACCGTTCCAGATTTTAATCCATCAAACTACTCTTCGTTTCGCTCAATGCAGAAAGTTTTCACTGCAATATGCTTCAAGGTAGAACGGGCTATCCAAAATTAACCTGGTGTTGATCTTGCCATCAAAACTAAGACTTTGTTTTGTCGCAGAATCCACACCAGAAAGGTCATCAAATCTCTTGATCAATACTTTAAATATATGCTTCATGTATTTAAACAAAACAATTCCGTAATGAATGCGAAAATTTCGTTAAGAATTGAATTCATTTTTAAGAGTCAACTTCTGTTAGATTCATCATATTTTTACTTTCTTACCTTTTAAAAACGTTTAATATATAAGCTCGTAGATTGCAAATAAAATAAAAATAAATTTGTGTTTAGTTTTAATTAAAATTTTTTATTATTCGCACAATTCTGCGTGCCACTATTCACAACTTGATGTGAGCAACAACAATTGCTGTTCTTTGTTACTCCTCTGTTTACACCCATTGCATAAACAATAACAATTAGTAGACAATTGTTCGACAGATCTTTGTAACGGAGGTCATCAAACCACGATTACTCTCTTCAAATATACCGCGTCTTCACACAAGACTGACTGAACTTTTACTAACCGCATCGCCTGCTTTGCCTTGCCTTTTATATGGCAAAGTAAAAGTCTGATGAATGTTTTTGAAGGCGACTGTTCGTGGCTTCGCCTTCTCGAGATCTCTATAAATGTAAACATCGTTGTTTCATTATTGTTGTTTGTATATTATGTTTACATTTATTCTTGTGGTGTTTGTTGTTGTGTTTTTGTTTACCCATTTTTTATGCAGGTGTTTGTTGGTATATTTTTGTTTACCATTTTTTATGCTGGTGTTTGTTGTTATATTACGCAGTGCAATAATTTGTAAACAAGTTCATTGGCTTGTTTCTGTAACTTTTGTTTATAATTTTAATGTTAAACGATGTAAAAGCAAAACACCAGTAAATGGATTTTTTTCATTTTCGTGACAATACAACCAAACATGAAACCAGTCCAGATTTTAAGCCATCCAACTACTATTCGTTTCGCCCGATGCGGTAAGCTTTCACTGGAAATTGCTCCTTGGTGGAACAGGCTATCTAAAATTAACCTGGAGTTGTTCTCGCCATCAAAAGAGAGAAATTTTTTTTTGCCGCGGAAGCCATGGTGGTCAAACTTCTTGGTCAATACTTTAAAAATATGCTCCATGTATTTAAACAAAACGATTCCGTAATGAAAGCGACAATTTCGTTAAGAATTGAATTTATTTTTGGAGTAGGCTGCTGTTAGGTTCATCATACTCTTTTGTGATTTCTACTGGACAATACTGATGGCGTCCTCAACATACTTTCTCAACAAAGTCCATGAGTGACTCTCTTGTCACTATTTTTCAAAGTTTAAATCCCTAGACATTGTAAAAGATTTTAATTCCCGTTTGATAAGATTACAAACAAAAATAAAAACGAAAAGCAAAATCAATAATAATTTCATAAATCTTAACAGATTAATATGCACAAGTATTTGTGCTAAGGGAATAACACTTATACACACATGCATACACATATACATACAGAAACATATAAACACAAGTGAGTGTGTTTCTTTAACTGTGGATTGAATAGATTTTTTTCTTCATGACAAATGTTTCCTGTTTAACCCTTTTTTTCCTACGCAATACAGAAACATATTTTTATTTTCGTTTGTGTACACATACATACACATCTTCGTCTACAGTAAAGTGTAAAAGAGATAGACAGAGAGAGAGAAAGACAGGAATAAAGATTAATACGCAAAACAATAGAGGAGAGCACTTTTATTTACATTTACTTCTGATTATAACAGTATGTGTGTGTACGTGTGTATGTTTTCATTGTTTGTTGTCTGTACGTGAGTTATGAGTGCGGGTGCAACATTTTGTTGCCGGTTTTCGTTCGTTGTTTCATTGTGGCAGAAACAAAAAAAAAAAACAGAATCGAAAATCTTTTTTGATTTGCCAGCCTTTTTAATCACAGGAAAATATCTTTTTATTTGTATCTCTTTTTGGTTTCATTTTTTTCTACTCTTTTTTTTAGATTTTGTGAGAATTGCAGGATAAACAATTGTTTTATATTTTTTTGTTGTTGTTGTTATATTTGTATGTGGCAAATTCAAAACAACACAACTGCACAATTGAAGTCAAGAGTTGAGAATGTTAAGCATATACACGCAGTTGTGTTAAAAAAGTCAAACAATAAACAAAACGCAAAACAAATAATTTAAAAAGGTTAATACAACGTTGCTGCTACTGTTCCCAATTTTAACAGATGCAAGGAATGAATTGATTTTTGAAAATCAGTTTTTGTATTCCTAGTGGCATATACGGAGATAGCAGCAGAAGTTGTAGAAGGTATTCAATATTCGTTGCTGATTATCAATTTCAGTTAGAAGTCATTCAGTAGTTTATAGAATAAAAAAAGTTTTTTTCTTAAGTAAGAAAAGTAGCTTGCGATCATGTAATTCGATTTTGTACTGGACAGTAAAATTTTAAAAGAATTTGAAAAACATTTCAATTTTTACTTCTGCATTGCAATGTTATATGTCCGGATTTGAAAATCAAACACGGTTTTTGTAGCAGATGATCGGAGACGTCTTCTAAATAGGAACATATGACCTCAAAGAGAGAAAAGAAACTGATTTACTAAATGGCCGTACTCAAGTGGTTATACGATCGATGCTTGGATTTTAACACCGACTTTTTGGAGTGATCGTTATTGTCATTGAAGTCACCATAGTCTAGTAGGTAGTATGTTGGCTTATTAGACATGAGGCCCGGATCAGACATCTCGAACAAAACGAAATATGAAATTTATTCCATTGGCGTCTGCCTCTCAGCAGATTTCTGGCAAAAAACTCTGAGAGTAAATTAATTTGCCATGAAAAGGTTCTCAAAAATCTGCCGTACGCAGTCGACTTTAAACTCTAGATCCCTCCACTTATAAGTGGTGTGAAAAGCTAGATCGGAATCCGGACTGAAGGGTTGTAATGACCAATAAGGTGTGTATGCTTGTAAACATAGTGCGTATATTCCGCTTATTAAAAAAGAAGGGCTTTATGCCAGAAGTACAACGCGTTGTAATTGTGAGAATTTCTCAAACTTCTAAGAATTTTCACTCGAGAAAGCACAGCTAAAGTGTCAAAAAGTTAATAGAAACTGGGACATTACTCCTCTGCATCAACGTATCCAACTACTGTCAATGAGAACGCCTCTAGAGACTCAAAAATATCATTTCGGCATAATTCTCAGCATCTACCAATTTCACAGAGTACTACACAGCAAATTTTCACTGTCAACCACTCTACTTTCAAGCATACAAAATTCGACTTATGCAGGAGTTCAACATAGCAAACCATGAAAAGAGTAGTGGGTAAAGACTTCTTCTCCATCTGTATGGCTTAGTGGACACACAAAATTATCGAATTTGGGACACAAATATGTATACTTATGCAACTGTCTGTTGCAGCTTATAGTCAAACGATTCGTTTGGAATCTTTATTGTTATGTTGTTGCAAAATTTGTTGCACCGCTAAGGGAGATTTACAGGCATTAACGTATTTATAGCATAATGCCTATGCGACAAGGTTTCACTAGAGGAATATAACATAAACGTGGCGATGAGACACATCAAATGCTGTTAAATTGGCCTCACGTTCCGCAAACCTTCACTTACTTAACTAATTATCCATTAACAACCCGATTAACGGATTTCGGCCTGCCTTAACACAGCCTTCCAGCCGCCTCTGATTCTTGCGCGCCTTTGCTAGTTAGTCACACCAATCGATGACAAGGCTTCCTCGATTTGGTCGTTCCAACGCAAATAAGCTCGTCATCTTTGCTGAATTCCGCAAATTCACCCATGAAATACTCATCACGCCGAAGCATCCTCCTTCATTCGAATGACATGGCGGAGCCAGAGCAGCCGCTGGGTGTTAATACGCAGCACAACGTCCATCGTCGGATGCGGAAATCATTTCCCGTGTGAACTGGACCCAAAATCTCACGTAGGCCTTTTCTCTCAAATAGGCTGCTGCATTAGTGCTTAATAGTGTCCATGCCACTACTCCATAAAGAATCAATTATTAGTTTCGTCGTACAAGAGAGGTTTCTGCTACACAATTGCCGCAGAATCTTAGATGACATAAACCCGATTGCTATCGATTAGAACGAAAATCCAAGTACCACAAGGTTTTAAAAATTTTGGCTGTTATAAGCGGCTTTTCGTCTTTCGTGTGTTCTCCATGAGCGTCCAGAAAATGCTATGCTGACCTGCAATTCAGTACAAACTTCATCTTGAATCAAAACACTCCTTTGTATCTCTGCCCGATGTGCTGTTATTTTTCTGTTGACGTTTGCAACAATTGTTGTTGACTTAACGCGCTACACTTGCTTAAAATTCTAAACAGAAGGAGTTATTTTTCCCTGATTTTTCATTCATAAAGAAGAAGTCTGAGCGTCATATACTCCTTTAGCAAAGGATTCCACTTTTTTGTACATAATTTAAGCCAAACAGGAGCGAGCGAAATCCTTCAGTATATGTATGTATGTTTATGTATACGCCATATACTACGTATATTTATCCTTTTTTCAAATCGTTTATTGTTGTTGATTTGTTTACATGCTTAATTTGCGGAGGGGGGTTCCACCAAAATGATAATGAACTTGATGTAGAATCAAAATCAACAATAGCAACAGCAACAACACCAACAAGAACATTGAAAATATGAAAAATTAAATGAAAAGTTGTCAGTGCGATAGAGATGGGGTTGTTTACTCTTTGGTTGAGGTTGACTTAACGGAACGTTGTTATCAATTGGTTGCGGTTAAAGGATTAAAATTAATGAAATTGAATGAATATTTACTTAATAACTGCTTGTCGTTCGTTCGTTCGCTATCTTTAATTGCAACAGTGTGAGAGGGGGGAGGGAGAGAGAGAGAGAGAGCTTAATAAATCAACTTTATTTACGAAATGACAAAATTTTAGAAATTTTGAGCAGTTGTTTTAAATCCTTTCAGATATTCACTGTCCTTATGGTACTTTTTTTGGGTTCCTTTATTGAGTTCTTATTCACTGTTTTCTGGTTGAGTTTGTGGAGTTTATAATTTGGAATTTAGTTCATGTTTTTAAGAACATTTTAAAATTATTTAATGAATGAAGAATATCATGTAAAAACGAAACGCCATGTAGAAATTCTACTAGGATTATTTGCAAGGGAATTGGGAAGTAGAATAGAGGTAATCGCCGTAGTCTAGTAGGTAATGTGTTGGCTTATTAGACGTAAGGTCTCGATACAGTATGAAAAATATTTCTTCGGCGACTACCTCTCAGTAGATTTTTGTCAAAAACTCTTGGCCCTAGGATTGTAGAAGAATTCTATGTGTGTTAAGTACAGTGCTGAGAAACTTTTTGATTATTTTTATCATTATTACCGTCGTGATGAGGTGCCTTAGTACTGCTACCATAGGATCTATTGTATTCCCCCCAAAGTTTATATGGTACAAATCGAATATCACCTGCACGCCAAATGCTCTGATAAATTTTAAGATGCTAATCAGCATCTTTACAATTACAATTCTCTGCCTAGCACTTTATACATTCTTCCTAGGATGCAATAATGTCCCATAGGTTCCAAGAATATGTTGCTCTGATCAATTCTCATCGTTACAGAATCTACATATAGTGACCCTGAGCGTCAGTAAAAATTGCCATGAAAAGATTTTCAAAAATCTGTTGTCCCGCCACTCTTGCATACAAATTAACAAACACAACATAAGTGCTGAGAGAAGCTATGTCGTAATTCTCCCAAATTATATATGTATGTGTTGGTTCGAAAGACACTAAATATTACGATCCTTCCATAGATTAGAAGTATGCACTGAAGACGTTTTCGCATTTCCAAATAAATTCTTGTTCATAAAAAATTTATTTTTTTGTATGTATCTTCAGTAGTACAGAAGACAACTCTGTTAAATTAAAAAAATAATTTTTTTCTATTCCTTCAGGCTCTGAAATTAACCCTTTTTACCATAACGAACGAAGCTTAGCATGAAATGTAACTGAAATTTATGAAATAAAAATTCTTAAAAACTGTACATGTTACATTTCATTGTAGTTTCCTTTTCAATTTCTAAGTTGGGATCAGCTTTTGCTTCAGGGAATTGCATAAACTGTACTGAGGCATTTTCAAATAAATCTCTAAGTAAACCGGATATAAAAAAACTTAAAAAGAAAACATAATAAATTGCTGTTTTCCTTGTTTTCCTTAGAAGAATAAAAATCGGAATGAAAAACTCTTTCCTTGCTTTCATTTTCTTTTATGGCTGCGCATGTGCATTTCGAACACATGGCTTGGCATGCAAATTTTCAAACTCAATTCAAGACAATGAATTGTCGTTACTTTGTATACCTTTTACTTGCAATTTGATTAACGATTTTATAAAGAACGACAAAAAAAAAGAATATTCATATGAAATTTAAGATTTGCAAAACAACAAGTAAAATATTTGAATTAAAAAAAAAACCAAATAATTTGCACCCTTTGCAGAAGGCAGGAAGTACATGTTGTTCTTGAATATTTGAGAGGTGAAGGTATTTTATGCATAAATTAACGATCAATAAGATCGTTAATGCAAATTCATTCATTCATTCATTTACATGTAAAAGGTTGTCACCCAATAAAATTTGCATATCAGCCCCTTTTTTTTTATTTTTTTAATTTCATAATCAATAGGCAACCTTTAAGCCGCCTAGAGAAAATTGGCACATTTGCTAAAAAAAAAAGAACGAAAAAAATACTAAAGAATAGCGAAAAACCTTTTGTTTGTTAAGATCGTTCGTTGCCTATTGAAAATTGCGTTGATTTAATAAAAGATTAAATAAGCAAAAGAACACGTGAAGTGACTGAATGCTTTCACCCTTAAATTTTTGCCACAGAGATACCGGGCACCCAACTTATGAAATTTTAAAGCAAATCTACTTGGGCTGCTGACATCTTTCCGACACATTGAAAACAAACACGAACGCAACAGAAACAGAAGTCGAAAAAAATTGAAAAAAGAAAATTTCTTGTACAATGAACCCAAACGACCTTTTGCTTAAGTGTGTATGCATCAACGTAATATCCTGAGCCCATGTAAAACTGCTCTGTATGAGTATGGGTGTTTGGGTAAGTGACTGACTGCTGATAGACTCTGGTTTTAAATTTCGAAATTTGCATGAGAATGGCAAAAATGACACACAACTGGGATCTTCTTTAATTTTTTTTCTTTTTCGTGATCATTTTCCGCTGAGGAGGAACAAAAACTAGAAAGAAAAATTCTTTTAACCCTTTTACAGCGTCTTAAGGAAAAAAGGGGTTGATTTTCATTGCCTTCTTTAAGTTTCAATGTTTGTCTAGGATAATACACACACACACACACACGCACATGCAAATATTCTTTCAAATATTTGCTGAATGCGAAATGCGTTTAAGCCAGCCTGAAGATGAGTATTCAAATAAGGGAAGAAGACACTTTCATAACACAACACAGCTCATACAAATGATCTTGTGCAACGCAAAACAAAACACAAAAAGAGAGGGGTTGATTACACAATTTGCCTAAAGATGAGCGCTACTGATCGCTGTGTCGAATGACCTTTTTTGCATAAAAATTTAAATTTTCTCAAGCTTTAGGCTGCCAGTAACAAAAGTATGAATGAAAGAAAAACATAAAAAGGGGTAAAAAGCAATTCCTCTTTAGTAAAAAAAAATGTAAATTCTGTTCCCATGAAAATTTTTTCAACGAAAACATCACCTTGTTGTTGGGTTCATCTTTGTTTGCAACAACTCAAAGGACATTAGATAAATAAATACCTTCAATAAGGAAGATGCAATCAAGGATAATAAATTACCAAACATACAGTTCAATCGTGTTTGTTCCTCTCTTTCTTTTTTTCCTTATTTGGCATGCAAAAATTTAATTTAAATTTCCTTTAACCCCAGAACATCAATTTCGTTTTGCATTTTGGCTAAGCTTAGCTCACTCAACCCATTTGTTATAAGAGTCTACTGCGCATATTTATTGCAAAAATATTAACAACAACACAAAAGAAGGATGTTCATATCCTTTGTTTGCATAGATACAAATACAAAAAAAAAGAAATAAAAAGAAAACAACGAAAACAACGAAATTGTCTCTTCACTGTCTTTACCGCGTGTAACGTATTTTCTTTACTTTTCTTTGATAATTTCTTTCAAAATCTTGAATATCGATTAGATTGTGATTTTTTTTCTGCATTCAATAGCGAAATTTATTCAAAATGATCGTGGGAATGTTTATCGTTTCAGTTTGCAAAATATTCGTATATCCTTTGAATGATGAAGTAACAGCGATGACACTTAAAATCTAATCACAGCGGAAAGGATAATTTGAAATGACGGTTACAAAAAAAATAAAATTCATTTCGAATCAATAAATGCCTTTATTTAATGGGGAAACAGTCAGAGAAGTTTAACGGAAATTTTTTTATTATTTCAAATGAAATATGCCAACAACTGCTGCATTAGGTTTTATGTTGACATGCTGAAATCCATAAATTTTATAATCACTGGCATGTAGAAGTTTAAGAATGCTGTTGCTAATGTGCCAGTAATAAATGCACGTTTTCTCTCATTTCGAATTTTCTATAAGGCTGGCGTATAAATCAGGCAGATTTTAAATTATGAATTTTGAGATGATACATGCACCTGCTGCACCCATTTGACCTCACACGAAATAGTCCATCGAAGTCAAATCGCACGATCTCAATTTCTAGACAACAGTACCTCCACGTTATGACACCGCCCTCAAATCATGGAGTACATTGCAATATACTGTTGAAACTACATACTATTGGTGTCCTGATCATCCAACTCAGACCAAAAGAAATTGAGTATCGCAGAACTATAGCCATCGTTGTTTTTAAAAAAATATGAACCAATAACGCCTCCAGCCTAAAATGTAAACATTAAACAGTAATAGTGGTACATTGGCCTCTTTTCTTATCTTATTTGGTGTTGTGTTGTCCCATCTTAAAACAGAAAAGGACCAAATCGCTAAAAATGACTTTTCGATGAAAATTAGAACCCACTCATCAAACACACGTCGTTGCCTATTGACGTTGTTGTCAAAGAAATTTAGACCAATGACGCCTCTAGCCTAAAATCCACACTAAACCGTAGATTTTTCAAGATGACTCTTGGATCCCATGTGGTGTTGTGTTGTCTTGTTGATCCAGGTTAGGGTCACTTCGTACTGCTCTAAAGCCCATTCACGAAACAAACGTTGTTGTCTACGGCCGTCTACCTTCAGTACCTGTGTCAGTTGAATTTTGTACGAGTGCAGGCCTTAATAACGACATAAAAAAAGCTTGAGTTCTTGTAAGCGATGCGAAATTGACTACGCTGGATTCTTTTTTACAGTCTCATGGTTAGCTACTATGTTTTACGGCAGACCTTAACAGATGTAGCTTCAACACGATGGCCGTTATCAAGTTTCACAGTTCGGAAGTCTCTTTTGTCCCGATATAAACAGAGGTTTCGCCAATTCGAATGTATTATTTTTCTTTGATTATTAAGTTAAACAAAAAAGAAAGGAGCCGCTTAAAATGCATTTAATTCCCTTATTCCCTATTACGTACATATATACATACAGAATTGCTCATTACAACCCTTCGGCTAGGATAACGAACTAGCTTCTCTCAGCACTTATGTTTTGCTTGTTAGTCTTTAAACATGAGTGGCGGGACTTACAGTTAAAAGTCGATTCCGCATGACAGATTTTTGAGAAACTTTTTCATGGTAATTATTATTTCCTCTTTGGGTTTTTGCCAGAAATCTGAGGAGAGACAGACCCCCAGACAGAAATATTTTTTTCATATTTCATTTTGTTCGAGATGTCTGACCTGTGGTTTGAACCGTGGCCTCACGTCTAAAAAGCCAACACATTACCTACTAGACTACGGTGACTATATATCGTGTAAATATTGCAGTTACTTATTGGCCCTCAGAGAGTAAAAGCAGGATTTTGAAGTTGCGCATGCGTCGTGTTTAATTAAAAATGCAAACTGAAGTCGTTTCTCTAGGTTTTTATTTGATTGTGGATTTAAGCACTAGCCTTTCTGTTTTTAGTGGGCAATGTTTTGCAATAAAGGACACTTTGGCACATCAAGCCTTTTAGAAAATTTGGGTTTAAAAGCGTAAAAAAATGATATGCGCGGCATTCATTTATTTATTTATGACGCAAATGAGTTTTCGCGAGTTTTCCCTCAAAATTCCTCAGTAAAATTTTAATTGAATTCAAATTTGTATTTTAAAACTTAAGCAGATATGATAAGTCATAAATTTCAAAAAAAAATTGAGTAACTAAGGAAAGAGAATAAATTTTCGTTTTTATTTTAAGCTTTAAACAAATCAATTAAAATTCCACTTGAAATGCAGGCAAAACAAATGCCAATCCTTTTGCCACAAGACAAACGATATTCCAAAAATTATGTTAATTTTTTGACAGAAGCTTTTTTCCTTTCATTTCTTTGAGAAAAAAATTATGCCGTTTGCATAATTAAGGTCAAGGTCGTTACAAATACTTGGAAAAAAAAAAAGAAAAAAAATGAAAAACAAATTAAAACAGACAACATTTTTTGTATTGTGTGGCACAAATTATAACTTCATCACACCATTAAGTAGGTAACAATAACAAAAACAACATCAAAGAATTCTAAAATAATTAAACAAATAAAACAACAACATATTGTATTTAACATACTGAGCTGAATGATAAGTTGTGTTGCCACCATTCTTGGCAACAACAGTAAAGAATTGTAAACAAAACATTAAAAAAAAACAATAAACACAACAACAACAACAATAACAAAATGACAGAGGCAGTCAAAAATTATGCGCATAATCAACATGAAAATGCGAGAAAAATATTTAAACAGACAGACACTGAAATCAAAAAAAAAAAAAAAAACATAAAATTCAGCCAAAAATATTGAAACCAGAAGGAAGGAAGAACAAAAAAAATTTTAAAAACATTATAATTTCAAATGGACGACGGCATAGATTTATTAAACAAAAAACAAAAAACCCTCTTCAGAAGAAAAAATTGCGGCTGCATTTCATTAAAACGTGTTTATTGGAGTTAGGAATAGGCAGCAGCATAGTTTTTAAAAAAATTTCTTTGAATAATTCATCAGGATCCATGACGATGATGTTTAAAAGAGAAGATGACTTTGACAGTGATAGGCCTCAACAAAATAGTTGTTGTGGTTAAACGCTTATGAAACATTGTTTGAAAAAATTTTGTCAAAAAAAAATTTTCTTTTTTCATCCTCAAACTCTAATCAAATGATAAGCACGCGCTTTTCAAGTCAATTTTCTAAAAGGCCTAAAGTGCCAAAGTATCCTTTATTGCCAAGCATTGCCCACTAAAAACAGAAAGGCTTGTGCTTAAATCCACAATCAAATAAAAACCTATAGAAACGACTTCAGTTTGCATTTTTAATTAAACACGACGCATGCGCAACTTCCAAATGCTGGTTTTACTCTCTGATGGCAACCTCTTTCCTTATGAAGTAAGTACGTACATACATACATATGTACGTACGTGTGTATGTATGTCTGCTAGTACTTATGGTTTGCATTGTTGCTTGACTGTTGGCTCGTTTTTTTTTTTAATTTTTTGTGGCTTCCGCATAAATTATGCTTCAGAGAAATATTTTTTTAGATTCTTTTTCTTCTTCTTCTCTCGAGTTGTGTTTTTTTTTTGTTCGTTTTAATTCCCTTGTTTAGCTCATGTTTGACTAGGCGCCATAGTAATTACCAATTCTAATATTATGTTAATTTACCGTTTTGTGTACGGCTTTAAAACTGTTTTTTTTTTGTTACTCTCGACTTGTGGTTCAAATGTTTAAAACTCTCTATATACGTACGTACACCATTCGATTATCGCTTTAATAAACTAACTGGCAACAGTAGTTTGGTGTAATAGTTGTTGGTCGCAGCAACAAGCTACTCGTACAAATAACTCATGAATATCAAATAAATTTTTTTTTTTACTCTCGTATAAGATTACACCCCAAAGGATACTTAAAAACAGTTTCGAGTTAATTTGTAATCACAATTAACGGTAAGTGAAACGTTATGCATACCCTACACTCTATTTTTTGTAAGGACAACACTATGCAACACAGGAAATTTATGGTTGCCAGCTTATGTATACATACATATGTACATACATAATTGGTTATTAAAACCCTTCAGTGGATTACGGCCTTGCTATCCACACCACTTATGTTGTATGTTAATTTTATACATGAGTGGCGGCACCTACTATTTAAAGTCGACTCCGCAAGACAGATTTTTGAGAAACTTTTCATGGCAATTTTATTTACTCTCAGTGTGGTTTTTGCTAGAAATCTGCTGAGAGGAAGGTACCGAAGAATTATTATTTTTTCTGTATTTCTTTTTGTTGGAGATGTCTGACCCTGGGTTTGAACCTTGGCCTCATGTCTAACAAGGTAAGATACTACCTACTAAACTACGGCGACTTTTGCTTACGTATGGTGGCCCATTAAATAATTTTTATTTTAAAGACAATCAGTTTCAAAAATTGTTCAAACATTATACTAAGCTAAGCACCACTAAAGACAGGATAGGATAGAAGCGAGTTGCAGCTTTGTCAAATCAAACCACACTTGAGTATAAGCAGCGGTCCGTTGTGATACCACATGAAGCGTTGTCCCAGAACTAAATGACAAGTGTCTGGCAGCTTTGTTCAAGCAAACCACTCTTGAGCATAGGCAGCGGTGTTCGTTGTGATACCACATGACAAATCTTGACTAACCGTTGCTGACAACCAGCATCATTTTTTTGTATTTAAAGCATGTCTCTCGTAGAATCAAGCACAAAACCAGCTTATCAGAAAATTTTGAACCAAGTGAGAGAAGTATAAGTCGTACGCGGACAATATTTGTTTCTTTCTCAACCGATCTACAAACTCAGTAGATAATTTGCATGTCTCTCCACATCAATCACAGGCTTGGGAGAATGGATATACTAACAGAGATGTCCGTACTACTTGACAGTAAATTATTGTTCTTTTCATTCAGTTATGGAACTGGCAGTCAAACAATAAAGCACGATACTTTCTTAGTCCAGGATCAGTAAATGTTTCTACCTATGAGACAGATTAACAGAGATAAAAGGTACACACATAGGCTGCCTTCCAAAATGTTAGTTGGTTTGTGTTTGAACAAAGTATCCTGTTTCATAATGCCGCTGTACAAAATATATGCAATGTATTCCATTTCAAAACGTCGTCAATGTGTATTTTTAACGCAGTCAAAGAGCAATCGGGCATTGGATTTATAGTTGATGCATTGTTTGGTTACTTTACATATCTACATAGTTTATATACAGTAGTAGAACTGCATACAAACTTTGTATTGATACATTTGGGAAGGCAGCCATACTGATTTATAAATTCATATCTGGTATGTAGTATTCGTGTTCTAATAAGTCAGTCAGTTACGCAATTGCTTTGAATATCTCTGTGAGCAGAAATCCACAATATATTGACACAAAACTGCCGGGGGAATCGATCAGGCGAGTTGTAACATATAGCAACTAGATTAGACCTGAAGGTTGTATTCGAAACAAGTATGATTACTGCTTGGCTGTCAGAGCCAATAGAAATTTTAGTAGTCGGCAATTCCTTAATCAGTTATCCAGCGTGATTGGTGGTAGTTTCCTGTGCCAGAAGCTTACCCACTTAACTGATCACTACAACCATTTAGTCAAGATTACGGCCTGGGTTCTTACACCATCAGTGGGACCTACAGTTTAAAGTCGACAACGAACGACAAAATTTTTGAGAAGCATTTCGAGGCAATTTCATAGTTTTTTCAGAAGAGTACTGAGTATAGTAGGAACTTTAAAAGCGTTCAGAAGCTTTATGATCCTTAACCATATCTTAGCTTGTATTGTCCTTGTCTCATCTGGGGTTAGCTGCGATCGTTTTTATTTACCGCTGCACTTAGTGGTTTACGTTTTATCAGCAGCAACTACAGGTTGAAGTCGCCGTATTCTAGTAGGTAGTGTGTTGGCATATTAGACGTGGGGACTCGGTTCAAACCCAAGGTCAGACATCTCCAACTAAACGGAATATGAGAAAATATTTCTTCGGTGATTTCCTCTCAGCTGATTTTTGGCAAAAGCTTTGAAACTAAATAAATTTGCCAGAAAAGCTTCTCAAAAATCTGTCCTTCGGAATCGACTTTAAACTGTAGGTCTCGCCACTGATGTATACAATTAACACACACACAACATAAGTGATGTGAGAAGTAAGTTTGAAATCCTAACTGAAGGGTTGTAATGAGCAATTATGTATGTATTTAACATAGAGCTGTTCGATGTTAATCGATGCATCGTAAACATCGATGTTTTGATTTCGATACATCGTTAAAATGTCGATGTATCGTATCATATGATGTTAATCGATACATCGATATTTTTTATTCGATGTATCGAAAAGCTGAATTTTAAATTTACGCATACGGCAGCTTTTGTTTAAGTAGCAGATTGCAACTCATTTAAAGTAGTGACAATGTTTTTAAACAAAAACCCTCTAAGAATGACTTAATTTGATTTAAAATCGCTTGATTTTATTTTTTTTTTCAAAATGGGCCCTTTTTTTCTCAAAAGAAAGCTTATACAATTTACTTTAAGGCCTTTATAATCGCTTAATGGGATGCGAGCGGGATATCTATCAAAAAAATTATTTTTTAATTCAAGAATAAGATTTTTCAATATTTGGCATGAAAACGTACTACCTAAATGATCTTAAAAAACTATTTGCATTCTATGGACATTCGGAAATTAGTTTTTTATAAACAGTGTTAAAGTTTGGACGTCCGTTATTTACAATTGCTTCCGCTTCCAAAAAAGAAATGTTGACTTCTTTTTGTTGTAATCCCTTAGATGGAGATGATGGTTGTTCTAACTTTTCAGTAGAACCTATAAGACCTAATAATGAGTGCCAAAATCAACATCACAAGGATGCAGTAGAAGTTTTTGAACAAATAAAAAAGAAGTACAAAACGTCACATAGTAGATCTAAAAGAATTCAACTTCTTACTCTTGCCCCATCGTCAAAAATAATGAACGAGTTTGGAACGTCTTAACGAAAAGCAAGAATTGCTAAAAAAATTGGTTGCTGAGCATCGGATTCATATACTTCCAAGCGAGAAGAAGGGAAAAACTTTAGCGTGCGAAACTGAAGCTCTAGTAACTCAATTTTATCATAAAATATTGAAATAATATTGAAAAATTTTTGCTAGGCTCAATAGGTGAAAAGTTACACACATTTTAAAAAACGCTGTATGACCAAAATGTCCAACTTTGGCCCTCTCTAACTCCGGCAGTTCTTGACTGATAGAGGTGAAAATTTGTGTCTGGCATACTATCCAATAGTACTAGCAAATTTCATCCAAATCGGAAGACATCGATTTTAAAAATTGGTTCACTTGACACGAAATTCCCCATATATTAAAAATTTTGTTTTTTCTATCCATATAAATATAACTTGATGTCATGTTTTACACAATTAGGCCCGTAATAATCTAATAACACTGAATTTAATGAAAAAATTCTTCATAAAATAAATAATTCTTGTATTCAATATGTTAAAATAATTCGACTTTTATTCATTTAATTTTGTTCACTTCCAGTTAGAATGAATACGATACATCGAATAACATCGATGTTAATTAATGATGAATCGAATGGCAAAAAACATCGATGCTTTTTTTTTACATGAACAGCTCTAATTTAACAACAGGTTCAGAAACGCTCATTATTTTAAATTTGAGATTGACTTGAGAATGCCTTGTATAGCGTCCCTAGCGTTCGACCATTGCCTTCTGCTTGCATAATGTGATGAATCTCAGCAAGATGGGTGCTGGTGCTAATAATATGCCACTTTTTATTTAATTTCCATTTGTGTTGATGTGTGTGTATATTTCGTTCTTTTTTTCCCTTGAGTTTCATTGTCCATATTTGCAGAGATGACTCCTTTTGGGTAGCCGCACCGTTTCGTTTGGGTATTTTCTGTATGACTTTAATTGTTATGCGTCCAACGACTGTGTTATTTTTTTGTTTTTTGCAGAATTAATTTGAATTTTTTTTCGCTCTCCTTCTCTCTTTCTCTTTCTCTTGATATACGTGAAGCAACAATGTTGCTAGTGCTAGTGCTGCCAGTGCTGGTAATGCCGTTTGACCTACTGAACTACTAGTGTGATGGTAACAGCAGCGGCAGCATATTAAAGAATAAAAAAAGCAGTTGCCAATGGTTGTTGATGGTGGCATGAAATGAGAATTTTGAATGAATTTTTCTTTTTTTATCTTTATGGTGTTATGGTTGGAGTTGTTGTTGTTGTATTTACTAATAACAATATTTAATGAATAATTAATTTTTCTTTTTCGTTGTTTCTGTTTTTATTTCCTTGTACTCAGTGCCTTACTCAAAATAAAAAGAAGAAAAAAATAGAAAAAAAATATTGAAATGAAATGAAGAGCAAGACCTTGCCAACCAACTCATCATTGTCGGTCGCATAAAATAATCATAATTTTTCTACAGTTTGAATAATTGTAAGCTGGCTGTGAGCTCATGGATGGATCGATCGGTGGTTGGTTAGTTGGTTGGCTTGATGGCTGGCTGGCTGGTTTGTTTGATTTCTTGTTAAAGTACCTGGTTTGGATGATAATTTTGTTCTCTCTTTTTATTCACTTTAATGTCACATGCAATACAATGTTGCATGTTGCATGTGCCTGTTGCTGTTGCTGTATGATTTTCATTTTCAATTATGAATAATTCAGTTGAGGTTTTTCTCTACACTTGCCGGCCGGCCGGCTGGCTAGACATTTGTTTCGCTGTGTATTCATGTGTATGCTCGTTCGCTAGCCGTTCACTTATTGTGCTTTGCTTTGCTTTGCTTTTACAATAATGGGGTGTATATTCATTGCAGATATTTTAGAATTCATTTGGAATTGAAATGAATCTGCCATTGATTGTTTTCATTTTTCATTTCACATGCATTAATTATTAAACAATTGTTGTTGTTGTTGTACTCTAGAGAAGCAATATTTTTTTTTCTCCTCCATTTCATTTCATTTCAGTACGAATTTGTTTTTGTTTTTGTTTTTTTTTTCTGATCATTTAAATAATTGCGCATAATAATGCTCATCGTTTAAACAATAAATAAACGAGCAGAGCGCCTGTAATGATGGTGATTGAGTTGGTGTAAAAACACATGTTTTCCACTTGATTAATTAACCATTTTTCTGTATTCGGATGATTTGTGTTAACGTATGGGCTTGTTAAGCTTGCCTTCCATCACTATTTTGTTCATTTTTTTTTACAGCCAACAAAGAAGGTAAAAACCAATAAAAACAATGAATAAAAAAAGCATTCAAGTGAATCGCCCATATTTAGACGTACTTATGATGACCGAGGAGTCTAGCTTACATGTTCACTAATGTTCTTCGCTCATTGATGCCACTTTCGTTTAATTGATTCCAAACACTGTGTTCAGGTGTTATGCGCATTGCAGGGGTTTATTAGTGTGACATGTTGTTGTTGAAGTGTTGTCTAGAAATCAATGAAAATTGAAAAATCTAATGGGAAATCTATGGAAATTTTTTAACGCATTTTATAGAATTTTTATTGGATTTTTTTCTTATCGCCTTTAAGGAAAAATTTTTTTTATTCAAAGGAATGAACATTATTATTCATCCGGTATTTAGAATGTAATTTGTTTGATGTCGAGGGGAATTGATTCTCTTTTTATGAAATGAATTGAGGACTTTGAATTTTCCGTTTATTATCCTTTAAAGAGTCTTTAAAAGTAGATTCACAATACATAACTCATGAAGTGAATAATAGCACAGCTCGTAAATACGCTAAGTCGCCAGAGTCTAATAAGTAGTGCGTTGGCTTATTAGACATGAGGCCACGGTTCAAACCCCTGCTCAGACATCACCAACAGAACGAAATAAAAAACTAAAATATTTTTCTTCGGCGACTTCCTCTGGCAAAAACTCTGAGTAAACAAATTCGACGGAATTGACTTTAGACTTTTCGAAGTCGCCGTAGTCTAGTAGGTAGTGTGTTGGTTTATTAGACGTAAAGCCAGGATTCCAATAGCAGTCCAGACATAAAAAAAAATACAAAAACTATTTCTTCGGCGACTTCCTCTCAGAAGATTTCTGGCAAAAACTCTAGAGAGTAAATAAAAAATTGCCATGAAAAGTTTCTCAAAAATCTGTCGTTCGGAGTCGACTTTAAACTATAAGTCCCGCCATTCATGTATAAAATTAACACACACAACATAAGTGGTGTGAGAAACTAGGTCGTAATCTTGACTGAAGGGTTGTAATGGCCAATTATGTATGTATGGAATTGACTTTAAACTGTAGGTTCCGCTACTCATGTACAAAATTAATACACACAACATAATGGGTGTGACTGAAGGGTTGAAATGACGAATTATGTTAGTGTCCTCAAAATAGGAAAGGAAGTGGATTCTGTGTTTTAGATAAAGTTTAGTATGTTGTTAGCTGTTCAAGTTGCATCAGGCTATTAAACTGAACCTATTGGTTGAAGCCTTTAAGAGTAACCCGATTCATGAGTGTTCTTTAAAGCCATGAGGCAAAGAAATTAATAAATTTTTGCTCTAAAAGAAGAAGTTAATTTAGAACAGAAGAAATTTTGAGATCATATTTAAGTCAGTAATACGATTAAATAATAAAATCGTTTTTCTATGAAGAACCTATTATTCCCTGTAAATTCGAAACAATTTTAACAATTTGCTCTTGAAAAACACGATTTTAATATGATTTTTATGAATTCATTATCCTCTTAAATGCTGTAGACGAGTAGTAGGATTTTAATTTTATTAAATCAAAAAAAAATTTTTATTTCTTTTACTTAAGTCTGTGAAGAAAAAAGAAATGATTTCATTGCCTTTATTTGTTATAGCTGTGAGTTACAAAAAAAATTAATTCTCCTAAAGAAAAAGAAAACAACAACAAAAACATATTTTCAATTGTCTAAAAATCCTTTGACTTGTTGCAGCATGACATACATGGTGGAAATCAAAGAAAAGAAAAAAAAATAAAAAAACCAACTAAAATCTGGTCGTAAAAATAAATTCCTAGAGTTGAAGATACTCATGTTATTGCTAATGCTGCTGCTGCTGTTCGAAATTTCATGTTTTTTATCCTTTCGAATTGCATGTGAAATTTAAAATTCTCTCCTCAATTTTTTTTATTTAAATTTTTTTCAATTTTTTTTTCGTTTTTTTCTACTGTGGCATGAATGTGTTCAACAAATGTCAACGCACATATAAAAATGCTATAAAATCACACCTACTCATGTCTCGGAAATAATCAACAGAATGGCAGCGCGACAGCAGCAACAGCAGCCAGCCACAATAGCAGAAAGGAGCAACAGCAATCATATCAAAACAATAACAACTACAACAACAACAACAGCAAAAAAAATAATAATATGCTATAAAAATGACAACAAAACAACAAAAACAAATATTGTAAATATTTTCTTTCGTTTTCTTTCGTTTTCTTTTTCATTTTGCATACTCCGGCAAATAATAAACGAAAAAAGGAAAAGGATCACACACAAGTAAATGGTTTTTTTGATGGCTGTGGAGCAGGGCATAAGAGGTGAACTGTATTGAATAACCCTTTCTATCTACACTTTTACAGATAATATTGACATTACAAACTTATGCACATATACACTCATACATACATATGTATGTATGTAGATACCTATAAACATACTTGTTATTGGATTGTTATTTTAAGCAGGATGATGCTGTTCTTGTTACTGAGCGTGTTTGTCCTGTCAGCGAAATACATGAACAAAAACGAAAACAAAAAAAAAACTGCTCCACATATGGAAAAAAATGGGGGGGGGGAGAAAAAATCTTAAAAATTTACAACGAAATCAAACCCAACAAATACCAACAACAGGACTCTTGGGTGTTGTTAAGTGACAATATTTTCTAAAAAAAAAACAACACGAGAGAAAAAAATTGTGGAAAAATAGGAAAGAACAACAAAACAACTACAACCGTAAACAATAAAAGGATGATATTGGAAAAGAAATTCTTTATATTTGTCTTGTTGTTGTTGGTGTTGTTCTTTTTCTATTTTTCTTTTTTTTTGATATCAAACATTGCAAACATGTAAAATATTGCAAACAACTGGAGGAGAGCATTTCACGCACCCACTAAAACCCAAAAAAAACACACGAACACAAACACAAACAAATTAAAAAGGATTCCTCTGGTATTGCAAAAAAAAAAATGAAATGAACGAAAAACGCTGACGTATCCTTTTAAACTGGCAATAAAAATCAGCGTTTCTCTATAAATTTTTTGTTCTTCTTTATTGGTTTTACTTGGCAAACTTTAAACACACCTTCAAACTGTTAAGAAATTTTTGGTCGTATGCTGAAAGGGTTCAAAGGTTTTGAGAAATATTCTCAAATCAATTAATTGATACGCAAATATTGGGCTAAAAACAATAGTTAATCCAGGAATTTTCATGCTTCAAACTAACAAAACTAATCAATAATTATAAATACATGGCCGCTGGTGGCCTTGTCGTTGGTGACGGCAATATATTGTCGTGCAGATCTGCCTTGGGGTCGCGACCATACGATTTATTTATATTATCCCACGAAAATTTTACGGTTTATCCTTACAATGTATCCTCCAAGTTCCAAGACCCAAGACCTAGTAATCGGTCCGAGTCCCACAATTACTTACTGTCATCGATTTAACCTCATAAGAACCGAGTGCTGAAATGGAGGCCTATTCGTCAGATCGCTAGTATCCCAATTGAACACATCTTTCTATAACATAGGCATCCGTTTGATAATTTGATATTTTATTCTGAGACAGAAAACTCCTTCTGTGCCAAGACCCATTCTGGGCTTATACGCACACCTGAGAATAGCCCCAGTTTTAAAAGAGTATGCAGCTGTCAGATTATGCCATTAATTTTCTTTACTAAGTATCGTTGCGCAGCACGAATATATTCTAAGGCGATCCCAATGGAAGGAAAAAACCACAATAATATTGAAACTGAATAAAGCAAGAAATACATTTAAACTGAATAGGCGCTGTAGATATTAATGAATTCAGGTCACAAGGTGAAGATATTGCTATGTTTTTAACTTTTAAAAACGTTTAAAATATGAAGAAATGAAGTCGCCATAGTCTAGTAGGTAGTGTGTTGGCTTATTAGACGTAAAGATAGGGTTTGAGCCCCAGGCCAGACATCAAAACAAAATACAAAAAGCATTTCTTCGGCGACTTCCTCTCAGCAGATTTCTGGTAAAAACTCTGAGAGTAAAAAAAAATTGCCATGAAAAAGTTTCTCAAAAATCTGTCGTTCGGAGTCGACTTTAAACTGTAGATACCTCCACTCATGCATAAAATTAACACACATAACATAAGTGGTGTGAGAAACTATGTCGTAATCCTGACTAAAGGGTTGTAATGACCGTGTATGTATGTTAGTTTTAATTAAAATCCTTTATTATTCACACAATTCTGTGTGTCAATGCTCACAACTTGATGTTTTATTTCTTATTCCTCTGTTTATACTCTTTTCATAAAAAATAGCAATTACTTGACAATTATTCGACAGATCTTTGTAACGGAGACCTTCAAACCACGATTACTATCCTCAAACACATCGCGTCTTCACACAAGGCTGACTGAACTACTAACTCACTCGACTGCTTTGCCTTGCTCTTTATATGGCAGGGTAGACAGTCTAATGAATGTTCTTGAAGGTGA
The DNA here is from genome assembly GCA_958299815.1 of Sarcophaga carnaria. NCBI lineage: Eukaryota > Metazoa > Arthropoda > Insecta > Diptera > Sarcophagidae > Sarcophaga > Sarcophaga carnaria. The sequence goes on from OY283151.1 coordinate 34,167,375, forward strand.
ATGTCCGTCACTTCGCCTTCTCGAAATCTCTATAAATATAAACATCGTTCTTTACATTCATTATTGTTGTTTGTGTATTGTGTTTACATTTATTCTTATAGTGTTGTTGGTGTATTTTTGTTTACTTGTTTACCATTTTTCTTATGCTAGTGTTTGTTGTTATATTAAGCAGTACGATAATTTGTAAACAGGTTTATTTACTGGAATGTTTTGTTTTTGTAGCTTTGGTTTATAATTGTTACGTTAAGCGATGTAAATGCAAAACACCGGTATCAAGATTTTTCATTTTCGTGGCAATATCATTGATTGTTGAGCAGATTCTGCAAGATCAAACCCAACATTAAGTGGCCGTAATCTAGTGGGTAGCATGTTGGCTTATTAGACATCAGGCATCAAACCCAATAAAACGAAATTAACAAAACAATATTTCTTCGGCGACGTCCTCTCAGCAAAAGTTGCCGTGAAAGAGTTTCTCAAGAAAATCTATCTTTCGGAATCGACTTAAAACTGTAGCTTCCGGCACTCATGTATGAAATGAACACATACAAGATAAGTGGTATGAGAAGCTAATCACATATGTATATTCGGGAACGGTAAAATAATAACTCTTTATTATAAGCATTGACTTTATATTTAAATTATTTAAAAATCTTAATTCTTGGCAATATTTCAAGAATATTTTTAAAGTAAAATATTTTAAAAAGAAAAATTGTTAGCGAACGTAAGGCTTTACCGATAATTGCATGGAAAATTTCATGACGTAAAGAATACAAGGCAATAATTTTAAATGATGCAGTACATATTTAAAAATTGAGCTACAACCACAAGGTTTTTTGTTTTATGTTGTTATGTAAACTGATCAATTATTAGTCGAATGCAAAAACAACCCCAATTTGATTACATGAAACCCGGTGCTTTCTATACATGTTATTCAGGTAGATACATCAAGACTTATGTACATACGAGTATATACGTATGTATGAATATATCTTTACAATTCCAATATTTTATACTTTCCAATCAATATTTCTAACAACCAACTATAAATTTGCACACTTCCAGTGAAATTTTTGCAAAATATGCCATTTACTATGGCTTAATAAGGGTGGTTTTACGAAGAGAATCAGTGATCCTCTGCAACTTCCATGTTCAACCCTCTTTGCTGTGATTTATTCCTTTTGCCAGAGTCTTTTCGAATATTTTGAGAGTGGTAGTGCAAATATCATACATTTAACTGCCATCTATTGCATATTCCCGCAACTGATCTTTTGCTTCAAATGCTTGTTAATGTTTTAATTTCACCTCAACCCATTTTTCCCCTCTCTGTCTCTATTACTTCTCTTCATTTCTATTCCTGTTTTCTTCCTGGACTTGTTTTTCCATTCCAATTTGAATGGTGCGGATATGTAGCTGCCTAAGTTGTTATTGTTGTTCTTGTTGTTGTATAAGCATTTAAAGGAAATCATTTCTTATTTCAATTTGTCGTCGTCATTGGTTTTAAAATAGAAAATAAAAAAAAAACAAATTCTTTATAATAATTGCAATAAAAACAACAACAATAACAACAACAACAACACCACCAATAACAACAAAAGAACAATAAAAACCAAACAAAAAAAAACAAATTAACGTCAGCCGTAAATGTAAATCAGTTTCCGTTTTAAAAACACACTCTAAACGTGACAGTGGGTGTCACAGTGACAATGATGAGATGTGTTTGCGAATGCGTATCTGTGTGTGTATTGCAAATATTTTCAAATAATTTCAATTCATTAGAATCTTACGTTTATATTTTCGTTGTTGTCGTCTTAAGTCTCTCAGACGATCAGAGAATCTTACGACATCATTATTCTCTGGCAAATACACTCTCATTCACACAGTCATTCAATTTGTGGCACATACATCTGAACTGCATTTGTACTGAATATCATCAGATTTTATTTGATTTTCTTTTTATTTTCTTTTGTTTTTTTTTATGAAATTCCTTTTAACCATAATCACCGTCATAACAATTGTTTGAGTTGTTGTTGTTGTTGTAAAGGACTTCATAAAATTCATAAACCACAACGACCAAATGACCATCTTATTGTTATGGTCTACACATGAGGTAATTTAATGGAATGATTTACTAACAACCGGAAGCTGATCCACTACACAAAAACCATGACCATTACAATGACACCCGACAAAGCGCAACAATACAAGAACAACAACAACAACAAGTTTCATTATGTTATAAAACGTTATCCTTGCATTACTTTACTGTATTTACCATATTAAACGCCATACGCTTAACGAAATTAATCTGTATGAAGGTGAAATTATAATCCAAACATACAGAAAGACTTCAAGTAAGTTTAAGTAATAAAAGTCATGTTACTGCGGATTAATAGTATCATTGGATTTTCATTTGAGAGAGTCATAAAAATGTTAACGATGATGCAGTAAACGACATGTTTACCATCGATTCAGAAGGGGCTTAATAAGCTTTGTGACCCCAATGGCTGCAAATGAGTTCTGTGCGCATATTTCGTGTACGATTGCACAGCATAACAGAATAAGCAACTTTCTGCGGAAGCAAGACGTACTACGAATCGTTTGTTCTTAAAACATTTTCTTTTAAGACATGGGAGATTTCACAAAATCAAACCTTTTTTACTATTTATTCGATATCAGCAACTCATACAGATCCCGATCCAAAACGAGATAAAGAGGATACAGAGAAGATAAGTGAAATAGAGATAATACAGTCGTTGATGTATATTTGCCTACTTTATAAGGAGGTAAACCTAGCATAGCCTAGCTACATATCCGTCTGAAAGCTGATGACAAATGACGCAATCCAGTCTTTACAAGCTTGACAAGAAATGCAATTGTTGGGCAAGTAATACTAGGATAATTTTGTGTCATTATTGACTTGATTGTTAAAAAACGAAATCGTTTCAAAATATTGATCCACCTGTGCACTGTCATTTACTCGTATGAAAGATTTCTCGTATGAAATATCTCGTGTAATCATTTCGGCCTCTCAATATAAACAAGTCAGTTCTGCGGGATGTAATTCTAACACTAACCTTTCCAGTGCAATCAGATCGTTCCAGTATTTTTCCATTTTGCTGGAAGATTTCTAAAATAGCGCCCCAATTCTATAAAAAGGATCAGACCAATAGCTTGTAAACTACCATCCAAAAGCAATGCGTTTCTCAATTTCCTAGGTTAGGGAGAGTATGATTAATCACCAGCTGGTGAAATATTTATAATCAATCTGATGAATAGTGGCTGGCAATACGATTTCTGCATGGAACGTTCTACTGGCAACCTGTAGAGGCTAGAAGAGAAACCTAGAACAAGTCTATCGGACGATTTAGTGAGAGCAAGGCTGTGACATTTAAAGTCGCCGTAGTATAGTAGGTAGTGTGTTAGCTTATTAGACTTGAGGCCACGGTTCAAACGCCAGGTCAAACATCTCCAACAAATCGAAATAAAAATATATTTCTTCGGAGACTTCGTCTCAGCAGATGTCTGGTAAAAACTCTGATCATTGCCATGAAAAGTTTCTCAGAAAAAATCTGTCGTTCGAAGTCGACTTTAAACTGTAGGTCTCGCCACTCATGGAAAAAATGAACAAACACAACATAAGTGTTGTGAGAAGCTAGGTCATAATCGTGACTACAGGGTTGTAATGATCAATTATAAAGTCTGTGGCATTTAACAGAGCACACTTCAATCGAAACGTATTACATTCCGTGTCCCTAGTCACTTTTCCCGATTTATTTCGACCTTCCTCAAGGACCGCATTATAAGAGCTATTACAAATGGAATGCCATCTACAAGGTTCTGTGCTAACTTCATTCTATTTTATTTTTAATGAGTGATCCACGGTGTTCAACTTCCAATCATATCAACTTATTTGCAAATGACAACAACATTTGTCATACACACGCCTTTGATCGCAGATCATGCCCTTGGGAGATTAACTCAGGTCTGACTGGACTCCATCTGACTTTCCTTACTTACTATTTACTGCACTTATATTCGTCTTAAAATTAATTAAAACTCTCTTGCAATAGCCAGTGCCTCGATAGTTTCTTGGGGGTAGGGTATGTAAATCTGTTCATTGAAACGCCATCACAATGTAGCTTGTGTTTCACTGTCCTAGGCTACTACAATGGATTGTGCTACGGAGAATATAGGAATTGTGTTCTCGGGGATCACATTTTTTACGTAATTTCCGTCTTTCTGGATGGATGTGTTCTCGAAAAACATTTTTTTACGTAGTTTTCGTGCTTCTCATAGAGGCACTATCCCTGTGTGGAAACCACTTCCGGCAGAAATTTTGCTGATATTACACATGCATAGATAGCTTCACATTCAACGTTCCCTGAGTGTAAGTGTGTACAAGAAATGTACGCACAGAGACTAAAGATAAGAACTCTGCCAGCAATATCGAATAGAGAAACAACTTCGATGTGTGGTTTAATCGAAACCCTAATGAATAGCAAGAAAATTTCATAAATAATGATGAAAAATGGCACGTAATCCTGTATTAAACACCAGAAAAGCCTGGCTTAAATACTTCTTTTGTTGCCTTTAAAGTATCATTGATATGTAGTATGATAGGCACACAAAATATTTTTAGCCGAATATACAATAACTTTCGACGAACAATCAAATTATTTATCGCATATCGTAACATACATACATACATATATATTAGGTCATTACAAATCTGTCTGGATTACAACCTACCTTCTTAAACCATTTATGTTGAGTGTGTTAATAAAAATACATGAGTGGAGGGACCTACAGTGTAAAGTCGAGTCCGAACGACAGATTTTTGAGAAACTTTTCATGGCAATTTTATTTACTCTTTGAGTTTTTGCCAGAAATCTGCTGAACAATCTCAGAACAAGTCGCCTGGTGTTTGAACCCACAACACACAACCTAATAGACTACGGCTAGTACAATCGAACATCGTAAGTTCGTCCGCAAAGTTCTTGTCTTAAAAGACTGCCCGGTTTTTCTGTGTGTGTAGTTTTTAAAATATTTTCTAAAATAAAAGCCAAAATTACCGGAAGTTATTATATCTTGAAACATTTGTTGTACTTAAACATTTCTATACAAACGGACACACTACACAACTTACACTACATATTTTAGTATACCACCTACACATTTTATTATAAATATACTTGTATTGTCCTTTCATTTCATTTTGTTCGTTCGTTTTTTGTTTCTTCTCTTTTGTTTCCATTGTCCATGGCTTTTGTCTTCATTGTTTTTTTTTTTTTTTTGTTATTGTAGACGTTTTTGTATAATAAACTCCTTTCCCCCGGCCAACCAGAGAATGGAAAACAGTGGCAACCGGGCAAGATTTATGCTGGGCAATAAGCAACAATGGCAGCAACAACAACAAGGAAGGAAAAAAAGAAGTCCCAGTAACATAGGACCTTAAAAAAATATTCTGAAAAAAAAAAATTAAATAAAATATTAAAAATAATAAAAAAAAACAACAAAAAAAATTGAAACCGAAACCAAAAACAATAACAATAACAAAAATGAATTTGTTATTGTAATATTATGTGGCATTCTTGGTTGGTTGGTTGGTTGTCTCTTTACGGTGCAGTGCAGAACGGTTCGGTTAAGTTAAGTTATTGTTCTCGATTGTCGTTGTTGTTGTTGTAAATACATTGTCATATCCTGTAACGTTTATGTTTAATTTTGAATTTTTTCCGCTTGAAATAATTTCTATTCTATTGTCCTCCCCCTCCTCCTCTTCCTTCTTCTCCTTCAGCATCTTCAAAAATAATAATAAAATACGTACAAGCACATGGAAAAGTTTAAATATTCTTGGAAACAGAATATTTGTATACTTCTCTGGGCTCATTGCTGAGCTGCATTCATTTACCAAAATTCTCTTGGTCTTGTTTAGTAAATTGAATAGATTTCTGGTCCAAATGTTAGAGTATTTGAGGCTACAAAGTTAATTTACACTGAGAGACACCTATGAATAGAGACAGAAGAGATTTTGTTTGTTTTAAAGCCATATGAGCAAACAAGGATACATACAAGATTTGTATATCATATAGGCACTCGGCATTGATTGAAATTCCAATTGGAAATGAATAAAATTCTAACACAGATCGTGATTAGCACTTTACTTATGCAACATCAAGCAAAAGCTGTATCATATTGGAACTAAATAGCCTTGTTTATAATAACTTGGCTTTAACTTTTTCACAACGAGTCTCAAGCGACTGGTAAATGGCAATGAAAATAGAGTAACAACGGCTTTAAGTCAAAATGGCATTCCAGGTTCAGGATTGACGTTCAAGAAACAATTCGCTTTTGTTTAATGGGTTTGACAGATAATCATCTACTGCAAGTTGACTTCCTATGGACAAATCCGCTGAAGATCGGTACAATTCTATCAATTCATAGGCCTAAGGGAAATAGGAAAATATGCTTGCTTAACATAAATGTGACCTGGAAATGAATGTATAGCGTGGGTGATTTAAACGTTTACATGCAAAAATGCATTAAAACAAAAACTATTTACAAGTTTTGCCCAATTTATTCTTTTGTTGTGAGGTACAATTGCTCCAGTTAGAAATGGAATATTATTTCATTCATATAGCTACCGCTGCTGGCCTCACAGTGCACTTTTTCTATTTTATGGGGTCATATCTTGGCAATAGCATCACAAATGTTGGCTCAATTGTCTTTGGTTTGTCGGTATAACAGTTTTCTTTAATGGCGCCCACAGAAAATAGTCCAATGGTGTTAAATTGCAGTTGTTTGGCGGGCAATTGACATCATCTTTTCGGGTAATTAAACGGCCATCAAACGTTTGACACAATGAATCGATTGCGGCATGAGATGTGTGGCAAGCTGTACCAGCCTGTTGAAACCAAACATCGTTTATACCAATACTATTACCACCGTAATGGTTGCGCAGTCCTCATTTTCAAAGAAATAAAGGCCCAGGATGCCTCCGCTCCACAAACCGTATCAAACACTCACTCGTAATTCGTGCATTGGCTACTTTAAGACCACGTGTGGGTTTTCTGAGCTCCAAATACGTCAATTTTGCTTATTAACATACCCACCAAGATGAAAATGAGCTTCTTTCGATTTTTCGACATCATCGTAGAGTTTTTCGTTGGTCCAATAAATTCCAACGATGCTCAAGCGTAAATCTATTCATTACGTTCAGTGAAGATAATATACTGAATTTTATGACAAAAGAGAATGACATAAGTATTGTCAGATTCGAAATAACCGATGATTCAAATTTAAAGCCCCTATGCCTTCTACTATTTTTCCTGTAAGTCACTGTCGAGAATTCCAACACAATGCACAAATGGAATAGGGGTCAGCTATTCTCAGTTAAAAAAAATTAAATCATCAAACAACTGCTAGGGAAAAGCCTTTAATCGAATAGAATTTTTTGTCTTCAACTGTTTTTTTTTTTACCTGGAATTACAATCACTACGTTAGGGAAACCTTCGTTAGCTCAAGTTTATAAATCAAAAAATTTCTCAGCATCGGCAGTTAATATGGGGACTTTACTCTAAAACTGGATTGACATATAAACTAAACTAAACTAGTATCTGCATTTGATCACCAACTTTGGGGTATGGGCGCATGAGAAATACAGACTGCTGAAAGCACATAAGCTGAATGAACATATCTTGTTTACATGCCATTTAATCAACAGCTCCTGTTCCTTCACGCAGTATGTCTATGATTGACAAGACTGATTGACAACGTGATTGATCTACAATTTACAATGGGCACGATGTCAAAGGGCGTTTTGGGCCTGACATTATATTACTTCCATCGATAATACATGTTGGGGCGAAAATTATTAGGGACGGTAATATCTCTAGAAGTCTTCATAGTGTAGTATGTAGTGAATTTGCTTTTTAGACGTAAAGCCACGGGTCAAACCTTGGGCTAGACATCTCTAACGAAACTAAATACAAAAAAAAATATTAGTCAGCGTCTTCCTCTCATCAGATTTCTGGCAAAAACTGAGAGTAAATAAAAAATTGCCATGAAAAGTCTCTCAAAAATCTGTCATTCGGAATTATTTTTAAACTGTAGGTCCCGCCGCTCATGTATAAATTAACACGCACAACATAGGTGGTGTAAGAAGCTAGGTCACAGTCCTGACTGAAGGATTGTAATGACCAATTATGTATGTATGTATGTATGTATCATAGTTTTAGAAAATAAATGAATCGTTCATTATTCAAATTCCTTGGAGTATATGATGATAATACATGTGGTCATCACAATGTGAAATGATTTTCTAAACAAATACCACTCATACAACAGCAACAACAATAGCAACAAATAATATATATTTTATATTCACTCGTAAATAAATTATGAATTTTCATGCTCATTTTTGTTGTTGTTGTTGTGGAATATTTTATGAAAGGAAAATCTGCCAAATATTTCTGAACGTCTTATTGTTCAATTGCAAATTTTGATACTCGTAAATAAATAATTGCAGGCCTGTTTTGGAACTAAACTGAGCTGGCATGTGTGCACTTCATATGAGGAAAAAAAAGGACAAAAGCAACAACAACAACAACAAATATTATAATGAATAATAATTTCTGTGTAAATTGTTAACAATTTCCATTTTCATGTAATTTTATGATTTTAAATATCCTTCAAACGAATACACTCTCAAATATACATACACAGACATGTATTGTCTGAAGAAATATGCTTCTCCTTATACGACATACATCCATACAAGAGGAGTCTGTATGAAGCATTTTAAAGTGATGCTTCTAAGGATACATTCTCCATAGCAAACAAGGCCTATGGAAATTATATTATTTACGTCGAGTACGACTATGTGCTGTTTTTTAAAGGTTTTCTATCCACCGCATAGAGCTGGCATGGGTGCGTATGTTTAAGATTTTTTATGGTTTAAAGCACGTACATGTGAAAATAATGGAATTGCTTTCCTTTTTTGCATCGTGTTTTATTTATTTTTTCTTTTTTTCTTTTTTTTTGACATACTCATTCCCTGTTTGTGCTTTTTTTTTTGTTTAAATTTCGACTCTTTTTTAACTTTAAAAATCTAGGATTACAGTGGTGTATCCCAGAAGGAGAAAAAGGTAGTGATTTGCATCACTATGGTACTCATTATTGATGGCTTCCTTATGATAACCTGTGGGGAAATTGCCTTGATAGACAGAAGGTTATCTGAAAACAGATCGATTGGGGTTGTGGTTTGGGATTGTGTTGCAATGGAAACCGTTCCAGCGCTGGCAGCTCTGTTGAATTTAAGGCAGTTGCATACGATAGAGAAGACTTAGGCTTTGAAAATTCTGGCTATGTTGTTGGAAGAGAAGTCGAATACGAAATTCCTTAGAGGATTTCGTGAATACTAAGGAATTGTACCCTGGACAAAACCATTAAAATCTATGAATTTTGCTTCATAACGAGACTTAATAACAAAAATACACTAATACCCCGGTTTGCGTCGCTAATAGGGTCTGAAGAAACGCGACGCAAAACGAAACGACGCAAAACCAAGCACTATTTTCCATACATTTGTATGGATTTTCATTTAATTGGTTCCGAGATTTATAATTTTAGCTGAAAAAAATAGATTTTTCTATAAAAAATATTTAATTTTTTTTTACATTAGACTTAAACGGGAAATCCCCTTTTTCTGCTTTAGCTTTGTACGAACAATTTCGTATTAACGACGCAAATCGAAGCACTAACGACGCAACTTCGAAATCAGGCAGAACGAGGCGACGCAAACCGGGCTATTAATGTAAATGGAATAATCGGGAAGCTGAATACTATTTTAAAAGAGGAACTATTTTGTGGCATACAGATGATTCAAGAACGGCTTTCGGAAAAAGAGCGGTAATTTTTGGATCCGGAATGAAATATTCCAAAACCCTAGGGAAACTCTTAGGTATTTTGCATGGAAGAGACAGTGTTATTCGAAAAATATGCTCAATTCAATTTTGATTGAAGATATAGAAGAGCTGGCAATACTATCTGACAATCGGGCCGTCATTCAAGCACTCGGATTTTATGCTGTTAAATCGAAGAGAAGGGAAACATTCACGCCGTTGTGATTGTGGCCATTTGGAACGGCAAGATCATCGAAAGGGAATAAAAAGAAATGCAAACATGCGTTTATACATACATACATCATAACATAATTGGTCATTACAACCTAACTTCTCATACCACTTACGTTGTGTGTGTTAATTTTATACATGAGTGTAGGGGCCTACAGTTTAAAGTCGACTCTGAATGATAGATTTTTGAAAAACTTTTCTTGACAATTTTTTATTTTTACTCTCAGAGTTTTTACCAGAAATCTGCTGAGATGAAATCGCCGAAGATATATTCGAATTTCATTTTGTTGGAGATGTCTAACCTGGGGATTTGAACTGTGGCCTCACGCCTAATATGCCAATACACTACCTACCAGACTACGACGACTTCGCTAGACATGTTCAGTTCAATTTGGATACAAGGTATAAAAGATCTGGCACTCCGTCAATAAAGCACTCGGCTCTTAAATCGAAGAGAAGGGAAACTTCCAAGCCTTTGTGGGTGTGGCCTTTTGGAAAGGTATACTTAACGAAAAGAAATATAAAGAGATGCAAATACTCTTTTTAAACCAAGTAGGTCAGAGGCAATCAAAACTTTTGTTAAGAAATTACAAAAAAAGGAGATAGCCGTCATGCATCAGACTACATACATAACATGGTTGGACATTACAACCCTTCAGCCAGGATTACAACCTAGCTTCCCAAGCCACTAATGTTGTGCGTGTTAGTTTTATATATGACTGAAGGGGCCTACAGTTTAAAATCGACTCCGAATGACAGATATTTGAGAAACTTTTTTATGGCAATCAGACTATCAAGGCATAATCCGAGGTTGATAGCCGGTCTTTTGACAGGCCACAGTAGATTCAGGGTGCAGTTATAAATAAAAGATGTTGTCGCGATCTCAACAGATTCAGATTCTGTGACGATTTGTATTAATCATTGGAACAATTTCTTGGAACTTGTGTGGCATTACTGATATCGAGCAGCATTTGAAAGCTTTAGTGGAAGACAATCTTTCTTCTAAGAAAACTGACAACTTCTGACAATTTCTACGCAGATTTGTAATTGCAAATAGAGGGTCTCATGAATGTTGAAGATCATTTAATTGAGTAGAGTAGGAGTAACAGTACATTGTCTTAAGGGCCATATTTTGATAGAGTTCAACAATTTTAAGTTGACTGCTTTTACTACCTCTTTTAGTACTACGCCTCTGCCATACTTAATACAATAGAACTGAAAAAAAACAACTAGAAAAAAAGAGCAAAAAATGAAATGAAAAATAAAAATTAAATTTCCAAATGGACGAATTTCTGACAGTTGAAAAAAGCGTGAAACATTTTTGAGAAAAAAAAAACACAACAGCATCAGCAGCAGTAATGGATGTAAAACCCAAAGCAGTAGCAATAGCAATAGAAATGGCAATAGCAATACAATAATACAACCAAATGCGAGCAATAGAATTACAAACACTACAGCTGGAAATCCGTGTCCTCATGGCCCTTAGACCAAATACAGCTTAAAGAGATGGGTACACGAGTTGCTATACAAATTAAGGGAAGAAGAAACAACTTATAGCAGCAATAAACTAAGTAAACTAGCAGTTAAAGGCAGTATTGAGAATGAAATAAGAATGGAAGGATGAAGAAAAAAAAACCAAAAAAAAAAAAACGCAAACAAAACGTAATAAACGAGAGAGAGAGAGAGGAAGAGAAAATCTTGTACGTGACCAACCACACTGGGGTGCTAAATGTTGGGAACGAAACGACGGAACGAGCGAGCGATTTCTTAAAATTGCGTTGTGCTCGAATTTTTTGGCCTACTCAGTCAGCCTGGTTTATATGAAAATTTAAATTGTGGAACACACACACACATACAGAGAGAGAAACAATAATCGATATTGGCTTGAAGTTGTTGTTGTTTTTTTTTTTTTTTTTTCTTCAGAGGATTTATTTATAGCCAAGTAAAGTAACGCTTCACAACCCTACAAACAGGCGATGTTGTAAAGAGAAATCTATTGTGGAAGGGGTTGCTTCTTGCACATTTAGGCCTGGTGTTTAAAGCAAATGAGCATTACGAAAACTGCACTCTAGAGACAGAGCCATAAAAATGGGTATGAAGTTACGCCAGAGGCCATAATAAAAAAAAAAAAAAAACAGAAAAAAATTGGAATTCTCCAACGTAGCCGTGTTGCCCATAGAGCTTGACGTTAAATGACAGGAGTAACGTTGGCTAAACAATTGTTAACTAATCGTCTATCAATATCATTAATGTGCTTCCTTTCCTTTCCATTCCATTCCTTTCTTTTCATTTCATTTCATTTGGTTTTTTTTTATTATTTTTTAAACAGCCTTAGAGTTGTTTTTTGTTTTCAGTTTAGTAAGCATGAAACGCGTGCTTACATTATTGTTGAACAAAATATTCCTGGAAACGAATTTGTCTGGGCGTTAAACAGTCACATCATATTGTTAAATCAGATAAAAAACACAAAAACTTTGGCTTAAACAGAGGACAGCAACTGCTCAACTGGCTTAATACAGTGGAAATTGATAAACTTGAGAATCGTAGGCTAGCCAAGCAGCAAACCTAACATACGTTCCTTCACACATCATTATTTTCATCATTGTTCAGGCATGATCGTCATCGTTGCTTTGCCATATTGTTCTTGGAGATCACGTGTGGCGTGACACCCATTCATTCATTTTGACTCACTCACTTGCACACTTGCTCACTTGCTAACTCATCTGGCCCTACGTTTCTATATGTATTGGCCAATCGAACAACAATAACAACAAAAAAAGCCCCTCTTTAACGTTTAATTACTGAAATATCTGTTCAAAAATGCATACTTTTGTCAGTTGGAACACCCAAGTCAAATCTAAAGAATTTGCAACACAGGCAGGCCACTGGCATTGTTATGTTTTTTTTTTGTTCTTTGTTAACTCCCTTGAGGGGAACAAAACAAAACAAAAATACTCGTATTTTTCCGAAATGTGTGATGTCGTAGTGTTTGGTCGTAGTGGTCATTTGTGTCTAAAGCGGTGCAGTAGCAGCTAAGGCAGCAAAATGCCTGTTAAGAACTTCAACTAAACAACTGTAATCTGATCTCTTTTGGATCAAGACAAATGTTGTTGTTGTTGTGGCAACACATGCCGAAAAATGCCGTTTTGAAAGCAGCCACGAGTCCATGGCTTAAAGTTGTCAACAGGCTTGTCATCACCAGCAGCCTCACTCAGCATCATCATCATCATCATCATCATCTTCATCACCGTAGTGTCCTCCAGCATCAGCTATGAAATCAGCAGGAGTTGTACTGTATTCTACGAATTGTTGTCACTGTTTATTGCTATTGTTGTTGTTGTTGTTTTTAACAAACAGTAGCCACAGATGTTGTCTTTCTTAGGAACACTCGCTTTGGCGATATGTTGCTGACGACTAACTGCTAAATGTTGCTGCTTCTACTGCTACTTGGCTATTTCCCTTTAAAGCAGTTGTTAAGATTTCTTAGCAAAATTCTTTAACAGTTTCGTTCAACAATTTTTTTTTGTTTCTTCTGTTTTTTTACTGTCACAGATTTCTGTTAATGATTGACATGATGTTGTGGCCGTATGTAGATGTCTACTAAGCTTAGATAGAGAAAAACATAAATTTTACTATAATGCCTCCTAATTTGGTCACAAAGGACCACAACCACAACAGTTTATGCTACTTGGAACTGCTTGCCTACCAGTTCCATGAGAACTTTACTATCATTTTGTTATTGTTGCTGTTGTTGTAATTGTAGTTGCAATCATTATTGGCTAATGATAGATTTTTCTTAATCCTCTTATGTTTAATCAGTCTTTGGTGATATGTTAACATCTGGATTTCAACTTAAATTTGTTGCCATTAAAAATATTTTAAGAAAATAGGCAACAACAACAATTGTTTATGGTAGAAAATAGTTTCTGAAGAACAAATAAAATACGTTTAAAATATGAGCTCGTAGATTGCAAATAAAATAAAAATAAATTTGTGTTTAGTTTTAATTAAAATTCTTTATTATTCGCACAATTCTGTGTGCCACTGTTCACAACTTGATGTAAGCAACAACAATTGCTTTGTTTGCTATTCCTCTCTTTACATCCTTTGCATAAACAATAACAATTACTGGAAAATTATATGACAGATCTTTGTAACGGAGATCTTCAAAACACGATTACTCTCTTCAAATACTCCGCGTCTTCACACAAGTCTGACTGAACTTTTACTAACTCACTCGCTTGCTTTGCCTTGCCTTTTATATGGCAGGATAAACAGTCTGATGAATATTCTTGAAGACGAATGTTCATGACTTTGCCTTCTTGAGGTCTCTATAAATGTAAACGTCGTTCTTTACATTCATTATTGTTGTTTGTATATTTTGTTTGTTTTTTTGTTATTCTTGTAGTGTTTGTTGTTGTATTTTTGTTTACTTGTTTACTATTTTTTGTGCTGGTTATTGTTATATTACGCAGTGCGATAATTTGTAAACAAGTTCATTGTTTTGTTTTTGTAGCTTTTGTTTATAATTTTAATGTTAAACGATGTAAAAGCAAAACACCACGAATCAGATTTTTCCATTTTCGTAACAATAGGTTTTTTTTTAATAAAGTTTGTATAGAACCTCAGGGCAATTTATTTATTTTTTTTTTATTTTTATGTCTTTCAGAATGCTGTTCGTCGTTAGCAAGGATAGTTCCTTGCCTACTACTTGCTGAACAACCAGGCGTTTTCTTCTTCTAAAACCAGCATTCCTTTTTGCCTACAATTGTAGCAGCTAGCCTCAGGCAAATTCCCAATATCCAGGTGAGTAACTCAAATCACTTTTCATTATAATTCTCCAATAAAAGTTTACATGGTCTCAAACCCGTTTAACTTGAGAAAGTTGTCAAACTTTATTTAACTTTCCTAGCTGCCATATATCTTTCAAAACTGCCCTACCTACTGCACTGCAATATTCTGGTCTTATCAGCGGCAATGCCGTAGTCGGATAGGTAGAGTGTAGGCTTGTAAGACGTGAAGCCACTGTTCAAACCCCAGGTCAGACATCAAAACGAAATATGGGAAAAAAACATTTTTCGGTGACTTCCTCTCAACCGGTTTATTCGACGTGAGGTTACGGTTCAAACCCTAGGTCAGACATCAAAACGAAATATGAAAAAAAAACATTTTTCGGTGACTTCCTCTCAACCGGTTTCTGGCAAAAACCCTAGAGGGTAAATAAAAATTGACTTGAAAAGTTTCTCAAAAAATCTATTATTCGGAGTCGACTTTAAACTGTAGGTCCGCTGCACATGTATAAAATTAACACACACAACATAAGTGATGTGCAAAGCTAGGTCGTAATCCTGACTGAAGGGTTGTTATGAGCAATTATGTATGCTAGGTACATATGTATGTATCAGGGGCATAGAAGCTAACTTTCTGTAATCCATCTCTGCCAACCTAATTCTGTTTTCCATTCTACCCCGTCTCCTGTCAAATTCCATTCTATTCCATGTTCAACTTCATGTTCGTATAGTGGTCTGACTGTCAGATAGTTTTACTAGGTCCCATCACATCCAATTCATGTCTAAATTCAACTGAACATATCTTCCGGTGGCGTAAACAATGCCAAATGCCAAGTTTCTCCATGATCGCTGAATATTTTTTTATTCTGTGGCACACAGATTAAATTTTTATAAATTTTAAATTAAAAAATTTTAAATTTTAAACCAATCAAAATATCTTTTACGAACATGTAAGACATTGGATTTTAATAAAAGTATTGTTTTTAACATAAAACATTTTTTGAGTGTAAACCTAAAAAAATTATTGCATCATTCATCAAGATATGTGCTTGTCGCAGTGACTGCGACGCAGTCTGATCGACAACTAAAGAAATGAGCGTAAGCAATATGAGTGAATTCTCTCTTCACAATTGTTCTATGAAATAGTAACCTCTGCTCAAATTGAGTGTGTGAACAGTGTTACCTATTTCCTAAACTTCCGTGCATAAGTGAGTAGAATATTTTGTGTGGGAGAGAGAAATTACTTAATACTCCTTTTCGTGGTATTAAGGCGCTCAGCAATTTTCGTACATTTTTTACAATTGCATATGTAAACTGTTAATGTACCTTTAAATTGGAAAGTCCTTTTATACTATTTAAGTACTTATAAGACAAATCCGAAGATGGCAATACTAAAGTTTAATTGGTTTGTCTCTTTGTTAGTTAACCGTTTACTTAGGGAGTGTAACACGCAGCCATTGTTCGAGAAGCATTGAAAATAATTAATTGTCGCGAAAGAATTAAATTCGTTTAAATTTTTATCAAATAATTTAAATAAAATAAGTGTAAAGTATTAAATGTGTGTGTGTAAGTGTGAGGGTAAAATGGGGAAAAAAACGTTAATTATTTTCAATATTTATTTTATCAAAAGAAAAAAAATTATAAATGAATGAGGGTAATTTAAGTGTAAGTGCGTATGTTTGTTTGTATGGTAAAAGTGTTATAAAATGTGTGTGCTAAAGAAGAAAATTGTTCATCAAACCGAAGAAGAAGCAGAAAATAGGTAAAAGAATAACAAAACTTTAACGCCATTATAACTGTAGCGTTCTTAATAACCGGTGCTATTTTGTATAAGGCAACGAAAATATGTGAATAACAACAACAATCAGATTATTTTTTTACTCCTATCCGCTGTAAACATGATTGTTTATGCTTTTGTTAGGCTCTCTCTCTATTTTTAAATAAGTTTTGCTTTTAATTTCTGTCATTCATAGTCTTTTTTGTTTTCCCTCTTTCTCTTTCTCACTATTGCCATTTGCATATGTACTCTCTGTCGCTTTGTTGATTTCTGTTGTTGTATTACGCATTTTCGTTAATAATAATTAACGTCGTAATGGGTTTATCTACCATAACCAGCTGTTGCTGGGGGTTTTTTATCCTTTTGTTTTCTTTTTCAAGTACAACACAAACAATTTTACGCAATACAGTTGTTGTTCTTAAATTTCTTAAAATTGGATAACGACCTGTTCAGAGGTCATCAACATCGTGCCTTTTTTTATGACGTATATATGTAAATATAATTGCATTGTTGTTGTTTATTCTTATGATTCACTCACGGCTCTCTATTTTCAAATTGCAATGTCTATTGAGTGCAGGGGCTACCGAAAATTTTTGTGGTTGTGTTTCGTGAGTAAAAGAGAGAAAATAAGTTGAGAGAATTTATTTGCTTATTTGTATGAATTCTCTCTGCATAATTGTGCTGGTTTACACAGAATTAAAATTGCATTGAAATTATATGTATATCGCCCCACCTCTAACCCTTCCTTCCTCAGATGCACTGAAATAGTTTATGCTGCCGCTATTGTGTTGCTGATTGTGTTCTGTTAAAAACTTATTAAAATTGGTACACTGGACGTTGGAAGGTATACAACAAGTGGTTGTTATTCACAGCAATTTTGGTCTCGACTTGTTAAGTTCTCGTTGGTGTTTTCCTTTCATACAATGTTGCTGAGACATGGCTGCTGTTGTTGTTCCTGTTCTTATTATTGTTTTTGTTATGATTATAATAATTTATGTGTCATAATTGAACAACAATAACAATAAACTTCGTCTTTGAGACTTTGGCTTGGCAATACAAGTTCAACTGGTACAGTTTAACACTTTTTTTTCCAAAAAAAAATTATTTTCTCTAACTTGGCCAAGAAAGTTAACTGTAATACAAAATATTTATTATGATTATAAAGTTTTATAATTAATTCGAATTAATTAACACTTGAAATGTTTACATTAGATTCTTGGTCTGCTCTTTGAAACAATAAAAGTTTTTAAATTTAAAAAAAAATAATTTTTTGCCCCATTTTGAGCGCCTTACTTTCTTGATTTTTGTGTTGTATGTATATTGTCTACCATTATTGTTAATTATTTAGTGAAATTATTTTACAAATTACTACTTGGCCTCTAATTATTTAAAGCTGCCTAAGTGCCAGATTCCACGTACCAGTCTTGCATTTTTTTTTTTGCATTCTCTTTAGACCACAAATTATAAACAAAATAACGTTGAGGCTTAATTTAAAAGGAGTGGTGCAGTGCAGCTAAATTATTATGGAGGCTTGTTTTAAATATTCATTTTAAAAACCGCCAATGAATAAGAGTTGCTTGGTGTGACACACTTAAAACAGCAACAACAACACCAGTAACAATAAATTGGAAGTAAAAAAAAACTGAACAAAATTCTTTTCATTTAAATTTACATTTAAACGTCGACAAACGTTAATAATAATAACAATAAAAGAAAAAAGCAAAAAACAAAACAGGCAACAAATACAATCAACGATAATGACATTGTTGTTGATAATGATGATGATGAACTTGAACTTGATTGTTACAATTATTCATGTATGAGTACGTACATACATACGTATGCCTGTATAGACTGTCTTGTCTTTAGAGGAACACAAATTACAAATGTTTTTAAGTTAAAAAACAAAACAAAAAAACACTGAAAAAATTATTAAAATTTCCAAGCAGGCAACTCAGACAAACAGACCAACCATTCAGCCGTTTAGTTAAGTTATACGGAGACGCATCATTCATTTACTGCAGCTCCTAAATGCAGTAGTAGTTGCGTTTTTTTGCTGCAGCTGCATCTGCTGCTGCTGATGTAGCTGGTGTAGCTTGTGCTTCATGACTCGTAATTGAATAAATTTAAATACCCTACACCCAAGTATTACTTTAAGTTTGCGATGATATTTGCAACACTCTGAGTGGTCACAAAAAATTTGTGTGTTCCTATAACTGTAGAAAATAAAGTCGGCATAGTCTAGTAGGTAGCGAGGCCTCGTTTCAAACCCCAAGTCAGTTATCTTCAACACAATGAAATACGAAACAATATTTCTTCGCCGACTTACTCTCAGCAGATTTCTGGCAAAAAATTTGAGAGTAAATGAAAATTGCCATGAAAAAGTTTCTCAAAAAATCTGTGCTTCGGACTCGACATTAAAATGTAGGTGCCATCACTCATGTATAAAATTAACACACACCACATAAAAGGTGTGAGAAACTACGTCATTATTCTGACTGAAGGTTTGTAATGACCAGTTGTGTACATATGTTATGTATGCATGTGAATTAAACATCATCTAATGGTCTGACTTGGAAAACAAAAACATTGTGTTTCACAATGTATGGCCCTTTTGGCATTCTCAAACTAAACATAGGGTGGGCCATTTAAAAGTTTAAATTTAAAAATCTAATAAAACAAAAACGGTTTGAAGTTTTGGCAAATTTATTCTCTTGTTGTGAAGTACAATTGTTCCGGTTAGAAATGGAATATTATTTCATTCATATGGCTTTGCGGCTGGCCTCACAGTACCTCTTTGGATTGGACAAATTTTCGTGCACTTTCCGGGATTGTATCTCGTCAATTGCATCACCAATGTTGGCCTTCAGATGCTCAATTGTCTGTGACTTCTTGGTTTAACGGTTTTCTTTAACGCCGCTGCGCTGAAAGTAGTCCAACGGTATCAAATTGCAGCTTCTTGGTTGCCAACTGGCATCATCATTTTGGCTAATTAAATGGGTATCAAATGGTTGATGCAATAAGTCAATTGTGGGATGAGATATGTGGCAAGCTGCACCATCCTGTTGAAACCAAACAACGTTCAGATTAATACCATGAAGAGCGGGTACAAATAAATCGGCTACCATGATGCGATAGATGTCTCCATTGACCGTAATGGTTGCGCCGTCCTCATTTTCAAAGAAATATGGACCAATGATGTCTCCGGTCCACTAGTCGCACCAAACAGTCATTCGTAATGGGCGCATTGGCTTCTGTTAGATCGCGTGTGGGTTTTCTGAGCCCCAAATACAGCAATTTTGCTTGTTAAAGTACCCACCAATATGAAAATGAGCTTCATTCGAAAAGACGGTTCTTTTGGCAATAAATCCCAACGTTACTCAAGCGTAAATCGATTCATTACGTTCAGTGGAGATAATATACTGAATTTTGCGACAGAATAGAATGACATAAGCATTGCCAGATTCGAACCCATAACCAATGATTCAAATTTAAACCGATAGATGGCCTTCCCTATACATCCGTCGTACTTTTTGGAACCGTAACTATAAATCCTTTTGTATAACAGCACCAGTATAGGGTATCATTGAACCCATGTGGCTAGAGTCTGATCTCCACTACTTTATTAAGTATGCCCGCTGTTGTGGTGTATTTGTTGTTGCTGTTATGAATTCAAAATGAGTAGATGAATGCATGAATGAATGAATGAATGGAAAACTCTTTCAATTGTTGTTGTTGTTTTTGTTGTTATTATTGTTGTTTCATAAAATAAGACGTTTTAATATAATTTTTCTTTGTATTTTTCATTAACGATTGCATTTTCACTTTCATTTTGAATTTTTGCTCTCCATAGAGACAAATTATGAGAAAAAGTTTTCCCTTTTTTTCATCTTCTTTTTGTTCTTTTGTTCGCTTTTTCATTTAGTGATTTGCATTTGCCATTAGCGTTCACACTATTGCTGTATGCAAGTAATACGTTACGTAACTTAGTTTACATTACGTATGATAGAGGACGTAATAGTATGTTGGTTGGTTGGTTGGTTGGTTGTTTGGCATTATTATTCAAATTCAAATTCAAATTCTTGCATATTTATTAACTGACTGCTCTCGCTCATTGCTTTTAGTGGCGGTAGTTCAACTGAGCAGCAGCAGCAGCAGCAATATACTCTCTTGTATAAACTAAAATTAATTATTTATTCAAAAATATTCTTTGCATATTCGAAAAACGTTGACCCAGACATTTGCCAGACAACAAAAGTTGTATACGTATGTATGAATGCATACGTATGAGTACTTATGTATGTATGTATTTTCGTTTTCCCCATTGGCATTTTTACTGCCACTGTCTGCCTGCCTGCCTGCCCCAAGTTGTTGACTGGTTGGTGAGGCAGGCCGAATGTTCGGTCATATTAGCCGGGTATTTGTGCATATATTTTGGCTGAATTTAATTGAAATCATTAACGTTCGTTCATATTACGAAAGCAAATGTTTAAACGTTTGCTTCTTTTTTTAGTTTTATTTTATCTGTTTCCTTATATATCTTTTGTTGTTGTTGTTGTTGCTGTTCGTTCTTTTTTAATTTGCTGCAGTCAGTTGTTGTTGTTGTAGTCATTGTATGATTAACCCAGTGACATACACTATTTAAAATAGGCTGGTTTCTTACACACTATATGTTTACATTATATGTAGAATACACAGGGTCATTTAAGTTTAAGTTTCTTTTTCTAAATCCAAAGCAAAAGAATAAAAATTATGGATTTGTATTTTTTTCTTTAGGGCAAACACTCAGAAAATGGTCCTTATTAAGGCAGGGCAATATTCTTCAATTAGTGAAATAGAGCAGACATCTACAAAATAAAATACCAAAAAAATTTTTTTTTCGATGACTGCCTCTCTAAGAGTAAAATATTGTAATGTTTCTCAAAAATCTGTCGTTCGAAATCTACTGTAAATGGGACCTACAATTCCACTCACTTATAAAATTAACACACACAACATAAGTGGTGAGAGAAGCTAGGATGTAATCATGTCTGAAAGGTTGTAATGACCAATTATGTATGTATGTATAGTGCGACTAAAGAACAATTTCCGTCTGTAATGCATTGTGCGATTCACTGGCCGATCGATAGCAAAGAAAGGTGTTCTACGTGACAGACGTCTATTACCCCAAAACTATACGATATTCGGGAACAAGTCCCTTTATTTTCCTTAAGCATATTCCGTCGAAGTAACGATAAAACAGCGAAACACAAGTTGCGTGTGTTCAAGTGACTGCATAAAGTTGGGTTTACCCTTTTCTGTACACGATCAAGAATACTTCATCTAGATTTTGAGGCACCGACTCAAACATTAAAATTGTATTCCATTCTCGGTTGTTTGTAAGTCATGTAAATAGTAAGCAGATAAGATGGATTAAAGTAGGCGCTTGAATTCTTCTTTCGACAATTGAAAATCATCTATAAAAGAAATGCAAATTATCGATAAAAAAAAAATGCCAGTCATCGACCAAAAAATGCAAGTAATCGACAAAAAATGCAAATCTTCATTGGCCCAAAAGATGCAAGTCATCTACCAAAGAAATACAAATTAGCCATCAAAAATTTGCAAATTCAACCAAAAAAGCAAGTTTTTGCCCGAAAAATTCAAGTTATCGGTTAAAAAAATGAAAGCCATCAACCAAAAAATGCAAGTCATCGCAGAACAAACAATACACGTCATCGACAAAAAGATGCAAGTAATCGCCCAAAAGAATGCAAGACATCGTCAAAAAAAATGAAAGCTATTGACAAAAAGTGCAAGTCATCAACAAAAAAAGGGTAAGACACCTACAATTATGCCCGACTTATGTACATATATAGAGAACTTTTGTCTGTCCACTCTAAGAAAACAATTATCTTCAACGTCTATACCTCCTGTCTTAAGTAACGCTCAACCGTAAGAAAACCTGTTCTGGAATTTTTGAGACTATGGATATCCAGCCCACTAGCCCCATTTCCTAGATCAATTTTTGTCTGATTTATGTAGAGCACTTTTTATTTTGTTGATTTAAAAAAAAAGTTAGATTCTTATTCGTCTTAAGTAACACCTGACCGTTAAGAAACCTTTTTTGGAATCCTTATCCAATAGCTATCTAGACCACTTAACAGTTTCTGTTAACTTAACATTCACTGTAAAAAAAGAATCTAACTTTCATAGCTAACTTCAAACACATTTCCTTTGAACTACTAATTTTAACACAAATTATGAAATGCTTAACGACCTCCTGCTGCTGGTTCGGTTGTAAGGCTCTAGATATTTCACAAGATAATTGTATATCGTACTTTTCATAGTCGTGGAAGCGCGGAACATATATTGCTATTGGGTTTGGGTTAGGGTTATTAGCTTCACCGTTATGATAGCAATCTGCAGTAAAATGGGAAAACCTGCTCGATATGAGGCACTGGAAAGGTTAGTTAATGGACAAGCGAATTACGACAATCGTTGAATCAACTGCACTGTTGCATTCCAGAGCATGTCATCAACGTTTGATTTTTATTTCCCTAAATTAATGGCAATTAATTGATGATTTTGTTAATACTTTAACAACAAATACAGAACACAAATTCAAACAAAAATTAATAAATTTATGAAATAAAATCAAATAAAATATGTATTATGCATGCATGCATTGTAACGATATCTTCGATTATGACAAACATCATTAACATAAGCGCATCATACAATATCGTATTACATACCATATGTACATACAGACATATATACAGATGAATATTTAAATAAATTATATTGGCCAGTATGCATGGCGCCGCTTATACTCTACATGACCATCTCGATTTTGCATAGAGTTGGAGTTGATATTAAAACTGAAATGAGCATGAAGCTAAAGCTGTTGCGTTGAAATGTTATTCACAACTATATGTTGTGCATACATACATAGGTATGTACATAAACTGCTTTGTTAATTTTAATACTTTTTATCATTTTTTTATAGTATTTGAGTGCACAGTTATGAAACATGAAAACGAAATTTAAAATTTCAATATTTTTTGCTCACTGTTTTGAGAGGCAATATTGAATTTGGATTTTGATTAATACCAGAATGTATTAAAAGACACTTTGATTCCATTACTTGTGGTATGTATGATCGTTTCAATATTTGCTAAGGCTTCTCTGAGAGGAGTGCGTCGGAAATATCTAATTTTTCATGACTATGGCGCATAAATCAGTCTGAATTTAATTAATAATACCGGTATGCTGAGTTTGACGATCGCTGTGGTTTAAGGCTTATTCGAACTTAAGAAAACTCCAAAAAGGTACTAATGTCCTCAAATCGCAATATCTAGGCTTATTAGACGTGAGGCCTCGGTTCAAACCCCAGGTAAAATATCTTCAACAAAACGAAATACAAAAAAAAGAATATTTCTTCGGGGACTTCCTCTCAGCAGATTTCTGGCAAAAAAAACTCTGAGAGTAAATAAAAAATTGTCCATGAAAAATTTCTCAAAATGTTGTCGTACGAAGTCGACTGTAGGTCCTCCAAATCATGGATAAAATTAATTAGTCATTACAACCCGCTAGCCAGGATCACAATCTAGATTCTCACATCACTCGTGTTGAGCTTGTTAATTTTATACATGAGTTGTGGGACTTAAAGTTTAAAATCGATTCTGAATGATAGATTTTTGAGAAACTTTTCATAGGAATTTAGTTTTCTCACAGAGTGGTTGTCAGAAGACTGCTAAGCAGAAGACGCCTAAAGAAGAGGGTCTTCATACATCGTTTTGTTAGAGATGTCTAACTGAACTCTACTCCTTGGTAGAGAGATTTTCTAATGACTCGTGCAGAAGAACATCCATAATATGCATCACGTTGTCCTATATTTTAATGATTTTATTCATTCACACCAATTCAGTGTCATTTTTCTTTGTTTTTTAAATCATTTGTAATAAAAATCGTTTAAAATAAATTTCAAGTCTTTCAAAACATATGGTTGGTACGCCTGGCAACATTTGTTATTTCATTTAAAATGTCTACCCATTTTTTTTTCTTCTCCCGTTTTATTTCAAAAATAATTGCATTTTTATTTACTTCTTCAGTAAATTTTTTATTTTTTCTTTTATTTCACAAAATAATGGCAGATCAACCCCCCACAGTACGTTAACATTTTTTTAATGGTGGCTTTAAGTAGTTGGACGTATGCAAACGCGTCATTTAACTTTTGAAAATAATCGTTTAAAATCATGTTATTCGTACGAAAAAAAAATTAAAAAATCCTGCAAAAGGACATGATATAAAAGAGAGTAAAAAAAGAGAGAAAAAAGCCATCATTTTAGTTCATTTATTGTGTTATTATGGCGTTTAACGGCGTTCGATGTTGTTGTCCACGGGCATTTCTTTACCATTTCACTGGCGTTTTATGGTTTATTAACAGTTCAAGTGCTTTTCGCTTCTTTCTCTAATGCTTGCTGTATGGCAGACACAAGTTGAAATTGTTACAAATCGCCTTATGAACGAAGCATTTTTTTACAGTTGAAACCAATAAAAATGGTTCAACAGAAATCTCCAGTATTTACAGAAAAAAAAATAATTTCAATACGAATTTCTTTTTTTTGTAATTTTTATGGCGACATAATCCCTTTAATTGTTTTATTATTGTAATGACCGTCTATTAAAAAAGATTTGTTTGTGTTTAACAATTGAAAATTTATATCCGCGTATTATTTGTATTAAGAAAAGTTTTCTTTGTGGTTCTTATTTTAAATTTGAAAGGAGAATCAAGCTGTGCAGGAGGTCCACTTTAATTTCGAATTAATTTCATAGCAAACGACAATATTTGTTCACAAACTGAGGGTCATATTTGATCGTATTATGCATGAACTTTGATCCTTAATAACGGCCATCTTGTTTGAAGCAGCGTCTGTCAAATTAGTTGTCATGCCTTCTGTCAGTTTTATCAAACCATCAGAGACAGCCATAGACAGAGATGTGCTGGGGAGCAGTTGGTTCTAATTTTGATTGAAAATCATCTTCGGCAATGAGGCCCATTTCTAGGAGAATAAGTATGTGAATAAACAAAATTGTCGGACTGTAGACAATGCCAGTCCAATGTCTCCTGAAAAAGTCAGTGTTTGGTATGGAAATAGGGGGCGGGAAGGAGCAAAATAACATTCATACGCACATGGACCATGTTGCTATTGCTGTAGAGGTATAGAGAACAGAGTAGTAGGATCTCAAACTGGAATAAAGTGCTGAGCAAATGGCAAATCAACTTATTGACTCGATTAGAAACGCATGTGATATATCAGTGAGGTGAAAATGCTGTCTTAGGGTGGAATGGTTGGACGTATTGTTCGAATTAGGAGGTAGTATGTTCGAAACCTTGGAAGAGCAGAAGAAGAAGAATATCTTACTATACTTAAGAGGATAACGAACGATCTGAAGGCAGCAATTCCTCACAACAAATGGTCTTGTTTTCTGGACATATACATATGATGACCTTGACAGGCGTACAAAGTAATGACCAAATAGCGGACTGACTCCAGTGCATTGAGTAAAGTAGTTTTTTACCATTTCCTCATCACATTGAGCCAGTATGGCTTAGCTACACTAAAATGTTGGAAGAATCTTATTGGAAACTTACTTAAGGCTAAAGATAATTAAAGTTCCTGAATTGTTGGAATACTGAACTTCATGGTAAAGGAAGTTCTAAACTGTTGTCCTTACATACATACATACATAAATGAACATTACAACCCTTCTGTTAGGATTATGACCTAGTTTCTCACACATTTTATGTTGTTTGTGTTAATTTCTTATACATGAGTGGCGGGACTTACAGTTTAAAGTCCATGCTGAATGACAGATTTTTACCCTCTTTCTGGCAAAAACAGAAATCTGCTTAGAGGAAGTCGCCGAAGAAATATTTTTTCAAATTTCGTTGTGTTGGAGATGTGTGACCTGGGGTTTGAACCGAGGCCTCATGTCTAATGATCAAACACACTACCTACTAGACAAAGGGTACTTAGCGACCTATGCAGATACTAAAGCTGGTAAACTGCTGCTTGAAGGAAAGACATTTACAACCAAATGGAAACAGCAAAGGTTTGTTTGGCTTCCAGACCACCTTAATAACTTCGAGTTATTAAAACTTCATTAAAAATTTTAATTTTCGTGATGTTTTCATATGTATTTGTAGTTGGCGCTCAATCACTTCCAAAGAAAAAAAAAACATACAAAATATTCATGAATACCCATTTCCTTCACTCATTCATTCATTCGCTCATTTGTTGATTTCCTTAACAATTCATTCATTCGTTCATTCATTCATTCATTCGTTCGTTCGTTTACGCATTCATTTGTTCAGACACAATGAAGCATGTTAAGCATACACGGTGTGTATGCAAAAATGTTAATATTGGCTCCTGCAGTTGTTTGTCAATAATGATGATGATGGCTGCACACAATAATGATGAGGATATGGTTGGATGGACGATGACGGTGGTGTGGATGCATCTAAAGATGTACGGAATTCATGCTCATCTGAATATATTTTGATTTTATTTCAAATAGCTTTGGGGCTTAAGGTGCTGCTGCAATGTGGTTGTTGTTGTCGCATTTCGAAGACAACGCTGATGATTGTGGCCGGTTGTTGTTGTTGTTGGATTTCTTGCAGCAGTAATGAATTACAATTCGATCGGGAGGACGCCCAATACAATTCGTTTTATTATTTATGGCTGACAAGTCAACATAGTAGGCAACCTTATGAGCAGATTGAGTGGATGTTGGTGGTGGTGGTGGTGCTGGTGGTACTTGCTGAAATGCCATGAAGTATTGCTAGCAAATGTAACGCCATAGAGAGAGAGAGTTAAGGTTCAGGTGAAGTTTAAGTTGAAGGTGGAGGTTGCAAATGCTATATGCAGAGTGCTTAAGTGTGAGTGTGTATGTCTGTTGTGTATATTGGGAAATGCAAGTGCCAACGTAACCAATGCTTTAACATGAGTTTTCGATCAACCTTAAGCAAATAATATTTCATGAACAAACCAACAACCATAACAACAACAATATCATCATCATCATCAGCAACATTATTGTTCGAATGCATTGAATTGAGAACAGCATCAGTATGGACAGTATGGACAACCACAAACAACCCAAAACACAATTCAATGATGCACTCTTCATTCAAATAATGCTTGCGGCATTATTGTAACAATAAACACATACACACACACACCGACATACATTCAAATACTTAAACAATTTGCCTGCAATAATACACGTTAAATGTTGTCTGCTTAAGACTGCACTCAAGAGTTGTGGTTACCAGCCAGCCAACCAACCAGGCCCTCTCTTCACTTAAGTGATCTTTAGGCTGGGCGCTGTATGTTTGTGATGCAACGAGGAGGACAAAGTGTGTGTATGCCTACCGTTTTATGGCCAACATATTGGGCCCATCCATGCTGTAACCTTAAAGAATCGCAATGCATAGACAGACAGTGTCTTTGTCATGAATTCTTTTTCTCTTGTGTTTTATTTTATTCTTCTTGTTGTTGTTGTTATTTTAACAAAAGTTTTATTTTTGTGTTTTTGTTTTTATAAAAAAGAAGAAAAAAAAAACAACAAATAAAAACAAAATTAATAACAATATTTGTTGTGCAACCATCCACTGAACAGATTCATAGCAAGCCTTGCCCTGGGGATGGCAATGGCGTTGCTTAGTCTGTTGTTACCCAACGGCAGTGTGTGTCTGCTAACAGATAAGAACTCTCATATGCTGACCATGTCTTTTATTTGTGCCAGTGCCAGTGCCTGTGATGTTGCCTGTTTGCAAGTATCATCGACCAGTAGGCTTCAGTAGTTTTGATTTGTTTCAGTGGCACTCTCAATGTAATCGCAACATGGTTACCTGGTTGGTTCCCTTCACTTGGCGTGGCTTGCAGTTTTTTTTTCTTTTCTTTTCTGGTCTACAAAGGATTGCAATTGCTGCCTTAGCTTTCGTTGTACGATAAGCACAAGAAATAACTAAACGATACGATATCAGTACAAACGAGTATAGTAGGCTCCCAACTTTGATTTCGTTTTCAACGTTGTGGCGTACACAGAGAGAAATTAAACAAAGTATGGCATGAGGTTATCTTATAAGACTGAAATATCTGAAGTGAAAGTGCAAGTTTCAATATTTTCAAAAGCATTTTTTAGTTTTTAAATCAATTCCTTTTAAGCTGTTGAAATATCTTAAAGCCATAAATCGATGTCTTCCAACGTCTGCGGAGAGTACAACTGAAGAACGGGGCGTACTACTCACACAGAAAGAGGAAATAGCCAGCATAAATAAACTGTGGAATTAAGAGTTAGCGATGACGTCTACCCCCATATCCTCGGAAAACTTATTTTGTCTTAAGTTTTATGAAACTAACCTGATATTTGTTTAAACTCGCGTCCTTTGCCTAATTCTAAGATTTGGGACAAACAACATTAATTATCGATTCTACTTTTATAAGTATTACTCATGATTTTTAGACGAATCTTTACTACTTAGAGGGGCATACAAAGGTTCTATTTTACTTTATCCTTGATCGTTTTATAATCAAACACAGTCAAACAGGAAACTGTCGTTAAAAAGAATGATTTCGCTGATACATTCAGTTGCAGTTTGGCATTTTGCAAACGATAAGAGAACTTCAAACATGATTTATAGAAAACAGTACGATGACCACTTTCTAAAACTGAAAGATAGACTACTAGAGCGTCGAAAGCAATCGTGGAGCCAGCTACAAGTGCGATGTCTTTTCATCACAAAGTTCTTATCTTGTTGTGTGTGTTAATTTTATGCAGGAGCGGCATGACCTACAGCTTAACGTGGATTCCGAAGGACGTTGCTTTTCTATCGCAGCAGACTGAAAGACGGCCGAGGTTTTTCAAGATATCACAGCTAAGGTTTAAAGTAGGAACTCTCTTGCAGTGAGCACAACACACTAACTCGGCAACCACACTAGGCCAATCAAGCATTAGGGAGTGTTGTTAGGATAATGAGGAATTAGGGGACTAAAGAATCAACAAACAATCTATAATTATAGGAAATGCTTCTTAATGAGATGTATTAACTCCAGTAAATGTACTTTTTTCAAAGGGGTATACGTATAGGTCAAGAAAGGATCTTAAAAGCGGAAGTCTCTAGTTTTGAACGAAATATTCAGAGACTATGGGAAGATCAAATCCCAGGTCAGACATTTCCAACAAAATGAAATACAAAGAAAATAGGAGTCTGCCTATCAGCAGATTTCTGGCAGATTAACTCCGAGGGTAAAACAAAAAATTGCCATGAAAACTCTCTCAAAAAAAACTGTCGTTCGCAGTTGACTTTAAACTCTATGTCCCGCCACTCATGTATAAAATTAATACACACAAAATAAAAGGTGTGAGAAACTAGGTCGTAATCCTAACTGAAGAGTTGTAATAATCAATTATGTATATGTGGGGAATCACATGTATATTTTCCTTATAAAAGTATTTGCCCCGAAACATGTGCTCGATTCAGCTGTGATCGAAGATATAAAGGAAGGATATAGCAATACTATCTGGGATTCCAGCCTCCAATTGATCTCTCGGCTCTTATAATATGGGATTTTCTGAGGAAGTTGAATCAGTTAGGTAAGGTTACACTTTGTTACGTCACAGGTCTTTGGGGGATTTGCATTGAGCAGGCAGCAGCTGATGGGGCCAGAACATTTCTATGGACTAGGAATAGTTGTTTAAAAACATACTCCCAATGAAGATAAAGGGGAGAACGAAAAACATGGGTTCATATTTGTTGCTAGGCAAGGAAATTGTGCGATACCGAGCAGCGCTCTGAAATTTGTCACGGCAATAAGCCTGGATTAGACATTATAAAGATACACTATGGCACCTTTTCACGAACATAGTCAATTAACCACGTACTGGTTGTCGACTTTATTTCAGTAGTTTGGATAACAAAGAAATGTCGACTTCTACAGAAACGTTTCGATTGTCCACATGCTATGAAATCTACTTATTGTATTGGAAAGTGCTTGATGCTAAGTTAGCTCGAATTGTAACTAAGCCAGGCATGAGAGTATAAAAAGTGTTACAATATATTTGATGTCACTTTGAACTGCGAACAAACTCTTAATTCGGGCCTTTACTTATAAAGACTTTGTCCAACTGATGGATAAATTGATCACATTGATTGCGAGGTTTTTATCTTGCCGATGTCTAATAATTTTGTTGGAAAAAAGTTGTCTTAACAGGGAACATTTCAAAGATTTTGTCAACGGATTCAAGTTTAAAAAATAATGGAAACATCTTTCAAATATCAACACGTTATAGAACACATGCATATTTAGGCTGAACAAAGTCGTTATATTCTTTTCAAAATCGCAAATCTTTCTTCAACAAAATTTATGCCTTCATTTCGAATATTTTCTTACAGTGTAGCCACTCGTCTTGGTCTTGATACTCTTAAAATATTTTTTTTTATGAACGGAAGTAAAACTATTTTGTTGTAAGAAAAACAAAACATACGCATCTTAAGTTGATATTGTTGTTATTTCAGAGTTTTGGAAGAAGAAACCTTCACCAATGAACAAATCAACTGATAAGGACAACCAAAAAACCATCAGGTACAAAAATTCTACAAAAGGCTGGCAAAGCCAAAGCTATACTCCTGTAGCTGTTGCTTAAGAAGACCATAAACATGAGGATCATTTTGTGTGTATGTGTGTCTGTGTTTTTTTTTTTCATAAACATGTCCAAAATTTATGGTTGATCTGAACAGATATCGACAATGCAAGTGCTACCGGGCATTATCATTGTGCGCAATACAGCCAACAACCAAGTCACCAATGGCTGAAGGAAGAAGCAAAATTGCATGAATGAATGTGGCTGACGACAACACAGATGAAGTCGATTGAAGTTGGCTGACGATGATGATGATGATGATCATGATCATGATGTGAATTACTTTTTAAGAAAACGGACTAAAGGGAGGGGGAAGGCAGTAGTAGCAGTGCAAGTGATGCATGTTGCAAGTTAACTTTATTTCGGTGTTTTCTTTGGTGAAAATTTATCGCGAAACAAATCTGTAAAGCCGCTCAAGTGATTTGGTTTTAAAACAGCAACACGTTTATTAAGGAAAAATAATGCTGGAGTTCGCTTAATGAAGGTGTTGAAGTGCTTAGGCTGTTGTTGTTGGTGGGTTTTATAAGAAAAGTTTGGAGTTTTTTTTTCTAATTTTTTTTTGGTTTGTTTTTCGTTGTCATTGTGTAAGAAAATTTGTGCTCAATTTGTTGTCAATTTGTTTATTACAGCTATTCGTTGGCTAATAAAACTATTGCTGGTGTTGTTGTTGTTGTTGTTTTATTAATATACTTGTA
Organism: Sarcophaga carnaria; assembly: GCA_958299815.1. NCBI lineage: Eukaryota > Metazoa > Arthropoda > Insecta > Diptera > Sarcophagidae > Sarcophaga > Sarcophaga carnaria. The sequence goes on from OY283151.1 coordinate 34,199,464, forward strand.
ATATTTTTTGTTGTAACAAAAAAAAAAAATGAAAACTAAAAAAAATATACGAAGAAAAACCAGGTCAATGTACGCTTTGGTTGTGTTATAAAAACTAGTGCACCAGACATTTTATAATTTGCATAATATTGTATGAACATACATATGTATATGCAGACAATCAGACGGATAAACTGACAGACATACTAATACTCTTGCATTCATGTACATATGTACGTATGCAACATGTATGGCAAAAATATAAAAAATATGCAAAGCACATCACATGTAGAGCTCCAAATAAGAAAAAAAAAAACAACAAAAAAGTGAAAAAAGCTGCAAAAATACTCACAAACATATACGAAATTTGAGAAAAATTAATACAAAAAATAAACGGAAAATTGAAGCGAACTTTGCAAGAATATCAAATACATTATTTACTTGTATACATACATATATACATTCATATATAGATATGTACATATGTATGTATGCTGCTTATGCATACAATATTTCGGTATGTTTGCATTTTTTTCAAATTTAACTAACGTTTCTGTTTGTTTGTTTGTGTTTTTTCTTCGACTTTTTATTTTTGAAATACAATCAGCGTCAGCTATTCAAGGTCACCACTTGTTGGGGCCAAGTATTAGAAGTTACCAACTACAGCAACAACAAAAAAAACATAGCCAAAGAGCACAAAAAACGACTTGCTTGTAACTTATCAACTAAAGCCTGCAGACTATTACGAGGGTCTTATGAAAAGTGCTGCATTTTAAGATGTGGATTTTTTAAAACCATGTACTATTTTGCTAGGATCTGCTTCCCAAAGTAGGGATACTTCATTTGTTTGAAGGGAACATCCTTCAAACATTTCCTTTCAGTTCTAATTTTGTTGTGGCAACGCTTTTTCATTTTTTCTAGTGTCTTGTGTATTGGTTGTCATTGGGTTCCAAGCCCTATGCACAACCCAAATTGGGGATTGGACTTTGCTGCACGCATTAGTCAACATCTAGCATGTGCTAGTATGCCATCCAGGAGGGGCCACGAGCAGGCTGCCTGTCAACTTGAATACAGCAAGACAGGGGTCGTCCTGGAGTTTGACACGTTGACCACAGTCAGAAACTTTACCTTGTTTGCATGCAGCCCATCCCTCCCCAACCAACGCTTTTTCATTTTCAGTTTTTATTTCCTCAATCGATGGAAATCTCTCGTTAATGTATGGTTTCAGCTTTTCGTTCTCACAAGTTAAATACTAACTCAGCAGTAGCGAAAAGGTATCATCAAACCCGGTTTAAACGCAAACTGAGAATGGTGGCGATGACAATAACACCTGCTCTTATAACTACATCATCGAAGGCATTGTTTCCTATCCTTAACTGGCCACCATCAGAAACATTAGCGAAGCAAGTGGCTGAGATAGAGCCAAAGACAACGAACAGCACTGGAGCATGGAAGGAAGGTCATGGCAAAATGTATATTCTATTTACTAAACGATAACTGAACCCTCATACGATGCTGGTTTTGCAACGTAGTTGCTCCTCAAAGAGATAGTAATCCTTTGCACCCGTCATTATCATTGTGCGCAATATTCCCACTAACTAAGGCACCAACGGCTGGAAGAAGTAAAACTCATGAATGTGGCCTACGACAACACTGATGAAGTCGATTACAGTTCACGCGAAACCCCTTGCACTAGCCGATTACTGTAGTACTATTGTAAGAATCGAGTAGTCCCGAACTGTTTGGGGTTCAACAAGTGGATCACCGATGTTGGAGCCCAAGATAATTGGGATACAGGGAGGCCTCCATTGTGGGAGCAACGTGGAAAGAACGCAAGGTCGGCGTTACACTCTTAACCATTTTTATAAAGGAGTTTAGATAGTCTCCGACTTCTAACCAAGAGAAAAGTCATGTTTAAATACATAGCTTCGAATAGCTACACACTCACGTTGATGCAATCCATGGTTAAACTATCATGAGGCTGTACATTGTGCGTGATGGTGTTGTTAGACGCATCGTTTGCACGAGCGCTTTGAGCACCGTAGGTTGTGCCATCCTGGCGAAACCCTGGACTAATGTCCGAATGGATATAACAGCTTATATAATGGCAGCCAAAAGACCGTTAGATGCATAAAGAATGTGTGCACCACTTCTAAGATTGTTCAAGAATGCCGGGTGTCTCTCGAGGAGATCTCGAGGCATGCAAACCATCGTTTGCGCTCATGAACACGAATAATTAAAGGCAACTACAAAGTTTTTATTAAGTCGCAGGAGTATAGGATAAGCCACCAACTACAGCGGTCTTCAATGCCAATATAACCCATGCTATGTACATTTTACAGCCCGATTAATATGCCAGAGTCATGGATATTTCGGATAAGCTCTACCTAGAGTAGACGTAGCGGAAATTTGAAAGATGTTATATTCGCCGTAGTCTAGTAGGTAATGTGTTGGCTTATCAGACGTGAGGCCACGGTTCAAACCACAGGTCAGACCTGTCCAGCAGAACGAAATATTAAAAAAAACAATATTTCTTCGGCATCTTTCTTTCAACAGATTTTTTGGCATATCTGAGATTAAAATAAAATTGTCATGAAAATATTTCAGAAAAATCTGTCGCACGGAGGCCACTTTAAACTGTAGGTCACGCCACTCATGTATAAAATTAACACACACACAACATAAATGATGTGAGGAGCCTGGTTGTAATCCTGACTGAAGGGTTTTATTGACCAATTATGTACGTATGTATCTAATAATTATGAAATATTAATCTACAGCGTTTGCTGCCACCCTCGTACACCAAGTAAACCAACAGGTTAATACTTGATATCGTTTAATTTATTATTTAAACAACGATTTGTTAAGTACGAGTTGAGTTTTGCATTTGCAAATGCACAAAAAAATTGTTTGCAAATATTTTATGCGCGAATTTTTTCACTGTCACTGCCACCTTTTTTAAAATACCGTTGGAAAAAGAAAAGAAAAACACAAACAAACTTTAAATAAAGGCTTATAAAAAGCATAAGGAAATGCATATACATACATACGTACATATGTATTACATTGTAACACAAAATATATTTTGATTCGAATGCTAAATTTAATTCACACTGACTTGTGAATTTAGTGAACTCGTAAACTTATGTACTCATAACTACTCGAATGAATACAAAATATTCGATTCAAATGTAACAGCCTGGCAGTAGACAACTCAAATGAAAAGAGCAAAACGTTGCAAAAACGAAACAAACGAAAATGAAAGGAATTGCGACTGTGACTGGGACTGCCTGCAATGAGACCACACGCATGCTGAATATTAAAATTCATCTGTAAATGCAAACAAATTTCAAAAAACTCAGAAAAAGTTTTAACAGTTTGGCTGACATAAATTCATTCCATCACTTGGGTCTCCTATGCAGGAGATCATGTGATAATTCGGCAAAAGGTTCAGATAATTTTGGTCAGGTGGTCTGGTCTGTAAAGATATTTGGAGCATGAAAACAAAATCATTTGTTTTTATAACACTTTTGCTTGTTTTTTTTAAGGGAATAAAAAGTGAGAGTGTTTTTTAAATTCCAAGTTTTTGGTGTAATTTTCCTCAGGAATTTTAGTAAACATTCTCAGAAAGGAATTCCGTTAACAGGCAGATAACACTGGAGGTCAAAAGTATGCTTCAAGTATTTCATAGAAATAAATGGGTTTTGAACAGGTGACAAACTAAGATTGTAGGTGTAAGAAATCGGAAAAAAATCACAATCGTTTCTGGGGGAAAAACCTACAGGATTGGATTATGGTCTTGCTCTCTTCTTCATGGGATTACCTAGCAAAGTGTTATAAATTCAAATCCAAAGGATATTCGTTTGAACGCAGTTTCATTCAAATAAAAAAATCAAAAAATTTCAAACCTCTTGACACAACTTTTATGAAGTTTCACTCAGCAGATGATATCCATTCGTGCAGTGCATTGTATTGCAATACGGGACAGATAGTTACAGGAAAAAGGAAATTTTTTGTTGAAACAGTGTTGTTGTTATTTTATTTTTTATAGTGTTTTTGAGAATTGCTTTTTACATGGAGTTTTTGAAATTTTTAAGGTTTTGAACTTTAATATTTAACCAGAATTCTTTGATTTTCTATTTCAGATTTATTGCGGTCGTAATCTACCTACATGGTATGTCGCACAAGTTTTATGTGCAAGAGAGGCAAAGAAAACCATATGAAAAGCCCAGTTATCTTCAGAATTTCCGTCAAGTTTTGTGGTAAGAATAACTTCTAGAACGTTGCAAATATGTTGCTGAGAACATTAAACTGCTAATGAAGTAAACAGGAACCTTGAAGTCATAACATAATTCTCCCCTCTTAATAACTCTTTCACCACCAAACTTTCACTTGAATTGTTCAACGCTTACTACGTCCTGATCATTTTAATTACAAATGCAGCAGTCTGGAGCATCTTAATTTGCGGTAAGTAAAGCGAGGACATCTCTCACTATGTATCTGATTTAATCGTGGTTTAAATTTCATTGTTTTTTTCAATTTATTTTTCGAAATGATAAACGATTCCCAATGTCATTTTGTCGTATTTAACCTTCCTGTCAATGTATATGTATTTTAAAAAAATTTTCTTTTTGCCGCAGCATTCCAGTTCATATTACTTGCTTTTGATTATCAATTAAAATCTTTTTTTCATTTATGCGTTCTCCTAGGCTCAAATTCGAACAGATTACTTTAATTTTCCAAATATATCCAATAAGCCGAACTTAGCACGTCGAATGATACAATTTAATGCGCTTTTTGAGTGCTGCGGTCAAACGAATGTCTTACTACAAACACATTTTTTTTACACAATTGGTCATTATAAGCCTTTAATCAGGATTACCACCTAGTTTCTCACACCACTGATGTTGTGTGTATTAATTTTATACGTGTGTGGCGAGACCTACAGTTCAGAACGCCGAAGAAAGAAATATTTTTTTATATTTTCGTTTTGATATCTGACCTGGGGTTTGAGTCAACACACTAGCTACTAGACTGCTGCGGTCACACGAATGTCTTCCTAAAAACATTAACTAGATTACAAATCAATGCTGATTTATTATCAAAACGCCTCTGGACTAATCGTTCTTATTGTTCTATTCCCAAAGCTTAATAATATAAATGAAAAACAAGATGTATGTTTTATAACCAAAAAATTAGTGCGTTCAAACGATTGGTTTGAAATGGAGTTTGAAAACCCGTTTATGACATTTTCACTCATCAGGATCAGCACTAATTACTGTCTGCAGCTTCATGTGGCTTATTTTGCATTTGAACCTCTTAAAAGACCATGAAGCTTCAGGCAAATCAATATGGGCGAGAGTGCTGTGTTACACAATTTTTATCCCAATTGTTGAAAGCTTGATTTTGCAGCCGGTTTCTTTTTCAGACCCTTTAGTTGTTGACTGTGCTGATCATATTTAAGAATTTTACCGTAGGCACTTGGGACATTATGGATGATTTCCTGTATTACATGCATAACATACATACTTGGTCATTTCAAACCTTCAGACAGGATTACGATCTAGCTTCTCTCACCACTTATGTTGTGTGTGTTAATTTCATACATAAGTGGCGGACCCGACAGTTGAAATTCGACTTCGAATTACAGATTTTTGGGAAACTTTTTCATGGAAATTTTACTTTACCCTCAGAGTTTTTGTCAGAAATCTGCTGAGGAGAAGTTGTCGAAGAAATATTCTTTTTTTACTTGGTTTTGTTGGAGATATCTGATCTGGGGTTTGAAAGGAGGCCTCAAGTCTAATAAGCCTACGGCAGCTTCAATATGACTAATCAATATGGCTAATCAAGATGGCTAATCAGTATGGCTAATCAATATGGCTTCAGGAAAAATAGACTGCGCTGTTGAACAAACCCATAGGTTAGTGCAGACAACAAGAAAAGACTGTCGCCGAAGAAATATTGTTTTATTTTTAAGCCAACGCATTACCTACTTGACTTCAGCGACTACATTCATTCTTGCATTACCCATGCCAAAAACCTTCCTGACGGGTATTCCTGTAAATAACCTCTTTTTCATCATTAGCTTTGAATTGTACGTCAACCTAGCAGACGTAGAACTATGATTTAAATTCCGAAATGTAAGTAGAGACAAATGGAAATTGTCTGAATGTCTTATTTACTTAAAATCTAATAACGTTAGGCCTGGCCTACAATCTAGCTTCTTACAGCACCTATGTTAGGTTAGGTTAGGTTAGTGTGGCAGCTTCCTACCAAAAGCTCACTTGAGAACGCATAGCGGCTCGTTGTAATGCCACCTATGTTGTTTGTATTAATTTTATCCATGAGTGGTGAGGCTCTACGTCTCCGATTTGAGAATCTTTTCAGTTAAATTTTTTTTTATTATCAACCTTTTGGCCAAATGACTGATGAAGAGTTCGTAAAGAAAAAAATTGTATGATTGCCTATTACAAGATGTTCATATTTTCATTTAAATGGCTTAAGTTTTCGCTTTTATTGAACAAAAATCCAAAGCTTGTGGTATATTTTCTATTCTGTATGTTCTGTTTCTAAATATCAGAAGAATTATTATTCTCACGCGTTTTAGTGTAATCCAAGCTACAACTTTTACAACATGAGATACAGATTACTAAGGCCATAATGTATTACAAAATTAATGGATTTCTTTAGTACTTCTATGTGGTATTAATTTCATTCGAATTTTTTAGATTTATTTATACTGCCAGCCACAGGCCCATAATTGATTCCACTTAATTAGTGTTAATTGTTTACAAGCGATAAATAAATATTTTTTTTTGCTTTTGTCATTGAATGCCATTGGCTGTTGCATTAAAACACGCTTTTAATTCAAACGCCACCAAAAATGTATTTAAAAAACGCGAGAGAAGAAAAAAAGCATATTTTTATGCATAAACAGATAAATGCAACGCATATTGCAAGATACTCTCGTATGCAAGAAGTCTTATTGCAGACATAAAAGACCCTCTTATACCGCATTTCTGAAACCCCCCCCCCAACCATCTCAAAGAGTTTAGCATGAGATTGCAATTTGCCTGGCGGCTTTAAACTTGTCTGCCATTATTCACTGCCAACTGCTTATGATACTTGTTTAGATAGACATACACACACATACACAATGAACCATCTAAGCAAGTGCACAAATTATATTTGATTTTATTGCAGAAGTATGTGTGTGCGTTTATGTGTGAGTTATAATATGTTGCATGTAACAAACTTGTAATCCTTGGTTTCTATGACCACTACTGTGGCTACTGCTACTGCCACTGTTACCAAAAAGGTGTTGTCTTGACCAACTTTTGCATTTTCGAAATTGTCTTGTGGTAAATGCAACGTTTTTTTTTCTGTGCTTTTCTCTGGCCGCCTAAGATAGTAGTTGCTCACTCGTAAACGATTTGCTAATCAAATGATGACATCGCCTTACATCTTATAGTTACACACATACATTGATACATTTGCTTGCCACAACATTAGGGGATCTTTTGCGGTTTTACTCCTTGTCTTATGCTGTGTGTGTTCTCCATCTTTTTTTACGTAACTGCAAACACCGTTCACATGTTTGGTGGTCATTTGCTTAGAAATGAGGTTGATTTGATAGTTTTTTTATCTTTAAATCGGTGCCAGAACAACGGCAGTAGCAAGCGTAGCGTAGATTATCAATAAATTGTTGTGCCAAAGGAAATTCGTAATTATTTTGTTACGTGATATTGCCACCGTCATTGTGGCATACACAGATGCTGTTTAATTTGTGAGTACCATGATGGAAATGTAAAGTAGAAATATGAATCAAAGAAGCCATTTGGTAGAGAGGTGGAAGCTATCAATCCAAAAGGATAGAGACATACAGCCTGATGTTATCATGTTGGCGTTTTCTCTAAATCACCAATCGGAATCATCCTGGTGAAGACACTTAGACTTGTAATGTTTTTCACTCATAAGTTAGTTAATCCGTATGGTAGAAGTCCTGGTGGTTCCTTCACTTTCTTTCCTTTCCTTCTCCTAAGCTGAGCGTGTACTCAACTGTTAAAGTCCCCAGAAAGCAATGTCGAGTAATGACTCTAAAAATTATGCTAAAAATAGTCTTTTGGTGTTTGAGTAGATCTTCCGTCCGTTAGTCATCTAGTATTGGTTAGATTTGCTGCGCTATTTTGTCCGTAACCAAAGCCACCAACGCATCCCTGCTGCTGAACGTATAGTTTCACCAGCATTAGCTAAAAATCTACGAAAATTGGCTTTCTGCTGTTGCCCACAAAGGCCTTAATATGGGAATACGTTGAACTCAACATTTGTTGCAATCTTTGGAAATTCTCGCACTTAGTTACGACTCTTATAGCCTAGTAGATGGTGTATTGGGTTACTAGATGAGAGCCCATGGTTCCAACCCCAGCCTAGATATCACGAATAAATCGAAATATGGAAAAATGTTCTTCTAGGTGACTTCCTCTCATCAGTCAGGCAAAAACTCAGAAAATAAATAAAATTGCCATGAAAAGCTTTGTAAATCTGTTATTCGAAGTCGATGTTCAACTGTAGGTAACGTCAGTCAGAGAAAATTAACGCATAAAACGTGGGTGGTGTAAGAAACTAGGTGGTAATTCTGACTCTTGGTTTACTCAGACCGTGAGGGTACGATTAAGTCCCTAACGAACGTATCTTCGACTTCCGCCTTTGGTCACCCATGCCAATGATTTTTTATGGAAATTGCGTTTCATTCAACTGTAATACTGATATGGGATGTGGGACATAGGAATACCTTTGGAAATTGCATTGCTGATAAAATGGCTAGGGCCGGTACCGAGCTAACAATCACCGATGTGTTACAGAGCAAAAGAATTTCGCTTGCCTCTATTAAGCTTGGTATTATCAATTTATTTTACATGGAGGCTCAATCTCCTTGGCAGCAAACAAAACCATTGCTAGACTCTGCTGAACTCTTTTAGATTAGAAGACGAATGATTCAGTTCTATCGCTGAATCGCAAAGCCAGCCAACGCACCATAGCGATTTCACAGGTCCCTGTTCCTCTAGAAGGTATGACATTCCTTCAAAGGATTTTTGCAGGAGCTGTGGTTCTAGTCGCCGTAGTATAGTAGCTAGTGTGTTGTCTCATTAGACGTAAGGCCATAGTTCAAACCCCAGATCAGAAATCTCCAACAAAACGAAGTATGAAAAAAATATTTCTACGGCGACTTCCTCTCAGCAGATGGCAAAAGCTGCGATTATGTATATGAAATTTCAATGAAAAGTTTCTTAAAAATCTGTCGTCCGAAGTTGACTTTAAAATGTAGGTCCCACCTCTCATGTATAAAATTGACGTACACAACATAAGTGGTGTGAAAAGCTAGGTCGTGATCCTGACGGAAGGGTTGTAATGACCAAGTATGTGTGAATGGGTTTTGGTGGAACCTTAGGTTATGGCTTTCTCCATAAAATGTTTCAGGTATTCTTTTGAATATTTTCCTTTTTAATGAATTTTAGAAATGCTTGTTACACTTGACTTTTCTCTTGGAAAAATGTTATAAGTTTTCAGTTTCACTTTTTTCATTCTTTCTTTTTTAATCGGAATTTGCGATTTTTTTTTTTTTTTGTGAAACCTTCAGAAACCAATTTTGAATTTCGAACTTGAATTGGCAAATGTATTCATTGAATGGATTTTTGATTCGATTTTCATGTTTTTTTCTTTCATTCATATTTTTGAAAACCACCTTGCAAGTGTGCCTTTCATTTCATATTTTTTCTGGGTCTGAAATAAAGCCTGTACCCCTCTACCGCCATGCCATTTAGTTTGTATTTTTTGAACAGCCTATGGCACATGTCACTTTAATCCGAAATGACAATATTGAACCCTAATGACATAAAATAACAAAAACACATAAATACACGCACACATACACACGTAGGTATTGGCGACCACAAATCTCGCACAGAAAACCGTTTAAAAATAGAGAAAAAAAGGAAGGAATTGGGAGCATTTGCAAGCAGCAGTAGCTTAGACGTTGAAATAGGCAGCAAAGAAACCTTAAAAAAAGAGCAAAGAACAGCAAAAGAAAAAACACAGAAAAGGAGAACTGTTGAGCACCATTTGAAAAGAATTTTGTTTTTTTTTTTGTTCTCGTTTCGCTTTATTTCTTTCGAATATTATTCTAGGAACAGTTTTAAATCCTTTTTTTTAAGGAATATTGTTGCTAAAGGCTAAAGGGGGAGGTTTTAGGTTGCAAAAAACGGGAACATCAAGATAAAAAAAAACAACAACAAAAAATTCTGTACAGATACATACATATACTGCCACATCGATAGTCACAAATAAGGTCACGTATTTGGTTTAGCAGAAGATGAACAAAAACAATTCAATACTGCGATATGGAGTAAAAAGAAATTTTTAAGTTCAGAAGACCAAAAAAAAAACCAAAGCTGAAACTGCAGAAGTATGTATACAACGGCCTGGAGTTTGTTAACTGTTGGGGTTATAATAGGCCTTTAGGCAGTATTTAGTTAGACAAAAAACAACAAGAACAAAAACAAAAAAATCAACTGCAAAATGCCACTGACAATTTGCCAAATAAAATGAACGAAAAAAAAAATTGAAAAAAAAATATAAACAAGAATTGAAAACTGCTCAAGCAAATGACGAATCGAAAGGATGTTATATTGTCATTTTATGAGAAGGTTATTTTTCTATTTCTGGAAGGTTATTTCAAAAAACCCTATTCCAACCTATTCCAAGCCTATTTAAAACATATATTCTTTGTTATTTTTTGTATGCACATGCTGATAAGCTGACCAGGTCAGGTCAACGGTGCTAGCAATCTCTGACATGTTACAGGGCATAGATATTCCGATTGTCTCAGTCATATTGGAAATTTTCCATTCATTTTACAAACCCAGTCTAGTTGGTAGAAGTCGCCATGGTCTAGTAGGTAGTGTGGTGGCTTATTAGACGAAAAGCCAAGGTTCGAGTCCCAGGCCAGACATTCTTCGGCGACTTCCTCTTAGCAGATTTCTGGCAAAAATTCTGAGGGTAAATAAAATTGCCATGAAAAGTTTCTCAAAAATCTGTCGTTCGGAATTGACTTTAAACTGTAGGTCCCGCCACTATAAGATTAACACACACAACATAAGTGGTGTGAGAAACTAGGTCGTACTCCTGACTGAAGGGTGTAATGACCAATTACGTAGTCTAGTTGGCAACAAGAAGATGCATGCAACATTGCTAAACTCTCATGGACATATATGAATGAGAAGAGAACCGACTCACTTCTGTACTTAAATCGCATGGTCATTCATTGCACAACAGCGAGTCTTACGGGCCACTGTCCTTTTGATAGACATGCCGAAGGACTTAGCATTCTGCGAAAAAACTTCTGCGGGAGCTGTGGTTCTAAAAAGGAGGAAAGGCATGTCCTTCACTTCATGTCTCAGTTCTGACACATTCTGACATCTTTCATCGACCTTTCTAATATAAAGATTGCTGCAATAGAAAAACGTATTTTGGATTCAGATTGGTTTGATTCCCTGGTTGAATGTTGATTGTGGTATCGCAATGGGCTGACCTAAGTGGGACCTTTTCCTACAAGAAAGGTCAGCCACCTTTTCGAAATCTTTTGGGTGTAGAATCTCTACTCGTTTGTTTGGCTGGGTGCTTAATCAATTAGTATCAGAAATATAAGTGTTATCAGGGTCAGAGAGTACCCTTAAACTCTCTACTGAAATGCTGTGTACTGGGTGCGTATGAGTTGGGCTACATTATCTAGGACCACTATTTTCTCATAGTAGTCGCCGTAGTCTAGTAGGTAATGTGTTCGCTTATTAGACATGAGGCCACTGTTCAAACCCCACAGGTCAGACATCTTCAACTAAACGAAATTTGGGAAAATACTTCTCCGGCGACTTCTTCTCAACAGATTTCTAACAAAAGCTGTGAGAGTAAATGAAAATACCATGAAAAGCTTCTGAAAAATCTGTCGTGCGGTGTCGACTTTGTAAGTCCCGTCCCTCATGTATAAAATTAACACACACACAACATAAGTGGTATGAGAAAATAGGTCGTAATCCTAAGATGATGAATTATATAAATGTGTACTTATGTATGTAATTTATTTAGGGCTTTGGCATTTCAGACCATCGAAATCAACAAAAGTCATAAGAAGCATTGTTGGAAGTCATTGTTCCGTTCCACTATGGCATGGAGGGGCGTAATATGGTCCAGACAAAAATGTTGTTAACAAAATCTAACTTGTTGGCTTCAGATTGTGGCATTAGGTCCAAAATGATTTGACATCAGACTGTTAATGTCACACATAACATCATGATGCCCCTCAAGTTCTTACAATCTGTTGACACGTCTTTTTTAGGAATCTTTACTAAATACCCTTGAATCCACTCTGACGAAAGGGATGTGTTCTTTTAGAGATTTCAAATTAGAGTTTGCAGAATACGTAGACTAATTTACGTATCAGATTTGTGTATTTCCGAAGCAATACCTTATTCTTTCTTCATTAATAATTAAGCTTTTTCTACCACGTTACAGCTATTTAACCTAACTTCATTAAATTACCTTTACGTATAGCTTCTGGGCTCCAGGTCCTAAAGCTTTTTGAATTAACCAGCTTTAGACTGCAGCATTTCATTACTTTTTACCGATTCAAAGGCATCATTTATTCTTGTGTTACAAGCCTTTCGATTGATTTATTATATTCAAGTTTTTATTTTGTTTTTTTTTAGCTTTCCTTTTCCAACTCCATAAAGTCTATCATGCAGAAGCATTTGTCCAAATGCACACACTGGGGTTTTTTCTTTTTTTTGCTTAGGACATGAACTCACTCACTCAGTGCTCATACTGCTTGGGGTTATTATTTTAAGAATTTTTCTAAAATTAGGACATTAATAGACATGGGGCGAGAGAAGAGGGAATGAGAGAGAGAGAGAGAGAGCAGAGTGAATTGATGATGGAAATGCAATCGTGCATAATTTCAAATGACTGACATAATCAGTCTGCAGATGGATTTTGTTTTTCTTTTTGTTTTTTTTTTATCGTAAAACATTCCAAGGAAATCCATCACTTTTCCAAATTTCGCAATAACTGGGGGGTAAAAGTGCTTCATATTAAAGAGCTTAAAGAGATTACTTAAACCGTTGGGGTTTAAGAAACCTAAAACTCAGTGCTCGGGATTAAATTCAAAATATTTATTGAGTGTCTTCCAACAGAATTGAGCTGTATTTGTCAAATTAATTATTTTCATATATAGTTTTGCTTGAAATGTCTTAGCTGGGTTTTAAAGCAAGGTCTATCGTCAAATACGCCAACTCACTACCTTCTAGACTACCGCGTCTAGCAGTCTAGAACCTAGGTTGTAATCCTGGCTAAGGGTTTGTAATGAAATAAGTGAGATTAGTTGTTATTTATTCAGTTTGTTCTGCCAAATCATTATGGGCGGATGTAGACAACCCCGTGTATGTACTGAATGGGCTGTAGAGCAGTTGGCAACTGACCCTAGTTTATAATGAAAAATCATCTTCGATAATGAGGCCCATTTCTAAGTGAATGGGTACGTGCACGAAAAAAATTCTTGAATTGGGGACAATAAAAATTCAAATGGAATCCAGGAGCGTCCAATACATTCCGGAAAACTCACCGTTTGGCGTGAATTTTGGGCGGGCGGCGTCAATGAGCCGTGGTTCCTTAAAAACGATGTTGGCCAGGCCATTACTATCAACGGCGCGATGACTATCAATTTCCTTTGGCTTGAATTAAATGATCTGGATACCAACATCTTGTGGTTCAGACAGGATGGCGCTACGTACCACACAGCTCACGCCACATTGGATATTCTGCACAAGCGATTGAGGGCATGGTCATCTCACATGGGGGCGATGCAAATTGACCATCAAGATCTTTCGATTTGATTCCGTTAGACTTTTTCTTGTGGAGTTTTCTTAATAGGCTAGTGAATGCGAATAGGAAATAAACCACTGTGGTCCACAAAGCCTATATAACCCATGCCATTGGTCAAATTCAATCTGATTTATACACAAGTGTCATTGAAAATTGGACATTTCGTATGAGTGTCCATTCAGAAAATTGTGAAACAAGAAATTGACGAGTCAGTGTTACAGACCAAGTCTGTTGATCAAGTTGGAAGGTTTTATGGCATGCATGCCCCTATGAAGATCAAAAACTTAAAGGCTTGTTAATCGATGACTTCAGAGGACTTCAATTGAATTCATACAGGCTCTTACATTTGCAAGGGAAGAACACTGTATGCAAAGTAAAATGTGCATTAAACCTGATCAGAATGTATTTTAGGAACCTCATAGCAGTTATAGAGAGACATTGGCCTTTGGGTGCACATGCCCCGAAAACTGGGAATACCTCTCAATAAATTCTGCAGAAGAGAAACTACGAGATTGACATGCATATCTCTTTCCATGAAAGCAACAAGTTTCCATTATTATATCCTGGATTGTGTTTTTTTTTGACAACGGCTTTCTCTCAAAATCTTTCAATTCATTTATTAAACGTCTACGACTTTAATCCAATTTAATGGCACATGAAAGTTTAAAAGAATAGCAGGAAACATTGTTTTTATTGCTTTTGAAGAGAGATCTGTGGAGTATAAATCAAATAAAAACGCCGTACAATATCTAGATTTCGAATTTTATACCAATGAACCATGGAAACAGCCCACTTGCACAAGAAGAATAAGAAGAAAAATAACAACGAAATGAAACAAAAAAAGAAATAAAGAAGAGCCAGTACGTGAGTTAATTTCGAGCTCATTGTGTTAGAGAGATGCTGTTCAGAACAAATGAAAAAAGAAAGGAAAAAATAAGGACAGGGAAATGAAATCAAACTAAAGGACGACACCCCTTGTTTTCTTTTGAAAGTGAAGGAGTGTGTGTTTGTAGAAGTTTAGCATTAAAACGAAAAATTATTTCATTTTTTAAGATTAGACGGTTAAGACCGCGTGCAAATATCCTAAAAACTGAAGACCCACAAACCACAAGGCAAGGCAAGGCAATTCAAGCAACTTCGCTTTACACGTTCACATGTTCAACAAATACAGACACTCATACTCACTCAATATATATTAAAGCCTTAAGAATATACTGCCAATTCATTTAATTTCAATAAGCCCATGCATATGTATATCTTTCTTTGCCACACACATATACATACATATGTATGTATGTGTATCTGCATGCGTGTGTGTATATTTGTTGCCCCCATTTTTATGCGTATTTGGAAGAAATGTTTGAAATTGTTTTTCATTTTTCAAAATTTAATGTGGCCGTTGAAAAAAAAAACGTCAAATTTTTTTTTTATTTTAAAGTCAGTCAGTCAGTTGGGTAAACATTTAAAGCTTATGCTGCAGCATAGTGTTTAATATTGTTGTTGTTGTTGCATCAAACAACAAACGCACGTGTCTCAATGGGAAACTCCACACAGTCAATCATCTCAAACGCAAATAATGTTGAGGGAAAAAAACCCCTCCATTAGCCATTAAAATGAGCCACAATTGCTGATTTTTTTTTGGGTTGTAGTTGTAGTTTAGAAAAGAGCAGCAGCAGCAACAGCTTCAGCAGCAGCATTAGCACGTGTGTTTTGATTTGCAACAAACGTTTCCTTTTATTACGAGAAATTTATACGAATTCCTTCCTTTTCTTGCTTTTAAAACTGTATGCTCTTGCTGCTGATGTCACTGTTGTTATTTTTATTGTTGTTGTTCTTGTTATTTTGTAGTATGACGGTTGCATGAGAGGCTTTAGTAAATTAAGTCTATGCTGGCGGGCTCATGATGCAGCATTAAATTGCCGCATTGTTTTCTTATTAGGATCACCGTGCGCTCATTCAACGAGAAGAGCTCTCTCTCTCTCTCTCTCTCTCCACACACCACTAAGTTGGCCACTTGTAAAGTGTTTCAGTTTTTCATTTCATATTGTACTAAACAGCACAGCACAGCACAGCACAGCACAGCACATCCCATCTCTGCATGGTACACGTTTTAGTCGTTTGGTTGGTGTGTTTGTTATTGTTATTGTGTTTGCATTTGTTGCAACATTTGTTGTTATTATTTTTATTTAAAATCTAATGCTGTGTCCAAATATTTTACAATTTCAATTAAATGTGACTGATGACGCTTAAGGTGTCCTTGGCACACAGGATAAACATGGGTGTTGTTGTTTAATACATGTCAATCATGGAAAAATAATATTGAAATGACACGCTGTGGTAGATAGCGTGCTATAAGTAGCACAATTGCAACGCTCTTTATGCCTAGACTTTGCCACAGAGAGTATCAATGAATCCTTAAATCGCTAATCTCCAAACTTCTAAAAAATTTCATGGAGCCTTCAAACAATAATTTTTTTTCCTATACAACCGTAAATTTCTTGTTTGTCCCAGATTTAAAGAAAACCTAAACAAAAAATAGGAAAATAGCGGAACGAAGAAAACCAAAAAAGAAAAATTATTATAGCCGTACACATACACACACCGACATAAACAATATACATATATGAGTATAAATTACTAGAAATTACAACAATAGTACATACTGACGGTGGGGTTTTATCCTTTCAACTTGATTTGATCACGTACAACAACTAGCGACTGCGAGAAGGAAGTAAGAAAAAAAATTAAAAAGAAAAAATAGAAAATCTTGTACGGAGAAAAAAATAAAATCTTTTCTATAGAAAGGGAATTTTGGCTTTTAGTTAAATCAAAATATTTTCTTTTTTATATATATATATCTGCATACATACATACAAACAGTTTCGTTTAAAATAATATCAGACGGTAACAGGAATTAATAAAGGATTTGGAACGAATTCTTGACTGAAATCTCCATATATTTTTCAAAAGATTAATAGGAATACATCTTGTACGGACGGATGTTAAGAAGTGTTTGTGGACGTGGTCCAAAATGGACCTTCCTGTCTTGAAATTTGTAATCCTCGATTTTTTTGTTGGAGATGTCAGACCTGTTGTTCGAACCGTGGCCTCAGGTCTAATAAATCAACACAATACCTAATAACGGGTGATTTTTTAGCTATTATCTTTTTGGCAACACTGGTTTAAACAGCTCGCGCACATTTCGTGTTTTGTTTCACTGTCAAACATCTTCGGTTTGGTCTATAATGTAATCATGAATCGTCTTACAAACGAACAACGCTTGCAAATCATTGAATTTTATTATTAAAATGCGTGCTCTGTTAAGAAAGTTCATCGCGCGCTTCTTCCATTTTATGGTCAGTTTAATCGACCCACTGAAACTATTGAATTCGGGCTATTGTGACTAAATTTCGCACCAAATTTTCATTGTTGGACATTACACCACGAACACGCTTACGTAGAGTGCGAACTAAAGAAAATATCGCAGCTGTATCGGCCAGTGTTAATGATGACCATCAATTATCGATTCGTCGCCGTTCGCAGCAATTGATTTAGGTGTGAAGCCTTTCAAAATACAGCTGGTGCAAGAATTGAAGCCGAACGACCTACCGCAACGCAGAATTTTTGGTGAATGGGCTCTTGGAAAGTTGGCCGAAGATCCACTTCTTTATCGAAAAATAATGTTCAGCGACGAAGCTCATTTTTGGCTCAATGGATACGTAAATAAGCAGAATTGTCGATTTTGGAGTGAAGATCAGCCAGAAGCGTTGCAAAAGCCACCAACGCATCCAGAAAAAGTCACAGTTTGTTGCGGTTTATGGGCTGGTGGCATCATTTGACTGTACTTCTTCAAAGATGCTGCGAATCGTAACGTAACTGTGAATGGTGAGCGCTACCGTGAGATGATATCGAACTTTTTTTTGCCCAAAATGTAAGAGCTTGACTTGCATGACATGTGGTGTCACATGCCACACAGCACGCGTAACAATGGACTTATTGAGAGGCGAGTTCGGTGAACATTTTATTTCACGTTCGAGACCGGTCAATTGGCCGCCTAGATCGTACGATTTAACGCCTTTAGACTATTTTTTGTGGGGCTATGTTAAAGCTCATGTCTATACAGACAAGCCCGCTTCAATTCACGCATTGGAAGACAACATTGAAGCATTTATTCGTGAGATACCGGCCGAAATGTTGGAAAGAGTATGCCAAAATTGGACTAAGCGGATGGACCATTTGAGGCGCAGTCGCTGTCAACATTTGTATGAAATAATCTTCAAACATTAAATTATATGGACCGTACTATCGATTCAAATAAAGATTTCATGAATTTTTCTGAGTTTTATGTGTTTTTTTGAAAAATTTTCCTATAACTCTTAAAAAATCACCCATTAGATTACGGCGGCTGTACACATCAGAGACTTAAGAAAACGTCACAAGAAAAAGTAATACAATCGCCGATGCCAGTTCACATTACATCTACGTGAGGTGGTCATGGCTCAAAGTCGCGCGTGCCGAATAACCAATATGGTATGAATCGTGTGGTACGTAACACCATCTTGTTGAAACTATATGTCGTTGGGATTCAGCTCATTCAAAAAGAAGTTGATAATTTTTAAGCATTGGCAAGCACTATGCCGTAGACAGTGACGTGCTCGTTCTACAGGATATATGGGTCGATGAAAATCCACTCCAAACAATAAGTTTTTGCGCCAATGACGTCAACGGACCAAAATCCGCTCCAAACAGTGAGCTTCTCGCGGAGCGTTGAACACTTTTGGATCTCATGTAGATTGGTATCGTCCAAAATCGTACAAGAAATGGCTTTTATCGCAGAAGATTTAAGAAATAGCTTCAACAAAAATACATCATTGCTTATGGTCGTCCATGGTGATTTGGAAAAACAGATTGAATAAAAGACAACTAATTTAACAGACATAGTTTCAACAAGATGGCCGTTATTAACTATCAAAGTTACGTTCTTTAATAGCAAGTGTTCGATCGATTAAGAACGTTCCAATACCTTCACTATTTTTATAGCTATGTTTAGTTTAATTTAAATATTAGCCTCTGGTGTTAAACAATGTTTTTTCATTTCTTCCAAAGCTTACTGTTTGGACTAATCTATGGCTCGCCGTACTCTAGTAGGTAGTGTGTTGACTTATAGGCCCTTGGTCAAACATCTGCAACAAAACGAAATATAAAAGAAAATAATATTTCTTCGGTGACTTCCTCTCAGGAGATTTCTGACAAAGTAGATAAAATTCCCATGAAAAGTTTCTCAATAAATAAAAAATCTGTCGTTCGGAATCGACTTTAAACTGCAGGTCCCGCCACTCATGTATAAAATTATCATACACAACATAATGATGTGAGGAGCTAGGTCGTAATCCTGACTGAAGGGTTGCAATGATCAATTAATTATGCAGGTAATCTGTGCTTTAGTTTATGTTATCTCCCCCATATCCTAATTAATGATACGGGAACACGTTTTAGCATTTAAAATGGGGTTTTCAACGAACGTCTATATTGTGCGTAACAAGCTTATGGGTTGGTATGACCACATACATACATAGTTGGTCATTACAACCCTTCAGTCAGGGATTATGCACCTAGTTTCGCACACCACTTATGTTGTGTGTTTAAGTTTTATACATGAGTGGCGGGACCTACAGTTTATAGTCGCTCCGAATGGCAGATTTTTTTTGAGAAACTTTTCATGGTAAATTTTTTATTTACTCTCAGAGAGTTTTTTCAGAAATCTGCTGAGAGGAAGCCACCGAAGAAATTTTTTTTTATATTTTGATTTTGATGAGTGACCTGGGGTTTGAACCGTGGCCTTACATCTAATAAGCCAACACACTACCTACTAGACTGCGATGACTTCGTTTGAATGGCTACGCTTTTGTGAAATTCTAAATTGGGTTCAAAATCATCTTGACTATCTACTGAAAGCTTCCATCTTAGTGGCCCCGTATTCGGGGCTGTTCAATCTTGTACTCATCTTGTTACCGATCAACTCACAACCAGTAGACTTTTATTGTTGCACGCAGAAATAGATTTCCAATAACGACAGTTTTTGGCTGTCTTTTACTAGAAAATCTGATAAGCATGTTACGTGGGTTTGGAAAAAGCGTTGGCACAAGTATACCAAATCTAAAAAGTATAATTGTAGAAAGTTATTACTTTTATTTTGACCACCACTGTATATATGTATTAAAGTCAAAACGAATATTGATATGATATGTGTGTGTATGTTGCGTAGTGGGTTTGTAAAAAATTCATATTTTTTTGGAACATCATCTAAATAAACAAAAGGAAAAACAAAATTCTCTTTTCGTTTTCGTTTTTCATTTCATTTGATTAAATTTATTAAAGTTGCCACAAATACAATCCGGGGTATATGTATGCGTATAAATAAATTAGTGGTAGTTGTGGTAGTAGTGGTAATTTCTAATGTTTGTTGGCATGTCTTAAATTAAGAATTTTATACGAATATTCTGTGATTATTTAAGCGACTCAATAAAGACTGATTTTATAAACAAATTCTTATTCAAGTTGACTCAAAAAGAAATTCAAACGTCTTTTGTGGAGTCTATTTTTATCATTAATTTGTTGACAATATTGTTCACGTTTTTATTCTTTTTTCTTTGTTTTTTTTTTCTTTTTCTTTTGTTTTAATTTATTTCGTAAGGCTTTAAATGAAGTTGTTGGGCTTGTTTTTTATGGGCCATTTAATGTTTAAACCCCTTTTAATTTATTTCTCTTCACTTTTATTTCGTGTTTCGTATTTTTTTATTTTTTCTTTGCTGGGCTTTTTTTCTTTATTTTTTTGTTGGTATTTTAAATATTCGCTTATTAATCAGAAGGTTTCCCTCAAAAAAAAAAAAAAAAAAAAAAAGAAAATGTGAAAAACAAACGGCGAAGAAATTAAAAGTCATGAATTCCGCCGTTAATGACATTCCATACGTAATTGAAGCATTTTTAGTTTTGAAAAAGTGAAAACGAAATTTCGTGGGGAAATTGTGAAAAATAATTGAAAAGTTTAAGAATTCGTTTGAAATTTTTGTTTACAAACGAAGAAAATTAACAAAATAAAGTTATTAAAGAAGAATAAGTTCAGTCAGTATTACGACCTAGTTTCTCTTACCACTTATGTTGTGTGTGGTAATTTTAGTAGTTTAAAGTTGAATCCGAACGATAGCTTTTTGAGAAACTTTTTCATGGTAATTTTTGTTTACTCTCAGAGTTTTTGCCAGAAATCAGCTGGGAGGACGTCCCGGCAAAAAATATTTTTTTTCAAATTTCGTTTTGTTCGAGATGTCTAGGCTGGGGTTTGAATCGAAGCCTCACGTCTAATAAGCCAACACATTACCTACTTTTGTACTGCGTAAAAAGCAATCCCTTGGCGTGAGCTTGATTTCTACCACAACTAAAAGCATCACTTCAATGCAGGTAACAATTCGTAGCCAAATTTTTAATGAAAAAATCTCCCTCTAGGTTAGGCTGCCGCCAACCTCCACTGTTATATGCATCGGGGCAGCCGGTTGAAAGCAATATTCACCAAAAATTCATTCTCTCCGGCAGGTTCTACATCAAGGTCAATCTGTAAGAAAGCAAAAATAGCCCCTGACGTCGAGAACTGGTTTTAAAATAATTCTGAACCAATGGCATACTGCATAACACAAATCTATAAATTAACTGGAATATGGAACCAGGAAACCAATATAAAACTCTAGTGAGAGATTTAAAAGACGTTCACTATCGACAGCAAGCAACTCTCAGGACACAAATATCTTCGATGATAAGAAGAGTTAAACCTGAAAACCCTAGTGATGGCTTTGTGGGGGTATATTTCCTAAAACTTTTCTTAATCGGTCTCTACAGTCCGTAACACAACCTAGTTTCTCACACAATCCATCTTGTATGTGTGAGTGTAAGCATGACCTTCAGTTCGAACGACAGATTTTTGAGAATCTTTTCATAGCAATTTTATGTGCTTTGTAGCATACTTTTTCTCCCAAAAACTTTTCTATAACTTAATTGGTCATTACAGACCTTTAGTCAGGATTACAACCCAGTTTCTCACAACACTTATGAGAGGCTGGGCCTACAGCTTAGTATCGACAGATTTTGCGAAACTTTTCATTGTTAATTTTATGTACTTTCTGAGTTTTTTTTACCAGAAGACCGGTGAGAGGAAGTCATTGAAAGAAACCAACACCTACTAAACTATTTGGACTTTATAATATACAACACCGATATGTATTTTACATAACCGTAGCCGTTATAATCTTCTTAAGAATATTAACAGCATTTGAGTTCTGTTTTTTACACACCAATTTCATGGGAATTCTCTGACATCCTCTTTCAAAGGTAAGACATTGGAGAGGCCAATAAAAAGTTCTAAACCAACTGCCAATAAGAATGTAACAACGTAGTCTTTCTGCGTATCTTATAATTAATCATCTCGTAGACAGTGATGAGTATGCTAATGTCAAGTAAAACCAAACATCTTACTTTCTAAACACATCTGCTGCTACTGTTTCTCAATAGTTTTTAGCTGCTAATCTTATAAGATTTCATTGGAATTTTAATTCATTGTGTTAACTAAGGCATCGGACAGTTTCAAGTGACAGTGTGATTATTTTATTTCCTGTATTCATTTACCATTACCTTCACCGCTTTCAATGTATACTTCAAAAACCTGTCCACATATCCATTAACTCGTTACTGTCATGTTCGGAAAAAAAACAGAATTGCAAGTGAATTAAAAATACGTTGAGTTTTTTTATTTTTCTTAGAAGTGCAATCGAAATGAAAGGCGTTTTCTTATCTCTCTAACGTTTCACTTTTGATGATGTTTATCTAATAATTGCGTTTTTAACAATGACATACAGACACACAAATACAAATACAATTGCAAAGAACCGAATGAAATGATGGCTTGACAATCTGTCAAAAAATTATAAGAAAATTTTAAAAGGTAGCAAGTCAGCTGTCACAATGTAAGAGTGAGAATGACGCCAAAAACTGTTTGACAACAGAGATGCATGCACCATTACAGCATGTGTCAAAAGCCATTATTGCCGCTCACCAATACTCAATGAACTTGAAACAGGATAAACGTGAAACTTTAATTTCTTTAATAAATTCCTTGAAACCAGATTTTAAAGGATCTCTTTATTGTTCGTTTGTATTTGAAATGTAGAACTTCCTTTTCTTATTACCTGTAATCATTAAAGGAAATACGGAAGTGGGCAAGAATCCTTCTATGTTTTCTTTGTTTTACTGGCTTTACTGGCTTGCTTGCGTGTACTTACACTGCAAAGTGTACCTTTTTTGGAAAAACCTGACTTGAATATTAAATTCTTTAAAGGAAAACAAGAAGCAGAAAAATATTACGTATACACACTAATAGTCTTACTATTCTAGATATACTAACACAACATGCCAATACAATAAAAACAATTTCTAAATGTTATCCTTTTTCATATACTAACACACACACACGCACACTCATATACCCTCATACTTATTCTTTTATAAATTGTAAGTTCCGCTTACACGCATTCTCTTACATTCTTACGTTTTTAAAAAATATACTCACACACTCACTCTTTTGTAACTCCTATGTGTAGATTGTAGCATATATGTATTTCCGGTTACCGTTATGCGTCAAAATGCGAATATACAACCAATGCTACCTACCATACCTATACCACTAACTACATACTAACACCACATCAAAATTTTTATAGATTTTCTTTCCTTTTTCCTGTAATCTTATTCTGTAATATTGTACATGCATGTGGCATGTGGCATGTGTGGCAAGTATTTCGTTTGTGTACAGCAATAAAATCGTTTATTATGTGTAGTATTGGGAAATCATATTTGGATTCTTTTCGATTTTCTTTTGTGGTTTTATTTCCTAGTCAAGGACGAGGACATTCACATGCTTTAAGATTCGTTTCTTCGTTTGTTTTCTTCTGCTTTATCAGGAAATGGAAGAAAAAAAATGTTCAAATAAAGCGAAACAAAAAATACGCCTTACAACGTATTAATTATTTTTATTATAAATAAGTGAGAAAACTTTTCAAAATACGATTTTAAAGGCCCTGTACACTCACATTTCCCTTTAAAATTACGAATTTCTTGAACCATAATCTTCTGAAGAAATGAGCTTAGCAAACCCCATCTTAATTTCATTTTAATTTGTTTTCGTTGAATATTTTGCTTAGCACTAGTCTCTGAGTTTAAATTGTTACACCAACCGTGAGTTCTTAAATAATCTGGTATCCAATAGGGCCGCTTTCTATTTTTCCTGTCTTGCTGATTCAGCATGCCTAAGCAGTCTTCTATTATCCGGATTGCATACGAGTTAGTTTCATACTCGAATGGTGACCAGTATTGCTATCTTCCGCTCTTTGTTCTTCCTGTACAAGTTGAATTGAGGACATCGTCCGGTGGCTTGAACAAAGGTCCGCGTTTATAATGAATGTATTAGCTCTAGAATTGCCACAGTTATCCAAGTAACTGTTAACGATCTGATATAATGAGCCTTTTGCGATTTCACCTTTAATTGGTGTGTACTTAGACATGCATGGAAGATGCCCTCTAGTTTCCCTATTGTTTACAAATATTTTACTTCACAAGCAAGCACTCTTCCTTATACCACAAATTGTTGTCGCCATAGTCTTGTAGATAGCGTATTAGCTTTTTAGATATAAGGCCTTGGTTCAAACCCCAGTTCAGACAACTTCACAAAAAATATTTCTTTCGGCAACTTCCTCTTAGCACATATCTTGCAAAACTCTGGAAGTAAATAAAATTGCCATGAAAATGTTTCTCAAAAAAATTGTAATTCGGAGTCTACTTTAAACTCTAGGTCCCACCACTCATATCATGTACAAAATTAACACACACAACATAAGTGGTGTGAGAAGCTAGGTCGTAATCCTAATTGAAGGTCTGTAATGACCAATTATGCATGTATGTATGTACGTATAGCACAAAATGGTCTCTCGTTTAATTTAATATTTGGCCTCTAAATTACTCCATTCACTATACACATTCACATCATTCAGTCTAGTTGCGAAATATTTCCTAAAAGCATTAAGTTTTTAAGGGTCATTTAAGGAAAAACCCGTCAGTCAATACATTTAGCAGATCTCGTTGTCCTTTGATGAATGATATGTCTCCCATACTCGTAATCATACTCTCCTCCCTATAATGTACAACGGATTTATACCCAGCAGAGCTTCTAGCTGCGCGATATGTCGTGATTACACAAACAAATGCTTGTTTCAGTAACTTACCCAACTCCATCTGAACTCTTAATATTCGTTTTTGCCTGAACACAATTGGATGTTGAGGTCGCCATCGTCTAGTAGATAGTGTGTTGACTCACTAGATATGATGCCATGATTCAAACCTCGGCCTAGACATCTCCAACGAAAAACGAAATATGAAAAGATATTTCATCGGCAAGCTCCTTTCAGCCTCCTGTCTTCTGACAAAAGCTGTAATAGTCAATAAAATTGTCATGCAAAATTGCTCAAAAATCTGTTGTTCGGAGACGACTTTAATCTGTAGATCCTGCCAATTGTGGATTAAATTGATACACACAACCTGGGTGCTGTAAGAAGATGGGTTGTAATCCTAACTGAAGGGTTGTTATGACCAATCACGTAAGTTTAAAAAAATCCCAAAAATAGTTTTACATGTACTTTTAAGGTAAACGCCATCAAAGACAAAATAGTCCATGAATAATTTTACTTCTTTATAAGCGAAGATGCATACCATACAGGTCAATGTGTACCAGGGATTAGCAATGAGTATTCAAAAAGATGAGTAGATTCGAATCATACTCATAATTTTTGATACTTATACGCATTCATACCTATTTTAATATCATACTCATACTACTCATATTCAATGTTTGAAGTACTCATCGTACTCATACTTAACAATACGCATGATGTTGTTCATCTTGACTCTCCTTTACTCAACATTTACAAGAATCACAAAATAAGTATGATTCGAGTACGAACACTAAAATACTCACTAAAAGGTTGTATGTTTGCTTTGCTTGCTGTCTTTGTCTTTTTCTTTCTTCTTTTTTTTGTAACAACTAAGACTGAAAATTCGAATCACTCGAATCATTTATGAGTATTATAAGTACATATTTTTCTAAATTTATGAATCTGAATGAGTAGGCGTATGAATCAAACATATTTCGAATGTTATGAGTTTGATGTCAACGTTATATCCATACTCGTTGCAACCTATACTTATAAATCAATGTTGTAGTGAGTACGAATGAATCAGAGTAGTTGAATTTTAATACTGTTGACTCACTCATACTCATAATTTCATGAGTACTTATAAGTAGCGAAAAAACGATTGCTGATCTCTGATGTGTAAATAGTGGTTAGTATCCTAGTATCAGGATACTACATGCAATGTTAATACCAACGATTCCAATTTGACAATTTTTATACGAATAAGCCATTAGCGCGTGATAAATTTGCTTCAGTAGGAGCTTGTGAAAATAGAAAGGCGCAGTATTTTGTCAATTTGTTAAATATTACTTTCAATGTGGGAAACTGATATTTATTTTCAATACACATATCTCTTTATTACCTTCGAAGTATTTCTTCTCAGATTTAAATCACCAGACCCAAAGCTATTTCCATTCTTTGAAGCCATATTGAGACATCCGATTCGCAACAGGCTTGATTTCTTTCTTATTGGTTACGACCCAGTCCTGTTTACCAAAGAAATCCGGAAACAGTTACGTTCTTAGGCCTTTCAAACAAACTTGACACCTTCAAAGATGAACAATTTTATGGACGAACAGATCGTTTTAACCAAAACAGTATCAATGAAGTTTGTTAGATTTTGCCAAAACTTCTTGGGATCATGGATTTAAAAGAAATATTTCACGAGTTTAATCCACTGTTAAAACCACATGCATAGCCCTAAGGAATTGTTATTTTCAAAAGCTTCTTAATCGTACAGCTTGATGTCGTGGCATGTCAATGACAATATTGTGCAACATTCCTGATAAAAAAAATTTCATACCAGCTCTCTACGTCTAGTCTGTCGAACAACACAAACAAAGAATTCAATGCGAATATTTTGAAAAATCGCTAAAATTCGTGTTGAGGTTTAAATTGCCATCGTTTGGTTTTTTTTTTTTTTTTGTTGTGGTATGCCACACAACACTCACTTAACTGTGTGGCATGAAAAAAACGAACGCCACCTGTTTTTTATTGATTTGATGGGAGTCATGTCTAGCTAGCAACTGCATATGAAACATTGAATATCCTTCGTATGCTGGCAACTCAAGCAGGCTCTTGTTTTAAGCTCGAAATTAGTTCAAAGCAATTAACGTCATATGTTCGTAGCAGAGCTATGCTAAAAAACAAAGGAAGAATAAAAACATTCTCTGGTTTTTTTTTTTAGTAATTTTTATGTATTTTTTTTTCTTTTTTTTAACACTAAACAATCATTGTTTTTGTAAATGATTTAACAAAAAACAAAAATAGGAACCAAAAATCAATTTTAAACTACGGGGGCAACGGGCAAATGAGCACCTTGGGGTTGGAAACCGTTTTCATCGGCGGTATATTTAACTTCATAGGTGACACCATTATCACCGATGTATCTGTAAGAGCCTTGGACAGAGATGGCTTCATCTTCAGAGCCAACATTCTTCAAGTGACCTTCTTGTTGGGCATTGGTACCATCACTGGTTTCGAATCTTTACGTGTAAAGAAATAAAAAAATTTTGTAAATCGAGGAAAACCAAAATGATCGTTTTTTTTTCTAGAATACTTACTCGTATTTGAAGCTTTCGGGTCCTACATCGGAGTTGGACTTGACAACTTCAACATCAGCGGCCATGGCAATGGCGAAAAGAGCAACGAAGACAACGAGGAATTTCATTTTGATTTGATTTTTGATGATTGTTTGTGTTTAGCGTTTTGCAAAACTTAACTGAATGATGATTTTTGCAATGTTTAGCTAAGCTTTTATATTAAAAATCTGCCTCAAATTAAGATGAAATTTGCTGAAATTAAAAAAAAAAATTAAGCAAAAAAATGTTTGAATTTGAAACTCACGCTGTTAAAAATATTCGCAACGATTTTTTCGCACTCTTTTTTTTTCATTTCATCGCATACATATATCGGTAGTAATAAATAATTAATTATGCTAATTTCTTTAATCACTAGCGTCACACAGCCCTAGCGAAGAAGTTTTTATTAGCTAATCATTACCAATAGCCACATGCTATTACTGCATACATATATGAATTGATATTCAAGGTCAGCCTATTCATGTAAACCAGATCTACGCTTTGTTTTTGATCTCAGATTATCGATTTTATTGTGACACTTTAATGTTAATTTTTCATATTAATTATGCAAATTTATTTAAGTTAAGTTACTACTAATGATTTTAACAACAATAAAGGTTTTGTAGTTTTTTTTTTACTCCATAAAAATTAATTTTTAATTTTTTTTGATGATCAAAATCTGATCACTTCAAAGCTTAGAAATTGTCACCAAACTTTGGTTAACTATAAAAGACTCTCCAATCTTAATTATTAAAAAAGAAGAAACAAGAAAATATATTTTGATATGATATTTAAAAGAATTCATTCGTTATATGAATTTACAAATTTACTGGATAGCATTTCGTTACTGACTTAACAGTTCAGAACGCATACATAATTTGTCACTACAACCATGCAGTCAGGATTATGACCTGGTTTCAAACATCAATTAGGTTGTGTGTGTTAATTTTATACACGAGTCTGGGGAACTACAGTCTAACCTCGACTCCGAACGACAGATTTTTGAGAAACTTTTCATGGCAATTTTATTTACTCTTAGAGTTTTTGACAGAAATCTAATGAGAGGAAGTCGCCGAAGAAATACTTTTTGTATTTTGTTTGATATCTGGTCTGGGGTTTGAACCCTGGCTTTACGTCTAATAAGCCAATACACTACCTACTAGACTACGGCGACTTCAACAGTTCAGAAACATTTTTGAATTTTTGCCGTGGTGCAAAAGCAACAGCAAGTTTCCTAATTTCTTCAATTCCGTAACGCTTTTGCTTTTTTTGTTATTGGAGTAATGAATTGAACGAAAGTAGCCAATTATGGTAACAATTCAAAAGAGTTTTCTAAAGAAAATAAAAAAAATTGACTGCTGTTTGGAATATGAAAAGATCTTGTCGTCCTTTTTGCAGCAGTGCTGTTCAATACTTCCTTTTATTGTATAGGGTGGGGCATTTAAAAGTTTAAGAAAAAAAAACGGTGTGAAATTTTGCCAAATTTATTTTATTGTTGGGAATTTCCGGTTAGTAATGGAATATTATTTCATTCATATGGCTACCGCGGCTGGCCTCACAGTGCCTCATACGATCGAACCAAATTTCGTGCATTTTTTCGAGTGTATGGAGCCGTATCTTGGCAATGGCATCACGAATGTTGGCCTTCAAAAGCTCAATTTTCTGTGGTTTCTCGGCATAACCCTTTTCTTTAATGGCGTCTCACAGATAACATTCCTACGGTGTCAAATCGCAGCTTCTTTCCGGTCAATTGGCGAAACCTTTTCGAGTAATTAAACGGCCATCAAACGTTTGATGCAATAAATCTATTTCTGCATGAAGAGCGTGTACAAAAAAATCAGTTACCATGGTACGATAGGTGTCTCCATTATCCGTAATGGTTGCGCCGTCTTCATTTTTAAAGAAATATGGGCCAATGATAGCTCCGCTCCACAAGCCGTACCAAACATTCACTCGTTATGGGTGCATTGGGTTCTGTAAGACCACATATAGGTTTTCTGAGACACAAATACGGCAATTTTGCTTATTAACGTACCCCCGAGCTTCGTCCGAAAAGATGATTTTTTTGGCAAAAAATTTCCGACCAATTGTCGTTGTTTTGAAAATAAATTTCCAATACATCCCAACGTTGTTCAAGCGTAAATCGATTCATTACATTCAGTGGACAGAATAGACCGACATAAGTATGGCTAGGTTCGAACCGATAACCAGTGCTTCAAATTTGAGCCTATAGATGGCCCACCCATTATATTCTCATTGAAACACTTCTTTCGGATTTTGAATCCTTCGAATAGATCTCTGAAAATCATTCATAGAGCAACCATCCATTCACGTTTAATAGCCGTAAACACTGTATCCGTGTTCTTCTCTCTCATAAACTATTTTTCTAGTTTTAACACCGAGCACTACATGGTTAATAGTAATAATAATCGTACCTGCCAAAAATTATTCGAAATTAATTGCCAAAAACATTGGTACAACAAGTTATTTGGCATTCTTAGTCGTTGGCCGTGCTCCTATTGGGATACACTCTATCTTTTATCTCCTAGACATTCGTTTCAGTTTTATTTTATTTCGATTTTCATTTAAACAGGTCTGTCACTAACCTCAGGTTATTCCTGGAGAGTCCTGCTATTGTTTAGATTCCCTCAACCCCATTTATTTAGACAAGAGTCTTCATCTCTCTCTAGTCTTTCGTTTCCGGAATATTTTATTTTAAAACATCTTTTTCTACTTACTGCATAGGATGTTTCTGGCCATATTAGTGGAAGTTTTCCGTCTTGCTAGGTCACCTGCCTTTTTATTATCGTCAATTCCCACCTAGCCTTGGTTCCAGCAAAACGTAACTCTATTTACGTATCTGATTCAGCTTCCCCAGATAGTCCCAAA
Source organism: Sarcophaga carnaria (assembly GCA_958299815.1). NCBI lineage: Eukaryota > Metazoa > Arthropoda > Insecta > Diptera > Sarcophagidae > Sarcophaga > Sarcophaga carnaria. Next base: position 34,230,125 of record OY283151.1, read on the forward strand.
CCAACCAGTTTAGTTGACCTCATAAGAACCTTGTGTTCGAATGGCAGCATAACTGTCAGATAATATTGTTTTGTCTCATCATTTCTATTCGCTTTCCAAGTTGAATTCGCCACATTTTTCGATCGCGTAGACCGTAATGTAATTTAATTTGGTTTGGAACATACGCGTGAGTTCCCCATGTGCAAGAAATATCTCTCTCTAGGGACAAAACCTCCTCTAATTTTGCAAACAACGAAACTTAATTATATACGACACGCGAGAAACGTAAAAGTTTACATAGATTAAAGATTTAACCGTTTGACTGCTACGCGGCGCAAACGCTCTGCGTTCATTTGTTACGAAAATCGCATTTGCGATGCGAATTTCAGTGTAGAAATTTAGTAAGAAAGCAAAAATAAAATTAAAAGACGAGATATAGGGTCTCCTCTTTATACATAGGTTATTAGAATTTTGTAGATTTTTTTTATTATAATAATTACTTGTAGTTTTCGAGCAGTTTTCGAACGTTTTCACCAGAATCGCTTAGCAGTCAAACAGTTAAGGTCTGTTTGCGATGTAATCCTCCCTTCAAAGTGGCCATTATTAACTGTCAAAGTACGGAAGACCCTGTTGGAAGGCTTTATAATAGAAATCGTAGTCAAAACGGTTAAATGAGAAATTTCCGAAGTTATATATCACATCGCAGTGTGCAACAGATCTTGCATAGCACGAACGATAAATTGAAGGATCCTTTTGATAAAAAGACCTGAAGATCAATTGCTATCCATAATGCACGCATAGATGTACAAAAGTCTTGTTCATTCGCAATTTTCTTTACTAAGTGAAATCCTTTAAAATTGTTTCATTTGCTTTTAGAGTTTTGAAAACAAACAAAAAAATAGTTTTGATAGCGTTTTTCCGTTTTTCACTGGCACCCTCTGCCGTAAACGTTTCACTTGCACTCGCCTGTTCTAGTTTTAATTTTATGTTACGTTTGGAATTCTTTTTTTTTTTTGTTTTTGTTTTTCTTTTTTGTAGCCGTTGACGTGTTTTTTTTTTTGGCTTCATTTTTCTTTTTTTTTGGAATATCATTGTATGGCATTTTTATTTCCACTTTAAGCTATTGTTGTTGCTGCTGTTGTTGTTGTTGTTGTTGTTATCGTGTTATTGCCATTATAGTGGATTTAAGCCGTCACTTTGGATCCTTTATGTTGTATTTTTGGCAATTAAGCACATGCGGTGCTTTTGTTGCACGTATTGCATGGCATACAAAGTGTCATTAGGCGTGTTTCGTTCATTCGCTCGTTCGATGTCACATTTCAAGCGTTTTTACTCAAATTTTTTTTGCTCCTTTCTTTGTTTTTCTTTTATTTCCAAACTTATTTGAACGATTAACGTGTTTTTTTTTTGCACTCTTTCAAATGTTGTTTTTGCTGTTGCTTTTAAGCCCCATTATTATCCATATTCTGGCTGTTTTTCGTTATTGTTTTCTTTTTTTCGAACATCATGTCGTGAAATTAAGAGTTCTTATGCTTGTTCTTGCTCTACATATTTTTTTATAAAATTAAAAATCAACAACACCAACAACAACAACAAAAAATAAGGAAAACAAATTAAAGCCAACAAAAAAGTCATTCCTGGTGTAATTACGCATCAAGTCAAAGTGTTACAGATTGTGGCCCCAAAAAATCAAAAAAGAGAGAAAATTTTGAAAAAGAAGAAGAAAACAAGGCTTTAATTTTCATTAAAATATGCAATTTTCGTAAATTAATTGGCATTTTAGCTCTTATCCTGAAGAGTAACAAAAAAATATTGCAAACGTATATGTTTTTAAAGAAAAAATCTCAACAGATTTTTAGCAACTCCTCCCACCTGGTGGCGGAGAACAATGATGTGATGGTGATGATGGTGGTGGGCACAAAATTTAATTTAAAAATTTAAAAACCCTCTTCGTTTACTTCACAAGTGCAAGTGTAACTAATTTTGAAAGCCTCACGCAAAATATTTATTCAGGCCGCAATCACAGAAGGACGAGGTAGAGAGAAAAAAAATAAAAATCTTCTGTAAAATGAAACTTGACATGTGCATTATTTTCATTAACTCTCATACCGTTACATTTACGATACACTTACAGAAAAATTGTGGTGATCGATCATAATTAACGGATTATTTCTGATGCCATACAAGTGCGAACAGAGAACCAAACAAATCACTCTGCTTACAGCAACTTTGAACTCGTAATCAAATTTCGGAGTTGAAGACTAAACCGTCATATCATCTGGGTTCACGATTTGCCTTACGATGCATTTTGCAACAGACTGATAGAGAAAATACGCGGGCCATCAACCGCCCAGATCACCAGTGCACTCCACTTCGAGTAAGGCATTATATGCAGTACTCAAGCAACTCCCTTAAAACCTTCTGCTGAAGCAGAGAGCTGAAATGGTGGCGGCAAAACTCAGAGCACTTAAATACCTTTCCAACCTGGCTTACTGACATGCTGCTGGAAATGGGTAGACACAGCGACTCATTTTATCTTTGATTTTACAACTCCAACTCGGAACTTCTAGTCTGAAGTTTCCAAAGGTTTGTACCAATAAGGTTTAGACCGATGGCCTCATAATGCTAGACAGAGTGGACTGGGGTATATTTATTAACGGTTCTTGAATCCAACTTATGTATAGGCTATCTGATTATAGCAGTGCCTTCCAGGCGGAAGTCAAGGCCATTTTGAGAGCGCCTCTGTACTAGTTGAAACTCTTTTGATTCATTCAGACAGCGACGCCGCGATTAAGTTCGAAATGAACATCTTCTCGATATCCCAGATCGTTCGTAAATACTGAAGATTTCTTTTCGAATCATTCCGAAATAAAGGAATATCGTCGGAAATTATATTGCTGATGGGGCTCACAACCATCAGAATTTTACAGGGAATAGATATTCAGGTTGCTTCTGTTAGACTAGGAATTCTATGCTCGTTTTATAGGCAGACATAGCTTCTATCTGTCTTATTGAAGGGCATGCTGATATACTGCTATTCTTACAGAAGCTGTGTTACTGAAGCCAACTTATTAGTTTTGAGAATTAGCCGTAACAACTCGAAAAATTCGTGCGAGAAGTACATATTTCCTGGTTTTTATTTTGTGCGATTTTTCTTACGTCTACACTTCTTTTCACAGCCTAATTACGTTTTCTTCACAATCTTTTTTGAAGCCGCCGTAGTCTAGTAGGTAGTGTGTTGGCTTATTAGACGTAAAGCCAGGGTTCGAGCCCCAGGCCAGACATCAAGACAAAATACAAAAAGTTTTTTTCTCGGCGACTTCCTCTCAGCAGATTTCTGGCAAAACTGTGAGAGTAAATAAAATTGCCACGAAAAAGTTTCTCAAAAATCTGTCGTTCGGAGTCGACTTTAAACTGTAGGTCCCACCACTCATGTATAAAATTTACACACACAACATAAGTGGCGTGAGAAACTAGGACGTTGTACAATGGGTCAATTCGACCTCCGGGTACTGTACTTGTCTTAATTGACAAGTACACGTCCTCTAACCTAACCTAACCTAAGCATGTGGAATGGCTACAAGTTCCTACTTATGGGCAAGAGAGTTTCGTTGGCTTTAAGTACTTTTCAGTTTAAATCTAATCTACAATGGCTATCTTAGTTTTATACCGACCGACAATGCTTTTATCAGTTTCGTCTGTAGTATATATACCATGTAGCATAGTAGACGGTCAAACTCTAACACAGTAGCTGTAGAATATGCCCTTTCAGAAGTTTCTGTAATTATACGAGCGTTCCCTTATATGACATGTATTTTGCTATCATCACCAGGCTTAACAAACATGCTTTCCGCCAAATACCACATTTCATCAGGCGATATAAATCGGTTGTCAAATCTCACAAATTTTATGGGCCCTATTTGGTGAAAGAAAGCCGATAGTAATGTGATCTTAATTTAATCTGCTTATGTTTTAGAATTATTGATGAAGTCAGTCCATCGTTTGTAGCCTTTTCTCCTCCTGACTGTGTCACTTTATTTCTCTCCATGTATTTCCAATACACACATCCCGCACATAATTTTTTTGGTTTTCTTATTATTAACCACAACAAAATTGAGTTGTTCTTGTTATTATTGTTGGCTTTTGTTATTGCAATTGTTGTGGTTGTTGTAAATAGACAAGCTGACGCTTTAACATTTCTCATCTGACGACAACCTGTCACAACGATTTTGTGTAACACAATGAAACTTTTTAAACAATTTTTTTTATATTTCCTTCCCACAAAAGGGGGAAAAACGTCAACACGAAGGACTCAAAATTTACACCCAACATCTCCCTCCCACCCTTTCGCCAATTCAACTGCGTGTACAATAAGAACAACAATTACAATTACAAAAAGGAACTGAAAAAAAATCACAAAACAATATTTGTTGTTGTTCTTGTATTTGTTGAAATAGTCAACCACAAATTTGATTGCATTTCATGGTTTATAACTCATATTTGGTAACAAAAAAAAATATTTGAATTCGTTTGTTTGGTTGTTTGTTTGTGGTTGCCTCAATCAAACTTTACTTCAACCACCACCTTTACTGTCATTTGAGTCATAGATGCGAGGCAATGCGATGAGTTTATCGTGTTTTACAAAAACAACACGATTTTCAAAAATTTTTAAAACAAAACATAACTGACTGCGTGTGTATGTTTAACTGACTTTATGCTTAACAAGAACAACAACAACAACAACATCAATACAGAAATTACTGCCACCGTAAATAAATCCAAAACGACACACACTGAAATTCAAATTTAAAAACTTGTGTGGCACAAACAACAAAACGAAACAGACTGCTGCAATAACAACTTCAACTTGATGCCCACGGAAGCATCATCACTATCATGAGCATCCCTTATTGTCCTGTTTCCTACACTTCTTGGTGTTGTGGTTGTTTATTCAACTCGTTGTTGGTTAAATAAATGAGTAATTTCTTGTTGTTATTGTTCCTAGTATTGTTGCAGCAACACATTGTTTGTTGTTGTGATAAGTTGCTTCGTGTTGCGAGTGTTCTTTGGCTGTCAAACTTCACTGACTTGACTTGCTGACAAAATTTGATTTCAACGCTTTTAAATTAGATTAATTGACAAACAAAAGACCTCTACAACAATAGAGTTTTTTTTTCGTTTTCTCACTCACACTCTCTCTCTCTCTCACTCTCTCTCTCTCTTTTCTCTATTTAGATTTCGGCTTTATTTCTTTAACAGTTTTTTTCATTTTTTTTTGTGGAAGTTTATTTTGAACTTCCTAGGCAACTAGAAAACCTTCGACATGTATTTGATTGTTTAGAATTTTTGATGCAAAATCAAGTTTAATTCATGTAAATCAAGTTTAATCAATGTATTATCAAAAAGGTTTGATTCTTTCAAATAAAAATCATGAAATCACCTTCTGAGATTCTAAATTATCCATGCGATGCATTTGCGTATAAAAATGACGCCTTGAGCTTGCTTACAATTAACAACTTTGAACATCGCATCTATCTATCACTATCTCTTTTACCTTCCCCAAACCTTATAAGCAGGAACTGACGTTTATAGAATATCGTTACGTTGACGGATATTTGTTAGCGATAAGCGATTTGTTACAGCCAATTAATCATCGACAAACATTCTGTTCGATGTCTGTTCAATCGAAAAATAGCCGCGCACTCTTAGATTTTCACGTTGCGAGTATCGATCTATGCTAGCAAACTATCTTACAGATAAGTTGCTAGAAGACGAGTCACACATCTCAGAAAATGACATTCATTTAATAAGCGAACATATTTCATCAGAACGATGCACACAAGAGTTAAATCTTGAGTCTATTACGCAACTGAATTGTAATATGGACGACGCTTCAGTCACGATTACGACCTAGCTTCTCACACCAATTATGTTGTATGTGTTAATTTTATACATGCGTGGCGGGACCTACAGTTTAAAGTCGACTCCGAGCAACAGATTTTTGAGAAACTCTTCATGGCAATCTTATTTACTCTCAGAGTTTTTGCCAGAAATCTGCTGAGGCAGTCGTCGAAGAAATATTTTTTCATATTTTCGTTTTGATGTCTGACCTGGGATTTGAACCGTGGCCTTAATTCTAATAAACCGACTACAGCGACTGCATAATAAGGAGCCGTTTAATGTAATTGCAACATACCCCTCTTCGCTATGCCTTTCAGCGAAATAAAATTCAGTCCCTACCAAAATCAACAGACTTTTTCATATATAATATCCAAAGTGCATGGTTTACTTGGGGCCTTAAAAGGTTCCATTGTAATACCGGTAAACCCTAACTGGTATCTTTCAGAATACCCGGTAGTTCTATGAAAGTGTGGATGGGATCCGAGTGACCTTTGGTACGTTTCGTCAGTAATTTCTGGATGCCAAAGACCCTTTTTCCCCATGTTCCCATATGCCGGTACAATGACAGAAGAGTTTTTCTATGGTCTCCTCTTCTTTCTTGCCATTATTGCTGCAGTAAAAGTCGTTCTGAGGTATTCCCAACCTTTAGGCGTATGCATTCAGAGGCAAGTATTCCATTGTAATTGCTATAAGGTTTTTAAGATGGACTCTGTTCAATTATAACACACATTTTGTTGTATATTCACATCGGATCTTAGCCCTTGTGGTCTCTCTGTGTCCCAAATTGAATGATGTTTGCCTCTCTGCAGCGGAATGTCAATCTCACGAATGTAGTCATTTCAATGCTTTTTTAAGTGCGTCAGCATTATTGTGACCTTCATGTTCCCGTGTTCAGTAAACCTCTTTGATATCAATTTTAAATTTGGTGTAAAAACGCTTTAGCAATCTAATGGTCGTCTACACTCGATAATATTGGTTTGACACAGCGCCCGATAAACTAAAGCTCCCGCATAGTTACTTCCTTCTCCTCATCCCTACTGTAAAGTCGCATGCGATGGAATATACGCCTGATGAGTTCAAGATTATGAATATTTTATGACTGAATAAGTGCGTATGAATTATACTTGTTCGCGTCCTCACAGTGGACAGTGATATGTAGTGGTGAGGTGGAAAACAAAGAATGCAAAGCATGCGATTGACACATCGAAACTATAGAAAACGTTTCTTGTCATTGACTAAACTTCGTAAATGTTATCAGCGGTCAGTAGTGTGTTGGCTTATTAGACGTAAGGCCACGGTTTGAACCCCATGTCAGACTCTCGAACATAATGTAATATAAACAAATTATTTCTGCGGCAACTTCTTCTCAACAGATTTCTGGCAACAACCCTTGGCTTTAAGAGACCATGAGGTTGGACGCCGCTGTCTAGTAGGTAGACTTTCTCTCAGCAGATTTCTGGCAAAAACTTTAGAGAATAAAATAAAATTGCCGTGAAAAGTTTCTCAAAAATCTGTCGTTGGAAATCGGCTTTAAACTGTAGGTCCCGCCACTCACGTATAACATTAACACACACACTAGGTCGCAATCATTCCTGAAGTGTTGTAATTACCAATTATGTATATATGTATGTATGTAGTACACCAGACATAACTTATCTCAGAGTAGAGGACTAGAAGATGTAAAATATGTTTTCACAGTCTAAAGAGTCTTTCTATAGAAAGTATGGTTGATATTCGTTGATGATAGGAGCCTACTTGATGTCTTAGTTGGATGGTCTAGTCATTCTCAAATTTACATATCCTTGATCTCCATAACAAACACCATTCAAACAAGCCCCATATTCTTCTAAAGAGTGTACACTGGTATATAGGAAATCACACAGTCGAGTCTGTTACGTCCTTGTTTCTAACTTTGCTATTGATTCTGTGATACCACATGAGTGTAGTGTATCTAGTAGAATACGAATATAATTTATTATCCGCAATGATAAATTCACTTTCGCATCCATTCAGATGCTAGTGTGCGTGTTACTTACGACATCCTTTACCAATATTTTCATGAACATCTCATCATAAGAAGCTTTTAAGATAATGAAAAACCACAATTACCCACAAACCAAAAAAAAAGAAAAAGAAGAAAAATAAGGTGAAAGAAGCTCGAGGCGATTGTAATTCTATTTCTCGTAATTATTTTATTGTGAACTGCTAATGTGGCGTGAAATTTTATGAATCTTTGTATGCAATCACTCTTACTTTTATGGAATTTCATTAACGTTATTTACAGGGTTATTTCAAGACAGCAAAGAGTGATAAATTTACGCACTTGAAGCCACCAAGGCAAACTTTATATTGTTCACAGACCAGTTAACCTGCCATCATGCCAAAATGGCAACGCAACCGTTAGTGGTTAGAAGGTGAAATGGGAAATGGGAAATGGGAAATAAAACAATAACAACGTGTGTTTAATTAAAGATAAAATACAGTTACACACGCATACATATACAAACAATTATAAGGATATGAATCCTTATCCTTTTTAGAATATGTATGTATGTAAAGAAAGTAAGAGAGAAAGAAAACCATAAAAATCCAAAATTAATTGTAATTGTACGTTTAACTTTTAGACTTTGTAGTACAAAAGCAATGGCTTACATGATAAGATAGTCGATATGCTTCATTATATGCCTCACATATGCCTCATTGCCTTAGCATACTCTGCGTAAATAGGGGCCCCTATTTAGATTAAGATTTCTTTATGAAAACAGTAAATAAATCAAAGTTCAAAACGCTAATCAGTAAAATTGGCCAACTGACTCCATCTGCCAGTTACTCTGACCTGTGTTATGGTCTGTCTATTCCGTTTATTTTGTCTGCCATTTGTTCGCTTGCATACAGCCTTAAAGGATTTCATTAAGTTTTGCTTCCTTAGCAGCCCCAACACTTGTGTAAGGTCATTAATTACTTTGAACTGCGTTTGGTTGGGGTTTGGGTTGGGGTTTGGGTTGGGGTTGGGCTATCATACGAAATAACTTTGCTGAAGATAATCGGCATACCAAGTAGAAATATTTTCCTTACAGGCCACTACCACTTCATGGTGTCGGTGAGTTTTATCTTTGCTTGTTGGAAATTGAAATATTCATTCATTCATTCATTCATTCATTAATTCCATTAATTTGGCCAAACATTTGGGCAGTTCAGTCAGTTGCTTACTTATATTGCTGGGGTGGCGTAAAATATTTATAAATTTTTCCACAATTTTATTGATGTGTTGGTATTCCATTTCTCTCCTTTTTTCTTTTTCTCTTTTTCTTCAATTAATAAACCTGCAAATATTTCTTTTGTTTTTCAATTCTTTTTCAAGTATTCTCCACTAAATTTAAGTTTTCGTGTATTTTCCTGATTTTACTACGTAGGTACGTACACTACAGCAAGCATGCTTGAGTTTAAGGCAGACAGAAAGAGTTTAAGTTCACTGCCTTTGAACCTATAAAATGATCAAACTGTGATAACAATAAATTCATTATCTTTTTATTTGGTTAGGATATACATTTTCCAGGACATCAATGGCTTAGCCAATGGCCAGTATGTAAATGATGACATCCGTGATTCTAGAAAAAATCGAGTATTTTTCATCATCAAAATATTCGATTTTCTAACAGACTTGCCTGGTTAAATTAGGTCGATTTCATATTAAAATCTTATCATCAACGAAACTTTGTATTTGGACTATTTTCTTATTTAGCAATAGACTAACTACAGCAGTTTTCTCAAGTTCTTAGATTGTGCCCTACACTACTTACTTAATTAACTGGTCATTATAATCCTCCAGCCAGGATTACAACCTAGCTTCTCACACCACTTATCATGTGTGTGATAATTTTATCAATGACTTGGGATACTTACAGTTTAAAGTCGACCCCAAACGAGAGATTTTTGAGAAAATTTTCATGGCAGAATTTCTGTAGAGCTTATGCCAGATATCTACTGAGAGGAAGTCGTCTAAGAAATATTTTTTCTTATTTCGTTTCGTTGGCGATGTCTGACCTGGAGTTTGAAACGCAGCCGCCCGTCTAAAAAGCCTACTAGACTGCGACTCCACTACCCGCGCAGTAAAACGGATTGAGAATAAGTCATCTAAGATTGTCCAAAAATGCTGTGTCCGGATGACATAGCGAGATATTCGTCTGTGACCCTTAACGAAGAATTCAATTGAATTCATACGTAAGATTATCACTCCTCTACAGGTGGGGCAAACAAATAATCTTACACAAATATTGCAAAAGCAAGTTGAAATCAGTAACCTCGTCATTGAACAAATTTTGCGGCATTGTAACTGTCAAAAGTCACTGTCCTCTGGGTACACAAAAACTGTAATGATGATAAAGACGAATAGACTCCGTTGTCTAGTAGATAGTGTGTTGGGTTATTAGACGTGAGACCGCGTTTCAACGCCTGGCTTAGACAATCCGAACAAAACGAAATATGAAATAAAATATTTTTTCGGTGTATTCCTCCCAGCAGATTTCTGGCAAAACTTTAAACTGAAGGTACCACCACTCAAGTATAAGTATTGACCAATCAAACAAACAAGTAAAACTCCAGAACATTTTCTCCGTCATTGTCCCACACATAGGAAAGATTCTTGGGCATACAGAATTTTTTAGTAAAACGTGATTTATGCAGTATCGACATCTTCAAAACTATTGGAATGGATGTCAGTGCTACAAACCTGGAATAATAATTGTATAAAACGGAAGCTTGTAGAATTCAAGTTAACTCAGCCAGAATCGTTGAATCCAACCAACAGCTTTTCAAAAATGAGAAACAGTATTTTCCATTAGGACAACACAGCGATAGTACATACAGACATAATTAGTCATTAAACCCTTCAGTCAAGATTACCACCTAGCTTCTGACACCACTTTTGTTGTGTGTATTAATTTTATGCATGAGTGGTGGGACCTACAGTTTAAAATCGACTCCAAACGACAGATTTTTAACAAATTTTTTCGTGGCAATTTTATTTACTCTCAGAATTATTGTCAGAAATCTGCTGAGATGCAGTCACCGAAGAAATATTTCTTCATATTTGTTTCGTTGATGATGTCTGACCTGGGGTTTGTACCGTGCCTTGACGTCTCATTAGCCAACACAGTACCTCTTACTAGACTACGGCGACTACACTGCGTTAATGCTCGCTTAAAAGCTTTCGAATCTTTGTGAGAAGATTTTTATGCATCCGGTTTAGACTTTGGCTCTGTGAGATTATCGTTGGCGTAATATATTGTTACGTTTTTACCTTTTAAAAACGTTTAATATATGAGCTCGTAGATTGCAATTGAAATAAAAATAAATCTGTGTTTAGTTTTAATTAAAACTCTTTATTATTCGCACAATTCTGGGTGCCACTGTTCACAACTTTATGTAAAAAACAACAATTTTTTTGTTTGTTATTCCTCTGTTTACACCCTTTGCATAAACAGTAACAATTACTAGACAATTATTCGACAGATCTTTGTAACGTAGATCTTCAAACCACAATTACTCTCCTCAAACGCACTGCATCTTCACACAAGACTAACTGAACTTTACTAACTCAAAGTAAACAGTCTGATGAATTTTTTGAAGGCGAATGTTCATGACTTCGCCTTCGCGAAATCTCATCGTTGTTTACATTTATTATTGTGGTGTTGTTGGTGTATTTTTTTGTTAACTTGTTTACCATTTTTTATGCTGGTGTTTCTTATTATATTAAGCAGTACGATAATTTGTAAACAGGTTTGTTTACTGCATTATTTTGTTTTTGTAGCTTTTGTTTATAATTTTAATATTAAGCGACGTAAAACCAAAACACCAGTATCTAGATTTTTCATTTTCGTAATAATATTGTTAATAAAGAACTTACAACTTACTAGGGATGGTATTTTTTCCTAAATGACCCCATGTATACATCTCAGTTCTGACTGATTAAATAAAACCTTCGATTTAATGGAAAAGCAGTACCGTACCATTTTACGATACCTTATATATGTATATAAGTCTTAGGATGTAGAACAAAATTATGTTCTACTATTCTCCATCCTATGAAACGGCTTGTATCAAGCTCTGTATAGATTTATTGTTATCATCTCCTACCATAAAAGTCCCTCAACATACAGTTCGAATAACACAAAGAGATTTTAGTTGAATGTTTATTAAACTCGCTGTAGTTTTTCTATGATTTTATCTATGTATGTAGTGCTTCATTTAGATTCTTCTATGCCCTGCATGTTCATCCGCTTATATTGTGTTTTTATCCTTTAGCAATCAGTTGAAGTTGAGTTGAACTAAGCTTGTCAACAATGTCACCCGTGACTTGTAACTTGTGATGGCACTGACTTTAAGGGAAATTTTTTCATTTCTTTCGTTCTTTTCTTTGATTTCATTGTTGCTGACCTGCTGGCATGCTTATATACTTCCCCAACTTGTCTTGAGAGAATTTATCGATTTATTGGAAACACATTCGATTTATGAATAAATTATATGGTGTAGATAACAAAAACAACAACAACAAACAACACTTTATTAGAAAATGAAATGAAATAAAGCGAAGCGAAGAAACCGTATAACGTTGATTATTTATTGGCGATAAATATTCTCAGGAAAACATGCAGCAACAGGTCACGATTTCACAAAATAGCGCCATCTCATCATCACTCTAGCACAACATGAGTTACAATCGTTTCCTCCTTCAACTATTTGATATTTGATAAGACACCAACTTGCTGTTGTGTGTGTGTGTGTGTAGTCAAAGCAGAGATGGGAATTATTCAACGTTAGATTAAGATTTTGGATTGGATAGAGTGTTTAGTTGAAAAGGGAAAAGTGGTCGGTGAAGGCTTTGGTCCATGCTATCCTCAAAAGAATTTCTTTTCTGTGTTGCTATTGATATTGTAGCATATTATACAACAACAACAACATTTAACGACATTAGTAAGATTCTAGCCATGTCTCACTAACCTTGTAAGCCATGCTTAACATTTTAGAAACACCATTGCAAGATAAGCTTCCTTCTAACGCTTAACGTTTCACGCAATTTGTTGCAATTGTTTTTGTGATTAACACACGATTCTGTATCGAGTATGTTCCAGTGTCAACGACAAATTATTAAACGACAGTGGCAAGATTTCGATTAATCCAACAACAAGTTTAGCAATTCTTACAATCTTGTTAAACACTTTACACTTTACACTACGATTTCTTTCTTCTTTAATTTCAAATTTTCGATTTGAATTTTATTTTAAAATTTTTTTTTCCAATTGCTATTGTGTTGTGTACATATGTTTTCTTCTGGTGTAATCCTCTACTTTAGATGGGCGATTAAAACAAAGTGCAACAAGAATGTTTAGAGATGACTTGCAACAAATTGTTTTCAACTCAATTAGAAAATTTAGTGTGTGTCCCATGCTTAAACAGAGACTGTGCCAACGTAAAGCATACGAGTATTTGTGTTTATTTTGCATTTTCTTCTTTTGTTGCAATTTAGTTGTTGTCTTTAAAGTTGTTGTTGGCATTTCAGTTGACGCAATGCATGTAATTATGCAAATTATTGGCAACAGAACATGAAGAAGAAGCCAAACAACTACTATGTTTGCCACGGCAACACTTTTCAACCGAAGTGGTTCAAATCTTCACAAAATATTTCATGTGAAGAATTTTCTTTTTTTTTTTTTTGGGAAAATTTTGGCCAACAGTTTTCATTTCAAAAATTTTATTAAAAACAAGTAAAAGTGCAACAAAGTTATTTATATTTGTAAAGGAAATGATTGATTGTCTTCCACATTAATTTATAAAACTGAAATCGAATTTGATTCTAATTTAACCCTACAATGTATCAATAAAAAGGTAGTCGGTTGCAATCTGATGATGTAAATGCTGATAGGAAAGTTGTCAGTTTTATTTTGTTTTATTTTAAATTGCCGTGAATCAAATGATTCATGATTTGAGATAATTTTTGTACTCAAAACCAAACTAAAAATCTTGCCTCAGGTCGGAGAAATTTTCATTTTACGCCAAATCTGTAGATATCTTTAAAAAGCTTACAGATTGAAGATAAAAACTGCAAGTACAGCAGAACTTAAGGCAATATTGACACTACTTATCCGATCGAATTTTAATAAAGCCGTACAATGTATAAATAAAAGGTACTAATGGTGTAAATGCTGATAGGTAAGTTTATTTAAATTTTAATTGTATTTTTGAGTTAATTTTGTAGGCAAAAACCACCTCATAATCGTGCCTCAGATCAACGAAATGTTCATGTTATTAAAAACTTGAGATGTCTTAGAAAATCATACAGTTTGATAGTGACTAAGGAGATAAAAATGCAAATACAGTCAAAACTTAACTTGGAAGTGAATTGTTCTCACTTTTTATCATCATTCTACCACATCCACATAACATCATGCACAAATACATCATTGCAACCCTTCAGTCAGAGTACGACCTAGCTTCTCACATAACATATATTGTGTTTGTTAATTTTATAGAATCAGTGGCAGGACCTACAGTTTAAAGCCGACTCCGAACGACAGATTTTTAAAAAACTTCTCTTAACAAATTTTTTATTTATACTCAGACCTTTTGTTAGAAGATTGATGAGAGGAAGTCGCCGAAGAAAAATTTTTTCAAATTTTGTTTTGTTCTAGATGTCTGACCTGGGGTTTTAACCGAGGCCTCATGTCTAATAAGCCAACACTCTATCTACTAAACAACGTCGACTTCATCCACATTACCATCATGACTGTTTCCTCAGTCATTTTAACATCCCCTAGAGAATTGCATCGATTTTATTGCGCTTCAGCAATGTCGACATGAATATGATACATAAAAAATGTCGCCATTAAATCGTGTAATATCCTTGCAACAATTTTTTTGTTTTGTGTCCAGCCTTATTCCAGAATTATCGGTTTAGAAACGATTCTTGAGGTAGTAATACCACACATATATAACGACGTCAAACTCATAATCTTGGTAATCAGTTGGCATTACCAGAACAGGAAATTATACTTTCTTATGTAATAAAACCCAAATCGGTTGTATTGAATTGCAGATCAAAAAAAAGTCGGTTAACATACGTTTCTTGAAACATGATATTCGAACGAATACAGTCCAATGATATTCGCAAACTGTAATGCTCCCCATGCTATCACTTGTTTGGCTGCAATGATTTCTCACACAATTCGTTTAGAGTTATTTGAGAGCCATATGCATATGTGTATCCATGTGAGAAATTAACTTTTGTTCTACAAATCAGGGGTCTAATTCTAGCAGTCGTGATCGGAATTGTGTTCAAATAGAAAATAATTTCGATAACGAGAAATTTTCTGATGATGTTACTCGATACGAAACGAATCGATTTGTTGCTTAGGTGTTGTGAAACGAGTTAATTATTTCGTTTTACAGCACTGACTAAAATGAAAAATTTTAAACAAAAAACATATGTTTTATTACAAAAATAAAAGAAATTTAATTAATCCAAGGAAGATAAGTTGGGTTTGAAGTTTCTTCTGCAGTATCATCTTCAAATTCTATAAAAGAAGATATGGTAGACGTCATTTTGTCTTCTTCATAATCCGATAAACAGCAGGGACATACGTCAGGAATACTATTTTTTGGTGAAGTTGTTGGGGTAACATTTTCTTTGTCGCAATTCTCTTTTGAGCTGCCTTCTGCTGTTGTTGATGACCGAAAAGTTTGGACATTTTTTAGACCCTCAACAGAATTTTAAACTAAACAAGAGTTTGTTACCTTGCACCACATTTTTGAATCTTTGATTAGTGGGCCGGAAGCATTGAGCTTAGCTGTGACCTGTTCCCATAGCTGATTAACTCTTGCCTTTCCCTGAGAAGTATTTGGTATAGTACTTTTTGCAAATTCTGAATGCTTAACCATGAAATTTCCAAGAATTTTCTTCTGGGTGTAATTAATTTTTAAAAGTTTTGACCTACAAATACTGGAATTAATTTTTTATTCATAAATTATTAAAAATTTGTTACTTAAATTTTTAAATTTTTTTATATTGTTCTTTACAGCAGAAAAACGTTAATTCGAAAGCTTTAGTGCTTACGAGTAAAAACTCGCAAGGTGGCATTCGAATGATCACACGTTATCGAATGCCATCATTAGAAATTTCGATACACTTTACTCGATAACGAATAAGAGAATCCCAAAACTAAAATAACTCACACGTTCGAGTAAAATTTCGTTCGTATACGACTGCCAGAATTAGCCCCCGGAATAGAAAACTCGTTGTTCTAGTACTTAATCACCATATTTACGATGTTATGAAGGTCAGCCGTTGTTGTGTGAGTAGGGCTGTATATGGATGGGAGTGCAAATTTATAATGAACCCCAAGGTGGACTACATAACTGAATCCGCCATGGAAACGTTGGGGGCGTTGGTAGAGGCATTTTTTCCACTCGTGCTTAGAGCACCGTAGGGTAAGACATCGTGGCGATACGTTATACCCTGCACTAATGTCCATATCTACTATCTGCCACATTTTCTTTCGGCAGTGTGTACATTGCAGTAGGATACAGATCTGATCACGTCAGTAATACTTCCATTCCCTTTAAGTTTCTATGTAATCTTGCACGGGGACAAACACAATCACGCCGTAGGGACCGCAAAGTGCTCAGGTTTGAATTACCATTTTATACTTATTTTTTGAAGTCGCTGTAGTCTAGTAGATAGTGTGTTAGTTTACTAGACGTGAGGCCATGGGTCAAACCCCAGGTCAGACATCTCCAACACAATGAAATATGAAAACAAATATTTCTTCGGCCACTTTCTCTCAGCAGATTTCATGAAAAGATTCTCAAAAAATCTCTCTTTCGGGGTCGACTTTAAATTGCAGATCACGCCACTCATGTATAAAATTAACAAACACAACGTAAGTGGTGTGAAACGCTATATCGTAATCCTAACTGAAGGGTTGTAATGAAAAATTATGTATGTATGTATGTGTATGTATAGTCAGATTTAACTTGTTTCGTGCGTTCTTCTCTTGGTTAACAAATGACACTTTGGATGGCAGTCATGCTCAGGTCGATGGTTTTCAAAGCACTAAATGCATAACCCGATTCAACAATGGAGACTTAAGGCCTGTTTTTGTAAAGCAAACGATTTCACTTGCTTGTCTCTTTATATGGGAAACACAAACTAAATTGAGTGTTTTGAGCAAACAGACAAGCAAGGGTAATTGTTCGTATTACAGAAACAGCACATTATTGTTTCGAACACCTTATTCACCCATGTGTATGAGAGTTTTGATATGAATTAGAGTGATACTCGGCCATGTAACTTAATTGTAAGGGAACACTTCTGTTCTTCTGGTATTTTGTCTATGACGTCTGATTTAAGTTTTCTGCGATTCGTTTAACTTTTTAGCAAAATTCTTAAAGCTCTGCTCTTAGATTTAAAATCTAAAATGAAACGCAAACCAAAGAAAAAACGTCAAAGAAAAAGTGTTTTTGTTATTTCCACTTTTAATTCTAATTTAACCTTGAAATTCAAACTGTCTTAATGAACAGTAAGAAGTAATAACAGCAGCAACAATCTTAAGAATACAATTTCATCGATTATTTAATTTTATTAACGATATGCAGCAAAAGCAAAAGAAAACTTGCAACTGAAATATTCATACGTACGCTTAAGTTATTACATCTTAAAGTATCATAAGCGTCGAACGAGACAATGTCAAGAACAAACCAGAAATAAATTTTTTTTTTTCGTTTCTTAATTTATTATGAAGACAAAAACGCGCAATAACAGCAATAACAATAACAATAAAAACAAGATTACAATATTGCAACAACAATTTCAAATAAAAGTTTTGCAGAAATGCATGGATTACAGTGGAACACAATACAACAGGCAATGTTGCAATGAGGTGACGCGTATGATCACTTTTAAATACTAATGCAAGTCAAACAAAATATGCAGGAGCTTCAGTAGCATACTGTAGCATCATGTACTGGGTGCAATATCTGTACTCAGTGGAAGGGATTTTGTCAAGTTAGACTAGGACTTTGATTTGCATTTTCTACTGGGTGTCTCTACTGAGTTGGTTCACCCACATTGCTACATGTAGGGTGTGGTATTTGAAATCAAAACTATTTGTTTACATGTTTCATAATGTTTTTTTAATAACTTTATATTGTTGTTTGTGTGATTGTTATTGTTATTGTTCTGTTTTTGTTTTTGTTTTTTTTTATGGCACAAGTAAACATTCTTTCGAAATGTCAAGCGTAGAGATTGGCGTCAACGGGCAACTATTCTAAAGCCAATTGTAGTAGTGCTTAGAAGAAATAGCAACAAACAACAACAACAACAAAAAAGATATCAATAGACAACAACTATTGACATTAAAGTAGTATTTGTTGTAAAGCGTGGGGCCGGGGTAGGGGGAGAGTTTATAAAAAACTATAAATGTTGACCTTCATTTTCATATGGTTGTTGTTGATATTGTTGTTTTTGTTGAAAAAAATCAGCAACCCACAGTAAGTCAAACAAATAAAAACAACAACAACAAAAAAAAAACTGCAAAACAAAAACGTACAACATCAATACGTTAGAAAAAGTTAACGTCAACGGACGGTTGCTCTTTGTCTAAGTTTCAATTACAACAATGTACAACAAAAAAAATAATAAAAAAGCACTCAGAAATCATGATCGCATACAAATCTGAAACTGGCTAGAAAAAAAAGGAAAAAAACAGTCAACCGAACCGTCTAACTGAATCAGTTGGTCGCATTGACGTTTCTTGCTGTTAGAAAAACTTAACGAATGAATGTTTTCTAGACAATTTTCTTAATGCGATTGACTATGAAATGCTTACCAGCTTACCAGTTCCAGCTGTTAACAATTTAACCACCACTACCACAGCCAACTAAGTCCGATTCTGAGAGAGTCTGTGTATTTGTCTTTGTACCTCAAGTTGTTGGCTCTTACGTAAGTGAGAACAACATTAACAAGTTTGACTGTCTATAAACAATTCCACAGAGAAATCGCACAAAAAAACAAAAAAATTGTAGAAAAAAAGCAACAACATGAACACGTTCTTGTATAAAAAACGACGTTTTTTTTGCTTTTTTGTTCCGATAAAAGGCGGCAAAAATGCCACACTAATAAAGTTGAAATCTTACTGCGAAGTTTATTTTCTTTTCTTTTTTTTTTTCTTTGTGCTTTAACAGCAACTGCTTGCTTCTATTGTTTGCTGCCGTTGTTGTTGTTGTTGATTGCATTATCATCAAATTTGTTTAGATACTCTGACTCTGACTCTGACTGCCAACTGCAACTGCACAAGCAACACGAATAACGACATCATAAATTTCGACACTCGATGGTCGTCGTTGTCGTCTGACTATTTATCAGCATGAAATTGACATGTAAATAATGAATAGAATATACGAGGGTTGTTGAAATATATCTGCAGTTTTAATGTTTAATTTTACTTTTTTTGAAGGCCGATATTTTCAAGTAGAGACAATACATACATACATAATTGATCACTACAAGCCTTCAGTTAGGATTACAACCTAACTTCTCCTACCACTTTTTGTAAAACTTTTTGTAAAACTTTTCAAGGCAATTTGATTTTCCTCTCAGCGTCAAGTTGCTAGAAATTTGCTGAGAGAAAATCGCCGAAGAACTATTTTTTTTAATTGATAACCACTATCTACACTATAAGAGCAGGACTTTAGGGTCTAATGCCTACAAGAACAAATAAGACTCACCATTAAATACAGTTCTTTGTTTGTTTTTCTACTTTCAGCTCCAAATGTTGTGTCATCAGCAAAAATACTTCACAAACGATGTTTGGCTGGCTTCAATTCTGGTACGAGCTATTTTGTTACGGGTAAGTAAGCTAAGATCCTTACGTTAAAGTTTTCTCGTAAAATTTTCAAAGAACCATCAAGATCAGCAAACATATCTGGTGGTCTTTTTCAAGACTTGACGCTACAGCAGTAATATTCTCTACTTCATTGTGTTTTTGATGGTTTTAAATCGGAAAATGCAAAATGAATGCGAAAGCAAATAATAACTGCAGCAATTACCTACTCCCTAGGCCACTTATGTTGATCGTGAAATGTAGGAAGTTCTCTATGAACATGGCTAGCAGCTGTTCCTTTTTTTAAATCTCCACAAAGCATTGTTCCGGCTTTAAACAATTCATGATGACTTTCCTACTGAAGAGTAATGTCAACACAGTTTGATATTCTCAACTACCAAACCATAGTTAGCCCTCACTATTTACAAGCATACAGGGGAAGAATACAATGAATTCTGTGATCCATTTAACTACTGGTGGATCGGTCGCAAACGCTTCCTTAATTTTTAGAATTTAGTGGGATGGATAGGAGAGTGAAATGCAAGCATGTCCACATCTGCCGTATGTAATCCGAAAAAAATTGGATAATCTCGACCGTCTTTTTGTCGGGACATGAAAAATATGCTGTTTTTACTGGTGGGAAACGCATTACCATATTGAAAAGATTAGATGATATAAAGAGTGGGCCATCTATCAGTTTAAATTTGAACCATCGGTTATCGATTCGAATCTGGCAATACTTCTGTCATTTTATTCTGTTAAATAATTCAGCATCTTATCTCCACTGAACGTAATGAGTCGGTGAGTTACGTTGGGAGAACGAGAAACTGCACGATGATGCTAAAAAAAATCATCTTTTCGGATGAAACTCATTTTCGTCTTGGAGGGTACGTTAATAAGCACAAAAGTAGTATTTAGTACTCAGAAAACCCATACATGATCTTACAGAAGCCAATGCACTCATTACGAGTGACTGGTTGGTGCAGCTTGTGGAGCGAAGGCATCATTAGCCCAATTTCGTTGAAAAGGAGGACGGTCCAAACATTACGGTCAATGCAGACATTGGACACCGATCGCATCATGATAACCGTTTTATTTGTACGCGCTCTTCATGGTTTTGCTGTGAATGATGTTTGATTTCAACAGGATTGTGCAACTTTACACACATCTCATGCCACAGTCGATTTATTGCGTCAATCATTTGATGGCCGTTTAATTAGCCGTAATGGTGATGTCATTCGACTGCCAAGAAGCTACGATTTGACACCGTTGGACAATTTTCTATAGAGCGCCATTAAGGAAAAGTGTTATCCCGACAAACCACAGGTAATTGAGCATTTGAAGGCCAACATTCGTGATGCCATGGCTGAGATATGACTCCATACATCTGGAAAATTGCACGAAAATTTGTCCGATTGAATGAGGTACTGTGAGCTGCGGCAGTCATATGAATGAAACAATATTCCATTTCAAAACCGGAACAATTGTACTTCACAACAAAAGCTCAAATTTGGCTAAATTTCAAACCGCTTTTGTTTGATCGCATATACAAATATGTCCCCCTGTCGTATGTAGCCCTTAAAAAGAAAATAATGGAAAATATTTTAATAAATCTGGACCCTTATTTTTTCCTTAAATGGAAAACATGTTGTTTCTACTGGTGGGAAACGTGTATCACCACATTGAAGAGATCAGATCATATACAATAAAAATAAGAGCCGAACAGGACTGCTGCAGAAAGAGCACCATTTGGCCGATAAGATCTTTTCATATACCAACCCACAGACAGGTTTTGATTTACTTTAGAAAACTCTTTTAAATTGCTAACGGGGTTGCTTAATTCATTACTCCCACAACATATACAAGCAAAAGCGTTACGGAATCGACGAAATTAGGAAACTTGCTGTTGTTACCTCGGTTAGAATTCAAAGATGTTTCTGAACTGTCTGAACGCAATCATGGAATGCTATCCACCATGTAAGATGGTATCGTTTTAGAAAAAATTTTATTCCAACAATTTTTATTACAAATATGTTCGTAACATTAAATCTAGAAACAAAAACAAAAAAACCCAACAAAATTTGTGTCCATTTGCACGATTTACTGTGACGCCATTTAAATATCCTGCAAATGATGTCTACTAATACAGATGATGATGCCAATTTAGGAACATTTCCGTTGTGTACGAGTGTATTTGTATCTGTTTGATGATGTCGTTTTCGTTCGTTTTGTTTTATGAATCCTAATCCGCCAAATGATTTCAATGGCACGCGAAAATATAATTCGCTTAAGTGGTTGTTTGTCTCTGTATCTCTGTACGCTTGCTGGCTTGCTTGTTCGAATGAACAACACAATTGGTCAGCCAGCGAACTAGGGCAGCGTAGCAGGAAGGAAGAATTGAGTTGTTCTGAAATGAAATGCTCGCTCGCTTGCTCGTTGAACATACATACGTTTGTAATACCAAACAAGCAATTCAGCATGTAGAACCACTAGAACATAACGCTGAAAAACGTTTTCTAAGCCATATAAAATACTCGGGTCGCAAGCCTTCATAATTGGAGAGAGAAGAGCAGTCTGGTTGACCTAGTAAATGTATTGCCGCTTATTTTGATTGTTTGCATGGAGTGAGGGGAAATGCTTTGAAATTTTTAGCCGCAAATTTTGTTTGAAAACAAATGTTGACAGAAATTAAAAAATGATCAGAATATGTAAACATGAAAATATTTAAACAGCAGAGTACAGGTCTTTAAAAGAGAACACAATTTACTTGCTTCCGTTAAACAAAAGCGAAATAGAGGGTGTTTTGCGTTTATAAAGGACATGTAAGAAAGGATACAAGTAGTTAAGCAAATAGCAAGTGATTGTTTTTCTAAAACGTTTCCATGGCATAACGTTCATTTGTTTGCTGTGGTATTTTAAACGTTTTTAAAGCGTCTTAAGCCTTAAAGTAAATATTTTCAACAGAATTCTTTAAGCCATACTTGGGGTTATTTTGTAAGAGAAAAAAATTTGTTTTTTTTTGTTTTTTTTTAAGTTACTGGAGTTCCATTCATTCTACCACCTTTTTTTGCCTAAGTTTCGCCATTTGAGGCACTGCTTTTGGTCTATTCGGTTCGTTTCTTGTGCAAATTGTATTTGGCTGGCTGATGATAATGAAGAGTAGGATGATGACGATGATGATGTTGCTGTTGATGACGACGTTGATTTTAAGCTCCAAGTGTCAATTCAATTAGTTTATCATTGTGATACATAAAATTTGCTTACTTTGTTGTTGTTGTTGTTGTTGCTGTTGTTGCTGTATTGTTGCCTTCATAGCATGTTTAACATTCGTTTCCTTCTGGTTCTAAAATTTTTTTCCATTTTTTTCTTTCTTGTTCTTCCTCTCATATTTATTCGATGTTGCTGTTGTTGACTGTTTAGTAAGTTGTCTTATTGCTGTTGTTGTCGTTGTTGTTGCTTTTTACCTTGTTTCTTTCTTATGTCATAGTATTTGTTATCGTTGTAGTTGCTTATTGTTGTCATTGCTATCGTCGTTGTTGCTGGTGGTATACATAATCATGTCGACTATTGAAGCTTCCCCTTTAAGGCATGTAACAAATTGTGGCGTCACTTGCTTGATTGGACGCCATATTTGTTTAGACATGTTAGCAGCACATTTTACTGAATATCTACCAGATACACACACACACACTCATATATAGTATATTCGTAGTTATTCTAAGTCTAACACTGTGAACACACATTCAAACCTACACTACAACCGTCTATTGTTCATTTCCGTTACTTGTAAACGAAAGTTCAAAACGAGTGGCAGTTTTTAAAAGAGTGAAAACTAAACTTTGAGTTCCATTTTCGGAGAAATTTAAACCGCATATGATCTTGGTATTTTCGCCTATAAATTTATGCAAAGACTGTGTCCTAAAGCCAATAACATTACATCAGATTCGTACAAAATATTCGAATTAACCTCATATGCTTACAAAACCTTTGTCAGTTGGCGTGCAGATGGCCCACCCTTTATATACACATACAGAGGAGAAATAAAACGAATTCTGTGATCCACCAGTAGTTTATCGAGTACAAACGTTCCCTTAATTATGAGAGTCCAGTAGGATAGATAGGAGACCCGAGAAAAATTACACAATCTGGACCCTCATTCCTTCGGGACATGGAATATATGCTGATGTGGAACGGATCACTACATTAGATAACACAATTAATCTGAAAGTCAAAGAGGACTGCTACAGAAGAGCACCATTTGGCCGATAAGATCATTTCATATTCCAAACCACAGACAGGTTTTTATTTTCTTTAGAAAACTCTTTTGAATTCTTAACGTGAAAACAGGTAAAAGCGAAAGCGTTACGGAATTGAAGAATCTAGGGAACTTGACGTGACAAAAACTACGTAATTCCTGTTCTCTCCGAACGAATTTCGCTCAGGATATCAGCCAGCACGATGGGAAACAGCTGAGGAGGCATTATTGTTTTACTTCAGCATTTGTGTGAAATGCATGACTGAACGATAAAGAACTGAGAGTTCTGCATTCTCGAATTATATTCTGACGTCCTCCACTTTTTCTGTCTCTTTCCATATGGCAGTCACAGCCCAATGTTATCGAATGCTTCTTCAGAATCTGCAAATAATAATAAATGCGTTGCTTGTGGGTCTGTTCTAAGAAGATTCTGTTTCTCCCGGAACGAACTGGTCCGTTATATCAATGTATATGTTTAAAGACATTACTGTACGACGACGGGCGTTACTAACTTACTTAATTGGTCATTAACAACCCGATTAACGGATTTCGGATTTAGCACATACTTCCAGGCGGCTCTGCTTCTCGTCGCCTACGCCAGTTGGTCATATCAATCGATGACAGGACGACGTTCTCTATTCTAACGCAAACAAAGTCGTCCTCTTCGCCGACTTCCGCAGATCCCCGCATCAAATACCCATCTCGCCGGAGCATTCTCCTGCATTCGAACGACATGGCCGAGCCAACGCAGCCGCTGGATGTTTATACGCTGCACAACGTCCTTGTCGTCGAGGAGCTAATACAGCTCACTGTTGGATCGGATGCGGAAATAATCGCCAACTTGCACTGGACCGAAGAGATATTCGTTACCAGTTGTTGCAATTTTTTTGGTAATCACTTTTCGGTAACTTAACGACGATGCCTTTCTTATGTTGAAGGCAGCTTCCTTCTCCTAAACTGATGTAGCGTGGGGTCGTGGAAATTCAACTGTGTTTTCCATGTCTAGTTACATTTTAAATTTGTGTTGGAAGTCTTCCCCGTGATTTAAATTTTAGCTAGAACTGCCAATTTCATTTATCCGAATATCGAAATCTGTTCCGAAGAATATTTTACACATGACTACTGACCAAAAAGTTGAAAGACTTCGCAGGACAGCAGGAAAAAGTCGTTGGCATTGATAGACGAAATCGAACTGACCTTTTCCAAAATAAATATGATGGCACTAGGCAGGCTTAAATTAAAGAAATTCGTAGAGCCATAGGTTCCCACTTCAAAATCCCCTCAAAGAATTGAATTCCTTTTAAACTCTGTGCCTCTATTCCTTCAGTTGAATTGTCGACGTGTATGCGTTTAAAATGACGACTCAAGTGAGTGTATGTCAGTGTGTTTGTAGGTGGAGAAAAGTGTGTTTAAGCAGATTAGTTTGCATTACAGCCGAGGGCATATCTTCTGGATTCCCTTACATTTACAATGAAAACAAATTTACTTGCAAATACAACGAACATGCCAACCAGCCAACCAAACAGCCAACCAGCCAGCCAACCCAACGACACAAAATATTTTTTGGGAACAGCAATCTAATCAGCATACATTGTAAGAGACACACTCTCTTCTCTCTGGCTTCGTATGGATGGACTTTTTTTTTTTTTGTTTGGAACACACACAATCAAAAAGGTACATGGAAATTATAAAACAGGGTAATAGAGAGAGAGGCACGGCACGGCACCACTCTTTCAACACAATGAAATTCCAAAAGAAAATTTAATGAAATCTTGCTGAAAATATTGTTTGAAAATCCAGAAAGGGAAAACACGTTAAAAGGCCAGGCAATAATGTTGATGGACTGACTAAAGCTTTCTAGTGATTTTTGTGATGATTGTTTTAAGAGACTGCAACAGCATTTCATTGCTTTCAATGAGTGTTGCTGTGTCCAACTGCAATATTGCAATTTTTCATTTGCCAATTGCCCAAAACTGCCCAAAAGGAATAAACAAAAACTCTTCTTTCCATTTAGGCAAATACACATACGCATACGTAACAAGCATTGTTACACTCATGTTTCGGCCATTTTTCAAGTTTATTTAGATTGTTTGTTGCAACTGTTGGCAGGTTGGGTTATGGAAAATCCTTTCATACGTAAAATTACTTGAGAGACCCGAATAAAACCACCACAATGTTTTACTTGGCCTCCTCTACACACCGTATTAGGAATATAATGGCAACTACAACAGCCAGCAAGAGGAGCAACAACATCGACAACAACAACAATTGAAAAAAGAATTTATAAAACATGCGTGTCCTGCTTGCCAGCCAACAAAGCCTGCCACTCTAACTGCCACCAAGTCAATACACAATATTTCGTTGAAAATGCAACGTATTTTTGTCTGTCTGTCTGTCTGTCTCTATGGTATGTCTGTTTGTCTGTCTGTCTAGTTTACAATATGCGTAATTCTTCATCATCAACATTGTTGTTGTTGTTGTTATTGTCATCATAATATTGATGTTTGTATGTGTGATGTGATGTCACACCGTGTTTTGCTGTATGTTTTACTGTGTTGTTTGTTGTTTTAGTAGCATAATGTTGTTGCCTGCATGTTGTTATTTTACTGGTTGTCATCATCATTCACTGACCAAACAGCCAACCATCCATCCATCTATCTGCCTATCCAGCCATCCACCTAAGCCCGTCTGCCATTGTCTTCATCATTTCTACGATTTTTCTTACATACTCGCATACGTATATTCATACTACACGCAAAATACCTGCACGATTCGGTCCTCTGTCATTCATTGAATGCCAATGTAAGTTTCAAAATAATTCCACATTTGCCTGTTTTAGTTGCCCGTTGTTGTTGTTGTTGTTGTTGTTGTCGATTTTCTTAGGCTAGCTGGACGTATGGTTTACTTGTCTTGTTGTTCGTTTATTTATACTCAAACCATTGAATTGTCCTTCTCGTCTGTAATAAACAGCAATGTGTGTATGCGTGTGCATGGATGGGTGTATGTATGTACGTATGTCTTGTTGCTTCACATCTCATCTCCATGCAGTAGTTATTTCCACTTTTAAGTCATTCGAATGAAAATAACAAAACATCCATCAGCCTCACTTAATATTGACGCCAAATATTCAAGAAATGCTGACAATCGATATTTTCATATAAAATTTTTGAGTATCCCATATGGGTGTTTCCATACACGAGATATGAAATGGAAAAGTGTTGTCATTTAAAGCACATTTGAACGCTCTAGAATATATTTGGAAAGCCATAAAATAAGGTCCAAGTTACAGCCCCACACATGAGAGTTGTGTTAGCGATGACTATTGCTAAGGGATCTGGTAGTTTGGGGTAATTATTGCTCTTGTTTTAAGGGTCCAGGCCCTACAGGGAATGCGTTTTTTTGACACATGCTGATTTCATTTAATTGCGCTCTACTGTATATTTAACTGTGAAGAACCTTTTGCTAAGTCTCGATTGTTTGCTTCCCTTAAAGCCTTACCTGACGCTCCAATAATACCTCGACTAGGAGCAATCAAACAATTTGGACTTTTAAAGTGTTTTAAGAAGACTTATCTTATATGAATGCGCTGCTTTCCGGAAACATGAGCAAGAAACCGGATAATAAGAACACAATCAGAGAATGCCCACAGGGTGTATCCTTTCACCAGTAATGTGGTTGTGGATGAACTGCTGGTAAAACTTTCTGCGACCGGGTATGTAAACGATATAATCTTGAACAATCACCTGCGTAGCTGGAACAACAAAAATAGATTAAAGCAGTAGAAACAAGGCAGAAATGTTTTGTGGAAGCCATATGCTCCCAATAGGGTTACTGACAAAAAAAATAATCTTGACGACCATAGAAAAATTTTAAGAGGTCCATTGCGACATCATGCTTAGGGCTCTTAAGATTGTAAGCCAATCGTGCCTTTACAAGAAAGAGAAAACTTTCAAAACGGAAAAATATACAACCTCTGCGTAAAATATCTTAGAAATTAAATTGGAGAGTAAATTGACATGGACGGCTAATAAAGAGAGCAAACGCGAGACATCCCATAATGACGTTCAGAAAGCTTGCAGCAGAATCCAAAGGATGTAATTGTGTGCAGTACCACATTAGGCATGCCAACAGGGATATATCAAGCTGTTGTCTAGGCATGCAGACAACAAACCTAAAAATAGTTCAAATAGAGTTGGATTCGATACAGAGACTAGCTTGTGTTGGTATAGCAGGGGCAGAGAAAACTTATCCTACAACGACTCTGTAAGTTCTTTCAGATTTAGGACCACATGGACATGGTCCTTAAGACTAAAACTTTAAAAACTATGGTCTGTTGAATCGACTTACTTGCAGCTCGTTCCGGGACATATCAATGTTGACTCTTATGAAATTAAATCGAAGATAGTATAGAGAAGCTAAGTCAGCTTGATACGGAAAATAGTGTCACACTCTGCTGGAGTTCGTAACAATGTGCAGGTAGATGAGCTTGCGAGGAGGGATGCAGAAGCTTTCGGTAAAGTGAGGACAGATGTTTACTAAGGTATACCTAAGGAAAGTGTAGATAAAGACAGAGAAAAACTCTTCGTAAACAAAATCAGTTTGAGACAATCAACACTTTTGCCGGAAGACAAGAATAAGCGAGGATTCATGCGTCAAATTGTCTCGAAGTAAAAAAATTATTGACAGGGTATTGTAGATTCAAAGTACGTTTGTTCAAAATAAGGAACGTTTCGAACCCAATGTGTGAGTGATGAAAATGATGTATAAAAACACCTTATTGGAAGCTGTGAAACATTAATTCATCTCAGATGGAAACTTCTGCATTTCAGATACTAGTACAGGGAACTATCCTTATTGATAGTTTGTCAGGGAAATTGCCATTGAGAACAGTACAACAGATCGATGAAAGGAAACCTCCACAGGGTAGGATACTCTCCCCTTTAATATGGATGTTGCTAATGATGCAGAAACAGATTGAATATGGGGCAATTACCTATGCCCCTAACGTTGTTCTTACAATTTCAGGCAGACTTGTGAACACCATTGGAGTTGATTTTCAGCTTTTACTGTAGTTGTGATGATAATATGTTGGAGTGTCTACTAGATCGGAAACATATGTACCTGGAGACTCATCATACAGACTATGAAGGTTTCGGAATTTTATAGTTTTAAAGGACTTTGAGGAACAATCGTAATTGAATAAACCGGCTTCCCTACTTCCTTATATTTTCCAGCCAGCGATGAACAGATTTATTCTTTTCCATCAGAGCTTTTTTCTAACGGAAATACCTATACGCTCCCACAAGTTCTGGCATGATACAGCACAGATTTAAACACAGGCAAAAATGAGGAGAAAAAAACACCGAAACTAACAACCTGACTGCAACAACGATGCGTGTGCAGTCTCCCAAAAAAAAAAGAAAGGAAAGAATAAACAGCGAAAAAAAATCAACAGCAACAACAGCAAAAACAGAAGAATCAACAGCAGCAGTACTAACAACTTGAAAAATAAAGCTGAAGATTGCAACATGCGAAACATACTAAAAGACACACATACAACATTGCCACATTGTACAGTAGTCAACTTTTGTCATGTTGCCTTACATTTGCTCTCCACATGAATATCAAGATGAAGACAAACTGCTGCTTGTAGCACTTGGATGATGTTTGCAATGGTAACCACTCATCATGGCGATGATAATAATGATGATGACAATGAAAACAACAACAAAAACAATTAAAATAAACGATAATGATGAGGATGATGATGCTTTCACTTGTTAATATTGCAACGAGAAAGGGAACTTCATTAAGCGAATACTTCTTCTATGTCTGCTATATTGTGCAGTGCTGTTCTGTGCTATGCTGCTGGTTTAATAATGATGGGACTGAATCTGATGACGTTGAAACTCAAGCAATTGTGCGACACTTTAAGCGCGTCTTAAATGTGATGTTGCGCGTGTAAACTGCGTTCCACACAGAAAAACGCTATGAACGCTTGGCATGCAACTTGGACATTCATTAATTATTTTATATGGCATTGTGGAAATAGCCACGTACATTTTGGCGTCATAGCCATACAATATCGAGACTACGGCCAGTCAATATTGCGGCAAACTGTTCCATTCCACATCATATGTATGTGTGCTGGCAAAAACGATTTTGCTTGCAACAATTGGCAGGTGTCTTCGACGAGAATGAAGAAAAAAAACAATTTTCGAATAAATCAAAACACAATCGTAACGAATTATTTGTAACCAATACCTTGGGAACCTACATGCATACATCTATACATCTACCTCTACTTCAACCTACTAGACAACTTCTTCGTACTAGACTTACGTAACAGAAATATTTTGTGAATAAGAAAATTACCTGCTTAATTGTCTATTGTGGACAACAACACCAACAACAACAATAACAGCAGATAAAAAGGAGGAATGCATCTCTTCAATTCAATTATTAAATCAATAAAAACACATCAAATCCAAATCAAATTGCAATCGTTTGCTGCTAAATAAACAAAAAAAGGAACGAAAAAAAATCTGAAAAATATTCTTTTTGAAGAATGAAACAAAGAGACGACACACAGTGAATGAGTTCAAGTGTCTTCAAGTATTTCAAACCCGTCGTACTTTACTTCACTTTATTTGAGGCATTGAAGATGAAATCCTATAAAGTCTTCTTCTTTTTGTTGTTATCACACATACAACAGCTATTGAGTCATCATCCTTAGCATCGTGTTTTTTTATGTTCACAGAGCAAATGTAAATTGTTTGCCGTGTTGCTGTTGTTGTTTTAATTGTTGTGGCTTGTGAAGTGTGTTGAAACTGCAGTTTTCAAGTGTTTGTTTGAGAAAATCCAAAAAAATAAAAAACGACGAATAAAATCCAATAAAAATCAATAAAAAGAAGTCACAAAAATAAAGGAGGCGACTTCTAATCATAATATTGACTGAAATTCTTAATACACTGGAAGAAAAATATGTTTTTTCATAGATTTTGAGTGTAGAAATGTGTTGTATGGAGGCATGTTAAAATTGTTTCAAATGCCGTACACTACGAATTCAATTAAATGTCAGGAAATTCAAGGAATTTTATTTTAAGTCTTCAAATTATAACTTTTTTGCAAGAGGAATGCTTCTGAATATGTTACCCAACAATAAAAATCTAAATCTATGCTGATATGTATGTATGTGAATCGCCCACATTGGGGACTTCAATCAGGCCTAAGCAGGGCAAGAACTGCTTGTTAACGTTTGTTTAATATTGCATAGAGTCGGCCATCTATCAATTTAAATTTGAACCAACGGTTATCGGTCCAGTCTGGCTATACTTATGTCATTTTATTCTGTCGCAAAATTCCGTATATTATCTCCACTGAATGTACTGAATCGATTTACTCTTGAGCAACACTAAGATTTATTGGAAATTAATTTCCCAAACAAAAACAATTGGTAGGAAATTTGTTTGTCAAAAAAATCGTCTTTTCAGAGGAAGCTCATTTCCATCTTGTCGGGTAGGTTAATAAGCAAAAGTGTAGTATTTGGGGCTTAGAAAACCCATACGTGGTCTTACCGAAGCCAATGCACCCATTACAAGTGACCGTTTGGTGCTGCTTTTGAAGCGGAGCCACCATTGGCCCATATTTCGTTGAAAATAAAGGCGGAGCAATCATAACGGTCAATAGAGGCACCTATCGTACCATGATAACCGTTTTTTTTTTTGATACTCGGTAATATGTTTAAATTTTCTTCAACCGCAACAAAATTAATATCTTCATATCTAATTGGTAGATCACAGATAGTTGTCAATGGTAGTATTGTTTCTTCACCCTTATTTACAAGCAGAGGTGTTCCACAGGGGTCCATACTTGGGCCACTTTTTTACTCCATGTATGCAAATGACCTTCCTCTGCAGATCAGATATTCCAAAATTCAAATGTATGCTGATGACGTACAACTTTATCTAAGTTGTTCGAAAACGACTATGAATTCTGCAATTAATGAAATAAATTTTGATTTAGATAGAATTTATAAATGGGCATCTGCTAATGGACTACTTCTTAATCCTATTAAGTCCAAGTTTTTATTAATTGGCAAAATTCCGGCCGTATTGAAAGGGAATTTGAATATTTCTCTTAATGGGACAAAAATTCAATTGGTAAATACAGCCAAAAATTTGGGCGTTACTTTTAATAGCTCGCTGACATGGTCGGATCACATTAATCAAGCATGTGGCATAGTTTATAGGAAGATTAGAACCCTATGGCAGACTCAACACTTTACACCCATGAGGATAAGGATGCTGATTGCAAAAACGTATTTAATTCCTTCTCTTTTATATGCCTCTGAGATTTTTGCTGGATGCAATATCACTTTGAAACGAAAGCTCAACATAACGTTTAATAATATTGTTCGATATATTTTTGCTTTGAAAAGATTTGACCATATATCTCCGTATTTAGTACATGTCCTTGGAATGCACCTCGATGACTATATGAAACTTAAAAATCTTATTTTTTTACATAAAATTATAACAACAAAAAAACCTGACTCTCTTTATAACAAATTGGTATTCACTTCGTCTGCGAGGAACAATAATATTCGAACATTCAAATACCGAAAGAGTGCTTCTTTTCGCCAGTTTTATATATATATACCATTTATCTCTGGAACCATCTCCCCCCCAAATATTCAATTTACTAGCAACGCAGTGCGTTTTAAAAGCTTGTTAAGGAGTTATTACAAAAATTCATAAATTTATCGTTTCAATTTTCATTGACTTTGTTGTATTATCTCTTATTTTTCTTTTGTTTATTTTTTGATTAATATAATTTCAATGTATTCTGTAACTCATATGATTCTGGTGCTGTAATTTATAAGATAATTGATCTTGTTGCATCAGAATAATATTCATTATAATAATAAATAAATAAAAAAAAAAATAAAAATAAAAATACTCGCTTTTCATGGTATTGATGTGAACGATGTTGAGTTTCAATAGGATGGTGCAATTTTTCACACATCTCATGCCATAATCGATTTATTGTGTCAAACGCTTAAAGGCCGTTTAATTAGCCGAAATGATGGTGTCAATTGGCCGCCAAGAAGCTGCAATTTGATACCGTTGGACTATTTTCTGTGGGGCGCCGTTAAAGAAAAATGTTGTGCCGGCAATCGAGAGACAATTGAGCTTTTGAAGGCCAACATTCGTGATGACATTGCCGATGGGGTTGCATCCATACACACAAAAAAGTGTAAGAAAATTGGTCCACTCGAAAGAGGTTCTGTGAGGCTAGCTGCGGCAGCCATATGAATGAAACAATACTAAATTTCTAACCGAAGCAATTGTACTTCACAACAAAAACATAAATTTGGTAAAATTTCAAACCGTTTTTGTTTTCTAGCATTTTTAAATTTAAACTTTTTAATGGCCCACCCTATACTAGACTCCTCTATGCCACAGGCACTAGACGTTAGAAGAGATATCACAGGCCAGCATACATACAATAATGGAAGGGAAGGTTGAGACTGCACTCCATATCCTAAACTATGCGAAAGAGAGATGTGCCCTGTAAGCCTACCTCGATATTGAGGGAATATTCAATACCATAAAACCACGCTCAGTGAGGGCTTTGAAGTCGTTACTAGGCATTGCAATATGGTGCACACTTTTTAAGGACATTGGTTTTGGCAACATAGTAAACGACTTTTACAATAGCTGTAGAGATGAAGATTGAATTCGCCGTAGTCTAATAGGTAGTGTGTTGGCTTATTAGACATAAAGCCCGGGTTCGTATCGCAGGTCAGACATCAAAACAAATTATGAAAAAATATTTTTGCGGCGATTTCCTCTCAGCAGATTCCTGTCAAAAACTCTGAGAGTAAATAGAATTGCCATGAAGTTTCTCAAAAATCTGTCGTTCGGAGTCGATGCCATTCACGCATAAAATTAACTCACACAACGTGAGTGGTGTGAGAAGCTAGGCCGTAATCCTGACTGAAGGGTTGTAATGGCCAATTATGTATGTAGACATGAAGAAAAGGAGAAAACTACTTTTCACCTACTGTGCTTATGTGCTGCACTATATCGGACTAACTTCGCTTTCTACTACATGGACGATAGTGTAAATCTATTCATGAGAATAGAGCTGCGAATGCTTCAGAGATTAGAAAAAATGTGAAACCGTGGTACCGCAATCGGCTCAGGTAGACTATCATGTCCACCTACCTGCCTACACTGTTCTCCTACATGGTACTACAAAGCGCATATGTGTTCTAAGTGCGTCTATCCGCCTTCCACTTACCTACCACAGTGGGTTTATGTGGTGTAAGTGCGTCTGTTAAACTTCTTAGGTTGTCGTCTCCACCTACCTACCTACCCGGTCGATCAATATTTCTTTGAGTGTAATGTTAACAAACAATCAATTTTAAAACAAAATATCGTCCAGAATATGAGAATACGAAGGCAAACACGCGTTAAATACATTACAAATGCATCCAATGAAAGGCATGTCAATAATTTCAAAATGATTCAGCGAAATATCAACAAAAAAAAGGAAAAAAGAACAAGAGAAACAAAAGAGTACCAATTGAAAGAACAAAAAAAGAAAAAGGAAAAAACGCATGAGTCTACAAAAATAATTCAGTTTTAACTTGCCTTAAAACAAAACAGCATTTAAAGGACAAAGTGGGTGGGCGTCATATCGTTTTGTATACAATTTGAGATCATCTTGGTCAATATTAAGGCACAAAACAAAACAACAAACGACAGTATTTTGTTATCATTACACCTTTATGAAGGAGAAGAAGGCCTAAAAGGAGACTAATTCGATTTCCTGCTATTAATGTTACCAATGTTGGCCATGTCCAACAAGTAAAATAACGACTGACCAATTCCACAACAGTACACATGCAACTAAATTGCCTCTAATAGTTGGTATGGTATTAAAGATACAACAACATCACCACCTAAATACTTGACATTTAACACATTGTATTTGTAATAGAATTTGGGGTTTATACCACTAAAAATAAATAACTTACCATCCCTCCAACCGCCCTTTCTTAGCTTACAATAGCTTAAGAACAACAAGTATTTGTATTTGTATTTGAAGTAAATCAGCAGAGTATCCGTTTGTAATGATTTCGTTTACCTTGGCCTGGTCATATCATCATCAGGGTCTTATTATTTTATTAGCTTCTTTATCTTTAACAGGCAATCTTTTAACAACATCAACGAAAACTTTTCTTGTGTGTCCCCTGCATTTATTTTTATTTTATTTTTCCTTTCCACCTTCTATTCCAAGTAGAAAGTTTGATGCGACAGCAAATATTACAAAAGGTTCATCAATACAACAAAACATTCGAATTTGAATTCAAATATCAAAACTAATCATGTTACTTTCACAGGCCAGGGGGTTATTTTCCACTATTAGTTTCTATAGCAGTGGCGTAGCCAACTACAACTTTAAGGGAGAAATATTGTAATCTGTAAATAGGCCTCTGAGTGCAAAATTAAGCAAATCATTTCAATTAAAAATTAAGTTAAAAAAAGTTTAAAACATCCAAGGCTCTCCCCCCTGGTTGCGCACCTGTTACCCACAAATTGCTATTCGAAGACATTTTTAGGTCCATTACAGCAAATATTTCTTAACCTACTCGCACACATATGTGAAGGGGGGTGGAGTGCTATTGTTTTCTTTCATTTCATTTGGTATTTATTGAAGGATATTTTCGAAATTATTTTTATTTTGTCTTATTTGCCACTGAAACAACAAACAATTCAATGGTATTGTCATCCTTTTTATCTTGAAAACAAAAAAAATTCTCCCTTTATGTCATCAGAAAACAAAATAACAACACACAGACAAGATATTTTCTTCAATTTTCCTTTTTTGGTTTCTTTTTCTTTGACCCGAATGGCAATATTATTATAAGAAGACAAAACTTATTAGACTCTCTTAATAAGATTGTCAAGTTTTTTTTTTCTTTCTATTTTTTAAAGGTAAAATAGCTAAGGAATGAGAATTTTTTTGCATTAAAAACACTAATCTAAAGCCTACTTAAGTCGTCCTTTTTAGTTTTAAATAAGTCATGAATTTTCCCTCATCGGTGTCACCACAAATTATCTTTGTATTCCAAGTTTATGTTATATTGGCCAGGATATTCGTTTCCTCATATCCGATCACTTATTGCTGACTGCATACCCATATAATAAGCATGAAGACCCTACGTTGACCAACTTCTTCGTTGAGTTTGGTGGAATTCGTTTAGCACAGGAACTGCGCTTAGCTGTGACTTCAAAGAGAGCCAGCCGCTATGCGTGCTCAAGCTACCAGTCTAAGCTAGCCTAAACTAACCTAACCTAACCCATGTAATGCATTCCGCGTTCGTGCATCGTGAAAATGTTTGTGTGTTCGGTGTGTGTTTTTTACAACACAACATAGCTTTACATCGCTATATAATCAGACTGAGATGTGGCTCATCACTTGGCAAAGGAGAGTAGTCAAACAGAAGGATGTTGGAAAAATCGTAACTAAAAAATGCCAAAAGCAATTTAGTTGCAGGCAATGTCACATCACCTGCCTTATAGTGCTTACAGTGCTTTTTGCGTAATGTTACTAAAGTACTGTCACCAAATAATCTGATGATCCTTGGCATGGACTTTACCTACAATGTCACTTCCAAACCTATTGCCATGCAGGCAATTGTGATCCTACATGGGCTTTCTTTCTAATATCTCTTCCAAACCTATTGTCACCTATAATGTCACTGCCAAAGCTATTCCCATGAAGGCTTAATGCTGTCAGCATCAGTAAGGAAATATTCTTGCCTACAACCCAGATATTCCCTTTTAAAATGCAAGCAATTCGTTGTGGCAATACATTTTTTTATCAATGAATCTGTATATTGTATTGAAGGAATTTCTATTTTGTACAAACATTTCTTGTATTTCGATTGCTGGATTAGAAGGCCAAAATTCTCATGTTTTTTGGCGACAGTCTGATGCAAGTTTTTTGGGATATACGTGGCACAATTTTTATTGGTTACCAGCGAAAAGTGACAAGTTCTTTGCTAATTTATTGCAGGACTTACCATACACACAGTTACTTAATTATACGTACGGTTAAAAAACTGCTGAAATTTTTTAACTAATCCGTTTTCGTTGAAAATCTTTATAGTTTCCTTGATGTTAAGACGGACTTTTGCATTGGTTAAAAAATGTCTGAAATTGAACTGAATTGTAGCCCTGCACAGGCCCACAAAGGTATGCATCCGATTAACAAATTTCAAAAATTTCTGAACCAAAGCAAAAGACCGTCTTAAAATCGAAGAAAGATGTCAGACAATTATAAATATTTTCAAAAAAAAAAACGGATTGGTTAAACAATTTCTGAAATTTGTTAACTTTCGTGGGCCCGATGTGCAGGAAATTTCAGAAATTTTTTAACCAAGACCGTCTTAAAGTCGAGGAAATTTGTCAGACAATTACAAAGATTTTCAACGAAAACGGATTAGTTAAAACATTTCTGAAATTTGTTCACCGTATGTATACTTCTGTGGCTATGTGCAATTGTTGGAATAAAAGGAAAAAATGAATGTGCGATGGAGACAATCCACCCGTTCGTACGTCCACTGTTACACTACTATGGTCGAAATCAATGTATTAAAACTCAAATTTCTTTTTTAAATACATGAGTACATACAGAATTGGTCATTACAACCCTTTAGTCAGGATTACAATCTAGTTTCTCACACTAGTTATGTTGTATGAATTATTTTTATATGTGAGTGGGCCCCAGTTTAAAGTCGACTCCGAACGACAGATTTTTGAGAAACTTTTTCATGGCAATTTTCAATATTTTATTTTCAGGGTCTTTGCCAGTATTCCGCTGAAAAGAAGTCACCGAAGAAATAACCATTTTTCATATTTCGTTTTGTTGGAATTGTTTGAGCTGGGGTTTGAACCGAGGCCTCATGTCTAATAAGCCAACACACTACCTACTAGACTACAGTGACTACAATTTCTTTTTTAATTCTGATAAATAGGATACATAGAGAATTCAATCGTTTTTGTCTTTTAACCCTTAAAAGGTCTTCGATGTTAAAATATTTGCGAGCAATGAAAATGCAGGCACTAGGGTTGATGGCAATATTGCTGAAGCTGCTGGCGACTACAACCGATTCTGGAGCTCACGATTTATTTGCCCGAAATGTCTAGTGATATTTGATTTGATTTTCAAAGTAAACCATAGACCAACTAATTTTTAAATTGCTTACATAGGCTCCTCCAACAAGGACATGCCAGCTTTAATAAATGATAACGACCACATTGTTCAATCTAAAATTGTCAAATTGGTTGTCATATTTATATTTTAGCACATCACCATGAACGAGCAGACGGCAACAAACCTTAATTTTCATCGAAATATCATCATCACATTCGTACATACGCAATTGGTTATTACAACCCTTCAGTCAGGATTACTGCATAGATTCTCATAGCACTTATGCTGTGTGTTAATTTTATACACGAGTGGCGAGACCTTCAGTTTAAAGTCGATTCCGAACGGCAGATGACCGCAAGTCTTATAGGCCAACACACTATTTATTCATAAGCCATGCAGTCGCCGTAGTCTAGTAGGTAGTGTGTTGGCTTATTAGACGTAAAGCCAGGGTTCGAGCCCTAGGCCAGACATTAAAACAAAAATACAAAAAGTATTTCTTCGGCGACTTCCTCTCAGCAGATTTCGGGCAAAATCTCTGAGAGTAAATAAAAATTGCCATGAAAAGTTACTCAAAAATCTGTCGTTCGGAGTCGACTTTAAACTGTAGGTCCCGCCATTCATGTATAAAATTAACACACACAACATAATTGGTGTGAGAAACTAGGTCGTAATCCTGACTGAAGGGTTGTAATGGCCAATTATGTATGTACATATGTA
The DNA here is from genome assembly GCA_958299815.1 of Sarcophaga carnaria. NCBI lineage: Eukaryota > Metazoa > Arthropoda > Insecta > Diptera > Sarcophagidae > Sarcophaga > Sarcophaga carnaria. The sequence continues at coordinate 34,269,083 of OY283151.1, forward strand.
TGTGCATATGTAATCAGGCTTACGGCCTTGATTTTAAATACCACCCATGTTGTGTCTTAATTTTATCCATGAGTGAGCCGGGACCTATACACCCTGAAGTGTCATAGAAATTGCAGGATAAAATGTGACTGTAACACAGTTTTAGAAAGGGCAATACCTTTCAAGCAACGTAGCTTACAATCAAAAATAAAATTTTCTAAAACTTTAGCAAATCGGCTCACGTTAGACATATGAAAAGTATGCCTTTTCAGTTTTATTTCTTGCTCAACACCAGCAGAACCTATTTTTGCACGATCCCATTTAAAAACACACTGACAAACTGATCAGCACCTTTACGACACTAAGAATCGTTCTGCTAAGTTGTGCCACAAAAATAAGTAAAAAAATGATGCGCCTGAGCGTGATTTAGTCGAATTCACGAACTTAATGAAGTTCTTTAAATCACGCAATGCTTTACCTGGTCATTATACAATAACAGCGAACAACAACAATGACAATTTAACTTAAACTTAATAGTTGTTGTGCTCACACACACTCAGCTCAGGGACTGCAATAACAACAACAACAACAACAAGTTGTATTTAAAAGACTTGGCTAAAGATCTCATTAACACCAGCAGGATAATTAAAAGAGACTTTGACAACAAGATCTAGATTTGCACAAAAAGCAACACAAAAGCCGCCTCTACAAAAACAGGCAACAGACAACAAAAACAAACAAAAAACGTATAGAAACGGTAGTCAAATACACAAATGACAGCGCGATATTAGTGGCTGCAAAATGTTTGTGCACGATTTGGTCAGATGATCGGCAAGAGCGCCGTAGTGTTGCAAAGAACGCATACGAAACTAATGGCGCTTGCCAGCCAGCAAGCAGCCCATCTCAGACCAAGTACGACTAACAAACAATAACAACAACAGCAACAACACGAGATGTGATTAAGTTTTAAGCAGGTATTATTTAAGCGTTAAATAATTAGAGGAGGATTTTTTAAAAGTCATTTAACAGGCAGGCCAGGCCAGGCCAGGCAAAAGCAAACTGAAAACTGACGGTATAAAGAGTCCAAAAAGGCATGACAATATGTATCACTGGCCCAGCTAAACATTGTTAACAGCTTAAGCCAATTAAGCTGCTTAAAATCGTCTGTCTTATGTTCAAAAATAATACCAAAAAAAAAAGAAAAAAAAACAAAAACCTTCAAATTATTTTCGTTTCATTCTTTCCTTTTTTTGTTTTGTTTTGTTTGTTTATTTTGCCGTTTATTGTACCCTTTTCGACTCCAATTGTAGAAAGTTGACATTTTTTTTGCTCCGTTTTTTTTTTGTGATTTCAAACATCATAACGATGTCAAACATAATGGTCAATCAGCTTGGTAAACCGTTCCCTAGTTTGGGCTCCTGTTGTTTTACTTACTATTGTCTCAAGGTAAAAGTGTGTGTGATTTTCCTGGGATTTTGGGTTTTTTTTTTGCAACCAATTTTATCAATCAAAGTCTTTGGACTTGATTTTGATTGTTTCATTCTGATATTTGTGTTTTCTTTTTCATTTTCTGTTGCTTTTATTTTTGTTTTTAAGGTTTTGGGCAACATTTTATTTGTGTGTTGCCCCCTTTTGATTGATGTATCGTTTTCAAATCCACCATAAACATGTCTCTTCCTTCAAACTTTTTATTGTGATCTTTACAGGTCTGTTGTATGAATGTCTGTCTGTCTGTCAGAAGAATGAACATCACGATGTCTGCGAAAAACAACGCATGTGATTGTTCCTTTTTCCAATTTTTTTTTCCTTCGCAGTCTTATCTCTCCTTTGTTGTTATATTTTGTCTCGAAATTTAGCAAAAGTTTCGCTAAATTTTGGCCAGCGGTGCCTATGCAGTGACACTGTGAGTTACAGTGCTAAAGATCGCTTTAAGCTGAAATCCTGCTGAAAGTCCTTTCAATTAATTTGTGTTTTTAAAGATTTAGAAGTTAAATTTTGAAGTAAATTTGATCACTTTTTCCCTAAAAACAGTTGCAATTTGTTTGACAATTCTGATCCAAAATTCATAATCATCCTACAACCTCAGCGATATACAATTGAAACTCAGAGAATTGTAAGCTAAAATAGCATTATTTGCTGTCAAGTTAAATATACCCAAAAATAAGGAGATTAAAGGCGCCGCAATCTAATAGGTAGTGTGCTGGCTTATTAGACGTAAGACCATGGTTCAAACCCCAGGTGAATCATTTCCAACAAAACGAAATATGAAACAATACTTCTTTGGCGTCTGTCTCTGAGCAGATTTCTCAAAAAATCTATTGTTCGGAGAAGACTTTAAACTTCAGGTCCCGCCACTCATGTATAAAATTAACACACACAACATAAGCGGTTTGAGAAGCTAGGTTGTAATCCTGACTAAACGGTTATTATGATCAATTATTTATGTACGACTACGTATGAATGATACCAACCAGTATAGACTCCTGGCATATTTTGCCAGGTACAAAACTGTTTAAATAGTTTTAGTAGCTCATTGTGTTTTCAGAACAACCCAGATATTTGTCAACCAACACACCAATACAGAGGATTCTGGCCAAACGTTACCAGCAATGCTTTTATTCGGGACAGAAATGCAACCGGATTATTTTGCCCTGATTACTGTCCCATGCCACCAAGATTGCAATTGACTGAGAGAGAGAGTCCTCTCTCCGACGATTGCAAATAGATGTTGTGAAGATTAATAAATTATGGAATCAGTTGAAGTCAACTGCAGTGGATAGAAGAAAATGGAGCTTAATTGTTAAGCCCCAATGATCCTTAAAGGAACTTCAGGAATTTTTATATAAAAGGAAAGTAGGCAGTGTGACTTCTTCTTAGATAGCCGCTTGCACTACTCAATTTCTGTAATACTATTCAAACTAAAATAATGACTATAAAAATTGCCGCAGTCCAAGTCGGAGAATATAGAGGGTGTAGTTGTCCAAGAATGTCTCTACAGAATATTGCATGACATTCGAAGGTTGCCCTCAAATGTGCTCCTGGACATCCGGACATTGAACGTAATTACAGAGCCGACATACTTGCAAGGACTAGTACAGCGGAAAATTTAATTGTATTCACTCATGACAGTGGTATTCCTCAGGGAGGAAACAAATGGCTTCACGCAAATTTCGTTCCTAAGCAAGCACTTGCAGAGTGACCATACAAATCTTTACCGATATAAATACGTGCAGTATATAATTCTATTATAGGTATTTCACAGTAGTTACAATGGGACACAGGCCTATGTTTGTGCATGCTCGGAGATCTCACAATTACTTCTGCAGAAGCTATAAAGACGAGGAAGAAAAAGAAACCACAGAACACCTTCTCTGTCGTTATTCTACGCTTGGGAACCTAAGCAGAGCTTGTCTTAGGCGCACAGACATTATTGATAGAACTTGTCTGGTTGCATAAACCTCTTTAAACCTATCGGGATAGCTGGGAGATAATCGGTAATATAGGTTTTGCAATAAGTTCTAAATACAAATCCTTACATATTTCGCTAGTAACTCAAACTCCACCAGCATGCTAGGCTATACAATAAAAATTAGAGTCGCTGGTCGGAATTGAACCCATGACTCTCATGACCCCCTAGGCTACCACAGTATCCAACAGTAAAATGACGCCTGACGGACATTTATTATCAAGGAATTCATTTTAAAACATGGAGTGCCTATAATTAAAATTTCATTTCGATGAACAAACAAAGGAATGAAGAAGCAACATAAGCACTTTTTAAGCGACAGCCACTAGTCGAGCTCTGTCTGATAACATGTTGGCTGTTTGATGTTTAAATTTTCAAACAGTGATTCCGCTCTAAAAGCTTCAAGCTTTGCATGGCTTGCAAATATGAACCGTTATCTTCATCAAATTTAAAGTACCAAAAATATATAAAAACGACTTTAAAATCAATTCACCGAATTTCGGTTCGTTTTTTTTTTGTTCACAGTACCCATGTTCTCCTTCAACGACTCCATTTCTTTATTCGGGGTTTTTTTGGGTGGATTTTTTTCTTCTCGAAATGAAAACAAAATTTATTTTTTTTTGCTCAATTCTTTGTTATTGTCGTAGCTTCTCTTTTATTATGTGAGTGCGTGTGATTATGGCTTCCGGCAGAGAGAGCATCATGGCTGTTGGTTGTTATAAAAAGCAACAAAAAAAAAACAATCCACCATCGCTACAAGTAGCCCAAGTTTTTGTCAATCAATACTCGTTGTTACACATCCTGCATATTAAACAGTTCCAAATACGAAAATTCCTTTAAACTTATATATACACACACACACACATTTACTCATGCACTCCAAACGAACACACCTACAAAAACATTGTCATGCCAACCAGACATTCATTCATTCATACTTTGCGAAACATTGCGTAGCAAAATACGAGGGTAGTGTGTAAAAAAATTTGGAAAAATGGACAGTCGATAAGACGAAAGCATTAACTCGGTAGTGTTCTTAACATTTTAAAATTTCTTGCAGCACTAAGCCCCTCGCCGTGGTGTAGTAGGTAGTGTGTTGGCTTACTATTCGTAAAGCCCGGGTTCGTATCCCAGGTCAGACATCAAAAATGAAATATGAAAAAAAAAATATTTCTTCGGCGACTTCCTCTCAGCAGATTTCTGGCAAAAACTCTGAGAGTAAAATAAACTGCCATGAAAAGTTTCTCAAAAATTCTGTCGTTCGGAGTCGACGTTAAACTGTAGGTCCCGCCACTCACGTATAAAATTAACGCACACAACATGAGTGGTGTGAGAAGCTAGGCCGTAATCCTGACTGAAGGGTTGTAATGGCCAATTATGTATGTACTAAGCCCCTCTTCATGCAAACTCAGTAGTTCAAACCAGTTGAGTTCTGAAATCGACAACAATTCTTCCAATGGGCAGAGGAGTAAAGTGAAATCGAAACAAATTTTGCGTAAAAAAACATCTTCTCCAATGAAGTACATTTTCATGTAAGTGGCCTTGGAATACACAAAATTATCGAATTTGGGAATGAGAAAAAGCGCCCACAATGAGCAACATTCTGGTATGCCTGATTGGGTTTTAATTTCACGAAGACAAGGCAGAAATTGCAGTGACTATGAACGACATTCGTTACAAAAACATAATGACGGAATGCTCAACTGGACGGCACGGATTTGAAAGACAAGTGGTTTCAACAAGACTGAGGATCTTACCACACCATGTGCGCTGTATTCGGTTTGTTGCAGGAACGATTTCCAGAAAGAAATTCTGATATCAACTGGCCACCACGACGGGGTGCTTATGGCCTCAACTGGACGGCATGGACCTGGATGACATATGGTTCGAATAAGACTGCTCAGCTTATCACACTATTAGCGCAATATTCGGTTTGTTCCAGAAACAATTTCCAGAACAAATTATCTCAAGAAACTCAACTGGCCGCCAAAATCACATGAGCTTTAACGTGTTACCGTGCAATTTTTCTCATGGTTTTTTTGTAATCACGTGTTTTCTGAGACACCCCCCTCATCTATTCTGTTTTAGATTTTACCACAATATATAATACAACCCTCGTAGCGCTGCCGACACGCATTGACATTCTTGTACACTGAAACGCGAATACTTTTTAAGCGAAAGTTAAAATACAGAAATCGATATGATGTGACACAAGCATCCTTTTTTTACATAAAATACTTACACACCCATTGCTATAAATGAACATATGTAAAGTATGTATGTTTAGTATGTATGTACATATGTATGTAAAATATATTGTAGATGTAAATTTTTCCTTCTTCTGTTACCATTTCTTTTTACTTGGAGAGAGAGAGAGAGAGAGAGAAAAATTTTACTTGTAATCGAACAACAATAAGAAGATTTAAACATATGGTTTGTGGTGATAGAAAACGCTAACATACTCCCAGCTCTGTTGACAAATCCTTCAATAATGTCACACACACACAGACCTTAATATTGGCAGCAACATGATGCTAAACATGCCACAACAGCAACAACTATGTTTGATAGCAAAAAGAAGAGAAAAAGCTGAGTTAAAAAATGTTGAAGAAAATAAAAGTAAAATTATGAGAAAAATGTATTCAATGTTGTCGACTCCTCGTATATTACAACAACAACAGGACATCATGTTGGTAAAACAAGAGAAAAAATAAACCAAGGAGAGAAAAAGTTTTTAAAGTTTTTGATTTTTTTTTTTGTTTTTCATTCACTATTTTGTATTAAATTTTACGAAAATGCCAAAGATTTTTTACACATCTTACAAGCAACATACATGCGAACATGCTTACATACCTACTTACTAAAAGGAATTTTGTTCTGGTTGTTGCTGCTGTTGCTAGTCATTCATATGCCACCAATGACCGACCATATGACCGTACAACCACATCATCAAACTCATATGTTTTCAAACTTAAAAAAATGTTTTGTTTTCCTTGTAGTTTTTCTATTTTATTTTTCTTTTTTTTCAGTTTTACAATGACCTTTAGAAAAGGTTAAAGTGGCAACCTATTCCTGCATATATGTATACGGCCTTTAATGTTAAAAATACACATGCATGTTAATTTTGCAAAATTAGCCCAAATTCCGGAAAACAAAAATCAGCTTAAATCGCTTCTAAACCAAATGGCCAAAGATTGGAAAATGCCCAGATCATCTTTAAAGCTCATTTGTTTTGTTATTCGTTATGCGAAGGGGAAATTTCATTCACCAGCTATTCGATGAAATTACTTTCTTACGCTCATAAAAATATGCCAGTAAATGGAGTAGAAAAGAACAAATATGCAGGTGAGTTAATTACAATTTTTTACTATATATTAAGGCCCTAGTCAATTTACAGTCATTTCCAGCTTTAGCTAAAAACTATTTTCATTCTCGTACCAATTGGTTATTCTCTGTTGACATCCACCATGTCTTTTAGGGGCAAAATTTTAACCCACTATCCCTTAGACTCTACTCGCGGGCAGGTTAGGTTAAACTGTCTGCTGTTTCAAAGAGCATAACTTACGTTGGTCCATGTAAGGCCCCTGTTTCATCATTCAACTATAACTTCTGGCCGACATCTTTTTACACGCCAAACAACTGTTGGTTAGACACGTCTTCCTACAAATTCAGGGTGCTCAAGCATCCCTAGTCCAACGTGTCCAAGGGCCGGGCAATTGCATACATAATTGGTCATTACACCCCTTTAGTCAGGATTATGAGCCAGTTTCTCACACCATTTATGTTGCGTGTGTTAATTTTGTACATGAATGGCGGGACCTACTGTTTAAAGTCGATTCTGAACGACAGATTTTTGAGAAACTTTTCATGGCAATTTCTCTCACAGTTTTTGCCAGAAATCTGCTGCGAGCAAGTCGCCGATGAAATACTTTTCATATTTTGTTTTGTTGGAGATGTCTGACCTGATGTCCGAAACGTGGCCTTACGTCTAATAAGTCAACACACTACCTACTAGACTACGGCGACGACAATTACAGGGAAGATATTCTATGGCATCGTCTTCTGCCTTGTTATTATATCCTCTGCAGCAGTGGTCAAGCGGTCATTGCAGGATGACGACAATTATGCAGTGCCAACAAAACTGTAACGAACGTTTTGAACATAGTATTCTAGACAGCCTCCTCTTAATCAGTAATTCTTGCAGTATTTCACCATCGGACACCGGGGTGATGTTAGTGATTGGAAGTATCACACAAAAGACTTTCAAAAGCTTTACAACTCGTTTAAAAAAGCTTCTACGGAAGTGTCTCACTATAACCATTAAGATGAACTATTGCAGCTTAGACTTGTCTTTTCTCTCTACAAGTTGGTTCATTATCCCATGCTTCCTTTCTAAATAAGTAACGTTCGTATGACATCAGTTATTTGCCCTTCTGCAGAGGCCAGAATACCAATCTCATGTATGAATGCATTTAAATTTCTCATCTCTATTCATTTAGGTAGTCATGCCGAAAGATTTGTCATTCCAGCAAATAATTTGTGCTGGAGCTGTGGGCCTGAGGAGGAAAAAGAGACTCATTTGTCTCTGTAAGATAAGAAATTAAAAAACTTTCCACTTTCTGACAACCTTGACCGAGCTTTCTAATATAAAGATTGCTGCATGCAATATTTATTTTAAACTCGGATTTATTTTAAACTCTATGGAATGCTTAATCCAATGATTGAACATTGATTGTGGTATCACAATTGTATTAAATTCAAGCCTAAGTAGACCCTCTTTCTCCAAGGATAGTCCGACATATGTGTCGATATCCCCTTTAGAGGTTACGTCATCTTTAGGGTATCCCTCGATATTCAATATAATCTGGTAGGTAGTATTTATAGCCATTATTTCAGCCTTAAAAATGAGACAATAATGTGAGCTCCAGTAAAAGCGAAATACAAAAAAATATTTCTTCAACGACTTCCTCTCCGCAGATTTGTGGTAAAAACCCTGAGAGTAAATAAACAAAATTGCCATGAAAAAGTTTCTCAAAATCTGTCGTTCGGGATTGACTTCAAACTGTAGATGCCGCCACTCATGCATAATATAATAATAACAACATAAGTGGTGTGAGAACTGACTAAAGGGTTGCAATGACAAATTATGTACATACATATGTCTGTATATATTTAATCTGATAGTGGAAGCAGCAATCAATTGTTCAACAATTTCCAAAAGATTCCACATTCAACTTTGCCACATAATCTGCTACCGTTACGGAATACTACGATGATGTTCACTGTTAGAAGCAAATCTAACAACCGTTGTAAAATGAGCATCGAAATCATATTCATGTATCGTGTAGTCAGTACCCAAAAATTTTGGCATGACCATAGCTTCTATACTTCCATGCTCTTAAGCAACTCTATCTCATTGCTGCTCAAATAGACGCCGTAAAATTTAACTTCCAATGAAATTCACTTTCTAAAAATTTACGAACTTTTTTTCTCTGAGTGTATTTGAATATGTTCAACTACTTTAGCTAAATATTTAAGCTGTTTGTTGTTATTCTGTTTCTTGAATGCTTTTGTTTTGTTTTTTTTTTTTGTCATGTCCTAACAATTTCAGCAGATTTTAACAGCATGATAAACAATTTTTCTGCTGTTCTTTTTTCTTTCTGGCAATTTTCAATAATTGTTCTCATATGTTGATAGACACACTAACACCCTACATACAGTCACTCACAAACATTTACCGACAATCGCATACTTATTCTAATGGAGTAGCTTAACTTACGAAAAATAACGAAAAGCCAGTAAATGCCTGTGTGGGTAAGAGGTCATCTTTATGGTGTCTTAACGCCAGCTAATAAAATGTCTTCAACAGCAACAACAACAACAACAACAACAAAAATAAAGTCAAATAAAAATAAAATTCACTTGATTTTAATCATCATCTCGTAAATGTTTATTCGTACGACTGTATGTATGTGATGGCAGACAGAGTGTATCTGATTTGAATGTATCTGCTGCTGATGAGATGTGTATCGGTGAGATACACGCTTGTACGATGTGTTACTAAAGATGACTTTGTGCTCTGTTTGTCTGTATTTTTCTTCTTCTTCTTCTGCCTTTTTTGTTTAACAAATAGTCAAATCATAAAAGCAACAACAATAAAAACAAATTTATTTTGTGTTTTTTTTTTATTTGTTTAAGAAATTTTATATAAATTTTGATGAGTCTGCAATTCTCACTTTTTAAGGCCAAATTGTTGTGTTGGCTGGTTAATGGGGAAAATTAACATTTAAAGGCGAAAGGAAAGCATAGAAATTTTCGAATGTTTATTGGTTATCATTTTGAATATTTTTTTTTGTGCATTTTAGAGCTTTCTAAGTGGGGTAGTTATGGTGTTGTAACGCCTTCAACTAATACTCCAACACCCACCGTTCATAGTATAGCCTGTCCAAAGTTGTCGAAGATAATATCGTATTAACATGCTTGGATTACAACAAAATTTGCTATTTTCCATACATACCATGAAATTCATAGCAGAATTGGCTTTTCAACGATATTTAATCAAAAACAAAATCCAATCAAATAATGAAGTTTATGGAGTCTAGCCGTCAAACACTAGAATTAGCACAACTTGTATAGTAGGTAGTGTGTTGGCTTATTAGACGTAAGGCCAAGGTTCAAACCCCAGATCAAACATCAAAATGAAAATACAAAAAAAAAATATTTCTTCGGTGACTTCCTCTCAGCAGATTTGTGTCAAAAACTCTGAGAGATAACAAAAATTGCCATGAAAAAGTTTCTCAAGAATCTGTCGTTCGGAGTCGACTTTAAACTGTAGGTCCCGCCATTCATGTATAAAATTCACACTCACGACATAAGTGGTGTGAGAAACTAGGTCTATAATCCTGACTGAAGGATTGTAATGATCAATTATGTATGTATGTATGTGTATAAGACAGGCATTCACTGGCGCAGACAAATGCAGTATCAAAATTTCCATCTGATATCGTAACAACTGCAACTTATATATAAAGAACAAGACTATACTGTAGGGTACTTTTCTAAGCTCTTTCAATCATTCAATTTAAATAAAATAAAGTGTTCGGGATTTCGTTGAAATTTTTTATTCTTTTAAAATACCTATTGATACCATTACGTGTGCCAAGAATATAACATCGTTCAAATGTCCACCATGGCTCCTCTGCATTTTCAATTTTCTATGACTCTGGCATACAAAATTATGCTGAATTTGAACGATGGCATGGGTCATGTTGATGTGAGGACCGTTGTTGTTTGTGGCTTATTCGCACACACACTGCGACTTAAAAAAGCCACCACAAGAAAAGGTCTATCGGGGTCAAATCGCACGTTTTCTGCGGCCAGTTTACATCACCTCCACCTGAATATCTCAATGTGACATGAGTTGTGTGGCACATAGCAGTGTCCTGTTGAAGCCACATGTGTTTGGTGTTCAGTTCCTTCAATAAATAAACATGGTAATTATTAACCTATAGTACTCGCCGTTGACAGTGATAGTCTGGCCGCCATCAGCGTAAGATTCACACCAAACAATAACTTTTTCGGTATGAATTGAGCGCTCTTGGATCTCATGTCATTGAAAAGAAAAGAAGCATCACACAAAATAATTTAAGTCATCGGAGGTATAGTCGGAGATGCAGAATCTCATATTCTGTATAACGCGAATATCAGGCAAACATTTCACATAAATGCGGGCGTAAAACCAAGATGCCACTTATCTCCTCAGCTATTGACCATACCATACAGAAGAGGAATTACATGAATTCTGTCATACCAACTCAAGTATTTGAAATCTTTTATATGCCGCCAAATTAGGAGATTTGGATACATTACCGTGCAATGTTGGACTTGACTTGCAAATATCCAAACGAACCAATCTCAAAATATTCAACGCTTGTGTAAAATTATCTCTGTGGTATGGAAGAAGTCACCGTTGTCTACTAGGTAGTGTGTTGGCTTATTAGACATGAGGCCATGGGACAGACATCGCCAGCAAAACGAAACATGAAAAATATTTGTTCGCTGACTTCCTCTCAACAGATTTTTGCCAAAAATTCTCAGAGTATATAAAATTGCCATGAAAAAGTTTCTCAAAAATCTGTCCATCGTAGTCAACTTTAAACTGTAGGTACCGCACCTCATGTATAAAATTAACACACACCACTTAAGTGGTGAAAGAAACTAGGTCGTAATCCTGACTTAATGTTGGTTGTAATGACCAATTATGTATGTATGTATGTATAGAAGTTAAAAATTATCTGCACCCAATGATTTACAATATCAGATGTGAATGAATATTTTTTGATTCGAAATACAAACGAAATTCAAACACCATCACGCCAAAAGCTGCAGGTAATCTTCAACAAGTGCTTGAAAATCATATGCAGGCCTATTCACATCAGTATCACGAGTCTCTGGAACTTTGTCGAAGAAGAACACAATTCGAATAAAACGAAGGGAATGGTGGATGATGATGCTAAAGTCGAGCGTTCAAAGCCGTGGCCAACCAAAATACATGTGGAGACATGAGATACTCTACTGAAGAACCGCAAATAACAGCAAGAAACTATGTAAGACGACTATGGACGGGATATATATACTCTTAAGAGGGATAATGGGAAAGCAATTCATATTCCGTATCGAAAATTTTGTGAAGTTTTCCTACAACCAGATAATTTCAAAAAATTCAGTTAAAGGATAATAAATATCACACGTTCTTAAAATTAAATTGGGAAAATTCGAATTCAATTGCGTTGCACTAGAAAACAACTTAAACTTCTGTTCACATTAGAAAAAAAAGAAAATCAATTTAAAGAAAACAATAAAAAAAAAATAAGTGTCCCAAAAAATTAAAACGAAAGCAATATAAATAGAATAAAACTGCTCTTCATTCAACATCATTAACTCCATATGGAGTGTTCTTTACATAACCGAACTCCCGAATATAGAACAATCCCATCCAATTCAAGCCAATCCCAACGAATCCATTCATATATTTATTTTTTTTTTCTTCTTTCATTGGTAGTTTCAATGATTCATTGCCCAAGAAGTACAAGAAGTATCATTGAATAATGGCCTCCAGGTATATAAACGATTACGATTACCGCATACAATCTGCCTGTGCCACACACGCACATCTTACCGTCATCATACTCATCAGTACACAATAGCAGTGGTGTGGTACAAGTAGTGATGCTGCTGCTGCTGATTCTGAACACAAATTGAAATAAAATCAGCAGAAAAGAAAAATGCAGAAAAAGAATAAAATAATCATCGTAATAATAATAATAACAAAAAAAAGAAAAAACACTAAAGAGCCAATTACAGATCCATGGATTATTGGTTATTTCTTGCCATGTGGAGTGTATGTGCTTATGTGCTGTGTGCTTAAATGCCTCACAAGACTACTATTGGAAAATTGTAGCCTCCGGCTAAATGCCACTAATAAGATGATTCCTTCCTTCTTCATCATCATTCTACGGGCATTATTTTTTGTAGTTTTTTCTTTCTTTTTTTGGATTTTGTGACAGATGTGTGACACACCAACCAGCCAGCCAATAAATAAATTGAATCTATAATTTTGCTGAAAAATTTATTAGAAAAACTAGCAGTTGTTGAATGTGTTGTTGTTGTCGTTAGTTAAACTACGCTTTACTTAATGATTAAAGGACTCCTTGTCCTGGTAATGCTTACAATAGAATTTTCTTTGCCTGTGTTGCTCTGTTGGTGTGTGTTGGTATGGCTATAATTATTTTCCATTTAAAAGGTAAAAAAGAAAAACAATATTTCCGTAAATTATTATTCGATAAAATTCGTATTATAATCTCACGTCTGTCTGTCTACCATATCTGCCTATCTATGGATGAATTTCCCTTTCTCTACACCCCCTCATTTCCTTTTTGCTATGGCAAAGGGGTAGCATAGAATAGAAGAGAGAGGGTTATAATATCTGAGATATTTTTAATGAAAATTCCGTAATGAATTCTTTTGGTATGATTTGACAAAAAAAAAAAACAAAGAAAAAAGTCTAAACACCATGAGAATATATAGGGTGGGGGTCAACTATTTGACGTGGTTGTATAGTATGTCAATCAAATTAACTTTCGATTAACTTTATACGTGTATACGTATGTACATACTTCGTGTAAATACTTACCGTCACAAAACTGTCAATCTTTAAACGGAATTTAAAAAAAAAAACTTCTAAAAATATTAGGGGCATTCACGGCAAGTCGAGCTAAAGATGTTGTTACATGCAAACATATATAAGGGGCCGCCAAATAACTTTTTTTTTTGAAAATGCTTTAAAAAAAACTACTGAATATTTTCTCAAATTCCTTTTTTTATTTGAAAGTACGATACTGCCTCGGCTAGACATGCAGTAGCCTACACGATCGGTCCAATTTTTAAGCACGTTATCGATTGTGTGCAGCTGTATTTCACCAATGGCTTCACGAATATTGTCCTTTAAAGCGTCAATTGTCTCTGGCTTGTCGGCGTAATACTTATCTTTGACGACACCACACAAATAATAGTCAAACGGTGTCAAATCGCAGCTCCGAGGTGGCCAAACGACATCAGCTCTGCGGCTGATATGTTGCAAATATCCTCCTCTTCAAAATTTGTAAACAAAAATTCGTTCAACATGGCCCGATAACGATCGTCATTGACTGTAGCGGCCTTGCTCATTTTCGAAGAAAAATGGCCCAATTATGCCTCTGGACCAGTGACTCGTTTTGGGTGCGTCGGCTTTTCAATGTATGCGTGCGGGTTTTCTGTGCCCCAAATGCGACAATTTTGCTTGTTTACATATCCACCAAGATCAAAATGAGCTTCATCTGAAAAGATGATTTTTTTTTTGCCAAAATCTGCAATCTGCAATTCTGCAACATTACCATGATTTTCAAAGTAATGTCGCAATATTTCCCAGCGTTGTTCAAGCGTATAATTGGTCATTACAACCCTTCATTCAAGATTACAATCTAGCTTCTTACACTACTGATGTTGTATTGGTCATTTCTATACATGAGTGGCGGGACCTACAGCTTAAAGTCGACTCCTAACGACAGATTATTGAAAAGCGTTTCAAGGCAATTTTATTTACTCGCAGAATTTTTGCCAGAAATCTGCTGAGAGGAAGCCGTCGAGGAAATATCATTTTTTTCATATTTTCTGTTTGATGTCTGACCTAAGGTTTGAACCGAGACCTTTCGTCTAATAAGACTACCAACTACACTACGACGACTTCGATGCAAAAATGTTGTTACGCTTTTGCCCGATTATTTCCTGTGGATTTCAGCATTTGACATTTGAAATAAAATCAAGCAATAGTTTACTTCTATCGGGTATTACAACAGAGACGTTCATGGTTTGACAGTTGTTGAAGCTTCATCCATGAAATTAGTTGCCTATCATTCAGTCTGTTTCGTCAAGTCACTATGGACTACCATAGACAACAATGTGTGTTCGCTGATGAAAGTGTTCTTCATGAAAGTATACGTAAAAAAAAAATTTGAATTTGAAACGATACCAAGCCATCCTTTGATTGGATTTTGAAACGGAGGCATCTTCGGTACATATACCTTTGAGAACGACAGTGGCTATCCCGTCACTATGAACAGCGAGCTCTACACGTTGATGATTACCAACTTCTTTTGGTCTGAATATAAGGGTTTGGTCATCTTACGTCGAGATGGTGTGACCTGGTTACTGAGATTGTACAATTTGGAATGATACCAAGACACTCTTTGATGGGTATTTTATGACGGAGTCATATATTCCTTTAAAAACGATATTGGCCATGCCATCACTATCAACGGCGAGCACTACAGATCGATGATCACCAATTTCTTTTTAATTCGATGGTCTGGAAAGCCCATTTAAGGGCGTGGTCATCTTATGTAGTGATGGGGTAAACTGGCCACTGAGATCGTATGATTAGACCTTTACTTGTGACATGAGAAAACCATGTCGCCTGTATATTCGAATAAGCCACAAATCACAGCGGCCCTCAAAGTCAACATAACATTTAGGATGTCCAGAGAAACCCAGAGAATCCGTTGCAGAAATTTAAGCAATTCGTAAAAACTTTCGTGACTATGTCAAACGTTTAGGGCTTAAAGCAAATGTTTAGTAAAGTCTTGCTATTTCTTGAAGTTTATTTTCTAAATTTGCTCTTGCAGTTGTAAATATTTGGAGGCAAAGATAACAAATATACGCACCAACGCGGCTCTCGCTCTAAAGAAAACTATTTTGTTTCAAGACAAAAATAAATTTTCCTAAAAATGTCACTTTTCGGGACCCATTCTGTCATTGCTCTGTTGAAAAGTACATTTCTTCTGTTTTAAGAACATGAATACAAAAACAACACATTTGCCAAAAACATAACAACAAAGTGTATATAAATTGAACGTCCCTAATATATTTCGAAAACATCGATTATCCATCGATGTTTAATAAGTTTCCCTTTACAACGATGACCGTTTAAATCCTTTGATTACTTTTATAAAATTTTTTCTTTCCTACGGTTTTTGCCTGTAAGTTTCTGTTGTTCTTTGTTGTTGCTGTTGTTTCTATTGTTTTCGCTAACAACCCTTTTAATATACCCGTGTGTGGCCCGTAGGAAATGTTTGAATGGAAAGAAGGGCTACTCAGTGGCAGACTGACAACGGCTTTACATTGACTGTCAGGCATGACAAACAGATTTTCAAACTCGACTTGTTTGTTATTATTTTCGATGGGAATGAAAGGAAAAAAAGAATCCTTAAAGCAAATGCTGGGAATGCAGGACACCCACATATGCTGTGCTGATTTGTAAGCATAAATGCATGACAGATAGGGCCCGGCAAGTTGGTTATGTTGGTAGCAAGCATAGGTTTCCACAATTTCCTTTCGATTTTTACAACAGTAGTGCTGTGTTTTTTTTGTTTCTTTATGTTTTGCTGTGACAATAGTTTAAGTAACCACATGAGTAAACAAAAATAAATAAAAAACGACGTAAAAAAATAAGATTAGCAGACGTAACATCAATAACTACAACTACGACAGAAGAAAAAATTTCACAACAATTCAAATAAATTCGTCAGAAAGAGAGAGAGAGAGAGAAAGCAATAAAAAATTGTCTCCGCACGACTGCCTAAAGTGTTAGACTGAGTGACTTTGTTAAGCAGAAGAAAGAAAAAAACCGATTGGCATAGTGGGGTGTTTAGTACAGAGCAGTAGCATTGTCGTCGTTATTGTCTATTTACGGCCTAAAACAGGGCAGATGTCACAATTGAAATTGAATTAAATTCAAAGTAAGATTGATTGTCTTTTACTACTCGCATACACGCATGCATTGAGTCAGACTCAGCCTTTAGATGAAGAAAAATTTATCGAAATCAAAACCTTCTGCCTCATGAGTAAATTTCCAACGAATAATTGCAAGAAACTAACGACAGAATCCTTGTAAGCTTGAAGCAACAAAAGCTGTTCGATTTAATATGAGTTAAATGAACCAAAATGTTAAAGAATTCCTTGGGCTTATAAAACAAAAGAATTCAATTTAAATTGAATTCTTCTCACTCTCACTCTCTCTCTCTCTCTTACTGCTGCTAAAAAAAATTTAATTTTAATTTTTAACAGTTTAAACAAATTGAAACATTTTATAACAACAACAAAATTTTTTGCAACATTTTTTTTATTTCAACAACAATTTCATTTAAATGTTTAACAAAAAAGAAAAAAGAATACGAAGAGAAAAATAAAAACGTATTACAAGCCCTGAATGTGTGTTTAATCAGGATTTTTGCTTCAACAACAACAACACCTACGGCAACAACAAATCCAAGGGAAATAAGCAGCATATTTAAAATAAAAAAAAATTGTTGACGATGGGTTCGTTAAATTTTGTAAAACAGACTATCCTTGCCTGGCTGCTTCCTCACTAAATGGCTGACAGTGTTCTGTTCTGCTTTGTTTTTGTTTTCTTGTCTTAACAAGCTTTACACCACACACTGCCTTTTGGCTACAAACTTCTATGAGGCATCATCGTACATGGTCGTAGAGAGAGCCTGTATTGGCATTGGCATTGGCTGCCAATGAAGTCATAGTTGTAGTCGTAGCAGAAGAAAATGTAGAAAGACAAGAAGGAAGCCAATAATAATAATCCTCAAGAGGTTTGAAGTAAATTGTCTACAATTGTAATCCATTCCCATGCAATTTTAATTTCATTTCATTACTTTATTAAG
Organism: Sarcophaga carnaria; assembly: GCA_958299815.1. Lineage (NCBI taxonomy): Eukaryota > Metazoa > Arthropoda > Insecta > Diptera > Sarcophagidae > Sarcophaga > Sarcophaga carnaria. The sequence goes on from OY283151.1 coordinate 34,286,792, forward strand.
GGTATTAATTTCAATTGAGCCATGATACTCAACAATATTTCAAAAATAAATTTCTTTAAATTTAAATGCAAAATCGCTGTCGAATTAGTTGTTAAAAAAAAACGACTGTCACGATTTTACTCCTTTGGTCTACATCGGTAACGAATTTACATGGCGCATTCGATCAGACCCATTTCTTACCACTTTTTCCATAAAATCTGATCATATGACGCCAATAGTGGCTTGAATATTAGCTTCCAATACTTCAGGAGCCACTGGTTTGTCGGCATAAACAAATGACTGACTTAACTTAGCCTCATATAAAACAATCCAGAAGCGTGAAAACGCACAAGCAAAAGAGGACAATAAACAGGACTACGTCTGAAAAGAAATTTGTCTTATTGCATTAAATCGACTTTTAAGACCGCTGTATGGAACCGTTTATGATTTTGATGTTTAGGTGAGTAATTTTTGGAAGTAAAAACTTAGTCCGCAAGGCTCGATACGCTCACCATTCACCGTAATGTCAGCTCCGTCCCATTTCGAAGGAAATGGGCGGACAGCGTGTAAATCGCACCAAACTTACTTAAATATTTACTTACTTAATTGATCATTACAAACCGTTTAGTCAGGATTACAACCTAGCTTCTCACACCACCCACGTTATTTGTATGAATTTTATCCATGAGCGACGAGACCTAAAGTTTGATCTCGATGCCGAACCACAGATTTGATAAACAGAAGACTGCTGAGAGTAAGATAGAAGTATTTTTTCGTATTTCTTTCTGTTCCAGATGTCTGAGCTGGGCTTAATACAACATGTTCTCTTCCAATAAGCCAACACACTACCTACTAGACTACGACGACCATACAATAAATTTGTATGTTAACAGTCGCCGTAGTCTAGTAGGTAGTGTGTTGACTTATTAGACGTAAGGCCACGGTTCGTATCCCAGGTCAAACATCAAAACGAAATATGAAAAAATATTTCTTCGGTGACTTCCTCTCAGCAGATTTCTGGCAAAAACTCTGAAATGAAAATTGCAGTGAAAAGTTTCTCAAAAATCTTTCGTTCGGAGTCGACTTTAAACTGTAGGTTCTGCCACTCATGTGTAAAATTAACACATACGATATGAGTGGTGTGAAAAGCTAGGCCGTAATCCTGACTGAAGGGTTGTAATGGCCAATTATGTATGTAGCAGCCTAGGGATTGTCTTCGCTAAAAATACACAAATTTTGCTTATTGCCACAGGTACTTAACTGGAAACGAGCCTCATCACTGAACACAATTCTCTTATAAAAATGTTCACTTTCGGTCAATTCAGCTTCAATTCTTGTACGATACATAACACATAGATACATAAGCCAATCTGCTTTTGTAAAATTGTGCACGTAGTTGGAGGACTATTCTGTTGTCGAGAACCACGTCAAACTTGAATTTCAGTGTCTTCTTCAAGACTTCAAGCTACAGCAGCAATGCTCTCTTTCGAAGGTACATTTTTGGTCCTGTTGATAGGTTCGATTGAAGTGAAATTAATGGGAAAACGATTAATGACTGCCCGAATTCCTTGCTCACTAGTTCGATTAAATATGTAGTCCGTAAGGGCGCTCCGATGGCCTAACAGGTAGTGTGTTGAACTTTAACTATCGAGGCTGTGGGTTCGATTCCTATCAGAAACCCTATGTGTTGTCCTATTGTTGATATTAACTATGTATGATTAATCGAAATAGAAAAAGGAAGTGAGAATTAGAAAGCAATTCCCATTTCCTTGTCCCATAACCGATCTTTCTGTTATTCCAACACAATGTACTGCATGAGTACAATACAATGTACTCCTGAGTGCTGGTCTTTTATAATAAAAAAATATGAAGGAAAAGCTTTATGAACTTCGCGAACAGATTTTTTTGTGTTTTTTTTTTAGTGATGATGACGTTAGTGAAACATATTCTCGCGAGCTCACTGAATATTTATAACTCGATGTTGGCGATGCTCTAGCATCACTTGTAGTTTCCTGGCGTCCATCCGACATTCAGTCTGTTATGAGGAGTCTATTCTGTGTAATTTATGAAAAGTAAAAAACTCTGTTTGCTCTGTACCGTGAAGTACAATTTTTTAACAAAATTTCGATGAAAGTCTCATTTGCTTTCTCTTCCAAAATTTCATAACGTAAAGTTCTTAAAATTCTTGGCTAATTTTCAATACCATTTGAATACCATTATTATTGTTATTGTAAATAAAATATATACACACTAAACATTTCCGCGTATTTATTTCATTTTCTCTCCCTGCTGCCTATTTGTCCGCTGCTGTTTCAAGCTTAAAGTACGTGGCATTATTTACTACTTTAGACTGCTGTTCCTTCCTTTCTAGTATTGTAATAAGGATAATTGCTAAAGTCATGTACCATCTCTTCTACTTTTACTTTTTATGGCCATAAACATAATTTACTCTCTAGCAGCGTAAGAATAGCAACAACAAACGTAAGTGCGTAACGCATTTAAACAATAAAACACCAAAGAATACAAAAAAAAAGTAGCAAGAGAGATACCACCATAACAATAGAATTTATTATAGAAATTGAATACAAAGGCCTGGTAGTGAGGATATGAGGCTGTAATGCTGCAGCAACAATCTAACATTTTTGCTATTTAAATGCGCGTGTAAATATAGTTAAAGTAACGTAACGTAAAGTTAAGGTCATTTAATTGGGGAGCGCTGCGCTCACTGGTAACTGTGTAAGAGAAATACGCATAAAAAAAAATCTGTAAATCATCTTCGATGTAATATTTGTAATTGCCTAAACGGCACGAATTTGCTGTACTACAAGCTTCCTTTTTAACTGTTTTGCATATTCATGTGGGAATACCAAGGCTTGTGGCACAACACGCTACACAGCCCACATTGAGAAGAGACACACGCACTCACTATGCTGCTGCCATACAAATATTGTAATGCTCGTAAGACAATAGAAACGCTAGCATAGAAGAAATAAAAACGAGTCGCAGAAACGACACAGCAACACCCATAGAACATCCTTAAACATCCGTTTGTATTCTTTGCATTCTTCCGCCCTTAATCCCTCATCCACTAGTAGTAACTATTCGGTGGTACGACTCTTCATTTATTTTTATTTTCTTTTTTGTTTTTGATTTTTTTTTCTGTTAATAAAACCAATAAACTTGTAACATAATAACAATTTACTATTAATAATACTTTGGGTATATTGTTGTTATTGTTGTTGTAATAGTAATAGTTGTAGTTATTGTTGTTGTTATTATTAATATTTTTCTATGTATACATAGGGGGATATTTAAATAAATTCCTGGCCATTGTGCGAATATTCATAAAAACAACATTCAGTTTGTCTGTCTGTCTGTCTGTCTGTCTGTCTTGTTTTTGTAGCAGACAATTGAAAGAAATGACCAGCAGTGGATATGTATGTTAGAGTAGGCGTCATTGTGTTTTTTTTTCGCCTATTGTTGTTGTTGTTGTTGTCGTTATTATTATTATTTTTATAGTTAATAGAGATTGTTGCTACAGTGTTCTTATATCGCCAGCCACCACGTCCATGTAATAGAAAATAATATCTGAAGCCGGTATTATTTTAATAGTTTTAGTAAGCAAACGGAAAACGACAAAGGCATTGTATTTTTAGGCACACACAACTATAAGCCCCTTTCTGAGTTTCATTTTGACAACTTTATTAATCAGATTCTAATTTCTTTTGCATTTAAATTAGCGCGATTAACAATAATGAGTACCTTGAATTGAAGGAATTTGCCAGGTTAAGACTGAGTAACAAAATCAACACACTTTTAACCGAAGTTATATGATTGAAGTCGCAATAATGTAGTAGGTAGTGTGCCAGCTTATTAGTTGTGATACCACGGTTCAAACACCAGGTCAGACAGCTCCAGCAAAACGAATACAAAAAATATTTATTCGGCAAATTCCCCTCAGCAGATTTCTGGAAAAATCTCTGAGAGTAAAATAAAAAATTGCCATGAAGAGTATTTCAAAAATTTGTCATTCGGAATCGACTTAAAACTGTAGGTCTCGCCACTCACGTACAAAATTAACACACACAACATTAGTGATATGAGAAACTATGTCGTAATCCTGACTGAAGGCTTGAAATGATCAATTATATATGTATGTTGGTACCCCTAAAACATGAGCGCATAAGAAGCTTATTTGTTGACTTAGGTGTATGCCGATAGGCATGAGAATGAGAATTCCGTGTTCTTGGTTTCCTCCCATTCAACCTGCATACCTACCTATGATTACCACGTTCGGTGGGAAGAAACGAGCTCCAACTTAAGAGCAGTCATGTTAATACCTCTGAATACGAATCGTTTTAAATACGGAAGCTCATTAAAACGGAAGTTTTGGCTGGCACGATAACTATGTAGAGGCGATGGCTGCCACTAAGAGGACTGGGAGGTGGTCAATAAATGTATTGTAGCGGTTGACATAGAACCACTGGCAGCAGAATAATTCCATAAATCCAACCTTTCCATGAATTACTGCCTGATGACTTGATTAAATATTCCTCTAATGTTATCCATAAGTGGTGGAGTCTACAATTCATCGTCGAATGCGAAAGACGGTTTTGAAAAAAAAAATCTTTTTTCCGAGACAAAGGTTTAAAGTCACGAAATGTTATCTTGTCGTTATTGACTCTATGCTCCCTAGAGAAGTAAGAGTAACATGTAGAAGAACGAAATCTTATCTCGTCGTTATTGACTCTTTCAACCGCATAGTCCATGATGTTCAGTGAAACTCAACTCAGTATTAGTTCCGCTCAGTATATCAACTCTTGAATGTACTTTAAATAACCATTCAAGGTTTAGGGTTTAGCATCTGGCATTTATTTGACTCGTATTGGGTATCCTAACAATGTTTCCTTAAACCGCGTTTCCCTGACGAACTTCTGGACGCTGGTCATTATCCTTAATCAGAACTCCATGCTTAATTATAAACGCTCATGTGTTTCCTTCTGAGTCAGTCTGGAGATCAAGCGCAGTATCACTCTTGCCAAAAGGTGCTATTGAGAGCATAGTATCTCAATAGGCAATTGAGTAGCATAAACCTCTCTTGTACGACAAAACTAATACTCTACAAGACGCTCAGCCTACCCATGCTTCTCTATGGTGCAGAGGCATGGATTAAGCATTGATGCAGCGGCCTTGAGAGTATTCGAGAGAAAAGTCCTACATAAGATCTTCGGTCCAGTGCGAGTTGGCGCTGATTTCCGCATCCGATCCAACAGTGAGCTGTATGAGCTCCTCAACGACATAGACATTGTGCAGCGTATTAACATTCAGCGACTGCGCTGGCTCGCCAATGCTGTTAGAATGGAGGAGGATGCTCTGGCGGGACGGGTATTTGATGCGTGAATCTGCGGAAGTCGGCGAAGAAGACGACCTTGCTTGCGTTGAAAGGATCAATCGATCCAGGAAGCCCTGTCATCGATTGGTGTAACCAACTAGCGTAGGCGCGCAAGAAGCAGAGGCGCCTGGAAGGATGTGTTGCGGCAGGCCGAAATCCGTTAATCGGGTTGTTAGTGGCCAATTAAGTTTTCTTCTGAAGTTTTGGCCACACCAGTGGCATAGTAGTTCCCCTCCTAACAAGTTCATTGGTTTGTTCCTTTCCCTGAATTCCCACACGACCAGGGGTCCAGTCCGTACTCTAAACCCATTGCATACTAATGGCACAATAGATGTGAAAAATTATTTCCATTCATTCACCATGTTGCAGTTGTTGAAACAATAAGGAAAAAATCAAATTTTTATATTCGCACAGTGAGAGATTCATTCATTCGTGTTGTTTTTTTCTTTTCTTCACTTTCATTATGATGGCATTTAATTCAAGTGGCACGATTTGTACTCAATGGTTCCTCAATGGTTTTATTGGCTCAAGTGTTTTGTAACTTATAGCCCCGGGTCAAATTTCACACTTAATAAACGATGCTGTTGTTCAAGACAATTGCGATTGCATGCGAGAGAATGAATAGTGAAGTGTGAGTGCATTTCAAGTATCATTAACAGGTACTTGAATAAGTCATTATAACGCACATACATATGCACATATTTACTATTAACAGTTCTTAGTAGACTTTTCGAAAACCTAAAACAACCCTTTTGTGTAGAAGAGTACACAGAAAAATATCCTTTTTGGTAGAGAGTCCTGCTGAAAAATATTTTTTTTTAAATTAAAAGTTTACATGGCGACCATAATTTTGTTCCTCTTAATACCAGCATTTGGTGCGTAACGCTTAAGTATTTCTACAACAACAACAACAGCAACAGCAATACAATTTAAATGATTAATGATAAGAGATTTATGGAACACAGTGTACACGTACATATAACTGAAGCAACCCTTTAAATCCCCTTTTAGCAGGGAATACTTTAACGAAATTGCTGTCACTATTTCTCGCCTTTCCACGTGATTAGAGAGAAATGCTTCTCTCTAAGCTTTACGCTACAACAACACTAACAACACTGTTAGACTGAAGCCAATAACAAGTTTGCTAAATTGGCAACATTCAAATGAATACCGTCGACATTGTAAAGAAGAAGAAGAAAATCTAGTCTTTCATTATAAGAAGGCAGTCAGTCAGTCAGTCAGTCAGTCAGTCAGCCTTTAATAAAGGGTTACAATTGGGTGGCAGAAGCTAAGGAGTTGACGCTGTTGTTGTTACCGTATAAATTTATCATCAACTCCTGCCTCCGTTAATATTATGACAGCGAACGTTTGCCTAAACGTTTGCCCGTCTTTCAGTCTGTCTCTCCCTCTCTCTCTTTGTTTGTTTGTTTGTCTAAAACACCCGCTCAATTGTAGACTTTTAACTCAAATGTTTCTTAATCTCTCGAAAAATGCAGACACACAGAAACACACGCATTATGTCTTGAAAAAAATGTTCATTCTTAAGCCGTAACACTTTATCATGGAAATTTAACGCGTGGTAATGCCAACATTAAGTTCTTAAAACATAAATGGAAACCATTCCCGCGTCTGTATTAAAGTGTGGCAAATGATCCTCAAATTATAAGAAATTCTTTATGAAATATGATACAGCAGCCAATGGTGCTGATGATGACGACGACAAGGCCAATGATGCAGGGATTTAAGTGCGATAAACATAGCTGAGGACATCAATGTTCACAGATGCCAAAACCTAAATCTTGAAAGATTATTTAAAGTACATTCAAAAGGTGATATACAGAGCTTAGGGGGTCTTCACTGAACATCATGGACTATGGGGTTGAAAGAGTCAATAATAACAAGATAAGGTTTGCTTTGCGGAAAAAAGATTTTTTTCAAAACCGTCTTTTGGATTCGACGATGAATTGTAGATTCCGCCAAAGAGTCAATATATATATATATATATATGTTCCTCTTACTCCTCTAGGGAGCATAGAGTCAATAACGACAACATAAAATTTCGTGACTTTAAACCTTTGTCTCGGAAAAAAGTTTTTTTTTCAAAACCGTCTTTCGCATTCGACGATGAATTGTAGACTCCACTACTTATGGATAACAGTAGAGGAATATTTAATCCAGTCATCAGGCTGTAATTCATGGAAAAGTTGGATTTATGGAATTATTCTGCTGTTAGTAATGTTATGTTAACCGCTACAATAAATTTATTGACAACCTCCCAGATATTTTAGTCGCTGCCATCAGCTCTACATAGTCATCGTGCCAGCCAAAACTTAAGGTTTAGTGAGCTTCCATATTTAAAACGATTCATGTTCAGTGGAATTAACTTGACTGCTCTTAAGTTGAGGCTCGTTTTCTTCCCACCGAACATGGTATTCATAGGTATGTAGGTATTCAGGTTGAATGGGAGGAAACCAATCACAGCGCATTCAAAAGTCTCTTGCCTATCTGCATACACCTAAGCCAACGAGAAGGCTTGTTGTGCACTCATGTTTTAGGGGTACCAACCATACTGTCTACAGAAAGTCTTTACATACAAACATATATAATTGATCATTTCAACCCTTCAGTATGGATTACCACATAGCTTCTCACATCACTTATGCGGTGTGTGTTAATTTTGTACGCGAGTCAATGTAGTCTGGACAGGTCTCTCTACAAACTCAGGGTGCTCAAGAATCCCTAGTCTAACGTTTCCAAAGGCCGGGCAATTGCATACATAATTGGGCATTACAACCCTTTTGTCAGGATTACGACATTGTTTCTCACACCACTTATGTTGCATGCGTTAATTTTGTACATAAGTGGCGGGCCCAACAGTTTAAGTCGACTCCGAATGACAGATTTTTAAGAAATCTTTCATGGCAATTTTTTATTTACTCTCCGAGTCTTTGCTAGAAATCTGCTGAGAGGAAGACACTCGTCAAAGAAGTCAACATACTACCTACTACTACGGCGACTTCCATCGTTACTTCCATTATTCACTTGAGATTTGCCCATACACCGTATAGCCATTGCAGGAACTGTAGGCTGTTTGCCACTCTCTCTCTCTCTCTGTCTTTCTCTCTTATTTTCTACTCGAATTCTTTCACTTTTGCTTCTCTCGTTCTCCTTAAAGTTTAAACACAATGAGCTGTCGATTAAATTATTTTTTGGAAATGAAAAGAAATTTCTTGAAACAAAAAAAATACATCAAGTCCTGCGGGTATTTTGTTTTTCGAATGGGTATACGAACGGAACGACACGAGAATTCTATTTAATTCCGAAGAATAAAAAAAAAAACTCAAATAATTTTAAATCAACATGTTTCATGACGTTCCTGTGCCTGTTCACGTTGTTGTTTTTTTATTTTTTAGTGGCACTCTCTTCAAAACAGGGAATAACTTTCTGTCATATTTTGTTTTGTTTAAAATCGACAACAACAAAAAAAGGAAGAAAAGAAAGAAAGAACTCGTCACTCACTTTAATGACGAACCACGTCAATGAATGCGACACTGGTGATGGTGATGGTGATGATACGATACGAATTTGATTTTTTTTCACACAAGCACTCACATACATGGTCCTGTTAAAAGCCTTGCCATCCATCCGTATGGTGGTTGATTATTGTTGCCAACAATTGTTGTTTATGGAATTTGTTGGTTCGTTGGCTGGCTGACTGGCTGACTGGCCTGTTTCTGTTACACTTTATATGAATGTACGTATGTATGTATGTATGTAGGCTGGTGTATTAAGGCTTTAGAAGAGGTGCTAGACCAGAAATTTAACATTTTTAAGTGCGTTTTCCTTTGATCGTTAAAATCGAATTTCCAGCAATAATATACACCGATGATGACAGGCAGATGATGGCAGCAGGCATTATCTCTCTCTTTACTCTTCTCTTTTCTATCTTTTTGTTATTCTCGCAGTTGTTGTTCTTGTTGTTATTATTGTTATTTGATTGTATAAAAAAAACTTCAATGGTTTAATAACTTTCTGTTCGTATATATAATATCGTATGTATGTACGTATGTAGGCTTGTATCTGTATCCAGTTGCTGGCAATCCGTTGTTGGTCTACATATTGTTGTTTGACAGTTTGTTGTGCTTTATGCTGTTAACACGGCCAAGCGATAAGGGACTTGATAAGAGCAATGGTGAGCAATTGCTTATTTTGTTTTCTGTTTGATCTTGGAAAAGTTTTCTCGCTTTTTCTGTTTTTTGTTTTTTTTTTGTCAAGCAAATTAAGTTTAAAACAGAACAGTTTGCCATTCCAGCTGGCACTTTTTACAAATTGACCCATGGCTTTTGAAAATTATTTTTAGCCAAATCAAATGGGGGAAAAATACAATGTAAAGATATGTTCAGGTACTACAGGAGGGAAACTTTAGGAATTTAAAGAGGAAACTTACAAAGTGTTAGCAGAACGGTTGGAGGATACAGGCTTTTAAATTAAAATTCCGATGGACTTTTTCTCAAAACATCTCGCTTTGAAACTCGGTTTTGAGGTTAAAGATTCCATCGGAATTGGAGTGCAATGACTGCAAATGGCAATTTTGCAGTAAAAGTTACTTGGTTTCTTATATGTTAAGTATTTTGCCATACACGAATCGGTCTAGAACGGATCTAAGGGCAGAGAGCGGGAGTTTGAGCAAATGAAATATCCTTAGGCCATGGATCAAATCCTCGGTTTCTTCCAAGCAGAAGTAAAGGTCATCGAAAGACGTGCCCAATACAACTTGAACAGAAGGTATAAGGGACGGTATATAGCAATACTATTTGTATATATGTAATATGTAATACAGGAGAGTGAGGAAGTTGAATGTGCTTGATCCCAGGGCATGTGGGAATACGGTCCAATCCGCAGACAGATGAGATTCCATAATGAGCAGCTTCAATGCCGGAATTTGAAAAAGGTGAAGTAAAAGTAAAATAAAAAGATGCCAAGACCTTTCTCAAATCAAATAAGGCCAATCAAAACTTTTGTTGGGAAATCACAGTAGAAAGAGATTTGATATACGAATCAGATTATCCACCAATAACCTGGGTTTACTAGCCGGTCTTTCGATAAGGCGCTGTAGACTTCAAGTAATTGTCTCGAGCCACTTATGTAAACTCTATGCCGATGATAATGAGACATTCGAGCCTGTGGCACATTAATGCATCCCAGAAAGAAGCAGTTGGAGGCACACCAGGTGCTACCACAGTTGGGCAGCTACGCGCTACTAACACCCAAGGTTGTAATTAATCTTGAAATACTGTGTCGTGTTGTTGAAGTTGATAATCAAAGACTCTCTATATTTCCTCGAACATCGACATCATAGTTCTCGAATCTAACAACTGTATTCTTTTCTTCATTCATTCATTCTTACATACGTACATACATAATTGGTCATTAAAACCATTCAGTCAAGATTACAACGTACATAGTTTCTCACACCACCCATGTTGTTTGTGTTAATTTTATGCATGAGTGGTGGGACCTACAATTTAAAGTTGACTTCAAACGACAGATTTTTGAAAAACTTTTCATGGCAATTTTAGTTTTCTCTCAGAGTTTTTGCCAGAAATCTGCTGAGAGGAACGCGCCGAAGAAATATTTTCTCATATTTCATTTTGTTGGAGATGTCTGACCGGGGGGTTTGAATCGTGGCATTACGTCTAATCAGCCAACTAGACTAGGGCTACTTCATTGCTTCTTACTGTCGGTTAAATAGATGAAATTGAGAAAAACAGTTTATTGGCCTTTGGAAAATTTTAAAGCTTTAGAATGTTTTCTAATTTAATCGAGATTGTCTGATTCCATCCGATTAAAATTTTCTCCAACATCGACACCATAGTCCTTAAATCTATCGCCTACTTGCTTTTCATCATTGATTCCTTCTTAAACAGGCTGTGTTACTGTCGGTTTAGTTGTTACAAGGAACTGCCTTTGTTTTCACTCCGCAACTTCTTGCTTTTACTTTAAAATTTTTCAGTTAATTGTCATCATCTACAGTTGAATTACCTGAATTGCGTTTGGCAAAATCTTAATTGCACTCAATTTTTGTATCGGCGAATTATAACCGAGCTTGAGTGAGCCAAACAATACGTCGTTCCACCTTAGTTCCTTAAGGTGAAATTTCAGCTTAAACATAGGAACCCTTATGAAAACTTCCAATCAGAAAAACTCTAAAAACATTCACATCAAATGAGCAATAATAGTCATGAGTCATGAGCAATTTTTTACCATTTCGTTTGTACATTTAAATCAACAATTTTAAAAGCTTATGGGTCTCTAGAGACACTCTATCACCCATCTAACAGCAGTAGCTGGTATACCTACACACTGAAACATAACTAAACAGAACAGAATAAAAGAAAGAATAGAGGAATAGGAATACTTTTTTAAAATTAAAAAATAAACAGAAAATACAACACTACCCTCCCCCCTCTAAGTTTGAAAAATCTTTTAGAAAAAAAAACCCAAACAAAAATAAAGATTCAAAAGATGATGGTGTGATACTGCTGTTCCGATGCCGATGCCGATGCCGATGCAAATGATGATGATGTTGATGATGATAACAAGAACCAATTTATCAGTAGTATTTTTAAATACTCTTTCGAGAGAGAAAAACAAAACGAGGAAAATGCTTAAAATGATAACAAAATCAAAAATACACCATAAAACAAAAAGAAAACAACAAACATACATACACGCACAAATTCTCATACAACTACCTACACATAGAAAAAAAAAATTCTATATCGGCAGGATTCTCTTCTCCCCCTCTGTCTTTAGTTGGCGGGTTGGTTGATTGTTGGTAGATTTTGTTTTTAAATGTGAAAATTCTGAAAAATCCTCGTGGAAATTTTTTAAAATATTTGCAGCTGATTGCACTTTTTTTTGCTTCTGTTGTTGTGCAAACAACACCAACAACAACAATAAGCGTATGACAGTATATAAAAGTATAGAAGTAGCACTTTACGCACACATATACGCTCTCTCTCTCTCTCTGATATTCGCTTGTTTTTTAGTTTTCATAGCACATTTTTGGGCTGTTGCCTGCTGCCGATGGTTTGTTTATTTAGCGGCTCAAAGCGATTGTTAAAAAAACTGAAAGGATGCGTCGTTATGGTACCGATGTGGATTCGATTCTATGATTCTTCTTCTTCTACCCCGTTACATATTTATAATGTTGCTGTTTGTATGTGTATGTGCATGTGTTATCGATGTATTGTTGCTGCTGGTGTCGGTGTTGGTTGGCAATTGTTGTAGATTCGCTCTTACTCACGTTCGTATTTTCACAATCAACAAAAACAAATGCCTTTAATCTTTTGAAACGTTCAAATGGCACGAAACGATATGATTTACGCATTTATGTTATACGAGGGTCGCATATTAAAATTTGCATATGCAAATTGTTGCACAGGAAATTGTTTAAACTTGACCCTCGTATTTGCTAACACTTTACTTGTGCGTTAACACAAGCAATAGCAAATCAAATGGCAAATTTACAATCAAAGCACAGTGGTTTTAACTGTAAAGTGAATGATATTATTAAACCGTTATGAATACGGTAAATATACAGGATGGAACTGCCTTTATAAGTATGTATACCTTACCTCAGTTCATAATCATTTCAGGTATCGAAATTTAGGCTGAATTGAATTTGATGTGGTTCAGGCGGTATGTATTCGTTTCTAAAGGGTGGGCTATTTCAAATTTTAAATTTAAAAATCCAATAAAACAAAAAAGTTTTGAAATTTTGCCAAATTATTTCTTTTTGTTGTTAAGTACAATTACTCCGGTTAGAAATGAAATATTATTTCATTCATATGGCTGCCGTGGCTAGCCTCACAGTACCTCATTCGATCAGACAAATTTTCGTGCACTTTTTGGAGTGTATGTGGTCGTATCCCGGCAATGGCATCACGAATGTTTGAACTTTAAATGCCTAATTGTCTCTGGTTTGTCGGCATAACATTTTTCATTAACGGCGCTCCACAGAAAATAGTTAAACAGTGTCAAATCGCAGCTTCTTGGCGCTCATTTTAGCTAATTAAATGGCCATCAAACGTTTGACGCAATAAATCGATTGTGGCATGAGATGTGTGGCAAGTTGCAGCATATTCTTGAAGCCAAACATCGCTCACATCAATACCATGAATAGCGTATATTAAGAAAACGGTTATCATCGTTCGATACGTGTCTCGATTCACTGTAATGGTTGGGTTGGAAATTTGGGCCAATGATGCCTCCCCTTCACAAGCCGCACCAAACAGTCACTCGCAATGGGTGCATTGGCTTCTGTAAGAGCAACCCACGCATGGTTCTGTGCTCCAAATACGGCAATTTCCCGAAAAGATAATTTTTTTTTTGGGCCAAATGGACATCATCGTACAGCTCAATAAATCCTAACGTTGCTCAAGCATAAATCAATTCATTACGTTCAATGGAGATAATAAACTGAATTTTGTGGCAGAATAGAATGACATTAGTATTGCCAGATTCCTAATAACCGATGGTTTAAATCTAAACCGATATTTGGCCCACCCGATATGCATACATACATAATTGGTCATTACAACCATACAGTCAAAATTACGACCTAGCTTCTCACACCACTTACGTTGTGTGCGTTAATTTTATATATGAGTGGCGGGACGTACAGTTTTAAGGCGTATGCGAACGACAGATTTTTGCGAAACTCGTCATGACAATCTTATTTGCTCTCAAAGTTTTTGCCAGAAATCTACTGAGAGGCAGTCGCCGAAGAAATTTTTTTTTTTAATATTTTCGTTTTGATGTCTGACCTGGGATTTGAAGTGTGGCCTTACGTCTAATAAACCGACGCACTACCTACTATACTACGGTAACCACTATACCCGATATATAGGAACTTAGTATGTCACACAGTCCGGCTTTGTGAATTGCCATTTGCTCAGTATGATTACTAAAAAAAATAAAAAACGGGACGGAACCTAACCAATGCTGGTTGTACCTCAAACTACAGCTTAGCTGTAGCCACTGTGCAAGAACACTGTGTAAAAACAATATGGCACTATTGGCACAAAAAACAAGAAGCGAATGCAAATGTTATTAACGGCCAACAATATGAGAATGAGCCAACTTAACACCCGGTAGTAGTTATTATGGAGAAATTAGAAAGAGGTTAAATAGCTCAAGCCTAAGGGAAGTACATATGTATGTGCGTTAACGATTATATTCTTAAAAAGCATTTTCATTAAGAAGAGAAGAGATCGCCTAGTTAATTACTAAAATACTTTGCCGCTTTACATGTGTCATTTACAAGAGGATTTGTCCACAATTTGCGGATTAATATTGTTACTCGCACTTACACTCCCATAAACATAAATATTCTAATAAAAAAATATAAAAAAGAGAGAAATAAACACAAGCCAGTGGCTAAAACATATTCACACATGCCTATGCTGCAAATTTATGCTACACTCTATCACCAGGACTTGTGACAGAAACTGCTTGTCACAGCAAAAGTTTTCTTTTGATTCCCACCATCATCGTCAGTAATAAACACTCACAAGAATTTTCAAGGTCTCTGTCACACACACACACACACGCACTTAAGGAGGAAGTTATCTTTGGAAAATCTCCTAAAAAAATAAAAAAAGAAGTACTTTTGCAAGAAAAAACACAAAAAAACACATGAAAAACTCTTCAAATTTTTGTGTTGCTTTCAATTGCTTTCAATTGTTATCGACTTCAATCAATCTCTCATGGCTGTGTTATCGCTTACAATCGTCACAACACAATATGTAGAAACGTAAAGAACTTGCAACATTTATGAGGCAATATTTTTTTTTATTAATGCCTCCACAGGTTGTCCCTTGTCTAGCTTAAAAAGAAAGAAACAGCATAAGAGAGACCCATGAAAGCCAAACAGACAGACAGGGAGACAGAAATGAACTGTCATATGGAATTTGATCGTTCGGAAAGGCCTTTTTGCAAAAACCAATGCAGTTACAATCAAACAAACTATGCAGTTTCGTTTTATTTTTTTTTTTTCTTTTAATTCTGATATGTGGGGGAGTTCTTTTAGGCCATATTTGTAACAGTCGACACTCATGAAAATATGTTCGTAAAAAATTTAAAACAAAAATGTAATACTTGGTGTAGTTAGTCCATGGTTTTAAATTAAGTGATAGGGTGTTACTAGAAGTCACCGTAGTCTAGTAGTTAATGTGCTTGCTTATTAGACATGAGACCACAGTTCAAACCCCAGGTTCAGACATCTCCAACAAAACGAATTCTGAAAAAATGTTTCTTCGGCGACTTCCTCTCAGTAGATTCCGGGCAAAAACTCTAAGTGTAAATAAAAATTTGTCATGAAAGGGTCGACTTTAAAAACTGTGGGTCCCGCTGCTCATGTATAGAATTAACAAGCAAAACATAAGTGGTGTGAGAAGCTAGGTCGTAATCTTGACTGAAGCATTATAATGGCCAATTATGTATGTATGATATGGTGTTACTGGATGGCATATTCAACAACAAACTGTCTGAAAGACCATGTATTTGATGGCACATAGATGAAGCACCCACCAATCCGTACAAATCACCCAGTCTAGAAAAATCAACAGAGCGCCCTAGTGATATGTGCTTTTTTCTTTCTCTCTTTACCACTATAATTAGAATACTTGGGAGAGTTATAATAAAGGGCCAAGGATATCAATTGCAATTAGTATGGTTGCCGAATGACAAGATCAAAGACCAAAACAATGCAGTCTGTTACGAGTTTAACCACATCAGCTATCATAAGTTCAGGAAATGTCATAAAATAAAATATGTCAGTATTAAGAAATCCACTAAAACTGATTTCATCTTAGTGCGACTGGGGCATAAACTCAGGATAAATACTTCTAAGTAACCAATTCGAATAGATTTTCTCTAACATAACATCGTTGTACTTATCTGGCAATAGTAATAAAGTGTAGAGCCAGAGTTATACAGTCTATGATACGCTTATGATACACGATGGTTGTATACGTAAGGCACATGGAAAATGTGAGGCAGACGGAGCATCAGAGCGATTGAACGCTCTATTAGGAACTAGGGAATCTAAATCTGGCAGAGAAAAAGCCGGAAACAGAAGAGAAAAAAAGATACTTAAGTTTCGAAATGAAGAGAGTGATAAAACCTCCTCAAGATCCCAGAAATATATAAAATACATACACACATACATACATACATACATATAACATAATTGGTGATTACAACCCTTCAGACAGGATTACGATCAAGCTTCTCATACCACTTATGTTGTGTGTGTTAATTTTATACATGAGCTGCGGGACCCACTTGAACGTCAGATTTTTTGAGCAAGTTTCAAGGCAATTTTTATTCACACTCAGAGTGTTTGCTAGAAATTTGCTGAGGGGAAGTCGACGAAGAAATATTTTTCGTATTTAGTTTTATTGAAGATGTCTGACCTGGGTTTTGAACCGTATCTGCACGTTTAATATGCCAACACACTACCTACTAGGCTACGGCAACTGTGAACCCACTGATTAACGGATTGTCAAAAATAATATCAAATATAGAAAAATATTGCCAAGAAGGACATGTTATCCACTTTCAATCGTGCTAGGTCTGGAAAATATGTGTACTGATTTTGATCTTTGAAAGGAAATCCCTATAGTAACCCAATTTAAAAGTAGGAACTCCACACGTCCATCAAAATAACAGGTACCCAAGAGAAACCCGCAAAAGAAGTGAAGGATTTTAAATTTTTAATCTCCAAAAAAAAATTTGTTTTGTTTCTACACCAACTGATACTAGTTTTTACAATTTTACCAACATTTTTCTTTGAGCGTCATTGCATTCGCATTTTGTTTTCGAAAGTTACCATTTACCATGTGAGTGATAGATTCTTATGAAGGCGTTCGTTTCGCATGGGTTGTTTTGGTGGTGGTGTCATAAAAGGATTCACTTGATATTCATCATCATCAGTGTCAGTCAGTTTCAGTCACTCTGTCAGACCAACCATTTAGTCTCTCATTCGTTATACAAATTTTTATTCCAATTCCACTCCAAACCAATATATACGACAGACAATAATTTCATATTTTTTTTTTGTACGGGTCTTTCATTCAGTAGCAATAACTGCAGTTGTAGGTGGTTAGAAACTAACGACTGTCTCGGGGCTTGTCTTTCTCTTTTTTTTGTTTCTTTTTTCTTTAAGTCGACAAAAACGATTGCAATTCGATGCGTTTTCCACCAACTGCTTTTTTTGTTTTCCTGCTCCTTTTTGTTTGATTTATAAGTGTGTATGTATTTCGTGAACCAATACTAATCTGATTAGCGTCAAATGCACAGACGACGTAGTAAAAAAAAATGAATTGTTGCTGCAGTTACACTTAAACACAATAAAAAATACACTTAAAAATCGAATTAGAAACGTAGATAAAGAAATTGGATTTGCAGAAATCGAAATTGAAAACAGGAAGACAATGAAAGCAAAAAACGAAACGAAACGAAACGAACACTTTTTCAATTTCATATTTAAAGGGAAGGCTTTAATAGCTGAATGCAGATGCAATCGTTTAAATTGAAATTGGGTGATATTCTTATGGCAATTGCTTGTGATTAATTGGAAGAGTTCTGGCAAAATGCGGAACTAAATGTAAAATTCATCTCGAAAATAATAATTTTTGTAAAGCATTTGATTAATATTTGACAATGGGTTTCAAAGCATAGGATAATGGGAAGGTCAATGGCATATATAGCGTTCCATGCACTGTAATCAACTAGAATCTGAAATGAAAATTGAATAACCAGCACCTACACCTTCAGTCTAGAAAGTACATTTGCCAACAATCGTTAGAGTAGCAATAAAATTAGAGAGTGGTTATCATCATATGATATGATGATATGATATATGAAAACATTGGTGTTTGTAAACGTTTTGCGTCCATTGGAAGCTTCTAACTGTCAGCCATGGTAAGCTAATCAGTCATTTCGAAAACTCTCAAGACTTCTGCTTTGGTAAACAACAGCGTCCTACTTCAGCAACGTAGAAAATCACGGTGAAATCCATCACAAGGATGGAAGACTTGTAGAAAGCATTTAATTGCAGGCCATAGAGCATGATAAGCTAATCCCTCTTTTTTCGGTTATAGAGCACAGCCATCTGACATCTCGAATACTCTCGAAAGTGATGCGACGCAACAGCTTCCATACTTCTGTACCGTAGAAAAGCATGGAAAGGATGAAGGACTTGTAGAGTATTAATTTCGGTGTACGGGAGAGGTATATACTACTCAATTACAGATTGAAGTAAAAATAAAACCTGTTGTCAAGAGAGAATGACTCTTGATGTCCAAAATGACAACATTTTGGCTGGTATCGTCTGCACCACAATTAACAAAGTCGAAAGTATAGTTATCAGCCGTAATCTGGGATCTGATACGCCGCATATTTCTACATTTCGACCACATATACTCCGTTTGGTCCTCGTTTACAGCCATAGCCATCTTCGTAAACTTAAGTCCAATAGCACGAAAGGCAGCAGTATCGTCTTGCTAGATGCGCCCTACAATATCAATGTCGTCCGAGCATGCAGGCAACTGAAGCCTTTTGTGGAAAATACTGCCATTGTGATGCACTTCCGCCTTCCGTAGAACACTCTTCTTAACAAAGATGGAAAGATCGCAACGATAAATCTAATATCTCGTACGCTATTAAAAGGCGATGTCCATTCCTACCTTGATGGAGCTGAAGGAGTTGTTAAACATCATTCTGCACAGCCTTATCAGCTTTGCAGGAATACCGTGTTCAGACAACGCTGCAAAAACTCGTTTCGTTTTAGGATTATAAAAAACTGTCTTATTTTCAATAAAAAATAGGTATGTTTTGACTTGATTTTCATGGATGGCTTCAGTCGTTGACAAAATACGCTCGAAAGAACATTATATGCGATATGCCCCTGCAGTTGGCACATATTAAAAGGTCTCCCTTTTTCATAACAAGACAGTGGATATACACTGATGTTCCAATCGTTAGGCATACTTTCCTCGAACCTACTACGTTACCTCGGGTATTAAACAATTCAGCCTGCAGCGCCTCTGGACTAGCAGTTTTACATACATACATACACACATCCTTGGTCATTACAACCTTCTAGTCAGAATTGCGACCTAGCTTCTCACACCACTTATATAGTGTGTACTAATTTTATAGAGTGAGTAGCGGGACCTACAGCTTAAAGTCGATTCCGAACGACAGATTTTTTGAGAAACTTTTTATGGTGATTTTTAGAGGAAGTAGCCAAATTTTTTTTGTTCTGTTGGAGATGTCTGAGTGCAGCCCTTGCGCTGACCAACTTCTTTCTCTTCCCTGATTTTGCTAGAACTTGGTCAGTACAGGGACTGCGTTCACCCGTGGCATCACAACGGGCCGCTATGCGTGCTGAAGTGAGTTTTGTGATATCAGAGCTACTACTTCGACCTAAACCTAAACCTGGAGATGTCTGAACCTGGCGTTTGAATCGAGACGTCATGTCTAATAAGCCAACACACTACTAGACTTCGGCGACTTCACTAGCAGTTTTATTATTCTTAAATTGCAGAATCATGACTATGACCTCTTCATGTCTGGGCGACGGAGCCTCTAATGGCGGAATTTGTGTCATCCCCCCGTAGTAGAGTAGACCAGTGATGTCTCCTTAACCTCAGCACTTCTTGCAAATCTGTCACCAAGTTTCAGTTAACACCCATGCTGTGGGCTTGAAACTTTCGATCGGAGGCCTAGCCTTTTTGATAAAATTTTAGATCATCACTCCTGTATCTGCAAAACTCAACTTCCTCTCCCTATGGCCTTTTCTTCTCATGGAGTATTGTTGCAGAAGATCATTTTCTATAACGTAATAGGTTTCACATTAAAATTATGACAAAAAGTACTCAAGTTGGTCAACTAATACTCGGCTAATTGGATACAACTCCGATGCGTTTTTCGTAAATTAATGTCCAAAAAAATTACTAAAACGGGCGCGAAATTTGGTTGCAACAGCGATTTACAAGCATTGTTCATTTATTAGTAAATTCATAAAGAAAATGCTGCATGTCACGAATCATTTTTTGTTTTGTATACATTTTAGCTTCATTTCTGATGTAAATACTTGCAGTTGAACGCCTGTAAACGTTAACTTCTTGCGTACATGCTCAATAACACGAGTTGACTTTCAAGTGTAGGTACAAGGCTTATATTTTTCAAAAATATTTCCATCACATGGCAATTGGACATTGGAGAAATATGCTGGCATATGTTGTTTCAAAGAAAATTAAGACACACACTCAGGAAAAAAACTTTTGTCGCTTTTCGTTTCTCTTTGAACTGAAACAATATAATTATGCCGGTAATAATTAAAATAATTCATATCCCTTGCAGCTATTGGCCGTTGACGAGCCCATTTTAATAAGATAATATTCAATTAAAACGCATTTAAATAACGCGTACCGCCACCTTCGCTTGCTGCCCTCGTACTCTGAAAACAACACATCCCTTGCAAGCGAGTTAAGTAATCAAAGAGGACACATGACATTTATTTTCAAGCGTTTTGTTTTTCATGTCGAGATACAGGGTGTATCATGCTGGACCATGGGATGGAGAAGTGAGAGAGAGAGAGGGAAGCGTTGATCCATTTTAATTTAAAGGTATTTAAGGCAATCCATCATAACCGCCGTGTTGCAACCTGATATGAGTTAGACAATCTGTTATTGCAATCGTTTTATTGCCACAGACACCCTGCTGAGCGTTCTATTGCATGGCCACAAGGGACCAATTCCAATTTACCAACACACAGGCACACTTGGCTTCTCTACACATTTTTTTATTTTGGTTGCAAGAAACAAGCATCATTTCATATTTCTTATCTTGTTTTAACGGGCTTTTGATCTAAACTAGAGCCACAGCATCAAACTGTCACAATGTTTCTTGGTTTCACTCTCTCTCTCTCTCCCTCTATCTCTTTCACTGTGAGCTCTGCTGCTGGTAGTAGTATTCTGCTTTGGTCTTGTGCATCTTCCGTATTTTAGTGTTGATTTTGTGAAACCGTGTTGTTTGGTTGACTGAATGATGTTGATGGTGTCACCGATTGTAATGGTGGTTGACGTTTCGCACTCTCATGTAATTGCTGAACAACACAAAGGCGCAACTGACTTGCAAAAGGGTGGTGTTTCCACTGCGTTTCTTGTACAACTCTTTGTGCTTTTTGAGAAAACATTGCCAGACTACTACATGATATTGATGAGAATGATGGTGGTGGTAGTGGTGGTGATGGTGGTTGTATGGTACCAGGGTGATGGTGTTGAATGTTGGTTCATTTGTGGCCTTGTGATGAGCTAAACTTCAATGCTGCTGAATGAACAGTAGAACCGAATTAATGCTTGACTTTGAACACTTGCAGGCAATTGTGTATGAATTTTGTATGAAAACAGAAGGCGGAATACAAAGGCCGGAAAACATACACACGCAGCCTTACACAAATACCCAAAAGCCTTTAATTTTTATTTTTTTTGCTAAGTTTTGTAAGGATAAGTAAGAACTTCATCACACAGCTCAACTAAACTGAGCGTAAGAATTTAGGGTTGGTGGCAGTAACAAGTCACAGTATTATGTGTGTGTGTGTGTAGCATTCATTCATTGTCTTATTAAGGCTGGCTGGCTGGCTGGCGGGCTGGGTGACTGATCGACCGACGTTGTTGGTCTTAAAACGATGATTAGGTTGTTATTTTTAATTTGCTCATTGATACTAATGTTCCTGAATTGTTCCTGTGTTCTGTTGTCATTGTTTTGCCGTCACTTTGCAATAGAATGTGAGGGGTGGCCTTGTGTTTTTCTTTTTCTTTCTTCCTCTTTTATCAACACCAAAAAGCTTTTGCTAACAAGCCAAAGCAAAATGATGATGCAAAGCAGCGAAGCTGATTGCTTTTGTAGATTGTTGTTGTTGTTGAACAGACACAGAGAAAGAGAGAGTTGACAATCACAACACAATCATTGTTTAACGGCGGCCCTTCATAGGATGTGTGGCATGCAAACTATGCGACTTCCTTTTGTGCACTTTGTTGCTGTTGCTGTTGCTGTTATTAAGGGAAGTTTCTTTCGTTCTTTGTTTCCAGAGAGTCAAAGTCAGATTCAATAGCCGGAATAGTTGGTATGTAAATTATTGTCATGACAGGCAAACGCTTCGATGTTTTCCTTTTTTTTTCTTTTCTCTTTCAATGAGGGTAAGAGACAGACAGCAGAGTCGTAAACGTAACTAAGCGTAACGTGTTTGCAATTTGTCATCGATTTTGTTTTAGCGTTTAGCATACGACTTTCATTTCAATACACTTTCAATACCAACTACGACTTTAATTGCATACCATTTGGGGGGGTGCGTGTTTGTATATACGTATTTTGGGAAAAAACGAAAAAAAATTGCTTTTAGTCTCTACGTATTTGTTCAGATAAACAATTAAACGATTGCAATAAATAAATTGTGTTTTCATAGGCAAACATTTTTCGTTTCTTCCATTTTCGTTACGAAACAAGTGCTTGACTTTCCTAAACAAATGTTAGGATTCGTAATGAGGTCAGGGTGGTAGGCAGGTTATTTGCTTTAATGAAAGTTATACTATGTAATTAGACAAGTAAATTTATTACAAATCGATACAAAAACGAAATTGATTTCGTAATTGGTCTTTGGATTAAAAGTTTACAAGAACTTATGGAATTCTAAACTATAGGACTGTAATATATAGGACTGGCTGACGATTCTTACATAATTCAGTAAAATCGATCGAACATTATCGATAATTTAAAAAGATATTTCGAAGGCACAACTATCTCAAATGTCTTCGTGGAACTAAACTCTTTGTAATCATGGTTACACATTAGTTGTGGTCTAGTTTTGTGGTTTGTATCTTCATATCGACATCATGGTACCTTAACCTGCTTACTCTTCTGGTTTTATAACGAAAACACTTCCATCATTCAAGTATTCATTGACGTACGAAGACCATGTGTCAAGTTGGAATGTGCAATCTCTGCACATCGTTGAATCGTCCCTTAAGCTATCCAATGACAGCCCTTCCGGACTAATAGCAGCTCCAACGTTTGAGGATGATCCGCATAGAATCGGTGGCATAGCACCACAAAAAAACGTGTGACAGCGTCAAACCCCTATTCAATTTTGGTCATTACAACCCCGTAAACAGGATTACGACCTAACTTCTCTCATCACTAATGTTGTGTGTGTTATTTTTATATATGAGTAGCGGTACCTACAATTTAAAGTCGATTCCGAACGACAGATTTTTTGAGAAACTTCTCTTAGCAATTTTATTTACTCTCTAGAGTTTTTGCCAGAAATCTGCTGAAAAAAATCGCCAAAGAAATATTTTAGTTTAGTTGGAGATGTCTGACCTGTGGCTTGAACTGAGACCTCTCGCCTAATAGGCCAACAAACAGCGGCGTCAAAACTCATGATCTTTTAAAACCGAACAAAATTTCAGTTATAATGCAGACATAGCGCTCTAAATTGATGCTGCAAGTTCTTCTTCCAGACTTCCGCTGTTTCTCGCATCAAATACACGTTGCGCCCAAACAGCCTCGACATGATCGACATACAGTGGGCCGCTATAAGTTAACGAGCTGAACGACATTCATGCAATTAAGGATCTCATGGTTGGCTCAAATGCGAAAATTATCGCCAAGTCTTACTGAAGCAAAGCTCTTGTGTAGAACTTTTTCATCTCCATCGGTGCGTAACCTCGTCTGTTCTTCCTTGTTATAAGGAAGCACAGGCAGGATGAACGACGTGTAGAGCATCAACTTTGTTGCACGAAAAGAGGTCTACTATAACTCAATTGTCTATTGAGACCATTGCAGCACCTGATGGCAAGCATAATCTTACGTTTTATCTCGAGACTGGCATAATTTTCGCTGGTATGACAAAGCCAACATAAATAAATTCATAGACAACATTGAAGGTATAGTTGTTGGTCGTGACTTGGGATTCGATACACCTCACGTTCATTGTTCTTGACAAAATTTATTGCCAAACGCAATTTGGCAAACTACAGTTCTATAGCACTATCAAAGTTCGGAGAAGTCCTTTCCTACCTTGCAAGAGACGGGCTTTCAAATATTGCTTCAGAGTTTACAAAAAGAGGTTGTGTGCCGCCGACATATTTGACGTGTCTGCCTTCAAACCCCAGCTCAGACATCACGTCCAAAATGAAATATTTCTTTCGGCGACTTCCTCTCAGTAGTTTTCGGGCAAAGGAGAGTAAATAAAATTACCATGAAAATTTTCTCAAAAATCTATCTTGCGAAGTCGACGTAATTTAAATATCTGGTCCACGGTGGACTTATCAGGTCTGAGGCAGCACCGTTTCTTAAAGAATAGCTTCAATCGTGCACACAAAATGCATGTACAAAGCGTACTTGCGACGGCTAGAACACTTATATCACTGTACTTGACAATATCACAAGCCAGTAAGGACCACAACAAGAGTTTTAAGTTTTCTCTACATGTCGGAGAATAGAGTTTTCATCAGGTCATGTACCAAGCAATTTGCACTGGCTTGCTTAAATCAAAACTTAAATTCGCTGTAATCTATCAACAATTCATTGAAACTAAATTAATGAAGTAAGTTGTTGAAGTCGTTATATTCTAGTAAATAGTAACGAACATAAAATCGCTTATTAGACGAGAGCCCGTTGTTCAAAACCTAGCTTAGACATCTCGTACACAACGTAATATAAGGAGGAAGTCGCCGTAGTCTAGTAGGTAGTGTGTTGGCTTATTAGACGAAAAGCCTGGGTTCGAGCCCCAGGCCAGGCATCAAAGACAAAATACAAAAAAAGGTATTTTTTCGGCGACTTCCTCTCAGTAGATTTCTGGCAAAAACTCTGAGAGTAAATAAAAATTGCCATGAAAAGTTACTCAATAAAAAAAAAATCTGTCGTTCGGAGTCGACGTTAAACTATAGGTCCCACCACTCATGTATAAAATTAACACACACAACATAAGTGGTGTGAGAAACTAGGACGTTGTACAATGGGTCAATTCGACCTCCGGGTACTGTACTTGTCTTAATTGACAAGTACACGTCCTCTAACCTAACCTAACCTAACCTAACCTAATATAAGGAAAATATTTCTTTCTGCTTTGCTTTGCTTTTGGCAACAACTCTAGAGAGTAAATAAAAATTGCAAATGAAAAGTTTCTCAAAAATCTGTCGTTCGGAGTAGACGTTAAACTACAGTTCTTGCCACTCATGAATGAAATTAACACAGACAACATAGGTGGTGTAAGAAGTAAGGTTGTCAACCTAGCTAAAGAGTTGTATTGACCAATTAAGTAAGGAAGGAAGGGAGGAAGAAAGAAACTTACCAGAACTGACTAATGCTAGAACACATATGAATACTCCCTGAAAAGTACACCTCATCTCTGAAGCCTACAGTTTTGGGTACCATACTAAAAATGTCTAATGTTGGCAGCTTTAGATATGGAACTAAAGAAAATTTGCATACGATATGCAGATAAATGGCCACAAGTCTTCGAAGAAAATGGAAATTATTTAATTTTTTTTATACCTAAAAAGATGTGTTAGTCGATTAGTAAATGTTTCGAACACTAAAACCTTTATAACTGTTTTAAGAGGGCCATTTATTTCGTTCAAAATCTAGATTTCCTTCTACACAGTACCAGAACTCCTGAGGAAACGAAAACTTCACATAACAATGTTTTCAGGCAAATATTTTTTGCAACTGATTTCCAAATTTCAAACACAATTACAGGCTGATAATTTTGGCAAAGCTTTCTTTTTGTCATTTAAGCGAAAATCTGTTTGAAAACCAACACTTTTACAAAACAACAATTGGTTTTTAATTTCATCGCGCGGCATTAAAACTTTATTTATTCGCTACACACGAAAAGAGAGAGAAAATTCTCTAGAGAATCAAGAGCAGCCAATGTTATGATGAAGAAAGTTTTCATATGAAATTTAAAACCAACATAAAAAGCTTTTTAAATACTTTTCATGTAGACATGCCAACTGTCTTTTGTTGTCTTGTTATAATCTGACAGACCGACAGACAGACAGACAACTGTCAGTTAGACAAACTGATAGTCGTAAGCGATTTTGTGTATGAAAAAACAAAATTTTTAAAGCTTTAATCACTTTTAAATGAAGACATTCAAATGTAACAATGACTACTATTACTACAACAACAACAACAATACGAATTATAATGACTAAAGCAACAACAACAACAACAACAACAATACAGGAAAATAAATTCTTTTTTTATGGGTTGCCACACATTTTATTTAAATTTATTTTAATGAACATGAACGAGTTTATGAAACGCAAGGGAATTTCAGTTGTTTCTGGATTTTGAAATGAAGGCGGCCGTACAACAGTACAACAACGACAACAAGAGCAAAACATGTGAAAGTGAAAGGGGTTAAACAGCAAGCAACAACAACAACAATAAGCTTAACAAGGACTACAACGCTACGCTGACAAGGATAATAATGATGACACAATAAAATAACGCAACAACGCCAAGCCAAAACACAAGTCAGTGGAATTCAAGCATTTAAAAAGGGTTGCTTCAGCTGCTTTAGCGGTTACATTGTGTGTTACGGTGTTAATTTCTACGTAGACAAGTGCTTTTTTGTTACGGGCTACGAACTACGCTACTATCCAAGGACTACGGAAGGACTAAATTAAATGATTAACATTTCTGTGACTCGTCGTTTCTATTTCATTTGAATTCTTTGGCAAAACGTATCGAATCGTACCGTTTGGAGGAAAGAAATGAAATTTAAATATTTACCTCAGTCTGCCAGGATAATTTAAATTAAGAAATTCACTTGGAGGGAGTAATAAAATGTATGGAAGAGATAATGAAAGGATTTGTTTAACAATTCGTCATGGATTTTCAACAGTTAATCAGGTGTTGAAAGGTAAAAACTGAAGATTTGTACGTGAAATGGAACATTTTTTGAATAAGAATGTCGCGGTTTCATGCTTAACGAGTAATAGGAAATGGACAAGAAACTAAGATCATAAGACTTATATTTGACATCAAGTTAGAGAGTTGCAATGAAGCATGAAGTCTTGCTACAAACAAAGGGTACCTAAGAATGGCTACTTAAGAAATTCCACTTCAATTTATCTTTGCCGCACAGCAAACTGACTGAAAGAGGAAATATTCTTTACAGTCTACGTCCGTTGTTTATTAAAAACCTAAGCCATCATGTCGGCTTGTTGTGAGCTCACTATTACGATGTACCATCCATACATACTGTCTATGATAGGTAGGTAGACAGAAGCGGCCATTCACTAAAAGAATTTTCTTTTGAGCTTAATAGGCCCACTATAATACTACAATTACTCTTTACGCCCAGTCCGGAACCATTCGGAATTTTTGATGAAGCTATTAAGACACTTTAAGGCCATTGCAGACAGATTATTCAAATCATCTGTATAGTAGACACCGCCAACATATGGCTGAGCATGTGTCCAATAGGTGAAGAATAGTTTCCTACTCTTCCTCATCCCTGTAAGTCATGCAGAAATCATGTGCCATGTAACATAACATAACAACGCGCCTTGCATGAGTTCCCACAATATTTATAAATGACTTCAACAACCAAACTGGGCGTACTCCTACCGAGATTGAGTAGGTTTATCGTGCACCAGCACAGGCCATATTTGCTGCACTATACTGCCCGTATTCGAACCCACCCATCCAACGTTGAATATGACTGCATATAGAGAATTCTCTGAAGAGTCCGATGTCATCTGGTCTACATACATACCTACAAAATTGGTCATTACAACCCTTCAGCCAGGATAACGACCTAGCTTCTCACATCACTTATGTTGTGTGTGTTAATTTTATACATGAGTGGCGAGACCCTACAGTTTAAAGTCGACTCCGAATGGCAAGTTTTTTTTTGAGAAACTTTTTGTGGCAATTTTTTTACTCCCAGAGTTTTTGCCAGAAATTTGCTGAGAAGTATTCTTTTGTTATTTCGTTTTGTTGCATGTCTAACCTGGGGCTTGAAACGTGGCCTCACGTCTAATAAGCCAACACACTACCTAATAGACTACGGCGACTTCTTGCGTTCAATGCATTAAAACACCGTGTTTTGACAGACGTGTCGCCATTAAAAAGAATGGCAATATGCCTTCCTGCATTGCTTACATTTTCGCCTGGAAGACACTGCAGTGATCCGGTAGCCTTATGGATTCATAAAAAAATCACCGTTCCCAGTGTAAACGCACTTACATATACGTGAGTTTATATTCGTTCTCCTACCAGAAAGGTGCATAGAAATCATCATTTATTCTTTTATGTAGTCAGGACTACGACCGAGTTTCTCATACCAGCCATGTTGTGTGTTAAAGTTATCCATGAGTGATGGGGGACCTGGAGATAGCCGAAAGAAATATTTTTTCATAATTCGTTTCTCGAGATGTCTGAGCTGAGGTTTGAACCACGGAGTCGCTTCTAACCAGCCAGCACACTACCTACTAGACTATGGCGACTTCTGACAACCTATTGACAACCCAGTTTCCATTTAGTTTCGAACCATCAGCGAAAGTCTGATTCGGAGTAGTAACGAGGTAAGCCTCTCTTTCCTGAACTTGAACATACTTCCACAACTGCTTTCAATCTACTCCAATGACATAAGTTGTGTTTACTATAGTTTTCCCCATAAAATCACGGCCTCTCAACTATACAAAGCTGGGCTATGACCTAAAAAGTATTTCGTGGTTTAGACAGCCTCTTTGCATTCCCAGTCTTGGTAATTATCAATCCATTAGTACCCTCGTTAGGGTACTCTAATCGCCTTTATTTAGTCTGAATATACTCATGATTTTTTAATAACTCTTCACTCTTTTCCATGAGGTACCACAAAGATTCTCGAGTTATGATCGACAAGGTAGTATCTTCCATATCGTATTGGTTGAAATATGTATCGGGTATCTCAAGTAGTATTTTGGAATTTTCTCTTATGGAAGTATATTCCAAATCTAATATTCGGTAGGGTGACCTATGACCTTTCAAGTAATCAGAAATATGTGCGTCATTGGTTACCAAGGGGCCGCTTCGAAATTTTATGAAATCTATTCTCTAAGCAATTTGACGAGTGAGCGAAAAGAGTAAAAATTCCGAGACATAAAAAGGAATTTAAACTCGCCTTTAAGGATATTACGAATGTAGACCTAACCAGACCATGTATTGGCGAATTGTTTCAAACTGAATTCAATAAAATTCGATTTTGAATTGCTTAAAACTCAATATTGAATTTCAAAAAAAATAAAAGGAAAACGAAATCTAAATGACTTTAAGAACGAGAACTCGAATGAAAGAGAATTAAAATTGAATGAAAAATGAAAATAAAGTCGGGCAACAAGAATTCACATTGAACTCTACGCGTTTCAGTTCATTTTAATCATTCATCATTCATTTTGGAAAAAGCATGCAATAGTATGTGTGTAGGTGTGTGTGTGTTTATATAAGAAAAAAAATATATCCTGCAGAAAAATACTCACAGAAGGACTGTGACGCGCAATTTTTATACACAAAACAATATTTACGCACACCCATACAAATACCCAGAATTATACTGGCATGGATACACATGCAGGCAGAACAGAGTAGAGTCGAGTTGAGTTGAGTTGAGTTGAGTGTTGTATACGAACCACATCATCATCATAGTCGTCGTCGTTGTCGTTGTACTCGTCGTCCACGTCGTCATCATCTAATTTGTATTCCAGACGAATTGTGACAGAGCACAACATGTCTTGCATTTTAACGATGCTGGGGTTTGTTTGTCTGTTTGTTTTCATGTGTCCAACCAGCCAAAAGGAAAAAACTGGGGAAAGAGAACACACACACACACAACCAGAAAAAAGTCGACTACAAGCGAAAGGAAAATTCGCTTTAAACTTTAAACCAAAAAATTTCACAGGAAAATAATGGAAAATTTCAAAAGAAAAAATTCTTTAAACTATGATTACTACTCGCATTGTGGATTGTTTTTGTTTTTTTAAATATTTTTTAATAATAAAAAAATAAAATTGAAAAGTGTGGGGGGGGGGTATCACAGTAAACGAACATGTATGTATGGATGTAATTTGGGGGTGGTTATTTACAGCCTTAAACTCCACTTCCCGGGTAGTTGTAGTGGCGTTTGTCACAACAGGGAGTTTAAGTTAACGCAGGCGCTGTTATCGTTAAGCAGACAACAAAAAAAGGCCACAACTCCAATATTTTCTTTTTTGTTGTTGCCAGTTAATTGTTGTTTTATTTCTCGTTTTTTGGTTTTCTTTATTTTCAATAGAAACAGTCTTATTTAATTAAAGGCTTGATTTGTTATTAACAAAACAAACACACACATTCATACATATATACACACCCATAAAACTATGGCAACCCTTAAAAACGCCATTAACAATCAGCTGTTTTTGAGTTGCCGCTAAATGACGAAACAAAAATGCGGTTGTATTTGAAATGCAAGCCTCGTTCTCTTATTCAATGTCAGGTTTTTATTACGCTCTGTGTGTGTATATGTAAGCGAATGTCTGTGTGTGCATGTGGATGGGAATTATGTATTTGTGTATGTATACATAGAATATTTATTACATACAAAAACAATTTAAAATTATTTCCATAGTTAGAGTGACAATTTGTTGTCTATTTAAGCACAGTGGAACACGAAAGCAAAATAAATTTTAGTTAAGGTGTGGTGTGTCATACACATGAAATGCATCAGCACATACTTTTTTTCGTATCTTTGGAGGGAGTTATAATTCTCATTGAGTTGCAGCAATTCCAAATTGTGTTTGCTCGTCATTTTATCATATTCCCGTATGGTAAAATCAGATGTTATTCGCAAGCAAGCAATATTAAAAACATTTCATGTGTTCCTCAGCTATCGACTTATTGTGCACTTAATATGTGCATAAGTAACCTTATGCTGTAGTCTAGTAGGTAGTGTATTAGCTTATTAGACGCGAGGCCGCAGTTCAAATCGCAGGTCAGACCTTTCCAACAAAAGGAAATATAAAAAAAGAGTATTTCTTCGGCGTCTGCCTCTCAGCAGATTTCTTGCAAATACTCTGAGAGTAAATAAAAATTGCCATGAAAAGTTTCGCAAAAAATCTGTCGTTCGAAGTCGACTTTAAACTGTAGGTCCCACCTACAACACACACAAGTTATGTGAAAAGCTAGGTCTTAATCCTGACTAAAGGTGTGTAATGACCAATTGTGTACGTACATATATTTGTGTCCCGCACTTTATTGGCTTTGGAAATTCTAAAGTTCGCAGGCAAACAGTATTGAAAATATTTCATCTGTTCTTCAGATTTCAAGTTATTGATGACTTAATATACGCATAAGTAGCCAAGTAAGACCGTATCGATCCAGGGAGTTATATTACGATTGACTTGCATAGGCAACAGATTAGTAAGTCCTTCTAATGTCGCCCTATGCAAATTGTAATCCCCTCCAATCATTCATTTCCTTCTTCTACGTCACAAGCACAAAATTATAGACTTCAGCTCAGTCAATGATCGATCCAAATCAAGCGATAACGTCGGAAACAAAATCAATTCAGAATGACCATAATAAAAGCCAAAAAGATTGCCACTGTGGTATCAGAGTATAGCGGCCATTTGATGCCTAGGGGCTGCGTACAATGCATTAAAAATGGTATTTTAAGGACACATTAGACGGTTACTCTAATACGGGTTCCCGTACAAGGGGATATAGAAGGCAAACACAAATGCTGGCGCAACGGAAAATTCAATTGAATTCATATCTGAAATTGGCATTCCTCTACACAAACTCCATTCATTTTCAAAAGATAAATAGAAGAATAAACCCACTTACAGAGAGACCAGGCAGATCTCGGACCAATATGGACTACTCATAGCAGTGTTAACGGGCCCCGAGCTTTTAGGAGTACTCCCCGGAGACTTGGAATACCTCACAACGACTTCTGCAGCATCTATAACTCTGAGGATGAAAAGTGTCACACTTCCGGAGACTGGGAATATAACGACTTCTGCAGAAACTATATCGACCAGGATGAAAATTTTCATTGTCATGGTCATGAACTTGGGTGCCTAAAAAAAGAACTCTTGAGCGTCTAAAATGTATTCACAGTGAATGTGACTTTTTAGATTGCTTGACAATTGAGTAGACTAATCCGCTTTTTTAAAGCACAAACAGGCATTTAAAACATGACATCTGCATAACCGTGTTCAATAAGCCTGAAACTACATAAATAGAGCTACAGAACACAAGACATTCTGCTGAGAACCGAACCATATTTAGTGTTGCCGGTGTCGCCGAAAGATATGTTTCCATACATTAATGTGGGTTGTTTCGAAATCTCTTGTAAGTGTTCGGATTGCCACTTGCATAGCGTTAGGAATTCAAACATATCTACCATAGTTGCGGTAATATATTAAAGTGTAGACGGTCTTCCATATAGCGGACCATTATATTCGTTCTCCTCCCTGATAGATGCATAGAAACCATCAATTATTCTTTTAAGTCGTCAGAACGACGATTTAACTTCTCATGCCTCCCATGTTGCGTGTTGAGTGAGCTGTCTACTCTCCCAAAGTTATTTATTTTCAGAGTTTTTGCCAGAGAACTGGTAAGAGGAGATCGCCGAAAGATATATTTTTTGTATCGTTTCGTTCGAGATATCTGAAGTGGGGTTTGAACCACGGGCTTGCGTCTTATAAGCCAGCACACTATCTACTAGACAACGGCGACTTCATAAATAACTCAGGTTGCTATTGACCGCTTTTTACTGGATATCAGAACTTATTACACAACTGACCACACTGTACAGAGTTGACATTTGTATGAGTGAGAACGACAGCGAGAGAGATGTTTCAACAATTTCTTCCTTGATTTGTAATTCAGACAACAAACTCTTGCTTTACATTTTCAGAATTTCAAATCAATTTTTTCTTCCACCATATCCTTTACACTTCTACACTCAGTGTTCTTTTTTTCCAAGTAAAAGTAATGAAAACATGAGTATGCATGTGTATGTGTGGTGTTGTTGTGTGTTTGTTTGTATAAAATTTGCACTTGTTTCCAAAGCATTGATATTATAAACAGTAAAACAAAAACAACAAAACAAAAACAGAATAAAACTTTTATTTTTTTTCTCTCTCATTTGACTTTAACTTCTTCGTGTGCTTCGTGTGTTCCACATAAAAATAAAAAGGAAGTCAAACAGAACCGCCTTCTCTGATAAATTTCTGTCTCTTTCATAAAAAAAAGCGAATTTATTGTGAAAGAGTATTGCGAGTGTGTATGTGTGTGTGCGTTTGTATTTGTGCAAGTATTTGAACATTTTATGCATTCAGCAGCCGTAAAAATTTATACTCAACAAACAAGGTTAAGGTTACAATACTTTCAAAAATATAACAAAAACAACAACAACAATACAAAAATAATCATAAAAAAAGGCCAACAATAACAAGGAAAAACACAAAATTTCAGCTCAAAAAGACTATAAAAAAAGCAGCAAACAAAAACGAGAATCTGAACTTCATGAACTTAATTTATGATTATAACTCTCAGTAATCATCCGCATATATGTACATACACAACAACAACAACAATACGAATAATAATGAATAATATTCATACATTTTTGTGGGTGTATGTACATATGTATGTGTATAGAGAATAAAATGAAATGGAATGCGAAATCATAACAGAAACAAAAAAAGTCCATAAAACTGCAACCTGTGCTGAATAAAGAATTTCGGTTTGTATTTATTTCTTCTGCGACTTGAAAATCACTTTCATTGAGGCAGATCATGGCTGCTGATGTTTCGTTTGATAAATTCAAAGGGGCTTGTTTATTTAGATGAAACAAAAAAATCAAACTTTTCTTTACGTTCCCTATAAACCATAGGTATTGGTATGCTTTTAGCTGTATATGGCTAGTGCAATGCACTTTTAAAATAGAGGCCTAAGATTCAACATTCTAACTAAAAAACCCAACATATTGATTTCTGATCTGTCTGGTATCTCTGGAAGTTGGTTTATTATCCCATTTTTCTTTTGCAAATGAAATGAAGTTTGTGTAGAGACGTGTCAATTTCAGATACGAATTTAATTGCATTCCTCCTTGTGTTAGCATTTGTTTTTATCTTCAATGGCCCATTGTACAGGAACACATATTAAGATATCCGTCAATTGTTTCCTTAAACGACAATCTTTAATGTATTGTAGCCTTCCTCTAGGGATCTAATGGCCGCTTTACTGTCGGCAAATATGCATGTACACCCATTCGATATACTTTTATACTGGATTCGCACAGCGGCAATTTTTATAGTCATTATTGAATTGATTCCATTTCCGACTTTGTCGCTTGATACGGATCCATTATTGACTGACTTGAAGTCAATATATTTATGCTTGTAATGAAGAAGAAAACGAATGATTGGAACAGAATAGCAATTTGCTTAGAACGACACTACAAGTACTTACTGACCTGTTGTGTATGCAAGTCAATCGTAGGATAACACCGTGTGTCTATGTTCTTATAATTATAATAAATAGCCAAGTATCGGTCTTACGTGACTATTTATGCGCATATTAAGTCCACAATAAGTCGATAGCTGAAGACCAGATGAAATGTTTTTATTACTGTTTGCCTGCGTACTTTAGAATTTCCAAAGCCAATAAAGTGACAGACACAAACATACATACATAATTGGTCATTACTATCATCATTAATCATCATTAATGTTGTACATGAGTGGCTAGACCTACAGTCCAAAATTGACTCCGAACGACAGATATTTGAAAAACTTTTTCATGGCAATTTTTTTCAATTCTCAACGTTTTTGCCAAAAATCTGCCTAGAGGCAGTCGTCGAAGAAATATTTTTTCATATTTTGTTTGGTGGAGATCTCCAACCTAGGGTTTGAACCGTGGCTTCACGTTTAGTAAGCCAACACTCTACCTACTGGACTACGGAGACTTCAATAATAATGTTTACTCATGACATTACTTTGTTGGTTCGCAAATATTGTTTCCACATTAAGCGCCTTCATCAAGAGAACACTTCGCATTCTAACAGGAATTCTAAGGGGACAATGCACTGTTTTGCTGGCAATGTCGGTCTGCTCTACCAGGATTACTACAGAAACCACCAAGAGGAAAAAGAATCCGTGCAACGCCTTTTATGCGAGTGTCCTGCACTTCAGGACAGATGTCATCGGTTTTTGGGTGACAGAATGTTTGAGAATCTGGACGTGGTGGCAAACGTGCCACTAAATGAACTGTCCGGTTTGATACAGAGCTCGGGATGGTTCTAATCCACCACTAACATATGTGTCATGGTAACAGGGCTTACCTCATATTGGGTGACACAATGAGCCATATGGGCCACCAAATGGCCGTTCAAAGGCAAGCTACCCACTAGCCTAACCTCAGCGCCTTCATTCCAATAGAAAAATTGCATCTACCACTACCAGGGAAAAAATTCAAACGTCGTTTGGTGAAGTACGCTAATAACTTACACAGAAAAATTTTGTTTGCCGGTAAAACAATTTGTGCGGTTCAGGAAACAACACGTAATATGGTAGAATATATGCTTGGCCATATAAAACTGCATATGAACTGTCACAAAGAGTCGTTAGCCATCTTTGGTAATAGTTTGATAGGGTGCCTCTTACGACGGAGCCACTTGATTTGCATTTTTGCAAACAAGGGGTTACAACAAACGCTACTAAGAAACCGTTTTGGAAGCTGTTGTAAAACCTCTTAATGGTTCTATATTTCGAAACTAACTTTCCAGTAAGATTCTGTGCTAGACCTGGTTTCGAAACAATTTGCCAGCACTCATCTGTTCTGAAGAATGGCTCTCTAACGTATTTAAACCCGCTGGACTACAAATTGTAAACATTTTTGGAAGACTCCATATTGCCACAGATGGTAATCCAGCATTGATTCTTGTTGCTTTTCGCACTAATTTTACTCTTCTCGACTTAAAGTCATCTACAAGACAAAGAGATATGCGCACCCAAGAAAATATTGCTGCTGTACTACGATACGGTCTTGAAAAAGTCGTCGAAATTGTTGGCTTTTGTTCTGTAATAACGTGTAAAATTTTACCTAAGGGCTTAAGCCCATAACGAATCAGGCTTACACCCATTAAAATTGATTGTTTGTTTCAATCTCAAAGCATCATAGGTTCGAATGCCTATCAAAATCAGCAATAGAGACTCTTTATACTATGTTCAGACATGTACTTATATTGAGTAAATCGCAATAAACGACATTATTGATCTCACTATTTCCTATAAAATGTCAATTAAATATTGCTCAATAAATTCATAAATTGTTATAATATTGATTAAAATTTTAAATACAGCACTGTCATAAGTACGTTCAGTGAGCATATTACAATTTTCCGAACACTTTCTCTTGATATTTGGCAACTCAAAAATCAACAACACAAACAAAAAAACAACGAACAAAACAAAAACAATGCTGTTGAAACAATCAGTTTGTTTACCGACTGTCAAATGAATATTGAATAAGCAGCTGAACTGCGTATATTGTTATATCTAAACACTTAAAATATTGTAATCAATAAACTGAATATTGACTCAATAAAAGTGTATGTCTGAACATAGTATTACGATGAATGGCGAGCGCTATTGATCTTAGCGTCAACTTTATTGACTTTATTGACGCTTGACAATCATTTTTATTGAAAAACCTTTTGAAGACTTCTTTGCAGGAGTGGTCTTGCTCACTGGATCCCATATTCTGATCATTTAACGCCTGTGGACTACTTTTTATGGGTCTATGTTGAGGTATTAGTTTATGCCGATAAACAGACAATCTTAAGGCATTGGAAGCTTACATGCATGCTACCATTGATGCTATAAAGCCAGACTAATTAGAAAATCTAGTAATCTAGTATTCTGATCGAATACCTGGTATTATATTTACAAAAATGCAATGAAATTGAATTGTAATCTTTAGAACTTTGTTTAATGAATACACCAATGCAGAGCTGGTAACACGTTAACATTAATCAAAAGCAATGGAAGTACATTTCCCCCTACAAGACAGTTGATTCCTTTTGACGACAACTCAGCATTTATGCAAATTGCAGCAACGAACAACAGGAGAAGCATAAGAAACTATACTCAAAACCACAAGTAAAAATCTTTGGCAAATGCTGCATTTAAACCCAAATCATCCACCAGCAATATTTGCTTCTTCTTTTCTTTCTTTTTTTTCTTTGTCTTCATATGCAAACTTAAAGCAAAAAAAACTACAAAACTAGACA
Organism: Sarcophaga carnaria; assembly: GCA_958299815.1. Classification (NCBI taxonomy): domain Eukaryota; kingdom Metazoa; phylum Arthropoda; class Insecta; order Diptera; family Sarcophagidae; genus Sarcophaga; species Sarcophaga carnaria. Next base: position 34,324,576 of record OY283151.1, read on the forward strand.
CTGAGGGAAAGACGAAAACCTTGCAAAACGCTAGGGAAGACAAAAAAATAAAGAAAAACTGATAAAAAAAAAAGAGAAAAGAAAGGAAAAAAGACTTTCAGTGTCAGTTTTTTTAAGGTTTTATGGTGCTGCCATCAAGCAACTTCTAAACTCAACTTGCCACATGCAATCATATGACATAATTTACGCCATTAGGCGAAAAGACTTTAAAAAGATTTCAGAAAAATAAAACTAAAACAGAAAAAATAAAATAGAAAGGAAGTAAAAGAATAAAAGACAAAAATGGAAAAGATTTGCAAACGATTTGTGCAAAAGATTTTCAAGTTTTTTGTTTTTCATTTTGCTTGTTCTTTACATTGCTTTGCTGCAAGTCCTTTTGGGAAAGAAAAGTTTATTTGCCAAAGAGTTCATGTGTTTGATAACAAAAATATGATTTATGATGCCAAGGGAGGCAAGGCAATAAAAAGAAGAATTTTTTTTTTGAAGATTTTGGAACTTAAAGAAAAAATGTTTGTAGAAAAGAAGCAACAACAGGTTAAAAGAAATGGTCAATAATACTGTATGTGCATAACAGGGCCTTTAAATATTAAATTTAAAACAAATACTTGCCACTGATAGACTGACCAACAGACAAACAGATGGACTTGTGTGTTGCGGTATAAAATGGGAAAAATTCTGTATTTTATTGCATTTTATGATTTAAAATCATTTCTGTTTTTTTTTTAATTTTATTTCATTTTATATGATCAGGATGATGATGATGATGATGATGATGAATAATATTATTTGTAACTGTATTTTCATTTGATTAAATATAAAATAAATATTGAATATTTGCATTTGTGGCTATACATACATACATATGGACATATATGTTACATATCTCTATATGTGCCTCTGAGTGTGTGTATGTGTGTATGTATTATTGTATTGGGTAACTGAGTAAATGTATTATTCATAATATTTTTACTACACAATCAAAGTACAAGTAGAAAAGCAACCACAATGGAAAAATATTTGTTATCTGTGCATGAGATTGAAATTCAATTTAATTTTTAATTTCGTAATACTATAGAAACAACAGCAACAACAACAACAACAAATACAAACTACACAACAACAATCGCACACATGTACACACAATATTAAGCAAATAAAATAAACCAAAAAACCAAAAAAACATTCAATTCAATCTCTACTCCCAACTCTGGCTTACAATACACCAACATTCTCAATATTATACACATACACATAGCCGTATAAATGTATGAATGTATATGTTCGAAATACGCATTCCTATACAGGAAACCGTATTCCCTATTACAAATACATACATACACATACACTGTCTCTCCCATAAGGGAGCAGTATTCTCATACATTTGTCGAGAACATCATAAAAACAAAAGCCATACGTTTAAACATTTACTCTCACATACACATACATACACAGCTGTAGTTATATATGAACCTATAAACACCATGGGACGTGCTTACTCTTAAGTAAAAATTTTGCAAATGTTTTGATTGTTATGGCCTGAGATTGACTTAGGCCAGGCCCTCCAGTAATTATACTATAAAAAGTATGTTATATTGGCTTCAGAGATCAGCATCAATTGGGAAGCTTAGTCAAATTAAGGTTACATATTAGTCAAGGTTGGTTATATGAAGTCGCCGTAGTCTAGTAGGTAGTGTGTTGGCTTATTATCTGAGCCCAGGTCAGACATCTCCAGCAAAACGAAAAACAGGTTTCTGGCAAATTTTTCTTAAAAATCTGTCGCTCGCAGTCGACTTTAAACTGTAGGTCCTGCGACTCATGTATAAAATTAACACACGCAACACATGTGTGGTGTGAGAAGCTAGGTCGTAATCTTGACAAATTATCTATGTATGTATGTATGTATGTATGCGATTAACAGGAACGTGACAACTGACTTATTGTAGCCTCAACCAGACGGCATGGATGAGGAGAACATGTGGTTTCCACAAGATTATATGATTCGAAAGCTGTAAAGTTATTCATCGTTTTCTAAAGGCAACACCAAACATCATTAGTGGTGTGAGCTTGTGCATGATATGCGTTCTCTTCTTTGTTTGCTGTGAGTGATTAAATAGCTTAAATAGAGATATCTCAGGTATCTAATAATCTTTGACTCCCCCAGTTGCGTATATATTTTTGAGTACAGTTTGCATGGACTGCTAATTTGTTTCTGAACAATGCTGCATAATGTATGTTCCTTTTTTCCATGACTCCAAGTTAACTGATTCATAAATAATTTGGAGTCAAGAACATTTTAATTCATTAAGATTTTATTCTTTTGCCGCTATACAGCTCATAGTGCATCTACCCATGAACTCATGAGTCGTTTGGTTAGAATCATCATTTTTTCTCGGACGGTTTTTTTTTCTGTAATTTTGTGCACCTACAATAACTGCCATTGATAATACAATAGTACTGATGCCCCTTCCGGCTGTTTTTTACACTCACATACACAAATATATACTCTCTCTCTCTCTCTCTCTCTCTTTCTCTCTCTCTCTCTCTCTCTCTCTCTGGAATCCATAGATACTTCAAATAGCATACAAGAAAACCACAATTGTCTGTGTGTACATAACAATAAAAAATTAAAAAAAAAATTGTTTTTAAATAAAAATTCTTTCGGAACACACATGGCTGTGTGTATGTGTAAATATATATGTATATATTTTTTTATATTTGTATACCATACCTACATACATATGTATATTGTATGAATAACTATGTAACCGTAAATATATTTTTATACAAACATACAACAGATATATTTGCTTGCAAATTCAAACAATCACACACATACACTTTTATAACGAGAGAAAAACACGTGAGTGTATGTAAAAATATATGTTTTAGTTTTAACCCAGCTGGCCACCATCAGGGACGGAACACTGACTGTAAAAAAACTCTAAAATCGTATTCTGGATCTAATCGAGATCTGGGAATCATAATTTTTATTGGAAAGTTTCACTAACGATTTCAATAATCAACTTCACAGGATTTCTATCCACTAGATTTTCTCATATTATTTCTCTTTTGTAATCAACAAACTACATCCCTAGTCTGTGTAGTTCCTCCGCTTCCTTATTCTCCCTTTCCTACTTCCTCCCCTTTTCCTTATCCCCTCTATTATCCTCTCCCCTTTAGGACGTTTGTACAATGGATCAACTTGACCTCCGGGTACTGTAATTGTCTTAATTGACAACCACACGTCCGCTAACCTAAACCTAAAACTACATCCCTACATATCCTAAAATATGTGTAAGATAGTGATGGATTCTGTAGGTGCTGGAACTTCCTTTAAATTTCATTAAAACCAGCTGCCAGAGAATGACACTTTTCTGTCACACTCCTATCTCACGCTGTAGCTGTTGGGACTATTGGGTTTGCTTTTCCATATACCCACACACATATGTACATGTGTGTAAATTCCTACATGTTACATATAAGCATGTGTTAGCGTGTGTGCATGTGTATATATTTATTTAAATATTTTATTTGTTGCCATTGTTGATTGTTGTTGTTGTTGTTTTGTCTCTCTGTCTGTCTGTCTCTCCATGGTGTTCATATCAATTCATCATAAAATGAGATTTATGACAAAAACAAATGCTTATCGCAGACAATATTTATGGGAGTATGTGTGCGTATGTATGTTTATTTGTAGAGTATGTGTGTAGATATAAAGCTTGTATAAAATTTTATATTTTACCTCTATCAGTCGTGTCTGTATTTAAATGTATGTAACTGTACAATAAAAATTAAACATAAATTCACTTTTACGACTGTGACTATTACGACTACTACTGCGACTACAATCAGAAGGAATTTTTGATTTTTTAAAAAGACTTTGGTTCTCCTACAGCTCCAAAATAGGTTCCTCGATATAAAAAGAGATGTAGAAATGACAAAAAATGTTCTTAAGTCTAGCTAAAGTGTATACAATATTGAATAATATTCTCCACTAATGCAATATATTCGACTTTACACGGTTGCGAATCCTACAATTATTTTACAAACGATTACAACTGTTAATTTGACTCTGTTTGCGAAGAGTATTAAAAATGTTTAGGCGCCGATAAAAATCAACAACAGGAGTGCCTGCTAAAGAACGAGTGATATATCCATCTGCAATAAAAGTATACAGAGTAAATATATCTGAAGTCGCCGTAGTCTAGTAGGTAATGTGTTGACTTGTTAGACGAGAGGAAACAGTTCAAACCCATGGTTCAGACATCTTGAATCAAACGAAACATGAAAACAATATTTCTTTAGCGAGTTCCCCTCATCAGATTTCTGACAAAACTCTGAAATGAAAATTGCCATGAAAAGTTCCTCAAAAATATGTCGTTCGGAGTCGACTTTAAAACTGTAGGTCTCGCCATCTAGCTTCTCACACTACTTATGTTCTTTTGTTAATTTTATACATGAGTGATGGGTCCTACAGTTTAAAATCGACTCCGACAGACAGACAGACTTTTGAGAAACTTTTTCATGGCAATTTTTATTTACTCTCAGTGTTTTTGCCAGAAATCTGCGGAGAGGAAATTGCCGAAGAACTATTTTTTCATATTTCGTTTTGTACGAGTTGTCTGAGCTGGGATTTAATCCGTGGGCTCACGTCTAATAAGCCAACACACTGCCTACCAGACAAGGGTGACTTTCTTTTAATAGCTTTTATTTTGAGCGCACGCTCTCAGAGAATACTGTACGAAACCCCTTCAATTTTATCTTTTAGACGCCATTTAGCGTGATTCTTGCTATCGTAAGAAAAATAATGATTAATTAAGCCTGTCTTTGACCAAGATAAAGGACTTTCTTCATGAGGTAATAAAAATAATTTTGAGCAGTTTATGCAACTGGTTTATGTAAAGACCTAAAGCGTATAACAATTAGATTTTACTCCAAATCCTAAGTGGGGCTACTAATCAACCTCTCTTTTTAAAGAAAAATTTCTTCTAAAATAGGCCGTTTATTGGAATTTCTTCAAACACTTTGCATGTCGTGCGATTAAAATGGAAATTATAAATAATTAAATTTTTTATAATTCTTTTAAAAGATTCAAGGAAACAAATTCAAGGTTAATTTGTATTTTAAATCCTTGACATTAAAGTTCTTCAATAAATCAAATCCAATCAAATGAATGAGTTTCACAATCGGGATAATCTGAATGTGCCATCGACAATATCCATAGCAGCGATTCTTTTTGGTTTTAATTTCTAATAATTTTTGCAATTTTTTTTTTTTTGCTTTTCATTTTTTCATTTTCATTTGCAAGTGATTATTATTGTAGCACGAATATAGCAAATGTTGCATGTGTTGCTTGTATGTACATACGCCAACTTCGGCGTTAATGTGATCTTGTTTAGTGTATAATACCACGAAACATTTTCCTAAGGAAACGAAATTCATTCGATTAAATCGCGTAAAAGTCTGACAGAGAAGTCTATTAGAAATTGGGATGGGAGACCTATGCAGCGATTGACAAGAATTCGTAACAATTCTTCTTAAGGAATTCCACATACTCACGCCATGGATATCATCAGAATCTCGAGGCTAATTTAAAAGGAATTCCGAAAGAACTGTTCGGTAAGCCTTGTTAACAGCCGTCTGAACTCAGAAACTATATTTTCTCTCTCACTGAAAAGGAAAAATGTTGGACTAATAGACGAATAATGCTCGTATGGCTTAAAAATCCTTAAAAAATATAGAAAATGTGGCAGTAAGTCTTCGGAAGGAAACTATACAGAACGAGAGAATGATGAACAGGACTAGTAGTTTCACAATTGTTTCACATTTTAAAATATCGGAATTGTCAACAAACAACTAAAAGATATTTTAGAACGGGTATAATATCATTATACATGTCACATATGTACTAGCCGTAGTCCAGTAGATAATGTGTTGCCTTATTAGGCGTAAGGCCACGGTTCAAACCCCGGGTCTGAAATCTCCAGCAAAACGAAATATGAAAAAATTCCTCTCAGGAGATGTCTGGAAAAAACTCTGAGAATAAATGAAAAATGCCATGAAAAGTTTTTTAAAATTTAAGCTGATGAGAAGCTAGATTGTAATCCTATCTGAAGGGTTGTAATGACCAATTATGCATGTATGCATATAGAGATGTCATGGTATTGTGAACCATTCAACTTAGCAGATCACGATTGTGCCTGATGAATTTCGTATTACACTTGTCCTCCTTGCCTAGCTTCTGAAGTTGAAGTACACACAACCATGTCCAAATTGAAGAGACCATGCAGCGCCGCTGTAAAACAGATTATCAACTTCATCAGAGCTCTTTTCAGATTTGTTCTGTCTACTCAAACAATGGCCCCTGACTATCGCGATGTACATCTAATGTAACCAAAGATTTCCCTGCAAGCCCGACAATTATTTCGTCCATTTAATATATCACTTGGCCTGGGATTCAATAAAGTTTGGTATCGCTTTATGGCCTTTAAAGGACTCTAAAACGACAACAGTAGTAATAAATATTGGTTAAAGAAATATGATTCTATAATCGAACGTATTTCCATTCAATCAGGAAATTAATTTTGACGAAAAAGAAGTCTAAACTTTCAAAAATATCAGGGGACATGAGCAAAATCCCTTCTTTTTGGATCGCGAATTTATTGCGAACCTGATGTTTGATGTTAGCAAGTGGGATTAAAACCTCAAAAACGATTTAATGGACTACAAATTAAGCTACTAATGACAGTCAACCTATCCAATCAAAAAATAAAAACGAATTGTTAGATCTTCTGTTCCAATGAAACATTTTGAGACTGAAATTTATTTGAAGTCAACAAGATTGTTTGCTGGGTGATAACACTATTTGAACCAATAGCAACAGTAACAACAACAACAACAACAACAAAATTAAAATGAAAAACGAAAATTTGCATTAAACTTGAGGAATAATTTTAATGGCACCAATAATAACAACAACAGCAAAAAAACAATGGCAATAACTACAACAACAACAACAGCGACATTGTATGATTTATGTTTGCATGCGAATGTATAAAAATGTAAATGCGTGTATGTACTTATGTGTGTGTGTATGTGGCTGAAAGTATGTTTTTACCTTTAATTTTATTATTTAATGGTTGCCTGACAAAAATCAGTTGTTTTATACGGCAAAACAACGCAACACACGAAAAAAATGTGTAAAATTGGGTAGAGGCTGGTCAATAATACAATATTAATAACAGAAACAACAACAACAACAGCAACAACAACAAAATGGAATCTATTCACACGCTCATACAATACATACTTGAATATGATTTAATTTATAAAACATTGTTTATGTATCGTTATGTATGTGTTTGTGCATGTTTACCATGATTTCTGTTTTTGTTTTTCTACTCTCTGTCTCTCTTTACCTCTCTCTCTCTCTCAGTGTGTTTTTTTTTTCATTTTCATATTTGGAAAACATGTTATTTTTGTTCTGTTCCCCCCACCAATTAATAGGAACGCCAAGTATGGCGCTTAATTTGCTTTGTTTTAAAGTGTTAGTGTATGCATGTGTCTGTGTGTGAAAGGAAGTTTTTTTTGGAGTATTTCGAAGAGTAAAAAAGAAAAAATTCTACTATAAACAAACACACTGACACCCACACACGTACACATGCTAAAGTACACATTTAAGCACACAAATAAACAGAAATTAACGACGAATTGGCGGATGTAAAAAGGGGGCGAAGTTTTTATCAAAAAAAAAAAAAAAAGAAAACAAGAAATCAACAAAAGCCTGCTATGTGCGTATGGGTAGTCAGACAGGGTTGCCTCAGCAACAACAATTAACGCAGGCGCAAGTCTACACACCCACATACACAAACATCCTCATACACAAACACTTTAACCATGTGCAATAAAACAAAATAAGTGTATCAGCAACGACAATTTTCTTCCGCTTATAAACAATGTATCCTTTATATTGTATGTATGTATGTGTGTATGTATGTATTCTTTTATCAATGTGCGTGTAAGACAGTGTATAAATGCAACAACGATAACAACAATAAATGTATACATTCATTTTAATAATGACAACAACAACAAAAACAATAAAAAACAAAAGACAGGAAAAGTAAGAAAACAATACTGGGGCCTAAGAAACCGGAAAAGTTAATGAAAACAAACAAAGAAAAGCTGGGAAAAATTTAAATTTTTTTAAATTAAATGCAGGACGAGAAAAATTACTGGCGTATGTGAAATGGAATTTTGAATGGATGAAAAAGAGATTTTGAAGGATTTTGAATGAAATTTTTGGGAATTTATAGCTCAAGTGCTTTAAAACGAATTTTACGGAAAACACGTTCCAGCAAAAATAAGGAGTATATAGGCAAAGAGCGTCCGCAAAAGCCAAAAGAGCTTGAAAACCTTAGATTGCAAGAAATTTCACGATCAAGAGTCATGTCAGAGGAAAGTAGGGCGCGTATAATCCATCAGTTGAAGGCTTTAAAGCAGCAGGATTCATTCAAGAGCAATCATTTGGGATAATTTTTGCATCAAATTATCCCTGGCGGCGAAAAATGGATTCGTTACGATAAACCCAAGCTCTAGAAATCATATGTTAAATGCAGACAACGAGCAAAATCGATGGCCAAATAAAACATCCATTAGGCCAAGGTAATGCTCTATATCTGGGGGGATCATAGGGGATGTGATGCTACCAAAACTAAGGCAGACTATCACGAAAAACCTATACAAGGAACAATTAATTCGCTTCAAGCGAGCATTTGACGAAAAACGAAATGAATATGCAACCAGACATGAGGTAGTACTTATCACTCATGTCAACGTTCGGCCATACATTGTGGCGATGAACAAAGGCTATTTGGAAAACAATGATGAAGTTTTACATCATCCACCGTATTGTTCATGCCTTGCCCCTTCTGAATACCATTTATTTGAGACGATGTAGAACTAAAATATGCCTCACATCAGAGCAGGGTATAAAAGATTATCTCGGTTCATTCTTAGCTTTAAAAGACGACCTTTTTTTCACATGAAAGAGAAAATAATACGCAAGAAAAAATATAACAGAGTCAAAGCACATGCTCTCGCTGGTCCGTTCATATCGCCTTCACTTGAGATAACCGTGCCCTCAAATCGCTCGTACAGTACATCAAAAGCGGCATGAGCTGAGTGGTACCTAGAGCCACCCAGTTGAAACCCCATGTCATTGGTATCCCCATCATATAATTCAGATCAAAAGAAGTTGATCGATCTTTAGTGCAAGCCGTTGACAATGTTGGCCTGGCCAATGTTGTTGTCCAAGTAATACGAATAGATGTTGTCTCCAGCCCTAAATCCACACAAACGGTGAATGTTTTGGCACGCATTGCGTGGTCTAAGATCTCATGGGAATTGTTACATTTCAAATTTAATAATTTTATTTGCTTACGTACCCATTTATACCGAAATGAATTTCATCGCTGAAAATTATTTTTCGATAAAACTTGAGATCAGTTGCCAAGTGCTCCAAAGACCATTCAGCGAATACACGTGGTTGTCTATGGTGGTTTATGGTGAATAAATGGCAACTGATTAGCTTTGGCAGTTTGTTAAAGACGGAATCACTCTCCGTTCTCCCATGATTCTATGGAACGTAATCTCAGTATTTAAACAAATCACGTTGAAGACTAAGTGCGTTGGCTTATTAGACATGAGGCTTCTGTTCAAAGTCTGTAATCTGCAACAAAGCGAAATATAAAGAAATATTTCTTCGACCACTTTCTCTCAGCAGATTTCTGGCAAAAAAAATCTGAGAGTAAATAAATAAAATTGCCATGAAAAGTTACTCAAAGATCTGTTGTTCGGAGTCGACTTTGAATTGTTGGGAACCTACACTCATGTCTAAAAATTAACACATACAACCTAAGTAGTGTGAGAAACTAGGTCTTAATCCTGGCTCAAGGGTTGTAATGACCAATAATGTATGTGTGTATGTATGTAATAAAGCCGGATTTGCTTTGTTTTCTAAAAACGTAAAAACCCAAATACTGTGTGCCATTTATAGTTACCAAATAACATTTAAAAGCTTAAGAGAAAAAAGAAAAAAAGCATAAATCAACAGTGAAGGTAAAATCCACCTCTAACAATACTTCTATATAAAAATGCTTTTTAAAGAAGAGAATTTAATTTTTTTTTTTTTGTTAAAAAGAAAGTAAAACAAAACTTTTTTCTTACATTTCTCGAGCGTTTTGCAAATTTGTTACAATATTTCAAATTTTTCTAACTGGCAATGGATTAAAAAGATTCTACACAGAAATCTTATCGTCGTACAACTACAACAGGGGCAAACACCATGCAACCATGCACAAACAATTTCGTTGCCTTAAACTCTTACAAAGATAAACAAGGAGATCATGGGAAATGGTCCGTCCATACGAAGAGCAGCGAAAAATTTTTTAAAGATTCTAAAGTTTTCGAATCATTTTTTTAAACTGTACCAAAATACAAACACCAACAACCAGCACTAACAAAAAATACGATAAGAAAAAGAAATAATCAAAAGGAAAAAATATGGAAAAAAGAGCGAGAGGTGCCAGGTTGGTTCACGTTTAAAACAGGTATCTTTTAACGTTTGAATACATTGTGAAAAACCAAGTCTTTATGATGTCTTGTAAATTGTATTCATATCCATAATAATAAATTCTGTTGTTTGACATAAAAGTATTGGTTAACCAATGTCGGTTGCTGGTTTTCTTTTCTAGCCCCTATCCTCCAACGCATTCTAAGTTATTTCGTTTCCAAAACGCTTAAGAACAGACAACAATACCACAAAATTTATTTGCAACCAACTTGTTATGCTGCACGTTGTTCTAATATATAAGCAAATATACAGTTACTTGCACTCACACACACATACACACTCTCACTCAATTACCAAACAAAACAACTATAAGAGCAGTCTGCGTTAGGAATCACTACAGTTTACTAAAAGAAATCCTACGAAAAAAATAAAAACGACGTATAAAAAACAGAAGAAAAACCTTCATTACGACTTGAGGGCATGAATATGCATATTTTTTAGTTTTTTTTTAGTTTTTAGTCCATATTTTAAAGCATAAAATACGGCAAAGAAAAAAACAACACGAATACAATAGAAACGACAAAAGCAATACGCACACAAATAACCGCAAAACTTACATACACACTTACATAGATATTGTTTATGAAAATTGCGCCAAAAAAATGAGATCAAAATGGAACGATAAAATAGAGAGATGCCACCAGATTTTGTTTTTTTTTCTAAACAGAGAAAAAATTTCTATTGCACAGTGGAACCGAATGCCAAAGAAATATTTTTTTTTAAAATTCGAAATTAACTCAAAACCACTGCAGTATAGTAGGTAGTGTGTTGGCTTATTAGACGTGAGGCCACTGTTCAAACCCCAGGTCAGAAATCTCGAACAAAACGATATTTGAATATTTCTTTGGTGACTGCCTCTCAGCAGATTTCTGGCAACTTAACTCTGAAAGTAAAAATAGCCACAAAAAGTTTCTCAAAACAAAAATCTGTCTTTCGGAGTCGACTTTAAACTGTAGGTCCCGCCACTCCTGTATAAAATTAACACACACAATATAAGTGGTGTGAGATGCTAGGTCGTAATCCAAACTGAAGGATTGTAATGACCAATTATGTATGTATTATTACGTTTTTACCTTTTAAAAATGTTTAACATATGAGCTCGTAGATTACAAAAAAAATAAAAATAAATATGTTTCTAGTTTTAATTAAAAATTTTTATTATTCGCACAATTCTGTGTGCCATTGTTCACAACTTGATGTAAACAACAACAATTGCTTTTATTTGTTATTCCTCTGTTTATACCTTTTATATAAACAATAACAATTACTAGACAATTATTCGACAGATTTTCAAACCACGATTACTCTCTTCAAACTTACCGCGTCTTCACACAAGACTGACTGAACTTTACTAACTCACTCGCCTGCTTTGCCTTGCCTTTTATATGGCAGGGTAAATAGTCTGATGAATGTTCTTGAAGGTGAATGGTGATGAATTTTCGCCTTCTCGAAATCTCTATAAATGTAAACATTCTTGTTTGTGTATTTTGTTTACATTTATTCTTGTAGTGTTGTTTGTGGATTTTTGTTTACTTGTTCACTATTTTTCTTATGCTGGTGTTTGTTGTTATATTAAGCACTACAATAATTTGTAAACAGGTTTGTTTACAGCATTGTTTTGTTTTTGTAGCAAAACACAAGTATCTAGATTTTACATTTTCGTAACGGTATGTATGTATGTATCAGAGATCAGCAATGAATCGCTTTTTTGCTACTCATAAGTACTCATGAAATTTTGAGTATGTGTGAGTCAACAGTATTGAAATCCAACTACTCTGATTCATTCGTATTCACTACACCATTGATTTATAAGTACAGGTTGCAATGAGTATGAGTACAACGTTGACATCAAACTCATAACATTTGAAATATGTTTGATTCAAACGCCCACTCATTCAGATTCACAAATTTAGAAAAATACTCATAATACTCATAAATAATTCGTGTGAATCGAATCATTCATCAAAATTTACAGTCTTAGTTGTTGTTGCATTTACAAAGAAAGAAGAAAGACACATAAACAAAAAACAAAGACAGCAAGCAGAGCAAACACACAACCTTCATGTTAGTATTTTAGTATTCGTACACGAATCATACTTATTTTGTGATTCTTGTAAATTATGAGTCATGGAGGGTCGAAATCATCAACATCATACCTGTTGTAAGTATGAATATGATGAGTACTTCAAACTTTGAATATGAGTAGTATGAGTATGACATTAAAATAAGTATGAATGCGTATAAGTATCAGAAATTATAAGTATGATTCGAATCTACTCATCGTTTTGAATACTCATTGCTGACCTCTGGTATGTATCCTACTACTAGTGTTACAGAGTAGCATGATCGTCTGCATAGCTTAACGGACTCTATAAGTTTCTGAACTTGTTATTGCACACGATTTTGACCACTGTGCAGTCTTACTATTACACAGCACTAATACACTATAACAATTACAAGAAGAAGAAGAAAAACTTGTACGTTGAAAAAAGTAAAAAAAATAAACTGAAAAAAATCTTTTTAACATTGAAAATCTTTAAAAGTTTAAAATTCTCATAAAAATTGCACCCAAATCACTTGAAATATTTTCTACGTCTTTTGCTCATTTCTCTCTCTCTCTCTCTCTCTCTCTCTCTCTCTCTCTCTCTCTCTCTTTCTCTCTTACACACACTATTTACTCAATTTGTTTATTTGTCTGCTCTGCTAAAGGCTTTGAGATGAGAAAAACGAGAATACATATATGAATGTATGTATGTATGCATGCATATGTGTATGCATATAAATATTTATTCATCAATAAGCATGTGCTGGGTGAGTGAATATATGTGAGAGTGTGTGTGTAAGAATTTGTAAATTTGTTGCAATAATGAAGACAATAATTTAAACATTGTAATGTTAATGAAAAGTTTTGCTCTTAATTTAGCAGTTTCATCACTCTCTGTGTCTATCTCTCCTTCAATATCAATACTCCATATAAATACATATGTAGGAAAATTTTATTTTCTGTGCACATATACACATGCAAATACTTGCCAGGATATACGAATTCTTACACTCGAAATTAAAAGAGAGTTTGAAGACCAAAAAAAAAAAAATAAATTTTTGATAAAAACTTCTTCGAAATTAAACACAAACTTTTATGGCCTAAGATTTACGATGAATTTGAATTCTTTTTACTTTTAGAACTGAATTCTTTAAATATTTGATTATTTCAAATATGCCATCCAAACTGATGACCACCTAGTATTTTAAATCAAAGTCGCAGAAGAGTTATGGAAATACAACAGCCTTTTCCTTTTGTAATACGAAAGAAAGTGGCATAATGAAGACGTAAAGACCAACTGCTGATGACATTATCTTCGTGGCACATGGGTAAGTAAAAACAATTTATAATATCCTGCAAAGAATATATTTCTCTTACTAACGATGCTAAGAATATTCTAATGGCTTGAAGACCTTAATTGGACTTTTAATTTTTCCTAACTGAAGACACACAATCACGGAATCTCAGACGGACTAGATAAATATAGGAAATGGCGTGGAACAAACGCTTAGTGTATGATATACGCTTGCAACTGTAAAATACTACTTGCTAGTGGTGAAGATAAATTTGAAAAATCTTCAGGATTACGACTTAGTTTCTTACACCACTTATGCTGTGTGTACTAATATTATACAAGGGTGGCGTACCCTACAGTTAAAAGTCGTTTCCGAACTACAAATATTTTGAGAAACTTTTCATGGCAATTTTTATTTAGTCTCAGAGTTTTTGCCAGAAATCTGATGAGCATAAGTCGCCGGAGAAATATTTGTTTTCATATTTCGTTTAGTTGGAAATGTTTGACTTGGGTTTTGGGCCCAGTCCTCACGTCTAATAAGCCAACACACTACCTACTAGACAGCGGCGACTTCATAATGTCATAAATGACATGAGAATGTATCAATTGCCTGTTGTTAGTTTTTTACTATGTTTGGTAATTTATGGAAACAAAAAATGCTGCTCAAACAAGTTCTCAAAGTCGTGTCCACATAAGAACGACTGGCGCAACGTAATGCATAGCTAGCCAAGAGCGCTTCGGGGCAATATTTCTATTCTGATGTCTAGACTGTAACCGTTAGTAGTAGGTATTTATACCGAATTACAAAACAAATTTTACAGTTTGTTCGACCACCTCTCTCAACTCTTTGTTCATTAAAAAAACTGGAAGTTGAACCCCCAATAATCTGGCGATGATATCATCGTAACCATGATAGATTGCCTAGTCTATTGAATCACTCCAAATCTTGACTACAGTATGGCATCAATGGTTTCTGGAGAGTTACAGGTTTTTCGGTACAAACAAATGACATAACATGGCCCCATATTAAGTAATTCAGAGGCGTTAAATCATACGAGAGAGAAGGACAACGATGGCAGGAGCACATCCGAAAAGAAAGTTATCTGCACATTGCTGTTGCAATAAATCGATTGTTGACCTCATTGTGTGGCACGGTCTTGTTGAAAGTAAATATCGTTGAAGTCTAGCTGATAACTCTTTGGAAACAAATATTCAATCAACATGCCTCTGTAGCGCTCTAAAATTATCACAACGACAGCTGTAGCATATTTCGAAAGGACCAATTATGCTGCCAGGGTATAAACCTGTTTTAATAGATGTAATAGAGATTCTTTAAACACAATTCTTTAATCAAAATACTCATCTTTAAACAATTAACAAAAAATGCAATACAAACGATGATTCTTTTGCTTCTCAATTCTTGAACAAGCTGTCGTTCATAGGTCCGTAAGTCATCATCTTACGTAGAATTGTCCAAAGATTACCATAAAGACCGCCAAATTGAAAACAACGACAAATCAATATCTCGGCGGTTTCCTCGAGAATTCGCGTTGCAGAAGCACTAGCTGTTGAGGGTTTTAAGACGAAAGATGTTAAATTGGAGTGGAAAGGATCGATAACTGCACGCATTGCTTGCTCATTAGGCCGATTAAGTCTGAGAAGATAGCTCTATAAATTTTGCTAACAAATTTATTTTTATGTTGACTTTCTAAGTCTTTCAAACATAAACTTCGACACAGTTCACCTGTTCTAATGCGGCTTATAAAAAGCAGCCAATATATTTACTCACTGCAAGTGTTTTTAACACCCGAGTGGCGGCAAGAACATTGAATATATTCTGGACATTGATAATTGCCAAAGAAACGTCTGGTAATAAGCGGGTAAATCAATGTAAATCGGTCATGTATTGTGGAGATCTCATACATACATAACATAATTGGTCATTACAACACTTCAGTTAGAATTACAACCTAGCTTCTAACACCACGTATGTTGTGTGTGTTAATTTTATACATGAGGGGTGGGACCTACAGGTTAAAGTTAACTTCGAATGATAGATTTTAGATAAACTTTTCATGGCAATTTTTATTTACTCTCAGTGTTTTTGCCAGAAACCTGCTGAGAGTAAGTCACCGAGGAAATATGTTTTCATATTTCGTGTTGATTTTGAGATGTCTGATCTGGTGTTTGAATTGAGGCCTCATGTCTAATGAGCCTACTCGACTACAGCGCCTTTGGATAACATTCTTATCTATTAAACTATAATTATTATGTCGATAGTTCTCATTCAGCTTAAAAAAAGCAGCCGGTACTCACTGCAAGTGTTTTCAACCTCCGAGTGGCAAGAATATCGAAGATATTCTGGCTGAATGTACTGCCAAAGAAAGGTATGATAACCAGCACGTAATTCAAACGAAATCGGTGATATATTGAAAAGATTCTGTTAGTATACGAGTATATTTATCATGACAATTTATCGAAAGCTTGAAGGAAATAGAAGACGGGAAGGACCTGTATACATTTGATGAAAGTTATTAGATTTGGCTAACAGATGGATATCCTTATTACAGATCTTCGCTCCAAACTATGTTAGAACAATAGGGTTCTTCCAACAAAATTGTAACCATAACTGCAACTATATTTGGTTGAATGAACGAAAATGTGTACACTGTACATAAATATTGATGAATAGTGGGTTTTGGAGACTGTCTATCATTTCATTTGTTTGGTGTGTGTTTGTTTATTTGCCTGTGTTGTTGGATGTTGAAGCAAAAGTTTGTGTAATAAAATTTGCATAATTTGACTGTGAATCAAAATCATCATCATATACACACTCATATGCACACTCTGACACATACACACACACAAACAAAATAACATGCCAGCATACATACATGTATTGTTCTATGCATTTTTTGTTAGCAAAATATAAGAAGAGTAGGAAATAGAAGCTAGCAAGAGTGGACAATATGTATGAGAATGTATGAGTGTGTGTTCAATTTTAATTTCAAAAAAATGGCAGACCTTGTGTATTAGAAGTTTTGCTTGTTTTGTTGTGTAAAAAGAAATGAAGAGAACAAATAAGTTTTGTTGTCTTACATGAATGTTTACATAGACGGAGAGATAAAGAACTGTTTGTGGGAGAGGCAGGCAGGTGACAATAGCTCACTCACTGTCAATAATAATTTGAATTGCCTACTTTAAGGATAATGTTCCTTTTTTTTAGATTTCCTTTTGTTTTATGCTCTCTTTCTTTTGTTTTCCTTAAAGAAAAAAACAAAAACCATGGAGTGCAGTGATTAATTTTTGAAAAAAAAAAATAAATTTTTTTTCCAGTCTGAACTAAAGTGGTATGCTTGCCATACAATTGTGCGTGAGTGCATGTACTATATCTGTACAGATGTAAATTTATATGTGCGGGTGTGTGTGTCTCTGTGTGTATATGGAGAAAGTACTTTCGTTTTGTTGTTGTTGCGTGTCCAAGTTCAATTGTACCATTAGTTTTGACTTAAACAAGGCCATAAAGAACGACTGCCATAGAAAATTATTACCAAATAAAACTGAAGCAAAAAAATAAAAAAAACGAAAAAATTAAAAACCATTTTTTTTTCTTGACAGTGGTAGGGTAGAGACGTTTTTGTCAACAACTTTTTTTCTTTCCTTCTTTCATGTTTCTATTCACCATTACAACTTCATTATTATTAGCCATTAAAACGAGTTATTAGGGCCATCAACAGTAACAGTGAAATCAGGACGAACTATAAAATTCAAACGCAACAATATTTATGTCAAGTCAACCCCTTTTTCTTATTTCATTTTCAATTTGCCTGTGAAAATATCAAATTGTTTTTACGTTTTTCGTTTTTCATTTCATTGGCTTTGAGGGAGGTTTCTTTGGAGTAGGGGTCTTCAGACATTCGTTTTTATTACCGGAATTTATTTGAAATTATTTGAAAGTAAACTTTTCGTCTTTTCAGTTTCATTTTTGTTTCCATTTTTTACGCGGCAAAAAAAACAAATTTTTTCTGTTAGTTTCAGTGAGGAAGGGGGAGTCATTAAAATCCAAGAGAAACTAGTTTAGTGGTTTGTTGGTTAATAGAAGTCACATTAAACTCAATAATAGTGGTTGAAAGTACAATTTATCATGATTTAATCACATTAAAATTGAAGGGAGAAACTTAGATTTTGAATTTCTGAAAATTACTTTGCATGCCTTACTTCGACTTGATTCCATTAACAACAATTTTAATGACAAACCATAAAGATTATTTGGCTAAAATTTCTTTGTAAAGAAAAAATCTGATTTTATTACAGAATTAGAAAAATTTTTGTTAAGACTTCCATACGATTTTGGTATGCAAATTTAAAAAAAAATTTTAAAACAAAAAAAAAGGTTCAAAACTTTAGTTTGAAATATGTACGTCTACAATACACAACTAAATTATACAAAACCAAGGTTTTTCTATTTATTTTGTAGACGTATAATCATAAAGTCCCTGTAGTCTGATAGGTAGTGTGTTGGCTTATTAGTCGTGAGGCTACGGTTCAAACCCCAGATCAGATCAACCAAGCGAAATATGAAAAATATTTCTTCGGCGCCTTCCTCTCAGCAGATTTCTGGAAAAAACTCTGAGAGATAATAAAATTTCGATGTAAAGTTTCTTAAAAATCTGTCTTTCGGAGTCGAAGTTAAACTATAGTTCCTGCCACTCATGTATAAAATTAATACACGCAACATAAGTGGTCTGAGAAGCTAGGCCGTAATTGTAATGACCAATTAGGGATGTATGTAATCATAAAGAATAGATGCGAACATCGTAACAATTTTGAATCCAATTGTTTGCTATGAATCTTGCAGAATTTTTGTTACTCGGTTGAATTAGTAGAGCTGGTCGTTCATAACAAAGTAGTAGACCATATAAGGCCCATAGTGACATCACAGTTATCAATTTTCCTCTAGTTCCGAAGCTATCTGGTGCTTCTGATAAAACTATTTATGCTCTTAGTTATATATATTTTATAAAAGACCGTTCAATAGTAGATATCAAGTGCCTTTCCTCTTCACACTCAGCGCCCAGTAATTACTTCAACAGCCATAGGAATTTAAGCAGAATTTTCGTGCATCCTTTCTCCAACTTTGCCCAGATTTGCTGTGCAAACTTGACGTCTTAGTGTTGAATTTGTGACCTTAAAGAATATTAAAGTTTTGTTTAAAAATTGTCAATTGTTTGCATTGAGCAATGACTGTCTAAACGCATAAATATGTCACAAAAGGCTTCAAATTAAAATCTTGCAAAAAATGCTGTATTTTCCCTCTCAATCGTCGCTCATCTTTACATTTGAATAGGCCTCAACAGGTTTAGCCGATGCCTCAGCAAGCAAAAACCGCTAACTGTAATACTTCAGGAATTTAAGTGCTGTTATAATGATTCAAAAACCAAGCATTGCTTGCCACAATTCCTGACGTCTTTTTGGTATTGCCTTTAGAAAACGATGCATAACTTTAGGGCACACCAGCCCTCGGGCTATATATCCTTGCAGAAACCACATGTCGTCCTGTTCGATGCCGTCTAGTTGAGGCTACAAAAACTCTAACACTTTAGTTAAGATTACAACCTAGCTTCTCACACCACTTATGTACTCGTATGATGTGTGTTAATATTTATACATGAGTGTCGGGGCCTACAGTTTAAAGCCGACTCTGGACTACAAATTTTTTTTTTTAAACTTTTTCATGGCAATTTTATTTATTGACTCTCAGAGGTTTTGCCAGAAATCTGCTGAGAGAAAGGCGCTGAAGAAATATTTATTTTCATTTTTTGTTTTGTCGGCGAAACATGATCTCACGTCTAATAAGCCAACCAACTACCTACTAGACTGTGGCGACTTCAATATGGCTAATCAATATGGTTTCAGGACCAATTGCAGTCACTGCAATTTCGCTCTCATTTTCAATAAGTAAGGGCCAGTCACGCTACATAATAAAAATATTTGTATTCATGGATTGCAAAATGATTTTTCTCAGCTCCAAATTGGATAATTTTGTGTATTCCCAAATCCATTCAGATGGAAATGTAGCTTCATCGGAGAAGATGATTTTTTTTTTGCCAAAATTGGCATCGACTTCACTTTGGTTTCATTACCCATTGAACAAATAGCCGGCGTATTCAAATTGTTTGAGCACTTGCGTCTTTGGTCAAAATTGGCTGCGTAATGCTTTCCGAAGTTTGTTGCCAACAACACCAAATTAGTGTTTTCTGGTTTTCACAGATACACTCACTTACAGCAGCAATGTTTCCAAGGGACCAACTGGTACTCTGACGCACAGGAGTCTTACTGTCCATAATCGAACCAGTTTTTTTTAAATATTTCGTGGAATTTTTTTCCTCTTTCTTTAGTAATTCAAAATTAACTTCAACTTTAATAAGAGCTTTTAGCCTTAATTTGCTTCCTTTTTTTTGCTTTCAATCGTAAGTTGTAATTCGCCTGTAAATTCTCTTACATTTCAATTAAAATTCTGAAATTCTTCAGAAATATTTCCTCATTTGGAATTCCTTAAATAAACCCCTCCACCCCCAACACTTGGTAAAGAGGAATTTGTTTGAAAATGTTCACAGAATTCCTATTAAAATTACACCTGAGTGGTGTGCTGGTGTGGCCAGTGTTTAGAAATAAAAAATAGAAACGAAATAATTATGACTTATCCTCGCTAGCTAATCGTGCAACATATAATCAACAACAACAATAGCAACAACAAGAACAACAGAATATCTACCATTAAAGATTATTTCAAAAGGAAATGAAATTTTGGTGAAGACTCCTGTTTTTTTTTTTATTCCTTCTTCGCCAAAAAAATGTAATTTTCATACACAAGTGCAGCGATTGTTTGGCATGATTTTCGGAATTCAAGGGGGATATTTAAATGCCCCGGGGCGGTCAAAAAGACATAAACAATGTACAATAACAACAGCAACAACAATAACAGCAATAAGAAATGCAATCAAAGGAAATGAAAGTAAAACGAAAGAGAAGAAGAACAAAACCCGAATAGAAATACAAATTTTAACAGAATATTTACAAAAGAAAGAAGAGTAAAATAGAAACACAGGAATTTGTAAAACAAAAACAAAAAAGGAATGGAATGGAAAGGAAAAAGGAAATGCAAAAAGAATTCCTAAAAACGAAATTTCAAAGAAAATGCAACAGTGCAGAGGACAAATAGACAATAGTGTTGCTAACATAATGAATAATAATTTCAAATCGAATAATAAATTGATTACAGGAAAAATGCAGTGAATTTCGGTGGAAAATAGAAAAAGAAAATTTAAAAAGAGAACATTATGGCATTTGTACAGAAAACTCAATGCAGAAAAATCGACTTTCAAGCGAATGGAAACGGTATAAGAAAGCTTGAAGCTTAACAAACTAAGCTTAGTATACTCCACAATATAGAGGACCGCTCTGTTTTTAGGTTAGGTTAGGTTAAGTTCAATTGGTAGCCTAGCTTGATTAGATTCAATAAGATTACCTTGTTACACGGATGGAACCAATTCCAACATGCAGCTTTAAATCTTGGTTTGAATTACCTGACTATCCCGATAGTCAGAAACAAAAGATGTTCTGTGATCCACTCTGTTGTACGGAAGTGACAAGTGGGTAGTGTTCACCAATAAGTCACGCTGTGTCTAGTGCAGAATTTTATGAACTATCAGTTACATCGATATCTGTAATATGAACAAGAAAAAACCTATACTGAAGAAAATCAAATGTCAGCAATGGAGGTGGATTGGACAGACTAGCAGGAGCACCAGTATGGTAGTTGAATATTCAAATCCAACAAAGAAAATGCAATTGAATCGATCACATTTTCATGAGGAAGACTCTGGGCTCAAAAGGCCTTAGACGAGCAAATGATATTTGGAGGCACACGACAGTAAGAGCAGATGCAAAAACAGTAGCAGCAAATCGTCTAAACTACAGATGCTTTATAAATTGATATCAAAATTTCCATTCAAAATTCTGTTCTCCGATAAAGCCCACAGTTTCACAAGTCATCGCAGTTTAGTAGGTAGTGTGTTGGCTTATTAGACGTGAGGCTCAGTTCAAACCCCAGGTCAGACATCTCGTACATAATGGAATATGGACAAAAAAATATTTTTTCGGCGACTGTCTCTCAGTAGATTTCTAGTAAAAACTCTGGGAGTAAATAAAAAATTGCCATGAAAAAGTTTCTCAAAAAATTTGTTGTTCGGAAACGACTTTTAACTGTAGGTCCCGCCACTCATGTATAAAATTAACTCACAAAACATTAGTGGCGTCAGAAGCTAGGTTGTAATCCTGACTGAAGGGTTGCAATGACCGATTATGTTATGTATGCTTGCGTGGAATAAAAACCATAAATGGATGAATAGATCCCTAAACAAGAAAAATTGTCGCATTTGCAGTGAAAAGCTATATCCACACACCTTTACATCCACAGAAAATTACTGCTGGGTGCGCTTTATGAACTGGCGGAGTCAATGGTCCATATGTCTTCAGGAACAATAACGTTCAGAATGTTATTATCAATGGTGAGCGGTATGTTAGAGGACGTATACTTGTCTATTAAGACAAGTACAGTACCCGGAGGTCGAATTGACCCTTTGTACAGAGAGCGGTATAGTGACGCGTGATTAAAAATTTTTTCATACCTCAACGAGTTAGTCTTGCACACAGATCGGAGCCGCATGTCACATTGTGCGCAAGACAATTTTTTTTCGCTAAGAAACTTTTGATGTAAAATCAATTTCACGTAATGATCTAAATAATTGGCCACCAATATCGAGTGATCTACGTTATTGGATTCTTTACTTTGAGGTTATGTAAAGTCATTTGTCTACATCGCAAAAACCGAGGATAAATGGGCAGAATGCGAAATTTTATAAATTTTCCCTGCCTGTTTTATTGGCTTCTCAAAAATGTTATAACAGTCGATATCACCAAATCACAAGAGCATATTAAAAGCTGATAACAGATATTGCTTACCCGACTGTATTGCTTATTTACATGGAAGCACAACGAGTGAAACGCTTAATTTGCGCAAATTTTATTAAAATTTTGAAAATACAATGAATAAGCACGACTATGTTTTCCGTTTAACACTTTGTTTTATTTTCCTCACTAAAGCTTAATATAAAATTTTACTCTCCTTAAAAAATATTGTTTTGGGAGCACAAATAATCGGTTATTCGCTAGCAATTCTGAATTAAATTTTTTTGTATTTTTTGTTGTTTTTTTTTGTTTCTTTTTAGTTTCGAAAAGCACTCATTATGCGAAAAGACTGTAATCAAGTGACTGCAAAGGCAAGCATGAAATAAATGCTGGCAGGACATGCTAACGACAACAATAACAACAGCAACATCAACCAAAACGGGAACTACAAAGCTAAACAGAAACGGTAAGTAAATGCATGTAAAACAACACAGAAACAATTATTATTGAAAACAATAAAAATGATTTAAAAAATTTTTTTTTGTAATTCCTTTAATTCTTAAAGAAATCTTGTTTAATTTAAAAAAAAAAAACAAAACAATCCGCTCCTTTTATTTTCTAATGCACTCGCACACACTCCTTCTTACACACACAACCAACTTTTATTACTACGACGCCACCTTATAACGAATAAGGGCTTTAAAAATCCCTCAACAGAAATTCTAAGACCGTTAAACACCGTCTGTTTGGGAATATGAAAGAAATGGAATAAAACTTTAAGCGCCATCTATTGCCAGCCGGTGGATGATAGCAGCCATTTTGTTTTATAGCCATCTCTTTCAAACAACAGCTCCAATGATTCGGCGCTTTTTCTGCCATCCACACAAGGGCCATTAAAAACTTGCCGGCATTACTGTTTGACTCTTTTCAACACCTGCTTAAAGAATTACGGCACACTTTAAGTGTTGTGCTCTTCATTCCAGTTAACATATGGGAAAATAAACTTAAGCATGCGCGCTCTATTGGAATGCAACAGAGTGACAGAGAGACAAAGAGAGTGAGAGCGATTGTGTGTGCTTAAGCAAGAGTTTATTAAGCAACGCCCTCTTCTTCCATAAATAAAGAGCACAACCATCAAACCAAACTTAAGAGCATTTTGTAAAGAGTAGCTCTGCTGATGGCTTTTCTTTTCGTTTGTTATTGTCTGGCTTCGCTTTTGTTTGCGACCGTTATTTCAATGGAAAAATAGCGGCAAAATGCGAAAAAATTTATTTTGGCAGCTCCACATACCATCATCATCCATGTGTCAAATAAAATCACACACAATTTTTTTTACTCACATTGAACAGCGTTGATAAGAATTTTCCTTTTAAAGAACATTTCCTTTCGCCATAAGCACACGGTTGTAATATTTCTGAGCATTTTAAAGCCAAGAAAAAGTGTTCATATACCTATAACACAAGGAAATTTTTAATTTCAAAAGATTTTTTCATACATTTTTTATAAATAAAGTTTCATCACAAATTACACGAAGTTTTTTGTTCAATAAAATTGTACAAATCGCCAAATACATATTCGTCAAATTCTGTATGGGAAGAGCTCTTTGCAATGGTCAAGCAATAAATTTTGAAGACATGACAAATCACTACATATTCTGAAAGCTTTCAAAATAGAGAAGAGCAGGAGATAAGAATTTATTTTCTTTTCTATTACTTCTCCAAAAAATAAAAATTCCTTTAGAGCGACGGTGGTAATAATTCCTTCCAAATCATATTTATTTCAAGGCAAAGTTGTTCTAAAGCATGTGTGTGACCAAAAAGTGCATCCAAATGGAAAAAATGAAATATTTTGAAGACACCAGCCCTCCTCAGTCTAAAATTAAAAAAAGATCAGTTTTTTGGATTGCAGGCCTTACTGACGATTTATTTTAAAATATTTTTAAATTCATTCTCAATTTCTCAACTCAATTCCACAACAGTTTCCAGACTGTTTTCGAAATGTGTAGTACGCTTTACTACTATGTTGCTGGGAAGAGGTTTTATTTTGGTTATCTTTTATTATTGCTAACCAGAATTCACCTTAGGAACCTCAAAGCGGTCACAACAGCGCCTGGTTACAAAAGTCCAGAGGATAGCAAAATCTTACAAAAATTTCTGTAGAGGCTGGAGGAAGAAATCGCAGAAGATTTTCTCTGTCGCAGTGTGCGGTACTTGTAACGCACCGAATTTATTGACGGAACATAGCTAAACAAACCTGATATGAACAACTCGAAACAACTCGGGTGCTTTTTAAAGCGGCTTTAGAAAAAATATGGAACTTTGCGTTCTAAAACGTGCTCATCAGATAGTTCATATAATGAAGAACAAAAAATAATTCAACACAAATTTGTTGGATAATCTTTTACCTTTTCCTCCTTTTATAATTTATTTTCAAAATTCTCACAAAGTACAATGCATGAGTAGGAGCATTTCCTGAATGTTGCCCTCGAAGACAAAGATAAGATAGACTGTAATCCACAAGATACACGATTATATACGATTAGCAAATGTCAAAAAACCGTGATAGGCGTAGTCTAGTAGGTAGTGTGTTCAAACTCCAGGGGTCAGACATCAATATGGGAAGGTTTCGTCATGTTCACACAAAATATAAAAAATTGAGAAATCATAACAATTATTCGTGGCCATTGAAATTTAAACTATTTTCGCAAGTTATATGAAAGAGGCGCATTATATACGAGTATATCATCTCTCTTTTTAAGGTCTCTTCTAAACATGATCGATCAATCCGATTCAAGAGCACTGAACCATATTAGCAGATATCAAGTAAATCTCCTAAGGATATCGAGATCTTAGAAACTAATTGTTGATGTATCTGTTAGAAATGAAACAGAACTGAAGATGTTAAAGACACTTCGAAGATCATTACCCTCTCATTGGATTACCGCAACAAATTAGAGAGGAGACCCTAAATAACAGAAAACAAAAATGGCTTATGAAGTCGCCGTAGTCTAGTAGGTAGTGTTTTGGCTTATTAGACGTTATGCCATGGTTCAAGCCCCAGGTCAGACATCTCCACCAAAACGAAACATGAAAAAATATTTCTTCAGCGACTTTTCTCTCAGCAGATTTCTGGCAAAAACTCTGAGAGCGAAATAAAATTGCCATGAAAAGTTTCTCAAAAATCAGTCGTTCGGAGGCGACTTTAAACTGTAGGTCCCGCCACTCATGTATAAAATTAACGCACACAACATGAATATTGTGAAAAGTTTTGTCGTAATCCTGACTGCAGGACCAATTATGTGTGTGATGTATTTCTATTTTGTGCTAACGCCTTCACTTCAACTAAGGGAAAATTCAACGACATTTTGTTCTCCTTATTTCAAGTGACATGGTTTAGTCAAAATACTCGTAGAATTTTTCGAATCTAATCGAATCATGGGTGACAGCAGTTCAAGTCTCACAGTCTTACAAAGAGTAGATTTTACATTCGTATTAAATATCATACTTTTCCTACTCAGAGGCTTCAGACGTCCAAATGTTTGACATGCCTTCTGTACGCGATGATGAAGTCGCCATAGTCTAGTAGGTAGTGTGTTGGCTTATTAGACGTAAAGCCAGGGTTCGAGTCCCAGGCCAGACATCAAGACAAAATACAAAAAGTATTTCTTCGGCGACTTCCTCTCAGCAGATTTCTTGCAAAATCTCTGTAGAGTAAATAAAATTGAAAAAATTTCTCAAAAATCTGTCGTTCGGAGTCGACTTTAAACTGTAGGTCCCACCACTCATGTATAAAATTAACACACCCAACATAAGTGGTATAAAAACTAGGACGTTGTACAATGGGTCAATTCGACCTTCGGGTACTGTACTTGTCTTAATTGACAAGTACACGTCCTCTAACCTAACCTAACCTTCTGTAAGCGATTATGGATATTCTCATCCGATCACCCGTTCGTATATATAAAGATTCCAAGATAGCAGAATATCCGGATATCCCCTATTGCACTTCAACAAATTTTAAATATATTCCGGTAGATTACATTGCTCCCCAATGTTTTCGTATTCAGAACATTAATCCGCCCTTTTCGGTAATCTTAGTGAATTTGGTTTAAGATCGGCGTAACTGTGCAGCAGTGGACAAATATCGTATGATTAGTCAAGATCATTTAGTGGTCTTTGCATTCCCCACCCTATAGGACCTATTACTTAATTGTTAACGCATACCAAAGTAATACCACGCGAGGTATTAGATTATGTGAGGTAGTTTATCACGCCGACAGGTCATGGTTATGTTAGAATGCTTATAGTATTCAAACACATTTTCGAATTTTTTTTTTATAAGGGGTTAAAGGCCACATAAGTTATAACCCCATCAAAGTTTGTTCTAGAACACGATGAAATTGATGCGATGTGATTGAGATTGAGGTCCTGTTCTTTCTATAGGATCAAGGGGAATGTACTTATAAATATGTCATATCTTTTTTTTTTGTACTACATACATACATAATTGGTCACTACAACCATCTAGTCAGAATTACGACGTAGCTTTTCACACCACCTTTTTGGTGTTTTAATTTTATCCATGAGCGGCGGCACCAGACGTACAGTTTACAGTCGACTCCGAACGGCAGATTTTTGAGAAACTTCTCATGGCAAATTTATGTATTCACTCTCAGAGTTTTTGCAAGAAATTCGCTGAAAGGAAGGCGCCGAATAAATATTTTTTCATATTTCGTTTTTGTACGGAGATGTCTGACTTGGGGTTTGAACCGTGACCTCATGTCTAATAAGGCAACACACTACCTACTTGTTTAAAAAAGACCGAGTACTAGTAAAATTAACATTAAAACTCATGTATGTTTTGTTGATCTCTTTAAGGAATAAAAGAGAAAATATATAGGAACTCTGTTAAGAAGTCTTCCCCCTCTACAGAGCGGAGTGTAGTGATCGTTTCTTTTATGCTCTCAGAGTTTATTTCAAACTTATTTACATTCTTTTCTCACCTTCTTCTGCTTCTTCTTCTTCTATGTACTGCTTTTAAGGTAATAAACCGGCTTCATTTGCATTTCAGTCTTCAATTTGTTTATTATTATTGTTGTTGTTATTATTCTTTGTTATTATGTATTGCTGTTGTTGTTTTTGTTGTTGTTAGTTGATTAAATTGTTTTTATTTCTACTTTTTTTGTTGTTGTTGTTGTTGCTACGTATGTAAATTATTAACATTATTATAATTATTTGTTTGTTTGTTTGTTGTTGTTGTTGCTGTTGTTTTACAAAGGAATTTCATTATTTTAATTTGTCCATAAGAAATAAACAAATAATTCTTTTACCTTCCTCTTCTTCTTCATCTTTTTCTGTTTTTTTTTTCTTTCTTATATTGTGGTTATTTGCCTTTTAAAGTTGTTGTTATTATTGCTATTGCAGTTGTTGTTGTTGTTGTTTTTATTAACATAATTTCATTCATTAAAATATTGTCTGTGGATTTTTTCATTTGTAGTTGTTATTTTTATTATTCAATTTTCATTTTTCAAATTCAATTGTTTTCTTGTGTTGTTTTTGCTGTTTTTTTCTGTTTTTTTTTGTGTTTAATTCACTTTTACTTTTAATCTGGACTTGAAGTGTTTTTACTGCGGGTTGTTAAAGGCATTCCTTGCAATTTTAACGTGTTTTTTTCACTTTCATAAGATAATTTGTGTTGTAGTAATTCAAAATATTGGAATAATGTTGGCAGTTTGTTTGCAGCTGCAGCTAAAGGTGCAAAAGACGAGCGACTGTAGTGGGAATCAAACCCACAGCACCCACACTCTTATATTAGCAGGCTTTTCACTACATTACCATGGTACTAGTTATGCGCTTTGTAGGTGAGAAATATTTAATTGTTTCGATTCTACGGCGTTCTCTGCAATTGGTTGTATTTTATTGTGTATTTGGATTTGATCCTTGGATCTGATCCTGAGTATTCATAACGCCGCAGATAACTTGCCTGGCTGCTAAAGAAAGAGGCTTTCAATGTTGATTTTACGTCAATCTACAACATTATCGGATATGGGTTTCGAAGAACTCGAAGGTAGTTAGGAAAACGCTTTTGCATTCAAAAAAATGCAAAATGGTGCACATTTTCTAAAAAGTATCCCTGTGTACACAGAGCGCAATGGCCGTATGATGAATTATAGTTTTGATCTTGCAATTATAAATAATTAACTGGAGAGCAGAATCTGATTTCAGTAAGATTTTGGCTGCAGTAGACGGTAAGTTGCCAGAAAAAGTAATTTCACGTTTAGTGTCGTCCATTGGCCATAAAGATCATGACACCATTTAACTGTTGAAGTATTTGAAAATCAAAATATCGTCTTGAGAGTCGCCGTAGTCTAGTAGGTAGTGTGTTGGCTTATTAGACGTAAAGCCAGGGTTTGATCCCCAGGCCAGACATCAAAACAAAATACAAAAAAAGTATTTCTTCGGCTACTTCCTCTCAACAGATTTCTGGCAAAAACTCTGAGAGTAAATAAAAAATGGCCATGAAAAGTTTCTCAAAAATCTGTCGTTCGGAGTCGACTTTAAACTGTAGGTACCGCCATTCATATATGTATAAAATTAACACACACAACAGAAGTGGTGTGAGAAACTAGGTCGTAATCCTGACTCAAGGGTTGTAATGAGCAATTATATATGTACATATCGTCTTGAAACAGGAGTATAAGATTTCGGCCTCCAGAATGAAATATGCCAACTGCATGGGGAAACTTGAGGGTATTTGCCAAGCAAAAGTCTATCGGGGAGTACAATAGATGTACTGTACTCCATGACAATAATACTAATACCGTCCTAATTCAAAGCTATTCATTTAAATGAGATTGTATTTCGAACATAAAGACCCTTCAATCAGGATTATGACCTAGCTTTTGTGCCAATTTTATACATGAGTGTCGGGACCTACAGTTTTAAATCGATTCGGAACGACAAATTTTTGAAAAGTTTTTCATGGAAATTTTTATTTACCCTCAGAGTTAAGTTGCCAGAAATCTGCTGAGAGGAAGTGGCCAAAGAAATATTTTTTCATATTTCGTCTCGTTGTAGATGTCTGACCCGGGGTTTGAACCGAGGATCCACGTCTAATAAGCCTACTAGACTACGGCGACAATCCGTAGATATTTTCTTAAAAAAAATCTCCAATCGCAGTGAAAAGAATACTACAACAAGGATTGTAGACAGCAACACGATCATTCTGGTCCTCCTGAAAAACCAAGTGAGACGGCTCTCAAATTGACCAAATATATTCGATTATATCCACGTATAAAGTACTCTTCAGAATTAAGTGGATTACAGACTCGGTTATACCTAATGTGACGCAAAGTTCATTAAAAGCTTTCATTTGCATTTATTTTCGAGTAATTTACAAGAACCTAGAACTCAAAATTTATCATCTCGTTGTCCAATGATTACAAATTACGACGTATACAAAGTATGCCCGTCTACATAGTTTTAGAAATGATCATTTAAATTTAAATTAGTTTGAAAAACAGCTGCTAGACTAGATCTGTAAACCCTTTAAGCATCCTTTTAAACTCTGTTTGTGTTTGTAATAATAATTGCTCTCCTTTGCTAATGGAATTTAAATTTTTTAATTTATTTTCAATTATTTGGAAATTAGTTCGTCTTTAATTTTCATTTTCAAAAGCTGTTTCATTAAGAAAACAGAGAGAGATGCAGAAGAGAGTAAGAACATGAAATTTTTCTTCAAAACCAACATCACCTGTCTTTAATAGATAGCCAGTCGGTCAGTCAGTCAGTCAGACAGTCAGTCATTCGTCGTTAAAAGGCACACTCTATTACACTTTCAATTAAAAAACAGAAAAGAAATTCTGTGTAATATTCTCACAGGATCTTCAAAAGGACCTGAAATACATACGAAGAAGTGGAGAGAATGAATGAAGGAAAAACAAGTAGCCATGTCACGGTGTGTTGTGTATAATTTTACAATAATTTATAGAGTGTCTTACAGGCCGAACTCAAAAATCCCTTATCATCGTTTGCATCTTTAATGCCGGTAAGCAAAAGTGTAGCGAAGTGAATAGAAGAGAATTGCTTGCACCTTGTGTGCATTTAAGGATAAAGGACTGACTGACTGACTGCTTTATTCAATGTTGCATTATTAGCATAAATACACACACACGGAAATACCGTATACATAGTGGTATATGTTACAGCGATCCGTTACAATTTCAATTGTTATAATTTGTTAATGGCAGTAGTGCTGCTGCTGCTTTGTAAGCGTTTTGAGTGTGTGTGTGTGTGTGTGTGTGTGTGTGTGTATTGCAATGTTTTATACGCTAATGACACGCCAACGTGAACTTGACCGTGGCTATCTTGTCGTCAGATCTTTTTTTATGAATTGAAAAGGCAACAACAATAAGAATAACAACAAAGTAGCAGTAATAAATGACTGAACGTTTAACAAAACAGTGAAACCAACAAATAAGTTGAATGACTAACTGAACTGAAGTGAACTGAGCTAAAAGAACCGAGCTACATTTGCTAGAATTAGTGTCGCTTGATATTATTTTCCTATTGTTGCTGCTGCTGCAGCTACTACCGCTTTAAAAAAAAAGCGGTAAAAACATTGACCAGTTATTTACGGCTGCATTTGTAGGTTCTTTTAGGGTGGCCTCGGTTTGCTTGTCTCAAACAGTTTTTAGTTCGTATGGTAATGCTTGAGTAACTCTGCCAAAGTCCATACTTTTGTTTTCCACACTCACACAACGATATTATCTCACCTTTAAGTCTCTCTCTCCATTTCAGCTTGATGGACGTTAGTTGTGTGCTGTTGGTCGGTGTTGGTCTGTCTTTGGTTTCATTTCTTTTTCAGTTACGCTGTATGACTTTTACCGGCAACAGTACAATTCTGGTGTTTTTTTTTGGTTTTTTTTGTTGGTTACCAAATGGATACTCTCACCCACTTGTAGTAAACTGGACCCATTCATTATTAACGTTGCCATTGTTTTGTCTTCATTTCAGTCGGTGTCTGGTATTTTGTTAATTATTAATTGCATTTCTTTTCTTTTTCTTCTTCTTCTTCTATTTTTTATTTTATTTTGTTTCTTTTAATTATAGTTTCGACAAAAAAATAAAAAAAATATTTAAGTAGGCGTTCCATTTACCATTTTTTTCCGTTTGTCAGTCAATTTTTTTAATTGTAACCGTTAATCAAGGAAATAGTGTTGCTTGTAAGTGTTGAAAGCTGCATTAGAAATTTTTAAAAAATTTTTATTTAATTGTTAATTTTATTTAAAAATTATTATTAATTATTTAAAATGGAAAATATAACATGGAACCGGAACTGGGAAAATGAATAAAAAAAGCCTCGGGTACAAGGTTGCTAATCGCACAACGTACAGACCTTTATCGTAATAGCGTGGAAGCAAACCTAGTCTTACTTCGATTTAACACCGTTTTCCCTTTATAATAATAAACTTTATTTTTGTGGGTTAGATTAGATCAGGTTCATAGGTTAAATCCATTGCAATACTACAAATAAATATTTAGCATGGCGGTAAAAAATTCTCTGTAAGAAAGCAAATAATTTTGCCATCTTTATTTAGGAGAGTTCAGACAAAAATGACAGACAGAATGGCCATCGTTTTGTAGATAATGTGAGTGAATCCGTGGTTTAACAAAGAATTGAATATTTCTTACAAAATACTCTGAGAGTAAAAAAATTTTCCATGAAAACTTTGTCAAAAATCTGTCAATCATCACGCAATGCGGATGATATGAGGCCCATAGATGTCATTCGAAGGAATGCGGACCAGCATACCATAGCAATATTGCAAGCACCTTCCTGTGAACGAAGTTAAATTCCATTTTAAAACGGCAATCGCACCCACCTATGTATGTCCTGTAACATTCGGAGTGTGGGAACTTCATACCATCGAAATTTTTATTCGTTTGAAAGCCGTTCCAACATTCAGCACAACTTCTCTGGATGAAGCGGAAATGAAATGTCGAATTTTCCCTGACACTGGCGCATAAATCGAACTTAATTTGTCCGATGGCATGGGTTATGTTGACTTTGAGGACCATCGTGGTTTGTAACTTATTCCCATACATCAGCAACTTAAGGAAATCCCACAAGAAAATACCTATCGATCGTAAAATCACACTATCTTAGTGTCCAGTTCACATCATCTCCAAGTAAGATGACCACTCAACCAAATCGCTCGTGCAGAATATCCAATGTGACTTAAGCTGTGTAGCACGTAAGGCGGTCCTATTGAAACCACATGTCGTTAGTGACCAGATCATTGAATTCAAGTCAAACGAAGTTTTAAATCCTTCAGATATAGTGTTAGCCGTTGACACTGATGTCCGAACCAAATTGCGTTCTCAGATGACGCCGATAGCTTAAAATCCACACCAAACTGTAACTTTTTCGCGATGCATTAGATACTCTTTAATCTCTTGTGGATTGGCAACTTCCCAAGTTTGACAATTTTATTTGTTCACATACCCATTCATTCAGAAAATGGACCTCGTCACTGAAGATCAAATTTCAATAAAGATCAAGGATGAGTTGCCACCTTCTTTACAGCCGATTCAGCAATAATATGTCAATGTTGGGCAATGCAACCCTTTAGTCGGGATTACAACCTACTTATGTTATGTTGTGTGCGTTAATTTTATAAATGCGTGGCGCGATCTACAGTTTAAAGACGATACGGATCGACAGATTGTCTTGCCAGAAATCTGCTGAGCGGGAGACGCCGAAGAAATATTCTTTCATATTTCGATTTGATCGAGATGTCTGACCTGAGACTTGAACCGTGCCCTCACGTCTAATAAGCCAACACACTACCTACTAGACTACGGCGACTACATTAGCCAATTTAATTTTCTGTTATTTAGGGTCTCCTCTCTAATTTGTTGCGATAATCCAATGAGAGGGGTAATGATCTTCGAACTGTCTTTAAGATCTTCAGTTATGTTTCATTTCTAACAGATACATCAACAATTTATTTCTAAGATCTCGGTATCCTTAGGAGA
The DNA here is from genome assembly GCA_958299815.1 of Sarcophaga carnaria. Taxonomy (NCBI): domain Eukaryota; kingdom Metazoa; phylum Arthropoda; class Insecta; order Diptera; family Sarcophagidae; genus Sarcophaga; species Sarcophaga carnaria. The sequence continues at coordinate 34,358,556 of OY283151.1, forward strand.
TTTACTTGATATCTGCTAATATGGTTCAGTGCTCTTGAATCGGATTGATCGATCATATTAACAGAAGGCCTTAAGAAGAGAGATGATATACTCGTATATAGTGCGCCTCTTTTATATAACGTGCGAAAATAGTTTAAATTTCAATGGTCACGAATATTTGTTATGATTTCTTGATTCTGATATTTTGTGTAAACATGACGAAACCTTCACATATTGAGTGAGGCCTTCAAACATAAAATTTGAAAAAAATTCGAAAATTTTGAAATTCATTAAACAAGGCAAAGTAGCGGACGTTATTCATACACAACTTAAAAGTGTAGTCTTCTACTATCAAACTGCCACAAATCTAATCAACGTTCATCATCTCACACAAAAAAAAAAGAAAAAATTTGAACAGAATTTCTCACAATTGTCAGGTTTGGTAAAAATTTTTATTTGATGACTACGACGTGATTTACAAAAAAAAAAACAGAAAAAAAACAGAAAAAAATATGGAAACAAAAAATGAAAAGAAATAAAATCTAAAAATTTATTTTCTTATTTTCTTCTTGTCATATCTATTTTTGTTTCTGATTTTTTTTTAATTTAAAAACACGCATTTAAGGTGAAATATTCACTTCGTTGAAGCGTCATTTTAAGTCACCAGATGGCATTGTTTCGCTGGTGTTCCATGTTACACAACAACAAGTAAAGATTCGAACCCAATGGTGTATTATCAACACAGTCAAAAGAGGGGCAGTGCTCTAAAGTATTAAACAAGGATATAAAGAACATGCGCGTTGCAATCGTAACATTTGGGGAGCAGATAAAAACTGGGGGCTTTTGGGGCATTTTTGTTAGTGTTTTAAATGATGTTGAAAGGCCAGGATGTATTAGCGGCTGCTTTGACATTTTTCGCCTGAATTCATTAGAGAATGAAATAAAAATTTTATTTTATTTTCTGTTTTTATTTACACAAAAAAAAGAATTTTTTTAAAAATTAAAAAAAAAAAAACAAAGAATAAATTTTCTAGGCAACAACAATGATGATGGTTGCCAGTCATGGTTTTGTGAAGCGACAAAATTAATGCCTCAGGCTGAATGGAACTCTTTCTGTGCATGTGTGACATGCAACAATCACTGACAATTAATTGGTTGCACTTGTCGTGAGTTGGAGGTTATAATTCACTCAAGTGGGAGTTGTTCGTACATTTCATTCCTCTTCTTCTTCTTAATATTTTTTGTTTTTTTTTGTTATATCTGTCGGTCCCTATTTACATCCTCCATTTAAAATATTCTGCTTTTAATTTCCCAGCTAAACAATAAAAACCGAAAAAAAGAAATGAAATGAAATAAAAATGTTTTTCACAACGGGAACGGGAATCTTTTTTTTTTCGTTTTTTGTAATGCAACCGCCCGCCTTAACCCAGTATGTCAGGCAAGTCAGGCTGCAAAAATCCAACCAAGTCTGTGTAACAATAACAGCAATAGCGTTGGCAGCATTGGGCAGAGTTAAACCAAAAACGAAACAAAAAAACCTCAAAACAATTTTCAGTTGAGCGCCCATGTGGAAATTCACAAAACAAATGCACTGAAATTTGTTGTTGTTGTTGTTGGTGTTGGTGTTTATTTCTAAAAATAAAAATTAAAACAAAAAAACAAACTAAAAATGAATAAAACTTGTACCACAATCAGTCAGTCAGTCAGACTTACGATTGTTGTTTTGAAAAATCCGAACAACAACAACAAAAACATTTGGAAAAAATTCCCAGTTACACAGACAGCCTGCAACACGCAATGGGAAGTTTAGCAGCTGAGCTAAGCGTATCAGTGTAAAACCGACTTTTTTTGCAAAAAGAAAAAATGGTATCCAACGCGTATATGGTGGGGAGAAGCAGGAAATTAAAGGGTCATGACAAGAACTTGGTTTTTAAATTAAAGCTGAAACTGAAGCTCAACCACTCAGAGACATCGTTTTGCTAAGGAGCCACACTGTCAAATAGAATTGAATTTTTTTTTGTAAAGAAATCGGGAAAGAGCATACATTAAATGGCTTAAACAAAGAAAACCAATAACTTTTGATCGAATATCTGTGAAAGTAGCAGTAGAACAACACTATCTTCAGGAACTTGTGCAAAGCAATGCTTTCCGTTAAGTTATTTGCAGTATTTTTCCAGTCCGAGAAGTATTTGATACCGTTTTGTACTCCAAAATATAAAAAAACTGGTAGTAATGCGTACTTACTCTTGTATTCTTATTAGAGCAATGAGGACTCCTCTTCGATCAAATTGAGATGGGAATCCTTCTTGTTAGGGCAGCAAATTTTTTGACAACATAACTACTGAAGTGCTACGCGGGAGTAGCTAGGTAACCACATGCGCAAACCAATCAAAGATATAGCCAGGCATCCAGACAGATTAAAGTTGAAACGATACATATGCCAACTTGCTTGAATAAAACAGAGAGCAAGGAACAGATATATTGAGATTCTAGTCTTATAAAACGACAGAGATAGACCATACTTATAGAGATTTTCTCGGCAAGAATGCAGTTTTTCATTTTAAAATACATACACGTCAAGGTCAAGCACCCTGACCTAGACCTTTTTCAAAGGCCATTGAAAAAATATCGTCTACAGGGTATAAACTATGATTACTTGTGTTGTATTTCAAATGGTTTCGCCTACGAAGGTCTTAAGCTTTCAAATCATCCTTCAAATGTGGGTTATTAATTTCGCTTGAACTTCCTTGCATCGAAATGAAAGGCATAATTAACAAGATGGCACTACGTCCCACTTTAAGAACATCATCAGTAGGATTGTCAAACGAATAAAAACTTTCTATGATATCTCACACATACTGTGTTTTGTTTAAATTGGAAAATAGGAAGCGCTTAAAGACCCTATGCAAAGAAGGAGACTCAACAATACCATCTGACAGTTAGGCTGACATCCGAGCACTCGACTTGTGAGAGTTTCACACAAGAACAGTATGAGACTGTGTGGTTAAGCTAAATCAGCGAGGTAAGGGATCCCAGGTCATATGCGAATTTAAGGCAATCTTCGCTACTGATAGAACCGGACCCCCTGGATTGAGAAAAGAAGTTTGGAGAGAAGAAAGACAAAAAGATGGAGAAAGACAAAACTCTTCTCAAGCTGAGAAGATGGAAGACAATCCAAAGCTGCTGGGTAAATAGATAGAGGTTTGGGTCATGGATTAGACAATAATAACCGGCTTGGTACAGTTGTCTCATAAAACTCTCTAGCTTAAGATATAGATTCTGTAATAAGGAGAATGAATGTTCACAACACCTACTTGAAATCTTTGCGGCGTTAATGCATCTCAGAAGAAAGCACCTGGATGGGTGCAAAGCACTAGGCAAGGAGTTATAGTTACTAACTTCAAACAACATCTTAAAGCTTTTCGTGGCAGTAGTTTTGGTCAGAGACATTACAGGGATAACCGATATAGTTCGACGGCAACAGCCGTAGTACAAAAGCACGTCTACAGGAGAGTAATCATAAAAACATTGCTGTGAACAGAACGAATTTTTAGGTTTCATACATACAAACAAACATATAACTGGTCATTACATTGTATTGTGTGTGAAAAATTGTATACATGAGTGGAGGGACGGACCTGCAGTTTAAAGTCGACTCCGAACGACCGAATTTTGAGAAACTTTATCATGGCAATTTTATTTGCTCTCAGATTTTTTGCCAGAAATCTGCGGACAGGAAATCACCAAAGAAATATTTTCGTTTTGATGTCTGACCGTTTTGAACCGTGGCCTCACATCTAACAAGCCAACACACTACCTGTTAGACTACAGCGACTTCTTTTACTGTATATAAGCGTTAATATTCAGATGAATTTTCCTATAATTTGTGAATATAAATTTCGTGTGGAGTACTATGAAAACAATTCTGCTGAATACCTTCTAATAATTTTAATTCTCTTCTTGCATTAACAAATTAAAATTTGAAGAATTTTGCGAAATTAATTTCCCTGAAAATTTGACATTCACATACATTAGCGTGGAGCATGTTCGTTTATGTGGCCAGCAGCATTTACGTGTTCATTAATGGTCATGTTTAACATTTAATGGCAGACCATTATTGAAATAATTTTACGAAAATCAAATACTACACGAACGAAAAACCAACAAAAAAATGAATGAATTTTTTAAAGAAATTTGCATAAAACGAGAGGCATTTTAAAATGATTGGAAATTTTCTTTAAAACTGGCGTGTTAAATATCAAACAGAAGAAGTAGGACATGAAAAATTAGGACAAAAATTTAATGAAGAAATCCTTCTAGTAAATGTTACAACAATACACATACATTTCTAAGGTAATCTATAGAAAGTTTAATAATTTAATAAATTGGTGTATGAATGCGTGTGTGTGTAGCGGAAATTATTAAAAAGTTTTTAAATTAAAAAAAAAACAAGTAAAAAAAAGTGAAAAGAAAAAACAAAGATTTGCTGGAAATAATTTTGAAAATAAAAAATAAAATAAAAATAACAAGTGTTGTAAAGTTTTAACATAAAATTGCAATAATTTTATTATTATTATTATTATTTAAAACAAAATTTAACTTAAAAACAAAAATAGGAAAAGGGTACAAAATAATAATAAATTTGAAATTACGCTGTAGTTCAGCTTCATGGATTTCATTTCAATTATTTTTTTATTTTTTTTTTTTAATTTTTTTCATTTTCGTAAAATAACAATAACATCAGCAATAAAATAAAAATTTATATTTTTTTGTTGTTGTTTTTAATGAAAATAATAATAATAAAAAAATGTCATCGCGTGCTATCAAGTGATTTTCCCGCGCATTGATTACAGAGTTGTGTTTTGGAAGCGTTTTTTTTATAAAAAAAAAATTATTTTTCTTCGTTTTTGTTTTTTTTTTTACTGTAGCAGTGGCAACAAGTCAGTAAACATGTTGCCTGTATAATTTCATGAGCCACATACAAATTTAGGTAGTAAAATATCAAAAATACAAATAAAGGGGCAAATAAATAGCACAAGGCAGCTAACATACGGAAACTTAAAACGTATTGAATGTGGAGATACAGCAATGGGAGAAGTTAAATTGATCATAACATATGACATACATACATACATAATTGGTCATTACAACCCTTCAGTCAGGATTACGACCTAGTTTCTCACACCACTTATGTTGTGTGTGTTAATTTTTATACATGAGTGGCGGGATCTACAGTTTAAAGTCGACTCCGAACGACATATTTTTGAGAAACTTCTCATGGCAATTTTATTTACTCTCAGAGTTTTTGGCAGAAATCTTCTGAGAGGAAGTCGCCGAAGAAATACTTTTTGTATTTTATTTTTATGTCTGGCCTGGGGCTCGACAAGCCAACACACTACCTACTAGACCACGGCGACTCCCGACATATGACGTCATGTCTAAACAGATTTCGAGAAAAGTTACCATCGACTAGATATTCACATTACACCAAATACTGGTGAAGACGCAATAAAAATCAAGTCCACATACATCATTTTTATGTGGACTAAGAGGCAACATACAAAAGTCCGATAAAGAATCGTGTTTTTGCCACAATATCTAAGCTCGGTATTCATGTGAACTTGATGGGTAGGTAGAAATGGCTGTCCGCTCAAGGAGTTATGAGCGGAAACGCAGAGCAACATATTTTTCCCTAGTCCAGTAACAATTAGGAGCTACCGATGAAACGACTGAACAGACTGCCAATATCAATGCATGACAGTTCATCCAGATCCCCCATATAGTAGGCAACCAGATGCTTCTTCCGCCTCAGCCAAAGTACCCAGTAGGTCCACAGCTTCTACAGAAATCATTTTGCAAGGTGTCCAAGAGGAATGCGCCTCGCATGCTTTTCTATAATTCAATGCCCCGTAATAATCTGCTGCAGAGCCTACTGCTCTGGAGTTAAGGCAGCGTTGCCGCGCGCCTTCTATCCAGCTTTGACCAGTTTTTCTTCGCCGTTCTGCATGTATCCGAAGCCACCCATCTACTTATGACAAGGGCCACGATTGCATTGTGAATTATAATGTGAAGCTGATAAGGCTGTGCAGAATAACGTTGAGCAACGCCTGCACTTCCGGCACGTTAGAAAAGAATCACTACGAACCTTTTGATGCCGTGCGAAATCCTTATCATGAAAGTGCTTATGATTCGCCATTGGCATTGTTCTGTGGAACACAGGAGTCCACCGCAGTGGTACTATTTTCTACAAAAGTGTACAGTTGGTTGCGAATGCTGACGAAATTGACATCATTGAGTGCACCATGCAAAATGTTGCTGCTACATTTTGCTCTATGGAAATGCACTCTACCAAAGTGTGTCTACCACTAAATTGGGATAAAACGAAGCATATATTGTCGATAATTATGGACGTGCAGCGTATCAGATTCAGAATTTAGGCCAATAATTATATTGTGCTCCAGCGTTACCAGCGAAAATGATGTCAATTTGGAGATTAATCATAGGCTTACTCATGCCCACGGGTGTTGTTAAGATCTCAATGGGCAATTGAGTTGCAGAGAACCCTCTTGTGCCACAAAATCGTTGCTGTACAAGGTGTTCATCCTCCCCATGCTTCTCCGGGCGTTGAAGCATAAACGCTATTACAATTCAATGCTGCAGCTTTTACAGTATTAGGGAAAAAGTCCTAAGTCCAAGATATTAATTCCAGCTTTGGTTGTCGATGATGGAAGAAGTTGTTCGAACAAAGTGAGTATTTGATGCGGAGGTTAGCTGAAGTCAGCATAGAAGACAAATTTGCCTGCATTGGTAGAAACAAATTCAGAAAGCCCTGACATCGCTTGGTGTAACCAATTGACACAGCCTTCTGGAAGTAATTGTTAATTTTGCAATTTCGCAAAATATTCGTACAAACACGTTTGGGCTATTTTCACGCCCACTGCTGTAAAAGCACTTCCATTATTTGCAATGTTTTTGCATCGTATGCAATTATTTTACAAATAATCACAATAATTATTTGAAAATGAAACGAACGAACAAAAGAAAAGTCCAACAACAACAACAACTGTAACAACGGATTTAATGGAGGAGTAGAAATATTTTTTATTTTTTTAATTTAACATTTCCAGAGTTGAGTTGTATTTATATAATAACAGCAACAACAACAACAACAACGACATTAACAACAACTACAACAATAATTATTATTTCAGGGAACATACACTTACAAATGCGCGTTCGTTGCAGCATGTTGTTGAAAATTGTTGGAAAAACAAAAACGAAAAAAAATGAAAAAAATATGGAGAAACGCAATCATTATTATGGCAGCCGAAAAAGAATGCCATGGCACAACAATGTTTCACTTCCGGTTCATTACAGTGAAATATTCTGAATAAGTGTGTGTGTGTGTGTGTGTGTGTTATGCCATGATTCTGTTGAAACCATAATGGCGTTAAAGTTCCTGTACAATTTGTCACAAGTCAACCAATGGGTAATGTGTTCTTTCTTCCCTTGCTTTCCCTGCACTTGCTTTTGATTTCTCATTTGTGCAGTGAAGTGCATTCGTAGATTTTGTCATTTTAAGAACGTTTTTACAGCTTTTTTGGTGTCATACCACTGACTGATGATTGTGTGATTGCAGGTGGTTCTTAATGTGTGTAGTTTTATGCACCAATTTTTGAATGTTTTTTATTTTTGAAATGAAATTAATTTACTTTTTTCGCGATAATAAGCACCACTTGGCATCTGACCAATCTTACTGATTAATGCAGTCATTATCTCCTTGCTTATTAGGTTAGTTTAGATTATAATAACAGCCATAGCTTACGTGTGTCCCCGTTATAATAGCGATATTGCCTAATCTGTTATAAAATTATAACTCCTCCTTGGTATCTCTTATCAATCTCCACAGTTTTATTACACATCCTATCAATAAAATCTGGGTGCGCAAGAATTCTTCTTTTTAGGTTCCCAAGTGCCGGACAATGACAAAGAAGGTATTTTGTGGTCTTTTCTTTTCCTTTTCATTACAGAAACCGTTGTGAGGTATTTCAAGCCTCCGTTCGCGTTCACTAAGAGGCCGATAATCAAATTTTGTTCTGTATATATGGTGTCTATATCGGCCTATATCGGTCTGGTGGCTCTACAAGTGGGCTTACTATCCCATATTTCTTTTGCAAATAAGTGGAGTTCAAGTGAAACCATTTCTCTGTCCCTCGTACGATTAAAATAGAATTTTCCATTGTATCAGCATTTGTAAGTGTCTCGGCTTTATTGCTACATTCAATGTCCCCGTGTCCAGGCATCCATAAGAGGATAACCATTGAATGTCTTGCTTTCTCCCCCATAGACACTCCGGTTTCTGGGACAACCTTTTGTGTGGTGTATATCTAGAGATCTAATGGTCAACCCCTAAATCTGGATTACGACCTAGCTTCTCACACCACTTATGTTGTGTGTGTTAATTTTACACATGAGTAGGGACACCAACAGTTTAGAATCGCTTCCGAACGCCAGATTTTTGAGAAACTATTCATGGCAATTTTATTTCGCTCTCAGAATTTTTGCCAGAAATCTGCTGAGAGGAAGTCGCCGAAGAAATATTTGTTCATATTTCGGTTTGTACGGTGATGTCTGACCTGGGGTTTGAACCGTGGCCTCGCGTTTAATAAGCCAACACACTATAGTATCTACTAGCGTACGGCGAGTTCAGTAGCCACGTATTTGTTTTTAATTCTAATACACATGAATTTCTTTGATAATTATGGTAACTGCTGTGTAATGATTCTGATTGCAAAAACTATGAATTATTTTCCAATTATTTAATACGTTATTTTCTTATGATCTCAAGATCATACAACCTGGTACTAAAAAATTATTGATCTTCAAACCTTGAAATTTAGATAAACTTAGATACTCTATTCATTCCTAGGCGTTAAAGTCCATTGATAGGGTTGCTGAAATTAAAGCAACACAATTGCAGTGCATAGGCCAATCGAGACGGCGTTGTCAGTTATATTATATTTTCATCAATTGCAAAGGAGCTGAAGTATCCAGAGCAAGTGCAATCATTAGCATTTTCTTTACTATACCTAGTGTACTAAAGGATGTCTCAGCAAGAGACTTACTTTTAAATGTAGTGTAGTCTCTTGAAAACATTGTCGCTGTTAACAAGAGTGTCGGGAAAAAATATCAATTTTGCGTCATTCTCAATGACTTTGAATTTCATTACTAAGCAGCAAATTTTGTCGAAAAACGTTCACGTTCATATATAAAAAATCTTGTTTAATCAGGAGTCCAGAAGACCATCAAAAGGCAATTTATTCAATGAGAATGAAACAAAGTGAAGTCAATGTCAATTTTTCCAGAAAAGTCATTGCATTTCCATCTGAAAGGCTTAGTTTCTTATTCTTATACAATCAATGAGAAGTAGATTGTGGTCAGATGGCGTTATAGGTTTTTACAGAAGATAATTATAGGAACATAATAACGAAATTCTTGTGACCTCAACGTGTCGGAATGAAATGAAATAACATGTGGTTTCAGCATGGCAGCCTGTCACACCGCGCATTCAAAAACAATTTATTATTGCAGCAACGATTTCCAGAACAAATTATCTTCGGCTTAAATTCGGCTGCCAATTGGCCACCAAGATCACACCATTTTTTGGCGACGGATTTTTTCTTTGGAATATTTTGAAATCTGAAATCTTGGGCTTATGCGAATAATACATACATACGAGTAAATACACAATTGGTCATTACAACAATTTAGTCTGGATTACAACCTAGTTTCTCATACCACTTATGTTGTGTGTGTTAATTTTATACATTTAGGGCCAGACCTACAGTTTAAGGACGACTCCAAACACCGGTTTTTTTTTTGTTTGCCAAAAATATGTTGAGAGGAAGTCGCCTAAGAAATATTATTTTCTATTTCGTTTAATTGGAGATATCTGACCTGGGGTTTGAACCGAGAGGCCTCACGTCTAATAAGCCAACACACTACCTTCCAGACTAAGGCTACTATACTGGAAACAATTCCCTCAAACCGACATCCAACAATACGTAATCGGTGAGATACAGCGACCTCTCTGGTGAGAAAGTCAGAGAAAATTCCATGGAACGAGAAAACGTCTGTCATTGTAGTACAGGCAGCTATTTGCCGGATATTTTGTTTTTAATGGGAACATTATTACTTTAGATTCCCTATAAATATGTCGAGCAGTGCGTGGTTTTATTTTAAACTGTAAAAGTGCTGAGACATCCTTCACTAGCGAGCATATAAAATAAAAGCCTTAATCAAAGCTTCATATCTATTACAAGTTTTCTCCTGCTAAGGCGGGATATATTTTTCATTTTCGTAAATTCTTTAAACGTTTTAAAAACATTCCCAATTTTCAACTTTAAGTAGAAAAGAACGTTTGTGTCCGCAACTAAAGGACAACCAACTAAAAATATTTGTTTAATAATATTAAATGATTTAATGGCTTCCCTCTAAGCTATAAAGACAAGCCAACGTGAATTACAAACGTATTGTGGCGTCAATTTTTGGCCAACAATCAGGAAACTTTTAACAGCAACAACAAAAAAAAGACGCAAATTTGCATAAATTTTGTAACGATTTTCAAGACAGCAACAGCTACATAGAAAATACAGCCATTAACACCACAATTCAAAATGCAAAACAAAAGCAACAATAACAACAAAAACAAAAGATATTAAATGACATTAAAAGGACTTTTTGAGGACATAATAAAAGTTAAAATGAAATTTTGTTTCGTTTCATTTCACAGGCAGTGAAAGACAGGACGAACAGAAAAATTTCGTAATTAAACACAACAAATATTTTAAAACCAAGCAACAACAACAAGAAAATTTGCAGGCATAATAAAATAATTCAAAGGATTTCAGAAAATGTCTGTCCAGCCAACCTGGCATGCTAGAATATTCATTCATCTTTCTAGTGTCAGCTGGAACTGTCTTTTTTGTCTCTTTTCGAAACATCGGCGGACAACGGACATCCTTCATTCATTCCTTTTGCTAAACGAGATTGTCAAAGAAAAATGTCATCGAGTCATGCAATCCTTAGAATAGAAATACAAAATTCAAACAAAACAAGGATAATTTACAAATGAAATCCCGTAATGGCTGAATAGAATTTTAAATGACCAAAGAGGATAAATGTTTACAGGATATTTTGATTTTCCCTAAGGTGTCATTGTCATCGTCATCGATAACAATGTTGCGAATGTTGTACTGCCACGACACATGTTTTCTATGTCAATCACGTTTGTCAATTGAAACGATTTAAATGGCAATCGAAATGTTAACACAACACAACACAACAACAATAAACACTTGTTGCTTAGGCGGCCATAAATTATTTATTTTGCCTGCAAGGATATCTAAAATCCAATCACTTTTTCAGATTTTATATGCGTTTTAAGGCTCGTTTTATTAATTTTCATTTCTTAATAAATAAACGTTCATTATTTTTATTGCATATTCGCATATTTGCATATAATTCGCATAATTCTTTAAGCATTTTAGCTTTATGTTTTCCATATGATTGAAAATGTCCTCGTTTTTCTATTTTATTAAGTGGTTTCATTCTCTTTCCCTCTTTCGCTCTCTCTTTCGCTGTATCTCTCCCTCATTAAATGCTTAGAATCCTTATTTATATTCGCTTACCTTAAGTCTATCTCCTGCGTATTATTGTTTTTAATATCGGAATTGTTTGCTTTGCTTTCGCTCACTCACTCAGCCAGCCACCCAACCAGCCGGGCCTTTAAGGATATTTCTTCATTTTATATGCGAACAATTTTTCTTATTTTTTTTTATTAAATTGCAAATTCTAGCCACCCATTTCCACTTCGGTTTTCTTCAAAGGACATAAAGTGCTGTATTAAAAGGCAAAAAAAACTCCTTAACTTGCGAAAATTTATTGCAAAATTTTTTTTTATCGCTTCATTTATTTGTTTTATTTTTACTCCCCTATTTACTCTCCCCTTTTTTTGTTGCAGGATTAGACAACAACAGCCTTAGTATGGACGAATTTAGACGGCTATAAAGATATGAAACACAATACGAATTACAACGGCCCCTATCCAAAGTCAGCGTGAAAGAAAACTTCTATGTCCGGCAATCATTTCATACCGAGTTGTATAGCAGGTGAGTAACTTTCCTTCATTAGAATTACGTTGAGATACGTACGATTATGTTCGTTATAGTTTAGTTGTCTTTGTAAATTTTTCAACTCCTTAAACTGTCTACTTGAGCAGTCGCAAATGTCATTGTGGCTCCAGTAACTGCAGCACATATTCTCTCAGTTATGCCGAGTCCGCGTAAAACTTTTCTAATGCGCAGTTGGTAAGCATTTCACTTATCATTCGATTGTCACATCTCGTTAATAAAATTTTCAACTGTTGGTCTGCAGCCAAAAATATCTTCTAATGCATGCCATTCTTTGGTAAATTTGTCGCACTCGAAAGCCATATGTTCTGCTCTTCCGAGTTTAAATGAGCAGTTTGGACGTCTAGGACTATCTGCTAGTTTAAACCAGATGTCAGATACGCCCATGACCACGCACGACTGTGTGAAGTAATCCATCCAGCCCGTCGTACTGTTTTGTAATATCCCGCTTCTATTGTCATTCTCTATAAGTGTTCCTATGATTTTATTACCTTCAACGTGGATATCTATCGCCATCCACACGTAAGTTACAACAATTTCCCATTGGGAGACTGTTCTATATTCACAAAGGAATCTTCCCCCAGGGTGTCTATGAATTTATGTTATATGCCACACACATTTGATTTTCGCCTATGTTTAGCATTTGAAGCCGCCGTGGTCTAGTAGATAGTGTGGTGGCTTATTAAACGTGAGGCCACGGTTACAACTCCTGTTAACTAAATTGGATTTAATGGGTGTAAATCATAGGAGTTTAAGATGGCTAGAGTCGTATTTGACTGGTAGAAAGCAGACTGTATGTGTGAACAATAGCTTATCTAAGTATATTTATGTGCATTTGGTATTCCTCAAGGCAGCCATCTTGGTCCACTTCTTTTTTCGCTGTTTATAAACGATCTTCCCAACATGATTAATTTTGCCAAAAGTTTTTCTCTGCTTTAATAATTTCATCGAGCATATTTATCTTCAAAGTGATCTCAATAATTTCCTTTTATGGTGCGAGTACAACATGATGAATATTAAAAAATGCAAATGTATGCCGTTCTCAAGAAATAATTTTATTGCGGTTAATTACTTGCTTGGAGGTCATCAACTGGAAATAGTGGACTCTTTTATTGATCTTGGGATCCTATTAGACACTAAATTAAACTTTAATGATCATATCACTTTGACTGTAAATAAGGCAAGACGCACTCTTGGCTTCATAAAACGTTGGGATCCTCACTATAATGTTTACAACGAACACATCGAATCTGTTCAGAAATAATTTCTACTCTTCTGCTTGCGTGGCCTTGGATGGAATTACTTGGATATGCCTTCATATACTAGCAGACTGGCTTTAATAAAACTGCTCTTAAGGGTAGAGTCGTCGAACAATGTTAAATGTATCCTTCATAGTTAACCTGATGAATGGTAATATTTGCTGTGAATTTCTGTTAAGATCTGCTAAATTAAATGTTCCTCATCGTAACTTCCGCTGTTATAATCGTATTTATATTCAATACTGCAGAACTAATTATGCTGTTGCTGATCCATTAACTAGAATTTGCCGTCAATTTAATTATTTGTCATACTTTGTTGATTTTTCTTTAAATTCTTGCATTATAAAACGGAACATTATTGCTTTTCTCAATTCGTAACTTTTCATATTTTTATTGTAACTATTACTTGTATTTTTGAAGAAATTGATTGTAATCCTATTTAATCTTTTTTTTTCGATTTGTGTTATTAGTCAGTAAGGAATTTGTCTATTGACTTAAATAAATAAATAAACCACAGGTCAGCCAATCTCCAGCAAAACGAAATATGAAAAATATTTCTTCGGCGGCTTCCTCTCAGCAAAACTAAGAGTAAATAAAAATTGCCATGAAAAGTTTCTCAAAAAATCTGTCGTTCGGAGACGACTTTAAACTGTAGGTCCCGCTACTCATGTTTAAAATTAACGCACACAACATAAGTGGTGTGAGAAACTAGGTAGTAATCCTGGCTGAAAGGTTGTAATGACCAATTACGTACGTACGTATGTATAGATATTGCCAGATGCACCCATGATCAGACACTATCTCTGTGAAGTAGTCATCCAGTCCATCGTAATCGCCTACCTTACTGGCATTCTCTGTAGGCGCTCCTTTGATTTCACTACCTTCCACGTGGATATCTCTCGACATCCTGCCGGATATTACAACAATTTATCCTGCGCTATATGCGCATTGGACTCTTAAAGCAGAGACTCTATGAATCAGTATTATCTGCCTTATACATTGGATTTTTGCATATGATCAGCATTGCCTAGACATCTTCTTATTCTCTCAGCAGTAGCCTTGCACTTTGCTTTCAAAATCTCAATTCATTTATCTACAGTCATAACAATATTGCTCATACAGCACCTTCGAGTACAGTAATCCCTCGATTTACGTCGCAGTTGGTTCTAAAAAAAGGCGACGTAAATCGAATTTCATATTGCTCATACGACAAAATAGTATGTTTTTAACAAGGAACTTAAAAAAGTTCCAGTAATCCCTCGATTTACGTCGCACTTGGTTCAAAAAAAATTGGAATGACGACGCAAATTGAATTGAAATTTGACGACGTAAATCGAAACAACGTTAATCGAGACGACGTAAATCGAAGGATTACTGTATACAATGTTAGTTCAAGTACAGAGTTCTGTACGCATGCTACTCAGTAATACCTTTCTGCTATTCCTGTGCCTTGTTCTAGTTAGCTGAATAAAAAATATTTTTACTGTACAGCACTTAATTCTCGTATTCACATATAGTCCCTCAAGCGTTCTTTGCTTTAGTTTTCACCACACTTTGGGCCTGTGGTATCCAAACCGCCTTACGTAGAAATCTTTCGAAACTTCGAAGTACTCTTAAAGGTGGTTTCATATTATTCGCTCAAATACTGTGCCAACTGCTCCAAGCATACAGAATGACCTGACTGAGGAAAATTTATCAGGCTGATTGCCGTCCTACAGCTTTTATCTCCTGAATAAACTTTTCCTGTCAGACAGCTATTGTCCATACGTACGAACGTAGAAGTGACTTGACTAGGCTATCGAACTACTAAAAACATTTGGAGTTTAAAATTTTAATTACAAACGTTATTAACAGTGTACATAGCGAAAGCATCTTATGTAGAGTGTCCAAAAACAAAAGCCGCAACCACAAGAACGCCTTCGTTTGGCGGTATTGTTTTTATTTTTTTGTTCCTCACTTTCCTCGGAAAACTGAGAGAAACTTAATTTTTTATTTCAATTTCTCAAAAATAAAAAATAAAAACAAAGAAAAAAAACAAAATGATGTTGAATAAACAAACATTCATTTGCATAAAAAGAAAAATGTATTTTCCTTTTAAACGAATACAACAACAACAACAACGACAACAACATCATTGCTATCGTCAAACCATTCGCCAACAAACCATTCGTCTACGAAAAGACTTTTTGCAACATCTTTTTTTTTTGTTTTTGCCAACCAAACAGCCAACATCTTTTGCTGCTTACTACTCAGACTAAGACTTTTAATTCGTCCTAGTTACGCTAGTGTGTGTATGCGTAAGAGTGTTGTACAAGTATGTGTGTGAGTATTTGTTATTTTGAAACTGTTATTAAAAATGTGTTTGCAAGTGTGTGTGAGTGTGTGGGGGGTGTATCATTTTTAAAGCATGTTTTGTGGCGTATTTAGTGTTCAGTGGTCGCTTTTTGTTTTTTTGTTGTTCTTTTCCTTAAAAAAATAAAAGAGGAGATGCTGTTTAAGGAGGAAAATATGTTTTTTATGAAGTCTAGCAGTGGCAAAAACAAAAGCGAGAATAAAAATTGCTTATGAACTAAATATGCTGTCAACATTTTGGTCGTCATCATACGGGTGTGGCAGTCGTCATTCGTACAAAAAGAGTCTGTTTTATATGTTTTAATAGTTTAGTATTCTTTTATGCTGCTATAAACCTTCTATAGGCTCGTAATAATGTTGGTAACAAAAGCTAAGAAAAATATCAAATTCACACTGTAACTGAAAAGACACACAATTTGGTGTAATTTTAGAAAAATTTTCGAGTCCTTATGGTAACCAAATTACATAAAAAGGACTTATCGAACCATGAAGAATTTATTTGGCTTTCTTTTCGACTTTACATTTAATTGTATCGCAAAAACTATGAAATCAACCGTTTGGTTACACAACACTAACCTTCACGGTTGCTTCAAACCTGAATTCAAACGGTTGTCGGTGCCCTGAGATCTAACATAACAATGGCTGCGACTTTATACGGCCATCGTGAGGAGGAGACCCTAAATAACAGAAAACAAAGGTAGCTTATGAAGTCGCCGTGGTCTAGTAGGTAGTATGTTGGCTTATTAGACGTGAGACCGCAGTTCAAACCCCAGGTCTGACATCATCAATAAAACAAAATACGAAACAATACTTCTTAGGCGACTTCCTCTCAGCAGATTTCTGCCAAAAACTCTAGGAGCCAAATAAAATTGCCAAAAATTCTCAAAAATCTGCTATTCGTAGTCGACATTTAAACTGGATCTATGGATCTATTGTGAGGTTCTTACGACATGGCAGCAAGGTTGAATTTGTACATTGCATGAGTACCGAGAATTAAATGCACTCGCTGAACCTGTAGATCATGTAATCAATCCCATAGATATAATGACTATGAAAACTACTTTGATTTTGCGGCCTGTTTTCGTTTTATTCATATTTTGAAATTCGAATAACTTACCCACATATTTAGCCAATTCATCGGCATTCAGTTTATTGGCAATCAATTCCTCTCTGGTGGGTATATTTATGCCCATATAGCAGGGATACTGTAAAGGAGGACTGGCAATACGTATGTGAACTTCACGGGCACCAGCATCTCCTAAAACATACGAAACTACGGATTCTTGTCCTATACAGCAGCTGGTAGAGACTACATTGTGAAATTCATGTCATTACTTTGAACAAAGCACTCGGTGGGCCACTCCTACCATACCTTTATTTTTACTCTTAACTTGGCATTCTGAATGAAGTAACGATCTTTCAAGTAATAATACCAGATACTTGCATGAAGCTTGATTGCCGTTTACCTACACCCATTTTTTGTTCAAGATTCTCCGTTGGAATCTAATATATTCCCCTATCCTCCCATCAGCTAATTTGTATTGACATCATATAATTACAGATCAGTGTTGGTATAAATATTGGATAAGAAGATACATATGTTTTTTCGTTTTGGTTTTAGATGCCAAATGAATCTGCAACCTCTTGTAAGTCATTGAGACTTTTGCAAGAAATTTTGAAAATCGTTGCTACTGTCTCACAGTGTTATTATTACCGTATGTAGGGTATTCGATGTAGCCAAACCAAAACAAAATTAATCAACCTGAAATCGTAACAACAATATGTATTTTTAATATACAAAACAAAACGTACGAAATATTGTTTTTTATTCTTGTTTTTATTTTTCATAAACAAACTTCCCAGACTTGAAGAAAAAGAAAAAAATCCAAAGCCATCGTTGTAAACAATATTTTAAAATTTTCCTTGTATGTGGGTGTGTATGGGGTTCTTTTGACATTTTCGCAAAAAAAAAATTCTTTGCAAAATTGGAAAAAAGTGACAGCAATAGAGAACTGAACTCCAAACAATATTGGAATGACATCGAGTGGAAAAAATCCACCAGGATTAAACGCCCATTTAGAGTGTATTTAGCTGTTGTTTACACAACAAAAATAAAGCGGCGGAAAATAAATTCCGATTTGATAACTAAGATGTGCTTAAGAAAATCTAGTAAGACTCTAGTAAAATTATATTTAACACTGTGGTTTAATTGAGAATGAAGAAAACTGCATCACCAAAAATATGTTCACTTCTCTGAAGCTTATTGTATGTAGTAATGAATGGCTTGTCACTTGCCATTGAGTCAAAATGATTTTGATGTGTTTTTGGAGGAATCATTTTCAAGGAATGATTTCCATCCTATCTCCCATAACTACAGGTGTAGATAACCTTAAGGCCACACACATTGATAGTTGATCACTTAAAGCTCTGAGAAATTCATTTGGACGTTCTTGTTTTTTCACATTCCTTTTCCGTTACTTAAGAAACATTAAGTTGCCACAAAGTATATCCTTCATCTTCTTATTGTTTCTCAGTTTTCTTTCAGTTTCTTTAGTCAATCATAGCTCTGCTGTATCAGGTTTAACGATGCTATCAGATCCATAACACTTTCCATTGAAAAAACGCCCTTTGCGGATTGCTATTGGGTGTCGCGGTGAAAATTGTTGTTGATTGAGTTCTATCATAGCAGGCAGTGTCACTTTCTTCGAAAGGAAAGGATTCTTAGAAAGAAGATGTTAGAAGAAGATGTTTTCCTAGATGGATTATATGGGGGGATTGAAGTCACTTATTTTATAAGTTAGAAAACAATGGTGAAAAAATGTTCTCCACTTCAATTGAATATTCTTCTCCATCCATCTTATAATTTAAATTTAAGCTACGTTAGGAGGCTGGCTCTTTTGGAAGGGTAAGATCACACTTAGGCCAGTGTATAAGCCCATTTTAATACCACAATTTGCCACCTACCAGGGGATCAAGCATATTCTAAAGAAAGCCTACTTAACAGCAAAATAAATTGTGCTATTCGAGCAATCTTTATATTGGAGAGTTTAATCAAGGATGACAGAAATTGAGAGGTTAATGGTATCCGCCTTTTCATGGCAATAGCATGGCATTGGCACATGTGGTGAAAGCTAGTTTCGTTCTCCTTTTCTGACTCGCAGTAATCTGCAGAAATCACTCGCCAAGTTTAGTGGCATACCTACCAATAGGTCAAAGCCGCTTGAGAATCGCAATTGTGGTCTTGCGATTTAAGGACAGAAGTGCAGCAGTGCTCTTTTTATCCATAAAAGTCCAGTAATATTTAGAAATTCTACACATATTATCCTGCTTCTTATGAAATTGGTCTTCCCCATAAAACGAGCGGATAATACTTTTTTTCACTGGAACAATTGAAATACCTAAGCACTATAATACGTCGGAAATTGTGGACTCTATACATGTTCCTGCCTGTTCGTCAGCAATGCAATTTCCCTTTGCACCGGAATCTATTTGAATTATCTGAAATTTCTCTATTCATGGGCGAGAACTTACGTCGAAGTGGCTGTCAGAGTAAATCTAGAGAAATGGATTCCGAACGACTTTTCATGACTATTTTTTTTACTCTCAGAGTTTTTGCCAGAAATCTACTGAAAGGAGTTCACCGAAGAAATATTTTTTTATATTTTCGTTTGGGTTTCAGATCTGGGGCTTGGACCGTGGCTTTACGTCTAATAAGCCAACACACTACTTACTTGTCTACGGCGACTTCAAAAAAAAAATCCGGTCCTACTATAAATATTTTATAGCGCTAGCCGAACTATGCCTTTACTAGTGCACTGCTTAGCTAAAGCTTTACCTTACCTTACCTTACCTTACCTTCTTCAATTCACTGGCAGTGTTACTTCTCACGCAATACGTTTTCCAAGAAAACAAAGGGAAAAAAATATGGAAGAAATGTTGTGTTATGAATTCAATTTCCTTTATTTTTCCCGTATGTTTTTCTTATTCTTCTTATGGGCACATTTAAATAATTTCGTTTTTATTTGACGCCAGAAATGTTAACGCCTCACCAAAGAATGCCGTTTTTTGCAAACAAACACTGGCATTAGATAACAATGATGATGGCGATGACATTTACGAAAATCGTTTGTACTAGTGTGTGTGCGTTTTTTTTTCTGCATAAATTTAGCCTGGCTTTTTGCAGAAGCAGAAATAAAAACAAAAACCAACAAAACCGTTACTATTTAAAAATACAATAAAAAAATGAAACGGGAAATTTGCACACGCATTTAGCGCACCCAACCAACATAAAAAAGGAGGAAATGGTCTTTAAGAAAATGCTGGCAGGCAAACAGTTAGGCAGGCAGGATTATGATCTAAAGAAGGAAAAATTTAATCATGTGACAGGATAATTATGTCGTTTAACTTGGCAAATGAAAATTTTCAAAAAAATTTGCATTTAAAGTGACATGAAAAACAACAGTTGCAGCTCACACACACAACAACATCATACGCTTTTGAAATGCTTCAACAGTAGTACGAGGGAAGTATAAGCAAATAAAGGACTTGACTTGGCATATGAAATGGTAGCGAGAGGAACGTGTGTTTATGTTTTATATTGCATGGCGTAAAATACAAATATGTGCGTTGAGGGCTCTTCTTTACTAAATTAGGCATAATAACCTGCTCCTGGTTTATGGCAAAATGTTGTTTTTTTATTATTATTATTTTAACTTGATATTACAGATTAAAATACTGTGTGTCTCTTGTATTTTTTTTTTTTTTTTATTTTCATTTTGCATAATTTTTAAATATGATAACAACAATATTTGTGTGTATATGGTATGTGTGTGTGTAACATTTCTAAAATGAAATTTAAATTAAACTTATTCTATCGCATTAATATAATATTATTAAAAATCTGAATGTAAACTAAGCTACTTCTCTTAAGATAGGCATGTAATAAAATTAAAAAATGGTCTTAAGTATAGCAACTACCAGCTTAGCTCTTCTGGCAAGCCTCCTGGATATTCACCAGTTAAACAGGCTGTACAATAACCCGATTTAATAGGATTCGATGCAGCCTTGTTATATTGCACGGCCTTAACTAAACCATCCACACTCAAGTAGGCCAAACTATCAGCACCTGTAAGTAATAGAAAGCGAACATTATAAGTAAAATATTAAAGCCGTATTAGAGAGCTATTATGTTGTATACATGCATACATACATAATTGTTTATTACAATCCTTCAGTTATGATTACAACCTAGCTTCTTACACCACTTATGTTGTGCGTGTATTAATTTTATAAATGAGTGGCAGGACCTACAATTTAAAATCGACTCCGAACGTAAAATTTTTTACACAAACTTTTTCATTGGCAGCTGTATTTATTCTCAGAGTTATTGCCAGAAATGTGAGAGGATGTCGCCTACTAGACTACTTCAAATAGAACAATATTCGGAGGATGAATCATTTTTTTCCCCGAAAAAACCCTGTTTAATAAGATAAACGATGTCTCTCTCTTTCTCTATTTACTGCTGTTGACAGACTTAACCACAGTTACCCTGTTTTGCTATGAATATAAGTTCTAGAATGGAGGTGTTGAAGGGAATGTTATGCTAATAATACTTTGAGTATTAAAAATGCTTTCAACTCAACTTAATCTGAGTACATGATTCGAGTAGTCAAAAACTACTTCTTTTATCTACGAGTACAGCAATTGTAATGAGTCATAGAATCGCTGTTGTGGAAAGATGTCCTTGATTTGAGAATAGTAAACGCCTTGTATTATTAGCCCATGATATCACAGTACAAGTAGGACAGTAGAGATCGGCGCAAAATTTGCGACCAAACAGCACTTATACGTTTCAGAAACGCCCAGATTGGTAATATTGCCAAAGGGATACGTTAATTGCACTGGAAGAGACAATAGGGAGTGTGAGGTTACAAATTTGTAATCTTCTACTGCTGTCCTGACTACATTTTGGTTAAACGGTTGATTGGCTGAAGAACTGAAGATAACTAATTCAAGACAATCTGAGTTGATGGAAACAAACCTGACGTGTAGGGCATAATGTGCCCAAAGCATTTACAAACACATTCTTCCTCCCAAGTAGGGAGGAGCAGGCGACAAAGCATATCTTAGCTGTACTGAATGCTCAGAGTGAAAAACTATTTACATCCTGACAGAGCGCCATAAAAGCAGTGAATAGATGATGACAGTCATTACTGATGGAAGATGAGATCAGGAGAAATTCTTGTCACATTTAACAACCATAATCCATCTTCTAAGAAGACCATACTTGCAGGACAAAGCACCTGACACGAAACATGAACTAGAAAAGCTTGTTCGCAGCGAGGAGGAGAATCAAGATCGTATTCTGTTTGCCACTGACCAGAGAAGGAGGAGGAAAGAACATTGCTTAGGGACAGCAGTGGCGGCATCGGCTCTCCTCTCTAAACTCCCGGAATCAACTAGCACTTATACAATATCGATTTCGGTGTGGTGAACATCTTTCACGCAAAAGGAACTTCGGCATTGTTTGCACAAATTTTACCTGAGCATGTAGCATAGAGAACTCTAGGACTGTCAGGATGCAATCAAAGGACTGAGCTGTAGCTGCGGAAAGGTAATACGGAGTAGCATGTATTCATCACCCAGAACCTGCTTATGAGAAGAGACTTCATCCCAATGGGTTATGCATCCCAAGTCTATGGTTTTTTTTTGCAAAAAGACAAAAACAGTTGCAAATTTGTTGACCAGAATACATATTCAAATGTTAAAGACAATAAGGACTGGAATCTAAGAAAACACAGCCAAAAAAAAGAAGAAGCTACGGCAAATTCTGAATTCTGTCAGTGCAGTATGAATTATTCCCACAGATATAACAACGGAAACGACTACGACTATGGAAACTACTTTGATTCTGCAGCCTGAATGCATTTTATTCGCATTTTGAATTTCCAATAACTTACCCACATATTTAGCCAATTCATCGGCATTCAGTTTATTGGCAATCAATTCCTCTCTGGTGGGTATATTTATGCCCATATAGCAGGGATACTGTAAAGGAGGACTGGCAATACGTATGTGAACTTCACTGGCACCAGCATCTCTCAAAAGTTTAATTATGGGGCCAATAGTATTGCCACGTACTATGGAATCATCAACTAAAACGACACGTCTGTCCAGACAATTTTCTGTTAAGGCACCAAATTTCTTCGCAACACCCAATTGCCTTAAACGAGTGGAGGGTTGAATAAAAGTACGACCCACATAACGATTCTTGCAAAGGACTTCCGCAAAAGGTAGGCCAGACTGGGGAATAAATAAGAGTTAGGAGGTTATAATGCGGCAAATATACACTAAAAACTTACCTCTCGTGCATAACCATGAGCTGCAGCAGTACCCGACTCTGGTACAGAGCTAACAATATCTGCCTCTACCGGTGATTCTCTAAACAATTCACGACCACATTGGAGACGCACTGAGTAGACCATTTGACCCTCGAACGTGGAGTCACTACGAGCAAAGTATACATATTCAAAGATACAAAAAGCCATGCGTTTGTAATCGGGCCTTTCCACAATGTCCACTGTACGGAAACCATTACGAGTCAGCTCCACAATTTCGCCAGGCTCCACTTCACGTACATAACGTGCGCCAATGGATAGGAAACCACAACTTTCACTTGATACCACCCAACCCTCGGCTGGGCACTCATCTACCTTACCGGCACCCAGAGTAATGGGAACAATTTTACCAATACACAGAGGCCGATTACCGTAGGAATCTCGTACGGCATAGATTTTATCCTTGTGCATCACTACCAACGAGTAGGATAGGGGAGCCAAAGTCATAAAGTGGCGTATACGAGCTGGCCAGTTGGGACCATCATGTTCGGAAACATCCTCAGGGGCACAGCACAAGGACTGGGCTATCAATTCACTATCGCTATGGGTAGATAAGCCCACACCACGATCCAGAACCTATTAAAACATACGGGATGAATTTGATTAGAAAAAGAAAGAATTTTTATGATCAGGATCATACCTCTCTCCTAAGCTGTTCACAGTTGACCAGTTCACCATTGTGGGCAATGGCCAAGGCTCCGTGAGAAGTGTGTACCACAAATGGTTGACAATTCACCATTTCAGAGGCAGCTGATGTGGAGTAGCGTGTGTGGCCTATGCCCAAATTTCCTCTTAAACGTTTGATGGCATCATCATTAAAGAGATTGTTAATCATGCCCATGCCTTTGTGGACATTGAATTTCTTCGAAGATTTACCATCACTGGTTGCGATACCAGCTGATTCTTGACCACGATGTTGCAAGGCAACCAGACCCAAACAAATCACTTGAGCGATATCAATCTGTAAAAATCAATGGAAAATATTTGCAATGGATTATCAAAGTGCAGCTACAATTACTGTTTATTATGTGGTTGTTGCTGTTGTTGTTGTTGCTAACAACAATTTATAAAAATACAGAAAAAACAATCTTCACTTTGCATTCATTAGCAACAAATTGTGTTTTGATTTGATTTGATATTGAAGGCGAGAACGTGTTGTGTTTTTTTCCTTTAGAGGTTGCGTACAACTGATAAGGACCACACCACAATTTGTTTTTCATTTTTTTTTTAATTACTTGACGCCTTAATGGTTGCACGTCATCTTTAATTGTTGTTGTTATTGTTGTTATTGTAATTAATAATTTAAATTTATAAACAAAAAAACAAAACCAAGAAAAAATAACATGTTTACGCATTTCCAGTGAAACAAACAAAAACAATTGAAATCCCCTCTTGAAATTCAATTAAAAAAAAAATTATTGATGTCAACACAGTTTATTGATCCGACAAATATCGGTCAATAAACGAAAAATATTGTTTTTAATCTTCGAGGAGTGCAATTACCGCAATTTATGAGGCGACAAATTATCATGGTTTTATTGATTATATTTGATCGATTCAAGCCCTGCCTAATGATATACATGGATAGGGATGATGTAAAAAGTATGAAAATTTAATACCTAATTCGGTTGTCATATCTACAGATACTCGTATAATACGTCCGTTCAGAGCTCTTGGTATAATCATTTTAATCGTTATAATAGATGTTGCAATTCATCCTTAAGCGAATTGAAATAGAAACTTTAAAAACTGTGGCAAAAGAAAAATGGTTTTGGCCGAGTAATAGAAATATTTAAACATACAAAATTAAAGTCCGCTAATTTTTCTTATAGTATTTAAGAAAATACTTTAATTGAACTAAATGTCTCTGATTTTGTAGGATTAAAAGTGTGTGCCATGTAAATCATATATAAAGAGCGAACAAATAACAAAAACAAATCAACATTAAGGTTCTAGAAGTTGCCATAACAAAAATGTATAAAATATAAAGAGAGCGAAAGGTGGTGTTACAATTAATTGGCTATTGTGGCTATGTTTCGCGTTTTAATTTTATTCACAAGTGTCGACTCCGATCGACACATTTTTGAGAAACTTTTCGGAAATCGCCGAAGAAATATATTTTTTTTTTTGTATTTCGTTCTGTTTGAGCTGTCTTTGCTGGTGTTAGAACCAAGGACTCGCTTCTAATTAGCCAACACACTACCTACTGGTCAACAGGGACTACTCTGTTATTATATTAAAAAGAGTTTTTAAGCCGTTGCCAACTTAGTAAGATAAAATTGTTTCCATAGTTTCAGAGGTGCATGATATATACTAAAACGATTTAATAACGCGCCTCTCAACTGAAAGAGCGGCATTGCTTCTGTATGTCAGTTGACGAAAAGAAGTTATTAAAAATCCGTGAATTAATCTACAAATTGCTTCCCCCATTGGGTACTATTCTCCGGATTTAGCTCTTAAAGAAATAAATCGATAATAATGATTACAACAATTGGGGAAATGTTGTAAAAATTGTTAAGACCACAAAGGAGATGATATTGAAAATTAATCACCAGAACTCATACTTGAAATCTGGGCAGCTTTAATGTCTCCCAAAAAGTAAGCACTGGAGTGAATATCATGTGTTGATTAGGTACCAATTATGGTACTTGCTCTGAAATACTTATCGTAGCTTAGTATGATTACTAAGGAATTTGAATCAAACTTATGTAGTCTTTGCTAGAGAATTTTGATTAATGCCAGCCACACCGGAATCTTGTCTCAGTCGTGTATATTTTTTTTTGTAAAGAGATCCATGAAAGGACAATGCAGTGATGAAATATTTCGCACATAGCAAACTTTTATAGTATTTTCCATTAAACACTAGAAATTATTTTAATTTAGAAGGAGGTTTAATTGTCACAAAAATTGTAAGAACTACTTATAGGAATCAAACTTTAAATTTTTTTAAATTTAATTCTGGTAAGATCATCTGGCGAAGTCGCCGTGGTCTAGTTGGCTCATTAGACGGGAGGCCACAGACATCTCCATATGTATGAACAAATATTTCTTCGGCTACTTCCTCTCAGGAGATTTCTGGCAAAAACTATGAGTGTAAAAAAATTGCCATGAAAAGTTTCTCAAAAATCTATCGTTCGAAATCGACTTTAAACTGTAGGACAAATCTAAGTTGTAATCCTAACTGAAGGGTTGTAATGTGCTTTAGAAAAAATAACAGAATTTTTGAAAAACTGTGTGCTTTTTTCCTTCTATAACAAAGCCCCTCTTTATTTATATTTTGGCCATATAGTATACCAGAATTATGTCTGTATCACAAATTTTTCTCTTTTCAATATATTCAAGAAATAAATTGAAATTAAAATTAAAATTGTTGACAAAATTAGTCGTTTAAACAAACACTGCTTTTAATGAAAATTAAAATTCATTAGAAACCCTTTTATATTCCACTCACAATTTCCTTAAGCAAAAATCATTAAATTAACACAATTTTGAAAGTTTTCGAACCGAATTTATCGGATTGTCTTCAGAACCAAACTTTTCTTACCTGTGTTGGCCATTCGCCACAGGCTATGGCGCCAAAAACACCACACTCACATGTTAAACCCGTAACTTCTTTGCCCTTCGGTTGAACAGATTTATACTGCTTGTCGGGAAATGATTTGCAACATAAATTTTTGTCGGCGGTAGTCGTTGAATCGGCAGTGATTTCAACTAAAATTTTTAGAAATTAAAAAATATTTTTTTTTTAATAATTTCACTTGCAACTTACCACTGGAGGTGATGTTAGAATTCATTTTTTCAATTTGTTTTTGATTTTTAATTTAAAAATAAAAAATTTTTTATGGAATCTTTTTAAATGTTTTAAGACTTGTTGCTTGGAATACTTGTTTAAAACTGTTAACAATTTTTTAAAATGCCGACACTATATTTAAAAAAATGTATAAGCAATACTGCAACGATTTATTGAACATTTGAATGAGTTTTTTTTCTTGTCTTGTTTAGTTTTCTTACAATAAAAAATAAAAAAATCGAACTGATAAGAATTGGAAGAAAATCGGAATGTAAATGTAAATATTTTTAATATTTTTGTTTTAAACTATAAACACATTCGAAATCTATTTTTAAATTTGAAAAAAAAACTAGTAACGATTTGAACACAGATTAGTAATTATTCGAACACGGCTTTAGTGATTGACAAACGTAAACAAAGGCTTTTGAATATTCGTGTACAAAGAGCGTTTTTTGTTTCGAGAAGCAAGAAATTCAGAATTGCAAACAATACCCCATTCGAAGTGAAACTGAAATTTTTGTCATGTTCACATCACGTTTTTAATGATACGATTTCCGTACAATTATTCGGATTCTGATTCAGATTTTAATTTGTTGTTTTTCTGTGCTTGCTTGTTTCAATAAATTGATAATAAAAATTTAAATGTTTGCTTCTTATAATTGTTTATAATTACAGTTACAGTAACAAAACAAATTCATTCTATACTTTCATATTAAATGATAAGGCAAGACATTTTGATTCTATTTTTCTTCAAAAGGGTAATCGAATTTGAAATATTCGTATTTCAAACAAAACTAACCTTACTTAAGCCACTATCAGCATCACCAGACTCAAATATGTTATTGTGCGTAAACAATAACAAAACAAATCCATTGTATTTAGTAAATAATATTAATTATCTGTAGAACATACAAATTATAAAAAAAAAATTTTGTTCTATTTGGGCCAGGCCCCTCATGAACAAATGCAGAAAGTGTGTAACCACTTTAGCTTGTTTTTTAAATCATTTTTTTCTTCTTCTTCATTTAATTATGTTGAATTCTTACAGATTTTTATTGTTATTTATTATTTATTTATTATCATTCATTTGTAAATTAAATTGAATTATAAAAATAAACAACAGCCGATTAAATGAAATGGAAAAATTTTAATTTTATTTTGATAATAAAAAAACAAACACCCCACGAAGATGTAAAAACAAAACAAATAAAAAAACAATAATAATAATAAAAACTAAAACAAAAAACAAAAAACAATATTAAATTATAAATAATAAATCAATAACAATAAATAAACGATGCCACTATACACTGGAGCCCATAAAAGTAATCAACTGAAGGATGTTTACATTGAATTTTGATTTTCACCCGGTTAGAAAAAATTTGAAAAATTATATTAAAAACGGAAGTAAGCATAGCAAGCCAGCCTTTCAGTCAATCACTATATAAAGCCATCCTGTTTGAAAGAATACGTGAAATCGTTTTTAACTTTTTATATTTTAAATATTTTCTTGGCGCCATTTTCTAATTATTACAGAAAAAATATCAGACAGCCCAGCCGTTCGATTCAATATAGACTGGCACTTACATACATAATTGGTCATTACAACCCTTCAGTCAGGATTACGATTTAGTTTCTCCCACCACTTATGTTGTGTTAAAGTTTAAAGTCGACTCCGAAGGACAGATTTTTAAGAAACTTTTCATGGCAATTTTATTTACTCTCAGAGTTTTTGCCAGAAATCTGCTGAGAGGAAGTCGCCGAAGAAATATTTTTTGTATTTTGTTTTGATGTCTGGCCTGGGGCTCGAACCATGGCTTTACATCTAATAAGCCAACACACTACCTACTAGACCACGGCGACTGGCACTTACAGAAAATATTATTTCACGCTTTGTTTAAACAATTTTGGAAGAACTTATTACTTGGAATTTCCAAACTTCAGAGAAGTTAATTTCTCGTATCAATCTTGGTTTCACGTACAATCTTTTAATATCATGAACACTGCATCTAGGACTAGAATGAAGTCGCCGCCGGCTAGTAGGTAGTATATTAGCATAATAGATGTGAGGCCACGGTTCAACCATGAGGTCCAACAAGATACATGAAAAATTATTTCTTCGACGATTTTCGCTCAGCAAATTTCTGGCAAAAATTTTTTAGAGTAAATAAAATTGCAATGAAAAAGTCCTACTCTAAACGACAGATTTTTGAGAAACTTTTCATTGCCAATTTTATTTACTGTCAGATTTTTTTTTTTGCCAAAAATAGGCTGAGAGGCAGTCAACAAACAAACCGTGGCCTCACATCTACTAAGCCAACACTCGACCTATTAGGCTACAGCGGCATTAATACTATTTTGTTCAAAAGTGTATTTATTTGCAGAATATTTTGGTTTTTTCGAGATTAATCGACCAGTTTTTCATCGATTTAACCCATTCCCACCCCAAAAACAGAATCGATGAGCTTTATCGGAGTATATAACCTGATAAAAATTTAATGGCATTGGTTATGTAGACTACTGTGTTTAGGACAACTCCCATAAAAAATCTCATGACTTTAAATTGCTTGCCTCTTATCTTCATGACAACAATTGTTGCTAATTATAGCAGGAAACCAAAGTTTCTAACCCAACTACATACATACATATGTAGACTACAGCCTCTTTACCCTCTTGATTAAACATTACATCGAACAATTTTGTCCTAAAACGTTTTGCATGGCAGTGAGTTATTTGCGAATGGAAATTCATTTGTGGATAGTATAAGAATATTACCTTGTCAGACAACAATTGATGAAATAATACAGCTTCGCTTCCGTACAGAAGCACAACCTTCAGATTCGCAAAGGTATCCGCAGTTTGATTGATGGGGCGGTCATAGTTTTCGAAGTATTTCAAATGCCGCTTTTACTTCGTAAGTGAAACCACGATATTCGTACCATCATACATACATACATAATTGGTCAATACAACACATGCTGCGTATGTTAATTTTTATACATGAGAGGCGGGACCTACAGTTTAAAGTCGACTCCAAACGACAGATTTTTGAGAAACTTTTTCATGGCAATTTTATTTACTCTGAGATTTTTTTTTTGCCAGAAATCTGTTAAGAGGAAGTCGCCAAAGAAATATTTTTTTTCTTCTATTTCGTTTTGTTGGAGACGTCTGACGTGGGATTCGAACCGTGGCCTCATGTCTAATAAGCCAATTAACTATCTATAGGGTCCGCCAAATAACTTTTTTTTTTGAAAATTCTCTAAAAAAAAAGTTATTTGGCGAACCCTTTACTAGTCCAGGGCGACTTCTGCACCATTGTCTGAGGTGATTTGGTCTTCTTAAAAAGCAAATTTAAAATTTTTCAAAAATAATAACAAAAAATAATTCACTATTCTGTTGTTTCCTAAGAATACCCCATGGAAAGTATTGAAACAACATGTTTTGTAAAATAATTTACATTTTTTTTTTTGTTGATTTTGTTTTTTTTTTAATTATTTCTGAAAATAGAACATCTTAAAATAGATGAATTTAACAACAACAACAAAAAGAAATGGTAGCAGAGTTATGGCAGACATAATTAACCCATTTGATAACACAGACCTACAGGTTATTTGAAGATTTTGAACTTTCAATTAAAAACATGCTGTAAAGCTCTAAATTTTTCAACTTATTCACTCTTTCTTATCGCTCTGAATACAGAACTGGGATAATAAACAGTTTGCAAAATAAATAAAAACTTAGTGAACAGTTACCCATGGTTAGAGTCAAGATAATCTTCAAAAATGGAGTCTGGCTGTTCTACTCCCTTACAATTTCTTACTTTTATTAACGATCTTTTGTCTTTAACTTCCAATACCATCAACTCAACTTCTTTGCTGATGATAATAAAATATGTCACATATATGACTCACATCCGAGCTAGTCAGTCATTCATACACTTCAATCTCCAAATGGGATCATCTGAATAAGATCAAGTTTAATTCTCGAAAGACTGTTGTTTACCGATCCTTACGCGCTTCTAATAACATTGTATGTGCTCTATATGTAAGGGTGCCTCAAATACAATGGAGTCAGAAACTCTCTACTGTTGTTTCCTGATTCATATGCGCTTCGTACAATATTGTATGTCCTCTAATTGGCACTTGTTAGGCTTTAACATTTTAAAAACGTTTAAAATATGAGCTCGTAGATTGCAAATAAAATAAAAATAAATTTGTGTTTAGTTTCAATTAAAATTCTTTATTATTCGCACAATTCTATGAGCCACTGTTCACAACTTGATGTAAGCAACAACAATTGCTTTTCTTTGTTATTCCTCTGTTTATACTCTTTGCATAAACAATAACAATTACTAGACAATTATTCGACAGATGTTTGTAACGGAGATCTTCAAACCACGATTACTCTCATCAAACGCAACGCGTCTTCACACTAGACTGACTGAACTTCACTACTCACTCGCCTACTTTGCCTTGCCTTTTATATGGCAGGGTAAACAGTCTGATGAATGTTCTTGAAGGCGAATGTTCGTGGCTTCACCTTCTCGAAATCTCTATAAATGTAAACATCGTTGTTTACATTCATTATTGTTGTTTGTATAATATGTTTACATTTATTCTTGTAGTGTTGTTTGTGGATTTTTGTTTACTTGTTTACCATATTTGTTTATGCTGGTGTTTGTTGTTATATCAAGCAGTACGATAATTTGTAAACAGGTTTGTTTAATGCATTGTTTTGTTTTTGTAGCTTTTACTCCATTCATATGCGCCTCTATTAGTACTGTGTGGCCTCTATATGGAGGGTGCCTTATATACTATGGAGTCAGAAGCTCTTGACGTGTTGTGGGCATGAAAACTTACTGCTTTCCATTTTACATTGTGATGGTTTTGGGAATATTTATTTTTCTTTAAAAACCTATTTGATTTACAATTACCAAGATTGCCTATAACGCCTCCACAATGGGTTAATTGCTGATAATATTTGCTTATATTGAATTGTATTCACAATTTCAGTTTGGTTCAGCAGAAATTTCTGACGAGACATCATGATGCAATTATATGAAGACGTGTACTAAGCGTGTACTGGTTTTAAAATCATAATTTTTTTCTCTATTTATTGTTTGAACTGATTAAAATCGAGTCTGCTAGACTAATGAGAGGTGAAATAAGTTAAGCACGTGTTTTTCTTGAAAAAATATTTCAATGCAGCCATAAAGGGTTGTTTTTGAATGCATCAGTCACAGAACGGAAAAGTTTTTGAGAAAAAATTTTTTATTTCAAATAAAATTGAAATAAAATTTTAATTTTGAAAAGATTAATAAAGGCTTGTATAATAATAGTTAAAAGAAACATGAATTAATTTTCAATAACATGGTGACATTATTACTATCGTTTTCGATATGCAACATATTGACAAGACAAGAGAGAGAGAGAGACAGATGACAGGGGATGTTTAAAAACTCTTTCTAGTTTAAAATCCCTTTTCCTGCAAGCAATACAAGGGGAGTGGGGTCTAGAATAGAATATTAAAAGAACATTTTATTCAATTGAGGGGAAAAAATAAAATAAAATTTTGGGAACATTGAGAACCACAACTAAAAATCCCAATAAAAATAAAATCCAATGATAATGGATGGCCAAATGAATTCGAATACGTACTGCCAAAGGGAATCAATACAAAGGGATTGTGTGATAATAATAAAGAGAGCTGGGGCTGGGGTTATTGTGCTTATTTATGGGTGGAGTTACTTTTATCATTGGCAAAATAAAACTCTATGCTCTCCAATAGTAAATACAAAAAAAAAGAAGAAAAAAACACCAAAATTTTAACCAAAAAACCAAGAAAAACAAAAAAATATTTTTTTATTTTTTTTTTACTTCAACAACAACACAAAAAATACAATAAAACGAAGTGCTGCTTTCATATGTGAGTTCTTTTCCAAAAATGAAAAACAAAACGAAACTTTTTATAAATCCCTGACCGTTTGCTAGTACGGCTACGTAGCTGGTCAGTCAGTCAGTTAGTGAGTAAAACATGAGGCTGCTTTGAGTTCGTTATGCGTCATTGGAACGGTTAAAGCTGCTGGTCATCTTTATGATGATGATGATGATGCCACTGATGCTGATGGTTCTCGACATCATTGTAAAGTCAACAATGTGGAAATTCGCTATTGATATACAAACAAACCAACAAAAAAAAAAATATATAAAATTTTATATAAAAAAAAACAAACAAACGACAAAAAATTGCCAACTCAAATGAAAAAAACAAAAACAAAAACAAGAAGAAAAACGAAATGGGGAAAAAAGAAGTCAAGAAATGAATAAATGGCCAAAAGAAATAAACAGTCACATAAAGAATAATCATTTAGAAATTCTATTGAATTATGCATGAGTCCAGCTAGAATAAAAATCATCATCATAATACATACATACACACACACTTACATATATTTTATTATATAAACACATACATACATACTTTAAGGAAAGATATACTCATTCATATTCAATAGTTTGTTTGTTTGTTTGTTTGAAACCCACATTCACCTCCTCCTCATATACACATGCATACATATCAGCCCACTTTTATTTAGTATATGTTATGGAGTCAGTTGGTAGATAGTGAGTGAGTCCACTATCCACTATCCTCGATATCATGTAGTAATCATTTATTTGTTCTTTAATATGGTTGCCATTGCCATGCTTTGCTGCTTATGCTCCTGTTTCTCTAATGCTGCCGCTGCTCCTCATCTAATCGGGGTTTTTTTTTCTTCTTTATTTTCTGTTATTTTGGCTACATTTGCTAGACTATGTTGATGCTGATAATAGAGTCACTCTGTTAAATGTTGTTTTTCTTACCAAAAATAATCGAGCCAAAACGAAAAAAAAGAATCATTTGCAGTTGAATATAAATTTTTTCCATATTTTTTCTTTCTTTTATTTTTATTAAGTTTAACACATAGTTTTCCTTATTCATACTCGCAATCGTATATAAATCGTTTGTATATTTTAGTTAGAAGTTACTAAATTAAATCAAAATTCTACACTCAGTCGCAAAAAATATGCCACAGTACAAAGTTATCAGTTTTGAAATCAGTTTGTTTTTGTTGCTTTGTTTGTTTCAAATTTAAAAAAATCTAAAAACTATCGCCCAATTTACAGTTTTTTTTTGAAATTGTGGAAAGAATAATTTAATCCGTAGTTTGTGAAAGATTTACAATCAAAAGAATCTGATCAGCGCCAGGCAATATGGTTTTCGTATATCAAGTTCAGTATATGCCAGAGATTTGGTGACAGATAGGTCGTATTTCAAGAAATTCGTAAAGCTTTTGACAGAGACTGACGTGGTGCATTTTATTCGAAACTTATTAATTTTGGTATGGATAGTCGCTCCCTTCGAATTATATCGACCCCTCTCAGCGATTGCAGTATACGAATTGGATACCATCACATGAGTTTAGACTCAATTTAGGAGTGCTAGAAGGTTTTGTTCTATTTTCAGTCCTGTTCATTAGCGATCTGCTACTTTCATTCCCATCTAATTCTTTGCAGATAACAGTAATAATTGTCACAGACATTCCCTCAATCGTAGGTCAATCACTTTAGAAATTGAGGCGAAAAGTATGAATATGAATGCCTCACTTGCATCTGAGATAATCATTCGTATTTCAATTTGAATGGGATCGTTAAAATAGCGGCCATCGTGAAAAAATTAACCATAGGCACGCCACTAACAATATTGTATGTCCTGTGTGTGTATTCAAGACTCTCATAAATATTGAGAAGTCCGAAACTCTTGATGCCCTGTTTATGAAAATTCAATACAATGTTAGCTGGAATCAGCACACTTTACAAGGTTATAATGAGGCATGCAAGTAGGTTCAAGTGACTCCAAGTACTTCAATTAATCTGATCTCCTGCGTATTTAAGTGCATCGAAATCTATTTTTAAAACTCAGATCGTCTACCGCCATAGGTTCATCGGCGACTTCCTATCATCAGATTTCTGGCAAAAACCTTGAGAGTAAATCAAATTGTCATGAAAAGTTTCTCAAAAACTTGCCGTTCGGACTCAATTTTAAACAGTAGGTCCCTTCACTCATGTATAAAATTATCACACACAACATAAGTGGTGTGAGAAGCTAAGTCGTAATCCTGACTGAAGGGTTGTAATGACCAATTATGTATGCAGATCGTTTACCGGATAGGGCGGAGGCGTTCATTAATGTGTTCACGCAGAAGTTTTTCCGGTGAGTTATAACAAAAAAGTGTTACACGGATTCTACAAAAAAAGGCACACAAGTCACACGATACAAACAATTTCAAAAATAAATGCATAAGAAATTACGAGAATCAAAAAAAATCAAATTACAAAAACAATACTACACACAAATATCACA
Organism: Sarcophaga carnaria; assembly: GCA_958299815.1. Taxonomy (NCBI): domain Eukaryota; kingdom Metazoa; phylum Arthropoda; class Insecta; order Diptera; family Sarcophagidae; genus Sarcophaga; species Sarcophaga carnaria. The sequence continues at coordinate 34,393,924 of OY283151.1, forward strand.
AAGTTGCCAGACTTAAAATAACAGAGTATAAATAGAGTGAAGGTCAACGTTGAAATAGAGAAACAGAGAAGGGCTGCATTGCGTATCGCGTCGGCATACCGTACAGTGTCCGCTCCAACCGTACTGGTGATAGCGGGTATAATCCCTACGGATCTGCTGGCAGCAGAGCGGATGGAGATTTTCTAAGGCGAAATCGGCTGGAAATCACATAACCGGTTACTTCAGGGAAAACACCATTTCAAAATGGCAACAACGATGGAACGAGGAAGATAGAGGAAGATGGACGGCGAAACTTATTCCGGACATAAGGCCATGGATTTGTCAGAAATTTGGAGAAGTGAACTACTACGTTACGCAGATGCTATCGGGTCACGGATATTTTAGAAAATATCTGCACAGAATGAACACAAGATCGCCTCCCCCTACTGTCTTTACGAGTAAGGGGAGGTAATTGATGACGCAGAACACACTGTTTTCGAGTGTGCACGCTGGCAGAGCTATCGCTCTATACTAACGTCAATAGTTGGAACGATCACAGCCGCTAACATTGTCGGGGTCATGATTGCAAGTAGTGGAAATTGGACCTCGGTGGTGAATTACGTAGAGCTCATTCTAAGGCGGAAAAAGAGAGATCTTGAGGCTGCAGCTTGAGCATGTCGGCATAGGTGATACTGTCACACGTGCCAAGCGATGCCGAAACGATGATTTAGACGAAAGGAATAGTGGAGACGCTTAGATGTCTCCTCAACTTTCGATACGCAATCCAGACGCGGATATAAACTTGGAGAGGCCAAAGGACCAAAAGGACTCCACTCCGAAGTAATACCACCGTAGTTCCGGAGTGGGCACAGACAAGTCCACAGGAGACGAGGGGCGAATTTTGTGGGTGAGGGCCCCACACACGGAGGATGTGATAACTTCCTCTATGATGCGGTTAGATACATCTACCCCTCCTCGGCGTAAAAAAAACGTTGAAATAGAGAATTGAGTCTGATTTTTGTAATTTAAGGACTGAGTTTACTACTGCTGGAGAAGCGTATTCCAACGCAACCTATACGTCTGTATTAATTTTGATTGTTTAGGGCATTGGAATACTTAAAGGCTTTAGATTAAAGATAAGTGCTTTTCTTTTGAAACACCAAGTTTTGAAAGATCCTTTGTAGCTTTCAACGGAGTTTTAGTGCCTTTCATGGATCAATTAAGAGTGATGCTTTTTTAAACTTATTTTATCACTTAATCATAAGGTGGGGATACTTTATATTAATTTAGGTGGAACCAAGGCTAATAAAATTAAAGATCGTGCATCTTGATTTTATGTTACCCACTGTATGACAATAATGATTATGTGTTTTTGTGGTTTCCCTCTCTCTCTGCTTCTCTTTCACTTTTTCTTCGGTCATATCATGATTATTTTTCGGCTAGTCCATCGTAACTGAGTATCTGCGTTTATCTATGATTTTCAAACAATTTTTCGTTTTCGAGTTTATTTGTGTTATTTGTGGTCATTGATAATGGCCTGTTGAAAAGTCATCCTTGGCAATAATGAAATGTAATGGATTTGTTTGGCTCTTCGTGTGTGTGTGTATGTATGTCTAAAAGTTATTGTAAAAATATTTCTCCAAAAGTTGTTGTTGTTGTTATTGTTGTGGCTTAAAATGCTTTCAGTTAAATGAATTTTCCAAAAAAAATAAAAATAAAATACGAGTATGAGTGAGTGCCAGTATTTCATATTCTGGAAATTCATGGCTTGGCTAAAACGGTTCGGTTTGTTGCTCAGTTTTTATCATTTCTCAGTTATTTTATTTCGAGGGTGGAGTATGGATGGATGGAGTATGTTATGGCTGTATGGCCAATGGTTATTATGGCTATTTGCCTCCTCATACTCTCGGCCAAATAAATCGCATATCATTACAGATTTGTTTATTTGATTGTGTGGCATACTAGAGAGTGAGTATATTTTTATCTTTAACTCAGTTTGTCCGTCCATTTAAATAACATGTATGTATGTATGTGTGCGATTTACTCGTTATATCAAACCCACCAACGAACCATAGGAAAATTCTTGTATTTTCTTAAATTATTTGTTTATTTTTCAATTTTGTTTAAATTTTATGCGTTTGTTTGAAATTAAAACGTTTTTGGTAAAAAGAATTCAATTTTCATGCCATACAGTTACCAAAAAAAAAATAAATAGAAATACAAATAGAAGCAAAGAGAAATACCTTTAAGGTGTGTTTTTCGGAGAAGTTGGCTTTTCTTTCGTTTTGTTTTTGTGTTTTTCTCTAAGAATATTTTCAAATGTGGAATTATTTTTGCTTAAGTCTAGACATTATGTATGCCAGGAGTCTGGTAAATAATTTTCTTATTTGGAAAATTAAAAGAAGTCTTGAGGTGATCAAGTGATTATTTATTGTGCCGTACTGTTATGTGTGCAAGACAATTTAATTCCATAAATCGATTCAATAAATTTGTTTGTTTGTTGCAACAATATATGGATGGCCTTTGATCCTAGAATCTTAATATTATTCTCATTTCGATGACAGCTGAATACATACATGAATCTATTTTAAAGCCTTAAGTGTTAGTAAAGTGGCGCTTCGAAGGATAACGCAACTAAGTATAGAACCTACAATCAAAACACCCTAGCGATTATGCAGACGTTGCATCAGCAGAATTTACCTTTGAAAATTCTGGAATCCACTGACATTACTATCGAAATGGTGTAACGAATATGGACTGGTCATCCTAACCAAGATAGACTTCATATTATTCAAGAGGAGAGACAAAATCATTTAATTCGATACCCCTAATACCAAAGGAGTAACTCAATATACGCTATAAAGCCAAGGATATTGGAATAATAAAACTGAATCCACAACTATTAAGACGATGCTTACTTGCTTAACTTACTTAATTTGTCACTACAGCCGTTTAGTCAGGATACTAGCTTCTCACACCACCCATTTGTTTGTGTTAATTTTATACGTGAGTAGCGGCAGATACAGTTTAAAGTCGACTTCAAACGACAGTTTTTTGAGAAACTTTTCATAACAATTTTATTTGCTCTCAGAGATTTTGCCAGAAATCTGCTGAGAGAAAGTCACTGAATAAATATTTTTTTTCATATTTTCATTTTGCTGTCTAACCTGGGGTTTGAAATACGGCCTTACGTCTAATAAGCCAACACAGTACCTACTAGACTACGACGACTTAGTTGCTTAATTTACTTAATTGGTCATTGCAGCCGTTTAGCCAGGATTACAACCTAGCTTCTCACATTATCCATGTTGTGTGTGATAATTTCATCCATAAGTGGCGGCATGTACATCTTAAAGACGTCTCCGAACTACAGATTTGAGAATCTTTTCATGGCAAATTTGTTTTACTCTCAGAGTAAAACCAGTCTTTTGACAGGGCACTATTGACTCAGAGTGCACTTATTCAGAATGGCGGTTGTTTCGAGCACAACATATAGATTTTATGACAGTGAGAATTAATCATCGAAACACCTTTTTGAAGTGTGTGGGACTTCACTGCATCCCAGAAGAAAACCTAGCTGCATTAGAGGTTCTAGATAAAGAGTTGTCTTCGTTAACATCGAGCAGCATTTAGAAGTTTGTCATGACAATGGGCATAAGAGAGACATTGTAGGGCTACCCTATAAAGTTGTAGGGAAGATCAATAGATCGTATGATCACAGTACTTTACAACATAAGTTAAAGCAAAACCGATGCACTTCCAAACACTAATACCCGGCAAATTGGGAATTAATGCGCATGGCATTCCACTGTATAGGAATCATTTGCAAGGAAACGATAGGATAATGAATCCACTATCTGGAGCACCGATAAACGTACCGAATGAAAAATATCATTTCAGCATCGTCCTCAATAACTTCAAAATACACAAAGCAATACAGCAGATCATTGAAAGTGTTGGCAATTCGTTCAAAGCGCTATTGAAGCGATGAAGTGAAGTCAATGCCAATTTTTCAAAAAGTCTTCTCCAACGAAGCTCATTCCCCCATCTGAATGGATTAGCGAATACACAGAATTGTCGAAAATATTCATGCAAACCATGGGAAACTTGGTGCATTTGTCATTACAACCTTTTAGTAAGGAGACCTACTTTCTCACACCACTTATGTTGTGTGTGTTAATTTTATATATGAGTGGCGGGACTTGCAGTGTTAAGTCGACTCTGAACGACAGATTTTTGAGAAACCTTTTGGCCAATTGGGGTTTAAACCGCGGCCACACGTCTAATAAGCCAACACAGTACCTACTAGACAGTACTGCGACGACTTCTTCTGTTCGAATAAACCAGTAACAGTTACTGAGTTCAAACTCAACATCTAATGGAACATCGATAAGGCACAGCCACGTCTCTGTAAAAACATCATGGAAAATGTCATGAAAAGAGTAATGGCAGACATTTGACGCATATATCCACCCCCCCCAAAAAAAAATCCCTCATATACCAATAAGAAAAAAACTTAAAAAACTTCTCACATTTTAGTTTTTCAAATACGATCCATTTGGCCATTCCAAAAAAATTTTCTAAAATATTTTCTTCAAAAAGAAAATAATTAAAAATGAAAAAAACACTCTCAATTAACCCATATTTGTTTTCATAATTAAGAAAACGAAATCCCGGTGGAAATTTTTTTATTTTTCTTTTTATTGAAACGGATATTCCATATAAAAAAAATAGAGAATGAAAGCCGGTAATCTATGCCCATAAACAGACAATAAAAATGCATTCGTTTTTATTTAAAATTCTGAAAAATATTTCTTATTTTTTTTTAATTTATGCCAGATAAGGTAGAATTAATGAATGAATTCAAAAGCAGGGGTGTCTGGCACCAACAACAAACGGTCGAAAGGCAAACAAAGAATAGGGAGGAAATATATGTGGAAACGGAATCAAGTCAATGGCATTTTAATAACTTAATAATGCTAAACAAATTAAAATAAAAACAACAAAAACAAAAACATTAAGATATTTTATGTTAACAACAACAACAATAGTTATAATAGTTCATAATCATAAACAAACAAACAAACAAATCAAATCAAATGACCAGTTAAACTCATACTCAACATGGTCTGTGTGAAATGATCCCTGATTTGAAAATTTCTGGTCAATTTTACTTCTCCAAACCTCTTCATCTTGAGAAATTATTTTTTTTGCTCTCCTCCTCTCCAATAACTCTTGTTTTTAGTTTTAAAAGAAAATCTCCTCCATTCATTGGCAATGAACAAATTATGTTGCCTCTTGCCACCACCACAAAAGTCTGTATATACTCTCATACGAGAGAGTGTGTATGTTAGAAGTGAAGTTTGCTGTTGTAGATCTTAAACGGCGATACATAAAATTTGAATCGAATTTACATACATTAACCCACTGTTACTTACTACACTGGGGTACATTTTATGAACTGTTTCCATACATAAAACTTATGCATAAAATTTTATACATTTTCATACTTTTTTTGTTTTGGTTGTTTGTGTTTTTGTTTTTTATTTTAGAAAAATTGTCTTTTGAATGACAAACTGTCTGACTGGATTTTAAATTAAAGAAACAGCAGAAAAAAGTAATAAAATTTACATGGGAATACTTCTGCATTATTGAATTTAACATTTCGATGTAAACGATAAGTGTTTTTGATTAAGAGGAACAAATAGGGAGCGAATTACATTACAAAAGTGGACACAATATTTTATTAACTAAGATCGCTTTGCAGTGAGGAGTTATTTTAATTCAAAATTATACTTCTTTTGCAATTGTATTGCGGCTACACGCACTCTAAGTTATCAGTTTTGTTCTCATTTTAAATAATAACAGTGAAGAAGCGATACTCAACACGCAAACAAACTGGGTTTGAGGATATCGAAACTTTAATTGGTAAACTACCCTAAGAGGACATCTGAATTTTATATTAAATTATCCTGAAAAACCTTAGTTCGGTAACCGGTTTCTACAGGGCCCGCTGGACTTAGAGAACACTTATTTAGAATGGCCCAACATGTAAATTCCAAGATAATGAAAATAAATCATCAGAACACATTATTAGAACCAGTGTGCCATTAATGCTTTCTTGAAGAAAAACCCTGAATGTATATCGGATTTTAGGCAGGCAGCTGTCATTGTTGACATGGAGCAGTAGCCTGAAGTTTGTCGGGTCAATAGGCTTGAAGAAGCCACTAAAATAATACTCTATAAAGCTGGAGCTGAATACATTTCTTCACGACAAAAACTATAAAAGGTATACTAAAGCTTAGTTTGGTTTATAATTCTATTATACCAACACCAAAAATTAATACCCAGATCCACTGCTCCTGCAGAAATTGATTAAAAGAATTCCAAGACTGTTGACATGTCTGTGAAAGCTCTAATAGTGCGATAGATGGTCGTGCGTTTTAAGTAAAGAGACTATCAATCCTCTTCTTATTCATATCAGCCCAATAGAGTCTTGCAAAAAACCATTTGCCTAGGCCTTAAATCCTCTATTGTTATAACGTGTCCTAATTGAGTTCTTAAAAACAACTCCCATCTGTGGTCACCAAAAAACTGCATACTCATATGAGTAAACAAAAATATTTTGTTGGTAATAGTTACTACGTAAAATATCAACAAAGTACAACACAAAATATTTTGCGTAATGCAGTTGCTGTTGTTGTTATTGTTTTTCTTAAAATTAGAGAAACACTTGTTCATGTTCACTATGCTCATGCTCTTTTTATGACGTATGCAATTATATTTGCATTGTTGTTGTTTATTTTTATGATTTACTCACGGCTCTCTATTTTCAAATTGCACTGTCTACTATTAAGTGTGTAAACAGTGTTACCTATTTTCCTTACTTACTAAGATGCTTTGAACTTTTCGTACGTTTGTTAATGTTGAGGAGGGGATATAGGTCATTTACATATGTAAACTGTTAATGTACTTTTAAATTAAAGAGTCCCCTTACGTTCAAAACAAATTCGAAGATGGCAATACTAAAGTTTATTTGGTTTGTTTGTTTGTCTCTTTGTTAGTTAACCGTTTACTTAGAGAGTATAACACGCAGCCTTTGTTCGAGTGAAGTCGAAAATAATTAATTGTTGCAAAATAATTAAAATTAGTTTAAATATGTATCAAATAATTTAAATAAAATAAGTGGAAAGTGTTAAATGCGTATGTGTGTAAATGGGAGTGTAAAATTATATAAAGAAAGGCAATTATTTTCAATATTCATTTAATCAAAGAAAAAAATTGATAAATGCATGAGGGTAGTTTAAGTGTAAGTGCGTGTGTTTGTTTGCATGGTAAAAGTGTTATAAAATTTGTGTGCTAAAGAAGAAAATTGTTCATCAAATCCGAAGAAGAAGCAGAAAACAGGTAAAACAATAACAAATCTTTAACGCTATTATAACTGCAATGTTTTTAATAACCGATGCTATTTTGTATAAGGCACCCAAAATATTGTGAATTTTTTATAACAACACCAATTAGAATATTTCCTTATCCCTGTTTGCTGTAAACATGATTGTCTATGCTTTTATTAGGCTCTCTTTCTCTATTTTTAAATAATTTTTGCTTTAAATTTCTCTCATTCATAAATTCTTTTTTCTCTCTTTCTCTCTCTTACTATTGCCATTTGCATATGTACTCTCTGTGGGTTTATTGATCTCTGTATTACGTATCTCCGTTAATAATAATTAACGTTGTAAAGGGTTTCTCTATCATAATAATCAAACTGTCGTCAGGTCTGGTAGGGTGTTGAAAATGTTCGATATGTTAATTGACTCCTACTTTTACTCAAGTGTTGGCACTAATTGACTTTCTATGATATTCGTTGTTGAAGTAACCCTCTTCAGTGACACAGGAGTCAGTAGACTCTTATTAGATTGATTCATTTGAGGCAGATGTAAGGCTTTTAATTTCAAAAATGGAAAATCATGCCGAATATTTTTCGCTTTCCGTCGTTACTTGATTACCTCGTTGTTGGCGTTAATGTAGTCGCCGTAGTCTGGTAGACAGTGTGTTGGCTTATTAGACATGAGGCCTCGGTTCAAACCCTAGGTCAGATTCCTCGAACAAAACAAAATTTATGAAAAAATATTTCTTCAATGACTTTATCTCAGCAAATTTATAACACAAACTCTGAGAGCAAATAAAATTGTGTGTTTGCATATATGTACTCCAGACCAGAGGTCACCAGTTGAAATTATAAGAACTGCATTTATAGTCGATCTTGATGTTTCTGAAGTATTCCAGAATTGCAAAATCTCCACAGATCAGGTCAGGATTTAATTCAATTCAATCTTACTGCGGTCAGTCCTTAGCTTCAATAGATCCAAGAGGAGTTTACTCGTGTCTTACTAAGAGTTCATAGGTCACCTGATGCGTATGACTACCTGCGTAGTCTGCAGTACTTTTTTGCAATCTTGTTCTCGCTTAACAAAATTTTTAACTGAAGCATGTAGCAAAATTTTAAAATCCGAATAGTGGGTGCACTTATTAATATCTTTACGGAATACGGAATTAGTTTAAAAGACTTCAAACTTAATTCCTCTTCTTCCAATGCTTGATATCAGCTCATGAGTCATTTGCACCATAAAATGTTTTCCGTTACCATTAATAAAAATACTTTTAAAACAATTGCGCACCCATTTTAAATGCTAAATTTATAGCCCGATTCATATAAAATAAACCGAAACAGACAGAAAACAGTTTTGAAAACTAAAAATCAGTATGGCAAGCGTGTTTTAACCTTCATTCTTTGATTTGGCGGTTAAGTTTTCTTTCATTTTAGGCCAACAAACCATCCAAATTGATTGGATGTCTTTGGCTTTGGTGCTCTTAAAAGACTTGATGAAAATTTATGATCATAAATAGCCATTTGGATAGACATGAGCCAACCGAAAATTGGCTTCATACGCTCGTAAAACAATCACAGAAGAAACGTGTTCGAAAGGTAACAAAAAAACAAACAAAACAACTGAACAGAAGGCTTTTAAAAATTTCTCACGCGTAACTGGATCAGTAGTAAAAATCAACAAAAAAAAAAGAAAACAATCTGGGCGTTTGGAATTTGTTTTAAATTTTTCGATTTTCTTTTTTTTACTTTCTCGAGTGTTTGTTTGTGTTTTTGTAAAAGATATTCTTTTCTTTTGGCTTTTTTTCTCTTGATTTTGATTTAATTTTTTTTGTTATAAGTTTGGCTTACACTTGCCCGTGTGCTTGAAATTGTATTTGAGTTTGGTGAAGTTGGGAGATTTACGCTGATACGCTGTTAAAATTTTAATTAATATGGCAATAAAGTGGCAAATGGCAACAACAACAGTGACAACAACATCAATGAGAAAACAGTTATTGGCCTACAAATTGGACTTTAATAAACACATTCGGTTCAACATTACACCACGCGTTAATTGATGAAAGAAAACTTTTTCCAACAACGAACTGTAAGCTTCGAAATACTCAAAAATCCTGGATATTGATGTCCTTTTTGGCCAACAACAAAAACGATTATTTTCTTAATGCTTTCAGTAGAAATGTGGATGTGTGGGTGTAGTAGTGAGGAATTTTTAGTCGAAGTCTTTCTCTGGAACTAAAGTTGCCTGAATTTTCCACAACTTTCGCTTGCGATGTTATCCTCTACTGAGAAGAGCAGGGTTCGTAGGGCCTAATAAATGAATTTTTTGGAGGTGAATTAAGCCCCTTAATTTTCGAAATTACTCGCACCTGTAACAACTTTTCTAATAGCGGTTCGATGAACGTCATTGTATGTAGAATAACGAATCTGCGTCATGACATAAAAGGTTCGTCCAAAGATTTTCCACATGCTGCCGTATTTGGTGATTCTAAAACACCATTTCGTTTACAATACTTTATAAAAACTTTGAATGAGACTAGCATTTGCATAAAGAGTGATGTTTATAAATGACACGTTTCGGGAAGTTTTGTTCTGAAGGTCAAGACGAAACAATATAGGGTCTCTTTTTAACAGCTTTCTATAATAAAAGTAAAAAAAAGAAAATTATTCAATCGTTTGAAAGACCTATTGGTGCGATTATGTGTAGGATATAACTTCGTTCAAATATCTCCCACGGCTTTACTCAATGCAGCGCATTGAAAATGTGTAATTTTCCCTGGCCCTGGCGCAAAAATCTGGCTTAATTTGGCCAATGACATGGGCTGTGTTGGCTCTAAGGGCAGCTATAGTTTGTGGTTTGTTAGTAAGTCATATACCTCTGACTTAAGAAATCCCCACAATAAAAAGTCTAACGCTGTGTCAAATAATTCGATCTCGGTGGTCAGTTCACAACACCGACCATGCCCTTAAAATGCTTGTGCAGAATTTCTCATGTGGAGCATAGCCAAACAAACGAAGTGCTTTTGAAGATATCGAAACTTTTGTTGGGAAACTACAATAACATGAAATCTGGGTCATATATCAGACTATCTGGGAATAATAATTTATAGGACACTGTAGGCGGTTTTCTCAAATCTATCCTGTAGATTCTGCGTCTATGGAAATAAATCATCGAAACACATTTCTGGAACTCGTGGAAAATTAATGTTTTCTTGAAGAAAAACCCGTTCTCTTTAAATCACATATCATTGGTGGACAGATCACACATCATCAGGCTGTAGTGCTGACCTTTGATAGTAATGGCCTGGGCAAAATCCACAACAAACAGTTATTTTCTCAGGATAGAATCTCATGTGGATCGGTATCGTCCCAAAATCGACAATTTTGTTTGATCACCTACACATTCATTCAGAAAAGAGACTGGTTGCTGGAGATTCTTGATTCTTCTTTTCAATGAAAATTAAAATTAGTTGCCAACTACTCCGGAGTACATACAGCGAACATACGTTCCTATCTATGGTTGTCCCCAGTGATTTTGCAAAACATAGAGTCAAGAGTTTGATATTCTCAGCTAACAAACCACTGTTGATGTCTGCAATTCACAGGCAGCTAAAAAATACACCCTATATGGTGAGAATTTCAATTCTGGAAATTATAAACACAAGTTCTTTTGTAGTTGCCGCAGTCTAGTAGGTAGTGTGTAGACTTATTAAACGCGAGGCCACGGTTCAAACTCCACGTCAGACATTTCTCACGAAACGAAATTTTAATATTCCTTGGACGACTTCCTCTCATTAGATTTCTGGCAAAAACTCTGGGAGTAAATGAAATTTCCATGAAAAGTTTCTTAAAAATCTGTCTTTCGGAATCGACTTCAAACTGTAGGTTCCGCCACTCATGTATAAAATTAACACACACAACATAAGTGGTATGAGAAGCTAGGTCATAATCCTAACTGAAGGGTTGTAATGACCAATTAAGTGTGTATGTATGTTAAGCAAGTTCTTTTAAAGGCTTCAAGAAGGGAAGACAAAACAATTAAGTTTGTCCAACCAATTTTGAATTATTTGTAAAATTTCTAATGAAATCTGACAGTAAAAGTCTTTCCTGCAAGTTTAGGCACAACTAACCCTATTCAATGATAGTGTAGTTGTGACATACAATCACTTTAAAAAAATCACTTCAATTTAGACACTTCAAATCAACATAAAAATTTAAAATTCATGCTGCACACAAACAAAAGTGAGAGAAAAAAAACAAATAATAAAAAAAAACAGAAAAGAAAGAAAAGGGTTCTGATATTGTATTTTTGGAAAAACATAAAAAAATTGAATTGAAACTAAAACAATCATCATCAACAATCAAAAATTTAATTAAAATTCTGCTTTAAAAAAATACACAAAATTTATAACAAAAAAAAAACACAAGAATGGCTTTCAATTCTTTAACAATTATTTCAATAAAACAAAAAGAAAAAAAGAATATACTTTAATTCCATTTTTTTTCTTTTGTTTTTCATGAATAGTCCTCTTAAAAAGTTTTTCCCTCTAAATCTTGGAGAAATAGGGAGGAAATTTCTCCAACACAAATTTATTTCATATTCAAACACTTCAAATATGAAAAGGAAAAGCGTGAAAAGCAAGAAAATGAAATTAAAAACAATATTTTTTCATTTAATTTTCTTAAAAAGGAAAATTTACTTAAAGAAGTATCAACGGAAGAAAACTGTGCTCTCTCTCTTCTCTCTCAGATTTGCATAATGAATTTAACTGTGTGTGTGTGTGACTGGTCCAAAAATATTTCCTTTAATTTGGAAAATCCCAACTGGTGGTTATGCTATCCAAAAACAGATAGATAAGCAAGAGTGGTGTGACCAAAGGAAAAAGTTTTGATATCAAAACAAATTCTAATTAATTTTCTAATAACGCACAAACGACGCACCAACCAACAAACAAACAATTGGGAATGAATGGATGAACGAATGAATGAACAATTTTTGTTTTTAATGAATACTTCCATACTTTGTTTGTTTCCGTCTCCTCTTTTTTTTCGGTGGTTTAAGTTTAGCGGCCATGACGCAATGATGCAAGGAAGCGGAAACGTTTTCTTCTTTGCCACCCGCAACTGTTTAATTACAAATGGCGTCCATAGTCAAAAGTTTTCAAAATACTCACTCGTATTTGCTCGTTGCGTTATTAAAATATTGGAAAAACCTTGAATATTTAATAAGAATTAAAAGCAAATTCTTTTTCTTTCTTTTTTTTTTAAGAATATGGTGGGTTATAAAGGAACGTCAAAGTGATTTAAAATCAAAAAAAGAAGAAGATTTAAAATATTAAGAAAATTTTCAAGAAAGTCTAATTCACTTTATTATTTAAAAAAATTAAACAGAGAATACCGTGCATAACATTGGGTTTTAATCACATTTGTTTCCTTAACTTGAAAGAAATTGTCCGTAGTTGTCTGTTACCAACTGTAGCCAAAAGACAATGCATTCTAATCCATTTATAAAGCAAAAGAATCCAAAGAAAACATTCGAAACATTTTTTCTTAATTTGTTTACATTTACGAATTATTTTTCCAGGAGAACAAGTTCTACAAGTTCTGGAATAATTGGGTGCCCATCTGTCATTGTTTAGAAACAAGTTTATGAACATATTTTGGGTTCTTGTATTGGATGTAGTTGTGTAGAACTTTGCTAATTTAGTGTTAATATTTCTGAGAAGATAGTCTAGAGTGCCTTCTTGGCCTTCCTATGACCTCCCTCTTAGGCTTCGGAATGAATATTCGAACCAGGAAAGAAACTTCTTAATTTTTCAATCAATACCTTTAAAGTATTCGAAATAGAATTTATAATCGAACACTTCAACTACCTCAACATGCATTCTACTATTTCAGGTGTTAAATCTGGAATGTTCTTTCAGTTTTTTGCGTCTAAGCCTCTTTCATTGAGTCATGCTTTTCGGTAGTGTTATCCTAGAACTGTTAAACATCCTATCATGCTTAAATCGCCTTTACGAAAAGTTTTGGATTCGGAGAAACTTTTAATTGTACAAAACAACGGAGTATCTGTACGACACATTTGTTGAAAGGGATCCTGGACAAATTCATCAGTCATATACAGTTTCAGTATACAACATTCCATTGTAGGTGTCCGACAAGGATATATTCTTTTCCTGTCATATTTCTGGTAAGAATCGATGAGGGGCTTTGAATGAATATAGTTCCCACTCCTAAAAGCTGCACTCTCTGGCATCCAATCTTATGCTGATAATATTGCGATGATTTCCGAGAAGCGAAACCACATGCAAAACAAACTGAATAACTTAGAAATATGCGTTGAATAGTGCCATTGCGGGATCAACGCCAACAAAGCAAAAGTCCAGTGAGCAAACAATTCAACAGACATACGTACATAATTGGTCATTACAGCCCTCTAGTTAGGATTAGGACCTAGTTTCTCACACCACTTATGTTGTGTGTGTTAATTTTATACATGAGTGGCGGGACCTATATTTTAAAATCGACTCTGAACGACAGATTTTTTTGAGAAGCTTTTCATAGCAATTTCTATTTACTCTCCGAGTTTTTGCCAGAAATCTGTTGAGACGAAGTTGCCGAAGAATTATTCTTTTTTTGTACTTCGTCTTGTTGAAGATGTCTGAACTGTGATTTGAACTGTGGCCTTACGTCTAATAATCCAACACTCTATCTACTAGACTACGGCGACTTCAAAAAGTACTTTCCCTCATCAATAGGTCATGTTTAGCTGTAACTTTAAAAATCATGCATTCATTCGCATTTGAAAAAAACAACGCTTTTTTGCTTCTATTCGTAGTCAGAACTATGAGGCTATGCAAACCATTTTATTTGTTTCTCGTCGTCAAGACAACATTTTAAAATTTCATAGCCCGGTGGCTTTAATATTCAGGCCTTTTTCCAATCATACAGTGACCTGTCTTAACTGCGGCAAGTATTGCAATATTCCGACTTCGTTGTCCTTTCTATTCACAAAAAAAGTGAGATTCAACACTCATTTATACCACAGCCTTATTACTAACACACTTATTTCCATGCGTTTGTTATTAAAAATATAGAAAATAGGAATAAATTGTGAAATAAATGCTAACAATTCCATCAAATTAATAAGATCACGTGTCAAATAACGCCTCTTTCTATACATTTTACAGAAAAATTATTCAGTTTGTCTGCAGCCCACAAATATCGGCAGAGAGAGAGGGAGAGAGAGATAAGCATTGGAATACATTACAAAAAAAACTCCCTCCTGTCATTATTCGTCTCATAATTATTTTCACTCCCATTTTAATGATTGTGTCGTATGGAATTCAACCTCATTTGGGAAAATAAAAACGATTCATCTTGTATTTGCATTTTAATTTGTCGCCTCTTTACATACGTAATTCATACTCAAACATACACACACACACACATACAAGCAAAGCCTTGCATTAATATGTGAACACGTACGAAAAGGATATTTCGAAAAGAAAACAAATCCTGTGTAAAAGAAAAAAAATATCGTATCGGGATTTACTTATGTTTTCGTTTTTTATGCCACATGTTGAAAGAAAGAAATTAAGTCGTACATCATTACAACTCAATTTCTATCACAAGAAAACATATATATTTTAATGTCTTCTTCTGTCTGTCTGTCTGTCTCTCTCTGTACATTTGTGTGAATGTATGTGAATATGGCACATGTGTGTATGTCAGTCAGTTGTTCGTTGTTGTTTCGTGTATTTTTTTTTAATATGCAACATAAATACACGAAACATCAATCATAATCGATCTAAAAAAGGTATCGCAATGGAAAATTGCCACAACACAATGCTGCCTTGCCTGCCACCACATTCACAATGTGATGATACAGACACGGTAATGTGTTATTGGATGGACACATGAGCTCATCCCATGTATGCGATTGTCATCGTAATGGGCCAATTATTATCATCATTACATTGCATTTCGATTCATTTCTTCATCTTCTGTTTTGTGGTTTTTTGTTGGATTTTAGGTGTGACCCAGCAGCAACTGCTGAATTGATCCACAAATCCATCATAATTTCAGAGGGACAGACATAAAAGAAACGTTATCTTTAACTGTTGTTTGAAGGTTCCTTATAAAACGCCGTAGAGTATGTGGTTTTAAAAGCCAATAAAATTGAAAATCATACGTGGTTTTTTAGGATTACAGCTGTGTAGTGATGATGACCATGATTTATTATGTGTACTGATCTTATAAGGAAAAATCGTTTCAGTTCCTTTTGGTCTACCACAAGTAACGTAACATACAGTTTGGTTTGTGTCAATGACATACGTACGTAGAGAGCAAGGCCTACTTAGGGCTGGGAAAGTAAGTGCTCGATGTTTTCAATTGCCCTGAAAGTGCTATAGTGGTAGTTGCTATTAAGCAACTGCTATTGAGGGAATACTATTAAGGGATAATATTTTTCTGGTTCAATAGCTTCTCCAGATAGTATTGGTAGTTCCAATCATAGGATGTTCCTATTGTGGGAATATTAGAGATATTAAGGGACTACTATTAAGTGGATACTATTGTTAAATTTTTACCTTTTAAAAACATTTAAAATATGAGCTTGTAGATTGCAAATGAAATAAAAATAAATTTGTGTTTAGTTTTAATTAAAATTCTTTATTATTCGCACAATGTTGTGTGCCACTGTTTACAACTTAATGTAAACAACAACAATTGCTTTTCTTTGTTATTCCTCTGTTTATACCCTTTGCATAAACAATGACAATTAATAGACAATTATTCGACAGATCTTTGTAACGGAAATCTTCAAACCAAGATTACTGAACTTCACTAAATCCAGGTCGCCTGCATTTCCTTGCCTTTTATATCGCAGGGTAAAAAGTCTGATGTATGTTCTTGAAGGCGAATTTTCATGACTTCGCCTTCTCGAAATCTCTATAAATATAAACATCGTTATTTACATTTATTCTTGTAGTGTTGTTGGTATATTTTTGTTTACTTGTTTACCGCTTTTTTATGCTGTTGTTGGTTGTTATATTTATAAACAGGTTTGTTTACAGCATTGTTTTGTTTTTGTAGATTTTGTTTATTTTTTAACGTTTTTTTAACGATGTAAAAGCAAAACAGCAGCATCTGGATTTTATGTTTTCGTAACACTATTAAGGGAAAATTTTTTCAATGTTCAATACCTTCCTCGTAATAGCATAGGTAGGTACCAGTAAATTTGAACCTTGGAATGTTAATGTTCTACTAAACGAAAGCAGCTTATCCAGGCTTTTCTATGGCTTTTTGTATGTCTACATAATGGCTCATGGCCAACTAGGGTTGAATTTGCCAACTGTTCTGCCAGATGTGCGAAGCCCATAGCTTTCCGTCTTCGTTCTACTTTGTTGTCTTCGTAGTTGATAAAGTTATTCGTCCAGGGCAGATGGTTTTTAATTCTTACCAGGAAGTTTCTGAAATGTTCTGGATAAATATCTTGTCATCACTATAGAGAATCAAACTGCATATTCCCTGATTTCACCGCTTGCCAAGGACTGGAAATAATTTTTTTTTGGGTAAAAACTGTCTTAATAGATTGGCTGGTGAACTGACACCTCGATGAATTGACAGTCGAGGAGGTTTCAAAGGAATTGGGTTCTACAACCACCTCATCCGTTGATATAAAGTACAGTCTCAAGATGAAAGAACCTCCCTAAGACAAGAAAATGATACTCGGA
Organism: Sarcophaga carnaria; assembly: GCA_958299815.1. Lineage (NCBI taxonomy): Eukaryota > Metazoa > Arthropoda > Insecta > Diptera > Sarcophagidae > Sarcophaga > Sarcophaga carnaria. Next base: position 34,411,027 of record OY283151.1, read on the forward strand.
CCACCGCAAGCAGTTTAAGACCCTCATCCTGATCTAACACAAGAACCTCTAATAAGAACCATGGCAGATGAGGTGGGAGTAAGAGAAGGGCTCCAGCTAAAAAGTCAACTAAAATAACACTGGTCAAGTTGATTACTGATGCCATTTTGTACAGTTTGTGTAAGAAAATTTGCCTGGCAGACAGGGGAAATTCGAACAACTGGATAGTGTGTACACACTACCGACTTTTTGAATACAAAATACAGACTTCCAGTGGTTGGTACCCCAAATGATGAGCGCACAACTAGCACGGCTAAGACATATGTAGTTAAACATTGTCTCCTTACATTTAACATATCTGCCTACATACTTCCAAATAACGACGAGGATGGAGCATAATTTTTTAAGACAAAATAAAATCCTTTGTAAAGAGGTCTTAAACGACAAAGAATAACAAAGATTCACTGAATGAAACGGTTCCTACAGGACTTTGTATTTAAAGTGTCTTTAAGAATTCATTGAATACTTCATACTTAACTCACTCAGCACATAAAAACAGAAATTAAAATGCCTGGTTCTTCAGCTCCATACGATTTTCTAATTTATGGCCTAATTTACCAATCAAAATATCACAAAAGATGCCATAAAACTGCAGGATATAAAAATTGTGCATGAAATTTATTCTTTTTCGTTCTCATATTTATACGCTGCTATGTATGACGCCATTCATATGGTGGAGCCATTTACAGAATGAAATTAATTACAGTCCTTAAACCAATTGAAGGCAAATAATTAGAGCAGAAATATAGAATGGAAACTGACTCCAAGAAGCAGATATGAAATCTTTATGTGGATGGGAAAAATGAAAACAATAAAATGAAATGTATGCGAGCATTAAACCAATGATACAAAGAGGATACAATGATAGCAGTCAGCCGAGCAAACATTTCGTAAAATTAATGCACAATTATCAACAAAGAAAAGAGAGGTTGAGGGATACAATTCAACAACAAAATAAGGAAAATCCCATAAAAATTAAGTCTTTAAGGAAAGGGATATCTAACCTAAAAGTATGCAATGTAAACTACATAAGTGTGAGTGTATTTGTGTTTTTAAGTACCACCCACAGTGATTTCGAAACACTTGAAAAGCATTCTGTGATCTCTTGTTTTTCTTTTTTCTTTCTTTCTGTTTGTGTGTTTTGCATTAATTTTTGATATTCTTAAGCCTTAAGATGCTTAAGAAGCGCCATTTAGTCGCTTATCAATGCTTGTAATTGAGAACATCTGCAATTAACAGTTACAATTTTTACTACTCGCAACTATAAACTCTTCACACACACTCACTCTCACACTCATATGCATGTGAAAAGTGTATCCTTTAAGCTATTAAAAGTAAAACGAATGTTCAAATAAAAATGGTGTCGTTCCATTTAAGAAATAAAAATGAAGAAAATAGAAAAAAACTGGAACTGAAACACAAACACAAACGGAATAAAGGGAAATTGGAAAAAATCCCAGCCAGTCAGACTCCCAAGAAAGATAAGAGGAATTAAAAATAAGAAAAATATTGTCAGTGTATTAAAGAAAAAAATTAATTACACCGTTTCCACTTAACCAAAGTCAAATACTAATAAAAAAAACAATAGAAAACTTGTTTTTATTTTAGGGAACTAAACTTTTCAAGACCTTTGTTGGATACCAAACTAAAGATAAATTTCTGGTTTGTATCGGGTGGGCCATCTATCGGTTTTAATTTGAACCATCGGTTATTTCGCAACTCGTAATACTTATGTCATTCTATTCTGCCATAAAACTGAGTAAATTATCTCCACTGAACGTAATGAATCGATTTACACTTGAGCATCGTTGGGTTTTATTCGAAATTTATTTCCAAAACAAAGACAATTGGCAAATTTGTTCACACAGTAGGACCAACAGTGCCCGGTATACGCTGGTTCATTAGTAAAGTTCCTGAAACTGGTTTCATTGTTGATGCGCCAAAACGTGAGCGTGCTCGTACAGTCCGTACACCCGAACATATCGAAGATGTGAATGAGAGTGGGTTCCATCATCGTCATCGTCCTCAAGAATTGAACATTTCACGCACCAGTTTACGTCGAATTTTGCGAAAAGATCTCGTAATGACGCCTTACAAAGTTCAATTGGTTCAAGAGTTGAAGCCACATAACCATCCTCTACGTTTTCTCATCGCTAGATGGGACAACGAGAAACCACATGAAGATGTCGATTTTGTCAAAAAAAATCGTCTTTTCGGATGAAACTCATTTTCATCATGGTAGGCACGTTAATAAGCAAAATTACCGTATTTGGGGCTCAGAAAACACACACGGGGTCCTACAGAAGCCAATGCACCCACTACGAGTGACTGCGGCTTGTGGAGCGGAGGCATCATTGGCCCAGATTTCTTTGAAAATGAGGACAGTGCAACCATTACGGTCAATAGAGACATCTATCGCACCATGCTAACTGATTTATTTGTACGCGCTCTTCATGGTTTTGATGTGAACGATGTTTGGTTGCAATGGTGCAACTTGCCAAACATCTCATGCCACAATGGATTTTTTGCGTCAAACGTTTGATGGCTATTTAATTAGCCGCCAAGAAGCTGTGATTCAACACTGTTGGACTATTTTTTGTAGGACGCTGGTTAAGAAAGCTTCCTCACCTACTACTAACCAACCTTTTATTTTTTTTTTTGCCAAAATATTACTTTTATGTCCATAAAAAGTTATTCTCTTTCCTTATCATTTAAACTATTTACTTGAATATTAAACCAATCAAAATGTTTTTTAACATGTAAGACATTGAATTTAAATACAAGTATTTTTTAACATAAAATACCTTATGTTACCTTAATAAAAAATATGCTTCAGTGAAGAATGAATTCCCATAGAAGAATGACCCCAAATATGCTGTAAAGTGCAGTAAGAAATGTTTCGTAGATAACCATACCAGGGCATTTGGCTGGTATTTTAATCACTTTCTTACTTAATTTCTATGCGCGACTTTGATCTATTTTTCCCATTAGTAATTCATTTATAAACCTTATGACTTAATAATCGGACTCTCACTTCGGAGCGTTCATACCATCATAAAACAGATTGATCCACCCTTATCAGGAGGGACTATTCATCGAAAATTTCAAAAAGTTTTTCAAAAAAATGCTTTTTATTTTAAAGGCTAAAAAGAGCTTCTTTTATAGTATTTGAGTTGAAAATGTAATTTGCCCCTGGGCCAGGCCGCTTTTAATGGAGTATTATAGTTTTGTGCTAAAACATTTTAATGAAACAAAATCTTGTTTGCTTTTTTATTGTCTTCTTTTAACATAATTTTTTTTAAAGTAAATGGTGTAACAAATAAAATTAATTTTCTTTTTCCATTTGTTATCATCATTTAAACAAATAAAAAATTATTTGAAATTTTTCTGTCTTTCACAAATTGTTTCTTCAACTCTCTTCTTCTGCACTTGAATGTCAACGATTGCTGGATATTTTTCTTAAGCTCGGCAGCCATCTTTAAAGAGTGTTTAGAGGACTCTAAAAGCACCACTTGAGATAAGGGGAAAAAATATAACATCATTACCAGTTTCATTACAACAACAACAGCAATAACAACAGTAAAAAAAGAAAAAAATAACAAAGACAAAGGAAAGAAACACTCCAACTAAATGCTGGAAATACGGGAGGAAAAAACTCTTGAATGCATTCAAGTGTATTTGACTGCTCGAACAGAAACAAGAGGTTTTTCTTTAATACTCCATGCCACACTCTTTATCTTTGGCTCTTGCAGCAAGGCAGGAGTGAAAAGTTTTGTGTCGCAGGATTATTTCCTGCTTTAGTTTCAGGCTTCATCTGGCTTAGTAGCACCACCATCTTAGACAGCCAGCCAGCCATTCAGCCAACAGCCGTTTTCCAAATAAAAAGCATATTTTGCTGGTACATTATTCTCAGACGATATTATTGTTTTTCTACCTTGTTTTTTATTTGTAACATTCTTACAATTGTTCTCTGTTGTTGTTGTTGTTGTTATTGTCAATGTTGCAAATAATATTTCTGTGTATTCCACCATGCCTCTAAAAAAACAAAAAAATCCCCTGAACTACTTGAACTTAAATTGCAGTCAATTGCTTCGCTTGTCATCAACGTAAAATATTGTTGTTGCTGCTGTTGCTATTGTTGTTTTTTATTCCCTTTAAGAAGGGGGCGTTATCCTAAGTCTCCTTATATCTTTTTTTTGCTTCGAGATTTGTTTCTTTATTTTCTCGTATTTTTGTAGCACTGCTCGTTATTTGTAACAATATCTGCATTTGATTGTTGGTCCCATTTATTTGGAGTGTTTTTCGGTGGGGTAGTGTGAGGAGGCTAAAATAAGTATTTCTTTGAAAGATAAATTATAAAAATTATGGAAAGATTTTTTTTAAAATACGAAGTACTTTCAAGAACAGTAATTAAAAAGTACCTTTGCAACAAGATAATGAAAAGAAAGTACCAAATATTTGACTTGTTTAAATACTTATTAACCCTTAAAAAAATATGTTCGTTAAAGACTTAATCCCAGCCTGCATATCCGAGTAGACCAAGAGTTTTGCAGAGAAAAGCATTGTGGCGCTTCAAAATGTTCATGACCGCCTGGAAAGCAATATAAGAACACGGCCCATCCTAGCACGCATCATAGAGTCACATCAATATAAATCTCAAGAATTTCTATGGGAACTTTCAGATCTTTAGATCAGAAATCCTATAATCCAGATTGGGAAAGAATTGAACTGCATTGAGCCTAACTGCTATCATTTTAACCTTCTGCTTTAATAGAAGGTCTAATGAGTGCCACTTGAGTATACCAAATAACGCCCTAGTTAGAGTGGAACAGAGAGCAATGGTGATCAGAACATCTAACAACGTGCGCATTCAGTTTATAAGTCGACAGTGGCATTGATGTATGCCCACCAGTCACCAAACATATGCACCATAAAGGAACGTTGCTTCCCATATGGCCCGCTGCTAGTCGAAAATCCAAGATCATGCCTTCTGCAGGTGTAAAACGCTATTGTCGCGTACTTAGCATTCTCAATTGAATTGTCCTTCTATAAGAGCTTGGGATCTAGAATAACCACTAAATACTTTTTCCTCTTCGATAAGTAAAGTTGGATTCCATTGGATCCCAATATTGCTAGAATTATGCCCAAATTTTTCTGAGCGCACTCCTTAATAAGCAATTGTACGATATATCCCGACACTCACCGTAGTTTTTAGTTTTTAATTCGCTATCATCGTAGTCTAGGCTTATTAGACGTGAGGCCGCGGTCCAAACACCAGGTCAGGCATCACCAGCTAAACGAAATTTGAAAAAATATTCCTCCGGGGACTTTCTCTCAGCAGATTTCTGGCAGAAACTCGGAGAGCAAATAAACAAAATTGCCATGAAAAAGTTTCTCAAAAAAATCTGTCGTTCGGACTCGACTTTAAACTGTAGGTCCCGCAACTCATGTATAAAATAACACACTCAGCATGGGTGGTGTGAGAAACTAAGTCGTGATCCTGACTGAAGCATTGTAATGACCACCACTGACTTCTCTTGGGGTTTTTATTGCCTGCAAATAAATAAAAAATCTTTTTATTTCTTATAATCATCTCGGGTATATTTTCTCTTTTAAATAATAAAACAATACATCTTAATTACTCAGGTTAAACTTTACAGCTATCAACCATTTAACCTTTGACAAAGTTTCTATTGCAAGCTAAACTATTAAATTTCAGTTTTTTTTCTTCATTTCAAAAAAACTGAATTCCAAACAATTTTTCAAATACAAACTAAAGATCATACAATAATTTTACATACAAATTATATGTATGTGTGCTTATGATGATGACACTTGTTTGACACTTCTCCGTTGCATAAATATGTAGTATTATTTAACAGTTATATGTGAAAAGAGAAGTGTGGGTTGGACATGTTAAAAATAATAATATTCCCCCCACCTCCATCCATACTATCACATTTGCAAAATAAATAAAATATTCAAACTGTTTTAAAACTGCTTAAGGATAAAAAGAATACATTTTTTTATTTGTAACATAGACGACGTTGATGAATTGAGATAAAGTTTTAGCATTTCATAACATGTAACTGCACTTTTGAGTACAGTTTTTTTTTAAGAAAAAATAATCGGAAATATTTGTTGGAGGAAAATGTAAATCGAAGTAGTTTACGAATCATCCTCATATCGCATGGGACCGAAGTTCCAAAGCGATTGCAGCATTAAGAGACATTAATTTCGCGCCACGAAAGAAATTTCTGTTACTCCATTGCCTATTGAGAGCATAATAGAACATGTTTTTAAAAATAAGTACATGCTTGATCTCCAGACAGATAAAAAATATCCTTGACAAAGTTGTAGCAAACTGGGTAATCCTATTTGTCAAAGGCATATACATAGTACTTCATTTGGCAATCATGTACAACCAGTCACATCTCTCTTTCTACAGCTTTATAGGTGGTAAATATATTTGGTTTGGTAACCCCAATGATGTCGGCGTGATCAGTGTATATAAGCAACAGTACACTTGCCAAAAATAGTTCCATTTGGACGAACTTCCGCCTCTGCAGAATACTTTGGATCACAGATTTCAAAAGGTTGTATGCTTAATGAAAACTCGCAGGGCATGAAAAGGTCCTTTCCTACCTTAATGCAGCTTCAGGAGTTGCTCAACGTCATACTGAACACTCTTATTAGCTTCAAGAGAATACCGAGCTCAAACACAGCAACGTGGTGAACATATATACGTACATAATTGGTTATTATAACCTTTCAGTCAGGATTACAACTCTTATAACCCAACACACTATGAGACTACGGAGATTTCAAGGCGAACCCTTATCAGATTTTCGACTGCTGCTCTAGAGTCAACAAGAAAAGGGGTGTTCCGACTTTGTCCTCATGCTTCAATCTTCAGATTTATGACGTAGTAGGAATATCTGTTCGATGTTGGTCTTACCATGTCCGAAATCACAATGAGTGCCTTGTTGAGTAGCTTCATGCGTTCGTTTTTTTAATAAAACAGAAAAAATTTAAAAAGCTCTGAAGTAAAAGTCGAGTAACGCATTTCGAGGATGTTAAAACTTTTATTAAAAGTGATTGAAATACAAACATTAATTTCGTGTGAACTTTTAAATTGGCTGTTGGGAATAAATTCTCGAAACCAATTCACAAAATGAATATTTCGAATTCATCAAAATGGTAATTTCATTACTCTTTTCCAGAAAAAAAAACATCTTTTCTTTTGGAAAACAGGCACGGCCACTTATTTGCAATCGACAGGAGTAGTGTTTGAGATGCCATCGAAATATTTATTTGTTTGAAACACCTGCCGATGCCATTATGTGTGAAATATAACATCGTTCAAATGTTCGCCTCGACTTCTCTGGGTGGAACTCATGACAAATGATCAATTTGTCGGGCGCATAAATTATACTGAATTTAGCCGATAGCATGGCTTATTGTAGCTTATTCGCAAGCACACTCTACAAGAAAAAGTGTAACGATGTCAAATTGCACGATTTTGTTGGTCAGTTTATATCGCCTGCACATGTTGAAAACACATTTTCATGATCTCTATATCGTAGAATTTTAAGATCAAAAGAATTTGATACTCATTGACCGATTGACTGTTGTTGACACCGAAATCTACACCAAACGGTGGCTTTTTCGTGATGCCTTTTCATTTAGAAATAGCTGTAATCGCTGAAGATGATTTTTCTAAAAGAGTGGTAACCCATTGGTGTCAGATCTTGACTACGAACTCTTAACCACATTCCTCATGCCTGTCCTGACGTTGCCAGAATCAGAATATCAATCTTCTATAAAAATTCAAAGTTCGGTTCCATTTGCTAGCTTTGAAAGACAAGAAAATACTTTTTCTCTTCACTAATATTTTCAATCATTATATTTTAAATATGAAACTAAATGGAATTCTGACAATTTTTTTATTCAATTTAAAATTTGATGCCGTTCTACATAAAAAGCATTTTAAAATTGTTCATCAACTGGTCAAAATTATAAACAAAACCCCCATACATACATGCATACAGGCATTTGAAATAAACTTTATATGAATATGAATTAAACTTACCGCAGCATGTGTGAGAATGTTAATGGCATTTTAGATTTTTAATGTAAAAAAAATCCAAATGAAAAAAATTACGATTTTTAAAGCACTTCTTTATGATTTAAATAAAGAAGGTAAGGACAGCACATTTGCATAAAAACCATTAAAAATTATACGAAAAAAACTCGGAAAAACTTCTTAAACTTTTTTTACAGAGAGGGGAAAATCCTAACAAAAATGTAACATTTGTTACGTTGACAGAAGGAAGAAGACACAAAAAAAATTGAATTTAAAGACGAGGTCATTTCAATGGCTCTACGTTTATTTGTCTTTTTTTGTCGGCTAACAAATCACAAATTATGTTTTCAAATCTCACAGATATTTCAACAACAAATGAATCTCTATTCTGCTCTCTCTCTCTCTTTCTCATGTTCTTTTTTATGTTTTTGTTTATTTGCCTTCATTTGCAAAGTGTTTGTTTTAATCGCTGCTGTTGTGTGGTAGAGGATTCGTTAGGCCTGTCAATTTGTTACCGCTTTCGACATACAATACAATCAAGTACGAGTGGTGGCCACCATCATTTACTATCTATTCGTGTTTTATTTCATACACACACACACACACACACAAAAGCAATCGTCGAAGAAGTCCTTTAATGTTAACCGCACTTACCCACACCACTTATGCGCCAGCAAATCGCAGTTTCACCAAATCGAAGGAAACCAAAACCAAAAACCACAATTATTGTATAAATTAACGTCACCAACAAATGTTGCGAATGTTTTCAATGAAGTGGAAGAAAAACGCTCAAACACACACACATGTTTCTGAAACTATTTTTGTTTTTTTATTTTTGTGCTTATTTTGCTCAAATGGAACCTTAAGAGAGCTGCTAATATTGTTTGTTGTATTTTATTGTTATCTTGTCCTTTCCCTGTTTTTTGTTTTGCATTTGTTTCCTTTCAAAACACTTGTTAAGTGTTCAGTGTACAGTGTTCAGTGTTTTAGAAATAAACGTTGGTTTTCTAATTTCAATGCTCAATGTGTTTGTCTTTTAATGTCTTTTAATAGCGCGCATAAAACTTTAATGCCCATCATACGACAAGTGATTTTCAGATTTATGGTAACATTTTCTCATTTCAGTGACTCTTTCTATCCTCCAATGCTTATAAAGCTTTACTGCTGCCTTACTTAGCATTACAATTGTCTTCTCTCTTTAGCGTTTTTTTTTTTTTTGCTTTGGGTTGTGTAACAAAGTGATGTCATTTACTCAAGAGGTTTCATTACGTTTATTAATGTTCTTTGGCATCATCATCACTTAAAATTTATTACTGGGATCTGTTAAGCAAAAAAAAAAGTATGTGTAGAAGTCTATTAATATTTGGCTAATGATGACAAATAAACTGACTGACTGCCAGTGAATTATGAATTTGAGAAATAAATTTTAATTTTAAATATGCAAAGCATTCGTTTGTCATACGCCAAATCTGAATTTACAATTGTTGATGACTGTTTAAAAGTCGTTACGCTTTAAAGAAATTAAAGACGCTAATATGAAGCAACACTGAAGCCAATCGGGTATTGTAGGCACAAGGAATTTTACAGAAACTCAGTCGGTTCAAGATCAATTTTAGATTCTTTGATCAGGAGAAAGTATAACCAGAATACATACTTGTAAACTGTCCCGAATTAATGTATTTCAAAACAAATACCCGAGTGCTTAGCAACTTCAAGACAAGACGAGTTTCCTTTACTAACACTGGATAGCATCTGAAGCCCATTAGGGCAACAGTTTTGGTAAAGACATTATAAGGAAATCCTATATCGCTTAAGAGAATAGATCGTTTACTCCACTACTTTACTACTGCTACATACATACATACATCCATAACTGGTTATTACAACCCTTCAGCCGGGATTACGACCTAGCTTCTCGACTGCTACATAACAATCTAGAATATGATGCACAGGTTTAGATTCAGTCTATTCTATTAAGAATACATTAGAAAAGTGTCGGCGTTTTTACCCTAAAGACTCTTAATCAAAGTCCAACTGGTATTCAGCAGGCTGAATATTGTATGCCAGTATATAGTACGTAGGAAGTAAGTAATCGTTCTTAACTCCAAAGTGTAAAACGTCTTATTATATAGAAGCAAATCAATGAACTCAAAAAGGGAAGTCGTTTGTCAATAAAACGCCCACATATTTTGGTCCCTGGTAGTGGTCTCCAGTAGGTAGTGTCTTGGTTTATTAGACGTGAGTCTACTATTCAAACTCCAGCTCAGACTTCTTCAACAAAACGAAACATGAAAACAAATATTTCTTCGATGACTTTCTCTCAGCAGATTTCTAGCAAAAGTTCAGAGAGTAAATAAAAAAAATTGACATGAAAAAGTTTCTCAAAAATTCTGTCGTTCGGAATCGACTTTGAACTGGAACACAACATAAGTGGTGCGTGAATCTAGGTCGAAATCTGACTGAAGGGTCGTAATGACCAATTATGTATGCATGTAGGCATGTATTTATTCGTTTGGAACACCTACCGATGCCATTATGTGTGGAATACAAAATAATTCAAATGTTCGCCTCGACTTCTTTGGGTGGAATTCTTCCCAAATGTTCAATTTGCTATGAATCTGACGCATAAATTAGGCTGAATTTGACCGATAGCCAGCAAGGCTTATTGTGGCAAATTACACGATCTCGATAGTCAGGTCATCTTACCTCCACATGTTGAAACCAACATGTTGATAATGTCCAGATCGTACAATATGAAGATCAAAGGAAATTCACCGATTGATTGTTGTTGACAGAGAAATCTACACCAAGCAGCGACTTTTCCGCATTGTATCCATTGTATGTACCTATTCATCCAATAAATAAATAGCTTTAACCGCTAAAGATGATATTTCAAAGAGAATTAGGGCCAGTTACCAATTTCTCCAGAGCCCGCTTAGCGAACACACGTCATTCTATCCGTCAATGGTGATTTAATAAACCAGAGGGTACAAACTAACGACAACTAATTTGAAAGAAGTGGCTTTAACAAAATGATCGCAAGTGTCTGTTAGAAGACCCGATGTTATATTTCCTTTACGGAAGGTAAAGCATTCATAAATCATCGTCCTTATGATTTATTTGATTTAGTTTAATTCATTACATACATATGTAAATAATTTGTCATTGCAACCCTTGAGTCAGGATTACGACCTAGTTCCTAACACCACTTATGTTGTGTGTGTTAATTTTATACGTGAGTGGCGGGACCTACAGTTGACTCCGAATGACGGATTTTTTTGGAGAGCTTTTCATGGCAATATTTTCTGTACTTTCAGAGTTTTTGTCAGAAATCTGCTGAGAGGAAGTGGACGAAGAAATATTTTTTCATAATTCGTTTTATTGGAGATGTCTGACCTGTAGTTTGAACCGTGGCCACACGCCTAATAAGCTAACACACTATCTACTAGATTAAGGCGACTGCTATTCTATTAATTATGTTTTTCCAGCTAACCAGGCGATTAGTGTACTGTAGCAGGTACTGGGGTGTAGCCTTGTATTGGGTTTGTAGTATTGGAACTTTGCTCATTCGATGCTACTCTTTCTTAAAAGATGATAGGGCCTTACTCCGCCCGCATTTATATGTATGTACATATATTGCTCTAGTTATGTCTACAAGTCCTGCAATCACTACACAACTCCAACTCTTGAATTTCTTGGTGGTGCAATGCCTCCTTCATATGGTATTTAAGACTTAATCTTACCTTCTTTTAAATCCGCTTAAAAATTCCTTTAATGGTACAATTTTCAATCAGTAAATCAATTATCAAGAATTAACCATAACAGATTGCATGTTCAGCTCCTTTTAATCACGAACACAATTCAAACAATTTTAAACACATACTTGCTGTCTGTCATTTGATCTCCCCCTCCTTTTGATAGGCAACAACATAACATATTGATAATTGAGAGTGTGTGATACAAATTAATTAATTTGTTCATTAAAATGACAACCATTTTTGGGGGGAATATTAATAAACCCTCTGTGTTCAGAGCTGAAATCTGTTGATTTTAAATCAATTAAGAAAAGATTACAAAGCATAACAAATAGTTGCAACAAAAAAGGGGGCTTTTTATAGACAATATGCAGCAAGCAATTAACAATTTAATTAATTATTTAATCAAAAATAGTTTAAAATTGATAATTAAATTTAAATTGCTAACAACAAAATGTTAAGCGTACGTTTAAGCGTTTATTGTATCGTTTTGGGAAGCAATAGACCAGAACCATTAAAGTGTCAAATAAAATTGAGGAAGTAACACATTTGCCAATAACTACGTACATACTTGCATCGTGTATGTAGTGATCAATTGATTGGAACTGCCTGTGTAGCATTTAACACTGACTTGCAGTTGTGGTTTAAAATAGGGGTGTTTGCAAGCATAGCATATATTTAAAGGCCAGTGCTGGTCATTTATATGAATGAGAGTGTGAAACAAAGGGTGGTTATTCTATCTGACAATAAGAAAAAAAGGTCTTTACTTTAAACATTTAAAACGATTTGTACCCAATTAAGTGAAATAGATAAACCAGAACGGTGGCAGACACACACACATCAATTATCGCTTTCATTTCGTAATTGAAAATGTTTTACCAAGAGTTACAAGGGCATCCATTGCAATCTCATTTACCGATGTTTAGGCATTGCATTCATTCAAGGCCATTTAGTTACTTTAGTGGTCAAGTAATCCCTTTTTGTATTCAAGTGGGAGTTTACAGTGACAGTTGTTCGTAATGCCTTTAACTAAACGTTCAATTGTTCTCCTTTCAAAGGAAAATATTTTTGTTTCCTTCCACCAAAATACCTCAAAACATTAACAGTTTGCTGCAAGTCATTTTTGTAGTTGCCTGTTTAGTGTCAGTCTTTTAAGGCCAATTATTTTAATTGTTTTGCAAATAGTTTGTGGCCAGACATAGAATTTCATTTACGATTTAATTTTTAATTTGTAAAGTCATGTCGCTTGTAAAGAAGCATCACTTCAATTCGAATTCGTATGAATTGTTTAACGCATATGTTTTGATTTTATTTTTTTCACTTAAATTCTAAGAAATTTATTGCCAGCGGTTTTCTCACTTTAATTAAAAATATTTTCCATGCTAAAGTTGAAGTTTCTCTTTTGTTTTGTTCTATTGAATAAAATTTTCTTTACGAAGAAATAGTTTTCATTTAAATTTTAATTATTAAAGAAAAGTTTTTGCAGTTTATCAAACACTTAAGGTGTGCCATTAACATTAACAACACAAGACAGTGGCTTCAATTGAATCAAATATTTAAAAAAAGGCTTTTTAGCAATTGATTTCATGTTCAAATTTCTAAGTAATTTGCCGTAAATAATCAATGATGTTTGGTTAACGGTTTAAGAATCAATTGTGTTCGGTACTGTGTTCCCTGTGACCGTCTGGATCGGTTTCAATGACCTTCTGTTCCTATCTATATTAACTTGGCATTACCGATATCCGGCTATTTCATTGATTCATCGAATTATATTATTTTGTTTCATCAATAATGAATTTATTTTATTTATTTATTTATTAATTACAATACAATTACAAATTATATTCTAATTATATACGAGCAGAGTAACTTGACCATATGCTCGGTGTAGTGTCACACACCAGTGTCTCTGGTGGGAATCGAACCCACGACCCTCACGCTAATATTCTAGCATACTACCCACTAGACTACCAGGCCACCCACCAATAATGAACTATTTTGACTTATCTATGCGTTCTTTATCTTCCGTATTAAAATGATCACTTCTAAACCGTACATTACACTCAACATATTCCGCAATCGATGCATTCACACAGATCTTCCCTAGATCATGCCTTGTCTATACATGAAGTTTGCTGCATAAGTGAGTACAGTGCGTTGCAGAAAATTCACTCTTATAGCATTCTAATATTTTCATAAAATGAGCCATTCTCCTCTTCGAAGCGACCTGGATCATTTAAGTGATGAGTATAAGAGGTGGTAAATAGTGTAAGAGGTAGAGTGTTGGTTTATAAGACGAGAGCCCTTGGTTCGAAACCCTAGCTCCGGCATGTCGTACAAAACAAAACAAAAATAGTTCCCCCCAACTCATGTATAAAATTAACACACACAACATGGGTGGTGTGAGAGGCTAGGTTGTAATCCTGACTAAAACGGTTGTAATGACCAATTAAGTGGTTTGAAAAGATTTTGTGCTGATAGTAAGGCGTGAAGAAGTCGCCGTAGTCTAGTAGGTAGTGTGTTGGCTTATTAGACGCAAAAGCCTGGGTTCGAGCCCCATCAAGACAAAAATACAAAAAGTATTTTTTCGGCGACTTCCTCTCAGTAGATTTCTGACAAAAACTCTGAGAGTAAATAAAAATTGCCATGAAAAGTTTCTCAAAAATCTGTCGTTTGGAGTCGACTTTAAACTGTAGGTCCCACCACTCATGCATACAATTAACGCACACAACATAAGTGGTGTGAGACACTAGGACGTTGTACAATGGGTCAATTCGATCTCCGGGTACTGTACTTGTCTTAATTGACAAGTACACATCCTCTAACCTAACCTAACCTAACCTAAGGCGTGAAACTTTCATGGAGATATTGTAACTCACAAGTACTTGGATTCAATGCTTTCTTGGGCAGTTACATTATGATTGGCTAACTTAATTCAGTGCTTTACCCACAGACAAGCACCTTTTGCATCTTTACTAAGATCTGTCACTTTAGAAAAATAAAAGCAGCCTGACTTAACCGTTTGTTTAAGCTTGAGCTTAACTTTTGTATGGGGAGACAACCAGCAGGAACTGAAAACTCTCATGACTGCCATGCATTACTGCTGTTCGTTTACATACATACATACATACATACATACATAATTGGTCATTGCAACCCTTCAGTCGTGACTACGACCTGCTTCTCACACAACTTATGTTGTGTGCGTTAATTTTATACATGAGTGGCGGGACCTACAGTTTAAAGCCGACTCCGAACGCTAAATTTTTGAAAAACTATTTCATGGAAATTTTATTTACTGTCAGAGTTTTTGCCAGAATTCTGCTAAAAGGTAGTCGCCGAAGAAATATTTTTTCGTATTTCGTTCCGTTGAAGATGTCTGACTTGGGGTTTGAACTGTGGCCTCGCGTCTAATAAGCCAACACACTACCTACCATACTACAGCGACTACATTAACGCCAACACCGGAGTAATCAGGTAACGACTGACTGCGAAAAATATTCAGCATTTCCATTTTTGAAATTGAAAGCCTTCCATCTGCCTCAAAAGAATAAATCCAGGAAGGCTACTGACCCCTGTATCCCCAAAGAGAGGTACGTCAACAACGAATATCATAAAAAGTCAATTAGTGCCAACACTTGAGAAAAAGTAGGACTCAATTCAAAATTCCTTGCACTACATTCTGTACAACAAGTCAGTATTTTTTGAAAACTAGAGTAGATCCGATTATCCGAATAACTGCTACTGAAAAGAAAGAAAGTGACTGGAGAAAGTTGTTTAATTAAATTGAAACATGAAGATGGAGAGATGGCTTAAAGGACAAAAAAATTTCCATTCAAACCACTGTTCCTAAAATATGAAAGAAATACTGTTTATTGTTTTACTGAAAAACTTTCTAACAACTTTATGATACTCATTAAACTGCCCCTAAATTGCTGGAGGAGTGAAAGAGTATTTCATTTAAATTTTAACATAAATTTTGCACAAACTTAAGAAGTTTCCTTCAAACGAAAAACTTGAAACTCTGTTGCAATGCTGTTAATTAAAAAAAACGATATTTTGTTCTGATAATTTATGAAATTAGCTTCAAAACTACGCACAAAGTGTTGGAGAGTTGAAGAGACACTAAAATAGATGAAAGTAATCTTACACGCTTCTCTAATTAAAAATGGAATTTAAACTGATTGTGGTTATTTTGCAATAACAACAAGGAAAATAATTTACATAATCGGCAAACAACAACAACAACAACAGCAGCGGCAACAAATAACTACAAAATAAAATGACACAATTCAGGCATAAAAAAAAACGAATGAGAATTTTATCCACACAAGTAGGCTTCATTGCCTTGGTGGGATTGATAAGCAAGAATATCGTCATCATCATCGTCAGTGCAATTGACACATCATTTTACGGCCTGTCGCCTTTCAATAAAAATATTTATCGTAATAAAATCAAAAGTGAATGAATTTTACCGCAAAAAATATTTTTTTTCCTTTTCGTGCAACACCCTTCAAGCCAGCCAGGCGTAGGTTGTTTAACCTGAAAGTATGCAAAACAATTTTTTTTCCTTTTTAGTCATAGCAAATCCTTTTAACAATAACAAAATAAATGCCTTTTTAAACCAATGACATCATCATCATCAACAGCAACAACATTGTAAACGGCATTCTTGTTGTCAATATTTTTTTAAGTCTCTTTTGTAGTTGCTGTTGTTAAAACAAATCACTCAAGCGTATTGGAAGCGCATCAACAGCAGCAGCATCAGTAGCAGCATATACCGCTTATTCTTAAATATGTTGAGAAATCTGCATAAAATATCCTTGAAACCCTTTTGATTCCTTTTTTTAAATTTTATTCAACTTTTCAACATGTTTCTGTGCATGTGCGTGTCTATGTGTTGAGTTTAAAGGATTTCATTTCATTCATAAAATGTTTGGAAAAAAAGGGATGACAATTCCAAGTTGTTATATTTACCAACCGCAAGCACGATGACAAAACTGTCAACGTCGCCTGCCTGCCTACCTATGCCTTCCTATGGCTCTGTTATGAATACAAAGAAAAAAAGAAAACTTTTTTTCATTGTGTTGAGTAAGAGCGGACATACCGTTTATCAAAAATTGAAGCTTGTTAAAAAGGCTTGTTTTTTTGAACTCCTGGGTTATTTGCATTTGGCTTTAATAATGAACTTCATTGTCGTTGCTGTTGATGAACAACGACAACAAATGCCATTTCTTTACACCTCATGGCACAAGAAAATTGCTGATGAGCTTTTTTTCTTTCTTCTTCTCATGTCCTTAATGGTGGGTATAAAAGGAAAGGGGGGGTGGGGCAGGCCTCCAAAAGGATTGTAAAATTTTGATTTATGGCCAGAGATAGAGATGGAAAGAGGGGGGCCGGAATTACAATTGTCCATTCTTGTTTGGGATAATTATATATTGTCGGGTATAAATTGAAGTAAATTTAAAAAATCATTGTGTTCTACACAAAATATGAATAAAGAATCCAACAAAACACCTTTAAAAATGATTTAAATACACCTAATTCTGTTTTTACACGGTAGATTGGTTCCAGAAAAAACCGTGTAAAAAAAACCGTGTAAAAAAAGACACTGGTCGTATGCAAAAATAGGTGATTGGTCCCTAATCTCTAAAACCTATTAAAATTAGTGAAAAACAATGATTTTTTAAGAAGTTTTGTATTTGACATTTTCATTTAGGGATTCATAAAATATTTAACAAAATTAAAAACATAAATATCTTAATAAATATAAAATATTAACACATTTCAATTGCTCCGACCTTTGTGCTTGTATGCACAAAAAGGGAATTCCCCTAAATTCATGCCATTTACATTTGCTTCGACCAGTAAATTTGCTAGTACGCGCAAAAAGGGAATTCCCTTAAATTTGTGATATGAACATACTTTGCAAAAATTAAATTTGACAAAAAAAATTTAAGCACAAAAAATTTTAAATCGTGCTAAATGGAAAAAAATCGTTTAAAGAAAATTAAAAATATTTTATTTTCAAACCGTGTTATATCAAAACCGTGTAAAAAAAGACCGTGTAAAAACAGAATTGGGTGTAAATAGTTTTCAAATTTTTTAAGAAACAAAATGGACTGTAATTGGTTATCCTTCCAAACTATATTATTATATCATATTAGTTCTCTGCAGCAAGAACAAGAACGGCTGATCAATTTTAGAGTAAAGGGTGTTTTTTATAGAGGTATAGAACTTTAAGTTGGCATTACTTTTCATGATGGCGACCGATTTAACAGCTGTCAAGTGATTTATTCTCAGTTTGGTTTGGTAATTCATCATGAATAGACTCACGCCTGAACAACGCTTGCAAATAGTGCAATTTTATTTCGAAAATAATGGTTCTGTGCGGAAAACGTATCGCGCACTACGTCTGGTTGAATGGCTACGTCAACAAACAAAACTGCCGCATTTGGAGTGAAGGTAATCCTCAAGTGTATGTGGAAACACCGTTACATCCAGAAAAACTGACTGTTTGGTGCGCTTTATGGGCTGGTGGAATCATTGGTCCGTACTTTTTCAAAAACGATGGTGGCCAGAACGTTACAGTCAATGGTGATCGGTATAGAGCCATGATTACTAACTTTTTCATTCCTGAATTGAATAACCATGATGTCCAGGAGATGTGGTTTCAACAAGACGGCGCAACATGTCACACAGCTCGTGCCACAATAGATTTATTGAAAGACACGTTTGGTGACCGCCTAATTTCACGTTTTGGACCTGTGAATTGGCCTCCAAGATCTTGTGATTTAACACCGCTAGACTACTTTCTGTGGGGCTATGTAAAGTCATAGGTCTATGCGGTAAAGCCACAAACGCTTGACCATTTGGAAGACAACATTCGCCGTATTATTGCCGACATACGGCCACAAATGTTGGAAAAAGTCATCGAAAATTGGACGTCCAGATTGGACTACATCCGCGCCAGCCGTGGCGGTCATATGCCAGAAATCATATTTTAAATGTAATGCCACAAGATTATCTTTCGGATAAATAAAATTCATGTCAATCGAATAATCCATCGTTGTTTTATTGCAACTTAAAGTTCTATACCTCTATAAAAAACACCCTTTATAAAAGCAGGAATTGACTGTCTGATGCAGCATTTAATTTTATGTTCGAAACTCATGACAAAAATACTTTACGATATCGTCAATAAATCTTATCAGTTAATCGATCGTGATGTTATTCTATCTGGTATTTAAGTTGACTGAATACCTTGTAGTCGCCGTGGTCTATTAGGTAGTGTGTTGGCTTATTAGACGTGAGCCCTCAAACCCCAGGTCTGACATCTTCAACAAAATGAAATACGAAACAATATTTACTCGGCAGATTTCAAGTAAAAATTCTGAAAGTAAAATAAAATTGCCATGCTAAGTATCTCAAAAATCTATCGTTCGGAGTCGACTTTAAACTGTAGGTTCCGCCATGCATGTATAAAATTAACACACACAACATATTTAATTTAGGAAACTAGGTCGTCCTGATCTAGGATCCTGACTAAAGGGTTGTATTGCCAACTATGTATGTATGAATACCTTGATCCTTTGCCCTTAAATTCGGATGCCTACGCATGCGAAAGAATGATTGAATCATGTTTTAAATTCAAAGCACTGGATTAACTTCCGTTGGTCAATGATTCTTTATTTCGAGCAAGAAGTACTCTTTTCTTCTTTTCAAATAGTTTTAGGACTTTGCATTCATCAAATAATACTTCCCAAACCGAATGAATCAAATTTTTATCATTTCGTAATTTTTTACTACTGGCTTACGACTTCGAACCTAATCTCGAACATCTATAAAGAAAAGGAATTTGAATTTCTAACACCCACCCTTTCAGCACTCTTCTGGTAGAAGCTCTCAGAGTAACAAATTGTAAAAGAAAATCTGCTCAAATATGGTGTATAGATTCGACGTTTTACTGTAAAAATTAATACACACTCAATTGATGACAAACCATCAGAGTATTACAGTGGAGTGTAAGTCCTTCTAGTGAACTCGCTAAATTTGTGAGGAACCTGTAGAGTAAGCTTAACCTAACGTATGGTTAAGCTCTGTATTAGCTTAGGCAGTTATTTACCATGGAGAGAGATAAAAGTTAGCATTGATTCAAACATTAGGAAACGGCAATGAGAGAATCAGAACGTAAGAAATGGAAACAGAATTCAAGAATGCCTATTACATTTTCAAAAAATTTTATAAAATTATCACGTAATAGTGACCACCTACGACGGCGATGTCAGTTCAATTCGTTACTTCATAGGTACCGGAAAGCTTTCGTTATTCGCTGGTTAACTACAACCAATTTCGTTAAAGCAAAGGCTGTAGCAAAGAAAATTGTATAAAAGTGACTAAAAATGCAAGGCAAGTCCTAAGCTAAACTGGACAGGGAATCACGGTAGAATACCCAGAGCCTCTATTCGAAGTAATAATTATGAGAAGATCAATCTCGTCGAAGAAAAAGGAAATGTTGTATTAACACTAACTAAAGTATTGCTTAATGCCCTTAACTGGCTACAACCAGACATTCTGAAGAAATATTTGGCTGCGAACGCGATAATGAGACTAAACTGCATATGTGCATGGAAGCACACAGGCTATGGTCATGCCAAAATCTTAGGTATAGTTGATCTGGATGCACATTTTGACTGCATAATACCTGCATCCACTAGATTTTTTATGATATCGTTTTGGAGAGTGTCATCCATGTTTAAACTGATGGAAATAGACTACGCGACAAAGTCTTTTCAGAACAACTGAATCTTACAATGACCCATGCGCTACCCGATTTCTGTAGTGCTATTTAGACTGAAAATATACCCACAAAGATTATGCAAATACGGTATCAGAGTATATGGAATGGTGCGGACACGATGACATTGAAGATAACAACAAAGCCAAAGCGCTTACGCAGGCTGCTACAACCAACGGAAATTAAATTCAATTCATATTCCTCTACATTGTCTTACAAAAACTTCATTCGTTTGCAAAGTAAAGATGGGGACAATAAACCCATTAACAGAGATAACAGGCACGTCCGGTCGGGTATGGTATTTGATTTAAATCCTTAGGAACCTCATAAAAGTTATAACGGGACACTGGCCTCTAGGTACAGAAGCTGCAATTACGAGAAAGAAGAGGAGACAACAGAGCATCTTCTTTGTCAACAAGTAGAATTCTTGGGCATCCATGCTTTAATGACAGAACGTGTCATTTGATTTTGTGCAGTTAGCGAGACATGACTGAAAGATTTCAACCGGATTTTATAATTTTGTGACAGAATAGGTATTGAGACTGCTACCTAATTAACATTTTCTAACCGTAAATACTTTTTAGCCCTTTAACAGATTGTGAGTTCTTGTGCCAAATACTAGGCAGTTAAGCAACAATTATTTTGTTGGTCCTCCTACCGTGTAACAATGTCCCCTAGAATTCTCAAACTACTATATAGAAAAATATAAGAGTGCAGCTTTGAATCCTCCTTTAATCCTAAAATCTGTTGCGATCTAACATTCAGCCATGATTTAATTCTTACATTCGGCAAATAACAACCCTTCAGTCAGGATTACGACCTAGGTTCAAACCACTTATGTTATTGTGTTAACTTTATACATGAGTGGCGGGACCTACAATTTAAAGTCCACTCCGAAAGACTGAGTTTTGAGAAATTTTTCATGGCAATTTTATTTATCTTCTGAGAGGAAGTCGCCGAAGAAATATTTTTTCATATTTCGTTTTGATGTCTGACCTGGGGTTTGAATGGAGGCTTTATGTCTGATAAGCCAACACACTACCTACTAGACAACGACGACTTCTGTCACATAGATCACTGTTTTCAATCAAAAAGTGTGAACCTCTATGAAGATACTCTTTAATATACTAGCTAGCGTTCCTTGTTAAAATTTTTTAAATGTAATTTTTTTTTATTAACAAACGTTTCTTTTTGTTTTCCTTTAATTACAGTTTCAATCTCCACTGCATGTTGGCGTTCAATGGAATTAAAATCATTTCAATTTCCTTAAATCAGTTCAATAATTCTGATTTCTTACAAAACAACAAAACACTCTCTCATCTGTTGAATTATGCGTGTGTTCTTATTAAAACATATGGAGTAGACAACAATTGAATTTTAATTACAACAACAAATGCAAGAAGAAAAAAACGGAAAATTTCAAATCAGTTGCCAAACGATCTGATTAAGACCGAACGATAGCCAAAACAAACAAACGAAACATAACGAATTATTTTCGATTTTATTTTTTACTCTTCCAAAGCAAAAGCATAAGAAAAAAAAAAGAAAACATCGTAGATCTACGATACAAAAAAAAATGATGGAAAAAAAGAAGGAAAATTATGCAGAATTCATGGCACAACAGAATTTGCTGTGGACTTGATGAATAAGAAACATTTGCAACAACAACAACAGCAGCAACAATACTTAAATAAACATCTGGCACAAATGAACAGACAAACACCACAGTAACAACAACAACAACATGAACAACCAGCAATGAAATGCATTAAAAACATGCAATTACAGACAAATCAACAACTGTCACAGATATTTGTCGTAACTCTTGTTAAACTTGCAACAACAAGAAGAAGAACAACAACAACAACAGCCACTAGCAACAACAAATCAGTTTCTTCAACAACATTCATTATACATGTGTAACACTACTTCTGCAAAAGTACGTACATACATATGTATGTACGTCTGTGTATGTGTCTACAAGTATTTGTCTGTCCATCCATCTATCAATAGTTGAGGTAAGTTTGAGCCTGTGTTTCAATATTGAACTACGTTCGATCCAATCGAACGCTCGTATGTTGTTGTTTACCATTAAGTAGTTTTTCTTATTGTTGTTATTGTTGTCGATTTTTTTTTTTTGAACTAAAGTTATCGATTGTTTGTCAACGATCATTGTGATCATGTTTATTCCTTAAGTTTGAAATTTTGCTTAAGAAAAAAATTTGTTTGAGACAGAGTCTTAAAGGAATGCATTCTATTCGATGGGTCTTATACCGTAGATGTATCAGATGCGCCAGTTAAACAATATTTTATTTTATTACTATTCCTGAGACTCAATAACACCTTTTGGAACCTACCAACACTAGGTTTCAGCAGAAGCAACGAAGTCTTTCTTTTGCTAAAACCAGCATAAAATTAAGACTCAAATCCAAATATAACTCAAGTTAAGGATGTCTAATCGTCCAAAAAACATTCGGAAATTATGCGCTACTGCGTGTCTTTGTCCACAACGATTCTCACAACAGTCTTTAAAAAGGTATGTAGTTTCTCCTTCGTCTACTTAGCACGTGCACTTTCAAATCGCTTTCTATGGAAGCAAGTCTTCAAACTTTAAAGTCTTCAGACTTTAATTGCATTTCTTAGGACTCTTCTCTATTAAGTTTTAAAAGTCCGATAAACTATAATAATCCAGCTTAAAAGCTTTTTTAGCTTTTAGATGTATAGAGCATTCGAACAGGGATTTTCAAACTTTAACAGTTAATAACAGTCATCTTGTTTGACATTTGACAAATTAGTTGTCATTTATTTAAACTGTTTTGACAAAATCTACACGCACGACCATACACGTATATTCCCTGGACTGGGCTCAGGATCAGTTGACAACAGACACTAACATTATTCGAAGAACTATCTCCAGCGGTGAGGCCTATTTCTGAATGAAGGCCTACGTGAACAAACAAAATTGTCCAATTTGAGACGATACCAGTCCACATAAGATTCAAAAGTATCCAATGCGTTCCGAAATATTCAGTATTTGTTAAGGATTTAGGACTGGCAGCATAATTGGTTTATATTTTTTTTGATATCGACATAGTTCAGGCCATCATTTTTGCGTCAAAACGTTTTTAGATGCTTTCATGGAAGAAATCAATCTACTCCTACTATTTAAAATTTTGTCAAACTTCAAAGCTACATTTTCGAGAAATTCTTTTACGATCCATTCTTAGTCAAATAAATTAATCCTGAGACCAATTCTAGGACCAACAACCACCAAAATCTGCAAATTTTTTAAAGCTTTGATGCAGATTTCAATCGAAGTCTTTCGCGGGACGAACCACATAGAAGTTACAACATGACACAGATCCCCAATAACTCTCTGATCCCCTGACTTCTGCAGAAGCTATAGTAATGATCACAAAACATTTTCTCTATCATAATCCGTCATATGAGAACTTGAGGCGAAGGACTTTTAGCTACGTAGAATTTGTGAACAGCACATGTCTAGCCGAAAGAAATTTGGATAAAATTTACACCTTCATTAGTCTATCGGAATGGTTAAGGAATTTGACGGAATAATTACAATCGATATGTGTTGGCTTATTAGACGTGAGGCCTTAGTTCAACCCCCAGGTCAGACATCTAAAACAAAACGAAATACGAAAAATATTTCTTCGGCGACTTCCTCTCAGCAGATTTCTGACTAAAACTCTGAGAGTAAATAAAAAATTGCCATGGAAGTTCTCCAAAAAAAATCTGTCGTTCGGAATTGACTTTAAACTTTAGGTCCCGCCACTCATGTATAAAATTAGCACACACAACATAAGTGGTGTGAGAAACTAGGTTGTAATACTGACTGAAGGCTTGTAATGACTAATTGTGTATGTATGTATACGTGTGATAAAGCCCAAATCTGGTTGAATAGATCCATAAACAAGAAGAATTGTTGCATTTGCAGTGAGAAGCTTTATCCAAAAAACTTTACATCCACAGAAAATTACTGGTTGGTGCACTTTATGAACTGGCTGAGTCATTGGTCCATATGTCTTCAGCAACAATGGCGTTCAGGATGTTATTGTCGTGATTAAAAGTTGGGTTAGGTTAGGTTAGGTTAGAGGACATGTACATGTCAATTAAGACAAGTACAGTACCCGGAGGTCGAATTGATCCATTGTACAACGTCCTAGTTTCTCACACCACTTATGTCGTCTGTGTTAATTATTTTGTCTTTGATGCCTGGCCTGGGGCTCGAAGCCAGGCTTTTGCCTCTAATAAGCCAACACACTACCTAGTAGACTACGGCGACTTCAAAAAAAAAAAGAAGTTAGTTGAGTTATTTTCGAAAATATTGAATAATTTGAAAAAATTATTTGTCAATTATAAGATCTGAACCCAGTGCGCCTAAACCTTTTTGTTTTATTCGCTTGCACAAATGTATAGAGTACAAGGAATCTCTTTGAAAATTATTATCACTTACAATTGTAATCAAATAAATGCATTCCTTTAAGCAACTGATATTGCTTTATAAGCCAGGAATTTTGATTGTAAGAAATTCTCTTGTAAAATCTATGTTTGTATCTTTGTAAAATACGTTTATAATGGACGGACAGAATCAAAAAAAAGAACAGAAAATTAAACAAACAATTGTACAAAAAAAAAAAAAAAACAACAACAGCAACCACAAATCGAATGAACGAAACGCATATCGTATGTCATGTAATTACTTTGTAACTGATTCATAATTAATCGTTGATGCATTCGTTCGTTCGTTCTTTCGTACGTTCGTTCCTTTTCTTTCTCTTCTTTGCGTAGAAATCAATGTGGTTGTCATCAATGTTGGTTGGTTGCTACTCTTGTAATTGCTATGTGTGCCAACAACATCAACAGCAAAGAGGCAACAGCATCTTAAAATGTTTCTTCTTCATCATTTTCACTCTTCTTTTTTGTTTTTTTTTTTTTTTTGTTTTTGTAGTTGTCTTCTCTGTTGTTTTTCAAATTGATCACTTAAAAAATGTGAACAAATATTGTTGTTGGTATTCATTGTTATTTTTATTTTATTTTATTTTTGTTTAATGTTGTTGTTGTTGTTGTTAGCATTTAATGAGATTCCTTTTTTGAAATGGATGGCTCACTGGCGAGATGAATGTCTCTGGTTTGTTCATTGGCATGTCGTTATGAATGAACAATTTTCTGAATTTGTTTGTTTTTTTTTTCAAATAATTTTGTTTAGTTTTGTTTTATTTGTATTGGTTTTGTTGTTATTGTATTTTTTTTATATTTTATTTCATTTTATAATGAAATTCAATAATGAAAAATGGAAAAATGAAAAAAATTTTCATTGGAAAACGCGTGTTATGCGTAATTCATTGATGTTTCATTAGTATGTACTCATACGTATGTGTTTGTGTCTCTCTCTTTATGGAGTGTGTAATTTGCCCACCACATTAGCGTCTGACAGAGTCTATCATTATTTATTCGATGGCTTTGGCATCCTCACGTATTCGATGTGTTTAAAGAATGTTGCGCTTATTGTTGCATAACATTTGAAATTGTTTTTGTTTTTTTTGGAATTTTCATTTTCAATTCGATTTCAAACAAAAATAAATTTTGTCAGGAATTTATTTTTCTAAAATTGGACAAATTAATTGAATGTTTGAATGACTGATTGATTTGGGTATCATGCAGCTGGTTATCTCAGTGAAAGTGAAATTTGTATGTTGTTAAATGAAATAATTTTTAATTTAACAACCTTTTACGAGGTACTATTAGATCGTAGATATGATTGAAGAAAAATAAATCGAAAAAGAATTCATTTAATTACAATAAAATTATAATTCATTTCGAAACATTGTTTGACCAAGCAGCCGATGTTTATCTTATTTGTCAGGAATATAAATTCATTAAACTTTAAGAGATTAAAGAATGTTAAATAAACATGAAATACAATTTTTAAAGATTCATCATTCTTCTGATTTAAAGAAAATACTGTGTTTCTAATTAACGTTTGTTAACAAGATAAAAAATTCCCGAACTGTTGAAGGTATTGTATTGGAAAAACCTTTGAAAGCAATATGATTGCAATATAATTTTTAATTAAAACTGAATCAACTGATCATTTCTTTATTATTTTTCGTTAATGTAAGGAACGTAGTACGGACTAATACATATTTTCTTTGCTTTTTCCGGTTCTATTAATCAGGTTTTTTCCCAAATTATTGTAACTTCATTACATGTCATATGATCTTGCGCTAAGAAAACCGCTACAGCAAGTAAGTTCAAGGACAACTTCCAAGCTCTAGATTTATCCATTGCTAGAACCCCTAGTTCATCATTTTCTATCACCTTTTTCACCATTCAACATAATCACTGACGTTGTTATGACAAATCAAAATCATCACTGGCATATTCTCCAAGGACCTCTTGCAACAATTTAAACTTTTTGTGGTACGCATATCCTACCCTAACAACCTCAAAAAACTACAATAATAATTAACGTACTTAACCGATCAAAACAAGTTCTATCATTGACATATCCTTGATTGTTTTATTAAAGAAAACCTACCGCATGCCACTATTAAAATTTCAGAAAGGGTATTATTTACACGCTGCGTCAGTGAAAATACACCCAAGTAACTACATAGTCTAAGTTATGCACTAGGTTGAGTAGAACTCAAAAATACTCGACTGTTAGACTCTTTAAATAATAACTACGGTAATTTTTGTCCGATTTGATCAAACGAAGTGTCAATCTCTTCACAAGATAATGCACTTTCAGAATGTTATCACTTATTTCATATTTTTAAATTAAAGTTTGCTACTATGAACTGAAAACTCGAATAAAATAAGAAAAAAAATTCAAATTTGTCAAATTATAATATACATACGCATACATACTTATATCGTTTCAAAGACCCATCCCTCTACTTTCTAATAAGGTTTAAATTTTGGACATGGGTTCAGAAATATTTGTGCAATCAATAAATCCAAAAAAAACCGTTTTCGTCAAATAAAACAAGTTTGGAGAGTTCGAGAAAAATAAAAAAGTATTTTTGAGTTCTACTCAACTAACTGAACAACTTAGACTAGGTAGTTACTCGGCTGCATTTATTTTTTTGTCACATAGTGTTATTGCAAAAATGGAGTGCATAAAAAAGAAAGATATTGATCATTACAACCCTTTAGTCAGGAATATAACTTAGCTTCTCACACCACCCCTGTTGTGTGTGTTAATTTTATTCATGAGTAGCAATAACTACATTTTTAAGTCGACTTCGAACGACAGATTTTTCTGGCAATTTTCATTTACTATTAGCATTTTTCCCTAAAGATTGCTAAGGGGAAATCGCCAAAAGAAATATTTCTTTCATATTTCATTTTTTTTTTTATTAATTTCTAATCTGGATTTTGAACCACAGGCTCTCGTCTAATAAGCTAAGACACTAATTGTTAGACTAGAGCTTATAATATATGATTCCCCGTCAATAACACTAAACATACGTCTAAAATTTACTGGTCATAAATGACTTTGAAGCCGCCGTAGTCTAGTTGGTAGTGTGTTGGCTTATTAGACGTAAAGCCAGGTTTCGAGCCCCAGTCCAGACATCAAAACAAAATACAAAAAGTATTTCTTCGGCGACTTCCTCTCAACAGATTTCTGGCAAAAACTCTGAGAGTAAATAAAAATTGCCATGAAAAGTTTCTCAAAAGTTTGTCGTTCGGAGTTGACTTTAAACTGTAGGTCCCGCCACTCATGTATAAAATTAACACACACAACATAAGTGGTGTGAGAAACTAGATCGTAATCCTGACTGAAGGGTTGTAATGACCAATTACGTATGTATATTATGTAAATGACTTTCGCTTGGGAAAGATGTCAAATTTGTTCTTATTCAGTAACTATCCGCAGATAGTTTACTGAGACTATCTGCCTTAATTTCTCCTGGACTTACGGACATTGAACTCGTTTTTAGGCCTTGGTTCCTAATGGCAAATGACTTACATGATCGATGATCTTTCTTCTCCGCGAAATTAAAATAACGTATGATTGACTGTTAAATTACTCATGGCCGTTATTACCACTATTCGGTGATCATTCTAGCAATACCAGCAACAATATTTCCCATTAATCTGAATACTAAACATATTTCCATCAAGTTCATAATGCTTGCACTGCAACAAATTGCTCTTTCTCCAGCTGGTAGCTGAGTGATATTTTCTTTGACTGCAAAGCTCCATTATATGGTATTCGCTATGGAGCCGTTATGCGACCTTCAAATGTGTCGTAACTTACATTTTCCCATTTCAGTTTCTAAAGGCTATAGATTGAAATGCTTTCTGATCTAAAATAATACGCGGACTTGCTTAGATATTTTATGTTTTAAAATTTAAGGAATTTGTAAGGTACCGTGGCTTTATTTATTTTTTTATTTTCTTTTTTCATTTCAATTCTATCAACAAAATAAAATTGATAGAAATAAATTCATTTTTTTTTTTTATTTAATTTTTGTTTTCCAGGCATCTTATGCGCATGAGAAATATTTTATTATCTTCTGCTTTTTTTTCAATTTTACTTGTGTTGTATTTCCCGATATTATCTGTCGTTGTAGTTATTGTTGTTGAATTGGAGCTGAGCTCCTCCTATTTTTCACGCACGAATCACATAACGTTTGGGGGTAATAAAAGCAAAAACAACAGAATAGAGAATGGCATATAAAGAAAATTACACACACTACTATACTACATACACATACACAGGCCACAGAGGCTCCGAAGCAAGATAACATGGCAAGAGCACTAAAAGAAAACTACGAACTAGTAGAACCCGATTTGGGATGTTGAAATGATATGAAAAGAAAAAATGAAGCACAGTTTTAGGTACTGCAGTTCCTCCTTAATCACACCCAAAAAAAGTATATTTTTTCTTCTTTTATTTTGATGACATGGTTTCACTTACATGCATATATGTCATCAAATGGGGGTTGTTGGTGATGATGTTTTCCTATACACGATAGTTTTTTAAAATAAATAAAATTTTCCTTTTCTCTTTTTCTTTTTATTTTATATTATATTTTCAAATGCATATAAAAATGCATGTATTTTCGTTTATATGTATGTCCTCATGTAAATGTACATATGTATGTATGTGTGTGTATATGAATTTTCCATATGTATGCGTGTGCATTATTTTATTTGTCTGCTGTCACTTTGGTTTTTCGCCATGTGGATGGCAGGAAAATGATTATTATTGCCTCTATGCTTTGCTTCTTTGCTGTTTTCCAACTCCCATTTGCCAGCTCTCACCCTCGCTGATGACAGTGCAGTGGTTGCAATTTGCCATGTGGAAAATGCGTTTTTTTTCTTTCTTACTCTGTCTGTCCGCCTTATTTTCTTTCACAGATCATGCAATTTTATTTCGTTTTTTTTTTTCATTATTTTTGTTGGTTTAGTTTTCCTCCTTTGATAAGATGATGATGATGATGACGATGTTGAAAATGACATTATTTCTGCTCAATATTATTTTCTTTTATTTTTTTCCATTTATTTTTCTCTTTCTTTGGTTTTCTATTTTCTCATATTATTTGTTCATTTTCTTTCAAGTTTTTCTTTTTCTTTTATTTTTTAATTTTCTGTATTTTTTTTTTTTTTTTTTTTTTGAAACACGTCTTTGAATTTAAATTGAATTTTATGTTTCGCTTTATTAAAAATGCATTTCATTTTAAATTAGTTTTTTCCCCTTCTACCATATTTCTTGTAGTTGCAGTGATGGTTGGTTTCTTATCTAAAAGAGAATGCATTCACTAAGGAAAACTGTATTTTTTTACAGCTTTAGGGGAGTATAAAAACATGTTTTTTAATATATGAGTTCTTTTCACATTTAAGGAAAGAGAATTTAACTTTTATTTTTCCTACTTTTTCTTTAAAGAAAAACTCATCATTCTGAAATATGTAGGTCTACCATATAATATTCGCTTTGATTTTGCACTAGTTGACGCTAAAAAAATGATCGTTTTATCGTTTCCGAATAGTTGCTGATTCATAGCAAAATCCTCTCAATATTACCTCTGAGTGGAGTCCTTTTGGCTTTTTGGCCTCTCCATGTCTATATCCGCGTCCGGATTGCGTATCGAAAGTTGAGGAGACATCTAAGCGTCTCCACTATTCCTTTCGTCTAAATTATCGTTTCGGTTTCGCTTCGCACATGTGACAGTATCACCTATGCCGACATGCTTACTTGTTCTGCAGCCTCAAGATCTCTCTTTTTCCGTCTCAGAATGCGCTCTACGTAATTCACCACCGAGGTCCAATTTCCACTACTCGCAATCATGACCCTGACAATGTTAGCGGCTGTGATCGTTCCAACTATTGACGTCAGTACAGAGCGATAGCTCGCCAGCGTGCACACTCGAAAACAGTGTGCTCTGCGTCATCAATTACCTCCCCTTCCTCGTAAAGACAGAAAGGGGAGGCGGTCTTGCCCATTCTGTGCAGACATTTTCTAAAATATCCGTGACCCGATAGCATCTGTGTAACGTAGTAGTATATGTCCGGAATAAGTCTCGCCGTCCATCTTCCTCTATCTTCCTCGTTCCATCTGCTCCACTGATAGCAAACGCTGAATTCATACCTGCACTATAAGCAATTGAATCGCCTGAAATCACTTCTTGGTTTGGTAAAACATCAGACCAACTGATTGCCAACTATTCTCTTGCTCAATCGGGGTTTATACAAAACAATTTTCTCAGTTTTTTGCCAATAACAGTAAGGACCTACATATATGAGAAAGGCATAATTATCTTCAAACAATACTTAGTTTAACTTCTAATGCTAGTAGTAGCTTCCCTACTTGACAAGAGCTCGAGTGTTCGCACCTCTGCTGTCATATCTTAAAAAATATCTCTTTCGGATTCCCTTTTTCAGCAGTTTTTTGGGTAAAGCTTTGAAAGTAAATTAAATGCCATGAAAAAACTATTCAAGTCTGTCTCTCGGAATCGTCGTTAAACTATAGGTTCCGTCAATCAGGGATAAAATTAAAGCACACAACATGAGTGGCGATTAAAGGACTGTAATGCCAATAATGCATATATATGACCTCTGAAGGGTCTACCCTTTTCAAAACAAAGCTCTAGTACTTCAAATACCGAAAGGCCAAAAATCTTTTTATGTCCTAGACATTCGAATCCAATCGAATGTTCGTTGGAATGAGCATATTTTTTCTTAATATCCTGAGATTAAGATTTTTGTTGTGATTTCGGTAATCCTTAGGTTTAAGATTAACAACTGATTAGGCTTCAGGATTCGAACCTACTGCCGTGGTTGCTAGTCAAAGCATGAAGACAATCTTACAGGCTTCTTGTAAAGACAATAGGTTTTAATCTACTCTTAACGGTAGAATTACGCTGCCCTCTTACAAAATAAGGTACATATCTACCTTATTTAATAGAAAGTTCGACGTGTGTAGCAAACAATTTTTGGTTTGTCTACCATTAACATCTCTACGTACGCCTGCTTATTGACGTAGCTCTTACAACAGAATCCTTTTCACAAAATTGTATATAACTAGCCGGACAAATTGAGATGTTTGGTTTGCAGGAAGCATGTAATTTCCTACATTTCATCGATGTACGCGAAAAATTTACTATCCGCCTTTATTGCGTCCTCCAGAAGTTACAGTCTCCTCCCTTTAAGAAAACGTATGACAAATTTTTCTTCTATCTGATCTGCTTATAATTAAAATCTTCTACTATTTGATCAAAAATGGAATAAAACTCTCAGTTTAATTCTATTTGGAGGGTGAAAGTTCTTTTTTATGACTGTGACAGATTCATATCTATCTCCCATAGAGTATTTCTTGAGTTTCGCCTTTTTTTCATCGATTCTAAAATGGAATACGCTGGTGATATAGACTACTTCCCTAAAATTGCTTCGTTAGTCAGTGCTCACTCTCAATGCATCTCGATTAACCAGTAAACTTCAAAAGAATTCGTTCGTTCGTTAAGCTGGTCTATGTTTATGTGAAACATCAAAATGCATCCCAGAAGAAAACACCAGGGAATTATTCATACTTACACGAAACAAAGTCGCCGTAGTCTAGTAGGTAGTGTGTTGACTTGTTTGACGTGAAGCCACAGTTCAAACCCCCGTTCAGACATCTCGAACCAAACAAAATATGAAAAAATATGTGACTTCCTCTCGGCAGATTTCTGGCAAAAACTCTAGAGAGTCAAATAAAATTGCCATGACAAAGTTTCTTGAGAAAATCTATCGTTCGGAGTCAACTTTAAACTGTAGGTATCGTCACTCATGTAAAAAAATTAACACACACAACATAAGTGGTGTGAGAAACTATGTGGTAATCCGAACTGAAGTGTTGCAATGACCAATTATGTGCTGTGCGTGTGTGATACTAAACAACATTCGGGATTTTATCAGGGCAACAGGATAGGATGAGTTTTTATAGGGCTGCGCTACATATTGACGCCTCCGTTCTATAACATTCTAAGTCGAAAAAGTGTGTTTTGAGTTATGAGCTCTCAAAGTTTTCACGCGACATACGACTATATGTGTATTCTAAGAAGATTTTTCCCTATAACTTCGGAACGGATCGGCCCATCTTAACCAAATTTAATTTAAGAATTTAAAAATGCAAGAACATTAAAAACGTTCTAAGTGTACTTAGAGCGTTATAGAAGGGAGGCGTCGATATGTAGATGAAGGGCAGTATAAAAGATCGTTTGGTTGCAGAACTTTAGCACATACGTATAGACGGCAATAATTAATAATAAAGGGACACTGCCTCTAATCTTTATATTAAAAGCTTCACAATTCTTAAAGCGAGTACCCAAAATTCTTCTCTTTTTTCTTTGTAACAATTGCTAACTTATTCTACAGCCCAAAACTGCTGCCAACTAAAGCCTTTAAACAAATAATATTAAATCCCAAATGCAAACACATTTCGTGTGAGTGTGCAAATGTTTGTTTATTTGAAATCCTTATTAAATGGCACTTAAATGTTGACATTTTGTTTGTATGGGATATTCCTTAAGAAAACATTAAAAAAGTAAAACTTTTCTTTTCTTTTTAATTCGTTCTGTCATAAATATTTTATGACACAACCATTGTATAGATAGACTTTTCAAATAGCAAAGGACTTATGAAATTAAATCATATGCAAACAATTAATCTTTTAAACACGTATTCATTAATTCAATCAAACAAACAAGCAAACAAACACTCAGTAAGTAAGTCAATCAATATATCTTCTTGGCCCATATTCGAGGAAAAGCAATAAAAATTGATTTGAAATTCATTTTTAAATTAATTTTAAGCCAGAAAGAAGAGAAAACACAAATAAAAACATGGCACATAAATATGGAAATTTTTGTTAAGAACAGGATTTAAGGAGGGGGGAGGGAGAGAAAGTTGATTTATTAAAAAGGAACAATGTTTGTTTAACATGTTTTTTTTTTGCTTCATTTTTCGTGTTTTTTCATCTAATTTCGATTAAAATCTCAAGTGTTTTTGTAATAAAGATATTGAAACAATTATAACGATAAAGTCATGTCAAATGGCATAACAAATGCCCCCTGCAACATACCAAAAACAAAAAAAAAGAAATTCAGGCTTAAATTGTTTAATTGTTACACTCGAAATATTTTCAAAAACATTCTTAAACATCGTGTAAGGCCGCATCGTATAAGGTTTATACTAGAGAACCGTTAACACTGCTCTGGCTTTTATGGTTGCAACAATGTGGTCTGCTTTTCGTCAAGCAAAATAAGAAAAAAAACCCTTTCCTTCCTCTATAAATACATACAAACATGTGTGTGTCTGTTTGTGTGCTTGTGTTTGTAAGTATAGGTCTAGTATAGATGTGTGAGAATTGTTTGTATACTTACATTGAAGTGAAAATTAAAATAAAAAAAGAAAAACCGAATTTCATTTCATTTTAGCCATGTTTTTATTGTTTTCGTTGTTGTTATTGTTGTTAATGCTTGCATGACAAATTCACATTCATAATCTGGTTGGCGGCATGAAAGAAAAAAAAGGGTTTTTATTTCGCGTTCTCATAACATTCGTTTTTTCGCTGCTTCATTTTATTTTCATTTTATTTCTCTCCAATTTTTCTGAATTGTTTTCCATGTAATTCGCGAACGCGAATATCATGTCATTTACTTGTTTTTTTTTATTTCTTTTTTCCTATTCTCGAACAATACTTTACGAAAAAAAAACACGAAAAAATATTTTAAAAAAATGGCATAAAAAATGAAATAAAACAAAACAATTTTTTTTCCTCTCCACAATGACTTTGTGAGGCATGTTTACCTTGTAATGTGGTGCGATTGTGCATTTTTCTGTTAATTGTTCCACAGAAAAAAAAATAAAAAGAATTTTATGGTCTGATGATTACGTTTCTTTATGAAATTTTTATAGAAAAAAAATTAAGTTCTTTATTGTTTTTTTCCCTACCGCATCCCTAAAAAGCGTTTTTACGGTCATCTTGCAGCCCTCTATACAAAAAAAAAATAATAATCATTTGGGGTGAGCCTATAAATGAGTTTTTAAATAATTGAAGGCCTTAATTTAAAAGGTGGATACAAATATTTGCTTCACACTAAACGCACGAATATGACTTTCCATGATTCCCTCTTTTTTTGTTGTGATCACCAGTTATGATTAAGACCTCCTTACTTTGCGGTTATTCTGTACATAATAGTGATCAAGAAATAGATTTTTTGTAATTAAAACAACAAACATTTTCTGTTATAGATACGATTGATATGGATTGATATGTATACGAGTATATTTTGTTTTTCAGATCGAAATCAAACGGTGATGAGATCTAATTTCAGTCTGCGTTTATGCAGGACATACACTATCCCTAAGCTGTCTTCATTTATGTCTTCTGTTTAAAATATTTAAGTTTATATACTTCAAAGAGGGAATATAGATATGTAGCTTCATTCCAATGATGTACGCATTGAAGTTTCATGCCCTATCGACCAAACAAGGTCTTAATTCAACTCTCCAGATCGTTTACAGGTCAATTGCCTCTTAACTACCCAAGTATTGAAATTCAATCTGGGATTAATTCGCATCTCTGAGCTACATTTATACTGACATCAATTTTACATGAGTCCACAGAAAAATCATCCAGTTTCCCTTGCATATCACAAAGCCTACAGAAGAGATCCTATATATCAACATTATAGTCAAACGTCTCTAACCAAATATTCAGCTTTAAATTCCAAATGATCTCTTATAAATCGCGCGTCATTCATTACTATAGGAAAGAATAACGGGGATGGCAGACAACAATGATGAACGACTAGAATGGTGTCAGGAGGTTCAAACATTATTCCCACATGGAATACCATGTACTGCAATTCCTAGAATTAATATTACAACTGTTACGTAGAAGTGCTATATCAAACCCTACAGATAATCTATTGTACTCTACCCTTAATCTACAGTTAAAGAAAAAAGTCTACATACACCGGTGGTTTGTATTAAATTGAAAAAGATGTCATAGAGTTGTTTAAAGCATTTACAATCAAGAATGTGTGAAGAACAAAACGAATATTAAAAAATATATAACATAGAAATTATTATTATAGCGTTACACCTGTGTATGTAGACTTTTTTCTTTGGCTGTATATTGGGTATCCATAAAACGTCTCCAACAATCCAGTTGTCCATAACAAAATGCTTCAGAATGCTATTTTATGCTCCTTAGGTGCGTATGCACTTAGATGATTCGTTTGCTTCGCCCACTATTTCTGCAAAGTTTTAAAACAAAAGTAGAGAAGTTACAAGCCAGAATATATGTAGATGTCGTATTCATAATCCACATCACCTGCACCACCTTAAAGTCCCTATCCAATAACCAATTGTATCCAATAATCTATAAAAAAAGTGGACATGATGCATCCCAGCCGTACGGCAGTTTGAAACCTAATATTCCTTAAATCTATTAGCAGTTCCCTGATCTTAAAGTCAGCATTTAAAAGGCGGTTTAGTGAAATAAATTTGGAAGCAACTTTTTTCAGAATGTATAAGAAGAGCTTTTAAAACCGTTTATTAATCCTATTGTACCTCAAACAAATTTTATAGAGTATCTTCTCAAAGACTATTGCCATGACAAATTTCAGTACACTATTCAGTATCAACAGATTTTTCCCCGTCTAGCACTTGATATGCATCCATGTGTTTCTTACTGGGATGCGTCGATGATCCACATGTTCTCAGTGTTATCATCGAGTACAGAATCTACATGTTGGTCTCGAGATAACCAACCAACACACTGAGTTCACAGTGTCCTGTCAAAAGATCAGTTTCCAACCTGTTGTTATTCCTGGATAGTCTGATACGTGCGCTGATCTCTTCTTATTGTAGTTTCCCAACAAAAGTTTTGATTGCCGCAATTAAAAAGTATTCGCGTGTGTCTTTATGTTCCCTTTTGTTAAGCATTCCTTTCCAAAACATCCAGTTATTAGATGTTTGGTATAAATTCCCGTACAACCCCTATTGGTTGCGTCTTCTGATTCGTGGGAATGGGAATATACTCGTATTAGCTTTGTCTAGCTTAGTCAATAAATACCATTAAGTTATTTGACAATTATCTCTAATACAGTTCATATAACGGCAAGCTATAGTCGCCGTTGTCTAGTTGGTAGTGTGCTGGCTTACAAGACGTAAAGCCAGGGTTCGAGCCCCAGGCCAGACATCAAAACAAAACAAAATTCTAAAAAATATATCTTCGGCAACTTCCTCTCAGCAGATTTCTGGCAAAAACTCTGAGAGTAAATACAAATTGCCATGAAAAGTTTCTCAAAAATCTGTATTTCGGAGTCGACTTTAAACTGTAGGTCCTGCCACTCATGCATAAAATTAACACACACAACATGAGTGGTGTGAGAAACTAGGTCGTAATCCTGACTGAAGGGTTGTAATGACCAATTATGTATGTATGTATAACGGCAAGTCCATGTTAGTCCAATATTTGACACGTATTAGAATATGCTGTTCATAGATTTTAAATTACAGAAAATATTCAATTCGATACGAATGTTGCAGAGCAGTAAAACGGAAAAATTACATATTTTACGTACTCCTCGCCTATCACTGTAGCAGTAGAGCTCACAATACATTGCATAGAGAATTTATGCTCGATCCGCATCATCCGTTTGTGAAACTCTCTTTCCACAGATATTTTTCCAGTCCCTTACTGTGTTAATGTATGCGCCGTAGCTTATTAGACGTGAGGCCACGTTTCAAACCTCAGGTCAGGCATCTTCAACGAAACGAAATAATAACAAATATTTCTTCGGTCACTTCCTCTCAGAAGATTTCTGGCAAGAGCCATGAAAAGTTTCTAAAAAATCTGTCGTTCGGAGTGGATTTAATCTGTAGATCCCACCACTTATGTATAAATTGAGTGAGAAGCTAGGTTATAATCATGACTGAAGGGTTGTAATGATAATAGATTAAAATTTCATATCCTTAAACACTATTCCCTGTCTTAGTACCAACACAGTAGTGCACGGCTTGAGTAAGGCCATGTTTTGAGTATGAGCCATCGTTGACATTACGTTTGCCTTTTTGATTAAGAAGCTAGAGAGGTTTTTATTTCTACGCCTTCCTTAAATTTCCTTCAAAAATAAATAAAAATTCAATAAAAAAATATTCTGATAAGCAAAACGATTTTTTTTTTCCTTGAAACCAAAGTATTTTACCACCATCTTCAAATTCAATAAATTTAATTGCTCCACATTTTTTAAGATCATATGTACATGCATATAGAAAAGGGGTGCTAATGGTCATAAAACAAATTTATTCATTATGACCATGATTGTATGTCCCTTGGGAGGGATAGTGAAATCTAATGGCATTTGCAAAAAGAAGACACACAGAATATAATTGAATGTACAATGTACGAGTATGTTTAAGCTTATATTGACAACAAAATTTATTACAACAAATAAAAAAGAAAAAGAAAATAAAAAAATTTTAAAATAATTTCCTGCTCAACAAAGTCAAGCAACAACGACACTCGCTGACATTAACAATTTAAACTCGGGGAAAACATAAGCACAACGCTGGCATTGATGGTCAACAAAAATTTGTAAAATTTTTCATGTTTAAAGGTGTGGGGAGTGTATGTTCAAGGATAACTATCTGAGTTGTTGTTGGCCATTTAGAATTTGTAACAATTTAAAGAAAATAAATGTTTCTGTTTTTGTTGTTGGTTGCAACAACGGATTCTAACAAATGACCATTAGAGCAGCCAACCAAAAGCTTAAAGTAATAAATTTCAAAAGTACCCTTGAGGCAAATATTTACACAAGCAACCAAAACGCTTACACACACACGAACAAAGGGAAAGGGAAAGACTGTAATGAAATGAATATGGTTACTTAATATAATTCACACATACGATACATACGTAACACACACGCATGGACACTTATTTGGATAGAAAGTCCGGAGTCCAAGAGTGTGTAGAGCAAAAAGGAGTTCAGTTTTTTTCAATTTTTCTTTTTCCTGAAATCATTATTATAATGATACCAGAAGAGAGACGAAGGGGTAAAAGGGGTTTTAAATAACCACATCATTATTATTATTATTGCTCTCGTTGTTGTTGCTGTTGTTGCTACTGTTGTACCAGTTAAAAGGAAAATTGTGTTGAAAAGTAATAAAACTGAAAGGGTTCTTCTCGTTGCTGCTTTTTTCTATTTTTATTGGCATGGAAGGCGTTTGTTTTTACCATCATGTAGTAACGTTTTCTAAAAGCATTTCAGTTTCTGTATCTTTTTTTATTTCATTACAGGACTTTGATGTTGTTGTTGTTTTTCAACCGTTATAAGAATAAGTTATTTATTTTATATTTTATGGCTCTCTGGCTAAATTGTTTTTATAGGCCCATTTTAGCCAGCTTATTAACATTATCGATAATGTATGATTGTTTAAAATGAAAATGCAATCTAAATACGACCAAAACAAAAACGTAAAAGCGATGAGATGGTTTAAAAGAAAGAAAAATAAAAGAAAATTTTAAGTCTTTAAAGTCAAATAAATTTAAACAAATAAATTTACGTAAATATGTGTAGAAGGGTAAGCCGTTCACAATTTTAGAGAAAAGCGAAGAAAAATATATATTTTATGTAATAAATATCGAGTCCTTCATTAACAGTGTGCTTGAGATATCATCGCAATATTCTATTCTTCTGCAGCACCTTTTAATGTCATTACTTAAGTAAGTTAATTGGCCATTACAACCATTGCTGTCAGATTTGACGATTTTGAGCTCCAAAAATATCGCATTGACGATTTGACGATTTATGCCCTTATTTTGACGATTTTTAGAAATTAAAAATTTACATCATATTCCTAACTTTAGTACATTAAAAGCCACTTTAAGCTTTGTATTTACTTTGCAATTGTTACTATTGGAAATTTATGTTAGTAAAAACAAGGTGTAAAGTATTATATTTTAAAGTTACTTTCGAATATCTGTGATGATTTTTCTGTATTTTATTCATTTTTAACCACTTAAAAGCCAAAAAATTACAACTCCTAAATAACCTCGTAGATGAGAATAATTTAACACTTGTCGTTGCAGACAATTTTAAAAATTCGAGTGTAGCTTCTAATATTACCATCGGAAGAACAATGGCAAGCGCCGTTATTTTTTTTTTTTTCGTACGACCAACACTCAGGGGATGGATGGCATTGTGTTTGGAACTATGAAAATAAATTATGGGAAGAAGGAAAGCGAGAACCGCGTTTATGGACACTAGACTTGTATATTTTTATACTATAAATAACAGGAAAGACCACTACAGGTATTGAGTTCCACATACGAATAGTCCGACTAAAAAACGTATTTTTTCTGTAATGCAGTGTGCGATCCACTGGCCAATCGACCACATACGGATGTCCTGGCCGAGAAAGACGAGCGTTACGTAGGAATATATGATTTTCGGGAACAAGTCCCCTTATTTCGTTCGAGCAAAATCCTTTTGTAGTAGTGGTAGAACAGTGAAACACAAACGACATTGCAACGATGCACCAATGATTCAATGGAGTTGGATACACTACCGTTATTAACCAGCTACTACGGCCTCGCCTGTACACGGTCGAGAAACCTCAAAATAGACGTTGAGGCACCGACCTCATAAATAGTATAAATAAATAATGTAAATAGTAAGATCAGATGATAAGATCTTAAGAAGGAACTGAAGGAACTGAAGGAACTGAAAAATGTGTCGGTTGCAGCCAACATTACACTGAATTTTCATGCTCAGAATGTCAAGAGCTTCTGACTCCTTAATATTTATAATCTATGGGTGGTAGATTAAGATGATGTAATATTATTGCTGCGCTTATGTGTCAATAAACAACACTGGGATAGATTGTTTAAACCTTAAACAATTTTTTCCTGAAAATTGTATAACATTTCTCCATTTTTGGAAAAAATAATTAATGAAGATGAGGGAAGCTAGCTTTTAATTTCTAATAAATTTTTTTAATGTTTTATTTTTGAACTCAGATATGTACATACATTGACTTTATATGTTCTACTACAATAGAAATAATTATGGTTTTTAAAAACTTTTAATTTATTTATTTATTATTTCTGACGATTTTTTGACGATTTCAATAAATGTCTTAGACGATTTTGACGATTTTTTTTTCAAATATTTGACGATTTGGTGCCTCATTTATCTGGCAGCTATGATTACAACCCCGTTTAGTCAGGATTACGATCTCGCCTCTCACACCACCCATGTTGTGTGTATTGAGTTTATCCATGAGCGATGGAACCTACAGCTTAAAGTCGATTCCGATTAATATGTCTTTGAGAAACTTTTCATGGCAATTTTAGTTTACTCTCAGATCTTTTGCCAGAAGACTGCTGGGAGGTAGTCCCCCAAGTATCTATTTCGATTTGTCATGTCACAGCAGGGGTTTTAGAGCCAACAGACTACCTACTGCTAGGCTACGACAACTTAATTGTGAAAAATAACATCGTTTAAATACACTCCATGACTTCTCTGTATTCTGAGTGCATCCGAAATGTTTAATTTTCCAAAACTATGACATATAAACCAGAATGAATTTTGCTGAAGACATGGATTATATTGGCTTCGAGGAGCTCTGTGACTTGTGACTTTTTCGCATACACCTAAAATATAAAAAAAAATCTCGCAATAAAAACGTTTTCCGCGTTCGAATCGCCCAATTTCGGGGGGCTGATCACATCACCTTCAAATGAGACTGTGCAGCATATCCAATGGGATATGAGCTGGTGAAGCCACATGTCGTTGTTGTTCATACCATTCAATTTATGGCAAAAGAATTTGGTAATCACTAACCTGTAGGACTCACTGCTGGCAGTGATAACCTAGTCAACATCATTCTCAAAGAAATATGGGCCGATACTCCGCCAGTTCAAAATCTATACCAAACAACTTATTTTTTGGGATACACTGCATGCTCTTGGATCTCCTGTAGTATCGTTCCAATTCGACAATTATATTTGTTCACATACCCATTCATCCAGGAATTGGCCTCATTGCTGAAAATAACTCTTCCAACTGCTCCAGAGCCCATTCAGCGAACACACGGCCTTATCTACACGGCTATATCTATTACCTGCGGTTCCTGGGTCAATTGAATTTTATACGGATGTAGGCCCAAGTAAAGACGCCAAGTTAAGCTTTGCGAGCAGCCGAGTTTCTTGTGAGCGATGCAAAATCAACTATTTCGGATTCTTTTGCACACTCTAACGGATGTTTTCGACAAAACTTGTGTTCCGTAACTCTAGGAAAGATATTATCATACTCTCTGATAGCCAGACGACAGTCAGGGCATTAGGTTGAGACATTATGGCCCATAGGATAGTCTATGCATATCACAAGACTTTCAACGAGATGGCGGAGTAATACTCATCACGTCACTTTGGTTACGGGGTATTGTGGCATTCCGGAAAACAGCTGAGTATAAAAATAAGAATTAAAAAAGATTTCTCTGGATTTGTAACCCCATTGAGGTCCCACAATCGCAATTAACGTCGCAATGGACCACGCTTAGCGCAGTTGTAGTAGCTCAATTCTGTATATTGCTTGCTGGGTAGTTATGTGAGATGTATAGGCCTTTGCCACATTGAAATTAGCTTCTGCAGACGTTTCAGTGACTAGGAAGAAAGGGAAACTCTTGTTCTCCTATTGGATACATAGCCAGCATTATGTTACAGGAAAAAGAAAGAAACTGAGCTTCTATTTTATAGAGGATGGACAATCAATGGAGCCAAACCTTAGCTGGAAAAGCTGTTGAATTTAAAAGAAAGGAAATAAATATGAAGAGGATGGGGTAAATTCTGTGCGATGGCCAATTTTTTTCTGAAAGGAATTAAAAGGAATTTAAAACATCTCTCTTAATATGCTAAATTTAAAAAAAAATTTAATTTCGAAGCTGGTGGTTACAGTGGACTTGTGCGTGATGAATATCTGAAAGCCATCAACTACTTTTTCCATCATTATTTCAATTTTAGATATCAAATTGAGTCGTGCCTACGATATGTCCTCCACACTAGCTTAATAATATTATAATCTTGTCTTCGTATTACTACATGGAAATTCCTTCTAAAAATAATATTAACGGACAACTAAAGATCTTAGAAAGCAAGACCAAATTATTATTTATGCCATTAACTCAACTTCCTTTCCTACCTACTACCCGCACAACATTAAGTATCAAATAATCCTGTGTCGCATCAAAAAAAAAAGAGAAAAAGAAAAAATGGAATCATCATAGTACAGAACATATGTTAAACTGTCTATTCGACAGAGAGTTTGCATGTCATTCAAGCATTTGAAATCCTTTACAAGCGTATTAAAGACATTAAAATCAACTGATAAATGATTCCACAGAATGACACATTTTAAGCAAATAATTTTTCATTTGTAAGTCAATAAAACATGCAAAGCCTCTGAAAGATTTCTTTTCACTTCGTAAAAAAATATTTTATGCGTGTTTTTCCCAAAACAAAAAAAACAACGCATAACTCAACACAAAAAGGGGTAAAAATATCACAAGGAAAATAACAAAAAAACGAAACGAAACGAAATGAAACGCATTTGAATACCAAGACATTAAGAAAATCACAAGAGATTTTTACAGTAAAAAATAGAAGAAAAAAAACTGAAAACGTTTTTAAGAGATTTTTAATGCGCCTTTGTAGAGCGAAAAAGAAAAAACCGAAACGAACAGAAAAAACTTTTAAATACACCTTCAAGATGAGGACTTTTTCTTTATAAATACAATAGAAATGTTGTATGTTTTCTTTGCTCCGTACAAAGACATAAAATCGTATAAAAAAATTTTATGCAAATGTATGCAGATCCGCTTTTGTCATGTCAACGCGGGCAAATCACATTTTTTTTTCTTCTTCTTCTCAAGTATTTAAATTTTTTTCTTTTCTGTTTTTTTTCCTGAATTGAATTTTACAAGAAGGACATCAATATTCTTTTGTCATCCACATCATCTTCCAACATTAACGTCATCAGCATCATCAACCGAATCGTCATTTTGAAAGATTTTGAAACATATTTGTACAGCCCAGTAAAATAATTGTCAAACCTTTAATGGAGCATAGGAAGTATGATGAATGATGGCCGATGAATATGAAAAATTTCACAAAAATTCTATAAGTTTACGGCAAATAATTCAATAAATAA
Source organism: Sarcophaga carnaria (assembly GCA_958299815.1). Taxonomy (NCBI): domain Eukaryota; kingdom Metazoa; phylum Arthropoda; class Insecta; order Diptera; family Sarcophagidae; genus Sarcophaga; species Sarcophaga carnaria. The sequence continues at coordinate 34,455,439 of OY283151.1, forward strand.
AATTGTAGGACGGTTTCCTGAAGAGTATAAACATGTAATAGGCCTTATGAGACTATAACATGCACACATGAGCAAAAAGTGATAGTCAATCGGGCCTACCATAAGTTAGGCAACATCAGATGCTCAAAGCTCGGTTTAAATTAAAAACGCTACATATGGCTGTGGAGAACAAAGCTTTGAAGCCTATGATAAGGTTGGTGGGCGACGATTTTAACATGAAATTCATTAAGAGACTTAACTGTCCCATGGACAGAACCAGTAGAGTAGAATTTTAAGTAGTGGTTCCCAACGCGCGAAGTCGCCGTAGTCTAGTAGGTAGTGTGCTTATTATACGTAAAGGCAGAGTTCAAACCCCAGGTCAGACATCAAAACGAAATCCAAAAAAAAAGTATTTCTTCGGTGAAGAAAACTCTGAGAGTAAATAAAAGTGCCATGAAAAGTTTCTCAAAAATCTGTCGCTCGGAGTCGACTTTAGGTCCCGCTACTCATGCATAAAATTAACACACACAACATGAGTGATGTGAGAAGCTAGGCCGTAATCCTGACTGAAGGCTTGTAATGGCCAATTATGTATGTATGTATGTATGGTTCGCAACGCGGCTTGCATACATACATAATTGGTCATTACAACGCTTCAGTCAGAATTACGACCTAACTTCTCATACCTAACTTCTCATGTGTTAATTCTATACATGAGTGGCATCATGGCATCTACAGTCTAAAGTCGACTCCGAACGACAGATTTTTAAGAAACTTTTCACGGCAAATTCATTTACTCACAGAGTTTTTGCCAGAAAACTGCTGAAGAAATATTCAAATTTCGTTTTGTTGGAGATGTCTGACCTGTAAGTTAAACACGTCTAATAAGCCAACACACTACCTACTAGATTAAGGCAATTAGACTTTGTAACAAATACATACAAATAAATTAAGTAATCAAGAGTCATACTCTCTTAAATGTGAGAGTATTTTTGTATACAGGGATAGGTCAAGAACAGATCTTCATACTCGAATGAAATTTTCGTAGCCCATGGGGAAACTCGCGGGTATCTTCCATGTGGGAATTCTAGACAATGAGCTAGCAGATGAACTTGCGAGAAGAGAAGCGTCCATGCAGTTCATGTGATTTAAATAGAACCCTTCTGTAGAATGAGAGCGAATGTTTGGAAAGCTATGTTCAATAAAAAGGAGGATAAAGAGAGGCAAGAACTCTTCCCAAACCAAGTGGAACTTGACCGAAATTTTTGGGAAATTAAATAAAAGGAGACCAGAGTCAAGTATCAGACTATGAAGAAATAAGCTGAGGTTGATAACCAGTCTTTCTACTGGACACTGTAGCCTCAGAGCGCATTTATTCAGAATGGGGGTTGTCATGAGCTCAACATATACACTCAGCCACAAAAGTATACATACGGATAACAAATTTCAAAAAATTTTTAACCAATCCATTTTCGTTGAAAATCTTTGTAATTGTCTGACATCTTTCTTCGATTTTAAGGCGGTCTTTTGCATTGGTTCAGAAATTTGTGAAATTTGTAAATCGGATGTATACCTTTGTAGGCCTGTGCAGGGCCACAATTCAGTTCAAAAGACCGTCTTAACATCAAGGAAACTATAAAGATTTTCAACGAAAACGGATTAGTTAAAAAATTTCAGAAATTTTTTAACCGTATGTGTAATTTAGTAACTGTGTGTAGATTCTGTGCTGATGAAAATTAATTATCGGAATACTTTTTTGGAGCCTCTGGATCCCAGGAAGAAACATCTAAGATCGTATCAAATGCTATACCGAGCAATGTACCGAAATTTATCAGGATAATAGGCTTGGAGAGGACACTATAGGGATACCCTGTAAAGTTTAAAGGGCGTATGGTAGATCGTCATTACAACCCTTCAGTCAAGATTACGAACTAGCTTCTCACACCATTTGAGCTGTGTGTGTTAATTTTATATGTACATGAATAGCGGAACCTACAGTTTAAAGTCGATTTCGAACGACAGACTTTTTTGAGAAACTTTTCATTACAATTTTTTTTCTCTCAAAGTTCCTGCTAGAAATCTGCTAAGAGGAAGTCGCCTAAGAAATATTTTTTCATATTTCGTTCTGTTGGAGATGTCTAACCTGGAATTTGAACTGTGGCATCGCATCTATTAATCGAACACACTACCTACTAGACTAGATTGCCTATTTGGATAGTTTTTGTATAACGAAATTATTTCTTGAAAAAAAAAACAATAGAATGGCATACGTATCACAATCACTAAATGCTCGAATCCAATGCGAATTAAATTAAAAAAAAAATTCGAGACATTTGCAGAAACTTATCTCAAATCTGAAAACTATCACATGTTTAAATTGCCAATTAAATACACATTTTTATAAAAAACACACACTCACACAGAAACCATAGAACGTATGTATATATAGGCCCTTCCCCATAATACATCTCTGGAAAACCAGCAATCCCCTCCACTCCAGAGTAGATCACGTAACAATTCATAACTAAAAATCTTTCTTTTTTTACGTCTGAAAACTTTTTATAAAATGTTATGTAAAATATTACCAAACCAAAGAGAAAAGGCAGGTGTTTCCACTTTTGGAATGGTAAAGTTAAGGAAAATTTAAAAAATATGTTGGAATCGGATTTTAGGCAAAAAAAAGTTTTCGTCAAATACTTTTAAATTTTGAACTTCACTTTCCTATCAAATTATTGTTTTTCCTTCTTCTTTTTTTTTGCAAGTTTCATTATGAAAATATTTTTATTTAAACATTGTTATTTTATTGTTGTATTATTTAGAATGAAAAGAAGCTTGTTATGCTCTTTAAAGCATCACACAAAACTAAACAATGTTGCCGCATAATAAACAAAAAAAAATAATAACAATTGGCTCATCAGTCAAAATAAACAAAAAAAAAAAGAAAAGAGAAAACACATTATCTACCCTCGTTCATATACAATAAATACCTCTGTTACTAACATTGTGTCGTTTTATTTTACTGCTCCTTGATATTTAAAATATCCTGTCGAGTAATTGTGTCAGAATAAATTCGCATTCGTGTGTGGCAGCAACAGGCAATTGTGGCAAGAAATTTCATAAAATTTTTTTTTCTTTTGCTAATTATGTTTTTATAATTTCAGAAAACAGAAAAATAAACTGTTGTTCTTTGGTTTTTGTTATTTTATTCATGCCTTTTTTGGTAAATTTTAAAAACAAAAGCGGAATAACAACAACTGTGAGAGTGCAGAAACATGTGAGGCTGATGTGATTTACCACCCTCGTATAAGTAGGCGTTTAAACCTAAAACGTGAAGATAACTTCAATTGTATGACAAGCAAGTCTTTTTATATTTAATGTGGATCTGAATTCATGTTGCAACTCCTCCAGTATCAATAATTAATAACCTGGTACTTTTAGTATTTTGGTGTTACACTTTCCTTGAGTAGTAATATTATATCAAGAAAGCAATTTGGGGATGCATTTGGTGGCAGAAATATACAGCAGGTAGTGTTTATTTTTAACAATTTTTTATGAACTTTCTTAAGCACAATCCGGTGTAATTGCATGGCAAAGAATTTGAAGCAAGTGTATGGCCTCTCTGTAATCCATATCACTGTGTAAGTGAGATTGAATCTTTTCGGGCAGATTGAAAAGGCTGAAATCTTAAACAAAGAATCTTTTCTGTCTTATAGGTGCTCTATTATATCCAAGCGATAAAGGCAGTCTTTACGCTAAGCTAAGCATTTTTGAAGCAAGATTGAAAATTTTTTCCCCTGTGTTGATGTAGAATTGGGAAAGTCACCAATACTATCAACCAGCAGCTTCAAATGTTTGTCGACCGTTGCCTTAAAAGGATGATTCAAACCAACTCGCGCAATTCTCTGAATTTAAAGCCGTGCACGGCAAATATTTTTGTCAACAAAAATTTTTAAAATAAAGTAGCATTGGATAGGCGATTCCTTTTGACAGGACGATGACAAGATTGTCCATCAAACATTTCGATGTCGGTTAAGTTAGGTTTGAGGTCGTGTACTTGCCATACATACCCAGAGGTCAAAATGACCAATTATAAAAACGTCCTAGAAGAGAGAGAGAGAGGATAATGAAGGAGTTAGGGAAATTGGAAAAAAAGAAGAGGTAGAAAAGGTTGGAGATAAAAGACGGAGAAAAAAAGATGGACCACAAATACACAAGAAAGCGCGACTACAACCTTGATGCCCTAGCACTTCTTAACCAGTTTAACATATTTATGAGTCTATCAGAGTCAGAGTCCTCAATCTCGACCTAGGGTTGGACAGTTGCAGAGGAGATAGTACTCCGTAATACTACTGTAATACTCCGACTGGGATCTACTCCAGATCCTTGGTAGCGATCTAATAAAATCAATAATTAGCCTCAGACTGGCTTTATCTAAGCCCAGCAGCAAACCTGTTCTATCACTGTCTATAACAGACCGTAGTCGCCGTAGTCTAGTAGTGTCTTCGCTTATTAGACGTAAAGCCAGGGTTCGAGCCCCATGCCAAACATCAAAACAAAATACAAAAAGTATTTCTTTGGCGCTCTGCTTATCTATGGCCAAATTCATTAGCAAAGGTAATTAACCATAAGCAGCTAGCCTTCACCGATAACGTATTGTGTTCAGAAATGTTTATGAATTCAATAATAAATTATGAACAAGAGAGAGTTAAGCAGTGACTAGCCTACAAAAAAATAAAATAGAGAAGTTCCGCAAGAGTGGCGTAGTATGAAAGAAGGGAAGTTTGCTTCCAAAGAGTAGATATTTTAAACATTCTTAAGCTATGCAACATAAGGATCTGCAACTACATTTTTTTGAAGAGACAATAAGTTTCAATAAGTTACTAGTTGTTCTTTACGTGTCTTTGTCTTCCCCAATACCACTCTTCTTAGAATATCAATTCAATCAATCAATTCCCTATTACTTTGATATAAACCTTTGAGGAAACTTGTTCTTTCTTGCCTATGTTTTACTGATTATCGTATTTGCAAATGCATTATCTGGGAAAGAATCCGTAGTATAGTTTTGGAGACTTATTATACTGCATCGCCTACTGCTATACATGCATGCATACGTAGTTGGTCATTACAATCCTACAGTCAGGATTACGACCTAGTTTCTCACACCACTTATGTTGTGTGTGTTTATTTTATACACGAGTGGCAGGACCTACAGTTTAAAGTCAAGTCCCAACGACTGCTTTTGAAAAACTTTTCATCTCAAATTTATTTACTCTCAGAATTTTTCCCAGATCTGCTGAGGGCAAGTCGTTCAAGAAATATACTTTTTTTATTTCATTCTGTTGGATGTGTTTGACCTGGGATTTGATCCGTGGTCTTACGTCTAATAAGCCGACACACTACCTGCTAGACTAAGGCGACTACTAGTATTCTGAATCTAATCAAACATGAAAAATTGACAAATAGTTGAAACGCTCGAAAACGACTAAGGCTCGTAGAGGCGTAGATCGAAGAGTTGCAAGCACAGCAGACGGGTAATTGTGATTTCAGAGCTTATCTGTAAAGAGTGGCAATCACATGGGGACTTGCAAATTGTGTCTTACAGTGCGAGGAATGCATTCAATATCACTTTATTCTTTGCCACCTATAGGGTTAATTGCTAATTGATAGATTACATTGTGGCCTCTATTACATGCCGCAATTGTAATATGCCAACTTAAATGTGGCATATTTAATACACTCCCACATATAATATTTTAGAATATATTTTACGAAATAACAACACAATCAACCATGCAACCAACCAACTGAGCAAAACGAAAATACTCGCACATCCTGCCTGGCTTGGCATATTTTTATCGCTCGCAGTTATTATATGTTAAATGAAGCGATTTTAAAACAAAACAGAACAGAATACAATACAACAGAAAAATATTTTTATTTTAATTTTTTTTATCTCTCTCTGGTTCTGTTTTCATTACCAGCTAAAGCGTAAATTCCATGTTTTTTTGTTTTTATTATTCGACAACAACTGAACGTAACTGAATGACTGAGTGACTGACCTGATTCCCTTTCAACACACGCTCGTAGAGAATTTTAAAATTTTCAATACAATTCCCTGGCAATACTTCTGGGCTATGATTACCGGGGATTTAGAAAAAATTTATTTCGATTACAACATATATCTGAGGGGTAAATAGTGGGGTAGTGGCCACCAATATAAGCAATTTAAAATACTTCACAGCATAAATGTTTTTTTTTTCATTTCATTCTGTTTTATGAACGCATTCAACTAAAAATATGTGGCATGTGAAAATTTCATTTAAAATGCATATGTGGTGACTTGATGGAAAATTAGAAAAACGAAAATTTATTTTCCAGTTACAATTACAATAAAACAACAACAATTTTTTGTTATGTTGTTGTTAAACTATGAATTTCTATTTTTATTCCAGAAGTACAAAAAAGTAGAAAAATTCATAGAAAATCAATATAATCTTGACAAATACCTTTGGCATCATGTCACCATGAACAAAATATCACTTTTAGACACTTTTGGTTGCAGCACCGGTTACTTCTTTACACAAAGTACACTTTGTAGCACTTTGTGTTTGTTTGACGACCATAGAAGATCATTTTCAGTGCTCACGCTTTTAAGGCATTCATTATTTTCTAAAAACGTTGAATATCTTTACCGCCATTTATGAATAATTCAAAGGAATTTTTTCGAAAACCATACATTAGAGTGTCACTTAAATATTGGCCAGAGAGAGAGAGTGTTTAGTCATACAAAACATTGTATTGACCGATTGATGGCTAGCTGGCTGGTGCTAAAGTGTTAACAGAAGAATCAATCATGATAATCATCTTCATCAATAACCGATAGACTACTAATGGCTCCAATGGCCAAACAATCACGAAATTTTTTTTTTGTATAACACCGTTGGCTGTGTTCAATTAAAACATTTTGTTGCTTCAAAATTATAATTTTAATGGGAAAAATTTCAAAATTGATTTTCTTATTTACGGCCTAAACTGTTGTTTAGTAATCATTCGAAGCAATGCTTTTGATTATATGCTGAAGAAGGGGTTGGCATTTGATAAGATGTGTCAACGTTGCTCATTGTAATTGCTGTCAACAATCAATTTTCCTGGTTTATAGCGAGCTACCTATACATCACGTTGGATGGGCGTTTTCATCGTTAAAGTTTCGGGTTCATTAGAGTTAAAACCAACCATAGGTCAAGTAGTTACAATGGGCCTTATAGCTCCTAGTGTCTTATAAATGTGCTTAACCTATGGTAGAATAATTTACACACGGTTTGGAGTTTCACTTGTTCTTACATAATGTAAATGTATCCGCCAGAAGATGATTGAGTAATACATGCCCATTGCTATTGCAAGTCGCGTGAAAATGTTTCTCATGTTCAAATAATTAAACTTAAGCAGGTTAGGTTAGGTTAGGTTAGAGGACAAGTACAGTACCCGGAGGTCGAATTGACCCATTGTGCAACGTCCTAGTTTCTCACACCACTTATGTTGTGTGTGTTAATTTTATACATGAGTGGTGGGACCTACAGTTTAAAGTCGACTCCGAACGACAGATTTTTATTTATTGAGAAACTTTTCATGGCAATTTTTATTTACTCTCAGAGTTTTTGCCAGAAATCTACTGAGAGGAAGTCGCCGAAAAAATACATTTTGTATTTTGTGTTTGATGCCTGGCCTGGGGCTCGAACCCAGGCTTTTGCGTCTAATAAGCCAACACACTTCCTACTAGACTACGGCGACTTCAAAACTTAAGCAACTAAAGAGTCAATGAGAATCAATATTTTCTATGAGCGATCAGTCTACATCATAAATTATAATGACATATAAATACGAGGGTAGTCAGAAAATTGACCCACCTAACATAATAAACTCGGCGCAATGCTTGTTGGGTGACAGGATTTTTCCAAAAAATCTTCGGATTTACTCGGATAGGCAGACTGCGATTAAGTCCCTAACGATCATAGTTTCAAAGTCCGTCCTTGTTCATGAACGCCAAGGGTTGCTTCGAGAAATTTCGGTTCATTCAGATTTAACTCTTATATACGTTCCGGGACACAAGAATATCTTTGGAAATTGCATTGCTGATGAGCTGACCAAGGCTGGTATAGAGCTAGCAATCTCCGCTATGTTACAGGGCATAGGTATTCCCATTGTTTCGGTTAATTTGGATATGGTCCATTTGTTCTAGGAGGAGGCTCAATTTCGTTGGCAGGACAGGAGGGTACGTGCAATTTGCCAAATTCTGCTGGACACGTATGGACAGGCAGAGGACTGACTCCTTTCTGTCTTTAAATCATATGGCATCCATCGCACATTGGCGATCTTTACGGACCATTGTCCTTTTGCTTGTCATGTCGAAAGACTAGGCATTCCAACTAATGACTTCTGCAAGAGCTGTGGGTCTGAGGAGTAGGAGACTGTCTTTCACTTCATGTGTCAGTGCCCTCTAATTTTCTGACATCGTTGGCCAAACTCTCTATTGTTAAGATTGCTGCAATATTAAGATTTATTTTGGACTCGGGATGGGTTTCTCTAGGGAATGGTTGACCCCATAGTAGAATTAATTGTGATATCACAATGGGCCTAAGTGGAACCTCTTCCCTCAAAGGGGATCCGCCACCTAACCTAACCTATGTATAGTGTGACTTCATTTCCAAGCAATATTAAAAACTGATGGCACCTATACCTCGTGTATAAAGTCGAATTTTAGCCATGGACCCCACAAAAAACAATAAAAGCAATGGACTGAATTGCGAGAACCGCATTCGAAGCAGAATAAACACAGTTTTAGAGGCAGGCAAAATTATGAAATCCCTTTTTTTGATGAACGGGTGATTTATAGATTCTAGGATGATAGAGTTGCCATCAACGCCTTCTATGAAAATACATGGGATTGTGCTGCATTCGTTTGATTTGCCCATCAAGTCTGATGCTAGCTGATGTTTTTGTAATATTCCCTCTTGAAATATGTTCTTTGGGCATTCAAAAAGCTCTCCGGTTTGATAATTGGTCTGCTGTAGTAGATTCTAGGATGATAGAGTTGCCATCAACGCCTTCTATGAAAATACATGGGATTGTTCTGCATTGCATTGGCATCAAGGCTAATGTTTTGTAATATTCCTTGTTGAAATATTCAAAAAGCTTTCCGGTTTGATGATTGGTCTGCTTTAGTAGATTCTAGGATGATAGAGTTGCCATCAAATCTGATGAGCAAAAGGCTTTCCGGTTTAATTATTTAATTTTAAATTTTTTTCGTCATCTCTCGTATTCGAACCGCCCTCGTAATTTACTAAAATTCATTTCCCATAAAACTCGAAAATATTACAGTTTTCAAGACATATGTTTTGAACGTCTTGCGAATTAGAATGTTTAGAGCTTGCTTTAAGACATTTATGTCTTCCCCTCAACACAAACACTTTAAGAGTATTAAGTGCCTTAGTACCTTAAATTATTCCCTTAAAATTTATTCTATTCTTTAATATTTCTTAGAAGAAAATTTAAAGCAATTTACACTTAAACAGAACACAACGTGCAACACTAGGCAACTAATTAAAACGGCTTATTTGATTAGAGCACTAATTGCCACAAAGACTTGTGGTAATATACTCTCACTCCTTCTCTCTCTCTCTCTCTCTCTCTCTCTCTATCTGTGTGGCATTAAAGCTGTAGAGATAGGCGATACAACTTTTATTTTTTTCAAAAAGAAAAGCAGAAGAAAAAATTGGTAACGAGTAATAAATTTCGTTCAGTTAAGAAAATCCCGTCTTATCAGTGAATTTATTCAAGAACAAACTCGCGCGTAAAGCATCCCCACAGGATTAGGCGGCGAAGCAAGTTTATCTCTCACCTTCCACGGAGATGAAAATGAAAAAGTTTTATAACTTTTTGATATTGTTGTTGTTGTTGTAGTTAGTGTGGTTAAAGGTAACAGCAAAAATAAGTTTTATGGCTTAAAATGAAATCAAAGTAAAATTACTTGAAAGTGTAGCAGGAATTTAAATTCTTTAAAGAGCATTTTAAAGTTCACTTAGAATTTCTGAATAAACATATTGAAAATGGTGTAATTTAATATCTTAAATGTCATAATAGTTGTGCATACTTTTGAGCTGTGTTGTGTTTGTTTACCACAATAGTTTGACATGAAATTTATGTCCTCGCGAAACTAAAAGGATATCCTTAGAATTGTAGCTCAAATTAAAATTGTTTCTTGGTAGAGTATTTTGAGAAAAGCAAAAGAGAACAAGTGAATAAAGAAATTAAGTTAAATTACAACGGTTTACCTTGTAAATATTTCAAGAAAATAAAGCAAAAAGAGAACGAAACGAAAACCTTAAACAACGTTGGCCATTTGGCCGTTTTTGTGTAGTAAAAACGGAAATTCCCTCAAGTCAAACATCAAAAAAAAAACAGACCAAAACTACACAGCCTAGCCTAGAAAAGAGGAAAGAAAAATAGAAAACTAGAACCTTTAAATGCATGTTTAGCTGTAGTTTTCAGCTATGAGGCCAGGCTAAGAAGAGCCGTAATGATGGGTTGTAGCAGAAACCACATTTTTGAACAGAATCGTTTACACAAGAAATTTCTTGTCACTGGACTGAAATTTAGCATTTAATTAGATTTTAATGTTGTTGTTGTTGTAGTTGTTGGTTTCTAAAAACAACATCAACAAATAATACCATGTCTTGAAAATGTTTACCATCGTGTTGTTTAACAATTTAATGCAACATTTTGAAGTTAAAAAAGGAAGGATGTTGCATGTCAACGTCAAGTTCAATTTGCTCTGAAGTTAATGTTTGAATTTATGGTTCCTTAAAATTATTACACCGGCCCCTAAAACAGGATAAACCACGAGTATTCATATGAAGAAGAAAAAATAGTACAAAACTATTGAAAGGAATACTAGCCTGTATTTTAACTCATAACCTAAAAGAGTTACTGCATGGATTTTTAGTGTATGATGATGACATGTTTTTCTGGAAATATTTGAAAAGTTTTTATTTAAGGGTTCACCTATAAGGTTCATGAAATGATAAACATTGGTTTTACAATTGTTGAGGTTACCATATTCGTTAAAAGAAAATATTGCTTCAAGCGTTATGAAAATCTTACAGACTACAGTTTTTATTCCAAGGTAATCAATCCATTCTCAAATCTTTAATGTTACGGCCTTGTTTTTACATCACCTATGTGGTGTGTGTGTTAACTTTATCTATGCGAAGTAACGGCTGTGCAGAAAATCTGTCAGTACTCTCTTTTCCATTGCTTGCAACGGCTTACTACGATTGGATAACGACTGTATTCGTCTGAAGTTATAGCAAGAAAATCACTTTTTATTAACTCTTAGCATTCTATTCAGATATGCTTCATAGTCGATGCCTGAATAATCGATAAAATTTCAATCATAATTCCCAAATTAATAAAAGACAGAGTCGTCTCTAGGGCACATTAAGAACAAATATGCCTCAAAGAAAAGCCACCATAGTCTAATAGGTAGTATGTTGGCTTATTAAACGTGAGGCCACTGTTCAAACTCCAGGTCTTACATTTCCCACGAAACGAAATATGAAAAATATATTTCTACGGCGTCTGCCTCTCAGCAGATTTCTGGCAAAAACTCTGAGAGCGAAATAAAATTGCCATGAAAAGTTTCTCAAAAATTTCTGTCGTTCGGAATCGGCATTCAAATGTAGATGCCGCCACTCATATATAAAATTAACACACTCAACATAAGTGGTGTGAGAAGCTAGGTCGTAATCCTAACTAAAGAGTAGTAATGACCAATTATGTATGTATGTATGTTTGCATGCCTTAAAAAAAAGTAGGAGTAAATCAGTAACGTTCCTCACCAACGCATGTTCATGGAAAGTGTTGTTTCTAGCCTAGCATCCTGGGATAGGTGATCTTAATCAAATGTTTACTTGCAAGTATTAGTAAGGATAGAAGGACAAGATAACTGGTTTCCTTGAAACTATCTGATATTAACACATTAACTGCCGATCGACGAGATAACTCGTAGTTTCCATTCTTTCCTTTTCTGCCCTGTCAATCAATGTATTAAACTCATCTCAACTTGTTAATCATCTCTTGCTTTTAATGAAAAATGTAACTGTAGAGATTAAACTTTCTTTTGCAAATACAAGAATTTAATAAAACTCTTGTAAGCCGCACAGAGAGAGTACATTTAAGATTTACTTGCCGAATTTATCGGCTATTTAATGCCTCTTTTTTTGTAACACAAATGAAAGTGATTTTAACGCAACAGGAGGTTAAGCTGATCCTATAAAGACTGTTGCACAGTTATCGTGATACCGATGGTCTGCCTAAAAGTAAAATCTCAGACAAGTTATTTATTTAGCCCCCTGCCCACCCTCTCTTTCTCTCTCTCTCTCTCTCTCTTTCGCCATGCATTTGGTGGTCATACCTTTGCGACACTTTTCTTAAATTCTAATAAAAATGTTGCAAAAAAAAAGAAAAAAAAACGAAGAAATTCTTACATGAAATGAAATGAAAAAATCCCCCGGTTCTTATAATTTCTCTTATTCATTTTCATGTGGAATTGTTTTTTTTTTCTTTTCTGAAATGTTTTGGTATGTGAGATGACGGCCTGTTGTATTTTATGTTTATGAGGCTTAAAAAGACATTCTTTTTATCAACTGCCAAAAAAGTGCTTAAATGGTTTACAACAGTTACTCTGTTGCTGTTACTGTTTTAACTGTAACTATAACTGTGATTTTTTCTTTCTCTAAGAATTCTTTACTTCCTTTCGCCAAAGTTTTATGGTGGCTTTCAATTTTTTTTTTGTTTTTTTCTAAAATTTTTCTTCGACTTTTTAAGAGCCCACTAAACTCTCTGTTTCTTTTTTTCTCTTGTAATTTTTTCTTGCAACAATTTTTTAGTATTGTTTACAGTGTAATATATTGTATGACATGTTGTTGGCATTTTTTGTTTTTTTTTTTGATTTTTTTCTTGCAAGAAACCAACTCATCACCATTCTGCCCAAAAACGTAAGAGTCTGTCATTCCCAGCGGGTGTTGCTTGTATTTTATGTGGATTTAGGTTTTTCTTCTTTCCATTCGATTTTCCTTGCTTTGTAAAGATAATTTTTTTTCTCTTCGTATTCTATTTTTCTTGTCGTTATTATTTTTGCAAAAATATTGTTTTTTATTGTGTTTCCTTTTATATTTTCTTTGACAGGATTAGTGTTGTCATAAGTCCGGAGAAAATAAAATCCTGCCATAAAAGCTAAAAAAAGGACACTTATTATGCCATCAGTTTCTCAAATGGGCCAACAACAAAAAAATAAATTTTATTTCTAAACAAAATAAATAAACCAGGAGTAAACAGCTCTAGAAGGGAGACTCTTGTCATAATAATGGCTAGAAAAAAAAGTCATTTTGAAAATGAAAAACTGGAAAAATTCAGAAGTAGAAGAAAAATAATTTCGGCCTGGTGTTAATAAGAGTTATTAACCGAACTTAACTTGGTAATATGCTTAGAACATCCCACTGAATAATCATATGTACATACCTAATTGATGGCACTGCTTTCCTTCAAACCCTTACGATGCCTCTCGATACCTTCAGGAATATTTTTACCAGCCGAAGAATTGGTTAAAGACATGAAGAACTACGCATTATACATGACGAATACTTATATAAGGCGTATTCGTTTTGAATGCATGGCAAACAATTTCTGCAAAGGCTGTAGAGAGGCTGTGTAGAGCAGTAGGAGCCCAGCTCTATGCCGGAAAAGCCGTCTTGGCATCTCCACAATAACGATTTAAACGAACTCTCAGGCATGAACATTGGTAGTCTAAGTCTTCATCAGAGACTTCAAATAGGAGGACTGGAAGGTAGATCACCTTTACATTGCATATTTATAGATTTTTTAAGGCCTTTGATAGCCCATTATCACCCATCCATCTGGAAAACAATGCAATGCAAAGACCTGATCCTGAATTTATACAAAGACTCAACATGCAAACTGTTGAAGATCAAGGACTGTGTCTTATCTTCTTTGATACTTAGAGTAGTACTAGACACAGTAATGAAGAAAGCACTCACGCTTGAAAGAAGCATCAATTATGCCCTTCATCTTATTATCTAATATTTTGAAGATCTTTTTGCTGCCGATTACATATGTTACCTTTCCCACGGATTTTATATATGGCAGCGTAAGACTTACATTTTTGCACAAAATACAGGCCAACATAAAATAACATAACAAAATTAAGCCAGGCATTTGGCGTACTTCTTCATTAATTTCCTTACATTTCATTCATGCTGTTACAAGCAAATGAATATATCTCATCAAATGACTCAAATCTCTGCGATTAATCACTACGAAGATTGTTAAAAAAATCATGTCAAATGTCATTTCAAACAGAGAACTCGTAAAATGCCAAACCGAGTTAAAATCACTGAAAGAAATCGAGAATGCATAAGAACGCAACTCATGAAAACCCTTAAGGCAGGATTACGACCTAGCTTTTCACACCACTTACGTTGTGTGTTTTAATTTTGCACATGAGTGGCGGGGCATACAGATTTTCAGAAACTTTTCATGGCAATTTTATTTATTCCCAGAGGTTTTGCCAAAAATCTGCTGAGAGGCAGACGCCGAAGCAATATTTTCTCATATTACGTTTTGCTGCAGATGTTTGAACCGTGGCCTCACGTCCAATGAACCAACACACTAGCTACTAGACTACAGCAACTAGCAACTCAGTGAAATTCACACGGCTGCTGAAGAAGATTTACACCAGTTAACACCTAAAGAAAGCATATTGAAAACGAAACTGAACCGATGAACAAGACAGATCACAATGAAGTGAAGTGGCCCCTCGTTTAGTCACGGAGCCATAGGAAAGAAAAAAGTAAGTACCATATAAAATTGTGTATACACTTCCGCATTATGATTGAAGAATTCATTCTTACTTGTTTACAATTCATGTGCTCTTCCAGAGCACGCTTTTCTGGCCTTATATGCAATAGTTTTAAATTATAATCATAAGCACCAGCGTGACAAATTTTACATCAGCTTTTATAGTTTTGTAGCTTTGTAGTCATCCATAAATTTTGGGATGAAGATTTTAACACAAGCTTTAAACGAAAGCTTAGCAAGCAGAGTTGAAACAGACTTTAAAATCGCATAATTAAGATGGTCAATAATCTCCTTCATGTTCACAAACTTTCTTATCAATTAAAACATATTTTTAATGGCTTATTCCATAGACTTGTGAAAATTATTATTTGTTTTTGTTATTGTTACACAGCAAAGAAACGATATGAAAAGAAATCTGCCCCAGCAATTATTCTTAGCCATTAATGCGTTAAAACTTTAAGTAACGCAATAAATTTGAAATATTTCTTGAGTATCATTAGGAAATCGTGTGATTTCTTTATAAAAATAGAAAAAAATAAATTTTCTCAGATTACAAGCCATGATACCCTACATTGTGTTGTAGAAGAAATTAAATTAAGTCTAGCATTGGTTATAAAATATTATTAGAAGGCAAAAAATTTGGTTATTTCCCTCTGGCGTATATTATTAAAGACGTACATTATTTTCAGCTTTCAACTTTTCTAATCTTTTTCAGGGTACGAGTAGCATTACTTTCAAAACCTCTTTAACTCTTCTAAAGATTTTCAGGGTACGAGTAACACTACTTTCAAAACCTCTTCAACTCTTCTGATCATTTTCAGGGTACGAGTAGCATTACTTTCAAAACCTCTTTAACTCTTCTAAAGATTTTCAGGGTACGAGTAGCACAACTTTCAAAACCTCTTTAACTCTTCTGATCATTTTCAGGGTACGAGCAGCATTACTTTCAAAACCTCTTCAACTTTTCTGATCATTTTCAGTGTACGAATAGCACTACTTTCAAAACCTCTTCAACTCTTCTGATAATTTCCAGGGTACGAGTAACATTACTTTCAAAACCTGTTCAACTCTTCTGATCATTTTCAGGGTACGAGTAGCATTACTTTCAAAATCTCTTCAACTCTTCCGTTTTCTTGTTGCTGCAATTAAAAATAAAATTCAGAAAAACTACGGCAACAACAATTTCATCTATTTGATGTAGTTTGAGTTGGTTTGAATTTTCTGCTTTTCAAACAAACATTCAAAAATTATGTTGAGAATGCGTGTCTTAATGCAGTTCGCATAATAAATTTGTAACAAAAATTTCATGTTCATACCTACGAGGTATGTATGGACGTAGTAGTATTGTATTGCTTGGTATTGTCTTATCTATTTCATTTCTATGATCATTAAGATCATTATGATCATACATAAATTCATAAATACATGGCAGTATGCACATGAAATTATGAACAACAACAATGTTGATGCATTAGAAAGATTAGCAAGAAGAAACCAGTGTATGAAAAATTGTTTGGTTGTACGTTCATCATCTTTCATCTTTTAGTCTCAGGCTTAGATGGGTGTTGATTTGTTGTTGTTGTCGTTATATTTTGTTGTAGTTGTTGTTGTTTTCTTCCAATGATTAGAAACATTAAACAATTGAATTGAGTGGGGTTTTTTTCCTGTTCAGGAAACCATTAGACACTGATATTCACTCTCATTGTTCAAGTAGTTGTTGCTTGAATTTGTTGAATTGGTTGAAATATGAGGCAGAAATAAAGCCAGTGTTAATGGCTTTAATAGTGTGTGTCTGCTTGAAAAATGCATACATAAGAGGGAGTCCACAATGTATGATGCACTTGCTGAGAAATTTTTATATCACTCCGCGCCTTCGCCAGATGGTCACTCCAATCGACGACAAGGCTTCACCGATTTGATGCTTCCAACGCAAACAAGGTCGACTACTTCACCGACTTCCGCAAATCCCCGCATCAATTACCCGTCTCACCGGAGCATTATCCTCCATACGAACAGCATGGCTGAGTCAGGGCATCCGCTGGATATTAATACGCTGCACAATGTCCATGTCGCTGAAGAGCTCAGGCGGCTCATTGTTGGATCGGATGCGAAAATCATCGCCAATTCGTATTGGACCGAAGGTCTTACATAAGATTTTTCTCTAGAAAACTCTCAGAGCTGCTGCATCAGGGGAGGATGGTCATCTTGTAGAGTATTAGTTTTGTAGTACGCAAGAGGTCTCTGCTACGCAATTGCCTATTGAGACCATAGTAGCACCTGTTGGCACGAGTGAAAAGGATAATACGTTGGTGAAAAGCGAATGTTTGTCTGGAGTAGTCGTTGGCGCGCATTTTTATAAATCAGATCAATCATCATCAATTCAGAGCACTACTGCCATATGATAACCGAAATCTTTTTTGGCGGCAATTGAGATTATGAAATGGATGGCCTATGTTTTCTACAAAACTGTATGGCCGAGCCTACATATTCGCTGTATAATGTCCATGCCGTTGAGTACCTCACATGTGGTTTTTATAGACTTTTTTGTGGAACTGCATGAAAATCCGTGCCAAAGCGAAAGATCACCTATCGAACTACGATTCTTACTTACCAAGTCATCACATTTTTATTTTCATAAACAAATTTCCCTTGATAATGCCTTTCAATTGTGAAACAACCCATATGCTTTAATGAATTCATTGTGTGTATTACGTGATGCATTAGTATGTCTGTTAATGCGTGTTGTATTCGCATAGGGGGAATACATTTCTAACCGAATCACTATGATTAACTTTATTATCACGATAATTGCCATTGTTTAACACAGCCTTAATTATGAAAGCCAAGCCAATGTAAAATTGCTCAAAAACATAAAAAACATACTCATTTTGCAGTTGTTATACATTTTCCTCTAATCATAGGAAAATTTTATAATTTTTCTGATTTTTTGCATTGCATTTTTGTTAATTATTTTTCCAAAAGAAAATCTATCTTTTTTAATTAATATCACTCTATACATGTATATGACAATAAGCGTATATTACGTTGGTGTATTGTATTAAAGATGGCTTTAACACTTTTCGGAAACAAATCCTTATTACTCTGATGGCTATTTGAGTGATTGATTTAATAAAAGTAAACATTTCGACTACATAGTGGAGTTATAAACCCCGAAAACTATCTTCTGTTCCTTCTGACTTTATAAAAAGTATGGTTAAAAACCAGGTTTCGCAATTGAGGGTAGTACGTATGGAATTTCTTTGGCGAGCATAATCTCAAGATAAACCTAAGGTGTCGAACAACCGCCAACGAGCTGGTCTTTCATCCTCATCGCTGCCTAAAGTGCAGACATTTGACTGGAATCTATTCCATATCCCCGTCAGTAAAATGACGCCATAATCCCTGATCCTGCTCTTAAACCCATTGTATGATAATTCTATCGGAGTGGTAGATTGTAGGAGTCCCTACGGACTTACTTAATTGGCCTTAACAACTCGCTTGTCGGTCCTGCTTTCTTCCAGGCATTTCTTCATCTCGCATTTTCTCTCAATTGGTCCTTTGGTCCTTGCAACGCATACTAGATATTCCTCCATGCCAACTTCTGCTCATCTGCACATCAAATATCCATCTCGCCGTCACATCTACTTCCGTACAAACGACATGGCCGAGCCTGCATATGCGCTGAATGTTAATGCGTTGAATACTGTCCGTACCGTTGAGGAACTCATATGAACTGTTGCCAGGTTTGTTGAGCATAAAATCGTAAAATGTTCTAAAGAAAATTGTCAAAATCGGCAACACGTTCTGGAAAATCGTCAAAATATTAAGAAAAATCGTCAAATCATGTGTGTGAGTGAAAATCATACATAATCACTAAAGTAGAGATAAATTGAAGAAAAAGTGAAAGGAAGACAAAACTAAGCCTTTGGATTTAAAAAAAAATGAAAAAAATTGAAAAATCAAGTATTTTTACCAAATAAGAAAAATTTCATCAAATTTAAAAAGGAGACTTTCCTGACCTAGTTGACTGGTTATCTATTGGACCAGGGATAGTACAGAAGTTTTCATTGCGGTCGAGTAACCCTTGAGACAGGAAATGTAGGCGACGGAGCTAATTGTATTCTTCAAATGAGCAACAAATGGGGCTAAATAGGATAAAAAATTGACTTGGAGCGGAACTGGACCTTGTGGGTTGGATAGACATGGTACCAAGGATTCCAAAACATGCTTCTTTACGATCGAGCTCTACTTGGGACCGGCGGCAGATGAAATGAAAATTTTAATAATTCTCATTGAGTTCATATGCATTTGTATGTATATATACAACAAAATGTAGTATTTTTCGCAAGTTGGATTTCTTACATTTGGATGACTTTCATATTTTTGGACGGCGATGACTTGCCTTTTTTTGGACAATGATGACTTGGATGTTTTCGGTCGATGATGACTTGCATTTTTTGGTCGATGACTTGCATTTTTTGAACTACGATGACTTGCACTTTTTTAGACGATGATGACTTGAATGTTTTTGGTCTATGACTTGCACTTTTTGGACTACGATGACTTGAAGATGTTGGTCGATGGAGTTGCATTTTTTGGACGATGATGATTTGCATGTTTTTGGTCGATGACTTGAATGTTTTTAATCGATTACTTGCATTTTTTTGGTTCATGACTTGCATTTTTTAAGTCGATGACATGATGATTTTTTGATATTACCAGCTGGAATACCGAGCTCAGACTATCAAATACTACTTTGTAGTCGACAAAGTAAAATGCCGACTTGGTTTAAATGGGTATCCTCCAGGCAGTGGTGTTGTCGAGCCGGAACATCGTTCCGGTACTTCCTTTTTGGACAGGAAGGCGTTCCGGAACTAAAGATGATTTCTGATAACGAGAATAGGCTGACGTTCTGAAAAAAAAATTAAAAAGACTTGCTGAATTTTTTTTTTAATTTTTGACGCATTTTTATATGTATTTTCATAAACAAGGATTTGTACCGAACCCGGACCGGAACAAAAACCGGAACGAACCAGCTTGTTTTTCCGAACCGTGAATCGAAGTCCGGAACGCGTTCCGGTAAAAAAAAATTAGCACAACACCACTGTCTCCAGGATTTAATTTTACTGTGTGCAGAACGTAGCAGAAATTAATTCAATCAGATCGAAAGCCTTCAATCACTAAAATATATAATGACTTACAGCCGAATGATCCGAAAATCTCGTTCACGCACTAGAAGCAATAACGTTACCCACGGCTTCAAGAAAATGCTGCGGTTCTAATACCGTGTCACAAAAGATCCCAACAGTAGTGCCCCTTTCCATCTCCGATCTGCTCTAGAAAATTAGTGCACCAATAGCAATTGGAAAGGGAAATCTGTGGAACGAACATCTGTAATTCTGATGCTTCATCACTTATTGATCAAATAAACGCTAAATGTAGACCAGAATCCTTATTAAACAATTGTAATGGCCAATGGCGCTTGCATGTATGTGTGATTACAACACGAAACATTAATTAAGAAAACTATTCATTTTTATTTTGTTAAGGGTATACTTCCCCTCAGCTTTTCGAAAAGAGCGAAGCATTGAGATTAAGAAATTATCTAAATCAGCAGCTGTAAGTGAAATATTATACGCGTTATTCCTTTGCAAAATGAAAAGAATCTGAAACATTTACCTCTGAAGCCTCTGGTGGGGGATAGAAACTATTTCTGAAATTCAATTTGAAGGTATTTTTAGGTTAAAGAAGAAAAAAATACATTTACTTGTTGTTGCTTTTGCTGTTATTGTTTTATTTCTTAATTAATTAACGTTTTAATTACAAGAGTTTATTTGCTATTGTTGTTGTTGTGGATATATGTACGTAGTTGTGTAGCCTTTGTACATTCAACTGCTGTACTGCTTAGCGTTGTGTGAACATCTTGTGCGTGTTTGCGTTGCGAATATTTCACGCGCATTTTTATAATTTTTTTCCAAATAGAACACACAAACACAGGGAAAAGAAAAAACATATTTTTTAATGGATTTTCTTTCATGTTGGAAGTTTTTTTTGTTGTAATTTTATAACAACTTTTTTTTTGTTTTGTTTTTCTTATTTAATCTAATGAACATCAGTTTGATTTAATTTTAATGGGTTTCTATGTTTTCGTTTTAAAATTTGCTTTTAAAAGTTAATTACAGCACATGGCCTAGCAACATGATTTACTGGCCATGTTAAGGAAAATTATTATGAATCATGCAATCATATGTACTCGTATGTGTGCAATATAAAGTGCGTTGTTGTTTTTCTTCTTTTCTTTTTTTTATGAAATATTTTAAACATTTTGAAAATAAATTGTTTTTCTTGTTTCCCCCATTTTGTTTTGCAATAATGACAGAAGAGTCTTTAGATTATTGAGATTAACTCAACTTCTCTGATATAAAAGTCGAAACAATTTCAACGAAATGATAATTTTAATGCTCGAATAATTTGTTAACCATCTCTCGCATACAATTTATGCGGTGCAACATTGTAACTGTAAATTTATGAATGCATTATTATGACTGAAATTAGATATGTTATCTACCAATTCCACCTCATCTATCATAAAACTGTTGGAAATAACAATTAAAGAAATTGGAAAGAGGAACAGCAAGAGTGATGTACGAACATACGTGTATAGTTGATGTTGATCAACAACATAGTAACTAAAGCCACCAGTTACTACAAGAGGGGAAGAACCTAGAGAAGGTCTATCCTGAAACTCAAACATAAAAAATTGTCAGAGGAAAGTACTGCGAGACAAGACGATAAGCATTGATATGGTAGGGATTTCAATTGCGAGACTTCTGCTACGGCACAATAAATACCTAAAGACAATACTTCACATCATGTTTTTTACATCTGAATTGTGACATATGCTATTCCATAAGCAAATAGTATTTTGATCTACAATTTAAAATAATTTCTTTCGAACGTATATCCGACATAACATCTGTTTTTTACAGCATTAACGCACCACAGTCCAAGCTAAGTGTCATATGAGTGTCAAGCTGCCACCAAATGCTAGCTTTGGATGCCACTGAGCGTTTTTCTATGGCCTACATTTTTGATAACAAGGCTTTTATCATATGCTCTCATACTCTTCATTTAAATTTGGTAAAATTCAGTTTTTTACACAAGCAATGTTTTAATAGTTTTACATGACTCATGTGTAATGTAACATGTCATATGAAAAATACATGTCCAACCCCATAAAAATTTCGCTATTTTCATATGGTTTTGTCGAAGGAGTAAAATAATAGTGACACTACAGAAAGACCTACGAGTGAATAAAAAACTGGCCTGGTCGTTGGCCATTTATTCTGTACAAAAAGAGCTAACGCCTGGTCTTCTTATCATTTGTTCTTAGACTTAATTTGTATATTTTCAAAATAAAATTCATGATTTTTGCGTGACATTAAAGCCGTTGTTTAGCAATGAGTAGAATAACGGTATCCCATAAATATTTTACTCGCTGTAGAGAGAAAAAATCGTATACGATCATCTTTGCACAAAGAAATGAATGTTTTTACCTGTCAAATAACGGATAATACTCACTGGGTGCCAGCTCTGGACTATAAGATGGATGTATCACAATACTTTAAACAAGTTGCCGAAGGTTTTATGTAATCATTGTCGATAGGAACATCCTGACGTAGGTGTGATGGAAAATAATTATAGTTATCAGTCTTATGTTCATCTTCAGGCTCCAGGTTTTTAACAGAATGGGTCTAGTTTGAGTTTAGCTGAAGGAAATCAGTTTGTAGTTGATGAATACTTATTATTGTTACTGTAGTGGCATAGTGACACAGCACTGCTTCCTCAAACTATTCAATAAATACTTTTGTAACCAACCATTTTACTTACTTGCTTAATTGTTCATTACAGATCTTTAGCCAGGATTACGATCTAGATTCTCACATACCCCATGTTTTTATTTCATCCATGAGTGATGGGAAAAAGAGTTTATAGACGACTTCGAACGACAGATTTTTAAGAAACTTTTCATTGGCAATTTTATTTACTCTCCGAGTTTTTGTGAGAAGACTGAAATGAAATATTTTTTCATATTTTCTTTAGTTCTAGACGTCTGATCTGGAGCTTGTGCCACGGTCTCCTATCTAATAAGCCAACACACTACCTACTACACTACGATGGCTTCATCAGAACAAAATATTCAACTACTAATCATCCCCCTACTTTTAAACAAAATCAAATGAAGTCATACGCGAGATTGGCATTCCTGTGCAGCGATAGTCTCGCACAAACTTCACTCATTTGCAAAAGTGAAGATTAAATAATGAACCTACTTGCAGAGAGACCAGAAAAAACTATCATTGGCCCCAACCAGAATCCGTCTTAGAAGCCTCATAACAATCATTACAAGACACTGAACCCTGGGTGCATAAGCACGTACTTCTACAGAAGCTGTAATGACAAGAAAGACCATGACAGACCATAGAAAAACTTCTCTATTACGGCCCGGCACTTGGAAACCTAAGGTTAAGGCTTTTTGTGTAACCATAATTAAAGAGTAAAACGTTCCTAGCAAAAGATGATTTTAATAAAATAAGCGCCTTTATAAACAACGCAAGTCGCCGTAGTCTAGTAGGTAATGTGTTGAGACATTAGGCTTCGGTTCAATCCCCAGATCAGATATCACCAACGAAACGAAATATGAAAAAATATTTCTTCGGAGACTTCCGCTCAGCAGATTTCTGGCAAAAACTCTGAGAGTAAATAAAATTGCCATAAAAATCTGCCATTCGGAGTCAGTTTTAATATGTTGGTCCCACCACTAATATATAAAATTAACACACACAACATAAGTGGTGCGAGAGGCTAGGCCGTAGTCCTGACTGAATGGTTGTAATAACCAATTATGTATGTAAGTATGCTTCATAAAACTATCACAATAGTTGAGAAATGCCAGACTTGAGTAAAAGTTATTGGGAATACAATAGACTTTAGAGATCTTATAATACCCTTGAAAGCTATGCTATTTGCAAAGGCTAGCAATTTAAACTAACTTAACCTTACCCTCACTCCTGTATAGTCTACATAGAATTATTTTCTTAACTTCCATGTACTTGTAGCGAGTAGACATATTATTTACTAATAATCATACGTCACCATATCCTGCGTATGAGTGATATTTAATTTCATATTAATCATACGTTTAAGTGGCCATTAATTAATCGACATTCGCTTAATATTTCTACCCCGTTTTCTTTTTTTTTTTTTTGGAATATGAATTTATAATTCAATTACTACACGTAGTATAAACAAATTTAATTTAATTTGAGTTTAAAAACAAACAGAACAAAACTAATATTTGAAATTATTATTAAACAAAAACTCATTATTTTTAATACTCTTCATAGAATATTATTTTTTTTTATTTTTGTTTTTGCTATTGTTGTTATTGTTATTATTTAATGTACAGCTTGGAAATCGACAAAAACTTTAAAAGTTGATTTCTCACTTGAACCAACACATTTTTTTTTTTTTTGGTAGGGGAGGGCAAATGGAGGGTATAGAAGGAGAAAAATGTAGGTTCTTAAAATAAAAACAATAAAAACAAATTCCATATATATTTGGATGGCTGCCATTATTGTACAAGCCAAACTCATATGCTCCGCCTTTCATTCACACTCTGCCAGTGTGGTAAAAACAAATGAAATGAAATTTTTGTGTGAAAAAAAATGTAAAAAAACAAAAAATAAAATCAAAAAAAAATTGAAAATAAAACAATGATTTCCAATCGTACAACGAGTAACAACACACACACTGCAGATGCTGCTTTTCAGTTACAAAAATTTCAACAAAAAAAATTCGTTTTCTCGTTTGGTTTTGTTGGAATGAAATCAGCACCCAGCCTCACATTGGATTCATCAGTAGTTACACTGTATGGTAGTAGAGTGGCGTTTGTATATGAGTTTGTTTTTTTTTTTTTTGTTTTTGTTTGTGTAAATAGAAAATCCCTATTGAAAAAAATGTATCTACAAAACATATTTCATTTCATTTCATTTTTTTTTTTATTTTTTTTTATTTCTTACATTCAACAACTCCGCCCATTTTTAACGCGCGCGCATCATTTTCATTTGTTGCTGTCGTTTATTTGTTAACAAGAAAAATGATTCGAAAAACAAAACTGCTTTAGATACTCGCACATGAAAACGAAGAAAATCGTTGTTTACACTGAACGTTCGTTACAATTATCGCAAAGGAGTTGGACTTCAACATAACGAACTGAGGCAATTGTTGGTTGCAATATGATTTCATAGGAATGTTTTCGCAGATCTATTAAGAGTGAATTCTTGATTTCAAGGAATTTTTATAAATAAACTTTGATCCACACATTTTTATTAGAAACTGTTTAGGAAGATGAAGTCGCCCTAGTCTAGTAGGTAGTGTGTAGGGTAGTGTTAAAGCCCGTGTACGTATCCCAGGTCAGACGCCAAAACGAAATATGAAAAAAAATATTTCTTCGACGTCTTCCTCTCAGCAGATTTCTGGCAAAAACTCTGAGAGTAAATAAACCTGCCTTGAAAAAGTTTCTCAAAAATCTGTCGTTCGGAGTCGGCGTTAAACTGTAGGTCCCACCACTCACGTATAAAATTAACACACACAACATGAGTGGCGTGAGAAGCTATGCCGTAATCCTAACTGAAGGGTTGTAATAGCCAATCATGTATGTATGTTTCGGGAGATGACAAACGGAAGCTTCCCACACCACTTATGTTGTGTGTGTTATTTTTATACATGAGTGTCGGGTCCTATAAATTAAGGGCGACTCCGAACGACAGACTTTTTTTGAGAAACTTTTCCTGGCAATTTTATTTACTCTCCGAGTTTTTGCCAGAAATTTGCTAAAAGACAGACGGCGAAGAAATATTTTTTTGTATATCATTTTGGTAGAGATGTCTGATCTGGGGGGTTTGAACCGTGGCCTCACGTCTAATAAGCCAACATACTACCTACAAGACTACGGCGACTTCTAAACGTATAAGGAATTCCCATATAATCCAACACAGAGATGTTTCCTGCCTAGCAGATTCAGTTTGTCCACACTATTCTTTACTTTAACTGTCAGATAATATTACTATGTTCCGGTGTTTGTCCTTCCTGTCCTGGTGAAAAAGTTTCCCCAGGGGCTCGGAATATTTCACCGGGAACTAAACACCTTCACTTCTGTTCCACTATCTGTCCTCGATCTATGGTGCCTTTTTACAATTTGCTCCATTTACTCTTACCGCTTAAATAAATTTTTTTCAAAATCAAAGCATTTACATAGGTCCAGGAGACAGTTACGGAAGAAGCTATCAAGCACTTGGTTTGCCAGGTCACAATATTTCGAGAAGAATTTCGATTAAATGGAGTCTTTCGCGTCCAGTCCAGTTATACAATAAAGCGTGCTAACATGTAACTTAACCAACTCCATCTGACTTGTTTTCAAATTCATTCGCCTCATAGTTCACAATTCCTTATGAAGCAGATCGGTCCTGAAGGCCATAAACACCTAGTAGTGATCAAAAAGAAGCCACTACTTTTGTAGTCGTTTTAGCTATTTTTACGTGAGGTGTTGTTCGTTTGCTTGTCGGTAAACCTTTCCCAAAATAAATGACATTTCGAATGCAAGATATTTAACAGCCTCCCCAGACCAATGATTTTGAAACAACTGAATGGATAACTTTTTCAATCATTTTGAAATCTTATAGAATTGTGGTGAATATTAGTCCATCGTTCCTATACTGATGGGGCTATTATTTGTGTTGTTACAGGATTAAGACCGCGCGATTTTGATGTTATACGCCATTGAGTCGTCTGTTGACATTTGGATAACCTAGGCCGTATAAACGCATCCAATCTCTTATACCCATAGCCAGCCCCTTATAAGTATGAATTTACGTCCAAAGCATTGAATTTAAATTAAAACTTTAATCATTTTTTTTTGTAAAATTTTTTTGGTTTTTCTTAATAAAGATTTCTTAGGAATTGATTCCTTTCAAACTCTGTTAAATTCTCCTAAATGTGGACTCCTTAAAAAGAAAATCAAATGCTTATATGCTCTCTCACTTACTTGCTCACTCGCTTGAGATACGTTACGTGGCAATAAGGAAGCCTACGCAGTGTGTGTATGTGTGTGTATGTGTGTGTAAGTGAGTGCTGAAGGAAACGTATTCATACGCAAGGATGTTACAATTCGAATGCGAAGAAAATCAACAACAAATAAAAATTCTGCATTTTATGTTCAAATACCACCCATATTCACAGAAAGGACTCTTGTTTGATATTTTTTTTTTCGTTTTTTTTTCGTTCTTTTTTTAATTTTCCGCTAAAGAGAACTGAAGACTTTCTATGGCAAAAAGGAGTCTTTATATGTATGTGTGTTGCGTATATGAAAGAAAATTAAATGGGATGCTGGCAATGCTAGTGACGAGTACGATGATTAAGTGAAGTGGTATGCTGAGTGTGAGTATTTCTTCTCTCTATGGTTCAAGGATGCACTCACTATTTTAGTAAGTGTGTGCTAACAATACAATATATTTGTAGTCTCTGTATACATCACTTCGAATGTATGTATGAATGTGTCTGTATATAAAGAACTTTAATATGAGTTTCCTTCTCTTTTTTTTGGTCGTTTTTTATTTTTTCAATTTGTTAAATTCAAAATTACATTCCGTTTGGCGACATTTTTCTGTTATTCCTCTCTGTCGCCCTCTCTCTCTCTCTCATATTTAGTTTTCCTTTTTGAATATTTTTTTATTATTCTTTTGTGCATATAAATTAAAATTTTGCACCTTTTGTGACACTTTAACCATAAAGTTGTTTGCTGTTGGCTTTACTACTCCTCTGCTACCGTTTGTTGGTCCACAAAAGTTTATCTCCTCTTCAGCTCCTGTACAATGTAATGAATATTTCTTGTATCCCATATGACAACGTCTAGGGTAT
This sequence comes from Sarcophaga carnaria, assembly GCA_958299815.1. Lineage (NCBI taxonomy): Eukaryota > Metazoa > Arthropoda > Insecta > Diptera > Sarcophagidae > Sarcophaga > Sarcophaga carnaria. The sequence continues at coordinate 34,483,327 of OY283151.1, forward strand.
GGTTATATACACAGGTACTTAGGCAAATTACAAAATATTACACACACAGACATGTGCTGTAATAAAAAAAAACAAAAATTTGTCAACAAAAATGTATTTGAAAGGAGGAAGAGAGAGAGAGAGCGAGGGGAAAAAAGTCCCATTATGGAATGGTTCACATGAGATGAGAATTTCTATTAAAAATAATTTTTTTTATGCAACAACAAAAAAAAATATCCATGAATTATGAATTTATGAAAAAATTATGGAAAAAAAACACACGTATTAAAATTTTTTATTTTCTGAATTTTGTCTGTTAAATTAAAAGTGCATACGAGAGATATTAAAATGGAAGGAAACACATGAATTTTAAACGAAATGCGAATAATTTTTTTTTCTTCTTCTTTTTCTCGTTAATGTAAAATTTTTCATTTGTTTTGTAGATTTGCTAGAGAAAAAAAATGTTTGCTTTTCTATAATTAATCTGTTTATTTAAATTCCATTAAAAGGACAACAAATTTTTTTTTTATTTTTAAAAATTTGTTTCAAATTATTTAAAAAAGTTGCTGCATTAACATAACCACAGGCCATTAAGACAATACCAGTGGGGTATCAAATAAGTCGGTGAAAAAAATATTTTGGAAAGTTCTTAATTCCTACTGCAAGATGTGGAATAATGTCACCTAGAGAGAGACATGCAAAAGTTCTAAATTTTAAAAAATTCTGGCCAGCTTTGGAAGCTAGATTAATAAAATCGCTGGAAATAGTGTGGAAAGAAATCGAACTACATCATTATGTCATACATTTGGCGACATAGAGTCCTCCACGTGATGAGTGTGTGAGATATCATCGAACTTTTTTTATTCATTTAAAAGACCTATTGATGCCTATATGTAGTTGCCGTAGTCTAGTAAGTAGTATGTTGGCTTATTATTCATGAGGCCACGGTTCAAATCCCAGGTTTGAAATGTGGAACAAAATGAAATCTGAAAAAATATTTCTTCTGCAAATGCCTCTCAGCAGATTTCTGCCAAAAACTCTGAAAATAAATAAAAAATTGCTATGATAAATTTCTTAAAAATCTGTCGTTGGTAGTCGACTTTAAACTATAGGTCCCGCCACTCATTTAACACACGCAACATAAATGGTGTGAGCAACTAGGTCGTAATCCTAACTGAAGGGTTGTAATGACCAATTATGTATGCTAGTATGTGTATTGATGCCATTCTATGTGGAATATAGAATCGTTTTAATATCTGCAGCGGCTTCTCCGGGTATATCGCATCCGAAATATTTGATTGTCCATGACTCTGGCACCTTATTCAGACTGTATATAACAGATGACATATGTAATGTTATCGCTTGTGCAAACTATCCTATATGGCAACAGCTGTGATGTACTTACAGCCATCCAGATGAAACTATCCAATTGAGACTAAACAAAGTTATATTATAGTGCTCGCCATTGACAGTAATGGCCTGTCGAAAATAGTTCTCAAAGAAATGTAGACCCATTACGCCCTTAGTCCAAATTCAACACCAAACAGTAAATTTTTCAGAATGTATCGCACGCTCTTGGATCAAATGTGGACTGATGTCGTTTAAAATTCAACAATTTCGTTTGTTTACGTTCCTATTTATCCAGAAATGGGTCTCATCATTGAAGATGATTTTTCAATGAAAATTAGAAATGAAAATTTAATGAAATAAATTTATTATTTGCCCATATTGTTGCCTGCTATATTCGTTCGGGTTGATTTGGCAAAACAGACAGAATTAATGACAACTAATTTGACAAAGAAAGCTTATGGCCACATTTTTTAATTCCCTGTTAGAAGACCCAGAAAAATATTAAATTAATATGCACGATTACATTTGAAAACTTGTTACCAATCTGAAGGTATTTCATATCCATAATGTCCCTGCTATTTTATGTCTTTTATTATATTAATGTCAACATAGCAATCACTGTTCACGTGATGCCTATCTTCTCCACAGATTGATCCATAAATCTTACGTAGAATCACTTTGTCAAATAGCCGAAGAATATTTGCATCTTCTTGTGCAATCATCGTTGCTTCAGTGTCATATAATAGCACAGGCAACATTCATTTGTTGGGAGAGGATCTTGTTTGTTCATTGGCCGCTTAGCGAAAAATAGCATCTGTTGAGACGATTAGTTTTGCGTTTTATCTTGTAGACTCTTAGTTCATAGAAACTATTGGCCTCGTATTGGCTTCGTTGGCTGCCAGAACAATTTTCTATGACTCCTTACCAATATCCGCAGACAGAAGTTATGTATCGCAGTCTACATCTCAGAAGGCCTATATCATGCGAGTAACAAGTATTGTCTAATCTGATAATCTTTTATTGGCATGAATTAGAAATGAATCACTTTGAACTGCGTTTTTGTAGCAATCTTGTTTGCTTCAACTGATCGAACAACTTTGCAAAAAAAGTATCACACTCAAACATATCATACATGTCAACATATGTATATAACTGGTCGTTACAACCCTTTAGTCAGGATTGCGACCAAGCTTCTTACACCGGGTATGCTGTGTTGTCATTTTTATATATGAGTGGCGGGACCTACAATTTAAAGTCGACAACGAACGACTGATGTTTGAGAAACTTTTTCATGACAATTGTATTTACTTTCCGAGTTTCTGCCAGAAATCTATTATATTTCGTTTTGTTCGAGATGTCTAACCTGGCGTTTGCATCGTGGCTTCACTTCTAATAAGCCAACACACTACCCACTAGACTACGAGGACTTCAAATGCCCTCAGTAGCGTAATATTATGTCTCAACAATCTTCTTCGCACAAATATCAAGAAGTCGAAATAAAGAAACTGATTAAACCTTTAATTAAATGAAAATTGAGCTTAAAATTCACGTACACGTCACTTAACATTTTCAAAACTTTACCAATTTATTGCACTTCTTCTCTCCACTTCCGGCTACTCCTCCAAAATCAATTGTTAAATTCCAAAAAAAAACCCTTTTCCTTATACGTTTTATCTAATCGCATACCGAAATGTCAGTATAAAATTCAACAAAAATCCTGACATTTGTCACTTGACAGGTGCTCCACACACTGCCAATAAATAGTCCACAACAAAACCTATCACACGAAACAGAGAAAAAGGCAACTAAAATTCCTGAATTGACATTTTAAATAAAAATTTTACAATAATTTCTATCAATTTCGCACATTAGCAACACAACAGATGAACAATAATGCAACAAACAAACAAACAACAAAAAAAAAAGAATTAAATTGTTGGGCATTCAATTATTATCGTTAAATCATACGAGTGGTACATACATACATATATACAGAGACTCTAACTGAACACTGAATTGACCAAATGGCCATAAACAATAAATAGTTGGTCGGTTACACCAACTACCCAACTTTAGTCGTTTAAGCCACCAAGCTTAACCAGTCATTACATTGTGACTGTGATTTTGATTTTGATTCTGATTTTGCAGTTCGCAGTTTGCAGTTTGATTTTAAATTGAAATTGTGAGAAGATATTAACAGGAATAATGACGCCATGTTCACGTATTTATCAGTCAGTCAAGTCCAAAAGAGCCTTATGACAAAAATTCCTTGGAGACTCCAGCCTTATTTGTACACAGGAACGACACAACACAATACAACACAACGGCAGCAGCAGCAGTAGTCAATAAACGGCAGCCCGTAAGCAACAGCCATAGAATCTCAATCTCGTTCTGTGCTGTTGTTTCTTGTGTTTCTCCAAAACGTGGCTCTTTAAGAGGAAAAAGTGCGTAAAACCATATTTGGTTGTAAAGAATTTTTCTTCATAAGCAACACATGATCATCATTGCTAATGATAATGATAATCATGATGATGATGAAGTTCTTTTCTTTTTTTCATTTTCCAATACACAGAAGATAATTTATGACAATTTTTTTCCATTTTCTTTAACTTTTTTCTATTTTTTTTTTGCTTACGTCTGTTGGTTTGTATTGAGTGGCGCTACTTTATGTGGGTTTCTTAGGAATCAAATAAACAAGTAAAAAAAGGAAAAACAAAATGATGTGTTACTGCTTAGTTATAAGCGCCACAATGATCTAAATTCATGGATTGTTAGTGTATAAGTGTTTGGCGTGCGTATTTGTGGGGTTTTCCAAATGGAGTTTCTAATCATAACTGAATAATGTTGACTGGCAATAATTTTCATAAGTTTTTATACGCTTTCCCATTCACTGTTTTTTTTCTTCTTTTTGCTTACAAATGCTAATATTAGTTGGCCAAGACAGTTTATTATGAATTTTCTTTAACAATTCTTTTTTACACGCGTCTAGACGTTTTCCAGATAATGTGGTTATCTAATGAGGAAGGTTACCTTTTTATAATAAATGGCTACTTAAGCAGTGCCATTGTGTACAGTAAACGTATGTTACTATCCAGACGTCTACCAAAATTATTAAACATCGTCCTGCATCTAACTTAAGGTTGGTTATTTTCCATTTCAGTTGCTCATCCCAAGAGTTCATGCACTGATTCTATAGCTCGACTTTAAATTCTCGAATCCAGCATGTGTGACTTACCAAAAGCCGAACGATGATGTGCGAATTGGTTTCAGACATGTTGTCTCCTCACAGGGGCTACAGTACTTGATGTGGCCAGTACCAGGACCTATTTATATGCTTTTTAATAAGACTAATTATAACTACTTCCTAGATCCATTGGAAAAAACAGCACTTTTTAAATCACAAGACTTTGGAATGTCTATTATTCAGAGCTCTATGAAACAATAGGCCATTATCGATTCATCCCTCTCTCATCTCTCCCTTTATATTCGAAAAATTTTAATATTCCGCATTTAATATTTGGAGTGAATGATTGACGATCGTCTAAACTATCAACAGCGGCGTTATTGTGGCAGTCGAAGTATATAACATGCGGAGTATGGTGTTGACAATGAAGAGTGTATGGCCAGTAACAAACCGACTCACTAACATCCGAAACGATAACATCAGACCCTCTCTTGTACTGAGAGATCGACTTAAGATGGTGATCAAAAAAAGAGATTTTATTGACAATGATATGTTCTTCTGTGCTGCAGTTCAATCCACACAGCACGTATTATTACTGTCGTGTAAGGGTGCTAGAGAACTGCAAACATACGATCTATTGTAACATCATCTATAGTGCACCGTAAACAATATAGGCTATCCTTATAATGTCTCTTCCAAACGTCTTTCCAAGTATTTTCTTTTGCGATACACGCACTTCACAAACGTATTATGTTGATTTACTTTTCTCATCACAAAATCCTCATTTTAAGCCTTGAGGCGATTCCTATTCGAAACAAAACTTCTTTGAGTCTACAGTGCCCGGCTACTTCTAATATTATATGACTCAAATATCTCTCTAGTATGCATAGTTACCCAGCATAAGTTTACATTGCCTCAAACCCATTGAGCTTGAGAAGAGTCCCGGCCAATCGCCGTCTACCCTATCGCTGAGTATATCCTTTCAAACTTATTTTCCTACTCAGAAAGATTCTGGCCCTATCAGCGACATGGAAGCTCCGCTTCTCTTAAGCTCATCTATATGTTCATCGCCTTGTTGCTTTCAATTCATACATGACCAGGAATTCAGCATAGAATTACCCTACTTCCCCTGCCCATCTAATTCAACGTGCACAGATATTCCCATACTCTTCTCAAGACAGTACATACATACATAAATGGTCATTACAACCCTTCAGTCAGGATTACGACCTCTCCGAACGACAGATTTTTGAGAAACTTTTCATGGCAATTTTATTTACTCTCAGAGTTTTTGCCAGAAATCTGCTGAGAGGAAGTCGCCGAAGAAATATTTGTTCATATTTCGGTTTGATGTCTGACCTGGGGTTTAAACCGCGGCTTTACGTCTAATAAGCCAACACACTACCTATTAGAATACGGTCTCAAGACAGTGGTTATATGGCGGTCTGACTGACAGATAGTATAGTTATGTATGGTCCTTTATACTTCCTTTCCAAATCAAATTGAGCACATCTTTCGATGGCGGAAAACAACCGCAAATTTCTCCATGGATTCCGAATAATTCACTTTGGAAATTAAGGTCACCTTTCTTGTCCCACTGTCTTATTCATATACTACTGTCCTTAACTACAACATGGTCCCTCCCTTCATTCCCTGCCAATATTCAATCTCGTTCCTAAGCATTTTCCAAAGTTATAGAGTTTATTGGTATACTTCCCCCATTAGTAGAAAATCAATTTCTTAAGCCCAAATCTTCTACATTTTTCTCTCAAGTTGCCACACATTTTAAACGATGAATGAATTCCTCCCGTTTAACAAAACATAAGAGCCCAGGGATATATTGGCAACAGCAATACAAAAAAAAAAGGTAATCAAAGAAGGCATCTGTTGCAGCAGCCAACTTACAACGCTGAAAGATTTATCAATGAGACTTAAAGTTTCATGATCAATTGGCTGGCATGATGCATCCATCAAATGGAACGAACAGAACGAACGTATGAGAATGGTTGTAACAACTGAACGTTGCAAAAAGGATTCATGCCACTATTCAGTATGAAAAAAAACCACAACTTGTTTATCTATTTTGCAGAGCATGAAACCATTGGCTAAGGCGAGATCACTCGCTTGTTGGATGGCTGTAGCTCTGTAGCTGTAACTGTGGCTGTGACTGTTGCTACTTCGCATGTGAATGTGAACCAACAAATGCAGGAGACATGTTTGCACGCCATGTGTATGAATGTTAAACATGAACACACTAAAGAATCTGCCTTAAGAGGCTCAGTAACAATAGCAAAAACTATACAGTGACTCTGAATTAATTCACCAGCATTCACGTTAATTTGGTGTTAACAAGTGGCAACATTATCAACAAATGATTCCCGGTCTCCAAACGAACCATATACGCCAGCATAAACCGTTCGTTCAAACGTTCTGTGAACAATACAGGAATTATCAATGAATTCTTATGCACTGGTCAACAAAAACAAACAATCCAAGTGGTTGTTGCAACAACAAGAACAAAAACAAAGACACACAACACATTTAATCACAACTCTGGCAATTTTACCAAAAATGGTCAAATGGCGCTTGAAAAGCGATCAGTTGATCATATAAATTAGATGGAGTTGGCATGGCAAAGGCTTCCTTAACTGCGTGGTTGTGGTGGTAGGCTATGTTTGTGGCAGTGCTGCCTGTAACTGCAGCTGGAAAACCTAATTGTTAGAAATTCTCATTAGGAATTAGAAAATTAAATGCAATTTATTTGAAATGTTGTAAATATCACAATCATCTTGATGATGGCAATGGTTTTTATCAGACTTTTTTTGTACAACAAAAAATCGGACTCAAGTTTTTTCTTTTTTTTTTTTTGTTTGTAAGTTTTTTACACAATTTTTTGTTGTCTGCTGAAATATTCAGAAGGTTCTTCGTTGTTTTTTTTTTTCATTTTATAAATTTATAAAGAATTTGATTTTTATAGGAGTACGTTTTATATTTTATTTTTTCTTGTCGTTTTCATCATCTTCTTCAGCTGTGCTGAGTTTGTTTTTTTTTTGTTTGCCAGTTCTTCTGTATTTCGTTTCGTTTCAATTTTTTTTGTTTTTGTTTTCCTTCTTCTTTTCTTAGCGTTGACAACGCCATCAAAACGTTTGACGTGGTTTTTGATTGACAACGAAACTCATGCATAATTCATGTCATTAAATCATGTTACATTTATTCTTCTTGTTCTTATTCTTCCCTCCATATAGCAGCTTGGGCTCTGGTTCGCTGAATGACTGCTGTTGCTGGTGCGCACTATGGGCCAGTAAAATAAAGTGAGTTTCAGAAAAAGTAAATTCTTTAAGCAAAACATTGCTTAACTCCTCAAATTTTTCGTGAAGCAATTGAAATGGCAAATCCTTCAGTAATTTTTTTAAATTTCACAATTTCAATCATCATCATGTGAAGACAGTTAATCAAGTTTTCATCAGTTGTTTATCCAGATCGTATTTCTCTCATCTTCTTGATGCTCTTAAAAAATTGTCTAGCACCCATAACACTTTAAGTGTTTAGACAGACAAAATTCTCCCCGATCCCGATCTTTCCATAAATTAAGTAGCACGTCATGTTCCTTACGGTTTAGTTGTCGGTATACTTCAATGCAGCTCCAATTGCAGCAGGACTCTGTTTGTTCTCTCTCGATTACGTCGAGTCTATGCAAACCTCTTCTGCTAAAAGTAGGCCATGTCACACGATTCCAGAATTCTACTTTCAACGACTGGTACGCAGTGAAGGGCTAGCCACTAGTGAAGGGCTTAAGACCTTCACTAATCCACGACATTCTTCGGTGAATCATAGCACACGAAGTTACGACACATTCATATCTGCAGCTTTACATAACAGAAGTGCAGCCCTTGCGCTAACCAACTTCTTCCTCCCTGGTTTGCAGGGACTGCGTTCACCTATGGCGTCACAACGGGCCGCTATGCGTACTCAAGTGAGCTCTAACCTAACCTAACCTACATAACAGAACCAGATTTGCAGGAAGTAATAAACCAGTTCCCCGTTCGAACTTGTTTAAGAGCATACGAATGTCGACATACAGTTGTGATGAGTCTTCTACCTTTGCTGCCATTCTCTAATAGATTATGAGCGCTCTTTCGATTTCCTTTCTGCGACGGTGCTACAACTTGCATATTAGGACGCCGGCTGAACAGTTTCGTAGACAATTGCCTTTTCTAACAACGTCTGATATGCACAGGAGAGTCTTGAGCTCAGAGTGTCTATCACTCTGTATTAAATGATGCCTACAGTAGACTTTCGAATGTTCACAGAAAGCTGTGCTTTTCAACTCCGAGGACAACCAATATTCGGCGTTATGCAGCTGAGCACGCGATGCTCAAGATTAATACCAACTATTGCTAAATCTTGATCTCTAATTAATCATTACGCCGACGTGTGTCTTTCATGGCCTCCAGTGAAATTGTCACCTGACCACCAATACACTCAGTTTAATTTTTTGTGTTCGTCAGTGCGCACTTATCAGTACTCTCTCTACAGCTAATTTGAGGTCAACATTAACCACTCAATTCCCTTGTTCTTACTTCAGCATCGTTCAGTTGAATTACAGAATGTCGAAACAAGCTGTGTGATGTTGTCAGTACAGCCAGTCATCTGCTCATTTTTGCTGTAGCATCGTTCAGTTTCCTTTCAGAATGTCGCACCGTTTGCCTATAGCAACCTATCCGATATCATTCTTACAGTCTACAATTGAACTGCTATCAGGAAGTGTAATTGTCAATATGCTATCGTACATTGCATTCCAAAATGTTGGTCCAAGTATAAGGCCTGAGACCCTATACTCCCTTAAAAACGCAATTTACCTGCAATTAGCCCTACAGAGCTGTTTTGAAAACATATCAAGATAACAAACGATGAACTATCGAAGGAAAAAGGCTTACAGCCTGGGAATTACAACCTGAGTTATTTCCAAAATGGAGAGGATCGATGCCCTTCATAAACTGACTGCTAAACGTGGACGAATAGAGGCAAGCGATGAAAAGTAAGTCATGATAGCATCAAGTGATACGATGGTCACCGTAGTCTAGTAGGTAGTGTGTTGGCTTATTAGACGTAAAGCCAGGGTTCGAGCCCCAGGCCAGACATCAAAACAAACAAAAATACAAAAAGTATTTCTTCGGCGACTTCCTCTCAGCCGATTTCTGGCAAAACTCTCAAATTGCCATGAAAAGTTTCTCAAAAATCGTCGTTCGGAGTCGACTTTAAACTGTAGGTCCCGCCACTCATGTATAAAATTTACACACCCAACATAAGTGGTGTGAGAAACCAGGTCGTAATCCTGTCTGAAGGGGTGTAATCACCAATTATGTTATACATATGTATGTGTGATATGATGGTCAAGTCCGAACGATGCTCTGTATTTGCTGGAGTTGTTCTCCAGTTGTACCAGTTTTATACTAACAGAGTTGAGGGACTTCTTTTCGCTTCACCTTAAGTGATTGCATGACAATTTTTTCCACCAGTTTTTAGCCACCTTCAGCTCATGGTGCAGCATAGGTACTGATACTGCTGCACCTCTACTTGAAGCTGTAGTGTTGCTTTCATCTTGTGTCTGTCTGTCTGTCTATCGCTTTCCTATATTTGTTTTATTTCTGTTCTGTTTTTTTATTCTCCTCAAAATCATTTCTCTTATAAGGCATGGGTTTGGTCTTGCATTACCTTAAAAAAAGTTTTTTTCTTCTGCTCTTTTCAGAACTTTTTTTCAACTTTTTCATCTGTTTGTGCTTTTTTCTGCTTTTTTTCTTTCGTTTATTGTATCCTTCTCATAACGTAGTCATAAGTTTAAATTTTGTTTATTCAGTTTTGTTTGAACATTTCTTTTTATTTTTTTATAAAAAAAAATTTTTTATTTTTTTTTTAAGTTTTTTTTTAGTTTTTTTCCTGCGTCTCTTGTAATTTATGTATGAATTGTTTTTGTATTTTTATTTTTTATTTTATTTCTGGTATGTGATAAACTTCCTGTGACGTCCTTCATCTATACAACAAAATAAAATTAAAAAAAAAGAAAAGAAATTAAATATTGAAACAGTGTTTTAAAAACGCTTTTGCTAGTAGTAATGGTGATAGACTAAGACAAGAGTCTTAAATAGGCTCCGGTTTAATGGTAGCACATACAATGTCTAGCAGCTAGTACATCATGCACTGCTCTGTACGTATGTATGTACGTTGCAATGTTATTATTAAATATGATGATTATTATTGCAACTCCACATTGTCTGCCACTAATAAGGCAACGCCAACATTATTATGCAACAACAAATAAGTTATACTTACGTATGTATTACTTGCCACATGCAACATATTGTTTAATGAGACTCCAAACAATTCATTGATTCTTCATTCATTCTTTTCTTAAGTGATCACGTGAATTTTAATTCTTTTTTTTTATAACTTGAATTGCATTTAAAAACTGAAATTAAAAAAAATCTAAAAAAAAATTGAAAACAATTATAAACATTGCATTGCATTGCATCGCAAAGAAACCTTCAATGAGTTGAAGAAAATAAAAACTTTCCCACCATCTGGTACTATTTCTAACTAGTTTTACGAGTGCTTTTTTTTTTTTTTGTTTCAGTACCAGTGGGTACCTTTTAAGGTCAAGGCGAAGAATGCATAGGTTTTTCATTTTTTTTATTTTCATTGAATAAAATTAATACGAAATTAAATATTACTTCAATTGAATATCCATTCAATTTCAACGGAATTACAACGGAGTGTTATTATGTTATTTTTATGCTTGAGTTAGTGTTTAAATACAGTATTTAATTAGAAAATTATTAGTTTAGAATCTTAAATTTCGGTTCTAATCATTTAATTTGTTTTCCACAAAAAACTATGAATCTGCACTGCATCATAGTAAAGCAATTTGTAGACAGCTTCACGATCACCGATATCGGATTCAACACTCGCAGAGTTAATCGATCATACAAAAGCTTTATATCAGTACCAAACAAGTTTAAGTACTAAAGTATTCAGTACCAAATAAATGACAGAATTTTTTTCACACCAAGTACTACCAATATTCAACATTAAGGTCGTAAGCCCACGATTAAAATTTTCAGTCTTAAGACCAGCTATTGCCAAGTGCTCTTTTAAGATACGGCATTGCCTCCAGTGAAATTATCATGTGATCACCATGTGGACACAGTTTAATTTTGTGCCTTCGTCTGTGTACCCTTATCACTACATTCTGTGCAGTGAGTTTGAGGATATCATTAGCCACTCGTCCGCTCATTTTTGCTGTAGCATTGCTTAGTTTCCTTTCAGAATATCGCTGTACGATATCATTCGTACAGTCTAAAATAGACGTGCCATCAGGGAAAGTAAATTACAACATACCATCGTACATTATCGCATTCTAAAATGTCGGTTCAAGTACCGAGCATGTGACCCCGTATTATCAGACACCCAAGTCTGTTCCATCTAAGTACTCAGGTACGCAGAAACCTTCAAACAAAGTCCAAAGGTTTTCATTCCTTTGATTCTTCGGCGTTCTTCTTCCTTTTTGAAAAAGGGGAACACAAAAAACATAAACCTGCACTAAACTATGCCTGGAGAAAGACAGGAGTCTGTTTTAATATCCCTCTATCGCTCTTGCCTTAAGAAAGGCTGACAGGAAAATCTTGACTACGTTGCTCGTCCGTTTTCTAGTAGGTAGTGTGTTGGCTTATTACACGCAAAGCCAGGGTTCGAGCCCCAGGCCAGACATCAAAGACAAAATACAAAAAGTATTTTCCGGCGACTTCCTCTCAGCAGATTTCTGGCAAAAACTCTGAGAGCAAATAAAATTGACATGAAAAAGTTTCTCAAAAATCTGTCGTTCGGAGTCGACTTTAAACTATAGGTCCCACCACTCATGTATAAAATTAACACACACAACGTAAGTGGTGTGAGAAACTAGGACATTGTACAATAGGTCAATTCGACCTCCGGGTACTGTACTTGTCTTAATTGACAAGTACACGTCCTCTAACCTAACCTAACCTTGCACGTCCGAAACTTATCCGTTACGTATATCCAGCAAATTGACTCAAGTTCTTCATATAACAAGTTTTATCTTTTATATTTGTATCTTAACATAGTTCGCTCATCGCCAATTCTATAGATTTTCTTTTGGAGCCTGAAGGATTTTACAAGCGGCACATCCCTTGAGGTATACGAATACGATAAAGGCAGCACTACAAATTCGCTGTATAATAAACTGCGATTTGCATGCTCAAATGTGCAATCTGGTTTACTATGCAGTTAAGCGTGAGTTGGACCATAATGACGTATATAATTCCGTGATTTACAAAGATACCCCAAGCGACACAATTATTCAACATTCAAGGCTTATACCATCAGCCAACCTGTCGAATTTTGCATTCAAATCAATTAAGCAAACGATTCCCAGTCGGCCTTTGCGTACACCAATGATATGTCCTTCTGTTGTTTCTCTTTAACATTCTCCCTTGACTCCAGTATAGCTAGCGTAATGCAGATGACTGATATATTGTATAGCAAGGGATCTGCAGGAAACGCTAAACAATCTTAACCACAATTTCTACCTTATTGGAGGTTAGTAGACTAGAAGCAAATATTTTGGCGTATTTCGGTCGAAATTTCGACGACACGACTTCACGAATATTATTTTTTAAATGCTCCAACATAGGCACGGTCTTTGGATATAGTCACACAAAAGAAATTGAACGTTACCAGAACGCATGGTCTTGTTCTTTCTTGAGAGTTCCTGTACATAAAAGCCAAAATCGGCCCTATTGTGTAGCTTATGGCCATGCCATGTTAAAACCATACATTGTCCAGTTGATTTCATTTCTTCAATTGTAGGCCAATAAAATCGGTTATAAGAGTCTAAGTTAATGGCAATTTTTGAAAAAAGAGGACTCAATAACAACTCCAAACTTTATAACCAACAAACTGTCAAGTTCTCCATATGGAATGAATTTTCAACAACCATTTTTGGGTTATCTAAGTTCCGAGTAAGAAAGGAGCTTCAGCGTTAAAGAAAATTTTATTCGAAAAATTAGCTGCTAAAGTGTGTGATCCAGCAATCAGCGTATCTACGACTTTAATTATTGCGTGAGTTGGACTTAATATGGGTAGAGGACTGAGAGGACCGGCAACGCTATGGTACCAATGGTATCTTAAAGATGCGTTAGTGTCGGTAGTGTTTACATTGCAACGAGGCACACTTGCCTGATCACATCTGTAATACTTCCAGTCTCTTCGAAGTTCTTCGTAATCTTTTTTAATGATATCGAGTGCTTTAGCAAAGAAATAACGTATAATGACCACACTTTATGACAACTGCACTTCGAACCTTTGGCCAAATGCTTATGGAAAGTGAAAAATGTTTTTTTGCTCAACCTCTTCCCCCCTCTCCCTTCTTATTTTAAGAAGATAAAATAAAAATTAGCATATCACTTAAACTTAACTCGCTAAGGAAACTCCTGTGCTATGCTCGCATTTATTGTAACTTCCATTAATAAATCCCCTACAACAGCAACAAAAAAAGGAAACAACCTTCTTTCAGCAGGCATAAGAAGAAGACATTAAAGGTAAACAGATACAGCCTTTAAGAAAAAAGAAAAAAGAAAAAAATTTCATGTTATTTTAAGGATAATACAACAAGGATTCTTGCGTCCAACTCTCAGCAGGAATGATTCAGAAGAAGCAAAAAAAAAAAACTGTTACGTAGAAATAAAACAACAAGTGTTTTATGTGCGTAAATCTAAAATAAAAATAGACATCGTCATGACTAAATAATTTGAAAGCTGAGATGGCTAAGGGAAGGTATGCCAAAGAGTAGATGTGATTAAAATCAAAAATCGAATAAGAAAATTGAGGAAATCTCTACTCACCAGGGCAGATATTTGCAACATGCTCAATAGCCTCCAGGTCTCTTACGTTCCAACAAATCCTGCTACAAAAGAGGGCTTCTATACTAAACGCTAGTTCTTGCCGTCAGTAAAAAACATACATGATCCGAATCGATTATTCTCGCTCACTCTCTCCCCACTTTCTGAATCAATTCCGTTTCGAAAACGCTACAACCTAAGCGTTCCACAAAGAACAATCAACTCTCCGTCTTATCACCTGGTCGATCATATCGAGAAAGTATCTCATGGGAGATCCGTCTCTTGCCAGCTCATCTGCAGTCTCGTTAGCGTACATATCACAGTGCCATGGAATCCACAATAGTTTCAAAATTATTGCCAGAAGCTTCTTGCACCCTACAATCAATCTCGGGTTAACATTGTAGCTAGATCGACTATTCAAAAATTTAATGTATGACGATTGGTTGACCTTCCCCTAATTTCTATGCTAACATGTGCCATAGACCAACAGCCGCTATTTTACCCACGACAAACAATTGTTCCACAGCAGAACAGAAGAAATATCCTGTTGTATGGCAGGATGGAAGGTATGGCAGGATGTTGATTTGCATGAGAAGCTTAAGGAAAGGAAAATGAAAAAAAGTCAATTACAGTTAAATATTTAGAAGTGCACGAGGCACAAATAATATTGAAAAAAAAAAAGAAACAAAGAAACAAAGAAACAAAGAAACAAAGAAAAATAAATTAAATGATTGATTTGTTGCAAGTAATTGCCAAATACATAGGAAACGAATTTAAAACAAATAAGACGGGACTACAGGATAAACAAGAACTAAAAATAAAAAACAATCCAAATAAAAACGAAAGCAAAAAGTAAATACAATGGAAAATTTAAATTTTTCTTTACAAGGCCAGGGTATTTCAACAGATTAAGGATTTTTATACCAACAAAATGTATTTTGTTAAACGATAATAGAAGTTTTATTTAAAAAAAAATATTCGTAAAGCTAAACATTTACATACGCCAAGGCCCCTTCACTTATATATCTTGTATCCTTGAAAGCAATATCAATTAATTTTTGTTGGATTTCTTCAACCTGAAGAAAAAATTCTGAAATTTAATAATTTTTTTAAAAGAGAGTTTTGTTACGTTTTTAAAAGGTAAAAATACCTTAAAATATGAGATCGTAGATTGCAAATAAAATAAAAATAAATTTGTGTTTAGTTTTAATTAAAATTCTTTCTTATTCGCACAATTCTGTGTACCACTGTTCACAACTTGATGTAAATAACAACAATTGCTTTTCTTAGATATTCCTCTGTTTATATCCTTTGCATAAACAATAACAATTAATAGACAATTAGTCGATAGATCTTTGTAACGGAGGTCTTCAAACCAAGATTACTCTCTTCAAACACACAATACTGAATGAACTTCACTACTCACTCGCCTGCTTTGCCTCACTTTTATATGGCAGGGTAAACAGTCGCCGTAGTCTAGTAGGTAGTGTGTCGGCTTATTAGACATAAGGCCAGGGTTCAAATCCTAGGTCAGACATCAAAACGAAAATATGAAAAAAAATATTTCTTCGGCGACTTTCTCTCAGCAGACGTTAAACTGTAGGTCACGCCACTCATGTATAAAATTAACGCACACACATAATGGTGTGAGAAGCTAGGTCGTAATCCTGGCTGAAGGGTTGTAATGACCAATTATGTATGTATGTGTAAACAGTCTGATGAATGTTCTTGAAGACGAACGTTCATGACTTCACCTTCTCGAAATATCTATAAATGTAAACCAGAGGTCAGCAATGAGTAAACAAAACGATGAGTAGATTCGAATCATACTTATAATTTCTGATATTTATACGCATTCATACTTATTTTAATGTCATACTCATACTACTCAGATTCAAAGTTTGAAATACATATGGTACTCATACTTAACAATACGCATGATGTTATTGATTTCGACTCTCCATGACTCATCGTATAAACGAATCACAAAATAAATTTGCTTCGCGCACAAACGCTACAATACTCACAAGAAGGTTGTGTGTTTGCTCGAATCACTCGAATCATTTATGAGTATTATAAGTATTTTTCTAAATTTATGAATCTGAATGGGTAGGCGTATGAATCAAACATAGTTTGTTATGAGTTTGATGTCAACATTGTACTCATACTCATTGCAACTTGTACTTATAGATCAATGTTGTACTGAGTACGAGTGAATCAGAGTAGTTGGATTTCAATACTGTTGACTCACTTATACTCAAAATTTCATGAGTACTTATGAGTAGCGGAAAAGCGATTCATTGCTGATCTCTGATGTAAACATCGTTATTTACGCTTATTATTGTAGTGTTGTTAGTATATTTTTGTTTACTTGTTTACCATTTTTTATTTATATTAAGCAGTACGATAATTTGTAAACAGGTTTGTTTACTGCATTGTTTTGTTTTTGTAGCTTTTGTTTATAACTTTAAAGTTAAGCGATGTAAAAGCAGAACACCAGTATCTAGATTTCTCATTTTCGCAACAGTTTGTTACGTTACTTGTGTCACACGCATTATGATGCAATAGGCGGACATCTTAATAGTTTCGATAGAATATTGAATTTATCTGCTTAAAGATTGACAAACAGATGGAGATATAAGAGTAGATAGTTGGACGCTCAACTCAGCTTCGAATGTGTACGATTTCTCTTCAGTGTTCGGTATGATTACCCTGCAAAAGCTTTTAAAAAGAAAAGGCAAGGGAATCTAATTCCAGATAAAATTGCACCGAAAATTACAATGGAAATTAAAGCCAGAATTATGGTGGAAATTATAGTGAGGGTTACGGGGGGAATTACAGCCACAATTACAGTGGAAATTATAGTGGGAATTACAGTGGGAGGTACAGTGGACGCCGTAGTCTAATAGGTAGTTTGTTGGCTTATTAGACATGAGGCCATGATTCTAAGCCCAGGTCAGCCAAATCCCCACCAAACGAAATATGAAACACAATATTTCTTCGGCAACTGCCTCTCAGCAGATTTCTGGCAAAAGCTCTGAGAGTAAATAAAATTGCCATGAAAAGTTTCTCAATAAATAAAAGTCTGTCGTTCGGAGTCGACTTTAAACTGTAGGTCACGCCACTCATGTATAAAATTAACACACACAACATAAATGGTGTTTTTTTATAGCTTTACGAGCTAAAGGTTGGGAATCTTCGAAAGACATTGGTAGACCGGCCTACCAATGTGCACGATTCGCCGCAAGACTTACTCTCGGCTTGCTAAACGCATACGTATTAAACCCAACCTAGTTCGTCACACTTTCAACCATTTGCCCCCCCCCGGGACCACAATCAAGTATTACTTCGGGGGGTGGAGATTCAGCGAGTGCTGCCTTCAAATTCCGCTGACCTTGCTCCCTTAGCCAATCGTTGCTGCGTCAATACCTTCATTGCGAAAACACATACTGCGTTCCAATTGTCACATGAGGTTAACATCAGGTTAACTATGTTATCGGGCGTTACCTGGAATCCTACTGTCCTCTCCAGGCAATTTCGTTGAACAACATGTCGCGGGCAAGTAAAGAAAACGTGCTCCGCCGTCTCCCTTTCATTGCGGCATTCTGGGCATGCCTCGTCTACATCATGACCATACTTATAGAGATATGCCCTATAACATCCATGGCCGGTTAGTAACTGTGTCAGGTAGAAGTTCACCTGACCGTGTCTCCTTTTGGTCCATTCGCCTATGCTCGGTATGAGTCTGTGGGTCCACCTTCCCTTGGTTGCATTGGACCAGTCATGCTGCCATCTATGCATAGCGTCATCCACTAACTGAACAGAACTGGAGAGATCCATTCCCCTCCTTGTGTCATGTTTCCTCCTCTCTATATCCACTACTAGCCTCAGGGGCATCATCTCCGCAATCACCAGTGCTGCATCAGTAGACACCGTGCGGAAGGCAGAAATCACCCTGAGAGCTGATCTCCTGTAGGCCGCTTCTATAACTGCTCTATAGGTCCTCTTATCCATGGCCATAGCGATCGATGTCACTACCTTCATCAGTAACCGCCTCCTCTCCTATTTTGGGCCTCCAAGGTTAGGCATTATTCGGGCAAGTGCACATGATGTCGCCGCACACTTTCCACCGATGTACGTCAAGTATTCCCTAAACGTGAGCCTGTTATCAATCATTACTCCCAGATATTTAATCGCGTGCTTTGATGTTATGCGCTGGTCACCTACTGTTATTGTAATAAATTCGATCTTCTTCCTACTGCTTACAAGTAGTACATCCGTCTTGCGATCAGCAAGTTTGAGACCTATTGCCGTGATCCAGTTCCTGACTATGCCAACCGCAGTGTTACACGTTCTCACTAATTCATCTAAATGTTTTCCTCTTATCACCAGGGCAATATCGTCTGCAAAACCAATGATCTGTGTACGTCTAGGGAATCTAAGCCCCAGTACACCATCATACATGACATTCTATAGTATTGGGCCCAGCACGGAATCTTGCGGGACCCTCGCCGATACCGCATATATCTTCCTGCCATCATCTGTGTCATATAAGAGCACTCTATCCTTAAAGTAGTCCTTAATAAGTTCCATCAAGTAGTTCGGTACGTCCTTTCCATCTAGGAAGCTAGGTATGTGTGTTACAGTGATAACAACATGAGCTCAGCAACAACAGCGATAACTACAATGGCAATAGCGAAAACACCGGCAACAAAACGAACACCAGCAACGCCGGGAAGGACGCCAGCAGCGACTTCGGCATTGAAGCCGGCAGCGATGCGAACAACGACGCTGGCAAGGACGCCAGCAATAAAACTTTTAACATTTTTTTTCACCGTCTAAATAGATGGGTAGGCTGGTGTTTTCAGCGTTTTTCTAATTTCATAATTGTCAACTCTGGTTACTTCGTGTTGGTAGTGGTCAAATAAGAATTCTTTTGAATGAAATTCTTAAGATTCTCGAGAAACCAATCCAAGTCTTTCGTACAACATATTTCGGCCTTGGAAAGGGAAAATCAAAGGTTTCATAGGATTGTACTGAGATTTGCAAACCATAGTTGGACTAAAAGATTCGTTCAAGGTATTACAAACTTTAACACAAATTATTTTAGTCCCCTCCCAGCCAGCTATTCAAGTGGTATAGAAGAAAGCAAAAACAAAAAACAAAAAACCAAAAATATTATTAAACTTGTCTTTGTCGTACGTACAACATTAATTAAAAACTTTTGCCAGGCATTACAACCGAATGACTGAGAGAAATGAAACCTTTTTTTTTGGCTTTCAAAAAAAGCTACCGAAAAAACTCAACTTGGGACCTGCGGTAGCCGTAACGCCTGTAAAACAAAACAAAACGAAACGAAAAAAAATTATTAAAAGTTATCAAAAGAAAGAAAAAAACAACAAATTATGCAAATTAATGGTTACAGTGTGAAGGAATCCTTTCGACATCTTTTTTGGAAAATAAAAAAATAAATTTTTTAATAAAATGAAAACAACAATCTCGATGACATTATGGAGAGGAATGAGAAGCCATAATAATCATTAACAGGCTCTTCTTTTGCTTTATTATTGTTAACAAAATTATTTTCCCTTCTTTTCCTTTTTGGATTGTGAATGGTAGCCAGCCTGTGACAATTGTCGCCAAATTAAAATCAAAAAGAGGAAGAGATAATGGAACACTAAAGAAAATATTAAATTTTCCAAATGAAATCAAAAAACAAAAATCAAAACTTAAAAACCATATTCCAGTTTGCTGGTCAGTCGTGAAATCTTTTAAGATTTTCCTCGAAATCATTTGTAAAGAAAAAAAGAAAGAGAATTAAAAACGAAAAATTCAAATGTACTGAAGAAATATTCAACGAATTTCGGATATGCTTTACAGCATCTATCGGTTTAGATTTGAACCATCGTTTATTTTGAATCTGACATACATACTTATGTCGTCCTTTTCTGTCACAAAATTCAGTTTATTATCTCCACTGCACGTAATGAATCGATTTACGCTTGAGCAACGTTGGAATTTATTGCCAAAAGAATCATCTTTTCGAATGAAGCTCATTTTCATCTTGGTGGGTACGTTAATAACAAAAATTGCAGTATTTGGGGCTCAGAAAACCCATACGTGGTCGTACAGAAGCCAATGCACCCATTACGAGTGACTGTTTGGTGCGGCTTGTGGAGCAGAGGTATCCTTGCACAATATTTCTTTGAAAATGAGGACGGTCAATGGAGACACCTATCGCATCATGATAACCGATCTGTTTGTAGCCGCTCTTCATGATATTGATGTGAACGATGTTCGGTTTCAACAGGACGGTGCTACTTGCCACACATCTCATGCCACAATCGGTTTATTGCGTCAAACGTTTGATGGCCGTTTAATTGGCGCCAAGAAGCTGCGATTTGGCACCGCTTTACTATTTTCTGTATGGAAGCCATTAAAGAAAAGTGTTAAGCCGACAAACCAGAGACAATTAAGCATTTGAAGACCAAACACTAATGATGCCATTGTCAAGATACGACCCCATACACTCGAAAAAGTGCACAAAAATTGGTCCGATCGAATGAGGCAAGCCGCGGCAATTGCACTTCACAACAAAAAGATAAATTTAGAAACATTTCAAACCATTTTTGTTTTATTGCAGTTTTAAATTTAAACTTTTAAATGGCCCACCCTAAACATACTTACATACGAGGTGTTTTCGCATCTAGATTTTGCACATTTTTGCATTTACTTAAGTAGGCAAGTTTTCGAAATCCTGGCATTCGCTCTGAAGATATTTTTAGAAATGTTTATAACTTTCAAGAAGAGGACCATGATGACTTCTGACCTAGTTCCAACAAAATAGCTTTGGGAGACGAATATATACAGACGTCTGCGCACATAATTAGCAAAAGTCATCTAATTAAACCATCTGAGCTATCTTTAACATCTTCACATCATAGAACACCTTCATTACAATTTATTTAGAAGTCATTATACAAACGACTGCTATGTTACAAATGCCATAAAGTACTTTATACACCCTCATAATAATGGGAATTGGTACCAAGAAGAAGAAGAAGAAAAAAAGAATCAAATATTATTTTCTTTTTTCTGTTTCTTTTTTTTTCTATATTTTGCATAATTATATTCATGGAAAACTTATTTCTCCTTTAAATTATGCTCTTAGATGGGAAAAGTATGGAAAAAGCGATGAAAAAAATCAACCAAGTGGACACAGATTGTTTAAAGAAAACTTAAATATTTAAAGCATCAATGAAATTTGCTTTAAATTATTAAAAAAAAAACAAAATTAAAGAATATTTAAGAGGAATATTTAAAGCGTTAAAATTTTTATATTAAGAAAAAAAGTACTTTAATCAGGTACTTAATTTTAGTACTTTTTTATACTGTGGTACTTTCTGCATTACGGTTTCCACAAGTAATTCTTTATATACGGAAATCAGAAGATCTTAATAACGTTTGAAAAACTTAGTTTAGGTTAGGTAGGAGACTTTCGTTAAAGGGAAAAGCCCCACAAGGAATTCTTTGTAGGCGGGAATCTGAAGATCGTAATAATCTTGGAAAAGCCTATTTAGGTCAGGTAGGTGGCATTCCGAATTGCCATATGAGACGCGAGTCCGTAGTTCAATCCCCAGATCAGACAGCACGATCGAAAAGAAATTTGAAAAAATATTTTTTTCGGCAACGTTCTCCCAACAGTCTTCGTAAAACAAACTCTGAGAGTAAATGAAATTGCCAGGAAAAAATTCTTAAATATGTCATCCCGCCCTTTAAGGATAAAAACTAACACATGGTGTGAGAAGCTAGTTTTGATCCTGATTAAAGGGTTGTAATGGCAGAAAATAGGAGACAAAAACTTCCGTGTCTTCATAGAATGTTCCGGACCCTGATATATGACATCTAAAAGGCAGTGCCTTGCTCCATTTCAGACCTACAGCTTACTTAGACGAGTCATTTGGGGGAATGTGGAGTCTATCTAATTACCTTTCAATACGGTCATGCGATTTAAGGAGAGAAGACATTCTTTTTGTGCATATCAGTACTCGTACACACTACTAGATATGCACGTGCCTACAGTGCTATATCGCGGATAAAAACTTAATAGGCAACGGAATTTCGAAGCTTTATATTTTACAGATGATTGCGTGGCTATGTATTACAGAGGCTATAAAAATTCGTACCCAGAGGCTTCGCTTAATATGACAGAGTAAGAAGACACCGCCATGCAGACAATCTCCATTCATAGGATGGAACAGCTTAAGATAGGAAACCTTATGAGTAATCACAAGATCATGGGTAAAGTCGGGATCATTCTCTTTATGTATGAAGCGACATAGACCGTGAGCCTAACTTTATTTAGACATACGTACTCTTTCTGACCCGAGAAGTGTGGAACGCGGCAGTTCATATCAATAACTTTGTGCAAGGACCTCGAGGTTATTGATATACAATTGGAATCCTATCCGTAATCACATACATTTTCTACTCTCGGGTGAAAAATATTTTCCATCCAGTGCATCTGTTGGAAACAAGATGGCGGACGTATATTCCAAAAAAAAAGCGCTCTTTTTCCATTGACTGGTCATTATCCCTACAAGATGTCCATGAGGGCTATATCCGATACTGTTTATTCCTTCCATTTTTAATTTCTATTTTTTGTTAGAGTATGACATACATAATTGGTTATTACAACCCTTCGGTCAGGATTACGACCTAGTTTCTCACACCACTTATGTTGTGTGTGTTAATTTTATCATGAGTGGTGGGATCTACAGTTTAAAGTCGACTCCGACCGACAGATTTTTGAGAAACTTTTCATGGCAATTTATTTACTCTCAGAGTTTTTGCCAGAAATCTGCTGAGAGGAAGTCCCCGAAGAAATACTTTTTGTATTTTGTTTTGATGTCTGGCCTGGAGCTCGAAACCTGGCTTTACATCTAACAAGCCAACGCACTACCTACTAGACTACGACGTATTAGACGTTAAAATAAAAAAATATAAAAATTCTAAAAAAAATATGTTTCAGATCACAGCAAGTTCCCCTTCAAATACCGCCATGTGTAATTGGGATTCACACATCCTTTATACAATAACAGCAACAGTCGTTTAATTAAATTGATTTCTGTTAAAAATCTATTGTCTTTGGTTACGGTAGTCTTCAGTTATAATTTCGGCATCAAATCCTTGCTACAAGCATACATTTAAACCACCCAGGCTTTCACTTGCTACCCACTAGACTCATACGCTTAGCATTTTATTGGTTGTTGTTCAACAATCTGGCATATATTTAGCGACAACAGTAGACCAATAGAACATAATGCAAATGGGAAAAAGGAAAGGAAAAGGAGTATTAAAAATGGAAAGAGACTGGTTAAAGGATGTAGAAAAAAAAGGATTCACAATCCTTAAGCACAGTTAAAAACAATTTTTCACTTCAAAGCGTTTATTGTGTGTCGATAAAGCTGTTGACAACGATGTTGCAAGAGACAGACAAATACAAGCGCGGTGACTGCTTTTAAGGCAAAAAAATATTCAAATTTTTCTTCTTTTATTTCTCTTCTTCTCAACGAAGCGTAACGTGAAAAATCAGAAATTTTTGCTGGCAAAAATCATTTCCCCCCAAAAAAAAGGGTTGAACTTGTCAAACACTTCAACTTCAACAACTTCAATTCATTTTACTGTGTGTGTGTGTATGTAAAATTTTGATTTTATGTTTGAATGAATTATTGTGGATTTTTCCATTTTTTTTTTGCCATAAAATATGTGGAAATTATGAGTTGTTGCAACAACATGTGAAGAGTTGATTACAAAACGTTTAAGCAAATTAATACACACACAGCTCAGGGACCTATTAACAATATTTACATGACAACACATACCAACACATGTGTTTACACACCATAATCCTTTTACCGTTCGACGAGTATATCCTTTAGGAGTTTTTATAGAAGAGACAGGAAGTGTATCAATATGTGTTTGTATTCCTTATATGGTTACTTCACTGAAGCAATAATCCTTAAACTCAATATAACAATTGGAATTAAATTATATTTAATATTGACAAAACTACAGTGATATCTGGCTATAACAAACAAACGAAATTCTGTTCAACAGATATTTTGCTGCTTTCCTAACAAACGCTATCAAATCTGAAATTTTAGTAGTGAAAGTGATCTTCATTGAGACATTTTGTTTGCCTATGTAGGTAGGTAGAGGTGGCTGCCCATCCAAGAACAATTTTTCTTGGTGATGGAAACACTTAGGCCACATTGGGCCCATTGTGCTACCACAGTCATCCGTTGTCCCCTAGTCTCGAAACCATTCGGAGCTTCTGATGAAGCGATTTAGGCTGCCAATGTCAATCTCTGACAGTTCCTCCAGATCATCCATGTAGTAAGTACCCAAATACTTCCTTCTCCTTTGGCATAGAGCCGGGCATGTACCCAGCAGATGAGGGTCAGTCTCCTCTTCTTCCTCATCTCTGCAGCTTCTACAGAAGTCGTTAGCAAGGTGTCCAAGTCCAATGCGCCTCGCATGCGTACCCATAATGCAATGCCCCGTAATGACACCGACAACTACACTGAGCGCGCCTCTTTGGAGTTTAAGTAGACTCATTGTGCACCAGCCTTGGCCAGATTTTACGAGCCGTTCTACCCTTGTCCGAGGCCGCCCACCTGTCGTTGACGGAATCGACGATCGCATTATCAATTATGAGCTTGCAGGTCCTCATTGGTATGCCCAGATTCGAGAACTAAGCGGTGAGCTCGATGGTCGTGTCCCTCCTGGCAAGTTCATCAGCTCTACAGTTGCCCGGAATACCACTGTGTCCCGGTACCCATATGATATGGATGTCATATCGTTCCGCTATCTCGTCGAGATATCTGTGACAGCCGTACACCGTCTTGGAGTTCATCACGTTAGAACTCAAAGCCCTGATAGCCGCCTGGCTATCAGAAAGTATGGTAACGTTCCGCTTGGAGACCCTTCCATCCCCAATAATACTCGCCGCAGACTGTATGGCCACTACCTCCGCCTGAAAGACACTGCAGTGGTCTGGTAGTCTTATAGACTGAGCTATTCCAACCGATTCCGAAAAAATTCCACTGCCAACCGCTCCGTTCAGCTTAGAGCCATCGGTGTAGATTTGTACGGAGTCTCTAAACAGGTGGGTCACACCACCCTTCCAGGCCCCGTTGTCCGGAACCGATGTCCTGAATCTCTTCGTGAAGTCGTACCTCGGTATTTGTTTGCCTATACTTTCTTATTTAATTTGATATTATAACGCTTTAATCAGGCCCATAAGCTAGCTTCTGGCACCACCAATACTGTGTATGTTAATTTGATCTATGAGTGGCAGGACCTACAATTTAGCGCCCACTTTGAAGAACAGGTTAGAGTAAATTTTCATTTACTCTCAGAACCATTGACAGAAGACTGCTGAGAGGTAGAAATATTTCCTTCATACTGTCCTTCATATACCTGAGCTGGGTTTTGAACCACGGACTATGGTTTACTACGGCTGTGTGTCTGCCTATACATTCACAAATAAAGTTGAAAGAAGTTCCATGTCTGGTTTGCTATGGACAATTCGATCAACTGATTACTGCCTTTTTTAAACTTGATGAAATACACCGAAATGGACAAAATTGGCTACAGACTTGATTTATGTATCCCTCTTTGGTGCTACTTTTTTGGCAGTAGGTAGGCCATGTACATATTTGATACCACAGTTGTCTATTGCATCTAGTCTAGGAACAGTCTATAGCTTCAGACGTAGCCACGTAGCCAGATACATAATGTACATTTCTTACAGATCATTTATATCTTCGCGATGGTAGACAAAGTCTTTTCTTTCTCTCTCCCAAATAGCGCTAAGGATATACCATTAAGGGCAGTTTCCTCCTCTACCCTGCTTCTACAGCTTCTTCAAATGTCCTTTAAAAAGTATCCAAGACCAACATATGCAACACCACGCTTGCTATCCAGCTTCGGCCAGATTTGCTACGCTATATTACTTGTAGACAAGGCCCGCTCACGTGGCGTAGGCAGAATCCATAATTCCATTGTCAATTATAAGTTTGCAGTTCATAAAATCTGTGTCCAGATACCCACATGATATAAATGTCGTACCATTCAGCTATCTGGTTGTTAAGTAGGGGACAGCTGTACTCTGGGAACCCTGTGCTTTGACCGCTGGTATCAGAAGGTATTCTGACACCCTTTGTGGATGTATTTTTTTACGTATGCAGGCAAAGCTTTGCATACGTTGTAATAGATTGAGGATAGTTGTTTTGCCGTGAGAATTTACCATAGAAAGTGGAGTCGTATCTTACAAACTTAGTGTAGAGTGGCATTATCAGACCCAAGTGAGTCTAACCTAACTTAACAAGTCTGTATTCCATTTTTAGTAACAATTAATGAAGAATAAAAATAAAATTAAAAACAAAGGCAAAAAAAGATTTTAAAACCTTTAACAATTCTTATGTCATTATCATCATTACAATCATCAATGCCGTACGCCTTAAGGAGGGAGTACAAGTACGTACAATCACTGAAACCATTTGGGGTTTTTCATGTAATAATTACTTGTCATGCCACCAAATACAACAACTACGACACCAACATTACACACAGGAGGCAATCAAAGTTTTATTTGTGCAAAATCACGGAACTGAACTGAAGCGGAAGTGATTGAGGACTTATTGACAACACGCGTTCATATTTTGTTTGTGCCACCAAAACAAGCAAAAACAGAAACATTCAAACTTTTCTACTTCTTCTTTTTTTCCATCACGGTTTGTAGGTGAGCGAGAGCGTGAACGTGAGTGTGTTTGATTCAATAAAAGTACGCGCGTTAAAACTGACGCACAGGGTGCACAAGTCACGTGTCGCTTAAAACAATGACTCGGCTTAGTTTGGCTTGTTGGCTAGCTGACTATTTAATAACCAGTTTCTTAAATATGCCCAATACGGGTACAAGCTATTAAATTAAAGTCATGAGAATGGACCAAATAATAAAGGCATACAATAACAGATGACACGCCCACTTATCAATTGTTATTGAATGCCTTTAAAAAGAAAATAATTCAGTGAAGAATTATGCTTCAAATGATTTCTTTTTCTTTATTTCTGTCAAATGAAAGTAATTATGAAACGTTTAATAAGAAATTTTAATTGCTTCGAGTAATTGGTCTAAGCAAGGAAGGACCTCAATAATATGAGTTCAAGGCCTCATGCTTGGCGGCATACATCTAAGACATCATGTCTGGTATAATATCCACCATAAAACTAGAGTTTACTAAAACGGTACAATGATATAAAGAGCGTTCCATCGATTTGATATCCTCTCATGCTTTACATTCATTATTATCAACCACGCATATATGGTTCAGTCGCCTTTACTTAGTCTTAATGTACTTAGTTCTCCCCAGTATTGCCTCAGGATAACTTTGAAATTTTCCCTATTTTGTCAGACAATTTTTTCTGACAATTTTATTTGACAATTTCTTTCTGACAATGTTTTTCTGACAGTTTTTACTGAATTTTTTTTCTGACAATGTTTTTTCTCATAATATTTTCTGACAAATTTTTTTTTTGAGATTTTTTGCTGACAATTTTTTTCTGAAAATTTTTTTTCCGACAATTTTTTATAACAATTTTTCTGACAATTTTTTCTGACATTTTTTTTTACAATTTCCCTCTGACAAGTTTTTTTCTGTTAATTTTTTCCAGACAATTTCTTTCTGATAATTTATTTCTAAAAATTTTTTTGACAAAAATCCTTACCAGAGAAAAGCATACCACAAAGGCTTCTTGGACACACAGAATTTATTTACAAAACGTGTCTAGCTTAATATAATAGGAAAATTGAAGTGGTTGAGCAGTTCCACAAACGGTCTGCAGTTGAATGGCAGAATAGGTACTATCGGTATTATAACGGAACCTTATAGGACCAAAGTAAGCTGTGCTTTGTGAGACAATTTTTCTGACAATTCTGTTGGCAATGTGAAACGAACCTCCTGAGACCAAGGTTCCAGAATTTGCTCATAGGTTTAGATATGAACTTGCTTAGCGAAACGTTTTCTATCTAGTATTTTTAGTAACTGTCCTATTTATGCTTACATTTCTAATAATTTTCTTATGTTTAATGTTTATATTTTAATAATTTCACAGGATTACGTAACGAAAAACTGTACCGGATATGAATTGAGATCCTAACCATGCAACCAACTTTATTAATAAATCATTTATTAAATGCTTTATTTCTCTTTTGCTCTCGCGTTCTCTTCAACAAAAATGGTCCAGTTATAATTATATTCGATATGTTTTATTCTGTCTGCTCTCTCGCTTAATATTAAATGTGAAGAAAAAGTCAAAACGGGCAATGAGTTGATGTCCTCTTAAATTTTTGTGTTGTTTTGTTTGCATACATTTACGAAGATTTACAAAGGCTTCTTATATTGTCGCTGTTATTGTTGTTATTGTTGTTATTGTAATAATATATCGCCAAATAATAAAGTGACAAACGTTACAAATCAAAACACTCGACACACGCCACTACACAGGGTGTCCTTAAAAAAATGGCCAAGTCAGGATGAACACAAGAAACAAAAAAGCAAAACAAGCATGCAACAACAAACAAATCGTATTTCATAAATAATAATAATGGCAACACTAACATCTCAACCAACAAACAAAAAAGAGCAGAGGAGAGCATAATAAAGAATGATACAATAAAAATGCACACACACCATAAAATAAATGCTCTCCTAATACAACAACAACAAACAACAACTGACTACTGTGGAGTGAAAAAGAAATTGAGAAGGGCACAATGCACAATGGTAAGTTAAATAAAGTGTTTGTTATTGTTGTTATTAATAATGAATGTTTTTTTATTATGAAAATTATGTTCATAAATGTTATCTATGAATGAGTGTATGCGTATATGCGTGTGTTTGTGTGTGTGGCTGAGAGAGATTTTATGAATTGTGAATTATTTTTTCCTTTACGAGTGAAGTCCGTAAATTATTGTTTCGTTTTCTTCTTCGATTTTTTTTTTTGTGCTTTTGTCAGCCGAAACGGAATTGGGAGTTTTTGTCTCTCATTTTCGTTTCACAATTTTTTTTTGCAACATTTTATTGCAATAGACGTGTGTCAGTGTAATATTTTTTTGTAGCATCATTTTCAGAGTCAGACTAAATCCATGCAGGTCAAAGTTCAATTCTAACTTTAGCAGAGGGATGGCATTTAACACTGTCATCGTGAGAATGTCGAAATCGTTTGTTTATTAAACGATATTGTTTTTGGATGGAAGGTCATTTCAACATTTGATAAGGAACGATTTTCGCCTGGATCTGGTTAAAGGACAGCGGAAATTTATTTTTTCAAAATTATGTAGAAAATATTGTGTTTGAGAAATTTTGACCACCGGTTGTTATGTTGGCTTTGAGAACCGTTATGGCTTGTGGCTTATTCACATCCACCTGTGACCTAAGAAACCTTCACGTGAGATGACCATGACCTCAAATAGCAGATAGCGCCGCCGTCCTGTTAAAACCACCTGTAGCTGGTGTCCAGACATATAGTCCTCACCGTTAATATTAATGATCTGGCAAACGTTGTTCTTAAAAGGAATATGAAACAATTACACCGCCAGCCCAAATTCCACACCAAACAGTGACGTTTGCAGAATGCATTGGATGCTCTCGGATCTCATGTGGATCGGTATCGTTCCAAAATCAACAATTTTGTTTGTTCAGGTACCCATTCACCCAGGGATTGATCTGATCGCTGAGGAAGATGTTTCGATGAAAATTAGATGCAGTTGTCGACTGTCCATTGCCAATGTCGTTTACCTTCAGTTCCTAAGTCACAACAGAAAATTAAACCCACTTGTAATTTTTAGCTTGCGCGTGGATTGTTTCGTTTATTATATAGGTGGTGGTGTGAGGTGGGGGTTTTTATCTAACTGTGTTTATTTGTCGGTTGAGAAGCGTCGGTTGGTTGATGGTGAGTTGTTGTGTGTGTTGTTGTTAGTTTTACTACTTATGGGTGGATTATTCTGTCAGTTAAACGGACGAACAGGCAAAAAAACTACTTTTTGTGGTGGTGATCTTTGGGTCTGGTGAGATTCGCTGACCTATTGAGTTTCTACGGTGTAAACTAGTCCCAGAGGTGTTGAGTTTTTCCGTCGTAGTAAATACTCATGAAATACACAACTTTACCGCTGCTCAGAAAATACACGTCATTATCTATATATGTATGTGCTGTCTTTGAACACTGTATTACCGATTGTCAGTAAATTAGTTGGTTTGTGATACCAATTCATAGGGGTAAAAACTTGAGTATTTGTTTTGTTTAGTAAAGAAACAAACCAATAATAATAACTAATTATTGCCTGGCTCACATTAATTTTAATTTAGTGTTTATAACATAGTTCATGATAATGCCGTAATCTGTTAGTAGAAAAGAAATTTCGTCGTAGTTCATTAAAATTGTTGGGTTAAATTAGTAACTTATTAAACCTTCGTGCAAACGTTTTACTGAACAGCCTTATCTTTTCTGAATTTACGCTTCATGAATCTACTAATCATGGTGAAATTTACTTATACTGGGCATAGACCGCACAATTGTGGATAATGTCACGAAAATATGGTAACGCATGTGCGTCGGTAGTACGAAGCATTTATGCAATGTTTAATTCGGTTTAATTCTTAAATTCAGAAAACTGTTCATATCTTCTAAACTCATCACACCACTTCTCACTATCCCAAAAACAATCAGCCGATGAAATTCCCACCGCAATAAAAATTACTAGTGGCGTGTTCGAAAATGTATTACCGACATTTACAATAAGAGGGTCGGATGTGTCATTGAGCTATTGTATTTGTTAGAAAATGACCCTGGAAGTACCGTTACCGCCTATATGAAAGAAAGACAAAAGTTGCAGGAAGAAATCAAATAAATTTGAAGCTAAACTTGCGCTCCCCCATTAGCATTGCAGCAGCTTCGATTCCACTCCCATACATACCAAAAACAAAGAAAAGAAAACACCATTTGATGATTTCTCAAATTTAAAAAAATAAATTTTGAAACACCCTATCATTTTACATAACCAACAAACAACCATAATAGTAAGGTATTTGTTTTGCTAACAGAGATGGCAAGCCTACTTACTTGATTCTCTAACTAAGCTTTTAACCATCATATTTTTACTACCGTTATAAGGTTTGAATGTAGTGTACAAAAATATTTTGAACGAGTGTGTCAGAGATAAAAAATGTTTAAATAAAAAAGCTTCATTTATGGCAAAAGCAAAAAATCAACGAAGAAAAAATGCCATGAAAAAAGCCAGAAGGAAACTAAAATCTGTAATCAATTTCTACTGAAAAAGAGGAAAAAATGAAGGAAATTTCTTTAATATTTGTTTTTAAATTTCGTTAGATCCCGAAAAAGAAATTATAAATATTTCGACAAAGAATTTCCAATTTGCAAGCAATTTGGGGTATGGGGATAAAACATAAAAGAGAGAAATTATTCAAAAATTTACAAATTTGCAAAATAATTTAAATTTAATAATTATTTTTTGTATGCTGCTAGATTTCTAGTTTTAATTTTTTTAAATTTTAAATAGAATGGCAACATGGCAGGCACACACTTCGTTCGTTGAGTTCCTTCAACTAATTGCGATTAATGCCTCCACTAACAGAGTTGAAAATTACTTATTCTAGACATGCACCGTCCAGATCATGATACACAGTACATGATAATACAGTACCATTTCGAATAGCGGTACTTTGGTGAGTTTTGATTTTATTCAACATCCCGGCTAAGTTGACCACATTTTGTAAAAACTAACCACACTAGAAACTCACTGCAACTACATAATTCACCACTCGTCAAAAAAATTAAATTTTTGCCGTCCTTTAAAAGGTCCACAACAACACATAATTATTATATACATATATATCACATTAAAAGTACATCCACATTACACATCCACTATGTTTTTGTATGTTTCGTTTTGTCTGACCTGGAAAGTTGAACCGTGGCCTTCGGGTTTCTAATAAGGCTACTAACTAACTACCTATTAGACAGACAGACCACATAGTTCATTAAATAAACGGCGCTTAATTTTTACTTAAAAACCCGGAAACGGAAAAAGAATTAAGTTAAAGAACGTTTATTTTTTGAACGAACAAAAAAATTAATTTTGAAAGTGCAAGATGACGATGAAAAAAGTACTGAAAGCTTTTAGCGGTAAAAAGTACTTTTGTATTTTTTTCAGCACTGTTAAATACATACACACACAGTAGTCTTTACTGTGCTGACGTTAAAAAGACGAGACGTTCTGCCGTTCTCTCTCTCGTTCGTTTTTTGAATAAAAAAGCAATTTATTTTTTTTTGTACAAATTTATTTTTTAAATTATATTTTTTTTATTATTTAAACTAAAATAAAAACAAAACAACAAGTAAATAAATAATCAATAAAAAATAAACAAATAAAAATAAAATAAAACGTAAATAATAAAACAAAACCAAAAAATTCATCAATTCATTCGTAAACAAGCAATGAACAACCAACCACAACCAATCGACAAACAAATTGTATTTAAAGTGTTTCTTTGTAGTTAAAACAAAAAAACAAGCAACAAAAAAATATTAAAAAAAAAGAAATAAAATTAATTATTCCCGAAAAAGTTCCTGTATAACACGAAAAGAATAATTCCAAAAAAAAAAAAAGAAGAAAACGACCAATTTTGCAAAAAATGAAATTGAGAAAATTAATTAAAAATGAATAAAAAAATTTTTAAAAATTTATAACAATTTTAGGGTGTGAAATAATAATAAAAACGTAGAATAAAAAGTGAGTTGAAGAAAAAATTGTTGTTTTTTTATCTTTTCCTATAAAAAAAATTCCAAAACACTATTATTATAATAAATCTTAATGAAATAATGAGTTTTTTTTCTCTCCTATTTATTATTCTCTGCGTTTATTTATGAAAGAAATTTAAATAACAACAACAACAACCACAGCAACAATAAAAGAATGAAAATTAAAAAAAATCATAACAAAATAAAGTAACAATAATAAATAACAACAGCAACAACAAAAACAGCTATACAAAATAAACAATAACAACAACAACAATAACAGAATAGTAATGCGGTTGCCAAGCATCATCATAATTGTGTTCTTTCTTAATCATCATTTTGTCATGCACATAAAAAAGCGGCATTTCACTTAAGGGGGAGAACCACATGCACACGTTCACACACATACACGCATGCAAACGCTAGCACACTTTTATTGTGTCTCTGGCGTTGTATTATGTATTTCTATCACAACAAATAATGGATTTTTTGTTGTTGTTTTTTTCCAATAATTCTCTTCTTTCAACCCAATACCCACCCCCAAACACAACAACCGTACAGAGCCAGCCACAAACCTCTGAAAAAAGAAATACTCAAAGACACAACAACACAACAGGCAGACAGACGGACATTTTTTTTTGTTTGCAACATAAATAAAATATTTTTATTCTTCAGAGCATAAATCATAGCAAATCAAATCGAATACAATTAAAGAAACGAAAAGAATATAAAATAAATAAAATAGTAGCAAGCCAGAGTATCGAAGAACCACTAACGAAATTAAAATAAAAAAAAACATCAACATCAACAGCAACAACAACAACAATAGTAAAAATTATATTATAAAAATAGAAAAATCAATTCCATGGTGATGATGATAATGATAATGATGATGACTATGATAATGATGATGATAATATGGACAAGGAACTTTTATTAACCATTCATTTGAAAAATTTTGAAAAGAGAACAAAATTAATTACTCTCTCTCTCTCTCTCTCTCTCTGTCTCTGTGTATTATTTTGTTAGTTAGCCAGTGCCAGTGTTGCAAAACTGAAATTTTGAAATGGTACTGAACTGTAATTCAAAGAGTACTGTTTTGCATCAAATGGTACTTTTGTAAAAAAATACATACACACATAGTTGGTCATTATAACCCTTCAATCAGGATTATGCTCTAACTTCTCACACCACTTTATTTGTGTGTGTTAATTTTATACATGAGTGGCGGAACCTATTGTTTAAAGTCGACTTCAAACGACAGATTTTTAAGAAACTTTATCATGGCAATTTTATTTACTCCCAGAGTTTTTGCCAGAAGGAAGTCGAACAAAAAAATTACATACAAGACAACTTCCAGCTGATTCGGAACGTAATAAAACGTAAAAGCCCTGTTGAGTCAAACGTCGATGTAACATACGTTCGTTTTTAGCATATGAAAAGCAATGTAAATGCTTACCGAAATTACATTTCGGTTCGTCAAGCGTTTTCATTGCTTTTCGTGTTCTAAAAACGTTTGGCTAACCGGGGCTAAAGCCTAATTCTACCTATAGCACATATGAACATGTTAATAGTTGAATAGCGCTAGACATAATATATGTAATAATAAAAAAGTACTGAGAGCGTCGCGGGGGTACTGCGGTATTTATGAAATACAAAAGTACTGAAAAAAGTACCAAAGCACTGAATTTTTCAACACTGGCCCAGTGCATTGCTTAATGAGCACAAAATATTTTATAAAAAGAGGGTGAGAATAAATAGACAAAGAGTGTGTGAGAGAGAGAGAGAGAGAAAAGTGTTTACAAAAGAGAGTTTTTGTTAGCAAAATACTACAAGTGAGTTTTTTTTAAATTCATTGAATATGAAATAAGTAAATAACGGTATATCGCCCAAGTGTTGTTGTCAGCAGTGTTACCATTACATATTCATTTTAATAATTTTATAACTCCACAGAAAGGTTCTGATCCTATCAGCCGCGCAAAAGTTCCTCTCCTCGCAAACTCATTTATCTTCTCATTGCCGTTAATTCTCACATTACCTGGGGTCCAACAGAGTCTGACGCTATTACCCCTGCCTATCTGATTTAGCTCGCTATTATCGAGTTAACATCACATGAGCGAGATTCTGTATGACTGTCAGATGACGATACTCATACCTCTCACTTAAAAGACTATTTAGCTTCGAAGCATTTTTCAAAATCTTATAGTTTAGTAATTCAGACGGGGGTTTTTAGGCTCTAGCCGTGTCACACTTGTTACGTATTATCCTCCATAGCTTTGGTCCTCACTATCAAATACGATAGTTCTCACTGGCTTAAATCGAAAAGAAAATCCAGCTTTGCTGTAAGATAGCTTCCTAATGCCTTAGTTATAGTAGCGCCCAGCCACTGTCTGTTTCGTGGGCGCAGTTTTTAGAATTGTTGGACCTACCGGAACATTGGTCTCATATGGCACTATTGGTCTGACTACCTGGTTATACTCCATTGCATAATCCTTGGTTACATCATCTGCAAGCCTTCTGGATATACTAAAATGCTCTCTAAGTGAGCCTTCCATCTCCATTTACTGTCCAATGGTAGGCCCAGATATTTTTTATTTGAAGTTTTCCTGATATTATTTCATCAACGAGTCGAATGTTTTACCATTTAAAAAATCTCTTTCTCGTAAATGGTACAAATGTGCTCTTAAGAAATTTCATTGGCCAATGGCAACACTGCCGGTATATTTTGTTATGTTTGTTTATTCCAAGTAAAAGAGCTTTCATGACTGCTGTTTGTCGGCGCAGAGAGTAAACATATATAAAAAGAAGAGAATAAAAAACGAGAGTGAGAGAGAGAGAGAGAAAGCTAAAAATACGTTTGTGTAAGTGTATGTATTCGGAGGGAGCTTCCTGTTTTTTTTTTTTTGTTTTTCTTTATGATTTTTATTCCAAGTGTTTTTCTTTTCGTCGTTTTCTTTACTTTTAGTTTCGTTTAGTTTTTCCCCAAGATGCTTGCGGAAAATGTGGAAAATTGACGAACGGTAACGACGTTAGTTTTCCTAATAATTGCGTGTTTATGTGCGTGTTGTGTCATGTCAAGAAAAGCATAAAAAACGGGGTGTTCCTTTTTTAAACAATAACAACAACAGTAAAATAAAAACCAACAACAACATAAATAAGTGTAGTTAGTAAATAGCGAAATAAAGCAAAAGAAGGCTTAATGAATTACACACACACACACACACACGTATACATATGTGTGTACATGCGGCCACTGCAATAAATTAAAAATAAAAAAAGAATTACAAAAAAAAGTGAAAAGAGTGTCAATTAAATGGAAAAATTAAATTAAAAACGAATTACGAATTAGCGGGTACAAAAGCAAGCAAGTGTTAGTGGAAGACACTAAGCAACTAAACAGTCAAGGACTCCTTTTTAGTTTTGTTGTCGTAACGAAGAGGCGTTAACCCTTTGCAAAAGCAAAAACAAACACTAACAACAAACACAATTTCATTTCACATTTCTTACTGTTCGTTTAAGTTTTCAAACAGCGCTCCCCTCGTATAATAATAATGATGATGAAATAGTGATGATGATGATGATGATGGTAATAATAAGGCCTACAGACGAAATGCCGACAATTGTGACCTCATAAATTATTATAGCCAAATTACAATGTTAAAGTGATTGTGATAACACTTTAAAAATTTTCTACTGCAACAATTTTGCAACACAAAAACAACAACAGAAAAATAAGAGAAAATAATTACAATACCCTCCTCCTTTGACTTGAACCATCTTGTAGCCATCCTGCCTGACCAGCAAGCAAGCACAGACAAAACAGCAACACTACTGCAGCAGGGAGAGAAACCAGTACTTACAATAAAATCTTGGCAAACGAACTGGCAATTATAGTCTCGTATTCGTATTTGCAATTGCATTTGTCACCGCCAGTCTTCTCAGCCGCAATTCCATTAAATGGGCGAAGTCAATTGGTAAAGTGACTGTCTTTCTGTCTGTTTGCCTATGGTGGTGGCCTACTGACTACTTTCAAGAGACAACATCTGCCTGCCTCTGCCACATTCATATCCTGCTTTTGCCCGTTTTGCTAAGCTTCGTCCATCCATTTCAGTCCTCCTCCACTTGCTGCTTTTTTTTCCAATTTTCTTTCTCTTTACTTGTCCTCTTCTACTTTCTAGTCTTTTTTCCTCTTCAATTCAATATGAATTTGACTGGTTTTCGTTGAATACACACAACTAGCGCGCCGTTTCATTTACAGTTAATTTCGTTTGTTTGTATGAGTCTGTTACTCTGTCATTGTCTGTTGGTTACTCAGTTAACCGTTATTTAAAAGGTTACTCACTTAAGCACTTGTCTCCTAAATTGAGGACAATGAAGGAGATGAATGATAGAGAACGTAATCAAATTCTCATTCGAACATATGAAACGTTCTTAACCCTATCATGTTACAGAGTGTTTCCACTGGCTGATGTATAGTGCGATTTTAAGTTCAATAAGCCCTTGATTTGGTTTACAGTTACTGCAGGCACTAGTTGTGAATAGATTGAAGCTATATTGAATACTGGTTTTTTTTGGGTTAAAAAATGGGCCAGAAAGACCTTAACATATGGATGCAATAAATGAAATCAGTATTCTTCCGGTTAAAATATCAAGGGAAGCCTTTTAAAAAACTTACTAGCTTTGAGCAGACATACAAAAACCTTTTCAAAAA
Organism: Sarcophaga carnaria; assembly: GCA_958299815.1. Taxonomy (NCBI): domain Eukaryota; kingdom Metazoa; phylum Arthropoda; class Insecta; order Diptera; family Sarcophagidae; genus Sarcophaga; species Sarcophaga carnaria. The sequence continues at coordinate 34,521,347 of OY283151.1, forward strand.
AAACTTGCCTTTTTTGACCGTTGTAGGGTTAAATAACAGTTGTTTAAAATACGAATACCGGTTACTGTTTGTGCGTGTGTGTCTAACTGTTCTAAATGGCTATGCGCAGATACAATTTTTCCGTTTCCTCTTTTTCTTTTTCATTTTTTTGCCTTTTTTTTTTTTTTTTTTTTTGTTATCCAGAGATTCCTTAATCATAATCATCATCATCGTCATTAACATATACCAGGCATAACTTCACTTTCATAGACTAACCAACCAGGAACAGAAAGAAAAACGAGAAAAACTAAATTAAAAAAAAAAATTCACATTTACAAGGATGGTGACTTAAATGAATCAGAAAAAGTGGAAGAAAAATTTTAAAAATTAAAACGAAACGAATGGAAAAGAAATTTCGTATAGAATTGTTGCAATTAAGGTTGAAAATTTTCAATTAAAAGAAATACCCTCGGGCTCTACTATTTGCAAAAGAAACTTGTGATTTCGTGTGATGTCCTACAAACGGGAACGGAAATATGAGATAAGAATGAAAGAAAAACGGGTCACAGCACTAACTTTGCTCGTGTAAAATCATATTAAATTCATGGTGAAATATATCGGGAAAGAAAATAAAACCCACAGAGTGGACCGGATTATAAATAAGACTTCTAAAGGCTTCCTTTCTTCACAAATTTTTAATAAAAAATGAAATAAAAAAAATTTAAATCTCAACTCAAAAGGCCTTATATTTTACGTGTATGTGTGTGTGTGTGTGTGTGTGTGTGTGTACAAAATCATTTAATATACTCGGTTGTACTCATACAATGTATATAGAAATTGTAATATAATGTGTATATGAAAAGATTTAAACTTCATTTCATGTGTATGTGTGTGTATGTGTGTATTTGTATTCACAAAAAAAAATATATTTTTCTTCCTTTAGTTTTGCGATTCCACATTCGAAATTCTAAAACTCAACTGAACTCACTCACACACTCTAAAATTAAAATTAAAAATTAAAACACAATAAAAGTATAAAACGATAGAAAAAAAAGTGATTTCGATAACAACAATAAGAATAAATCGTCAAAAAATTATATTATGGGCTGTGGACAAAGTAAAATTCATCTTTATCCTAGAAAATCGAAAAGTAAAGCGAATGGCAAAAAAGGAGGGCATGGTAAGTAATTGTAAAAACTACCAAAAAAACAAAAGGAAACGAAAATCCTAAAACATAAAACACAAACGCGTAAAGCATAAAATGAAATAAAAGAAAAGAAAAGGAAAGGAAAGAAAAACTGAAAAGAAAGGAAAGCAAAAAATTAAAAAAAATTTTTTTTTTCTTATTTTAAAACTCCCCACCCTTAGAAATACCAACTAAATAATCACACTCTTTACACATGCACACACACAGCGACACATACATCTACTCTAGTATGTATTTTTGTATTGAGTGTGTGTGTATGTTCATTCATTCATATATAGAATCCTTATGAAGGATATCATCACCACCTGTTCGTTTATCACAAGTTTAAATTTGCTTTGCTTGTTTTATCACACAGACTCCATCCAGTTGAAGTTGCTTTTTCATAAGTTTTAATTAAAAATTTATCATAAAATTTATAAATGGCCCTCCCTCGAACCCCACTTGCACGTTCGCCTAAGGCTTTTCCAACAGGAGGGACTTTTGAAATTGACAGTTGATAACGACCATCTTGTTTCGGCTACATTTGTCAAATTACTAGTCATTTATAGCATACAAAAACACGTGCAAATAATAAGTTGGATGTTCTGCGTGGAGCCTAATTTTCATCTAAAAATCACCTTTAAAGATGAGACTCACTCCTGGACTGATTAAAAAAAAGTTGCCGAATTTGGAATGATCCAAGAGCGTCCAATACAGCCCCAAAACTGTAACTGTGTGGTGTGGATTTGTGGCTAATGGCGTCATCAGTCCATATTTCTTTGAGAACAACGTTGGGCAGGCCATAACTGTCAACGACAAGTACTATAGCCTTTCAACAGGACACAGAGCATGGTCGCCTCACGATGATTTGAATTAACCACCGAGATCGTGCGATTTAATCCTGTTAGACTTTTTGTTGTGAGGTTTTCTTAAGTCACAGGTATATGCGCATAAAGCACAAACATCCTCCAAACTAAAATACCCGGTGTCATCGGTCAAATTCAATCTGGTTTAAGTCAGAGTTGTGGAAAGTTGCACATTTCTGATGCGATCTATACAGAGAAGCAAACGTATAAACATTTTCGATGATATATCACTCACACTTAGTTTTGGGTTTAGATATAAAAAATAATGTTAATTTAATAAAAGACCCTACAAACCAAGTGATGCAAGGAATAATTCCAGTCTTAATGTAACATCTTTGAGGGAGAGCGATGAATTTGAATTTTTCAAGCGTTGATCCAGCAAATTGAGATTTTCATTCGGAAGAAAAACAAATATTTGGTAAATATTCTAACCAGTATGGTGTTGTGTTGTGTTTAGACTGCTTGACTACATAAATTCCAATGAATACAGAATCAAACCTCGCAGAATTTGAAAAATTTTCATCATGGTTTTCTCTGTAAATCATCCACCTAGGAAGCCACCTAACTTCGGCATTTCCAAAAAGGATAACATCAATAACGAAGTTTATACTCGTTACCATATTTCTAGGCAATAACAGATGAACTTGCTAGGACCTGTATTATTTTCGAATCAAACAAATCTAGAAGGCATTGTATATAGCAAATCTTGAAGTCACAATTGAGGTTCACTTCTTGTACCTTTTTGTCGATAAAAAAAACTGTACTGGCAACCAAATATATGGAACAGGATGAAAAACAAACCTACATTGCTCTTTATGCTTGTAATAAAGCGCGGGGAAGAAAATCGATACTCGGACCTAGATTGATAGGTTGCCTAGTAAAGTGCACATCTTTTAACAGGGCAACTACCTTTAACTTGATAAGAATGATACAAACATCCGACTATATTGTTATTACTGGACATACCTTCGACATACCACATCTGCATCGGTGCTAGAGATAATTTTACGTCTACTCTTTAGACGTTGGCTGTAAGGACTCAGCAGCAAACAATAGTTCTCAAGGATTCTAACAGAATTGATAGGCTTAAGGAATATACATTACACGATACCACACAATAGCTTCTCGACAAAATTCAGGACTCTATGCAAATATTTGCGAATATTTTGAAGCTGAATAGAGCTGCGTGGATGCAGCAGTAGGTACAGCTTATTCCATTAAACCAACCGGATTATTACAGCGTCTTTCAGACGGAAATCTCAGCCATGTGAGTAGCACTGATTAATATTAAGGATGTTAATATCTTTGGAAAAGAGCCTAGAAGGTAGTGTGTTGTTGACTTATTATTCAGCTCAGGCAGTTCGAAGGAAAGGATATATTGGGAGTGTAAATCAAATTGCCACGAAAAGTTTCTAAAAAATCTGTCGCTTGAAATCAACGTTAAACTATAAGTCCTGACCACTCATGTGTTAAAATTCACGCACACAACATGGACGATGTAAAAAGTTAGGTTATAATCTTGGCTAGGGGGTTGTTGTGGTTAAGTAAGTAAACAATGTGGGAGAAAGAAAAGGTCTTTCAATAACACTATTCCATAAATCTTATGAAACTCTACGTTTTTTACGTGACCACCACCACCGTGCCACGTTAGATCTTCAAAACCGTACAACTTTTCGATACCGGAAGCATAAGTATTGGACACGAATAATGCCAGTATTTTTTTTATTAATAACATTGCAACTGCTGGTTCCTGTAATTCAAATTATTTCCTTCAACCAATGCTGGGCGGAACTACTTTTGAAAGATTCATGTCTTGTATAGTACGTAATAAAGCAGTCCGTTGTATCGAAATGTAAATTTGTATTGAAAAATTGAAAAGTTGTTTTTGTTGCTTTGTTAATGCTTCTCCGTGTACTCTTTTATTGAGCTTAAAAGATTATTTATTTATATTTTCATTCATATTTATGTATGTATGTATGTATGTACAGAGGAATATGGAGCATGTTTATTTCCTAACACTTGCTATAAATGAGTATTTGTAACTTACTTCCATTCTATCGCTATCTCGCTCACACACTGTGTCTTGTTTATTTCGCACACACTATTCAAAACAATCACCACTTGCTCCATATTTCACCCTTTGAATATAGTCCTGTTATGTTCAGCAAAGTGTTTTAATTTCTTTTCTTTTTTTTCCTTTTTGCCTGTAATTGTTGTTTCATTTAATATTCACTTTTTTCTTCCCGTCGTTCTCTTTTCCGTTCCCGTTCCCATTTTCATTTTCATTTCCATTCCCATTTCGATTTTATTTTCTCCTGTGATTGTTTTTGTAAACTCGAAGGACATTAAAACGGTTAAATAGAATAGAAATTAAATGAAAACAAAATAACGTGTAAGAGAGGGAATGAGCGATAGAGCGAGAGAGAGAGAGAGAAACACTTTGCAATGACTGATTGATTTTTACTAATTTGTTACTTGATTGAAAGTAAAGAAGATGTAGTATGTCGTGCATAAAGAAAGCCTGCACGACTACAGTGACAACTACAGCTGTATTCCCTACGATAGTTGTTGGGTTGCATCTTTGTTCAGCTGTAATATGATGGTGTTATGGCAGGCGAGCGTGAGCGTAAGCGAGGGGGTGAGCGGTGGGGAGAGGACGATGAAGAGTAATAAATAGTAGTAATAATAGTTATATCATGATGAGATTATTTTATTGTATTATTTAAAATTTGTTTTTTTTTCTCCTTTTCCTTCTTTTTTTTTGTTCTTCTTCTTCTTTTTAATTATTGCATGTAGAAAACAAAAGGCAACAACTGCAACAACAATAATAGAAAGTCAACAACAACGACAACAATAAATTTGTAAAGATATACATGAATTGTCATCAAGTGTTGCACAAAAACAAAACAAAATTGTAGAGAAAAAAAATTAACAAGAAGGATAACTAACAAAGGATTCAGGTCATGCAAAAATATTTTTGTATTTGCAAAGGTATTATTTGTACCTTAAAAAACAAAAATTTTATGATGTAAACACTACAACAACACCAAAAACAATAAAAAAAACATTTTTTAGAAAAGTCAAAACAGTTATATAAACAGTTTTTTTAAAACGATTAACAATTACAAAAATAATCGTTTTACAGCAGGCTGCCGACAAAGTGATTTCTAAAGTGTGTATCCTTGTGGACACATTGAATCAAATGTTACTTCCAATTGTGTGTCTGCATGTGGAACCAACAGTACAAAGAGATTTCGATCTGTTCTAGATTCCGATTCATCGTTCTGCACATTGGGCAGATGTCATTGCTATATTCTAAGTCGTCTTAGTTGCCATGACTCCAAGAATTTTTTTTTTTGCTTCATTTGTAGTACTTTTCATAACTTGGTTCAATGCAATATTGAAGAACACATCCTTGTTTTCATGTCTAACCTGAGAAATTGCTATCGTGTTTAGAATCCTGATCAATACTATGCTATTGCGTGAAATACACTTCGATGCAATCCATATGGCTTTTCACTGCATGGGTATCCAGAGCTATAACAAAATCGATAAACGCTAGACATATAAAAGTAATCGCTTTTTTACTGATTATCGGCACCATTATACCTAACGTGTTGACATGGTCTATGCAAGAATTCGGGGGTAGAATGAAACTTCTTCTATGCTTAGGGGAGAGAGAGGATTGTGAAAGAGATGAAAAAATTGGAAAAGGAGAAGAGGTAGGAAAGAGAGTATTACTCTTGCCGTAGTCTAGTATATAATGTGTTGGTTTGTTAGACGTCAGGTTACGGCTCAAACCCCTGGTTCCGACATCTCGAACAAAACGAAAGACGTAAAAATATTTCTTCGACGACTTTCTCCCAACAGATTTCTGGGAAAAACTCTGAGAGCAAATAAAATTACAAAGTGATAAAATTAACGTCGTATTCCTAACTGAAGGGTTGTAATGACCAATTAAGTAAGCAAGTAATTAAGAAGGTGGAGGTTTTTTGTCGAAATTCGCTGACATTTGAAGTTGTTGAGAACGATATCGACTTGATGTTTCCGAGTCTTCGAAGACACTCATGTTAACAGCAGCAATGTTTTCTAGAGGCCGATTGGTACGTTGACACGCGGGATCCATAGCCGATCCTGTTTCTTCAAATTTTTTACATTAGGTGCACTTTTTTGACTGAAAATTGAACTACAGTACCAAATACAGTTACTTAAGGCCTTAGAAATTATGTAAATGTTGTAATTGCTGTGATGTAATTGCTGTGACCAAAACAACAACTACCATGAGCTTGCGTTGCCGTAACGAAAAAGGCACGGAGTATTTTTCCTTCTCACTAACCTTGTTATGATAATTCTAAAAAACAATAATCCTTCTGTAGGCGGTAGACCTGCATAAACAATATAATAAGCAAATCACAAAGAGATCAATAAAATAAACACACAATATTTTATCAAATCAAATTGATCAAATCAATCTCTAAAGTATGTTGTAAACGTTTAATTTCAGGTGATTCAGAAGCCGAAACAGATGAGGAGGAAGGTCATATCGAAGATGCTGAAAATCGAGAACGTGATAGAGCCGAGGAATCAGAAGAAAATAGCAATAAAGAATCCGGTGAATCGGACGAGGAAGTTTCAGTGTCGTTGCTAAGAGCAAGAAATCTTTCACTGCTACAAAGCCAGTGAGTATAATATTTTTGTTTACTGATTTTGATTTTGTTTTACGCATCTCATCTATTCATATGTGCCTAAATACTCTAATAATTGCCCTGTTTTAGGGAAATCTCCAGTAGTCAGCAGAACTTTTTTCGCATGCTTGACAAGAAGATTGAAGAGGTAAATTTGTTTCTTCTGTAAATCATTTGCAAATGAAACTATATTTCTGTTGTTTTTTTATATTTTAGGGTCCCGATTACGATTCAAATAGTGAAACGGAAATTGCTTTAGAAGAGGCTCGTTTAAATGCTCTGGTACAGCATTGGGAATCGGCCAGTTTGACGGCATCAATGTGTTCCTCCGCCAGTCGTTCGCTGCAAACAACACCGGTACGACAGACACCAGCCAAACAATTGACGACGGCCACACGTGGACTGCTGCCAACCGGTTTACCACCAAAAGTTCTAAACTCAGAGTTTCTACCTCATCCCGGTACACCACCAACAAGCAGTCAACTAACGGCTAGTGGTACACTCAAACTAACACCCAGTAAACAAATAACCATTCCTCAAATGAATTCTGGCATGTTGCATCAAATATCGGTTATGCCACAAATACCATTGAGTATAAACACAGAGACTTCGTCGCCCAACATGGCCACCGTTACCGCTAATTCGTCCAATGCCCTTGCAATTATGCAGGCAACCCCCAATGCACAAACTACGCCACAATATGTGCTGGCCATACCGACAGGGCCCTCACCCCTATTAGGCAAGACTGGACAGGCGAGTCCTAAGCGATTAGTCGACGGACGCCTACTGATCAATACGACGAGTCCGTTGTGTAGCACACAACAAATGCAACCAACCCCGCCGAACAATCCTTTACAACAGCAGTATATAACCGCTACCCCGCCAAATTTACAACAACAAACAGCCCCTCTAAATTATGTCAATGGTGGACGGGCACCGCCACCACCCCAGTCGGCAGTTGGGATGCAACTGGCCTACTACGGACAAGCACCCACAATTCAACAGACTATGCAACAGTATGGTGAGACGATAACGCAACAACAGCTGCAACAGCAGCAACTACAGCAGCAACAGCAACAGCTGCAACAACAACAGTTGCAGCAACAACAACAACAACAACAGCAGCAACAGTATGAACAGACTCCACAAAGCCAAAGTCAAACGTCATCGTCATCAGCAACGGTAGGAGGAGGTTCCTATTACGGTGATGTCATGCATAACACTCAGGCAAGTACACACACACACACACCCACACACAACAGTCGAGTGTAAAATAATAGCAATTCCCATAGTCTAAATGAAGAGAACATTGCAATTGCAATAGTATTTGTAGTCATTCGATTTGAATGGGTTTAGGGGGCCTATAGAGTGATGAAAAGCATCAAATTGTAAGTCATCAGGTCTAGTATTAGAAAGGCTGAACTAAACGGACGATGGTCCTGGTAAAAACCCTGAGAGTAAACGAACAAACTGCCATAAAAAGCTTCTCTAATCTGTCGTTCGGAGTCGACGTTAAACTAATGTTTCTGCCAATAATAAATAAAATTAACACACACACAACACTGGTGGTGTGAGAAGCTAGGTTGTCATCCCGACTAATGTTTGCTACCGGTCTGTTGCTTGAACTGGTATTGATTTTTTTTGCTTTAAATTTTATTTGACTTTAAGCGTTACAGATGATTTTTCAATGTTTAAAAAATACCGCTATTATTTCATACATTACTGTATTAATGAATATATGTATATATGTAGTCTTTATAAGAAAGAAAAGAGAAAAATATTGTAAAAACTAACACACATAAAATAATTGAAATAATTTTTTTTAGGCGCCTAATGCTGAATATCGGTTCCCACCAGCCATAAGTGTACAACGTTTGGCACCCCAAGTGCAGCGGCAACTGCGCGAAACACAAGAACTCATCAAAGACTCATGTCCACAACTATACGCAGCTGGTTATGGCAGTCCCGGGCCACCGCCTTTACGCAACCAAGCAGCGGTAACGGCACGCAATCATCCAACCAACAGAAGACCTACCCTGGAGACACAATTCTCCCAGGAACTCTCGTGATATCTACACAATTAACACATACAGTAAAAGCTAAAAATAAAAAAAAAGTAATTAAAATTCAAATACTAAAAATGCTAATTAAGCCAAAAAAAATTTAGCGTGTTAACAAATTAAGTTAAAAACAAAATAATAAAATAAACGTAAACGTAAACGTAAATGTAAGCAAAAGGACAAATATTATAGAAGAAAACAAGAAAAGTAAAAAATTAAAGTAAAATGCATAGAATCACAGAGTGGCCGAGTTGACAACAGTAGGTACCGCCTGTATGGTGGAATATAGAGTATAACTGTAGACCATTTAAACGCTCCCATTAAGGCAACAACTTGATGTAGAGTCATCTCCATACACATACGCGCTACATGAGTTTAAATGCAGTCAAATTGTGTACTTTAAAAATTCTTATTACTATTACAAATTAAAACAAAAACAAAACAAAACAAAAAACAACAAAAAAATATATACAAAAAGAAAAAAAGTTTCGTTAAATAATACTGATTCAAATATACATACATTAACTAAATTAAAATTTAAGAAAAACTTAAGCCAAAAATTAAAAATGAAAAAACAAAAACAAAACGGAAATGAAAATGAAAAGGATATTTAAATTACAAGAACAAAACAAAAAAAAACAAAACCAAACCAAACTTTTTCGATTAATTTACAATTTTTAAAGAAATATTGTATTTTGGATTAATCAAATAGAAACAAACTATGTACGAGCATTTCAACAAAACCATTAGAATACACTCATTGAACCCATCATAATATATACAGTTATGCTAGAAATAACAGCAGCATAGAAGAGCTTAACAATTATTTTTGATTTTGAGTTCATAATACAATTGTAATGGCATTTCTGTAGACTTAATTTTAAAAAATTGTAGTAAAATTTAAGCCTAAAACCCTTATGAATAAGTAATCATTATGGAAATATAGTCGACAACAAAAATATCAGCATCATTGTATCAGACGATTGCCAACAAACGATTTTCCGATCATAAGATATACTTGTGGAAGCGAAAATATTCAACAAAACAGCTTGTATACTGATTGGCGGTACTGCCTAGCTTCGTCTTTGGCTGTAAACAGTCTTTATTTGTATAAATCTTGACAAATCGGTATCAAAATCGGTATTCCAAAGCGTTTTTCAGTTCTGGCTTTCTTTGAAAAAATGTCATGTGACATTTACAATTTTAATTTTGTACGTCCAGGCAAAATATGTTTGAATTGGCGAGCCTCTCTAACATTAGGCTTAAGTACTCTGTCCTAGGAGCAACTTTAAACATGTGGTCGTGATACTCCAGTTGCTAATAAGCTAGTTGCCGTAGTCTAATTTGCAGTGTGTTGCCTTAATACACGAGTGCTAGATTAGTTGCGACTGACAGCCGCCTCAATGGACACAGCTCATTTGGGTGCTATAAGAACCCGTTGTAACACACATACTACCTATTCCAACATTTAATTATAGCTCCTGCTTGGCATCTCTCAACCATTCCGAGAGTCGTATGAAGGTGTGAATTTTATTCAAATCGCTTTTGGCTGTACACGAGCATTTGCTTCGGCGACCTCGTGGCAAGTACTAGGCTCTCAAACCTGTTGTTCGGATTCGACCATAAAGAGTAATTCAGTGGATAATTATTTAAGCCTACTTTCTGCTATTATTTATAACATAACTGTGCATTGTAATAGAATCATTTAAATTCACCTTAAAGACTCTTGCGCCAAACGATTTATAATTAAAAAAAAAGTATAAAAAATAAATTAAAGAAATATACGAACTAAAGTAAAAAAATGACCGCCCAAACGCCCTCTTTTATTTCGTGCCATTAAAATGACATAAATTCATGCCTCTCTCTAGATACATACATACATACACATACATGTACCATTATATATTTACATACATATGTATATATGAAAAATCCTGATGCACCATGTAGGAATTAAATAAAGAAAAACTAATAAAAAATTAAAAGCAAAAGTAAAACCGTAACCGAAACTGAATTTGAAACTGAAACCAAAATAACCGATTCATTCATAATTATTAAGAAATTGAAAAAACAATAACATATAACACATTCTCGTAATTGCATCGTTCTAAAACTCACTAACACATACACAATAACTAAAAACCAAATAAAATAAATTAAAAAAAATTAAATAAATTGAAAATTTAAACATGAAGTGTGATGGTAGGATGGAATGGAAGTAGGACGACAGTAAGGATGAATTGTAATAAAATTAAAAAAATTTTTAAATTAAAACCCATTGCGAATTATAACTGTTTTACTTTTGTGCGTTCGGTGTACTGTACTGCAACATTTAAAATAAATTAAATTACAAAGAAACAAAAATTAAAAATAAAAATAATACATATAAAAAATAAAAATGAAGAAGAACAAAACAACAAAAACAACAACAACAAAAAACAAAACTTTATAATCGTACTTGTATTGTATTGTATTTTAAGTAATTTTTAAAATAAATTAAAACAAAAACAAACAAAAATTATGTTAAAAAAAAACAAAACAAAACAACCAAACCAAACCAAACAAATAATGATAATGTGTAGCATATTATTATTATTAATTATTATTTATTAATAAATTATTATGATTATTATTAAAATATTATATTTATAATTAATTTAATTATGTATTATTATTATTATTATTATGATCATTATTAGTTCTATACATATATACTCTAATTTGATGTAAAATAGTTTTTTCTTATTAAAAACAAAAACAAAAATGAAATGAAATGAAATAATAATGAAGCCAAAAAACAAAAACAAAAAAAAAGAATTCAGAAAAAGAAAAACAATATAATAAATAAATGACGATGATGATGTTAGAGTGGAATTTTTCTTAATAACGACTATTTCAACAGAATAAGAATAAAAAATACGATGCTTTTGAGCAAGTTATTGGCCACAGACATACATCTCAGATACAGGTTACAGCCGCGTTTGCATTGATTTCGAACAAATGCTTACTCTCGCTTTATTCTATATTTCTAGTCATTGTAACAATACAACATCCATTGGCTCTAACAATTATAAATTTGATTAAAAATGGTGACTCAAAAAGACACAACAAAACAAAACAAACTTTCGGCTGTGACTGGGCTCTAAGTCCACGTAACAATCCTTTCTCGATAGCAATTGAGGATATTCGACCAGCCCAGTGCACCCGAATCATCACCTTTGCACTGAGTAAAATTCGATATGATATATGTACACGCGAAAACAATCCCGATATATTTTTTGGAAACATAAAAAGCTTTTCGTTTTCTATCAAATTTAAGCATCAATTTGCAGGCCAAATGTTGTATTGTATTGGGAAATTGTTGCTAAACAGGCAAAGTTATGAGCTTATATTTAATTTGCTTAAATATTTTAAAGTGGGCGTGGCAAAAATTTTAATATTTACAGTGAGAACGAAAGTAAATGTTTGTAGCTTTCATTTGATATCAATTTTATAAAAATTGGTGCCTTCATTAAAAAATTTTAAGAAGTTAAAGAAAATACTTTGCCAAACACCCCCTTGCTACACAATTCTGTTCGCCTGGTAGAACACAAAATTTTTGAAATGAAATTTTCGCAAAAATTGTTTGTGTTGGATGTCTAAAGTATTTTCTTTAACTTCTTATTACTTTGTAAGTAGAGCACCAATCTTTACAAATTTGGTATCAAATAAAAGGTAGAAACGTGTTCTTTCATTTTAGGCCACAAATATTATTACATTTGCCACGCCCACTAATAGATATTTAAGAAAATTAAATTTAAACGCTTTAAACTTTGCTTATACAGCCTCAATTGTCATAAATTTGGTATCAAATAAAGGCTAAGAACCCGGACTTTCATTTTAATATATTATTTTTCTCCGAAACGCCAAGTTAGAAGATAATACATGTAATCTATCCAAAAATGATTAAGTGGGCGTGGCACTACTGGATGTTAGAAGAAAAGTTAAGTTTAGATTCTCAGCTTTCGTTTGCTACCAAATTTATGAAAATTGATGCTAAACAGGCAATTATAAGAGTTTATATTTAATTTGTTTAAATATTTTAAAGTGGGCGTGGCAAAAATTTTAATATTTACAGTGAGAACGAAAGTAAATGTTTGTAGCTTTCATTTGATACCAATTTTATAAAAACTGGTGCCTTCATTTAAGAATTATAAGGAATTTAAAATTTTACAAATTTAAGACTGCCAGCTTCTGAAGCCCGGCAAACATACATAATCGACCCACTAATTACAAACAGCTTTTGGGCCAAAACAGAAGAGAAACAAATGCAAATGAAACTGGATGAGTTATAATCTACAAAGGCCATCAGCAAGTCAATTGATTGGAATCTGCACTCTTAAAATAGAAGTCTATGTACATCTAATATGACTCCCACAAATTAAAAAAAAAGACCACACGATGATATACTTTAATGGAATAGAGGATTAATATTTTATTTTCACGATAATCTATTGAAATATTCTTATTTGATGTTTCAATTTCTGTTTTGATACACCTGTTATTATAGATTTTTAATTCAAATTCAGTAAAACGCTTTTTATTTGAACGTTAAATATACACACTATTTTTGTAAAATCTTATATATGTAGTATACATAAGAGGCAAAAGAAATTTTAATATACGAGATTAAAACGAGATAGGAATCAAAAAACTAAAAACCGAACGAATATAGGAGAAAATAATCCATCAATTATGTGTGTGTTTAATAATAATACTATACTAACTATATAATCTAGTTATAATTAATTTTATTAAAAAAAAAAAAAGAAGAGAATAGAATATATATGTATGTTTAGTTTATAATATTATATAAATAGCCTCTTTTAACGGCCGGTTTGTTTCTTTAGTTTTGAACCGGTAAAGGAGGTGGGGGGTACGCATACATATCCGATGATGATGATGATGATTGGGGAACGGCATACGAAGCTGCTGTTGGTAGGGGAGGTTGTTGTACATAGCCGCCAGCAGATAAATTTTTAGGCATATAATTTTCATAGCCTCCACTACTGCTGTGATGGTGTGAACCAGAAGGTGCCGCCTGACTAAATCTTGACTTTTTCTCATCACTTTGGTCATACGCTTGATGTGGCTGCTGTTGCGGCGGAGCGGAGGAGAATCTTGATTGATGGCCGTTTGAACGAGTCATTTGTGTATTGTTAGGATTTTGTGGTCTTGGTGGATATCCACCGCCATTTTGTTGCAGCTGTTGAGGGGGATATTGTGAATAAGCTGGTCTTTGGTGTTGTTGCTGTTGCTGATCGGGGCGGCCATAGTTATTATTTGGGCGATTATTGAAGCGTTGGTAGTTATTGTTGCCACCAACACCGCCATACGATTGTTGTGATTTTTTATAACCTTGGGCATTGTTACGACCACCGCGACGTGCCATCGACGATGCCATATCCATTAAACGGGGATTTATGACCTAAGGAGAGAGCAAAGCAAAGGTATAGACAATTAAGAGATGTTATTTCATTATAGCTACTATGAAATGCTGCTGCAAAATTTACCTGATTAGCTTCCTTCAGGACTTGAATCAAATCGTTGGCCTTGTTAGCATTTGAATTTGTGAAGAGCGTGTATGCCGTTCCCGTATTATTTGAACGTCCAGTACGTCCAATACGATGTACATAATCCTCCGAATTTGATGGATAGTCATAATTGATGACAAATTTAACATCATCGACATCTATTTGTCGCATGTATTGGAAAGAAATTCAATGTTTATGTTAACCCAAGGCAAAAAACAACGCTTTGCAATATAAACAACAACATATAAAACTTTTATACTTAATTGGAACAAAAATTTATCCATCAATATACACAAAGTAGTTGTAATTCTTTAAGAATTGTTTTTAATTTTTTTTTTTCTATTATTTTTTGATTTCTCATAATATATTGGACCTCGACCTTTTTCACATACATTTTCTTTATATAAAACTACAAATGTCGATACGAGTATATATGAATATATTCTTCTATAACTCCGACATCCGTAAATTATGGATTTATTAAATAATTTTAAAATTAAAAAAATAACATAAAATTTAAAGCTTAATTCATTTATTATTATTAAACTATTTAAACGTATTAATGTGTGAGAAATATCTAATTGAATATCAAGTACTTACCTCCTCATTGTCCGCTAGGTGGGAAAGGATCTCAAACCTATTTTAACTGTGAACGAGAAAGAATTTGTAAAATACAGCAGTGATATACAGCTGCCATGGGGTGGAAGGGGTAGATTGGTTTTCTTATGAAAACCAAAGGATAATTGAATTTAGCTTTCTTGTTATGTATTTTTATGGAAAATTTTTCTCATGTTATACTAAGAAAATAAAAAAACGAATAAGCAAGGATTTTGATTTTTTTTTTGTAATACTAGCTTAAGCATAAATTAAATAACAACAACAACAAAAAAAAACGTATATATTAAAAAGTATATAAAAATCGAAGTCCATTTCTTTTAAATTCTTTGTTTTTTGTATTTTCTACTTTTTTTATTTTAAATTCACTTTTGAGAAACTGATGTTATTATTTTTGTTCACATACAATCATTGTATAAAGTTCTTCCCAATTACTTTTTATATAATTAGGAAATATACCTACTAAGAGATCTTCAATAGTAGAAGTCAGTCAAAAATATATTTGATAGTCGTAATAGTTAAAAAGATTGGTTTGATTCAAAAAGAATAAAAGCTTATTGATTGAAATTAATAAAAAAAAAACAACAATTTTACAATTAAAATATTAGCTTCAGCTCGAAAACCATTGGATTTTTTTAAAAATGATCTTTGATCAAAGAAAATATTGAGTAATTCTGAAGGATCGTTCATTTTGATAGTCCTTCAAGTATTATCTTTACATTTGTGTTATGAAGAGAGAAAGACCTCAATAGAACAAAGTACAGAATAGTACTTCAATACGTTCGAAATTTGAGTAATTTCGAGTGCTGCTCTGATCTGATGTCATAGAAATTAAAATAAACAAATAAAGAAAAAAAAATAAAATAAAGAAACCAAGAATCTGAAAATATTGGTTAAATGGAAATGTTAAATTGTTTTTTGAAGTATGATATCAACTTCTTCGGATTATGATGCCTATGTTTTCTTCATATGACTCACACTTTAATTTCTTTTTTTTTTTATTTATAAAAAGTCCATTTGTTTTCCATCAGCTTTCGAGTTTATCAACAAAAAAGGTGCATACTTTTTTCTATAAGATTAATTTCATCTTTTTTTATATTTAAATTTAAACGACTTCATTTCTAGTCCTTGACTGACCATAAATATATGTATATAAAATATAAATGTGTTACAATGCATTAACCAGCAATGTATGGAAAAAATAGATTCTCCTCATTATTTACCCCACACCAGCAACGTAAACAAAAAAAAAATTTACATTTCAAATTAAAAAACGAAACCAAGACACCTATAATGTAATTTTTCCGTTTTGTTATGCAAATATTAATTATCGGTTTGATATTCTCTTTCCTTTTTTGTGGTTTGTTTTAAGGAAAAGAAAGAAAAATTTAATTTTAAATGAAAAATCGGTGTTGGGTTTTAGATTCGATTCATCCAGTAATTCTGACTGAGAACATCGTCTTCAGCATAACTGGAATCACACAGACGAACCAAAGTCAAATAATGAAAGAATTCATTCATTTCAAATTTTCATCCACAGCATCACTCGCTTTGCCATTATAATCATCATCAAATAACAAATCATAAGAACACTGAATGTGCAATGTTTAGATCATATACATAACGCTTACCTAAGCCACGGGCAGCTACATCTGTAGCCACCAAAATGGAATTACGACCATTACGGAATGAAGCCAAAACATAGTCACGTTCTTGTTGCGACTTGTCGCCGTGAATAGCACATGCCCGCCAACCTTGACGTGAAATTGTGCGCGTTATTTCGTCAACTCTCTTTTTTGTTTCCACGAATATGATGGTCTTTGTATCTTTTTCTGAAGAGATCTCCCCCAAAAGCTTAATCAATTTGAAATCTTTTTCATTCTCATCACAAACATCGACAATTTGCAAAATGTTATGATTGGCCGATAAAGTTAAGGAGCCAATGTTAATTTGAATGTAATTGTCTAAGAACTCTTCAGCCAAATTACGAACTTCTTTGGGCCACGTGGCGGACCACATCAACACTTGACGATCAGGACGAATTTGTTTGATAATTTTACGGATTTGGGGTTCAAAACCCATGTCCAACATGCGATCTGCCTCATCCAACACCAAGTAAGTGCAACGTTTTAGATTGGTAACACCACGTTCAAGAAAATCAATCAATCTTCCAGGAGTCGCTATAACGATTTCGACTCCCCGCTCCAAATCTCGTGATTGATAGTGTTTCGGAGCGCCGCCAAATATACACGTATTGCGTACAAGAGTCTGGGAGCCGAATTCGTTTGCAACTTGCTGGATTTGCTGAGCTAGTTCACGAGTGGGTGCCAGGATCAGAGCGATGGGGCCGTCGCCATGCTCCAAACGTGGTTGATTATTAATATGAACCACGGCTGGCAATACATATGCTAACGTCTTACCCGAACCGGTCTGAGCCACACCCACCATGTCTCTCCCACTAAGTGCGATTGGCCAACCCTGGGCTTGGATTGCTGTCGGTTTAGCAAAGCCCATTTTCTTAATGCCACTCATAACGTATTCAGGAAAACCACCTTCATCGAAATCGATGCTTGGTGTTGGAATGCTTACACCCTTCAAGGTGATTTCGTTGGTCGACAAAAATCCATCGACTTCTGATTGCGAACGAGCAACCACCGAATCGCACGGCTTATAAAAATTCTTCTTGAATGGCGTTAGGTTTACTTCTGACCAAATAATGTTGGGTAAACGATCGCCAGAAGCAAACGTGCTGTTGGGGTTAGTATTTCCACCCTCAAAAGACCGATGCTCATTGGTAGGATTGTTACGATGTTGAGAATTTGGTGGACGACTATAGGGAGTTGGTCGTTTATGTTGCATGCCACCAGGGCCACCAGGACCACCAGGACCGCCAGAACCATGACGTATCGGTCCACCGCGATGTTGGTCGCGGAAACCACCACCACCGCCGCCGTTACCAACATGACGGTTTACATTAGATTGATTATCACCACGACTTTCAAACCTGAAAAAAAAACAAAATTAATAAACTTATTAAGTTAAAATTTTAAAATAATTTTATTAAACCAATTATTTATTATCGAATAAATATTTATTTTCGACATAAGATACTTGAGTAATTAAACTGTGTATTTAAAATTTGGCCTTATTTTAACACAAATCCAATCTACCCCTGGGGTAAGAATAAAAATCAATATTTCCCCTCGTCATAATAAAAAAAAAGGGAAATTTATGTGTTTGTTTCATTCGAATACTTCTTTGGTGTATAATAACACCACAGTAGCCTACGCTACTGTTATATTTTTTATACACATTTTAATTTTACCTTTTATGTCGATAAAGTCATCGCCACACACAATCATAAAATTGTGTATGTATATCTTCTTTTTTTCTTTCTCTTTGCCTTGTACATACATATATTATAAAGTGAAACGTAATTGAATTACAAAAGCATGGGAAAAAATATGTATAATATAAAAAGGGAATAAATAAATACTATGCAAAATGATGACAACCCCATATTTTTTCTATTATGAAACATTTTAATAAAGTCATAAAACTTTTCTTTTTACTGATTCTTTTAATTTTTGTTAAATTTTTCATATGGAAACTTTTTAGAAAGAGAAATAATTTGAAGATCATGCAGTTGCTAACTTAAAATATGTCAGTGTATTGATTTTCTTTTGGGTCAGCCATTTTGTTTTCTACAGAAAAAAAAATAACTCGATGAAGTCACCCAGGAAAAGCAAAATTTACTAATATTCTTTACAAATTTGTTTATCTTATTATAAAATTGTCATAAATATACTATTTACTTACATTTTTCTTGATTTTTTTAGATTTGAATTGAAAGTAATTTTTTTTTTTTAACTTTAAATACTTTTTCTATATTTTTCACTACAAAAATATCAACCAGCAACGGCAAAATACTTTCAAAGAATGAAAGAAAATTGAAGATACAGTAATTAATGCTACCAGATTTGATATATTCGTCAGTGTTGAAAAATTCAGTACTTTAGTACTTTTTTCAGTAGTTTTTCATTTCAAAAATACTGCAGTACATTACATATTTTGTCTTCAACTAATGCATTAGCTACACGTTGAACGCAATGCTAAAGTAGAATTAGGCTTTACCCCCGGTTAGCCGAATGACCACGGAACGTACGTTTGTTTTTAGAACACGAAAAGCAATGAAAACGCTTGTCGAACCGTAATGTAATTGCGATAAACATAAGCATTCAAACGACCTTAGTTACATTACGTTCCCTCGACGTGACTAAACGGAGCTTTTTGCGTTTTGTTACGTTCCGAATCAGCTGTGTTTGTCCTGTAATGTGTATTAAATATAAATAAATAGTTTAGCAGCAGGTATTATGTGCTGGCTTACTAGACGTGAGCCCTCGATTCTTACCCAATAGCAGACATCTCCATCAAAACGAAATATGAAAAAATATTTCTCCGGCGACTTCCTTCTGGCAAAAACTCTGAGAGGAAATAAAATTGCCACGATAAAGTTTTTCAAAAATCTGTCGGTCGGAGTCGACTTTAAACAGTAGGTCCCGCCACTCATGAATAAAATTAACACACACACAAAATACGTGGTGTGAGAAGTTAAGTCGTAATCCTGATTGAAGGGTTATAATGACCAATTAATTATGTATGTATTATGTATGTCTTTTACAAAAGTACTATTTATGCAGAAAAGTACTTTACAGCTATAAATAGTACCCTTTCAAAATTTTACTTTTGCAACACTGGTCATCAGTTAGTTTTTAAATTATTTTCCTTCCTAGCAATACTGACGCAGTTGAGTATCAACATTTTTTCTGGCAGCACTGGTGATTGGAAAAATTAGTTTTGTTCGTTCAAAAAAATATTCTTTTCAATTCTTTAACTACTAAACTAACTAATTCGATTTTTTCCGATTCCGGTTTATATAAATAAATAAAAATTAAGCCCCTGTTTCTTTTAACAGGAAGGCGCGTTTGGTTGGTGTTGCTGCTGCTGTTCGGTGGAGCGTCTTTGGTTGGGGAGAAGTGTGTGAGAGAGGTTGAGGGAAGGGGAAGTGACCAAAAGGGACGGAAGGGGTGTGTGTATGTTGTTGTAATTGTGGTTGTGTTGCTGCTGCACATCTTGTTTGGACGGACAGAGAGCGAAAAAGCATAAATGGCATTTTGAATTTTTGTGGTGAATTTTGTTGTTGTGGTGAGTTTTTACAAAGTGTGGTGAATTTATCCGGAGTGGTGAATAAAATCGAAACTCACCAAAGTGCCGTTATTCGAAATGATACTGCATTACCATATACCAAGGTACTGTATGCCGTGGATTGGGCGATGTATGTCTAGAATAAGCAATTTTCGTATGTGTTAGCGGAGACATTAACCTACATGCATGGTTACCATTTTGCACTGCATTACCAACTGTGTGATTTGTGTTTGGATTAAGCATAATTAATCCCGATTAGTGAAACACTGAATAAAAGGAAGCACACTCAACGAACGAGTAAAGTGCTAGTTACCCGAACGCAACGTAACGTATCGTACCGAACGTTCTGTTTTTAGCATATGGAGAGCAATGTAAACGCTTACCGAAACGTTCTCTCTCGTGAGCAAAACGGAACGACCTGTATAAAACAGAATTCTCACGTTTTTACGTGAAATTTGAACATGAGTGATGGGGGCTATTGTAAGCAGAGTTGCATTGCGCAAATGCCCTCTTTGGCACTTTCATGATTATTTATATAAAACTTTTAAATTGTTATATGTATATAATGAAATTTTTAAATTTTGATTAAAATAATAATAAAGAAAATTATTTTATAAAAAATAAATGCTTATTGTATATAAACAAAATAAATAAATAATATAATAATAATAATATATGTAAGTCGTACGAATTCTCCTTTTTAGTACTTTCATATATATTAATCGTATATTTTAAACTTTTCAATTTGTATATAGAAATGATTTTTCTTTAATTATTATTATGATTGTACATTGAGTGGGAATGTAACGCAAATGTCCTTTTTAGCACTCCTATTTATACATAAATCTTTTTTATCTTTAAAATTTTTAAATACATATTCTTATGATTCTAGGATGTTCCTAAAGAATTTATAAGAGTATTGTTTGTTATTATTATTCTTGTTTTGCAATTTAATAAAAAAACACACAGAAAAAACAATTTGAACAGTACAATAATATTCAGTGTACTTATATCTAAACTCCATGAATACTGACAGATTTGAACCAAATATGTAATATTCTATAATATTACAAGAATAAATATTTGTAATAACATACAATTTCAGGAGCAAATAAACTTCTTCCAATTAAGGCCCAATTAGTACTTTTTGAATTTTGCTTTACCTTAACAACACTCATCACTGTTCTCAACAGCTGACTTCGTGCAATCAATTTCTTTGCATTGTGTTGTGTCCCGTTTTAAACGTTTCTGTAATTACACAAACGTTCATACGGGAACGTACGATAGTTTTTACGTTCCCTACGCTTGAGTAACCAGCTCTTAAGGTAGTGTAAAAAGTACAGCATTGCCGACAGTTTGGTATAAAGTTCATATGGTTAATTTTTCTTCTCTCTTAAATTAGGTAATACAGTTTCACGTAAGTTCCATCTCTAAGTAAACAACTGATATTCCCTCGCTAATTGAACATCTGATAAGTAAAATATTTGTTTTATTGTTAGTTTTGCTTTGCCCTCTGCAAGAATATTTATTTTGATAAAAACAATTAAAGTTTTCTTGTGAAAAAAGCCATGAATAATTTGGATACAAGTTTTCAAGTGCATTCTAAATTGGAAAAGGTAGAAATACGTGCTTTAATTTCAATAAAAATTAACTTCTTCAAAATCTCCCATAGGAAACATCTAATTTGGTTTTGCTAAGAGAAAGGGTGGATAAGTACCATGACTTGTCAAATCAGATGTCAGACATTTTAACAGTATTCGAGAATCGTTTGGGAAAACTGGAACAAACCATATTGCCCGTTTATCAAGAAACCGAACAATTGCAAAAACGCCAGCAAAGTAAGTGTAAACTGGTTTCGGCATCAATTTTTTTTACAGATATATGTCTGTTTTTCCGATTACAAGATTTGGAAGCCACCCTTGACTGTTTGGAAACAGTATTATCTCATTATGATGTCTCTCAGGAAGTGTGTAATCTTATACATCAGGGTCCTACAGAGGGCAGTGTAAGCCTATTTCTGGAAGCTTTGGGCAGGTTACGTTCAGCCATGGAATATTTTCTGCATCACAACTCCCAAAGTGTTGAATTGGAAAATGTTACAAGTCTTTTTAACACCGGCTGCGAAGGCTTAAACAATCACTATCGTTTGCTGTTAAAGAAGAATGGTGCGCCTTTAAAGCCTGTCGATATTTTAGATCTGATCTATAATGAAGATGATTCATCAAATGACGAATACACCTCTTTCAGGCAACTGACTCAAAGTACTAGAGAGGAATTGTTTACAATATCCCATTGGCTGGAGCAGAATTTAAGATTCGAATATACAGTAATCTATGCTACCGAACGTGGCGAAGTTGTTTTTCGTTCGTTGCAGAATTTGAAGGATCATCAGAAGAGCAGCAGTTGGGGAAATGAAGCATTGGTAAGTGTTTTGTTTTCTATCTTTAAATTATTAGCATAATATTTTAAAAAGAAAATATTTTTTTATACTCAAAATCAACATAATAAATTTATGTGTCATAGATTTTCATTTAAGTATGTAACAGTCGTCCCTTAAATGCCTTAATTTACCATATGGTTTTTACATCTTGAGTGTTAAAAGGTTTTTCAATTTAAAGGGGCCAATTCCAAATTGTAGATCAATTTACAAACCTAAAAAGGATCAGTAATGCAATAAAAAACTGCTTTGATTCCAAGACATTTTTAACAATTGTAAACAAGTTCTTAA
The DNA here is from genome assembly GCA_958299815.1 of Sarcophaga carnaria. NCBI lineage: Eukaryota > Metazoa > Arthropoda > Insecta > Diptera > Sarcophagidae > Sarcophaga > Sarcophaga carnaria. The sequence goes on from OY283151.1 coordinate 34,544,244, forward strand.
CTATATATATGGAGTACTAATGAAAACTTCTTTAATTAGAATTTATCTAAAATAATTGTAAAACACTATTTCTTGTAGTGTATATCAGTACCTCACTTAGGTTCGTTTTAGTACTTTCGTTCAATTTCCAATAACCTAACGGTATTCTAAAACAACATTCGTAATATTTAGTGTTTAATAAAGCGTATGTTTTTAAGTGTGTCTATCATTATCGCTTAAAAAAGGAATAAATATAATCTAATAATTATTGAATTAAAGAGAAGAAAAAAATGGAAGATTGCTGTACACCAACTTTTACTACTCCTAGGGAGTTTTTGTTTAATGTAACTCCTTTGAATGCAACTATACGCACGTATCAAGATGCCTCCAGCATCATGGCGAGGAGGCGCTCTTTTACACCTTTACAAACTAACTGTCGATCGCCGGGGCTATCTCCCATTTACAAATTACCCGGTTGCACAAGTCCAATGGATGCGCATCATAGTTCTTCGTTTATGGAATTTAAAAAACCAACATATAGGCCTAAATCTGTACTCACTTGCACAGCGTCTCCTAAATTTAGTGAAAGTGGTTCATTGTTTTTAAGTCCTGCTTTAGCCAATAGCATTTCATCATCATCTATATGTAGTCCAGCCGAAGGAAACTGCATTAGTCCACAAATGGAAACAAATCTAAGTAATTCAGTTCTTAATCATAATTTCAGCGTTCAATTACTTCTTAAGACTTTGGGTCTTGAACGATATAATGAGAACTTTGAAAGAGCTGGTATTGATTGTTACAATCTCATGAATATAAAATCTTATGATCTTCAAAGAATTGGTATACAATCGGTTGAAGATCGTAATTGTATTCTGGAAATGTGTCAGAATGTATTTTTAAACTAAAAAGCTTGTGTGTTTAGCAAACGCCATCTTTTGTAACATTTCAAACGGTTTGTCAATGTTATTGTTATTGTAACAAAGTAATAATTTTATTTGTTTGTTTTTTGTAAAGTGCATTTTCTATCTCTATTCTATGCTTTTATTTCAATAAAAATATTTTTATTTTTGAAATTTGCTTATTATTGGTTTTATTTTTAAAGAACGAACAAATTATAGTAGTTTTAAGATTTAACTAACCTCCATTTCATTCTCAAACTCAAAGTATACATATGTATACAGTATTTCTAATGCTACGAAAACAACAAAACAAACAAATATGAAAACACTGTTTCCTCATCATAGATAATCAAGTTAAAATATCAGGATTTTTTCACCAAACATACCATCATGGACCCACTAGGTCAATTTCCCTCACTATGTCCATTTTTATCCGATTTTGTCAGATTTAAAATCTGAATCTTAGTCGTCTATATTTCCGGTCTTACGTGACGCCCGACAGTAAGGAAACCATTTTTTGGACTCCTTGATATAGTTATTCAACTCACTAGGTCAGGAAACCACAGTTTTTTAAATTTTATCGAATTCTGTCCGATTTATGGAAGGCATGTTTGGTAAAAATACGTGATTTTTCAACTTTTCTTTTCCAAATTTTTCAATTATGTTAACTTAAAAAATTTCTGTGTTCATTAAATGCGATGTTTTCTGAATCAAATGTTCGTATACTGTATATTTAAAGTATAATAATAGAATATATAAAGTATGATTGAAATTATTTCGAATTTTTTGTAGAAATCGCGGCACTCAGGACGTCAAGAAACTAAAAAGAGCCCTTCTATACGTTTACAGCAAATGTAAGTGTGTTTTATACATAGAAGTCGGAATAAAAACTTTTTTATAGAAGTTATTTATTTTCTTTTTTAGCTTTGAACGTAAAGCAAACAAATTGTATTTAAAGGCCACTCAAACCCTGGAACAATCGACTGGCATTTCCATAAAGAAAGCAACTTCTCATTCGGAACATTTATCATCCGAAGAATATGCGGATGGTGATCAGGAATTGGATAAATATTTATTAATGCTGCTTGGTCTACAACGTCTTCTAAATTGGGAACGTGCCCTAATGCAAGAAATTATACCAAATTCCAAACAATCTGATGTATTTGCCAAATTGGCTTATAGATCCATTGAAATGGTGGTAAAAGATGCTGAAGCCATAACAAACCGTATAATGCGAAGTATCTCACGCAAGGAATGGACTTCAGCCTTGGGTATATTTAAAACTTTAAAAAATGTTTTATTACTACAACCCGACATTGATCGCACTTACGATATCCAACAGCGTGAACAGTTAACAAAAGTTTTAAATAAGTTACAATATACGGTAAGAAAATGTGTGAAAAAGAAAATAAAATAAAAATCCTCTTTTGTGTTGTAGGGTGCTAAAGCTTTGGAACATTTCCTGGAAGTTGTTCGAGGAGACTCTACTACCAATGTAGTAGGCATCAGTTCTAGTACCCTGGGTTATGTTAATGTGCCCAAAGATGCCACCGTACATGAGTTAACTTCGAATACAATATGGTTTATTGAAAATCTATTAAATCACTATGATGTAATTGGAGTCATATTGCAACCAGATGTTCTCTATTCCACACAGTTAGATACAATTCTCATGAAAAAACAATTACCAGAAGAAGAACGAAACAAAGCTTTGTTGGCTATTTACATAAGTAAATAATAATAATAATGTAATTCATTTCATTTTTAATCCTTTACCGGTTTTTTTTTCATGTTTTAGAAAAAGCTTTAGCTGAATTGAATCTATCGATTATGAATAAATGTGAACAGTATAATGATCAGGCTACGAAACATTTATTCCGCTTGAACAACATTAATTATATATTAAATTCCTTAATAACATCGAATTTAATTGACATTGTCACAATTGCTGAGCCTGATTGTCGTAATAGTTACATAGAAACCATTAAAGAATTGAAATTTTCTTATCAGAAAACCTGGTCTAAAATGTTATCGAACATATCGCCTTTGGATGAATTACCAAAACCCACACAGGGCAAAGTTAAGGATAAGGATCGTAGTATTTTAAAAGAAAAATTCTTGGTAAGTTGATCCTGTGTTTGTAAGTAGAAGACAGTATTTAATTTTTTTGTTATTCTCTTTTTTAGACCTTTAACAAAGATTTCGAAGAGGCTTGTAAAATACAGAGAGGAATCTCTATACCTGATGTTACACTAAGGCAAGGTATTAAACGAGATAATGAAGAACATATATTGCCAAAATATAATGAATTTTTCAATATGTAAGTAATTTTTTCTTTTATTTTTGTTCGTTTTATTTTACAATAACTTCAGATTTTATTTAAATTTCATTTACTCAAATGTTTGCCGTGGTTCTTATTAGGTTATCACATTAGCTACTTGTACCCTTCTAAACTATTCGCGATGTCTAATCACAGAACATTATGTAGCTTAGTTCCAATTCAAAAAAAGTATCTAGAGAATAGCTACTGATCTCATAATCTTATTTCATTTCCATTTCTGTTATAATTCGCTCCATTCGTAAGGGCATATGTTTCGAAGTGTGCTAACCTAATTCCCGCCGCTGTATATATAAGTAATTGAAAATGTCTTACAATAATTTTATTTAAACATTACATTGCACAATCCATCATTATTATTTTTTTAAGCTGTTATAATATATCATACACACTTTCTAGGGGATTAATCGTTTTATTTTTTTTTTTATTAACAAATCTGCAAATAATTTTTTTTATTATTTCCCATTGTCCACTGCTCATTGCCTAAGTGCCTATAGTTTATAATGATTTGGAGTTATTCTTTTCCATTTTTTATAACATTTTTAACTCTTTTCACCATTCTCACATTGTTTGTCGTCTATCTACGTTTTAAATCGTTAATTCAAATGAATTTCATTACTTTTAGGTATGCTGCTGTGCAATTTAGTAAAAATCCCGATAAGTATATAAAATATAAGCCTCATGAAATTAAGGCCTGTCTTAATAAACTCTTCGATGATTCCGCTTAGTTACTACAATATAGAATCCACACAAATTTATTTATTTATTATTTTATTTCATTTTTTTTTTTTCATTATTAATATTGTTTTTTTTTCGGTTTTTCATTCAATTAAATTTATATTATAAAGTTAGATATAAAAAATGTCTTATCGTATAACAATTATTAAACTAAGCAAATAAATAAATAATTTCATAAATATTTAAAAAAATATAATAAAAATAAAAAAACGTTCGTTCGTGTCTAGCATTTTGTATGCGATTCAAACTTCTACATTCAAGAGATTTTCCAAGACTGTTTGGAAAATTGTAAATTTTTCTAATTAATATAAGAAATTCGTTGATGGTTCTTCTGGCCGACCACATGCGCCGTAATGTGATATTGCAATTGTATTATTGCTGCGACAATTTTCCATTTCCAAGAAACATTCATTCGAGTAGGTCATATTGTCTGTGCCACAAACTGGCTCAAAGTCGGGAGGACATATTTTGGCACATCCTTTGAATTGTACATTGCTTAAACATCTTTTAAGGGGCACAACGAATACATGTTTGCCACAATTCTCTTTGCGCATATGGCATTCGGATTTGTAAAATTTATTATCGGAACCGCAAACGAAATTGGGTGGTTGGGCATCACAATCGGTTTCACAATCGGCGGTTAGAAGACAGTTTTTCAGAGACACCTGAACCACTCTTAAATGACAAGTTCTACGTTTGAACTCGCATAGGGAGCTGTAAGTATTGCCGTCTGAACCGCAAACTGGACCTCCTTCAATATCTTGTTTAGTACAACGTTCACCACAGTCCTTGGGTGGAGATTTTAAGTCAGTACAGGGTCCAATATGAGCCAAATTAACTCCTCTCCTGAAATACATACATAAAACAAAATTATGGAATTTCCTTTTTTAATCCTAAGCTTAAAAAGTTTTAAAACTTACAAGCATGTGGCATGAGCCAATTCGCATTCGTTGTTATAAGTCTTAGCATCAGTACCACATAATTTGTCGCTTTTCTTGGATGAAAATATAGAACCAAAGAGATTATTGAAATCTTTACAGGGTGGTAATTGTTTACATCTAGACAAACGTGTTTTACATTTATCCATGCCCATTTTTTGTATAGATTTACGCTGAGGTCTAGGAAAACGGAATTTTTTTCTTGAATCAAATAACAATTTTTAAAACAAATAAATTTTATTGCACTTACCCACAGTTTAACATTTTTAATTCACATAATGAAGAGTAAATATTACCATCACTACCACACACATAGGCTGAGCTATCAGTTTTAGGGCATTCGGTGGGGCAATTTTCTATTTGGTTACCATTGCGCTCTTGAGGCATACAGAATGACAAGGGCACTTCAAATACATGTTTACCACAGTTAGAGGATCGCATTTTGCAAGGACTAGCGTAAAGTCTACCATCCGAACCACATGTTGGTCGAGCTACTCGCCAGCACGATTCACGGCACATTCTGGTAGACTGACAGTGTTTGCGGCTGGTCTTTACAACACCCTGGCCGCATGTCAACAATTTCATTTCACATGTGGAATTGTAAACATTGCCATCAGAAGCACAAATTGGGCCATCCTTAGGAGCACTATTACAATCGACGGGACAAGACTCACGTATAGCACTGGTATTGCTGCAGGGGCCTACATGAGCCATTTTAACAGCGGCCATTCCAACACGACAAGCTTGTACACGTAACATACATCTGCAAAAGTAAACATGTTTAAAATTACGTTTTAATTAAATGTTAAACAATTATGAACCTATTTAAATAAGTACGACCATCTGTACCACATATGGGATCCTTTTCACTAGGGCAACGATGTTTACAATCAGAACCACGAGCTCTTTCACAACCATCTCTTAAATCCTAAAATTGTTAAATTGAAGCAAATTTATTTCGATTTTCAATGCAGTATTATATTGCTATATGTGCTATGTGTTTGTCAGCAAAAATTTACCTTTATGGCACTATTTCGGGAACAAGTTTTTTTCCTCATATCACACAAATTGGCATAAATCAAACCATCCGAACCACACACTGGCTCAGCTCCTACGGTTACACTCGGTGGACAAGATCTTGGACAATTATTGTTACTGCCACGATTTTGTCTGGGCATAAGGGGATCCATTGCACCATTTAAATTAAGTATTGCTAAGGGATCATCATTCTGAAAATCAGCTTCAGTTTGTTGCGTTAGGGCCACGCCATCAGTTGTTGTTATAAACAATGATTCATTTAATTTTACTTCCGGTTGTAATTCTATGCGACTATAACGTATTACTGGAGCCTGAGCAGGTAATTTTATAAATTTAATGGGTGAATCGGTAACTGCAAATATAAAAATTTTTACAGTTTTAAAAAATTATTGTTATTCGTTTGTTTATTTAATCTCCATACAATTATAGATTCAATTCATGTTTGGAATGGGCTTTTTGACAGTTATTCAAAGTACTTGATTTAGTACTATCTCTCTATTATATTGTATATTAGTATGTGTATTGTAGTGTACAGTATTTGGAATGTATTTGTTTATATTGAGATTAGGGAGCAACAAGTCTAGAGAAGGCATATTTAATTTCCATGATTTTTTTATTCAAGTTATTTGCCTGTAGCTAAGATATTGTCATTAAGGACCTTTGATAAAATTCTTCTACGTAATATATTCTGACGTCAACTGGTGATAGGTCTATAACGTTGAGTAGATTATTGAGTGTCATTCCAAATGAAAAGCGAGAAACTCCATCAGTTAGATTATAAAGTCGGTCTTTGTTTGCAAGTATCTCTACTAAATTACATACAAAAATTTGGATTCGAATGTTATGTAACTGAAATAAACTTTTACGTCTGAATTTTCTTAGAAATTTCTATAAAATCGTTTTATACATAACTTTTGATTAGCCATCAATTTTTAGTCAGCCTATCCTATAAATTTTTATTTATTTTTGAACATTATTAAGCTCCTTTTAATTATTTATTTTTATTTTTAAATATAATATCAAAACTACAATCTTTATTGTTGTTTCCACAAATGCCTGTTGAAAGTATTAAGCATTTCAGAGGGTCACTCCCCATATATGTATATAAAATAAAATATCTCATGTATTTGATTTACTTCAACGATCATGTGCGGAATTTAATTTAAAGATTTATTTCATTTCTATACATTTCACTTCTCTTTTTATTTATTTCTCGCGGATGATTGTAACGAACTTATACAATATAAGCAAAAAAAAAAACACAATTAAGTTTATCTTGGCTACTTTAGCGCATATTTTCATGTTTAAACCATTAGAAGAATGATCGCAACGAATGTACAGATGCTATTGAAATAATAGCATCATGTTTATGAATTTTATTTCTTGCGAAATTACATTTAAAGAATTTTAATTTTTAAGTTTGAAATACATTTTTGCGAATGTTAATTAAACACAGCTTTTAAATGGGACGGGACATTTGCTCCCAGTACCAATATTTTCAGTAACACAACGTTTATATTCCGTAATAATTTTTTCTGTTCATGCTATTATTTTAAACCTATCTGTATCTGTCGCTTTGGTATTAGAATTACGCACACTTCATTATGGCGTACAGAGAGACTTTAAAGTCCAAAAGTAAATAGAAAACGAAGAAAGAAAAATAAAAAGACTTTGAGTGTTTTACAAATGAAATAAAATCTTAAGAAAAATCTGTAAAACAAATATAAATAGCAAATGGATATATAAAGAAACAACAGCAATAAAGTACAATAAAAGTGAAAGTAGAAAAAATTGTAAAAAAATCAAAATCATTGAAATTTTCTTCTTTCTAAACTCTTACTCTGTGGCCCATCTTACTTCACAAAAACCTTCAATTTGTTTCACTGCGATATACACTAAGAAAATCTTAACATTGTAGGTTTTCAAACACACGCTTTTTATGTACGGAGAAAAAAAGAAATAAAAAAATTATTATCATTCACCCATCTATCGCCAGTCTATTGTCGGTTCCAACATCCCATAGTATGTACGTATGGATGCTATTGTAGATGTTTTTCCTGCTACAAATTACCAACTGACTGTGACTCCAACGTGTAACGTAGAAGAAACGCATAAAAATTTACAACAACACAGCAGAAACAACAAAATCAGTTGTTAGTTGTAACTAGAAACACGACAAGATTGTTACTTTTACCATTTTGGAATTTGCATTTGAAGCTACACTGTTGCCAGCATGCATAATTAGAGTGTTTCGCATACAATATTCCTTCACACAGTTGATAATGAACTAGAGTTCAGGCAAAACACGTAAAAGTGTTTCCATTAATATGATTGTCAGTGACTCAATACAAAAACCGATTGGCAAGACAAGAGATCTGAAGCTTAGACGTGCTATATTAATCAAAATTTTATATCCAACAGACTTTGGAACTTAACTCTAAGAACTGTGGATAAAATCATGAAATATCAAACCCAGTATTAATCTAAAACCTTAACTAATTGAATGAAGACTAGGCAATACTGACTATGCTATTCAGAATCATATTTTAAGGAATTAATAGAGCATATATTGAAATGTTAATGACATGGATTATACTTTTGAGCTTAACGCGTTGTACCTGCGACCCTGTAAACAAAATTTTAAAAATAGTTGAACTTCGTAATAGTCTACGATGTATCGAAGACTAGCCATGTGTGATAATTTTATTCATGAATGGCGGAACTTACAGTTCAAAGTCGGCTCCGACGTACAGATTTTTTTTGAGAAACTGTTCATGGCAAATTTTATTTACTCCCACAAGTTTTTTCTAGCAGACCGCTGAGAGGAAGTGACTAAAAGAAATATTTTTTGTGTGTCTTAGCTGGTTTTAAGACCACAGGCGCCTACTATACTACGGTGATTTCGCTCTGTAAAAAGAGTTTATCCTGCACCTTAGATAAGCACGTGATCGATTACTAGAATTAAAAATTATGGTTATGTAAAGTGTAGTCCATAATTTTAGATACGATTAGATCACATTCCTACAATGCACAACAAAAAAATTTCTGAATAATGTCGATAACAGTGTTGCTGATTTTGTTCCAGTGATTTGAATGTCTAGATGTCAACAATTGCTATAGGAAACAGTGTAAATGATAATGCCTTCTTCTAGCAACATGACTGTGATGTTAATAATAGCAATTCACTTTTTTTCACCATCTCTCATATTTAGACTAATCCGTGTTTTCATTTTTGTCTCTTCACGACACCACAAACTTGAAAACTTTCTTTCATGCGACTGTGTGCGTTGTGGACATGTATGTATGTATGTATGTATGTATGTTAGTAGTGAGTGGTACGTTTTCTCCTGCCATAATAAAATTCAATTTAATTCAAGACACAAAAGTGAGAAGAAAGAAAGAAACAAAATATGCCAGCCTGAACACCATGTGTAGCATGTTAGTAAGTTACTAACTTTGTAAGTGTGACTTAAAAGAGTAGTTTAACTGCCATCACATTTATAAATTCTTAAAAATACAAATCAAATCAAATCAAATGAAATATTGTTTGCAATTGAAAAAGGAGGAATTTAATAATTTTAATTAATGGCATGTTAACACTTTGTTATTATTATTATGCTCTTGACTAATGGTTGAAATGCTCTTGATTTATTTTAACATTTTTGTTGTTGTTGTTGTTTTCGATCTTTATATTGTACTCGTACGAGTACTTGTATCTGCGCATGAGTACATACATTCGTATGTACGTGATAATGTCGTAGAGCCTACTCTCAATTCGAATCAATTCTCTTGACAACATTATTTAGCCTTAAAACAAATGCTTATTATTTGTGTTGGCTATAGTTATATGTATGTACATACATCTTACTATGAAATGTCTTTATACAGAGTGTATGTCTGGGTGTACGTTGTGCTTTGGACATGAAATAAGAAAACTAGCTTAACACCTTTATGACCGATATGAGCAAGAAGTTGATACTTTTCTTCTTCATCATCATCAGCATCATCATCGTCACGTCTTCATTCACATTCATAACCCCATCTAAAGTGATAATAATGAATGTGAACTAATAGGCAGTATGGTGTGTGGCTTGATTGTTAGTTTGATGATCACTTGCTATGCACTGTGGGGCATTATTACCTATTTCGTTATAGTAATTAAAATGAAAGCATGTTAAATTTTATGCGTTTCTAACTTAATAAAGGAAATACCATAACCATACGACGAGAGCGTAATAATGCATATGTCCATTCATACATATGTATGTATACATGTGTATAATTAATTATGATTTTAAATCAATTTGAAATACGAAAGGGAAGAAAGACATCCCATTGTTCATGTATGCATGTATGTATGTATGTATGAGTTCATATTGATCTAGTTTTATTTCTAAAAGTAAACAACATGATAAACTATTTGTTTAAATCATTAAATATTATTATTTAAATATTTTACGGTAAAAACAATTAATTCAGATATTGTAGACTAATTTGCTAAATTCATTTATTTATAATTTTAGTCTCCTATATGCTGTGGGGGTCTATATACTGTATGTAAACGAAAAACTTGGGCAAAATATAAACAATAGTAAGAAGCCCATTGTAGCTTAATATGAATGATTCACTTGCAAATGACCTACAGTCAATATCCGAATGGGATGGTGCGCATAGCATCGATTATAATGCTCGATAGGTGCAATGTTGGGTATTAACTCATAAGGGTGACCATAATATTACGTCATCTGTAACTGTGGCTGGTGTAAAGTTTGGGACATCTGAAACTCTTGATATTCTGAGCATAAGAATTCAATTCAATGTTCACTGGAAACCAGCATAGTGTAGCAAAAAGTATTCAAGTGATTAGGTTTCTAAAGTGGTTACAAAACACGGTCCTATTTACATGAGTTATAAACGTTTCAAAATGGAATACAACTCTGATATGTCCAGAGCAGTAGAGTGCAGAGGCACATATTAATGGCAGTAGGATATCCATGTCCATAATGTTCGTTATTATATCGTTACTTGAAGGGAATTAAAAAGTTTTTTTTTAGAAAGTTCACATCTGTCACTTAAAGCATATCTGTCCGTTGTAAATAATTCGTTCTTGATCTGAATGCGGAACTCTTTTCTGCAGCAGTATTTCCTGTTACTTCTGATATAAACATACTGAAATCCTAATATCTATAAACACTACTTCCTCTTTGCTCTCTTCAATTAAATATTTTCCTTTGCATGAGTAGGAGCCATCCCCTAAGTGTTAGTCATAAATAAAAAATAAGTAAATGGTAGGTCTATTGCAACTAATTCTAAGGATGATAGGTTTGTCATCTGGCGTTGCTAAGACACTACGACTTTTGTGAACATACATACATACATAGATTGTCGACAATACGTCACTTTCAGAAGATGGTCAATTGCCAAAAATATCGTGATGCTCTATTTCTGTTAGAAGAATACAATTTTGCTAAAATAATTCTTGATAACCATTTGGAACATCAAAAGAAGTTTAATGACTTGGTCGCACAATGGTTAATATAGAAAACCTAATGAACCGAATATTTATCTGCAAATTTCTGCTGAATAGTTGCAATATGGACCTATTTCTTAAACTGAACAGAAAAATTTTTACAGTATCAGCACGGAATTATCAATTATGAGTTGCCGTTACTGTCTAATAACAGGTATAAACTGGTCCATCTAAATATTGACAAATTATTCATTTTATTTTTTAAGCAGACCCACTGTAATTCTTCAAGAGTCTACTTTGGTTTTTATCATTTCAAATAGTAGTCGCTTGAAAATAAAATCACTGGCTAATAAATACATGAATGACTGGGAATACGTGCCGAAGATGCCACTTAAAAAATGTTAAATGACTAGTTTTCTCATATGTTTTCTCACTTTCTGTCGTTGTTTTGTATTACGATTTGAAATAAAAGATCATTAAATTTAATGTAACGATGTATGTTTGTGATATTGTATGAGTATGATACAATTTTTTTAATTGTTCAAATTCATGTCTTATATAATAATAATCAACGATACTTTCAAGTATTTTTAATTGATAAAAATTATACAATTTCCAAATCATTCTAGCCGGACAGGCTATTCTATATATGCAGCCTTATAAACCCAATTAAAAAGAGTCAACGATTAATTGAAATTGAGTTTCTTTTTAGAAAAAAAAGCACAAATTCTGTTTTTTTAACGCTGAATTAATTGCATTAAGATTGTTATCTTGCTATTGGTGATGTTGTTGTTGTTGGTGGCATTTGGAAAGTGATTTAAATCAATTAAGGCAATTAGATGTAAATGGTTGACGGAATTGAAGACAAGACAAGACAAGACAAGCTAAGACAAAACTTTCTTTAAAGTAAAATTTTATTGTATCCAATTTATGTATCGATGGATGCATGTATTTAACACCCCTAAAAATAGTTAATTGGGGCAAGTAGTTGCTTATTTATATAATTTATAAATGTGAATAGGAAAGAGATGTAGTCGTACGAGTATGCACGACATGACATTGTTACAATACACACAAAGTTCCCACAAGTTTTCAGTACAGATTCCAATCAATTCATCTATTGATTGCTTGTATTTTTGTTCAATTAAGGCTTTTAGTACAAAATTGTATCTTCCTAATGCCACTTAGCATGTTCCAACCACGGGAAATAGAGTTTTGGAAAACCAAACTTAACTTTTTTTTGTCAAAGTTGCCCTCTGTGTATGTAACCAATGAAAACCTTTATTTCAGCGACACTGGATGCTCTCTTGGATTTAAGCTCACTTGATATGGTAATGAAGGTCGGAACTGTGTAGACTATGCTTGGAATGATGGGAGATACAATTTCATACACGAAATTTATGAGAGGGCATCGTGAACTGATAAATAGAATTAACATATGATTTTGGAAATTGTTTCGCTGTGACCCTCTGGTTTAAGTGAGGAACCATTCTATGGTATACGGAGGGTTCGAAAACAATTAGCGTAACAAGAACGTGGATGATCGATATGAGAGGGAAATATTCAAAATTCATAGAAAAATCCAGTCTACGCCAACGAATGGAGTACTGGATTCAATTTGCACAGAAAGTATAAAGGATGGGACATAGCAAAGCTATCTAAAAGTCTAGCAGTTAAACTAGGCAGATAAACTTGTGGGGAGTATCTATGACAGCGTAAGAAATATTCTCTCGTATGGGAAGAGATGTTTGGAAAGGTGTACTCTGCAAAAAAGAAGATGAAGAGAAGCGGAAACTCTTCTTAAGCCAAATGGATTTAAGGCAATTTAAACTTATGTTGGTCATACGATCTGTTTAACTCCCCTCATTTTTTATAGGGTATCCCTAAAACGTCTCTTCTAAACCTATTACAGCTTCAGGATGCTGTTCGGTGTTAATAATGAAAACTTCTTGCCCAACACCTGGCAGGTGTTGACACCTTTTTGTTACGTAATTAGAATAATATGAGATTTGAGTCACGTATCAAACTATTCGGGAGTATACTGATTACAGTAAACGGCTGTATAGATTTAAAGAACACTTGTTCAGATTAGATATTAGCCGTTTATAGGACTCTGTGAAGAAAGAGTTATCAGAACACATACTTGTCAAGTACTGGGTAGGCAGAAAATCTTATTGACACCGAACAATATACTGAAAAATTGGTGAAAGGATACCCCATATATGTATGTATGTAGATTGAGTACGATACAATACATTGTGAGGTCATGGATACTGTAGTACCTCGTCACTCCAATTACACCCACGTGGATCATTCTTGTCGAACTAATTATAATTGTATGAAAAATTAAAAAGAAATTAATAATTTTAGTAGCCAATGTGCTGATGAATTCAATTAAATAGTATTTAATTGAAATTGAAATTAAAAAAAAAACTATATTTTCAACTTTCATAATTAATAAATATGAACATACATACATACATATGTAGTGTACTAACAATAGAAGAGAAATAAGGTAACAAACGAATTATAACCAACGGTCCGGTCCATAAACGTAAATTCTGCCAAATCATTTTTTGTTGTATAATGATCTTCTATTGAAAATAAATTTTAAAATTTTATTTTCCTTTGCCCGACGGTGTTAAAAATTCTTTTTACAACAACAATAATAAATTAAAAATTAAATTGAAATTAAATGAACGAATGAATGTATGTGTATGTGTGTGTGTGTGTGTGTGTGTGTGTAATGCATAATTAAACCGTTATTTCTTCTTTTTAAATAATAATGCGTTATTACGTATACATGTACATATGTATGTATTGTTCATACAATACATATATTATAGCAAGAAGAAAAAAAAAACAATAAATAAATACCATGGAATGAAACCAAGTTTAAGTGTATGTTGTATAAGTGTTTGTATAAAAAAATGTTTAAAATTTTTTTCGCTCTTTAATGGTTTACAAATTACAATTTAATGAAAACAACAATTAAATCACTCAAAAGGTGGTTGGGTAGAAAAAATAAAATAAAAAAATAATAGAAACCAACAAAGAGCTTCAAAAAAGAAAACAAACAAAATTCAACAAAAACAACAACAATAGAATATTTTGCTCTCAACTCGTTCTTCTCTTTTCTTCTATTCCTGAAGTTTGATGTTCACCTATCATACAGAGTAATGAGTATATGTTTTATTTGTTTTTGTTTTTTTTTTTTAATTTTTGTAATGTGATGAAATGAATAAATCTGACTCTCTCCCTTTCTCTCCCCTCGCGCACACACACACACTCATAAAGAAAGTTTTGAATATATTTTCGCCAAGATTTTCATCCAAAGGCATATTTCAATGACACTCAATTTAAAAAGATTGTTAAAAGAGAAATATCGTACTTAAGCATTGTGAGGAGCTTTACGTTTACGCTTACACATTGCGTATGGATCATGAAATCGACGTAGTCTAATAAGTAGTATGTTGGTTTATTAGACGATAGCAAGTGGTTCAAGTCCATGCCCAGAAAACTCATAAGAAACGAAATATTAAAAAAATATTCCTTTTGGAAGTTTTCTCTCCGCGGTCTTCTGTTAAAAAACGTTGATAGTAAATAAAGTTGCTCGCATCTGTCCTTTGAAGTCGACATTAAACTGTAGATCTCACAACTCATGGCTACACTCCAAATGGGTGGTGTGAGCAGCTAAGTTGTAATCCTTACTAAAGGGTTGTAATAAGCATTTAAGAAACATTTCAAGAATCCTAAATAATGGCAGGGAGATAGTGTGGAGATTGCACTCAAACGATCTTGATTATTCAGACGATATTTATGCATTAATACAGTCTCCCGCTAGCGAGATAGAGGATGTTAGCTAATTCATTACATCTAAGGACGATAGATGGGTTGAGCATATCTAGCGATAATCGTTTGCAAAAGCCACATTAATGAAATTTATTTAGAAATCACACTTTTAATCAGTCATTTTTTTATGGTTGTGAAACATGGACCCCCTGCCACTCTTTATATGCAGAAAATACAAGTATTCATGAACCGCTGCTTTCGTAAAATTTTCCGTACATTCTGCCAGAGATGGATATGCTTTTAATCACATATTCTGGGAAGTAACAGACAAATAAATCCTACCGATTGAAATAAAAAATGAAAATAGCATTAAAGAAAACTTCTGTGGCAAAAGTTAGGGCGAATTAGATAGATAGATAGAATGTTTCATAATTTTATTAAGGTAAAGACATTAGCTGATGTTATTATTTTAAAATATTTAAAAAATTTTAAATGCAATTTATTTAATTTCTAATAAATATACATATTTCAACTCATTGTTTTCCTATTTCTTCATTTAATTGAACTTGAAATTTATTACTTAATAACTTATGATATCCTATTAACTTTGATAGACACTATAAAGGGACGACTTATCGTACGTGTTTAGAATTAAAAATTAAAACAAAGAAAAAATACAAATTGGCTTGAAATTGTATAAGACTAGAGAAATGTCTTTCACCATTTATTGCATTTATCGATTGGATTGCCAATGCAAATTATTTAAAAGTAATAAAAAGTCATATTGAACTTTTGCCAAGACAATGCAATGCAATGCAATACGCATTTCGTATTAAATTAATGGATTATTTTATAATAAACAATTAATATTCATAACAAAGCTATTTAGACTAGAGACTAGAGTGCCTGGCTAGTGATATGTCTAAAATGTTTCTTTCACTTCTTTTTTTCATTCCAAAATTCATTTGAATTCCTCAACGGTTTGTTACAATTTATCATATGCTACTGACAAATTTCTATGAGTGTTATTGCAATACAATGATGTGAAATAGGAAAGGAAAATATCTTACGGTTTACACGTACGGTTTCTACGAAAAAGAAAATCACAATTTGTTGCCCACAAAATTTCTGGCTGTTTGAGGCATATTTCATTTCATGTTTGATTTTAATTTCAATGATTTTTTTTTGTTTTTTGTTTGTATTTTTGATTATACATTATAATGGAGTTGTTGTTTTTTTTTTTTTGAAATTTACTTTGCCTTGCCGTGTACTTACCTGCTGCAGTATGAACATGCTGGCAGAGAGCCAGTATTATATAGAAAATCATTATAAGAGGCTGTAGCTGCTGCTGATGATGACGATGTTGATGTTGGCGATGGTGACGGTGATGGTGGTACCATTGCCAGTGCCAGAATTGTAGACTTTTTTTATTGTTGTTGCTTTCAATTTTAACACTTTTTGGTAAACCATTCATTTTAATTGCTGTGGTTGTTGGTGTTATATCTACCGTTTCTGCTTCTTCTTCTACCGCTGCTCTTGCTGCTGCTGTTGGTAATAGCCGAAACATTTTCACTGCACTTTCCTTGTAACGCTTTCGCTATTTTAACAATTGTTTTTCAAAAAAAGAAAAAATAAAACAAAAACAAAATAAAATTAATTAAAATCTAAAAATATTGTGAATAACTAAGAAGGTTTAAGTGCAGCAACTGAGATTTTTAATGCCGCTTTTTTTTAAATTTTTTTCGTTTCTTCTTTTAAGGCTTATTTTTTAGTATCTTTATTATTTTATACTTTTAAAGTGGTTTTTTATAGTGCTTAAAGAAAGTTAGAAACTAATCATAAACTCATAAATGCCACAAGAGCAAAAAGCAGTGTGTTTTCGTCAAACCTTTTTCAAATTGATTATTTCAAAACTATAATATACAGTAGTGTTTAAAATTATAGATACTAAACGAGTTGAATTTAAATACAAAATAAAGTTTCAATTAATAAAATAGAACTGAGAACATAAATGTTGACTCTAGATAAGATTTATTAATAAAAATAAGGTGACCAGTTCTCTAGTAGAACAGTAGTTCTCCGTAGTACAACAATAAAAAGGGAATGGGCAGTTAATATAAATGAAATATAAGTAAATACTGGATCTTATTCTTTGACTGACAGATGCTTTCTTTATATTCTAAGAATTTCCTAATTCAAACCTTTTTTTATTTTTTTGCTTACATTTTTTTTTTGTTTAAATAGATTAAAACTATTTTATGCAAAATGAAATAAACAGAATTCCAGCCAGGCAACTGAAAATGTTAAAGGCACCTGGAAAAATTAGCTCGTGAATAAGTCTATAAAATAAATAAAATCTTCGAGATTGATTGATTACCATGTATTGTTTCTCTTTTCCTAGTCATTAAATATTTCCTAAAAATCTTTTCAAATTATTTGAAAATTCAGAGCGCAATAACAATGTGGATATCCTTGCGGAATTGCAAACAAATTCAACTTCATAAAGTGATGATCATTAAATTTTTAATGGTTACATATTCAATGGGGAATCAATCCTATTTTTTTTTTGTATTTTACCAAGAACTGCACATTTTTATTGGATTAATTTTTATTTTTCCCAAAAAAAATTACACAAAATCTGTTCTGTTATTACTGGCAATAGAATGAAACATTAAACACAACTATAAAATTATGTATTTTATATACAACAATAGCAATTAAAATAAAACAATTAATAGAACCAAATTCCTGAAACTGAATTCAGGAACTACAATCCAGCACTCATTTGTTTGCTCATTCGTGCATGGAAAGATTTAATGCAGTAATAAAGATATAAAAACTATTTACAAAAAAAAAAATACACTCAACGAAATAATGATTAATAAAGGAATATGCTAATGTTCATTTATGTGATTTTAAAAACAGAAAAAATTAATTCTGGTTTTTTAATTGAACAGTTTTCCCATTCTACAACACCTACATACAACTTCAGCCTGTTCAATATTTGCTAGTAAAGGTATGAATTCAGTGCTTGTGGGATGGACCATCAATTACGCCAAACTTACACCGAAACTTTACTGTCTGTCAACCACAGTTTCGAACATGCTTGTATTTACGATTAACACTATCGTAAATAGCCCACTTTTAGTAAGCAATCCCCATTCGCTTTGGAAATCAATCGAATTTTTGAGGTTCTGGCGTTTCTGTACTTTCGTACTTAATTGGTTATTAAAGCCCTTTAGTCAGGATTACAACCTTGCTGCTCAACTGCATATTGTGTATGTTAATTTTACACAACATCGACTCCGAACCACAGATTTTAGAAACATTTCATGACAATTTTATTTATTCTCACAGCTTTTGCTAAAAGATTGCTGGCAAAATGTCGCCGAAAGAAATATTTTTTTATATTCTGTGTGTGTCTGAGAGCTGGAATTTGAACCAAAAATTCTCGAGTCAATACTCTACCATATCGCGACTTCTGAAATAAAATGTGTGAAAAATTAATTAAAAATCTTAAACACACAGGGTCTCTGGTGGAAATCGAACCCACGACCTAGACACTGTCCGTTTAGTATACTACCAGCTAGACTATCAGTGCAGAGGATCGAGACAGCGGCTACCTTTGGGTGGTTTTCCGTTTAGGGGCTAAACGAGCTCTGCACTTTTTTGAAATGGCCTTCCAAAGCATAATGATGCCTTACTTAAACAAAATTCTAGCGATTAGCTATTACAGTATCAGAGAAAATCTATAGAATGTGGGCTGCATTATGTTTACAATTGCCCGTATTTGATGCGTTTTCGAACTAGCAATCGCTAAAAGCTGTCATACAAAAACTAATGTTTTTAAAACAGAAATATCAACTCCATACGCTTTGTAAAGTAACAAATAGTGGGACATAATGAATGTATTACGTTATATACATAAGTATGTATGTTTGTATGTAAACATTTCAGTGAATTTTTATTCTCTTCGTTGGTAAAGAACTTGTATAATTTGGCAAAACCAGTCAGTATCTCTTGCATTACAATTGAATTTTAGAAAGTGTGACCTCTGAAGATAACTGTGAATTTCCCGAATTGAAAATTTAACCTACATTTGTGATTTTTTTTTTTAAGTTTTTAAGTGCAACTTAAATTAGCAAACAACTACGTATGGCTAGTCACTAATATGTTTTTAATTATTGTAAGCCATGAAAAAAATAATATGTAATCTTCTGTTCAGTTTTTCAAGTGTACATCTATAGATTACAAACCTCATAAACAGTAACAGTATATGTATGTATATATGTAATGTATGTATGTAAATGTATTAAATTAAAATGACAATACCAACGTCCCTATTAATTGTTGATACATATAAACACATACTTTTGTTATGTGACCATATGTATATATGTACGTTTGGTTATTTATTCCTATTGTAACACATTTTTATAATACATACACATTTTTATAATATTTATGTCGCATTTTATTACTGTTAAATTTTCAACGTTTTTTAAATTATTTGCCTTTTTTTGTTATTTTTATATTTTTTTCTTCTTATTTGTTGATTGTATTGCTTAATAGCTGTAGAAATTAACGGGCTAAGTTTTAAACGTTATTTATACACAACACATCTGAGGAAATGTTTTCCACATGTAAATTTAATTAACAGTCAGGGTGATTTAAAAATGGTTATAATTTAATTTTACTATCAAACATTTTTTTCTCTGTAAAAACAGTAAATGTTCTTAACTTGTTGAAGTATTGTTTTTGAAGAACAAAAACTAAAAAATAAATAAATTTCTATAACTTTAAAGCAATAACAATAACTTGTTCTTAATTGGTCATTACAATCCTGGAGTCAGAGTTACAACCTAGCTTCTCCCACCACTCGTGTTGTGTGTGTTATTTTATTCATGAGAGGTTGGACCCGAAATGTGGTTCGGCTTCGACATTAAACTGTAGATCCTGACATTCGTTCATAAAATTAACGGCCACGGCATAAATGGCATGAGAAACCCAGGCTGTAATCCAGACTAAAGGATTGTAATGGCTAACAATATATGTAACTAATGTCAGTTTAGATAAGAATATATCCTGAATATTTTGTTTATTAAAACTCTTAACTTGTATTTGGTGACAACAGTTTTAAAAACACCTGCTTGTTTCGCTGTTAATATTATAAGTTTCCTATCAAATCAATTGTATATTTATTTAGTTGGTGTAGCCCTTTGTGCTCTCTTAATAATTATGGAAGCAACAAATCAACCGTTCTTTTAACATATATTCTCTTATTCTCTTGTTCTCTAATTTAATTGCGTTGAGTGTGTTATGTATGCAAATGTTTATTTCTTTTTGTGCGTGCATGTAAATGTGTATGTATGAGTTATTGTTGTTTTTCTTTGTAAATTTTTATTATTATTATCTTCGCCTAATAGAATGTGCGAATCTCAGTTTGTTGTTGTTTTTTATATACATACATACATACATGCTCTTAGTAGAACATTCTTTGATATGTACATGCGAACGCCTAAACTTACACACTAAATTCAAAATTATGATAGAATTTGTGTGTGTATGTGTGTGTATATCTGCAATTTGTCGGAATTCTTACAGATGAAGTTTTTTTTTTTTTGGTTTGTCTGTTAAGTTTCCACTTTAACTCTCTTTATGAGTCTTCGTTTCATGATTGTCACTGTGACTCTTGTACTACTTTCAATTGACCTCTTGACAATTACATTTGAATTTGAGTGAATGAAGCGGAGAAATGTATGAATGACGCTGAATAACCATAGAAAGTGTAAAAAAAAATTAACAATAATTTGGTCATAAATCTCCTGCAGATGACAAATATTTTATTATAAAAAAAAAAAACGACAAATTTGTGGGAGAGGTACGTACAGTGAATACAAATTTTTATTATAAAAAAAATGTTTATTTTTTATTAAACCAAATTGTACTTTAACACTCACTTTAATTAAAAGAGAATTCCGAATGTCAGGGTTATATTTATTTAAATTGATTTCTTTAAAAAAGTAACGTTTTTATAGGTTTTGAAATTTGCAATTGTTTATTCCACAACTCTGTAATTAATAGTTATTATTTAATGCACTTATTTAAATCCTTTTTTATTCGTTTTTTATTTATTTATTATATTTTTGTTTGATTATTTTTCCTTTTGATTAAATGTTCTCGTATTCAACACTTTTATTATGTTTTTGTTTTTTTTTTTTTTTTTTGTTTAAACGCGATTTAAAATTGTTTTTTGAGCATTTCTTCTTCGTGTGCTTTCATAAGTAATGTGTATTTCATTTCATGTTCTTGATTTCCTCCTCACGATCCATTTAATTTTAAGACCACGTCTGGTGACAAACCGTGCAAAGCGAATGAAGGCAAACAATAACACAAAAAAACTATATTTTCTTTTCTTTTACGGGATCTTTATTTTATTTTTTATTTTTTCTTAATTTGTTTAACGCTAAAACTACTTAAACAAACGATCGAAACGAGTCGTATCGTAATGAAAAGCAAAGAAATGTTTGATGCGCGAATGCTGAATGAGTGCTTGCCGCGTTATGTCTTCTAGTTTTATATACCCAGTGAAAGGCAGACGGGCTGTTTATTTGGCTGCCTGGTTTACTGCTGCTACAAATATTACTACTACTAATACTACTGCTAACACTGCTACGCCATCTACAAGCAGCGTTTTACTTACCATGCAGCCAGTGAGACAGAAAGTCGTATTGACTGACTATCCGTTCTGACTAACGAAACGACTGTCTGTGGTGCCACCAAGCAGCAATATAATGAAGTTACAAAAAAGCCTACACATTCAAACATACTCACACATCCATATATACATATGTATGTACAACCAAAACTAAATAGTGTTCCGTTCCTAACACACAAAAGTCAAAATAATAAAAAAAAAAATTAAAAAATAAACCGCATATACGAATCAAAATTGAGGCACGAGTGCTTCGATAAAAATTACTTATAAAAAAATCTTTCATATGCGATATTTATTTGCTTGTTTTTATTCCTGCTACATTTTGTGTGTTTG
This sequence comes from Sarcophaga carnaria, assembly GCA_958299815.1. NCBI lineage: Eukaryota > Metazoa > Arthropoda > Insecta > Diptera > Sarcophagidae > Sarcophaga > Sarcophaga carnaria. Next base: position 34,566,487 of record OY283151.1, read on the forward strand.
TTTTTGTTTGTTGTACTCAATGAGGAGTATAACAATCAAAATCAACATCGAACATTCAACATCGAACCGACAAAAATCCATAAAAAAAAGTCTGTGAGTTTGCGCAGAAAATGAAACTCGACTTGGTGCTACTGCAGCTCATTGTTTTTTGTTTTTGTCGACTTTTTTTTCCTTCCTTCTTTCATTTTTCTCTTTGTTATCAGCCAGCCTAGTGGCAGTAACTGTGAGGCTCTAATGATACTTCTGCAGCTGCATTATTTGCACAGTGGGGTAATAATACAAAAATGTAAATAAAAAAATTAATTAATGTTCGTTCTTGATAATTTCTTAACAATTCAAGGAAAATAAGTTTTTTTTTTTATTAGGCCTGGGAATATTTTTTGTTATGGAATCTGGAGAACTATGCAACTGATCAGTGCCGCAAATGTAAATGTAAGTGTTTCAGTGTTGTTCCTGTTTGTGTTATGCTTCAGATATTGGGTACCGTGTTAGTCTAGTGGAAAGTAAGCTAGACTTTAGCGTAAGGGCCGTGGTTTCGATTTCCATTAGAGACTCTGATCTTAGTTCACATATTTCCTTAAATATTGAAGACTCAAAAATGTACTTTTAGTGGAATATCCTAGTTTGCACTTCGAGGGTCTGTAAGGTATACAGATCATCACGACAAGAAGATAATAATTCCCAGTGTTGCTAACAGAAAAAGTGTCATCTATCTTTCTCCATAGACGACATCCTCTTGAAAGATGCTCTCAGGTTGTATTGCCTCGCCTTCTTACTGGACCCTTCCTTATACAATCGGCTACAGTGCCATTTAAGTTCCTCTAGAGTCTTGGTTTCTCCAAACTCATCTTCACTTGGATCGTTATGGAACTCATTTAAAACTTAAATTTCTTTCGTCTTGGAGAAAAGTACTACTTATTGGATTTGATAAAGTTTTATCATCTGAACTTCCCAACTACGGTTAAACTGTTACATTGAGTCCAATAAGCTTTTGCAAACAACATATTTTAGATTTAAAAAACATGATTTCGTTCTCTAAAATTATATTTAATTAAAAATACAAATACTACCAACATTTTCACTTTCCATGATCGAACAAAATCTCTGGGTTTTACGTAGGTTAGGTCAGGTTAGGTCGGAGTGGTAGCTCTGTTATCACAAAGCTCACTTGAGCACGCATAGCGGCCCGTTGTGATGCCACGGGTGAACGCAGTCCCTGTACTAACCAAGTTCCACCAAAATCAGGGGAAAGGAAGAAGTTGGTCAGCGCAAGGGCTGCACAACAAAAGCACGACTACCCCGCACTGGAAAACCAGCCAGTAAGTTTGATGAACGAAGCTATATCCTTGATGTCAATAGATGATAGCTCCGTTAGGCTAACAAGGAATGGAGAGCCAAATAACCTATATCTACACCTAGCAAGAGACGGGCACTAGCAAAGAAAATGAACAACAGTCTCCTCTTCCTCAGTGGACCAGCATCCACGGCAGAAGTCGTTGAAAGGGAGCCTCATTCTTTCCGCGTATCTACCCATGACGTAATGACCTGTAAGCACGGCCACTGTAGTCGAGATGACATCACGACCAAGACCAAGTAATCGGTTGGTACGCCTTCTATCCATCTTGGGCCAGGCGAGTCTAGCGGTGGAGCAGGACTCCTAATTGACCCAGAATAGGGGTTTTACGTAATGGAGCTTGAATTGTCACTGTAACTTTGTTATAAGTTTAAAAATGAACATTGTTTTCAAATAGGACAGACTATGATTAAATTTGACCCACTGTGTTGAAATTAAAATGAAATAAAAATATTTACCAGCATACATGCATATATGCTAAGTATCTGAGGGGCTTTTTAGCAATTTGTACGATGAGCTCGATTTTACTTTTTTACACCCATATGTGTGCCATTATGATACTGTGAATGCTGCTGGCTAACGCTGTTGTCCGTTGGCGCTCCAACTGCGCCACAATATGAGCTGCTATAACCAATATTTGTTTTTGGTTAACAAAATGTATAAACAGTGAAGGGCGTTATAGAAATAGCCGCAAGGTACTTATATTACATTAACTTCATTGAACAACTTTAACTTTAAAGCCGAGTTGCATACAATTAGATTAGAAATCTTTTCGCACGGACAAAAGTATGAGAAGAAGTATAAATATTTACTAATTTATATAAATTTAACACCTAAAATTAAATGACTGCTGAGCAAACGAAAAAACAATAAACGATTGCAATGCATAGAATCGATAGACCCTTTTCGAATTCATCAAGTGTCTGAGCGTATTAATAAATTTCACTATACTACTATAGTTTAAGAGGCCTGGCCGCCTAATGAGCAGTCTGCTAGCCTGCAAGCATACTTCCACTGTTCATTGTAATTGCGAAAGTGGATACCTATTCCATTATTAACTATAACTCCTGACTGATTTTAATAATCATCCTGGTTGAGTTATAAAACCGTGGATTCAATTTGATTAAACCAGTTCTTCATCTGAGATACACATGTGACGTACACCAGCGACTTTTGTTTGTTGCTTATTGCCGTAATTAGCTTCTTACACAGTTTAACGTCGACTCCGAGCAACCGATTTGAGTAACTTTTCATGGCAATCTTATTTACTTAAAGAGTTTATTTTGCTAGAAGACTCCTGAGAGAAAGTCACTGAAAGAAATATTTTTCGTTTTTCTTTTGTTCGAGCTGTCTGAGCTGGGAGTTGGAACGAAGTATTTTCGTCTTATAAATCAACCAACACACTATCTACTAGATTACGGCGCCTTGGCCCCTCGTATTTTGATGTTTTTGAGGGGAATGTAATGGATATCGCACAAAATCTTCTTCAAATGTCTTAGCAGAACTATTTTCATAAGCGTGGAAGCAATATATAAGCCAAGTTAATCAATCTGGTAAAGTAAAACTTGGATATCCTAGACGTACTGTGCGCATAGGTGAGAAAGATAGGTCTTTACAATAATAGCAAAGAAGTTAGAAAGAACATTATTGGTGGCACTGAGAGTTCAACGACAATGTAACCAAATTCCTAACTAGATAAGGTGGTTATAGAAGTTATAGATTTGGTCCTGATAGCCCACCAATATGTCCAAATGATAACATTACTACAAAAGACGTTGAGTTTAAATGCTAGCACCGAATGTAAATGGGAACCGAAAATGAAAAGATTGCTGCCATTCGAAAATAAATGGGATGCTGTCCATAAGTTTATTATAGCAGTTACGGCCACAGGAACGTAAGAAAACCTAAGTAGTAAATGAGTAATTCCACCAAGTTTAGTGCTTAAAATGGAAGCAGTTTTAATCTTTAGGAATCTGGCAAACCCACAATGACCTTCCGTACAGAAAAAAATTAAACAGATTTCAGAGAACCGATTTATATAAACAGTTTTGTTTGACACTGTATGTAATTATGTATGTATGTATATGTGAATATGTCAGTTCAAATGCATGCAAATCTATGTGTGTGTGTGAGAGTGTTTATATATGTGCATGTTTATGCTTAGGTAAGTGAGTAAGTGCAAGGCAAAATCATAATATGCCGCATTCAACATTCAATTTCAAACAAATTGCAAATATTTGTATTGGGAAAATTCTCTTTTATGTGGCTATAAGTGACTAAGTATCTGTCTGTATGTATGTGCATGTAAATGTAAAAAGCAAATGACAATAATAAAAATTACTTTAATAATCCCCAATAGTCCCCTACTTTCGAATGCACTCGGATTTATTTATTTTAGAGAAGTCTATGCTTACAATGCTTATAATCCAAATAAAATTTGCATCAGCAACTGGCAGGTTTTACCATTATTTTTATAGTTTCTTTTTAATATTATTTATTTTCTTTAATATTTTTGTATTGTTGTACTTCTCTTTTTATTGTTTTCTTTACATCCACTTATTTTTTGCTTTCTTGAATTTGCATTAACCGCAGCATTTGTTCAATTTAAAAGAGATGATTGCTTTGACCCTCATTATATTGATAATATTCAGTCAGTCAGTTTGTGGTAGCAAGACAGGCAATAAAACTAAAAAAAAAAAAAACAAACAAAAAAAACTATTAACACGGCTTGAACATGGACTCAACAGCCGTTAGTAAAATCTTGTCTATATACTTGTCTGGCTCTCTTACTGTTCGACTAACTGACGCATACCTTTCGCCAAATAAACTAAAACCGAAACCAAAGCCATGAAATAAATATGGCTAAAATGATTGTAGTAAACAGCAGTAGTATCACAGACATTAAAATCACCATCACCATTTGTATTGTGGTGTGTGGTGTGTGGTGTGTGGTGTGTGGTGTGCGGTGTGTGGTGGTCTCCATTGGTCAGTCATATCGTTTATTTGCTGGTTTCGTTTTATGTTTCGATGTGATGCTGGTAGTGATGGTGGTGTCGTCTAATCATGTTTTTCTTATGCATATTTATTTTAAATTTCTTTTATTAACATAAACAATTTACATTTGTGGACTTAGAGAGCAACTGGCCTATAAGCCCGGCCTGGCCTGGCCTGCTCAGCTAATGTCTTTATGTGTTTATTGTGGCTTCTTTTAAAGCGGCAAAATCTTTTATATGAACTAATGATGCGTAGGCTTAGTAAGATTAAAATAACATCAGCAACAACAACATCAACTGCAACAGCATCCAAACATTAACAGCTCAAGCTTTTCCTTTTTGAAATTAATTATCTTTACAGTACGTTGCCAACTACACGTATGTAACATTCGAAATTTTCGTTAAAAATCAACAAATAAATAAAAAAATATTGTATTCCCAAACATTTCAACAAGACAATAAATCATATATGATAGTATGTTTGTACACATTGTATATCCATACGTGATATTCAGCTACAGGAATAACAATCATGTATGTAGAACAGCGAAAAAAAGATGACCCATATTTTTATTGGAGATCTCTTGCAATGCGAAAGCAAAATTTAACGCTCTAAAAGCAAAAATACACATATGCAGAGGTTTAGTTATATGAAAGGGGAAATTGTGCATTGGACATAAAAAAATAAAGAGAATTTAAAACAAAAATGAAACATTCTTTCAAGGTATTGCAAAAATAAGAAGGAGATTATAACAGTTTTCTATTTACTTGTAATTTTTTTTAATTTAAAAATAAATATAATTTCTTCTTTGTATTTCAATATTTTGATGTTACATTTTTCGTTATTGTCAGGATAATAGTTATTTTTTATTTTATTTTTTAAATTTTTGTAGTTATTATCTGCACATACAAATCAGATGTCTTGCTGAGTGACTAATTAGTTAAAACACTGCCGAAACAAGTATTTTAGACTGCAAATTTCGCACGTGGCATTTAGATGCGAGATTTTAGGAAATTTCAGAAAGAAAAGAATGGCTACTATCTGTTGTGGTTTAAAAATACACAACACTATACGTTTTGGGTTCCTTCTTAAAGTTAAGAGTCATAAATTCTTATCCTTTTTGATATTTTTTTCAGTCAAAACTTTCTATTTTCTTGAATTCATTAATATTATTAAAAAATCTATTGTACCTCCGACAAATAAATGAGATAAAGCATCAGACAACACATCACTATGTCTAAGAAACACAAACTTAAGCTAAACAAATTTAACATAGACCTGTGCCAGTAAAATATCCGAGCAATGGAGTAGTTCAATAGCCTACATAACATCCTTTTATTTGTAACTGACTGAGAACGTAGTAGTACAAAAATTTCAGCGAAGTGAATTTGTACATCTGCAAATAGAAGTAATTTTTGTAAATATAAATATCATATTTATTCAATAGCAATATTGTAGTTCGTTAAATTGTTATTAAAATTATGCACAAGAATATTTATTTGTTCTTTAATTAAATTATTTACAAGCTGAGTAACTTCGACCTTATGCTCGGTGTGGTACAAGATACCAGAATCTCTGGAAGGTATCGAACCCGCGACCCTTATGTTAATAGTCTAGCACACTACTCACTAGACTACCGCCTTGTATGGTATTCAGACAAATACTAAATGTACCAACAAGTCCTTTTGATTTCATCTTATTAAACAAATCTTAATCAAATGCATTCCTCCCCCCAGCAATTCATAAATAATTAGGGTTTCCGATCAAATCCGCACATTTGTTTATCCAGAACAAAATAGCATAAAAATATTTAAGCTTTTACTCACCTAGCTGTTATAGCTATTGTAATCCTGCAATTTTTTATGAAAATATTAGCTTTAATTGAGGTGCTCAAAAAGACAATAACGGTATAACTGCGCTTGTTACTCTTTTATTAAAAAATGAAGAGAGAGTTCATAGACTTCACGGATTGTAATTTTCATAAGAACCTTGTCTCTGGTAATTGTCAGCAAGCTCAAGATACAAATTCTTATTAAAGAAATCTCTGCTATTATGACATCACTGTTTACTTAATACGAATTTATATAATATCCATGTGTCTAAGAAATAACCTAAAATTCGGATTGCGTCATACCTTTTATTTACATTTCATACCTTTTAATATATTTCAGTATAACTTATTATTTCAAAATTTAAATTTAAAATATCACTAACGGAAACATACAAGTACCACTAATGGAAACATACAAATACCAGTATTATTCCAAAAGAAAAAGTTGGCAACGTAATAATAAAAATTGCAGTACGGCATCACCTTTCATTAAGTATTACAAATTCAAGACTAAATGAATAATACTCATGTTTTTGACGTTAAATACTGTCTAAATATTTAACAAAAACCCCGAATTAAATTAATAAAAAATAAACAATTATACACTTTATTGTGTTATGAGTTACAAACTCAATAAATAATAAAATGATTTAAACATAAAGCTAGAAAAGGACAACTATTTTAATTCGGATGTCAAAATTTGTTATTCCTCATCACAGTTGCATGTTTTCGTATTAAAATATATTTTTAATTAATCGTTGAATTAAATATGTAACTAATGTGCGTGTGTCTAAATAGTGATAAAACTGCACCCCAAATAATATACAATATTAATTTAATTCGAAATATTTCACAATAAGTAAATAAAGTGAATTAATACAACATAATATGTTTATTAACATAAACGAAGTAAAAACAATACTTATATTTGCAACTGTTAATTTTCATTGAAAATTAAAGACTACATATATATGCGTGTGTGTGTGTTAAAAGGGCATTAGCAATAGAAAATCCAGACAAAAGTTATTTTTTCCATATAAAATCGTTATAAAATCAATGTAAAACCAAAAGAAAATAAATGTTAAAGTGTAAACGCATTGAAAAAGAGTGAAATTGAACATATTTATTGTGAAAACATCAACTAAAATTCTTTGCTTGCACTTGCAGCAAAAGTTTTTTAGGAACGAAGTAGCAGACGACGTCGACGATATCGACGACGGTGACTACCAAGACGGACGGTCGTAAAAGATGGCGACGAGCCGTACAAGTCGCATACAGCAATCGAAAAACATAAGTTCGATATTTTCCAAACTCCATGGTGCCTTCTCGGAGGCATGCGGCCCACAGCGGCTATCCACTGACAAGAAGACACTAGAAAAGACTTGGAAATTAATGGATAAAGTTGTTAAACTGTGCCAACAACCGAAAATGAATTTGAAGAACAGCCCACCCTTTATACTGGACATTCTACCGGATACTTATCAGAGGCTACGTTTGATATACTCCAAAAATGAGGATCAAATGCACATTTTACACAACAATGAACACTTTAATGTATTTATCAATAACTTGATGAGAAAATGCAAACAGGCCATAAAGCTATTCAAGGAGGGTAAGGAGAAAATGTTTGATGAAAACTCACACTACCGTCGCAATTTAACCAAACTAAGTCTGGTATTTTCGCATATGTTGAGTGAACTAAAAGCTATTTTTCCAAATGGTGTCTTTGCCGGAGATCAATTTCGAATCACAAAAGCAGATGCAGCAGATTTTTGGAAATCAAACTTCGGCAATAGGTAAGCATCGACCATAATGCCATGGTTGTTTCATATGGCAACGGTTATATAGCTTTAATTGCATTATGTATGTGCGTACAAACGCCTAGGGCCAATACCGTTAAATTAGACAACATTTCAGTTATTGCAACTGGATTATAATTTCTGTCAGAACTGTAGGTAGCATGTTAGGCCCCCTGAAGTTTCAATTAAAATAAATTCATCTGTTTATAAATTGTTCTCCTTTTTTAATGTGCCAATAATATATTCAAGAATGGCATTATCAAAACTAAAAGCGAATCAGTCTTTTTAAATATGAAATAAAATTAGTAAACTATTATCCCAACACCAAATATGGAGCTGATAATTAAGCGGCTGATGTGTTGCAAACAGGCTGTAGCAATCTTTTGCTGACTTCCGCCAAACCAATCTCATTTTATTAAATTAGTCGGATATACTTATCGTAAAACTATTATGAAATATTAAATGTTGGGTGCAGTAAGATTCATTGTAACACCACTAAAAAGTTTAAAGGAAATCTGTATTACTAAGTTTATAATCTATGTTTGGCATGAAATCAGGAAGTACCTCTGAGAAAGAAAGATTAGGTTAGGTTAAAGGACGTGTATAAAATACAATACCCAGAGGTCAAAATGATCCATTGTCCTAGGAGAGAGAGAGAGAGAGAGAGGATAATGAAGGAGATAGGAAAATTGGAAAAGGAGAGAAGATAGGAAATGGAGGATATAAGAAAAAGGATGGACCGAAAAGGTGTTCGATAGTCTCCAACTCCTCCTCATCACAATAGTCCGGCTGGGATCTTTTGCAGATCCTTGTCAGCGATCTAATCTCATAGTACCCTGTAATGAAACCAATAACAAACCTCAGACTGGCCTTATTTAAGCCTAACAGCAACCCTGTTCTATCACTGTCTATAGCAGGCCATAGACAGCCTCTGAGAAAACTTCTGAGACAATTAAAAGACAGATAAGTGGTTAAAGGAAAATCCTAAAGGAAAAAAAATTATGTCCCAAATATTTGCACATGCTTTCCATCACCATTTTTATCTCTTCTAATCCAAACAACTTTATCAAGTGGTGCTAAACTTTTGTAACTCTTGCAGGTTCTTACGGTGTAGTTTAGGCTGCAAGGATTCGTAAATATTGTAGCCCATCGATTTCTGTTTTCACTCGTATAAAATTCTCTACACACTGTTTAAATTTAATAAGAAAACCAAACTTTACTTTAAAGACAGTATAATCCAGAATCGCTATAAATTTTAATTTAATAAACGTACATACATAAGCACATCTTTACTAATACAATATAAAATCTTAATGCCATTATATACAATGGTTTTATTTTTTAGTTGTATTTATATGAAAATAAATAATATGCGGTTTTTTGTTTGTGTATTTATTAAGTACTTTGGTGCCTTGGAAGATCTTTCGTCAGGAATTGAATAAAGTACACCCCATATCATCTGGCTTAGAGGCAATGGCCTTAAAAACGACCATTGATTTAACGTGTAATGATTATATATCGAATTTTGAATTTGATGTCTTCACAAGACTATTTCAACCTTGGGCAACACTTTTGAGAAATTGGCAAATTTTGGCTGTTACCCATCCCGGCTATGTGGCATTTTTAACATACGATGAAGTTAAAGCAAGATTGCAGCGTTATATTCACAAAGCCGGAAGTTATGTATTTAGGTATGAACACATTCATTCTTACATATGAAATACAGACATGAATCACTTAGAAAAAAAAATCGAGAAAACAAAAAAAAAAAAACACCAACTACAAACTGTCTGTGTTACAGTCTGTATATGGATGGTTGTTTGATTGAGTTGTGATTAAATTAAGTGTGTATTTTGTTATTGTTTACCTCGATAAATGTATTTATTTGTTTGTTTGTTTTAATCAAATCTATTCTTTTAAATATTTTAATAGATTATCATGTACACGGTTAGGCCAATGGGCAATCGGTTATGTTACAGCGGATGGGGAAATTTTACAAACTATACCACAAAATAAATCATTATGCCAGGCATTATTAGATGGCCACAGGTAAATAGAAAATACAATAATACGCAAAATAGTTTATTTTTGTTAAGACAATTAAAAAAAATCACTTTCATTTTTGTAATTTATGCTTTAGATTATGCACCTACACATAAAAGATTTACTAAATAATTCAATTTAATTCTCAAATAACAAAAAATGAAATAATACTTGCTTTTTGCAGAGAGGGTTTCTATTTATATCCTGATGGACAGGCATACAATCCGGATTTGTCTTCTGCTGTACAAAGTCCAACTGAAGATCACATAACAGTGACCCAGGAACAATATGAACTTTACTGTGAAATGGGTTAGTAAAAATCGTATTAAAAGTAAATGAAAAAATGTTTACAAATAATTTTTTTTTATATTACGATAACAGGCAGCACATTCCAATTGTGCAAAATATGTGCCGAAAATGACAAAGACATTCGTATAGAGCCCTGTGGTCATTTGTTATGTACGCCTTGTTTAACGTCGTGGCAAGTAGATTCTGAAGGACAGGTAAGTGTTTTGAAGCTTTAAAAATGGGCTGTAAATTGATAACGTAATAATAATTCATAAATTATTTTACAGGGTTGCCCATTTTGTCGTGCTGAAATCAAAGGTACTGAGCAAATTGTAGTGGACGCCTTCGATCCCCGAAAGCAACATAATCGTAATGCAACAAATGGACGTCATCAGCTAACTAACGATGATGATGACACTGAGGTATAGTTTAAAATCTTTTAGTTTAAGTACTTATTACTATTTTTTTGTTTTATATATGAATATTTAAAAATACCATTTCGATTACTACAAGCCGCCTTCTCTTTAAAAAACAAAAGCAAACTGAAACTAATGATAAACTTTTTGTCTATATAAAAATTAAGCTCAATAATCAAAAAAAAAACCAATCATTTAACTCTTTCAAAGAGTTGTCACTTTTTGTTAAAGTTTATTTTTAGTTAATAGCCTGTATTTTTCAAAAGCATGTATACTTTGCTATTTAAATTTTATTTATTCTAAAAAGCAAAGATATGAAATTTACATTTATATACCCTTGTTAAATAAGGCTTTAAAGTTGTTTTACATGTTTCAATCTTTATTTATTTATTTTTTTTTTCCTAAGCACATTGATTTTTTTTAATATTTATTTTCTCATTTCCTTTTAAAAGGCTTCATTTGTAAATAGCATTTTGATAAATTATAAAAGCAAAAACAAATTTGATAAGAAAAAGTATTTATTTTGAAAAATTTTTTTTGTTATTTTTATTTTTTCAATTCTACATTTTTTTTTGTGTTCTGCATTGTGCATATGCTATTTATTTTATAGTATTGTATTCAATTTACTTTTACTAGTGTTATTATAACGATAATTTAATTAATATATATATACTATATTTAGCGTTTATTACAATTTAAATTAGTAGCTTTTTTTAATTCATTCGAGTCGACTACTCAGAAAACTATACAAAACATTACAGCAACATTAGAATTGTTTACTATTTTGTTGTTTCTATAGTACATGTAGAGCATTATGTCTTATGTGTAAGGCAGGAAGTTCTTTGCAATCCCTACAATTAAATTATGTTGGAAACAAAAAAACTGCAGAATTTATTAAAATACCGCATGTAAAACATTCTTTTCAAAGTCATAAGAAATTCTTTTAAGGAAGTGTAATAATTTATCTAAATTTATGATTTGAACACAAAATCCAATCAAAATAACTTACAACCAACATCTTCAAAATGTTGTAGTAAATCTACCAAAAGATCGAAGTAGAAATTAAAAAAAATACACCATAATTGCAATAAATTTGAAACGACAATATGGGAGCTTTCTTCTTCTAAAGTTTAAGAGATTATTTTGATTATTCACTTAAAAGGGTTCAATTACTCTCATTGGAAGAAATTCTTGACATAAATTGACATTCATAAATTCGATATTTTTCCAGCAACTTTTCTGTAACCATTAAAAAGTTTAGGATAAAACAATTTCGTTTTTAATTGTTCTTTATATTTAAGTTTACAGAAATATTAAACCAGTGATGTTAGAGATTAACAATTTTATATCGTAATGTATATTTTCCTTTCATATGCAGAAACTTCCTAATTATCCGCTAAATAATGATGTTTTAAAAACGCCTTAAAACAATATATAGAAAATGATTCTAATTTAATTGATCAAATACACTCAAACCTCTTTTTATGCGGTTTTTTGAAATTCTAATTACCAGTGCTTTCATTATTTACTAAATTCTAGTTCTTTTTTTTTTTTGCTTAATTCTACACAGAAAAATAAAAAAAATACAACTCATTTTTATATGAAACTGAAGTGAAGTATGTATTTCAAATTTAATTTAGTATAACTACAGCCGCATAAAAAGTGATTTAGTGTTTATACATACATATTTACATACATACAATGCAATAGTGGCATAATAAATGAATATTATTTTGCGTATTTGCATTTCTCCCAAAGATTGTAGAAATTAGCGTTTTTTTTTTTGTTTTTTTTTAAATAAGAACCTTTAACTTTTTAATTATTTAAAACTATGTAGTAGATATAATGAATTAAGTGAAAATGAAATCAAAAATACAATAATATGCATGATATGATCAAATAAAAACAATTAGTTTTACTATGTGAAATTATTAAATGTATTTATAACATACATACATGCATATGTACGTACGTATTTTATAAAATTCAAATTTATTAATTACATACATGAGTTTTTATTAAAGTATTTAATTATCTTTTTTTTAAGATTTTTAATTTAGTTCAATTATTTATCATCTGAGTCTCGAGTACACATTTTATAAGACTGTTTTTATAAAAAATAAAAAAAAAATTAAAAATAAAAAAATAAATTAATTAATAAAAGATATTATAAAACAGCCTATGGAATTTTTTAATATCATAAATTATTTATATATAATCTTTCTGTTTCTCAATTATTTAAAACACTAAAAATTTAGTTTTTCTATCTACACCCGCGCCCCCTCTGTCTAGCAAGATTTTCTTATTATATCTATGTTTTTCACTTTACTATGATTGTTTACTTCAGTTTATTTTTAATTTTTGTAACTTTAATTAAGTTTATGTATGTTAAAACTAATTTTAAATAAAGAAAACCTATATTTATATCAACACTATAATTTAAAGGAATTTATTTAAAAAAAAAAACCCGTTGTGACTTGTAAATTTTTAGTTATTTAATTTTTATTGGCTTTATAAATTAAATTAAAAGAAAAAAATAATAATAATAAATTATATATTAATTTTTAAAATATAAAAATTTATACAAATTGAAAATATTTTGTTCTTTTGGCCCTGTTTGATATTTTTTGTTTAAATATATTTTAATATTTAACCGTATAAAAAGACTATATTTTCCTTAAATAAAAACAACAAAACTATTAAAATAAAACTTACAACTTGTTTATATATTTTTATCATCAGTTTCCTTTTTCGTTTTTCTTTTTTCAGCGTTTTTTATTTATGCATGGTCATCTAACATTAATTATTTATGTTCCGCCTTCTTAAATTGTTTTCTTGTTTTGTTTGCCTATGATTTTCTTATAGTTTTTTTTTTTTTTTTCATTTTTCACGCCATGTTCTAAAGCACGTTCGAAATATTTTAATTTATTTCCATTTTGAATGTTAATGTACAATTAAAAAGTTTCAATTATTGTTCAGAAACGTCACAATGTTTTGTGATTTTGAACCGTTAAATTTTGTATCGAATTTGCTTCTTTTTTATTAAAGATTCTCTAAAGTAATAAAGGAGTTTATTATCTGTTCCTTTCTCTTTAAAACGTCTTAAAGAAAATAATTTTTCTACTAAGAAATTTAATAGTTTTGCGTTGATGTAATATGCTCTCTGTACAGTATCGTTTATTTTGTCCTTTTTTAAATTGACGTGATTTGATATAAGTTTTTTTCTTTTTAATTTTTAAAGAAAATATTCATTCATATTACATTTGTTGCAAGTTAAAAATATTCGTATTTAATTCGTTGATTAAACTTTTAATTAAATTTGATGTGCCATTATTTGCCCTTTGACTTCTTATTTCAAAACAGGACACTGGAGAATTTAATATTGCGACCTCTTCGTTGCATGCTTTAAGCAATAATATGACCTCATCTACGCATTCCTCAGACAAACATAGCCCACATACATCACCAAGATTCTCTAGACGCAGCACTACACCCAGCTTGATGGCGGTGCAAAATGATTTATATGCTGGCCATATACCATCACTTTCGCTTGCAAATCCCTCAGCGAATTATATAACAGCAGCTAGTGCCGTAACTGGAGCCCATCCTCCCTCAGCTCCCCCAATGAATGTGATCAACGGCAATAGCACAACACAAGCAATTTCATCATCAACATCAGCCGTTATAGCAGCTTGCACAACAACCACAACAATTACTCAGCAATCATCACAAAAGTCCACCAATCGCATGAGTGCTCCTCTAATGGGTTCAAATGCTGCTGTTATACCTGGCTATGCTAATAAAATGTCCGGCAAATCGGATAGCAACGATAATTCAAACTCATCATATGCTATTTTACAAAATCTTCAAGAATCCCAAACTATTGTAGCGAAGGAGGCTCAAAAAAGGGAAGCTAATAGTGCAGCTATTGCTTCGGTGGCACCACCTCTACCACCTAGAAAGTCATCTCCTGGAGCAGATAATTCTTCGTCTTCTATGGTAGCAAATATTGTACCTGCCAATGGTCATATAAATGCTGGTGGGGCTATACAAAAAACTCCATGTTTGCCACAGACTAGCAAAAGCGTCGATAACATAGCCGCTACCTTAGGTGAGATTTGTGTACCAAAGACAACTGCTCCTCCCATACCGCCACACAACATAAACAGCAATGTTGACACTTTAGTAGAAGACTTACGATCCACACGTATCGCCTCAACAAGTGCTATTTCGAACTCTTCGTCGACATCACTAATGGATGACGATATAGTAGGACCAGCCGAAACTATAATGGGTCTCATAGATACCAGACCTTTGGAGGCAAGGTCATCATCTACTTCAAACTATACCCAATTGTGTACGACTACTACCACCAACACTAATGCATTGAACAATTGTTTGCGTAATGATCTTAAAAACCAAAATGATAAACTCATTGAAGTGACATCGAAACAAATCTCAACTCAACCGCAAATACAAACACAGCAAAAACATCAACAACAAAAACAGCCTTTACTTTATGAAAACGTATCGATCAATCAAAAAGGAGATTGTACCGTACCCTACGAGAATATCAATTTAGAATATATAGCTCGTCTAATGAACGAAGGGTATTCCAAAGAAAATGCCATAACAGCCTTGGGTATATCACGTAACAACATTGAAATGGCTTGTGATATTCTAAGAGAATTCGTTGCTAAAAATAGCGTTTAAGAATTTTAATTCTTTTTTTCACACAGACTTGTATCTAGTACGCGTGTGTGTGTCTGTTTTTTTTTTATAGAAAGCTGTAAAAATTATTCACTTGTACCAACAAAAAAACTCTTTAAATCAATTGAGAAACATGTATTTTGGATCGTAATCAATTTCAATTAATTTTTAAAGTTCTTTTTTCATTCTTAATAATGCAACATTATTAAATTGGGTTTGTACTGTAAAGCAATGTTTAAGATCAGCTCATAAGGAAAGGCATTTCTTAGCAAATAAATAAATAAGGAAATAGCTATAGGGCTTGTATAAATACTGTGTTCTATCAAAAGAAATGAAAACATTAGCCACAATTGATTATCCAATTGCAAACGATTTATATTAAAGGGACTTCCTGGTCTAGAAGTTCAAATTTATGGTATAAAAATAAAACTAAAAATACTTGAATTTTTAAAATTTTTTTCAAAATATTTTTGAATATTTTAAGAAAAAAAAACAATTTTTAGGCAACAAAAAAATAAATAACTTAAAGGGTTTCCACTTGTAGGTTTCTGATGTAAAATAACAACAATTTTTGTTTTCAAACCCAAATACAGTTTGTAAGTGAACATTGTTCCTATAAAACGACAGACGATAACCTTATCATCCCGCACCGGGATAAGACATAATAATAAGATGAGGCAGACGCTTTATGACACGCCTAAGTTGCTTTAATAAACGTAAAAAACAAATAAAAGTATGTCAACCCATACGGGAAAACTGCTTCCAGCATTTCGTGCCTCATCGAAAATTCTGAAATTAATCGAAATTTTCTAAAACCCTTTTCAAGCTTACATTCTTAACGATCTAGATTCAATACATACGAAAATAATAATTTTTTGCAAATTTCTAGACCAGGATTGCCAACGATTTGTTACGAACGAACACTTTCAAATCCTAAACTCTAATAAATATTTTAGCATAATAATGGTTTAATTTATTTTCATAAAGAAAAGGCATTTTATTTAAATCGAATTAGAGTATTTCCTTTCTATGTATTTTTCTATTGCAATTCCTTTATAATATTAAGTACAAAACCATATTTATTTTGTAAAAGCAAAAAATTATTAAAAAAAAATCAAAATATTGGGAAAATGTTTAAAATAACAAAAGATTCCAACTAATATTCGATCAATATTTGTTGCCCAGTTATGTGTACATTTCTTTATATAGTTAATAATATTTTCTAAATTTGAATGTACATACCTTAAGAAACTTTTGTAATTTTTGATTTGATTTTTCCGAAATGTGTTTTTGGAGTATTTCCTAATATATGCTCAAAGGCAATGAGTACTTTTTGCATGATCAGTTCGTTAGTTCTGTAAAATAGAACATTATGAATGAAACTTTAAATATATATCATAAGTACAAATAAATAAAAAAAATATATATATGAACAGCTAAAATTTTATTAAATTATACATACAATATATTTATTTTTCTAGTAAGCACCGGAATTAATAATAAAAAAAAAACAAAAAAAATTATTATTAATTAAAAAATAAAAAGAAAAACTTACCGTAATAATTTCGTATAGCAAACACGAAATCAATCTATACAAATTTAAAGAAACCAAAAGCAATCCTTTTTAAATAAATCAATAAATAATTTGATGTACTCCTCATGCTGGGGACTATAACTAAACAATGATTGGTAACTTTAAATTGAAATATTCAAATTTAATAACCACAATTTGATAACAATTTTACTTTTTTCTCCCAAAAGCAAGCAAATTATTTTGTAGGGTGGTATACATAGTATATAGAATATATTATACATGCATACATAATATATACAAATATATATTTCTGAAACTTTAAACTGTTTCGTAAGAAACAACAAAAACTTATCAATATTTTTAATAATAAAACTCAATTATTTAAACCATTTATAAAGTTTTTTGTACTCGTAACAGTAACTAAAGGGCAGTTAAACATGTTTTAATGTTTTCCAGAAAAAAATAAAATAAAAGAAGAAAAATTCTAGTCTATTATTAAACTAAATACCTTTTATATTAATTTCAAATACGAAAAAACAGAAAAAAACAATTTACGAAACAGTTTAAATAGATTTCTTCTGTGTATACTTAATGTGTTTCAATTTTAAGAAATAATAGAATCAATCATGCAAAGAACATCATATTATTATATTTTTATTTTGTTTTGAAATATGCTCTTAAAGCAAGGTAATAATTTTATATTTTATACTAAATAATAAGGGTTTTAATAACGAATTGTATTCACCACACAAATTCAAAAAAACTTACTCCAATTGAATTAAAAAGAAAATTCAACATAATATAATAAAAAAAATTTTATTAAGGCTAATTAATTATTAAATATAACGACAACATAACAAATTATAAGTTTAAATCACTAAAAAGCAAAAATTAAAACGAACAAAATTTTTCATCATCTAACTCTCCCTCTATATTTAATCACACTATTAATATTAAAATAAACATAACAAAATAGCAATTAATGACAAACTTCAAAAAGAAAAAGAAAGTGTTTCTTCTATATATATGCATATATATATTGTATTATTAATTAACCACTTACTTCAGCAACAAAAACAAAAAATATATATACGAGACTATATCCCGCATTTATGTTCTTTTAACTTAACTTCTTACATTCTATAGAAACTTATTATTTCATGTTGAAAATGAAAATGAAATAAAACAAAAAGCATATAATAATAAATAAATGAACCAAATGCATACATTATATATATTTATATTTATTATATACATATATTGACATACATACATACCTACCTACATATATTTACTATAATTCAATAAACATTCTGAATCCTGCATCTCCCACTTAATAACACTACAACACTTACTGATGCATAAACAACAACAATAATATCATATTCGTTTACAACGATAAGAGCATTTCATTTTGTTCATATTTTAACACTAACTTCTAACATACATACATAACTCTTCAATAATTGGTTTGAACATCGGAAGTAATCATATGTCCCCAAGCGATCAGTTCTACGGCATATTGAAAGAAATCGCGTTCTATCAGGACAATGTAAGACAACGCATACATGTGTTGTAATAAGTTTGCTTAATTTTCAAAATCCTTATCCTTGCTGCAATACACGATCCAAGAAGGAGGTAATTATATCCAAAATGACTGCCAAATACACAAAATATTGTATATTTGGAATCATCTTAGTTATGGTTGTTCCATTTTCACTTAAATATTACTATAGGTTTTCGGACATAGAAAGACAAAATTAAAAAAAAAATACATACAATTCAGTTCTATTCTAACAAAACTGCTGAAATTCAAAATTCAATTATTAGGAGAGTTTTTAGGGGATATTAATTGTCTATTTGGAAATGGTATGCAAACACCTGGAAGTTTAATTCTTAACAATTCAAAAAAACAATTTCTTAATTGAAAGCTGATTTCTTGCATTCTATATTCGATGCTATCGATTTAATTCTGTCACTGATCTTTAAATTCTGCTTTTAAAATACTTATAATTATTTTATATTGAAATGTTTGTTAGAAGTTGGTGACATATTGTTGTAAACTTATGGTATTTATAATATAAAATTGAAAAAAAAACCATTTAAATCTATTAAACACTATAATTAAGGAAACTTGCGATTAAAAATAATTTATTTATATTCATAGATACTCGTACATATGCATACATAGTATCACAATTGCATACATTTTATACACATATTTATTATATACAAAATCAAATAACATAAATATATATACATAGATATAGACATAAATATTTATTTTCATACATTCATACATATATACATACAACCATACACTCTCGTACCATGCATACATACTACATAAAAACTTATATAATAATCCCGTACCAGTTAATCACTCTCTATGAACATAATTATTCAATTACTATCATTTAATTTTGTACGCTCAGTCAGTCTGTCATTCAGTCAGTCAATAAAATCTTAGAATTATAATAGTATATCACAATCACTATTTAAAATCACTATATTAAGAAGTATTATAGTATTAAAAGAACAAAAACAAACAAAAAAAAAGAATAAAAAAAAATATTAAATTCGAAGCTTGAGATTTAAAGCATAATTATTTAAATTACATTTAAATTACTTATATCGTATAAGCAGATGCAATTATTCTTATAAGTAAAATTGACAAAAACAAAAAAAAAACAGAAACAAAAACAAACAAAGAAAAAATCAATAAAAATCAATCAAAAAAATTCGTTTTATTTGAATTGTTGAATGGTCGTAGTACTCATGCGTACATATGAATGTATATAATATATATTATATACATAGTATATAAATTGGAAATTTTATTAAGTTCAGCTAATTCATGTTAAATATGCTCAGCCTCTTAGAGGAAGCGTTTCTTAATTAAATTGATTACTCACCATAAAAACAAGCAGCTGTTAATCAATTCCAGATCTGGACATACTATGCTCCAGCCAAACATTTTTCTTTCTTAAGGATCAAGCAGGTCGCTTGTGGGCGTTTGACATTTTTAGATGTATCAATTGCTGCACGTATAGCACTGAATTAATAGCCTAGTAATAGGGAAATTACTTAGTCACTGGTTTGGCCACCACTGGCGTCAGTATACTTCTATTCAAAGTTGTCGTATGTAATCGGGACGGACGATTTTCATTATTTTATCTAATTTTCGAAAAGTTTCAAAATTATTGGAACACGCGAATTAATTAAGGATTTTATGGTATCAAAAACATAACCGGATCACGAAGAGAAGTTGTTAAGTATTGCATTTGTAACCTTTGCTGGTTTCCAGTTTTGATACGATCTCAAACAATGCGATATACTGCTGAAACTCACTTTGCAAAAATAATGAACTTCTTTTTACCACATCTTATATATGTATGTAATATGCTAGTATTACGTATCCTAAATGGATAACTATGTATGCATAATTTAAGTTAGGTCTAGAATTGTATCGGTATAAACATAATTTATTTTATTTAATTAAAGGGGGTGATTGCATAAAGCTATAATTTCTCTGAAAATCTTGGACAAATCGAACTTTCAATTTCTATATATTTATACGGGTTGTATTAAATGATTATTTGGTTAAGTTTTAATTATTTTAAATTATTACTATTTTAAATATTATTAAATTATTTATTTTAAATCTACTTACCTATTATCTAGGTATGACGAAATATTTCGTCATACACAAAGTAATTCTGCAATTTGGACGAAATTGGCCGCAATATTATAAACGAATAAGTTTTTATGCAGTTGTAAACAAATTTGTTCCCCGGTTAACAGCTTAAATATATTTTTATCTCTAATTGACCAGTTTGCATAAATTCTTCTGATTTTAGTTCTACAGGAAAATAACAAGAGTCAAAATTAATCATGCACATACTTCACATACTCACAGTTTATTTATGTTAGAACGAAGAGAAAGGAAACGCACTTTTTTTTATTTTAATGAAATTATATTTATTAATATTTTTTATACTTATATTTTATAAGATCGCAATGTTTATATTTTTTTTTTGTTGTTTTATTCAGTTTTTTTTTTGTTTTGTTTGTTTTTGTAAGCATGTATATATTGTTGTTATGTTACTATAATTCATTCGTTTTTTCCATTTTTTTGTTTGTTTTTTATTTAAAATTGCATTCTTTTAATTGCATTTCCACGTATTTCCGTTTTTGTTTCGTTTATTTTTTATAGTATTTGTTTTTGTTTTCTTCTTTTTTTAGATAAATATTATTGTTTGTTCTTTAATATAAGTTAAAAACATGGCTAGAATAGAAATAACTTGTTATCTGATCCCAAATATAAGAATTAAATTATGAAAGATATAAATATAAAAAGAAACTTTTGTTGTAGTATATGTATAAGTTTGTAGGTAAAATGTGTATATTTGTGAGTATAATATATTTAAAAAATCCTTTGAATCTTAAATAAATGTATAATTTTTTCTTGAACATATGCCCGCTGTTTAACACTCAAAATGTGTCAAGCAAATAAACAAACAAACAAAAAATAAATAAAAAGAAATTTTATTTCTATAACCACTCAGCAATATTTACTTATATTCTACAAAACTTTGGCACTCTAAATGTGAATCTTATATATCATAAAGTATTTATAGGGACTATAACAAAACATTCCAGGATTTCTGTCTGAATAATTCAAAACACAATTGTTTAAGGCGGTGCATCTCTTGTAGGTTAGTTTGCTTTTTACCTACATTTGAAACAACATTTGATAAATACTTCTCGTATTAAAGTAAAGTTTTAATCGCTATAAAACTTGTTGATTTATAAGTAAAACTAGAAATAAAGTAAAGTTCAATCTATGATATTGTCCTTGAGTGGTTATACTGATTCTTCATTTGGAACTGTTGTAATTAAAAACAAATGTAACGCAAATCGTTTCAAAACAAAAAAAAATTGTCATTTCGTAAATATGTGATGTGAGTATATGATGATAATGAGAAATATGAGTGATTGTTGTTTTTTTTTTAAGTGTTTTCAGTTTATGATTTATTTGTTACTTTCTTTTTTTCTTCATTTTGGTAGTTTTTATTTATAATGTTGAAAAATTGTCTTTTATTTCTTGTTGTTGTTGTTGTTGTTTTATTGTTGTTGTAAGTAGTTGAAATAATAAATTATATGTTACTAATTATAATTTTGTTAGATTTTGTATTATTTTTATATAAATATTAAATTATTTTGTATTTATGTTTCATTTGTTATTATAAATTTTATATATTCTTTTGTTTCTTTTCTTTGCTGCCATTTTACTTAATTTCGTTTTGTATTTTTATAAGAGTTCATTCATAGTTAATTTTTTTTGTTTTTGTTTAAAGAGAGTAGTCGTTTCATTTTACTTTGTATTAGTATGTTTTTTGTTTTTAAAAAGTTTTATATATTTTAATGTTGTGTGTATGTATATGTATTATATTATATTTCTACTCAACACATTCAGTTGATTTGAGTTAAGAAGTGTAATCTCTCATTGTAATTTTCCATATTAATATGCATGTGTTATATATGTATGTATGTATCTTATTGAATTATTAGTATAGTTTCTCTTCTGTGTACTTTTACTTTTTTTTTTTGTTTTATTGATGAAAGCAAATTAAATGTAATGAGGAAATATAAATTAAAAACTAAATAAAAAATAGTTTAAATATTTTATAATCTATATCATAAAAATTGTATCGTATGGGTATCATATCGATGTTCATAAGTTTTGTTCTTTATTTTACTTTTTTTTTAATATATTTTTTAGAATATAGATAATGTTTCGTTACATTTTTATTAAATTGTTTGTTTCTTATGTTGTCCTTTCATTTCTGTATATATTTTTGTTTTTATTTTTATTGTAATTTTCCTTACGCATATTTTATTTAGTAAATACTCAATTCTATTCATAAATTTATTTTATTTTTTTTTTAAATTTTATTTTTCATATATTTTTTTTTTATTTTATTTTTGTTTTTTTTTTTTAATTTTTACTTCATATGGAAAGTTTATGTGAGACATGTATGTGAGTAAGTGTGTGTATGTGTGTGTGTGTGTGTTTGAAGACGTGTGTGTGTATGCATTTGTTTCTTCTACATATTTCATAATCTTCATTTTTCATCTTCTTTAATTATTCATTTTTTTATTTTTTGTTTTAATTGCATATATAACTGTTGAATAAGATATAAATAGATTTATTTAATTTTGTTTGTATTTTTTATATTCTTTTTAGCAGTGTTTTAATTTACTCATTATAGATTATAGCAGTGTATTCTGGTTGATGTCGTTATTCTTCTTCTTTTCTTAAAATAATGGCTTCATTTCTGTCATTGCGTTAATGTGTTGCCTGCAGTCATTCATTTTCTCTCATGCAACTAAAATTTTAATTTGTTTATTCGACCAAAATTCCTTTAAAATAAAATAATTGTTGTTAAATGTCTACGTTCAAAATTACTTTGAACTGTTTCTGAATTTTATTTTACCTGGAATTCTTGGCAGTCTTGCTTGTGGCGTAAATCCTTTTCCCTGTGGACCTTTAGGAGCTCTAATTATAATCAAACGCGGCAATGTGTCATCGGTCAATTTGAGGCGAGAGATCAAGCGATCAGGACGATCATTTATTTTCAATACATTACAAGCCGACGATTTGCCATTGCGCTAATGTAACGAAATGAAAGAAAGAGAAAAAAATTGGCTAACTTTTCATGGCATATTAAGATGTTGTATTTTACCTGGTTTGTAACTACTGAAAATTCAACCGTATCTCCGGGATGTAAAGAAACTGCATTGCCTTGAACTTCAGACATGTGGAAAAACAGTTTTTTGCCATCCTCAATTTCATAATTTAGAAAACCAAATTGGCCTTTAATCGAATCGACAGTAGCACGTTTCTTTTGACGAACAGCTGTTATCTCAGCAGCACGACCAGTTTCATCGATTTTGAAGCTAACCAAATCACCTTTTTGCAATAAATCACGTTTGTTTACCAAACTAGTGATGCCGAATTCATGCTGTGATAGCACTTGGCTACGTGTCTCGTCCAAAACTTCAATCAGTCCTGCATATTCTTGCTGATCAGGGTTAATGCATCGCAAAGGACGAGCAACAACTCCGTTATGAACACTCTCTAACACAGCCGGTTGCGGTATAGATCCCTTGGGCAAAGTACGTACATTTTCGGCTGGCAAGCAATTACCCGACACAGATGTATTGCCATTTGGTGACAAAGTATATTCAACTTCTTGACCTAGTTCTAACCAGTTTGGATTACCAACATAATTACTGAAGTGAAAGAACACTTCCTCATCATGCGACAAGGTTTCTATAAAGCCAAAATTTTCCTTAATTACGGCTATAAAACCGCGATAAATAACTTGGCCAGTTTCGGTATTAGACAAATTGTTGTTTTCCAATTTATTGAAGTCCTCCATCTTTGGTGTTGTCGGAGTCATTATCTGATTATTACTGATATTTAAATAGCCATTTTGGGGCAATATAATGCCGCCAACTCCAACGCCCCCTGTTCCGGCGACAGCATTAATAATACCATTAGTATGTATAATCGCAGGATCATTATTCTGATTGTGAACATGAAGATGATGTTGTTGTGATGGTGTTAATGGTGGTTGTTGTGGATTCGTTGTATTAGTTGCCAATTGTTGCAATGCTTGTTGCGGATGCATTTGTGGCTGCTGTTGCTGTTGTGGTAGCTGTGGCTGTAACATCGGTTGCAATCCTGCTTGTAAAGCGTTATGCAAATTTTGTACATTAACAGCAATCAATTCTTTATTTCTTTTAACCTTTAAATTTAAAACAGAGACACAGAGAAATATTATCAATTCATTTCCATAACCTTTCTCTTAACGATTGCCGCATATTTCTTACCAAATATATATCAAAACGCACACGATCTCCAATTCTTGGTGGTTTTTCGCAGTCTTTAAGGAAATACATAATAGTCTTTTTAAGTTCACCATGCTCATAGGTAATAACACCGCCTTCGACGCGGTCTTGAGATTTCACTGGACTTTTGGGAGCTTCACGGGTTATAAATCCTAATAAACCAAAGTACACAAATAAAATTAAATATTGTATATGCATTAACTATTGTTATTTTTCCAATATAATACCCTCGATATTGCTGACGACTAAAGTTTCAAATTGCACGGTACCAGGTGGTAAATGTTTAATGCGTATGCCATGCAAACGTGATGTATTATATGGGACTCCTTGTTCTTGCACCACAGTGAATTCAACTTCATCGTTTAAAGCAATTTCACGGGCCTACCAAAAATTGAAAAAATAATTATTTATTGACAGTTAAAAATGGTTAGTTTTGTCTAGCCTACCGTATCCAAAATTTCGGTATAATGGAAAAATATACGGACGTTACGTTCAACGCAGCGTATAAAACCGAAGCCTTCTTTTAACGAAGAAATAACACCTTGTTCACGTTTTTCGCCTGAAACTTTAAAAGTCTCATCAAGTAATGAAATTGACGTGGCACGTTGTAATTGATCACGTCGATCGGTGGCCAACAAGAATTGTACCCAATCACCGTGGCGCAAAGTAAAATCGCCCTTCTGTTTAACATCAATTGATTTTAACAATTTAATTACCTTATTTCGCATAATCAATTTACATGTTAAGAAAAGAAAATTACCTGATCTTTATCGCCAAATGGTACTTCGACTTCAGAGTAATCCGGAGCTCTATAACGTATGCGACCCGGTAATGGATCATTAGTTTGCCTAGCTGGATTATTGCGATCCAAAGGTTTCAATACTTGACCTTTATAAATAGTGGTATCAACATCTTCAAATATAACCGAACCAGGGGGCAAACGTGTTATGTTGCAAGCAAATTCACGGCCCTAAAATATATTTTGCACATAATTGACGTTTTTATTAATAATTCCGACAAATTTATACAAAAATTGGGACTTACACTACGAGTTTGTATAGTGAATTCGACATCGTCGCCTGGACGTAATTCAACATTGCCTTCAGCTTCGGAGAAATGAAAGAAAATTTCTTTAACAACATCTGCACGTTCAATAAAACCAAATGATTCCTTCATAGAGCATACAACACCACGGTACTTGACAGGTTGTGCTGGATTTTCTAAGCGAATATGGCAAGCTCCCAAATTTCCTCTAAAAGATTTATAACCATACTTAAAGAAACGTTTAACGTATATTTAAAGAAAATACCACCCACCTTTGGTTGGTAGCAATTTGAAAGCTGACTTTGTCACCAGCTCTTAAATTTACGTTACCCTCAACGTCATCTTTGGTATACGGCAAGAAGAAGCATTCACCACGATTTTCATAACTAATGCGACCAGTAGTTTCATTTGATGACAACAGATTATTGGAACAATCAATACGTAATTCAGTTGTAACCGTTCCTGTTACACGCTCCTCAGAAAGAACCTTCCGAAAATAGTACAAAACAAGTAAAATATCTTTTTTTTACCGACATTTGAAAAATTTACTTACGACTTCAGGCGCAATTTTAGAAACTTGACTAGCAATTGGCTTTCCAGTACGACGATCGTATGTCATTTCAAATTCAACCGGGTCACCAATTTTTAAATGATCAATATTGCCGCTGAATTGAGAAAAATGGAAAAAGAGACGAGCTTGACGCTCGCAGCATTGAATAAAACCGTAAGAATGCTAAAACGAATTTAACAAAGTTGCAATTCAAAATGTCAATTGTAATTTGTGTATGAAATAGTTACCAACAGCTTTTCAATAATACCAGTCTCACGCGTTGTCTGATTTGGATCATTGGCAGCCGAAGAAGATGAATTCGATTGCGAACCAAAAACAGAATTGGAATTGTTACCACTACCGTTAGTCAATACGCTATTCGATTGAAAAACCCCAATTGTTGCCGGGTTTTGTATACCTTCAGGTATCTCATTGGCATCAAAAATACCAATGGGCGTGTGTTGAGTCATTGGCGGTGGTCCCTGCTGTTGATGATGATGATGTTGCTGCTGTTGCTGCTGATGATGCTGGGGTTGAGGAGTTTGCGGACCCAACGCCTCCAAAGAAAACGTACCAATAGGTGGAAAGTTATTCGAAATATTCAGATTTCTCATGGCATTCATATTGAAAAATCCATCACAGGGTAAGTTATCATAGATTTCTATCAAAAAGTACAGCAAAAAACGAGTTTTCAATAAATACCATTAAAACAATATTACACAAATAGAATAAACATTTATAAAGTCGATTTATGTTGCGGAATATTTTCTATTTATAAAAAAAATTTTAACTTATATATCTTTTGGCAAATAATTATTTTTCACAACAGATTAATATTTCAAAAATTTGTTTAAATTTGTTTAAATGGTTGGTAACGGTTTGTTTCGTGGTCCTGGACATTAATTTTTTCGAATTTGATTTTAAATTTAATTTTATTTTCTTTTGTGAATTAGACAGCAACATGTATTTATAAAAAAAAAATTAAGTTCGAAAAATGAATCACGGGTAACGTTGACAAGCGTTTGTCATTAAAAAAAATAATTTCTATAAAATATATTGTCATGAAACTTATTTAATTAATAATTAAAACTTCAAAATCACTAATTAAAGACACAAAAAATTTAACTTTTTATTGCTACCTTTATGTTTATTATTTTATACCAAGACTTGAGGTACCTCAGAAATCTGATTTCGAAATGGCCACATGATGTCCTGTTTCTGAGATACAAATTCTGTTGGAAACGTATTATACATATGAAAATAGTTTATTACCATTTAAAAAGAAAATCGATAAGTTGAGTTTGATATAATTAGCATTACTCTTTATCAAATGCTCTTTTAAAGTTATGGTTCTTGCTATATACATGATTTCATGGTTTAAGAAGATTGCCATCAAGGACGAATTGATTACCAACAAAACCATCAAATGGCGTCGTATCAGGATTATGAAGTAAAGCCTGATATTATCCTGATGAAATACATCTTCATTTAGTTCCTCAGACTTTTCAATAAGTCCAAATTATTGCTTTGTCCATAAGACAGCATCTCATACTCACAGCAAATAATTTCTACCCGATTATCGTGATTTTTTCTCGACGTTTTGGTATTTTTTTATTATAATTCAAATTCAATTCCATCCGCTTTAGAAATACACACAGTTACTGAAGTATATATACGGTTAACAAATTTCAGACATTTTTTTACCAATCCGTTTTCGTTGGGGATCTTTAGAATTGTCTGACATTTTTCCTCGATTTTAAGACGGTCTTTTGCATTGGTTAAAAAATTTCTGAAATTTGTTAACTTTTATGGGCCTGTGCAGGGCCACAAAAGTATACATACGTTTAACAAATTTCACAAATTTCTGAACCAATGAAAAAAACAGTCTTAAAATCGAGGAAACAAAAGTTAACAAATTTCAGGAAAGTTGTCAGACAATTATAAAGATTTTAAATGAAAACGGATTGGTTAAAAAATTTCTGAAATTTGTTAACCGTATGTATACTTTAGTAACTGTGTAAATCAATTTAATGTTTCAGCAGCAATGAAAACATTAATCTCTTAGTTTTATTGTTAGTAGTATTTAATTATATAAATATTAGTATTAATGCAATACAAATGGTAACAAACGAGATTTTTTGCCACTGAACAATATACTCACACACTACTGTACTTCTAAAGCATCGGTTTAAATAGTAAGTAAAAAAACATTATTACGACTTACATATTAATTATCTGGATATTATAAATAACATTTTATATTGAAGTTCAATTAAAAAATAAACAAATTGTTTAGTTAAACTTACCTTCACCTGTACGATATCCTTTCGATTGAGTGTTCATACTGACCAGGAAAATTGACACACAAATAAGAAACTGCTGCTTCCGTTAATCAGTTAATAAATTTGATTTGATTTGAAGAGAAAACCGTTTATAAAATTGAATCGGAAAGAAGCTGTCGTTAAAATTCCAAAAAAGTCAAGAAAGAAGTCGTTTATGTTCTAAAAAACGTTTTTTGGAATTGTTGTTTTATTTAGATTTTTGATTTGGGGTGAATAATTGATCAAACACACACAAACACACTGGGAGATTGGTTTATTGTTATAATTTGTCTTTATTTATGTTTTTGTTTTGTTTTCTTTTTTATTAGTTTTCCTTTTGTATTTAATTATAATGAGAGGCACTGAATTACACTTTATTAAGAATATTTAAAACTGAAAAGTAGTTCACAAAATGTTTTAAAGTCGAAGTAATTAAATGGCGATTGAGAAATGCGTGAAATTCTTAACGCGTTTACGGCGGTTTCTTATAAGTCTTTTTATAATTTCTTTTTAAATTGGAACTTTTTTGTATTTGTATTTTTTTTTCTTCTTTAATTAGTTTTTTTCTTTTTTTTTCAATAATATTGCTTGGTTTATTAGTTTCTTTTTTAAATTTGTTTTGTTATTTTTATTTTATTTTCTTATTTATTTGAAATTAAAACACAGTTTTGGAAAAATAAATCTTTGGGATCAGATGCAAGTTTGTTTTTTTTTGTTGTTTTTTTTTTAAATACTTGAAATATAATTTGAGAATTGTAGAATTATTCTTTTTAAAATTTTCATAAGTTTATTGTTTTATTGTAGTTATTTTTGTTTTTAATTTAGATTTTTGGCGTGGTCTGTGTTTAAAAACACGGGGGTTTTAATTTTAAGAATTTTTTAATACAATTATAATTATTTTTATTAACTTTTATTAATAATTATATTATTTAAGTCTTGATTTAGACTATGGGGGTTGTTTTTTATGATTTCCAATTGTTACTTTAATGGTACTTATAAGCTTATAACTTATAGTTTATAATATATAGTTTATTTATTTTTTTGTTTTTTATTGTTTGTTTTGCTTTAATTATTATTTTAATATATAATATATACTATAGTATATGTATCGAAGTCCTTTAAGATATCACGAATTTGTTTCAATGTTTCATTATCTTGTGTTTTTGTTTTATTATTATTATTTTTTTTTTTCCTTAAACTAATTTAAATTTTGTTTTTTTAGGCTTACGTTCTTTCCTTTTAATTATTTTTAGCTTCGTATGGTTTTTTATTTTAATATATAAGAAGTTTTTATTAAATTTGCATTTCTAAAGATTCCATTAATTAATAAGTTTATAAATTTACAATAATTATCACAGAGATGTTTAAATCTTTCTTTGAATTTGTTATCCTTTTTTATTTTTGTTTGCTTTTTTTAAGAATTGTTGAAAATTATTTTCTAAGATTTTTTCGCATTCACTTATAGGATTTATTATGGTGAACTAATTTCAAAATCTCAAGTTTTCTTTAGTCTTTAAAGTTTTTTTTTCACTTTTTTTATTTTTTCGTGTTTAACGTAAATAAAATTAACAGATCCCTTTCAAAAAGGGACCTCTTTTGTTGAGAGATCTTTTGTTGGAAACAGGCCGTCTTTAGATTGTTTTCATTCAAAAACAAGCCGTTTTATATATTTTAATGTAATTAATAATGTTTTGGAATAAATTTAATTATATATTATTCTTTTTTGTTTTAGAATTTATATGTAAAAATGTCTTAATTTAAGTAATATAATAATTAAATTAGTTTGATTATTTTTAAGTTTTGTGGTATTATAATTATGAAATATTTTTAATTATTGTTTCCGTTTTTGTTGTTGTTGTTGTTCTTGTTGCTTTTTCAGAATGTTTTTTAAATTACGCGTAATATCGTATGCCTTGAAGGCATAAATATTTATGTTTTCAATTTTTTCAGTTTATATTTCTCTTCACTGTTCATATGTTTTTTTTTTTTATTATTAGGAGTAGTAGTAGTTTCCGTTTTTTTTTTTAATATTATTTTTATATATATATTTTTCTTACGATTCTATGTTTCTATATTTGAGTTTATTATAACTTTTAATACTTTGTACAATTATAAAAATCTTAAATAATCATTAAATTCAGTTTTTAAGTTCTTTTTTTTTTTTTTTTTTTTGTAATGTTGCGTTTTTTATTTTTATTTTAATTTTTTTTTTTTCGTTTTATTTGTACTTTAAAACTTTCTTTTCAGTTGTTGGTAGTTTTTTGTTGTTGCCGTAATAATGTTGAGGATTTATATTGTTGTTGTATTTTGTTTGAAGTTTTGTTGTGGGCGTGGTGGTTGTGTGTAAAAATGTTTAAAAATAAGCGTTAAAAATTAAAACAAATATTTAAAGCTTTGTGTAGAGAAAATATGGAAATTTAAAAAAATGAGGAATTTAAAGGGATAGTATGTTGTATTCGAGCTCCAGGAAATTTATAAAATGATGAATGAAATATGACTTTTTACTTGATGTAAACAATATGTTTAAGGCTTTAATTTTTGTTTTCTATCTATAAATCTCTCTCTCTCTCTTCTTCACAATTTCTTTCACTTTCTTAGAAGCTTTAATAACAAAATGCTGTTGCTGCGTGCTAAATAATCTGTATATAATACTCCGTTAATACAAAGTCTTTGCGGATGGTCTTCTTTATGTAGCAAGGAATACGAATAGTAATAAGATCCAAGCTTAGCTGTTCAATTTGCTGTTTTTGTTTTAATTAGTTTTGCTAACTTATAGTAGTATTATAGTATTTTGTGGACAGATGTGTTAAAATTTATTTTTTTTTTTAGGTTATTTGTATTTTTCTTTTTTTTAATATTGAATTTCTTTGAAATTCTGAGTATTTATTTTTAGAAGTTTTATTGCTAATTTCACTAAGTGTTTTTTTTTTTATTATTCCCAGTTTTTAATTCACAGTTTCTTGCAGGTTGCAGAAGCTAAGCTTGGCTTAAGCTTTTTAAACCGCCGCAAACTGTCTCCAACAGCTTTTGAATGGATAAATTGAAATTTTCACAATACGGTTGATTTATTTTTAGCAAATTTTTAAATTAAATCAAAATAAGTTTGTTTTTATAGTTGTTGAATATTGGAGCAGTAATAGTTGCCACTTCCTCAATAATTCCTCCTCCTAAAAACGCCGGTTTGGTAGTTTTTGGTTTTGAGCTAAAGTTGATTAAATTCTCAGTTTTGTTTTATTTAGTTTTGTTGGTTTTGTTTTGATTTTGTATTCGTTTCGATGGTGTTTTTATTATTTCAGTTTATGATGAAAAGTGATGTCAAAACGGAGATTTAGTTACAAAAGCTGTAAAAAAAACAAATATATTTAAATTTATGACAAAAAAAAATTATTTTAACACAATGCACATAGAACTTCGATTCTAACATATTATTTTCATATTGCTTACACAATGGTATTCACAAAGAACAATCTTTGAATTTCATATTTTGTTATAAAATATAGCTTCATATATAAATTTTTAATTAAGTCCAAAGCTAGGAAAGTATTACAATCTATTTTCATTTGATTTATAATATGCGCTCTTACACACATACATAATTGATTAAAAATTATTAATATAGTAATAACTGTATACATATAAGTAGCGCTTGAGAGTAGGTTTTTCTTTTTCGTCAAGTATTAACTTATTTTGGACCAATTTTTAAAATTTAATGATGAATTTATATTAATATATTAATCATGAAATGTTTCATATGATCCACACATTTAGTATTAAAAATTATAACAAAAATTAAAATATTGTATTTATAGATCGGGCCCAAAAGGTAACACTGTTATAGAAACACCGACAAAAAGGTCGCAAAAGTTGCCAATGGCTGTACTCAGCATTTAAAATATGGTTTTTAGGAATAATTACTAAAAAAATAATGGTAATTATACCATATAATTAATACAGTATTCAAAAACAAAATTTTCGATTTAAACGTGTTGTACACATTTTACGTTTTAACATACGATAGAAACAAGAAAATGTAAATTGTAAAAGAAAACAAAATAAAAATGCCGGCTTACAAACGCAAAAACAATACATAAAATTCCACTACTACAATTTACTCTCATGCAAAAAATACTACTCACACACATCTCCATACAAACGCAACGCTTACAGGACCCCCGCTATATAAACGAAACCCACTTTATTTTTAATAGAAAAAATAAGCAACTTTTCTCTCTCCAACGACAACGCTTTAAGCAACAACGTTGCAGAATTATTGATTTTTCAGAGATTGCAACATATTTTGGTAAAAAAAAGCCCCTCCCAGACAAAACGGATTTTCAAACACACATTCTATGTCTCTGCCTGACTGTTACTTTTCACAGAACAAAACAGCTTTAAATAGTGGTCAAATATTTAAATTTCTTATAAGATTATTATCACAAAAATGGGAAAAAAAATTTTTAAATAAATATCACCATTCTTTTTATAAAGCAGTGCACTTTTTGTAAATTAGCGAATTATTTTTTTCTTATTGTGAGCCGACGACGGTAACGTCGCAAAAAAATTTCTAATGGATAGATGGCTTTTAATAGACTTTAGCGGCGACTGAGGCTACATACAAATCCACATACACACACAATCACTAAGTTGGAAGAGTAAAGAAAAAAACGCATATATACATTTTTTTCCATTTTTTCATTTGCATTTTTCAGCAACAAATTTACACAAATTCTATAACTTTTCCACTAATTCTTACTTTGTACACATTTTTAAATATTTTCTAATTATTTTAGTATATTTTTAATATATTTTGCTATTTAATTTTAGCAAAATAAAAAATTTCCGTCTAACAATACGTACCCACGAACACAGCACAACACATACCATGGTTGTATAAATGCTAATTACGTTTTGTTTTAAGAAATACATAAAAAGGTAGTAAATATTTCCTATTATCAATTAAGCATTTAGAACATTTATAAAATATGGTGTAAATCGGAACAAATATTAAAAATAAATAATATTTCAAATATAAAGTTAAATTAAACTCTACGAAAACATCAGTTTTCTAGTAGAAATAATCAAAATTATTACAATATTTAGGTACCTTTTATTTTAAGTTGTAGTGCCAAGCAAATGCAATGCTGATGAAATATGGCATCCATTTTGTTTTTCATAAAAATTCAACATACTAACTGAGGTAAAAATAAATATAATTTTTGAATCAGGGATGGCATTGTGAATTTTAAAATTGTACAAATTAAATTCAGACAATTTTACTTTTTTCAATTAAATTGTACAAAAAAGGCATTTAATAATGAAAGAGTTTGGTAAAAATGAAAAAGCAAGGACAAAGGAACCATTGGTGCTGTATTAATTATAATATATATTACCACGTCAAATGCTTGAAGGATGAGTACCCATATAAAATTTGATAGGCTAGAAACCTTCGTTATTGGTGGTGGTACCATTGTGCTCCTTGAGTTTGTATTGTAACAAAAATGGTGCTTTTGCGCCAAGTTTGCAATATCTGTCCCACGCCGCAGTGGGTTTTATGGCTCCGCTAATGAAGGGGAAAATTACTTATTCCAGACAGACACCTGCTAATTCACCACTGACAGTACAGTGAGCTATGGTAATACAGTATATTTTTGGAGTAACGGTACTTTGGTGAATTTCAATATTATTCCCACACCGGATAAATTCACAATACTTCCCAAAACTCACCATGTTAGAAACACACCACACCGGATAAATTCTTTCACTTTGTGTGTGGTCTTTTTTTTGTTATACACTATCACATTATATGAATTTGTGTGTGGGGGGTAACGTACGCACGCGCATATGGATACCACACACCAACTAAATTTTTCTTAAAAAAAATTCTTACACGGAGATCCTGGTTCTTTTTATTTATGCAAACAAAAACCGGAAAAAGAACATGCGAACTATAAACGGTTGTGAACGTTGACATGATCCTAATATATATAAAAGCTAAAAGTTATAAAATTAAAAATTGCAACTGTCTGATATAAAAAAGCTCTAAAAACGCGAAATCAGAAAGCACAATTTTGATGGAAGGAGAAAAAGAAGTTTATAGTTCTCCCGAGATAACTTAGGTCCAAGAAATAGTAATCATACTTTTCGAAAAATAAAAAATTTAATTTTTATAAATTCACCCACAAACGCAAAATGGGAAAAAGTTTTCACATCGTTCAGCTTTTATATGTGGTTTACAACAAACAGTGTTTTTTGGACATTTGAGAAATTGCGCCAAAAACCAACCGTTGAATAAAATTATCCTTTTTGATAAGCTATCTTAATCTTAACTAAATTTAATTTATTTGTAGCAAAAAATAAAAATATCCTAATATAAATGCACCAGTTTATTTTAAATAAAAGGTTAACTACTTTTCTATAGCCCTCATTTTGTGTTTTTCTATATCAACGAACGTGTCTAGTTAAAAATAAAAACAAAGTAGTAAAGAAGAAAATATAAAAATATACTTTTATAAAATTAAGATATTTTTATTGCTTATTCCAATATAAATGTTCCCTTTAATTTTCTCCTGTAAGGCATAATAAAGTTATTCTTTCTTTTGTTCTCAAAGAAATGCACTTTATACCAATTAAAAATTATGATGATTTTTTATCAGAATCACTCTGACGTTCTTCAAAACGGCGACGTTTGTGGGCAATATAAATAACCCATATAAATGAAACCAAACTCATAGTTATAGTGCGCAACTGAAAGAAAAGAAAAATAAGAATTTAAATTTCTCTACTGTAATAATATATAGATAAATAGATGGATAGAATTGTAGACTACGTAGTAGAAGTAGTTACCATTGGTGGTACATAGTACATATTAAGGAATACGGCTAACGATAGATATTGCCAATTTGCCTTTAACAAAGGCCAATAAAGTTTTTCCAGATTAGAAATTGCCACTTTATGTGAATTCATCTGAAAAATAGGTAAAAAAAACCCATTGGAAAATATTGTATACAAAATAAGACTCAAAAGTTTACCTCGAATCTGGATAAAAAGTATAAAGATAGAAGTTGATATAAAGGAGCATATATTAAACGTTCCGATATAAATTGGAAAAATTTGCGAAATTTCACATCTTGATGGAATAGGCGCTCAATCGCTTGATAAAAATAGTGTGGTACACTACCACCAAAAATCAAGCTAATAAAAGTAGAAGTAATCTTTTTAATTACACAAACCGAAGTAAATATTTAAATAAACTTAAAAAAAGATATTAACCCAAATAAGGCGTAAGCGACAACACTCTTTTGATTAACATGCTTTTGTCCAGATATACGTTGCGAGGTATAATTAGCCGATGCTGCTAAAGCAGAACTGAAAAATACAAAAGCAAAGAATTTATTATACTATTTGTTTGATTTAAAGTTTTTTAAATTTTCTCTAATGTTTACGTCATTATGTTGTCAAGTAACATAATTGTACAATTAAAATAATATAATAAATCAATCTTATTTTAAATGATCACGATCAAGCATATAAAATTATTAAAACTTTACTATAACAACTCATGTATGTATATATAACTCATGGTTTTAAAGTAAACTATGTTCCTGAAGAACATATAATCTTTCAGATTTTTCGTTAGCCCTTGCATAAGAACTTTAAAGTGCAGTAATCATTACCGATGTTAAACCATTCAATGTCATTTTTTCAAGTCAACTTAACTTACGCTGTTATGGATTTTGTGCGCACCGGGTGATTGAATAATTGCTCCATGTAGACTCCCAATAAGGAATAGATTGGACGAGACAGAGCCATTTTATATGTGTATTAATAAACTAGAAACAAAAATTAAACAATATAAAATCATTTAGCCAGAGATCTCATAAATATTTCTCGTAATGGATCAAAGTGCAAAGTCTTTAATCAGTGCATTGCATTAATTTATTTAATAGGAATATCACCATTTAGTGGTAAATTCTATAAAAATAAATTGTTATACTTACTTTGGTTTAATACAAAGATTTAAACAACAAAAATTATATATAAAAAATTGGAATGCTAAGAAGTATTTTCTGAAAAAACTAAATTAGTCTGTGGCAAAATGTTCAACTCTACAATTAATATTTATTTATTTTTTGATATGATAGTAAATAGTAATACTTAACCTATACAGAAGCTAAAAGTTATAAAATTATAATGTCAGCACCTGAGTCAAATAATAAAAAAGCACTAAAATTAAAAACGCGAAATTAAAACAAACAAATTATAAATAAATATTTTAAAAGAAAATGAAAAAGGTTTAAGAAATTTAGGACCAAGAAATAAAAATCACACTTTTGGCAAATAATATAAAGATGTTTTTTTTTTGTTGATTAACATTATGCATTTATTTTCGACTTGGTTCTTCCTACTTTTGCAAACGCAAATAAATGGAAAATATTTTTTATCATTCAGCTTTTATATGTATTCTTATCAGTGTTATAATCAAGGCGAAATGGCTGATATTTTTTATACTCCAATTTTTCACAACTGTGTTTTTTCACCTTTTCTTTCTCCCAATTGACCGGTTTTCGCGGTGTGATAGTAACCAAAAACGTTTAGAAATTTGTTAAATTTTGTTAAAATAAAGTATAAAAACTAATTTTGTAAATTTAATTTAACATTATGCCTAACCTAACAAGAAGAAGGCCAAAAAATGTAGAAGATAAATCGGAAGCAACGTCGGATGAAACCACTAAGGCAACTACAGTTAACGAGAAGGTCGAAGATGATGATGCAAATAAACAAGTGGAACAAAAGACAGTGACAGATGTGGCCAATAAAAAATCACCAGCTATAGTCAATTTAGCTGCAGACCTTAGTAAGTTTTTCTTTTATATTCTTTTTTTTTTATTATTCTACAAGATAAACAATTATAAGGGCGTGGTTAAGAAAATTTTAGGCAGCGGTAATGTGTCTTAAATGTTAAAAGTTATTAGATTAATAAACTATTCCAATACAGTTTATTAGGCTTTCGATATAAGGGTAGCAATTTTGGGGTTGACTTCTATTAATGTTTACATTCTGTATATTTGTAAGACAATAATATTTTATAGGTTCGCTTACTCTTTATGAGTTTACAACAAAGAAATACATGTTTTGTTGTGTTAATAAATAAGGGTAACATAATAAGTATAGCAGCCTGCAACTTCATCATTAATACAATAGTTTCATTGTATCTTGCTTGTACCGCCATCTTTGGTGGAGTATTTCATGTTTGTGTTTTGACATCTAAAGTACAACTATAGGTTCATTCAGAATTGTATGACCCACTTTAAAGATAACCATTAAATTGGGTAAATTGGGTGGTTAAGGTGGATATGGACTAATTAGTAAATTTAGTGAATATCAATTCGTAATTGTTCCTATATGTTGGACACATTTTTGCTTATAAATCAAATTGAATTAAACATTTTTTTGTATACAACTTTAATAAGATCGGTTTAGTTTAGAAATATTTAGAAAGAAACAGAAATAACCAAAGAAGGTACAATTCGTTCATTAATTTTAAATTTTATATGTCCTAGATTTTATTTCAGTAGAGCTTATCGTAATTTCTATTTCTCGTGTTCACAGCGTTCAGCGTTGATTGATTATAAAATTAAAACATAAAACATTTATTTGAAGATTATGAGTTTATTTTACAAATTAAATTTTTTTAGATATGCTTAATAGACAAGGTCTATTGCAAGCAGTATCGGATGCAGTGTCTGGCAATCGTCAAGCAAAACAATTTGCCTTTTGGTCTACTCAGCCAGTGCCTAAACTAAATGAAGAAATTACCACAAATGAATGCATCGAAGCCGATAAAGATATATCTGAGATAAGGCCGGATCCTTATGCTTTACCTGATGGTTTCAAATGGGACACTCTTGATTTGAACAATAGCAGTGATCTAACTGAATTATATACGCTGTTAAACGAGAACTATGTAGAAGATGACGATGCTATGTTCCGCTTTGACTACCA
Organism: Sarcophaga carnaria; assembly: GCA_958299815.1. Taxonomy (NCBI): domain Eukaryota; kingdom Metazoa; phylum Arthropoda; class Insecta; order Diptera; family Sarcophagidae; genus Sarcophaga; species Sarcophaga carnaria. Next base: position 34,605,293 of record OY283151.1, read on the forward strand.
GCCTGAGTTTTTAAAGTGGTCATTGCAGTCACCTGGATGGAAACGGGACTGGCATTTAGGTGTTCGTGTTGTTAAATCGGGGCGTTTGGTCGGTTTTATTTCAGCAATACCCAGTAATTTAAGGGCTTATGAAAAAGTTTTAAAAGTGGTGGAAATTAATTTCTTATGTGTACATAAGAAGTTACGTAGCAAACGTGTAGCTCCTGTTTTAATACGTGAAATAACAAGACGTGTTAACTTAACAGGAATCTTTCAGGCCGCCTACACGGCTGGAGTTGTTTTACCAAAGCCAGTAGCAACATGCCGATATTGGCATCGATCATTAAATCCTAAGAAGCTAATAGAGGTAAGTTTTATAAATAGTTTCCTGTCTCTTATCACTTTATTTTATTAAATATATTTTAGGTAAAATTTTCGCATTTGGCTCGAAATATGACTATGCAACGTACAATTAAATTGTACAAATTACCGGATCAACCAAAAACCAAAGGGTATCGTCGCATAGAGACCAAGGATATGGACAAAGCCCATAAGCTTATGGATGACTATATGAAAAAGTTCAATTTGTGTCCCGTATTTAGTAAAGAAGAATTTCGTCACTGGTTCACACCTAAGGAAGGAATTATAGATTGTTTTATTGTCGAAGATGAGCAGGGGAACATAACCGATATGACCAGTTTCTATTGCTTGCCATCGTCAGTGATGCATCATCCCATGCATAAAACTCTCAGGGCCGCTTATTCATTTTATAATGTTTCAACAAAAACACCCTGGTTAGAACTTATCAATGATGCTCTTATATCAGCTAAAAATATTCAAATGGATGTATATAACGCCCTTGACGTAATGGAGAACAATACGTTTTTAAGACCATTAAAATTCGGACCCGGCGATGGCAATTTACAATATTATTTGTATAATTGGCGGTGTCCAAGTATGAAACCTCAAGATGTAGCTTTAATACTTATGTAGAGTGTTACGAGTTTGGTGCTTGACATTATTTTGTTTGTATTTTGATTGGATGTCCTATATTTTAATTAATTCTACATTTTTAATTGTAAATTTCAATCAGTTGAAGTCCTAGTTTTTCAAGTATTTCTTATATACATATGCAAATATACATACCTTTTATCATAAAATCTACAACAAATAGGCTTTTTAACATGACATCGTCGCCACAATTTTAAGGGTTCCTGCGTTCAGATTTTTTATTTAAGTAAATTAAAATTATTTTTTTATTCTTTCTTGTAGACATGTTGCGAATATAATAAGTTCTATATAGATATTGTTGATAAAAACAATAGTAAACACAAAATAAAATATTTTTTAATAAACAATCCTAAGAAAACAAAAAAATTGATGAAATAGTTTGTCAATATTAGGTTTATTGGAATTAATTTCGGGATACATTACAGGGTCTTCATCGAGTTTTCGATATTTTCATTTATTAGCCGATCGGGACCTACTCTGATGGTTTGTTTAAATTCAGTTTCACAATTTCTCCGTACCTTAGAACGGGTGATCTGGTATAAAAACCGGAACTAGTAAACTGCTTTGACTGTAAAACAAAGAAGTCATCCTTGTCTATTCCCAAGCGCATGGCACTCAAGGACATTACAAATACATAAAAGGAAAAAAATTATAGGTAAAACCCATGCTCATATTCTCGGTTGTATTAAAAGTATACATAGAAGTATAAACATAGTATTAAGGTATGTATATAATTAGTGTGAAATTTTAGCCAAGCATGAATTCCGAGAAATGAAACAGACGAAAGAGCTAAAAAATTTCCACATTGCTATCTTCGTATGATGCGTTTCTTGGTAATTATTTTTTACTAAAAAATAATTGTGTTTTATTACCCACCATAACAGATTACAACATTTAAACAAATTTTTTATTTATAACGAACGCTTGTTTGACATTTCCAAAAACATGTGTTGCCTTAACGCCAAAAAATGTAAATTCCCAATATAAATTAATTGTTTCACTCTGGTATATGCATTCTGGGACTGTTGTTATACCTTCCATTAGGTTAATTTACAAAAATACATCTTCGTAGTATTAAAAAGGTTCATTGCGGATACCTATCTATCAAGAGAGAAAGGAAAAGTTAAAACAGAAAATAAGGATGAAATACAGAGGAGCTCAAATCCATTTGGTTTTAGAAAAGTCTGCCTCTCTGTTTTCTCAATTCACTGAAAGGTTACGCCCCTATCAGCGGCGTGGAAGCTCTCCTTATCTACCTGCTCATTGCGAATTGGGGAAACAGCAGAGAGTAGCTCTATTTTCTGGCTGATTCAACCTTCCCATACTATCATCGACAAAACCTGTATTAAAATTGTACAATAATTAAATAAAAAGATATGTCGTAATATTATATTTGCAAATATTGGATAATCTCACCCGCATCTATATACATATGTATATAATATATAGTCTTAAAAATATATGTAGATATTTGTTTCCTAATGAAAAATTTAATTGGGGCCACCTTATACATATATAAATATGCCTTGTTTTGTATTTAGTGTTTTCCATAAGTGAATAATATATGTATGTACAGCAGAATAACAGTATTTATTTTGTATATACTGCTCCTCGATTTCTTATACAATGTTAAATAAGTTCAAACTGCTGATCATTATTATCACAGTTCATAATTGTCTGTGATTATTATTAACGCAAGGTAATGAAAAATAAAGCGGGGTCTTCTTGAAAAGAACTGGCCAAAATCTATTATAACTTGAACACTTTTTGATAAATACATACATATGTACATATGGATATTTAAACAAAAAATTTATTTAATTTGTTTAAATTAAAATTTTTAGACATGTTTAATGCACAAGATCTAATGCAAGCATTATTAGATGCTGCGTCTAGCAGTGATCAAACAAATAGGTTTACTTTTTGGTCCACTCAGCCTGTGCCTAAATTAAATGAAACTATTACCACAAACGAATGCATCAAAACCGATAGGGAAATTAAAGAGAAAATAAAAGCTGAACCTTATGCTTTACCAGACGGTTTTAAATGGGATACTCTTGATTTGAACAATATCAACGATCTAACTGAATTGTATACCCTATTAAATGAGAACTATGTAGAGGATAACAATGCTTTGTTCCGATTTGACTATCAGTTGGGATTTTTGAAATGGTCATTGCAACCACCTGGATGGAAACGGGAATGGCATGTAGGTGTACGTGTCGTTAAATCGGGACGCTTAGTTGCTTTTATTTCGGCAATTCCAAGTACTCTGAGGACTTATGATAAAATTTTAAAAGTGGTGGAGATTAATTTCTTATGCGTACATAAGAAATTACGCAATAAACGTGTATCTCCTGTTTTAATACGTGAAATATCAAGAATTGTCAGTTTAAATGGAATCTTTCAAGCAGTATATACGGCTGGTGTTGTTTTACCAAAACCGGTTGCAGTATGCCGTTATTGGCATCGATCAATAAATCCTAAGAAGTTAATAGAGGTACATTAGGTTAAAAAATATGTTCTTAATAGTTTAAATTTATTTCAATAAATATATTTTAGGTAAAGTTTTCTCATCTGGATCCGAATATGACCATGCAACGAACAATTAAATGGTACAAACTACCAGATCAACCAAAAACTAAAGGGTTCCGTCGTATGGAGGACAAGGATATGGACAAAGTCTATAAGCTTCTGGTTGATTATATGGAAAAGTTCAATTTGTGTCCCGTATTTGGTAAAGAAGAATTCCGTCACTGGTTTACACCTAAGGAAGGAATTCTAGATTGTTTTGTTGTCGAAGATGAGAACGGAAATGTAACCGATATGACCAGTTTCTATTTCTTGCCTGCGACAGTAATGCATCACCCCGTGCATAAGACCCTTAGAGTTGCTGTTTCTTTTTATAATGTCTCAACTAAAACGCCCTGGCTAGAACTTATCAATGATGCTATTATATCAGCTAAAAATATGAAAATGGATGTTTACAACGCTCTTGATTTAATGGAGAACAACACATTTTTAAAAGCATTAAAGTTCCGACCTGGCGGTGGTTATCTAAAGTACTATTTGTATAATTGGCGGTGTCCACCCATTAAATCTGAAGATGTAGGTTTAGTACTTATGTAAAGCGTTGAGTTTGGTGCCTCATATGTACATATCTCGTTGAATACAAATAAGACCTATATACATTTTTTAAATAGAAGTAATATCAAACACAAAATAAAATATATTTTTAAATAAACAATAAATTCTTCTAAGATAACAATTTTTTTTTCAATATGAAGGTAGATATTACGCGTCGTAATTGTTTTTCGTCTCATAAGGTCTACATCGGGTTTCTGATGGATCCATTATATTGTTGATGAAGCTCCTATTAAATGCAGGCCAGAAAAGGTCAATTCTGTGTACCTTCAGTTGCTCGTGAAACTAAAAAAGACATGAAAAATTGAAACTGAAAGAAGAAGGAAGATAGAAAGTCGTCACACCAGCCAGACAATATCCGAAATATTTCTCCACAGTTCAGAAATCACTAACTTCTTCACATCATTAAAGAAGTTCTGGAACTAGTAGCATGTTTTCGTCTCTAATTTCGATCCTGTGGTACAAGAGATGTGTTTGATCATCTTATGTTACGGTCCATTGCCTCATAATCTACAGAAAGCTAATACTTGCCATTAGAGCATAATTTCCAATCAGAAATCTTACGAAGGTTCTAAAAGTCTTCCTACTCAATCTCATTGTTAATTCTATCTTATAAAAGTCCAGTCCAAGCCAATATAGCCTTGAGATTCATCATAACAAATATTTTTTTGTTTATTCGATTAGCCTCTCAGCCTAAAGAATTATTCCATTGGAGATCTTACAGATCAAGATGAAACATTTTTTGAGTTTTTCTAATCATATTTTGAAATAGCTTAGAAACTAATATAAAATCAAATTTATTGAAGTCATTTACTGCTTTGAAAAACAATACAGTGAAATAATACAAAAATTTTATTAAAAAATTGCGAGCTCGTTATTTAAATAAAACAGTTATAAATTGAAAACGTAGTACATATTTATATAACAACAAATATCGAAGAGGCCTAATTTATATCACTAAGTACGTCTTTTAACAATAACATTATTTGCCAAACGGACAATACGATTAAAATCTATTTTCGAATGAACACGCCAGAACTTGCAACGGTACCACATTTGAGCTGGGTAGTTGGGACTTGCAATACCATGAAATATTTTAGCAATATTCCTACCACTGAAATTATTTTCTGGATACATATTTATAAGGGCTATTATGTCAGATTCTAAATCTGAATCAGAAGTATTCGAGTGCTGGAAAAAATTTACAATCAATTACACATGAATCTACAATTCTAATAATTCGAATAAAAATATTAATACTCACATCGATTTCCAGTTTAAGATCTTTTGGATAGTCGTTGCGGAAATAATCACGTATTATACCTTTTAATTGATCGGACCGATCATGAGATAATGATTCAGTGCAGCAGGGGCCATAAGTATTATACGCAACTGATGATAAACCTTGAAAAACATATTGCAACTAAAAAGAATAAAAATATTTATAAAAATATACATTTATATTTTTTATTAGAGAATCTTATACTTGTATTAACTGCGTTTGCTCCTGTTTAAGAGCGCGACTATAAAGTGTATCTAAAGCATCATCAATTTCATCAGTAGTAAAGTCTCCAGGTGCTTTAATGCGAAAACCCAAGTCATAAAAACTAACAGTAATGGGTGATCGTTTGGGATAGCCATTAACTAGGAAAAAACAATGATTGTATAATTTTCTACTTTCACTAACAATTAATTATTACCTTGGACCCATTCTAAGTTTTTCAATTGATATTTAACAACACCACTATTCCAGCCAATGGCTGCTGCTACATCAATTACGGAAAATTCTATAATATTAGATTCTTCCTTAAAGGAACCGTTCTTTATTTCCATTGCTATAGCCATAGCTAAAGGAGGGCATTCTTTAGCGGCATATCTGTAAAAATTTGCAATTTGTTTAATTTATGTATTATTTACATACTTACGCTTATACAACATACTTAAGATATTTTGGCCCGCCATACGATATTACTTTGGCCTTAATATAGGCATTACTTAAAACATTAATGCACCAACGATTATCTAACTCCATGTAACAAAGCAATGTGGAAATGTTTTCTTCTGGTATATCTAAAACTTCGACTGTTGTTTCTATGGAGAAACCAATTTCATGCCCGGGACAAATATGTTGCCTACATTCTGATGCATTTTTAATTTCTAAGTCATTTGACAATGCTTTATTCTTTGACAGAGGCAATTTTAATTCACCGCTATAAAACATACATAGATTATGATAAATATTATTAATATAAGAAAATATTTTGAAAACTCACTCCTTTAGATTCTTATCACAAGAGCAGGGAACAAAAATGCGCTGTAATAATTTTCTGATCACATGACGATCTAAAGAATTGGCGTATATGTGCCTTTTTAATTCATTTTTGTCTCCAGCGTTTGCATCTAAAAAGAGATGACAATGTGCAATTTTGTTATCGCGACCAGCACGACCAACCTCTTGAACGTAACTTTCAAAGTTTCTTGGCATATTGTAATGAATAACGGCTCGAATATCGGGTTTATTGATACCCATACCAAATGCAATTGTAGCGACTACAATTCGTAATTCGTTACTCATGAATGCATTTTGTATAGTTCGTCTTCGTGAAGCCGGCATACCAGCATGATAGGGCTCTGCATGCCAATTAACACGTTTACGTTTCCTTTTGGCGTTTTCAGTTTCAGTTATTTTATAATCTTGTAAACATGTGCGCAAATAGCTGGCAATACGTTCGCATTCATCTCGCCGTGTACAATAGACTATAATGGAGTGGCAGGCTTTAAAACGTTTACTCTGCAACAATTGCAGTAACGCAGCATCGCGATTTTCATCTTTTGAAACTGACAAAATTAAATTATCAGGCAAAGGTATATCACTTATTACGCCCTTTTCTCCATCGGTTATATGCAAATGATTAATAATACTTAAACGAGTGGGCACAGTAGCTGTGGCTGTTAAACCCAATACACACTTTACGCCCAAATTCTGTTTTAGAACTTTACATATCATTAAATAACTTGGGCGGAAATTGTGACTCCATTGGGAAACGCAATGGGCTTCATCAATGCAAGCAAATGCTATGGGCGGTAATTGCCTTAGAATTGAACCAAAGCCAGTTGAACGTTCTCCTGCGACAACGGCTTCTGGTGACACCAGCAACACATCAATCTCACCATCGGCTATCATTTTTAAAATCTTAATTTTCTGTTGAGGCGTTTGATTTGTATGTAAACAATGCGCCCTAAGAAAATGTGGTACTCCTGTTACTTGATCCTCCATCAAGGATACTAAAGGTGATATGACTAAAGTTATCGACTTTTTATGTTTGGAGTACAAATAGGCTGGCAGTTGATAACACAGAGATTTACCACTACCCGTAGACAAAGTCACCAAAGTCGACATACCAGATAAAATACGCATAACAGCTCGATCTTGTCCTTTACGGAAATTGGTATGACCAAACATTTTAAGAGCGTCTAAGACTTCGGGTGTCACCTCCTTCACACTACCATCGGGCTCGAGATCGTACAAAGAACCAACACTTCTAAACTGTGAAAATGTGTTCGAATTGGAATTGTTAGGGTCGATCCCAGCTGCCTTAAGAAATTCTACAGGTATTTTTGAGCCCACATATTTTTTAATAGGTGATAACTCTTTTTGGCTTTCAATAGTTGCGGTATTAATATCAAAATCTTCCAACTCATCATCTGTTTCCATCGGTATTTCAGCAGTGTCTTCCTGATTTTTCCCGTCATTGTCATAGTCGCAAGTAGTTACTGTTACCTAAAAAATGTATAAAAACTTTTAGTACACTTCTGTATTCAACATTACATTACAACAAGGCCAACCTCGTCACTTTCAGTGTCCACCGCTTCAGCATCACTATTCTCCTCATTCATTTTATATAGAGCAGCATTGGCTGCTTGAGGTAACTTGGCTATATTACGACTGTGGGCGGCAATAGCTGTTTGGCTTGCCATTCGTTCCGCTTCTTCCAACGTGGGAAAGGGGGATGGATCTTCTTCCAATTGAGCGGTTAATGGCAGTAAAGAGTCTCCTTTTACTGTACAACTTTGGGCAAAATGACCAGCTTGGCCACAATTGAAACATTTTAAGGTACCACCATCACAGCCTCCCATATCCATATCAGGTCCGGTTAAAGCAGCGATATGTTTCTTATGCTTCCAAAGTTTCTTTTTATATTTTGAATAATTTACAGTTTTTCTGCCTCTAACAAATACTTTCTTTTGAATATTAATAGTGACGAAATTTTCATTCAATTTTCCAGACGCGATTTTTTCCTCTAGTTTCCGTTTGGCTGCTGCACGTTTCACTTCAGCTTCTGTCACTGGTATAGGCCTCAAGGATTTAACATTAGTTGTCAAAGGCGCCAAACTGTTTATATACTCTTGAGCTAAAACATCTGCTTTATCTAAATCAGTTGGCTTAAGACGGGGCACAGAAGTTATTCCACCTCTTTCTAAAGCCAAAGTGTATTTAATATCTTCCGGATTAAGAGGCTGTTCTGCCAATGTGTCATCTTCGTTATACTTGGGTTCTTTTGTCTTTCTTGCACTTGCTCTCGTATTTCTAGCTTTCTTTTGAGTCAAAGAATCCGAGTTATTTGAATTAGGTGTGTGTTTTATATCTACTGGTTGTTCTGACAATTCTTTATCTGGTTTTTCACCATTTTTCTTTCTTGTACTTGCTCTTGTTCTCTTCATATTAGAAGAGGGCTGTGATTTCTTTTCTTTTGTTAATGATTTTGGTTTGGCTGTAGTCGTTTTTCTTTTGACTGCTGCAGTTTTTCGTTTTGCTATTGGCTTTTCATCTAAATAATCTTTATTTTCTTCTGGATCAGGCGAGTAATCTTTTTCGAGATCATTTGTTTCTATAAACTTCCTATCTAAAGTATCTAATTCTAACTTTTTCTTACTTCTAGCAATCTTAATGGTTTTTTCTTCATTTTGTGGTGGTGTTGAATTTATTACCCTTCTTCTCTTAACAATATGACGATATTCTTTTTCCTCTTCACTATCATCGACCACTGAATCCGAATTGGAGTCTTCAAATTTAAAAGATTTTTTTTGAGGTATTACGTGTTCTACAGGCTTTTCACCAAGTGTAATTGGTTCTATAGTTTTAGATTCCGTATTTTCCTTTTGACCATTAATTGTAAAATTTGTTAAAGATTGCTCCTCCACCGATTGTGACAGGAACTTAGATGCATCTAAATTTGACAATCCATAAACTGCTTTCTTTCTTGATATAATTTGACTATCATTTCCTTCCATTTTTTGAATCTTTTTATCAAGAGTAACTCTATTTTTAATGCCATTTTGTGCGGCATTGCGTTCCAGCCACCCTTCATCAACCTGGGTTTTGATATTTTCCTTAGATTTTTCTATTGTTAGTAAAGGATTTACCGCTATTCCCGCAGCTGTTTGCTGTTCCTTTGCCTTTTGAAGCAATATAGTTTCTAAATCCGGTAAAACCTCTTTATTTGCATTTGAACTCTCATTCAAATTAGTTTGGCTACCTCGCATTGAGTTATCCAGTGCTGATTTTGTTAAAGATTTACGAGGATTTCTTTTTGAAAATGAAGTATTTTCAAATAATTTCTCTTTGAAGTTAGGCTTAAGGCTTTTGCGGGTTATTTTCTTTATTTCTTTTTCTTCAGGTTTCTTCGTTACTGTTGGACCCCACGCTTTGTCGTTTAAAGCCAATTGTTCTACCGGTTCAAATTCTCTTAAAACAGGATTGTTTGTCAAATTTGTGAGAACACTACTTCCTGGCAGTTCTAATTCGTTGGGAGAATCATTTATCTTTTCTTGCGTGCTGACTACTTCATCTTGCTGTTGTTGTTGTTGTTCAATCAATTTCGTTATGTCCAAAGGTAACTGGGGTCCCCCATTAATACTTTCCGTTGCGCTTACATCTAGGCCACCCTCCTTCTGCGACATTTCCAAAACGTCAAAACCATCATCGGACAAAACATCATTGAGAGTGTCCTCCAAAAAAGAAGTCTTTAATTTGTAATACATTTTATAGGAATCTCTTATCTCCTGAGGAGCCTCTCTTATATCATACTAAAATTAAAAGATCACATCATAAACCTATTTTTTATACATTTTATTTATGTTTTCATTTACTTTTGATGGTATTCTCCCATTCTTCTTTTTAAAGTCTTTCTCCCACAATTTAACTCGGAATTTACATTTCTGATATTTTTGTTTAAATACTGGATCTTCCATTCTAAATATTTACTTGAATTGAACTGAAATTTTTAAAGAAATTACTAAATTTATTGCTAAAATATTTATTGGTCAACTTAAAATGTTTGTTATGTCTGCGCTAATATATGTTTTTCAACAATTCCGCGCAAATTTTCATATAGAAGAAGCATTTGCACTAGAAATTTAGAGGTGACATTCTAACAAAGTAATGTTCAATTTCCATTTTGTTTCTCTCAGTAATAAAAGCGTTTTAACAAGTCTTATTCGATTTTTATAAAGTTTATTTTTAAAATAAAAACAGATATTTTGTATCGTGTAGTGTTTAATCAATGGTGATCGGTGGGATTACTGATAATTACCTAAATAGATGTTAAATATTAAAATTTTTAATATTACTATTAAATGTTCAACTTTTATATTAGAGTTGATCAATACCTTATGGGAAACCGGTTTACCGCAATTTTGAAGTAGACGCAATAAAATATTGTATTAATTGTAGTGTTTTTAATTTTTTATTGGAAATAATCAAAATAATTATTTACTCGTACATAGTAATTTTTGGTACAACGTTTTTTCCGTATTATTAATGTTGCGTTACCAACACCTGTATTATTAATATGCAACTCTGTAGTTTTTCAATTGCCTTGTATTAATTTTTATCGTAAGCCAACAGAGGAGAATTTTATTTTATACTGCATTCGAAAAAATAAGAAAGAACTGAACACACGTATCAGAAAGAATATAAGTTTTGTTTTTCTGAAGTTTTAAGAATCAAATAAATATTAACTAAATTACGTTTTGTTAAGAAATTATTAGAGTAAGTTTAACGAATAATTAATTATTAAACGGTAAATTAATTGCTTAAAAATGTATCCAAATTTGCGAAATTTATGGAAATAATGTGATTTTTGCAATGATTTGTGAATGAAACACGAATATAAAAGTTAAACAAATTAATTAATATGAAAGTGATTTACAAAATGCAAAAAAAGAGTTAAAAGTGAATAAAGTTTCAAACAAATGAAAACTTTAATCAGAATCGATATCATTTTTATTTTTAAATATAAAGCTACGAAAAAAAGAGAATACTAAATGGAGGTTAAACACCTTTCCTTTGTATAATTTATTCATATTCTCCAAAACAGGGAGAACGAAAATTTTTAATAGTTGTGTTTCTCAAAAGTTGTGAATAATGAAAAAGATGTGCTTTTAAAGTTCAGAGTAATTGAATTTGTTCATTTAGTTTCTATAAGTTTACAACATTAAAATGAATTTTGTAAACCATACTACCATTTACTAGTTAACAAATTGAAGAAAAAAAGTAAAATAAAACTGCAACTTTATTTATTGTAAATTTGAGCTATCCAGGCTTAATGAAAAAAAATAACAAACAATTTAAATGTAATATCGTCTTTCCCTTGCCACACATGCCCTCCAGTCATCAATAAATACTTTGTGCGTGCATTTTATCATTCTATTTTGTTGTGCTTCCGTAGTTATTGTTATGAAAGTAATATGTAAATCACTTTACACATTAACATGCATTGAGTATACATGTACATATGTATATGCTCTTTACATCAGCCCCTCTGAGGGATAACATGGGAACAAACATTTTTTGTATATCGTGTTTAACTCTCTTTTCCAGCTGATCTGCTACATTTTTATGTTTTGTTATTGATATCCTTGTTCAAAGTTTAGTAAGTTTATTAGGATTTAATGCTTGAACAGTTGCCGCCTCAAAATATATATATAAGATAATATTTAAAAAACAACTTTGTGAAACCTCTATGGAACTATAACTTCAATCCCAATCTCATAGAGCGATTATATATACTTACACATGCATACTGCATAAACATTATATTGATAATAAATGTTAAACAAATGTTTTAAGTTTCCAATGTTTCTCAATTTTAAATAGATTGTTACATGCCTACGATTCAATGCTGAATTTACTTGATCAAATTCATTCTATCAGCTCTACCGAAAATAGTTCATAAGCGTTCAATCTAATTTAGGCTGCATAATGAAATCAGAAATGGATCAAATTATTTCTTGTTGGAATCATGATTACAATATCATTAAATGTACGTTTTTTTAATACGGATGTTTTGTTTGTTTACGAATGTAAGCGCTTAAATGGCCTTTGTTGGTTTTTCAATGACATTATTTATCCATTTTAAAAATTTGCTAAACGATGATGGTAGTTAGGTTCAATATTTGTAAACTCTTTCCATTTGACAAATATTGCTATCTATTTAAGTTGAACTAACGGAAGGGGTAGGATCAGACGTTTTAATGTTTTGTATCGAAAACAGAGTCGAATTTTTCTATTATTTTATTTACTCCTATATCAGTAAGGCGATTTTGACGAACGAGAATATCATTTCTTTCTGAAATGTGGTGTTAAAAAATCATCAGCTTGGTAGCATTTTTAATTTTTTACGAAAAAAAAAAAATTAACTACTTTTAGTATAGTGCATACTTTCACTTGCTGCTTGCCGAAAGAAAGATAAGAAATTGATATTTCAAGCAAGGTATATTAGCCATCATAGAGGTTATTATTAAAGAATTTCTAGCAAAAAGCAATGAAAGAAAATTTATTAAAAACCAATGTTGTCTTATTAGAGATCTATACATCCATACATACATATGTATATATGTATGTATGTACATATGTTTATATCCAAATTATGAATTTTATTGTCTTAATTAAAAGTTATACTTATATGGGATTATAGAGGATGAAGAGTATTGAAAATAAACTAAATGAAAACCCATTGCTAATAATTCTATAATAATAAACTATATTTTTAATTTACATATGTATATGCGTATACTTACCTACATAAACAGACACCAGTGTTTTTTCTGGGGTCGTATCAAATTTCGTGTTAATTACTTATTTTATTTATCTTCTTTGCCATTTTTTTCTTACCACCTGTTTCTTTTTCATATGACAAATTAAATTATTTGTTATCAATTTTACCATAATCATTATATTCCTTTCAAATTTGATTCAAGTTTAAATTATTATAGATATTTTCTCTTCTTAACATAAAGTTTAGCATTTAATGCCACAATAACTGTTGTCGTTTAATCGTTGCTGTTCCAAATCAACAAACAACTGTTCTTATTGAGAACAGTAATTTTTTCTACATACGCTTTTGTACGTTACGATCTTGAAACCAAGCTGCATTTAAAAATTATTAAATAAGGTAAGTAAATATAAAATTTATATTTTTATATGTTACGACAATCTTTATAATGCGTTAAATAAATGTTTGTTTGGCGTAATTTGATTGCTGCTAATAATCTTTCAAATAATCTTTCGGAATCAAACGGTCGTGTATGTAAAATTGCATAAGTAATATTTCCAATATTCATACAGGCAAGGAAGAAATTATATGGTACATGTGTTTTTTCTAAAAATCTCTTTGGTTTTAAAGCTAATTTATAAGTTTATATATTTTTTATATTTAGTAAAGAGAAACAAAAAATTAAAGTAAAAAACTTTCAGAGTTTGTTTATTTTTACTAAATATTTCTTATAGCTAATTCAAATTCTTAAAGGAAATATTTATATGGTACAAAATAAGAAAATATTCAAAACTTAAAGATAATTAAATATATTCAAATAAGACATTAATTTTAATAATGTGCGTGTCCTCCTTGATTTTTAATTACTTCATTTAACCGAAGTGGCATAGAGTTTATTAATTTTTGTAACTCATCTTGGGGAATTTCGTCCCATTTTTTTATTAAAGCTTCTTTCAGCTCTTTTAAGGAGTCTTGCTGAAAAGTAAAATTATTTCCATAATTTTCTTCAGCAAATTCAACGAAAACATTGTCCAGTAATTCCACATAGTACTCTGCGTTCATTTTATGAGAAATAAAACAGAATTGAGAACGTGCTCTATATTCAAAAGCTACCCAAGTCATTAAAGATCCTTCCTGAAAATTACGTGCGATTCTGGTTCGCGTATCACCTCATTTTTCCCTCCAATAATATTTGAATCTATCAGGTCCATCAAGGTTGAATTTTTTTTCATCACTGAATATAATACTGCGCCACTCCTCTTCCTAAAATTTATATTTTTCAGCGAAAGCCAATCTGGCTGCCTTGTGTCTAGGGGTCAATCGTGGTTTGGGTATAATTTTTTGTGGAATTACTGGACACTGTTTTCGTTGAATTTGCTGAAGAAAATTATGCAAATAATTTTACTTTTCAGCAAGACAACGCCCCTATACATGTAGCCAAAAGGACCAAAGCATCTTTTGAAGAAAAGGATATAACTGTTTTGGACTCGCCACCACTTAGTCCCGATCTAAATCCTGTTGAAAACCTCTGGGGAATTTTAAGTGCCGAAATATACAATAGTGGGATGACTTATAAATCCTTAAAAGAGCTGAAAGAAGCTTTAATAAAAAAGGGACGAAGTTCCCCAAGATGAGTTACAAAAATTAATAAACCCTATGCCACTTCGGTTAAATGAAGTAATTAAAAACAAGAAGGACACGCACATTATTAAAATTAATGTCTTATTTGAATATATTTAATTAGTTTTAAGTTTTGAATATTTTCTTATTTTGTACCATATAAATATTTCCTTTAAGAATTTGAATTAGCTATAAGAAATATTTAGTAAAAATAAACAAACTCTGAAAGTTTTTTACTTTAATTTTTTGTTTCTCTTTACTAAATATAAAAAATATATAAACTTATAAATTAGCTTTAAAACCAAAGAGATTTTTAGAAAAAACACATGTACCATATAATTTCTTCCTTGGCTGTACTTATTAGTATCTAAAAAATTTTAGCCCAGATGTTCAGAACAAAAATTGTAGTATTTCTTTTCATATTTAAAACGGTATTAAAAATATTGTCACGGCAAGATAAGCCGGCTCTTATTACTATAATAACTTGTTTTAAACACATGTTTGTTTAAAATTTAATATGCCAACCAACTTATATGGTCTCGCTCAAATAAATTTCTAAAAAATAGCGACGTCTTTGTATATTAAAATAGTGTTATTATCATCATTGTTTTTTAAACTTTGTTTCAATTTTGCTTAGGTAACCAAAACATGGCAACAAACAGGTTGAATACTCATATTATACGTATGAATATTAGTCATTGAGCTTGTTTTAAATTATGAAATTTTACAATGAATCATCTTGAAAGTGATTAAAATTCTGAAAAGGGAATTCCCAGAACTCCTCCATGATACACAACTGCAATCGTTTTAGATATATGCAATATCTCATATAAACTAGGTTGAAAGTCGAAGTAAATATTGCTTATGCCGATAAGTGTTTAAGTTTGTATATTCAGAAAGAAAATTATAAAGAATTCTATCCGTATTTTTAAAATGAGTGTAAAAATCATATGGCTGACTTATTTTCGTTTACGCGATTGGAAAAACATTAAAACAAAGTAAAATGAAAACATCCGTGATCTAATGAAGTATGATGGTTTATGCATAATTTAAAAAAGCAGAGAGTAATTTCGTATTTTCTCTCAATATTGTATATTGGATTTGAACGATACTTAATCGCTCTCTTTTACACGAAAACTTGAAATGCTATAAGTAAATACTTATCGTGTAAACTAGACATTACAAAGATACTAACATATTAATTTACTTAAAAATATTCCAAGTTACTAGCCTGAAAACATATTAAAAACGATAAACAAATAAAATAAAATCAAATAACAGTACAATTCTTAGATATTGGTGATAATATTTTTTTCTAACTAAAATAACCTTTTTTTTAAATAATTATTTAAAATATTATTACGTATTTACCATCGTTTTAAGCGAATTTATCTTCGCGAGTCTCACTTGACTGAGAGATATTTTAAAGTGCAGTTATGTTAGCAATTAGGAATAAATACTCACTTATTTCAAAAAATGGTTAAGCCTTAAATGCGTGATTTGAATAATTTAACACTATATACACCTCTTTTATAATGTCAACTTTTAGTAACATTAAAATTATTAACATATCATCACATTCAGGCAAATATTACTTAATTTATATTTTTGTACATTACATGCGTTGAATAAACTGTTTTACTTTTAAAACTAATATTTTTATAACACTGCATACAATTTATACACTATATGTATGTATGTAATCGGAAGTTTTTTAAATATCAAATATGAAAAAATACTAGATTTTATATAAATCTTACAATAAATTAAGACTACCAATTTGGCATTGCAGATTTATTTGCTTAGTCAGGCAATTTAATTTTGTATTTGAATGAAAGGCAGAGAGAAATATTTAATAATTATAAAAAATGCTATCAATCCACTTCGTATTCATAAGAACTAGTGGCAAAAATTTATTATATATATATTAAATCGTATTTGTTGCTTATAATTCATTTTCATTTTTTATTTAGTAGACCTTAAAGTTCATAAACGAATGAACCGTAGAATTTTTCTTCCTCATTAAGCAATACCTTAAACGGATATAGCAAACTTTAGTACAATGCCTTTACAATAACATACATGAGTACATGTACTAAAATTAAGGTTATTGGTAAGACTGTTTCAATCATTATTACCTAAGGAAAATATTATTATAATAGATAAAAAATGTATATAAAAAAATAAAGTAGACAACTAGTGATTTCCAATCAAATCCAACAAAATGACATGAAGGTTAAACACGTGCATAGAATAGCACGAGGTTTGATTTTATAATTATATTAGTTTTTTTTTCTCTTTGTATATGTTTTATAGAAGCAGAAATTGTATTATACTTTTGTTCACAATATAAAATTCATTTACATACAACTTGTGGAGCATTGATTAAATGTAAAACATACACTATGATTTTCCAAAGTGCATGACTTTAATTAATTCATAGTTAATTGATTTTTTATTGAAAAAATTTATTTAAAACCCAGCAACATGCATTAATAACTATTTTACAAGTTTTTCTAAAAAAAAAACTAGAGTTCTGGACTATAGAACACTTATGTTCTCTTTTAAAACAACAAATCTTATATTATTCTTCAACAATGTGTACCCAATAAATTATCAAAACAAAAGAAAACGATGAACACAACTAAAACAAATTTTCAAACCAGATTTTGAGCACAACATCAAAACAGAAATGAAAACTATGTTTTGAATAAATAGAATTATTACATAGAAAAAACCTTTTCCAATTCTTTCTTAAACATATTTCCGAAGTCAGAATTTAATAGAAACGATTGTATAGAAAGAACAACAAAATGAATTCGTATTTAAAAATTAACTAATTCAACTAACTAACACTTGCTTGATTCGCAAACTGTTTCATTAAAATTACATACAAATATTTATTTATACAATATCGACTTGAAAAATTCGAAGAATTTCTTTTGAAATCTAATACAAATATCACAGCATTTATGTTTCTGTAAATATGTATGCGGTTTTTCTAAATAAATAATAAAATTGTATAAAACGGCCTACATATACGGGCTCAAATAAGTCTCCGTACACCAAGCAGAAGGAGACAATTTTCACAATTATAATAAAAATAATATAATAAGATTTTGCGGAAACAAATCAAATTTCAGAAAATCGTTATGTTAAAGAGGATTACATTTGTCTGTACATTTGTAGTTATACGGTATTATTTCAAATTGTTTTTTAAGTTTTTTATATAACAAATAAGTGTAACTTTTTGAATAAAATTTGTTTCTAATTATTATCACAAATTAAACTTTTAAAACAATTTTATTTTATTCAAATCTGATAAATAGTTTTTGAAATAATGTGAAAATTGTTTCCGTCTGCTTGGTGACTTGGCGACTTATTTGAGCCAGTGTATGTGTGTATACGCCATATATCAACTAAATGATGTAAATTCTTATATTAAATTCAGAATTACGAAGTTATGTAGAAGACGTACGTATTTTAAAAAATAAATGAATATACTATTTATAAAGAAATAATTATGTATATGCTTAGTAACTCATGATATAAGAAGCTATTTGTATATTAAAATACAAAAACAAATAAGAAATCTGTTTACGTTTCTAATAAATTTCTAAATAATTATTTAATAAATTTGTTGATGTTATGATTTAAAATCTAATATGAATATGAAGCCCAATTATAAATTTTATTCTATGTATTTAGGTTACTTTTTAATCTTTATAACGTTAATGAAATAATTTTTTCATTTTTTGTTTACACAATAGCTAAACAACCGACCGAATTTGCATTCATTTTCTACTCTATTCAGAACACTAACTCTATACAAAATCATACAATATTTGTATAACCCAGTTAATTTGGAATTTTTTTAATATGTTTATATGTGTTGTATTTAATAACCTTGAATGAAAATATATTACAAGAAACTAAACATTAGGCAACCGTCCCTCTTATCCAATTGTCCCATAGTTGCTAAATGTTATGCAGATAAGCAAACTTTAGTGTAGTATGCTTGTGCACACGTCTAGGACTGTTCGAAATTTAAACGCATTTTATGGTTTTGTGTATTGTATAGTTAGAGCTATTTAATGAAAGTAAAATACAAAAAATATTTACAAATTCGAATATTATTTTTAGTTGATAAGATAAAAATATATTATTATGTATACGTGATACATACTTGTATTCTTGATACTCGTCGTGGTTTATCATATTAGAAGACTTTAATGAGTTAAAGTATTATAAAGATAATAGATTACAAAATATGTACGCATTTCTTTCAAATACAACTTAAATTATAATATCTTTTTTGTTAACATCAATAGTTATCAATTGTCACAAATTACATGTAGTAAATTTTGCTTTGATTTTATTGAGTTTAAACATTTATATTAAGGGTCTAAACATTTAAAGGTTTATTAAGCACATACATATTTATCAGCCAACATAAATATATACTTACATACATATATGAACAATATGCACACATATCATATGTATGTATGTATATGCAAATGCATATGGAAAGATTTTCTTTTCCATTTTCACATAATTTAACACTTTGATTTGTGTATTTGCCAGCAATTTTACATACTCGAAATACTTTTAGCACATTTTAAGCATTGAAAAGTAGGTAAAGTGTATGTCCTTTGTCATTTGCCAGACATTTAAGTATTAAATGCATTCCATAGAATAACCATTTCCATGCTATATCAAATGTATGCCAAATAATAAACAAAAAAAAAAAAAAAGCAAACTGGTACTTGTTCAGCATAATATAGTATTTGTAAAAAAGGCATTTAACTTTTTTCTATTCTTAGAGTTAAATTTAAATAGTAATTTCAGTTTTTTCTAACTGTTTCCAATCTCACATAATCTCTCACATAAATTTGATAAGCCATACGTAAAATGAAATGTTAAATTTACCCGACAAAAGAAAATATTAGCCTGTCAATCTAAAATCTTTTCATTTAATTTTACATGTATGATTTGTCATTCTTTAGGCTGTATACATTATTTTAACTATGCCTCAAATTGTCAACTGTTACGTTGATAAAAAATACGCTCCGTTTAGAGAACAGAAAAAGAACACACGTCATACATGGACTTGTCTGAGTTTTAAATTTTAACTTGTTGAGATTTCTTTGCATAAATATTTCAATCAATGTACGTGTTAAGAGTCGTCAATGAAATGGTGTATAAAATAAAATCACATGTTTATAAATATTTTGAAACGTATCAATTGTATCAAATATTCATACTATTTGAGTATATTGAGCTACTTTATTTACGACTTACAATTTATGCGTACGATATTTGAAATACTGTGTTCTAAATATAAATTCGTTATTTAACGATAAGCATTCCTTTAGAATATAAATATGAAAATTTTTTTGACATCAAGAAACAAGAAATATCTGCAGCATAAACACTAACAGTACCATTGGGAAAGCTAGAATTAGTGCAATACTTACTACCTTAGTACAATAGAATCCTATGATATCCTTAACCTAATACTCAAAGTTTCACCAACTTTCTGAGGTTCAAAAATGTTTAATTATTTATAAATGTCATTCGTAAGTCCATATTGAAATGACACGTATCGATAAGGTGTATATATGTACATACTTTTACTAGTATATATTTACTAGTTTATTGAATCCAAAAAATATATTAATATGACTATACATATATGTTCTAAATAACATGTCTTAATTTAAATTTTAATTGGAAAATAAAAATTAAACAATTAACGATCACAAGTAGTTGTTCAATTTATACTTAAATTTTTGGATACCTAAAGTTTTACTAAAAGGTGAAAGGTCAATTAGGCATTAATGGAGAAGCTTAATTTAAAGTATTTTTGAAAACCAATAAATTTATTAGAATAATTTATGTGTGTGAAGATAGATTTTAAAATCTATCTCCGCAGACGCAAACCAAGTCCATTAGCAGAGCTCTGTTATGTTACAATGTTATGGACGTACAATGCTTTAAAAACAATTTACTTTGTCCGACCATGTTGTACTGTTAGTAACATAACAGAGCTCTGCTAACTGACTCGGTTTGCGTCTGCGGAGTTAGGTTTTAAAATCTATCTTCACACACATGAATAATTTTATATTATGTATAGTATGTACATATATACATATATACGATTTTATCTTTTTTGATATAAGAATGATGTCAATATGATGTCGTTCATTATTTGATAACAATATTCGGCTTTCTTGTAATTTAAAATTTTACTGTTTTTCCGAAATTCGTTAAATTAAACCCATATGCAAGTTAATATTAATACAGTTGTTAAGTTTGCAGTAACTTGTATTATTTTGCTTATAAAATTCATTAAATAAATAATAATCGTCAATAAATTCCACGGAAATGTTTGATATTCATTATTCTTTCTTGTATAATAAATTGTTAAGTTCAGTTATTATAATAACTAATTAGCACTTTCTGATTAAAAATACATATATATCAAAATGCATATGTACATATGTATATAATAATATTGTGAACCAAAGAAAACATAATGTTATGCTATTTGTCAGAAATAATTTGTTTTATTTAAATCTGGACTAACAGTAAATGCCGACCTCTTAGTAGGTTAAGGTCGAGGAACCTATGTAGGGGTTTCTTTGATGGTTGTGTTTTTCACTTTTTTCTACTTATTAGAACTTTATCATGGGTTAGTTGGTCTTTGGGTATTCCTCTAACCTAACCTAAGTCCGGAGAATCTTTACTTATTCAAATGCTTACCCTTAGAAAAAGAAATTATCTTTTCATTCATTAGCGTTTAATAAGTAAAATATATGTATATATTGTATTTATGAAACTTTTTAATCTTTAGAATTATTTATTGTATCTTGTTAATTTCTTTGTATTGAGCTCTTTGATTTAACCTATATCCTTAGGAATAAATGGAAACCATGTTCATACATACATACATATACGCGATATATGTGTATAAAATATGTAACTATAACCATAAAGCCATTGTTTAAATGCTTATAATTCAAAAAGGATTTGCACATACATACATATAATTTTTGACTTGTCAAACTATTATTTTTGGTAATGGCAAATAAAATGTTGCAAATTACACCCAAACCTTTTTTTACACGGTAGATACGTTCCAGTGGATACCGTGTAAAAAAACGCGTAAAAAAAGGACAAATATTATGTATGTATGTAAGTGTATAAACAAACTGAAAAAATGTACATAGGATTGATGCAGCAGCCTACATATGCCTATAAAATTGAATAACTTTATAAAAACGCACAGATTTAGTTCAATAGTATCTCTCTAGGACGTTCCCCTTTTGCTAGCCTGTCCAGAATTTTTACCTTTTCTTCTAAGGAAATAGCGTTTCGTTTTTGTTTACTCATGGCTAGGTTAATGATTTTAAATTAATAACAGAAAACCTCCATAGATAGCAAAACTATTAACTTACTTTGTTAACATCTAATATTAACTTTTTTCATTTTAAATTACCGCTGAATAGCACTGACCTGTCGAATGTCAATAGAAAAAAAACCGTGTTATTTCAAATTCGCGTAAAAAAAACCGTGTAAAAACAGGTTTGGGTGTATAAATATTTACCGGTTTAGTTAACCCATTTCGCTCCGAGATTAAATTTTAATTTTTGTTTAAGAAGAAAAATACATTTTAGGGTAATTAGGACCTACTGATGTCAAAAATCAGCTCAAAAAATTTTTCCGACTTTACGTTTTCGGATAAGCGCCAGCGTTCGAAATTTTGAACAGACAAGTTTACACATATGTGAAGGCACGCATGCGCATGTAAATCATATTTTTTATAATTTATAAAACGGTTACGGTTTCCTCATAATTATTTTTTTAATTTTATTTTGTTTATTATTTTTAAAAATTAAGTTAAAAAGTGTCCAAAAATATGAGTTGAAGAAATTTGCCCCTAGCATCGGGGGGGGGGGGAGGTGGATATTTTACGGGGGAATTTTTTTTATTTTCCTAAAGTTGAGACTTAATACCAAAACCCAAATTTTTTTGAAATTTTACCTTTTTCATACATAAATATTTTTTGAAAAAAGAAGATTTTTACTGTTCGAATAATTGAACAGCGGAGCGAAATGGGTTAAGGTATATTTTATAGTACGATAGTACAATAGTAAAATGGGAGGGAATTCAAAATATATACAAATTTTAGGTACGGCAATCACGGATCTTGCTTCAAATTTGGAACAAAAGTTTTTGAAAAAATAATTGTTCTTAACTGCCATTTCTTTTCCCCTGTATACCTTTCCTTTGTTAAATTGTATACAATATATTTTTCTTCGATATTAAGAGATGTATATACATACATATATGTATATAGATATAACATATACATATATAATCTTTATTCATTATGTGGTATTTT
This sequence comes from Sarcophaga carnaria, assembly GCA_958299815.1. Lineage (NCBI taxonomy): Eukaryota > Metazoa > Arthropoda > Insecta > Diptera > Sarcophagidae > Sarcophaga > Sarcophaga carnaria. Next base: position 34,628,513 of record OY283151.1, read on the forward strand.
TTTATTTTATTATTTGTCAAGTTTTCCTTTTGTTTATTTCTTTTATTTTGCATTTTGCTTTTTACACAATTTTTTGCGCTTGTCACTAAATTATAATACACAATCAGAGTCAGAATATCACGTTTTGCTATTATTTATGCCGACAGCACCACACTACTCTTGTAGCCCATTTGTTGGCGGCAATTTGTAAGCTTTCCTCGATTGAATTTTTATTTGTTTAATTTCAGTTTGTGTGCTGCGAGTATATGAACAAAAAGAAACAACAACAATAAAAAAATGTATGACGACGATATAATTATTGCGAAAATATTATTTTCATTCGAACATTGCACTTATAAACATTATTCATACAAGAGGATATTAAATTAATTGTTGTTTTTAATATCAAAAGAAAAGTATGTATGTATAGTATATAAAATTAAAAAACAAAATACAGTCGTAAAATAAGTAAATAATATTTATTGTCAGTAGAATGAATACTGCTTTTTGAATTCATCTCTGTGAAAAAGTTTAGTTAAATTAATTTAAAACATTTAAAATGTACTTTTTTATGTACTTTCACTATTTTGATACACTTTAGTGTAAAGGCATAAGAATCGTGAGGTAACATCTTCTGAAAATTAATATTTAAACTAAGAATTAAAGCTATTGGAAAATAATTATTTCTTATTTAAAGGAAACTTGAAATATGTCCTTAAATTAAGAGTGAAATGATATTTCATAATCTCATTCTAAATAAAACTTAATTGATAAACAACGATTATATTCTTAAAATCGTTTTGTATGATATACAATTTTTTAAAGAGTGTAGTGTTTTTCTATAAATTGCGAAGAAATTTGTTTTAACATTTAAAGAAGAAATTGTATGCATCTAGGGACTATGAACACTATTTTGATTTTTGGATAAAAAATCTTTTTTTTTTTTTGAACTACGAATTAATTACACATTGTATTATCAATTTGTTTTCTTTTTTTTTGCCAGATTTTTTGTTTCTGTAATATTTTTATGTCTTTATTTAGCGTTCACAACCTTGTTCTAATTATTGCACAGTTAGTATCAGAAGTTTACATGTTATGAACAAAAGTTTGTTTGTTTCGTTTACAAATGTTATCAAATATTTTTATTATTCATCCACATTCCTTTTTATATAGTATGTACTTAAAACAAAGAAGAAGTAATTAAACATATTAGTCAAGAAGAATATTTACTGTTAAAGATTTACAAAATCTTTAACTAGATATGTAATGGAAGTCTTTCGATATTTTTAAAATTTAAAAATATTTATATTAAAAATAAATTAATAAAACAGAACAAAATTATTACACGTATTTGATCTAAGGAGAAACTTAAATTGAAAATTGAATTTCAATTACCAACAATTTATTCATTTGGCTAAATTAAAATGATGTTGAGGTATTTATTTTTTTCTGGTTGAGAAGTGCTAGGGCTTCACCGGTGTAGTCGCGTTCTCCCATTTTGTTTTGTTCCGGTCTGTGTAATGCCTTCGCTTCCTATTCTCCCTTCCAACTTCCGCTCCTTTTTCCTATCCCCTCTTTTATCCTTCCTTCTTAAGGACGTTATGTACAATGGGTCAAATCGACCTCCGGGTACTGTACTTGTCTAAATTGACAAGTACACGTGCTCTAACCTAACCTAACCTGAGGTATTTATTGCAAACACCATAAAAACCTTTGTTTAAACGAATTTTTATTAAAAAAACAAGATATTTTTAAAGCAATCAATTCTTTTTTGATATGTTTAAGAAATAATTGAAGCACATGCGTTCATTTAATATATTTAAATTTTTAGAACATATTGTTGAGAGAGCACCCCCTTATTATATGAAAATGTATTATATTTGTTTATCTTACTATGTATTGCGGTAATAAATGTTGTAACCACAATTAAATAAAAAACAAATTTGGTTGTCAGCACTACGAAATAAATGTTTTTTTTTTAAATCCGCCATATACCAACAAATAAATAAATAATTAAAAGAGCTTGTTTCTATTTATTTCCTTTATTTTGATTTCTTGGTTTGGTCTTCTTTATATTCAATTTAGTGTCTTTTCGATTTCTCAACCAGGAAAATAAGAGAATAAAAACAATTACCATTTAGTGCGCTTTATTCATTTGCAATGTTTTATACAACTTAATCGCTTATATATGTATATACCTATGTATATTTTATTTATATTGATTCCACATACTTAAAGCAAAATCGTACGTCATAACTTGTAAGGAATGGAACTGTTTCAGTAAGTTCAGTCCGAAAGAAATGAATCGAGAAACAGGAAACTAACAAAACATTTTAAAATTTGTTAAAATTTCTGATTAAATTTATTAAAATAAAAATATTGTAATATATCTGAATTGTCACTGCTTGCGTGATTATTAAAAATCTACTTAACCTAGTAGTTTAGGTGTGAAATACTATTTATATTGAGATCGCTTAAAAATATGACATTTATGAAAAAAAGGAAAAATATTATTGGATTACCAACAATAAATGTATTTATATGTATATGGAAACGTGTTGCATTATTTGTTTCATCTTATTAGTTTCATTCTTTAAATTAAATTTATTTTTTTCCACATACATAGATATCAGTGTAGTATAAATATCCTTTAACAATATCCTTTTAAAAGTTTATGTATTTAGACATCAAATTCATTTATAAAAAAATGATTAAAAAGTAGTTTTTTTCTGTAAAATTTTAAGAAAACGAATTTATTAAGTTTTGCAACAACAACAACAATTAATGTAATTAGTGTGTTTTATTTCAAATGGAATTATCAATGATTTATCAAAGTTAAATTAAAATCATGAATATTTCAGACATACATATAATTAAATATATATTCTTTTCAGATTTGCTAAAATGTCCAAATACTCAGGTAAAAAATGTCGCCTGCTGTCTATGATGATATTGACCGGTTTCTTCTTTTTCGTCGAAATTGTGGTCGGCTATGTCACAAATTCAATGGCTTTAGTAGCTGACAGTTTTCACATGTTGGGCGACATAGCTGCTTTAGTGATATCATTTTTATCAGTTAAGGTACGTGTATACTATTGAAATTACAAATGAGTAGAGTGTTCTTTACAATTTATTTTAAAATTATTCTATTATATAGATGTCACCAAAGAAATGGTCTAAAAACACATTTGGTTGGGCACGTGCCGAAGTTTTAGGAGCTTTAGTCAATGCAGTATTTTTAGTTGCACTATGCTTTAGTATTACAATAGAGGCGTTTAAAAGGTATTTATTTATTTATTCATTACAATACATTCTAGAAAAGATAAAAATGTGTCCTAACAAATACCTTCTTTTAATTTTTTTAATAGGTTTATAGAACAAGAGAAAATGCACAGTCCAAAATTAGTGGCTATTGTAGGGGCTATAGGTCTAGTAGTTAATGTTATAGGTTTATGTTTGCTTTATGGTAAGTTTTTTTTAACATCTTTCTAAAATAAAAGTCTTTTTAATATTTGTATGTAAAATTTTATTGAATAGAACACGGAGGTCATCATGGCCACTCACATGGGGGTGGATTAAGGCGAAATCATAGTAGACTTACGGAATTAGCCAATGTTGATGACGGTGAAAATAATGATGATTTTGCTTATGAAAAACAGGTAAAACGAGAGTTTAAAATGCAATTGTTTAAATAATATTCATAAATTTTCTTTGTATTTTTTTATTTAGAAGGAAAAACAAGTTAAAAAATCCAGTCATGGTCACAGTCACGATCCTGGTTCAATGAATATGCGTGGTGCATTTTTACATGTTCTTAGTGATGCTTTGGGTAGCATAATTGTCGTTATAAGTGCTTCGGTAAGTCTCAAAGTTATGTATAAAATAATCTGATGTTCATATAATAGTTTACTTTTTTACAGATTGTTTGGAAAACTGAATGGGAATATCGTTATTATATGGATCCTGCTTTGTCCATTGTCTTAGTCTGTTTAATTTTGCACTCAGTTTGGCCCTTATTACGTGAATCAGCATTAATATTATTACAGACAGTGCCAACACATATACAGGTAAGTTTATGTTTATTTTGTTATGGAAACAAACTACATATTCTAAAAAAGAATAAAGATCTACACTATTAACTATAATGCAAATATAAACGTAAAAGTGTAAAACAATTGATCTTTACAAGGACAACTCTCAAGAATACAATATCATAAGTCAATATTTCATTATTTAAATTCAAGTTGATTAGATTATTATTAGAAATTTTAGTCTTTTTCTATAATATATAAAAAATATATACAACATAATAGGATCTGTGAAATAAATAAAAAAAGTACATATGTATATTAGTTATTTAAGATTGAGTTTTATTTATATTTCAGGTTGATGCCATACAAAAGCGTTTATTGGAAAAGGTTGATGGTGTTTTGGCAGTTCACGAATTTCATGTCTGGCAATTGGCTGGCGATCGTATTATAGCTTCAGCTCATATAAGGTAATTAAACAAAAATTAAAAACGCAGTTATTCATATCACTACCATTTTTCTTTCGTTTATCATTTGCGTATTTACAAAATTTTGAAAGCAAAAAGATAAAATTAAAAAAGTCTTATACATAAATATATTTGGATGATTGTAAAATATATAATATTTTATAATAACTGTTGTCATACATATATATAAACGTAATTCGTTTGTAAACACAAATATAACCGTAAACAATGTTTGATAAATTTAGATTAACGAAAATTTAACAGCGTGTAATAATTATTTGCTATGATCCGTTTCTATTTATTTACAGATGTCACAACTTATCCGAATATATGAAAATAGCTGAGAAAGTTAAGGAATTCTTTCACAATGAAGGTATCCATTCTACCACCATTCAACCTGAATTTGTCGAAATGGATGGCGTTTGCCTAATGTCCGATGGTACATCTAGCCTTAATATGAGCGGTTCAGATTGTTGTGCTTTAGATTGTCCTCCGTCAACAGATAATGGTTGTATCAAAGCCACATGCTGTCAAAATAATAACAAAGTGGTAAATATAAATAAAATTGAATTTATATAAATTTCAGTAAAAAAAAAGTATACATATAATCTTTTATCAATACGTATTTTATGTAGAATCAACTGCCGTCACCGACTAGTTCACCGTATATGTGTCGTCAGCGTAATTCGACTAGAAATGCCAATGATGTAGAATCCGGATCTTTGCTTGAACCTGTAACAGGCACGGCGGGAAGCGGAGGTACAACAGCAAAAGATATCAACGGGGAAGTAGTCTGACAACATTCGTTCCATGCAATATGTAGTAAACAGACGCAGGAAGTCAACAACTTATATACAACATCATCTTTGACAAAAAGCCTATATCAGCAACAGCAGCAGCAGCAGCTAAAACATCATCATCAACAACACCATACAAATCATAATAAGCCAATGTCGGCGACAACGGCAACATCAGCATCATCATCTACTTTAGAAGTTAACAATAAGGATGTATTTAAATGTAAAACCAATGATCAAAATGACGATCAAAAAAACCAAAAAGAATTGCAAAAAAACAAAGAAGAAAATGTAGAAATCAAAGATGATTACTTTACGCTGCCTCCAAAAGCCTTGTTGTCTCCAACAACAACGCGTGATATTTACGAAAATAGATTAAAATCAGCGTCTATTATTAACTACCAACCTTCAGAATCGTCGACAAAGATATCAACATCAGCCTCAGTTTTAGCTTCACCACCAGTTACAACAACCACCGTAACAGCTCAGAGACGTCGTGATTTAAAGTTAAAAGCAGAGCAACAAAATCACGATCAAATTGAGCTTAACAAAGCCTCTTTAAGACAAGGAGATGAAGTGGCTTTGTAATTCAGTCTCTTAGTCGTTCTCCTTTAGTTTTTTTTTATTGTCTTTCTGTTTTTGTTGAGAAATTATTCTAATTTGTATCTTGTCATTTTTCTTTGTAGAATTTTTTTACATTAAGAATTAACAAACAAAAAAAAAAATAATATAAAAAATTATTATACAAAGTGACCAATAACAAACATTATAATTTTATTTGTATTTCAAAATACACAAATGTATAGTTTATATATTAAAAATATTTAAAATAGAACATGAAAATTTCAATATGTGTAGCATAAATTTTATTAAATTAAAGAAATTAGAAATCTAAATTGTTTTGTTAACTTTAGGTATTCTAGTTAAAGCAAATGAAATAAAAAATACTTTATAAACGAAAAAAAGAAACCAACTTAAACCATAAACCAAAATTGTTTTTATATATACAATAATATTTATAGTAATTATACAAAATAAAAACCATGAAAAGTGTATATGCGCAAGTAGTTTCAAAACAAATTCTCTTTGTTTTCCTAGCTTAATTTTACGTGAAACGTTTGTTTAAATATGAATGTGTTTTACACTTCTTGTTCTTAGTAATATGTAAGATTCTTTTTTTACTTTTACAAAATGCTGTGTGTTTACAATTAAAATTAACTTAAATTGTATAAGTATACATATTTAAATATTAAAATAATATAATATTCTTAACTAGTTTCTTTGTGTTTTTAAATAGGCATCTTAAAAAGATACCTCTTTTACTATATTAAAGTATTCCTGTTCTGTTTTTAGCTATTAATTTGATGTGTACATGTTTGTACATATGTATATATACAGACGTAGATATATGTATACATATATATATATTGTATATGACTTCCTTCTTAAACCGTTTTTATTTATATAATAAAAGACGCTTTTTTTGCAAATACAAAATGCAACGTAATAACAAATTTTGTTTTTTTATTTCAAATCAATAATTTTTTTAAGATATATACATATAACGTAAAATATGTTTATATTTTATTTAAAAATCTACACTGCAAGAACATCTAATGCAGCAATTCTAAGAGCCAACTAACTCTAATAATGTCTTGGTGAGAAAATATATGTTTTTTTACTGGAAAATGCCTAAATTAAAAATCTTTTTCTAATTGCGACGCATATTTTATATTGAGGCGTCTAGCATTAATGGGAATTTAAATGTTTGTTTCTTTGGGAATTATATATGATAATTCACGAATGAGTTTTTCAGTTTTCTGTCTCGACTTACGTACCTCTTCCTTTATTGAATATTTGACAATTAACCAAATACCCCCAATCTAAACACAGTATATGCCTGTTCTAATTCAAAAGAATGCCATTGACTCCTGGATACAAACCGTCTTCGGACAAGCTAAAATATCTGCATTCTCGATCTCGGGAACGCAACAGAGAGAGATTCGATATAACCACAAATAATATAGAAAATATTCCAAATTTAAAAATATTCTCCTTAGGATGATGGAAGTGGAGAAGATTTAATGCTTTGTAAATAATCTGATAAATTTACAGATTAATGGAACTTAAAAGGAAAATACGCTAACATTGCGAGAACTATTCGAAAGTATTTAATTCCAGCGCTTTTGGTCCTATTCTGGCAATAGTAAATAAAACTTACTTTTATTTTTTAGATTAATTACATAATTTTCTAAAATGCATCTGACTGTTTTCGTTGACTTTACTTTGTATAGCGATTCGAAACACAACACACAAATTTTACTGAAAACCTTTTCGAATCGAAATACAAAGGAAACTTTCTCACAAAGACAGTGTATGATACCATATTCTTTATATTCTTTTCGAGTAGGAATAAGTAGAAAAAGTTCTCGAAATCCTGTGTATAATACATAATTTTATGATATTCTTTTCAAATAAAAATACACAATTGATTGCAAATTAATCCAGAGCAGCGTGCCCAGAATAAAACGACATATTTTTTAATTCCTATAATACAATCAATGTACAGCCTTTGTTTATTTATTGTTTTCTAATAATTCTTTATAAATCAAACACTTGTTTATAAAGATTTTAATAAATGCTATAATTTGATATCAATGTTTCCATCGGTGGTTTCTTCTACAATTGCTTCATCCCAGGGCCCATGTATATTGTTTTTATGTCTTTGCTGAATAACAAATATACAAGGGCATACGATATTCACAAAAAATGACACTGATACATAAATCCACATTACGTTTGTGGATATCTTATACAAAAAATAACAACAGGATATGAATATTGGTAATAGATAGTATGAACTCCAATATTCCTTAACTACTATAGGAAACAATACAAAAAATATCGCAGCTTCTACCAATAAAACAAATGCATGATAAGATGTCGATAAACGGGAAGCCAAGCAGATGGATCCAAATATCGCAGCATTCAAAGATATAGTTTTGGAGACCATTGCTACTGACAGACCATAATCACAAAATAGCAAATTAAGCATCATTACTACGAATGTCATTGAGAATATGGTGTCTGTTGATACGGCATCAGTCAATGTGTGTAGTATCGGAGCAAATAAGTAACCAAAAAATAAGACGGCTAATAAAGTCTTTGAGTCTTCCACTACAATTGCCAAATTCATATGTTTTCTTCTAAACCAAATGTAACCCAGAATGGTCAGGACGAAACTTGGCCATAGTATATCTGTGGGTGTAACTTTTTCACCATACATCATATAAAAAACAATTAGAAATCCAGTAATGCAGGATATTTGGTTGGTAAGCACAGTAACGCCCTGTATTACATTAATTAGTGGGTAAAATTGTACATTTATATTGGTCTTTAGGTCCTTTAAGAACGAGGGATCTGTATAATTATCCGGATAGTCTTCATTTTCGTAGAGATTTTTCTTCCATGGTTCCCGCTTAAAACCCATTGGAATTTCACAAGGAGATAATAAAATTTTTAAAAAATAAATTAACAGCAAAACGATTTTTTGGTATTTTACGAGAAATAAATTTGTTTGTTTACATTAAAATTTACAAGAAGAACAAAAACGATAGAACGATAACAATAAAACATATGTTTAGTATTGTTATTAAGACTTTGTAAATAACATTTTTTATGAAGAAGAAGCACGTAAATTATTGCCATCTGGTGGCAACACATAAAAAAGAGCTGTTATTTTTATTTTTGTTGGCGCTCAATTTTATTTGTGTAGTGTGTAATTTTGTGAAACATTTTAATACTGAAATTATTAGCTTATAAGAAAATATATTAAACACATTTTAAGGCAATCAGAACCGAAGGCTGCAAATTATTTAAGGTAAGAGATAAGGTATTACGAGGAAATATAAAGAACTGTTATACTGAAGCCGTACAATGTTGGTCTGGTCCTCTGGCATACAATAGAATTGAGAACTAATTCCATCCGTCCTTTAAACATTCCTAACCATCTGTTTGTAAACTAGTAAACTGGTATTCATGAAGTTATTTACATAATTTGGGGGTAGCTGAAAATGACTGTATTGGGTGTTATAATAACCCAGAGTTGTAAACTTGTCTCAAAAAATAAACAATAATGTATAAAAAATTGGAAAGAATTTCCATCTAGCGTCTGGAGTAATAAATATATTTGAATTTAAAATTATTTATAATCTACATTATAATTAATACAATTTGTAAAAAACTGTTGCATTATCAATTCCTTAACGCTAGATGCATTCCAAGCATTTATCCAAAGAACTTTCTTTCAACCCAGAGAGAAGTTTTTACTTAATGAGACTAGTCTCGCTACTCACAAACGAGTGTGTACAGGTTCACAATTTATTGATCCTGATCACAAATTTTAAATAGTAGTAGCAATAGTCCATTGCAAACTTGTGAAAAATTTATTATTTGGAACGTTAATTCCTTACAATTGGACAAATCAATTTATACAGGATTTTAGTTTATTTCTTGATTTTGACTTCCTAGCTGCCTGAACTTGGTAGTACTGAACTAGTATTTTTGTCTAAGAATAATATAGAAAATTCCTAGTTATTTATTTTTACTAATCTTAGAGAATTTTTAAATTTTGCTTGCCAAGCATTTTAATTGAGATTCATTCGTTATCCATAATCGAGGCATTAGCTATAGTTTTGTATAAAAAAGGTTTAATATCATTTAAATCAAATATTTTAATATAATCACTTTTTCTATAGACTTGTAAAAACATAATTTCGTTAGGAATAACATTTTTATCATATTTATCTTTATCAACCCACTTAAAAGTATAAGAAGTCTTACCACAATAAATGAATGTAGTTCGCCTTCTATAAATACACCTTTTGAGAGTAATTGTACATTGATATTTCTGTTTTTGGTAAAATTGTAAAATAATTTATTAGCATAAATTGTTTAAAAATACATAAAAACGTTTACAGACACATTTTTGTTTTTAATATTAACATTATTATTGTTTGTTTTTTCGACAAGTTAGATTATAGATTAATAATTCACAATACTTAATACTAAAAGGCAAAATCGGATTGTTAAATGGTTAGTTAATTGAAGTTTTCTAAACAAATATTTTATATGATAAAATATTAATCTCTTGTTTGACACATTTATTTACGTACGTATTAATTTAAACCCATGAATTATTTTTTATTGAGTTAATATAGATAAATAAACAAAAAACAAAGTGTATTGTATAGTTTAATTAGAGTTAGGCATGCAATTGTGTGCTTGGCACTGAACTTAATTTGTTATATATATTCGCACAATCATAAGTCGTTCAGGTATTAAGCAGTTATTATTCCTAAACCCATCCACCTGTAAGTTTATGAAACATCTCTTCATTTAGAGTCTGGTTATTTTCTTTGGAGCGCATTGACATGAAAATATAACCACCAATAAATTCATGAACTACCTTACAATCAGCAGATAGGACAGAGAAGACAACATTTTCATCGTGGAATTGAATCATCATACACTTAATGCCCCAGTTAACATTCCATGCTTTCATTGTGTTGTAACGCCAAGTTTTAATGTGATCGCCTGTACTCAAATCCATACGCATAATACGATTATAGGCAACGCCTAAGAGTTCTTCTTTCTTATGACCATCAAATTTAATTACAAACAAAGAGACCCCAAAGTTTGGCAATGACTGCCATGCTTGTATATATTTTAATTTGGCATCTATTAAAGAGAGTTTGCGTACATTAGCATGTGCTTCTAGTATACGTTGAGCGGCTTTGCTCGATAATTTACGCAACATTCTGGGTGGCAAGTAATCGACTGTTTCTATTGAACGTGGATCAATGTTGACAGCTACACCATGAGCGGGTTTTTGCAAATTGAGCAGAGTTTTTATGTTCGAAACTTCACTTTCATAAGAACTATCCGCTAGAGAACGCCCCTTTGATGCTAGACGACATGCACCCATCCATTTAGCGTATTGTTCTTCATTTTCGCATCGAATCCAAACTTCGCTGTTTGGGCCGTTACTACCTTCTGGAGGAACTTCCAGACGAATTGCGAATTTGCCTTGGGATAGTACAATATCTGGTGTTACCTCACAACCTCTCAAATTAATAGTAATAACTGGGGCTCCGTGCCGTGATTCCTCAGCACTTTTATACAAATGCAAATGCAGGTCGCGGTATGTAAAGAAATATCTTTTATAACCTTTCAATGTAAATTTGCGCGGTTTAAGGAAACGCAAATAGTCTGACAGTTCAGGTATTTTTGTAATGTTACCATCAGTATTGGCATTGGGTCCTTCCAAAGATATTTGCAGTTCGTTTAGAGCGGAATCTATGTCGTCATCTGCACCATTCGTTGTGCTCATAGGACTAATGCCTGTATGGATCCCGGGATATGTTTCATTCTGTTGGTTAATTTGAAATTGTAGGGCCGCAAACATTAAACTTTCTTCTTCGGTACAATCAATCTCCTCATTTAATATAGCCCATTTTGCTTGTTCATATAGTTGGTTTATACGAACCTGGTCATATTTAGGATTTAAATCAAAGAACGTATAATATTTGAAGCGAAGACATAGAGTGTCGTATTCACGTATACCTTGTTCCATTATCGATAGAGATGAATCCAACCAACCAACATTCATGCGTGCTTTCTCAATTAAAGACTTTGGTCGTACTAGACGCGATTTAACATCGGGACTAGGAGAGCGCGGAGACGCGGCCAAATTTTCTTGAAAGTCTCCTAGACTAGATCCGGAATCATATGTCATATAACCGTTGCTACTATGTTTCCAAGTACCAGTTGGTGAACTTATTGGTGTTCCAGGTGCAGTACCTGCACGTCGGGGAGTAGTAGCATAGGGAGAAACTGGGGCGCATAGAAAATTGCCGTCTTGTGTTCTATCCAAACTACCATTGCTGCCATGATAGGCAGAATTAATGGGTATAAATGAGTTGGTATCTGGTGCCGGCTGCAAATACACCGTTCCATTAGGCTCGACTATCGGAATTTTCTTATGTGGAAATTTTCCAAAATTCTTCTTAAGATGTTCAGCTTCCAAAGGTTTGCACAAAGACAACTCTTCGGGATGTCGTATATCCAAATCTTTGCATAAATTGACAACGGCGGCAAATGTTTTAATTGAATAGTCTACTCTACAATCAAGGTACCGTAGATCTGGCAATTGTACGCGAAGAATTTTATGCATTGGTGTAAAATGTAATAGACAATCGGCTTGTACGCCCACCTGGTCTAAAGTTGAACGAGTACGTGTTAGCCACATATTTTTTTCTGGCCACCACAACGCATGGTCAGACCAGTCTTTGGGATTTTCTGGGTCAACTAATTGAAGCATAATCCCCCCAATATGTTGATCACCTCTAACTCTCAAATGTTTCTCCACCTGCAGATCTGTAATGAAAATCCGCAGATTCCATGTGTTATCACCCACATGAATCATTTTTGCTCGTTTTGCTGAACAATGGTCGTCTCAGAATGTGTAATATCCGCGCGTAGTATTTGATTCCTAGAAACAACAAAAGTAATTTAATAAATATGAAACCCAGATGTTTTTTTTTAATTTCATTTAATTGATGACGTAATATCACTACTTACAAGACTATATATGCGGCTGATTTCTTTACTTAACTGAGAATGTTTTCACAATTCAAGCAAATTCAAGCACTTATCATTTTCCAAACTGAGAAGTTTTATGTTGCTATTGTTTATATGATTGCAATATGTTGATATTTGTCCGCAACTTGAATATTGATACTAAGTTTAGCAAATAAATTACTTTGGTTTTTTGCTTTTGATATTTTAATTAATATTTTTGTTAAGCTAGTGATTTCATTGATTGGATAGTTTCATTTCCCTTCCCCGTTTACGAATATAAACAAGGTTATCTCCTTTTCACCACTTTCCCTAAGCTTTACGAGACAGCAAATGAGCAAAATTCCAACAACCGTGAGTCCCGTCGTCAATCTCTCGCCAGATAAATAACAAATGCTAATTCATATGTAGTTATAAATTATACATATGTAGATGTATGTATGACTACTTCGAATGCGATCACTAAAGTAATGAAAAGCTTATAGAACAGCGACAACAATTGTTATGCATAAGCAATTAATTCATAATTCGACGCGATCTAAATATCTATCGCTTATTTGATTATTTTTTTTTATTACTTCTTTTTAAATGTACTCAGTTCGATGGTCGTCAACAACAATCGACTTCCACCACCAGCACACAACTATGATTACTTCTACGGCCTGCCACCCGTCTGATATTGATTGATGAATGGTGGATCGCTTTTCGTATAATAAAATAAGCCAATTGGTGGTGTAGTAGTCTGTCTATAGACTATATATTATATTTGCTTTGAATTCAGATTAATTAAAATTACACGATGATGACGCAGTAGTGGAAAATGTTTGCTTTACTCGACGAGTCTCCCTCACATTTATTTGTTTCATTCCAAAGCAAAAAAAATGATGGTATTAAATTGCTATTTATAGAAAAAGAGAAACCTGCACAAAACAAATAAACGAGCAGAGCAAACCATCAACTGATGTTTACAAAATATAGCAGCCGTTAAACAACAATAAAATAATTTAACAAATATATGGCTCGATAAACTCTTTGCAATTCACTCTATCCGATCATGTTCGCTATTATAACCACTCTCTTTCGAATTCGATCAACAACTGATTAACAGAAGGCAGAGAATCGAAACTTCTACATTGAAATTTGCAAAATAAATTTTTCTTAATTCAAAGAGAATTTTAGGTGGTGAAAAGTTCTTGTAAAAAATTATAGCAGTAGAAAGAAAAAAATTTATTTAAATAAATTTTTAAGAAGTTATTCATTACGATTTTGGATAATTTCAGAAAAAATTCTCTTTTTATGCAAATTTGAATTGGAATTCTCCCACATGTTTCGGACAATGGTAACTTGCTAAATAATGAAACCGGGAATACTACTCCATATTCTAATTCTTTTACTAAAAATAAAAAGAGATTCCCGAAAAATTTTTTAATTGAAATAACATTTTAATTTGATAGGAAATCGATTGAAGGCCCTTTTTTAAATTCAGAATCATTATTCATTATTGGATTTAAAAATTTAAATTCTATTAATTTTAAAATTAATTTAGGTTAATATTATTATGAATTAAAATGTCATTGATAAAACCCCAATGGCAACTCTTATTCGAAACCAGAAATAGTTGGCAATTCGTTTAAGGTATTTTATCTCGTAATATAGTTCGAAAACTCTCTGTTTTTATTGCTACTCTTTTTTTTGGCTGCTCTTAATCGAATAAAAAACTCTTAAGGCAGCTCAAAAGACGAGTGAGTGCTGCTGCTTTCATCTTCGCAACATTGTTTTTCCACATTCACCACCACTAAATATAATAATTTTCACACACCAATTGAAATTGGAGAAAATTTTTAGAATTTTTCTTCAGCATAGGGGACGAATGGTTGAGGCAAGTTAAATAAAAACTCTTACTTTTTGTTTAAAACAAATTCGCGGAGGTGTGCAAAATTAACAAAATAATAAATACAACGAAAATAAACACTGAAAAACATAAAAAACTTACGTCATCAAAAGAGTTTCGATGAGACAAGAATTGTGGTTTTCGAGACTGAGTGAAACCAGTAAAAGTAACAAAGAAAGAAAATTTTCAATATTCTATGTACTAATTAAAGTGTTTTCTTCTATTTTTTTTAATCAAAATTAGTAATACAATCGATAGTTTGATTTAATAGTGATTATTAGCATCAATTGAAATCATTAAGTTGGCAGAATATCAAAAGCATCAAAAACGCTTCAAAGATGATTCATGTCGGAGAGAATACATGGATATTGCGAATTTTTATAACTGATCTCCAAGTGGAGAAACAATTGAGGGTTAAGGGTGACCAACATATTGGTGGCATTATGCTACAATTAGTGGACCCGGAAAATCCAAAGGATTGGTCCGATCATGCTCTTTGGTGGCCAGAGCGTAACATTTGGCTTACCAGAACGCGCTCTACTTTAGATCAAGTGGGCGTACAAGCTGATTGTTTACTACATTTCACACCCATGCATAAAATTCTACGCGTTCAATTGCCAGACTTACGTTACCTTGATTGTAGAGTAGACTATTCAATTAAAACATTTGCCGCCGTTGTCAATTTGTGCAAAGATTTGGATATACGACATCCCGAAGAAATGTCGCTTTGTAAACCCCTTGAGGCCGAACATCTAAAGAAAAATTATGGCAAGTATCCGCAGAAGAAAGTGGCAATACCTGAATCGAATGGCATGGTTTATTTACAACCTGCCCCAGACACCAATTCCTTTATACCCATAAATTCGGCGTATAAAGGAAGCAGTAACGGTAGCCTAGATAGAACCCAAAATGGGAACCTGTTATGTGCACCAGTTTCTCCATATAATACAACACCCAGAAAGCCAGGTACTGCCCCTGGCACGCCAATATCTTCTCCTACGGGAACTTGGAAAAATAGCAGTAATGGTTACGGTACATATGATTCCTCATCTAGTTTAGGAGATTTTCAAGAGAATTTAGCTGCTTCACCCAGAGCACCCAGTCCAGATGTTAGATCACGCATTGTTCGACCAAAATCGCTAATAGAGAAGGCACGTATGAATGTTGGCTGGTTAGATTCTTCCCTATCTATTATGGAACAAGGTATACGGGAGTATGATACCTTATGCTTGCGTTTCAAATATTATACTTTCTTCGACTTGAATCCGAAGTATGATCTTGTCCGCATTAATCAGCTGTATGAGCAGGCTAAATGGTCAATTTTAAATGAAGAAATCGATTGTACTGAAGAGGAAAGCCTTATGTTTGCTGCTCTTCAGTTTCAAATAAATCAACTAAATGAATTTCAACCTTACCAAAATTCAGGATTCGATTCATCATACAACGAAAATGGCACAGATGATGACATTGATTCTGCTCTAAATGAATTACAAATTACGCTAGAGGGACCGAATTCAAATGGCGACGGTAACATTACAAAAATACCAGAACTTTCAGACTACTTACGATTTTTAAAACCGCGTAAATTTACTATGAAAGGTTACAAAAAATACTTCTTTGCTTACAGAGATTTGCATTTACACCTTTACAAGTCGGCCGAAGAATCCCTTAGAGGAGCACCAGTTATTACGATTAATCTAAGAGGGTGTGAAGTAACACCTGATGTTAATTTATCGCAACAAAAGTTTGCCATTCGTTTAGAGGTACCCCCAGAAGGTAAAAGTGGTCCAAATACCGAAGTATGGATAAGATGTGAAACAGAAGATCAATATGCCAAATGGATGGCAGCATGCCGTTTGGCTGCCAAAGGTCGCTCCTTAGCCGATAGTTCATATGACAGCGAAGTTTCCAATATAAAAACTCTTTTAAATCTACAAAAGCCTGCTCAGGGTGCAGCGGTCAATACGGATCCGCGTTCTATTGAAGTTCAAGATTACCTCTCATCAAAAATGATAAGAAAACTATCTGGCAAGGCTGGCATCAAAATTTTAGAAGCGCATGCTAATGTTAGCAAACTTCCATTGATGGATGCTAAAATGAAATACATCCAAGCTTGGCAGTCTCTACCAGACTTTGGAGTTACTTTGTTTGTTATAAAATTCGATGGCCATAAAAAAGAGGAATTATTGGGTGTTGCGCATAATCGAATTATGCGAATGGATCTAAACACCGGCGATCACATAAAAACATGGCGCTACAATACAATGAAAGCTTGGAATGTAAATTGGGGCATTAAATGTATGATGATTCAATTCCACGATGAAAATGTGATTTTCTCATGCTTGTCAGCCGATTGCAAAGTGGTGCATGAATTCATTGGTGGCTATATTTTCATGTCAATGCGTTCAAAGGAAAACAATCAAACCTTGAATGAAGAAATGTTCCACAAACTAACTGGTGGCTGGGTTTAAGTATATCTTTATCTCAAATTTTTTGCGCACATTTAATTAAATACTAACTAAGGGGTATTTTCTTTTCTAAATTGTAATGTAAACAAAAAGGACTAATTTAAATATTTTTTTATATATATATTTATTATAACTATAAATTTTATAATTGCCAAAGTGCCTAAAAATATATATTTATATTTATACATACATATATATATATATTATTCTAATCAAGGCCTTTTTTCACAGTGGCCAACAATTTTTTATCTACCTACATACATACATATGTGTAAAACAATTATGACGTATTTAAATAATATTTGTATGCTTTTATCTTGTCTTGTCGAGGAATGTGTGCATTTCTAATCTCTAAGTAACAATTATAAACAATTATTTATATACCTTATAAATTAAATAAAATACATGTGTAATAACATAATTTTATTAATGTTTTTCGTTTTTATGTTAAACTTTGTGTTTTATTTTTTTAATTAATTCTTGTTGTAATTTTATATAATTAATCCAATACATACATACATATGTATTACAATAATAAAATTATATCGATTAATACATACAAACTACTGAATGTGTTCTTTTTCTTTGACAAAATAAATGAAGGTGCACATTATGCAAAGGTTTGAAAAGAAGAGAAATAAATTCCTTCACTTTTTATATCGGATTGTTAAGACCATACTGTACTATATAAGTAGATTGATGTGATAAATATCTTTGAATAATTTTAAAAACCGTATCAAAATTTTAAAGTTTAAGAACAAAATAATATCATCCATACAAATGTCAACTAAAAGTAACAAATTTAATGATGTCCACAAAAATCTTTACTTTCAACTGTGGCAACTATAAGACTGCAACAACTACTAGTTATTTACGCTCTGCTTACGTGTGAAAAGGAATCCTGTTGACTATTTTTCCCTTTGAAATGTTTATATGAAATTTTATCAAAATTGGTTAGCTTTTATTTACGTGATCAATATAATTTTTTTTCTTCAAAAGAAAAATAGTAGATAAATATATTTTCTGTTAAATTCAATTAAAGAAAAATATCATCAGCACCGGCACATTTTTGAGTTCTACTTGGGTTGACGAATACAGTGAAGCAGCATACATATGTACAATAACAAAGAAATTCATTGTGAAGGTTTTAAAAAAGCTACAAAATTTTTTTTATAAATCCAAATCAATAAAAGAAAAAAAAAATCATCCGCACTAGCCACACCACATTCTTAAATTCAACTTGGGCTGCCAAATACAGTAAAGCAGCTGTTATCTTCGATTTTTCGAAGATATGTACAATAATAAAGAAATTCGTTGTGAGTTTTAAAAAAGCTACAAAAAAAAAAACGAATCATTATTTTCTTATATTTTTGCATATCATTTAATAGTTTTTTTTTTTGTTTTTGTTTACAATCATGATTATTTTATCGTTCACAAATTTTATTGTAATTGAAATTCTTACTTTTTTTGTTATATGTATAAACCGCTTTGTTATTTCTTTTTTATACAAATTAGCTAATTAAAAATGAAATCTTAAGTAAAATAAAAATATGAAGTAAAGTCATAAACACAGACTTAAACGTTCACATTCATATACATTTACGATTTTTAAAGTTATGCAATACAAAAATAGATTATACTTTAATTCATTAACAGATTCCAAGCGTCATCCTCGGCTGTTTTAGTAGCTGCAGGTTTCACTTTAGCATTTTTTACATCTAAGGTCTCGAAACCCTCACTTAGTTTCTGTGTAGTTGATGCCAATTTTAAATTTTTATTTGTTGCTGCAGCATTATTTGCATTTGCATTTAATGGTGTCGTATTTTGATAAGAAGTGCTGGAGTCTTGATAGCTATCAAAGCCGGTCCAGTCGTCATCATAGTTATTTGTCGATGAAGAAATAGCAGTATTGCGGCTACCGTCGCCACTGGAATTGGTCAATTGGCTGTGATACGATTTAGAAGAGGGTATTTGTTTTTGAGGACTATCCTGCCAACCCCAATCGTTGTCCTTTGTATTTGACTGATTGCCCATACCAGAAGAAATATTACCGCCTACAGAATGTGAACGTTGATACGAATTTTCGTGATTATAATCTCCATAACCACCATGTTCGCCTGATGTGAAATTACTGCCAGCTAAATTGTTCCAACCTCTTTTTCCAATGTCGGTTACCTATACGCGTAAGAATTGAATGGTAATGGTATTTTTATGAATTAGTAAAATGCTGAGCACAATCAATATACATTTTTAAATATAATCAGGAATAATATGTACAAATACCAACCTTTGAAGCAACTTCTGTGACTGAATGTTGCAAGGTTTCTATTAAACCACCTTCATTAATCTACGATAATGAAATAATAATAATGAAAATGATAAAAAATAAATATAGAAATAATAAATACAAATTATTAAATAAAAATAATTGTGATAAAATATGCGCCAATACGTAAAACAACTACAGCCGTTACTATTTAAATCTAAATATATGTATTTAACTAAAAAGTAATACAATTATTTTAAAAATACAAATTTTAGAAATAGAAAATAAAAAGCAAACAATAATAGACAACTTAAGATTTAAATAATAGAAACAATTTATTACCAGTTGCCATAAATATACCACGAGCTACACATATGCCACCAAATTAAATTAATAAAATAAAAATTCTTAACAAACCTTCGAAGAAGCTAAACTAGCAGTATTGACAGCTTTTTCTTTCGCAATAACGGCAAATTTAGAAGCTCCAGATGACAGTAAGCTCCAACCCTAAATTTAAGATTCATTTAAAAACATTAAAATGAAGCAATAAATATATTCGTACCGAAGCGAGAGAAGATAGTGTATTATCAATAAGTTCTTGTGATTGTGTTTTTGGTGGTGGGTCCCGAGAATACCCGAAGCCACTATATTTACCTCCTTGGCTAGGATGCAAATTGCTAAATCCAAAATAAGTTGAATAATTATAACAAATATAATCGAAAAATTTAAAATTACTAACTCTGGTCGTGAGGCATTTTCCGATTGTATGCGAGAGAAAAACTCTTCTTTTTGATCTTTAAATTCTTGTGTATTAAACTGTTGATAACTTGTCTCGCTATTATAACCACTGCTGCCATTTTGGTATCCTCCACCAGAAGACTGCTGATAGTTTCCACTGTTTCTGGAATGTGACATTGAAGAATTATTGCTGGACGTGGCTGCACTACTGCCATACGATGATGTTGACGATGCATTCGACGAACCTAAACGTTTTTTCGCCTCATTTATGTCCCAAGGTTTACCTTGAGCTAAAGTTGCAATTTTATCTCGGTATAAGGCGGCCGCTTTTGAATTGTATTTCTGACTGATTGGGGCACGATCATTCCAATCATCTTGATCTTCAAGGAATTCTCGTGCATTTCGATTTCCACCAACTTTCATTTTCTCTAACTCAATATCCTTCCATTTGTCCATCGTCACGGAACGTACAAATGAGAGATGTACACCTAAACCTCGATGTTTTCCCGAGCACTCTAAACATATCCATATGCCATATGTGACCGATGCCCATTGAGGATTATGGGTTCCGCATTCGAAACATTTCTAATTAGAATAAATATTCAATATTATTTGTTTATAAAAAACGAAATTGTTAAATTAGCCATATATATTTAATTAGTTTTTATTTTATTTTTCCGATAAGGGCGCATTCATGTAGAGTCCTATCGGTTATATTAAGTTTTTTGTAATACTTGTGGTATTTTAGTTAAAAAAACAAAACGAAGATATTCACTTCGAATTCATAATTCTATTGAACGCCTTTTGCCAGTAGGGCAAAGGAAGCTAGTGGCATTATAGTTTATTAGTAGTGGTATTTTATTTTCCCTAAGTTGATTACTAAACTCGCTCTAAACGATTAAAACGCTGTTAGTATAAAGGCCATGACCTTTGATCTATTCAAGTTTAGTTAGTAGGAACTTCAACTCTCCAAACCGAGCAATTAAATTAAATGAATTCTATTTTTTTAGGCATACAAAGGAGTGGTCAATCCAACATTACACTGCTTAATTTGGTCCATTATAACAACCATCATCGGAAAAATGTATTTGTTTATGTAGTGACCTTAAGATTTTCGTAAAAGATCAATATTCATAGCATATATTTCATTTAACCAAACCCATACCGAATTTTCATCTTGTGGCTTAAGCTCTTGTAAAACCCGTCTTGTCCTTGGACTGGCCATTTCTGGTTTTAAAGACAGTAGCAGCAACTGCAACTAAATAGTGTTAAAACTCCGTATGCTGTTGCTGTTGGATGGCCTCCAATTCAGCAAAATATTTCGTTACAACGTATTTAATAAAAACCACAAAACCAACAACACCGAATATCGTTATACCCAAAACTTGAGCCTGATATCTGCGGGAGACAGTTTCACAATCTCCACTTGATGATGATGAGGCAGACGTTTCAGCAGCAGTAGCAGAGCTTTTTATATCAGCGACAGCAGTTGATGCAGCAGCAGTTCGTGGTTTAGAATTAGACTTCATTAAAATTTATTCCGTAAAACACCCCGAAATTAAGGTATTTAAAAATTAAAAACAATTACTAGTATTATTTTTATATGTTTAAACTGTTAAAACATTATTTTTGCTGTTGAAAATATTGCAAAAAATAACTTAAAATTCTCTACTTTTTCCTCGAGTTCAACACACACAAACACACTGCTTAACAAAATTCATTTGTCAAATTGAGAACAAAAACTGTTGACGTGTGAAAGAGAATGTTGACTAAAATGCAACACTGTTTTCATTAAACCAATTGAAAAAATAAATCACAATAACGCATAAATAAATTTTAAGTGTAAAATTGACACAAAATAAAATAGCCATATTTGAAATTTGAGTTTTTTGCGCTACAGAGATTTTTCAATATGGCTATTAAATTTTTCATCATCAACATCATTTCTGTAAATATATGGAATAGATTTTAAAACATACCCCAATAAAAAGATTTGATGGTTCTCACTCACAATTTGGTGTAGCTGGAAAGAATTACGGAAAACAAGCATTTGTTCTAAGTGCTGTTTGTATACATTTTTTTAAGTAAATTTCTATTATATTTTAAACAATAAACACTATTATGTGCTGTACTACTAAACATATATTTATAGTCGGTAGTGTATTTTCAATTTTTAAAAATTTCTCAACAATCGGTTAAAAAACGCTGAAAAAAAACTAGTATTGGTTGTTAGTTTTACATTAATCTATAGAATAAGCTTTATAATTTTCCGTAAAATCGTTTTTGAAATCACGAAGTAGGTCGGTAATTGATATGACCGACAAATTTGGTATTATACTACTGACAGGTCCACCTGGCGTGGGCAAAACTACGTTGGTACGTAAGATTTGTGAAGAGCTTATTGAGAAACATAAAATTCTATGCAATGGCTTTTATACAGAAGAGGTACGCGACCCCACAACTCGGGAACGCATTGGATTTGATGTTGTTACTTTAAATAATAAAAGAGGCATACTGGCAAGGTAGAACATCTGGCGCAAAATTATTTTAAAAATTGCTTAAATCAAAATATTTCTTACAGATCAAACCTTAAAGGAAAGGGTCCATATGTGGGTAAATACCTTATACACTTGCAAGATTTTGAAAATCTAACTTTACCTATATTAAGTCCTAAACACAAACAGGATTTATTGATTGTTGACGAAATTGGTAAAATGGAACTTAAAAGCAAAAAATTCGAATCAGCCCTTATGTATTGGTTGATGAAAACATTTTTATTTGCAACCATACCCTACGAATTACGACAGCCTATACCTTTAATTGATAAATTGAAGAGTCACCCTAAAGCTCATATAATTGTTGTTACCAAAGAGAATCGTAATCGTTTGGAAAGTGAAATAGTTGAAAATATTTTACAAATACTTAAAAAATAACTTAAAGTAAAATATCCAATTTAAATGTTCTATGATGGAAGGAGCAAAATTACAAAATTTGTACCAAATCAGCATTTTCCAAAAATTAAACAGAGTAATTTGAGGTATAGTAGTTATTTTAATAAGTTTCATTCATATACAAAAAAGTTAAATTTTAATTTCCGTTATATTTTTAAATATAACTTTTGCTCTTAGTTTAAATATAATTAATATAAAATCTACGTTGTTGACGTCGAGCCCAAGCTTGTGTCCATATTAACGATCGTTGAACTCGAATATGTTTTTGAATCTCTCTGTGATCGTTTTCTAGTCCTTTTAGGTGATTTTTCATAATCCATTTCATTATATGTTTGCTCAGTGGCCCGCCACACCATATCTTGTCTCTGCACCAAGTCGGGATATCGTTGTTCAAACTGCCGATCAGGCGGTAATAGAAGTTCCCACTTCTTCTCTGAATTTAATTTTGCAACAGATTGTAGAACTTCGGATGCTTCTTCTGCTGGCAGTTGTGTAGCGAATATTACTTGACGTCGATAAAGACTATCTACACGGGAGAATCGAAACAGCTAGAAAAAGAAGTTACTTAATCAAAGTTTATATGAACTAAGGAAGAAGGTACCAACCACATAATCGCGAGCTCGTATCATAAGTTCCGATTTGACACCATTTGCATTAGATAATGTTTCATTGGGATATAGAATTTCAGATTGGGGCACCCAATTACCGTGTATTAGAATACCAACTTGAGGTAAATTTCTTAACACCCTGTCGGCGGTAATTTTAGGATCTATACTTTCTTGTAAAATGGTCATTATATCATCGAACGACAACATTTTTGCATCTTTGAGCATAACTTTAAGTTGATCCATTAAATTCATAGATTTCAGTTTGGCTTTGCTTATAACTCTTGCCGGTAAAACAGCATCGATGCCCTGGTCTTGACCTTCAGCTGGTAGAAGTTTATCAACATACTTGTTTGTGTCTAACTCTAAGGCATGACTTGCCTGCCTGTTAGTAGCAAACAGTTTTTGGCGTTCTAATTCTGCTGTCGGTGAAGTTCTTGAATGCCAATACGTTTCACACCAGGGTTCATCCACACTTTTCTTTACAAACGTGTCGTAACCTTGACGCTCTTTAGCTTTTTTCGCTCCTGCGCGGGCAAACTTGACAGTAACCTGTTGCAGTTCTTCGTCATCGTCTTCTTCATTTAGAGCTTTTAGTTCCGCCTTGTTACGTTTATCTTCTTTGTCAAAGTAAGAAAATGATGGTCTCAATTGCAAAATTGATGTCAAAGGAGACAAATGTATTTCTTTGTCGGTATACGTGCCAACAATATATTTGCTAACGTCATCTAAAGACGTGGAGCTAACAAAAGCCTGTTTATCCATAATGCCTCTTTTGAATGTGGGTCTTTCTCCTTTAGCCTGGGACTTGCCATCAGCGGCCAAGGCAAGTTGTTCTCCTTTAAAGCGATCATAAAATTGAGATTCTGTGTCTAAAGCAAAATCAACTTTAACTTCATGATTTAAGGGTTTCACACAACAATTAACGACAGCAGCGGTTTCAAAATTTGATACTTGTGTTTTTGTGGGATATTGGAACAGATATAAATTGTCCTGAAGATTTTTGGACAGAAATACCGGTATCTATTTGTTAAAAGAAAATATAAACAACGTAAGATTACTTCCTTTTCATTTTATAAAACATAAATACCTCTTCTACAATTTCATCCTCTTCGTTGTCATAGTCCATATTAATTTAATGATTTGTGAAAGAATTAAAAATGTTAATTGTAAATAATCAACAAAATGTTTGTTTCAGGAACTGAGAACCTTTGGCTGCTGTCAAAAACATGTGTGTGAGAGTGTTAAGTCACAATAGATAACTAAAAATGAATTATTCACAATATAATATCAAATATTTTGTTTTTTCAGTGTATATTTTATTAATTTGTAATACCAACACATCCACACTATATTGCTTTAACAACCCTGTCTTATATGACAGTTTCAGCCGGTGATGATAATTCGCTAAACAGTTTTTTTTGAATAACGTTAAAATTTAATAGTTCCTTTTACTCGCCAAAGCCATTCTTCAGCTTTATTATTGTCTGTTAGATGAGTTACATTCGATAAATTTACTGGAAAAACTTAGGCCAGCTTCACCCATAAGTTTCTGAAACATTTTTGATTCGGAGAAATTTCTTGTTTACTGAGAGTTTTCTGCAGCATGATTCACCCATTTCAGAAACTTTGTTCGTAAAAACAGTGCTGCCATATTTAATTGAAAATGAAGTAAATACATATGTGCATAAACTTAAGAAAGTTAATTATATTTGTGTCTAAATAAAGAAATAAAAAATTAATATTTATAACAAAAAATTAACAGTATTTGTGGTGAATTATTTGGTAAGAATAAAAACATCTTGTTCTGCGATGGACATAAATCATTTGTTACTCTTGTTCGCCATTGAAGTGACCAAAGTAAAATTACTTGCAAAATATATTTATGAAAAACGAAAATCAAGGATAAACAAGAGGACGACTGTAAGACCACTTTTGAAACAAAGAGAAGACAAAGGGTATTTTCACTCACTAGTTTCCGAAATGCGTTTAAATGACGTAGATTCATTTATAAATTTTCATCGCATGGACCCTGGGACTTTCGATGAACTTCTGCAAATATTGGTGTATTGTATAAATTTCATATGGTCTGGCAACCTTTTCTAAAATGGTTCGGACCAAATTTAAAATTAATTTAATTCACACTGAGAGTTGTTCGCACAAAATAATTTCTCTCGCTCTCTGAGTGAAACATCAAACTCCATATAAAAAAAATTTTGTCCGAACCAAAAATGTTTCAGAAACCTGTGGGTGAACCAGGCCTTAGTGACGCAAAGTTTTAATCAAGTAAATACTTTGTAAAAAATGCGTTTAATCGTTTTCCTTAAAAACAACAAGAGTATCATCTCTAATTAAAAAACAAACTGCTAAATTAGCGATACTGCTTTGCTGTCAAACGCACATTCTCAGTGTCAGTAGAAAGTTGAAAAAATTTGAGAGAAGACATTAAATTTTCTTCCATCTTTTTTGTGCAAAAAATCGGACTAAAAAGAAAGTATATAAAGCAAAAAAGTTGTGCTTAATGAAATTTTTTACTTTTTTAGGAAAAGTAAAAGAAAATCGTGATTCCCCATTACCCAAAAAAGAAATATTTTATATAAAAAAGAAATTGGTTTTCACATTTTATGTGAAAAGCCAGACCAAACTTAAATTAAAATTGCCAAATTGGCATAAATTTGAGAATAAGAACGAAAAATTGTGTATTTGTAAACGAAAAAATATTAATAGCAATAAATACCATATAAATACTTAAACTTTTGGAAAACGTGAAAGAAAAACTCGGCATAATTGTCATTGGGAGTGCGTTTAATTTTGCGGCAGGAGAAACAAAACGAAGAAGGTAAAGAAATTTACAGAAATAGAATCTCACTGTCTGACCTGACCGTCAGTCGTTAAATGTGTGTTTAAAAATTTCCACATATATATGAATATTTATACATTCATACAATTGTGGCTGAAAATATTTCTTTTTTATTTAAAAAGTCTCGATTTAATAAAAGACGTTATGACTGTGCGGAACAGAATTGTTTGCGAAAGAGTTTAATGGATAGTGGAAAAATAAATAAAAAAAATAATTTCCTTTGGTCCGCAATTCCAATGGCAACAAAATTTAATTTTATTTTCTTCACTCTTCTCCACCTTTTCATTTGCGTTTGCCCATGAAAATATGAGTTGTGTGGTTAGTCAGCTGGTTGCTAATTTTCTGTGTCACTTCCACATTCAATTGCAACTGCTTTTTGCTGGTTTGGTTTAGTTCTTATAGCCGGCCCCTTGTATTTTTTCATTGCACCATTCTTTCTGGTATTCTTTTTGTTTTTATTGTTTTCAAGGTTTTGCGGAAGCGCGTGTGCAGCCTTCGTGTGAAAAATCAATGATTTGAAACTGAGCCTTTTTTGACCAGCAGTTTTTTTTATGTCGTCATTGATTTTGTAGTTTCGTTTACTTGTTAGAGTCTATACAATGTGTAAACTGCCAGGTATAGCGGTGATGTCACTGTTTTATCTAGTGTCCTAATTATGGGTTTGTAAACTATTGCTTGTTTAATGGTTTGTAAAAGTTTATGGTCATGTTGCATAGTCATAAAGTACGAGTAATTTTTTTTTTGTTTTATTCCATATTCAAATCCGGGTTGAATAGATACGCAAAAAGTTCTTAAACTATAATTGAAAAAAATAAAATTATTTGCTTATTGGTAAACTGAAATCAGCAATGCGATGATAAATACTATGTACCTATACTTCCCGAATAATTTTAAGCGAAGAAGTAATAATATCTTTAAACCTGTACTATTAAACTTGAAGAAAGAAAAGGATAAGATCAGAAAAGTGGAAAAATATGATTCCGAATAAAAAATTATTGAATTTCTGTGTGATTTCTACAAGTCCACAAATTAGACAGTGAATTTTTATTACCTTTACACGATCTTGGGTAAAACTAAACTAACTTTTGTTAATTTGTACTTTCTATCTACGAGAAACATCAAGAGTGGTGTATTGCTAGGACGGCAGTGTATCCCAGCAAATAATTGCGAATACTCTAAGCCCCATTCTGGACCTCCAGAAAGTATAATAACAACGAGAGGATCATAGGTAACTTACGCAGCGCCATATCTTGGGAAAGAGTAATGAATTTAATGATAAAGTTCGTCACCCTTACGCCCACTACTTTAATTCAGTATGTTTGCACAGTAAACCAATAACTTGCTTAGTTAGAAAAACTTTATAAAACGACTCAAACTAGATAAAAGCAAACTGAAACCAGATAATAGGAGATATGTTTTGTGGCCACCATAAGCGTCGTTAACAAAAAAAGGTGCAGCAGCCATTAGAAAATATAATGCAAAAAATTGTTCGGGTCTTCCCGTCTAGGTGACATCAAAGCTTACTTTTTTTGTAGAGTGGACGTTTTAACAGCTGCTTCAACCAACGGGTATTCTCTGATTGTTACTCAAATATATTACCCCGAAGATTTGGTCAACAACTGTCTACATCACACAATAGATTTCGCATAATGCTCTGTATTCTGCCATCTAGTGAATAAATAATTCTTTTTAACATTTGATGATGATGGTCTATCGTATAAATTTTTTGGAAAATGTAATGCATTTTTAATGAATTTAATTTATTTATTCTTACTAATTCAATTCTCTCTGGAGGATAATTTTTTTTACAAGATCCTTATCCACCAACAGAAACCAAACGCTTATTTATGCTTTTGAAACGTTAAGTTATTTTGTAACAAAAGGTGACCGTGTCTTTTTAAAGTTTCCAACTTTTCCGATTTATTGGAAATAGGTACGCTTAGATTAGTTTTTTAATTTAAACTTAGAATTCCCAAAATTTGTGTAAAACTTCTGAAATCATCAATATACATATGTAAAGGCATTTTGTGGGATGATAGTTCTACGTAGCGACTGTGAAACAAATTTTCTCTGTTATTCATCTTACGATTCACTGATCAATCAAAAATAAGCGAATGCGATGTACGGTTTTCAGAATTGAGTTTTCTCATTTTGTTAGGATATTCTTGGGAAATTTATGGTGTTGTTAATTTAATGCAAGTTAATTTAAATAGGTTAATCAATCATGATGCTTAATATTTTAAAAAGTTTATTCTTTCATTCACCATGAAATAGGTATAAATGATAAGATGTTTACATTTAGTACTTTGTTGGTAGAAATTACTTTGTTTTACATTGACTGAATCAACGTATATTTTAAAATAACGCAATTTATAATAAGTTTTGGACTTTGCTTCCGAAATCACAAATGTTTGTCGTTGTTTCTTTCCTTGTTACGAAAGAATGCCAAAATTATTTAGAGTAACCCATCACTGTTCATACATATGTTTTTTTCGTTTTGTTTTTTTCATGAGTATTTTGTTTATATTTGTTATTTCATATAGATTATGCTGTATTAGCATTTTATTTTCATACAACGACATAGGTTTACATTCATGTGTTACGTACAAATAATGTTCACCCGATCCGCTTAAATATATTTTTTTGAATAACAATGTCCAATTAAAATATAAAAGAATAGGAAAAAAGGTTAAAACATGATATTTCTATTTATAAGTGACAACCTTTTGTATCAAATAAATTTGAACTGCATTGTGTTTATTGTTCCTCGAAAATATTTTACTAATGCTAACGATTTCATGTTGATTTATTTGTTTTGTTTTTTCTTTTAGATTTTTGCATCTCTAAAATTTTTACATTCAGTATCAAACCTTTGAATGGAAAACATTTAAAGAACACTATTTAACTTTTATTAAAGAAACTATAATCAACCAAATAAAATTGAAAATAATAAACAAAAAGAAACTAAAACGCCAGAGAGAGAGAGAGAGAAAGGGGTGCCGAGTGTTGTATTTGTTCATTCATATTTGATTGCAGAGTAAAATGGAATAAATGGAACCAGCTCGTTAATAAAATAAGTCCATAAGTTTTCTTTTTAAGAAAACAATAAACAAAAAGTAGGAGAGAGGCTGTCGGGCATAGAGAGAGCGAGCGAGCGGGAGAGAGTGCGAGACAGGGAGCGTATGGAAATATATAAAATAAAACAAATATAATTTATTAAATTAAAAGCTCAAAACACGACAAGAAACTAAATACATACATATATGTACATATATCGACAACGTACACCAAAGAATTCTTCAAACTTAGAAATATAAAAGAGAATCGAATAAATTTTTAAAAAATTTATCAACATTCTCAAAATCTAACAACAACAAGGAAATAAATAGAATTTAATAAAAGTAAATAAAAATAAATCATTTTTAGAATGGTCAATACGCAAGAGCACAACAACAACAACAAAAATGCAAATGTTAATAAAATTGAACAGTTGAAGGGTTCGACCTCGAACACCGCAACTTCCACCACCATCATAAACAACAATAGCGTAGGTCCCTTGCCGTCAACCAATACTGATTCATCAACAGCATCATCAACATTAAACTCATTATCACAGAAATCATCAGCACAATTATCATCATCAATAGCAGCGCCTGTAAAGCCTTTGTCGTCTACAACAAATTTTGCTAAAAATGCTTCAGCACAAGCCACTACAGCTGGTACGCAAACGCATCATAAATTGATACCCATACAAAGTGTACTACACACAGCCGATCATCAACATTACAATCAACAACATCATCACACGCATCATAATTCGTCTTTAAATCATTCATCTGTCAATCTGCAGTTACAGCAGAGTGGTGCTACCTCACTTCTTGATGCTCATAATCCTTCTACATTACAACAGTTTCTTGGCGGCAGTACCACCACTCATGCTCAGTTGCCATCCGAATTGCCACAAGAGGATGAAGAACGTTTGGAAAAGCTTTTCAATCAGCTCGATCGAGATGGTAATGGTCGCATCGATGTACATGATCTCTCAGAAGCATTACGAGAGTTTGGTTTATCAAGCGTTTATGCCGAGGTGAGTAAACTAAAATTCTGCACTCTGAGTATTCTAAAAGCATTTATTTACGCGAACATTTCAGCATGCACGTTTTCAAATGCAATAACAAAGTAAAAAAGAACATCACACCTGTTCAGTATGAAAAAAAACCATTGTAACGATTTTCTTAATCATTGCAAATATTTGCAACCACATATACAAATGTATACATAATAAATAGTTTATTTTGTTTGTTTTTGTAAATTTTTACAGACAATACCAGACGTACAAATGACTCAATATCATAAGTACACGTCATTTCAAGTGTTCTCTTTTCTTTCTCCCTTTTTCAAATAGTTGTACATTGCCAAAAAGTACAATTGGGTGTAAAATTATTTATTATAATTTAATAAATAATTATCATAAAGATTGTAGCTGCCTCAATTATGGCGTACAATATTTCAAACATACATATCATTCGGAGGATATGTTAAATTAATTTATTTTTTAAGTACAAATAGACAGAAATATTATTTTAATGATAATAATTACATTTATTATGAAAATATAACATTTTGTAATGATCACATCGTTATTGTTATAGAAATTTTTGGAACACTCTGATCAAACACAGAGTGGAGATGTCGGACTCGCTGAATTTGTTCATTATGTGCGAGAACATGAGAAAAACTTACGTCTGCAATTTTCTCACTTGGACAAAAATCGAGATGGTAAGATAAAATTTTAGAAAATCATTTCAGATTTCGCAGTTATGTTGATTTCAATATTTAAAATGCTGTTTAGGCAAAGTCGATTTGGAAGAGTTGATATCGGCATTTAAGGATTTGGGTATCGAAGTCGATATGGAAGAAGCCAAGATTTTATTAGCAAGGTTTATATTCAAAATCACAAAATTAATGATTAACTGATTAATATTTCTATTTGTTGTTGTCATATAGAATGGATCAGGATGGCAGTTTAAATATAAGTTTTAATGAATGGCGTGATTTTCTTCTATTGGCACCTTCATCAGATATACATGATTTAATCAAGTTTTGGCGGCACTCTACTGTAAGTACTATTTTTATTCGTTCTATCTTTACATGTTCTTTGTTGCAAGTACTTTTAATATTTCCCTACGTTTTTAGACACTTTAATTATGAAAGTTGTTTTGTCAATATATATTTTTTTTTGAATATTCTTTTCGTATTTAAAACAAAAATTTTTATAAATATAGTATTTTGCTAAAAACTACTCATGATTAAGTCAGGAAAGTTTTTTAAAGGTATTCATTAAATGATTTTATTACCAAAGACTAAACTGCAATTTGTTATTAATGTGTATGTAATGTTACATATTTCACTTTTTTCAATTTACTTTCTATACATACATATATATATAGTTATAGACATTATCAGATCACTTGGACTAATATTAAGTTAGTGAACTTTGTTTTGATTTGATTTTACTGCATTTTTATGGTTTATTAAGGTTATTGACATTTTATTTTTCTTCCCTCTTCTTTTAATACCAAACTATTTAATGTTTAATACAGAAATTATTTTTGATTAGAATTCAGTTTGTTTAATTATCACTTGAAATTATACTTTATCAATTTTTGTTTTGTTTAAAAAGGCGTTTTTTTATTTAAAGCGATAATTTTTTTTGTTTATTAAAATACATAATTCTTGGAAAAAATGTGATAAAAACCAAGAGCATACTTTTAGGGTGCTAACAATTAAAACCTTGAATATTTTTATGTTTAACGAAAATTCATAAAAAAATGTTTTTGGTGTAACTTAAAACAGTACGAACGTTAACAGAGATTATTTCTGCTTAGAAATTGGTGAAATCTGTTTAAGCATACAGACTGATTGTTATACATATATGTATGTATATTAGGCTCCCAAAGAATTCTTAATAAAAAATCTGAATCTATTATAAACTGAGATCAAGATATTGCCTACATTTTGCTGGTTTTCTGACTAACAAAATTCGCTACTTCATCTCTTACTCTCTATGACTAAGGGTCATCTTTTGAGTACGAGATTAACGATTAAGTTAACTTTAATCTTCGTATTCAGTTTTTGAGTTTACTTAATTTTACGTTTATGGCTTAAACTTACGATTAACTATCAAAATTAATTGACAAATTTTATTTAAAAAAAAGCTTTTAAGTGAGAGAAAGCCAAATAAGACAAATATTTAAGTGATTATGAATTTTATGAAATTTATTTATTATTTATATTTTATTTATTTTTTATATTCGACAATTTGTCATAAAAATAAGCTTTACAGTACATTTAATAACATACTAAAAGTGTTTAATGTTTTATAACTATTATTATATTTAATTCTTCATTAAAATAAGTATCTTTCTTTCAATGAGTGCGCTACAAAGTAAAAATCAATTTTGTAAAATTTTTTATTGAATATATAGAGTCTCGTGACTTGTAAAGGAAGTAGATAAAAAAATGTATGTTATGAATATTATGTGTTCCTGCAAGAACCAGAGTAACAAAGAAAAAAAATTGTCTTATCAATGGGAAATGCCACAAATGAATTGATTTTATTTTAACCCCTTAAAAACAGATACTTATTAGACATTAAAGTTGTTATTGTAACCATTTTCAAAGCATTTATATAGTTTATCACACCTATATCAAACGTTTTCTTTGCCTTATGAGAATTCTTACTGCTTATCCTCCAGGTATATGCTAAATCAAGAAATTCGTCGATTTTGGATATAACTGGAGGATAAGTAGCAAGAACCCACGGCGATTAAATTTCAAAACTTATTTTATATTTAATTTTAGATTGTTTTATTTTATTTCGATTAGAAAATATTTTGGTAAATAGAAATTTAGAACATTTTGATACCAAACATTTGTTCTTTTTTATTTTAAATTTTTGTTTATGAAAATAGCATTTTGTTTTTGCAAAGTGCGTTCTTGTTATTGTCAATATTCTGATATGAACTTTAAAATGAATATTTAGCCATGAAACATTTTGACTTTTAATTATGAATATATGACACTTGTTTGTGCGTAGGCTCTATGGTTTGTTTATACATATTTTATTATTTTGTTCTCATTTCATTTCATCATAATATTTTGTTGGTCATGTGCTTTTGATTTACTTTTACAAATTAAAAACAAGGCGTATTTTAAAGCAAATATTCCATTATTATAATAAATGACGACAAATGTCAAACCAAATATAATATTGTTTGTATTATATGTATGGTACATACCTCTTAATGGCCTTGATAACGAAATTCAATGGGGTGGGGTGCGGTATAAAAGAGAAGAATGGCAATAATGCATAGAAAATTTTTGTTATCATTTTAGAGAAGCTTTTTTTATAGTGGAAAGGTATTTACATTTGTTATTATTCGTTAAATTAATTTACATGTTTGAATTGCTCAATACTTCCTTTTGTGCTATATATAAGAAGAATAACCATGTAATACTTTATGCTTTATTTTGAACTTTCCGTTAAATAATATTTTAGATTAGATTTTAGAAAACTATGCACCCTTGAAGCATCAGCAAATCGCAAACAGATTTGTTTGAACTCGCAAACGTGGCAGGTGAATGAAAATGTGGGAAGGATATGGAGTGGTTTTGAGAAGCGCTAGGAAAATCATTTTGGTATAGAGAGTGGCCTCATACAATCTACGCGACATGAAATATTGCATTATATTTTATCTAAAACTGGTATTAAGATCGTTAGCAAGTACATACTTAATTAAAAGTATTTGAATACCCGAAATGTAGCAAAAAATAATTGTTTTTAAATCATACACTTTCGCTGTATATCCAAGTGAGGAGAATACATTATTAAAAAGAGAATAAAATAAATACTAAAATGTATATATTTCTTAGCTGAAATTAGCTATGTAATTCTAAGTCAATATAAAGCGAAAAAATTTATTCCTTTTTAATATTTATGTTAAGTAGAGACTCTAATCTTATGTATAAATAACTAAATACAGACTTTAAAAGGTCTGCCTTTAATATAATAAAGTATTACGTATTCCGTCATTGCTTAGGGTACTTGCGGTAGTCATGTAGTTACGACAAAACTTTGCATATTATCTCAACAAAATTGTTTACTTTCGTTATGAGAATGAATTTAATTAAATATTTTTTCTCTATTTATGCACAGACATTTAGTAAAACATAAACAACGAAATTGTTATTCGGCATACACACGTGTATGTCTAATATTTTAAGTATGCAATATTTATTTATGACAATATTTGTTTTTATTTATTGAACAAAATAACAATCAATTGTGAAGAAAAAAGCTTTTTCTAAGTTTAACTCATATCTAGTATGTGAGAATACATATACATGCAAACTTTTTAACAATTCAATCGACCAATCATAAAGCTTAACGAGCTGAACGAGCCCCTTTTTATCAACATGTAAAAGTGTGCTGTTTGTAGTAGTATGTGTTAGATTGTTTTACAGTAGTGGTATATTTATTTGAAAGGCGCGTGTAGTCACTCTCAGTTGTTGTTGACTCGTTGCTTGTTGTTAACTTGAGATTTATTTTTTTTATATATCTGCTTACGTAGTATATATACTATTTGTGGTTTTTTTTTATTATTCTGTATATTCACGAAACCAGTCTGTTATTTAGATTTTTTTCATGTTGCTTCTTTTTTAAAGGTCAACCACATCATGTATTCATTTGATATAAAGTACTTGTTGCCGTTGAAATTTAATTATTTATAGTTTATGTGGGATAAAAATATCTTTTTATCTGTAGATCTGTCTGGAAGAATGCTATTTTCATTCAAATTTAATAATTGCTGTTTCCTTCATATCTGTACTTCGAGTCGATAACTTTTATACATAATACATGTTTTTTTTAAGTATTGTTCTTTTTATTTTATTTAATTAGTTATGCTGACGTAAAACTGAGCTTTGAATGAGTTACGTTTGTGTTTTAAAATCTAAATTTAGGCGCATTGCAATTTGAATTTTAGTACTTGTTTTTGTAGGATGTACCATAATTTTATTTAAATAATGATTGATGATATACTTTGGTATAACTATTAATTAATACAATACATGCACCGCATACATATTTGAAACTCTTGCTTGGTGACGTTAGAAGACAAAGTATGAATTGCTATCGTCTTGAACTGTTTTATAAAGCTGTTTAATACCAATCGGCAACATAACACACATGAGTGCCAAACAATTGATTTGAAATGCCTCATGCAGGAATTTCTTAACGTTGGCAACATGTCGTTATACACAACCGTTTGCCAATAGATATATTACGAGTTTCCATTTTTATAAAACAAGCCAACTGGCAGAAATTACACAAAACTTTGCATTGCACAGTGTTTAAGTAGTTTTTGTTATATTAGTTTCATTAAATCAATGAAATCAATTATATTTAATTTACCACTTACATACAGTACTTAATGGTTGTATAAACCATACCTAGCAGTTTTAGAATTTTGTATGCATATAATTCGATTTTGCTTTAATCGATAGTTTTCTTATTTCTCTGTGTTGTTGGAAATTTCTTTTCTCAAGAATTAACAATTTTCTTGTATTTTCTATAGATTTTGCGTGTTCCTATGTTTTTAAGTATTAAAACAAGATTCATAATGGCTTGTTATTAATTTTTATTTGTAGTTCTATTGTTTATGTTTACAAAAAATAAGAATTGTGCCAGCTGTTTCGATATTTTCTGATATTTAACGTTATTTGTTGAAAGCAGAGTTAGTTGACAAAGTAAAATTTTCAAGTAATATTTTCTTTGCTTATTAAAAAATATTTTTTATTTTATCTTTTCGAAATAATTGCAATCAATCCTTATTAAGTTATCATTTGTCAAGATGAAACCTTAGTCAAGTAGGAAGACAGATTACTATTGAGATGAAGATGTTTTTTTTAATCTTTTTTTGTCCATTCTGTGTTTGTCTCTAACCAAATATATGAAAATTATTTTCTTAGATTTCATCATATGTCTACATTGAACTTTTATTTAACTGATAAGAAATTTTATATTTTAGTAGGAGACCTTCTTAGGGCAATGAGATTAATAAGTATTAAAAAAGAAACATTTTATAAAATTTTCTATAATACATATGTATGTATATTTTCCTTGATGTATAATATAACAAAATATTTATATTCATTATATTGCCATAATTTGCTAAGAATTTTTGTTTATTAAGTAAGTTTTAAGATTCGTTTGGAAGTACGAATTTTAGCGTTTTCAAGCTATATAATATATTTCAAATGATATAATATTAATATCAAATGAAATCTTACTCAGTCTATAAAAATGCATAAGTCAAGAGAGGATACTTTTCTAATTTGATGTTTTTCAATATCTGACATAATCCCATATTCTTTTTGTTTTTTATGAATTATTTTTAAAAGATTCTTTGATTTGGAATGTGTGGGTTGACTGATTGAGGCGATTTCGCCTACAATAAAAAAAATAAAAATTAAAAAATGAAATAAATTAGTCACAAGTCTTTTTTGTTTTTTTCTTTTTTCTATTTGTTCACATAAAATGCCGACAATAAATTCACAAAAAAAAAAGAAAATAAAAAAAAAATTCCTTAAACATGTGATTTGTGATAAAATGAGCAAATTATTTAAACAAATAACATAACGTCACTAATACAGTTCGAAAGCTTTTTGTAAATTAATAAGTTGTTAAGTTTTTCTTTTTGTGGGTCAACATATTCGTACTTTGGCTTGCCTGCCCTAAGTTTTATTAACTAAATTGCAAAATTTATTTTATCTTTCTTAGCATTTCTAGTATAAACTAATTAAAATATATGTTCTTTGTTAGAATTACATTAAAACAGAAAACACGAAGACAATAAATTTAATTTCTGTTTGAGGTTTTTGCAATTGTTATCAATTTAAATGTTAAAATAAATGGGCGTGTCTTAATATTCGGTTCAAAAACTCGAAATACAAGTGATTGTTTCAATAGAAATGCTTTTAAAATCAAATGTTAAAACATTTCAACTTATTTTTGTATTATATTTTTAAATATAAATGAAGAAATTTTTGTTTTTTTTTTATTTAGTTGCCAGGTTGTTTATTGACTTGCATATAGAAACGCTAAGTAAACTTTTTAAATACTTATCAGTGCCAAAAAAGTATTTATTTTTCTTTTCAATAAATGTCATAAATATATATTTTCTTTGTCTATCACAATTTTGTTTTCACTTAATTTCAATTCAAGTTGCTAATTACAACGGATCAATGATCTTAAGAGGAAATCTTTAAAATTTTAGATTATTTTGCCGAAAATATATTTGAATTTCAAAATGTTCTCATCTAATATTTTCTATACTTTAGTTTTTAAATAATTAAAATAAAATCATTAGAAAAATAATATTTTAATTGAAGTTATTCTGTCAGTCTTTTTTAAAATAAATATTTGCTTGTGGCCAATATATAAAAATATTTAAATCTTGGCTAAAAAACCACAAAAAATCTAAAATAATTATTTTATGGTATATACAGTTACAGTAATAGCAAGTATATATGTATATAGTTTGACCTTGAATCGTACTATGTATTCCTGTATCAAATACTTCTGTGCGCTTATTTGAAGCAAATATAAAATTGTAACTACAACAAATTCTTTTAATATGTAGTTAAAGAGACAAAATTTGTACATTATGTTTTTATGTAATTGCCCCAAGGTAGGAAAATCAGAATTCTATAAAAACAGATTTCTATGAGAAAATATTTAAAGTATCTTCGAATATTCAATTGAATGTTAAGAAATTAAATTATACCCGATTTACTCGGTTGGTCAGCCATGGTGTTAGCACTAGAATATATTTTGCAGTTAGCAGTCCTTTTGTGGAATTTGTGGTATAATATTATCATTATGTATTTTAGAAAAAAATAGTGAATGGTCTAATAGGTCTCTGGTTGAAGGCGCCTCACTACTAAAACAGTAGTTTTAGTAAAGGCCTAAATTATTAAAATAGCCTGCTATTATTAACATCGTAGTTATACATTATTTTTCTTTCGTTAAGTAAAAAAGCAATAGAATAATAGCAAAAAATTTCAGTATCGCATATTTCGCTTAGGTCTAAAATAGTTGAGATAGAATTAATTCTATTGTTTTATGTTTTATAAAGAAAAAAAACCATGGCCTTGTCAAGGGAAACGATATTCAATGTTAACACAGTTCTAATTTAGAACGTATGACGATTTAAAAACAAAGAATTTTAATTAAAAATTACATCACTGGTTTATCAATAGGATCAAAACAAAAATAAAAACATAGCGTCGCATAGCTTACCTTACTACGTTTCCTGTTTATAGCAGTTATTTTATCATTTTTATAACATTTTTATTTGTTTATTTTTTTCCACGGAAATTTGTAAATATTGGAAAAATTCAAGGGTTTTATTTGCTTAACGTTAATTACATATTATTGAACTGTAACTCTTTTTGTATTCATTCGTTCGGACACTCATTGATAATGTTTTAACTTCGTTCCGGCTCTAGAATCTTATCTATTTGAATAATTGGAAAAAGAGGTCTTTAGTTTTAATTCTTTGGCAATAATTAACAAACAAACAAAAATTAAATCACAGACTTTTTTTATTCATTCATATGTACGACTTTTTTTAAATTAAAAAGTGTGTTCTTCATTAAATCTTGTGATAAGGCGTGAAAAAATCTTGCACACGCGTCACTTGTTCCCTCTTTTTTTTTTTGAAAATTTTAATAAATAAATAAATTGTTTGTTTAGTGTTATTGCGTAGTAGACAGTAGTTATAGTTGTGTCGTTATATTTACAAATAAAAATGTTTAAAATATTTGTGAACCTATTGAATTTTATAACTAATCATGACAAAATAACAAAAAACCCCATTAAACTTATGCCTCTAAAAGCTATGTCGTTTAAAGTTCAGTTCGTTTTAATAAGAAATAATCAACAGTTTGCTTGCGTCATGATTATTATTAAAAAAAGTAAATATTTGTTAAATAAATAACAGTATGTATAAGAAATAGCCTTCACTGTGCGGTTATCTTTAATATATAGAGTTTAATGTAACGGTTAATTGATGTGCAAGAGGACATTATTGTATAAATAATACAGTACAATACATACATAATTGTTCGTTTGGACTGAGTGATAAAAATAATAAAAATAAATTTTCTAATTTATTTATGAGATTCAACATCTAACACTTAGCAGATTCAAAGACAAATTTATGTCTTTTAATTTTCAGTAATATTTACCTGGTTTAAGGTAATGGGAAAACCCCATTGATTAGCTTCCTTTTTTAGTTTCCCTTTTGTTACTAAGAGTAAAGGATTTACCTAAACCATTCTCACATACTACCTTTTCTTTTATGGCGGGAATTTACCTAAGCCATTCTCACATACTTACTACCTTCTCTTTTATGGCGGGAATTTACCTAAGCCATTCTCACATACTACCTTCTCTTTTATGGCGGGCTTCTTACTACCTAAACATGTTCAGAATTGTATAATCCTTAGTTAAATTCTTGTTATACAATTTCTTGCTTTAAATTCGTTGTTTTCTTGTTCAAAAAATATAAAAATTCAATAAAATCACTGATAACAAATCAATTTTTTAAAGAACTTTGTACATTTACGCTAAAAAAAAGCTTTTATTCGAAAGAATACAAATGAATACAAACCACATATACAATCCCTAATTAAATAAAATTTCATTGTATATGTTTATAAGAGAGAAAAAGAGAGACATAGCGAGAAAGAGCGGGTAGCGGCCGGCCACCAGTTGCTATAACTAATTGTACTTTGTGCCAAAGAAAATAATTTTTAAATATTACTTTGTGAACCAGACCCCATAGCAATCAGTCTCACACCAACTGGCTTGTGTAACGGACGTGTCTTCTCGGCTTTAAATAAAAAGCGGAAGTCAAACAAAAATACTCGTTTTTTGGAAAAACTTTTGTGAAAAAGATTCAGTTTAACTTGTTTGAATTATATTTCCAAAAGAAAATTCCATATATTTTTTTTTGTTCTCTCAAAAATTATTTAATAATACATAATTAGTAAATAAATAAATAAAAAAGTGTGTAATTAGTTTACATATTAAGTAGCTTGAAAAGCAAAAGTGAAAATTTAATTGCATTTAAGCGAATTTCTATTACAATATCTATTAAATAAAACAAGTGAAAGCCAAAAAAATTTTATGCTAAAATAAGCAAAAAAAAAAAAATAAAAGAATAAAAATAAAAAGACTGTAAAACGGAACTGTGATTTTAAAAAGAATTTTGTAATTGTTTTAAAATTACAAAAATTATCTTAAACTAGTCCATAAAGACTTAAAAAAAAACTAACATAGAAAGACACTAAACGAAAAGTAAAAAAAAAATTTGTTTATACACAAATAAATTCCAACATTTTTAATGTCAATATGTATCGAAGTACGTTAAGTCAACACGATATGTATGAATATCACAATATTCATCAAATGGCCATAGCTGGCGATGTCTTGGAGGACTTTACAGTTATATTCCGCGACATGATGAGCATGGTATGTATTAAATACAATTTGTATTCGAATAAATTTAATTTTTGCGGTAAATCCCTCATTCTCTGATAACTTATGTACATTCAAGTTGTGTTTACGACGGTTTGGAATTTTTGAACGGAAATGAATCAGACATTTTTATTTCTTAGAAACAGTTTCATTTCAATTTAAAACTGTTATCTTTTAATATTTGCCGTTATTTTTAAAACTCTTAAAACAGAAATATATATACTCTTCGATTTCTAGGCATTTCTCTTGATCATGCTCTTTTTGCGGTAATTTTTTTTTGGTTTTTTTATGATCAATGAATTTTTAGCCGCGTTTCTTAACATATATACACATTCTTTGAATATATGTATGTATATACAATTTTGCTCAGATACTCATATGTACGCATATGTGTATAAAAAATATAAACGCCTTCATTTATACGTATTCACAAGTTAATATATGTACATATGTACATATGTGTATGTTGCGAAACTCTAAACTTAACTTTGCCTAGCAACAGCAATATCTTTTAAATTCATTGTGAACGCTGCTACACTTTTGTGATAAGAATTTCAAAGTTTAACACACTTTTTTAGCCTTTGGCAGTATTTATAGACAACTTGTTTAAAAGTATTTTTTTTAATGATTTTAAAGCTGGGAAAATATGAATGTAGTATGACGTATGGGGAGGTTATTTTACATTAAAGGGGTTATACAAATTGAGGTAGGAATTCGAGGTTTTATTTTTGAATTAATTTATGCTGTTGCTAAGTCTTTAAAGCCATTATTATACCAAAAATGGTTAAAACATGTTTAACAATTTTTTTTGTATTGAGGTTGGTAAATTGTTCGTTGGGATCAGCTTTTATGTATTTCAGGCTTTTTATTTTTAGCAAAAATATTACTCACACAAATTCCAATAAAAAAATTAATATTCGTACATGATTATATATCTACTTAAGTGTTTATCATATGTACTCATACAAAGGGGCTTGTTTGGAAATTGATTAAAAAAAATTTAAATTAGTTTTTTTTTCACTTGAATATTTATTGCAAATGAATTGTTTTCGTTAGAATGGAGGGCAAGCAAAACATATGTGATTACGTCAATAAACACGTAAAGATTATTTTATTTTTTTTTCATAAATTATCTACTCTTGTGACTCGTAGACAGTAAAAAAAACTACATGCGTCACAGAAGTGTTATTGTATTTAAATTAATAAATTCCCCTAAAAATATTATTCACGCTCTTATTTTTTTCTTGTTTCTCTTTTGATTTTGAGTAACGCCAGTTAATTTATATTTTTGTTTAGTTTTATTGGCAGT
This sequence comes from Sarcophaga carnaria, assembly GCA_958299815.1. Classification (NCBI taxonomy): domain Eukaryota; kingdom Metazoa; phylum Arthropoda; class Insecta; order Diptera; family Sarcophagidae; genus Sarcophaga; species Sarcophaga carnaria. Next base: position 34,671,118 of record OY283151.1, read on the forward strand.
CAGTGGCACATAGTTTTGAACATTATTACATAAATTGAGGCCATTACTAAAAACGGCCTTTACCCACAAATGATGTTAGTTTCTCTCGCCAAAAACCAGTTGACTTTTTATTTTAACTTGTCTTACTGCAATTTTGTTAACTGGGATTTCTCTTTTTTTCTTTTCTTTACATATTTTGTACAATTCATTCATACTTTGTTGCCATTCAATTTCATTTTATTATTTTGTTTATTTATTTGTTAATTTATAATATAATACAAATTGTATTTATTTGTAAATATTAATTTTGTTTTTCACTTGGGAATTTTCCTTTTAAATTCTATAAATTTAATTCTTTTGTTGTGATTTATTTATTTATATCACTTCTCAATCTCAATTATCATTAATTTAATTGTAGAAATTCATTGTATTCATTGCATATGTTTAGAGGTTTTTTTAAGGCAAGATTTGATTTGATTGATTTTGAACTTGCCAAATTCAAACGTTTTTTCTTATTTAAGTGTTAATTAAAATTTTTCCTATCGACAAGTTAAAAATTTTCTCGTGATACATCATTTTTTTTTTGCATATCAATATTTAATATTTTAGCAAATTATTGTTATTTAGCAAAAAAAAAAAAATTAATGTTAAAAATTTTAATCAATTAAAGGCAAAAGTTTTTTAATTCAATTAATTGACTTAGGAACTCCATGCCATAATACGATATTGTAAATGAATTTTAATATTATATTTGAAAATAAATAATTAAAAAATAATTGCACGGGCATTTTCTGCGGATAAAAATAGTTTTTCTGGATTCATGTTTGTAATTATTTAATTAAATAAAAAAAAAGCAGCTTATTATTATGCATCGAGTTATAATGTTAGAGAGTATAGAATAAAAAACGATAGGCAGGTCTTGGTTGACATAGTTAGAGGAAATAAAAAAAAATAATAAAATAAAATAAATAAAAAAATATAAATTAAAAAGAAAAAATATATAAATAAAAAATAAATTAATTAAATAAAATAATAATAAGAATAAGGAATAATTATTAGTTTTTCGGTTTTAACAAAAAAAAATTTTTTTATACTATTCTTTTTTTAATTATTTTTCTTTTTTCAAAACATACTTCAAAGCCTAAATAATGAAATAATATTATTTAAAAAATTAAAAACATAAACAAATGCAGGGCAAAATATAAATTTATTTAGGCCTTAATTCTATATAATAAAAGAAAACTTTACATTTTGATATAAAGTAATATTACATTGACAATTCTCAATGCCTTAATATTTTATTAAAAATATTTACTCTTTACAATTATAACAAAGAACAACTAAAACAACAATTATCTTTATTAATATTAAATAATACTAAATAAAAATCCTACAAGTATTTCGAGTCAAATATTTTTTTTTATTTGAGATCTTTAGTAAAGATATTTATTACAAACACCCCTTATATGAATAAAATTTTCCATTTTATTTACATTTACAAGAAAAATCTGACCAATTCAAGTCTTTAGTAATAGTTTTATAGTATTGCATCAGCAATTCTAGTTTCAGCCTGTGTATAAATTTACGTTTCGTTTAAATAAATAAAAAAACGCTTTTTCATGATTCTATTAAGATAATAAAAATATATGTATGTATACATACACAGACTTTGCTCGCACCCATACTATTATATAATTCTTTAAATGAAACTGCTTTAAAGTTAAAGTGAGATAGGCAGACAGACAATTTAAACATTTTGAATGTACATTTACAGGTTTTCGAACTTTAAAAACCTCTAAAAAAATATTATGTCGTATAATCATTCAAGGTTTTCCTTTATTACTCTCATAAAATTTACACACTACATGTTTGTAATTTGTTGTATTTAATTACACTTTATTTGTTATAAATCAAGTGACATAATACCTTTAACGCCTATTGTATCTAATAAAAATTACAATTTTTTAAATTTCATTTATTTATTTTTTTTTTTCTTACAAATAAATTGCAAATTTTTGTTTTGCACAACATAAAAATTTAAAATTATACACACATTTTTTAATTAATTACGTTGTATTTTCTTAGATAATTTGGTTTTTTTCTGCTTTTTTTTTTCTTTTAATACACACACTTTTAAGATCGATGTGCTTGCAAATGCGGAAAATCATCATCAGTTTTTTGTTTTTATTTTCCTTTTATTTTGCTTTATTTAATAAAATATATATTGTACATAAGGAGGTGTATAGGTCTATATGTGAATACATATGTATATAATAGTTGTGACCACTTAGTATATATATTATATTAAGACATTGACAATGCAATTTTTATACCTGCTACTGGCTGTTTGCCTATTATATATGTATGTATGTATATCGTAGAGAAAATGAAAAATTAAATAATTTTTAAATTTGTTAACATGTTTCTTATGTCAGTTTTTTTCCTTTCCTGATATTTTAATGCTCTTTACAGTTCTGTAAACATTTTAAGAACATTAGTAATGTTAAACTGGACTTATGTAGGTCATTAGGAAATGAATTATTTCTTTGAATCAGATCAGGCTGTTTAGATAAGTTTAATACATTCTACTTTTAAGATTTTATATTTCTTCCTTTCTGTGTACATTTACATGGTATTTCTAGCATGCTATAAAATGTTTGTATTTTCTTTGTCATAAATCCCTCTTATGTACAGCATTTTTGTATTTTTCCTTCTCCCTGTGTGTCTCTCTCTCTCTTGTTTGTGTATTTACATTTTGATCGTTTATGCAATTTTCTTCTACACTCGAAACAATTTTATGGCAGTTTCACTTATGAATTTCACTCTTGGTATTGAAAAAGATGCCTGTTTTAATAGATTTCTCATTGGAAACTTTCAATTTTTACTCTTTACTTTTTTATATTTTATTTAAGCTCTTGGTTTATTATATTGCTTTGTTGTTATTGTCTATGTTCGAATCGAAAAGTTTTGTTTATTTGATTTATAGTGATAGTTTTTGTTTTTATTTTTATTTTTCACATGCATTGCATTATTATTGCATTCACATGAAATCGCTTTAAGAGTGTAGTTCAGTGCAGTTGTTTAAATAATAGATTTAATCAGTAGTAGTATATCATCAACGTCTATAATGTCTATTACGTGATTTTTTTTTCGAAATTAAAATTAAATAAATTAAAAAAATATATATATAAAATAACAAAAACAAAACAAATAGTTTTATAATAGTATAATGTAATGTTATTGTAGTCATTCATTGCAAAGCCTATACTTATCAAAAGACGCGTTTCCAAAAAGGCTTCAATTAAACAAAAAAAAAAAACTAAACAAAATCTGACAAAATGCTTATACAAATATTACAAGATGAGGATGAGCCTGTATGTATGCTATAATAATTTAAATTGTTTTTTTTTTATTATTGTTTTATGAGTTATTGTTATTGTTTTTTGAAATTGTTAATAAATGAGTGATTATTAATAAATGTAATTTTGTTATAATTTCAGTACCTCGATATTGGCGAGGATATGAACGTACCTGATGACTTTACAGCAACAGAATTACAGAGTGGCATGTGGTGGCGTCACTTGGCAGCTGGTGGTGTTGCTGGTGCTGTATCCCGTACATGTACTGCTCCCTTAGATAGAATAAAAGTGTTTTTGCAGGTAATATTCAATATGCTAATATGCTTAATTAAATATATTTTTATGCATGTATGTTTTCTTTTATATATTTTAGGTCCAAACACACAAGGTAGGAATCTCAGATAGTTTAAGATATATGCTTAAAGAAGGCGGCTTACGTAGCATGTGGCGTGGCAATGGTATTAATGTTTTGAAAATTGCTCCCGAATCCGCCATTAAATTTGCTGCCTATGAGAAAATCAAACGACTGATTCGTGGTGACGCTAAACGTCAAATGACAATTGGTGAACGTTTTATGGCTGGCGCTGCAGCTGGTGGCATTTCACAGACCGCTATATATCCCATGGAAGTATTAAAGACACGTTTGGCTTTACGTAAAACTGGTCAATATAGTGGTATTTTGGATGCGGCGAAAAAAATTTACGTACATGAAGGTTTACGTAGCTTCTATCGTGGTTACATTCCAAATATGTTGGGCATTATACCATATGCGGGCATTGATTTGGCCGTTTATGAGACTTTAAAGAAAAATTATTTAAGCAGTCACAATACCGAACAACCCAGTTTTCTAGTATTACTAGCATGCGGCAGTGCTTCCTCCACACTGGGTCAAGTTTGTTCATATCCCCTGGCGTTGGTGCGAACACGATTACAAGCTCAAGGTAATTATTACTATTAAAACAATTCCCAAATTGTTTCGTTAATATTTACATTTCCTTTATCTTTTTTTTTCCGGTTTTCAGTCGTGCTTAAATCCAAACAAGCGGGTTTGCCAATGGGTGGTATACCCTTGAAACAGGCTGGTGCTGGTAATGATGATAACATGTTTGGCGTTTTTCGTAAAATCTTACGAACTGAAGGCATTTGTGGTTTATATCGTGGCATAACACCCAATTTCATTAAAGTTTTACCAGCTGTCTCCATTAGCTATGTTGTCTATGAATATTCTAGCAGATGTTTGGGTGTTAATATGACATGATGTGTTTACCATCTAAGCGTTAATATTATTTATATGACATTTTACATTAAGATTAACATACGAACAAACAAACAAACAGCAGCTGTGCTTGCTCTCTTTTTCTTTGTCTTCATTTACCTTTTAACTCCTTATACTATCAACTTCCTCGCCCTAAGAGATCCCAACATCCAACATCCAACATCCATCATCCCCTAAACCATAAATGTAACTTTAAACTTTAAAATAATATTATACAACGTTTACTATAATAATCTTAACATTAAAAAAAGAAAAACATTAGCTTTAATTTAGTTTAAATTAAACTTATTCTAATTCTAATTCTATTTTTTATCTGTATTGTATTTGTTATTAGTGTTTACTTTTTATAAATACAAAAAAAAAAGAGAAAAAAAGAGCAAAAATTAATATGAATATAATAATAAAATAAAAAAAAAGAAAGTTAATTGAATGCCAAGAAAAAGCTAATGAAATTATTAAAGAAAATCGAAAAAATAAACTTTCCCAAGTGATACTATTGCTAATATTATAATAATAATAATAAACTAGAGAGAAAAACTAAAACCACAACAAATATATAAAATCGCTTAATAATAATAATAAAAAAAGATAACTTAAAACTGTGCATATTTATTAAAATGCTAAAGAAAAGTTGTATAATTTTTATTGTATTAATATTAAATTAGTTTTTATTTAATTTATTTATAATATAAATAAATAATTGCTTTAAACTTTGAACTCTTTTAAGATAATTGAATTACAAAGTTTTGTATAGTTTCCAAATATTTGGAAGTTTATTTATCTTAAGATGATGATGAAAATACAAATAAATATAAATAGCAAATTTTTTTAAATTAAAATTTAAAACAAAAAACAAAAAAGTTTATTTTTTTAATTGTCTTTGATAATATTTGAAATATTATTACTTTTTCTTAACAAAATACAAAGAAAAAAAAAACAACAAAAAAAAAACGAAGAGAAGAGAAGAGAAGGAAACACTACCTACTATATTTATGAGGCTGAAAAGGGATTTGTAGCTTTGTTAATTTAGTTTTTTTAACTTATTTTTGATAAAAAAAAATAAATTACAAAAAAAAAACTTTAAAAATATCTTAACAATTCTCAATGATATTATTAGAGTTCTGAAATATAAACGTAAATACTATTTTATTATATTAGCCTAGCCTCATCATCAATATATATACGTATATATATATACATACATATATAAAAAATAGTTATGCGATTATTTGTTTATATAAAGAATTGAATAAGTATTTAGAATTGCAATTCAATTGGAAGTTTAATTTGTCGGTACTTTAATAAATCTATTGTTTTATTATTATTATATTTAAAAATATTTTAATAATAATAATAAAAAAAATTCAAATATTTTTATAAAAAACAACTACAAAATGTATTAAAAAGATGTTTCATCTTTTAATTAACAAAAAAAAAAAACAGAAGAAAGTATAAAAATTCAATGCAAAATTTTAAACTATTTTACTTTTTATAAAAGCATTTACTTTTGAAAATAAAATATATACCTACATACATATTTAAAAATTTTGTTCAAAACATATATGTATTTAACTTTTTTTGTTGTTTACTACACTTTAAGTAAATTATTACAATATAATAAACGAAAAAAAGGAGTTTAAGAGAATAACCAAATTATTTATTAAATGCCTTTATTTAAACCGTAAAATATGTATTCAAATTCAAAACTAAGAACACTAAGTAAAATCAAATGAAAATAAAAATAAAATTTCTCCTTAAATTCAATAAAACTTTAAAAACGAACATTACATGTACATATTGGGTTTTAATTTATGTTTTACTAATCTACTCGTATCCGATCCAAGCTTATAGCCAAACTTTTGAAAGCTATGTCTTACAATGGAAAAAAGGTTATAAAAATTGGTTCAAAAATTACTTTTTTACAATTCTTATATATTTCGTATAAAATTTGAGAGTTGAAGTGGATATTCTACAACCTTTAATTTGGCCATTGGAGTCTTCTTTTAAAATTCTATTCGTTTAGAATATTTTGACAGACTGGCGCTAATTGCAATTTTTAAAAATTACAAGAATTATCAAAATATATAAAAATTTACAAAATAAATCCTTTCGAATCGATAAACGATAAAGCTGACCATTAGACCGAGTTTTTCCTAAGTATTCTCACTAAAACGTAGTCTAGTAGGTAGAGTGTTGGCTTACTAGACGTGAGCTCGCGGTTCAAATCCCAGTTGAGACATGTCCAATAAAACGAAATTTGAATATTTCTTCGGCGACTTCCTTTCAGCAGGTTCCTGGCAAAAATTCTGAGAGTAAATAAAATTGCCATGAAAAAGTTTCTCTAAAAACTTAAAACTGTAAGGGCCAATTTTTGGGGGCAAGTTTAAACTCAAGATTAAGTTAATCTCCTGTTAAACTTCGTTTTCAGTTTTTGAGTTTACTTAATCTCGAGTTTAACCTTACGGTGAAGCAGTTAATCTTAAGTTTAAACCACCAACGTTGGTGGTAGATTATAATACTTTTCCGGTTGATCGATTGATTTGATAGTCGATGACAGTGAGGTCGAGTTCTAAACGTACGTCAGTCGTTGAAATATTTGTTTTGCAGATTTTATGAGATCTTTTGTATCAGCTGCGGATGCTTCCTAAATAAAAGTTGTTCACGTCTACTGTGACATTACCACCAATTTGTAAAAGCATGTCATACATCGCCATTTTAGGTTAGGTTAGAGGACGTGTACTTGTCAATTAAGAGAAGTACAGTACCCGGAGGTCGAATTGAGCCTTTGTACAACGTCCTAGTTTCTCACACCACTTATGTTGTGTGTGTTAATTTTATACATGAGTGGTGGGACCTACAGTTTAAAGTCGACTTCGAACGACAGATTTTTGAGAAACTTTTTTTTTATGGCAGAAATCTGCTGAGAGGAAGTCGCCGAAGAAATACTTTTTGTATTTTGTCTTGATGTCTGGCCTGGGGCTCGAACCCTGACTTTACGTCTAATAAGCCAACACACTACCTACTAGACTACGGCGACTACATTTTAGTCCGTATAAAATCCATACAATTTATAAACCTTGATTCATTACAGACAAAAAAAATTCTAGAAAATATAATGAGAATTGAATGGAAGGTAAGAAATTAAATTAAATCTCTTTTTTACTGTAATTTTAAAAATTAACGTATATTTTGAATACAAGATTTCATTCACAGTGGACGTAATATTTTATTTTTAAATTTTATTTCAGAATTTATTTTTAGAACTAAATATACAAAAATTTTTCTAATGATTTACTAACCAACCGTGAGTGCTTTGTGGAGGCTGACTGCTGGGCATATTATACACAGTAACCTTATATATATCGCATATTTTATTGGGTTATTTAATAAAATTCGAAATTATTTATAAAACTTATTGAAAAATAATAGAATTATGGATATAGCGGATAATACGTATCAACAGATTTGTAGTGCACGTACTGTACAATCGGATAAAAAGGGTTTCTTCAATGAGTTTTATTTGGAAGTGAAAGACGCATGCGGTGAAAAGTGGTTGAAGAATTATTTTGGCAAATTGAAATCGAACGAGGCTCGCATTCTATCGATATTTAGTGATCGTGAAATATGTGATCCAGTATTGGGTGTTTTGGAAAATGTTCAACCCGTCTTTAAACAAAAGGATGCCGTATTTTCTTCTCAACGTCGTCTTCAGGCCGATAAATATCATTTAATATGGTCTACATCCAATAAGAAAGAAGAGTTACAGCAGGCCTTAGCCTTGGCAAGTTTAGCGGTTATGCGCGCCCCGGCAAAAGGTATGAAAATTAATGGTTTGAAATTGTTTAAAGAAATAATTTTTCTTGGTTTACTTTAGGAGTTGATATGCAAATTGATGATGGCTTAAGTTTAGCTTTGGCTTTAAGAACACGAGCTGTTATTCTAATAGCTATGGGTGAAGGTGAACATGCCTTAAGTGATTTAAAATTGGCATCTTCATTTGGTTTAGAGTGGAAACAAAGCATAGATTATTATATCAAAATGGCTAAGGCCTATGCCTGTAAATATATTTTTTCAATCTTCCCATACAAACGAATTGTATCTACAATAATTTTTTTATATTTTCTTATTAGGCATGGGAGAGCTTGCAAAATCGGAAATTTCTTTAAAAATAGCAGAAAAGTTTGCTGGTGGTGGTAATGCCACAATTGATGCATGCCGTTTGGAGTTGCCTTTAATAAAGGCTAGCACGAAAAAAGCCATAAAGACTGCTCCTTCAGTGACACATGGACAGAATGAAGATCTGAGAGGAGCTTCTAATTTGGTGAAATTGGTGGAAACTAAAGATAAAGGCCGCTTTGTGGTTGCCAATGATGGTGTTAAAACTGGAGATGTAGTCCTAAGTGAAGACCCTGTAGCTGCCTGTCTATTACCTACATTTTTTGGGAGTAATTGTCACCATTGTTTTGAAAAGTATGTATTCTAAGCAACTAATTTTCAGACACAGAAAACTCTTGAATTTGGTCATCAAAATAATTGTTTCACATCTTCTTTAGGCTAGTTGTCCCCTACCCCTGCCTACATTGCTCGGGTGTTGCATTTTGTTCTGCCCAGTGCATGGGAGAAGCTTGCGATACTTATCATCGGTTCGAATGTGAATACATGGATCTGTTTATAGGTATTTATTATTTTTTTTACATTTGCTTCAGCTCTTAAATCTCTTCCTTAAAATGTTTCAGGTTCTGGAATGTCAATATTGTGTTACATTGCTTTGCGTGTTTTTACCCAGTCTGCCAATTTGGAAAGTGCTCTCAATACAGCGAACTTATTGTACAAAAATTTATGTACTCATGAAGAAGCTCGGCAGGCTGATGATTTATTACAGCGTTCCTTAATGTCCGCTTTTCTGCTGAGATGTTTACAGAAGGCCCAATATTTTGGCCGAAGAAAAACAGAGGGTGTAAATCCCACCGCCGTTGAATTGCAAGTTGGTACTGCTCTTCTGGGTTTACTGGAAGTTCTGCAATACAATGCCCATGAAATATATCAAACCAACTGTACCGATCAACATTTGTTTGAAGGAGCTCGAGTGGTGTATGTGGGTGCTGGACTTTACGGAACCGCAGCCTATTTCAATCATGAATGTTGGCCTTCAGTGGCAAGATACTTTGTAGGTAAAAAACTAATATTAGCCGCCACCAAACCCCATCGCCCCAACGAAATTTTAGCCGAAAATTATGGTCCTATATTCACCAAAGTAAATTTGAAAGAAAGACAAAGAGCCTTAAGAGGTCGTTATTTGTTTAGTTGCAATTGTATGGCTTGTCAAGAAAATTGGCCCACTCTACAAAAGTTGGATAAACAAGTGCGATTTTGGTAAGTTTAAAAGAGTTATTAAGAAATATATATTTTATTTATTATGTTGCTACTTTGCAGGTGTGTTACACCAAATTGCAATAACGTATTGCAATTCCCCAAGGATTTAAGCAAGGATGTACGTTGTGTACGTTGTCGGAAAAATGTCTCTCTGAAAGAAAGTGTTGCTAAGATGATACAAATTGAGGAACTTTATCGTGAGGCAGCCCAGGCTATGCAGGATCAAAGAATTGAAGTAGCCATAGATATGTTTAAAGAAGGCATTGAAACGTTTTTCCAAATAGCCGTCTTACCGCACAAAGATACTCTGATTGCTCAGAGTGCTTTAACGAAATGTTTAGCAGCACCAGCCAAATAATAGTATATTGGAGTGATGTGTTAAAATATTTAAAAATATTTTTAATACAACAAAGTTGCCTTTAATTTGTTAATTATTATTTACCTAAAAGGAAAGGTTAAGCAAGTAACATACAGGTTCAATGGAATTGACTATGATTTCAAATAAATTTCGCAGTGTTTATCGAGTACCAACGTTTTTGTCTGGACATTACACCCTGAGAGTCTGTCCCATCGACAGCCTCAATGACCAAGTCAATGAAATTCAAGTGAGGTTAAACGAACGAGGGACCAGTGGTCCCTGTCATGCATAAATCACGAACATTTTCAGTTAAAAAAATACATACATACATAATTGGCTCTTACAACCCTTCAGTCAGGATTACGGTCCAGCTTTTCACACTACTCATGTTGTGTGTGTTAATTTTATACATTAGTGGCGGGACCTACTGTTTAAAGTCGACTCCGAACGACAGATTTTTGAGAAATTTTTCATGGTAGTTTAATTTAGTCTCCGAGTTTGTGCCAGAAATCTGCTGAGGGGAAGTCGCCTAAGACATATTTTTTCATATTTCGTTTTGACGTCTGACCTGGGGTTTGAACTGAGACCTTGTGTCTAATAAGCCAACACACTACCTACTAGACTACGGCGATATATCAATAACTCACTAATTTTTTTTTGAATAATTTCAATATCAACACAATCTTAGTTCAGAAATCTCCATTTAAAATTAATTTCAAAACAAATTGTAAAATTTTTAAACAGTGTTGGATAGCGATAATTTGTAACACAAACAGCTGTATTTAAAGACTATTGTGAATTGAACCGCTTTTTCTCACATAAACAAGCTTCTGTTTTGTCCTGTGGAAAATTAAAGTGAAAATAATTTTTTGTTATTTGTAAGTTAATTATTGAATATTAATTTATAAATATGATGCGTAGACCAAAACCAGAAGAAACGGAAGAGGATATCTTGCGTATGCAACAGCAATTCTTAGCAGAAAAAGTAAAAAATCCAAAATTACAGCCGGCGGCCCAAATAGTAAAAATTGAAAAGCGTGAGTGGTGGTCATTAAGAATTACTTGCAAAATTTTTTAATCTTTAATTTAATCTTTAATTTAGAACCTAAGAAGTCACTGTTCGCACAAGCACGCCAACAAAAGCAGCAGTTAACACCACCAACAACATCTCAAACTCCCAATGAATCGATTAAAAATAAAATACTTTTTAATGAAATTCATCATAAGATCGTTGGTGACCAAAATGCCAACAAATCCCAAACAGACATCATTATAGGGGATATTGTGGAAAACAAAGTGCAACAGCCTAAGCATTTCAGCCACACTGAGGTTAGGGAAGCAGCAGCATTTCCGAAAATACAAAAAATGCCTATAAATTCTTGCGCGAATAAACCGGTCAAAGGCAAAAGTTTATTTGCTCAAATAATGGAAGAGAAATCGAAACAGAACCCAGATGAATCCATGGAATGTGATGAGCCGGAACCTGTTGGCAAACGACCTGATTTGAGTGCATTGTATGGAGAGAAAAGTGTCATTGTTGAAGACAGTCAAACAGCTGTAGACGTTCATAAGGAAAATATAAACCTCCTATGCCAAATGAAGGAGGAGGAAATATTAGCAGAACGTAAAAGATTGTTGGAGTCTATTGGTAAGTGATTTGAAAGAAGAACATAATTTTACTTATTATAAAAACATTTATTCGTAAACGTTTAATTACAGATCCGGCCTTATTAGCCATTTTGGCAAATAAACGTAAAGGAAAAGTAAATAAAACATTGCCTTCAGAAACTAGCGAAGCAATGGATATTTCAAATGTAGCTACAAATGAACTTCAAGATATTCCACCATCAAATCCAGCTGTTGATCTATTAGAAAGATCTTCAGCTGAGCAATGGATACACTTTGATGTCGTTGAAAAAGATAAATTAAAATGGATGCAGGATATAGATATGCAGGCAAGCAAATTAAAAGCGGGTGAAAAATTTGAAGCTCGTTTCGACTGGAAAGGAGTTTTATTGCCGTATTCCTTAGCAGACGTCAAGGAACAAGAGCAGAATAAAGTTTCCGATGATCGTGAACTTTATTTGCATGGCGATGAACCCCATCGCCCAGGTTATACATTGCAAGAACTGTTTCGTTTGGCGCGTTCCAATGTAATGCAACAAAGGATAACAGCTTTTAATGCCATAGCTGGCATTTTGAATATATATCAACAGGGATTTTATGATCAAGTTTTGGATTTACCGGTGACAAAGATTTTCTTCTTATTGCGTTTCGGTTTTGATGACAATACTCCCGCCATGTTGGAGGTCGTTAGCAAAGCATTAGCGTATTTATTTTACAATGAAACAGATGAGGTAAATTCAGCGTAAAGTACTTTTAAGCATAAGCAGCTGAAGAGGTTCAATATTTTTTAGTGTTTATTAGATTTTACCTATGATAATCCCGGCTGCCATTGGCAACCAGGCTTAGAAGTTTTAAATACAAATGCGGACTCCGATGATCCTGATTCTATAGATAATTTGCAAAAGCATTTGCAACAGTTGCAAGTGACTATGAAGGGTGCTGCTATTAAAGCAAATATAGAAGAAAATGAAGAAGAGAGTAAAACATCCATGAGTGATTTTCAGTTGGCTGAGACTGATTTAGTTGATTGTTTTCTAAGAACAAATATTTTACAGCGTATTTAGTATGTGTATATTATTTCTCTCGAGTTAACCAGTATTTTCTTGAACATGTTATTTTGTTTTAGTTTTATATTAAACGCTGTTAGACCCGACAATAGCACAGTATCTTCCTGTTTAAAAATTCTAATACGTTTGGCTCGTTCTGGCAAAGAGGTGGCTTTGCAGATTATCAATAATGACGAATTAATTCAGTGCCTAATTGAATATTTCCTACCACGTTTGGAGAAAGTGGGTAAGTTTTTTTGTTTCTCACAATAATATGAATTACTAAATTCCTATGTTATGTTTACTTTTAGACACTACCCTACAAACACCACCATTTTATAATTATCCCCAATACTTATGTTTGAAACTGATAAGGATTTTAGTGTCTTGTAATTTGAGTTTTGCAATCAATTTGATTAATTTCAAATTAATTGATATTTTGGAAAACTATCTATTTAATAAAGAGGATATAAAGGTAAAAACCCTCTTTAGAGTTTTATATTTAAACTCTGTACTTACATTACGTTTTTCTTTTTCTATACAGGGGAAACTGATTAAAGTCCAAATTGAATCTTTGCGCATTTTAAGATGTTTATTTTTATTGCGAGTGGAAAATAATACATTGTACAAGTAAGTTTAGCAAATATGTACTCTTTTTTTATAAGTTTTTTTTTAATAATTCTTTAAAATTTAAAATGATATTCAAATATATTTTTATATTTTATTCTGGCGATACAACACTTCGGTAAAACATATTCAAAAAAATTGCAATAATTTATGAAATTTTAAAATTATTTGCATTTAATCAAAAAGAAATTCAAAATTAGTTTTGATTACGGCTGGATTGTTATCGATATAACACTGCAAAGTGTTATAGGCAATGTTGCACTTGCCATCACCATCTAAAATAATAAAAAATCTATTAAATAAACATTCTTTTTAATATTTTTTAATTACCCTTTGTGCCACAAGCTTCCGATAATTTCGTTATCAATGGATGCATTTCCTCTGGCAATATTTGTAATAAATTGTCTAAGTGCACAGTATTGCTTTCATCCATCTAATAAGTATTATAACAGTCAAAATTTAATTTGTTATTAAAGTGTTTCCTTTTCTTCGAAACATTTTAACTTACCACACCTATTATATCGAACAAACAGTGAATATAACATTCAAAATTCTGATTCTTCGGTAAAGTTCCCTTCAAACTTTCTCTTATAACCTCTAGAAAAAGAATAATTCAAATAATTTTTATTAATTTTTATGATTTAGAAGTAGTTTGGAGTAGTGGTTGTACCTTCTGGTGTATCAGTCTGACTCTGACAACGTTTATGTAATTTCTTAGCATGTTTTCTCATGTGTTCGGGAATTTCTATCTGTAAATAATGGTTATAAAATACAATTATTAATAAGAAATAAAAGAAACCGACATAGAAATGAAATGTATTTCCTCTTTTATAACAATCTGACGTTTTAAAAACATTGTCGTAACGTCTTTGTAAAATACGATTCAGAAAAACTGAAAGCATTTTTTGACCTTTCCAAGCGAAAATATTTTTTTTAACGATTGATTTTTGATTTCTTCGTCGAAAGAACGACGTATTTTGCGCTGGATTTGTTCACTTTATTGGCTAATAGCGACAAGTTGAAAAAGATTTGGATCTTTCTTAGATGTTTCCCATGTTTTTTTTTTATCCAATTATAATTGATAATCTGTTTAAAAGTTTTTCTTAGTATAAAAACAACTTCTCTCACAGGTTTTATATGATCGCCAGTCAAAAATGTTCTTCAACTGGGGGAATATTTTAAATTTTTTCTTCTAAAAAGGCAAAAACATAGGCCTGACGATCTTAAAAAGTGAATTGTGTATAGTCTTAATACTGTTGCAGTAATTTGAGTTTCTTCCATTGTGTTCCTGTAATTTCGATGTCAAATATGCTACAGAATATTGCTAAAATAATAAAAACGTTGAGTTTGATCGTCACGTAAACATTATATCGATTGCACAGGAGCAAAATAAGTGAAATAGATCGATATTCATACTGAGAATTGTTTCTATAGAGCACGGAACTCTATCTATTTCTAAAGCGAAAGTTACTGGTAATATGGAAAGGGTCACTTGCGACAAAATCAAGCGAAAAATTCAAGGCCAAGGCCACGATTGACGATCAGGAAGTTATTGATTTGTGGAATTTGGTTTGGTGGTTTTAGCAGGAAATGATCTACACTCTAATTAGCCAAAGGCCAATCATTTTTAATGTTATTTTCCTTGTATTTTTTTTTTTTTGTAACACTCACAGCATTATTTGAAACCACTAAAACCGCAATGAGCACAAATATTGCTAAAATTATACACGACTTCATTATTTTTAATTTTTAATTTAATATCCGCTTGAGAATACACGATAGTTAAGCCCGTTATAACTGTAAATAGTTTTTTACGTATGTCCCTTACTTTTATATGATTTTAATTTTTAATAATGATTTTGCAATTTTTTGTTTCTTATTTTATAGAAAATTTCTACCCGCCTTTCGTTATATGCTTGAGTGGCATTACAACCATGTCGTTTATGAAGAGGGCGGGCCATTTTTGATACGACAACACGCAGCTTCATTACTTGCAACGATAAGCAGCATTAATAGCCCAGTGGGTTCGGAAATAACTACACTTTTGGCAGATATATTGCATGACTGCTGCTGCAATTGGTTTTATAAGGCCATGCGTTTCGGTGTGAAAGAGGTAAAATAATTCAATATAATATCAGTTTAAAGGTTTATTTCACTTTACTTCCTTTTGTTGTTGTGAATTTTTGACATATTGATTATTGGTGGAATATTGCTCGTCTAATAATTTGACATATACTTACGCCCTTTTTTACAAGGAGTAATTAAAACTTCAATTACATTTACAGTTCTCACAGGCGACATTATTAAGTTCGTGTTTAAATGCTGTTACCTGGTATATTCGTCATACTGATACAGCACGTTTTCATAACTTCATTAATAAGTATCTTGATGAATTTATAAAATCGGAAAGTTTTATTAAGTTCTTAAAAAACATAAGGTAATGTAAATGTTTTTTTTTGAAAACTTCTCATTCAAAGGTATTGTTTAATGATTTGCTTTATTTAGTTCTTCGTCAATAGTTGTACGTGATTCTGTGGATCGTCGCTGTGTACACAATCCGCTACCAAATGTTGGCTCTATTATAATGAATTCCTATGGCCCTCAATTGGTTTTAACTCAAACATATCCTATTTATGCGATAACAGCCTTGTGGCGTTTAATGGAATTACTTTTGGAAAGAAATGAAAAACATCTTTTTGAAACACTTTTAAACCCTGATATTCTGGAACCATTAGTTCATTTCCTACACTCTTTGGCTACGCATGGCAATCGTTATTTGGCTACAAATTTCTTTGCCAAAATGGAAATGAAACTCATATTTAAACTTTTATGCTTTGAAGGCTTTCAAACATATTTCAGTAATTCCGAAATGTTGCAAATTGTTTACAACTATTTATGCTGTTTAACAGCTGAACAGATACCAGAAATTGAGGAACTCTTCTCAAGGGTTATATTTAATGCACGTTATATCCATGTCGAACAAGAAACACTTAATAAATGGCGCAAAAGTTGTCTGGAATTGGTGTATCCCCATTATATAGTGGTGGTAAGTAGTAAAGGTGATTTAAACTCACACACTTAACTTTATAAAAATGGAATTCTTGATTATTTTTTAAGTCACCCACGGAATTACCGCTCACAATGCCATTTACTCAAGTACCTCTGTTACCATCTGATTGGCCTTATTTCCAATTGAAAATTATTCTACAAAATTATGTGGACAACGTACAACATAAAAGTTCTTTAGAGTTCTCTGGTAATTTATTTATTTTTTTACTTTAGACAGCAATTGAATTCTAATTTGTTTTTCTATTTTCCAAATGAAATAGAACGTGAAATATTGGAAATGACTTTGAATTTTGTAACGCAATTGGAAAGATCAAATGATAAATTACAAATTGCTACGCCAACAGAAAAGCTAATGTATTTAATGATAGCATTTATGGGACCAGACTCACAATTTCTCGACAAAGATATGCACGCATTATTACGTCAACATTTAATGGAATTTTATGCTCAATCTGAAAGTGTTATATTTAAATTTGATGAGATTTATCAAGGTACACTTATCAATGCGATAATTAAAATTTATTTCGTCATTTCATTTGATTCTTCTTTTCTTTTCACTTTAATTTAAAGGAAAATGTAAATTTGAAAATTTATACGCCTTGTTTGTGGACCATTTTCAAGCAGCCAGCTATGGTGATGAATTGTTTAGTTCTTTAGTCATGGTACCCTTAGCACAAAAGTACAATAACAAATGGCGTAGACGTGCTTGGTCAGATTATGCTGCTGCTTTACGTTTCCTCGACTGTAGTGAGGATTTGGTAAGTTTGTTTTACGCATTTATTCTCTTCAATTTGTACATGTAAATACAATTTCTTGTACTTGTACATTTTTTTTTAATTATCTCATTTCTTTTGGTTTCCTTATAGTTAATTGGTGGTCTACAGTCATATTTGGAACCTCCTGAAGATGAGGAGTCCCTGATAAGGGAATATAATATTGCATTAAATACAAATTTAGTGCGTGCAAATACATTACCATATAAAATTGCCACACATCATGTGCAGAAATTTAAAGATCGTTTCAATAAAAAGCAAATTTAAACGTTGTCACACAAATAAAGCAAGCAAAACTCTAAATGATACTAAGCAAGTCAAAATTCGTAAGTAAATTATATTTGGCTAATTATGTAGAAGTTGTCGTAGTCTAGTAGGTAGTGTGTTGGTTTATTAAACTTAACGACACGGTTCAAACCCCAGGTCAGACATTGCCAATAAAACGCAATATCAAAAGTATTTCTACGGCGACTTGCCCTCAGCAGATTTTTGACAAAAACTCTGATAGTAAATAAAATTGCCATGAAAAGTTTCTCAAAAGTCTGTCGTTTGGATTAGATTTTAAACTGTATGTAAAACTACTCATGTATAAAATTAACGCACACAACATATGTGGTGTGAGAAGCTAGGTCGGAATCCAGATTGAATGGTTGTAATGACCAATTATGTATGCATGTATGTAATTATGTAAACTCTTAAGCTTTGTTGTTTAACTGTAATTGTCTTAAAACTGTTTGCATTACAAAAGATTTGGAAAAATGTTTTAATCACATTTTATTCTCAATGAATTTCGAAACTAAAAAGAAATTACTGGTGCATATGTTGGTAGCGTATGGATAAGAACTAAGTACTAAAGTTATTTATAGTGGAAATTTCCATTTTTGGAAATGGGAAAGCCTATTTTGCCTTCCGCCTGTGTCTCTTGCACCTGCGTAGCGCTGTCTTCTATTGTAGAGTAGGTAGCCAAATTGATGGACGCCTTACTATTTCGCCGATCGATTAGACGACTACCCGAGCGTGATTGTGGTTTTATTTCCCTTTTGGGTCTATCATGGCATGGTTAGCGTTTGGGTCGGGTTATGGCAATTCCGCCTATAACCATCACTATTACTTTTTATGGCCGATTTCTTCGTTTAGAAGGACTATTTATTTACGATATAGCTAATATCAGATCAATCTCTAACAGTCCTACTGGCGAATCGATCACGATGATATTTGAAGAATATCTCGTAAATGATCCAGTATCTGCTTCAGAAATAAGGTCTCTCTCGTTATCTAAATTTTGAAATTATAGTCGTTTTTTATTTTTGTTTTATAGTTGTAAGTAGCTCTGGTGCAATCGTTACGGTGGTGTTACGAAGGTTGGATTCAATTTTCATTATTTGATAGATATTTTCGAAAACTAGCTGTAAGAATACCTGCACCATAAATATTATTTATTTATGAAATAAAAATATTTAGTAATACTGGCTTATATGTTGGGTATTATCTAAAACTTCCACCATTAACGCTTATATATAGGTGTAGTGTAACTTTGCAAGTGTATTTTTCTGCAATATATACACAAAACTGAACGGCTAATTCCAGTGCTCTTGGTGTAGTTTTCCAAACTGTACTACATCCCACTTTACACGGAACCTGTTAGTGTATAAACACTCTCTTTTACTTTAATTTTTCAGTAATTATTGTTTGCTTTTTGACTAGAGCTTTGTAATCGTTGAAAACAAATTGGCCTGAAATATATTGTCAAAGGAAAGACGTCAACACAAGTGGTAAATCGCTTGTAATTAATACAAATGTATACGTTACACGCAATGAAACCATTGTTGTCCTTACAACTGCCGACAAGAAATGTGTAGCTACATAAAATAAACATAAGCATGTATTGCGGTTGTATAGAAGTTTCAAAGTGAATACCCCTTTTATTTTTGTTTATTTTTTTATCCTCTTTAATGTTATTGTTTTCTAAGTGCAAGCACAATTGCTTAAAACGGTTTACTTAAACCCAAAAAAAAATGGAAAACGAAACAAAACAAAATTTAAGAATCCTATTAAAATAATACTGTGTTAAGTCTTAGGCAAAGTAAATAAAGTTCATAACGGAAGTTTACGAGCGTTTTATTTCATACAAGAACAATTGGGTTTACACTTGTGGATACACAATTAAGTCATCTATGCAACATTTTTAATTTTTGTAAAAATGAAAAAATTTAAGAAAAATGGAAACAAAAACAACTAATATTTATTAATTTCATATGCTTATAATTAATTAACAACAAACACTTAAATAGTTTTTCATTGTAAAAAATGTTTTGGTACGGAGTTGATATCAGACTTAAAATTTATGTGGACACATAATTAAGTTATCTGCAAAAAAAATATTGAAAATTTAATTTAATTGATTTATTTTTAACCCAAACTATTTTAAACCTTTAATATTTTGTGGGGTACCCTTTTTGGAGTATTATTTCAGTACATCTTTGTGGCATTGAGTTGATTAAGTTGCGACACTGCTCAGGACTAACGTTATCCCATTCTGCCAGGATAAGCTTCCAAAGTGCTTTTTGCTGCTGGGTTTTTTGGCTGCAACTGCTCGTTTTACGATCCCCCAAAGATTTTCAATAGGGTTCAGGTCGGGACTTTGAGTTGGCCAATCAAGAACACGTATTTTTTCCTCAGCAAACCAAGCTTTAACTACCCAAGATGTTTGCTTCGGGTCGTTATCATGCTGAAATATCCACGCTAGTGGTAATTCGTCATCATAATCTTTAGTCAAATTGTTCCGTAGGATGTTCTTATACATTTCCTCCGTCATTTTCCCATCGATTTTTACCAGTGGACTAACATCGGATGAGGTAAAACAACCCCAAACCATTACTGACGAACCTCCATGCTTTACGGTTTTTGTGGTGTACTTTGGGTATAATTGCGTACTGATAGGACGTCTTACATAGGGTCTGCCATGGTTTCCAAAGATATTAAATTTGGGCTCATCACTCCATGCGACTAATTTCCAAAATTTTGTCATCTTTATGGAGGTGGGTTTTGGCAAACCGCAAGCGTTACGGAATATTTTTTTTGGACATATTAGGTTTTCTTCTCGCAAAACGTCCATGGAGATTATTTTCAGTCAAGCGTCTTCTTACGGTCCTTGCCGATATTCTAACAGCGTGTTCCAACTCAATGCACTATATAATCTGAGTAGATGTGAGGAATGGGTCAGCTTTACTTATCCTGGCTGAAAAAATAAGGTTTCTTGATTGGCCAGCTCAAAGTCCCAATCTGAACCCTATTGAAAATCTTTGGGGGATTGTAAAACGAGCAGTTGCAGCCAAAAAACCTAGCAGCAAAAAAGGACTTTGGAAACTTATCCAGGCAGAATGGGATAACATTAGTCCTGAGCAGTTTCGCAACTTAATCAACTCAATGCCACAAAGATGTACTGAAATAATACTCCAAAAAGGGTACCCCACAAAATATTAAAGGTTTAAAATAGTTTGGGTTAAAAATAATCAATTAAATTAAATTTTCAATATTTTTTTTGCAGATACCTTATTATGTGTCCACTTAAATTTTAAGTCTGATATCAACTCCGTACCAAAACATTTTTTACAATGAAAAACTATTTAAGTTTTTGTTGTTAATTAATTATTAAGCATATGAAATTAATAAATATTAGTTGTTTTTGTTTCCATTTTTCTTAAATTTTTTAATTTTTACAAAAATGAAAAATGTTGCATAGGTGACTTAATTGTGTGTCCACAAGTGTATATTATTGGTTTGTGTTGCTGTTGGAAGGTCATTTAGAAGTAACTTGATTTTCTTAGAAATTCTTTCTTTAAAAAAGGGTTTTGTTGAACTGTGTTCAACAAATCTCTTTTTTTTATCTCTTGTTTGTACTCTTTTTATTAATATTTACTTTTACTCTTATTTTCATTTAATTATCAACAATAATTTAAAACCCTTTTTTCTCTCCTTTAATGTAACTATACTTTATATATTTTGCTGAACTAACAGTTTCTTTTTCTTTATACATAAGTATATGTAAATAACTTAATTTGAATTTTAAATACAAGTTAATATGCATATATATTGAGTTATTAAGATTAGTATAAGTTTGGATATCAGTAAAGCAAGGAGCTTTGAAATTTACTCCTTTTGACGTGTTTTATTTGAACAAAAAGTTATTTGTTAGGACGAGGGGGTACCTCAAACTAACAGGTTTTAATAAAAAAGAAATGTTAAATGGTATTTTAATTTAAGGGTAAAGAGGACAGTGAATTTTTTAGCCAATTTAAATTCTTAAATTCAACAATAAGGCGATGAGAAATATAGAAAATAGAGACATAAAAATTAGAAAATTTACTTTATGCCATAACTTATGATTCTAATATAAACTTTAAGAATTAATCCCATAAAGTTGATACATTATTTAGAGATAAAAAATATAAATAACAAATCAAAATTTATTAATTTCTTTAACCGAAGTACATACTTTTAGGGTTTACAATTCAAATGGAATCATTAATAATTTTTAAATGACCAAATCAATTCTATTTATGGTCATTTTAAAATAACCATTATAATGTTTAATTCCATTGAATAATGTTTCTATATTTTTCAGTTGACTAAAAATACAGAATCAATTACTTAAACAAAATCGATTTATTAAAACACTTGTCACGCAATATTTGCATGTGTGCATGTAGAGTAGGCTTACAAAATTCAGGGTGGTGTGCTTATAAATCGCACAAGAAAAAGAGTTAATAAAGTAATTAATTCCATTAAACTAGATATGGTATTATCTAATTTCCAACAACAATGTTAACACCCAGCCAAGGCATTGCAAATTTAGTTATTTATGATTATATTAGGAAAGCACATCACGTTCGTTTAACACAACTTTTGTGAAACGAAACAGTGGTTAGCAATTTACAAACAATTTTGAACTGCTTTTCATACATGCAAATGCTTAAGGTTTTCGATTTTAATTTTAATTTTTAACAAATTATGTTTTGAAAAGATGGTAACTGAAATTTTGTTAAAATTACCTTAAGTACTGTAGCTAGATCGAGAGCTTTCCTTAATAATTTATTTAGAAATGAATCGAGAGTTTGCAAGAATTTTGTTATTGATGAGCTGTGATCGGGGTAATAAGAATTTTGAGGTTATAATAGCACAGGCTTAACCATACTAGAATGGCTTTAAACATTTGGGTAGAGAATCTAGGATCAGATTTTTACAAGGAGTATTGTGCTTTGAGGTTTGCGGTAATTGAGAAAAATATATTTGGGGTATCGATAAGGCCATAGACACCTTGAGTTCGTGTATTATTGATTATATGGTCATCGTTTGTAATTCGAAAATATTGGTCTCTGGTATCATCACCCCTGAAGCATAATTGAGCTGAAGTGACTTACTGAGCTGTCATGCAATCTTTACAGATGGGTCGAAAATAGATCCTGTTGTAGGTGCTGTGCCCTACTTTAGAATATTATGAAGCTTTCCAATAGGCTCTCTGAAAAGTGCAGTGCATTTATTCTAAGCTGAGATGATTGCATTCACCAAGGTACCGTAGCTGGTCTGGAAACGGTTTGGCATTGTGATAGGATAGCTATCTATGTGGATAGTATGTTTACCTTCAATTCATTGATCATGTTAGCTCGAAGTTGAGTACGGTTTACGGGGAGGACTCTTGGAAAAGTAGTACTGCGCTGGATTCTTGGATATTGTGGCATATTGGGTGATGAAAATGCAGGTGAGTTGGAAACTTGTTGTAGGACAAGAGATTATGTCTCTTTCGGGACACCTTTTTGAGTTTATTGATGAGCTGTGATCAGGGTAATAAGAATTTTCAGGTTATAATAGCACAGGCTTAACCATACTAGAATGGCTTTAAACCTTTGAGTAGAGAATTTGAGGTAATTTAGGGAGCACTTAACTATCGAGCATATTCGGTGTCTCTGCCATTGTGGTCAAAGATGAAGATTCATGGTTTCTTTAACGTTGAAAGTTGGCATCTATAAGAATTTTTAATGGCTGATAAGTTTGTCCAGTTTTGTTATTTTTCTTTTCTATGGTTTCCATTATTTTTCTTTGTTGCTCACTCTTTTTGCAAGAATTTGGACATGGACCAAATCCTTAATCCACATTTTAATTTATATATCATTTCTGACTTTGTTTTTTTTGTTTTTCGATATTGTTCTTGTTTTCTTTTGGGTAACCAGAATATTTTCAGGTCTTTGTTAAGAAGTCTGTGCTTTTTCACCCTTGCCTTCGTAACCTAACCTAGAAAATTGTAACCTTTTCTGTATAACGAATTAAAAACCTATTGAAAAATAATCTGAAAAGAAGTTCTATTTTAGTTATGAAGCTGTAGGTTTAGTTTGCACTTTTTTTCATTATTTTAATCTTGTTCTGTTGTCTATGGTAAAAGCATAGATTTAAATTAAATTATTATTATATTATTGAATACAGTAATATGTGTTATAATTACCTAAATAATCTTCTTATAGCAATATACTTTAGCATAAGTTGTATGTACATATATAGTACGAGTAACAGCAACGAGTATTTAAATAATTAATTAAGAGAACGTTATGTTATTGACAGGATTTTCTTTAAATCAATAATGGGCGTTTTTTTTCTTTTAACTTGTTTAACATAAACATTTGCAATTGCACAATTATAAATTGTACATACGAGTATGTCTTTATGCGTACTTGTGTGATAATTCAACCATGAGTCATCTATTATATTATTTTTTAGTTACAAGTATAGAAAATAAAAAAACGAAAAACAATTATAATACACGCATTTTATAAAAATATACTCATACGATTTGTTTTTTTTTCTACATTTTTCAAATTCAATTTTAATTAACACCACTTGACTTGACACAACTAGTATTTTTTCTTTATTGTTTTATTCTACAACGATTTCAGACCAATAATTAAATTATTTTATTGAAACAATAACAGCAAAAACAATATGAATACCATCAACTAGGCAACTGTATGGCAGTGTATAATAATAAATGTCTCGTATGTCTATAATAATTTTACGGAGATTCCAAATGGAATCTTCAAACAATTGATGGATGTTGTTGAATATCACCCTCGCCCAAATTGTTTATTTTTTGTTTGTTATTCGCTGTTGTTATTGTTTTAATTGTATAATTGTTTGAGAAAATTGTATTTTATTAGTCGATAGAAAAAGATATTTCTTTAGGTGCTTTGTTAAAGATTTTTGTCTGCCTAATGCCGTTTAATGTATGTATATGGGCATTTCCATAGAAGTAATTAAATAAAATGTCCCTTTTATCGCAGAGAATTTATATTATTTCGTTTGTTTGTGGTTAGGTTAGGTTAGAGGACGTGTACTTGTCAATTAAGACAAGTACAGTACCCGGAGGCGGAATTGGCCCATTGTATAACGTCCTTAAGGAGGGAAGGATAATAGGGGGAATAGGATAGGATATAAAGGAGAGGATGTAGGAAAGGGGATAATGGGAAGCACAGGAAACGTTTATGTATGAGTTTAAAAAGAAATTAAAAAACAATTTTTTTCTAAAATATAAACAAACGACAATCAAATATTGGGAAATTGGAAAATGCTTTAAAAAAGGAAAAGTTTCAAAAGGGCTTATGTTTTCGAAGACCTAATTTGGGTGCCTAATTTGGGCATCGCTCGAACGCTCTAAAGTATAGAAGGTCGGTAGTGAAACTCCTATGAAAATCATCAATTATTATAGAGATGGATGGGTGTCGTCTATGTCTGTAGGCGTCAGAACCAATCGTACACTATTGTGGGAAAGTGAAATTCTTGACACGTGTAGATGGATCAATGAGAGACACTTCTTCTACTAAAGTTTCAGATTTTCTAAAGTTAATCAGAAATAGTTAGACCTTCTAAACAAACTATACACCAGGTGGACACCATAGATCTTATAGATCACGGACTCCTGTAACGGTTAATGGTATACAAAATAAACTCCTCAAAGACCCCTTTCTTTACATTGAATAGTTGCCTGACTGTTTCCTTGATTAACATGCTGTTTGTTTTTTAACGTTGCCTAAAGCAAATCAAGTCCAACTTGGTATTTTTTTATGAGAGAAAATTTTGAATTTTTGACCAGTCATCAGCAGATCTAATGGAAATATCATTCATTCTTACCCAATCTCTGTTTCATTGACACAGAAAAATAAAAGTGCAAGTCAAATATGAAATATTTCTGTTTTCTCGATTGTAATAAATTTTATAGATTCTATTATTGTAGTCGATTCTCTCTTTTTTTGCTATTGTATAGAGAGAAAAAAAAGTAAAAACGTCAAATAAAGTTTAATTAAAAGACCTAAAAACCATTAAATAAATTAACATGCAATATAGAAATCATGTAAGATTTTTAATTAAAAATTATATAAAAAAATGAAAAATAATAAAAACAAAAGCAAAAGCAAACAATTGCATACAATGTCAAATGTCTTTGTGAAATAATATCATGTGATATCGATGAATAAACAGTTATAAAAGGGTCACACAAGTGATAAGGTGCTCTAAACTTTAGTCCAATGGAAGTAAAATATAATAAATAACAATATTTAATAATTTAAAGCATTAAAGCTGTCATTGAACATTTATTTTAAACATTCTTTTATTATTAATTATTATTTATTCTATCCTAAAACTGAGTTCAGTTTCCGAGTAGCGTATTTAATGTAACCTATTCGAAAAAGTCTTTCTAAAACTATACTTAATACAAACCTTCTGATATTTATAAGTTCGGAAGCCTTCCGTAGGATACAGAAAAGAGAAATTAACGAATTTCAAAGTTAATAAGCTCTTCCGGAAGCTCTGCTTGTGATTCCTTTTACTAGTTATAGTGGCATTTGTTTACCTCTTGTATTGTACTTTATGAAAACAAAAAATTACCTCAAAAAGGCCTGCTTAGTGCCTTTATTATGATGTGAACTTGAAAGTAATTTCTAATTTCTAGCAACTGAATCCTGTATGTGAAACATTGTGTATGCCAAATTTGGTATTAAATCAATATTCAATTTGAATTAGAATAGGAAATTATAAATTACTTATGACTTATTTTCTCAGCCATCATTAATTATATCCCCATCCGCCCGGAATTCCTTGTAAATGCAATGCAAATATTATTTTGTAACATTTAGTTTTAGCCTGTTTAAGTAATGATTCTGGCTAAAAATAATTAATTTTATTTATAGCAAATCGAAAGTCATCAATTAATCAATTTGCAAACAATTTGTTATCTGCGACTGGTTGGATTTTTTTCTTTTAATATAAAATAATTGTTTTTTTTTTGTTTGTTTTCTTTTTATTTTTTATGAGATTAAATTGAAATATTTCAAGATTTATTCCTTTTTTTAATTTCATTTAATCACAATTTATTGATTTGATATATTCTTTTTGTTTGTGTGCACATGTGTGTGTTTTATTTTTAGTAAAACTCATTAAAAATAATTTTGATAAATTGTTATCATGTTCAAGTTCAGAGACTAAAATTGTAATAATAAAATAAAAAAAAAAATTATTTAATTAAATAGTGATAGTTTTTAGTATATAAATTATTATTATTGTTATAATTTATTGCTATTGTTATTGCTAATTGTGTTAATTGTTTAATTGATTTTCAATTAATACCATCAACTCATTTGAACTCAATGTGTTAATTCGTTTAATAAACATATTTCTTCAATTATAATTTAAAATAATGTCTTCACTCCTTCCTGAATGTTTTTTAAACCCGTACACATGTATGTATGTCGAAAGATGCATTAACGTATCGTAATATAACAGAACGTAGAAGTCTCCGTAGTCTAGTTTATAGTGCGTTGGCTTACTAAATGAGAGAGTTCGTAAGTTCAAACCTCAGAAAGAAATATAAAAACAAATTATTTCTTTTGGTGACCTCCTCTTAGCAGTTTTCTGGCAAAAACTTTCAAAGTAAATAATTCCCATGAAAATCTTCTCAAAACTTATCGTTTAAATTGCATGTCCCATTACTCAAGTGTGAAATTAACATACACTATATGCAGTGGCGAGCAGAAGTGAGTGCATGCTCACAAAACTGAGTTTCGTCATCCATAAAAACAAAATCATAACAACAAAAAAAAATTATTTTTAATTTATTAGTTTATTCTTAACAAATAGCAGTAAAGAAACAATAATTAATGGAATGAAGTCAAAGAGTTTGAGAGAAAAAACGAAAATGACCCACATAAACTCAATTTTGCACCTCTCAAGAAAATTAATAAAACTAACCCAATTTCAATATTTGGTCCATAGACCTTAAGAAATAACTTGATTTACGCGGTCTTTTGGAATTCGATTCCATTCCGAATTTATACCACCCAAAGTTTGTCCATGATTGTTGGGGCTGTTTAATACTGCCCGGGCCGGCTTTTCACGATTGACCCAAGATTTTCAATCGGATTGAGGTTGATACTTTGCGCTGGCCATTCCATCGATTGAAAATGTTGTTTCCCAATCCATTCCTTTACAATTTTTGCTGTGTTCTTCGGATCACCATCCTGTTGAAAAACAATTTCATTTTCGGGATAAGCACATTTATCAATAAAATTGAGAATATGGGTTTGCAGAATCTGTAGATAGTCTTCTTTTTGCATGTACCATGTAAAGCATCCCCAAACCATTATATTTCCGCCGCCATGTTTAACAGTTTGCTTCACATGGTGTCTTTGAACATATTCACTGTGGCGAGCAGATGTGGTGCATGTTCACGATACTGAGTCCCCGGGTCTGTGCCAGCAGTGCTGCTTTCTATCTGATTGGAAACGTGTTATCTGGTCTGATGAGTCCAAATTTAACCGTTTTCAGTCAGACGGAAAGCAGTACTGCTGGCGCAGACCCGGGGACTGAGTATCGTGAACATGCACTCACTTCTGCTCGCCACTGTAGGTTGTGTGAAATGGGATTCATTTTCATCCGACATTCATACATACATAATTGGCCATTACAATCCCTTAGTCAGGATTACAACCTAGCTTCTTACACCACTTATGTTGTGTGTGTTAATTTTATACATGAGTGACGGGACCTACAGTTTAATGTCGATTTCGAAAGACAGATTTTTGAGAAACTTTTTCATGGCAATCTTATTTACTCTCAGAGTTTTTGTCAGAAATCTGATGTGAGGCAGTAGTCGAAGAAATATTATTTCGATATTTTATTTTGTTGGAGATATCTTCCTACTAAACTAAGGGCGATTTCAATCCGACATTAATAACAATAAAAAAATAAATTGTCAAGATCTATAAAAATAATCGAAAAGGAAACCTAAACTTGTATGACCCTGTAGTCAAAGTAGATTAATCATTCTGTCTTATCCCACAACTGTCTTCTTTAAGTTCGTTTAGATACAGTACATCAACTTAGGATCAAATTACAATAACAAAACTACATTGAAAGATCACGAATAAAAAGACTAACAATTACAAGCCTACAACAGTAAACTCTAGAAATTGCCGGATCGAATATAATTGAAGTATAAAGTGAAAGAAAGGCAATATTGCTAATGAGCTTTTGTAAAAGCTCGGCTTATTGCATATTTATGTATTAAATTTGCAATCGGTGTGAATTTATTCAAATCCTTAATTTTTAAACACCTGTTACTGATAAGTCATTATACGCTCTTGAGGTTTAATCATAATCGTTGTTTGTATTTAACGTTATTAGTTTAAATCAAACTTGTGCGTTAAGTTTTTGTTTTTGATAAATGTATGAACTTTGTATAAAAATTACCGGCTGCTTTCAATAAAATACCTACTGACATGCTTTCAATACTCATGCATACATACGTATGTATATATGTATATGTATGTGTGTATAAATTCTTATCAGTAAACACCTAAATGTGCACACATTTTGAATTAAGCCTTTTACTAATCGATAGAGTGACCATTTTCGTTCTACTGACGATTGAAATCATAGAAAATATTACTCTTTATATACATATACTAGCTTTAATTACAATAAACCTGAGCTCGAGTTATAGGCATTTATGTATATCTGGTCACCTTGAAGCAAAAATATTATATATTTGACAGAGAACAAGTTGCTGTTTATCGTCATAAATAGCAATATTGTCGGGTTGCTGTTGTTAATTTTGTTGAAAACATTTGTAATACCAAAGTTACAGCATATTACATTCGTACATATGTTCCCATAGATGTATAAGTACGTATGTGCATACATGTTTATACATTAAATGTGTGGTGAGTGAGCCGTATAGATTACAAATACAATGTGTTTTGATTTGTGTTTGTAATGTTTTCTATACACATACACACAAAACTTAATCCAAAGCATAACAGCATTTGTATTCACGCGTAGTTTGATAAAAGAGCTCGTAACCCAGCAAACATTATTTTCGAATTTTTACACAATCTTTCTAATTTGATTTTCTTTCTGTAGCAAATTAAACTTAGATTTTAAATGAAAGTGTACAGGGTTATTAACTTGGACTTTGTACACGATCTCTGAATGTTTTCCACTTTCGGAATTATTCATTTTTTTTGAAAATATTTTGGCATTAGTTTAATTTTGTTTTGGCCAATTCAATAACGAACGTTGTCGTTTAAGGCTTCAATTTAAGAAGGGATTATTCCCAAAAAGATTCTATCACTGACAAATACCCTAATAGTCCATAAACAGTAAATCAGACCACGTTTGCTGTTAAGTTGTTTCGGATTTTTGAGAAATTTTTCTTTTCATAAATTTTGTTGGCAATAAATTCAATGTTTTCTTTATTGTTGTATATTGGCAATGTCCATATTAAAGACAATTGGGCAAAGACAAAATTGTTTCAACAAGTGATGATATCGTAATTCTTGCTTAATAGGTCATTACATCCACAGAATTATAACCTAGCTTGCAACACCACTCATGTCTTGTGTGTTAATTTTATCCCTGAGTGGCGATAGCTACTGTTTAATGTCGACTCTGAACAATACACTTGCGAAACTTTTCGTGACAAATTTATTTTACTCTCAGAGATTTTTCCAGAAGACTTCTGAGACAAAGTTGCCGAAAGGTAATTTTTTAACTCTTTCCACTCGGTTATCCCCTCTGAGGGGACAACGTAAATCTAGCATATCACTCGGTTGTCCCCTCTGAGGGGACATGGTAGTTTGTTAGCGATTACGGACAATGAAATTATTCCACCGCAATTTTTTAAGAAACAAGTGTTCTCATGTACGAGTAGTTTTCTGTTAAAATGCACAAAAAAATTGATTGAGATGTGATAGAATTAACAAGATGCGTGATAAATAAATCGTCCGTTCTACACGTCGAAAAGGAACGTGCGAAGTGCGTTCATGACGGACTGTACACTTCTCTGATCTTTTGAGCAATTTGTAGATATAGTGGATTAGGCGTTCAAAGCTACATGGGTGTGGCTCAATGAAGTGGGAATCTTGATACGATTATAAAGAACTCCGATAACCGAGAGAAGAAATATACAAGATCTCAATTCGTACTGAAGCGTCGAATAGACAAAATTTTTGATATTTTTTTGTAAATATGTGATCTTCAATGACCACAAATTCATATAAAACAAATTTCATCACAATTCCTTATTTGGTTCTAAAATTATACTGTATAATGTCACGTTGCAAGGATGTATGTTTTCGTTAAAAAGTGGCGTCAAGTTAGTGGTAGGTAAAGTCCGAAACGGTGCCGAGTGCAAAGGGTTCATATTCTGTTAAGTTCGAGATGTCTGTGACAGGAGTAAAATACTAGAATACGGTATTGTAATCCAATAAACAATCAATACCAAGAAAACGTAGAGGTTTCTCTATATATTGACATCGATTTTCAAATGTTTCCATTCAAACTAAGATTTTTTTCCATCCCATTAAAACAAAAAAATAATATTTCAGAAATAATATTAAAAAACTCTGATTTAAAAGATTTGTAAATAATTTTCATTTTAAATCATTTCGTTTGTTGGGTTACTATTGAAGCAACACCTTCATTCATAGGTAAATTGTTTTAAAGGAATGCCTTTTACGACTTCTTGATCATTATTTATACAATTTTCTACATCTTCGGTTTATATTTTCATAAGGTGTGTCTTATATTTCTTCCTCCTTTACTTTTCCTTGCCTTACCCTTTTTGTGGTCTTGAAATATTACCTCGAAATGAAATGTTTAATGAAAATGAAAATATTTTCAAGAAACTTCTAATTACAACAAAATTACTTACTCTCTGTACGAAATTCAAATAAATTAATTAAAATTTCAATTAAATCGATAGACATTAATTGAGTGTTTTATTTGCAATCAGTAACTTAAATGGAAATATCTTTTGGTAAACAGGAATTCATATAAATTAATATGTTAAACTATTTGATTACGTATACATTTGAGGGTAAAGATTTTAAATTTTCTCCTTTGGTTAGGAGTAATATTTAGTTAAGTTGGCAACGTTATTAAATTTGACTACCACTTGAAAAGCTGACAGCTGTTTTGTGGTAATTTCGGAACTACTTTAGTGGGCGGATGATGACGTATACAATGAACGTTATAGGTTATTTATTAGCTGCCATTAATTTTACTAACATTATGAAAATTGAAGAGTGTGCGTAAATTGCCCTCTAGCCGTAGGTGAAATAAAAAACGGTGTTAAATTATTTTTGTTTACTGACTTTTTCTTGATAACATTTACATTCCAGTATAAAGGTATATTAAGATTTCGTCAATGGTTTCAGCTTTTGGACCTTTTCTTTATCAATTGCTATGCAATCCGTTTAGATTTTTGTCACTAGAATGCTCCATCTTTACCACATGACATACATAAATACATACATACATAATTGGTCATTACAGCCCTTCAGTCAGGTTTACAACCTAGCTTCTCACACCACTTATGTTGTGTATGATTATTTCATGGGCGGACCTATAATTTAAAGTCGACTCCGAACGACTTATTTTTGAGAAACTTTTCATGACGGTTTTATTTTCTCTCAGAGTTTTTGCCAGAAATCTGCTGAGATGAAGTCACCGAAGAAATATTTTTTAAAGATTTCGTTTTTTTTGGAGATGTCCGACCTGGGTTTTGAACCGTGGCCTCACGTCTTATAAGGTTATACACTAAATTCTAGACTAGGCCGACTTTTTACCTGACATACCATTTAATTTAAATTTTTTTAATTAGCACTGAGACTTCCCAAATACTTCTTATATTCCAAGGCTTCCTTCGGCTTTTTCGTCATATTGTAAGTGTCCAAAATGCACTTTCAATAGTAAATCTAGAGGGAGTTATTTGATTTTAATGTAGACACTTATCGTTTTCCTGTGATGCTATGCGAGCATGATAGATACTGGTTTTCCATTCTTATTGGAAGCATAGAAGTGTTTTCCTTAACTATCACTAGCCTTGTAGTTTAGGATACTGTATGCAATTATGTGACTTTCTATACGATTCTTACAAGTGCATAAAGTAGGGTGAACTAACGCTGTAGGTGGCAAAAAATTAGAAGAGAAATTTGTTTACATTTTCTACCATCAGGCTTCTTGAGAGGATTGTTGGCGATCTTATTTTTATTTATCCTTGTCATTGCCATACTATTTGTCGAGTTACGTTTATTGTAACAATGAGTTTAACCATGTAAATTGTTATAGTTGTTACAATTGTTACCGTAATTGTTTAAAATTAGAAGTTTGTGCACAGTTTGATTCGGCCTTTGGAGAGCCTTTTTTTGTCCCTATTTTTTAATTTAGAAGGAGATCTCTGGTTGTGTCAATTCCATATCGCCGCCTCCGTTCTATAACATTCTAAGTCGAAAAAGTGTGTTTTGAGTTATGAGCTCTCAAAGTTTTCACGCGACATACGACTATATGTGTATTCTAAGAAGATTTTTCCCTATAACTTCAAAACGGATCGGCGCATCTTAACCAAATTTTGACAGTATTTAAGTTAGAGAACGTAGAATTTAAAAATGCAAGAACATTAAAAACGTTCTAAGTACACTTAGAACGTTATAGAATGGAGGCGTCGATATGATTCTGTCCTTTAGCCTCCGTGTATATAGTTTTCTATACAGATCTGAATCACTACTTACTTAAATAACTGCAATATTTAATCACAGCATGGCCTCTAGTAGATTGTGATCAGAGGGGAAGTCTACTGTAATGCTGTCTGTTTTTGGAAGGGATATACGATTAAGTATTAGGGTACATAGGAGTTTTTTGATTGCATTCAGCAGTATTACACGCCTACATATGTATACTGAGGTCTCTCCTCAACAGCATCGTAACTATCATACCTTCCAGCAACCCCTGAAAGATTCTTCTTCATTATGGATGCCAAAGCTTCTGCATTGAATATTAAAATTAAACACAGATTAAGGCTGTTTTGTAAACATATTTGAATTTGTTTGTTGTTGTTTGTAAGATTGTTACAGTCTTAGTTTTCTATTTACACTTGTAAGTCATGTGCTATATATTCTCATCAAATTTTTCTTTTTTTTTTACAGACAAACTCAAAACCTGAAAACATTCAATGGAAGAAAAGCCAGTGAATTTAAAACAACAGCATGATTTTATTTAAACAAATGTATACACACAAGTCACATGTATTTACATATGCAAATATGTATCCAACTATTAACATGTCTGTATCCTTGTACATATGGTAAGTACATACATATACATGTACATATATATAGAAACAACATTATTCGTATCTTTTGTAAGTAGAAATTATGATTCCATTTACCTTGTTTTATACAAGGGGTTTGTACAAGTGGTTTTAACTTTTCTTAATTACAATATCAAACGAAGAGTGTTTTTATTTGTTTGAGAAAAACAACAACTAGTGTAATATTAATATGTTAAAAATTAAAACAATTCATTCTAGTTGTTGTAGTTGCAGTGAATTATACACTAAATGCGACAGATGTTGGAAAAACTTAAGATTTGTTTGTTTTATAATAATAACCCCCACTAAGTGGTGGTGCGTATGGCAGGGATACATTGTGTTAAAAGTATGTACATATAACGAGAGAATCAGAATGTTCCTATTATGCGAGTACGTATGTACATCTTCATATTCTTTTATTGTTTTCCCATTTGTTTTTTTAAACCTCATTTAATGCAGTACTTTGGGTAAAGTACTCGTACTTCAAATACAATACATATGGTTATTGACGTTCGTTTAACCGTTCTATTTCTAAAACTTTGAACGCAGTTTTATTTCATTTGAAAAAAAAAAATAAAAGATTATAAAATTGTAAAAATCATCATAACTTACAGTCAAAGGAAAAAGTTTACATACACCGCTGTTTCTTTGACTGTGTATTTTTTGAGGAGACTCACTAATAACTGAAAAGAAAGAAAGAATTTTAATTTTATTATTCAACCACAATTCCATGATTTTCCCAATAAATTTTCGATGGAATTAAAATTGCAACTGCATGCCGGCCATGACAGTAGATTAAGTTTTGCGCAAGAAACCATTCCTTACTTTTGCATGCGTTACCATATACAGTGTCTTTCTGTTGTTGAAGAACACAATGATTTTTAGAATTTTCGTCAAGTCTTATGATAACGATATCTCCTAGAAGGTCCAAATATGTTGCTGAATTCGCATTATGGTGGTAATGAAGCAAAAATGAAGCTTGAAGTAATAAAACAATGGGTGCCCATTATTTTCGCAAATTACACAATCCATATCATGCCAATAACAGCTTTTTTTCTTTGGAAAAATACCTTTTTCCATTCAATACTCCATGACATGTGGCTTTAAGTAAATCTAAAATGATTTTCACTGTGTATTTCAATTAATCGTGGACTTTCGTTAGACTTTCTTCACTTAGTCAATGGGAAGTCGCCGTAGTCTAGTAGGTAACATGTTGCCTTATTAGATGACAGCTCGTTATTCAAATCTCAGCATAGAATGAATGAAACAGAATATGAAAACAATTTTCCTTCGGCGACTTCCTTTCAGCAGTCTCCTGGCAGAAACTCTGAGAATAAATAAAATTGCCATGAAAAGATTCTCAAACATCTTGGGATTTCGACGTAAAACTGCAGATCCGGCCGCTAGTGGATAAAATTAATACAGACAACATAGATGGTGCGAGAAACTAGATTGTTACTCTAACTAAAGAATTGTAATAATCAATCAAGGTAGAAAGTAATCGATGCGATAGCATTCAAAGGGTAGGGCTCGCAGTAACTGGAAGTTCAAGTTTCTTTTTCTTTATTAATCCACATTAGTGGCATCATTTTGAATCTGCCTTTTCCGTCGATTTTTCTTTTGGAATTTTCTTTCCTTACAGCTATAATTCCATACTTTTAGTTAAGTTTTAGGTAAAATTTTCCATTCTTTCAGGGTGCATTATTATGCCATGAATTTATTTATTATTATGCTCTTTACGTAAGATTATCGATTAAACCCATTCGTTCCGAAGCCTGTTTCTCAATAGTTCACTTTGATTTTTCACAGATTTGTTATTTTTTAAATAAAATCTTCAATTTAAACAAAACACTTACCAAATTACTGGTTTGAATGTCGAATGCCGGAAAATAATGTATTTTTTGGCTACCGCGGTTAAACGAATATCTTCCTAAAGACAGCAATAAGTTTTCAAATCAATGCATATTTTGTTATTGTTTTGTTTACTAAGCCTAATAATATAAATAAAAAAAAAATAAAATACGATCTCAACAATAATTTAAGGAAACAAATTAAGAACAATAAATTAAGTGCGGTTAAACGATTATCTATGACTGTACATACGCCATAAGACATTGTGTATGTATATAAAGTATGTACATTACACCATTACGTATATTACACATACATTCAAAGATGTGTATATGTATGTATATGTTCATTATTTCGTTTCATTTATTGTCCTCTGTTTTTCTCCACTCGATTCTATGAACCTATTGATCTTTTTTCATGCCTGTGCTTGATCTGCCTAACCATGTGGTTTATTGTAGTCTGATACTACTACTGCTCTCATATTCCAAAGAAATTTGTGGCATTTAAAGGTAAAGCATGAACCATCAAAGGAATGTACTGATTTTCACTATTAAATGCATACGTTGTAAGCGTATTGGTTTTGTGGTGCGGAAGTAATTGAATGCAAATGCATTTCTGATTAATAATCTATGAAATGGATTATTCTGGCAAATTCCTTTCCATATTTTCAAGTTGTATTCGGTGAAATGAAGTACTTTTTACAAGGAAAGTAATCGTTGTGGTATCGTGTTATTGGTTTCATTTCATTGCGATAACTGTGTAGACAGACAGTCAGTAACAACCATAAAACTATTTTAATTGTTATTGAAGTGAAAGCAATGCAATGTGGTGGCTATAACATGCAGTAGAACTAAATAACAGACATACATACATACGTACATATACTAATATACAGCAATAGTAGTCAAATGAAACAGTTGTAACGAATTTGAATTTTTTCTTGTGGCAAATAGTTAAAAAATAGTGTTTTTTGTCAAGGAACTCTAAATTTTTTCTTGTCTCTCGTTGAATTGAAAAATAAACAGAGAGCGTACGTATAAAGTGTTGTGAAAAACTATCGATTTTTGCATAAAATTAAAGCTTTTATATGAAGCACAGTAAAACTGATGACATTAAAGTTAAGTACACAGTGCTTATTTGAAAATTACTTCTATTATGACTTAATCATAGAAATTATTGACATACTTGCATACATACTTAATTGGCCATTACAAGCCTTCAGTCAGGATTGCGACATAATTTCTAACACTACTGATGTTGTGTGTATTAATTTTATACATGAGTGGTGGTACCTACAGTTTAAAGTCGATTCCTAACAACAGATTTTTGAGAAATTGTATTTACTCTCAGAGTTTTTGCCAGAAATCTGCTGAGGAAGTCACCGAAAAAATATTTTTTCATATTTCGGGATTTGAACCGTGGCCTTACGTCTAATACGCCAGCACACTACTTACTAGACTACAACGACTTTTGCGGTAGATGTGACCAACTTTTTCATGGCACTTATTTTACTGTCAGAACTTTTGCCTACAATATTACTATTCGCCATAGACTGGTATAAGTGGAAATGATAAACCCGGATACCCGGACCTTCAGACGAATTCCTATTGATGTGTACGCCCTGCCGTTATTCTTGTAATCCTTTGAGGGCTACGTCTTCTAACAATCCCGTCCTCGTTAAAGTTTACAGACTAACCGCTATTCGATTGTCACTATCCACTTCAGTACTAGTTGCAGATTCTCAGATGGTAACTTCATCTCGAAGCTAAAATTTTTAACGAGTGCGGACTCCGTCTTCATAGTATATTTCGTCGCATTTTTTACGGTTATCTCGAAGATAGGAATTGTAACGAAACTTTGTAACATTTATGAAGACCTTCGGACTTCTTAATCAATTCGTTTACCAGACTAAAGCTGTGTCCGCAAGGCGGAAATGTAAATCATAAAAAGGATCTTTAATATGCTGTAATCAAGGTCCCTTTTATCATATCAAATTACATTCGGTCATTGGAGAGGTTAGCTAGGATTACGTTAAGGACAGTTTGGATACTGAAGCACTCAGGATGGTAAATAAATGACCATATGATATCACGGAAAGAGAAGATAAAATATCAACCTCAAATGTGAAAGTGTTTCAATAAAATCTTCATCTCTCTAGTCGTACTTTACTTAAAGGAACATTTTTGTTCTTAAAGGGACTTTAATAAAAAATTTAATAAAAAATATCCTTCAAAGTTTTATTTAGGAAATCATTTATTGCACGTACATACACATTCGCAATAATTCCAACTCGTAATTACCAAAAAGAATGCCAATAAAATTCACAGTAAAAATATCTCCTAAAATATCTCTGCAGTTGTGTAATGAAATCATTTCTTGACTTATTAACCATTTTGGGCTCACGTTTATTGCCATAATCATGTATTGGCGCCAGCCGAACATATTCAATCTGCTTCAGAATCTCAGATTATTGAAACACAAGTAATTTTACGAATAAATAAACGTTCTAATTCACTTGTGTGATTACACAACGTGCGTAGGTGTCGTCGCATTTAACACCGTCAGCACAAATTCCTTTCATTTTATTATCCTTCGTAAGAAATTGAAGGATTTCGAAATGTACTTTCGCACGAGTGAGTGATAATAAGACCGACAATCAATATCAATTTATGTCTGCATAATAAAACGATACAAATTTATCCATCGAATGGCTGGCTACAAAACAAAATGAAGGAAATACATGCTCGTATGCATACACATGAGAGCATTTTTCAATTAAAACAGTTGGTGTTGGCTAATTAGAAGCAGTTTAATCTCTACACCACATCAACTGTTGTGATTTTGACGAATAGAGTTTAATTTATTGGAATTGGTGTGCATAGCTGAATTCATAAGGCGACCGAATCACTTCAGCGCTACAAGTTGCGGCGAATATTAGTAAGGGTCCAAATGCCTCAGATAGCTAGACAGCTATCAAAGCACTGGGTGCGAATGCAATGAAGTCCAAGATGATCGCAGATATCGCAACGAGGTAACGATATTTCCGAGGTAAGATGTTTCCCTCAAAGGGGTACCGGAGCCATGGATATCCTGTGTAATTGTAGGGTGGATGAACTAGCCACGAATAATGACAGTTTTGTTGTGGATTCTGGCAACGTCGGATGAACAACTTCGGATAAAGCCAGAATGGTGCAGCTAATTTGGCCAAAGTTAGATGAACTTGAGTACTTAATTGGCTATATAAGCCTTTAGTAAGGATTACAACCTAGTTTCTCACGCCATTTATGTTGTGTGTATTAATCGTACCCAAGAGAAGCGGTGCCAAGAGTCTTTCGTCGGCTTCTCATGGCAATCTTTTTTACTCTGAGAGGTTTTTATTGGAAGACTGTCAAGCGAAAGTCGACGAAAGAAATAATTTTTTTTTAAATTTTTTTGCCTTGAACTCACAAGCTCTGCTCTTATTAGACGTAAGGCCCGGGTTCAAACCCCAGGTCAGACATCAAAACGAAAATGTGAAAAAATTATTTCCTAGGCGACTTCCTCTCAGCAGATTTCTGGCAAAAACTTTGAGTAAATGAAGCTGCGATGAAAAGTTTCTTAAAAGTCTGTCGTTTGGAATTGACTTTAAACTAAAGGTCCCGCCACTCATGTAAAAAATTAACACACATGACATGAGTGGTGTGAGAAACTAGGTCGTAATCCTGACTGAAGGATTGTAATGACCAATTATGTATGTATGTATGTAATACCTACTAGATTGCGGAAACTTCTAAAGCTGGATATAGGGCGCACTAAAAGTCTGCGTAAGGAAAACAATTTAAGAAAACAAATGTTCCTTAATTGAAGTACTGTTTTACAGATTAACCATCACTCACCACATGTTAAACTGGTGGAGACCTTTCCTCAGTGGAGACCTTATTCCTTAATAAACTTCAGAAAGCAACAACTTATTACATGCATATTATCACAGACACATATGTAATGAAAAACTTTGTAGGAATAAACAAGTGTAGAATACATTTCAGAGCAGTCCTAAAGCTTGGTTATGGTTTTTATTGTCCCGTTGTTGCTGTTTGCCATAGTTTCTACATTATCATCATATTGTGTGAAAACACGAGAGAATAGTAATGAACAGTCTGAAAAGTGAAAGCATCACTGGCACACACTTCGCACTCGATTAGCTTGGATAGGTGATGTAATATGGATGGAAATGCGAAATGAAACCAAAGAATTGAACTTGTATCCGACAGAACATTTGATTGCTTCAAGGGCTTATTTTCTCTGCATAAGAGAATTGATAACAAATGAATACAATTGTAACAATTGAGTACAAGATTTTTGGATTTCTATACAGACAATCGCAATCACAACATAAGTGGTGTGAGAAACTAGGTCGTAATCCTGACGGAAGGGTTGTAATGACCAATTATGTATGTATGTATGTATACAGACAATCAAAATAAAAATGAAACACGTGATTAGGTTCCAGTAACATATTTGGAAATCAGCTGCAACATTTTAAAAATAGTTTCCTAAGCAACGAAATACAAAACGAGATAGATTGATTAATTAACCCATATGCGGTGGAGTACACCGTTGCAGATTTAACTTATGAAACTGTTGGAACACTCAACGCAACTCAAATGTTGCCCAAGTTTATGTGTTACGTTGATGCAGAAATACCGAATGCAACAAAGCATATAAGAAAACGTGTATTTCAATTCAAATGAAGTAAGTTAATAAGTATTTTAACTCTGCTGTCAATTAAGGCCAATTTAC
The DNA here is from genome assembly GCA_958299815.1 of Sarcophaga carnaria. NCBI lineage: Eukaryota > Metazoa > Arthropoda > Insecta > Diptera > Sarcophagidae > Sarcophaga > Sarcophaga carnaria. Next base: position 34,711,924 of record OY283151.1, read on the forward strand.
ACGATGATGGCTTTTAAAAAAATGTCAAAAAAAGAAGGGAGTCGTACTACGTCTAAATGTTCCTCCGTTTTTTTGTCAACATCGTGTCGTTTTCATTACACTTTCATTATACGATTCTATCTGCTCTCTTCTGCATTAAAACTTTACTTGTCCGACTTGTGGCATCTTCTAAACCCAGCTTTAAAAAGCTTAAGTATAATGGATTCTATGTGATTCAACCTTTAACTTCTAAAGAAAAATATGTAACCGTGTTTCTTTCTCTTTTCGGTTTATTGGGTAATATCATACTCTCAAACCCACATACGATATAACGGTTTGTATATTACGATATTGATGCTCTCTTAAAAAACTAAGCAACCAAATTAGTTCGAATCTGTGTTATTGATCATTGGTCATATTTTTGAGAACGAAAACTGTGAGAGAAGAGAGAGAATGTGTGTGATATAGTCAGAGAGCAACCCTGTGTAAATACATGATACTGCATAGTGGTTTGTAGTGCTGTTTACATTTGTATAAATGTATACATAGAAGGAATAAATTTTCCCGGCATTGAACTTGTGTACAAATAACCGTGATTGTTTTTGTGAATGTTTTGCTTAATTTATTCAAAATCTTGGTATGAACCAGATTCGAAATAATTTATGTAGAGACAGTGTGATATATATGAAAGTATACAGTATTGTATACAAATTGACAACAACTTAAGTAACTTAAATAAAAATAATAATTAAAAACAAAAAAAGAAAGAATTCAGAAATATTTGTAACATTGCACCAATGGATTTTTTTATGAAGCTGTCTACACTATTATCGATCACACTGTAAGTTCAGTATTATAAATTGAAAGACTCAAAGTAAATAAACCGAAGAACTAAGCGCGTTATTACTTATGAAAATATAAATAAAAATCCTAAAAATAAATCCAACGAACAACAAGAAAAAACCAGTCATATTATAACAAAAATTCAACAGAACATATACACAGAGAGAGAGAGAGAAAAGAGTAACGATGATGAAGAGCAAAACAAAAAAGGATTTAAAAAGTGAAAGAGCATGTAAAGCAGTGTTGCAAAATTGGAATTTTGAAATGGTACTGAACTCTAACTGAAAGAGTACTTTTTTGCATCAAATGGTACTTTTGTAAAAAATACATAATTGGTCACTATAAGTCTTCAATCAGGATTATGATCTAACTTCTCACGCCACTTATTTTGTGTGTGTTAATTTTTTTTACATGAATGGTGGGACCTACAGTTTAAGGTCGACTCCGAACGAAGGATTTTTAAGAAACTTTTCATGACAATTTTATTTACTCTCAGAGTTTTTGCCAGCAATCTGGTGAGAGGAAGACGCCTCAGAAATATTTTCGTTTTCTTGGAAACGTCTAGTAATGGATTATGTGTGGAGTAAGCCACTTAACTTTTTTATTTCTTAAAATTGAAAAGTGTGAGACTCATGACAAATAGATTGTTTCTACATACATACATATGTACATAATAGGTCATTACAACCTTTCAGTTAGGATTACGCCCTAGCTTCTACCACCACTTATGTTGTGTGTGTTAGTTGTTTGTATTCTCCTGTATTTGAACCGATGAGGATTGGCCTTTTCGCGCTCCCTTGCTTATACAGAACGCAGTGTATAATAATGACATCAACAAAGACGTTGAACATGCTTCTTTAGCCTGTATTACGACCAAGTTTCTCACACTACCCACGTTGTGTGCGTTAATTTTTATCCATAAGTGGTGGGAACTACAGTTTAAAGTTGACTTCAAACGACAGATTTTTTTTGAGAAACTGTCCTTGACAATCTTATTTACTCTCAGAGTTTTTTCACGAAGACTTTTGAGAGGAAGTCGCCGAGATGTCAAATCGTTACAAACTTTTAATCAGGATTATAAAGTTTATGCTTAACAGTTTAACGTCGTTTAACGAATTATGAACGACAGATTTTATTTACTCTCAGAGTTGTTACCAGAAGGTCAAGAAAGGCAAATTCAAAGACTCCTGAATGTTTCGCATTAAGTCTCTAATAGATGATTCACCGTGGGTACACGTCTAGTTTGCCAGCACACTACCTACTGGACTGTTTATTTATTTACATTTAATACACAGACGACACGGAACAGAAAAACTAACGACTTATTCGTGTTCTCATATAAAAGACAAAAACATCGTTTTTTAGCATATGAAGAGCAATACAAATGCTTACCCATATAACAATACGGCTCTGCAAGCGTTTTAATTGCGTTTCGTATTCTAAAAACGAAGCTCCGTGAACGTTTGACTAACCGGGGCTAAAGCCTGATTTTACCTTTAGCATTAACATGTTGCTAATGCATTAATTGTTGAAAAGCGTAAGACATAAAATTTGTAATATTAAAAAAGTACTGAAAACGCCGAGGGGGTACTGCGGTATTTTTGAAATGAAAAAGTACTGAAAAAAGTACCAAAGTACTGAATTTTTCAACACTGATGTAAAGATAAAATTCCTCTCTTTATTTTCTGGAAATAACCTAAGAGCGTGTTATTGAAAATGAAAGAGAGAGAGAGGGTAAGCATAAAGTTATAATAAGGATTATTTTTAAAGAGCTAATGTTAGCACGTTTGCCTGCATGGTGTGTTAGTATTTAAGTAGAGAAATAATTAATTGTACTCACTTGTTAAACATTTTGAAATGTTCGTGTTTATGCTCGTGTTCTATGTTTTTATGCTCATTAACATTAACAACAACAACATTTTAATAATTGTGTTCTTCACAATCATCATGGCCATTGTTATTACGATTGCTTGTGTATGTGTGTGTGGCGGCATTTGTTGTATGAGAAGAGTTTAACAAGTAATTTATTTAAATAAATACCCATACAGTAACAGCTAGATGAATACAGCACGATCACGATTCCGATCATTACTTTATTTTATTTATTGTAACGATCAGTCTAGTGTGGACTCTTATTGAGTGCGGTTCGGTTACGGTTTAAAGTGCTAAAGCGGCGTTTCGTCTTTTTATTTAAGCGGTTTATTCTGGCTATAAATGATTTATAGAAACAGGAAAAATTAAAATATTTTATGGTAATAAAAATACAAGAAATAAATTGATTCATAATATGAAATAAATAAATAATACGGACTGGTTCATTGAACAAACAACAAAAAAGAAAAGAAACATTCATTTGCATAAACAAATAATCCAAAATGAATCAAATAAAAGAAGTGCTAAAAGAATTATTCAAATAAACCAAAAACAAAAAATATTAATGGTACACACGCATAATGTTTTTTTGGGTTCTGATTTTTAAAATCAATCTCTTAAATTAAAAAAAAAAAAAAAAACTAAGTGGAACAGATTGCCTTTTTATACGAGTTTAAATAAGAATTTTAAGTCCATTTGTTTAGTTCAAATTTTTCAATAAATTCGAATAATTGAATTTATTAACGAAATAATTTTTTATTTAATTCCATTTATTTGTTATTGATCTATTGATCTTGTTTTTTAGGAAAAGAAAAAAAAATAACTTCATGAAGACACCATGAATGAATTGTTAAGAATTGAATTCGTTCGGGTGCTCTCCACAGATGTTTTCTATTGTTTTTTCTTCTTTAATTTTATTTTTGTAGACGTTCCATGCCAATAAACATTATTCACGTTTTTGTTATTTTTATTTGTGTGTATTGACAAAAAAAAAATTAAAAAATAAACGGCCGGTCTCTCGTTTTAATTGCGCCTCTCCCCAAAAGAGTTCAAAGTGAGCATGTGGAGTGTAAAAGAATCTGACACTCTTGTCTTTTTCTTCTTGGTTTATTTACATTTTTTACGATCTTTTTGTGGACGTGTTAAAAACTAAAGAATTTGTTCAACAGTGTTGCCATGCCACCCAACTTCTTCGATTTTAATGCTGTCACCACGAGCTTATGGAAAAATAATTCATATCTGAGCTTAAAAAGTATTCTTTTAAAGTTTAAGTGTTGAAAAGAATAAAAATCTTTGAGAAACGGAAAAATTTAACAGATTAAGGGCTTCATCCTTAGATGCAAATTGTATACGCATAGTTGTGAAAATATATTACGGGGTTCTAGGATAATGTGATTACACTAAGTCCTGACAAAATATGGTTTCGCCATGCTTATAATATTTATCAATAAATTTGGTCAACATAAACATCAATTTGCTGATATCACGCCTACGTATAGGCTTATCTGATGATTCATTCATTCACGATGATTTCAAAAGCACATGGTTTTCAAACATGCACATAAAGCTATTATTTCGATGATATTTATTCCACATTATAAAGCTTGAACCTGGTCATCATTACTGCAATGAAATTTAAATGAGCAACTCGGGAAAGGTTGCAGCAGCCGATCTACTTGGGATAGTTTTCGATCAATTTATCGCACACATATCAAGCAGTATCTTAGCGATATCTTGATTAATTTTGGTTTTCAAATGCTTTGAAATTAGAAGGTTAGCCGCGTAGACACTGCCCCATAAAAAAGTAGAATCGGAATATTTTTTTAAAAACTTCTCAAGCAATAAACTCAAAATCGGTCATGTTGCAAAATTGGTATCGTTGCACCATCATATTGAAACCACAAGCCGTTAAGCTAAGTCATACAATTGTTAACAACCCACTACAATCGATAAATTTAAATCATTCGCCTTACTTTCACTCCCACAAAGGATATTATTGGCAGCAAGTACTTTGCGATCTGATGCGCAGGTCTGATCACATTTTGATTGCTTGCAGGCTCTTCTAATTTCTTTAAAATTCTGCCAATCCCTTGCACAATAGATCGCATTTAACGGCTATGAACATCCCCTAATGCTCGTTAGTTTTACCTTTTTATGTTCGTTTCTTACTTCTTTGAGAAGTTAGGTCGTAATCATGGTTGAAGGGTTGTAATGAGCAATTATGTTTGTATGTTCTTTTCCCAATATTTAATTGGTTTTGCAGATTCGCATAAGTTGGCAACACTGTATGACAATACATTCGGTTCTTTCGCTTTTGCCACCCATCTGCTCTTTGTAAATAAGTAAATAAGTGCGTGCCCATATTTATCTTTTGTTTTGTTTTTTTGTTTAAATTATGCTTGTGTACGTATGTATATGTTGTTTATATGAGTGCAGTGTTCTCTACACGTTTTTCTTTGCATTTATATATTTTTTGTGTGTTGCTGTTGTTGCTGTTGTCATTATCATGTTTGTTGTTATTGTTGCTGTTGTTAATGAATTTCTTGGTTATTACAAGCTGCAGATAGTCAACAATTTTTAAGGTAAGAGAGTCTTTATTGTTGCTTTTTGTTTTTCCTTTAGTTTTTATTATTAAAAAGTTATAAGTAAAGAAGATACCATCGATTGTTCATTTAAAAGAGTATACTTTTAACAATACAGTGATGGTTAAATAAATGGAACTAAGTATTCAGCTTAGTAGGTAGCGTGAGGATCGTGGGGTTGATTCCCACAAGCGACTCTAGTCCGTTACACTACATCGAGCATAAGGTCTACTAAGTTACTCAGCTTGTAAGAATTATAATAGAAGGCGAACGATTTCAGACGATTAAAACTAATTCATAAATATTTGAGTTAGAAATCCGCCGTCCTACAAAAACAGAGGATTCAAGAGAACTGCAAAGACTGAAGGAAATAAGCCTAGAACAGCTGGTATTTTCGTTAAATTTTTCGTATTTTAAAAATGAACTCTGTCCTCCTGTTTCAAGACGTGCAATAAAAAAGCTTTAAAAAGTTAGATCTTATGGGCTGGAGATCTAAAAAAGTGTGGCTTTCGAAGATTAATTTGTTTGGGTGAGATGGAAAATCATATGTAAGCTGTCCGCAAAAGAAGACTATAATTCAAACTACTATAAAAAAGCCAGACTGCTCATGTGGTGTTGGTTCAATTGTTTGGATTCAGGAAAATAATTATTACTGCTGATTATATGGCTATTCTACAAGGGAATAAACTTCTCTTCATCGAAACTAAAATATCATTGAGGTGGGAATTTGTACAGGACTATGGTCGTATAAGTCTTTACATCGTATTGTCTCAACCAACGAGCTAGTCAACCAACTAGTGAATACCTCTGGCTAGTCTTCACGAATAAAATAGCTTATTTTCGTCCTGAAAATAAACCAGATTTACCCCGAAGGCTATTTCAATCTTGTAAAATCAATGAACCGGCAATTCCAAAAGCTTATAAAAATGAAAGAATCTTCAATCAAGTATTGAAATAATGAAAGGGCTTAGTGGACAATTCAGCGAATGCTGGTACGCCATTCAGGAGTTTCGAATACAGCAAGACAAGAATCGTTCTGGAAATTGCCATATTGGTCACATTCAGAAGTTCTACCTTCTATGCATACATCCAATCTCATTCTAGTATGACCTCCTCAACGATATTAACACTTTTTAATTTTCGGGCGAAATGGCCATTTGATGCGGAGATCAGTGGACAACTTCGTAGAGAACGATCTTATCTGCATTGGAAGTAACAGATTGAGCAAACGCTGTTAATCATCGATAGGATTAGCACGATCGGAACAGAGTCGCCTGGAATTTAGTGTTAAGATAGACTGAAATCCGACAAACTGGTTATTAAGGCCATTTAGCATTTATGTCCACAAATAAAGCAGAAGGATTTTTATTTTTTTTACAATTTCTAATGCAGACAATATTGAATAGCTTTCATGTGAAATGTACGATTTGTGTTATTTATGGTATATTAAATGAATGATTGATGAAGATAATTGAAATTCAGTTTTTTTTTGTATTAATTAATTAATTAAAACAACTGAACATCATGATGAGAAACTATAGTTTTTTATGAGAAAAAAAAATCAATTAAAAGTCTTGATCAATTAAAACAAACAAAGCGTATCATTATTATTGCTGTTACACTTCATTGATTTACCATATCTTTTTTATATGCTAGACATGAATAATTTATCATTCAATTAAACATAGAAAACCAATATCGGTTTAATTTTTTTTTAAAAAGTTCCCCTATCTTACTTGAATGACAATATCACAACCTATTGATCTTTAATCCGAGTTAGAATTGTATTCCAAGCATTCAGTTCACGTGCGTATTTTTCAAAACCGATTTTTTAAAATTTCAAAACTATTTACGCTATATCGGGTCTTTCATTAAGCGCTTTCTATTTTTTCATTTATATAAAACAAAGTGTGTGTGAGATATCATCATAATCATCACGTGTAGAATATAACATCATTCAAATGTCTCCCATGGCTACTATGGTTTTAGTGAATCCGAAATGTTAAATTTTCCACCACTTTGGTGCATAATTCAGTGAAAATATGACCGATAGCTTGAGTTTAGTTGACTTTGAGTTTCCCTGTGGTTTAAATAAACCTACAAGAAAAAGTCTAACGGTGTCCTATCGCACGTCCTCGGTGGTCAGTTCATATCACCTCCACCATACTCTCAAAATGTGCAGAATATCCAATGTGGTATGAGCTACGGGGCACGTAGCCACCACACGTCGTTGGTGTTCATATTATCCAATTTAGGCCAAAAAAAGTTGATAATCATCAAGCAACGAGGCCAACGTCGTCCTCAAAAGAATATGGAGTCATATATTTACCAGTCCACAATTAGACACAATTTTTCTTTGTTCTCGTACCCATTCATACCGGATTGGTCCTCTAAGCCCACATACTAAGACGATTTTTCGATAAAAATTGCCAACATCCATTTTGGAGAAACAATTTTATTATTTACCCGTGTTGATAAATACTATCTTACTATCTCAGTGAACGATAATTTGACAATTCAGGCTAAATAAATGGCAAATAATTTGACAGATGTAGCTTTAAATAGATGGCCGTTACAACTGAAAATTCGGATCACAGTTAAGGCTCGACATCACTGATTGGGTTTTATTAGGGACTCCCTTTACAGTTCGTATATAAGGGTATATCTGTAGCAAGTCTGCAATATCGATTATTCTCTATAGACATTGTTGAAAAAAAATTCTTTTTCTCTAATTTTCCGAACTTCCAAATCCATTTAAGGAGCATTATTGAAACTGTTCCAATCAGGAAAAGTGTGGGGAATAATTCCATGCTCTGATTATGTATTTTTTTTGGTTATTATTTCCACAACCACTTTTAGTAAATTTTGTTAAATACTTCACAATGCTCTGTCAACTTTAACATAGGCTCCGTTAAAATTTTGGTTTTTGTCTTGACTAATTAAATTCAAATTTATCTTCGCATACAATAAAAAAGAAATAAAAAAAATTAATAAAAACAATAGAAATTTAATAGTTTTCAATGTATTAGATTTAAAACAATGTTTTCTTTAATTTCAATAATGATTTGAATTAATTTTATCATCAAGTTTATCCTAAATTTTTTCGTGAGCACTCCTTATTATAGATTTTATTTTTCCATAGATCTTTAATTAATTATTTAATATTGTTTATGATATTCTATCGATTCTTTCTTAATTTGTATACAGAATTTTTATTCATAATTTATCAAAATGATTGATAAACCTAACTCGTAACTTAAGGATGGCACTAAAGCACTTAAATTACAAACAGGTTTTTAATTATTTTTTCATTAGCTGTCAAATATAAAATAAAATTTATTCTTTCTTTTTTTTGTATTCCGTAATAATTTTATGATTTATAAACAAATAAAATGAATGATTTTCCATTCATTCTCTACCCAAACAGCAGCATCAATTTCTATGAAAATATTAAAAAAAAAATGGAAGTTATTTACGCGTTTTTTTATATTCATTTTGTTTATTCATGCACAAATAAAAAAACTAACTTAAGTGTATAGAAGAATAAAAAAAATTCTTTTGTAGAAAAATTAAACTCTTTCTTCTAAGAATTCATTTCTTCTTTTCGTTTTGCCAATTAAAAAATTATCAATAGAATGTCGAAAAGGAAGTCAACAATATTTCAATATGTTTTAACATTTAAATATTTTATTTTTGTTATTGTTATTGTTATAACAAATTATTTCACTTCAGTCATAATGATTCATTGTCTAACGTGTAACCTTATTTGAAACTTTCTTAACACCTTAAGATCTGTGATTTTAGTAGACATCTTATCTAATGAATACCGTTTATTGTTTACCGCATTTGTAACATTCTGTCAATTATTCATTAGAAATTAAGTAAAATAAATTATATTCTTAGAAAAGTCATTGATATTTAGAGAATTTTTCTAAAATAGCTGAGTTACTAATTGGCTGTAAAAGAGCGCTACAGCTAATAAATACTTCTTCGGCTGTTATAACTATTTGAAGAGTTTGAAAATAATATGTAGTAAAGTTCTTTATATAGGCACTTACAATGTTTATTGACCTGTGTATAAGTCAGAATCACCTTTACGTATTCGGGATATTTAATTTTGAAAGAATTTCATGCATAAATTCAATTAAACTGGTGCAAAGTCTTAACAATCCTTATCTGTTACTTTAAAGAAACTCGGTGTATGCGTGTCCATCTTTTAACAATATACGGCTTAAATGTTCCGAGTTCAAATATGCTCATTAGTTAAAAATAGCCAATTCTGTTTTAGAGCTTAAAGTTTTTTTGAAGACACCATTCTCCGTTTTATCAAGTGTCTTAGAGTCATCTTTTTAGTCAGCTAACAATTTCAAGTTTTCAGAAGTTCTAGCAAATAATAACTCGCCTAAACCATTTCAAAAACGCCGACAGAATATTGTCACTTTTCGCCTCTGAATCTCAGCGCATGCACATAGAAATATTTTTTTTAGATTTTGTCTTCCTCTCGTTGCTAAAAACTTTTGCAGGCGATGCGTCAAATTGCAAGGTGCCTCGTCAAGAAACTTATCAACACCCTAATGGATTCTATCTGCAGTTTCAGGATGGGTGCCGCATTAGAACTGCGCCATAAAAGCCTAAACATTTTGTAATCTCCACTGTTCCACCATGACTTGTGTCTTGCCATTTCATCGATCAAATGTCCGAAAAAGTATCCTGGAGGTGTTCTAACTGACCGATCCATCAGGTTTGAGTGGTTTTTGCCAGCTTTTGGCACACATCATATTGTCACGAAACTCAATACTGTACGACTCTGCTCTCTTATCAGAAATTTGGCATGGGTCTTGCTTTGCTTATATACATAACTAACTGTCTGTCACAATATACAGTTATATACTATTAAATTAGTTGTCATTTATTCAGTCTGTTTCGCTAAATCACAGTCGTTGTTATGTTCCACACATAATGGCATCAATAGGTCTTTGAAACGAATGCAAAATTTTAATGAAATCTTACACTCTGTTTATTTTATTAAAATTTAAAGATAGGAAATGCTTAATGAAAGATCCGATACATATGTATATTAAAGGGTTTTTTATGAATTTTTAAAATGTTATTTCAAATTTCACGTGCTGCGCTAGAAATTGTTTTCATTCTATTAAATTCGTACATATTCTTTTTTTGATCTTGAACTTGAATTTCTTATTCGAAATTAAATAAATAAATAAACTTTTCAATATAAACAGTTTTTTTCTTTAATTTAATTTATTTATTTCTAACTAACTTTTCTCTTTTAAATATACGATAGTTATTCCACTTGTGCGGGTTCTACGAATATTTTTCAATGTCAATATTGATTATAAATAATGAATAATTGATAACAAAAGCTAAATATTTACAAAAGTAACAATTAAACATTTATTGATAAAAATATTGCCTTCAACTAAAAATATTAAGTTTCTAAACATTGGCGGCTACTTAATAGGAAATATACGTCTTTTTCTTTAAAAAAAAAAAAAAAAACTAACCTGAACCCGCTATGACACCGCTACCTTAGTTTAACATGGCAATATGGATTTACTAAGTATTGTATACACTTCATTTTATCAATTAATTTAATTTAATTAGTTTCTTATACTCCCGAATTTCAAGGAACCTAATCACTTTACTGCTTCGTATTCACTGCCATCTGTTTATAAGTGTGTTAATAAATCATAGCTGAGACCTTAGAAACTTTATCATTATGAACATTATCACCTTCTAAATCGTTTTTTTAATATTTTTATTGTCGATAATTTACAAATAATCGATAATAAATGAAATTAGAATTGAGTGGTTTTCATTCTATGGTTATCACGTATGTTTTTATGCTTTCGGCGATCTAAAATACGATACGTAATTAGAACACAATTCCATAAAAAAAAGATGGGGAAAAAATAAAGCAAAATTATTTATGACTGTGTGAAATGAAATAAGAAAAATAATTGATTGATTGATACGTTCACATCGGCAGCGTAAATGCTATTGAGCAATATAAGTTTGAATTCTAGACAATAAGTGTTAAGTTGATAGCAAAAGATAGTTGTCCGATAATAATGTCGACTTTCAATTTCAAAATCTTTTAGATATAATTTTGACATGGCTATGTCAAATGTTAAAAGTACAAGATAGCAATAAATACTTTTTATAGAAATCTTTTACAACTATTTAGAAAGGTTTTAAAACACAAATTAACTGTCATAATAGTCGAACTAAATAACATTTTACAGATACAAGTTACATGGCCTTATATCTGTTGAATATTAATAAGATATGATAAGAAATGGTTGTGGTCTTTGCTGGTTTAATTCGTATTTAAGATCGCATAATTTTTGATTGTCTGACATTGCTTGTCATACAAACAAGCCTAAGTATAATGTTTTGTTGTCGAAACAATGCTTTTTCTCTTTTAAGTACTAAACCTTCACAATTTACAGAACGCTGGCGATAATGCCAGCAATTTCATGGCGATTCGGCAAGTATAGTCGACTCAGTGATGGTTGCCATTTCGTGAGGCTTTAGGTTTATGAAAATCAAGGAGGAAATAGATTTCAGAGTTGAAATCATTACTGGACATTACAAGCCTTTGTTCAATATCATAACCTAACTTCTCATGTCGAGTGTGTTACCCATCTTGTGTGTGTTAATTTTATACATGAGTTCTATAGCTTAACGTCGCCTCCGAACAATAGATTTGAGAAACTTTTCATAATAATTTTATTTACGCCCAGGGTTTTCTGCCAGAGGATTGCTGAGAGAAAGTTGAAGAATGAAATATTTTTTTTTTAAAATATTGGTGCTAGGTTTAGAACTGAAGAGCTCTTGTTTAGTAAGCCAAAACACAACCTACTAGCCCACCACGACCTTATGTGTTCAGTTTATGTCGTCAGTATTCCCGAAAAAGTATCTGGAATTTACGGCAAGACGAGTAGCTTAAGTGCGTTGTTGTTGTATCGCCCTGTTTGAAGTACAATTAGCTGACATCTCTACACTCTAAATTCATTCTAACAGAACGTTCTCTTCACAATAAACAAAATACGATAATCCTCCATGTCGACATCTAATATTTAGGTTATGCTCCAGTAGCGGCAGAACTGCTCATTTTCGTAATTATTCGTTTATTCCTTAAGGAATATAGGACTACCACAAGAAAGTGTATCTTTTATTCAAATTACCCCTGGCTAGACAATTTCTGTCAATAAATTGGAATTGCTGGGCAATGACAGAGAATATGTTGCATGGCCCCCTCATGTTCTTTGTTGCTACAACTTCTGTAGAAGTTGTTGTGAAGTATTCGTAACTTCTGGGCGTCAGTATCCCGTTATAACTACTTAATAGAGTTCTATTACGATGAAAATGACTTGCGTTCGAAAACATGAGATTTATGAATGTTAGGTTAGGTTAAGTAAGCGGATAGCTTGCTGTTAACAGGCAAGTTCACTCGGTGGCCGTATGGCCTATTGTGTTACCCCGTTGTCATGATCTGTTAGTGGTGGGTACTACCAGCTTCGAATGAAACCCGCCAGTTGTCTTAGAAAATTATTTATTAATGGGAGAAAAAATAATAAAAATTATTGAATGCACTCTTAAAGGAATTTTTTTTTGTAATTTACGCTTAAAGCAACTGAAGCAATTTTGTCGATTGCATGGGATGCTTCCCCATCCGGCAGTAAAATTTATAAAAAAATAAAAATAAAATAATTTTATTATTAAACAAATAAATCTCAGTTAATAATCTATGGAAAAATATCAATATATTCCATATAATGAAAGACTAAACATCATTAAATCTTAACAAATAAAAGTGTGATTTATTTTTAGAATTTTAAATACATTTTTGGAAATTTTACGGGTAATTCATAATCACCTCCCATTGTTGTGTGTAAATAAAAAACGAAAATTGTTTTACTCTTTACTTTTTATTTGTATTATTAATTATTAAGAGTTATTCGTTTAAAAAAATGATGGTGTGTGTTTCTTCTCTTTTATAAATTTATTTTTAAAATAAATATTTTTTTTTACATTTTTATGGAATTTTTTAAAAATTTTAATATCTTACAGAGATTTACTGTAGAAAACGTGAGTCTAATTAATCATCATTGTTTATTGTATTTGTTAAATAAAAATGCCAAAAACGAGTAAACGTTTCCATAACAATGTATTAAATTTCTGCTTAAAAAAACACAAAATATAAAAAAACTGCAAATTGTTGTTAAGCATTGTCTAGGAATAATGTAACGTAAAAAATAACGTAAAAATAACTCTTAATCAACTGTGTGTGAAAAATAACCCTACACAGCTAAAGTCAAATAAAAAATTAATTTCCCTAATTCAGCTTATAAAATAGAAAAATTTTATTGTATATAAGGAACTATGCTTACCAAGTCCCATTTCATTCAAAATGGCCTCTAATTTTATGGAGAATGTTCATAATTTACCCATAAACATATACATTTGAAATATAATTTTTTCAATTCAAAAACTCTACCAGACATATCACTGCAACAGTGTCAAAAAGTACCCTCTTGACCAAAATTTGTGTATAGCAGACTATATGTCCAAATTCTATTTTTTTCTAAAATGCCTACAAAATGTTCTAGAGTTTTGAAATGTTTTAACTTAAAAATACATTTTGTTGTGATGATTAATAGACTCATATTACAGTCTCGCGAACATCCTAGTATGGGTTAGGACTCATATTCTTGAACCTGATGTGTACAACAATAAATAAATTGGTTCTATTAAAATTCCTCTGTCAATTTGATACATTTTTAGTTTACGTCTTGGATTTAAAAATTTTAATTCTTCATATGCATAAGCAAACTTTTGGTTAGTAAGGAGTCAAATTCTCGAAATTTAACATCAAATTTACAAAAATACCAACGACGGACTACGGTTAAAATTGACTTTGATGAATAAAATTTTTGTTAAAAATGTCCAGAAGTCAATCTGTATTAATATTATTTCCCCAATTCAATACGGTACCTATAAAAATAGCTTGTGAGAAGTGTAAAGGAAACAATTGATTTGAATCGGTTGACACTGTAAGAGACAGGAAAGAATTATGCAAGCAGATTGATACAGGTGCAGCGAAAAATGCAACATTGAAACTGGGAAAATGACTTTCTTTGCCAAAGAAAACTCCCATTCTGAATAAATGTGCCCTAAATGTAAAGGTTACATAATAATTGGTCATTACAACACTTCAGTCAGGATTACAACCTAGTTCCTCACACCACTTATGTTGTGCGTTTTAATATTTATACTTAAGTGGTGGGACCTACAGTTTAAAGTCTACTCCGAAGGACAGATTTTTGAGATACTTTTCATGGCAATTTTATTTACTCTCAAAGTTTTTGTCTGGTTTTACGTCTAATAAGCCAACACACTAACTACTAGACTACGGCGATTTCAAAATGTAAAGGTTATTAACCTCATTATTTCTTGATAGTCTGATGCATGACTCAGATCTGCTCTTAATTGTAATTTCTCAACAAAAATTTCAATTGTCTCAAACGTACTTCGCTTGAGAAGAGTCTTTGCCTTTCTTTATCTTTTGTTGAGCCTCATTTTCCCAACATCCGCTGCCATTCCATAGAAGGGTTTTACCCTCCATAAACGGCATGGAAGCTTCTCTCCTCTTGTCTGCTTGCTGCTTGCCGAGAATTTCTACACCATCTAAGACCTAGCAGAGCGTAACCTTAGCCTGTCTACCTAGCTGATTCAGCTTTTCCAGGCAGTCACATACTATCTTCAAATAAATCTCATAAGAGCCGAGTGCTTGAATGGCATGTCTGACCTTTCCTGAGTTTTCCACGTCAATTTACTATTCCGTGTTATTTCCATATATTTGACCTTCGTTTTATATGATATTATCTCACTCAGGAATTGAATATTGTTTTATTTAGGAAGTTTTCATCATCCTGTAAACGATAATATTGTGATCTCTAGTCCACTGGCATGTACAAACGACTGACTTACAATCTCAAGATTTTTTTGAATGATGTCGCAAAGAATTTCTTCAAGCCTTTATTATCTGCATATCCTTGACATTTAATGCTCGCCGCAGATAGTTTTGTTAGTGGTTTACCCACTACTAGGTTTCGTACTAGAACACTTCGGTGAAAAGGGGGTATATTCTGGTTGTGGTGACCCTTATCATTTCGTTTCTTATTTATGGTTCCGCAGTTCGAGTGTGTAGGACCTCTGCCATCCATCTCAATTGCTATCAGCTTTTTCTTGATCGTACTATTTTATCAAAAATAACTTCATTGTGTAAAATGCCACTTTTTCAAAGGTACCTCCTTGCATGAAGTACCTTTTTACAATTTCTTTTTTTGCAAAAAGTAATTTCCGTAATTTTTTGTAAAAAATACTTTCCGTACTTTTTTGTAAAAAAAAACTTTCCGTACTTTTTTTGTGAAAAGCACCTTTGATACGTTTTTGTAAAAAGTACTTTATTTTAGAAAAAATTCATCGTATTCATAGTATTTACTTTTTATCCTTCGATTTCATTCAAGCTTTGCACAGTGTACGATGAGTACTTTTTTTAAAAAAATTTATTTCTATGACATGGATTACATTTCTGTCTCTTTTTCAAGCACAATAATTCTTTTTTTTTTATTTTTTTATTATTTAATCTTTTCAAAAGTAGTTCATATAACAAAAATAAAACAACAACAAAAAAAAAACCGTAACAGTAAGAATGTCATACAAAAATATTTGCAAGTTTAACTTTTTTATTCATAAAAGTACGGGTATATGTGTACGTATGCGGTTAAAAAATCTAAATAAATAGAAAAAAATGGACAAAAAAAATCTGATGAATGGAAAAAATAATAGAGAAAAAAAAGAACAAGTAGAGTAAAGTATAGAATAGAACAGAATAAAATAAAACAAAGGTAATTTAAAGAAAATAAAACAACAAAAAAATACTTAAGTGTTCTTCACATTGAAATTAGTTTGTGTCTGGGTTATTCTTCAATTCTTTTTAAGATGTTTTCTTTTTTTTTTCTTTGAGTGTGTTTTTTGTTTTATTTTTTTAATGTCCATTTTATTAAACATTTTAAGTGTTATTAAAGCAATAGAAACTAAAATGACATAAAATTGGAAGAAAGAGCAAAAAAAAAGATTAAAAACGTAACACAGGTAAAAAAGTCAAAATGAACAAATTTATTGTACATATTTGCATAACAAAGTACTATTGTTTAGTATTTAGTACTTAAATTAGTGGCGTAATACATTTTCTTCTTTTAATTTTCCTCTTAAAACCGCTTTAAACCGCTTAATAGGCAGGCAAAAGAGAAAATTTATGTAATTGTTTGAGGTTTTTGTGGTTTAGCTTAGCGGGGACATGAACCCGGATGTACTACAATTTCATAACCTCATTTTAAATGAAAAATCAACACTTTGTTTGTTCAGTTTTAATAAAGAAATTGAAAGATGTTGGAAACGACGTTGTTATTATTGAAAAACCGCAAAATATTAATACTGATGGATAGATAAGTATGGCTTTAATAATATGGTTTTCAATTGCAAATATTTTATTACTTGAGTGTTCAAACAAGAAAAGAAATTCTCGCAGAAGTTAGGTGTGCTGTTATGTTATTTTTTAAATCAAAGGAAGCCACAAATCTCTGAAATCAAATTGAATTGATGAAACCACATGTCGTAGGTGTTCAGATTATCCAATTTAGGCCAAAAGAAATTGGTGATCATAGACAAATAGTGTTCGCCATTTGTTGATAGTGATGGGCCTACCCAATGCCAGTCTATAAGAAATATGGATCGCCAGGTCAAAATCCATACTAATCAAAGACTTTTTTGTGATGCATTCAATGCTCTTGGATGTTATGTGGATGGGTATCAGTTTAAAATTCAACAACACTTATCTATTCTCTTAGAAATGGACATCATTACTGAAAATGATTTTTCCAACTGTTGCAGAGCCCATTTAACAAGCACATGTCGTTTTGTATGGTCGTTTGGCTTTAGTTTCTTGATCAGTTAAATTTTGTACGGATGCGAGCTTATGAGACAACACAAAATTTGCCAAGTTGTGATCTACGAAAGGCGAAGTTCTAGTGAGAGACGTGAAATCAATTGCTTAGGATTCTCTTGCATACACCTACGGACAGCAGCGATGTTTCCACAGATCTTACGTTTCATCGACATACGGTTGTTGGTCGATCGTTTACTGAACCAGTGGACTTGATTTGTATAGCTGAGTGCTTAAGTGACGACACAAAATTCGCCACAATATTGCGTATAGTCCATTCGGTAGGGCAAAATGGGCTAAGCGCGCAGTAAGGTGTCTGAACAAAACGCAGTACGTGTTTTTGTTTGCTGTATCCATCCACGGTTATTTGGCAGAACGGATTGTATAAATGGCGAGTCCTTCAACAGATGTAGCTTCAACAAGATAGCCGTTATCGGAAGTCGCTGTTTGGAAGAGACAAAGCATTCCATTATGTGGAGAAATATTTCATATTTGGACACTTTTCCTGTATAAGCCACCAGCCACTTATAAAGTAATCGCACTTAAGTTTGCTGTTAGTAAAGACTACACCGCAAATGTATTGCAAAATTTATGCATCAGATGATATATTTAGTCTTTCATTCTTGCTAGTGATTGATTTCTTTTTAAAGAAGAGTAGCAGCACAATTAAGCTACATACAGCCTGCTTCTTCAGTGGATTTGGTCTGCGCTTGGCAACCTTGGATAAATGCTATCGTATATGAAACTAAAGTAACCCTTAAAGAACTTGGGCTTCATAAAGAAGGCAAATTGAGTTTTTTAATTGAATTGAAAAAGCAATACTCTGATGGCATGAGGTGCTGGTATGCAGGACTATTATTAAAGTTTTACTTCAGTTTGAATTTTATTAAAAAATTGAGACTTAAGGCTCGAGTATTAAGCCAATTGAAAACTATGTTGGGAGGGGTTAATTAAGAAAAATTTATTGAAAAAAGTCGCCTGTCGAAAGTTAAGTGAATTGTTTGGCAAGCCAATTACAATCAATTGCTTACCATATTAAGCTGTTTTCATTTCTTCCATTTGATGGTCATATTTTATTATTTTTTCAATTAAAACTCAAAAAAAAATCAATGTTTTCATTGCGTATTACATTATTTTTGATGCCAATTATTCTGTATTGAACTTGTTATTGCATTAACGAAATTGATGACGACCATGTTTGTGTCTGTTTATGGTGAATGTGCAAGTTTTTCCAAATAATTTTTGTTATATAAAAAAAAAACCCCAGACTGAGTTTTTTTTGGGTCAAGTTTATAAACTAGTTTGCAATTTTGTTGAAAAAAAAAAAAATAATAATAATAAAAATGTATACGGGTATTTAATACACTTTTTTTGTTGTTTGTCATGTAAAAAGCACGCGTAAGTTAATAAAAACTTTTTTGAATGTTATTCAATAAATATTGATTAAAAGCAAAAATATTAAAGAAAAAAATTAAAAGGTTTCAATTATAATGACACTTGAGTCCGAATTGAAAATGTAAATCATCCTACATTAGCACGGTCCTTGTGAAATAAACTAAAAATTCTGTTAAGTTTGCTTATTTCAATTGTAATGTAACCTACTAGAGTAAGCGACAAAGTCTTGTTGTTAGAAAATATTTATAAATTTATTTCTGTATCTTTTTTTGACTTTATTTTTATAGTTTTTACTGACATTGAATAATTATTTAACAATATTACAATTGAAATAAAGCTTTACAAGCTATTTTTACACGTTAAGGTGTGATCATTGACGATCATTGAACTGAGATCATCCAATGTTTAAGGTGAATTGCATTTAGAAAAATATTATTACGCGAATAAAAACAATCTAACAAACAAAAACATACAAATTCTACGGCACGTAGACTTACAAAAATAAATGCATAAGCAAGTTCGAGAACAGTAACAAAACGAAGATCAACAACACTACATAAAATATGGGCTGTTCGACTGAGACTTGTAATGAAAAGTTCGACGTTAAGTATAGCATTTAGCGTACCGCAAGTGGTTAAATTTGATGAACCTTGAGTCACGGTTTTGATGTTGTTTTACTATTTAATAGATTACGAGCTAGATCTTAGCATTCATAAGGATTTTCTATGAAAGACTACACGAACTTGATAAAAAGGTTACTGTAGTTGCAGTTGTCTAGTAGGTAGTGTGTTGACTTAATAGACGTGAGGCTACGGTTTAAACCTCAGGTTAGACATCTCAAACAGAGCAAAATATGAAAAAATATTTCATCGACAACTTTCTCAGCAGATTTCTGGTAAAAACTCTCAGAGTTAATCAAATTGCCATGAAATGTTTCTCAAAAACCTGTCATTCGGAGTTGACTTTAAAGTGTAGGTCAAGCCACTCATATATAAAATTAACACACGCAACATAAGTGGTGCGATAAGTTAGCTTGTAATCCTGACTGTAGGTTTGTAATGACCAATTACTGTAGTGACTGTTCAGATACATACCTACATACATACATACATACATAATTGGCCATTACAATCCTTCAGTCAGGTTTACGGCCCAACTTCTCACACCTAGTGCTCACACCGCCATAAATAATGCTGCGAAATTGATCCTGCGTAAGAGATCTCCAATTACTAGCATTTCTATCTTCTCTGACAGCTAAGTGGCTATCAAATTACTCTCGATTGCAACCTTTAGGTTTACACTGGTTGACATATATTGCATCTAGCATTATCAACTCTTGCGGGTATTCCACGTTCCTTGAGACATATATTCCGTATGTTTGTGTAACTGATGTACTTTCTCCTACCGAATACCAATCCATACATGAATATCGGTTCCATTAGATTGTCATTTAATTGCAGGGCTGAGTGATAATCTCTCTTTATTGCCCGACTAACCTGCCCTAAATTATGGGATATAAAGCGTACCCATCAAGTATTTAAATAAGATCGTAGGGATTTTTTCTTTCATTGTGTTTATCACACGGGTGATTCTGTAGCGGATAGTCATGCAGAGACTTTGTTTACTTGCAGAGGCTGTAGACCATTTGCAGAGAAAAAAAATTGTTGTCCATCTTATTTGCCATGTCCGTCTCTGGCTCGGTGAAGACCCTTTTCAATTTTCTCATGTTTCCCCGATAGCCTAACGGAGTTATCTTTACTAAATATCGTATCGCACACTGGATTCATTAAACTTTCAATGTGGTTTCTAGCTTGATTCTAAGGGTGCAATCCCTTAAATAAGAAGATCTGACGCTGGTTATAAAATATGCCGTGCTTTGTAGAGAGTTACGTCTCTTTTGCGTGATTATCGTTTCCATACTGCAACAGGTTCAAAAATTTGCTCATCTCATGCGTGCCATGTAACCTACCACAGGTTCAAAATTTTGGTTTTCTCATGCATATTACGTTGTGTTTTTATTGTGCAGGCTTTTTGCAGAGCAGCCTCTAAAGTAGCCTTTCTTAGTGTTTCCTTTAATGTTAAAAAACCTTACCTCACTTACCTGACATTACCACGCTTCACATCACTTTCCACTGTTTTAAAGTCTTTAACAAAGAAAATTTAATTGGCCATGGAATTGAATTCTCTTTAACAATGCTAAGCTAGTGTCGGTTTTCACAATGAAAACAAAGAAAATGCAGATGGGAAATCTTTATCTGTGTGTAAATTCGTTTAATATGCAAATTTTTATTGCTACATGTTGCATGCAACTTGACTGACTTTCTTTTTTGTTTTTGTTTTTGTAAGTGACTATTTTATCAATATGCTGTTAAGCTGTTCGCAAACGATAACTGAAAGAAGGATGGAAGGAAAATACCGCAGGGTGATTTGCTTGAGGCTTAAAGCACACCTGCTGTTCAGGTTAATAGAATAGGGTGTGTTGAAGGAAAAAGAAAAATGAATTCAATTAACACAGAAGAATTATTTTCTTCATTTTTATTTTTCAATTGAAATGTTGTCACTGAATTTTAATGACTTTTTAATGGAGGCATCGTAAAAATGAAGATTCTTTTACTCTGTGAGGTTATAAAAATTTATTGCAGATTGCCACAAATTGTGGCATGTTGGGAAAATATTGAAGAGCATTTCTCTTCAATATTAAATCTGAAATCTATAAAAATGAAAAAAAAAATGTAAGATTTTATATTCATAGTCAATTAAGCCGCAATGATTTTTAATAGTCGACTAGGGAGGTCGTAAAAAATTGGCATTTAAAACACGATGTTAAGGAAGCAATATTTTAAAGGAACCTTCAACTCGGAAGACATAAAATGTTAGCAATATGAGGAGTATATTTAATTT
Organism: Sarcophaga carnaria; assembly: GCA_958299815.1. Taxonomy (NCBI): domain Eukaryota; kingdom Metazoa; phylum Arthropoda; class Insecta; order Diptera; family Sarcophagidae; genus Sarcophaga; species Sarcophaga carnaria. The sequence goes on from OY283151.1 coordinate 34,733,527, forward strand.
TCTTTTTTGTAAAGAAGAATTGGGTTTTCTTCCTGGTCCATATGGCCAAACTGTCAAATACAGTATCCAGTAACGATTCTTTCATATATGTGAAGAATTCACTTGAAAGCTTGCTGGTTGTACCCTGGCGGTACCCATGTGATATGAAAATAACAGCGCCCTGTCATCTCATTGAGAGCTTCGCGGTAACTGTAGATCATTCTAGAGATCGTCTTATTAGATAGAAGCCTGGCTATCAGAAGGTACGGTGATATCCCTTTTAGCGATGTTGTCTTCCTTAAACATTACTAATGCAGCCCGTATAAGAGACCCTAACGCCTGAAATATGCTGCAATGATCGTAAGAGCATATGAGCTATACCAGTTGACTAAGATGCCTGTACTTAGTTTCGAGCCATGCATAAATATTTGTATGAAGCAGATCGCGAATTATATTCACTTTGTTTCCCTATTAACTCTACTTACCGTCTGAGATAGCATTGTTTATAATGTTTTGAGTCATTCTAAAGAGAGGGTTGGAATAAATATTTCAAAATTTTATATTTCCATATGTTTAATTTTTAAATTTATTTTATAACAGGTGTTGACAGTACAATTTTGTCGGAATCGCACAAAGACTTAAAAAAAATTTTGTTACCTTTTCTGTGCATATTATTTACGACCAATAATACTCTAATCATGTGGAACAAAACGTAACAACTTATTTCAGTTTTAAAACCAATTAATGAACATTTTTAATTAAACTTAATTGCACTTTAAGCGTGGAAAAAAATTAAAAACTTAACGCCACACTGTGAATCAGCATTAGGGGGGCATCTCACTACATTTCTTTTCTATAAATAATAATAGAATGTAAAATTAAATAGCTTTACCACCCTAATATTTTCAAAAACTAATTAACTTGAAATAAAAGAATCCATAAAAACGGTAATAAGATGTCGAAGTCAGCTGGCAGTTGGCATCACATAAAATCACATTTGTTTGCTTCAATTCCGACTTTGATTTCCGAGAGAAAAAAAATTTTAAAAATTGTTTTAAAAAGTTTTTATTTAATTTTCCACTCCACCTACAACAATTCAATTTTAATAATTTCTCTTAATGGGGGTGTGTCTGAAAGCATGAAATTCAAACAGTCTTCCCTAAACTGCTGAGATGTAAAAGATTTTTCATTGAAATTTAGTGGATAAAGATTTACGGAAGTATTTATGATGCCATCCAAATACAAAATCAAATATAAATAAATCTGCATCTAAATTCTCCTGTATTTTGTAAATATATTTTAAGGATTCACTTTCAAAACGCTTTAAGTTAAGGAGGAAGTACAGTGTGACAGAAAATTGTATAGACTGAATTTCTGTTTTTGTTTTGTTTTGTTTTTGTTTTTTATTTTGAGCCAATAATACAATCCGCTATCTGGAATCTCAAATGAAAATGCTTCTGGATAAACGATTTTCCTCTTTCCTCGGATAAGGGGCTGATACTAATATTTTGGCATTCTTATGACCAAACGGAACCAAAGCTAGGAAATAATAAAAATCTGGAAGCCTGCAATAAGACAACATTCATACATAATTGGTCATTACAGTACAGGCCTTTAGTCAGGACTTCAACCTAGCTATTCGCACCATTTATGTTGTGGGTGTTAATTATATACACGATTAGCGGAACCTGCAGTTTAAATTCGACTCCGAACGACAGATTTTTGACAGAAATCAGAGTTTTTGCCAGAAATCTGCTGATAGGAATTCGCCGAAGAAATAATTCATCATGTTTTGTTTTGTTTGAGATGCCTGAGCTGGGGTTTAAATCGCGGCCTTTAGCTAACAAGCCAAGACACTCCCTATTCGTCAATATGCTGTAAAAGTCATAAATTTGATATCAGGGTCGTAAATTTGATATCAGGGTGCTCGTCGGTGTCAACAATGACAATTCCCTGCCTAGCACTTGATGTACAGCCAGGTGTTATTTTCTGGGATGCATGGGCCACGGGTACTTAGAATGCATTACGATGATTCATTCTAATCGTCATGGAATCTACATGTTGGACTCGAAACAACACGCATTTTACATAAGTGTACTCTGAGCCCAACCTCAGGTTATTCTTGAATAGTTTGATACATGACTCAGATCTCCTGTTATTGTAATTGCACACCAAACGTTTTGATTCCCTCAGACTCACTTGGTTTGAAAAGAGTCCTTTCCCATCTGCATCTTCCCTTTCGTTAAGCATATCTTTCCAAATATCCTCCTCTACTCCACAGAAGGGTTCTGGCCTAATCAACGGCGTGGACGCTTCCGTCATCGCAATTTCGTCTGCTTGCTCATTGCGGAGAATTCCCACATTTCCGTCCTAACTTCTATAAAAACTCATAAGAGCCGAATAATTGAATGCTAGCCTGATTGCCAGATAGTATTACTATGTCTTGCAATTTATATCTCCTTGGTAATCCTTTATAACAGTATACGAGTTTAATTACAATTTTGTGTGAACAATTCATTGTCACCCTGTAGATTTGCATTCATTTAAAATTTCCTTCAATACGCTCAACGTTTATTTAGGCAAGAAAAAAAAATGAAAACCATACAAAAAAAATATACAACAAAAACCTACAACAACAATAACAATATTTCTAAAAGAAATACATTTTAAACACGTGCTTATTTCCTGTACGAACAGGCTTTTAAAAAGGAGACAACAAGAGATGAATGATAAGCATATAAAACAACAACAACTGCTTTAAGAATAAAAACAAAAACAATAAAAAACAGCAAGAATATGAAAAAAAATTTTATTAGACGCCTTCATATGCACGAGAATTTTTGTATGACACAAACCATTTACTTGTTGTTTTTGCTTTTGGTTTTTCTTTTTTTTTTCTTTTGCATGAATTAAATTGACTTGAGTTGTGTCGATTTGACTTGAATTGACTCGACTTGACTTGTTGGTGGTTACAGCATAACGATTTTTATTTCTATAACCATTTCCATACGTTTGACTTAATGGCTGCGACCACTACGGCAGACTAAAATAAACGCAAAATAATTTATTTTAAACGCCTACAACAAATACTACTTAAAGACCAAAAAAGAAAAAAACAAAGAAGAAAACAATAAATAAAAACAAAAGAAACCAAAACAATACAAGAACACAGTGTGTTTAATGTACTCGTTTGCGTACTTGGTTTAATAACAGAGCTCTGCTCTCCTTCCTTCGTAAGTTTTGTTTGTAATGCAACAAAAACAAAAAAAAAAAGAAAAGCAAAGTATGCAAAGAGCACAATGGTTATTAGGAAATTGTGCAAACTTACATACATACGTACAAAATGGGAGGTTGGGTGAGAATCTAATAAACAGGCTTGTTTACATACAACAATGTACGAAAAGCAAAGAACCCCAAAAAGAGAGAGGATGTCAAACAAAGCAACAACAAAAGGAAAATACAAACGATAACAATCAAACAAGAGTAAAAAAAAACATTTGTAGTAATGCATAAAGAAGAAGAAAAAGAAATTAAATAAATTCTTTACTAGCAAGAATTTAAATAAAAGAAACAAAAGCAGCAACAGTAACTACATATTTATTTTCTTTTTTTACATTTCATTACAAAATAAATATTTATGTATGTATGTATGTAGAGTAATAATATGTAACAACAACAATGTCAAGAAAAGAAAACAAATGACTTTTTAAATGAGCTTTCGTTTTTGCTTCCCCCTTGTTATACTTGTCTTTTTTTTGAGTGTGTATGCGAGAGTGTGTGCCGTTTTTTTACACGATTCCTTAAATGCTTGTGCAAATGACTTGTTTTACAAACATCAACATAAACACACATACACATGGATTGACTTGTTTTCCCTATTTTAAATTCGCGGTAGCAACTAAGCGAAGGTAATTTTCATAAAATTTTATTCACTTTATGGTGATGGGGCATGGTGATGTAGATTTATTTAAGAAATAGAAAAAAAAAACAAAATGATAAACATACACACACACTTACACACAAACAAAGAATTGAAAAGAAAACATAAATTAAAGCAGGAATGTCAGTTATTTTTATTAAATAGGGTTTTTTTTTGTGTATTGGCTACATTGATTTTATGTTTGTGCTGTTGTTATCATTATCATAAAATTCCAGCCTGGTTAATACAATATTTCTGCATTCGTTACCCTAATTTTCATAAAACACTGTTGCAATCGTTTTGCTTCAAATTTGACGAGAGCATATTATAATCCATTTCCAATTACATACAATATTTTGTGCCATCAATGGGTTCCATTGTAGGTCCATGCAATACCCAAGATTATAGGGTCTATAACTTCCATAAGACTTGTAAGTGCTTGGGTATTCCCACTAGTCAAAACTTTAAAGCATATAATGAGTCACATGGACTCTTTACGGTCTTATTAAATTCGGTAGCAAGCAGGCAAAATGGACCACAGGCAAATAAGAAATATCAGGACTGAGGTCTGAACTCAGCTCTCTTCTACTAAGCCAACATTCTGTCTACTAGACTAGGCCATTTTAATACTTTGGGACTATATTTCCTTATATAAGACATTGGGAACATCGACGTGGTAAGCAATTACCATTCTGGAAAACTTAACGACGACAGGATGGCAAACAAGAATAACAACTTAATTACAACTTAATCATTGTTAACGGCAGCAGTTAACTCCATCAAATAGCCGTCGAAATGTATGTGATAGTTGCTTGTAAACTTTTAAACTGGTATCCTTGATAAGACTTGATTTACTTTCTCGTTTCTAACCTTCTTTTCATCATCATTGTTTTTTCTCTTTAAATACATCCATTTCAATGGTTCCCAACGATTTTATTCAAAGTTTAGCTTTCTGTACGGCGTTTATGTATATGAGAGTCCGATTCAACGATTTCCAGTATTTTATTAACAATCGTCATACTCATACGTCATCATCACACTCAGACATCATCATCACACTCCTACATTGACATCACACTCATACATCATCCTCACACTCCTACATTATCATCACAATCATACATCATCGTTATAATTATTTATCGTAATCACACTTATACATCCTCATCACAGTCATACACCATCATCACACTTATTCATCATCATTGCACACAAATCATCATCGCACTCACACATCATTAACATATCCATACATAATCATCACACTCTTATATCATAATTACACGCTTACATAACTATGACAATTATTCATCATCATCATACTCACATATCATCATCATCATACTCTCATATCATCATCGTAATCACATATCATAATACACTCACACATCATAATACACTCATACGTCATAATACACTCATACATAATTATCACACTCATACATCATCAGTACATCATCATCATACTCATATCTCACCATCATACTCATACATCATCATCACACTTATACATCATCACACTCATACATCATGACCATTCTCATGCTTCATCATCATACTCATACCTCACCATCATACTCATACATCATCATCACACTCATACATCATGACCATTCTCATGCTTCATCATCATACTCATACCTCACCATCATACTCATACATCATCATCACACTCATACATCATGACCATTCTCATGCTTCATCATCATACTCATACCTCACCATCATACTCATACATCATCATCACACTCATACATCATCATCACACTTATTTGAATATTGCATAGGTGTTCCGATTGCCTTAGTTAAACCGGCTAATCTTCAACTTCGTTTGGAGCCTGAGGGTACGTACAATAGCGTTAGGTTAATAGATATAAGAAGAGTACAGATTTGGCAATGCCTCGAGTGACATCTGCAAGAGGTATGTGGGAGGAGGAAGATACTAACTTTCGACTTTTGTAATGAAAATTCGGGGGTTGTAGACTTTTCATTTCATAAGAATTACGGCAATATTGAACTTTTGGAGACGGGATGTTTTCCAAAAGAAATGTTTGATTTATAACTTAACCTATTTTATCAATGTTATCTCTAAAAAATGTAACGGATTTAAATGTAGTACGGGGTACACCAATCAGCGTTTGATCACGTTTGGGAGTATTCTGAGGGCCAGACCGTGTAAACGCATAATGTTTACGCATTTTTTTTATCTTCAACTCATTTTGCATTTACTGTACTCGTAAATAAGCATAACTTGTGGTACTGGAACTCAATCAAGTCTCACAAGTTCTTTCATCAACACAACTGAGGGTTTTATAAAAAAAAGTCAGCCTTCATGGAGCTGTCACCCAAAAAATATTATTTTAAAGACACCCTGTATATATTTCCAAAATAAACCCATGGGGAATTAAAGAGTACCAGAATTTAAATGTGAATGTATATTTATAAGGCCATAAATTATTGCATTGGCTGCATTTCTTTTAAACTGAATTATAATTTTAATTAAAAGAAAACAACAACAACAATAAAACACACCCAACTCTGCATTGAATCGTCACGCAATTGAATGGAGCATTTAAAGACTACCACTCAGACACTGAATGAAATAACGAAAATGCAACAAAATATGGCCATGATAACATTTTCAACATTTTTGTTTTTGTTTCGGTGATTTGCAGTTAATTAAAAAATTTTTGTACATGATGTGTTTGTTGGTGTTGATGTCTTAAAAAAATGTAGCAACAGAGAATATTTAAAATTGTATTTAATTTTTGCTTTTTTTTTAATTTGAATTTGTATTATTGCATGCTTGCTTGGTTTAAAGCCATTAAAGCATACGAGCCTATAAAAAGTATTTAAAATTTTCTTTTTTTCTTTTCCCTTCTCAATTTACCTTAATTACAATTTACAATAATTATTATTATTACGGCACTTAATAAGTAATAAGCGTAGGAGCATTAGAACGCCTATACTCATGCCATGTATCGTAATGAGCATGTGTGCTGTTGTACAGATAATGCCTACTGCTTATGAAAGCTTTGTAGAGACACAAAGTCTGGCACATTTGCACAGAATATTTCCTTTAAAAAATTAAACAAAAAAAAGAAAAAACATTCCACATATATTAATACAATTATAATGACGTCAGATTTATTTTTAGAAAATAAAATAAAAAAGATATTCAAGTATATGGGCTAATGCGTAGCAGTAATTGGCAATTAGAACGAACATGACTGGTGAAAAGTATTACCAGGAACTTTGGGGCAAACATACATACATATGACTGCGTAAGCATAATGAGAAAAGTTACATGACAACCAAAATAATAATTACAATTAAAATGGTAATTTTTGGTTTTCGGTTTTTTGGTTTTCGCCATAAGGTTGTTGTCTGTTTTATTTGGGTACGTATAGGCTATTAATATAATTTTAAATATCATGTATAGGGCCAAGTTAATTAAATGGCAAAACTTAAAATTAGTTTTCCATATTGTATGATATTAAATTAGAAAACTAATCTAAAAACTAATTTACAAAAAGCGCAAGCAACACTCAGGGGGATGGGCCTAGTCATACATTGAGTGTATTGTGTTGCAACTATGAAAATAGGTTGTGGGAAAAAGAAAGGAAAGATGGTGGTATTTATGTTAGAAGTAACAGGAAAAACTTTGCGATTACGAATGAATGTACTTTACATGAGAGTTAGTGTGCTGTGTACAGGGAACAAGTACCACTATTTCTCTAAAGCATAATACGTTGTAGCAATAGAGAGGTAGTCCAATAAATCAAAATAGACTTCGAGGCATCGGTTTCTTCATGAGATTTGTATTTCATTCTATAAATGCTGTGTATATGATTAGGGGATCAAATGAAATGTGGCGTTTCCTGAACTCTTCCAAAAAGACTGTTCCAGAACATCAAGACCTTTGTGTCTTCCATAGTTACAGCATCATAACTACGGATTATACACACAGTTACTAAATTATACGTACGGTTAAAAAATTGCCGAAATTTGTTCAAAATCTTTATAGTTTCCTTGATGTTAACACGGTCTTTTGCATTGGTTAAAAAATTTCTGAAATTGAACTGAATTGTGGGCCCACAAAGGTATACATCCGATTTACAAATTTCACAAATTTCTGAACCAAAGCAAAAGACCGTCTTAAAATCGAAGAAAGATGTCAGACAATTATAAATATTTTCAAAAAAAAAAAAAAAACGGTGTTGCTCGGAGCAACTTAAAAGTCGAATGGAAAAATACTTTTTAATAGCACTCGAAGAATTCGCGAAATAAAACACTCTTTTTATTATTTTAAAGTATAACTTTAATTCAATTTAATTGAACAACACTTAAAATAATTATAAATATGGTGAGCGAGGAGCGCGAGCGAAAGAGGCGAGAGGAGAGAGAGGAGCTTTAAAATTTAATATTTTTCCTCCGATGCGTTCAAATTTTCTGACACTACTGATCACTAAATTCACAAATCCATTTAATTTATTATGTATGCTTTATGTATGTAAAAGAATTTAGGTCTACATGACAAACACGAAAGAACCGTTATTTTCAGGAGAGAATAAAGTAATAAAGAAAATAAAAGATACATAAGGATCACGCCATACGCATGTACATATTTACAAAGTAAAATTATTTACATGAAGCTCAAAAGAAGAAAGAAAAGAAGAAAAGAGAATTCTAGAAGAATTTAAAAATACACTGTACAACAAAATTATATATTTGTTGACGGCGGTAACATTCCCCCTCCCGTAAGCGAGTCAGGGATGCGAGCTTGCTCATGATCATTACCGACGTTCAAGACTGCTACCTTCGTCACCGGTCGATGTAAAACGCCAAACTGTGTCTTGATTGTCACTCTTCGCACCTGTCCATCTGCAGCTACCACAGTGTCGATGACTTTACCCTTTGGCCAGCATCTTCTTGGAAGGTTTTCATCGGCGATGATGACAACAGCTCCTATCTCTACTGGTGGTACCTTGGTGAACCATTTGCTTCTGCGGGATATTATTGGAACATATTCCTTCAGCCATCTACGCCAGAAGTGATCAGCGAATGCTTGCGTTTGTTGCCATCGTTGGTGTATATTTCCGCCATCGTTAAGGAACGGTTTATAGCCATCAGAAGAGCCCAAGAGGAGATGGTTAGGTGTTATGGCTTCGTCATCTTCATGTTCTACTGAAACGAATGTAAGTGGTCGAGAATTAATAATAGACTCGATTTCGCAAAGTGCACTTTTCAAAGTTTCGTCGTTAAAATTTAGTGTGGGATACAGACTGTATAAGACATTTTTAACAGATCTGATTAGTCTTTCCCAAGCACCACCCATGTGGGGCCCTCTTGGTGGGTTAAAATACCATTTTGTTTTATCAAATTCCGATGATATATTGGGAAAATCAATTTGTTTAATCTCTTCTTTGAGGATTTTTTCAACTGCTTTAAAGTTGGTACCGTTGTCTGTATATATTTCACAAGGTGTGCCTCGTCTGGCAATAAAGTTTCGGATGCATAGAATACATGAACTGGTATCCAAATTATAAGCGACTTCAATATGGATTGCACGTATTGTGAGGCAGGTAAATACTACTCCCCAACGCTTTTCTTTTCTCCTTCCAACTGTAACCAATAATGGACCAAAAAAATCAATGCCAACGAAAGTAAATGGGCGTTGAAAAGCTCCCAGACGAGCAACCGGTAGTTGCGCCATTTGAGGCGCAGAATAATTTTTGCATTTTTGACAGGAATTACGCACCTTTTTATATACGACCCGTAGACGATGAACATAATATTGGCCTTTTATTTTATTAATTACTGCTTCGTGGAAGTGATGATGGTAGTCTTCGTGAAAAGAACGAATAATGAGAAAAGTGACATGATGCCCAGCTGGTAATACGATTTCATCTTCGTGGTTGTTGAGACGTTTTGCTCTGCTGTTGCATCTTAAAATCTCACTGTCGTCCAAGTAGACATTGAGTTTATATAATTTGCTAGATTTTGCTACAGTTCCTCCATGTTTGAGATCCATGATTTCTTGAAGAAATTCACTATGCTGTGCTTCTTTTTATAATATAACGCTTTGCTTGTTGTACCATCTCATAAGTAACTGTAGAATTGAAATCTGGTCGGTTGTAGGCGAATTTTAATTTATTCATGTATAGCAAGAAAGTTGCTACTGCGCGGTAGAGCCTTCTCCAGTTCGAGAAATATTCAAAATTCAAAAGGTTGTAGTTTTTAGGTTTTTTTGTCAATTAATAGCACATGACGCTTCAACTCCAACGTGTCCATTTCGCCCAAGTCTTCACATGTTGGCCATTGGCTTGGGTCGTAACGCAAGAAGGCAGGGCCGTTGAACCTAAGTCCATATTCTTTTGCGCTGATATTTTTGTAGCGAAATCCGCCGGATTCATTTTAGTGGGTACCCATTTCCAATCTGTAACATTGGAGTGTTCTAAGATCTCTCCTACTCGGTGCATTACGAACGGTTGAAAATTTCTTGGATCGATCCGTAGCCATTGCAGCACAGTCTTAGAATCTGACCACCAATATCTTGATGATATTCGCAAGCGAGGAATATTCTGCACTGAATTTGCCAATCTGACTCCGATGAGTGCGGCTTGAAGCTCCATTCGAGGTATCGAGAGTGGCTTAAGAGGTGCTACTTTGCACTTAGCTGCTACTAGAGAAACAGTTTCGCGCTCTCCTAGCCGTACAAACAGATAACTAACGGCAGCGTAGGCGTGTTCCCCTGCATCAACGAATGTATGAAGCTGGACATCTTCGGCGTCGCATAATAACTTGGAGTAGCATCTCGGAATTTCGACATCAGATATGAGTGGTATGGACGCTTTCCATTGAGACCATTTTACGTTTAGATATTCATTTAATGTATCGTCCCAACCAATTCCGGACAGACAGACATCTTGAAGTAGAATTTTGAGGCCTATGGTGTGCCATGATAGGAATCCAAGAGGGTCGAATATAGACATCAAAACCTGGAGGCATTCCCTCTTGGTAGGTACGATATCTTCGTCAATAACATTTCGGCGCAGACGTGCAAATCTGCAATTATATTTAAAAACATCAGTAACTGGGTCCCAATACATACCTAAAACTTTTTCGGTAGCTCTCCATTGCTTGGCATCTTGAGTTATTTTTGAAGACTCAGATAACTGCCTTAAAACCTTGGTTGAATTAGACGCCCAGTTCCTTATGTGAAAACCAGCGGCGGCGTGAATTTCTGCCACTTGAAGGGCTAGCTCTGCTGCGGCTTCTTCAGTGTCTTCGCTATCGATAAGATCGTCCACATAGTGATGGTTTTGTATTGAGTCCACAGCACGTGGAAATTTTATTTTGAATTCATCAGCGTTTGTGTCGCGTACGTAATGGGCTATGCATGGGGCACAACTTACTCCAAATGTTAAAGCTCTCATCACATATGTGCTGGGTTGAGGCGAATCGTCATTCTTGTCCCACCATAAGAACCGTTGAGCTTGCGTATCGCTTTCTCGTACGTTGATTCTATGGAACATCTCCGCAATATCGCCACAAATCGCAAATTTTCCAATTCTTAACGCTAAAAGTATGTCAACTAGTGGGTTGAGTAGATCTGGGCCGGCAAGTATAAAATCGTTAAGGGATGCTCCATTTGATTTTGCTGCGGCGTCCCAAACCAGTCGCACTTTGTTGGGTTTGTTCGTGCTAAAAGTTAAAAATATTGGTAGATACCACGTCTTTTTGTTGGGGACTTCTAATTCAGCTGGACTCAGTTTCCTGGCATATCCCTTTTCAATTAGGTTATCGATTTGAGTTTTTTGTTGAGGCACATCAGGCGGCGATAGGCGTTATCATAACTGTCTGGTAGTTGTGCGTCAGGATTTTTCCACAGCAAGCCAACCTCAAAGCGTCCGTTTATCTTCTTGCACGTTGTTTTTAGCAATTCCATTGCATCACTGTCTGCTGTTGATAATAAAGCGGATGAAGTAGGTGATTCAATATTAAAATAATTCTTTACGCGGTCGTGAAGATCGTCGTAATTCTTTTGACAGGCGCAAGTATGTATATTTAACCTGGGATCTGCTGAGCGACTGTTGTTGCCACCCTGTAGGGTCCACCCGAGACGTGTTTTTGTAGCTATTGGCTGTTGCCAACCTCCTTCTCGAATTTTCGTGGGAACCGCTAACTTCCAGTTGTTAGCTCCAATTAAAAGCATAGGCTTAGCATCGTTATATGATTGTATTGGCAAGTTCTTCAAATGAGGATATTTTTTAATAAGCTCATCCATATTTAAAGTTTGAGACGGTAGGTCCAAATGCTCGACCGTATGAACGTCAGATAGGACGAACTTTGTATCATTGAGGACACTAGAAACCTTAAATGAAGTTCTAATAGACTCGCTCTCATCCCGTGTGGTACCACCTGTCCACTTGAGGCACAAGGGGTCGGATACACCATCCAAATGCAAACTGTCAAATAAACTTCGCTCTACTAGGGTGACGGAAGACCCTTCGTCTAGAAAAGCAAACGTTTTAATAATGCTATCATTTGAATGCAAGCGGATAGGAATAATTCTGAAGAATGGCTTCTCTTCATTTACGTCATTGTGCGTATTTATTTGTGCACTCCGCTGCATATTTTCAATTTCATTTGTACTTACAGTTTGATTTGTTGCCTGATTGTCAGCTGGGGTGACCTTATGGAGCAATGGGTGGTGTTTGTACTTACAGCCTGAGACACCACATTCCTTGTTGAGATGACATTTTCGTCTGTGTTGGTTGAGACACTGACGACACAAGTTGTTGTTTTTACGATCTCCCATTTTTCGTTCAGTTGTAATTTCTTAAATTCTCCACATTGTTGCACTTTATGAGAAATGGCACTACAGGCAGGACAACTCTTCTTTACGTTGTTAGCTGCTTCAGTGTGTGTGTTTACCGATGCACCGCTTTTTCCAAAATTGGGTGTGACCACTTTACTAGCTGCTTCAGCCATACTATATAGCCATACACTAAACGCTTTGATTATTGGAACACTTTCGTCCCTTGGCTGCATTGCCCAATTTAATTTGTGTTGATTCGGTAATTTGTCCAATAGCTCCTTCACTAACATGGGGTTATTCAAGTGAGACTCCAGACCACAGGATTCCATTGTTGCACATATATTTTGCACATTAAGTGCGAACTCGATTAGCGCTTCTAGTTTGTCTCGTGGAGAGGGCATACTTTTCGCCTTACTTATAGCACGTTCTAAAATATGCTCCGGGCGACCAAAACACATGCGAAGAGTGTTAATAATATCCGGCACAAGAGAAGGCAATAGTAGCTTACTTTTCACTAACTCTCTAGCTTTACCTTTCAGACAATTTTGAAGCCTTATCAAATTCTCAGTGTCAGAGAATCCCGCTAGGGTTGTGCTATTTTGGAAGCTATTGATGAAAATAGGCCATTCATCCGGATCACCACTAAAGGACGGCAGTTCACGTGGTATAGTCTTCCTCGCAGTCAATTGTGAAGGCGTTGGTTCAGCTTGATTGCCGTTTAAGACGTTGGTTGTGGGGGGCCTTTGTGTGTAGGAAGAACTTGAGAAGTGATTAGAGTTGTTGTCGTTAATATTCGTGGAAGAAGGGACATCATTTCCATACAAAATTTTATATTTTCGTTCTAGGAACTCTTGTTCGATTTTCCTTTCTTCCTCTAACTGCTGCAACTTTAACTTTCTTTGCCTTTCCAAACAATCGCTATCGCTTTGAATACTCTTTGCTGCGTTTTGTTTGTTTAAACCCGTTTGCAAATTTTGCTGTTGGTAATTGATAGGCATTGTTGTTGGTTGCGTTACGTGAGTATACGAATGAGCAGTGGTGTCAAAAACTTGGGTAGTTGGACGGACGATACGTATTCCTGTAGGAGCCGCAACCATATATTGATGGGGTGCTGTATAAAGATGTGGATTGCGTTGGTACTGTGGACCAATTCGGCAATGAAAGACCTGTTGACACTGCAGTACTAATTGGTGCCATTATAACATGAGCCGGCGGGATTTGATACGTTGTACCCGTATTGGCAACCACGAGTGGTGGTGCGTTCGTTGTTTGTGAAACTAATGGTGACGATGATGAGCTCGGTCGAGCCTCAAGACCATTTGCTTGGCCTGGGTTAGCAGCAGCGGAAGACCTGGTGTCGCAAAATTCGCAGTTCCAGTCGTAATTAGCCACATTGCTATCTACTCCCACGCAACCATAATGATACCACTTATCACATTTGTCGCACATAACCATTCGGTTGTCGTCCAACTCGTTACACTTTCCACAATTATGTTGAGTCTCCTCCAACATCGTGATAATTTTCACACAATTAATATTAAATTTTAAAGAATTGTTGCTCGGAGCAACTTAAAAGTCGAATGGAAAAATACTTTTTAATAGCACTCGAAGAATTCGCGAAATAAAACACTCTTTTTATTATTTTAAAGTATAATTTTAATTCAATTTAATTGAACAACACTTAAAATAATTATAAATATGGTGAGCGAGGAGCGCGAGCGAAAGAGGCGAGAGGAGAGAGAGGAGCTTTAAAATTTAATATTTTTCCTCCGATGCGTTCAAATTTTCTGACACTACTGATCACTAAATTCACAAATCCATTTAATTTATTATGTATGCTTTATGTATGTAAAAGAATTTAGGTCTACATGACAAACACGAAAGAACCGTTATTTTCAGGAGAGAATAAAGTAATAAAGAAAATAAAAGATACATAAGGATCACGCCATACGCATGTACATATTTACAAAGTAAAATTATTTACATGAAGCTCAAAAGAAGAAAGAAAAGAAGAAAAGAGAATTCTAGAAGAATTTAAAAATACACTATACAACAAAATTATATATTTGTTGACGGCGGTAACAAACGGATTGGTTAAAAAATTTCTGAAATTTGTTAACCAAGACCGTCTTAAAATCGAAGAAAGATGTCAGACAATTACAAAGATTTTCAACGAAAACGGATTAGTTAAAAAAATTTCTGAAATTTGTTATCCGTATGTATACTTCTGTGGCTATGTGTACATTATCAATGGTGCGTCTGTGAGTCTTTCACTTATTAAAATTGCCTTCACTTTCAAAACCTCATTAGGAGATTGCCTGTAGGCAGGCTGTTTTCTCACATGGAGAGAAGCTCTTTCCTCACTTGGTGGTTATATAAATAAAATAGTCACAAATGGGGTTCGGAAAACCCAAAAGTGGTTGTGGAAGAGCCATTACATTCGAAAACAGTAACTGTTTGGGGCACATTATGATCTGGAGGTGTCAATGAGCCATGGTAAAACCGTCAATACGGAGCTCTATAGTTATATGATAACGGACTTCTGATCTTATGTTGGTGCCAGGCACTCCAACTATACGTCCGATTTTGTGTTAATTTCCGAAAGCAGTAATTTCACGCTTTGGTTACATCTACTAGCCCACCAAGGTCGTGTGATTTTAAGCTTTTTTGTGGGACAAAGTAAACGGATAATTTCCTAACGTTGGAGCTTACATTTGTCAAGTTATCTCCAAGATACCTAACGGAAAGTGTGGAAAACTGGTCGAAAATGGCTTTAAAAACATCGCCTACATCAAACAAACCAGAGCCGGTCGTTTAAATCACATCCATTAAATCATCCCTTACATAAGGGAGAGGTTGAAGCATTTCTTTATAATGCTACATCGAAATCTTACCATTACTAAGTTACTTAATTGGTCATTACAACCGACCTAGCGCCTCACACCACTTATGTCGAGTGCGTTAATTTTATCCATGAGTTGCGGGACTTACAGTTTAAAGACGATTTCGAACGGCAGATTTTTGAGTAACTTCATGGCAATATTGTTTACAATCAGTCGCCGAAATATCTGCGCTGAGTTTTAAACAACTGGCTCTCGTCAACGAGACATTAAATATTAATTTCAGTTTTTATAAAGAAAGCTTAATTCCCAAATTTTTTCCTTTGCACTCCTTAAATAATTATTAATTTAATAGTCAATTTAAGTAATTTTTTTCTTTATAATTTTTATCATTTCAGGTTTTATTTTGTTGAATTAAATTAACTCAGAGCTGCTGTTTGTGGAACTATGGAACTCAAAGCCAGATTAGATAAGATTAAGGTAAGGAAAACATAAATTTTTAAATATGTTTTGTGATTTATCCATAGGCGTTAAGTGTGCAAAAATATATCGCAATTTGGCTTTAAGCATTTTAAGCGTATAAATATTTATTTCTGTAAAGTTCTTCTCTTCATTGCTTTAGGCTGTTTTTTTTATTAAAGAAACAATTTAAACTTTTTCTCTCACTCCATATACTTCAAACATTTCTTTATGCCTACGGTTAAAACAATTAAATTTTCCATGTAAAGAAATAATTGTTTACCTAATGACTGTATTATGTAAACAATTTTGAAAAAACAATCCAAAAGTCATTATCAAAATACAATAAAAATTACATTTTTATGTCACCATAAAACAGAAACGAATAAAATTTGTCTTCAAGAGAAACCGGCTAAAAGCTAAGAATTTCAACAGAAATTCAAGTCGTTTTTTACGTTTCTGGTGTCTGGCGTTAATATTCTGTTGGAATTTCTTTTTCTGTTAGTTACTGAACCAGGCATTTATTTTTTTTGCATTTTTGTTTGGCTCATATGGTATTTAATTTATAATACGAAACCGGTATTTTTTATATTCAAAAAGAAACGAGGGGAAGAAGGTGAGAGAGAGTACTTAATAAATAACCTGAAAAACGAAACGTATTTTAAACGTAAACTCGCAACGTATTAAAATGAAATTTCTGTTGATGTTTGAATAAAATAAAAACTTGATAATGAAACGTTAAAAAGGCTTTAAAAGGCGAATTTAAAACTCAGAATATATTGAATATCACTTAAAAGACCAGTTACCCATCCAGTCATTGGTTCTCGTACATTAAACGGGCTAAAGTTCAATAGTAATAATGAAAATTGTAGTGCTTAGAATAACGAAATTAAATCCTCCGGTTCTTAATATTTTAGCCAGGTTCAATTAATAAAACAAAAATAATAAACATCAAAGAAAAAAATTCATACAATCGGTGTAATTTCAGTTTTAACGACCACATTAAATGCCTTTGAACGCCAACAAAGCCAACCACATAAATTAAATTTCTAACGTTTTTCTTTCCCTTGCCTGGTTTCCGGTTCTCTTACTCTTTCTCTCTCTCTTTTTTCCCTTTTGATTGTAGGCTTTCTTTTTATTAGTATCCATATACTCCATTTAGTTATTCTTTTATTTATTTATGCCATGTTTTTTTCGGCCTTTTTGTTACTCTTTTTCATTGCTTACGTTTTTTCTATATTTTTGGTTCAGTCCCAAAGGCTAATGGGGGGGGGGGGGGGTTGTCAGAACGTGAGGATTTTGCTCGTAACATTCATAAATATGACGCAGCAGTAATCGGCTTTATTTATGACGGTTTACGTTCTGAACTTTATGACTTTTTGGATTTTAAATGCAATGGTGGTAATGCGTTTCGTTATGGCATAACATACGACATATAATATGATGTAGGAATACACAGTGGAGGACAAAACTTTAGCAAAAAAGTTTAATTATTTAAAACTTTTGTTTTGACAGAGGAAAGAATAAAATAAACAGAATATTAGCAAGGAACTGAACAAAAACTTGAATTTAAAAAGTTACATAACTGCTGACAATACTTTAGCAATTGTGTGTAAAGACTTACATACATTACAGGCTTAAAGTCTAAACTTTTGACCATTTTCTGCTGTGGAAAAAACTGGTTCCAAGAAACAAATTCCTTTAAATTTTTTATAAAAAAATAATTAGAAAAAGGCTCAAGAGAATTTCATCAGTTGGCAGTAGGTTAGGAGAGAAGAGAATGGCAACTTTGTTGTATCATTGTTATGATACCACATGAAGCCATGTCACAGAACGAAATGACAAGTCGTGATTATTGGCTTTGACAATCACCATCAGTGTTTCGCATTAAAGTATTAGTCTCTTAGACTCAATCTGAAAAGCAGCCTGTAAGTTTAAGAAGAGAAGTTTGCGTTGAGCCAAAGACTGGAGGACATTTACAGATAACGTGGACAAATACTTGCTTTCTCTTCAAATAATCTACAAACTTTGCTACCTGCAAAGCAAATGTCTACCCATTACGCAATTACCCTTGATTTAAGTAGGAGTCAATTGATTTTAAGCGGCTGCTGTTTCGAAGTCGGTAGGAATGTAACTGTTTTTGAACCCTCATCACCCAGAATATTTCCGCAACTAGTAACTCATATTATACTGACGCAAAATTGCCACGTAAGTCTATCGAGAGAGTTTAGTTAGACCTGAACGCAAAAGAAGTTTGCCTGGTAGTCGGAGAGGAAAGAAATACTTATGTGGTAGCTGGGGATGCCTTACCTAGAATCAGTTCGGTAACGCAATAGCATTACCTTGGCAATAAACACACTACAGTAGTCAGGGAAGCGATGAAACATTTTAAAATTAAGCCTGTTAAAGACAATTCCACAGCCTGCCTTAAGCTCGAGAGAAATCAAGTATAATCAGTTTCACTTAGAGTCCAGGGGTTCTCGAGGGAAATCAAGTATAATCAGTTTCACTTAGAGTCTAGGGATCCTGAGATATGAGAGAGGAAAAAAGTTCAACAAACTATTCCAAGATATAGAAAGCGAAAATGAGAGAATAGATAAAAACTTTAGGAGTAGAAGAAAATTGTGATGAGAAGTCCTTAAATTAGAGTCGTTATCGGAGTGTAATCATTCTGATGGAGGGCCTTATATAAGCCATGAGAGACTAAAATAGGCTAAGTTTCATGCCTTCCATGTTAATGCTTTACTCTACATATTATCCGATTACTGTTTGCGCTTGTATCATGCATATGCACTAATTTATCAGCCCATCATGACTGAATTCATTTTTCGAATCATTTGTTTACGACAAGAACAACATCGCATTAAATTACTCATGAGCAAGTTTCTAACTTTTGTGTACTTAAGTCCATAGGAGAGTATTACCTACTCTATTATTTAATTTTTTTAATGAAAGTGTCATAATTTAATTTTCAAAACGTCAGTTTTCTTCGCTACTGTTTTTATTTTCTTGGTACACAAGTTTATAATCACACTGTTGCTTGTAGCGATTTTATTGAAGTCATAACGTCGCATTGCGTTTACATCTTCACCGAGAATACCTACATATATGAAGTTTCAACTTTACTCGCTGTGCGGCAGTAAATTTTCATACTTAAAGAAGCCGAAATAAGAAAAAAAAAAATACTGAAAAGATACTAAAAAAATTTATATTCATTTTTCATTATTTGCCGTCTTTTTTTGTTGCTTTTGCCCTCAAACATTGTATATTTGTAAATTATGTTTTAGTATTGGTTTCATGCACAAGTATTTGATCAGATAACATAAGAAATTAAAAATAAAAAAAATTAATTTCATGAACATAAAACAAGTTACTGATTGTTGGAAGAAAACAATGTAAAAAATGTATTAAATGGCTATAATAATCGCTTACATATGTATGTTAGAAACAGTATGTCAAAAAATAAAAACATTAGACGGATTTTGAATTTAATAATTTATTGTTTACATATTTTGACATTCATTCAGTTTAGTTTTTTGACCATTTTCATTTACTGAAATAGCTTTAGCTATGCAATGTAAATGATTTTAATAAAATTTACATGCTATTTTCTTAAGGTAAATAATTATTTACATCAATTTAATAATTAATTACATGTTTTTAATTACATTAATTACATGTGTGACGTTGACCTTATTATGTTTTTTTTTTGAACATGTAATTAATTACACGATTACCACTGTTGTTTTTTTAATTTGTGTATTTTGCGCATTATTTTCATTAATTACATACAAAAATTAACATTTACTACAATGTATAAATCTAGTATATACATATGTATATATATCATACGTAAAATTGTAATTAAATTTTAATAATTTTATGCACACATACTTTAAAACGTTTTTAAAGTTTGTAAAAAGATGACATTATATCGTATTATTATTTACCTCTATTGTTTACATTCTGAAGTCGCCGTAGTCTAGTAGGTAGTGTGTTGGCTTATTAAACGAAAGGCCCGGGTTCGTATCACAGGTCAGTTATCAAAAGGAAATATGAAAAAAAAAATATTTCTTCGGCGATTTCCTCTCACCAGATTTCTGGCAAAAACTCTGAAAGTAAATAAACCTGCCATGTGGTGTGAGAAGATAGGCCGTAGTCCTGACTGAAGGGTTGTAATGGCCAATTATGTATGTTTACATTCTATAAATATTTTTATTTGCGGCTTTTAACGTTTTTAACCATTTTACATGCAGTTTATACCCAGTGTATAGTGTAAATAATTAATTTCCATGTAAATTTGCTTTCTACTTGGTCTAAACAAATTTTACTTAGTCCTTTTTGTTGCTTAAATTAGGTAGAGAATGTTACAAAATATTTTACTCTTGGCTTAATAGTGTTTACACATATTTTACTTGTGGTAAATATTGCCAAAAAGAGCCTAAACACTTTTTATTAATGTACAGTTTTTTTCCATTACACTGTTACATAATGCATAAGTGATATCACGGCTTTCGAAATATTTTGTAAAGTATATGCGAGTAAGTAAGAAATCCTTAGCTTAAGAATAAATTGTTCTTCTATTTACATGCGTAAATAATTATTTTACCTTTGATATTGAAGTATTTACGCATTGTTTACAAAAGGTAAATGTTCTAATGGAGAACATATACGTTTATCACAATAAATATTTAATTTTTATATTGTTTAGCCAATATGTAAACAATATCATATTTATGAATATTATGAATTAGTATCGTAAAGTCGCTGTAGCCTGGTAGGTAGTTGTTGCCGGCTGTCGCTCGGAGTCGGCTTTAATCTGTAGCTCCTGCCACTCATGGATAAAATTAACACACACAACATGGATGGTGTGAGAAGCTAGGTTGTAAACGTGATTAAAGGGTTGTGTGTAATTGACGTATTTACATGTCATGTAAAATAAAATTTCTGTCACAAAATTTACGTTTTTCTTTAATTGAATTAAACCTTAGTTCAACCGATATATCCAATATCCTTTGCACTCCTTTAACGTTCTGTTATTGTTAAAAGCCTTAACATTGTCACTCGTAACAAATTGTGGTAAAAAGAATCCAGAAACGAAAACCAAATCTTTTTTCTATTTGTCTGACATTTTTATTGGACAGCTTTTACATGAGAAATTTTTTTTTTCTAAATTTATAAGAAATTTACGTTGTGTAAAGTATTGAAAAACACTACGTTAAAAGATGGCAAAGAAAATTAATTTTTAACTTCTAAACGAGGTTAAGAATACTCAACAAAGTTAAAACGCTTAAAAAATGCCGCTGGCAGTTTCTGCCACAAAAATTATTGAAATAAAAAAAAAACATTGAAAATAATGATAATTTTGGAAAATTAAAAAAAAAGTGGAAAAGTAACTGAAATGAAGTGAAGTGAAGAAAGTAACAAAACTTTTCAATTATTAGACATTATTGAGATATTAAATTTATGATACTTTGGATTTATGACATCCATAAAAGACATTTAGAGGGGAAGAAAAATGGTAAACATAATGTATTGAAAATGTTTCATTTTATTTTAAGGCTAAAGGCCAATAAATTTCCCCCCGCGATGTATTCTGCAGCAATCTTTCGGATGTAATTTATGTATTTTATGAGGCTGAAATTGCAATTTATTTCTGAGGTAAAAAATAAAAAAAAAAAAAAATTTAAAGTATGGTGCTCCTAACCGCAAATTCTTTAATGTGCTGGTATTTCATCAAAACGTATGAAAGTAGAGTCATATTAAACGATATTTGTCAGTAGGTACACTAAGATGTAGATGTGGTAGATTTTCCTTCTGCCTTTATAACAAAACCGTTTGGTCATTGAAGCTTATTCAGGACAGAACGATAGGGGAGTAGTATAGAAACGCTAGGAAAACTACTAGGAATACTAAAAGTATTGAATGTTTACATACATAATTTGTCATTACAACCCTTCAGTCAGGATTACGACCTAGTTTTTCACATCACTTATGTAAGTTGTGTATGTTAATTTTATACATGTGTGGCGGGACCTACAGTTTAAAGTCGACTCCGAAGGACAGATTTTTGAGAAACTTTTCATGGCAATTTTATTTACTCTCAGAGTTTTTGCCAGAAATCTGCTGAGAGGAAGTCAATGAAGAAATACTTTTTGTATTTTATTTTGATGTCTGGCCTGGGGCTCGAACCCTGGCTTTACGTCTAATAATCCAACACACTACCAACTAGACTACGGCTATTGATACCTGCATGAAATCATGTGATATTCTTTATCATATCGGCTTGAGACCATTGAGATTGTGTGGGCCGGAATAAGGTTTACTTCCTCAGTCTTATTTCCAACAGAAAACTATTTTGTAAGCCAAACATACAGACATATCTTGTAAAGTACTGGGCAGAAAATCAGGTATTGAGCTTAGGATAATACATTGGATCTATGCAACAATACTTAGACTTTTTCGACCTAGCGTGCCTGATATGGTGGTAATTGCTTGCCAGGACAACTAACCTCAACTTAATAAGGCGATCACTAAGATACGGCTGCATTATTTATACTAGTGAACTGCACATCACAGTTGCGTTTGTAGCAACCTTATGCCTCCTATGCCTGGATCTATACTGTAAGAGTTCAGCAACTAATACTGAATAATGCGACTGGAAAGTGACACGGATCGAATATCAATCAAGCAAGGATAACATAAACTGTCAGGTGTAAAGATTACATGGTACGCCACAATGATTATTTGAGAGGTTCAGAATGGCAATTGCTGTGAAATGCCATCAGAAAGAGTAAAATGCATCTCCTTAACGACTTCATTACAAATCAACAAGGAAGGTTCGAAACTAGATGTAGTTAT
Organism: Sarcophaga carnaria; assembly: GCA_958299815.1. Taxonomy (NCBI): domain Eukaryota; kingdom Metazoa; phylum Arthropoda; class Insecta; order Diptera; family Sarcophagidae; genus Sarcophaga; species Sarcophaga carnaria. The sequence goes on from OY283151.1 coordinate 34,756,409, forward strand.
AGGTGGATGGATCTTTACAAGTCAGCAGATATAGCTCATTCGTTATTGCAGCGCCTTCCAGGTGAAAGAGTTGGTCCAAGAATGAAAATGTGTCTGGCCAAGAAACTACCATACTTTCTGCCTGCCTTTTTGAATTATAACACAGAACAGTCTACAGCTCGGTATCGGTACAACCATCAAACTTTCGGCTGATAACTCTACATTAGAAATTCCGTGATGAGAATCTGAAAGCCCAGAATATATAATACAGTAATAGATCGGGCAAGACCGGGCAAGATAGTGCAGTAAATCCGGCCAAGACTATATATCGTCACAATCATTACTGATCATTGCAATCTAGTTACTCACACAAGATGGATGCATTGGTCTTGGCCATATGACCAATATCAGGAGCTGTAGAGACGTAGACGAGAAGAAAAAATTACAAATATCTTAGAATTAACTGAGTCGCCCTTGGGCAAATAGGTAAATGTACGTACACCTGTCGTTGTTTATATGTGGGCAATTTCGTGTCAAGTGACCTAGTCGAAAACTTCTACTGCATCCTTGTGATGTTGATTTTGGCACTCATTATTAGGTCTTATAGGTTCTACTGAAAAGTTAGAACAACCATCATCTCCTGCAGAACTGTCATCATTTTCAGAATTGATTTTGTTCTCATCTGAAATAACCGGTAATGTGTCCAATTTTCCCATCGTTTTCCTGCACGATCCACAAATTAGCAAACGTTTTGAAAGCGTTGGGAATTCTTTCAATAAGTTGTCGGAAATATTTCGCATATCTGATGATCTGTGCTTCTTTTTGTTTAAAGGATTACAACAAAAAGAAGTCAACATTTCCTTTTTGGAAGCGGAAGCCATTGTAAAGATTAATTATGTAAGTAATTAGTGATATAAATTTTTTTTTTTTTAAATTAAAAAATTATTTTTGGAAAGTTTGAAGAAATAGCCATCTAATATCCTTTGGAAAATTTTTGCTAGGACCAATAGGTGAAAAGTTACACACATTTTAAAATGTCCAACTTTGATCCCCTCTAACTCCGGCAGTTCTTGACTGATAGAGCTGACTGATCTGGCCTACTATCCAATAGTAATAACCTTGGTGGCAAAATTCATCCACTTCGCAAGACATCGATTTTAAAAATTGGGTCACTTGACACGAAATTGCCCATGTTTATATTGTCTGTTAGTTTTGCTTGTAGGGCATTCCACAAATAATTATTCAAATTAGCAACCTGGTTAGAATTAATTCAATACATTGCTATTCTAAAAATATTTCATTTCTATTGAATTTCTCTTCTTTGAAAAGCAAATTTTCTTTGGAAATCTTTATTTCTTCCGCAACAGCAGCAGTAACAACAATCAACGGAATATTTTTTAAAACAGACGTTCAGTGTAATACTGAAGCAAATTTAAATTTTAGTTTAGTTTTACTTTGATTTTATTGTCAATATTGCTGCTACTGTTTCTGTTTTTGTTGTTGTTGTTGTTTTTGTCGTTTTGTATTGTATTTAATCATAAACGTGTGCTAATTGTTAAATAATTGTGTGCAAATTAATTAAATAATGGTGGGAATTTCTGCTTCCATCTTTTTTCTGCTTTTTCTTCTCTTATACAACGATTATGATTAGAGGCAGTCAGTTAATATGCATACATATACATGCATACATAAATATAATGTATATTGTAGAATATGTATGTAGTTTCATTTGATTTCTTTTTTTTTCTTCTAAATTTTATAAAAATAGAACCGCATTTCGTATTCAAGCGTTTAGTTTTCCTTTCATTCCATAGGCTTTTGTTAGTAAATTAACGAAGTACACGCAAATAAATTTCTCTAATTTCCCTGATTGACATTGTCAACTAAGATGCTGATGATGAAAATGATGATTTGGATGTTAGTTTTGATGATGATTTGGATTTAAAGCCTTAGAAGGCAATTATTTCCTTAATTAAGATGACTTTTCTTTTCAAAAAGTTATTGTTGCGCTATCAAATGATTGACATAAAGACGCAAAGAAATATTCAAATTCGTTGGGAGAGTCAGATTTGAATTTCACAAGAATTTTAGTGTGAAAAATGCCAGAGTATATCTTTTAAAAGAGACGTAGTATTTACTGAACAGCCATGCTTATTTAAATAGTTAGAAATATAAATACATTGAAGCTATTCTCACTTGATAATTGTGAAATTAAAAGAAATATTTCGAGATGCTCCCATGCATTCCCACATCCTATTTATCTTCCTTGTTGGCAAGGCAACTCCTTCAAATGTTGTTATTCGATAGTCGCATGAGTTTAAATATTCTTTCGATTACACAGTGACATAAAAAGTTTAAGTAGCGTAATTAACATAAAGAGTATTAATTTGCATACTTATTCAACTGGCTTAACCACTGGTTTGCCGGATTTTGACCAGCCTTAATAACTCCTATCAGGCGCTTCTGTTTCCGAGCACTATCACCAGTAAGTCACACAAATCGATGACTGGGCTACCTCAATTTGAGTCAATGAATGTCAATGTCGTCCTCTACGCCGACGCTCGCTTATACTCCCATGTGATACCCGATGCGTCAGATCATTCGTTTCAATCTGAACGGCGTAATCAAAACAGCGTAGCCACTAAACGTTAACGTATTGAATAAAGTCCATATCATTGAGAGGCGTATATTGCTCAGTGCTGGTTCGGATAAGGAAATCGTTGCAAAATCGCCAAGCGCTGAAGGTATGACACAGAATTTTTCTCACGAATACTATCAAGGCAGTGGAGCTAGTGCGTAACAGCGTTAATGCTACCGCACGGGAAAAATGAGTAAGTTGTAGAGCATCAGTTTCGTCATTCAAAGCAGGTCTCTACTACTCAACTGCCTATACATAAACTAATAGTATCTGTTGGCAAGAAATGTCGACGAATATCGATGTCGTCGGCTAACTACTGAAAATTTTTGTCGACATCAATGACATCCAACTCCCGCCTTCTGAAGAATAGTCTCCATAACGAAGTTAGAGAAGTCGCAAGATGAAGCGTTGCCTTGTCAGAAACCTTACACTGTTACAAAGGATTTGAAAAACTTCTCTCCTAACTTGATGGAGATGCATACTACACAGTCTAATCAGCTTCGCAGACCTATCTTGCACAGGCACTGTGGCAAAAGCGCAATCTCTTAGCGGGATATCGAGAAAAACATGGCGTGTATTGTTTTGGTTTTCATGGGTCTTCTGCAGGATTTAGCGTATCGCAAATTTCTGGTCGACGGTGGATTTACAAGGCCTGAAACTGCTGTAATATGGTTCAATCAGTGTCGTTCAGTCGTTCACACACTACACTCGTAAAAGCATATGAGGGATAGAGAAAAGGCTTATTTATATCCATGTAGTTGGTGCATATAATGTAAAGAGTACAAAATCTATGTTTATCAGTTGAATAGGTCTCCTGGCGATCTTACAGGTTCTGATGTCTAACCACCTATATTTCCCTTTATTTTGCGTCCAATTATCACTCACCTTCATGATTTTCGAATATGACAGTCCCTAGATATGTCAACCATAGTTTCTTGAATTATCTAACAGCACTAAACTGATGAAAGGCTTGTGATACCAAAAGACTTTAAAGTGGGTCTTATAAACAAATTTATGGTCTTATTTCCTATCTAAGTAATCTATTTGGATTTTAGTTTGAATATTTAAACGCCCCACAAATAGAAGGGACGTTGTATTACATTAAATATCAACCGTGAACACAATAACCAATCGACTATTTTCGTAACAGTTGAAAGAAGCTTCGATCTGGATGGATTTCGCCTTCTGTAGACCAAGCCTACTTACCTAAATTCAAACACGAATATAATGAATGCTTAAATGTAATTGAAATACATTGTCAAACTACAGAAAACTTTTAGAAAAATGCTAACATCCTCCATAACCTCAATGCCAGTCACGTTAAAACAGTTTTGAAACGAATAACTAAGTCCCCTGACCCACCCTTTCTGCTTGTTATCTGGTAAAAACGTGCGTCTCTAAATATTTAAACACAACACTGAAAAATGAAACGTAATAAAATAAATTTTTAAAATTTTAATATTTTTTTTATGAAAAATAATAAAAAATTACATAAATTTCATAAAAATGATGAACGTTTTTGATAATTAAAAATAACAATTTTCAAGTTCATTTCATTTAAAAATTTATAACATTCTTTAAAGTTATTAACCATAAAATTAATTAAAATTGGAGACATCTTTCTTTATTTATTAAATTCTTAAAAATTAATGAATTTTTAATTTTTAAACAGAATTCAAAATAAAATTTCAAAAATAGACGTGATGCTGTTAAATTGTATTTTTTAATCTCGCTTCTTTAATCTTTTAAAACTGGTTTTATTTCTTAAAATTATAAATTGTGGAATAAATGAAACTGAAACTTAAACAAAAAAAAAAAAAAAAATCGTTTTTTTTTCAGTTGAAATCTGCTTACAATGCTTTTAACTGGTATTAGAGATTCTATGAAATGTTAAGGTTAATTACCATAAGCACAGTGGGTCGGTTAGGTAAGAGATGAAAGTTTTAATAAAAATTAAATTAAAAAAAGAGGAAAGTCATACATTTGTACTCGAAAAAAGAAAAATAGGATGCAAACGATGTAGTAGGTTTTGTGTCTTTAATAACTTCAATGACGTTTAATAACTTCAATGCGTTTGTTCGCCGACATACACATACATAATTGGTAATTACGACTCTTCAGTCAGGTTTACGACCTAGTTTCTCACACCACTTATATTGTGTGTGTTCATTTTATACATGAGTGGCGGGACCTACAGTTTAAAGTCGACTCCGAACGACAGATTTTTGAGAAACTTTTCATGGCAATTATTTATTTACCCTCAGAGTTTTTGCCAGAAATCTGCTGAGAGGAAGTCGCCAAAGAAAAACTTTTTGTATTTTTGTTTTGATGTCTGGTCTGGGGCTCGAACCCTGGCTTTTCGTCTAATAAGCCAACACACTACCTACTAGACTTCGCCGACATTAACATGCGGAAAACGATTTGTGCCATTTAGGCGAGAATTTTTTGGCTCTGATGGGAATACTTCAAGACCAGTCAAACAAAAAAAGTTCGAAGATCATGAATTGGATTCATTAATCCAAAAAGATTGGGAACCATTCAAACAACAATTTTAAAACGTCTTATCTCTGCCCAAGGAACTTCTTTAAGTGAAAAGAGACTTTTTCTTCCGAAATTCCATAAAAAGAAATCTTCGTTTTCATTACTGGGTCAATGCAACAGGCAAAGTTCTGTATTCTGTGGGACAAGAATAATTCGATCTTTTACCAGCCGATCAGATTGAAACAAGCACCGGCCAATATTCGCCATATATTCCATCATAACAGTTCTAGGTCGAATGTTGTAAAAGCATTTAAAAACTGCTCAGACAATTGTGATTGTGATTGTAAAAGCTTAGACTCATTCGCTTTGTAGACCTACCTGACCATCATTTGCTTAGATTTATGCAGAACGCTCTCAGTAGCATAGCCTTTTGGAATAGCTTAACCAAAATTGAATTTATTTGTTCTGGTCTATTGACTAAATTGGCTTTCAACAGAGCTGGTTAATTTAACTGTTGGTGCCATCATGGAGCTGCTAGCTAAGTAGAAGAGTTATAATAGGTCATAAATACTTTTTCCTTGGCATCGACTACTTATGTAGTCTTCTGAACAGATAATTAGACAACGTCTTCCCAAATAGTGACTACTGGAACGCAAAGCCAGATTTTCCTCTAAATTCTTTGGAAATATACGCTGATGATACGATGTTAGATAGGAAACTAAAGTGTGGTGTGTATATCGAAGACTTGGATACCCACCTTTTAGGCAGAGGTCAATTAAATGGCTCCTCAATAGCAGTATATTCCTTGAGAATATAGCCATATAGCCGGACAGTTCCTGTCGAGCGTTACATCGGCATCCAACTTGTCCCTGAATGATGTTTATGGCTCTAAGCACTGGTGATTTGTTCTTAGGTGCCCACTAATTGTCTCCCTGAGGGCATACTCAAAAACTGAGTTGCGAATGTAGTGGAACGAATGGGTACCGTGCAGGATAACCTTCTATGTGATACTAGCATAGGGCCGCGCATAGAAACAATTGGTTATAAGAGATAAATTCTATTCCTTGGCCAACACTTTTTGGTTAGAAGAAAATACATGTACGATCACTATGTTGAGATGGCCGCATCATAGCCCAGGGAAAGGAAAACAACTTAATTGTTTTCTCGCGAACAAACGTTTACTATATGGTCTCTGTCCTATGGGGATATTGTCTAATTGGCCGTTTGCTATGCGCTACTTCACGTAACCTCTGCTACAGTTGCAACGTGGAAAAGAAGGAAGAGACTGGCTGTCAGTAACTTAATGTGACACTGTTCAGCATTTGCGCAAACGTGCAACAGTAATGAGAACCTTATTCTTAATATACCTGAAGGAACTGACTGAAATTAAAGGGAACAATATGCCCGCTACATAACAGTCTATGGATGACTATATTAAAGATTAAAAAATTCTTCCTAATTGTGTACATTTGTTGAATATACAATGGGCGTAAGTGGGAACCTTACACATTAATGGCATAACCTGTTTGCTCAATATTACATCTAATGATAGATGGTATAGAGGCATATACATACCATATTTTCTTACCTGTTGTGAGGAATTTTAAAATAAAATATCCGGTTAAGATAGACAAACCAGCTGGGCGGGCCTACCAATAACCAATTTATACATTAATGGCGTATAATTATCCTTTGAATAAACCAAATTTAGATTTTTTTCTTAGTTAGTAAAACTACCTTTAACCTTTTAAGATGTTGAATTTTCTTTAGCTTTCGTAACACTGTGCCAATTTGTCATTAGTTAAACATTAAGTTGACATTTGTTCGTTATTTTTTTGGGTATTTTTTTATTTTTATTTCTTTTTCTTTTTAAAATGAATACAATCTTCATTCTTCTTACTGAGAATTTTATATTTGGCTTAAAGACTCCCAAATGGTTAATTTTGTTTAAACAACGTTTTGTTTGAAATTGTTAACAATACAACAACAATAACAATGACGGCTATTATATCAGCCAAAACAGACTGAGTAGCAGAATAGAGTGTAGAGTATAAAGAAATACTCAAATGAAGCCGTGTGCTATTTTTAAAGTTTAAGGCGATTTTGTAAAGGCATTAAACCGCAAAGCCATTTAGGTTGAGTTGATTTGATTTGATTTGTACGCTTTTTCTTCAAAGCTTTTCGACCAACTTTACTTTACTGTGCCAAAACAAACAAATCACTTTCTGGCATTCAGTTATTGAGTCAGTCAGTCATTCAGCCATTCAGTCTTTTGTTTATTCAGTTGCCAATTGTGATTATGGGTGTTGGTTGTGAAAAATCAGTTTTAAGGCTGTTTGTTGCCTCTGTCATGACAAGTTTATTTTTGTTGTGTATATTTTCTGTAGATCTTTATCTCAAAGCTGAGTTTGCTTCTTTGTGCAGTGCTGTGTGTGTAGTATTTGTATTCCCCAGGCAGAAATACCTAAAATAGACATTTGTTTATGTCTTGAAACAAAATTGTATGGAACATAAATTTGTTATTAAATAAAGTTGAGTTGATTTGATTACTAAAGTGATTGGTTACAGGGGAAGGTAACCGCCACCGATTGTTCGATTTTTCTTGTCTTGTCTTGTCGTATTCGAGTGTATTAAAATAAGAACCTTCTGCATTGATCAAAAATATAAGGGAGCGGTGCAAATCAAATCTGCCGTCCGAACTTAATGTTAAAATGTAAATCCCGCCGCTCATGGATAAAATTAGATTTGAGTATGAGAAACCGTGCCCGTGTTGGGCATAGACCCGCTATTATCATCTGGCCTAATTTCAATAACTTATAATCTACAGGACTGTTATACCAACGGTCGTTGTCTTCTGAGTTAAATACATATAACCTGAACCGCCTAAACTATCTCTCGGTGACACGATCTTCAAAATTTCGTTTGGTGACGGTCTCTCGTTTATTAAAAAATTTTTAAAGTGCCAGCTTCTTTTAAATTTTTTAGGTTAGAATTGGTGGTGCATTACTGTACACAATTCCATACAATCTCTCAGAGATCCATTGGTCTATTGTGAGAAAAAAAGAAAAAGAAAAAGAAAACGAGAAGAAATAGGAAAAGGATAATTACGAAAACATAGAAAAAGGAAAGAAATAATGAATTAGGAGATGAAAAATTAGCCATTATAGCACCCGGATATTAAGTATCGCTCTTAAGATATCCCCCTAGCCAGACGATCACGTTTTGAACCCTATTAGATCCTCAAGCTTGCAGTCTTTCAAATCAATCACTTGCTCAACAAAACACCTACCTGGCCATCTCTGCTTACTTGCCTAGATACTAGGATAGTGGCATAAAAAATAATACATTGTTTCCTCTGCTTCTTGACATAGCGTACATATAGAAATATCCCTCTTCCGTCTTCTAATCCAAGTCCTATTAGCACTCCTATAATAGCTATTATCTTCTGCCTACTCATTCTTAAGATTAGTTTCCTTCGCTTTGGCCATAAGGCTCTACAGTTCGTTCACGTACATCCCCATGCACAGTTTGCTAGTGAATCAAACTTTTCCTCAATAATCCCATTCTTTTTTGTATTTAACTTGGCTAACCTTCCTCGTTTGTTGTGGCATTTATGTATTTTCCAATCATTATAAATTATTTATTTTAATTTTGTTATTGAGTTTGTATTCTAACAACTATTGTTCACCCATAATGAATGTTAAAAACAAGTTCCAAAGCACAAATCTCTATGGTCATATTGCTAAGCACGTGATTTCGCGTAGAAAATGTTGCGTCATAAAAGATTTCTTTTATTTTTCAGAACATTTCAGAAATAGGAATTCCTAATAGGCAATTATTTATTTATTTATTTATTAATTACAATACAATTACAAATTATATTCTAATTATATACGAGGGGAGTAACTTCACCATATGCTCGGTGTAGTGTCTCTGGTGGGAATCGAACTCACGATCCTCACGCTAATAGTCTAGCACACTACCCACTAGACTACCAGGGCACCCTTAATAGGCAATAAAAATATGGAAAATCAATAGAAAATAATTTTAAAGTAGCCAAATACGTTAACAGTATGGCTTTACACTTTACAGTTCACCCACAAATTCTATCTAAATGACTAAGAATTGCTTTTGTCTCCAAAGAAGTGACGGCAATTTTGAGTACAAGTAATCAGTTTGAAGAGTTTGGATTGCAGCAATCCGCGTTTAGCCTTGAAATCAGTGCTTCAGTACAATTTTAAACAGTAAACTAAACAGGAAGTCTTTATATATGTCGACATTACAACCCTTCAGTGAGGATTACGACATAGCTTCCCACACCACTTATGTTATGTGTGTTAATTTTATACATAAGTGGGAGGACCTACAGTTTAAAGTCGACTCCGAACGATAGATTTCTGAGAAACTTTTCATGGTAATTTTATTTACTCTCAGAGTTTTTGCCAGAAATCTGCTGAGAGAAAGTCGCCGATGAAATATTTTTTCATATTTCGTTTTTATGTCTGACCTGGGGTTTGAACTGTGGTCTCACGTCTAATAAGCCAACATAGTACCTACTAGACTACCGCGACTCATGCTTTACTTAATGTTTAATTCGTTATTACACCCTTTTAGTCAGGATTCCAAAATAGCTCCTCACACTATCTATGGTCTGAGTGTTGATTTTATCCATGAATGGGGGGACAGACTGCTGAGAGGAAGTCACCGAAGAAATAATCTTTCGTCTTTATTTTACATACGATTTTCTAAATAAAAAAAAAATTGAATTACCTTAAAATCTTTCTTCTCATGGGGCCGACAATGGCAGAGTTAGTGCTGCTTATGAGTACTATGAGTTCCACGTAGATTTAAAGGAAATTGGAGTAATTTAATCGCTCTACAACTGGGTTTCTTTTCCGAAATTTTGTTCATTAACGAGTGAAATTAGTGTGAGATTACAGGTTTTGTCTCTCAAGAGATTAACTATTGAATGCCTTGGTATTCCTAGGCAATCTTCGGTATGATTTGATTACTCCCTAAATAGCTTTGGTAACAGTAAATATGTGTAAATTCCTTAATCATAAAAGGCATTGTGGGAAGTTAAAGAATCTCGTACTTCCAATGGATGAGAAGTAAATCCCAATTTCCACAACAGGTTCAGCCTTTGCCTTTGCTAAAATGCAAACTGATTTCAATTTCTTATTTCAATTTTATTGTAAAAGATGCGAGTGTTCTGGTGAGCCTGTATGACGTCTTTCTCTAATTTTTTCTTTTCTGTCAAATTTCATTTCATTGTAACGTCTGTCGTTTTTTCTTTTTGTTGTGATTAACGATATTTTTATTTATTTATTCTTTTTATTCTATTTTTTTTTAATACCACATTCTATAACAGTATTACTGCGTCATTCCTTAAGCCGCTTATTTGTTTCGTTTATTTTAAAAAGTTTTAATTTTTACAAAATAAAATTTTAAAATTAATCCTAAGGCTTTTTAATAATAAAAATAAAGGAATAATTGGCGACAGGATGGTAATGCTTATTAATCTTTGATTCATTGGAACTACGTTGAAATGTGGCTTGTATTTTACTGTTCCATCACTACGACAACGGATTGCATTTTAAATTTTTTTACATTTTTTTTTCCAATTTTCATCGTCTTCAGCGAAGAGATTCAGTGTTAGATGAATGGATACGTGAACAATCAAAACTGTCGAATTTGGGACGATACCAATCCACATGAGATCCAAGAGCATCTAATGGATTCCGAATAAGACAATCATTGGTGTACTTTAGACTGGGGGTGTCACCAGTCCATATATCTTTGAGAATGGCGTATAGGTCGGTGATTACAAACTTCTTTTGGCCTAAATTGGATGATTTGGAGTCTAAACACATGTGGTTTAAACCGGATAGCGCTACGTGCCACAAAGCTCATGCCATATTGAAAATTCTACACGAGCGATTTGAGCACACGGTCATCTCACTTGGAGGTGATGTAAGCTGACAACCGAGATCATGGGATTTTTCCCTTTAGACTTTTTTGTGGAGTTAAGCCGAAGTCATATGCGTATAAATTCACAGCGGATCTTAGAGCCAACATGACCTCAGGCAAACGGTCAAATTTAGCACGATTTTATGGGTGCCTCACCTAGAGAATGCTTGGGGAACATGTGAACGATGTTATATTCCACATATAATGGCATCAATAGGTCTTTCAAACGAATGAAACATTTCGATAATACCCTAATCTACACTTTCTTTTATATCAATTTAAATTATAGAAAGCACTTAAAAAGATACCATAGGGTCCTATTCTTGAAGAAGAAGAAGTTTTTTTTGTCACTTACAACTTAAAAAGGTTCGAATCTAATGTCCATAAACCCTACATCCTCTTACCACTTTCCCCCGTTTTAATAAAAACACCTTTTATTGCTTTCATTTAAGCCTTAAATTTTGATTAGAAACCATAATTTTTATGCTGCCTCCATCTGTTTTTAATTAAAACATTTCCTACGCGTGGTAACGATTTCGATTTTTTTTTTCAAATACTAGAACGTGCATTACTTTGAATTGTAATTTAAAAAGTAAAAGAAAGAAAGAATGAACCTTGAATCCATTTATGCCAAAAAGGTACATAAAAAGTTCTAATAAAATAAAATGACATGAGAAGAGGAGCCTTCAAAAATGCTTAAGAAAATAAAATTTTAATTTTACAGTCTTAAAAAAATAATAAATTTTCGTATTACATTTTATGTAAAATGTAAAGAAAGATTTTTTAAGCTTTAAAAATTGTTTCATTTGAATTTCTCTTTCACTCGCAATATTTCGTTTTAATTATTCCCTTGAGTATGTGTGTTCGTACAATAGATTTAAAAAAAAAAACGAAACAATTCAAATGAATATCAGCCACTGCAGCAGCACTCATATGCTAATATCCACCTCAGGCTGTCAGTCGAAGAAGCAATCCATAAATGGAAAACTAAACCAAAGAACCAACCAAGCTGGCATTTGGTGACATACACAACAACATTTGCTTTAACTTGCCAAGTGACGAGTGACGTTTTCTTCTTGCCTGTCATGTTGCTTTAATACTGTGGGCAGAGATGGGTATTACGCATTGTACTGTAGTTTTAAATGTATTGTATATTGGATTTAGTTGTCCCCGTAGTCTGTTGGATTATAAGCCACGGTTCAAACCCTAGCTCAGACATCACCAACAGAACGAAATATGAAAAAATATTTCTACGGCGACTTCCTCTCAGCAGATTACTGCCAGAAACTCTGAGAGTAAATAATATTGCCATGAACAAGTTTCTCAAAAATCTGTCGTTCGGAATCAGTGTTGAAAAATTCAGTACTTAGGTACTTTTTTCAGTACTTTTTCATTTCAAAAATACCACAGTACCCCTTCGGCGTTTTCAGTACTTTTTTATTATTACATATTTTATATCTTGCGCTTTTCAACTATTAATGCATTAGCAACATGTTCAACGCAATGCTAAAGGTAGAATCAGCCTTTAGCCCCGGTTTGTCAAACGTTCACGGAACATACCTTCGTTTTTAGAATACGAAACGCAATTAAAACGCTTGCAGAACCGTATTGTTATATCGGTAAGCATTTGCATTGCTCTTCATATGCTAACAGTCTAGTAGGTAGTGTGCTGGCTTACTAGACATGAACCCACGGTGAATCATCTATTAGAGACTTAATGCGATACATTCATTCTTTGAATTTGCCTTTCTTCACCTTCTAGCAACAACTCTGAGAGTGAATAAAATCTGTCGTTCATAATCGACGTTAAATTGTTAAGCTACTCTTGCATAAACTTTATAATCCGGATTAAAAGTTTGTAATGATTAGACATCTCGGCGACTTCCTCTCAAAAGTCTTCGTGAAAAAACCCTGAGAGTAAATAAGATTGTCAAGGAAAATTTCTCCAAAAATCTGTCGTTTGAAGTCAACTTTAAACTGTAGTTTCCACCACTTATGGATAAAAATTGACGCACACAACGTGGATGGTATGAGAAGCTTGGTCGTAATACAGGCTAAAGAAGCACGTTGAACGTCTTTGTTGAAGGCATTATTATACACTGCGTTCTGTATAAGCAAGGGAGCGCGCAAAGGCCAATCCTCATCGATTCAAATACAGCAGTATACAAACAACTAACACACAACATAAGTGGTGGTAGAAACTAGGGCGTAATCCTAACTGAAAGGTTGTAATGACCTATTATGTATGTATGTATGTAGAACCAATATATTTGTCATGAGTTTCACACTTTTCAATTTTAAGAAATAAAAAAGTTAAGTGGCTTACTCCACAGAAAACATCATCAGAAGATCTAGCAGCGTCAATAAGTAAATTCACCACAGTCTAGTAGGTAGTCTTCGGCGTCTTCCTCTCAACGGATTTCTGGCAAAAACTCTGAGGGTAACTAAAATTGCCATGAAAAGTTTCTCAAAAATCCTTCGTTCGGAGTCGACCTTAAACAGTAGGTTCCGAACTTCATATATAAAATTAACACACATAAAATAAGTGGCGTGAGAATTTAGGTCATAATCCTGATTAAAGAGTTATAATGACTAATTATGTATGTATGTATGTATTTTTTTACAAAAGTACCATTTGATGCAAAAAAGTACTCTTTCAGTTATAGTTCAGTACCATTTCAAAATTCCAATTTTGCACTGATAGAAATCGACTTTAAACTGCAGGTCCCGCCACTATATGTGAGAAGCTAGGTCGTAATCCTGACTAAAGGTTTGTAATTACCAATTATGTATGTATGTATGTATGATATACTGTTGGATAACCTATTTGATTATATGATAGATTTGACAGGATGGACGACTCTGAGATTTAAAAATAATTTTTCCTCTGTTTTTAGTGTTACTCGATATAATTTTCTGAGTGGATCGCAACATCCAACCCTGTGGCTTGTGCATTGCAAACATTTAATAAACGTGCTTGACAATTATGGGCATTTGTATTTTGAATTAAAGCAGAGGATTGAGCTCTAATTCAAGCAAATGGAACTTTTTACTAGTCACGTTACTAGCCACAATATGTCTACACAAGACAGCAAACTACTATTTGACGTATTGAGGAGTAGGAATCAAAGCCAATCCTTAAACAGGGTCTTCAAGCATAACTTACTAGGATCTTCATTCAACTATAACTTTTATAATTGACCATTACAATCGTTCAGTCAGGATTACGACCTAGCTTCTCACACCACTTATGTTGTGTGTGTTACTTTAATACATGAGTGGCGAAACCTACAGTTTAAAGTCGACTCCGAAAGACAGATTTTTGAGAAACTTCTTCATGTCAATTTTTATTTACTCGGAGAGTTTTTGCCAGAAATCTGCTGAGAGAAAGTCGCTGAAGAATTTTTTTTCATATTTCGTTTTGATGTTTGATCTGGAGTTTGAACCGTGCTCTTGCGTCTAATAAGCCAATACACTGTATACTAGGCTACGGCGACTATTAAACCATAACTACTATCTGGTATTCCTCTTCTGTCCCGATAGTTGCATGAAGTTGTGGATTCCATACAAATTACTTTTTAAGTAGACACCTTCTTTCATCATTCCCCTAAAGAGCGATGAAAATACTAATACTGTTGTTACGTATACTGTTGTGACGTTTGTATGTATGCATGTATGTAGATTTGCAAGAGATTCCGTCAATGAGAATGTGTTTTCATTGTTGAAGGTCCATATTCCTATGAGTATGCATGATTGTGAGTAAAAAAATCGTTGTAGAAAATAATGACTGAACAAACTGTGTAAATGAAATTGAGTGAAAAATAAATGAATGACAATTAAATGACAACAGAAGCAAAGAGAAATAAAAAAAAAGAAAATTTAAAAGAGAATTCATTTTTTTAAAAAGGGAAATTGCGTATATCTCTGCTTCATAACATAAAAAAGGGCAACGGCAATCGAAGTGGTAATAAATATGAAATTTTAAATACTCATAGAAACATAAAAAAGATAGTGACGTCAGCACCAATATTTGAACAGGTTCATAAATTATGCAATTAAAATAAATGTTCTCGAAAAATAACTTCAAATAAAATTGAATTTTTAATTATTTTAAAAGGTTTCTGTTTGCATAACTACATGGTTTTTTAATTTAATTTTATTTTATTCTGTTAATGGCTGTTAGTATAATTTTGTTGTGCACTGTGATTTATTTCACATGTAAAATATTTACATTTACAACCAATTCAAAAAAAAAAAAAAACATTTTCTTTTGTTTTTTAATAAACAACAACAACAACAACATTTTTGTTGTTGTTCATTTTAATGTATAAATAAATACTCTTAATAAGTCCAAAAATAAACGTACAGAAATGAGCAATTTTTTTAAATAAATGACAGGCACTCACTGACAAACAGTCTTATTTGCATACTAGGGCAAAAACAACAGCAACAACAACAACAACAAAAACACAGTTTTTGCACTCATTATTGATTTTGATTTTCTTTCTACTACAACCACCCAAATGTCAAATTGACAATTTAACATTGAGGTTAATAATACAAACACTGAGCACTCGTTTATCGGTTGTTTTCTGGCGTTGAAATTGATAGCAAGCTTAACAATTTTCTGTGAATTAAAGACTCAATTATTTTTAAAGCTTTGGTTAATAAAAAGAAATTGAAAAATGTGAATCAGTACTTCACGCCGATATCTAATGGAAATTTTGAATAAGTGGGAAGGATTGTCATGGTGAATCATTTTGATGTCGCTTGGTTCAATGATTCCTCGTAATGATGCAAGCGTGTGCCAGTGAAATATTTTTCAATTTCAAACTTAATATTCATACTGTTTCCTAGCTCGCAGACATAGTGACATGCAGCAAAAATTATGTAATTAAGCGATCAGGGATGGAGCATAGACGGGGACTATCTTATGGGTTCCACCTGAATTGGAAATTTGCCTATGCCTCTTGTGTGAACTCAAAGTTGGACGTGATACTGTTCAGATTACGAATAGTATATAGGAGATAGGTGCAACGTCATGTTGCATGTTGTCTATCTGCGATTCTCTGACATTGTCTCACAGAGAGATACGCATAGCGCTTGGGTGCGTTGATGAGAGGAGAAGAGTGCGTAATTCATGTACTTCAATGTCCTTCTGTCACTGGTAGGTGACTGGCCAAATTGGAATATATTTCATTCAGGATAAGAGTGCTTCAAGCCTTATACGGATCACATGTCGGTTATATGATGGGAGACTCTGTTTTATTGTGGTCTCGTCAAATCACAACGGACCTTGGTGTCTAATTGTTGTGGGAGCCGCTCTTATGATTACAAACATTCATTCTGATTTATTATAATACGAAGATACAGGTGACTGTTACAGATGACTTCCGCTTGAGTACATATATGAATAGTCTAGGCCTTCTTTTGCAAGTGACACAATGAAGTGGAGAGTTTGAGATTATCGCCCATTTCCACTGTCATTGACTTGCAATTGTTTATAAACAGAGAATCGGTTGCCCAAACTAGGGAAAGATTCCACTGTAACATCTTTCTTAATCATTAGTAATCTAGCGCCTACTGACGTCTGAGTGCTTTATGGATTCATTTTAAATAATTTGAGTGCAGTAGAACTTTTTTTGTTTATTGAAAAAATAAATTTTAAATTTGAAAAGGATTGTAAACAAAAAATCTCGATTTTAAGCCGTCTAAAGACACTCAGATGTATCAGTCCTAATTATATCTAACCTAGATTAGATCAGCTTCTATAATAATAGGAATAGTTAAGATCTGCATAATATTTGTTTCCGCTCAAAAACAACAACAACAACAACAACAACAAACGCAATATTTTTGTTGTTGTTTTTGTTTGCAAAGAAGGGAAATATAAATTTATAGAATTTATTACCTGTTGTTAGTCGGAATTTAGAAAAACGAAAAACGAAAACATGAAAACAAAACACAACAACATCAGATTTGCATATAAATTTTGCATTCATTTACAAAATTAATTTCCATACAAATTGTTTAATTATGCTGCATTGACAATGAGGCATATGTAGCACAAACAAACAGAAAAAAAAGTATTTGCAACGAGAGTAAAATGAGGAAACATTTTTAAATTATTTTCTAAAGGCTGTAATCTGTCAGCTTTAAGATAAGGGAACAAGGAGAGTGGCTACCGTTTTTTTTTAATTTGGAACCGAGATAGTAAGATGTTTAGCCAAGGTTTCGATATTATAAAGACTTACGGGTATAACTTGCTAGGGATTTCTATAACAACAAATTCATTGTTTTAGGATCTGAGTAGACCATTGCAATGTCCTGTTGAAACCAGTCAGCTTCTTTTTTCTTTTGTAAAGTCTTTAGCTACATTTGTGACAAGAGAAATGTGAAATTAAACTGTATAATGTCTTCCGGTACTTACTTGTATCTTTAAGGCTTGGTAAGCCACTCAAAGAACTTGAAATTTTTGTAGGACATAAATACTATGACAGAATCTCATGCAATCCGTTTTTTCAACGATTCGATTAAGGACAATGCCAGGAAAAATTGTGCCGTAATTATCTTCGTGGAAGGGGCTGTCTACGCTGCTGAACCAGCTAGATTGAAGAAAAGGGGGTATCACTGTGCAGTCTCCCAGGTCATATGGGCAGCCACGTCAATGAAGAGATGAGCTTGCGAGGAGGAGGGCTACCACGCTGCTAATGGGGTTAGTACCCTTCTATGGAGTGGGAATGGATATTTGGAAGGGTATACGAAACGAAAGGGAAGATTAAGTAAGGCAAGGACTCTTCTCAGACCAAATGAGTTTGGGGCAATCAAAGTTTTCTTTAGAAATTCAAAGGAAATCTGTGTCATGCAAGAGGAATAAATTGGTAACAGGACTTTGGCAGTCCACTGTAAATTTAGATTATACTTATTGGGAATAGAAATTATCTCGAACCTAACACGTAGATTCTGTGATGATGAGAATCACAAACACTACAACACATTCTTGGAACCGGTGAGACATTAATCCGGGTGATAGAAAGAGACATTATAGAGACACCTTATAAAATTTAAGAAGAAAAACATATTCACTACACTGATAATAATTATACAATTAACATGAACCTGTCTTTTTAAAATCGGTGGTATAAGGCATCATCCTAATAGAGAATAAATGCACCTGAATACTAATCTAAAATTAAGTTAATGACTACTTGTGGAACCACTACTCTGTTCGTGTTGAGAGGACAGAGGAAATACCTTGAATTACCCAATAAAATGGCAAAATGTGTTGTGTTTAAGTCCGTGAGATTAAAAAATAGGAAAAGAAAATGAAATTAATTTCACGAAAAATCATTTCGAAATATTGAAATTTTTTTTTTAAATAACAACGAAGAAGAAATATTTTTTTATAATGTTTAATTTTTATTTGAATTTAGTAATTCATATATACATACATAATTGGTCATTACAACCCTTCTTCTTCTCACACCACTTATGTGGTGTTTTTTAATTTTATACATGAATGGTGGGACCTACTGTTTAACGTCGACTTCGAACAACAAATTTTTGAGAAACTTTGAAACTTGGCAATTTTATTTACTCTGAGAGTTTTTTCCCGAAATCTACTGAGAAGAAGAAACATTTGTTCATATTTCGTTTTGCTGGAGATGTCTGACCTGGGGTTTGAACCGAGGGCTCATGTCTAATAAGCAAACACAGTACCTACTAGCCTATGGCGGCATCCCTTGTAATTCCCTTTCAGATTTTCTCCAAATGAATTCAAAACAGAAAATTCAAAATATTTAATTTTTTATTTTCAATTTCATGATATTTAAACCCATTGTAATTAGTGTTCATACTAAGTTCCACTTATAAATTCATATTTTACCACACCCTGTTAAATGCCAATGCAAGCCGGTCTTAAGAAATGTCAGTTAAAGTAAAAGGGAAAAAATAAATCCCACAAGAAAAAAAGAAAAGAAAACCGTATTAAACATTCCAAAACCAGTTTGTATTGAATATTTCACTTTGTTTTATTAAATATTGTATTATTTTGTTAATAATTATTTATTATTTTCATTTAAGTTTTCTTATTATTTTTTGCTTTTCTTTACAGATTTAAGGAAAAAGAAAACAAATCTACACAACCACTTAAAGACAATTTGATGGCAATTTTTGTTTATTGTCAACCAAAGCCACCTTTGTAGAGGTCAAAGAGCATATTGTTTGTATAATAAACATGTGCTCATAAAACGTAAACATTTACGTTTAAGCCACCAAAAATAAAAGGGGAAACAAAATATATAGGAAAAGCAGAGCAAAAGCATAAACAGAGGAAAAAAGAAAAAAAATCAATGCTGTCAGATTATTATTGACAGCTTATTTGTTTTACTATACATTTCCCGTTATTTTATTTTAATTTTCATTTTGTTATCATCGAAAAGTTTTCTAATACTTTTGCTCAAGAAGTAACAATCACTTGAATTCAGCAACAATAACACATTAAAAGTTTCTCTTAAGTTTACCAAGCCAAAGATAACAGAATCCTTGGCTGATAAACCGTTTAATAAAACGTGTTTGTGTTTGTGTGTGCGAGGGAATTAAAGTGAAAGTAACGTATACGCAACGTAAATAATTTCGACATCAGCAGTATCTACAGCCTTAAACAGCAATTCATTATCTCTACGATAAGCATCTTTGACAAACAGCAATAACGCCAGACAACCACTCATTTTAAGTAATATTTTCAACAAATTTTTTCTAATTGAAAATTTTTTTTAAATTTCTCACGAGAATTCCATAGAAGGAGAGAACTTAAAAATTTTAAAACATTTAAGAACTTTCTATATAAAAAGAACAACAACACTTAAAAAAAAGAAACAAAATTAGAAAAAATGTCGGAATTTTCCTCATTTGAAATGGGGTCGGTTGATAAACCCCCTAATCGTTTTCAAGTCAATCCCGTTAACCATAAAAACAATAATGATAAGGCAGCGAATGCTGCTGCTACTCCAGGTGGTGGTGCGGATGATGTGCCTCATGAAGTCTATCGCCGTCTAACGGGTTTGGATGGTGAACCCATTGAAGATGATCAATTTAACGAAGATGCTTCCCAAATGATAAAAGCACAACCACGACAACAAAGGTAAGTTCTTATATTGTTTCCCTTTTAATCCTTTTTTTCATTTTACGTTTTTTGTAAAGACTTGTAAAGTGTTTTGCAATTTGTATGACTTTTGAAAGTAAATTTAGTGAACAAATTAAGCAGAGTTGAGCATTAAGAAAGCATTTTTTTGGATTAATTTGCAGACAATGTAAACAAAATTGTCTTGCCAATTAGTTTTGGTAGAACTTTTTGTAGGAGGGGTTTCAATATTTCACGAGCGTTGTTGAATACTGTTGTTTAATCTCAACTTTCCTGTGGCGTATATGGTGTACATATATAAACATGTTGAGCGACATATTTGACGAGTTTTCCTTTACATAAAAAGTAATTCGGGTATGTCATGTTTAACCCTAGGTTTTCAGGCCATGGTTTTCGTTTTTAAAAATTAAGAAAGCTACAATGCTCCTCCAAATAATTCGTCTAGTTATTCAGCTGACCCCCAGGAGTTAATAATATCAAAAAAAAAAAAAAAAAAAAAAAAAAAAAGCAGCTCTGTCTCTTGAAAAACAGTAAAGCCTGGATGAGCATAACTCGTCACCATAACAGCCCATAAATTTTCCCAAAGATTGTTATTTCTATGCAACAACGCATGGTAAGCTTGACGCATCTGCTTCAGTAAACCAATCGCTTGCTTAGTAGAGAAGTTTTGTAAGGGTTTTATATCTCTGACAGAAGGAAGGAAATATACTTACTTACTTAATTGACCATTACAACCCTTCAGTCAGGATTATGACCTAACTTCTCACACCATTTATGTTGTGTGTGTTAATTTTATACATGAGTGGCGGGACCTGCAGTGTTAAATCGACTCTGAACGACAGATTTTTGAGAAACTTTTTCATGGCAATTTTATTAATTCTCAGAGTTTTTGCCAGTTATCTGCTGAGAGGAAGTCGGCGAAGAAATACTTTTTTATATTTCGTTTTGCTAGAGATGTCCGACCTGGGGTTTGCACCGTTATCTCACATCTAATAAGCCAACACAGTACCTACTAGACTACGACGAGTTCTTCTGTTCGAATAAACCAGTAACAGTTGCTACTGAGTTCAAACTCAACATCTAATGGACTTTTGCTGTGGGTGGTAATTTTATCCATAAGTAGCGCGACGCACAGTTTAAAGTCGATTCCGAATGACAGTTTATTGAGAAACTCTTTCATGGTAATTTTAAGTTTACTCTCACAGCTTTTACCAGAAGAGTCCTGAGGGAAAATCAGCGAAAGAAATATTTTTTTTTTTCGTATTTCGTTATGTCTCAGTTAGGGTTTGAATCACCGGCTCTCGTCTAATAACCAACAACTACCTACCAGACTCCGACGACTTCATCACCCTATCTCTAGTGACATTATCATTGTCAATATAACCACTTCAACTCAAAATGTCTTGAGTATGAATATTTCCATCCTGCCGATACCGCTTAGTGTACTAAAGTGAAATACTTCCTTTTTTCTTTTATGCACTCAAACATCGTTCACTTTTGTGATTGTAGTTGTGCTTTTAGAGGTATAATTGTCTCAAAAAGTATTACAATCCACGTGCATGTAAAGCATCATGTCTTTTACACACATTTAAACTCCTTCTGCTTATATTGCTTGGAGAAATACGCATAGAGAAGTCCTAATTTCTCTTGCCTTGATACAGAAGTTTTGCTTAGTTTTGCCAAAATATTAGCGCCTTAAATTGAAAATTAATTTCTTAATATCAGCATTTAAGACTCCCTCAACAACATGCTGCTGGTTTTTCCATTCTAATTTTTGTTTAAACTCCCATTATGATTATCATGATAAAGATTTATTGCTGAAATACCCTTGAAACCACCAGACACCAGATCTCACAATTCAAATTTAAACACAATGGAACAACTAAAGAGAATAAAGCCAAATGTTCATAGAAAACTTTTGGCCATGAGAGAACAACAAAAAAAAAACATGTAATTGTAACACATTGTTGTGCTTGTTAACAGACTTTTCACATGCACTGTAAAAGAGACCCTAAAACAAGAAGAATAAAAAATAATAAGTTTTAATTTATCACATGAAGGAAAACAAAATTCTTACAAAGTCATTAGGAGAAAAAGACCCTAATGCCCAGTAATCGTTAACTCTCCCTTACACTCTCTTACACGGTACGACTTTATGTACATAAAGGCAGGAATACTTACAGCTCTCTACACAAAAACGCGAAATGCCGTAAACGTCTAAACCCAGCGTAAAAGACATCCTTAAAAAATATGTTTCAAGTAGGAAAGTTGAGAATTTGACAGCATAATTAATATTCTTAATAGTAACAAATACACATACAAACACAAATGTACGTTCCAATTTCGAGAGGTTCGTTTTCGAAACTTGTTTTGAAAGTTTAAACTAAAATTTATCACCCCCCTTTGAATGGATAGGAAATAGCAGCAGAACACAATGTAAGACTTTCTCTTAAAACCAAAAACAATCGCTACACAAGGGATGTAAAATGAGAAAATTTAAACAAACACAATCACATATACATACATATGTATATTGTCTATACTTTGAAATTGAAAAGAAGTATGTATGTTTGTATGACTTTCGAAAATAGTTTTACGAAAAAACTTTTTCCCTCATTTTGTGTTGTATTTTAAATTTTACACTCTTTTTTTGCCATGTTTTTTTTCGCAATATAATTATGTATACATATGTGAGTATACTTGTGCCTGTGTTTGTTTTCTTACATGTCACTTCAATGTCGAAACTTTTGTTTTCATTTCGTGGAAAATAAAGTTGTCAAGCACAGAGGGAAAAGTACGATGGTTGTGGGAATCTATAATTTTTTTCTTTGATGCTCTTAAATATTAGGTGTTGTAACAAGAAATCCATTAGTTTTGAATGAATCATCTATAATAATCCCACTCGTGTTAAAAGACAAATGTTTTTAAGTCGATTGCCATTATATTTCTGTCATAGGAACGCTTGATCGCCAATCGCCATCTCTTGATCGCCATCATCTTTGTTAAGAGTAAAACTTCTGGTAATTACTTAGGGCCAGATTCGAATTACAATATGGAGATCTTTCAACAAAAATTCTACCTCAACCCGTAGACAAATCGCTATCGATATTTGTGGGTTCGGGGAACCTTCGTTGGTAGTATATGTACCAATTAGAAGTTTTCCTGTATAGCAGTAGCTTTAACAGATAATACTGCGTCAATCCAAATACACAGAAAAAACAGTCAATCCTGCTGGCTTATACTAGAATTAGCCAAACGTTCAAGGAAAGTTCGTTTTTGCATATGAAACGCAATGAACACGATTACCGATCCGTAATGTAATTTCGCTAATGCAAATACGTTTCATATGCGAGAAACGAACGTCGTTCAGTTAATTACATTTACGTTTGTCTAATTATACTAATAGGCGTCATTTTAGCTGCTTCACAGCGATTTGTAGACACAGTTTTTTGCTTTGACGTTAAATTACCTCCGGCTCCAGGTTAAAGCAAAAATTCTTCCATCGACATCTGTTCTACACAATGAGCGGGCAAATGAACTTGCTGATGGAAACGGAATATTTCTGTGGATAAGGAATGAGCAGAATACAGAGAGGTGGATACTATATTCAATTCATATGGGGTCTTGGATTTGATTATCGACGAATAGATTGAAAATAGTTATCGCAGTTTTGGCGACCATCAATCTCGCGTAATTGGGCAAGATTCGTGATTGCAAACTTGACCTGATGAACAACAAAAATTTTTGTCATTGGGATGGATAATGTAAATAGCAAAACAATGTCTCTCATCAGATAGTGTTTGAAGACAAAATTTCATCGTGAATTAGGCGTTCCATAAACTGCCTGTTGAAATCATTTTCTTCGGGCCAGGTCTTTCCGGCTTCAACAATCGTCAGAAGTTTTCTTTTTACGAATTCGTTGGGAAGATCTCTATTGAAAACTATACTTGATGAAATTATTTGTAACTTTTTCTGTTTTTTACTATACCTTCTATAAAAGAAGAAATAAAAATGTTAGCGGAGCAATATGTTTAAGATTTTTATTTGCATCTCCTTGAATGAATTCTGTTTGTAATGGGACAAATTGTAAGCAGATAATGTTACACTCAGAAAAATTTCTTTTGAAAGCATATTTTTTTTCTTAAATTTTTTTTATTATAAAAATACAGTATCAAGAAGGAGTTTCAGTATTTTTGTGATTCACTTTTGTGTTGCTTTTTTTCCCTGTGTACTGTGCGAAGGTATTAAAATCTTCAAAGCCATCTTAAAGAATAAACACGATTTGATTTCTTTGTGTTTTTCTTTTGGCATTTGTGTGTAACATTATTTACCAACCCCTCATTTAAAAGGCAAATAAAGGTCATTGGAGCATTGGCAATAAAAGTAAATTTAAGGACGTTTTTTTCCATTTATTTCTCTCACGATCCCTGCCTTTCTCTCCTTTTCTAGTTCCTCAGAATTAAGATATGTATGCCACAGTATTCAAATATGTACGTTATCTTTTGCTTCATTTCAGTTGAAAATGTTCACCAAATGTTGCAGAAAGTGATTGCTGTAATGAAGTATTTAGCTTTAAATTGTAAAATTGTTGCCAACATAAGAATACGCTTTGGAAAACAAGTTGTTAAACGAATTTAAAGCGTTTTATTAAGTATTCTTATTTATTTATTCATTTTTTTATTGAAAACTGAAAGAAAAGATTGGAAAGTAATTTTCTTTACTTTAGTATTTGCCTTAGAACGAATAGTGCCATAAAATATTGGCCTTAGCGAATTTCATAACTGCTATGATTTCATTGTCCAATGTGTGCAAAGTTAGCTACGGAAGTCATATTCATTTTTAAAAGTAAATGTTATGTTTACGGAGACTGTTAAGTCAACAAATCTGGAAAAGTGAAGAAAATCTTAAATAATTACGAAAAGAGACATAAATTGGGGAAAAAGTGAAAGGAAGACAAAGCTAAACCTTTAAATTGGTTAAAATTCGATAAAATTTAAAAAGGACGGTTTTCGGACCTATTGGTGTGGATAGCTCTTAAATCAAAGATTCTAAAACAGTTTCCTTACGGTCGAGCTTTACTTGGGATCGGAGATAAAGGCGACGAAACTAATAGGTTTTCTTCAAATGAGCAACAAAAAAGTGCTCTATATGTAAATCATCAAATAAAAAATGCATGTCATCGACCAAAAAACGCAAGATATCGACAAACAAAAAAATAAAAAATGCAAGTCACTGACAAAAAGATGCTAGTCATCAAACAAAAAATGGTAGTCATCAACCAAAACAAAATGCAGGTTATCGACCAAAAACTGCATGTCATCGACCAAACGCAAGTTACAAAAAAAAAAAAAACAAAAAAAATGGTTATCATCGACCAGTGTTGAAAAATTCAGTACTTTGGTACTTTTTTCAGTACTTTTTCATTTCAAAAATACCACAGTACCCCTTCGGCGTTTTCAGTACTTTTTTATTATTACATATTTTATATCTTGCGCTTTTCAACTATTAATGCATTAGCAACATGTTCAACGAAATGCTAAAGGTAGAATCAGCCTTTAGCCCCGGTTTGTCAAACGTTCACGAAACATACCTTCGTTTTTAGAATACGAAACGCAATTAAAACGCTTGCAGAACCGTATTGTTATATCGGTAAGCATTTGCATTGCTCTTCATATGCTAAAAACGAACGTTCCATCGACGTTTGACTAAACGGGGCTTTTACGTTTTGTTACGTTCCGAATCAGATGTTTTTGTCTTCTATGTAAGGAGCACGAATAAGTCGTTAGTTTTTCTGTTCCGTGTCGTATGTGTATTAAATGTAAATAAATAAACAGTATAGTAGGTAGTGTGCTGGCTTACTAGACATGAACCCACGGTGAAACTTCTATTAGAGACTTAATGCTATACATTCATTCTTTGAATTTGCCTTTCTTCACCTTCTAGCAACAACTCTGAGAGTGAATAAAATCTGTCGTTTATAATCGACGTTAAATTGTTAAGCTACTCTTGCATAAACTTTATAATCCTGATTAAAAGTTTGTAATGATTAGACATCTCGGCGACTTCCTCTCAAAAGTCTTCGTGAAAAAACCCTGAGAGTAAATAAGATTGTCAAGGAAAATTTCTCAAAAAAATCTGTCGTTTGAAGTCAACTTTAAACTGTAGTTTCCACCACTTATGGATAAAAATTGACGCACACAACGTGGGTGGTATGAGAAGCTTGGTCGTAATACAGGCTAAATAAGCACGTTCAACGTCTTTGTTGAAGGCATTATTATACAGTGCGTTCTGTATAAGCAAGGGAGCGCGCAAAGGCCAATCCTCATCGATTCATATACAGCAGTATACAAACAACTAACACACAACATAAGTGGTGGTAGAAGCTAGGGCGTAATCCTAACTGAAAGGTTGTAATGACCTATTATGTATGTATGTATGTAGAACCAATCTATTTGTCATAAGGTTCACACTTTTCAATTTTAAGAAATAAAAAAGTTAAGTGCCTTACTCCACAGAAAACTTTTGATCTTCCATATAGGATAACATCAACAAAGAACATTATCAGAAGATCTAGCAGCGCCAATAAGTAAATTCACCACAGTCTAGTAGGTAGTGTGTTGGCTTATTATACGTTTCCAACAAAACGAAAATATTTCTTCGGCCTCTTCCTCTCAGCGGATTTCTGGCAAAAACTCTGAGGGTAACTAAAATAGCCATGAAAAGTTTCTCAAAAATCCTTCGTTCGGAGTCGACCTTAAACAGTAGGTTCCGAACTTCATATATAAAATTAACACACACAAAATAAGTGGCGTGAGAATTTAGGTCATAATCCTGATTAAAGAGTTATAATGACCAATTATGTATGTATGTATGTATTTTTTTTTACAAAAGTACCATTTGATGCAAAAAAGTACTCTTTCAGTTATAGTTCAGTACCATTTCAAAATTCCAATTTTGCAACACTGTCATCGACTAAAAATGAAAGTCAACCAAAAAAATGCAAGTCATCGATCCAAAAAAACCCAGTAATCAACCAAAAAAATGCAAGCCATCTACCAAAGCAATGCAACTTGCGAAAAATACGACATTTTGTTGGTACTATATATATGTATAAATGCATATTAACTCAATGAGAATTATTTAAATTTTTAAGTTTATTTACCCAAAATTTAATTTTTAATCCTCTTTTTTTTGCTCATATAAAAAGTCGCCTATATCTCCGGTTCCAAGTAAAGCTCGACCCTAAGGAATTCTGTTTTGGAATCCTTAATGCCGTGTCTATCCAGCCCACTAGGTCCACTTCCCCCACAAGTCTAGTTTTTATCCCATTTTGATCGATTTATATTAAGCAAATTTTTTTCTTTTGCTAATTTGACAAAAAAGTTAGCTTCGTCATCTATATCTCCGGTTCCAATTAACGTACGACAGAAAGGAAACCTGTTTTGGAATCCTTGATATCATGGTTATCCAGCCCACTATTTCGCTCACAAGTCCATTTTTATCCGATTAACCCGATTTATACAAAGCACTTTTTTTTGTTTATTTGTAGAAATCAATTAGCTTCGACGGCTATATCTTCGGTCCCAAGAGTTATCATATGGTTACGAAAATTGTTTTGGAATCCTTGATCCAATAGCAATCAGTCGACTAGATCTGAAAACCGCACCTTTTTAAATTTTATCGAATTTTACCCTATTTATGGAGGGCATATTTGATAAAAAAAAAGAATATAACTTTAGTAGTTAACTTCAGACACAATGATGTCTATAATCTCCATTAAATTAAGACTCTGCTATTAAGTTTGGCTTCTTTTATTTTATAATTGAAACGTCTGGCTTTAAGATTTGTTTTCTAACTTTACAGCTTCAGTTTTATTTGCCTTATTTTGATTTTTTTTTCGTTATCATTAAAATTTTTACGATTTGTTTTTGTAATTGAGGTTATAAAAATACCTTCTGTTTATTTCTTTATTTATATTTATTTTGTAGGGCTTTTTCGTTTCCCCAACCAAATGTAACAAAACTCTCTTCATTGTTGTTGTTGGTGTTTGGTTTTCCAATTATTGCTTTTTGAATTGTTTTTTTTTGTAGTTTTTATTTTGATTTGTTGGTTTTGTTTTCTATTTTCATTTGACTTATGGCCTGGGCAATAAAAATTTGGTTTGTTAAATTATTTATTGTTAAAAGAAGCCCTAATAATAAGTAACAATACGATACGATGCTATACGTTTATATTTGTTTTTGCATTTGTACGTGTGAAAACGTTTAGCATGCCTGAGATGAGGAATACAACACAAGTAAAAGCAGAACGGAAACGGAAAACAATGCCAACAATGCTGTTTTGGTTGCTCTTTTGCATGTATTATTGTTGTTGTAGATATTTTCCGCATTAGAAATTAATTTACGAATGATTTTAGCATTTTCTTTTGGATTTAAATTTAGATTTGAATTTTGATTTGAATTTTTATGAAAAGAATTTCGACTTTAATGTTGTATTTCACTCTTAAAATGAAAATTATTATTTTTTTTATTTTGAGATATATTTTTGCTGTTATTGTATGTGTTATATTATAAAATATCATTCTTTGTTAAATCATAAAACTCAGATTTATGTGCCAGTATTATTATTTAAAATATTTTCATTAGAATTCCATACTGTTGTCCTCCGTCACTTTACTTTGGCATTGAAATTGTATAAATTTACATAAAGTCCATAAAAATGTAATTTTAATTTTTATTCCAAATTCATTTTAAATTGTATTTTACAAAAAAAATAAGTTTCTAGCACAATATACTCGTATACGGCCTTTGCTAAAACCCTATGTGTTGCTTAAAGTTGGTCGTATTTTTTTTTGTAATTTAAAATATGAAAAAGAAAGATAAGAATTTATTGCCAGAACAGAAAAAGATTAAAATCATTAAATCATAGATTTAAACTAAAATTAGAAAAATGAAAAATTCCAATGAAATTGTGAAAATTGAAACAAATTGTCACTCTACTCTGTTTAGATGACGAAAAACATCTTTTATGTAAAAATTTTAATGAAATAGCTCAGCTCATTACCAATATAAATATCTGAAAAGTTCGATATCTAGATCAGAGATCAGCAATGAATCGTTTTTCGCTACTCATAAGTACTCATGAAATTTTGAGTCTGGGTGAGTCAACAGTATTGTAATTCAACTACTCTGATTCATTCGTACTCACTATAACATTGATTTATAAGTACAGGTTGCAGTGAGTATGAGTACAACGTAGACATCAAACTCATAACATTTAAAATATGTTTGATTCATACGCCTACTCATTCAGATTCATAAATTTAGAAAAATACTTATAATACACGAGTAATTCGAATCATTCATCAAAATTTACAGTTTTAGTTGTTGTTGCATATACAGAAGAAAGAAAAAGACAGAGACAGCAACCAAAGCAAACACACAACCCTCTCGTGAGTATTGTAGTGTTCGTACGCGAATCATACTTATTTTGTGATTCAACATCAGTGGTGTGAGTCGTACTCCTGACTGAAGGGTTGTAATGATGAAGAGTGTGTGATCGATTACTTTTGCATTTAATGTGATTTAGTTGTTGCCAGAGTTTGATTGGGCTTATGATGCCCAATGAAATCGTTCATCTAATCTTCTAATAATCTGGTCAAATTGTGAACAGATAGTGAGATTTGAAGCCGTCGTAAATTAGTAGGTGGTAATGGAGCTAGGAGTTTAAATCAATGCCTAAACATATTTATTTCGTCGACTTATTCTAAGCAGTTTTCGGGCAAAGGCTCTGAGAATAAATAAAATTACCGTGAAAAGTTTCTCAAATCTGCCGTTTGGAGTCCTCCTTATTGTGTAAGTCCCTTCACTTATAGACAAAATTAAATCCTAATTAAAGAGATGTAATGACCAATTAAGTAAGTAAGATAAATACGTATTGAATTCTTCAGTAGTGCAGAATCCATATCATATTCGGATTTTGCTATGTTCTCTACTGATATCGCATTGAGATTATAATTGGAAAATGGGGGGTGATGCGAGAATTTTCCATCTAATACTCATTGTAAACTAGTTTGAGTTGGTTTACGACATAGCTTCTCGCACCACCTAGGCTGTATGTGTTAATTTAATACATGAGCGGCAGGACCTACAATTTAAAGTCAACTCCGATTGACAGATTTTTTTGAGAATCTAGTCATGACAGTTTTTATTTACTCGCGGAGTTTTTGCCAGGAATCCACTAACAGGAAGTCGAGGAAGAAATATTTTTTTTTTTATTTTTCGTTTTGTTGGAGTTGATGTCTGCCCTGGAGTTTGAACCGTGGCCTCACATCTAATAAGTTAACACACTACCTACTAGACTACGGTGACTCGTCTTATACTCTCCTTATGCATACAGACCATAATCAGTTTTCATGTTGTTACCTCAGTAAATGAATTCATTTGCAATTGTAAGTAAAATAATTCAAATTCAGAATTTCTTCTGGGCTACCCAGAGGAGAACATGGAAAGACCACATCTCAGTATCATTGTTTATTTTAACGTGTATATTTTCGCTTGGAAGGCATTAGGAGGTATAATGCTTTAATTCCGAGAATTTAAAAAAAAATTCCGCAGATTTAATTTGGAAATTTTATATTACGTCGGCAAGCAAACAAAGTTAAAAAATAAATTAAATTAGTCTAAGCAAGAACATGTTTTTAGTCGCTCAATGTCCACGCGAATTATAATTTTTTTTATTAAATTTATTCTTATTAAACTTAGAGATTTTTAAGCAAACATTTTTTCTGACACTGGTATTGTACTGGTACTATGATAGCCTGAACGTATGAGCAATATTTATTTGAATTCATTCATTTTCATAACACGCATACGCCATAGTAACAATAGTACCATTTGAAATACAAAACGCATATTTCCTATGCATGTATTTCGGACAAATAAAAAAAATATATTTTTATTCTTAATTTTTTTCAAGCGTCACTTTTCTTCAATAATTCTTTTACACAATCCAAATCCTTTTTATTTTTTTTTAGTAAAATGGAATAATCTATTCTTTTTTGTGCCGTTAACCTTTTTTTAAACATTCGACTTGAGATTTTCATATTTTATATATTTCAAGTGCTTGATATCCTTTTAAGACGAAAAATCTTTACAAAACTTGTCTGCACGTGCCTTTGGCTTAAAGTGCTTTACATTTGGTATTCACTTCAAACTGTCAAGAAATGTTTTTATTCCCTAAAAAGGAAATCAAAATGAAAATAAATAAATAAATGAAAATAATAATATTTTATTGTTATTTCTAATAACACTATGAACAGTTATTGAATAGAAAATACAACGAAAACAGTAAAATATTTTTTATTCAGCTTTAATGCTTCATTAAAGTTGTTTATTTAATATTAAAGTATACAAAAACACAATATGAAAATAAGATTTCGATTTTTATTTAATCTTTAAAAGATACTAACACTAGCACAAGTATAGGATTATAAATTTATTGGACAGGCCTATGCATCATCGCAATGCCGCAATCGCTTCTGTTGAAGAAACTGTAAACAGATAATTTGAAGGTTAGGTATTGTAATTTGCGTATAAATATATAAAGCCCAACTTATGCCACAATTAAATCCAGCTGATCCTTCACAATGCCGTAGATATGCTGATATTCAGTGCGATAGTATCAGACTTTTAAATGTTGATTTTTCGTACAAAATTTTCTTGAGAGATTAAACTTATTTTTTAATGTGTGATTACTTAAGCACATACGAGACTCGGAGAACGGAGTAGTGATGGTAGAAGAGTCATTGCATCTAGAAGAAGTGACTGCAAGATGAGCAGTTTTGTATGGATAGTCCTCTTATAATGGCAACCAATGTTCGTCAAGTTGTCGTCGAAATTCCATTAGGATAGTTAGAAAAGATAGTCGAAAACCTTTTACAAATATTTTACAAAAGCAATATTTATTCACTGCAATATTGCCTGGTATTATAAGAAATACAAATTCCTTTGATATCTCTGTGCCACTAAGGAAAAATTTTTAAGAAAGTTGAATAGTTTAGAAACGCAGAATTTACAGCAGAATGTGAATATTGCACACATGGTTTTTGTCTTTAATAACTCTTATGTGACTTTGATATTTATTCTCACTTTGTAAATGACAGCAATTATGATTTGCTTTCCAGAAAATTCGTTATTCACTCTTATAACATTTAAGAAATATTTAATATGTTCCCTAAATTTTAAATTACGAGAAATGATCTGTGCAGTTCAGAAGTGGTGATTAAAACAAAGACCGCCCATGAATTGAAGGCTTTACTCCATGAGCATTGTAATCAAACTCAAGGAAATGCTGCAAAATGGCTGATAACCACTTAAGCAGTAGTTTCTATTTCTAAATGCACAAAAATTTGATATCACATCGAATCATTACTGGCGATGGCTATGAAAAATAGAATTCATTATCATGAGAACAAGAAACACTTGTATCAACTTTTACAAACACTGGCCACTCAAGCTGCTGGCGATGGGAAATTAATTTTCAAGCATGAGTAATTTCTTCGAGGGATACTTAGAGGCTTTAAGAACATACAGTGGTGGCCTTATAATTAGAAACGATGTTTCTGGAACAGAGTTCTCTGGAGTGACGAATCTAAGTTTAATTTATCCCAATCTGATGGACATACGTATGTAAGACGTCCTCCAAACAAAGCCTTTGATCCCAGGTACACAGTGAAAATTGTAAAACAAATTAACAAACATACACATTGCTAAGTCGTTTCTAATTATAAGGCCACCACTGTATACAGGGGAAGATAAAATAGCTCATTAATAACAGTATAACATCAAATTCCATTAATTTAACAGAAGATTAAAAGAAACCATACGGAGTTGCATGAGGACAATGAAAGGTTTATGAGCTTATTTTATTTTGTCATACATTTTATGATCACAAACTACAACAGATTTAATTTTGCAGATACTGACTGCAAACATAAGCAGCAAATTCATAATTAAAGATTAAATTAAATGAATTAAACGTTCTTTGTTGTAAGCACTTCAAACAAAACTACGTAGAATTGTATGAAAAAATGAATGGGAAGTTATGGATAAGTAAACAAACTCATTTGCTTAATGCAGAAGCCTGTAATTGTTTTCATAATATTCTAGACGAATTTGTACCCGATTTTATTGACAAACAATTAAACGGATTATCGCAATATTTTGAATTCAAATTTAATGTATGCGTAAATATACTGTATTTTAAATAATTTACAGATCATCAATGATTAATGACTTAAGGATTCTCTTCTATTCATTAATCACAACATTTGTAACATATCCTTTATAATTTATAACCCCAAAAAAAAAAATTTTTTTTTGTTGATGCTTCTGATATTTTTCTTTATTTATTGGTTTTATGGGTTTTGAAATAAATTTTCTTTATTCTAAATTTATAAGCGCCACCCGAGAGTTTGTTGAACCAATTTTTTAATCAACAGTTCTAGATTTGCAAAACGATTTCATAAATCTGTCTGCAAATTTTTATTCCTTTTTTTGTTTTTCAAACTAATAATGCATAAGAAATGTTAACATTTGCGTTTTTCCCTTTTAAAATAAACATTTACAATACAAAGGAGGGCAATAAAACAGCCTTTTTCAAAATCAAAATATATTCACATGCTAAACAAAATTGAAAAAAAAGAAGGAAAAAAATCCGAATAAAAGGAATTTTTGCAAATGTTAAATTCAAACAAAAGTAGAAAACAGTCCTTTTTGCAAGTCAAAGGTAGATGAACTAAAATATAAAAAAAACAAAACAAAATTAAACCTGAGGAAAGTAAGAATAAAACCGAATAAAAATTCATTGTAAAGATTAATAGCCTTAAGCTTTTGGATAAATTAACGATTCTATAATAAATTCACATATTCATGCCCTACGCTAGTACAGATGATTGTCATAAAGACAATATCTCCACAGATCCACACTTTAATTATACTCCTAATCTTAGAATTATTTAAAGAGTCTTATGCAATATATCTAGCCGCAAAAAAAGTAATTTAAAATATAAAACAGTAACAGAATTAAAATAGTATCTGACAAAAATTTTATTCCTTCAAAAAAACTGTATTATTATGTAGGACATCACCACTACCGACTTCACCCACTCTCTCTTCTTTGTGATTAAATCTGTGTTGATAAATCCAAGCACAGTTGCATGCCATGAAATCGGTTACAACACGAGTATTTGAATGCGATTTTTTCATTTTTTCTTTACATTTCAGGAATGTGAATAACCACTTACGCATTCAATCTATTACAATACAGCAGTAGAAGTAGATATATCGCATGTGATTTATATGCATTGCCATTAATTCGGACTTTGTTTCCATTGAAATTATTTCTCATTTAGGTGTTTATTTTTAAAACAAAAGTGAGGAAGAAATCATTAAAAGTTAATTCCAGTTCAAAAGTAATGAAATGTCTGAGGAAGTTAATTTAGTTTCAGTGTCAAGGACTTTGAATAAGCTTCCACAGTAAAATCCATTATAAAAAGAACAAAGAAACAGAAAACAGTAGAACTTATTTACCTAAAGTAATTACCATTAATATTAGAGAAGAAAATGAATTTCATTTAATCTTTAATGATTTATTTTATTGCTAAATTAAATCTGTTGTAGTTTTTGCTCACAAAATGTATGACAAATTAAAATAAGCCTAGAAACCTTTCATTGTTTTCATACAGCTCCTCGTGGTTGCTTTTAATCTTCTATTAAACAAATGGTATTTGATATTTTTGCTATCATTAATGACCTGTTTTATCTTCCCTTATACATTTTATTAAAGCCTCTAAAGCCCTAGTTATGCTACCGGAACGTAATGTAACGCAATGTAACAGTAATGTACACGGAACGTAAAAATGTAAGAGCAATTATAGAACGTAAAAACGTAATCATATGTTTTTAGGTAAACAAAACAATAAAAGAAATAAACAAAAACAAATAAAGAAATAAAAATTGCAAAAACTAAAAGACAATAATTCAGATATGGATACAGAAGACATGTTTTTGGGTTTGAGTTTTTATTTTATTATATTTATTATTGTTTTTTAAACAAACTTAATATTAATTTCAGATTTTAAAAACTTCGTTTTCACTCTTTTTATCACTTTTAATATGGCGCCTTTTGTTTTACTCTAATTCAGCTGTTAACCAGTGTTATCACTACAGAGTTTTTAGGTTCTGTAAGCCAAACAATTTCACTTCCTCTCAAACAAAAACACTCAATTTAGTTTGTGTTGAGGAAAACAAACACAAAATTGAGTGCTTTTGATTGTATTTTCCATATAAATAGACAAGCAAGTGAAATCGTTTATTTTGCAGAAACAGGTCAGGTATTTCGGAAACCAAATTTGTACGAATGTTAAAACGTAGTTATCTTCTCTGATAAAAGTAAAGTGAAATGCTTTTCGAACGCTTTAATTAGTTAAAAATCTATAACTATATTTTTCTAATTTAAAATAATAATTAACACTACCTACATAATATAATAGTAAAATAGTGTTTATTTTTATTTTAAATTATAAAAGTTAATAACGAAATAAATTATAATTTGGGTTTTTAAAATACATATGTATGTGAAGTTTTATTTAAAGAGAATTCCACCTACAGACAAACATAACATACGTATAAAATGTAAATTCTGTTTAGGATTTCAATTTTCAGTTTTGGTGGTTCTTAACATTGACATGTTGTTAACACTGCTAAACAGATGTCACGTAAAAATGTAAGAAAATTCTAATTTTTTACAGATTCCTACGTTCCGGTTACGTTACATTACATTTCTATAACCATTCGTATTGCTTTATACATAACAAAAACGATCAGCTGTTTCTTACTGTTGCGGTTACGTTCCGTTACGGTACCATAACTGGGGATTAAGTAACCCTCAAAGTAAAGACCCAAGATTAAGAATTAATTTCCCTTCACCAGTAACTTGAGTGTGCTGCTAGTGGTTGTAAAAGGTGGTACGTCACGATAATGACTCTATTTTTCATAGCCAATGCCAATAATAATACGATGTAAGATGATTTTTGTTTGTGATGCTCAAGCATCATATGGAAGATAATTACATTATCCTACAGTCTTTCGGCTTCTGCTTGTGTGTTATCAAATTTTCGTGCATTTAGATGAATCCACAAATTACTATTTAAGTGGTGATCAACGATTTTGCGCAATTTCCTTCAGTTTGAAAACAATGTCTATGGAATAATATCTTCAATTCATTACATTGTATTGTATCCTCATTCAGAGTATTGTTCATTCAAAATGGATTCCATTATTGAAAATGTTTTTTCAATTAAAATTGAGTCCGTTGCCCACTCATCAAAAAAAAAAAACGTCGTTGTCTATGGTCATTTAGCTTCAGTGCTTGGATCAGTTGAATTTTGTAAGCTAACTCGTCTAAGTCACCACGTAAAATTCGGTAAGTTGTGGCCTGTGAAAGGCTAAGTTTTTATAAGCGACGCGTAATTAACTGTCTCTAATGAATGAATCAGAATCCATCCTATAGCGAATAGAGTTCTCATGGTAGGACAACTAAGCGATTGTAAACTGGACGAAGTCGCCATAGTCTAGTAGGTTAGGTCGTTAGGGCGTAGTGGTAGCTTTGATCATGTCACAAAGCTCACTTGAGCGTGCATAGCGGCCTGTTGTGATGACACGGGTGAACGCAGACCCTCTGCTGACCAAGTTCCATCAAGACCAAGGAGGAGGAAGATGTTGGTCAGCACAAGGGCTGCCAGCCAGAAAGTTTGATGAACGAAGCTATATCCTTGATGTCAATAGATGATAGCTCCGAAAAGCTGACAAGAAACGGAGAGCCAAATAATCTGTTCCTGCACCTAGCGAGTGACGGACACTGACAGAAGAAGTAGATCACAGTCTCTTCTTCCTCAGCGGATCTGCACCCGCGGCAGAAGTCTTTGAATGGGAGCCGCACCCTTTCCGCGTGTCTGCCTATAAAGCAATGGCCCGTAAGCATGGCCACTGTGGTCGAGGTGATGTTACGACCAAGTCCAAGCAACTGGTTCGTACTCCTACTATCCATCAAGGGCCAGATGAGTCTAGCGATGGAGCAGGACTCCTCATTGATCCAGGATAGGTTGGCATCTCGAAAGAATTTCCGCACAATAGCCAACTTGAATGAGGCAAGTGGCATGCCTAACTCAATCGAAGACGATTCCGGAAGGAGTGCACCAGCTCTGGCGAGCTCGTCGGCCCTACAGTTCCATTACTGTGCCCGGGGACCCAGATCAGCGAGACGCTGAAGCGCTCAGAAAGACGGTCGAGACAGCGGCGACATTCCCTAACGATCCTGGAGTTATTCACAAAACCCGACAGAGATCTTATGGCGGCCTGACTGTCGGAGAAGACCGAGACGCGGGTGAAAGGAGCACCGTTGACGAGGATCCATTAAGCGGCACAGTAAATGGCCATCACCTCCGCCTGAAACACGCTACAGTAGCTCGGCAGTCTAGTAGGTAGTGTGTTGGCTTATTATACGTAAGGCCACGGTTCAAACCCCAGGTCAGACATCAAAACGAAATATGAAAGAAAATTTCTTCGGCGACTTCCTCTCAGCAGATTTCTGGCAAAAACTCTGAGAGTAAATAAAATTGCCATGGAAAAGTTTCTCAAAAATCTGTCGTTCGGAGTCGACTTTAAACTGTAGGTCCCGCCACTTATGATAAAATTAACACACATAACATGAGTGGTGTGAGAAGCTAGGCCGTAATCCTGGCTGAAGGGTTGTAATGGCCAATTATGTATGTATGTAAGCTGGACGATGTTCACGGTATGTTGCCGGAACATAGCATTTATTTTCATAAAACATTTTAATTATTTGCTCGTATTGTTGAATGCGTTATTCGTCCATGGTGATTGAGCAAAACCAACTGAATAAAAGACAACTAATTTGATAGACGTAGTTTTAATAAGTTTTCAAAGCTCAGAAGTCCTGTTTGAAGACCCGATACAACGATCTCTCTTTGTATTGTGCAAGTTTAATCCACGTGATTTGCTATACAACACGTTAAGGTTAATTTAAGACCTCTTTCTGTAAGACAAACGATTTTACTTGCTTTACTATTTATACGGGAAACACAAGCAAAATGTAGTGTTTTTGTTTGTGTTTTCCATGCAAACAGACAAGCAAGTGAGATTGTTGTATTATAGAAACAACACATTAAGTTTCAAAAAGTTTTACCATGAAATTTAATTAATTTACACGAGTATATCTTAAGGAAACTTGAGGAAAATTAGACAAAATTGTCTTGAATTATTTTCCTTAAAATAATATGATTTGAGTTCAAGCAAGTTTGGCTTTTAATTATAAAACCTCTTTTGTTAAATATGAAATAATGAGCACTTGATAATGAAGTTATGAAATCTCTTTTTAATTTCATTGATTTCGGATTTCATGTAATTTGTTTTTAAGCTTATTTAAGTGGAGATAATTTCTGTTTTCAAATTGATTGACAAATGTCATACGGTGAACGTGAATTAACAGGAGATAAGGACATCACAACACAAATTTGTTATTTTAATATTGTTTTTGTTGTTTTAAAGCTTAAATGATACGGAATGAGAGAATTTTCATTTACAAGATGCCGTAATGAAAATTCTTGTTCAAGTAGCTTTAATAATTCCTTCTAATCTATCTGAAGAAATTTCATGTAAAATTTGCAAACAACCTTGACAGCAGATAAACGCTTTAAAAGGAAATTTTCTTTTCTCGGCTTTTAACTGAAAATTGGGTGGAGGTTAGCGGGTTTTTATTATAACATTTCTATTTAATTCTATTCACTGCTGGATGTCTTACAAGCCAGTACAGGCATTTCCTGTGAAAGGAATACACTTAAAGGAAAGCAAATTCTAGGATATTTAAGAAAAAAAAAGGAAAACTACTAATAAATCTGCTGTTTGTAATTGTTTATTGCATGTCCTTTTTCCTTTTTATTATCGATAAAACTTACACTTGTTTCCCTTCACTTTTCCGCTTTAAAGCATTATTGAACGCAACCTTTTTCTTTTACTTCAAGGTTTCAATCGAGGAAAAGAAATTGTTTTTTTTTTTAAATGTATATTATACCGGGGATACCTTTTTATTTAATACGCCCTTTCTCCCCTTTTATGCGGTTGTTGGTTTAGTTGTTATCATAATTTATTTTAATTAAAATCTTATTTTTTCCTGTTCCTCTTTGCTGTTGTGTTTTTTCGTTGAAACTTCTTAATCTGCATTACACAACAATAAAACTTAATTCGAGCAAATATTTCTCTTCTATTCTTCTATTCTTCTTTTCGTTTTTTCATTTTTTTGTGCTGTTTATAAATTATCGCCTTTATTTAACACATTTAACAGCAACGAAAGAAGAAGTTAATTTCATAAAGCACGAGAGAACTTGTTGCCAAAGACAAATCCTTTAGAAATGTTTCGAATGAAATTCCAGTCCGTAAAACACTGTTCTAACAGCCGTCACAACTATATTTTATTTAGCATTCTGCTGTATATAATGCATTACTGTTTACGTGTTAGCCTTCTTCTTTGAAAGACGTACTCAATCCCTTCATCGCTTTCGTACCAGTCAGAGTATGCTCCTGTACAACATAATATTTCCAAGATATATGATTAAAATCTCTTGAAGCGGAATCGTTACCTGCTCTCTCCAGCTTCTTATTCAGTTACAAATTGGAATAACGCTACTAATCCCGAATCGTTTTTTGGAGTTTTCAAAATTATCGGCTTTTTAAACGACAGCTTTGGAGTTTAAACCTCAGCTCGGTCATGTTGAACAAAACGGAATATGAAAAAATATTCCTTTCGGCAACTCTTCTCAGTATTCTTGTGGCAAAATCTCTGTAAGCAAAATAAAATAGCCATGAAAAGCTTCTCAAACTTATCGTTCGGTCATTAAGCTGTTGGTCCCAACCACAACCTGGGTCGTAATGAGTATCTGGTAAGCTAAGTTGATATAAAAACACCAAAAAAAATTCTGCTCAGGATCGGCAATGCGGTTTCTGTAAGACTCGTTCCATTTGTTATCTTTACTTTTAGTTTCTTTCGGAATTAGGATGAAACATAAGTTCTTTTTCACCTTAGTTGGCTTTATTTTTTCTCGTTTTAGTTAATTTCTTCAGTTTTACCTTCGACAGTTAGGAGGCTTCTGAGTGGGTTTTTTGGCTCATTAGTTTATAAAATTTGAAAAAAAATTCTTTTATCATCTACTAACCTACTGGAACCCTGTCATGCTTGGGTTTGTAGTCAAATATATTAACCACTACGCTATGTCACATCGTCATACCAGCCGATTAATTGGAAGTTCGTATGCTTTTGTCCAAACTGTGGTCTTCTGAACGAAAGACCTTTGATTTGGATGTCAGAACCATGTAAGCATTGGTAATTTTTTCTCTATCAAATGTAAATGATCTCTTAATTTTGTCAGAGCGATGTTAGTTTTGCAAGTCGACGTAGTCTAGTAGGTAGTGTGTTTGCTTATTAGACGTGACCATAGTTCAGACCCCCTTCGGCAACTTTCTCTCAGCAGATTTCTGGCAAAAACTCTGAGAGTAAATGCAATTGCCACGAAAACTTTGTCAACAACAATTTCTGTCTTTTGGAGTCGACTTTAAACTGTAAGTTCCGCCACTCATATATAAAATTTTATACGTGAGTGGCGGGACTTACAGTTTAACGTCGACTTTGAACGACAAATTTTTGAGAAACTTTTTCATGGCAGGTTTATTTACTCTCAAGGGTTTTTGCCAGAAATCTGCTGAGAGGAAGTGGTGTGAGAAACTACTTCGTAACCCCGACGGAAGAATTGTAGTGACCAATTACGCATGTATGATGTTAGATCTCCTCGCCAAAATTAATAACTAGTGGAATTAACTTAGACCCCCGACACTTTACTAGTTATAAATATTTTTGAAATTAAGTTCATTCTTTAACGATTTTCGGGCTGGAATGAAGCACTTTCAGTACAAACTTCTTTGATATACACTTTATAGCCAAAACATTCGAAACAATTTCTTGCACAGAGTCAACCGAAATGTCATCCATAAAATTTGTTGTGGTAATTTAATGAATCTCTGGAATAATTTTCGTCAGTTTTTCAGTGTTTTTTTTTTTTTTTTTTTTTTTTTTTTTTTTTTTATATCTGTTACTGATCTTTTGACCTTAACCGGGTATTAAATCTATTGAGCGTTGGTTGCACCCGCTTCTTGCGATACCACAAAACCGCTGAGAAAGGGGAGGTGCAAAACCACGATGTAGCTGATGGAACTTGTTTCTTATTCTATGCTTGTATTGTCCATAAACAATTGAATTTCGTTTAACATAACTTTTAATGAATATTTTTGTGCGACAATATAAGCTAATCGGGGTATATAAGCTAATCGGGGAATTGTACTGATTTTAACCGAAATTTGTTAAAGTGCTCTACACCTTTAAAGAATTTTTTAGCATTGAAAACTTGGAACCATTTTGCACAATAGTCTGCCACCATTTCATTGTTCCTCTGGTAAATTTCAACTTGTAATCGCTTTCGCATTAGCAGAGGTGCTATGCCTTTACGCCCCGTTCTCTCTCGTTATAAATGGAAACTAGGAATTTCATATTTAGTGCCTGTTTTTATAGAGAAGTTCTATGAAAATTAAATTGCTTCTGTGAAAAAGATTGTTTAAATTTGGATGTCACATACCATGAATAATTTTGTCTCTTTTCAACTATCCATTACGACTAATAGAACAGTTTTCTTAGTTTTATGTGTCGTATCCATGGGCTTTTCAAAATATAAGAATTAGGCTTGTTTTTTTTTATAGAAGTGGACCATGTTAATTGTAAAAATTCTTCTCTTTTGAATTAAATTCCTTCCTGATATTAAATGAACTTCTTTTCGATATAAAATTCCACTTAAAGTGCTGCATACTTTTCATTTCTTTATTGCTCTGGAATCTGTAATCGTGTAATTAAATTTTAAAAGAAAATGTTTACAAAAATGCAAACAATTTCACAAACAAGAAAAACTAAAAGATGAAATTAAAAAAGGTGCCTTTATTAAAAATTAATGGTTGGGCTTAACTTTAACGGGTTTAGAGGAAAATAAGTGAAAAGAAACCATGGAAACTGGAAGTATTTTCACACACATTTACGTTTTTAATTGAAATAAAAATAAAAAAAGAAAAATTAACTGACAAATCTGCTGCTAAAAGGCAAAACTTTTCTTAAAACATTAATTTTCATTTGCCTTTGCCACACTTTGTTTTTCCACTTGAGCTACTAAAGGGTGAGGATTGATAAATTAGGATTTATTTGTTTATCCTTGGCAAGGAGAAAAATAAAATTTGATTTCTTAACGTTTACATCTTTCCTTTCCGTTTATTTTATTTTCTTTTAAAAGATTTAAAAAAGTATGAAATTATTGTTTTCTGCTTTTATTTATGACACGATGTTTTACCTTTCTTTTTTTAAATCATAATTTGTAGACAATCAATTAAAAGCAGTTTTCGTGACAAGGATAAACCTTCGCGTTTCAAAGACCTGCAGACAACACGTTTTCAAGTGGAACCCCAGCATGATGATGATTCGGATGGCTCCAACGAAGATCGCGAACTATTGGAGAATGAATATGACACGAAATATGGTAAAAGTTTTCGGTAAGTACGAGTATATTTTTTTTAATTACTTAGTTTTTCTATTGAAATCGTTTTTCTCTTTAATAGACATTTTACCCGTGAAGCATTGCCACGCTTGGATAATTATCGCAATATCATGTCTATACAGGCTGCCTACCGTCCTACTTTGGATGAACTTCACAATGCCACTTTGACTGGTGGAAAGGTAAGAAATCAAATCCTTTTGATTTATTTCTAAGGTTCTTTGTTTCCTACAATCTTATAACACGGGTGGGTTTGTGTTTGAATTTTAAAATAAACTTTTGAACCTTAATCTCGTCATTTGCATAAATTTCTAAGCAAATTTGTTAAAATTAAAGGAATTCATTTCCAGTTAATTAATGGAATTCTTTACGA
This sequence comes from Sarcophaga carnaria, assembly GCA_958299815.1. NCBI lineage: Eukaryota > Metazoa > Arthropoda > Insecta > Diptera > Sarcophagidae > Sarcophaga > Sarcophaga carnaria. Next base: position 34,799,709 of record OY283151.1, read on the forward strand.
GGGTCATTTAAAAAAAAAAGTACCAAAGCAAAATGATACTTTTCCCAGTAATAAAGTTTGCTGCAAGCTTAGTCCGTGTTTTATATAAAAATTATTTAAATTGAAAGAAACTTCCAAGTTTGTAAGGAATACATTTTTTGAGGAATAATTGATCTCTTTCAAGTTTCTTATTTTTTAAAGGCAGCCTTCTCACACAGTCCACTGTTATCTATTTCTCTCTTAATGATTTATTCATATTTTAATGCTCTGCTGCCTTGTCTAAATGTTGTCAAGCTGTCTGTTACTTCTATTTTCTTTCATTTTTTTGCTTCTATTTTTAAAATAAATTTTCATTTGCGGCCACAAATGATAATCGGTCGACTGTTTAGTTCATGATCTAACCTCACTTTAAAATAATTAAAACCAATAACTTAAGCGTACGGCTGCTGTCATTACAAGTGAGAGCGGGGGAAAAAACTGCTAAAAACTTAATCAATTAATTGATGATCTTAATTTGTAAACCCCACTCTCTCTATCGCAGTGCTAAAATAAAAACGAATAGACAGACATTGTCATGAAAGACATACAAAAAATTGTCATAAAATTAATTGCTTAACAAAAGTGAAATGCGAATATAATAACAAAGAAGGAATGAAGGAAAGACAAATAAAGAGAAATTTCTTTGTTTTTTTATTCTTAATTATGTCATTAACAGAAATTGAGGAAATTTAATCGATAAAACGATAAAAAAAACATGAACAAAAACTCTTTAAATCAATTGTTTACTTTAAAATAAGGCTGTAAACTTAATTTCCTTACTCTGCCCTTCTTTTTATAGCCTGTAAAATATAATTCCTTTGATTTTGTATTAAAATATGACTTTATTGTCCTTTAACAGACCATACCCTAAGCGAAGGGCATTTATTTTAAGGTCATCTACCAATCCTTTTGTTTTGACAAATGTTACATCTCTCAAGGACAGACAAACACACACAATATACAGAGGGACACAATGTCACAGATTGTAAAATTTAATGAATGAAATAATGAAAAACAAAAGAGAAAAAAGAAGAATAAAATCAAAATAATTTTAGAACCAACAACATCAACATCTTGTCGAGTATAAAGGAATAAAAGGTAGGCGGCAGCGGGGGAATTACTGGAAACCTAATTAGACCATAGAAATTATTTTATTATTATTTCGAAGTATATTTCTATTACATTCCCTCTCATTTGCTTTGCCTCTTGCCTAATTGGAATCTTAAACAATAGCATTACGTTGACTGAGAAACTTTTCAAATTTCAATTCAGAAATGATTAAGCCTTTGTAAATATTTTTATGTTTTAAAATGTGAAAAAAGTTGTTTTTAATAATTGAGCCGTTTGTTTTGAAGTTTAAGTCCATTTTTTCTTATATTGAGATATTTAAGGGTTTGCGTTTGAACTGTTTCAAAATAATTGTTAACTGGTATTAAGTTGTTTTTATTGCTATGAGACCTTAAACATGTTAGAATATATAACGTAATACGTTTTATAAACTTTACTAGAAAAATAAGCTGTGTTTCAGAACCTAAAAGGGACTTAAACCTCTTTCAAAATTAATAAAATTACTTCTTTGTTTGTGAAAACGAATAAGTCCACTTTGTGTTCTTTGTTTAATATTATTATAAGTTAATTTTTTTACTTTAAGTTACTCCACTAGTGATAGTGATTCCTCCAAATAGTTATCCTTATACTTAGGAGTTGGAATGGGACGTACATTTTTGAATAATTTTATTTTGCTAAAGTTCCTTGGTCTTCCCCGGCAAGGTAATAAATCAAATATTTTGAACTTTGTATCCACTTCCATATATTCTTGATAAATCATTTTATAGCGTTCACATTTTATAAATCGCATCCAAAATATCCTTAGCCAATTTACAGGTTCGCCACTAGTGTTTTTTAATCTTTTATGAATAGCTTCTTCCAGAGGTTTTGAAGAAAAAAATCTTCACGTTTCATTTTGATTAATGTAAATTTGTTACTCTTTCGACATGGACATACATTTTATTATTTTTCCTCAAAGTCATTTCTATCACTCCAAAATCACTATCATTTGGCAAAAATGAATGCCCTGATAGTAAAAACTTATGGTCAATAATATCTGCATTATTTTCTGCCGATTGCACAATTTTCAACCATGTTACTGCCAATTTTATGCATTTCAATGCCAGTTTCAAAATAAATTTTTATGCATTTCGTTAACTACCTAATTTTCAAGTGCCCCAAATCATAGCGATTTTAATGATACTAGACTTAAATTGTTTATAAAAAAAAGACAATATAGGATTGTGATTATTGTTATCATTAACTAAATTTTTTTAAAAATTTACTTAAACCACTTTCAAAACAAACGACTCAATTGATTGTCCCGCCTTGTGCTGTTCTGCTAATATCGTCCCATGATTATCTCAGTTTGCTGAGGCAAATTGCTAAACACACTCTACGATTTAATAGTTATTTGATTCAAATTTATTCCACAACATCGTCGGCATACAGGATATCGATTATTACTGTGTTCATCATGGGTGCTATAGATCCTAGGTGCCAAGGGACTGGAGGCAATACTACTACAGGTGCAATACTAAATAAAAATTCTAAGTTAGAAGTCGGCATAGTCTAGTAGGTAGTGTGTTGGCTTATTAGACATGAGGCCCCGGTTCAAACCCCAGGTTAGACAATCTCCAGGAAAACGAAATATGAAAAAATATCTTCGGCAACTTCCTCTCAGCAGACGTCTGGCAAAAACTCTGAGGGCCATTTTTTGAATGCAAGTTTAAACTCGAGATTAAGTTAATCTCCAGTTAAACTCCGTTTTCAGTTTTTGAATTTACTTAATCTTGAGTTTAACCGTACGGTTAAGCAAGTAATCTCGAGTTTAAACCAGCTACGTTGGTGATTGGTGGTAACTATGAAAAGTAGTTGATAAATTTTATTGAAAAAACAAGCTTTTAAGTGAGGGGAAGCCGAATAAGACAAATATTTAAGTGACTATGGATTATATAAAACACAAATTGACAAACAGACAGTCTTAATTTATTTATTATTTTAAGAAAATGATTTTTTTACATAAAGATCAATAGTATTCAGCTTTTGTTTGTTTGTTATTGTTATATACAAAAGCAACACAAAAATAAACGAAAAAAATGTTGCCATTTTTGCTTATAAGTACGGCAGCTCTACAAGGTTAATCTCCAGTTAAATTTCCATTCAAAAAATGAAAACTCAGTTAAATGAAGATTAACTTTAACTGGAGATTAACTTAATCTCGAGTTTAAACTCGCATTCAAAAATGGCCCTGAGAGTAAATACAAATTGCCATGAATAGGTTCTCAAAAAATCTGCCATTCGGAATCCACTTTCAGATGTAGGTCACGTCACTCATGTATAATATTAACACACAACATGAGTGGTGTGAAAAGGTAGGTCGTAATCCTGATTGAAGAGTTGTAATGGCCAATTATGTATGTATGTATCAGGTCCTTATGCTGTTAACATCAGTGCTGAAGTTTTCCTATATTTAAAGGACTGAAAGAAGAGCTAATGCCCCTAGACAAACAACGATTTACGTCTCCTGACTAATTTTATTAAAAAATTTACAAACTTTACACAACCTTAAGATTACAAGGTGGGGGCTATAATTCAATGACGAGAATTCAATGATCTGAAGGTAAAAACGAAGTCGCTGTAGCCTAGCAGGTGATGACCTATTGAACGTAAGCCTATGGTTCAAAACGCAGCTTAGACATCTCGAATAAAACTATATATGAAAAGAATATTTCTTTCAGAAACTTTCTCTTAGCAGCCTTCTGACAAAATCTCTCAAAAATCTGTCGTTAGGAGTCTACTCGCTACTCATGTATAAATTTCACACAGCCAACATGGATGATGTGAGAAACTACGTTGTAATCCTCACAAAAGGATTAAAGGAGGAAGGTATGATAATTTTCACAAATGATTGAAACAGTGACTTAAAAATTGCAACTAAGTTTTAAGGGATCACAATGCATAGAACTTTTGAAAGTGAAAACATCAAAATCCTTCATTTCTTTTTGATTAGAAAAACAATATCTGGAGCGAATTAGATTCGAAAGGAAAGTAGGGAGTCGCTGTAATCTAAGTAGGTAGTGTGTTGGCTTATTAGCCGTAAGGCCTCGGATCAAACCCCAGGTTAGACATCAAAACGAAATGTGAAAAAATATTTCTTCGGTGACTTCCTCTCAGCAGAATTCTGGCAAAAACTCTGAGAGTAAATAAAATTGCCATGAAAAATTTCTCAAAAATCTGTCGTTCGGAGTCGACAGTCCTGCCACTAATTTATAAAATTAATACACAAAACATGAGTGGTGTGAGAAACTTGGTCCATAATCCATGCATTAAAAGCATGTCTCCATCAGGATCTATCTGTTAACGAGCCTGAAAATTTAATAAATTAATCGATTTGATAATTAATAACGATAGTTGCATTAGACTATAGAAAGAGAGAAGTCTGTGTCGAGCTAGAAACCGCACAGTTCTCATTTGCAGATAAGCACGCTTACCCATTACACAATGAGCCGGAAAAATAAATACTGTTGACCAGGATTATCTGTGTAACTGACGTGGTTGATTGGTGCCTTTTGTATCGAACTAAGGTTGATGACTTTAGGATTATTCTGGCGAAAATTAAATTCAAAATCGATAAAGAAAAACTTTCTGTTGTTATTCTCACATCGTTAGAGAATTTAGTAAGTGTGGAAAATATATGTTTTCACTTCGATAACCATAAAAAAGAGAAACAAAAAACAAAAATTAAAATTAAATACAAAAATTTTAAAATTCAAAGTTCAATTGAAAGTTCAAATAAAGGTTAGCAATTTTAAAAAACAAGTGCCGTTTATCTTTTCTTTTATTATTTCTTCAAAATATTTTCTTTTCAAATTTTATGGTTCACTGGCCAATTAATTAATAAGAAAAAAAACAATAAAATTATTTGTCATAATTATGAAGCCATTAGAAAAATGAAATAAATTAAACACTCAAGGCGATATTAGCGCCGTAATAAGTTAAAATTAAAAAGAAAACAACAACAACAATAATAATAAACAACAATAATTGAATAATAAAATATTGTTTAATTAAATGAATTTTTAAAAAATTATTTCCAATTGATTGGTTACACCGAACTCTTTTGATCGTTTGTTTGCCGTTAATTTTTATTCTCTTTTCATTTGTTACGGACATTCAGCGTCAATTAACTATTGGAAGCAATTATTTATGGTCTCTTACACCCTACAGCACCACTCACTGCTCTCAATCAAAGGTGACAGAGGTTAGGCTGATGTTGTGTTGTAAGTGTGGGAATGTTGTAAGTGCTGGCAGTTATTTAACAATTTACTCGTCATTGTTTATTGATGTCAATCAGAATTGTTTGAAATTGCTAGTTTTAAAAGAGTTCAGATCGAATTCATTTAACTGAATGCAAAATGAAATATTTTCAGTTTTTTTTTTGTGTTGTTGCAAATTATTGATATTGAAAAAAGCACATGCTAGTGGCTATAAAAATATAAACGGGCATCAGGAATATATATATATATATGTTCCTCTTACTCCTCTAGGGAGGATAGGGTCGCAGGGATCAGGAATAATCGTGTTTAATAAAATTAATCGTAGTTGATGAATTAAAATTGGTCTTTTAATTACTTTGCGTTTAATTTTGCAGTAAAAGCTCAGTGGCATGCAAAAAGTAGCCAGGGCGTAGTGGTTAAAGCACTTTACTACAAACCAGAGGAATCCATGTAAGAATCTGGTTAACATTTTCATAACATATGGAATTACATTTCATTATAATCTTCAGTAAAGTTTTAAACCTCTTCCAGGTTAATCAATCTACATACATACATAATTGGTTATTACAACTCTTCAGTCAGGATTACGACCTAGTTTCTCACACCACTTATGTTGTGTGTGTTAATTTTATACATGAGTGGCGGGACCTACAGTTTAAAGTCGATTCCGAACGACAGATTTTTGAGAAACTTTTCATGGCAATTTTATTTACTCTCAGAGTTTTTGCCAGAAATCTGCTGAGAGGAAGTCGCCGAAGAAATACTTTTTGTATTTTATTTTGATGTCTGGCCTGGGGCTCGAACCCTGGCTTTTCGTCTAATAAGCCAACACACTACCTACTAGACCACGGCGACTTCAATCTTCTTCAATAAAAAACCGAACGGTCAGAGGCGAGGCGACCTATTGTCCCCAACTCCTTCTCATTTGTACATACCCTGCACAAATATGGCCGAGATCTGCCTTATAATCCCATCAGCAATCTGATATCATGAATTCGCCGTAGTTTATTGGATAGTGTGGTAGCTTATTAGATGTCAAGACACGGTTCAAACCCCAGGTCAGGCATCTCCAGCAAAACGAAATATGAAAGGAAATATTTTTTCGGTGCCTTCCTCTCAGCAGATTTCTGGCAAAAACTCTGAAAGTAAATAAAATTGCCATGAAAAGTTTCTCAAAAATCTGTCGTTTGTAGTTGATTTTCAACTGTAGGCCCCGCTACTCATGTATAAAATTAACAGACATAACATAACGTGGTGTGAGAAGGTCGTAAATTTAACTGCAGGGTTGTAATAAGCAATTATGTATGTATGTAAACTGACATCACAATGAGCCGTAAGAAATCTAGTTACCAGCCTAACGTTGGGCTTTTTGAGTGCCATCATACTAAGAACACACCACTATCTTCTAACAGCGACTCTGCTTCGTCTTCAGCAGCTTGGTGTATTAGGATCAGAAACCATATTATCAATCGGTTAGCGACCCAATCTAGCAAGTTCTCCCGAATGCTCCTATGATGCGGCACACAAAATGGCTTAAAATAATAACATTTCAGATTTCGTTCACAATGAATAAAATCTTGATTACGGTTATAGATTTGTTTGTTGTCTTTGTCATTTACTTTGGTACTTCCTTCTGTTTTATCATATTTTTTCGTCTTCTTATTGTAAAATAAATTTTTTCTTCAATTTTCTTTATGGCATACCATAATCATAACCATAAATATTCTGTTTTTCTTGTTTCTTTTTGTTTTACAACATTTATTTGCCACCAGAAGAATCAGCAGCAGACGTTCAATAAATTTCTCATTCTCTTGGTGGTTTTAAATCCTTGCACACTTTAAATGTTATCTTTTAAATTAAAATATTCTACGAAAAATATTTCCTTTTCTGGCCTTTTTTCGGAAGCCTTGTAATCGAATATCTTAATAATGCTGAATCAGTTAAGATTTTCTACCGGTTTTTTTGCTTCTGCACGAGTACATTTTCCATTACTTTTACAAACAAAAGGTTTAAAAGGACCTGGTATTGTTTTAAACAAAACATAAAACACCTAAAAAAAAATTTCTTGTGAAAGGTAAAGAGTAAAATAGGGGTTTAAATCCCTTTTTTACAATTGGTTGAGTCTTACGTACTATTTTTTGAAATTAGTTTAAGAAAAAAAAATGTTTTGTTTTAAATGTTAAAAAAAAACGCAAAATTTGCAAATAGAAGTTTTTAAAAAACCAATTAATCCATGGAGTTGTTTTCAAAACTCAGAATGCTTTCATCAAAAATTTGGTCAACAGAGTCAAGCGTGTTCTTTAACCACCTTTACCTGTTTTAAAATATAAAATATTTATTGTTTCTTTAATTATTTCAATCTTCTCAGTCGCTGTTACATGTCTATTAATGCACAGAATCTTTAAATTCTAATTTTCTAAATTTTCTTTTTCAAATTCCTTTACAGTTTTACGACTTGTATTGGATAGAAGAAGAAGTAATTCCTTTGCCGTTTGCTTTTAATCAATAATTTATGTACTGCTAAACAGAGCGTATTTAATCATGTAGTTTTGTATTGTATCTTCTCATAAGAATCATCTCTATCACATGCTTGCCAAATATGGAGACATGAAATCAATTTTTTGTGCATGAAATTGAACGCTCGTTGTAGAAAAACCAAACGATAATCACTTGGTTTTAGTTTCGGACTGTTGCATTCAATCCGTTTCGCATTGCCTTAGAGCACCACAATTCCTCTTCTATTGATTACATCTGGCCACTTGTTGCAAGTTGTTTTCCGCTAGGTTTTACTAAAGAAGTCGCCGTTGCCTAGTTGGCAGTATGTTGGCTTATAAGACTTAAGACCACGGTTCAAATCCCAGGTAATACATCTTCAGCAAAACGAAATTTGTATAATTCTTCGAATTCCACTCAGCAGTCTTCTGGCAATAAATATCAGAGTAAATAAAATTGACATGAAAGTTTCTAAAACATTTGTCGTTCGGAATCGCATGTAACGCACAGAACATAATTGGTGTGAGATTACATTCGTAATCCTGATTGTATTATTGGTTATGGTTTTAATTGCCAATTATGTATGTATGTATATATGTATATATGTATGTATGTATGTATGTATGTATGTATGTATGCATGTATGTATGTATGTATTTTATGTATGTATGTATGTATGTATGTATGTATGTATGTATGTATGTATGTATGTATGTATGTATGCGAGTGGTCAAAACAGTACTTATTTGAAGCTCCAATATGACGAATTCCATGTTTAGATTACGAAAATGTGTGAAAAGTACGTCTACATCTAGAGACCAGAAACGCTCTATTGTGGACACATTTAGTGTTGCAGGTGAAAAATATTTATGGTAGTGGAAGAAAAATGGCGAAGAAAAAGAATTTAGTAAGTAAGTGTAATAGACGACAGAGAGCTCAGAGTTAAAGATGAAAGTAATGAGTGGAGAAGAAAAAAGGGGTTAACATATAGAATCATCTCATCGATCGCCAATTTTTCCTCTACTTCAATTAAATCTTGTTAACCGAGCAGCTCCTTTGCTTTAGCGATTGCAAGTACCGTGGTCTGTTAGACTCTGTATTTATTAGGGAGCATATTAGACAGCTTTGCATCACTACCTACTATAATGCAGCCTACATTGTACATTGTCCATCACTTTCCATTAAATTTCTAGCTTGTCATTGTTTCCAATATTGAATAATATCGTGCCAATATAGGCCGTCAATCCCGCATACCAGTACTCACATATCCTAGCAAGACTCCATCCCTTTTAAGATTCTTAAAAAGTTCCTTGTCGACAACCCTTTTACTACAACCTCCAGAGATAGTTAACTTCAAAGATGCCTGAGGAGTAACTACCAATATTTCCAGAACGAAACTGATAGACGAACCACCTTACTTTCTAAGACGATTACAAATGACGAGAGGAAATGCAAATTATGTGAGATTTGGCTATAAAAGTATAATTACCGCAGGTTAGGCATCTCCAACAGAATGACATTTCAATATTTCTTCGACGGCTTCTTCTCATTAGACTGCCGGCAAAAATTCTGAGAGTAAATAAAATTGGCATGAAAAGTTTCTCAAATATTTGTCGTTTGAAGTGGACTTTAAACTGAAGGTCCCGCCACTCATGTATAAAATTAGGTTGCAATCCTGACTGAAAGATTCTAATGGCATATTTTTATCTTGTTGACATCCATAAAATACTGATTTTGGCAATCACAAATCTCTATAGAAGAAATGTTTTTTAATGAAATCTTATTCTTAGCTCACCACCACTCGAAGCTCTTCATTTCTTTGGAAAAGTAATTGAATTCATTTTATTACACTTTTTATTCTTTAATTTTATTTTCATATTTTTCTTCCATTTAAAGCCACTTTTTTTTTTAGAAATTTAATAAATTGCCATACATTTGATGTTTGCTTTGAATTGATATCTTCATTTACAAAATCCCAAACTGACATACATACATTTACCGAATATTTTAGGGTATTGTACATACAATATGTTACATGTAACACTTCCTAAATTTGTTTAACATGTCGTGGTTTTTGCGTTCCTGAGACTTTGGTTGAAAGTTTACTTTAATTATGAAATTTATGAAGGCCAACCCACATTCTAACTTTTTCCCCGTGCTTTGAAAAACTTTATAAAATTTTGTAACAAAATTTTTGGGTCTCGTTCGTTTCCTATCTGTGACGTAAAAATAAAATTTTTAAAACATTTCCCTCTCCTTCCTTTGACATTCTACCTAAAGGGTTGAAAAAAAAAAAACCAAACAACATCTGAGAAGGATTAATAAAATTTGCCAACAATAATTTTTTTTCTTTCGTGTTTTTTTTATCTTCATCGTAATTTCGTAAAGAATGTAAAAAATTACATGTAAACGTATGTTCAACACCTATAACACACAGTATGTATGTATTCACTTCGTGTAAAGTATGTAAAATTTACATGCCAAGGGAATATTTTTTTTACTTTTTTATGACAAATTCTTCCGTTTTTTATTTTTATTTTCGAGCATGTCCTTTAAGACCCCATGAACTCAATTTAAGTAGACATGTGAGCAACACTGTTGCTTGTACTCCATTACTTTTGCTTTGGTTGTTGTAAGTATCTGTAGTCGTAAATCTTTTATGCTACAATCATGCAAGTGTTATTTGAGTATGAGAGCTTGCTTAAGTATTTTATTTTAATTCACTTCATCGTAAGTTTTCTTTCTTTTTAAAATTTTATAATTCCTTTAAGGCTCTCTTATAATAAATTTTATTGTTTTTTCTTCTTCCCTTTTTTTTTTTATTTATTCAAATGCTTGTATCATAAAATTTCTAACAATTTTGTTTGTTTCCTTTCCTTTCATTTTTTTTCTTTTGCTTGGGTACCCTTTTTTACTTTTGTAGAATACTCACAGCTTGAATCGCAATGAGGATCCGGAAGCTGGTGGTGCCATGAATGGCATGTTAAAGTTTGGCTGGATTAAAGGTGTGCTGGTAAGATGTCTCCTCAACATTTGGGGTGTCATGTTGTTTTTACGTCTCAGTTGGGTCGTCGGTCAGGCTGGCATCCTGGAGGGTTTCATTTTAATTTTAACCACAACAGTTGTCACCAGCATTACAGCACTGTCGATGTCAGCGATCAGCACTAATGGTGTCATAAAAGGCGGTAAGTTATCATCTTTGGAATGTTAAAAAAATCATGATTATTGATGTGAAAAGTTTTCTTTCTTTAAATGGAATTTCATTTTCGCATTAAAATAAAAATAAATTTTTGGGACTGTTTGAACCATGGTTTTTGGTTATTTTATTTTGTAAAGAGAGAGAGAGAGAGCGAATAATTATTTCGAAAAACTTTTTCTCCAAGTCTTATGATGATTTATATGCGAGAATTATTTAATTATAACGAAAATTACAACTGGTAGTTTTAGCGACTGGCTCATGAAATTTTTTCATATGCTTAGGGAATGAGATCGAAATTAAAAATGAAAATGGATCAGACGAACTGTTGCATAATTGAAGTTTATTAATTTTTTTTTACTTTACTTTAGTGTAGTGTGGAAAGACATCTTGCCATCAGGCCGTTTGTGCAACAACAGTGTGTAAAAACCACTACAAAAAAGGAGGCTTGGAGACTAGTCGTCATTTGACTAAATTGATAAAAAACAGAGTTTTGCAACAATTGAGAATGAGTTGTATTGCTGGAAATGGTCGAGGCTATTTAAAAAGTTTTGGCGCAAGTTCTTTAGCACTGAAGGGTATTAAAAGGTGTTGTGTAAACCTTATTGAAGTTGCCGTAGTCTAGTAGATAGTGTGTTGGCTTATTAGACGTGAGGCCTCAGTTCAAACCGCCAGGTCAGACATTTCCAACAAAACAAAATACGAAAACATTTTTCTTCGGTAACTGCCTCTCAGCAGGTTTTCACCAAAAAGTCTGGGAGTTAATAAAGTTGTCATGAAAAGTTTCTCAGTCGACTTTGAACTGTAGGTCCTGCCATTCATTTTTAAAATTAACGCACGCAACATAAGTGATCGTAACCCTAAATGAAAGGTTGTAACGACCAATAAACTAAAAACTAAGCCTCATGGGCCTTAAGCATTCCACTATATGGTTTGGCATTGTTCTCGTAGAACACAATTTCTTTCCTATAGACTGCTTAGGTAGAACGCTTTTAAGCTTTTACTTCCTTTAGTTGGCCCAATTGTTGGCAATATTATACAAAGAAATACAAAGCAAATGCTTTCATACTGTAAGTCTTGACTTAGCTATTATTTATGCCAACTGATCGCACTTTGACCAGGTCCATACCCCCACATCGCTTTTACGGAATATTGTCCTTTCCAAACGACCCGTCGTTGGTCTCCAGTGCACCCATCCATCAGGCCAAAAGAAGTTGCTAATCATCGGCCTATAGTGATCGCCGTTGATAGTCATAGTGATGCCCTGGCCTACGTAGTTTTCAAAGGAATATGAACCAATGATGCCGTAGTCCAAAATCCTTACCAAAAAATGGCTTTTTCAGGTTGCATTTGATGCTCTTGGATCTTATGTGGATTGGTATCATTCCGATTTGCCGAATTTGACGATTTTGTTTGTTCACATACCCATTCATACAGAAATGGGCCTCATCGCTGAAGATGTCTTTCCGATAAACATTTAGGGGAATTGCCACCTACTCTTGAGCTCTTACAGCGAACCCTTATCGTTGTCTAGAGTAGTTTACCTCCAGTTCCTGGGACGTTGAGTTTTGTACGAGTGCAGACCCAAATCACAACGCGAAATTCGCCAGGTTATGTTTGGTGAAAAACCATGCTTTTATGGGTGACTCGAAATCGATCACTCTCACTGACAGCGGCAATGTTTGTTGATCGTTTATTGAACCAGTGCCCTCGAATAGATTCATCACAATGCGATTAGACTTCTCGGTTAAACGATTTTGGCGATTGTAAAACAGGCAAAGTGTGTGTTACGTTGCTCTGAACAGAACACCCACCCATTTTCAGAAAACATTTTTATATGGTGTTGACTACAATATGCGTCCATGGTGGATTAACAGCTAATTTCACAGTTGTAGCTTCATCAAGATGTCCGTTATCAACTGTCACATTCTGGAAGTCCTTGTTGGAAGACACGGTACATACATACATTATACATTTTGGCCAATTGTTTATTTGTTTTTTATTTTTAATTTTTATAAGATTTTAAACCGAAATAAAATTTATTGCTTTTAACACTTCGGTTTCCGTTGAGTCATTATGGTTTAATTCTTATGACTTGTGGCTTTAATGGCAAAAACATTATTAGCTATTAATCGTACGCTACTTCGGAGTTCAGTACTTTAGAAAAAAAAATCCTAAAAAGAGAATATCTGAGCAACTGTATACATACTTTGTGTCCAATCATTATGTCCATACTGCAGGACGTGATAATGAAAAAAGAAAATGAAATAGGAAAACGAAAGAAGAAAATGTACAAATCATTGCTTATCCATTATCCGTTAATGTTGGCTAAAAATTAGTGATACGAAGCGGACTGTTAGCGTAATACTTAAGGCCAATAACACGAGTACAACAACAGATTTATTATGATGAGAGTGTTTATTGAACATCACAACTTTTACTGGCTTTTAACACTCTACTAAATGTAATGAAAGAGTGGGAAATTAAATTCCAAAACTCAGAATGAAATGTTGCAAGTGTTGCAAGAAAGTTTTTCCTTTGAAATGTTTTGTACTTGTTGCTATTTTCAGTTTCTGTTTCTCGTTTCTCATTTTGGTTTCTGATTTTTCTATTTTTCTTTTTATTTTCTTTCGGTGTGTGTTTGTGTGCTTGTGTGTAGGTGGCACATATTATATGATATCACGTTCCTTGGGTCCGGAGTTTGGTGGTTCGATTGGCTTGATATTCTCACTTGCAAATGCTGTGGCATGTGCCATGTATGTGGTTGGTTTCTGTGAATCAATGTTGGATTTATTAAATTCCATGGGTGCCTATATAATCGATGGCGGCATTCAGGATGTACGCATCATTGGCAGCATAACTATACTAATATTGCTGGTGATTGTTGTGGTCGGTATGGAATGGGAGGCCAAAGTAAGTAAAGTTGAAAATATTTACACATTCAAACAACTTTATAAATGAGATAAACAGCCATATAATAGAGAATATTTTTAATTTTATTTTTTATTTTAAGGCTCAAATAGGCCTTTTAGTTATACTTTTGGTAGCCATAGCAGATTTCGTAATTGGCACTTTTATTGGCCCTAAAAATGGAGAAGAACGTGCCCAAGGTTTCTTAGGCTATAATAGTAAGTATTTCATAAGTTTTGTTTTGTTTTTGTTAAACAATTTTAATTTTCCCTTTTGCATTTTTTATTCGCAGTGACTTTATTTAAGGAGAACTTTTTTGCGGATTATCGTATGGAAAAGGGTTTCCGCCATGATTTCTTTTCTGTTTTTGCCATATTCTTTCCAGCAGCAACTGGTATTTTAGCTGGTGCCAATATTTCAGGCGATTTAAAGGTAAAATATGAGTCTACAATAAATTTGTTCCTCCTCTCTTCAAATATTTACTTTTATTGTTATCTTTAATTTGGCAGGATCCCCAAAAATCCATACCAAAAGGTACTTTATTGGCCATTTTAATAACAACCGTAACATATTTAATTATGGTTTTAATGACTGGTGCTACAGTGGCTCGTGATGCTACCGGTGATGTTGCTGACATGGTTAATGGCTCATTTGCCTTTTTGAATTGCACAGGCAGTAAGTATAAACCTTCACTCATTCTTATGCCAACTCGCCATCATTTATATTTTATCTCTTAAAATACTGTCACTGGTTATTCTTGATTAAAAATATTTTCTTCTTTTTTCATTTCATTTCACTTCATTCACTTTATTATTTCACTTTTTTTTTTTTTTTTTTTTTTTTTTTTTTTTTTTTTTTTTTTTTTGCTAAATTTCTGTTGAATGACCATAAACGTGCTTCGTATAAAATTCATATAATTTTGCAATATTTTTGGGGGCCAGTGTTTTTTAAACTTCATAATTTTATAAAATATTAATGGGGGAGAATGTCAAGAAGATTGGTTTTGCTCTCTGGAAGTTATTTATTACATGACAGGTAATAAAAGTTTAACTTTAAGTCGAACTAATTTATGGCACTTAAAAATAATTATGTTTTTAAATATAAAATTAAAAGAGACCTCAAAATTCTTTCAATACAAGTTATGGAAGCTTTTCTAAAAGGTTAGTAATATGTGTTTAAAAATATAGTGATGAACATTGGCCATTACTTTAACACAAACAAATTCATTTTAACTGTGTCTTCTTTTAATCCAAATACTTGCGAATTATTTTAACCTTTGAGTCTCTTTCAAACACTGTGTGGTTTTACATATAAAAACCTCTCCCCAATTACAGTTAGTGCTGCACAAGAGAAGCTACATAATCACAACTTCCACCGAAGTCTTTAAACAGATGGATTTATATTACTCGCATAAGACTCTCTCTAAGGGAGAATACTCCCTTATGCCGTTTAGATCACCATGTTAAACTCTGTGTTTTTAGTTTATGGAATATTTATTCTGCGAACATATTGCTTTTTCGGCTAAAATGTTGTTAAGTTTTAATTGCATGTCGTCAAATCTATGAGAATCATACAAGGACCATTGTGACACTCAGTGTGAGATAAGCACTCTTGTCATGATCCGTTAGTGGTGGGTTTGAACCACCCCGAGCTCCTGATGAAACCTGCCGTTACCTTATTGGCATTCTCATATATCTCCTCTATCGTCTCCTCCCCAGACATCTCCTCCTTATATATCTCCTCTATCGTGTCGTCCTCAGACATCTCCGATCCCTACCGTGCTAGTTTGTCCACCTTTTCGTTTTCCTCAATGCCTCAGTGGTCTGGAACCCAGTAGAGACGGCTGTTGTACATTAATTTGACAAGACGGGATCCCAGCGCTTTGATTGCTACTTGACTGTCCACATATATAAACAAGTTCGAAGGACGTTGGACCTCAGTATATACTTTTCGAGTTCAACACGTTTTAGTTCAGTTATGACCTTGAGAGTAGCACCTATTTAAACCAAACGGTTAAAGGTCTACAAACGAAGTGTACAATTTTTTCGTTGACTACGTAATCTTACGGTAGTGTACACATTATATGCAATTGATGACGTTATGTATGGTATTGTAAAGCCTCAGCTTAAGTTCGCTACTGCATCAGTTTAGAAAATGTGTATTATGTGCTCTTTTATCAGTCAGTGTTAGGTTGGGTTTGGTGGCGGACCCCCACTCGAAGAAGAGGTACTACTTAGGCCAGCATTGATCGCCATTGTGATAATCATTCACTATTAAGTATACTTTAAATTTCAATTGTTATATTTTATAACGAATGATTTTTTTAAATTTAATGAAATTTCTTAAAAAACTCCTTAATTTTTCATTATTATCTTGAATTTACGCAACATCACCTTGTTTGCTTTTAAATTGTTTGTTTTAAATTATCAATGAATGTGGCATTAAAGCAAAATTCAATCATCATTATTTATTTCTTATTTTTTATTTTTTTTTGTTTTTTCATTATCGTTTATGTTTTCGTTTTAGTTCCTTGCAAGTATGGTTTACAGAATTCATTTCAAGTAATCGAATTAGTGTCAGGTTTCGGACCATTAATTTATGCTGGTTGTTTTGCTGCCACCTTATCATCGGCATTGGCCAGTTTGGTGTCAGCGCCAAAAGTTTTCCAGGTAAATATCCCTACTAACAACACACAATTCAATTATACTCTTATCAGGATGGCAAAAAATAATGAAATGATATAAAATTAACGTTGATTGTCCTCTTTCAGGCTCTATGTAAAGATGAATTGTATCCGAAAATTGTTTGGTTTGCGAAAGGTTTTGGCAAGAATAATGAACCTGTTCGTGGTTACGTTTTGACATTCGTAATAGCAGTGGCGTAAGTATGCTAAGCATCAGATAACAAACAATCACACTGTGGGGGGTTTTTCAATTAATCTTTAATCTGTACATAATTATGTTTGTATTAATTTTTCTGTTTGTTCTCTTTTCTTTTTGTTTTCATTTTCGGATTTTCTTTTTGTGCTAATGAATGAATGGCTGGATGATGGCGTATGTTTAGTTTCATTTTAATTGGTGAACTGAATCTGATTGCTCCTCTTATATCGAATTTCTTTTTGGCAGCCTATATGTTGATCAACTTCAGTACGTTCCATGCCAGTTTAGCGAAACCAGTCGGTTGGCGTCCAACATTTAAGGTATGCTTTTTCAGATTTCCTTTACATTTCTCTACTCTTCATATTTCCTTTTCGAATATTAAATTCCAATTTTACGCAACAATACACCAATTCACATGGATTATCGCTTTAGTTTACATCATTTCCATTCGAACAAAAAGTGTTAAAGAAAAAAAGTTATTGTAGGGTTTTGTGATATAAATAGGATTCCAGAACGTTAAATGAAAATGCAGTGAAACAACATATTATGGGGCATTTAATAGGTCGCAGTAGAATACATAATTGATGGTAAAAAATTTACACTTTCGAGATGAGTGCTGACGTTATATTATCAGAATAGCTTGTTGAAGTCAACCAATAGTACTAGTAGCGAGTTATTCAAAAATCTTTTGGATAGAGAGTATCTTAGAGCCTAATCAACTTCATCCTTTAAGTATAATGTGCTATCGCTATAAATATCAATCTCCGGTGCAATGTTCCGAACCCTTGTCTAGCGCGGAACCAATGCCCTTTGACGCCCTTTAATGTGACGAGATGGGATGCCTGCGCTTTAATTACTGCTTGGCTGTCCACACATTTGATCAAGTTCGAATGACTTAAGTTCTTGGTTTAAATCATGCCTGCAGCTTGTTTAATAGCAAAAATCTACGCCTGAAGTACGCTGGCCTGGTTAGGTAATTTACATGACACGTTCAGTCCAAGTTTATCGGAATATACTCCAGGGGGGTTACTCTCTATTGCGATGCGAAAAGAAAATAGTACGTAATCGAACAATTGGTACTCTTTATAGCGCTTTCGTATTTTTCTTACGCATCTAATTTTTTCCCTTGCGCAAATCTGGCATAATTTTCAACTAATTTTGCGAAAGCTTTTGCGTAAGCGATACAGAGTACCAAATTGTACTCATAACGCTTTTAACTTACGCATCGAACTTGCTTTCGCATCGCAATAGAGAGAAGCCTCCCAGACCTAGTTCCACAATCTACCGTCACCGATGACAGCGACCCATGTGGGAGTGTGACTTTTGTAACCTGAACGGTTTCGTGAACTTTTGGCGCTAACACCAACCAGTACTTCTAAGATAACTGCCGTGATTGTCCCAGATTAAGTTTGCAATAAATTCGAGACTTGACCTGTTGACACCTATAAAGTACGATACAATAAGTGAGCAAGGAATTGGCAAGCTTGACAAGTGAGCAAGCAATTTGTATAGCTATTGATATGGATTCGTCGTAGGGTAAAATTTTAAATAAGGATCTTGCAACACAACCCCGTCTCAAACAAAAAATATAAGTATCATGAAAAGTTTCTCAAAAACCTCTTGTTCAGAATAGACCTTAAACAGTAAATTTCGCCCCTCAGGAATAAAATTAACACACACAATGTAAGCCGCCGTATTCTAGTAGGTAGTGTATTGGCTCATTAGACCCAAGGCCACGGTTGAAGCCCTAGGTCAGACGTCACCAAAAAAAAAAAAAAACGAAAAATATGAACAAATATTTCATTGTCGACTTCCTCTCAGCAGCTTTCTGACAAAAACTCTGATAGTAAATAAAATTGTCATGGAAAGTTTCTCAAAAATCTGTCGTTCGGAGTCCCGCCAGTCATGTATACAAATTAACACACACAACATGAGTGGTGTGAGAAGATAGGCCGTAATTCTAACTCCTGATTAAAGGGCTGTAAGTAACAATTAAGTGAATAGGTATGTATGCAAGCCGCTAAACTATATGTTCAAATAGCGGGAAATAACTTAAAGTTCTCTGGAACTAATACGAACCGCCTGAAAGCTAGCAAATACCAGTAGTAATGACTTTCTAATCAATAAAAATGTTCTGGAAATGGTGTAAACTATGTTAATATGTGTATAGAAATATTCTCTTATAAATTTTCATTGAATTCCAAAAGTCTCATATTGTTGAGATTTTGTTCCTACTTAAGATTCCTTCATCCTTCATAATCATCAACATCATCATAATCTTTGCCATTGTTAAACATAATGACTGTATTGTTGTTGTTTCTTCTTTACAGTATTATAACATGTGGCTGAGTCTTGTGGGCTCAATACTGTGTGTAGCTGTTATGTTCTTAATATCATGGGTGACGGCTTTAATTACATTTGCCGTTGTGCTGGCACTGTACTTAGTTGTTGCCTATCGCAAGCCAGATGTCAATTGGGGCTCGACAACACAGGCACAGACGTACAAGAACGCCTTAATGTCTGTGCAACAATTGAACAATGTGGAAGAGCATGTCAAGAATTATCGCCCGCAAATATTGGTGTTGTCGGGTTTGCCAAATACACGTCCCGTACTAGTGGACTTTGCCTATATGCTGACGAAAAACTTATCGTTGATGGTGTGCGGTCACGTATTGCGCGGCTCAAGTTCGCAACGTTATCGTAATTATTTGCAAGAACGTGCCACAACATGGTTCCGTCGTCATCGTGTTAAGGGATTCTATTCCCTGGTGGATGGTGAAGATTTCGAATCGGGCTCAAGAGCTCTAATGCAGGTTAGTTAATGGTTTATTGGTTAATGGTGAATAAACTATTGTATTAAGACAAGACACTCGTTAAATCAAACTAAATAAAAACTATAATGCATGAACAGTGAACATCTTAATGTTTTTAATGCTATTCTCTTTATATTTTTGTATGTACATAATAAAGTGTAAAATATAATAGTCCTTGCCAGAGGTCATTACACTAAATAAAATAATATCAGCTTTTATTGTTCATTTTTATTGTGATTATTATTACTATTTGCCTTTATAAATGGTTTTGATTAATGTTTCGTATTTGTTTTGTTTTTTGTTTTCTCTTCTTAGGCTGCCGGCATTGGTAAACTAAAGCCCAATATTTTATTAATGGGCTACAAAGCGGATTGGCAGACTTGTGACCATAAGGAATTAAATCAATACTTTAATATCATGCACAAGGTAAGCTAAATGCTAAAACTGTTATTGTACTACTAACACAATGAATAAAGTTTTTAAGACTTTTCTGCTTTCACTTCTGTACACAATTCCTTACCCATTTGCAATTAAAAATGCAAACAAAATTTAATAGAATTGACCTCAAATGATTCTTTTTTTTTCTTGTACTTTCATGTGCTGCTTTAGGCATTGGACATGTACTTATCCGTTGCCCTATTACGTGTGCCAGAAGGCTTGGATTGTTCGCAAATCTTGGGTGATGAAAGCAGTGCTCAGCGTAACATTTTAGATGTGCCACGTACCCTGCAGCCAAATGAAAGTTCTGCTGACCTAAATGCAGTTGAACGTAGTGCACAGAATGGTTTAAGTGGCAGCATGGATTCATTAAGTCGTAATGTATCACAGGGTAAGTAGCGGCACTTAAAATAAAACAGAATCTTAAATTAAATTGAAGTGCAAGTTTAAGGACGTTAATTGTATGTAGCAGAGTAAGAGTAAATATTTTACAAATGTACAGCATATTTGTATGTATTTTATTTTTATACAGACTTATTCGTGTACTTGAGATATTTCACGTTCATTTCACTATTTGTCAGGGCATTTTAAGAGCTTAACACAAAAGAGAAAATTGTTTTTAATGGCCTGTGAAAAAGAGAGACCATTTCATAGAGAAATATGTTGTTGTTGTATTATTATTTGTGCTATTGATGTTGTGATGTTGTTTTTATAAATCATTTTTGTAGGTCCACAGAATGATTTAGGGCCAATAAAATGGAAATTTTTTTTAAACATTTTTAGCAAAAGGTAACAATAATAAAGATTCCGCATATGTTGAAAAATCCTAGGTGCTCAGTGAGGAGTACGACCTACCTTCTCACACCACATATGCTGTGTGTGCTCATTTTATCCATGATTGGTGGAACCTACACTTCAAAGTCGACCCCGAACGGCAGATTTTTTAGAAACTTTTCATGGAAATTTTATTTACTCAGAATTTTTGCCGGCAGTCTAATGAGAAGAAGCCGTCGAAGAAATTTTCTTTCATATTTCGTTCTCTTAAAGCTGTCCACACTGTGGTTCGAACCGTGTCACTTCTAATATGCTAACACACTACCTACTAGACTACGGTGACTCATATATAACTTTAAGCACTCATAATTTTAAGAACTGTTAGCCTATACGAAAGTATATATGTATGTATGTAGATGAGAGTAGCTTTTATTCTCCATTGGAGATATTCCCTCACAAGTAGCCTATGGCCTAATGTAGACGCCCAATGGGAACTGTTTCCCGAACTCGGAACTCATTGATTACTGCCGCAGTCCTTTAATTTTCTACTTTGTTTTTTTGTGTCCATCGGTTTACCACAATTCAGAGCTAGTCTCGAAGTTGACTAAGTTTCTTTTGGTCATTTATAATCATTAATTGAATTTCATTAAAATTGTTTAAGTTTTCTTTTAACTTATAATAAACGATTACAAACATTTTAATTATTATTATTTATTTATTTTACAAAATATTGTATGAAAATTATTAAATTTTTTAATTTTATTTCATATATTTGCATGTACAAATATTAATTAAAATCAACTGCAACTACAACTACAAACAAAATCACAAAAATTAAATTGACTCTGCACCTGTAAATATAATTAATAATTGAAATATTTATTTACTGAAAAACGAAATTGAAAAAAAAACAAAATTGAATGAAATTTAATTGACAATCACTTATGCCATGTGTACTGCCTGCCGCACCAAAAAAAAAAAAATAACAACAAAACAAAATAGATGCCGATGGAATACATTCAACCGAGAATGATTTAAAATTAACAAAAGGTAAGTGATTCACCATTTTTATATGTTTTTGAAAAATTATATTTTTTTTTTTGGAAAATTAAAAAAAATTAAATTTCTCTTATTGAAATAAGTTTCAATAAGTATTGTCTTGAAGAAAATTGATTTTGGAAATCATAAAAGTCCAGTAATTGCAAAATTTTTATTATATTTACATCAATAACTTGATAACAAGACTTTAAGGGTTACGTTGTCTGATAAGTTTATCAGTAGTAACGGATTTTAAGGAGATTAATGTCTTCTGCAGTACAGCAATGTAATTATATGTATGAAGATAAATTCGAATTTGAAAATCCAAGACGCAAACCATAAATTTTAGCAGCGCCACATTTGCCTTTAACAGAGCAAAATTTCCTCTTAACAGAACAACATTAGCCCTTAACAGAGCACTGTTAGCTATTTAACAGTATCCATCTAACCAAGCCCACTTGTTTAGGAGCTAATTTTGGGAAGTACTCAAGGTCTATGAGTACCATACTATATGCAAAGGAAGGTTCCAAGGCCTCTTAATATAATCAGCAATATAGTCACATATACACACAGTTACTAAAGTATACATACCGTTAACAAATTTCAGAAATTTGTTAACCAATCCGTTTTCGTTGAAAATCTTTATAGTTTTCTCGATTTTAAGACGGTTAATAAATTTTTGAAATTGAACTGAATTGTAGCCCTGCACAGGCCCACAAAAGTATACATCCGATTAACAAATTTCTGAACCAATGCAAAGACCGTCTTAAAATCGAAGAAAGATGTCAGACAGTTATAAAGATTTTCAACGTAAACGGATTGGTTAAAAGATTTCTGAAATTTGTTAACCGTATGTATACTTTTGTGGCTGAGTGTAAATTGATATGATATTGAGAAAATTGGCTTCGAAATTATCAATTTTTTGCTTTAAAATTCTCTAGAAGATCAATGGCCATTTTGGAACATATGTATAAGAAATAGTACACCATACAGACTATATGCAAATGGTAGTCCATAGGGTCCTCTTTCGAACCATGGTAGTGGGATAGCTGGATGTTGAGATTTTCAATTCTGAAAAAATCGTTTTTGGAAAATTACAATTTTATGCATCTGTAATGCTGTGTGGATACTCAGATACACTTATTATCCGGAATGAAAATAAAAAAATATTCACATTATCATAACAGTTAAAGAAAACGAGCTTTCCATGCTAATAAACAAAAAATTAAATAATTTTCGTACGTGTTTTTTTTACTTTAAAAATCTCATGTACATATGTAACTAAACGTTAGGCATGCCAATAATAAAAATTATCGCTTTTATTATTTTCCCCTTGTATTGCCTATTTTTCTCTCCCTTTCATACAAGCTTATGCCCTAAGGCTTGTTAATAAATAATTGTGTATACCATTGTGTATTAAAATTAAGAATTTAAGACCATCAAATGTGTTTAAAAGTATAATATTACACATATATGTATATACTATACCTATACTATACATATATATATACATACATATACTGTTATTGAAACCTTTACGTCCTTTGTTATTTACAATATAGATTTTCTTATATACATAACGATAAATCGAAAAAAGGAAAGAAGAAAAAGAAAACATTGCCTCTTCTTGGGAATCGTTATGCCATAAATATTAAAAGAAGGAAGAATAAAATCAATCATTATTTACTTATTAGACTGAAAAGGCAAATAAATGAAATCCTGAAGAGAAAACAAGAAACCATAGTTTCTCCCATAGGAATCTATGCTGCCTTAGTAGGTTGGTTCAACTGTTAATGGTGAATAGTACTGTTCAAGGGAATACTTTAAAAACGTAAATACTTGAAAAGAGAGAAAAAAATAAAAAAAAAAAACAAAAAAAAAACGGAAACTGATAACATTTGTTCATTAAAATAAGTCGTTACTGTTTTCTTAAATGTTCTTCAAATATTCTTAAAATTTTTATAGTTTGTCGAATAGAACCTTGGCCGTAAACCTCAAGTATGGCAAATAAATTCATCTCAATATCTCCTTTATAATTCTATAGGTATTACAAACAGTAAGAGTTATAATACTCGGCATTGAAAAAAAAAAAATAAAATGGATCAATAAAATTAAATTAAATTGTGTGTAGGTAGGTAGACACATAGATTGAATGAGAGGAGACCAACCAAGGGCCTCATGCCATCATGTAGGCTTGCTGTGCGCTTAACATTAAGCATACCACCTAGCTATCTATAAGAAGTCAGTATCTTGTACAAAGGTCCTTAACTTCTTCCCATCTATTCGTCTGAGAAGAGTCCAGTATAGTGTCATCTCCTCTCGATTTTATGAAAGCTGAGCAATTACACACAAATTGTTGTATCGTTTCGATGTCTTAACAGCATGCCCTGCCTTCATCATTTTCGACTACGTCAATACGGTTCAGGTGTACATGTAAAGCGGTGTATCTCATAAGTACACTCATTAGCATGCTGAGGCAGTCCGTATTTAGTTTTAAAATACTCATGCTTCTCTCCTCATTACGATTGCCCCAAAGTATTTTGTAATTCTCCCTATTGTGTCAATATTCCACAATAGCCGATGTGACGTGCCTGCCTACTCTCACAGCTTGACACCTGAAGGCATTGTGTTATCCAAGCTTATAGTATGTAATACCCTGGCTCTATTAACCAGAAAATTCGCTCCATGATAACTAGGAACCACATAATGCGTACCATTCTTTGCCTGGAGTAATCGCCATTACACTCCAGGATGTTCTGTGATCCCGTAGTCCTAAAAGCAATTCCCCTAATTGTTATTTGACTATCCGTAAAGATATTTAAATTCCTATGCGTTAAGATTACCAAATGATTACTAGCCCAGATCATATATTCCCTGATCGCACGTATGTATTTCCGCTTAAAAAATTGATATTTGTTTTCTAGTTCTCCATGTATGGCTCATGTAGCAACTGGTTCCATGGGCAACTGTGGCATGGATCCATTTGACGAA
Source organism: Sarcophaga carnaria (assembly GCA_958299815.1). Lineage (NCBI taxonomy): Eukaryota > Metazoa > Arthropoda > Insecta > Diptera > Sarcophagidae > Sarcophaga > Sarcophaga carnaria. Next base: position 34,824,586 of record OY283151.1, read on the forward strand.
GAACGTCGGTCCGGTATTAGAGTGATACAATTGGTTGATATTGAATAATGGGCATTCTGTCCATGTCTGTCTCAAAAAAACAAATGAAATGGGAATAACGTGTCGTCGTAGCTCTTTCAAAAAAGGTTCCAATATGATCCTGACATCTGCATTAAGTTATGTCATGGATTTTCTTGGAAAGTAAAAGTTATATTGAAAGCTGGTATCTGTTCCTACAATGAAAATATATCTTTGGCGTGAAAAGTGAAGAGGCATAAAAACAGAATAGTAGGCTCGGCAATATATTCAATCCACTGTTTTTAAAATACAAACAGTTTTTAATTAGTTGTGTAAAATGAAAGATCATTTATTCGTTTCTGGTTTAACTATTGTATCCTTTCCGATGAACCCTCTAAATAGCACACTAAATGTAGAGCATTATCATGCCTCCAAAGATATTTATCTTTGCTTACGATTTTTCTAGTTTGTCGGGCTTCAAATGGCGTTAGCTCAGCTACTACTTCATCTCCATAAATGTCTTTCAGATTGTTGTGAGTATTAGTATCAATTTTTCCAATAATTGGAAATTCTATAAGGTTTTGTTAGTCGAGATATATTAGATCTCTGTACCAAGGGTAGTGATGACAGCATAATAGTCGGAACAGATGTTGTATTGTCTTAAAAGTTTCTGAAATCGTACAATTTTAATAATTTTTATGCTTGCAACTGTATGCATAACTAAATTTCATGGTTTCCTAGTGAACGTACCTAATATACACAATGTTTCCTTCATTAAATCAAACATTTTTAAGTATACATGACATTTTCCTCAAAGTATTTAAATGTTTGTAATACCCAAATAATATCCAATTTGTTTAAAATATTTGTACAATCATTGTCTTCATTATCATTTGCTTATTTATTTAGACAAGAGAAATGTACAAAATAATTGGATTATTAAAATAAAACATGAAATTAAATTAAAATAACGATGTGTGCCACTTAAAGAAGTCATTTTGATAATTGGAATAATTGGAAAAGACAATCATTTTTAATGAATCCTTAATTGCTACTCTCTTTCCTTATTCCTCAAAGAAGTAATTGGAAATATTTATTAAACATTGTTTGACACTTCAATTGTAAAACAAATTGAAGCTCTATGGTGGCGTATGATTAATATTCGTATCACAAGAAATGTTATACGTCTAGTGGATCAAATTATTTTTCATAAAATTTGTAATAATTGGATGCTATAACGTATGAGTGCCGTTTAGATTGCTTATACGCTTAATTATTTAAAATATAAGGAATATAGTATACGTACACAAATGTATACAATCCATACATACATACATTTATGATAAATTGTTCTCACAAAATTTCCAAATGATTTATCGGTTCAATCTTAAGCTGGCAATTGTAATGTAATTTAATGATTTAAATTATTATGGTTGTTGTACTTGGTTGGTTTTCTTATTTAATTATGGCAAATATGGTGTGTATGTGTGATGTCCAAATAATATGATTGATTTAATTGGATTAGATTCCAACACAAGTGCTGCAATAAACAATTTAAGTGAAATTCATTTCTACCTCTTCTCTCTCTCTCTCTCTGAATTACTTTGTCATCACATTTATAGCATATACATTCCAGTATATGCACACAGGGATAAATTTTCGTTTTCATTTCCTGCCCTAACGATGTAGTATGTTGAACAAACAAACCAGAAACAATTCCCACTGCCATTAGCCACTGATTCAACTCAACTCAATGATTTCCTTTTTCAGAATCAATGCCCCAGCATCCATCACCATTAGCATTAAGAATGCCTAACGTTTTGGTACTTTTCTCATTTGATTTTTATTAATCAAGAGCATGATGGAAAGCTGATGGTGGCAATATGGCCTGATTAGAGAAAATAATCGATGCATGCACGCTCAACGATAGAGCATGTAAATGGGGCAATAAATTCACATACCATGCTTATGCTTATTTTATCTGGGCCATTTGAATTTCGGTAGAGTAAGACATATAATGAATATTATTGTTTTCATATTGTATGTACGTATAAGTATGCATGTAAATGGTATGGTAAGTAGTTACTGACGAGGCTTTAAGAAACCAAAAAAATGAAATCATTTAACAGCAGAGTCGGATTGATATTTGGACACAAAGTAATAGAGTTCTGGAAACTTAATTCAGCTATCAAATGTCATCTTAAACAAACAACATACAAGGATAATAAATTGATCTCCATCATATCCATTTAATTTGTTTTTTTTTATCTGCTGTTTCTGACTGGAGATCATCTAGTCAGGCAATGTATTGTATTGATTATAAAAAAATATTTTCGCAAATGATATGTAAGAAGTTACCGATCGATTATTTCCTTTACAACTGAGGCGTTATTATTCTTATACAATTAAATTTGTAAAAATATGAAGGTATTTTCACTCTACCAGCCTTCATTTCCATTTGTGCTTAAACAAAACTAACAAAAGAAATCCTTATACGAATACTTTTTTGGTGTACTATGCTTACTCTCATCTTCTTAGAATGTCGTTCAATTTTAAAAAAATTTATTAAGTTATAAAACTTAAATTGGTATTGAAGAGGCAGACGTTGTTATTGGGAAAAATAAAGAAAAATTACATGAAAGTCTTGACACATTGTTTCTCTTGCATATTTACTGCTTCTTCTCCCAAATGTTATAAACATAAAGAACGAGAGATAAGTATTGATGGATGTGTGAATGAATGGTGAGAACTGAATGCATGGTGATGGCATCAATGATTGAATTGAAAATTGATATTTTTGTGCCAAATTCAAAATATACGTGATAAAGATATCATGGACGGTTGGGTACAAAAAAACCGTTTAAATTTAATGAAAGATAATTTTCCCATAATGTTTGAATAATAATTTATCATTTTAAACAATGACTTCGTTAACACCTATCTAAAGTAACACAATGCTTCACTCTTAAAGAAATTCAAGAAGAAAAAACAGAGCAAAAATTGGAAATTTCAATTAGTTAGGTTAAGCTAGAAAGCAAGAAAAAGAGAAAAGTTATTTTTCGTTGTAGAAACGATTATTCATTTTGAGATCTTTTTGAGGAACAATCCAAGCGTTTGATTAGCATTACATTGTTAGGGCAATACTCATACACAGGTCGTTCAGTTCATACGAGGTAAATTTAATATGATGTCTGTTTGGTTAACGGTTGGATAATGACCCTCTTGTGTTTCTTTTGTTCGAACAGTTCTAGGTTTTTTTACCTTTGTCCTAATATGATGTAGTAATTCGCTACACTCGTTATATAGTAGGTACTTATCTTTCATTTTCAAATCAGGTCCATTTATACAATTAATTATGTGACGAGATATGGCAGAATCTGACCTATAACCAGCATACGCTAATAAGAATCCTGTGAAGATTCGTCGCCATTACGTATGGCACGTGACATCCTTACGTGGATATAAGTTCAGTTCTTCATCACGGAAAATCATTTAAAATATTTTGTTCAAAATTCGGCTACGGCCTAAACACCATTTCCAAAGAATCAATCCAGTATTTAGCGGCGGCTTGCATCTTCTATTGAACTGCAAAAATTAAATCTTCATCATTCCTACCATAGGCATTTCGTAAAATATACACACGATTAATAAATTGCCTTGCATGCAACAACGATACCACTCGGCGTACATTTTCATAACTAACCATTGTCAAAATTAAAACATGAGTCAATGTTTTGTTGTTAATCCATCTCGTTTCCATTAAAATTGTCCATTGGAATCGAAGGACTTCAAAAAGTTACCCGTTTTCTATGCCTGAAAATAGGTTTATTATCGCTACGTTGTAACGTTGTGTTAGGCATAGTAAAGACTCATTCACAAATGTAAATTTTTATGTTGCTAAACGTTGTTTAATTTTCCTACCAGCAGCTACAAAATTTGTTTGCAGAAAATGCTGACAATTGTTCTGTTCTTGCATGCCAGTATATACATGTTGTTGTTTTCAGCAGAATTCTTACCAAAATTGTTCTCAAACACCCCTGCAACATTATTAGTCTCAGCATGAGAATAAAAACATTTTGCACAGGCACATATTGCTGAGAAATACCGTCAGCTTATATATTTCGAATAGGCAACATTTTAACATACACCACATTAGCAGCATGTTGACTATAATTATAACCACCACTCAACGGAGAAACATTTGTTTAATAAACATTTTGTGTCGATTCATTCTACACAGGCAGCATGTTCTTGTGTGTTTTGGCAACATTATATGGTGAAATTTTAAAATAACGAACAAACGTGTATGTGTGTGAAGTTACGATACATTGTGGTGTTGTTTGTTAATGTTTCAATACTTGTTAAGTTTTGTTGTCCTCGTTTGTGTGTTGAATATTGGACGTTTGTATGAACGTTGTACATGCTGAACGCGTCGACGTTGGCGTTAGCAGCATTTGTGTGCAGTATTTGCGTGATGTATTTGATTCTACGCTAGAATTGGTGTGTGTAAGAGATGGAGGTTGTGAAACAGTTGCAAAAACTCAGCATAGTGTTGCTGATATAATTACACACAAACACGGAGTAATCTCACTTCTAACAATCACAATAACAATGATACTTCCAAGAAAAAGCACTTTTTATATACAGAAGTTTTTCTAAAATATGAAGAAAGTGCGCTAGAAAAAGTGTATTTTTTTTATTGTACATTTGATTCTAAAATTCTTATGCATCCATCTTACAGAGTTTTTCAAAATGCCATGTAATTAAATCCTTTTGTTATGGCGTATAAGAAAATCTGCTTACACTGAAATACACTGAAGTTATGAAACAAACTAATAATGCTGAATAAAATTTTAAATCTAATAAAAAGATAATGGGTTTTTTTTACTACGACTAGTTGCCTGTAGCCATTTAAATGTAAACAAATTGTAATTCTTTAGAAAGAAATTATTTTTTCTTTAATTAAAGCAATTAATGCAATAATTCCTTGTATGCTCATGGATTATTTAAATAAAATTTTATAATGAATAGGATTATAATGTATTACTACAAAATAAACAAACAATTGAAACAACGAATATGCATTTGAATTTTAAAATATTTGCGTAATAAATATACAGTTTATATGTGCTTGAAAAGAAAACATATGAGTAAAATTTTTTATTGGAAATATTCATTAATTTAACGAATAATAATTAAAAGGGAATGTAAATATTATTAAATGTAAACATTATTAAAACAGATTTATTAGCATATTTAAAAGAATTTAATTTTTTGTTAATGAAAATGTTTTCCTTTTTTAATTTTTTTTTTCATTTTAGCTTCCAGCACTAGTGATTTATCGTTTGTAACTGGTACGCAGACCAAAGAAGTCTCAGGCTTACCAGATCCTGCTGATCCAAAGTCGCCACAATTATTGGTAATTTCTTTCAACTCAATTTGGTTTATTTTCTACGTTTAAATAATATGCGTTTGTTTTATTTTACAGACCAATTCGTTGCGTAAATCGAAGAATAAACACGATGATCCTGCACATTTGTATAAGGGACCCGGTGGTACTGAATTATCAAAGGAGGTATTGAATCAATTGACGCAATTTACGCGTAAACGCAGTCATGCTGTAATTGATGTCTGGTGGTTGTATGATGATGGTGGTTTAACGCTACTATTACCCTACATAATAAGTACCAGACGCACCTGGCAGTCCTGTAAACTAAGGTAAGTTTAGTGTAAAAAATCAATTGCAATAAACTTTTGTTCGTTCAAAATCTGTGGTATGCAATAGCTGCAACCACACAGCATATTCTATTCAGAAGTAAGTTACCTCAAAAGTCTTGGTTAGTTATGCGTACGCTAGTCGTACTGTGTGCCACCACGAAATCATAAACTGACGATTAACTTTCTTTTGTGAAAATGTCACCCTAAAGTAATTGCTTTATAGCTAAATAAGGCCTTAAATTTATTGCCACAAATACAAATTTTTTTTGGCTATGAAATGCGATTCTGTTCATGACTCTTCAATTTTTCTTTTCTTTTTTCCTTTTTTCAGAGTCTATGCATTGGCCAATAAAAAAGCCGAATTGGAATTCGAACAGCGTTCAATGGCCAGTTTATTATCAAAATTCCGTATTGATTATTCTGATTTACAGCTGATACCGGATATAACGAAAAAACCACAAGAGAGCTCTACGCAATTCTTTAATGAATTGATTAAAGACTTTTTGGTTTTGGATAAAGAGACCTCAGGCTTAAATACAACTACAACAACAACCACGACAACAAATACAACACAATTACAGGAAGACGATGGTAAATCAATGCTTAAGAAAATGAACATTTTTTTCCTTTTTTTAAACATTTTTTATTGTTTTTATTGCTGTAGTGCTTATTAGCGAAGACGACTTGTTGGCTGTACAGGATAAAACAAATCGTTATTTACGTTTACGTGAATATTTACGTGAACAATCGACCAAATCGGATTTGGTTGTAATGACATTGCCCATGCCGCGCAAGAATATCGTTACAGCACCATTGTATATGGCATGGTTGGAGAGTTTAAGCCGTGATATGCCGCCTTTCCTGTTTGTGCGTGGCAACCAGACCAGTGTTCTGACATTCTATTCATAAAAATGTGTGCATGGATGGTATGCCAACCCCAAAACAACTTGTAGAAATAAGACAACTTCATTATTATCATATATCATCATCATCATCAGCAGCAGCTATGATAATAGCAACAGTCTTCTCCATATAATTGTGAAAAAAAATAATTTTTTAGTTTCCTGTTGATAATTTCTACTGTCCGGAGACATGTATTGTGTAGAGAAAGGCTATTTTTTTATTTAAAATTTATATGTTTTTATTTAAAATAATTTTATTTTTAAACTTGTTTCATGACATATGGCAGCAGTAGAGTTTATGATTATTATTTTCTTATTTTCACAACTTTTGTTTACATTTTATTCGTGTGTCTTTATTTCAATTGTACATTTAATTAAAAATATTTGTTTGTTTTTTAATTTCTGTTGCATGTACTACATACATACATATATTCAGAATTTTACGTGGTTTTAAAATCATATGTTTCCCCTTACAATAACACAATAATTTTTATTATATTTTAAATACGAAAACAATACACTTAATTTTGTTTCAATTAAAATTAAACATTTTTTTTCTGTTCATTTGTTTTTTGTATAAGTATGCAGATAATTTGTTTTGTTCTGAATCGTAAATATTTTGATGTTAATTTAATTTATTTTCTATTATTATTTTTTTTAACGTTAATTATTCGCATATTGATGATTAAGAAGAGGAAAAAGCATAAGTAAACTATAGAGTATTTGTACTAACTTAATAATATTTAATAAAAACGAATTTGTATTTATTTTTAATTCTATTTTATATTAGTTTCTATATTTTAAATGCTATTATTATATACAATACATACGTAATGATAATGATAATAACAACAGTTAATTATAATTATAAATATTTTATTTAAAATTAGTAATTTGTTATAAGCATACAATAATATAAAAATAATAATAATAAATTAAAGTACACTGAAAGAAAAAAAAAATAAAAAAACACAACACAACACACCTTAAAATAGTGATTATTAAAATTTTTTTTAAATTGAGAATTTTCGACTCCAACTGTATAGGGTGGCCAATCTATCTGTTTAAATTTGAACCATCAGTTATTTCGAATCTGGATTTAAGCTTGAACAACGTTCGGATTTACGGGACCAACGGGAAACTTTCGGAAGAAGCTCATTTTGATTTTGGTGGGTACGTAAATAAGCAAAATTCCAGTATTTGGGGCTCAGAAAACACACATGTGGTCGTAGAGAAGCCAATGCAGCTATTACGAGTGATTGTTTGGTGCGCCTTGTGGTGCGGAGCCATCATTGGCCTCATATTTCTTTGAAAATGAGGACGGCGCAACCATTACGGTCAATGGAGACACCTAACGCACCATGATAACCTATTTTTTTGTACCGGCTCTTCGTGGTATTGATGTGAATGATGGTGCAACTTGCCACACATCGATTTATAGCGTCAAACGTTTGATGGCCGATTTATTAGCCGAAATGGTGATGTCAATTGGACTCAAAAAATCTGCGATTTGACAGCGTTTTCTGAGGGGGGTCGTTCAAAAAATGTTAAGCCGACAAACCAGAGACAATTGAGCATTTGAAGGCCAACATTCGTGATGCCATTGTCGAGATACGACCCCCATACCGTCGAATTAGGGCACGATAATTTGTTCGATCGAATGAGGTAATGTGAGACTAACGCATAAATCAGACAGAATTCGATGGATGACATAGATTATGTTGGTTTCTGGGACCGCTGTGATTTGTAATTTATTCGCATACTTCTGCGACTAAAGAAAACTCCACGGGAAGAAGTCTAACGGAGTCAAATTGTACGATTTCGTATTACCTCCAGATCAGATGATCATTTCCTCAAAGCGACCGTGCAGAATATCCAAACTGGTAAAGGCTGTGTACCACATAGTGTCGTTCATGTAGTTGGTGGTCAGATATCTAATTCATACCAAACTTAAACAATATTTAATATTGCTGTACGAATGAATCTTGTAAACCTTGTAAATGACAGTCAATTTAATCTATAATTAAATGTTTGTTATTCGTTATTAATTATTACATTTCCCTTTGTAAGCCGTAAAGTAATAATTTAAATTGATAATTTCAAACTTTTTTTCTGTGTTTGCTATTGTTATTGGCTCTGATACTGTTTTCATTGTCAATTTTAATATGCATTTATGCAAGGAAAACATTTAACCTTCGTTAAAGCCAATAAAATCCACATCATTAAATTGAATTTAATTCGTTTCAGACCCTTCACACTCTCTTTTAGTGAAATTAAATGCCAATAAATAATAGTTTTAAGTCTTGTCAAATGTCATTAAAGAGTTCGAATTGATTGTATTAATATTTTTTTTTCACAATTTCTATCGTTTTATCGCATGTAATACGATATTTGTCGTAATGTTAATAAATGGTGTCATTGAACAAATATTAAATGATAGAAGGCCTGGCCAAATCCAAATATGATACTTTTCAGAAAACTTATGTACAATGAAAAACATTTTTGGTAAATAGCGAGGACTGTTTGAAATAAAAAAAACAAATAAAACACGTAAATAAAAATGTTTTAAAAGTGAAATGTTTCAATATTTTAATATGTAATTCAATTGAAATTTAAAGTTCATATGGTGTAAGTTTCATGGTAAAAAAATGGAAAAATCGGATTAATTCTAGGTTTATGGTTATTATGATTCAGTGGGCGTGTCACTATTGGTTGTAAGAAGAAAATGTAAGTTTAGGTTCTTGCCTTTCGTTTGCTACCAAATTTGTGACAGTTGATGCTAAACAGGCAAAGTTATAAGACTTTACATTTCATTTGCTTAAGTATCTTAAAGTGGGCATGGCACAAATTGTAATATTTATAGTGAGAATGAAAGTACATGTTTGTAGCTTTCATTTGATATGAATTTTATATAAATTGGTGCTCTACTTACAAAGTTGTAAGAAGTTATAAGAGTTTACATTTAATTTGCTTACGTATCTTAAAATGGGCGTGGCATAAATATTAATATTTATAGTGAGAATGAAAGTACATGTTTGTAGCTTTCATTTGATATGAATTTTATATAAATTGATGCTTTGACTATAAAGTTATAAGAAGTTAAAGAAAATATTTTGCCAAACACCCCCTTGTTACACAATTCTGTTCGCCTGGTAGAACACAAAAAATTTTTGATATGAAATTTTCGCTAAAAATTTTTGTGTTGGTTGGACGTGTAAAGTATTTTCTTTAACTTCTTATAACTTTGTAAGTAGAGCACCAATTTTTATAAATTTGGTATCAAATAAAAGGTAGAAAAGCGTTCTTTCATTTCGCTCCTGAATATTATTAGATTTGCCACGCCCACTTCTAGATATATAAGGAAATTAAATTTAAACGCTTAAAACTTTGCTTATACAGCATCAATTATTATAAATTTGTATTTACTCCCAGAGTTTTTGCTAGAAATCTGCTAAAAGGCAGTCGCCGAAGAAATATTTTTTAATATTTAGTTTTGTGGGAGATGCCTGACCTAGGGTTTGAACCGTGGCCTCACGTCGAATAAGCCAACATATTACTCACTAGACTACGGCGACTTCGACTATAATTCAGCTATAAATGTTTTGCAGCAATCAGCTTGAAGTCCTTAGAATGACTCATGGCTAATTGGTGAGCAAATATGTTTCTTTCGTTTCGTTCTTGCCTAGAAATGCTGTCCAATAAAATAACTTTAAAATTTTCCAACTTATCGAATGGTCTAGAAGTGCCTACTTCAACAACATTGAACATTCTTTACAATGTTATCAACACAATTTTTCATAATTTTAGACACGTGGAAACGCTTTTATTATTAGTTAATCGATATTGGAACATACATACATAAATACCCTATTTTAGCTCGTTAATAGCGTTGAATATCGAGTATTTTGCTTTTAAAACCGCTTTTAATATACTCATACATAAGTTTACCAACCTTCATCATTGATTCCCTGTTATGTTTCACTAGAACCTTCAGTATAAAACTGTTTGTGATACGATTTCGTATTACTGTTACTGGAGGAGTCATCTTAATACACATGCGGCGATAAAGTTTGTAAAAATTTTGAAAAAAAAATTTAAAAAAAATAAATAAAAATTGCTAGAATATTTCATAAAAATTCCCTCTAATTTCCTTATAGCGTAACATTATCTCTTAATTCCTTGCAGAATTTTAAGGATTTATGGTTTTATGCGTTGGCAGCCTCATTAGTTTTTCTTTTTGTCCTGCTTACCACATATTTTTATCATTTTTTCTGCTTTAATTAGGGTTTTCCTGGTTTTGCCATATTTTAATACAGAATGGCATTAACGTAAGAGATTTACGAATTCATACACCAACCAGAACAAACACAATCCACAAACATAAAGCATAAGCATGTTCGCTTCTAACCTGTACTTTTATACACATTCGATGTCTGCTACTGTTTTGTGTTTGAGTTTGAAGTTGCCGTTTCAGTTGTTGCATACTTCAGAGGTTGTAATGGTTTTTGAATTTCTATCCTTTCTTTTTTTGTTGGTTTGACAACAATAACAATAACAACAACAACAACAACAACAACTGATTGTTACTGTTATCGAAACTGTTATTTAAAATGTAAACAAAACCAATATTCGTCAAAGAATCATGGCGAAGGTAAATAATTTGAAGAGCCGTTGAATATTGCAAATGGCAGTGTGAGTGTGTGCGAAGAATTTTTTTGTACAAAGCATCGTTGCTATTTATACAACAATAATTTGTTTTTTTTTTAATAAATTTTCTTGAATATATTTCCTTTTGTTTGTCATGTTTTGTTTTGTATCTTGTTGACCTTGTGGGTATAGTTAGTGTAGCAAATATTTACGTGCTAATGATGGCACAAGAGGCAATGGAACTAATATTCGAATACTGATTTTAATTCCAGGTAGTTGTTTTAGAAATGAAACTAGAAACACACTTTAATATGAATAAATTTGCATTGGCTACTAAAGGAATTAAAATATTTAAAAAATTTCATTTTGTAGCAGCGGAGAATGAGAAGGCGCAACACCGAGAAGCGGAAGACATGAACTGTTGTTGCACAATTCAAGGTATTTTTTCTTTTCTGCTTGGATTCCCCATGGGCTAATAACAACAATGGAAAACAAAACAAAATAGAAAACATCAGTTTTGATTTTGACAGTTATGAACCCATTTTGAAAATGCAGATCCACTACGAAATTTTAACATGATTCTCTTGTCAGTGTTTCTGCTGTAACATAAGCAAATATTCCTCAAGGAGAATTTTACATACTCTCAGCGTTTATGTCTGTTGACGCCTCGAATCAAGAGCAGACATTTTGTTTAATTTGAAGCAGTGAATGCTACTGCGAATTTTGAGAGTCTTTTGGAGAACATGAAACCACTTCTCACATAAATTTGTATGAAAATTCTTTGTTAGATTTTTTGCACACAGTTTAACAAACAACGAACACTTTAAACTTTTGTTTGTCTTTAACAAACAGAGGAAAATAATTCCACACGAAATTAGTTCAGCAAGTGTGCCTACATCATTAGGAGGTGCCTTAGTACTGCGATCCATTGTCCTCCTCTTAAACTTTATGGGTATCTTTATAATGTCTCCGCGACAAATTTCTGGATGCTGCTCGGTATCAGCAATGAAAATTTCCTACCTAGCACTTCGTATGCGCTCAGATGTTTCTTCCTGGAATGTATTAAAGCCCTACAGGTTCCAAAAATGTGTTTCAATGATTAATTGTCATCGTCACAAAAATCACATGTTGGGTTCAAGACAAATTAAATTTTGGCCCATCAAACGAGTGTTTACCAACCTCATGATATTTCTGAATAGTCTGATGCATGACTCAGAACTGCTTTTATTGTAGTTTCCAATAAAAGTTTCGATTGCCTTAAGTCCACTTGTTTTGAGAAAAATCATTGCCTCTCTTTATTTTTCATTTCATTTTAAAACATTCGCTTCTACTCCACAGAAGGGCTCTTGTAGCATCAGCGTCATGGAAGCTCGCCTCCTTGTAAGCTCATCTGTTTGCTTATTGGTGAGAATTTCCAGCTAAACTGGAATCCAGCACAAGGTAACTTCATTTTCCTTAAAGAGATAGTTCAGTTTCTCCAGATAGTCCCATACTGTCTTCGATTTAATCCCATAGAAACGAGTGTACGAGTGGGCGGCCTTGAACTTCATCTCCTTATTCGATTTCTCTTCTATTATTTGTATTCATGCCTTTCAGAGGACTTGTTTAAAATTTTATTTATCATTACAGTGCACAAGCCATTGTCAAATATTCCTGCAGCAATTTACAGTTCAAACAATTTACAGTTTTAACCAAGAAAAAATTAATTTTTTTTGGTCAAATATTGTAACACAATAATTAAGCAACAGCCCAAGGTAATTATAATGTTGATGATACAGAACTACATGTTTATTGTGCCTGAAAATCTAATTAAAAATGAATTTTATTACATTTACTACACATTGTTCCTCTTCTACCCTTCCCCCCCAATGACTATCACTCTTTATCTCTCGCTCTCTCTGTCTCTCTGTCCCTCTTCCTTTTTTCTCTTTAATTTGCTTAAATTCCGGACATTGAAAGTGGAAAAATTGTTGTTAAAAAATGGAAAATGGGAAAAATGTCATAAAAGCATGCAAATTGTGGGAGAACATAACTTTGGTTAAAACAACAGCCGACTAGTATGTGCTACCAGACAGAGATACATATGTGCAGTATTTGCTTGTTGTAGTTGTAGTAAATTCAAAACAACTCATATGTACGTCAGGTTATTTTGATGTCGCTGTCATTGCTAAGGAGAATTCAATGGAAAGTAACCTGCGTAAATAATTAAAATAACTCTTTAGGTACTTACAGTAGGACATCAGGGAAATTAAAAAAGTTTCCCTTGTAAATAAGAACAACTTTTTCAAGAGGCAAAAACAATAAAGCGATCGTAGTCCAATTGGTAGTGTATTAACGAAAGCGCGCAAAAACAAATGCTTCTCTCGCACATTCTTTGCACGTATTAAAGGTAAAGGGGAGCATATGCACTCAATTTCATTTAAAGATGCACGTAACTGTTGCTGTTATTGTCTTGTAAGCGTCATGTTATTGACTGATGTTATTTGATTTAATTGCTTTTAAAAGAACTACAAAGCCGGCAGCCGGTGAGTAATAATTTTTGTGTTATTTAAGAAGGTGTAAGTGAAAGTGTCTGCTGTTTAAAATTTAAAGTAAAAATAAAATAAATTTAAGTTTATTAATAAGCAAGTGTTAACAAAATAGTATATGTATTGTGCAATTGTTTAATAATTAATAATAAAAATGATAACGGAATAAAAAAATTTTAATTAAAAATTTGTTTTCGTATGTAGTTTCAATAAGAGTAAGGGTGTACTTTGAAAAAATGGAAAACAAATCATAAATGAAGTGTATATAAAAAATATGTATATAAAAAAATAAATATTGTATTGCACAGCCAAGAATGGTAGTGTTTTTTTTTTGTACGCACATTCGCGCACACGCATGGAGTATAGGCATATATTTTTAAATGTGTGTACAGTGGAAGTAAATTGCATTGGAACAACAAAGAGAAAGAGAGGATGTGAGTAGATGAGCCAGTGTTGAAAAATTCAGTACTTTAGTACTTTTTTCAGTACTTTCCCATTCCAAAAATACCGCAGTACCCCCTCGACGCTTTCAGTACTTTTTTATTGTGCATATTTCATGTCTTGCAGTTTTCAACTATTAATGCAGTAGCAGCATGTTCAACGTAATGCTAAAGGTAAAATTAGGCTTTAGCACCGCTTAGCCAAACGTCCACGGAAGGTACATTCATTTTTAGAACACGAAAAGCCGAACCGTAATGTTATTTCGGTAAGGATTGGCATTGCTCTTCATATGCTAAAAACGAACGCATGTTACATTACGTTCCATCGACATTTGACTAAAAGGGGATTTTACGTTTTGTTACGTTCCGAATCAACTGTTTCTGTCTTATATGTGAGGAACACGAATAAGTCGTTATTTTTTCTGTTCCATGCCGTATGTGTATTAAATATAACTAAATAATTAGTCAAGTGGGTAGTGTGCGGGCTTACTTGACGTGAGCCCACGGTTCAAATCCCATGTTAGACATATCCATCAAAACGAAATATGAAAAAATATTTCTCCGGAGACTTCCATCTGGGAAAAACAGAGTAAATAAAATTGCCATGATAAAGTTTCCCAAAAATCTGTCGTCGGAATCGACTTTAAAGAGTAGGTCGCGCCACTCATGTATGAAATTAATGCACACAAAATCAGTGGTGTGAGAAGTTAGATCATAATCCTGATTGAAGGGTAATAATGACCAATATATATGTATGTATGTATTTTTACAAAAGTACCATTTGAAGCAAAAAAGTACTCTTTCAGTTATAGTTCAGTACCATTTCAAAATTTCAGTTTTGCAACACTGAGGTGAGCAGTTCTTAAAAGGTGAGTTTCAAAATTATTTGTAAACAAACACAATAAACTTAATTTGTTACAATGCTTGCAAAACAAATGCTGTAGCATCGGTGTTTGCAAGAAAGAGAAAAAGAGTTTCTCTCTCTTTGTTTTGTCATACAAAAAAAAAAACAACCTGCTATCTGATAAGGAAAACACAAACACTGCTGTTTAAACTAATACTGCAGTAATGTTATAGTGATTTCAAGGTTATTTGCTTGAAAACAAGCCAGTTAAAGGTTTTAAGTAGAAAATTTTGCATGATCATCATTAATCAAAAGTCCTGAGTAAAAGGTTTTGAATGATCAAATTTGTGTTCAAATGTGTTTTTTTTAAATTTTTTTTAAGCTTGTTGTCTTTATATTTTAAATATTTTTTAATATAATTGAAATTTATTTTCTTTGTACTTTTCTTATTGTTTCTTTTATTTAATTTATTTATAATTTTTTTTCATTTTTATCTTGTTATGACTGTGCTAGTTTAATATTCGTTGATCAGCAATAAAATATAAATTTATATTTAGTACCAGTGTTGTAAAATAGAAATTTTTAAATGGTACTAAACTATAACTCAAAGAGTGCTTATTTGCATCAAATGGTACTTTTATAAAAAAATATTTATTTATACTTAATACACGTAGAAAAACTAATAACTTATACCTGTTTCTCATATATAAAATCAAAACAGTTGATTCGAAATGTAAAAGCCCCGTTTCGTCAAATGTCGACGGAACGTAACGGAATGTACGTTCATTTTAGCATATGTAGAGCAAATTTAACAAATTTAACGTTCATTTTAGCGTATGTAGAGAAAATTTAACACTTACCGAAATTACATTACGCTTCGCAAGCGTTCTCATTGCTTTTCGTATTCTAAAAACGCACGTACTTTGTATGGACGTTGGGTTAACCGGTGTTAAAGGCTAATTCTACCTTTAGCATTATGTTGTACATGTTGCTAACCCATTAATAGTTGAAAAGTGCAAACCATAAAATATGTAATAATAAAACGTGTTGAAAGTGTAGACTGGTACTGTGGTATTTTTGAAATGGAAAAGTACTGAAAAAAGTACTAAAGTACTGAATTTTTCAACAGCAGAGAGCAGGTTCGTGTTCTGCAAAATTAAATCATTTATATCTACCATCTAAATCTGCTTACGTTCAATTCACTTTCACTTCTGTTAAGTGATATGAAATGTTAAATTTTATTTGCAGAGCACATCCATGAGAAACTTTTTAAATTTTTATATTAAATTCAGAGTGTGACTTTTTCTTATAACAGTTTTAGGAGACTAATGACAATTATTAATTTACACACGCCAAATACTTTTTTCAGAGAATATCAAGTTTTTATCAATCCTATGCGGGTGTCGTACTTCACACGTTTCACTTGAATGTTTATTGGGTAATGCTAACGCGTCAATGTGTTGTTTGTTTTGCATACACCCATTTATTCTTTATATTTTTAGAATTACAACAGTTTACAGGTAAATATAAATTGTATACTAAAACCGAGATTATTTACGATTTGTTGTTGGTAATTTGATATTTTTATAGTCCCCGGCCTCACACTAACCAACCCTCACCCGACTGCGGAGGGCTCGTCCCCATTACGTAGGGACACGTACAGTCTGGACTGTAGCGGGTAAGGGAAAAGTAATGGCAACGAGAACATAAATCAGCTACAGAACTTAATCACAAGCTGAATAAAGTAACAATAAACAGGAACTACCTATGACAAGAACGAAAATACATTTTTATATAATAATTTACAAATTAATGTCAGCATATAAGCTACGTTTTATATTACAAACGCTACAATTAAAATCAATAAAATAATAATATAAGTTAAAATCATTACATAATCTACGAAAAGGAAGATTATATCCATAGTTCGTTCTATAAAAATCTAAAGAAAGAGGACGATAGGAATTGTTTAAGAAGGTGACAATTTCCTACCCTAGATGAAGTGCAATGAATACCAACTTAGTTGTTGGATGATTGTATTTTAATGTCTGGACTGGGTTTAGTTTTAATTTCTGTGTTCATAGCCATGAGAGTAGCCCTTGAAAAGAAATGGGGAATATTGTGGGGACAGTGCATGCTGTTATATGGTAGGATATGCAAGTAAAATAATGATATGTATGAATTGTGATATTTTCCCAGCATTCGTAAACGTTAGTAACACCAAAGTTTACATGAACTAGTTCACGTCTAACAAGCCAGCGCACTACCTTCTAGACTATGGCGACTTATTTTTTTTTGTTTTACTATACATATATACAGGGTGGTTGATATGTATTGCAACTTCAGGTTGTTATCATTTGTAAACCGCTCGTCTGACAGTTGACAGATTTATTCCAGTGACAGTTCATTTTATTATTTACAAACTTACAAAAGCATTGCATTCAGAAAAAAGTTATTCGTGATGGAATTCAAGCGTGATAGTGTGATTGCTTTATATTTGGTTGGAAAACCACAGGTGGCTATCGTTAGAGCCCTCCAGCATTTAAATGTGAATAAATCTTTTGTTTCTCGTACCATTGCTCGTTACCGTGATACTGGCAGCGTTGCATCGCGTCCAAAAAGGAAAAAAACGAAAAAAACGGGAACAACACCAGAAATGATCCGAAAAGTGAAGGCCAGTTTTGATCCAAATCCACGCCACAGTGGTAGAAAAATTGCTCGTAAGCTGAACATATCGCGAGAACGGATGCAACACATATTGAAAAATGAGCTTGGACTAAAGCCATTGAAGTTCCAAAAAGTGCAAGAGCTCACCGATGGACAAAAAAAGTTAGACTGGAAAGAGCCAAGGAGTTACTTCGCTTGCACGAAAGTGGCCAGTTACAGAATTTGGTTTTCTCCGATGAGAAGTCATTCCAAATTGAGCAGTTTGCGAACAAACAAAATGATCGGATTTACTTGCAAAAGAGGTCAGCTGAAAATTTACACCTGCGATTGGCCACCAGAACTCAAGCGCTGCCGATGGTAATGGTGTGGGCCGCCGTAACGGCAGATGGTCGCTCCCCGCTCGTATTCATCGACCGTGGGGTCAAAATAAATGCCGAATATTATCGGGAAAATGTCTTAAAGACAGTATTGAAGCCCTGGGCAGACAAACATTTCGGCCGCAGACCATGGACATTAAAACAGGACTCAGCACCACTGCACTCAGCACGCGTCAACCAAGAATGGCTTGAAAAGAAGGTTCCTCGCTTCATTTCTACCGCACAATGGCCACCAAAATCTCCGGATCTCAATCCGTTGGACTTTTGCGCCTGGGGCATTTTGGAGAGTAAGGTTCTCATTAAAAAATACCAAAGTGTCGATCATCTCAAGACGGCGCTTCGCCAAATGGGCCAAAATACCGCAGAGCCACTTTCGTGCAGCCTGTGATGGCTTTGTCGGCCGTTTCGTACCAAAGGTGGCAAATTCAAACAAATCTAAACTGATTCTAAAATTTGATGTTATTTCCAACATTTTTTGCTTTTGAACAATAAATTTAAAAAAAAATTAAAAAAATATAGCGTTTTACTTTGTTGCATTATATATCAGCCACCTTATATGGGATTCCTCCATTAATATTGAATTATACCCAGGAACACAACCAGCCAACAATTCCAACGTGCTGTGCCTCAATTAGTAAATGCCTTTAGACTGCGCTAGTGATTAAACTGTATAAGATTATGAAATCTTTTTAGCAGATAACTGCTGTTCCTGTAAATTTTATTAGCGTTTCTTTGTAGACGTGTAAGCCACTATAAAACTCTGCATATTCGAGTGTGTATTTTCATATTTTCATGTGACAAATAATTTACACGTATTTCCCGTACGCACGATATTAAAAACATTGCCTCTGTGCCACATTGTATTTAAATTATTTTCAATTTGATTCATTTTTTTTTTATTACTTCGTGTAAAAAACTATTTTTAAAACATTATTACATAATGTACACATTTTTTTTTGGTGAAACATAAAAGTGAATGAAATTCAAACATGCATTTCCTTATTGCCCTCGGTTTTTAATGTTGAATGGTCTCTTCATTATTAATACTGATTTTTTCTCCGCTATTCAGTGGAAAGAGTTCTTAAAAGAAAGAAATGCTGGAGGTATTTAGTTATAATTACATTTTATTATTCACTTTATTGTTGTTTCCATACAAAAACGAAAAATATGCAAGGAATTCACCCGAAGAGTTCATAAAAAACAGAAAAACAAAAAAGTTCTCGATGAGCTTTAAAATTGTGGAAAATATTCACTGAAGCAGAATACATAACTGAAAAGAGTATAAGAGTGAATAGGAAACTTAAAAGAACACATTTCCAGTTAAAGTTTGTAATTCGAAAGAAATTTTTTAACATAAAAAGTTTTTCCTTAAAAAAAAAATACTTCAAATAGTAGCACGTAATACTTTCTCCTATGTGGCGATATTCAATAGCTTGAATTGCCTTTTTCTAGTAAGACGGTCTCATCTATTTTCTTAAAACAGTCGTCAACCAAAGACTTAATTCTTTCGATGGTGGGATATCTTTCACCCTCCAACAAATGTTCAAAGCTTGGAAATGGAAAGGAATCTAAAGAAACTAAAGGTTAGGATAGGTTAAGCTAGCAGCCGCGTCGATGAACACAGCTTACTTGGTTCCTAAAAGGTCCCGGTGTAACACGAATATAACCTATTTCTATTGTAGTTCCTCGCGAGCAACGGTGTGAAGTTTCTCAAATCGCCTTTGGCTAGACATGTTGTGTCTCTAAGTTCTGGGTACCCAAGAATTTTTCGTCTTAGATTCCAAAGCGCCACACAATGACAGAGAAGATGTTCTGCGAAATTCTGTTCTTCCTCATCTTTGAAGCTTCGTTAACATCTGCAACGCCTAGCAAAATCTCTTGATTGTTGATATAGGGTCCGCCAAATAACTTTTTTTTTTTGAAAATGCTTTAAAAAAAAACTACTGAATATTTTCTCAAATTTCTTTTTTTATTTGAAAGTACAATCCTTCCGGTTAATAATGGAAAATAATTTCATTCAAATGGCTGCCTCGGCAGGCAATGCAGTAGCCTACACGATCGGTCCAATTTTTAAGCACATTATCGATTGTGTGCAGCTGTATTTCACCAATGGCTTCACGAATATTGTCTTTTAAAGCGTCAATTGTCTCTGGCATGTCGGCGTAACACTTGTCTTTGACGGCACCCCACAAATAATAGTCCGACGGTGTCAAATCGCAGCTCCGAGGTGGCTAAACGACATCAGCTCTGCAGCTGATAATGCGATCTTCAAAAACAGGTCGCAAAACATCGAGTGCAGCTTCAGCTGTGTGGCACGTAGCGCCGTCCTGTTGAAACCAAATGTTGCCAATATCCTCCTCTTCAATTTTTGTGAACAAAAATACGTTCAACACGGCCCGATAACGATCGCCATTCACTGTAATGGCCACTCCTTGCTCATTTTCGAAGAAAATTGGCCCAATTATGCCTCTGGACCAAAATCCGCACTAAACAGTGACTCGTTTTGGGTGCGTCGGCTTTTCAATGTATGCGTGCGGGTTTTCTGTGTCCCAAATGCAACAATTGTGCTTGTTTACATACTAATTATCTAAAACTAATTATCTGTCAAATCAGACATGAGCTAAGTGTTACCATTCACGAAATAAGCACTAGTTGAAAAAAAAAACGTTAGATGGCAGACCCGATAGATAACTTCTTTAAGTTTGGAAACAAAAAATTATTCATGGTTGATTTAATCTGACGAATAAAATGCACAATACAGCGAGCAGATATTTTTTTACAATATTGCAATAGCGGTTATTTGGTTCATTGTTCCAATTTTGATGACTGTTTTGTTTTTTTATGCTTCTCCTTGTGGGATGTGGAGAGTCAATGTCTCACCCTTTGTCACGAATCGACACAAAGACTTGACTTTGTTGCTTGACTTAACCTACGCCAAATAATCTGCAAGACGTGTTTGATGAATAGGAGTTCTATTCTGTGGGAATTGTTAATCGTACTTAACGTGCGCCTTTAAATTAACGACTACTATGGTGTTTGCCTTTATAGTTCAAGAGATTTGCTCGCTGTGGTATGTTTACAGTATATTTTAAAATGTTTGAATGCATTTTCTATACAAGACTAGTATGCCTCATAACTTGTAGCTGAACGTGTACGCATTCCTGCAAAGTTTAAAAAAAATTAAGTTGAGCAGTTTTACTCATTTCAATAAAGAAATTCATGCCATGGTTTGCATTATTTATGTTCTACTCTGTTATTTGCGTTCAATTTGTATTCTGCTGGCAAACAAGCCGCACTTACGAGTACTTAGTTGAACTGCTGGAAGGCTTTCAGTTTTCATACATAAGGAAGCAATATAAGGATGTGATGCCTTCATTGTGATGGAATTATGAAATAAAAGTTTGCAACGTAATTCTATACACTGGAGTATGCCTTGTTATCAATGCTAACAAAGACAATTACCGTATGGTTGCATATGTTGCAGTGGAAATAAAGAAGTCTTGAGTTAAAAAAGGCTTTTAACAAGCAGAAAAGCTATAAGCAAAGGAAGTAAAAATATTGTTTGATATAATTGTTGCAATAAATATTTTTTTTTAATTTGATTACTTTTTAAGCAAGAGTTAGTCTAATAGACTATTGGGTGTTTGAAATAAGCACTTATATTAGCTTTGAAATTGTAAAAAATTATTAATTCTCACTACATCTCCTCAATTCTAAAGGGTCCGCCAAATAACTTTTTTTTTGAAAATGCTTTAAAAAAAAAAACTACTGATTATTTTCCAAAATTTCTTTTTTTATTTGAAAGTACAATCCTTCCGGTTAATAATGGAAAATAATTTCATTCAAATGGCTGCCTCGGCTGGCCATGCAGTAGCCTACGCGATCGGTCCAATTTTTAAGCACATTATCGATTGTGTGCAGCTGTATTTCACCAATGGCTTCACGAATATTGTCCTTTAAAGCGTCAATTGTCTCTGGCTTGTCGGCGTAACACTTATCTTTGACGACACCTCACAAATAATACTAAAACGGTGCCAAATCGCAGCTCCGAGGTGGCCAAACGACATCAGCTCTGCGGCTGATGCGCAAAACGTCGAGTGGAGCTTAGGCTGTGTGGCACGTAGCGCCGTCCTGTTGAAACCAAATGTTGCCTAAATCCTCCTCTTCAATTTTTGTGAACAAAAATTCGTTCAACATGGCCCGATAACGATCGCCATTGACTGTAACGGCCACTCCTTGCTCATTTTCGAACAAAAATGGCCCAATTATGCCTCTGGACCAAAATCCGTACCAAACAGTGACTCGTTTTGGGTGCGTCGACTTTTCAATGTATGCGTGCGTGTTTTCTGTGCCCCAAATGCGACAATTTTGCTTGTTTACATACCCGCCAAGATCAAAATGAGCTTCATCTGAAAAGATTTTTTTTGCTAAAATCGGCATCTTCTGGTGTAGGCTACTGCATGGGCTGTCGAGGCAGCCATTTGAATGAAATTATTTTCCGTTATTAACCGGAAGGATTGTACTTTCAAATAAAAAAAGAAATTTGAGAAAATATTCAGTAGTTTTTTTTAAAGCATTTTAAAAAAAAAAGTTATTTGGCGTACCCTTTATTAAAATTTACTACTCATTGATAATTGAATGTTTGGCAGCATTTTTCAAATACCATTTGAAATCGTAATACTTGTGACACGCTGAATTTGGTATCAAAAAAGATATGAAAAATTTTAAAAGAAATTTTTAACAACCTTCAGGAAAACCACAAAAAACAATTTTTTTTGGCAACTTTATTGTGATATTTCATCACACGGAAGTGTTTTTATGTTCAATTTGTGTGTCGCAAACTAAATATTTAAAAAAAATGGCTATAAAAACGAAAATCATTTGTATTTGCCACACATTTCGGTCGTAAAATGATGCCAGTAAATAACGAATTTTATTCGTTTCATCGTGATAAAAACCTGATGATGTTTATCAATAGTTGGGCACAGTGCACAGCATAAAATGAAAACAGAAATTTTAAAACCAGAATTATATTGAGTTACTGTGTGAGTCTGGAAAATATTTACTCACTTTAAGTACCTTTAAATAACTTTAAGTTCCATAGCGATATATGCGATGTAGCTGCCTCTGACCACACTGATCGTCATACATACATAATATGCCGCAAGGGTAGTTCTAGAACGAAACAAAATTCTGTTGATGAAAAGTATAGAGAATATATGCAGTCTCGTATTCATTAAACATTCACAGGTTTAATGCAATGGAAACGCATTTCAAAAATTTTTTTTCTTTGTTGCAATATTTTTTCCATTCTTTCTTTCAGTGTATCCAGTACTACGAGAGTACTTTCTTCTCTTTTTCTATCGCATGAATGAGGATGGATTCATTCGATTTAAAAAACGAATGTGTATCAAACTGTTTACCAAATTGCTAGAAAACAACCAACGAGGAGAGAGTATTTTTTTATGCTTGAAGTCTATTTCATCATGTCCTAGTTGAAGACAATAAAACTTTTTTATTGTTTTTAACCGGAAACCGGAGCTTCTGTAGCATTACTGCCAATAAGTGTGATATACAGCTACTGTCCTATTGGCCAGGTAAATTGGTTGGTAAAAACGACAGTCACCTAGGACTACAGCCTTTCAACTTTCATAACACTGGAACAATTATAAACTTCCGATGAATGCATTCTGACTCCCAATGTCTTTCTTTGACAGAAGGTTGCGAATTTCGTTAGAATCCTTGAGTAACCGATATTCGATTTACGCCAATGGAGGCTAACTAGCATTAGTTAACAAGGTCCAACAGAAAGAGACTTAAAATTGTCTCCAAGGCGATGTAGAAGTGATAATGCATGCGGATATTTGAATTCCTCTTCACAACTTGAGGTTAATGGTTTTGCCAAGGGATTCCCCCCGTAATAGGCATCCGTATGACAAGATGGATCTGACTATTGCTTCAAAGATCCAATAACTTTAACTTTGTTACAAGCATAGAAAAAATGCAGTCCTTTTTTATGCTTTTCAATACTTTCGGCTTCCAGGATAGTTTCATATCCAACATAAACCCCAGAAATATGCCCCAAATAATGAAAGTAAATTGCTTCCTGTTCCTAATAGAAACTGTTAATTTACCAAAATAATCCACAGTTGGTTTGCTTCTTGGTCACAAGCAAATAGTTCAACATAAAATTCCGTAGAAGAGAAGAGTCGCTCTACCTATTGTTCTTGTAATGAGTGAGCCCCTTAGGCTAGAATATTATATGTATATCCAGTACACCGTTGTCCTCTACACCAATCCACATCAAAGCGCCTGTAATACCATACAATTCAATATTTTTCAAGGGCCCCTCTAGGTGTACATAAGCAGACAAGTTTTAAAGCGATTTATACAGTAGGCATGTTGCCAAATAGATAAGGCATTACCAAGCAAGGTCTGGCCTAGACTAATATCAATAAGTCTTCCTATTTCTTTTAAAGACCATAGAAAGAGAAAATCGGTAGCTATGGTGTGAAACTGGCTCTCCATCTTCTGTTTTCTTCAATTCCTTCAAATGCTGACAATATAGTTTCAAATTAAAAGAAGAGAAGCAACACACACCGAACACACAATAAAATTGTGTTCATCAGCATCAGGTCAAAATCAGAATTCTAAATTGCCTTCCTTACAAGGACCAAATTGTTGTAAAACATATGCTATTGTGTAGGGTATTATATGCTCAGGCATGGCCTTATCTATGCTTTTATTTTGTTTGGTTTTCTTTTCACTTTTTTAATGATGCGTTTTAATAATTTTTATTGTTATTTACATTATATATGTATATATTTGTATATAATATGTACATATACGTACACAACTGGGTTTAGAAGCCGTTAAAATTATGTCTGCGACAAAGAAATTGTTTTTCTCTTACTTTTTCATGCACAAGCCTTTATTACTTCCTTTATGTCATTTTAGTTTTGTTGTTATTTAAGGCACAAAAACAAATAAAATATAATTTATTACAGCATTTTGTTATTGTTTTTGTTTTTTGTTTATGATTTAACTCCTAAAACAGCAGCAACTTTGTTTTTAATAAACTGCTGTTGATGGACATTTATACATTGGATTCAGTATTTGCTTTAAGCTTTTTACTTAAATATTATCGAACCATAAAATGCGGAAATAATAAATCACTTACTTGGCCATAGAATAACGAATAACAATAATACATCCTTTAATTCTGACAAGCAATTATTCTTATAGTCCATAAGCCTCAAGTAAGCATTGAAAGGAAATACGAATAACGAATATTTAAAATAGAAAATGCATATTCTGATAAATAAAGAGAAGCTGGAAACCATTTAAAGCTTCATAGGATTATCATAGAGAATGCGATAATTTTTTTCTTATATTGTTTTATGGGCAGACTTTTATAGAAAAAATTGAAAACAAGACTCTTTCTAAACCACATTGCTTAGAATAAGGACTAGCTACAACGACATCTATGTAAATTCAATTCGACGGTCCAGTCTTATGGGTATTAGCGCTGTAAAGAGGTGCCGTAGTATTGTGGCATTGCTATAAAGTCGCCTTCAAGCCAATTAGCCTTAAAATTTCAGAATGCTGTTCGGTATTAACAATAACTTTCCATGGTTAGAACTTGATATGCACCCAAGTGTTTAGCCCTGGGATGCATTAATGCTACACTGGTTTCAAGAATGTGTTGCGATGATTTATTATTATTGCCACAAAATCTAAAAGTTAGGATCGGGACAAGAACCATTCTGAATAAGTGTAGCCTGTGTCTACAGTGCCCTGTCAAAAGATCGATTACCAACCTCAGATTATTCCATTTCCTCTTATTATAGTTTCCTACAAATATTTCGATTGCCTTAAAGCTCTGTTTATTTTCCCTTTCAATGAGCATTCCTTTCCAAAAATTCGCTCCCACTCCACAGATGGGTTTTGGTCGCCTAGTTGCTCATATCACTTGCGACACAAGGGAGAGTAACCCTACCTTCTCTACTTAGTTGATTTGACAATCCAATCCATAGATTGGATAGCATAGATTTCTGCTTGGAAGATAACCCCCTTTGGGCTCTGAATATTTTATTTGGGGCCCAAATACTCCTGTTTACTCTATTCCAGATTACTCTATTATTTTTGCTATTAAGTTTTTTTTAAAGCATGTCCCAAAATCATAGAGACTACTAATTCTGTCCAGAGGACAGTTAAGGCCAATCGATTACTTAGGTCTCAAAATTCCTTAATACATTTCACATTCAACTTGTCTCCTATTAACCTCCAAAGTTTTGGTTGCCACTACCACGTGAAGCGGACCTTAATCCAACAGAGTTTTCAGCGCCGCAGTGGAATAGGTTCTCATTGCCAACTTTCTCTCTGTATCTTTATATTGCTCTGAGCATCTTGGCGTACAGCCTGTGCATAATTCCTGGGTTGTATCTCCAGAAAATGGTATGTTTGGCCTTTTCTGAGATGCTCTATATATGAACCCTCAATGTCAATTTACTATCCAATGTTACTCTTAGATATTTAACCCCCATCTTTTGTGACCCTATCTTAATTATTATGTAAATGATTGTTCTTGCACGGATCTTTGAATGTTGTTGCAGAGAGTCTCTTTAAAATTTCCTTTAGGACTATATCATCTGCATATCATTGGCAGTCAATGCCGGTCTCAGATAGTTTTGTGCCAACCAGGATTTCCATTAGAGGTGAAATGCCACCACCTTGTTACAATTCGCTAATTTCGCTGACCATTATTGTTTTGTTTTCTGCGTATGTTTCCGCAGTTCTTGAGTATGGGACCTTTTTTATCTAAAGACCTATTTATGATCACGTGATCGAGTATGGCAAGAAATGCCCATATGGTTACCTTCTCCACATTCAAGGGCTCCATTAAATCTGCAAGAGTTTACTAATTAAATCTGGCTGCCCTATAAGCGTGTTGTCGCAAAAAAAGTAGATCACAAACAATATCTGGATTCCGGAACTTGTTCCTTTCATTGAGACTATAACTCTGAGACTATAACTATAAGCTGTAATGATCCTATGAGTATATACATTCTCTCACCTCTCATGACTAGAAAATAAAGTACATGAGTATTACGCCTACGCTTTTAAAAACTTTTCAAATTTTTTCAATAAATTTTTATTTTGTTTAAGTTTATCGGCCTACAGCCTATTAAGATGACCTTGACAAAAAGAGTGATAACCAACAGCAAAGGAAATGAATTTTCGTTTTCATTCGTTTCGTCCTATCCAATACAATAACGATGGCAATACGATTATTTCTTCCTGCAATAATTCCTGTTTCCCTCATCGTCATCAACATCATCATGAGCTTATAAAAGTGGCTGTTTTGTTAATCCCATTTACGTACATTTCCTTCACAAAAGGATTTAAATGGGATCTCTTGTGCTGCTTTTACCTTTTCTCACTTGCTTTCACAATGATGTTTATAATGAATACAAACAACAATTACCGGGCAATCTCGGAAAAACGATTTTCAAGAAAACAAAAGAAATATAAATAAATACAATAAAACTGAGTTCCTTGCTGTTGCTCTTATGGATTTGATTGTATTATAGGGTGGGCTTCAGTATACGACTGACTTTGGCCCATTAAGATGGCTGAAATGTTTTCATCAGTTAAACAGAAATATGAAGAGTGGAAAAGTAAATTCCCATAAAATAAATGTTTCTCCTTGTTTTTTTTTTTTGGTTTTGTTTCACTCGCTACATTATTTACACTTTTTGTTGATTATGTCCTCAACTTTCTTCTACACATGCATATTGATCCCTTTTTGAACACGTTCTTCATATAAAAATTCTCTTTGGGCATCAAAAACTAAGGTAACTGTAATTTGTAATAATGACAGCAAATAAATATATACGCTGAGAGGGAAAAGTCTCTTAATTTATTTAATTTTACAGATGTGACTTGACAAATGTCGTAAACATTGTTTTTCTAATGCTTGACCATTAGAAAATAAAAACATTAAAGTAAAGAAAACAAAAGAGCCTAAGGTGGGAAAGAGAAGAAGTGAACAGAAAAATATTTACGAAAATTTTCTCTATAACGATAATACTGTAGAATATGTTGATTTTATATATTTAACACATCTGCTGCCTGTTGGTGGTTGGCATCGTTGTTAGGCATTGCCAGCATGAATATACTCGTGATACTTTCAGCATGTTACAAAGTGTAATTTAACAAATCTTGGCATAATAAGGTATTATTAGCGTGGAGCTGTCAATCTACTTGGAAAGCTATGCTCTCCGTTGGAGCTTGAGGCTCTGCAGCTTCATTGGGACATACTTCTTAAAAAAAGATTACAATTACAACGTTAGCTGATTGTAGTTTAAAAGTTTTATTCTTTTTCTTTCTTTCCTTTCTAATTTTGTTCCCCCTTTGTTTTCCTTTCCCCTTTTTTCTTTTCATCTTTTATTTCTTTCCACAACTGGACGGTTTCTGGGTGAAGGTGTGAAAGTCTAACGCGGTAAAGCGCCACCCTTCCTAACCTAACATAACCTGTCACAACGTTACTACAAATGGAGCACAGAATGAACCGGTAGGTTATGGTTACACGTGTACAAGGACCAGCCCGCTACAATTCCAGACTTGGACGATAAGAAAGGCAAGAAAAAATACCTATGCTTTCCTACAGAGAGAGTACACAGAGAAAACTGAACATAATAAATACATAGTAAATTAGAACAAAGTTTATAAGATTTCTCTATGGTTGGAAAACCTTTGTGAAAAAATCAAGAAGGATACTTAGGGATTTTACTAGATAGTCTTCTTGTTTTTTTTTTAATGTTTTCTCCATAATTTTATTAAGCTTTCTTTTTGTTTTTTCTAAAAGGTTTTCTTCTTGATTTTATTAGGCCCTCTTTTTGTTTTTTTCAAAAAGATTTTCTTCTTAATTTTATAAGACTATCCCTTTATTTTTATAATAAATACTTCTTGATTTTGCTTGATATTATTATAGATTTTTTATTGATATATTTACTTAGAAACTAATTTAATATTTGATTTATTAAATTAAATTATTAATTATTAAATTAAATTAAAAAAATTAAAAAATTAAATTAAATTAATTATTAATTATTATTTGAATTTAATCAACTTCCCAGTATATTTTTGGTCCACCTTCTTTAATAAATTTTCAA
Organism: Sarcophaga carnaria; assembly: GCA_958299815.1. NCBI lineage: Eukaryota > Metazoa > Arthropoda > Insecta > Diptera > Sarcophagidae > Sarcophaga > Sarcophaga carnaria. Next base: position 34,853,883 of record OY283151.1, read on the forward strand.
CGTCTTCGATTTCCATTTTTTTTAATATGTTTGTTGATGTAATTCCAAAACATAAAAGAATGTTACACGTTTCATCACGGAGGATTTAAAAATTGGGTCATTACTCAAAATTTTATTTGTTTTTTATAACATTTTTTTTGTGACATTAAAACAATTCAATTTTTTTATTTAAGTTTACTTTGTTTTTTTTTTTTTTTTAAGAAGGAATATTTTATTACTTTTTTCCACTTCTCTACTTGCCACTTGTTCACTTTTTTTTAACAAGCCAGCTAATATAATCAAGAAGATATTCTTATTAAAACATTAATAAGATAATTTACACATGATCAAATAGAAATCTAATGAAATCAATAAGGAATACTCTTTAAAAAAAAATATTAAGTAGCCTAATGAAATCTATAAGAAAAACCTTTTTGAAAAAATTGATTAGGTAGCCTAATGAAATTAATAAGAAATTCATGTTTTATACAATTTAAAAAAAACACAATGGAATCAATAAGTTTTCCTCTATGGATTGTATTTTTTGTGGTAAAAATGACGGAATTTGAGTAAAAAAAAATGGTGAATAACAAGTTTTCTTCTTAAATGTATGTGTTTTACGTCTTAAAAAAATTAAGAAGATTTAGCACATAAAAATAATAAGAAATCTCTACGAAAAAATCTTCGTTTCTTTCTGCTGTAATACCCCTCACTCCAAAAACGTTTCGTAGAGAAAATCTTCTTGATTTTATTAGGCAGTTTTCCCTCTGTGTAGGTTTTACTATTACAAAACGAATGTTGTTCCTATATTCGGGGGATAATATCGATAGATATTGTTAACAGCATTATGCTACAGGTTTCATTTACTCTGGTAGAGTGAACAGAACTCATTACAGAATTCATTCCAACACAGATGACATAATAAAAACAGAAGTTGTCTTAAAATATCTCCTACAGCAGTAGAAGATTTATTAAAAAACTCTAGCCTGACTTGAATATTCATGTACGCAGGCATACACAATTGGTCCTTACCGCTCTTCAGTTAGGATTACGAACCTAACTTCTCACGCCACATATGTTGTGTGTGTTATTTTTATACATACGTGGTGGGACCTACATTTTTCATGGAATTTTTTTATTTACTCTGCCGGAAATCTGCTGTGAGAGGAAGTCACCGAAGAAATATTTTTTCTAATAAGGCGACGTCTACGGCGACTGTAAGGCATCATGTACTTGTGCTTGATCGTTTATTTATTTTCCAATCTATTTTTGATGTCCTTTTTCATCAATTTTATATGATTATGCAATAAGTTTTGTTTATTTAACGACATATTGTTTACTTTCATTGTAACTATTTTTACTTTTATTACCTGTTCCAAGAATTAAGGCCGTAATTTGTTAACATCAAGTTTGTCAACATGATGACGTTGGTTCCTAACACAAATTTTGTTTGTTCATCACTCATACGTCTGGATGGTGTGTACACCAACATCTGTAATTTGAAATTTATTTCTTTTTTTAGTTCTTTGTGTTAGTGTTACGCCATCAAACTTTAGCACAGTTATACAAACTTAAACAAACTGAAACAGTAAATCAATGTTGGTTCTGTAGGTGTATTTGGGGGAGAAGGAAATTTTGTATTCAACTTAGCACTTAAACTATACAACACTTTAACGGCAGTTAAAAGATTTAGTTTATGCCATGAAAGTACGTTTCACTTCATGACTAGCAAATCGTTTTTGTGCGTAACGCCTATGGAATGTAGATGTATCGCATATCAGAAAGTAAAACCAGGGTTTAATTAAAACGTTTAAATTTGTTTTTATCCTCCAAACGTTTTATAATCTTTAGCAATTCAATTCTTAAATGCCATAACTTTTTTTAATAAATTAGAAATAAAAAGATTACTCAAAAATATAAAATAATTTTTTTGTTTAATTCCGGATTGGTTTAATTTTATACTTGAACTGAGCTGGCAGTGATTTAAAACTGTTCGATTTTACTTGATTCGAGATACTGCATGAAATAAAATTTTCATAGGAATTTTCCTAGAAAATTGTGTGAATTAAATTGAGAGTATCATTTGGTTGGCTTTGATTTTTCAGACAACATTAAGAAAAAATCATAAAAAAAACATTCATTCATACTCTACCAAGTGTCACTTGATACGTGATTATATCGATAATTTTTTTTTATTTAATTTTAGTTTTTAATTGCATTTTTTTCTTAGAAAATACTATGTATGATTTGTTCATTTTAAAATATGGAAGCAAATTCTATATGCATTACAATATGCAATTTAATACAAATTCGAAACATACTTACAATTTAAATATTTTTTGTTCTATTTTTACTTACTATCATGAATAAGTATGTAAGTGTGTCACAAGAAGAGATAGTAATAAATACGATATACATATGCACCTGTAACCTGTTAGTTATTTAATCAAGCTTATGTAAGTGAATATAATAACACACGTATAATTGAAAAAATATTTTTATTCGCTTATGATTGATCACAAACACAGTTTTCTGCAGAAATATACACATAATTTGCTGAAAAATTCAATTAAATTGAACAGATGTATTATAAGGCCAACAACTTTATATCCCTAAAGAATAAGTTCAACCAAGTTTTAACAAGACTATAGTTTACCTCGTGAGAATCGGTCAAAACCATTTTTCGAAAAATTATTTATTTTTGCTAATCAAACTATTTTAACATGATGTTAAGTATTTCACGCATCTTTTTCGGATAAAAATACTACTTTTGCTGCATTTGCTTTTAGTTTTCTCAAAGCAAAAACACATTATGTTAAGCTCAACGTAATTGTCGTACTACCTACATTGAATCTTGGGACCCTGACCTTGCTCTCTGGCGGAACTGGTGTTTGTTATCTGCCAATAAACTCAACTGCTTTGACTCTATCTTTGTTTCAATTGTAAAGTGGTGCAATCTTACATCGGAAGATGCAAAAGCAACAGAAGTCAACCTGATAACATGGAAATGCTGTGTGGAAGCCATATGCTTCTAAGAGGGAAAAAGTGGTAGAAAACCCACAATAAAACACTGTGTTGAAAAATATTGATGATTCTGTTTTTGTTCGACGTTGAGCAACCACAAAACCCATCTCATGCATAGCTTTCTTATGTTGAAATTTTCAAGCAATATACAATGTATACAGTAAATTTTTTATTATACTGACCATTTAAAGGAGCTCAAGTACATATATTCAACCAACGAAAATCTAAAAGTCCCATAGTGGCGATTTTCTTCGTCGTTTCCGACGTATACATCTCAATTATTCGACCAATACAATGTACGTTTTGGCATCTCATGTAGTAGCGTTTAAATTAAGCCGCTCATTATTTTATAGTCTTAAACAAACATAGAATTCTGTGAAATAATAGTTGGACAGAAGCTTTTAAATGAAGGTATTAAAGCACATACATATATAACAGTGACCAATTTTATTAAAATTTACATATTCACTCAGGTTATTTATTTTTGGTGGCTTCAAAGAGAAAGAAAAAAGAAAACGACTTTGAAACTTGTGGTTTTCAATGCCAGTGATTATTTTATAACACCACTTTCAGGTCCGTCCCCCTTTATAATGATTCATTTTAATTTAAAGAATTATTTCAAGTTGCGTGGTACGATTTAATAGACTTGTAAAAACATCGACAAATAAACTGCGTTTATTAATCATCCTTAAAATAAAAAGGAATATTAAATGCTTTAATCTCAGAGAAATTGTTTAATCAATCAAAAATAAAATGTTTGCATATCATCAGAACATAATAATTTTTGTATTCGTGTGTGAGTATATTATTTTAGATGCATAAGTATAAGTGAAAAAAAAAATATTTTACGTTGTGATTTCCGTTAATAATTATATTGTTTATCTTTTTTACTACTACATTAAAAACATTTTTATTTAATTGCTACACTCTTACTTGCATACTTTTGCCGACAAGATACTTCTTAGATCCTCTTCATTAATCTCTATTTCCTATGCTCTCACACCTAGTCTCAGACAGAGTTGCTATTTAGCACTGTACTGAACATAAGTTTATGATTTATGGATTGTTTTTTGGCATTGGTATGGGTGTATGAGCATAAGCCATTTTTTTTACCTCTCTTTTATTTATTTTTTTTTATCGCGTGCTGGAGGCTGGGAACAAAAAATATTTCAAAGAATTATGTTTTGTTGGCATACTTCTTAATTTTTATAAAATTGATTTTTCTTCTTGGTTTAAGTTACTTTAAAGCCGCAGAAGTGCGGTAGAAGTCTTCTTCTCCCTCAAACCTTACACAAAGAAAGAAAAACCGAATTGACAAGGCTTCAGCTTCATATACACATACACAATTGGTCATTACAACCCTTCAATCAAGATTACGACCTAGCTTCAGACACAATGCGGCAGCTAAAAATACGCAATCAAGAGTGAATTAGGGTAACCAGCGATCACGCATTTAAAGACACTAACGAGAGAAGAATGTAAAACAGAGAGGAAGAGACTGACTGTAAAGATTTTGTAAGGACCAGGTATTCATGATTAATTTATTTCGAACAAAATTTTTAAACACATTTTCCTCGAAAATACTTTCTTCGACCTGACATCCACTATTTCGCAAAAGCTATTCATTCATTAATACCAAACAATGCAACTGTCAGCCCCATTCGCTATTCTAGGTTTATGCAGTCTTTAGGTTCATCAGTCCTATTGCAAGAAATTTCATTGTTAGCTCTTAGAAATTTAAAACTCTATATATAGCTGTAGTTGGGTATAATAGAGAACCGATATGAATCTTGCAAATACAATAAAATGATTTCTTAGTCTTCCTATACGGCAGTAGAATTTGCCTGAGAATTTTGGCAACTAGTAACTAAAATTGCCATGAAAAGGTTTTCAATAATCCGTCATCCGAAGTCGACTTTAAACTCCACAAACACTAATCTCTCTTTCCACTTTCCTATTTTCCTACACCTGCACAATGCACTGCATGAGTAGGGGCCATCCCCTGAGTACTGTTTTGACCAAAAAAAAAGAAACAAAGAAAAAAATAAAAAGTGGGGACCTATCCCCATTCTCATGTATAAGATTAACACGTACAGCATAAGTGGTAACAAAAGATCTAGGTCGTAATCCTGCCTGAAGGGTTGTATGTATGTATGTATGTATGCATAGGAAGTCGTATGCTGTAGAAGCAGCATAAAATGCTTTCATTTTTAGGTCATTGTATTAAACCATTAACTGCGTATATAATTAAAAAAGGGCTCGCTGTCTTTTAGTTATATAACAACCCTAGATATCTACTGTCAAAGTTGACAGGTCTGAAGATTTTGTAAAAAAATGACATTTTATTAATTATTTTCAAATTGAGAAACTATTTTAAATTATTTCTCAATAATCTTAAAAAGGTTTACTATGATGATATTTGATTATAAATGTTTCTTTTGTTGCATTTCTATTCTATAAAGCTCTTTCTATCTTCCTCTACTGCACTCTTACTCTAATCTGACTTAAAAATGTATTGTAATTTAATATTTTTTTTATTCCATTTTTATTATTTTTTTAAATTAAGAAAATGTTAAACAATATAAATTATGGTTTATGTTTGAGCTGATAAAATATTTGTCTGAGTACTTACAACAAGCAATGGCATGCTCCCCTTTTACTAATACCATAATCTCTTGTGGCGTTTTATATAAATTTCAAAAACCAATTGAACTGTTATTCATCCCGACATTAAAGCCAAGTCCACTTCTCTATAATCTACGTTTTTTATTTTATTGTGCTCGTTATTGATGAATTGATTTCAAAGACAGGGCTTTCCAAAGAAAGAGGAAAGTATCGGCGATACAATGTTATTACATTGAAATACATTGGCTATCCATGGATAGAAAAGTATGTTTAGATTGCCTTCATGGTTTTTTTTTTTTTTTTTTTTATTTATCATCATCTATTGTTATTTAATACAGTCATAAATATTATACAGATGATAATACTTATGGTAGGAGAATATCTCTGTTGATGTTTTTACAAGCACGCATTACATTTACATTTTCACAATCGATTACCATCATATGGTGAAACATTGGGTGGCCATGAAGGAAATTTCAAATATTTACCTCAAAGAAACATGTTATCATTTAGATATGAAATAAGAGTATGCCACATCATATAAGTATTTAGGTGGCATAGCTGGTAGTAGCCATTCTCCTAACAAACATGGCGGCAAGCATTTTAATCCAGTTATTATTTTTACATACATACATACGTAATTGGTCATTACAAACCTTCAGTCCAGATTACGATCTAGCTGCTCACACCAGTCATGTTGAGTGTACTAATTTTATACATGAGTGATGGGACCAACAGATTTTTGAGAAACTTTTTATGGTAATTTTTATTTACTCTAGGAGTTTTTGCCAGGAGACTGATGAGACGAAGAATTATTTTTTATTTTGAAATTTCGTTTTGTAGGAGATATCTGATCCGGGGTTTGAACACGTACATTAGGCCAACACACTTCCTACAAGACATCGGTGTGATTTCTATTATGTTTGCTGATAGAAATCGTAGACGTACTGATTTGAATTGTAAGTACAAATTAAAGAAGAAGATGTATACAAAAATAATAGCAAAAATGACAGATAGAATGGTTGTAATGACCAATTATGTATGGTTTTAATTTGTCAATATTTGCTTTGCGTTATGCATGAAATAATATTGTAATAGGAATATAAAACACTGAAATGTTGTGATTTATTCAATAAAAGTTAGTCACATTGGTTTGGAAACTAACTGCAATTTTAAAATTATTTTATGCTTAAGAACAGTTTTTTTCCGAAAATACATAAACCAATTAAGTCTTCAAATGATTTAATGAATTTAGCCCACCCACTCAATTGTACATACATACATATATACGTAATTGGTCATTACAAACCTTCAGTCAGAATTACAACCTAGCTTCTCACACCACTTAAGTTGTGTATGTTAATTTTAGACGTAAGTGGTGGGATCTACGGTTTAACGTCGACTCCGAACGACAGATTTTTGAGAAAACTTTCATGGCAATTTTTATTTACACTCAGTAGATAGTAGGTAGTGTTTTGGCTTATTAGATGTCAGACCCCAGGTCAGAAATCTCCAACTAAACGAAATATAAAAAAAACATTTCTTCGAAGACTTCCTCTCAGCAGATTTCTGGCAAAAACTTATAAAAAAGTTTCTCAAAAATCTGTCGTTCGGAGTCGACTTTAAGCTGTAGGTCCCGCCACTTATAGATAAAATTAACACACCCAACATAAGTGGTGTGAGAAAAAGGGTTGTAATGACCAACTATGTATGTAAACCGGAGACTTCTTTGTTCTGCATACCACTTACAAACGATAAATCATTGATGATTGAAGCTAAAACAAAATGAAAAACATTTTCATTAAAATAAAATATTTCAACTTCTCTAAACATCCAAATAAATCTGATTTTTAAAAAAAGTCAGTGGTTTAAGTCCGTTTTTAAAAAATTTAGTTAATGATAACAATAATCAGAATCCTATATTGTCTTTTTTTTATAAACAATTTAAGTCTAGTATCATTAAAATCGCTATGATTTGGGGCACTTGAAAATTAGCTAGTTAACGGAATGCATAAAAATTTATTTTGAAACTGGTTTAAGTCCATTGAAATCCATAAAACTGGCAGTAACATGGTTGAAAATTGTGCAATCGGCAGAAAATAATGCAGATATTATTGACCATAAGTTTTTACTATCAGGACACTAATTTTTGCCAAACGATAGTGATTTTGGAGTGATCGAAATGACTTTGAGAAAAAATAATTTCATGTACTATGAAACCATAAAAACATGTCGAAAGAGTAACAAATTTATATTAACCAAAATGAAACGTGAATATTTTTTTCTACAAACCCTCTGGAAGAAGCAATTCATAAAAGATTAAAAAACACTAGTGGCGAACCTGTAAATTGGCTAAGAATGATATGTTGGATGCGATTTATAAAAAGTGAACACTATCAAATGATTTATAAAGAATCTATGATTGGATACAGAGTTCAAAATACTTGATTTATTACCTTGTCGTGGAAGACCAAGGAACTTTAACAAAATAAAATTAACACCATTATACAAAAATGAACGTCCCATTCCAACTCCTAAGTATAAGGATAACTATTTAGAGGAATCACTATCACTAGTGGAGTAACTTAAAGTGAAAAAATTAATTTATAATAATATTAAACAAAGAACACAAAGTGGACTTATTCGTTTTCACAAACAAAGAAGTAATTTTATTCATTTTGAAAGTAGTTTAAGTCCATTTGAGGTTCTGAAATATAGCTTATTTTTCTAGTAAAGTTTACAAAACGTATTACGTTATATATTCTAACATGTTTAAGGTCTCATAGCCATAAAAACAACTTAATACCAGTTAACAATATTTTTGAAACAATTGAAACGCAAACCCTTAAATATCTCAATATAAGAAAAAATGGGCTTAAAGCACTTTCAAAATAAACAGATCATTTATTAAATTAATGCATTTTGTTCACGCTGGCCACCCTACTTTTAAGTTTAGTTTTAAGTTTTGTTAAAGTGTAATTAACCACCCCTGCTTTACCATGAATTATTGTAAATTATAAAGAATTAAACGAAAAGAGATCAATACCCGATCGACCCCCAACCCGAAAGGTACGTTTTGTACATAAATAAATAATATTTGATTATTTAAAACTAATTACATTTGTTTTTCATTTACCCCAATTCTCGCCAAATATTTTATTTTATTTATTCCCCTCTCACCCCCACATTTTGGTCCAATCGAGCCGGATCATCCCCTAAATAAAATAAAATATTTGCGAGACTATATTTGCAGATTGTGTCGAAGATCGCCATACTGGTTACTTTTCCTTGGATAAATTACACCCTTTTCTCCCCTTCAATTTTTTTATAGTAATTTGGTATTAATTAATTACATTTTTCAAGGTATGTAATTTGAATTTTCGGATATAAAAAGTGAAGTGTATCATTTAAAATAAGTGTAAGAATATAAAGAATATAAAGTGAAAATTAGAAGTGCGTTGTTGTTTTCGGAAAGCAATAAATACAAACAAGTGCATTGGTGTTGCTTTATTTTGTATAAGTAAGAAGTGCACAAGTGTTGTTTTTTATTTTTATTTTATTTGTTTACTGGATTTGTAAGTAAACAGTTTATTGCTTTCTATGTAAAATTGTCAATTTTTACTAAGCCGCTGTTAATAATTTTCGATTGTTGACATTATTTTTTGCGTTTTTTTTTCGGCAATTTTTTATATTCTTACGCTTAAATTAAAATTATTTGAACTTTTTCGAAAAAGTTGCGATAACTTTTAAGTATATTTATACTGAGTATATATACAGTTTATTATAACTTAAATTTTATATAATATATTTCTCCGTACACTTTAAACTTTTCGATTCCTTTTTTTGAATTTTGTTTCGGAAATTTTCGCAAATTCTTTTGTGCAATTTTTAAAGTTTATCGCGAATATTTCTTTAAGTTTTGTAATTGAAGGTGATATTTTCACACAGTTTTGTTTGAACTTTCGTTTTCTTTTCGATACCCCATATTTTTTTGGAGTTTTCCTCAAACTTTTCTTTTATTGAAATTAATTTAAATTTTTAAACTCTGAGTTATTTTTTCTCGATAAATTAACTACAAAAACCCGAATTGTAGCAAAATGGCCGCTTTGCGAAATTTAAATAGAAATTATAACCGCTTAAGCGATTTGGAAAGCTTTATTCAAGCTATTCCGCGAGAGGAACATTCGGTTCACTCTCTAGGTGTTCATCGGCAGGAGCTGACTCGTTTGTGGGAAGTCTTTCGTGACAGTTACGAAGACTTGTTGGAAAATGCCGAAGAGACCAAGGTCTCGACAAAAGACGCGAAGGCCAAATATATGTCGGGATATACCTTGTATTTTCAGTCCGCTTCATTTATTGACGGATTAATTGATAGCCTTAATAGTAAGGCCACGAAACCCATTACTAGCACTGTCCCTATTAACCTTCCCCCTTGCGATACCCCAACTTTTTCTGGCGATTATGCTTCTTGGCCAACATTTCGAGATATGTTTTCGGCCATTTACGGTACTAACCCCCATATTAGCAACATCCAAAGGATGTATTATCTTTTGCAGAAAACGGAAGGTGAGGCGAGGGAAATTATTCGAACGTGCCCCATGACGAATGATGGTTTCGACATGGCTTGGCAGAATCTCGTCGATCGTTACGAGAATAAAAGAGTATTAGTCAATTCTCAATTGAAAACTCTTTTTAACCTCCCTTCCATTTCCAAAGAATCTGGCCCCTCTATTAAGAGTTTGCAACGAACAATTAATGATTGCATAACAAATTTGTCGTTGTTGGGCATAGAAACTAAAAATTGGGATATAATCTTTGTCTACATTTGCTCCACCAAACTCCCCGAACACACCTTAGGTCTTTGGGAACAGACTCAGGGGCCTTGTTCGGACCTGCCGAAGTGGAGCAAGATGGATGAGTTCCTGACTGCCAGATACCGAACTCTGGAGTCGGTATCGGACATTATCGGCAGCCACAATTTTTCTCAAGGTACTGCACGGGTTAATAACCAAAGCAGCTCTAGTAACCCTCGAAAATTGAAAACCTTTGGGACCACTGTGGCCCCTAGCTTACCCCAACGAAAATGTCCGGTTTGCAGCGAAAATCATCCCATTCGTTTATGTTCCGACTTTTTAAGAATGACGGTTAGTGCTCGTTTGGCAACCGTTAGGAAACACAAATGCTGCACGAATTGTTTGGCAGCCTCGCATGAATTCAAAAGATGCCAGAGCTCAAATGTTTGCTATATCTGCAAACAAAAACATCATTCGCTACTTCATCGTACCGAATCCTCCCCCCGGGAGAAATCAAGGACTGGAACTAACCCCGCTGACCCTTCTACCCCTATTAGCTCTCCGGAAATCCCTCGGTCTTCTCCTGCACAAAAGCGAAATGATGAGGATAATTATCCATCGACATCCACTACTACCCGTACTTTTCAGAACTTCGCTACCCGACTACAGTCCACCCCGTCTTCAACAGTTTTGTTAGGAACTGCCCGTGTGAATATAGAATTAGATCATAAAATTTTCTCTGCGAGAGCTCTGATAGACCCAGCGTCTCAAGCTACTTTCATCTCTCAAAAGTTGCAACGGAAGCTAGATCTTCCGACATATTCGGCACCTGCTGCCGCTGTTGTGGGCCTTAATGGCGCAGTGGTAGCAAACTCTAGAAAAGTCTGCATTATTTCTCTGCGATCTCCTATTGATCCATCCTTTAAATTGACCACGGAAGCGTATGTTGTGGAAAAACTTACTGGTCAATTACCCACATGCTCGTATGATGATTTTGATACTCGTACACCTGATCTCCCGGTATCAAATTTTAAATATACCCACATGGATTTGCTATTGGGTGGAGATTTATACCCCCAGATAATGCTTTCTGGATTTCGAAAGGACCCCAAAAACACTCTGATCGCCCAACGAACCGTTTTCGGTTGGATTGTGACTGGCAAAACACGTCAGTCAAATTCGTTATCCTATAAATCCGAATTCCCTACGGACTTGAGTCCTGGTCCATCTTGTAAGGGTTCATTTGCTCAAAATATGAGATTTGATTGCTACGGAGCCCCGAGATTAAAACCTAATACGAGGAAGTAATTGGTGAATTCCTTTCCCTAGACCACTCGCCGATCATGACTGTATTTTATTCTCCTCCAATTACCATTTACCCTATCATACCGTTTTTTAAGTCAGATAATTTATGTTTTGTTTTGTTTGCTTCCCGAACATCCACTAGATTCAAGATTTTTGAAATTGTCAGACGCCAGCACCGCTAAAACTCTGGGTTTACGTTGGAATGCGAGCATTGAAACATTTTGCTTCAAGCCAGCTCCAACGCCCTGTTTCTCTATAGTCAAAAAGTTCTGTCTTGTTTCAAATAGCCAAAGCTATTTGACCCCGTTGGGTGAGTGGCACCTAAAATCGTAGTTGCTAAGATTATTTTATGCGACAAATTTGTAAAGGCAGAACAGATTGTGACGAATGTTTGGAACCCATGACGTTTAACAGATGGCTTGAGTTTGTCGATGATTATTCGTACATCGACAGGATTAACATCCCCCGTTGGGTTAATTTTAACCCTCAGCATGAAGTACATATTTCATGCAATTTGTGATGCTTCAGAGAAAGCATATGTTGCCATCCTGTATAGTAGAGTCCTAACCCCGTTTGGTGAATTTGTCACCCACTTACTCGCTGCCAAAGTAAAGTTGTGCCTGTAGAAGTGTAAACTTTACCCCGTTCAGAGCTCTGCGATGCAACTCTATTGGCAAAAAAATGGTATTTTCACTTCGTAAGAAGCTGAATCTTACCAGATCGGAAGCCTTTGTGGGACAGATTCGACTATCGTTCTGTCCTGGCTTCAAAAACCCCCGTGCCATTGGCCAACTTTGTGGCATATCGAGTATCGTTTATCGTGGACCAGCTAGGCACTGACAATTGGAATCACGTGGAATCTCGACATAAGGTTGATATTCTATAATGACCGTTTTATGCCTCAAAAACCTGTCAAGGAGACTTCGTTGATGCCGATTTGTTGTCATTCCTCATGACAATTTACTCATAACAATCGGAAATTTGGTTGAATCCAATGGATTTATTTCGTCCCTTATTCGAAGTGCGAGTGTTCGATTCGCCAATGGCGTTCTAACCCGTCGAAGCTCGTGCTGCTCCCTAGTCAAGAGCAAAACTAATTCGTTTTCTTTTTTCTCTGTTGCGTGTTTGTCGTTTAATTATAGATAGTGTAATGCGGTAGGCTAATTGTCGAACGCCTAGGAGACAAACACCTCGAAAAAAGTTGGCAACAAGAAGGAACCCACTCACACCAAAGGGAAAAGAAGAGCGCAACCCACAACCAGGCTCTTCTTAAAACTATGTTTCCAGTACTAGCATCAGTTCCAGTCGTATATTTACTTTTTATTTTATACCCTAAATTTATTATTAATTAATTGTTAATATTTTATTGAAATGTGAATTTTGATATCTGGCCAGGTGACTTCTCGGTCCTCTTGTTGCAATGTTGCAAGGGGGGCGGGATGTTCACGCTGGCCACCCTACTTTTAAGTTTAGTTTTAAGTTTTGTTAAAGTGTAATTAACCACCCCTGCTTTACCATGAATTATTGTAAATTATAAAGAATTAAACGAAAAGAGATCAATACCCGATCGACCCCCAACCCGAAAGGTACGTTTTGTACATAAATAAATAATATTTGATTATTTAAAACTAATTACATTTGTTTTTCATTTACCCCAATTCTCGCCAAATATTTTATTTTATTTATTCCCCTCTCACCCCCACACATTTTTTAAATAAAAATTTTTACTCTTAATTTTGGAAGGAATGTTTTCTTTCCATGCACATCTAAAATGCATATTTATTATGCAAATATTTCAAAATTCAAATGAATATTCTTTGTTTTATTTGTTTTATAATAATATATTATAATCTCGTTAATTTTGATTTTGTTTGAATAACATATGACAACAAAAAGAAATATTGCATTAAAGCATACATTGTTTGATTATTTATTTGTAATGCAATTCGAAGGAAAAATAATTTCCTTTGAAAAAAATTTGTATACGTTTAAATCGATACAAGTTATAACAGAAAAAAATAAATTTTTCATGCAATTATGCCTGTCACCTTTTATTTTCAAAATAAGTGCAAAATTTTCCTAAACAATACGCCATATGATCAGATTATAATTACTTGCAGTCTGGTTAAGTCTGGCAACAAGAATGTTAAATTGTTCTCTTTTGCGCTAAATCGCGTCACTATTGCGTCTTTCAGGCCGAATTCGGATTTGAGAGTCTAGATTAGTGAGGTAGCGACTACCCAACTCACAAAACTTCCTCTGATGATAAACTAACTTCACCATGCTTTGAAGTGTTTTCATGCAGCTGACTTTCCATTAGCAGTCCTCTTCACAAATTACTCAATTTGTGAAAGTTTTTGTTTTTCTTAAATTCATATGTAGGCGTATGAGTATTGTCTTTTCTATTAAATATTATTCATACGCTGGCATATTAGTATATAGCTGGTTCATCTACCTTCTGGCCAAAGTTGCCAGTACATAATTTTTTTTAATACATTTTTAATACTAAAAAAAGCTTTGAAAAAAGCTTTGAAAATTGATTTTTACTGAAAAACTTGTTTTGTTAGCAAAAAGTTTGGAAAAAAGTAAAAACTTGGCAAATGGCAATACTGCTTCTGAATCACTTTTTCCTCATGTTGCTAATGGGTACAAAAGCATTAATGGAGTGTGTATAGGGTAAATAATGGGAGTAAGGAAACTGCAACTTGGCAATCCTAATTCTATAAAAGTTTAAAGTTGCTGAAGTTCAGTAGGTATTATAGTGACCCCAGTCCAGATATCTTCAACATATATGAAAAACTAATTCTTCTGTGTTTTTCTCTCATCTGATTTCGGGCAAAAACTCGGATAGTAAATAAATTTGCCATGAAAAGTATCTCAAAAACTGTCGGCTTTAAACTGTAGTTGCCGGCACTTATGTATAAAATTAATAAAAACAACATAAGTGCTGTGAGAAACTAGGTTGTAAGAACGACTAAAGGGTTGTAATGGCTGATAAGGGTAGGCGTATATGATAAATAGTGGGCGGAAATGTTGTTGTGTAGGCAGCTCTTTAAATGCTTGTGAATAGGTTCGTGTCGAGTCTAAGTGTGTGTAGCATAAATTCATGGCCCGACGGCGGCATGTAAAGGGTCCGCCAAATAACTTTTTTGTTTTTGAAAATTGTTTAAAAAAAACTACTGAATATTTTCTCAAATTTCTTTTTTTATTTGAAAGTACAATCCTTTCGGTTAATAATGGAAAATAATTTCATTCAAATGGCTGCCTCGGATTCAAATCGCAGCTCCGAGTTGACCAAACGATATCAGCTCTGCGGCTGATAATGCGATCTTCAAAAACAGGGCCCAAACAGCGAATGTAGCTTCGGCTGTGTGGCACGTAGCGCCGTCCTGTTGAAACCAAATGTTGCCAATATCCTCCTCTTCAATTTTTGTGAACAAATATTTGTTTAACACGGCCCGATAACGATCGCCATTCACTGTAACGGCCACTCCTTGCTCATTTTCGAAGAAAAATTGCCCAATTATGCCTCTGGACCAAAATCCGCACCAAAAAGTGACTTGTTTTGGGTGCGTCGGCTTTTCAACGTATGCATGCGGGTTTTCTGTGCCCCAAATGCGACAATTTTGCTTGTCTACATACCTGCCAAGATCAAAATGAGCTTCATCTGAAAAGATGATTTTTTTTTGCCAAAATCGGCATCTTCTGGTGTAGGCTACTGGATGGCCAGCTGAGGCAGCCATTTGAATGAAATTATTTTCCATTATTAACCGGAAGGATTGTACTTTCAAATAAAAAAAATAAATTTGAGAAAATATTCAGTAGTTTTTTGTTTAAAGCATTAAAAAAAAAAAAAAGTTATTTGGCGGACCCTTTAGCTTTAATGTTTTAGAAATTGAAAACAAAAAAATATTTTTTAAAATTTTAAATAAAAAACCCTTGGGTGGCCTGATAGCGTGAGGGTCGTGTGCTCGATTCCCAGCAGAGTCTGGGCACTACACCGAGCATATGGCCAAGTCATTCCGCTCGTATATTGTTATTATATTAAATACAAAAACGTATATAATGTGTTTAGGTCAGACCTCAGTGTGATGTATACTTTATGGTCTGGAGTCACTCTTTCATCTATTCTCGCGTCTAATAATTAGCGTTCTAACTCAAATCTAGGCTGAAAGAAGGAAAATATGTTTCGTAGTTTTATCGCTATTATTGCAGAAGTAGCAAGTTACTCCATCATCGGGCCATATGTATCGGATATGACACCATTAGCTTCATGTGAAACTGTGCGAAAATCTCTGGTGATCCTAAGGGCGATTAAATGAAATAAATTTTACAGCCCTAGCGTAGGTCCTAATACGCATACATTATTATCGACTGAGTAATCTTTGCTAATAACAATCTTCTGTTGAGATGTCGTATTGTGTGCGTCTATATTAAGTGTAATACATTCAATTTTCTTCCTGCTTGCTATCAACGACTTTGTCGTAGAGTATATACCATAAGAGTGGACTTAGCACAGAGTACTATGGCACTCCACCAGTAATTTTATATTGCTTAACTCCTGTGTCATGGTGCAGTATTCTTTTAGCGAGATAGCTGCAAATGATACGCAAAATATGCAACGGAGTTTGAAGAGTTCGTCAAGCTTGTATAATGTGGGAGTTAAAAACATTTCTAACAGCGCAATATTCTTTAAAATCATGCATCCGTCTGGTTCCTTCAATTGCATTGCCAGCTAACTATACTTATGCGTCCTCTACGAAATCTATATTGATTGTTAGACATGGTCTTCGTCTCTTCTTTTAAGTTGTTGTTACAAACTGTTACAGATATATGGTTCTAAAAATTTCCTCATTACATCGATCGTCCAAGTTGTCGAACAAGTCGCCGCTTGTTCCTAACAATCCTCAATTTTGGACATAGCCACCTTATACGCTCCTCCACATGGGTTTTTGTTAACTTTATAGCAGAGCTCTTTGAAGCAGAATTTTAAGTTTCCTACAAACTTGTCACTTTCTTCTCTACTTGTTTAGAAATGTTGTCTCGTACTGTGACAATCGGTTCGCAGTACTGTAAAGCCCCTCTTCGTCACCATACCAGCGTCACATGCCCTGCTAATATGTTCTACGAATGGTTTTGACCGCTTATTTGAGTCACTCTAATTGATTATATTCTTCAAAGCAGATTAATTATGACCATCGGTTTGTCTGTCGCTTAGTTTGACATGTTTGTTGGCATATTTAACAACAAAAAAGAAAAAAAAGGAAAATAAAAAATCTTTTTTAAAGCAATCCCTTAATGGTTGTCATTCGCAATTAAAAGAAAGGTTTCTTATCTTAACATTTTCTTGTTAATGTTTGTTTTTCTTTTCTTAACAAAACATTACGTGAAGTTTATTTCACTTTTTTCGTTAACAAAAAATCAAAATTAAAAGTGAAAATAAGAATGAAAAATAAAAATCATAAAAAATATGCACGTGGTATTTAATTGCCCCATTATTTAGGGTCACTATTGATGTGACATTTGATAAGAATTATTAAAAATCACAAAGAAACAAGGGAAACATTGACATTTCTTCATGATATTAAATTTAATCTTTGACTCCATTCAACTGAATCACATTTTGAACTCTTAAAAGCAAACAATTTTTTGAATCCAGTTTTATAAAAAACTTGCTAAGGATGGGTTTTTAAGTGATTTCAACTTTGAGTTGAATTCTATTTGAATGCTATGGATTGCAGTGAATATTTTGGGCAAGCAACGGCAGTACTAAAAAAATTATTAATATGGAGTAACATCAACGAGCAGTACAGGGAGATGAAATAGTCCACTTCACTTGGAGAGCGTAGCTCTCTACCTGCTTAGCAGGAAAAAGTTGAACTATAAGACTGGAAAAAGAAAAGAAAACAAACGAAGTATGTGACAATTCCATGTTCGCAAAAGCAGCAAAGCTTATCTTACTGACCATAACAACGTCTCAGCACCTTAGTATCATAACGACCCTCTAATAAGGAACAAATCTGCATGGAGAACACTTTACGTATTTTCCCTGAAGATACCCTCTTACTTAACATCACAAACTTCAATAACAGAAGTGTATAGGGTGGGTCATCTATTGGCTTAAATTTAAACCATCGGTTACTTCGAATCTGGCAATACTTATGTCATTCTATTCTGTCACAAAATTCTGTATATTATCTCCACTGAACGTAATGAATTGATTTACTCTTAAGCAAGGTTGGGACTAATTGGGCCAAAGATTGGGCACGATATTGGCGATTTTGCCATGACGCACATATTTGGGTCACGGAAAAACCACATGTTGTCTTACAGAAGCCAATGCATGCATTACGATTGACTGTTTGTTGCGGCTAGTGGAGCGGAGACATCATTGGCCCATATTTCTTTGAAAATGAGGACGGCGTAACCATTACGGTCAATGGAAACACCTATTGCACCATGATTACCGATTATCTTGGACTCGCTCTTCATGGTATTGATGTGAACGACGTTTGGATTCAACAGGATGGTGCAAGGTGCCACTCATCTCAAGCCAAAATCAATTAATTGCGTCAAACGTTTGATGGCCATTTAATTCGCCGAAATGGTGATGTTAATTGGCCGCCAAGAATCTGCTATTTGAGATCATTGGACTGTTTTCTGTGGGGCTCCGTTCAAGAAAAGTGTTATGGAGACAAGCCAGAGATAATTGAACATTTGAAGGCCAACATTCGTAATGCCATTGCCGAGATGCGACCCCATACCCTCAGAAAAGTGCATGAAAATTGGTTCGGTCGAAACATATCTTAAACAATGTCCATTTAAACGAAATATCTTTGCCACCACTAAAGCATAATAACGAAATAAAAATAATGATGATTGCCAAACAAAGTATAAAGAAACCTCTTTTATAAGCAATTAAGGTTCTTCGCCTTCTACTGAATTTCTTAGAATATGTTGCCATTGAAAGATAAATTTCCATTTTCACAATTTCGATATTAATCGGGTTTTCTATAGTACAACAAAATTATAAGGCCTATTAAATTGTGCTCGTGCATAAGATTTAAGATACAAAAAAAGAAGAAAAAAAAAATAAAAACCCTTGTAACTACAAAATACATTGTCCTACGGATTTGGGAAAAATAACGCAATAAAGCATAAACAGATATGGTGATGGTCCCATAATAAATAGTTTCATTTGAGAAATGTAAACCCTACACACTGTTAAATAGTAATATTGGTTTAACATGCCATTTGTCACAGCTATTAAGATATTCACACAACCTATATGGAGTATAACTTACCTCTAAGTTCTTACATGTTAACACATAATATCGGGTTTTTGGATCTCTAACAATAGTGACGGCACTGTAGCTCGTGTGTCAGACCACATACATATTTGATAATACAGTTGAAACTGAGAGAGTTTACATGAGAATTTTTGATACATGGTTCCAAGCATAATATCTGAAGAAGAGCGTAAAAAAAAAGTCGCCTATTATCGTTAATTTTCCTTTCTGTTTGCCGTATTAAAATAATCTCAAGCACATGTTTGCCTGAAATTGTGATAAAACGGTCTGTTGGGCATTGTCCTTTTAAGTCGAAGTAGCTGCATTGTGTTCATTTCTTTATAAACAGTTATTCAATTCTGTGCTCTTTAAGGATATGGTGTCAAGAATGTAATCAATTCATTAAGAAGCAAAAAATAAAAATGAATGCTGAAAAATGTTCAACGTTTTGTAGAAAATTTATAAATTTGTTTTGAAAAAAAAAATGACAATAAATTCATCAAATATTTTTAAATTGAAAAAAAGGGATTCAAATGTCTAGTTTAGGAACTAAGTAACACCTTTAATACAACATAAGCTTTATTTCTCCATAAACGATTAGTTTCATCGAATCTCTCCTACGTTGTACAAAAACATTTTACACATACAGATGATAGCTGTAAGGATGCTCAACGCCATTCAAAAGTTGCCCAGCTTAGTACCGAATGATGAAATGTATCCCAACTCTGTTGTCATTTGAAAAGTCAGAGTTTAACCAATGACGAAGTGCATCAAGCCTTCTTTTCTGGAAATACTTGTTACTTTATTCCATGATACTTGACGTAAATGTATGGCACTCGTCCAGCAAAGCTGTCAGAAGTTAAATATCTTTTACCTGAAGTGGCATTTATTTAGTGAAAGGGCTTCCATTTAAAAATACGGATCTTTTAACAACCAAAGTATACGTAAAAATAGTTTAAACAGACGTGATGACTTTTCAAGCTCTACGTGGTTCTTATGATCGTCATAATCGACTTATTGGACAGGAAGGGCACTGATATGACCAGGCCTTTGCATTGTCGCAAAGTGGGCACTATTTAAAACACTGTAGATATACTCATTCTGTGCTAGCCTTAGGCCTTCAATGGCGATTTTTCGAACAAAATTTTAGTCAACGATGAGGCTTTATTTCTCAGTCGGTGTCAACAGGGCAATACAGAACTCCATAAAGCCATTGTATTTGTAAAATGAGACGCATAATGACCTGATCAGATCAGATCGTATAATAACCGACTCTGGCTTTTAATAAGTGATACCATGAGCCATACAACACAATCGATTTCAGCTTTATTGCAAGAAAGTTTTTAAAAAAGAGTAGTTTTACGTTTTGGTGAGTTCAATTGGCCACCATACATACATAATTGGTCATTACAACCCTTCAGTCTGGATTACGACCTAGTTTCTCACACCACTTATGTTGTGTGTGTTAATTTTATACATGAGTGGCGGGACTTACAGTTTAAAATCGACTCCGAACGACAGATTTTTGAGAAACTTTTCATGGCAATTTTATTTACTCTCAGAGTTTTGGCAGAAATCTGCTGAGAGAAAGTCGCCGAAGAAATACTTTTTGTATTTTATTTTGATGTCTGGCCTGGGGCTCGAACCCCGGCTTTTCCCTACTAGACCACGGCGACCACCAGCTTCATGTAATTGGACACCTTTAGATTTATTTTTGTGCGGCTACGTCAAGGACCGTAGCATGTAGTGTGTTGGCTCATTAGACGCGAGCCCATGTTTGAAACCCAGTTCAGACATCTCGAACAAAACGAAGTAAAAAAAATATTTCGACTTTCACTCTGCAGTCT
Organism: Sarcophaga carnaria; assembly: GCA_958299815.1. Taxonomy (NCBI): domain Eukaryota; kingdom Metazoa; phylum Arthropoda; class Insecta; order Diptera; family Sarcophagidae; genus Sarcophaga; species Sarcophaga carnaria. The sequence continues at coordinate 34,874,745 of OY283151.1, forward strand.
TCTGGTAAAAACTCTGAGAGTAAATAAAAAATGGCATGAAAAGTTTCTCAAAGAAATCTGTCGTTCGGAGTCGACTTTAAACTGTAGGTCCCACAACGTTTGAATAAAATTAACGCACACAACATAAGTGGTGTGGGAAGCTCAGACGTAATTCTGACTGAATAGTTGTAATGACCAATTATATATATGTATGTAGCTTCTAGATTATTTAATTAATTTTTTGTACTAAGTCCTGTTGAAAAGCATTCAAAGCATTATACTACCTCACACCTATATTTGATTCATTTTATTTTCAATGTCTCTTCATTTTCTTCTAAATATTTGGGTCACTTTCGTGAAGAGTTTAAGAGTTATTTGGCTTAGTTTTGGTGTAGTTTTTCCCCTACCTTCCAATGATTTTTTTAATTCTATTTTCATGGTTCCTTTTTTATGTGAGTATGTGTTGAGGCAAGTGTTTCATTCCTGCAGTCATTTAAAGTTAATGAACTTAAATACCACACAAGTACATTAACTTTCAAAGTAACTCACATATACTCTCTAAATTTTTTTAACTTTATAAACTACATTGTGAAGCAATTGGTTGTAAAAATAGCTCAAATACTTCCTTAACATTGATTATCCTTCAGGATATAAAATGAAATTCCAGATTAAAAGTCATCAATGTTTCCGTATTGTCCTCAAGTATTTTAATGATGCCCTAAACATTTATTGTCTCTCTTTACTGCTCTTGTACTCTCCTTTTCTCTTATACCAATACGATGTATGAAAGATGTGTGCATGTGTTTAAGTTTCACACAGAGTTCTCAGTGGGAGTGGATATGATGATATTACTTCTTGTTGCTTCTTGCTTATCTCAGCTTTAAAAACTGAAGGATGGAGAAGCGAAAAGAACTAAGAAACAATGATTGATGTAAAACAGAAAGTGATACTTATTTGTATATGTACACATACAGTGGCCTATACTCATCTCTAAAAGTTCATATACATATTCTAGAGAGTTATATGGGTCTTCCAAAAGGGAATACCGAACAGTGATAGTTCACAACGGCCATTTTGTTGGATATACATCAGAGATCAGTAATGAATCGCTTTTTCGCTACTAACAGTATTCATGAAATTTTGAGTATGAGTGAGTCAACAGTATTGAAATCCAACTACTCTGATTCATTCGTACTCACTACAACATTGATTTATAAGTACAAGTTGCAATGAGTATGAGTACAACGTTGACATCAAACTCATAACATTCGAACTATGTTTGATTCATTCGCCTACTCATTCAGATTCATAAATTTAGAAAAATACTTATAATACTCATAAATAATTCGAGTGATTCGAATCATTCGTCAAAATTTACAGTCTTAGTTGTTGTTGCATTTACAAACAAAGAAGAAAGACACATAAACAAAAAAGACAAAGACAGCAAGCAAAGCAAACACACAACTTTCTTGTGAGTATTGTAGTGTTCGTGCGCGAATCATACTTATTTTGTGATTCGTGTATAGGATGAGTCATAGAGAGTCGAAATCAATAACATCATGCGTATTGTTAAGTATGTGTACGATGATTACTTCAAACTTTGAATATGAGTAGTATGAGTATGACATTAAAATAAGTATGAATGCGTATAATATCAGAAATTATAAGTATGATTCGAATCTACTCATCGTTTTGAATACTCGCTGCTGACCTCTAATCTACATCTGTCAAACTAGTTGTCACCATGGCCGGATGGACATGTATGGGCTCTGGAGCTGTTCAGAACTAATGTAAACAACTATGTTGTTGAATTTAGGGCGATACGTGAGACCAAAGAGGTTCCAATGCATAACGAAAAAGTCACTGTTTGATGTGGATTTTGGCGTCAAAGGTTCGTATTTCTTTGCGAACGATGTTAGCCAAACCATCACTGCCAATAGCAAGCCCTACAATTACAACAGTTTGCAGCTACATTCCACACAGATCATGCCGTATTGAACATTTTGCACGAGAGATGTGATTGGACGTTTCTTTCCAGTGGAGTCGTTGGGAAGTGGGAGATTTTTTGTGGGATCTTCTTAAGGCGCAAGTATATGAGAAAACCTATAGCGGTCCTCAGAGCCAAAACATAACCAATGTCGTCGATCAAATTCAGCCTGATTAAGGCGCTAGAGCCATGGGAAAAATTAACATTCCAATTGCTTTTCACCCAGAAAAACCATGGCGGATATTTGAACGACATTCTCTTCCACACCATGCCATCAATAGGTCTCTCAAACGATTGAAAAATTACGTTTATACGTCACATGTATTTTGTTTTATTTAAATCAAAAGATAGGCACTGCTTAGTAAAAGACCTGTTTGTAGTATGTAATGTTCAAAATATTGCTGTTGTTGCTGCCCAGCATGTGTTGTAACAGAGAGAGTGACAGCAATAAAAGACAATAACAAGCATTTTTATTACAAACAATGAATGGAAAACTAAACAGTTTTTCTTATTATCATTTTGTTGTTATTGTTGCAGTTGCTTACACCACAATTTTTTTTATTTACAAAAGAATACATTGTACCGGGTGATGCCTGACCACCGAAACATTATTAATTTCAAAGAATTTTTTTTGGAAGGGAAACCACTGCCCAGATTCGAATTGGTATGAGTGATTGTAATTTTGAATTTCTTTTTATGAATCCTATTCGACTTGTCATTATTCCTTAGCTTTACTTCAATTTAATAAATTTAACTTTTTCTAGTCAAGTCGGTGATTATGTTTAGTGGTTGCATTGCGGGTAATGATGATGAACTTCCCTCATTGAGTTTTACTTCTCCTTAAGAAGTTGAGTTGCCTGATTTTTCCATGATGTTCGTTATTAATATTATTCTCTTTAGGAGTTTAGCAGATTTCTGAATTGTTTATTTAAGGCCTCTTTATTTTACCAAATTCGATAACCATGATGTCTTCTATTGTATTCGAAGTCTTAAATAAATCTATTCCTAGGGTCAGAGCCATATTTTGACCCGCGAACTATACATACATACATACATAATTGGCCATTACAACCCTTCAGTCAGGATTACGGCCTAGCTTTTCACACCACTCATGTTGTGTGCCTTAATTTTATAGGAGAGTGGCGGGACTACAGTTTAACGTCGACTCCGAAAGACAGATTTTTGAGAAACTTTTTCATGGCAGGTTTATTTACTCTCTGAATTTTTGCCAGAAATCTGCTGAGAGGAAGTCGTCGAAGAAATATTTCTTTTTCCATATTTTCGTTTTGATGTCTGACCTGGGATACGAACACGGGCTTTACGTCTAATAAGCCAACACACTACCTACTAGACTACGGCGACTACCTGGGAAGTATATAAGGAATTACTTACTTACTTAATTGGCCATAACAACCCGATTAACGGATTTCGGCCTGCCGCAACAAATCCTTCCAGGCGCCTCTGCTTCTTGCGCGCCTACGTCAGTTGGTCACACCAATCGATGACAGGGCTCCCTCGATTTGGTCCTTCCAACGGATACAAGGTCGTCCTCTTCGCCGACTTCCGCAGATCCCCGCATCAAATACCCGTCTCGCTGGAGCATCCTCCTAAATTCGAACGACATGGCCGAGCCAGCGCAGCCGCTGGATATTAATACGCTGTACAACGTCCATGTCGTTGAGGAGCTCATACAGCTCACTATTGTATCGAATGCGGAAATCATCGCCAACACGTACTGGACCGAAGATCTTACGCAGTACTTTTCTCTCGAACACTCTCAAGGCTGCTGCATCAGTACTTAATAGGGTCCATGCCTCTGCGCCATAAAGAAGCACGGGTAGGATGAGCGTCTTGTAGAGTGTTAGCTTCGTCGTACGAGAGAGGTCTCTACTACTCAATTGCCTATTGAGACCATAGTAGCACCTGTTGGCAAGAGTGATCCTGCGGTTGATCTCCAGACTGACATCATTTGTGGTGGTAACGGCGGAGCCAAGATAGATGAATTCCTTGACCGTATCAAAAGTATAGTTATCGGCCGTAATCTGAGAATCAGTACGCCGCACGTCTCTACTTGTCGATAACATATACTTTGTTTTGCCCTCATTTACTGCCAAACCCATCTTAGTAGACTCGCGTTCAATAGCACTAAAGGCAGCAGTAACATCTCGCTTCGTACGCCCTATGATGTCAATGTCGTCAGCGTACGCAAGCAACTGGACACTTTTTTGAAAAATAGTGCTACTGCGATGCACTCCTGCCTTTAGCAGAACACTCTCCATGACGAAGTTGAAGAGGTCGCATAATAAGGGGTCGCCTTGTCTGAAACCTCGCACGGTATCAAAAGGCTCGGAGAGGTCCATTCCTACCTTGACGGAGCTACAGGAATTGCTCAACGTCATTCTGCATAGCCTTATCAGCTTATCAGCAGGTATACCGAGCTCAGACATTGCGGCAAAAACACGATCCCTTATGGGGCTATCAAAGGCAGCCTTATAGTCGACAAAAAGATGGCGTGTGTCGACTTGTTTCTCGTGGGTCTTTTCCAGGATTTGGCGTAGTGTGAAGATCTGGTCGATGGTGGACTTGCCAGGTCTGAAGCCGCACTGATAAGGTCCAATCAGTGTTTTGACGAGTGGCTTCAGTTGTTCACACAATACGCCTGTAAGAACCTTATATGCGATAGGGAGAAGGCTTATACCCCTATAGTTGGCGCATATAGTAGGGTCTCCCTTTTTCAGGACAGGACAGAGGACACTGAGGTTCCAATCGTTGGGCATACTTTCCTCTAGCCATATTTTGTAAATAAGCTGGTGCATGCGCCCTACCAACTCATTACATCCGGTCTTAAACAATTCAGCGGGGAGGCCATCAGGACCTGCCGCTTTATTGTTTTTAAGGCGCGTAATCGCGACTTTGACCTCTTCATGGCTAGGCGGCGGAATCTCCACGCCGTCATCATCGATCGGGTTCGGAACATCATCTCTAAAGGCGGTATTGGTGTCGTCATCGCCTTGTAGCAGAGTAGAGAAATGTTTCCTCCATAACCTCAGTACTCCCTGCGGATCTGTTACTAAGTTTCCATATATATAAGGGAATATACTATAATATAAGGAATATACTCTTGTATTAAGTCCGATAACAAAAATATTCTTTTGATACCTTCGCATCATATAGACTCTCAATATTAACCTAGAAATTATGAACCAAATAGTGTTTGAACGTGTGATGGCAAATAAATTATTCGAATTAGTTTCCATTAAATTTAGTTTTTTTCTTACCAGACTCCAGCAACAACATTCAACTGTAACACTTTCCTAAATGATTCTTGGATATCCCTTGCATCAACAAATTCACCACATAAGAATTTTTATATACAATTCCAGGGCTGTTTATATTCTGCAATAACCTATAAAATCGCCATAGTCTAATAGGTAGTGTGTTGGATTAATAGACGTGAGGCCACGTTTTAAACCCCAGGGCAGACATCACCATTAAAAGGAAACGAATATGAACAAATTTTTCTCCGACAACTTCCTCCTAGTAGATTTCTGGCAAAATTCTGAGAGTAAATGAATAAATTCGGCATGAAAAGTTTCTCAAAAATCTGTCGTTCGAAATTAACTTTAAACTCTAAAATTAACACACAACATAAGTGATGTGAAAAATTAGGTAGTAATTCTGACTGAATAGTTGTAATGACCAATTATGTAAGTATGTACTAGGGTTGTTTATATTCCGTAATAACCTATAAAATCATCTCATCAAAGTCATTCATCTTCCACTTAGCCGTGAAGTTTCTTGTATTTGTTTCATTGCCTTTTACTTCAAAAAACAAACTTCACAGCGTGTAATACTAAGTCTAGTCTACTAAGTGTAAGTCTCACTTTATTACACACATATGACTAACAATGTTAGTTCTTCCGCTCTATTTATACAATTTTTATATTCCATTTGGCAACATCTAGAACTTACTGTGTGGATATGTTATTGTTTTGCTTTGGATCCTTTTTGGTCTTTCTATGTAGTTTTGTTATTACAATTTATTCTTTCTATGTCCGTATTATTGTAATTTTTGTCTTGTTTTATAGCAGTTTGTTTTTCTTGTTATTACTTCATGATTGACAGTGAATGTTAGTATATATTCTGTTTTTGTAACAGTATTCTTAGCATATCTTTTGATTTGATAATTCACATTGCCTAACCTGTAATAAACTTAATTATCATTTATAATACATCTCATCTAGCGATGACTTTACATTTTCCTACACATTGTTGAATAATTCATCAAATCCTTTGCCACAATTATCCTTACAGTCCTTTGTTTATTTGGCGCCAAAACTTTTTACCATTTTGGATCCACAGCTAATGCGCATGTTTGGTAGAAATATGAGAAAAATATCCTTGTGATGCGTAAATTTCCTCAAATATATGTTTGTTTCCCGGCTACCATCACAGTTATCAGTCTGTGAGCATGTGTTTAAAGTTGATGACTTAAGAAATTTCAAACTTTTAAACGAATTTGGACCATAAATTATGAAAAATTGTGTTAAAAAAATCATTTTTTTTATTATTGATACGCAATAAATTCCTTGAAAACTTTTCGGTTTTCAATGGAAAAATACGAAAAAAAGTTACAAAATTAAATAAACATTATGATGATTATGATTACAAATAAAATTATTTGTTACACTTCAATAAAGTTCACTTCAAAAAAGAATTGTGAGCTGAATGAGTTTGTTTTTTTCCAGACTTTAAATCTTCAGCGTTTTATTATTCGCAGTAAAATTTTTATGATTCTTCAAAAGTTTACATACAAATGAACTGAAGTCTTGAGTTTCATTAGATTTAATGTCACGCCATAATAAAAATATTAAAAATGGTTATATAATGTGTGTGAATATTGATTTGAATGATTAAATAAGTCCTATAACACCTTTCTCTTCTTCTTAACATCACAGTCATCACAATAGTTTCCTTTACAATTCACAATTCTACGCCGCTTGTCTCTTAGCTTTTCTTTTGGTGCCATGTTAGTGCCACAAATAGTAGGACACCTTACATATCCATCACATCTCTCTTTTATTTCTTTTTTATTGATTTTGTCTTGTATCGCTTAGTTTCAAAAATGCTTTCGATCGGTAACAATACCATTGGATTCTACAAACTGTAACATGTACATGTAATCACATTTGCACCGCTGATAATCGTATCCCGTATCGCATTATACCGAGTGCCAAAAGTATCATCTTCTCGTCGCATAGCGCCATTTTTGTATCTTACTCAGAATCTTCTTTCGAAGCATTGTAATTCCTCAACTTCATTAGCTCTCAGCACCCGAATCTCGCAACTCAATAATATTCATGCTTGAATAAATTTTCGAGTTGATGAGTTGCATTGTGTGAAGTGTGAAAATATTGGAAAATTTTTGCAATAACCGCGGTTTTCTAAAAATCCGCCTATGAAATCGGAAAATACATACATACATACCATAGGTCAACAATGAGCATTCAAAACGATGAGTAGATTCGAATCATACTTATAATTTCTGATACTTATACGCATTCATACTTATTTTAATGTCATACTCATACTACTCATATCCAAAGTTTGAAATACTCATGGTACTCACACTTAACAATACGCATGATGTTATTGATTTCGACTCTCTATGACTCATCCTATACATGAATCACAAAATAAGTATGATTCGCGCACGAACACTACAATACTCACAAGAAAGTTGTGTGTTTGCTTTGCTTGCTGTCTTTGCCTTGTTCATTCTTCTGTAAATGCAACAACAACTAAAACTGTAAATTTAGATGAATGATTCGAATCACTCGAATTATTTATGAGTATTATAAGTATTTTTCTAAATTTATGAATCTGAATGAGTAGGCGTATGAATCAAACATAGTTCGAATGTTATGAGTTTGATGTCAGCGTTGTACTTATACTCATTGCAACTTGTGCTTATAAATCAATGTTGTACTGAGTACGAATGAATCAGAGTAGTTGGATTTCAATACTGTTCACTCACTCATACTCAAAATGTCATGAGTACTTATGAGTAGCGAAAAAGCGATTCATTGCTGATCTCTGCTACATACATACATACATACAGACAAAATCAATAAAAAATCAATAATTGGCCATTACAACCCTTCAGTCAGGCTTATGACCTAGCTCCTCACACCACGTATGTTGTGTGTGTTAATTCTATACATGAGTGACGGGGCCTAAACTTTATAGTCGACTCCGAACGACAGATTTTTGAGAAACTTTTTCATGGCAATTTCTTATTTCCTCTCAAACTTTTTGCCAGAAATCTACTGAGAGGAAGTCGCTGAAGAAATATTCATATTTCGTTTTGTTGGAAATGTGTGGGGATTGAACTCTGGCCTCACCTCCAATAAGCCAACACACTACCTACTAGACTACGACGACTACAGTACGTCAACCATACTTATGGAAAAGTACTTTTGCTTGAGATAGAAGCGAATTCAGAAGGTCTGCTGGTAAACTGAATATTAATATGCCAAGTATGTATTTCAGGTGGTTCTATAACCTGCTATTAGTTTCAAACTCATTGCCAACTTTCATAGAAGGTCGATCATCTTTTCTCTCGCACACTTTCAAGTCAGTTGCAATGGTACATAAGAGCGTCCATGTTTCATGCCATAGAGAAGCAAAGGGATAAGACCCTACTATTCAATTGCTTTTTAAGTTCCTTCGTAATACCAGACTAATATCCAGATTGGGATTATTTTTGTTGGTAAGGGTGTGGTCAAGCTATACGATCGTACCGAGTCCACATATTGAACTTGAGTTCCCATACTTTGCCCAATCATACATAATTTTGCTGCCATTTACAGCATTTACATTCACAGATCTATGTTGGCACATTCTTGTTCCCAATAGTTTGAAGATAGCGGTGGCATATCGCTTGGAATGATCTTATCGTACGTAAGAAACAATAAAAAATTATGTCTTTGCGATGGTCCTCCTTTTTGAAGAACTTTCTCGATTATGAAGTTGAAGAATTTGCATAAAAAATGCTCGTTTTTAAAAGGTTCGAAAGGTTTGTGCAGGTTCCTACCTACACAAAGCTGTAGGAGTTGCTCAAGGTTGTCCATCATAGCTTTATAAGCTTTTCATTGATACGGAGCTACAAATTGAAGCATAAACACAAAATAATTTTTTATTTTCATGTATTAAAGTCCAATGTCGCCCACTGTCTCCCAAAAGAAATGTGTGTGTGGGTTTAACCCTGGTAAATGATTGCATTTTTGTGGCGGATGTTTACATTTTCATATTTATTGAACTGGTACGCATATACACATGCAGGTGAAATACATTTGCCACATGCTACATGCAATTGCCACAAAAAGCAATTTGATTATTGCAACTAAATTGACTTCTGATATTCGATTTATGACCAATGCATGGAAATCAAATAAATTTTCCGACAGGGGACACAAGGTAATATGAATTACAGTTCCCTTCTGTAGAGGATTTATTGAAGTCAGATATTTAGGGGAACACAAACAAATACGCTCTCTTGTGAAATGTTATTAGAATTCCTTTTACAATTAAAGAAAATGTTGAAAAGAAAACCGCTTTGCATTGAAACATTTAATAACTGCTTGCTTCCTTGCAATGACGAAAGTGGTATTCCTCAAGTCGCTTGCAAGCGGTGGGGACAACTTCTTTGATGAACTTTTAGTCGGCAGCTCCTACAAATGGAATGCAAAGTCTAGTTGGTATGTCATCTAATTAGACAGTTGACCTTGAGAATTGTAATTGTGCTATGTATGGCTATGTGTTTTAAGCAGAGCGAAGCAATATTACACGTAACTTGTTGCTGTCAGTTATGAAACAACAAAAGAATACCTAGTCTAACGAAGGCAAACGGGATATCTATGCTCTGTAAGATTGTGGTCAGTCCATCAGCAATGCAATTTCCTATGTCCTGGAACCTATATAAGAATTGTCTTTGAATGACCCATAATTTGCTCCTGACTTTCATGGACAAGGACAAACGTTGAAGAGTCCTTCGTTAGCGATTTAATCGCAGGAAAATCTCGATACCTTACAAGCTTTAAACCACTTTCAAAATGGCCATGAACTCCGCATGGGAAACATTTTAGCGCTTAGGCAGCCTTTACGAAGACTACTCTTGCCAGCATTTTAAGCAATCGGAATAATTCTTAAGAATCCCATTGGGAACCTCTGATTCTTCAAACCAGAAGTCCTTACTTGGAATTCTTAAATCATAATAAAGAACCCTATAATCGACCTGGGTGTCTCTATTTGTTTCCAGTATTGTATACACATTCCATGTATATCTGTGGAGAAATATCGATAAGTAATTATGTTTTATTTTTCTCTGATCAACTGCCTCCATAGTCTGTGTATTATCATATTAATAAATAAATGTATATGAATTCACATGTTTCTATAGTTGCCTGGCGATGTCACCACTAAACGCGATAAAAATATACTTTCCAATAAACTTCTGAAAAATCGATTACGATACGTTTGTCAAACACTGTGGTTTACGATTTCCTTTGAAAGGCTGTGTGAACGCGTGTATGTGCATGTGTTCATTATTATATTGCTTATGTCAAAGAGTATAAATCAATAAACCATAAACCGTAATAATGTCATCGTATATTAATGCTTATCAAAGGAATATTTGACATCAACAACAAAAACAAATAAATACCACAACTAAGATTATGTTGTCGTAGAGAAAAAACAATTAAAAATGAAGTCAAAAACAATAAACTTGAAAAAATATGTCAGACAGTGTTGCGAGTATACAGTCAGGTGTTTAAAAATAGAATTAAAAACTGTTAAATAGATGTCGCCGTGGTCTAGTAGGTAGTGTGTTGGCTTATTAGACGAAAAGCCAGGGTTAGAGTCCCAGGCCAGACATCAAAATAAAATACATAAAGTATTTCTTCGGCGACTTCCTCTCAACAAATTTCTGGAAAAAACTCTAAGAATATATAAAATTTGCATGAGAAGTTTCGCAAAAAATCTGTCGTTCGGAGTCAACTTTAAACTGTAGGTCCCGCCACTCATGTATAAAATTAACACACACAACACAAGTGGTGTGAGAAACTAGGTCGTCATTCTGACTGAAGGGTTGTAATGACCAATTATGTATGTATGTATGTAAATTGAATAGTGGGGGAATCGGATTTGGTAGACTAGATGGGCTTGGTATCAAGAATTTCAAAATAGTTTTCGTTACGGTTGGGCATTTCTTAGAAGATATCGGTAACATAGCTCATATAGGCGCTTAAGCTCATATATTTATCATCGACTAAAAAATTCAAGCCATTGACCAAAATAATATAAGTCATCGACAAAGCAAGTCACCGACCAAAAAAATATGTGTAAGTCATCAACCAAGCAAGTCATCGACCAAAATAATATAAGTAATCGACGAAGCAAGTCATCTACCACAAAAATGAGGGTCATCAATCAATAAAATCGACAACAAAAATGCAAGTCATCTCAAAAAATGCAAAAAAAGTTCAAGTCATCTATCAAAGAATTGTTAGTCATCAACTAAAAAATGCAAACCATCATCCAAAAAAATGCAAGTCACTAAAAAAATCGAAGTCATCAATAAGAAGTGCAAGTCATCGACAAAGAAAGCAAGACACCGATAATATTGCCTGATTTTTTATAGAAAACATATTGTTGCTTATTTGAAGTAAATAATTAGCTTTGCCGCCTATATGTCCGGTCTTAAGAAATGCCCGACCGATAGGAAACATGTTTCAGAATCCTAGCTTCAATAACTATCTAACACTAGGTCCGAAAATCACACATTTTTAAAATTTTATCAAATTTTGTTCGTCATATGAGATACTCGGTAGAAAATGCAATGTTCACTGAATCGTATTGTATTTTTATGGAAGGTGAGTGTAAATAAAATCTTGTTGGTTGTTTGCCAGCCATTTCAATTTGTAATGTTTGCAAATTGTTAAAATCAATTGATTTTTATTATCTTGAAATGAAATTCAATTCACGTCCTTTGGTTTTTTTTAACAAAAAATCATGAATATTTTGGAGTTTTTCTAAATTTCGAATACATTAATGAATTTTGTTTTTTAATATTCGTACGTACATACATATATTAATGGAGCTCACACCTTATTTGTAAGGGTATCTACGAAGTGACTAAAAATAAGTGTGAAAAAAATAAATAATTTTTTTTTTGTTCTTTTTCGTATTATAGGTTCAGGCCTATCACGCTAAAGATTCCGAGACACAGATTGCAATGACTTTTGTTAAATTAAACCTAATCATGATATTGAGCAGCATGTACTTATGCAAGGACTCGAGTTTGTACTTCATTTTTCTATTAATTAAAATTAAAATTAAATCCATTAATTAAAGGAAGCAACTATAATTTTATATGAGTTTCGTTTGCTAATAAAATGAGAAACAAATTGTGAAATAATTGCACAAACACAGAGAAAATAATTATGTACATTTGAAAAATAATTTTACAAACATTTTTAAAATACTTATGAACTCATAATTGTGTTCTAAAGTTTTTATCATTTACACGAGTTGAATGAATTAAGTTTTGAAAAATTTTTAATTTGAAAATTTCATTTGTGTTTCGTTTGCACGAGTTTGATGCTTAAGAGTTTGTTATTACCCTACGATCATCATAGTCATGACCATCGTTTTATTTCTATTCGATGAAATCCTGGTCACTAAATACAACGTTTTCATATGGGTTTTGAGAATATCTTGTTGAGATTTTGTGTCTGAACAGATGAAGGCAACTTCTGTAAGCATAAGGAGAAATCAAGAGTAATGTTAAATTACTGTTGATCGCCAGATATCTGCTCTTATGTTAATTTCCATGAAAAGTTTCTTAAAAATTTCTTGTACGGTGTCGAATTTTAACTCTAAGTCCCGCCACTGATGTATAAAATTAACACACACAACATAAGTGGTATGAGAAACTATGTATGTATGTAAAACGGCCATTAGATTCCTAGAGAATGTTGGATGTTAATGTCATACAGTTTCTTGGACATGGGGACATCAAAGTTAACAATAAATCCAACGATGATTGCAAAGGTTGGTAAGTTGCATACATTAGATAGGCATTCCTCTGTAGGGAAACAAACAAAGGTTGTCCAACAACCTTGATTCATTTGCAATGAAAAGATAGAAACATTAAGGAAGAATAGACAGATGTGGTCCGACATGAAAATTTTAAATTATAATCCTACACTGGCCTCTGAGGTGGCTACCAACTCAGCCAAACCTAACCTGAGACTAAACATAGTTGTTGGAGTCATTATCGCAAATTAGGTCCTGGCTTCTTATGTGGGACTCATTGATCAGCAACTGCAGAGACGTCGAAGAGGAGGAAACTATTTTTCATTACTTCCTTACATGCTCTTCCATAAATGCCCAGGAGAAGGAAGCACCTGGGCTTCTACTATCCCAAAGACCTCACTTGTATGTTAAAGACGACTTTGGGAGTCCAAATGGCCTTACCAGAATAGTTCAAGCTTTAGTGGAAAAGGTACCAAACTACATGGCGTGGTTACCTCAAAATGCTGTGACTATACCAGGATGCAGGTTTTCAAACCATTATGAGAAAATTATCACTTATTGCGCACTTCTCCAGAGTTTTTGACAGTTTTTTTTATAAAATTTTATTAAGAGCCAGATCTAGGCTCCAGAGCTTAACGTAAGTATCGCCATTTCATGCTCCACGATGCCGTAAGCACGGGTGGATATAATGCGTCTACCAACGCCATACATACAATGATGCAGCCTCATGGTAAGCCAATCATAGATTGCATTATCAAAGCTATGCCTTTGGACATGATTTTGGGGTCGTAGACTATACTAGGGTACTATACAGTCGGCTTGGAATATTTAAACTGCCCCACTTATTTTACGATGTTTCTCTGCCTTTACTGTTACAATAAACGTGAAACACTTGAAGCCAAAGAAACACCAGAAACTATTGTATTCCGTCCATTGAAATGTTTTTTTTTCTGTTACATGTTCTAGTATTCTTGTATATTCGAAAGTATATTTTATTTCTTTTACAGCAACAACAAAAAATTTTAACATAAACAAAAATGAGTTTCCTTATGTTTAACGTTTCCCACCCGAGGAAAATCATTGAATTGATGTTTTAATTTTTTTTTTCGAAAAGGAAAACTTTAAATGAAACAAAAAGTTGAACGTTGAAGTTGAAAGTTTTTTTATTAAAAAGACATGAATTTAGTAAAGAAATCTGAATAAATTTGTGTTTTTTTCTAACTTCAGAACCATACAAATACTTGTGCGTTTTATTTATTATCTCGGAGAACAAATTTCAAAAATTTTTGGGCTCTGTCCGGTATTGTTTTCTTCTACAAATTAATTCAAACACAAGCTTTGTTTTTGGATTCTTTTATGGTCAATGGCAACTACTTTCGCTTTGAAGACCTTCATTTAAAAAACAAATAAAAACAATTTCTTTTTTTTAAGAAAAAACGGAAATGGTTTTCATCTTGTTCGTACAGGAAGTTGATCATTTGTTATGCTTCCTGAGAACTGAATGCTTCGTATTGTAAGAATAGCCTCTTTGGGTTTATTTTTAGCAGGAGAATAAAAATATTTCTAAAGTGCTTTGAAATTTATGCTGGTTTATGGACGCCACATGCTTTGTTAAATTCTTTAAAAGGCTTCGGCAAGAGAAATATTTTCTCTTTATTTTTAGTCTCCTTGGCATAATAAATAAGCCTTAAGAAAATATGCCTAAAAATAGAAATGCTTGGATGTATGAAAAATTATTTTTAAATAAAATTTTCAATTTTTTAAATTCCACAATATCCTGCATAAAAAAACTTCGCTTAAAGGCACTTAACGCCTTTGAAAATTTAAAACCTTGACACTCACGATGAATATGAGAATGAATAAACGTGTTAATTGGCCAAAATTAAAAAGAAGTTCCTTAGCTAATATGCTGTTGAATACAGATATTTCGAACTCCAATTTCGATAAACACTGTAAGCAAGCTGCTCATCTTTCAATTTCTACTCAAAGATTTTTGAACATTTTCTCTTCAGTAAACGTTGGTTCTGTAAAAAGAGTTCGAAAATAGTGACGATAGCATAAATAACATAACAACATATTGACAATGGCCTGCCACAATTCTGTAATAATATCCAGCCTTCTTCACAGAACATCATGGGCATTAGCATTTCATACTATAATGGGATCTTTTGCTTTACAGCAGATGGTCATTGTTAGTATGGCATGGGAAGGCAATTCGACTTCATCATAAGAGAGGTAAGCGAATTAAATACCGGGTCCGCCATCTAACGTTTTTTTTTCAACTAGTGCGTATTTCGTGAATGGTAACACTTAGCTCATGTCTGATTTGACAGATAATTAGTTTTATCCTTTCGCTGAACGAATATGGTTGTGTATACGCTTGAACAACGCTGGGAAATATTGCGACATTACTTTGAAAATCATTGTAATGTTGCAGAATGTGTGCGAAAATTGCGTACGGATTTTGGAAGAAGAGAAGCACCGTCAGCTCCGTATGTTCGTTATCTTGTGAAAAAAGTGAAAGCAACTGGCATCCTCATCGATAAACTAAAGCGTGAAAAGTCAAAAACAGTGCGTACACCCGATAATATTGCTGCTGTGACAGAAAGTGTGCGTGAAGCGCCATTAACATCAATTCACCGTCGTTCTCACCAATTGAACATGTCGGAGACATCATTGAAACGAATTTTGCATAAAGACCTTGGTATGACGCCATAAAAAGGCCAATTGGTTCAGGAGTTGAAGCCAATTGACCATCCAATGCGTTTTCGCTTCGCTAAGTGGGCCTGCGATCGACTTACAGATGCCGATTTTGGCAAAAAAAAAAATCATCTTTTCAGATGAAGCTCATTTTGATCTTGGCGGGTATGTAAACAAGCAAAATTGTCGCATTTGGGGCACAGAAAACCCGCACGCATACATTGAAAAGCCGATGCACCCAAAACGAGTCACTGTTTGGCACAGAAAACCCAGAGGCATAATTGGGCCATTTTTCTTCGAAAATGAGCAAGGAGTGGCCGTTACAGTCGGGCCATGTTGAACGAATTTTTGTTCACAAAAATTGAAAAGGAGGATATTGGAAATATTTGGTTTCAACAGGACGGCGCTACGTGCCACACAGCCGGAGCAACACTCGATGTTTTGCGCCCTTTTTTGAAGATTGCATTATCAGCCGCAGAGCTGATGTCGTTTGGCCACCTCAGCTGCGATTTAACACCGTTGGACTATTATTTGTGGGGTGCCGTTAAAGATAAGTGTTACGCCGACAAGCCAGAGACAATGGACGCTTTAAAGGACAATATTCGTGAAGCCATTGGTGAAATACAGCTGCACACAATCGATAATGTGCTTAAAAATTGGACCGATCGTGTAGGCGACTGCATGGCCGGCCGAGGCAGCCATTTGAATGAAATTATTTTCCATTATTAACCGGAAGGATTGTACTTTCAAATAAAAAAAGAAATTTGAGAAAATATTCAGTAGTTTTTTTTTTTTAAAGCATTTTCAAAAAAAAGTTACTTGGCGGACCCTTTAATTGGCGTCTACTGTCCTCGGCGCTCTAGCTTAACCATCATTACGTCACCTTTGCTGCAATGGCTGACATCTGATTTAACCTTCAAGGATTAAAGAGACGAGCATACATATTGTTATGTGGCCATATATCCAACGCCGTTAGCATTTTGTTGGCTCAAACTCTAGATCAGAAACCCACAACAAAACGAAATATGAAAAATATTTCTTTGGCAACTTCCTCTCAACAGATTTCTGGCAAAATCTCTAAGAGTAAATGAAGAATGAAGAATTTCACAAAAATCTGTAGTTCGGAGTCGACTTTAAACTGTAGGTCTCGCCACTCATGTATAAAATTAACACGCACAACTTAAGTGATGTGAGAAGCTAGGTCGAAATCCTGATTGAAGGATTGTAATGACTAATCATGTATGTATGTATGCTTATCTGCAAGGCTTTTGCAATATGGCCACATAGATAATCTCCATCTCCATGAAACCTATGAATTCGCCCGTTACTGCCTTTGAGTGATGAACATTAGGTTAGGTTAGAGGACGTGTACTTGTCAATTAAGACAAGTACAGTACCCAGAGGTCGAATTGACCCATTGTACAACGTCCTAGTTTCTCACACCACTTATGTTGTGTGTGTTAATTTTATACATGAGTGGTGGGACCTACAGTTTAAAGTCGACTCCGAACGACAGATTTTTATTTATTGAGAAACTTTTCATGGCAATTTTTATTTACTCTCAGAGTTTTTGCCAGAAATCTACTGAGAGGAAGTCACCGAAAAAATACTTTTTGTATTTTGTCTTTGATGCCTGGTCTGGGGCTCGAACCCAGGCTTTTGCGTCTAATAAGCCAACACACTACCTACTAGACTACGGCGACTTCAAACATGATGAACATTAATTTGCACCACTTTTGGGTTACGTGTACCTCTTACTATGTTTTTAGTTTAGCAATATTAAACTGGGTCTTATTTATATTTTCTCTTGATCATGAAAGGAGCATGTGGTGTCTACAAATCTTGTGAACATTTTGCTGTCCTGAGCTATTATCTTCACGTTTCCTAAAGACTTACAAAACGTTCTTATATCCGTATAAATTTATCTTTGCCGTATCAACGATTCTCCCGAGAATTTTATTCTGTAACAGTTCCTGTGATATTATCTGAGGGTCATGTATTGCCATTTTCGTCATCTACTTTCCTTGACTATGGATTAGATTGTGCAGACAATCTGCCGCTGTAAATAAAACTAAATAGAACCAGCCTGTATTATGATATGCTTTAGGAGCGACGCAAAAGTAGTTCACAGATCAGCACCTTTCGCTAAAATTCAGAGAGTGTTCTACAACAGTGTTTAAATGCTGCATTTTTCACTCCACTAACTGGTAACCTTACCTTTCACTCTATTTATACTTTATTTATTTTCAGTCTGGTAACTTCCAAAACTTACTTTTGATTTCTTATTGTTTTTAATTTTAATTTCTGTTCTTCGTAATCTTTTTCTAGAATATTTTTTTTTTTTGTAGATTCTGGTTTCGCAACAATACAAGCGTTTACTCATCCAGTCAATTCTATCTCTACCTTATATTTGAGAAATTTCTGAATTTTATGAGAAAAATTTAAACTAAAAACAAAATGAGTTGAGGTTGAGGGTGTAGATTTCAAAGTCGAATAAACTTTTTTTTTTTGCCGTCTGCAACATAACATGACTGGGCTGCCTAATGAAACATATTTTTTTTGTCACTGTTGTTACGTCTTCGTCATCATTTACATAATCTATGTTCAGAAATTAAGCAGAAAAAGAAAATCAACCAGGGACTACATGTATTTAATGAATAATTTATGAACAGCAAACATTTCCACAGTTTCCAAGTAACTCGGATGTATGAATTGATATTTATTTCTTCTGATTTTGATAGGAAGAGGTAAAAAGTATAAGAAATATACAAAATAAAAAATATTATTAAATAACGCACACATACAATTCCATAAATAATTTATTAAATTTAGTAGAAGATTTCGAAAAATTTCTTAGAAACGAAGTCCCTAAATAAATATGTATGTTTTGTTAATATTTTTTATAAATAAGCCTTGAGATAAGCTACACAAAGCAGTTTAATTTTGTTTATTTTCCTTAATAAAATTAATTTAGAAGAGTTTTTAAATTTGGTTGCAAAATACCTTGTTTATGCCACTTCTTAGTGGCATGTTTAAGATGAAATGTGCTAAGACCATTAGTGGTAAAATCA
Source organism: Sarcophaga carnaria (assembly GCA_958299815.1). NCBI lineage: Eukaryota > Metazoa > Arthropoda > Insecta > Diptera > Sarcophagidae > Sarcophaga > Sarcophaga carnaria. The sequence continues at coordinate 34,893,582 of OY283151.1, forward strand.
TTTAGTCTTACCACACTAACGATTTTTATTTTCTTTTCAATTTGGTTTATTTGTTTAACAAATTGATGTTTAGAAAAATAATTGGATTGCGTTTGAAAGCAAATGTTTTTCAAGGCTTTTACAAATTTTAAATACATCGTAGTTCAACTGGGGTATGGATACGTTAGGTATTATCAAAAAAATGCCTCAAAGTCATATGCAGAATATTATGGCCGAACAATAACATGGAGTTATACTAAAGTACTAAAGCAAATTCATGGTAGAAAGGGAAGATGGATCAATCATAACATTATTAATAAACCTGATAGTGTCACAATGATAATGACATTGTATGAGAAACATAAGAATTCTCATATGCTTGATATTCTGGATTAACAAATACGAAAATAAATCAACGAAACAAAAAACCTACCCGACTAACTGTAGCAAATTAATAGTAAAAAATGAAGGTGGATAACGCAACATCACGAAAATGTTCAATAGTGTCTCAAGGCTGTCGCAAAAGTGGAATCCATAAAGACAACTACGCCATGATGTCGATTATGAAAAAAATCGTCTTTTTGTCTTTTTCATCTTGGTGGGTACGCTAATAATCAAAATTGTCGTATTTGGAGCTCAGAAAACTTGCACGTGGTCGTACAGAAGCCAATGCAGCTATTACGAGTTACTGTTTAGTGCGGCTTGTGGAGTGGAGGCATCATTGGGACATATTTCTTTGAAAATGAGGTCAATGGAGAAGCTTTCGCACCATGATAACCCATTTTTTTGTACCCATTCTTCATGGCATTGACAACAGGATGATGCAACTTGTCACACATCTCATGCCACAATAAATTTATTGCGTCAAACGTTTGAATACCGTTTAATTAGCCGAAATTTTGATGTTAATTGGCCGCCAAAAAACTGCGATTTGATACCGCTGGAAAGAAATTGAGCATTTGAAGGCTAATATTCATAATACCATTGCCGAGATGCGACCTCATATGATCGAAAAAGTATACGAAAATTAGTCCGATCGAATGAGGTACTGTGGGGCCATCCGCGGCATCCATATGAATGAAATAATATTTCATTTCTAACCGGAACAATTGAACTTCACAACAAAGGAATAAATTTGACCGTTTGTGTTTTATTTTAATTTGAAACTTTTAAATGGTCCACCCTGTACAATAAATGTGAAAATATGATATGAAAATTTTTAAAATTCGGTATCGTTGACATCTAATTTACTGTAGTATTGTAGAATAAAAACATTCTTATACTTGGGCGTATGATTAATATTATTATTATTAAATAACACTCATACGTCCTAGTTGCCATGAATTCTCTTGAATTTTGAATGCCTTTACTATTCAAAGAAATTTGTTACAATTTCTCTCGAAATAAATGAAACAAAAATAAGGAAATTTAAATTACTTTTGCTGTGAACATAAAACTTAATTGAGCGTCTGAAACTTTGTGCGAGTTAATGATGTGAAAGAGGAAGACATCGACGTCGACGATGACGATGACATGTGAAAATATTTAGAAAACAAAGTGCTCGAATACTTAATTAACATAATAACAGCAAACATAACATAATAACCGAATACATACTTAATTAATAATACATTGTTGTTGCTATTTGTTTGTTGTTGTTGTTGTTGTTATTTCATTTACCTATAAGTATGCCACATTAATTGAAGAGCATTAAACGAAATGTCGAAACATTTAAACTGTAAACTGCGAATACAATTTCACAAGGATTACGTGTTTAATTTCAAATGTGAAATCCGAATCAGGCTTTTGTGTGTAAGGATTACAAATAACGAGAACAACAGAGAATATTAAAGAGTTGCAATTAATTGAGTATTAATGTGAACATAAGATGGTTGAAGGTTGAAATTTAAAGATTTTTAATTTAAGCAGACAGCTTTAAAGCAACCAAAATACGACAGACCAAACACTTGAGCCAAAGTTATGTACGATTCTTAAATTGATTTGATAAGTACTTCCCCAATTTCTTATTTCAAAGAAGAGTTTCAGAACATATAGCCGTAGAAAGCTATGGCCTGCAAAGCCTGTAATCATGACTTGTTCATGACTACGAATTTTTCGTCATCTCCGAAAGTTCGATGTAAGCTCATTTAGAAACTTTCGAATGAAATACACACATACATATCCTTTAGTGAGGATTACAACCAAGCTTCTCACACCACTCATGTTGTGTGTGTTAATTTTATACATGAGTGGCGGGAAATATGGTTTAAAGTCGCTTTCGAACAACAGATTTTTGAGAAACTTTTCATGGCAATTTTGACAGAAATCTGCTGTGAAGGAGTCACCGAAGAAATATTTCTTTTCGTATTTCGTTTTTATTAAGATGGCTGTCCTATGGTTTGAACCGTGGCCTCACGTCTAATAAACCAACACACTATTTACTAGACTACGGTGACTTCAAGAATGAAATGGACTGCGGAATTTTTTCTCTTAGATGTCTAAACTTAGGCCTGAGAGATATGTAGCCAGCAGCCACCGTAGGTAGCTAGACCGTACGTATTTTCACGAGCCGTTGCGTAATGAGTATTTTTTCGGAAAAACTTTGCATACCTTTTTATGACTATTGCTGGGATTGTTAATCGGTCAAGGAGGGAGATCGCCTGAAAATGTCCGCCTCGGGTTCTACACAAACTTCTCTAGTTCGGTTTTCTTTTCTCTGCAGCTTGATGGATCGATCACTAGTTTAATTAAACGTTCCAGTTGGTTTTCAGCTTGATTCTTAGAGAGTTCTACTCCTTTCAGCAATATTTATAAAGAATATATTACAACGACTTTCTCATAAACTTATACAAATTTATTCCAGCCAACATTGATTTTATCATACGTTTGCCAAATACACCACTGAAGCCAATAACGATAACGATGATGATGATGATGACGTTACTCCTATGATTTCAACTACGATTACAATTATTTGAAATACAACTCTATGGCTTAATGGAACGTAATTTTTCTGGGCAATTGAATATCAATAATGCGACATTAACATTTTTATTGGAAACACAATTATATGTGAGTATTTTATACTTTTTTTTTCTTCTTTTATACTTATTTCCTTATGAATTAATTGAATAAGTGAAAGGAGAACAGGAAAAAGGAAGGGAAGAAGAAAATATAAATCGTAAATATCTCATTAAGGAAATGTAAATTCAAAATTCAAGAGTATGAAAATAATTCAATATTTTCTTAATTAAAAAGCAAAAGAATGTTCAGTAAATCGAAACTTAAGACTTATTTTTTGTTCTTTTTATTTGAATTATTGAAAGCCTTTTTTTCTATTTGTTGATTCAAAATGAAATCGTAATTTTATTCGCTTTAGAGTTTGATGTTCTTGTCATCTTTCAGAGTTTCCTATTCGAGTTGAGGGAAGCAAATTTTTTTTAGTCTGAGAACAAGTTCTGTTTATTCTTATCATATGGCTGTCGAGACTCCAGTGTGAATGAATTTGTCGGATATGATACTAAAAACAACTTTTCAGGTGAGTTCTCTACTTTAGGAATCCCATTGAGAAGGTTTGCGACTGACAATGCAAAAATTAATCCGTTAAAGTCACATGGGCTACATAAACGGAGTACGGAAAGTCTCCTGGAACATCAAAGGAACGCGCTCAGTTCAGTTGTGGAAGTCTTTACTGGATATTACATTTTGTGTACTCATACAAGGCGCATTGGTCGTGGCTATGTCACCAATGACTTCTGTGGTAGAGGATACATGTCCAGTGTTATGTCATATAAGAAGCAAGTAAATGAGGTCCTACTATACAGATGATCTCACTGATTATCGAAAATTAACTTTGAGAGCCAAAACGGCTTTAATAGAATCTCTGCTATCAAAACAAGGAGATACGGAAAACTGTTTTAACACAGTAAGCCCTACATGGTCGAAATGTGTTAATCTTCTCGTTTTGCACAGCCACTACCAACATAACTTGTATGTATTGGATGACATACACAGCTTGAGTGTCTTCACGAAGTTCTAGTTCCCGATTCTGCAGACGATATTTGTTTACTCTCGCACAAGATTTCCAACATGCAAGCAAAACCTTAAGATCTGGTAGGACTAGTATGTGTTGCTGGATTTGATATGAATACAAAGAAAATCAAAATCATGAGAATAAAGAACAATAGCGCAGAGAATATCACGCCATCAGTAACCTTACGCTTTCTAGGTTGCGTAGTGACCACGAAGTTTCCATCCTCACGCTCCTATTGGATAGTCTGAAGCATAACTAAAGTCTCTTCTCATTGTTAAAAAATTTGTTTCTCTCACACCCATTTGGTTGCCTTTTAACGGTTATAACCTACCAAATTTCTCTTTCCACTCCATAGAAAGGTTGTGATCCTAATAGTGACATAGAAGTTCTTCTCACAATTTCATTAGGCTGCTCTAATTGTGGATATCCATAGGATCTTACCTCATTTCTCCTGCCTACCTGGTTCAACTTATCCAAGCATTCACATACAATGTTCAAGGCAGCCTCATATGAGCCAAGTTGGTTAGACCTATCAGTTAGATTGCATTCCAATGCCTCATCCTTATTCAAAATTGAAAATTGGTTCGTTTGAAAGGAAACACGTACTCCTTAGTATCACCCGTATTAATGGAAATTAAACGTAAAAATGGTGGTGGATAGGCCACACTATCAAGAAGAAGTTCAATAATATATTAACAATACAGCAAGACTGCAAGGCGAAAGATGTCCTGGACGATATTGCAAGAGCTGGCATAGTGCGGTATGGGAAAGCCCGGAAACATTAGCAGCAAATGGAGTAAGTTTGTAAGTAAGTCAGTTTTTGAAGTCGCTGTAGTCTAGTAGGTAGTGTGTTGGCTTACTAGACGTAAAGCCAGGGTTCGAGCCCCAGGCCAGACATCAAAGACAAAATACAAAAAGTATTTCTTCGGCGACTTCCTCTCAGCAGATTTCTGGTAAAAACTCTGAGAGTAAATAAAATTGCCATGAAAAAGTTTCTCAAAAATCTGTCGTTCGGAGTCGACTTTAAACTGTAGGTCCTACCACTCATGTATACAACTGACACACACACCATAAGTGGTGTGAGAAACTAGGACGTTGTACAATGGGTCAATTCGACATCCGAGTACTGTACTGGTCTTAATTGACGAGTACACGTCCTCTAACCTAATATAACATTCCTTTTCATAAGTAAGTAACGAACATTTAAAATATCTTTACAAGTAACTTTTTCCTTTGATGTTCTTGAACGAGCACATTTTGGCGCCAAAATAATAAACGAAATTCAAATTCAATTAGTTGAGCCAAACAAAACAAGTCAATTTAACAGCCACAAGCAAGAGAATACTAACGATAACAACAAGAACAACAACAACAATAACAATAAAATATAAATGTAAACGAGCGATTATTTTTCAATGACTTCAAATGCCTTCCTGCCTGCCTGCCAAACACTGAACTTTAATTTCAATGCTCTTCTCATCTAATATTTCCAAAGAAATGGAAGAAGTCTTAAATCATTTAAGAATTTAAAAATACTTGAAATCAACAACAACAACTAAAAATAAAGATTTCAAATGAATGAAATGAAGTTAAAGAATATAAACAAAATCGATTGGAGGGAGAAAAATGAAAAAGTGTACTGGGATGTAGTAAAGAAGAAAATAAAAAAGAAATGGAATATTAAGTGTACTCATCTAATGAAAACAACCCTCCTTATTTTGTTCCTTTTCTCCTTTTGTGTAAAATATTGTTTTCTATTCCCCAAAGAATATCAGACTCATTTTAACTTACACTCTTACAAATTCAGGAGAAGCGGAAGTTAATAACTTTACAAAGGATAAGGATACGAGTCTAGTCTGTGTATTGATACATAAAGCAAATGTTGATGTGTGTGTATACATATGTATATATGTTTATCAATTTGTTATTGTCACTTTTGAATCCCCTGGGGAAAGGCTATTGGTTAACCCAATTTGCTGAACCATAAATATTGAATAATTTTTCGAAGAAATACTTGAAAAAAAAAAATCTCTTCCTGTAGTTTATTATATTCCCTTTTAGGGTTGAGTGAAATTGAAAATGATTGTTTATGAGTTTTGGTTAAAGAAGATTGAAAATAATTTGGATTATAAATTTTAAATTTGATTGGAAGTTGCTTTGCCTTTTAAAGAATGATTCTGGTTGTTTAGAATTGACTTTAAAGTGACAATTGTTTAAATACTTCTGGAATGCCTTGGTAAGGTTTTTTAAATCCACATTAATTTCGATTTTCGGCTACTATAAGATACTCCCTTCTGCTGAGGTATTATACGCCTGTGGCCAATGCTTTTTCCAAGTATCGGATTACGTTTGATAAGATTTTTAAGTTTGTTGGCTTATGGTGAATTCCGAGAATGAACAAAGTCATGGTAGGCTGAATATGATAGTGCAGATTTTGTTGATGGCTTGGTTCTGAGTAATAAAAAACTACGATGAAAAAATTTAAATATAAATTTATCGTGGCTAAAAACCTAGTCTTCAGTCAAAACTTCTAATTGGCTAACAGATATCATGCAAAGAGCTTATGTTCCACATCGAAAATCTTTTAGGGGTACTTTGGTGCTTCTAATCATAGTGATAAACAGCTTCTAAGCGATTCAAAAGAGTTTCTGTGGTCTAATAGGGTTGCTAGAGTACTATACCAATACAATCCATTGTCCTGCCTTCGAGCTATATAGAGCCTCTTTATAACATGTCCTTAAATCCTTTTTCCTTCAGATCAAATTAGAACCCAGATTTCTTTCTGAGGAAGTGTTTTGACGTTTCATTCTCCTCATCACTGCATGTGCCAATGTATCGAATTAAAGCGATCTTATATTCTGTTGCCGAAGTCGCCATAGTCTAGTAGGTACTGTGTTGGCTTATTAGACATTAGGCCACGGTTCAGACGCCAGGTCAGACATCTCCAACTAAAATAAATGAAAATATGAAAATATTTCTTCGGCGACTTCCTTTCAACAGATTTCTGGCAAAAACTCTGAGAGTAAAACAAAAAATTGCGATGAAAAGTTTCTCTGAAATCTGTTGTTCAGAATCGACTTTAAACTGTAGGTCCCATGACTCATGTATACAATTAACACGCACAACAAAAGTGGTGCATAGAAGCTATCTATGTATGTATGTATATACGTATGTATGTATATTCTGTTATAGAGTCTCCGATACCCGGTCAGAAGACCTCAGGCTACTTTTTGACAGACTGATGCATTACTCTGATCGCTTTCTACTATAATTTCCTAGAAAAGGTTTTTTGGTTTCTGTTTTAAGGCAAAAACCACATAATTGGCTAAGCCTAGTCACGAATTCTGGATTCTTAAAATACTTTCAGTGCAACTGACATTAAGACGCTGTTGTTGTGCCAGCGCTTATTATAGTAATGGCTTCGTGAATTTTATTACAGTTGGCAGCGTTTCCTTAACTACTGTCATGGACTTGTTAAACACGTTCAAGTATTTCGGATATAGAAGGTTGGATAGTTGTTTAGCTGACAGCTGACTCGAGGCTATGGAGTGATATTTTTCTTATTTTTTTATCGTGTTTTCTGTCGCAGGCTTCTGTAAGCAATAACAAGACAGCTAAGGCCAATAATTCTGACAATATTTACTTTTAGTATAAAAGTAATACGCCTGGTTTTGTATTTGAATTCTTTTAAAGCTGATATAGTGCCGTTTTATTTCAATGCGCAAAAAGCAGAAATTTTTTCTTCTTATTTTTCCTATTAATTTCCTTCCTTCCACAAAATGTGTTCTTCTGTCATACAATAAACCTTTGCTTTAGTAGCCACCTGTTGACAAAAATTCTGACTTTACTTAACAAAATTTCATACCTTCTGTTCAAATGACAGATGAATTTTTCAAGCTGTTGATTACCCGCTCTATGTTAAATGTTTTCTTAGCTTTTGCACTTTTCCTAGGTTTATATCGGCTTTGATTTGACTTAAATGGATTTGATTGTGTTGTCAAAATGTTGATTGTATGATTTGGTTACATTCTTGTGGATTTTGACAACGACACACAATAGAAAATCAAATACTGTGGCAGATATTTTACACACATACTCAGGTACATACGAAATAAAAGTCATCCATATATGGGCCATTTTAATATCGACAAAATGATTCACGTTTGTTTCTGTGTTTCCATTCAATTTTCAATATCTGAAGGCTTAGAAAACCACTCGTTGTATGAGTTACATGTATAAAGTTACCAAGTCAAATGTATAATACATGTCGTATAAGAGATCCTTAAACTGACTTTAATGTAACATGTGTTGGTTGGTGAAAATCGATAAATAGTTTGGAAAATATTTCATCTTTAAATAGTTTTTCTCTCACACACGCGCTCTCTCTCTCTCTCTTTCTTTTGTTGTAACTCAACGCATTGCTTTATAGGATTGGTTGTAACATGTGGATTACAGTGTCTGTAATTTACAAACCTAAACGAACGTACATTAACACAAGGAATTATTAGAATTTTTTTCAATAATTTTGCATACATAGATACATATGTTATTGCTGCATACAAGTATATGAGTAATATATTATGTTTGTTATTGTATTTCGAAAAAAAAAAAAAAATACATGAGTGCTGTGTGTGAACATATTCCCATAAATTATTGACTGCAAATGTTTAAGTGTGTTGTGTTGATTTAACCTTGAGATTTTCTTTAAATACAATGAAATGCTTTAGGCACACATAATACACTCTCTTCTTTCTCTCTCCTTCTTTCTCTCTATTTAACTTGAAATTTTATTAAAAAATCTTTAATAAAACATAGACGAGTATGCTTAAAGGCAATATTTGTTATCATTTTTATAGTCAGAATTAAGTACAATAATAGCAACAACTAATGACCTTTCTGTTTTACATTATTGGCTGCTCTGACTTAAATTTCATCTATCGCTAGAAGTTCAAAGTTCATTAGAATTGTTTCTCTAAATTAGAGAAACCTCTCTACACAGAAAGGAGAGAAGTGTTAGAAAAATTCCCCGTAAACAATATCAAGTTTGATTTTGTTGGATAGTATGAGGTATCATTAGATTTTTAGGCCAGAAATTCGGTCCATTGTGATAACACAAACCAATATCTTACCAGTGCTTACACCATAACAGTTGACTGCCTGGAAACGCTGTCTGTCAGTTTTCAGTGATTTTGGTATTTGCACTCAGTCTACCAAATCAAGTGTACCATAAATCAAGATAGACGCCACCATGGCCTAACAGACCCATAGATAATATAGATGACAGTTCTACTTATGGTTCTCTCTTCCCATCTGGAGACTTTAGAATACAAAATAACTCCCATCACCCATAATCGTCCGAGAATCTCCATAATCAACGATTTTAAGATTACACCATCATTAAATCCTTCTAAAGAGCATCCACGACAATATTTGCCAAGAGAAACGAAAGAATTCTACCTTGTGTTGTAACTCTATTCATTTTCCTTCCCAGATGTGCCTCTCCTTCGAGGCAATAATGTCGCTTCGGGTTAAAAATTCTGCCACAAATTTCACATACGCCCAAGCCTTATCAATGTTCCCCACTAAGGTGTTTAGCGCAGATATGTAAAGCGCTACTAGGAAGAGTAGAAAAGTAATTTGACGGTATGTCGTTGTCCACAACCTTTTGTCTTGAGAAAAAATAAAGCCAGTCAGCCTAAGATACTTCATGGTAAAGAGCGTTGGTATCCCTAACTTAGGAATGGAGACAACCACGGTTTCTTTACACTTAACAAGAACATGAGAGCACTTAAGAGATGTATGAGAGCGGCGCTCATACGATCATTAGTTTCGTGTTGGTTAGTAGGTATGATGTATTATTACCAGACGATTTATAGTGTCTGAAGAACTGATGGTCCAATGAAGGGTGCATTTGTTCAAATTAAAGACTTGTTAATTTGGTGTTTACCTTGCAAGTCGCCATAGTCTACTAGAAGGTAGTATGTCGAAGTATTTGTCGTGAGACTCTGATGCACGACCTCCTGATTAGATATATGAAAGAAATATTTCTTCGGCGACTTCCTCTTACTAGTCTTCTGGCAAAAACTCTGAGAGTAAATAAAAAATTGCCATGAAAAGTTCCTCAAAAATTCGTCGTACGGAGTCGACTTTAAAATGTCTTTCCCTTCTGCTCGAGGATAAAATTATTATTATGCACAGCATGGGTGGTGTGCGAAGCTAGGTTGCACTCCAGACTAAGAGGTTGTAAAGACCAATTAAGTGAGTAAGTAAGCATAGCTACGAGGAAGTCGCAGGTATCCATGAGTGCCCCAAATGTCTTATTTACAAGAATGCAAAATGAATCGAGGGGAACCTTGGCGTTATCTGCCTTGTATACGACCACAGTGACAATTATAGAGGTTTCCATGACAGAGCACATAAGATTTTGTTGCGTTTAATGTCATGCACGAACACTGTGCGACGTACAGGTACTCAACTCTTGTGCAGGAGTAGGGACTCAATGAGCATAATGTTTCAGTCCATCAACACAATAAATTTGTGCTGGGCTGGAGAGCAGGAAACTCTATCATCCTAAGACCTGCTGTAGCAGGCCAACATACTTGTTTAACTAGAAAACTTGATTAATGGAAGTGAAAGAAAGTAGGTAAGACAGAAATAATAAGAATGTTTCTCACCACTACGGTGAGAAAAATATGCTTAGCGGATTACTAAAGTAGTGTCAACCTCAAGTGCAACTCTGAAATAAACTTCATAGTAAATGAGTTTCCCACAGCCACGTTTCTGATTGACAAAAAAAATTTCGTTGCGTGCCTTTGGTTACAAATATCTGACAACGAAATTGTTTTCAAAATTAATTTGAAGTGGAAATGCCTTGTAGAAGTTCATTTAAGATTTTAACAACAGCCGTTTATTCTACTTCTGTTAACATTTCCGTTTCCTATTATTTTCCCGACCTACATACATATATCTCTTACTCTCTCTCATCGTTTCATTCTTTTTAAACTGAAGAATACAATTTCCACATAAATTTTGGGCTCAATTGCCTGTTTACGTTTCCTGCGTGAAGGAGAGAACAAAAAAAAAACGAAAAACGATACTCAATGAAGCTTTGCATGTTCCGATGCTTAATTTCAATTAAGAAAAAAGCTTTTTTTTGTTGCTATTGTTTTTTATTTGATTTCCATTATTGTCTAACGTTTTATTTTAACGGTAACAAGACAAAGTGTCTTGGGAATATTGACGAGATGACGTAAAGGAGTGAAACGGAGAGAGAAAGGAAATCAAGCAATTTGCATTAAAAATAATCAGAACAACATTTACCTACGTTGACGTTATGCTTTTGGGAATTTAATTTTTTCTCCTCTTTTTTTCTGTTTTTTATATGCGGTTTTATATTTTTTACTGTCTGGCTTCTATCGCTGCTAACAATTTAATGGTTTTGGCAAAAGAAAAGAAAATAAAGTAGAATGTCAAGGTTTAATTTGACATGTCCTAGGAGTGGTGAGATTTTGTTAACAAATTTTATTTTTATTTCAACATTTATTTTCAATTTTATTGCCAGGAAATTGAAATTAATCGATGGCATTGAGAAGTAAAAAAAATTCAAAGACATTCTGGTCTTAAAATCAAAAATAAAAACTTTCAATTTCTATTTGCTAAGCGAGTGAAAACTACGTTATCACTGCAGCAGAACAAAAACTGAAGATTTAAAGCTCATTTTAAGGACTTGGCAAGAGTATGTACCACAATGAATTTTCCTTGAGAGCTCTAGAAATAATATTTTACCCACGAAGCTACGCAGAAGCCCTCTTTAACAATCCCAAGTCGCAAGTTCTCCGCATCGACACTTAGCAACAAAAATGAATGGAGTAATCTGGACTATTTTGTGGTACACAGATAGGTTAAAAACATATCTTGGAACAGGGCTTCTTGAACTATTTCGAGTAAATGGGGAAACTCACAGAAATTTTCGAAGTGAAAGTCTATGCCATCGAATAATGTTTTTAATTCCACTTGTATAGGAGGTACAAAAGACAGAAGATAGCAATACTGTCAGACAGTCACGAGCATTCGGCACTTATGAGGTTAAATCGGAGATGGGGGAAAATAAGGCATTCCCATACTGAGCCCCAGATCATGTTGAAATTCTTCAGTATACCTTTCAGACCTTTAATGGCACCTGACCCATTCTATGAGAGGGAGGGGGTGCCGGATGTTTGGAAGGATATGCTCAACAAAAGAGAAAATAAAAAGAGACAAAAACTATTCTCAAACCAAGTGAGTTTGAGGCAATCGAAACTTTTGTTGGTAAACTTCTTGCATCAGGCTATCCAGAAATAACCTGATGTTGTTAATCCGTGTTTTGACAGGGTACTGCAGAAGTCGCCGTAGTCTAATATATAGTGTGTTGGTTTATGAGACGTGAGGTATCGATTCAAACCCCAGGCCAGATATCTCCAATTAAATGAAGTATGAAAAATATATTTTCGGTGAATAAAATTTCCATGAAGAGCTTCTCAAAAATCTGTCGTTTGTATAAAATTAACACACACAACATAAGTGGTGTGAGAAGCTAGGCCGCAATTCTGATTAAAGGGTTGTAAAGGCTAATTACCTACGTTACTGTAGGCTCAACGTACACTTATTCCCAACATGTGAATGAGAACCGATTATCAGAACACATTCTAGAAACCTGTGTGGCATTAATGCTAACCAGATACTGTTCCGAGAATTATTATTGTTGACACCGAGTGACATCCTGAAGTTTGTCAGAACAATAGGCGTGGAGGAGGAATAATGGTGGTATTTGATAAAATTGGAGATGTATATAAAAGGATGTATAGTCGCAGTATTAAGTTCCTTTAAGGAGTATAGAATTATCACAAAGCATTTTTCTAGTTTTTAAAGTTTAAGCTTTTTAATTAAGAAGGCCAAATGGCCCTGTAGCAGGTCCTAGTAAGATAACACGTTTGCCATGTCTCCATCCCTGAAGAAACGCTATCTGTAAACATATCTATGTATGTCTATTCAGATGTCTTAACTTTATTGGGATTCTAATGGCAATGAATCAAGTCAATAAATTCCTAAGGGAATTGTTCCCGTATATTTAAATAACTTGACAGTTGAGTACTGCTTATTTGCGTTTACCCAACCTCTTTTTTAACAAACTTTTTATTTCACTTTTAACTTCAACAAAGGAATCAAATTAAAATTAAACTTTTTCGAGTTTGAAAAAAAAAACGATAAGTAAACAAATTTGAAAGTTGATGATGTTGATAATTCTGTCGCAAGTTAGTTAAGCTATTTGACCTTTTCTTTTTTAATTTTTCCCCCTTTTCAATAATCAATAAAAAGGATCAAAAGTTCTCATTGCATCAATATTTATCTTAAAACTAAAACTCAAACCCGAAAAGTATAGGTAAAGTTGCAAAAGAAAGTAAAATTCTGAAGAAATTAAAGGGGAACGTAAAGAAACCCAAGAAAATAGTTTCAAAGTTTAAAAATTTTAAAATTAATAAAAAAAAAAAATAAAAAATAAAAAAATAAAAACATTTACTTTGAACAAACTGTTGCCTTGAGAACATTATTTTAATTTTTTTTGCATAGATATGTTAATAAAAATTGCACTTAAAATAAATGCCAAAGGCTTTTATTTAAAATATTTATTAACCTGTATTTAACCCCTAATGTAGGCTATATTTATAGTACCTAAAGTAATTAAAAAAATTTTTAAAGCCATCAATACGAAGCATATTAAATTCATATTGTAATCTAATGTTGATGTATTAAATAAATTGGGTAAACACTGTTTAAAAACCTAAAATATGGCGTAAAATTATAATGTTGCCTAGAGTAAGGTGGTTTAATTTCTTTAAATCTATTCTCACATATTCTAAGAAAGTAATTGTCGAATTTTCTTTCTTTCGAGGTAGTCAATAAGGGTACTCAGATTCATTTCTAATCCATAGATCACGTTAGTGCTTAATTTTTTCTAATTATTATTTTAATTCTGTTCACAATTCTATTTTAAATCGGCACAATACTGTTTTATTAACTATTTCTGAAAGTTTTTTATTTCTTTTTTTTATAATTTTTGTTGGTCATATTTTCAAATATTTTATTTTCAAGTCACCTAAAAGTATATACTTGCATACTAAATATTACAAAAGCCTTAAAGTAGGCAATAAAATGTTTAATTTTTCCACTTTATCATAAAAATTTACAAACGAAATTTATTTAAATTTCCAAAGATAAGCAAACAAAATTTGTTAGCATCCCTCGAGACTATAAAAGTACATTTTAACTGCCATGAGTTGAAGTCTGAGAATTATGACAGGGACAAACAGACAAAGAAACTTTCAACACACAAATTATTATAATGTTTCTCCTGATGATGCTTTACTGACAGTTAGTCGGTCGTTTGTTGAGTTGTTTATGATGTATAAAAATATTAAAACTTCTCTTTGTACAAATAAAGAAAATGTTTTTGAATTTAAGGTCGTCAGCAATGATTTCACAAATAATGTGGCCACATATTAAAAAATTTAATTTTTTAAAAGTCTACTTTTAGGTGTATAAGTGTTGTTGGCATAAATTATTTAAATTGTGGTTGATTATTTTATTGTATCTGTTGTATCTGAACAACATACATGTATTTGATTACCTCTGGCTGGATTTAATGAAGAAACTTTAAATTGCTTTAGAGTTTTGGGAAACAATTTCTTGCCTACATTTAGGAAATTTACAGTATGAGGGGGGTTATATAAAATAAAAAATGAAAAATTAAAAGAAATATTGATGAATTGTATTGTATTTCATTTCAATAATGCATATTTAAAGGCGTTTTTAAAATTCCTCGTATAGTTCACGGCATATAGAATAGGTTGCATTAGTATGATAAGATTTTAATATTATTTAGTACTTTGCACTGAACTTTTCTGATTCCGAAAGTGATTGGCCAATAATGCCAGAAAATGAGAGGCCAGGAATCTTCGCAATTTAACGACAAGAGTAGGGTATTGGCACAGGATGTGGAACAAACACCCTTCCTCCTCCTTCCCTTCATTTAGCGGAATGTCGAATCTTTCGGCATGCCTGCCAAAAGGACAGTGAACCGTAAGCATCGTAATTGTGCGATGAAGGCTCATGTGATTTAAGGTCAGAAGTGAGTCAATAAAAAACTTCGTATTCATACATGTTCAACAGAGTCTAGCAATATATCACGTACCCTTCTGTTCCCAACGAGATAGAACTTCTTTGTAAGATGTCTGGATAATATCCAAATTAATTGAGGTAATCGAAATACCTATGCTCTGTAACATGTCGGAGATTGCGAGCACCATACCGTCTCTGGCCATCATCCATCAGCAATGCAATATCCAACAACATTCTTATATCTCGGAATCCATATAAGAATTACCTTTTAAATGATCCGAAATTTCCTTGAGAAATCCTCAGAATTCACGAGCAAGGGCAGACATTGAAACTGCGTTCGTTAAGGACTTAATCCATGGTCAAACTAGATGAGAATTTAAAACAAGAAATGTTCTCATGCTATTACTCGCAGAAGCTCGCTATTCAAACGTCACATGAATTAAAAGAAAGTAATTTGATTGACCGAATTGCCATCAGGAAAACATGACTTGAACGGCATCGAACGAAACGATTCACCAAGTAGGTTCTTGGTCGACTACGGCACATACTAGGATAATAGAGTTACCACCTAACATTACCTCTTTGTTGGTTGCTGTGCTACATGACATTAATTCACTTGATGTTCGTTTCTGATGTTATGTTCTCTGAAAGGAAAACTATGATGAAAGTGTCTTCACCTTCTCAGGTATTTACAGTAGTATTGCGCGTTTTGTATTTTAGATGTTCAACCACTAAATTGCGCCACCGAAAACCGCTAAACTCCGCTCCATTTTAAATATGTTGAGTTAATATTTTTCTTCCACTAAATCGCTGGTTGCCTAAATTATTCTCTCAAAGAGCAAATCCCACATAAGTAGTGAACGATTCGTGCGTGAAGCAAACTGTCAGTTGCTGAACAAACAGAAATTTTCTCTCTGCATGTATACCTCCTTGTTAACCAAGGATAGAAGATAGATAGATGAAGTATTTGATAAAATTTTGGCAATTTTTATTGATAAGATAAGTATGATTGTAATAAACGAAAAAAAAAGATGATGCAAAAGGAAAATTCCTTCGCTAAAATAAAAATTTCATATTCCATCCTTCACCCCCAATAAACTTTGCTTCACATTTCCTGTCACTCACAAGACTGATAAATCCATAAAAGAATTGGTTGGTAACAAGCAAATGCTGTTCGCGAAAAATTTTCGCGAATGCCACACAAGTAATAAAGCATGATATGCTTATGCATATCATATGGTTGCATCATTGTGCCTGGGGGGCGCTGGTAGACGCGTTGTTGCCACCAGTGCTTTAAGCACCGTGTGGTATGCCGTCATGGCGTATCTCACGTTAAAACCCTGGACTAATGACTCAGGAGGAATAGCTATTAACAACTCTAAGCGCTATGGTAGTAGTAAATTACAAACTAGACAATGTGTGAATTCATTAAGATGAGCCCACGCAATGTACAACACGTTCGATATTAACAATATTGCATGAGAAGTTTCCAGAAAGAGGAATTTCAATGTTAATTGGCCAGCAAGATGCTACGATTCGTTAACAAACAATTTAAGAGACAGGAGCGGTACGTTAATTGAATTCTTGTTTTCATGTTTTTTATGAATTCAATACTTTGAAGAGAGTTGGTTGGTAGCGTGTTTCCTTTGAATTAATTACTTTGGATAGGGTGCCATTAAGAGGAGAACGTGTTTGATTTGTCAAAATTAATGTAAGATGTAAGCTTCGACATCTACAATAAGTTTGAGAGGCGTGAGGTATATCAGTTGATGTCTCTGCCCTTGGGAACTGAGTCGGAAAAGAGTGTTTGTCAGAAATGTGTTTGCGAGAGATTTTACACAAATTCTAATACGTAGAATATAGAAGTATCTGCTAATATTATAAGGACTCACTAATCGTCAAGTATTCTTCTCATTCGATAATGTGCCAAGATGTGTATGCACAGCATTGGAGATACCAAATTCGAGTCGACTAAGATCAAAACCAACATAGTAAATGTAGAAAGCATTAATCAATTTGTTTGTGGAAATCCCAACCTTTTTATCAGAAAACATACAAAGGCTTTAAATATAAACGTCAGAGGTTTGACTTCTTCAATGAATTCAGTTTTAAGTATTTTCCGTATTTACGAGCCTATTATTTTCGGATAAAACTTACTTTCATCGTTGTGGATAAATAAACGAAATCGGAACTTAAATATCAGGAACGTCTTCAATGTACATGCGCTGAGATGGTGATCCTATGAATCATTGGAAGAAATCCAAATTCACACAAGAAAATAAATATTGTTCTTCATGGCATTTGAAGCAATCCAGGTATCCTTCTAACTCACCAGAGAAAATGACATGAACACTGAACATCGTAGAGAGATCAGGCAGCCACACCTTTTGCGTAAGGATAGTAATAAATTTACTACGACTTCATTACGACAATTAATAATAATTTCTAAGCAAACAAAATTGGCAACCCTGCCACTTTAGGACCTACTTAGCTGAAAAAAACAAATCAACAAAATAATTTCAATGTGAGAAAGAGGTTTTGTAAAAAAACCCCTTTTTCGCTAAATAATCGAAAAGGAATAAGAAAATTTTACGCTTCAATAAAGCATAAACACATAGTAAGTGATTGTTGGGGTATACTAACAAAATTTCAAGAAAACAGATGAACATATGTATCTACAGATATGTCTATATCTACAGATACATACATATGTCATGTGTATTCCTATGAATATGTGGCGGAGGTAAAACAAATATTATGGAAATCATTTCCATGATTTTTCATGTTCAATGAAATCATGCCAAATTAAGCAAGCAAAGGACCAAAAAACAAAACAAAAAAAAAATATTGCCGGCATGCATATCACGTTTCATTTGTATGTCAAAGAAAAATCATTTTTTTCCTCCAATGTCTTACATAAACCTTTGATTCGATACGGATACCACAAAAATAAGGTTACATTGCACACTAAATAATACAAACAAATGCAAAACTTAACTAAACTTGATGCATCAGTTTATCGATGTTAAAATAGCTCATAAAGGGTCCGCCAAATAACTTTTTTTTTGAAAATGCTTTAAAAAAAAACTACTGAATATTTTCTCAAATTTCTTTTTTTATTTGAAAGTACAATCCTTCCGGTTAATAATGGAAAATAATTTCATTCAAATGGCTACCTCGGCTGGCCATGCAGTAGCCTACAGGATCGGTCCAATTTTTAAGCACATTATCGATTGTGTGCAGCTGTATTTCACCAATGGCTTCACGAATATTGTCCTTTAAAGCGTCAATTGTCTCTGGCTTGTCGGCGTAACACACACTTTGACGGCACCCCACAAATAATAGTCCAACGGTGTCAAATCGCAACTCCGAGGTGGCCAAACGACATCAGTTCTGCGGCTGATAATGCGATCTCCAAAAACAGGGCGCAAAACATCGAGTGTAGCTTCGGCTGTGTGGCACGTAGTGCCGTCCTGTTGAAACCAAATGTTGCCAATATCCTCCTCTTCAATATTTGTGAACAAAAATTCGTTCAACATGGCCCGATAACGATCGCCATTGACTGTAACGGCCACTCCTTGCTCATTTTCGAAGAAAAATGACCCAACTATGCCACTGGACCAAAATCCGCACCAAACAGTGACTCGATTTGGGTGCGTCGGCTTTTAAATGTATGCGTGCGGGTTTTCTGTTCCCCAAATGCGATAATTTTGCTTGTTTACATACCCGCCAATATCAAAATGATCTTCATCTGAAAAAATGATTTTTTTTGCCAAAATCGGCATCTTCTGGTGTAGGCTACTGCATGGCCAGCCGAGGCAGCCATTTGAATGAAATTATTTTCCATTATTAACCGGAAGGATTGTACTTTCAAATAAAAAAAGAAATTTGAGAAAATATTCAGTAGTTTTTTTTTAAAGCATTTTCAAAAAAAAAAGTAATTTGGCGGACCCTTTATATGGATGACTTATATCTCGTGAGTTATGTATTTACAATTGAACATCTGAAATTTATGTTTAAATAAATTGTACCTAAGTATGTCTGCAACAATATTGTCAAAACCCACAAGAATGTAACCAAATCACATGGTAAACCTCGACATCACTTACAACCAAATCTATTAAAGCCAAATCAAAGCCTAAGAAAGCATAGGAAAAGAGCAAAAGCTAAGAAAACATTTTACACAAAGTGAATAATCAACAGCTTGAAAGATTTACCTGTCAATTCAATAAAAAGAATGAAAATTTCTTCTTTTTAACAGGTGGCACAGGTTTTTTGTTTAATAAAAGAATAAATATGAAGAAAGGAAAAATGAATAAAAAATAAGAAAAAATGTGTTGGTTTTTTGTTTTTAAAGAGACGGCATTGTAAGCTAAAAAAAATATCCAAATTATTATATTCTAAATTGAAAATAGAATTTGTCACGAAAGTTTTGTCTAAATATAGATGAAAAAGGTAACAAACTACAATTAAAAATTTAAACAATTTTCCTTAACATACTTTCAGGTGTTTAACAATCCTTTAAAGGTATTGTTTTACACTTTACTGAGACGTTTTTAACACTCTCACAAATATGGCTTTTCGTAAAAGGGTTATGTGAGTTAACCACACATTAATTATTATTTAATTTCATGTTATTTGTAAGAAAAGCCTCGAAGCACACACGTGTTAATACCACAGCCTAATAGTATACAAAGACATTTTTCAAATAATAATTAAGGCTAGTGGATATGCTTTAAAATCTACTTCTTTACATTGTTTTGACCTTTAAAATTAATTCTCATTAAAAATTTAATGGAGAATTAATTAATGAATGAAGTGTTGATAAGTAAACTAAATGAGCCAGATTAGCTTTTAATAAACAAAAGAAATCTTGGAAACAGTTTTTATTTTAGGAACATATTTATGACATTTCAAAAATGTCAACTGTCAATGTACTTATAACGGTAGCCTTGTTATTCGTTTAGGTTACGAAAAACACAGAAAATTCCTAAAAGTGAATAAAACATTCATTTAGGACGACAATTCATTGTACATTTGTTGTCATTTTGGTGAACTTCTACGGTTATTTGCCAAATGTCATTTTGTCACTGAATTGGATACAAAGTGTTTTGAATGCAAATCAAAGGAATTCATTGAAATTCTCGTTATGCACTAAGACGCTACATGGCACAGTTGATTGATTATACTTTGAAACTTTTACACAGTATTTTTAAGAATATTTCAGTGCCTCAAAGCCTATTTCAAAATCATTTGACAATTTCATTTGCATTGTCTGATTAATGCACGTTACTTTCAACACTTTGACTATTTTCAAGTGTCACACACAAATTTTCGGCAAAGTAAACCAATAACACTGTCACTCAAAATAAATCGGTTTGTATGATTGACGGGATTATTTAATATCACAAGAGATGTTAGATTTGTAAGCATATTAAACAAACACAAAAACAAAGTTACAGTTTCAATGTGTGACAAGAAGGGGGTGAGTAAACGCCACGAAAGCGTGGTAGAGTTGAGGCTTAAGTACTTTTAGCTTAGGTTAGGTTAGAGGACGTGTTCTTGTCAATTAAGGCAAGTACAGTACCCGGAGGTCGAATTGACTCATTGTACAACGACCTAGTTTCTCACACCACTTATGTTGCGTGTGTTAATTTTTATACATGAGTGGTGGGACCTACAGTTTAAAGTCGACTCCGAACGACAAATTTTTATTTATTGAGAAACTTTTCATGGCAATTTTTATTTACTCTCACAGTTTTTGCCAGAAATCTACTGAGAGGAAGTCGCCGAAAAAATACTTTTTTGTATTTTGTCTTTGATGCCTGGCCTGGGGCTCGAACACAGGCTTTTGCGTCTAATAAGCCAACACACTACCTACTAGACTACGGCGACTTCAAAAAGTACTTTTACTACTTATGGTAGCTGAAGACGTTTTCGATGCTTAATTTGTAACAGAAATACCGAAAGAGCTTTATTGTGCCTGCATCTTAAAGGGCGATCACTTGAATCTTAGTTTGTTCCCCAAACTACTCTATTATGGTTGCATAAAACAAATGCTAAACATCTTTAGTATCAAAGTGTACAAATAAGAACTCAAACTGCTCAATTACTGTTGCTCAATTCAACTTAGATAGAAGACACAAAAGACAGCATAAAGCAATACCATCTGCCTGTCAGGCAGGCAATTAGTATGAGACTGTCTGGGGAAGCTGAATCTGTTGAGTATCCAGAGTAAGGTTACCCTCTGCTGGGTACTAGGTCATACAGAAATTGTTGGCAATAAGCAAGCAGATAAGATTGTGAGGAGGAGTTCTTCCAAGCTGATGATGAGGCCAGAATCATTCTGTGGAGTGCGAGCGATAAAGAGAGGCAAAGACTCAAACAAATTGGATAGGAGGCCATCAAAATTTCTGTTGAGCACTTACAATAAGGGGAAGTCTGAGTCACATATTAGAATTTCCAGGAATATCCTGAGGTTACACACACATAATTGGTCATTACAAGCCCTTCAGTCAGGATTACGACCTAGTATCTCACACCACTTATGTTGCGTGTGTTAATTTTATACCTGAGCGGCAGGATCTACAATTCAAAGTCGACTCCGAACGACAGATTTTTTGAGAAACTTTTCATGGAAATTTTTTATTTACTCTCAGAGTTTTTGCCAGAAATCTGCTGAGAGGAAGTCGCCGAAGAAATACTTTTTGTATTTTGTTGTTATGTCTGGCCTGGAGGTTGAACCTTGGCTTTACGTCTAATATGCCAACGCACTACCTACTAGACCACGGCGACTTCTGAGGTTAATAAACGATATTATGACAAGGCTCCTTAGGCACATGGTACGTTTAATCTAGCCCCTTATGTTGATTCTGTAACTTTGAGATAGAATTCTCGGAACACATTCTATTAGCATGTGGGGCAAGCTACATAACTTTAACAGGATACCATAGAGGCAACATTTATAATTTTGGACAAACTAACTGTACAGTTGACAGCATGTCGAAAGAGAATTGTATCCATATTTGCAGCTACTTTTCTTTGAATGAAATTATTTCATCAGCCGTCGCCTTAGGAATTTACTTTTAGATTTTATCCTTCTTATTGCCACGCCCTTGTCGTCTTAAACTGAGCAAAATTTTCTGGTTTACTTCATTTTCTGGTTTTTATTTTCATTGTAAAGGTTTTATTGATATTACCTGCCACAAAAAGGATCATTTTCAAAAATATTATCGCGCCACCTAATTTGAACGCACATTAGCAACATAAATGGTTTATTTCAAGTTCATGGCTGCAATTACAATGACTCTCTTTTCACTCTGCCGCACTTATACCCACATAAGTTCCACGCATACATACTATACCAACACAAAAAATATGAGAACATTAGCACATGGTGGTAACTGATTACAAATGACCCCAAAAACATTTGTAGAAAACAAAAATAAACAGAAAAATTTCCCAAAACAAATAAATTCCCACAAAGTAATGAACAACCGAAGAGAACTGTTATACTTTTAGGGAAAAGAGAACAAGCATGTTGAGTTCTATGTGTACGTATTTGTAAGAAGGGATATTTGTGTTGTAAAGTGAAAGTTTGTAATGCCGTATGTGTAAAAGCGTAAGCAATGAGAAATTCACTACAAAGGAATTTCTTTTTATGGTTGTTTTAATATAAGAAATGCTGGTTTATGTGTTGTATTGCAAATAACGGTTCAGTTCAATTTGAAATTTCGTCGCGTAAACAAGTGCGTGTGTTACAATATAAAGAGGAAAACTATTGAAATTGAAAGTGAAAAAAATAAAATTAATATTAAAAACACAAGATGTTTTAAAAGAAATAATTTTTATTAATATATGGAAGTTTAATAAAAATTTAATTGAAATTAAATTCATTAAATGTAATAGGAAAAATGTGCTTAAGAAAGAAATTCTTTAATATGTAACATAAATTCAATAAAAAAAAAATAAACAGAAGAAGAAAGAAAAATTTAATAAAAAAAATTAAGAAAAATGTAATTAAAAAAATATATAATAATTGGCAAAAAAAAAAAACGAAGGAATTGTGTTATTGAAAAACAAAAATTCGGAGAATAATTCTTATTTGAAACGAGTAATGAACAATGTAAGCACTGATCTTTTTTAATACATATATGTATATGTATAGTGTTGAAATAAATAATAGGGCCAGAATAAAAATTTCAAAATTTTTTAACTTCAATTATCATAATAAAATAAATAAATAAAATAAAGCATTTCAATTAAGAAACTATTCAAATTAAGTTTAGGTTTAGTATAACCTGCCCACATTGACGTCCATATTTTCTGTCCGTTTACTTTACCATATGATGACGTTATACCAAATGCTGCTCTTCTCTAGGTTAGAGGACGTGTACTTGTCAATTAAGAATTGAATTGACACATTGTACGTGCTCTTCTCTAAAGCGCTAATAAAATTGTATGAGCATTTACATCATCATCATTTTATTCTCTCAGCAACAAGCATTCCGGTTAATTATCATTTCGCATACAGCACGATAAACCTATAATTCCTTGATGGCATTTTAACAAGGTATGGATTCTTATCTAAATCTGGCTAAACACGTTTTATCGATAATAATCTGGGTGATCTAAAATCTGTCCTGTCCTGTTCCAAAAGCCTGGACAATTTCAATGATCTGATTTTCAACACATTAGTGGTTTTTTCTTCTCTGTTATCGTAAAGATAATGCAAAGAATTGTCTCTGTCTATTGCCAGTGTCCCTTGTATAATACAAAAAAAAAAACAGCCTACTAAAGTGTTTTAATGTATTTGAAAAATAATTAATTTCTTTTGACCCTGTGACAGCTTGATGAAGCAATAGCTATGAAGCATTTTAAACATTACAAGCCTATATTTTTTAATATTAATTCATATCAGAGCAAGTCTCCTTGCAGACCGTACCATGCAGTGATAACAGCCAAAGAGAAAAATTTTAAATCAAAGTATTTGGACTACATTTTATTTCTTGTATTTTTAAGAGTAAGATTGAAAACACACTCTATATTTGCTTTTTTAGTCATTGAAGTGCTGGATTACAAATCTAAAGATTCTGGTTTCTAGAAGCAACAAAAAACAAAAAAAAATCTTAAAATATCCACAGAATACGTCACTCCGAAAACGAGAGATGGAAACCTTATAATCATAGGATCGGCTACAGTAAACAAATCACTTGGCTAGTGAAACTGAAATAAAGAGAAGATAAAAACAAAAAGTAACGCTTTTTGCCAATCCCAAGCTTTTTAAGGAAACTAAAGGAATTATAATCTCATAAAAGTTATTTTGCCACTGACTGAAAACTTTGAAGAAAAGCACGTTTTTCATTTTCTTATTCGTATTTCAAGTCAACCAAATTAGTTTAAAATATAAATGAATACCTTGAAGAAAAGTATACAAATTTAAAGATTTTTTTGATATTCTGAAAATGACGTGCATTAATAGGGTGGCGTGGCGTTATGTACTGAGAAAAATCTTCTCTATGGTTTTCGAATTTTAAAAAGATCCAAAATGCAGAATCATCATATCCCTATTCCAGAGGGAATAGCATTAACGTAACATCCTGCGTAAGAGTAGGATTCAACCGGCAAAGTTGTGGCGAAGAATTTTACACAAGAATACAACAAGAAAAATTTAGATGTTCTGTTGATATTCTGAAGAGCTTTAAATATCGTGAAACAATAAGTGTGGCGTAGTGTACTTGTTAAATGGTGTGGCTACAGAATCCGGCAAGTGCGAGAGGAGGCAAAAATATTTTCATTATGATTTTAGAATTTTAAAAATTAAAAAGTTTCTCCAGTATTTCTCTACTTCTCTCGGAACCGCTAACATTTAAATTTTTTATTTTTTTGGTTTCCTATTCACCAGCATACTTGGCCTAGCAGAATTTCCAGAATAATTACAAAAAGTAAACATGTCGCAAGTGTTGTTGGTGTTAGTGCCGTCATTAGACACATTAAAAGTGTCAATAAATGTTTGCAATATTTGACGTGTTTATTTTTGGGTAACAGGCGGATGTCAAAAGTAAAGCACAACAGTGATGATAATGTTCACCGCAATGGTTTCTAATGTGATGAGGGGGGCGTAAATAAATATTGACATGAAAATCATTGCAAAAGCTTTTACTAAAATTAATATTTTGCCAAAAACTATTAACAAATCCCAAGTAAATGTAATTAAAATCAATTAAAAATAATACAACTTCGATTATATACATACATACATAATTTTTCATTACAACCCTTCAGTCAGGATTACGACCTAGTTTCTCACACCACTTATGTTGTGTGTGTTAATTTTATACATGAGTGGCGGGACCTACAGTTTAAAGTCGACTCCGAACGACAGATTTTTGAGAAACTTTTTCGTGGCAATTTTATTTACTCTCAGTGTTTTTACCAGAAATCTGCTGAGAGGAAGTCGCCGAAGAAATACTTTTTGTATTTTATTTTGATGTCTGGCCTGGGGCTCGAACCCTATCCTTTCGTCTAATAAGCCAACACACTACCTACTAGACCACGGCGACTTCGATTATATAGTTCCCTACAATACAAAGTACTTTTTTGTATTAATACAGTTCTAGCAATAAGGACGCTTCAGTAAGTTTTCATTTCATTGAATTTTTCCTACAGCTATGGTCACCTGTGGACCCAACGTAGGTCATGAAACTCGTGAGTTACGATCAATTAATGTATGTTCATCTCAGTTTGATCCACTTACAATTCAGTAAATAAAGCTGCTGCTCACAATTCCACTGCCATAAATCTTATCTGTCAGTATGTACTGCAATATCTAACTTATGGGTAGGCCAGAACCAATGATGTGTGAACGCTATATGAGTTCACAACTGAGCCTAAATTTCATCGAAAAATTATTTTCAAAGACAAGACCCATTTCTGGAAGGATACCAATACCCAAAAGCTTTCAATGAATCCTGAAAAAGTCGTAGTTTGGTGTAGATTGTGTTCTGGCGATATTATTGCTGCATATTTGTTCGAGAACTACGTTGTCCAAGCCATCGTTGTTAAAAACAAGTATTGTAAATCTATGATTGCCAACTTCTTTGGGCCGAATTGTATGATCTGAATATCAACGATATGTGGTTTCAATAGAACGGCAGTAAGTGCCATACCTCATGTTGCATTGGATTCTCTGCACGAGTCATGTGTAGTGGCAATTGAGAATGAGCGCCCTTATACACTTTTTCTTGTGGAGTTTTCTTAATTAGAAGCGGTATGTAAATATGCCACAAACAACAGCGGTTTTTAATGTCTACATAACCCATGCCATTGATTTAATTCAGTCATATTTATATGCCATTAAAAATTGGATATTTTGGATGCTCTCCACCTAGGGCAGCCATGGCTGACGTTTGAACGATGTTATATTCCGCACATAACGCATCCATGGGTTTTTCAAACGAATAACAAATTACGATATTATCCCACACACACCGCTTAATTAAACCCCCAATATATTTATTCAGTTGAGCAAAGTTCTTCGAGAAAACGTCGAGGAAGGCCATCTTAATCTTAAATATTGAGAAAAAAAAAACGAAGAGTACAACTATAACTCAATCTCTCCCAACCAAAATTAATTTTCGTTAAATAAAAACTCGTTAATGTCAGCCATCGCAACGTATGAATAATATTTTTTGTATTCCGTAACACTCATACGCCATACGGGCTGATATTGTTCTTAGAATTTTGCAAATTAACTAAAATTATGGCATTTAATTACTGCATGAACAGATGTAAATACATGAGAACATGTGTGTTACCTACCCACCCTCACCGCCAACCTCTTACACTAATTATATGATAAATACTGTTACTGTTTTGATAACTTAAGTTGCAACGAATCTAAAGAAACCGTCATGACTAATAAACGTTGGGAGCAACAAAACAAAACCGTTTTACCTCAAAAAAAAAAAAAAAAATTATTCAGAAACTTTTAATTGGCGCATATGCTTATGGCATGAATTTATTTATGATTTTCGTGGCTTTTTTTTCGCTGTATGAGTTCCACGATATATGCAGAGAGAGAGAGAGAGAGAGAGAGAGAGAGAGAAACTGTTAAAGTTTCGTGGTTTATTTGCACAAATTTTAATCATCAACCATTGAAATGATAAACATTTCAAGTGCAACTTATTATTCTTTGAATATTTAATGAAATTTTTATTTTAATTTCGTCTTTTTGTGTCCTTTCATTTTTTTTTTGTTTTTGTGCTGTGTTGGTAAAAGTTAATAAACTTTTGCCTGAGGGGCTTCTCTTTTTTAATTTTCTTTTTATTAAATGACATGAAGTATCATTTGCAGCACGAATTGAAATGATGTTCTTGGGTAAAGTAGTTTGAAATTATTTTCAACGCTGCTTATTATGCAGTTGAATCATGTAAAATTATTTATTTATTACACTCAGTGACAAAATTGATGGTATACTTACAGGAAAAGATTAAAAAAAATTTGGGTTTTTTTTTGTCTTACGACATGAATTTGATATTTTGATATTACAAAATAAATAACAACAAAATTCTGATTGCAACTTTACTTATAAGAGTATTTTGTTAAACCAACAACAACAACAACAAAAAAACCGTTATTAAATTATCATCAGATTTAAATAAATTTACGAAAAACTTCGAATGACCTCAAATGCATTACGAAAAATGCTGATGAAAATAAATTTTTAAAAAATAAACTCCTTGTGGCACATGTCCAAGTATATTCAGTATATGCATGAGCATACATACGTTTTAATACTCTTCCATTAACGTTTTAATAATTTATTTAAAATAATGACCACAGCACAACGTATGTGATGACATATTTTGCTATACACTGACTGGTTGGTTTTCATTTTGATTTTTAAATGGCTTTTGTGGTCAGTTTGGTTGGATTACGGTTGATAAAGAAAACAAAAAAAAAAAAAAACAAACAATTTCTGCAATTTAATTTCGATTGTATTACAATTGTTACAATATAATTACAGGTAAAACAATAAAGCAGCAGATAAGGATGCTGTATTACCACAACTTCACATACCACAAGTTTGGGGGAAATGAAACTGTCCTTTTAAAGTCGTAAGGAAAATGGCGACTTGACGAAGGAGAGGAATAAATTCATGCACAAGGAGTAGGGTGTCGTAATATAGGAAATTATCTGAGAGATGTACTATCCAGTATTCTAAGTATTATAGTCAAAAGCATTTTCAGAATGGCTTGCATACATACACAATTGGTCATTACAACCCCTCAGTAAGGACTAAGACCTAGCCTCTCACACCACTTATATTATGTGCATTAATATGATCCATAAGCGTGTGAGTTGCCGTAGTTTAGGAGGTAGTGTGTTGGCTTATTAGACATGAGGCCACGGTTCATACCCCAGATCAGACATCTACAACAAAACGAAATATGAAAGAATATTTCTTCGGAGACTTTCTCTCAGCAGATTTCTGGCAAAAACTCTGAGTGCAAATAAAAATGCCATGAAAAGTATCTCAAAAATCTGTTGTTCGGAATCGACTTTAAACTTTACGTCGCGCCACTCCACTATAAAATTAACACACACATGGGTGGTATGTGAAACTAGGTCGTAATCCTGACTGAAGGGTTGTAATGGCCAATTATAGTATGTACGTGGTGCGACCTACAGTTTAAAGTCACAAGGATAGTACTACAGTGGATTCCTCAAGGCTCAAGAAGGCATGTGCGACATTGCACGAGTTTTTAAAAGTATGAACAGTGTAGCTTTACATGGGATAAGGCAAATGGTACAGCAACGACTGGTATGGGATGAAATAACTTTATAGAAACCAAGTATGTACTCCTAAGAGCAGTGATAAACAAGACAGAAGTTGGTCTGACTGTTTAAGTAACATGCGAGGAATAAATTTTTTAAGAAACAAGGTAGCAAGATAGAAAGAAGTATCTGCACACGAAGTACAGTGTTGATCGTTGACTTATCACAATTAATCTCTCCACTAAACTTAAAAGAGTTCGAAACACATGATGAAGCTGTTGAGTTTCCTAATATGTGTGACTGATTACTCAAAGGGTTTATTTGTATGGTAGAAGCCCACTTGTTGCTTACTTCAGCGGCATAAAATCCAGTAAGTCAAGACTCGTCTCCTTCTCTTCTTTTATTCCTGAAAATTTTGCAGAAGTCTTTGAATAAGTATTCGTTTCGGGGTTTCAGCATACTTCCCATATCACCATTATCCAGGGCAGACCAAATTTTCAGGGCAATCCGTATCTACCCACGTACTATTCTATTACAATACCGCGAATCCTTAGCTTGCTGGTTATTAATTTTACTCGCTTATAAGTCCGACGGTTGTATGATGCCTGGACGGTTCAACTACTCTATAGGGTTTCGGCATACAATTGCGACTCGATATCCGAATGAAGTGACTATTGTACCTCATCGCTATCTCGTTGAGCCCGTAGAGCTCGTAGTCAGTCGCCGTAGTCTAGTAGGTGGTGTTATGGATTACTAGACGAGAGGTTACGGTTCAAGCCCCTGTTCAGACACCTTCAACAAAACGGAATATGAAAAAATAAAAATGCCACGAAATAGTTTCTCAAAAATTTGTGGTTCGGAGTCGATTTTAAACTGTTCGCCGCGCCACTCATGTATAAAATTAACACACACAGCATAAGCTAGGTCGTAGATCCCGACTGAAGGGTAGTAATGACCAATTATGCACATGTTTGTAGAGACCTTATAGTACTTTAACTATCTGAAAATATGTGGCCCATTTCAAGAATTATTGCAAGAGGTAATATAACCTTGACTTCCGCCTGGAAGACACTACAACGTTTAGGTGGACTTATCAAGTGAGCTATGAGCCTTTTGAACACTTCCATCCATGACACTATTCGGATTTTAATTAAATTTAAAGACCTGTGCAAAGTAGATGTTGTTGTCATAGCGTGTGTCTATGCCTTCCTGTACAGAATAATTTTTCAGATTTTCATTAGGGGGTCACAGTCATAAAAATGTTTTCATTTTTATTATTTTATTTTAATCCTGGCCTCCTTTAGTTTAAAACGATTTTGAATTCAAGACTTGTTAATTGGGGAAAAATAATTAAAAAGAAATTTGTTTTCATTACTAAATCTAAATAAAAAAAAAACAAAAACAAAAATAATAATACTATAATAATAATAATAATAATGGTACTTGCAACATGCCATGTTGCCATTACAGATTTAAGCTTAAATAATCAAATTGGCTTTTTATTCAAAAAGACCACTCTGGTTTCCCATCTGTGGGGATTATTTAAGCTGAGAATATCATAGAAATATAATTAAAGGTAGCCACCATTTAGGGGAGGAGAGCTTCATAAAAAGGAACTGAAAAATACTCGTATTTTCACTGTGAAATCTTTTTAATCCTGACAGTTTTCAATGAAATGATGGTTGCGGTTGCATAAAGAAACATTCTTTTTTTCTATTGCCGCGTTGTGTTTTTAGTTCATTAGCACTGTGTTGTTTACTTATTTAATTGTTGTTACAAAACATTTAATAATTATGAGTTCTAGTGCTTGTACCAGTTTTGAGTATGGTTTTTTTTGTTCTGTTCATTGAAAAGTAGTATAATATAGGGTGGGTGATTTAAAAGTTTAAGTTTAAAAATGCAATCAAACAAAAACAGTTAAAAATGAAATATTATTTCATTCATATGGCTGCCGCGGCTGGGTTCACAGTGACTACCTCATTCGATTGGACCTATTTTCGTGAACTTTTTCGAGTGTATGGGGCGTATCTCGGCAATGGCATCACGAATGTTGGCCTTCAAATGCTTAATTGTCTCGGTTTGTCGGCATAGCACTTTTCTTTAACGGCGCTCCACAGTTGCTGGTGGTTCTCTAACGGTGTCAAATCGCAGCTTCTAGGCAGCCAATTGACATCACCATTTCGGCTAATTAAACGGCCATCAAACGTTTGATGCAATAAATCGATTGTGGCATAAGATGCGTGGTAAATTGCACCATCCTTTTGAAACCATCGTTCACATCAATACCCTGAATAGCGTGTCTCCATTGACCGTAATGGTTGCACCGTCCTCATTCTTAAAGAAATATGGGCCAATGATGTCTCAGCTTCACAAGCCGCATTGAACAGTCACTCGTAATGGCTGCATTGGCTTCTGTAAGATCTCGTGTGTGTTTTCTGAGTCCCAAATACGGCAATTTTGCTTATTTACGTAGACTCCAATATGCAAATGAGCTTCGTTCGAAAAGATGATTTTTTTTAAGCAAAATCGACAACATCGTGTAGCTTCTCGTTGGCTCAGTGAATCCCAACGTTGCTCAAGCGTAAATGGATTCATTACGTTCAGTGGAGGTAACATACAGAATTTTGTGACAGAATAGAATGACATAAGTATTGCCAGATTCGTAATAACCGATAAATGGCCGGGAACTATTGTTTGAAGTCCACTCCGAACAATTAATTTTTGCGAAACTTTTCATGGTAATTTTATTTACTTTCAGAGCTTTTGCCAAAAAAATGTTGAGAGGAAATCGCCGCCAGCAAATTGTTCATGAAACGAAAGAAGAACTCAAAGGACTTATATATTTAAAATGCTTCAAACTGATTTTAACCCGATTAAAAATTTCTTTTCCATCTCCTACTGTTTTAAGAAAAATTCCTTTTCGTATGCCTTTGTTCAACATTTCATATTAAATTTCTATTCCTTAACCAAAAATTTAATTTTTTTCCGCATTTGAATTTCAATCATAAATCTTCTTATTCAAGTACTGTCTTAAAAAAAAAATTAATTTTCTTGCATATTAAAACAGATTTTCTCTTTTAAACGTGAGAGAGAGAGAAAAGAGAGAAAAAAACAAACGAGGAACAAAAGCCTCCAAGAAACAACTTCGTTGTGTTATTTCTTTCCTGGGGGGGTGGTTTTCCTTTTCACACTGACCCTTATCAAAACATGAAAGCCGTACAAATCACTTCTTTTTTTATGGACTCTGGGTATCCTTATTTTCATGTTTTTATTTCAAATCCAATTGCTACAAATTTTTTTAAGAGGGAAATGGAAAATTATAAACGAAAAATCGCTGTTATTTTGGTTAAATTTTTTTTAATTCGCTGGTGTTTTTTTTTGTGAAGGCATAAAAGATTTTAAGAAATTTATTTATAGAAAAAAGAAAGAAGAAAAAGGAAATGACATGTTGTTACCATTTTTAAGGAAGCTTAATTATTTATGTTTCAATATAATGGGTTATTAACTTCTCTGTTTCAAAAGTGTAGTTAAAACAAATAAAACATTTATCACAATAAAATGATTGAAGTAGCCGTAGTCTTGCCTGTCGCTCAGAATCGACCCTTAACTGTAAGTCCCGCCACTCATGTATATAATTAAAAGTGGTGTGAAAAGCTAGGTCGTAAACCTGACTGAAGACTTGTAATGATAAATTATGTATGTATGTATGTATGATTGAACTTTGCTTTTTATTATGTATGTAATACCATGTACTGCACAGCAATCGGTACTTTTTTGATAGCTTCCGACAATTTTTTCGTATGTTTTGGGCGTTGTTTCGGCGATAACTTGACAAATATTGGCTTTCATGTGGGTATACATTAAGGAAATATCCGGATAGATACCGACTTTGATTTGGTCGAACAAAAAGGGTCCAATTAAATGAAATCGAATGATTTTGGTAGCCATTTGAAGTTGCTAAAACGCTGGCAGCTTCTCATAAAATGAACTCAAAAGCGGACGTGTTATATGGATCGAGACTTTTTCTTGTTAAAACACATGCCATTTAGTTCATAACCTATCACACTAAACAGTCATTTTTCCTATGCCCACATACAACAACACATTGCTTATAAAAGTAACCACCGTGTGAGAAATGAAGATTTATTTCCAAAAATTTGCTTTGAAAGCCTACTGTTCTAGCAGTTAATCAGCATTTGTGAAAGGTGCGTAAGTTGACTTTATATGGCTGTACATGGTTTAATGTACTTCAAGTAGGTTAAACTGTACGTCATTGTGAGTCGATGAGAACTCCATGGAATCGACAAGTACGGACTGTCCGTCATTCTTCTATCAGCAGAAGCGATATTTTTGAAGGGGTATTACGACGAGAAGTTGCCCTTGTTAGTAGGTGGAGTGTTGGCGTATTAGACGGGAGGCCACGTCAAACTCCTGGTTCGAAATCTCGAACTAAACGAAATATGAACAAATATTTCTTCGGCGATTTTTTCTCAGCAGAAAAAATCTGAGAGAAAGATGAAAAAGTTTTTCAAAGATCTGTCGTTCGTAGTCGACTTGAAACTGTAGATCCCACCACTCATGTATAAAATTAATACACGCAACATGGATGGCGTGAGGAGCTAGGTCGTAATCCTAGCTGAAGGGTTGTAATAAGCAATTATGTATGTATGAATGCATTGCGAAGATTCCCAAACCTGGGCGCATCTGTGCGCTTTCAGTTTCTTCAAATTTCTTTAGAACGCTTTTGATCCTTACGTAGCAGATCGATTATATATTATGCTTGTAAAGTACAATTTTTGTGTTAAGTTTTAGCCATTTTTACGAGCTCTTCGAATGTTTAAAGAACCATCTCTGCAAATGGCAAACTTCTTACAAATAAACAACTCTTCACGTGACAGTTTAGTGGAATAAAGCATTGTATTAAGTCTCTAACTTAAGCCGATCTGCGGCTTAAATCGATAGCATCCTATGGTTTGTTTATGAAAACGATGTCAGACATTTTTTTTATTCACAAATGATGTACAAACAGAAAGTTTTTAAATGAGCAGCGTTTGCTCTTAATGGTTTGTCGATAATTTTTCTTTAAGACACCCTATGGAGTAGCGGTTAACGTGTCCATCTACAAAACGAAAAAACTCAGGTTTAAATGCAGCATATCCGAAAGGATAACATCAATAATAGAACATTTCAATACATATTTACAAACGGCGTTGTTTTTACGAAATGCAAACATTTACTCTGTAATGTAACAGCACGTCTTGCACGGAGAGATTTCGGTAGAATGCCTTACAGATCGGTTTTCAGATTCCACTTCTTCGTATTCGTATATCGAATTTAGCGCACCATAATTTTCACACTCTTCCATCGTTTTGTTTCTTTATTTATTTATTACGCATTTGAATTAGTCAGTGAAATACAAAGATTTGGGCCACAATTGCTCGTGTAAGGATTTCTACGTAGAATCTCAAATTTCGAATTTTCTTTTATATCCTGTATATTTAGGATGCTGTTAATGAAGATACCGTACTAATGATGGCTTTCTAGTTATAAAAACAGAAATTTTCCATTTTGTATACAAAAAAAAAACATGCTTTATTAACATTTCCTAAGCAAAGCTCATATGATGTTATGCCACATCTGCCAATTAAATCTTAACTGCAGAATTACCAGGATTACACAATTAAATTACAGGAAAACTTTCGTGGTAACACCGCAGAGAGAGAGAGAGAGAGATGTTGGCTTTTTACCATATTTTATAGTGTGGCTTGATGGAATGGTTTTTCTTTAGAATTTTCAATGCAACGAAGAGAATTGTAATTACAAGTGAATACGTAATTTACTGCAGAGTTTTGCGGAGACGGTAAGCATGCAAGCAAATGGCAACCGTGATGCATGGCAATATGGTGTAATTGTTGCAGGTAAACTTATAGCACAACATTTTGAAAAACAAATTCTATGCGAATATTTAATATTTAATCATTTCAAAGAATAGTTGGCTTTAAAGAAAGGTTATATTGGATTTAAGTTTTGTTTCTCCTATAAAATATCATCGACGCAACACACATTGCAGCTATAATTTCGACAAAAGTTTTCTTTCATTAGACTGCTTATAATACTTATCAGTTAAATGATCGCCTTCAGATGGGTGCTGCCACCTATCGATCCGTTTGGTTCAGTTTTCGATCACTTTTTTTCACATTTTGAACGGCTTTAAAATCCACTGTTCTCTAACGTTAGGAGATTTTCCATGTAGACAGAATCTTTCACTGAGTACCACAATAAAAATTCTTACGACGTCAAATCGAGTAATCTTGGTTTTTAATTCACGTTGTCAAAGCATTAAATTATGTAATTCAGACATCTGTTCTGAGGGTTTAAGTTAATTGCAATCCTGGCCAATTCCGTCTACAGACCAAAATTTCATTTAAGGTTCCCTCAATTTATTCCCAGAAAATAGAAAATTATTGCTTATAAGCCCGTAATAAACGCTTTCAATAAGTGCCCTTGCTAGGCAGAGAACCACATCCTACATTGATCCTGAACTTTCGTTTCGCCAATATTGCGTCCTGATTGATTGCCTATAGATGACAAATATTATTTTTTTTTATTAATTCATTCTACAGAAATCCACCATGATCAGCGTAGAAGTTCTCCTTTCTCTGAACTCATCTACTTATTCATTTTTGTTAATTTCCTGATGACATTGAATCCAGCAGATAGTAATCCTAGCTTGTTCACACTGTACAACTTTCTATCCAAGTTGTATGGAGCACATCTTTTGATGGCATAGAATTTCCATCTAAAGATACCCACGAGTTTCCCCCCATGAGTTCTGCCGCTTCTGGCTCATGGATTCTAAAAATCGAAAACATCAAATTGGGATCATTCTCAACAACTTTAAACTTTACGAAACAAATGAAACAAACTTATCTTCTTTATAATCTAATAGAAATACAACAACAACAACAACTACCATCTTAAAAAATACTTGTATTTACTTTACAAAATTAAAAATAAGAATAGTCGCCGTGGTCTAGTAGGTAGTGTGTTGACTTATTAGACGAAAAGCCAGTGTTCGAGCCCCAGGCCAGACATCAAGACAATATACAAAAAGTATTTCTTCGGTGACTTCCTCTCAGCAGATTTCTGGCAAAAACTCTGAGAGTAAATAAAAATTGCCATGAAAAGTATCCCAAAAAATCTGTCGTTCGGAGTCGACTTTAAACTGTAGGTCCCGCCGCCACTCATGTATAAAATTAACACACAAAACATAAGTGGTGTGAGAAACTAGGTCGTAATCCTGACTGAAGGGTTGTAATGACCAATTATGTATGTAGGTAGAGAAGTTCAAAAGCAGATGAGTTAACGAAAAGGAGAGTTTCCACGCTGATGATGTTCATCACTTGAATACAAACCTAATGAACCCCAGTAAACATATCTGAGGGCAAAAATTGCAATGAATTAAGGAAAAATTAACAATTGCCATCAAAGAAACCTTATTCTAATCAACTAGGATTAAAGGAGGCAATATTGGAGAAACGAAAATTCAGGTGAATGATAAAAAATAATTCCGAAAGATTATTGTTAAAGGCTTTCAAGTCTGTATTGACCCACAGATGGTAAAATCTGACAAATTTTTGTTGTTCATGTACCTATTCAACCAGAAATGGGCCTTTTCGCTGAAGATGATTTTTTAATGAAAGTTAGCTTCCCAATGCGACACACATTTTCATAAACCGATTTTATTATTTGCACGTGTTCTTGAATGCTTTATAAAAGCTATGGTGATTTGGCAAAACAGGCTGAATAAATGAAAATTAAATTGGCAGATGTAGCTTTAACAGAGAGGACGTTGTCAACTGTTCAAATTCGGTGGTTCCTGTTGCAAGACCCGATATATAACTTTTTAAAATTTTATTTATTTATTTATTAAATAAACCGTTTAATAGTAAAATATTTCTGTCACTTTCTGGCTGTCTCTCCTTCTTTTGTTGCAAATTGTTTCTGGAAATATTTTTCCCACAGTCATCTACAATAAGTTGTTGAAAAGGAAAACTTTTCGAAAGAAATATTTTATTTATCTGTTGTAAATAGTTTATCCAACAGCAACAACAATAAATGTTGATAAAAATTTTATAAAAGCAAAGAATGGAAAGCATTTCCAACAACCTTGGCTTTTAACTTATTCATGACAATTTCTGTTCATTTTTTTTTGTATTGAACACAACATCGATGCTGTTGATTAGAAGATTTCAGATGCGAACTGGAATATTAATGAAAGCAAAGTAAAGTAAAATAAAATACATACAGAAATAAGGAAATGAAAGATATTTGTGAATAATAACAGGCGTAGTAAATAAGGAAGCAAAAGAGAATAATCAGGCTGAGAGAGAATGTCTTGCAAACAGTTCAGGAGGGAATAATTTGTTGCATTTAATATCGAACGAAATTCCATAAAATTTGAAAAAAACATTTTTAAACAAATGTGAGTGCTTAAAAATTGTTGATAGACGGGCTCAAATATGTAATATCCCTGGATTCGCTCAAGTTTCTAAACACTACCGTCTATTTTAGAAAAGTTGAGATTGAGTTGCAGACTTCTGAAAAATGTGTGAAGCTGACGGCAGCAATGATTTTCAATGTTTTCAATCTGATGCATCTGGTTTTGCTTTTGGTCGACTAATCACTCAAAAATTTGATGAAATCATGAAAATATTGAGAATTACTAACACATGATTAGATTAACAGCTGTCAAGGGAGTACACAAAAAAGTTCAATATTTGGTATGTTTAATGGATAGAATTTTGATTCGGTACTGAAACGGAACAAAGTCGAGCCAAGCAGTGATAGTGGACGTTGAAAAGTGATCCAACTATGACAAGAATGTGAGAAAAAGTACACGGACAAATCAAGATGGAGCTGCGCAGACGGTAATTCACACCAAGAAAGACAATCCGCCCGTGTGTTAAACATTTTCTTCAGAACTACGATTAGTTTCCTATGCCACCCATTTTGGTTTAATTAAACTATGAGTGGCGGAATCTACAATCGAATACGAACAGAAGATTTGCGAAGCTTGTTTATAGTAACAGGGTGCAGTCGAAAGAAATATTTCTTCTTTCATATTTTTTTTCTGATGTCAGAGCTAAGGTTTGAGCTCAGCAGCTTTCATCTGTAAAGTTAATATACG
Organism: Sarcophaga carnaria; assembly: GCA_958299815.1. Taxonomy (NCBI): domain Eukaryota; kingdom Metazoa; phylum Arthropoda; class Insecta; order Diptera; family Sarcophagidae; genus Sarcophaga; species Sarcophaga carnaria. Next base: position 34,931,717 of record OY283151.1, read on the forward strand.
ATTACTACTACGATAATTACTATTATTGTCTTGAAGTCGCTGTAGTCTAATAGGTAGTGTGTTGGCTTATTAGACGTAAAGCCCGGGTTCGTATCCCAGGACAGGTATCAAAACGAAATATGAAAAATAAAATACTTCTTCGGCGATTTCCTCTCAGCAGATTTCTGGTAAAAACGCTGAGAGTAAATAAAAAATTTGCCACAAAAAAGTTTCTCAAAAATCTGTCGTTTGGAGTCGACTTTAAACTGTAGGTCCCACCACTCATGTATAAAATTAACACACACAACATGAGTGGTGTGAGAAGCTAGGTCGTAATCCTGAACTGAAGGGTTGTAATGGCCAATTATGTATGTATTTATTATTGTCTAGTCGTCTAGAGTCCTGTGACCATACGTTCTATTGTATTTTTCTCAACAAAAATACCTGTCCGAAATCTATGGGCTGAAAAAATTCTGTATATTATTCGGTGTCAGTAAGGATAACTGCCGGCGTTAATATTTGACAAGCACTTAGGTTCGCAGTACATATGTGTTCTGGTGATTCATTTATGAACAAATCTTCTTCGGGTTTTTAGTACTCGTTCAGAAGTTCTGTAATAAACCTCAGACTTCATTTGGATAGTCTGATCCATAACTCTAACCTCTATACATTCTAAATAAAAAACTATAAACTGTCTCAAACTCATTTCGTCGCTTCGTTAAATCTCCTCCTTCGTGGATTATAAAATTTCTCGTCTCACTCCACAAATCTGCATCAACAGAATGGAGGATTCTCTACTCGTGATCTCGTCTGCCTGCCTGTTCTGGTGGAATTAGAAAGGTTTTATTCATTTCTATAATCTGGTCAAACGATTAATTTTGATATTCACTGTCAACAATTAAGATAATTGGAGCACACTATTCAACTGAAAAGACCACAAAGAAACGAGAGAAACAGACGATATCTTGGTTTAGAAAGGCTTCCCCAATATATTTTTTTTTTTTGTTGTTGAGAATTAATTTCCAAATATTTTTTTATAACCTTTTCACCCTCCATTTAACTTCAATTATATCCTCGATTTAATATTCATTTGTTAGCAAAACCATGCATTTGAATATCAATTTTAAATTCATTTTGACTCTGTAGTGGTTGTTGTGTCCTCATATTGTAATCGATATATTTCGATATCAATAAATTAAACACAATTTTATACCACAATAGCTTGTTAAATAAAATATTTTAATTTTCATTTTTCATTCCATTACGTTTATTTTCTATTTTAAAAATTTTAATAAAATTTTCTGTGGTAACGATAGAGAGTGAGAGAAAGAGAGACATGTTTGACATTTTGAAACTCTGAATGAATTTTAATATTTGCCATCAATTATGTTCGTAATTACCAATAATATGTATGTATTTAATATATGAGCGTGTGTGTGTATTCTTAAATTAATAATTTATAATTAAATTTAAATTATTTTAGGGTGACAAAAGTCGCAAAAAATTATACGACATAAATTTATATTCAATTTAAGGAGACTTCTTAAATAGGATCTTTTATTAAGGACGCCTATATTTAAATTTAAGTGGTAAGGGAAAGATTTATTGTTGACATTACATAGGTGAAGCGAATCCGAAATGTTAAATTTCCATGACATCTACATACATAACATAATTGGTCACTACAATTCTTCAGTCGGGACGACGACATAGCTTCGCACACCACTTCTGTGGAATCTGTTACATGAGTGGGAGGACCTACAGTTTAAAGTCGACTACGATCGACAAATTTTTGTGAAAATTTTCGGAGTTTTTGCCAGAAGAATGCCTGACCTGTCGTTTGAATCATGGGATTACGTCTAATAAGCCAACACACTACCTACTAGACTACGGCGACTTCACAAATTTTCATAACACTGGCGAATAAATCAAGCGAAATTTTAACGACGGCATTAACTATAATGGCATTGACCACTGCTGTGATTTGTGGCTTCTTCGCACACAATTGCGACGTTAGTAAACCCCGGAAGATGGAGTCTATCCGGGTCAAAATACATGACAACTGTGGGGAGTTCACATTACCTCCACGTGAGAAAGCCATGCCTCCAAATTGCTCGTTCATAAGCTATGCGGCTCATATGTGCTTAAGTTTCACTTTAATTTTGTACAAGACATTAGCAATTTAAAATGTTACTACACTCTCAGTGAGGGTAGTACAACATAATAGCAAGGCCAAGTTCCATATCTTGGACTACTTGGTGAGCACAGTTTTTCAAAACTTGAGCGAATGTCAACGCGAGTAAAGAGAGGGCGTCATGCGTATGCTCTGCTTTAGGAACCAATTACTTGTTGAACTGAAAAAAAAATGGCAAATGAAACTAAAATAAGCAAAAAAGATGAAGAAATGCTCTCTGAATTACTTAATAGTACGAAAAGAGTGCTCTGGTCTAGTGAGTAGTGAGTAAATCTGCTTCTGTAGGATTAAGGTTTAATTCTCATTAGTGACACTTTTCTGGCATCTGTTGTTGTTTAAAAAACGAGAATCTTTAAGAAAAAGAATTGAATTGTTGTTTTGCATGTAGTGATGAAGAACTTTCCTAATTAATTGGGTCATATACCTTCGCAAGAAATAGCGCTGTTTAGATTTCATCACTAAATGGTTGGCAACTGCAATATATACATGCATACCTACATATTTGATATCAAAAATCCTACTGTCAAATCTGAGAAGAAATCTACAATTGTTGGTCACTGTGCAGCAAAAATTTTTTCATAAAATATCACCTCAAATAACAAACAACAAAACCTTGAAACTTTCTGTGAACACCATAAACAATATCCAGAGACAATAAATAATTTTATTTAAATACATATTAAAGAGTAATTTGTTTAAATATTTTTTTGTTTTTGTTTTTGTTTTCATTAAAAACAAGCAATTTATGAACTCATTCAGTTGAAGTGAAAAACAATAACAACAACAATTCCCCCTCATAATAACAATTATAATCTCTTAATGGCACTCTAAAGTATGCTTTTCCCCATTAATAACACTTAAATAAGCATAATAAGCGTTATTAATTCTATTTTAATATTCTGTTGTATTAAAATTTATGTTTTTTTGTTATTGTTTTTGTTTGTTTTTGTTTTTATAATTTTCTATAAAGTATCATCAATCAAATTAAAACATCGTTACCGACCAAGGCGAATTCATTAACGAGGTGGGTTTTGTTTACCAGCTGATGTAAGTAACAATGTCAAAAAAAAAAATGTTTGTTTTTTGTGTATTTTGTTTCGATATTCAATTTCGTATTCATATTAGTCATAAACCCTCATATGTACCGCATGTATCCTTAACGATACGCACTCTGGAAATTCTTTAGGATTACTATTTTAAAGCCAATTATATATTAGAATTAAGTCGCCGTAGTAGGTAGTGTGTTGGCTTATTAGACGAAAAGCCAGGGTTCGAGCCCCAGGCCAGACATCAAATTGAAACACAAAAAGTATTTCTTCGGCGACTTCCTCTCAGCAGATTTCTGGCAAAAACTCTGAGAGTAAATAAAATTGCCATGAAAAGTTTCTCAAAAATCTGTCGCTCGGAGTCGACTTTAAACTGTAGGTCCCGCCACTCATATATAAAATTAACACGCACAACATAAGTGGTGTGAGGAACTAGATCATAATCCTGATTGAAGAGTATGTATATATTAAAATTGTTGCAAGATGATTAACAATATTTAAGCCTTTAACACTAAATACATATATTTATAGTTATTTAGGTAAGAGTGATGAATTACCAAAAAAAAAAAAAAAAAAATTCATGTCTCCAACTAGGTGCCTAAATTATGACTGAAATAACTTGTGTGTTATTTTTAAAACAAATTCTCTTTCTGAAGATTGGGATATAGGGATTAAAACAAATTGGACCAATCTTCTGTTGAAAATTTGTTATTATAAGAAATAACGTTTGCAGCTGATATTTTTTTTAATTTACAGGTTACTGCAGCACCTTATGTAATGTAATAATAAAATTCATAAGAATTTTCAATATATAAAATTTATTTAGTTTTTTTTAATTGCTTTAACTAATTTCCTATGGAGGTTTGAGGGTTAATTTTTTTGACAAGATGTGTACATTTTTACAAAAACAAAATCCCTGTTGTTTTTGTATTGTTGTACTTATTGTAATACTATTCCCACCTCGTTAATGAATTCGCCTTGTTACCGACTTTTATTTTTAATTTCTCATTTTTTTTTCAAAATTTAATTTTGAATTCAATATCACTCATACGCCACATCTGTTGCATATACATGTATGTACGTATGTGACAATATATTCTCTCAAATTATTGTAGAAAATGTTATTTTATTTTTATTTTTGTTTTTATTATTATTTTTGTTTTAATGAGATTTTAAAAGGGCATTAAACCAGTTGTTAAAATAACAATTTATGTCTGCCATTTGTCTGGCTTTGTGTTTGCCTCAGTGCCTTTTAATTTTACAAAAAAAAAAAAAAAAAAACAAAAAAAATATCGGAAAAGTAATTAAATTCGGTGACTGTAAAGGATCTAATAATCAAGGTCAAATGTTTATGAATAATTAATTCTTTTTATGAAGACTATAAACTCAAACAATTTTTTGATTTCATCCAAAAGGTATACTGGAAACAAAACCATGATTTTTGCAATAAATTCAAGGCATTGTAAGCTTGTAAAATTATACGAAAGCGAAAGAACTTAAGTGAAAACTTATTATGAGAAACAAAGTCATTTATGACCCCTAGAGCTAAATACAAAGAGAATGGAAATGCAGTCAGTTGTTAACCTTCACTTTACATCGATGGTTTTTGATTTCAGAGAAAACTGCTTAAGTGAATGTAGCAGCCTTTCCGACTTTCTTATATAGGCTACTAGCTGTAGCCTGCGCGTGTTGCTGCGCCACCAACTAAAATAAATTTGAAGGAAAGACATTACACAAATGTCTAATTAATTTTGAATCAATTTATTGATTTTATTTCCCGTTGTCCTGATGATTCAGATGAACGGGCCTGGGTAGTATGCATTCGATCAGTTTCTAATCTCACTTCTCATTGTTCTAGCGGTTCAAGCGAACGGGTCTTAGCGGCATACACTCGAAGATTTTCCAGTCTCAATGCTCTGATTCTGAGGCTCGTAATGCTATTTTATTACGTGCTTGAGGTGTAGGTCGACCAATTGCTTGTCATTCATTTTGAATAATTTTCAGTGACGTCATCCATTGGAAATTAATCGCACCAACCTCCGTCGAATCATGCGCAACAACTTTGTTAAAGAATGCACAGTTTACGATTTAATTCATTTTGAGAAACTTTCAGTGGCGCCACCTGCTGGAAATTAGTCATACCAACTTAGCAACCTTTGTCGGCTCATGCGCAACAACTTTGCTAAAGATCATAACATGATCAAATCGACGTCGTGCATAGTTTACGATTCTATAAGGTACATACAAACAAACATTCATTTTTACATGGGTATGTGGGCGTGGTAGCTCGCCTACTTGAAATTTTAAAATAAAAAGTAGCCTATAGTTCCTTCCAGACTTACAGGAAGGTACTGTTAAAATTTGAATCGGTCCAGCCGTTTAGCCGCCTATAGGCTTCAAACAAATAAACACACAATCATTTTTATATATAAGAAAATGACATTCCTATTTTGTCATCCAGCAGAAACTTTCGAACTTTAACAGTTGATCACCACCATCTTGTTAAAGCTTCACACATACGTACACACGAAATTGGTCTATACAACCCTTTAGTAAGGATTACAGCCTTGCTTGTCACACCACTTAGGTTGTTTGTGTTAATTTCAGGCATAAGTAGCGGGACCTACAGTTTAAAGATGACTCCGAGCGACAGTTTTTTTTGGAAAAAATTTTTCATGGCAATTTTATTTCTTCTCAGAGTTATAGCCAGAGAGCCTACGGGGAGGAAGTTGCCGAAGAAATATTTTTTCATACTTCGTTTTGTTGGAAATGTCTGATCTGGGATTTGAATCGTGACCTCACGTCTAGTAAGCCAAAACCCTATCTACTAGACTGTAGCGAAGCTTCAGACATCTGCCAAATTTGTTCTCATTTATTAGGAATATTTTACCATAGACAGATGTGTCTGCTTTGAATAAGATCTGCATCAGTCGACATTTGAATGACATTGTATGCCATAAAACCACTTGGTCCAGGCATTGTAATAAAATAAATTTTTTTATCAAAATCAAAACTCACACAGGGTAACGCAATGAGCTATATGTGCCATCAACTTAAAATTGCCTGTGTACGGCAAGCTACCCGTTTACCTAACCTAACCATTTAAAGTACCCTGCTGTAGCGTATATTATGGAGTTGATTATATGAAAAGTAAGTTTCCTGTTCGTTAGTCATTCTTTAAATATTTTTTGGATTCCTTTAAATGCCGAGTTTCTTTTTGTTCAAACAGATTCTGATTCATTAGAAAAAAAAAAACTAACAACAGATTTTATTTTTTTCTGCTCTACAGTGCGTAATTAAATATTTGATTGCATTCCTTACTGTTGAAATATAATTTTTTATTTTAGAATTATAGGCTAAAAGTTATTTAAATTAACTAGAAATTGATAAAGAAAAACCTGTTAAATAAATACATTTTTCGTAATTTTTAAAAATGTTTATTTATTGCCTCTACGGCTTCTACCTCAATGAGGCAAATTTGAAAGTTTTTTCTTTTATTTAATTTTTCCGACTAATTTTTAAAAATTTATATGATTTGCATAAATTGTTTTCCTTTTTTTTATAAATATTAAAAGTAATGTAGTATTTGGTTTTGGTTACCCTCTGTATTTTTAATATCGAAATTAATAACGAAATATAAAAAAGCGAGAGGTGTCATACGGACACCCAGTTAGAAACATAGTGTCTGTAATCGTTAACCTTACATTTCTGCAGAAGTCGCCCTACTCTAGCATATAGTGTGTTGGCTTATTACACATAAGGCCACGGTTCAAACACCAGACATCAATACGAAAATATGAAAACAATATTTCTTCGGTGACTTCCTCTCAGCAGATTTATGCAACAACTCTGAGAGTAAATAAAATTGCCATGAAAAGTTTCTCAAAAATCTGTCGTAAGGAATCGACTATAAAGTGTAGGGCCCATTACTCATGTGTAAAATTAACACACACAACATGAGTGATGTGAGAAGCTAGGCCAATTGTGCATGTACATTTCAGCAGAGTTTTACTTTAAAGCCACGATAGTCATAATGAGACAACTGTCTTGCTCCTTTTTTTAAAATACATTCCACAGCTTTTACAGTCAGCAGCCCTTTTTGGTGACAGCATCTTAAGTGTAGAAGCATTTCTCAACGAAACTGAGTATTAAGCACCATTGGAACAATTTGGAGACTACATACTGTTTTAAGAGAGGGATTATTCTGATGAAACATGCGCATTTACGTTCGGTATCCGTCCACAATATTTAAAACCCACGAAAATGCACTCGTGTTCATCTCCCAAGCGAAAGATTATGCTCAGTTCAACTAGTAATACAAAGGAAATTACATAGCAATACTATTTTACAGAATGACAGGCATCCGAGCACCCGAGGCCCGTTTAAAGTTAACTCAAGAATAATATGGAGAAATAGCGCCACCAAGAAATAGCGGCAGAGGACATTGCGATAGAGCTAGAATCTCTTTCTGTAGTGGAAGAAGAAAGCTCTTCTCCAGCTAAAAGCATTTGAACGAATCTAAACTTTGTTAAATAATAACAATAAAGAAGAATTAAATCATGCCTCAGACTATCCTAGAGTAGCCTAAGTCGAGTAAACCAGTTGCCGACCGTACTCAAAGAATATTTATTCAGAATTGGTATCGCCGCAAGCCCTATATGAAGATTCAGCAAGACTTCAGAACACATACCTGTGGAACCTGTGCGACATCATCAATACATCCGATGCATATGAAATACTAGAAGTTATCCTTACTGACATTATTATATAGAAAGAGGCATTATACTAAAGCCGCCGTAATCTAGTACGTACTGTGTTGGCTTATTAGACGTAAGGCATCGGTTCAAACCCCAGGTCAAACATCGAAACGTAAACATGCAAAAATATTTTTTCGGCGACTTTCTCTGCGCAGATTTCCGGCAAAAACTCTGAAATTAAATAAAATTGCCATGAAAAGTTTCACAAAATCTGTCGTTCGGAAATGCCTTTAAACTGTAGGTCCCACCACTCATGTATAAAATTAACACACACAACATCAGTGGTGTGAGAAACTAGGTCGTAATCCTGACTAAAGGGTTGAGGTGATCAATTATGTTATGTGAGGCATTATACTGTTACCCTACATACACACTGAAGGCAGTAAAATGGACCATAGGGTCACAATACTACAGCATCTCAAATTGATCAGTTGAGCAAGTGATCAATCTACTGTTGCAGTTGCTTGTCTATAGAGTTGATATTTAGAGATAACTCCCTCTGTGTATTTTTATTGGGCGTGTAAGAACTCGCCGTGCTCTAGTAGGTAGTGTGTTGGCTTATTAGACGAAAAGCCAGGGTTCGAGCCCCACGCCAGATATCAAAACAAAACACAAAAAGTATTTCTTCGGCGACTTCCTCTCAGCAGATTTCTGGCAAAAATTCTGAGAGTAAATTAAAATTGCCATGAAAAAAAGTTTCTCAAAAATCTGTCGTTCGGAGTCCCGACACTCATGTTTAAAATTAACACAAGGATCACAGTCAGCGTTACCGTTGAGCGACTTAAGTCGCAATTTGACACTTTTTCAGCGACCCCGCCACTTTTTGTGCCCCCTGGCTAAAATGAACTAAATCTGACACTTTTCAAGATTTTTGACCCTTTTTTCCCCTTTTTTGAAAAAGTAAACCTGATATATTTATACAAGAATTAAAAATATTAGAAACCAAAATTAATGATAAATCATATGAAAATATCTTTAAAATTACAAATCCAGAAGAATTTTGGCATAAAATTGGTAATTTAAAAAAGAGGCTTAATAATTATTTGTATCCTAATTTATATGAATTTGTTACTTACGTATTTACTCTGCCACATAGTAGTGCGTCGGCAGAAAGAATTTTTTCGTAACTAACATTAATGAAAAATAAGTTATCGAATAGGTTAAAAGTGGACACATGGGAGTCCATGCTTTCGGCACAAAATTTATTACACATGGACCTGGAAAATTTGGGTGCCTGACGATGAACTTATAAAAAAGTACAGAAGTAATTTATCAAAAAAATAATTTAATCGAATATAAATATACTAATATAACTGTGAAATATATATTAAAACTCATTTTGTAAAATATATAAACCAAAACAAGCATGGAAAATTAAGTAATATAGTCCTTTTTGACATTGAGAAATATCCCTGCATCCTAGTTTCTAAGTATTTCATAGAACTGCGAATAAATTACACAGACTAGTTTATAGACTTGTTAATAGATTAGTCAATATAGACTAGATTTATAGGTTATTTAATACACCAGTTCAAAGACTAGTAGACTAGTTCATAGACTATTTAAAAAACTAGTTCAAAGGCTATTTAATAGGCCAGTCCACATATATAATAGTCTATAGAGTAGTAAATATATTATACTAGTATATGATATAATATATTGACCAGTATATTGACTCCTGTGCTCTTTTAAATAGCATTTGTACTAGTTTTTTAAATAGACCATGAATTAATCAACTGTATTAGCCAATGGTTTATTCGATCGACTATTTTATAGACTACTACTAATCTATGGACTGGTGTATTAAATAACTTATAAACTATTCTATTGATTAGTCTATTAAATAATCTATAAACTAATTTGTGTAATTTGATTATTTTTGTTGTTTTGTTTTGAAAAAAAATCAAAATTTCAGAATTTTTATTTTAAATGCCTGAACAATAAAGTTATAAAAAATGTGCTTTCCATTATGATATATTTTTTCATAAAATTGTGATATATTATGACATAATAAATAACATAATATAAAATGTAAAACTATATATCATATTTAACTTATTACAAAATGTTTCTATTTACTTCTAAAATGAACCGTTGTAACAAAATTAGTATTTATGTTTAACTTTTTGATCTCAGTTTGTTTAATACAAAAATTTTCCAAATACTATGAACTCTAAGTCTTATCATACCTTAGCGTAATTATTTGAAATGTATGTACCTTATTAACTTCATATCTTTTAATTTATTACAAAATTAGTAATTTTGTATAATTTTGAATGTTTTTTTATTTTAAAATATATATTATATTTTTTGTTATTTTATTTTTAAATTTGTCACATAATACGCAATTTTGTTTAATTTTAATTATTTTTAATGAACTGTTTATTATATATTTAGTTATAATAATAGTTTTGTTTTGTGTTTTGTATTATTATTCGTTCGGTTAGCAAAAAAAAGTTTTATTTAATGGAATTTTTATAAATTTAAAAATGCATTTTTTATTTTTGAAATTTAAATGTCCTAACGTTCATAAATTTGAATGAAATTACATTTAAAAGCCAGAAATAAAACGGAAAAAATAATTTAAAAAAAATTAAAATTTTTGTTTAGCCTAAAAATTTGTTTCTATTATAAAAAATTGGAAAAATTATTAAAAAATAAACTTATTATATGTTTGTTAGGGTACATTACAAAATCCAATAAAAATGTATTTTTTTTTATCTGTATTAGTTCATTTGCTTTTCTTTTAAAAATGTTGTGCGACTTTTTTTTCAAAAATCCCCTTTTTGTGCGACTTCTTAAAAATTTCCAGCGGTAACGCTGATCACAGTACCCTAGCGTCTGAAATTGATCAGTTGAGCAAATAATGGACCTGCTGTTGCAGTTACTAGACTATAGGGTTGATATCTAGACATGACTCCCTCTGTGTATTTTTATTGGGTGTGTGGGAACTTTCATTGAGTGATACTCTCTCACAAGTGGTAATAACATTTCTATCACATGGGTTGATGGTTTTCCTGTCAGCGATCGGACGCCTTCTTGGTAGGATTATTTCGAAGCAAATTCAACTCTTTTAACGTTCAGAATTCGAAACCATTCATACTACAGTAGACAAGTCAACAACTATTTGGCTGTGAAAAGTCGAAACAAAGCACTTCTTGGAACTACAGAATTAATAGTGAAACTCACCTGTTACATATATAGGAAGAGATACATAATGTTACTTGTGTTGCTCAGTGTATCTCGGACTAGTTTGAATGCATATTTGGAAATTACACAACTAACAAGATTCCTCCAGAATTTGATTAAATTTAAAAGTAACGGAAGCTCGAGCAATAATCGAAATTCTCTGATTATATACCGGATTTGGTTATCAAATAACCAATATTATTTGCGCGATTATCCGGAAGGACATGTTTGTTGTCAGAATGCCAAACGCATTCCCAGGACTTGATAAGCTCAAGGTTATGGATGTTGTTTTCCCATGTTTAATTAGTATAGCTAATATAGTCACACGAATATTGTAATGTGCTTGACAGCCTACTAGTAATAACGTCTGTGTTAGGCAATATGTTTGACGTAATCTAACGGATATCTTATTAAAGGATTTTGTGTTGAATTTGTTATTTTTTCAACACTTTTCAATTAATTTGTAAACACTTATGTTCTGTTCTTTTGTTTTTGGTTTTTGTACTCAAAGGTTAGGTTAGGTTAGCAAGTTGCTTGCCGTTCACAGGCAACTTCAATTGCTGGCCCATAACACCCATTGTGTTACAAAGTATAGGATACTCAATAGTGTCGCTTTAGAAAATTTGCAATACTTTGTCATCACAATCATTTTCGATTCGAAATTTTTTTAATATTTATCCCTCCGCCAAAGCGTTTGTGAAAACCTCTGCTCAATAAATATTGCACATGAAGACATTAAAATCACTTACCTTTATGGAATAGAACCAGGAGAATACAACTTTGAAATTGAAATTGAATTTTATTGCTTTCGAATGCCAATAAATTTTTCTTTTACGATTCAATTGAAATTCAATGCGAAAAGAAAAACTCTTACTTGGAAAAGAATTGCAGAAAGAAAATCAGCAGAAGGGGTGGTGAGTATAATAAAATATTAAAAGAAAATATTTGTATCGACAAATGAGGAACGGGAACGTGAACAAATTTTCAGCAAAAATTAAATGAAAATAAAATTTGAAAGAAAAAAATAAAATTCATTACGAACAGCACTATCGATTAATTGAAGTTTTTGAAAAAAAAAATTAAATAAAACTCTCAAGTAGTGGTTGATTAAGATTAATTAGACAACGATGTTTCTGGTGCAGTTGATGTCTGACCCTAATCCTAATCGAGAAATTATCTTCAGCGATGAAACCCATCCTGGAACGATACCAATCGTCATTCGATCGCAGAATGTACAATGCATCCCGAAAAAGTCACTGTTTGGTTTGAATTTTCGGATGGGGGCATCATCACGATGTTGCTAGGGTGATCATTGTCAACGGCAAGCACTAAAGACAGTGACTTTCAACTTTTTTAGGACTGAATTGAATAATCTGGACACCAACGATATGTGACTGCAACAGGACGATGCTATGTACCACATAGGCTACGCCATATTGGATATTTTGCACGAGCAATTTGAGGGAATGGTCATATCACGTGGAGGTTAAGTGAACTGGATTGTGAGATTTGACCGCGTTAGGTATTCTCTGGTGGGGTCTTAAGTCACAGGTGTATGTGAATAAACTACAAGCCGCAACAACCCTCGAAGCGAACCTAATCCGATTTAGGATTCCAGGAACCATTTTGGTGAAAAGCTCTCACAACACAGTAAATAAATTCGTATATTTTTCCTTGATAACATTTTTTATAATTTAAGAAATAAATGTCTTTAAAGACACTCCACTATCGCATCACAATATCTTTCAAATTCATTGCAGCATTTTTACAGGAACCCCCCGCCCCCCGCCTTTTACGCAACATCAATTTGTGCAATAAAATTTCGACAAATTTTTTTATCACAACAAATTGAGGCTGTGCGATTATGTTTGTTTGTTTGTGGATTAAGAAAGGCATTTAAGAAATCTTAAGTTTTGTTATGGAATAAGAAAAAAAAAAAGTCAAAGAGTGTCCTTGAACGAAGCCGTAAAATGTGAACTGAACATAAAAATATTTGTACAGTGTCTTTGGGTAATTTTCTAACACTTTTCAAAACCATTTGGAAGGGGGAACTTTTTCTACTTTTTCTTTTTTTGTTGTTGTTGTAAGTGCTGTTGTCCTTTCTTTTTATTGACTTTTAATGGTTTTTAGATTATCTGGCAGAACATATAAACTAAAGCCATCAGTTTTTGTGCCTTAAGAAAACCCATGAAATTTTTATTGCCTTTTACCAAAGCCTGCATTACCCTTTTTAAAATAATGATTTTAAGGCCAAAAGTTGATTTGAAATACTAATGAGTTGTTGGTACCTAAAGTTTAATATTCTTGTGGTATTAGTTTATGGAATTTTTGATTGCGGCTTGGGAAACCATAAATCCACATTCACCACACTTCAAATACACTCAATTGTCTAACATACACTGCAATTTATGTTGGTATACTGGTAGGTAAACGTTTACATAAGTTTTTGAATTTGATTCCCGTTTACATTTTCCCTCCTTGATGAGAAGATTTTCTGGGAAATTGGAATTGAAAAATTTTGTAACAGAATAGAGTTGAGTTTTTAAATCAATTTTGAGGTTGTTAAAGTAGTAGAATGGTCTGCAAGTACTTTAAGCAGTTACATTACAAGCTACCGAAATGGATTACATATTTATTAAAGTCAAATATTCATCTCTGTTTACTCTGAAATGTTACTTCTCTACTGTCTTTTTATTTTTTCCTTAAAAGACATATAAAGAGAGTCTACCGTTTTTCTTGGAATAATTTTTACACTCTAATGAAAAATTTTTACATACGAATTCTCAGTTTCATCTGTAACGTAACGTCCACCCTTCTTTATGGATGTGAGTTATGGAATGTAAACAAAATGTGACTCAATATGTAATGCCTCCTACATGAACGCTTGTCTACAAAATTTCCACATTTTTTACAGTCAGCAGCCCTTTTTCGTGACAGAACCTCAACCGAACAGACTGTCAACTTCGCAACAAACCGGGGTAATAAGTATTATTAGAACAATTTGGAGACTACATACTCTTTTAAGAAAGGGACTGTTCTGATAATACAGACGAGTGTGTGTTCGATATTCGTCCAAAATATTTGAAAGTCTTAGAGATGCCTCCATGTAAATCTTCCAAGCGAAAGATGACATCGAACGATAATGCTCAATTCAACTTTAGCTAGCAATACTTACTGAGAAGGCAATACGTCTGAAATTTTTTAACGCATGTCTTGTTAAAGGAATTTGAGTTGTATTGTTTATCTCAACAAGTTGCTTTGAATACTTTTGCTATCAAGCTCTTAATTGTGGAGAAATTAAAGTTGCTACACTTTTACTGGCCAATGATTATCACCAGTATTAACTTTTGGTCAATAACAAAACATCAACCTATTGAGCTCAATCTATTCAGAAAGAAAAACTGATTGCCGGGCCTTTTATTTAAAAAAATCTGCAGCGAATTAAAAAAAAAATTTCCGAGAGTAAATAAAATTGCCAAGAAAAGTTTCTCAAATCTGTCATTAGAAGTCGAAGTTAAACTGCAGGCCCTGTTACTCATGCATAAAATTAACGAACATAACATGGGTGGTGTGAGAAGCTAGGTTGTAATCCTTAGTAAAAATTGTGATAATCAATTCAAATAGTAAGTAAACGAGTTACCTGAAATGTAAACCATTGAATACGTTATTATTGGACATAATCTTTTCTGTTCATAGATTTTAAGAATTGGCATTGCATGGAATTTTACATTAAGACCATTGAAGAAGAAAGACACATTCCGAGATACTTTGAATCATCCGAGTTGGTGTATAGGGATATCAAAATCTCAGTTCTTTACGACCAATTCATACCAACTGTATTCCACTGTGTTGAATAATATTGTAATAAAAATCTGTTCAGAGAGAAGATGAATTTTTTGGAGTTAATTAGGTCTGCTCGAGGTTTATGCACCAGCAAAACTAGAACATCTAAAGAGTTTAGTGTGAAATGTTAGACTAGAAGATAAATATCAAGAAAGTGAAAACCATGAGAATAAAGAGCTTCAGAATAGAGAGAATTATACTTCAAAGCTAATTAATCTTTTGTCTTAAAGTGACAGTACAAAAACAGATGAGGAAAACACGCTCAACTAGACGACAGCGGTGTTAAGACGATTGCAAACAATTTGGATAACTTCACGTATACAGAGAGAAAGTAAGCGTGTATAGCGAATTTATATTCTGGACCAATACATACATAACATAATTGGTCATTACAACCCTTCAGTCAGGATTACGACCTAGTTCCTCACACCACTTATATCGTGTGTGTTAATTTTATACATGAGTGGCGGGACCTACATTTTAAAGTCGATTCCGAACGACAGATTTTTGAGAAACTTTTTCATGGAAATTTTAATTTACTCTCAGAATTTTTGCCAGAAATCTGCTGAAAAAAACACTTTTTGTATTTTGTTTTGATGTCTGGCCTGGGGCTCGAACCCTGTCGTCTAATAAGCCAACACACTACCTAGTAGACTACGGCGTGCTCCCAATACCTTTAGCAATAAGGGTTTCCAGAACATTTTCAATGAGGAACGCATAGTTTAATAAATTGAACTTAAAATATGAAAGTTAATTGCGCCAAAAAGGAGGATGGCCGTAGAGCTTAATTCTCAAGGCTCAAGAAGTCAATATCGAACACGAAAGTGGGTATGAAGAAGCACGATATTCGATCAACGAGATCTAATATGGGAAGTTGAAAAGTAAAGCAGCGAAATATGTACGATGGGTTTGATTTGTTGAAATCATCTGCTTCCAATTGTGAAAAAATATATTTTAAGGCACCCATTATTATCCATATGTTTACGAGGATATGCATACGTACGTAACCTTTCCCTATAGAAGTGAGTCATAAAGTTGTTAAATTTTATTTTCGTTTCTTTCTAAAGTTCACTTTGAAATAAAGTTTCTATCGTCTTCGTTATTGTAGCTATGGGGAGAGCAGGAGAATGTCCCTTTCCCTGTCAATGTTTTGTTGTATTTTGTTGTCCTAATAAAATCTAATATTTTCTAGATATTAATTAAAAATTTATTGCTTTATACTCCTCTGCCACATACATACATTTTATTGTCCTTCGCAAAACAACAACAAACAATAACAAAAAAAACAAATCTTTTTAAAATTTTGTTAAAAATTGTTGTTTTTTATTTTTGTTTATTTTTATAATAAAAGCATGTCACCAGGAGTAATAAAACTTTAAGATTTCTTTGTTGTTTACATTCCATTGTCCGAATACATACGAATTTTCTTGAAAATGTCAATAAAATATTTGTTGTTGTTGTTTTTTCTTCCTAATCTTTTAATGACTTTTAAATTGTAAATAAAAATAGAAAGTTTTGTTCAAAAAACAAAATCCTTTGTATAGCAAAACTTTTTTAAATAAATGTCCATCAACAATTAATGGAATTTTGTTAAGTACACAATAGGTTTGTAAAAGGTTTTATAAACAAACTTTCTCTTCTTTTTTTTTTGAAGTATTATAACGTACATATGAGGCTATTTTATTAGCCTAAAAATATTTTTTGTAAGATGTCTTAAGTTTCAATGAATTTTTTCATAACAGCTTCAAGAGTTTAAAGATTGACACGGCATCCACATAAAAGAAACGTTTATAGATATATGATGTAGACTCCTGGTACCACCTCTAAAAGGTGATGTTTAATAAATGCTGAGTGGGTGTTCAAGAAACTTCATTAGAAAAGTAAATCAGATCTTAACATACACATAATTGGCCATTACAACCCTTTAGTCAGGATTACGGCCTAGCTTCTCACACCACTCATGTTGTGTGTGTTAATTTTATATGTGAGTGGCAGGACCTACAGAAACTTTTCGTGGCAATTTTATTTACTCTCAGAGTTTTTACCAGAAATCTGCTGAGAGGAATTTGCCAAAGAAATATTTTTTCATATTTCGTTTTGATGTCTGACCTGGGGTTTGGTCAGTGGTATCAGAAGCTTGGTTATAATCCTGACTAAAGGGTTGTAACGACCAAAAACACATTTATGTCACATCAAAATTGACTGAACTTTGTGTTTGTACTTGGAATAACCTGAGTCGTAATCTATCTAGAAACTCTCACTTTCTCTTAAATCTGCTGAGAGGAAATCGCCGAAGAAATATTTTTTTTTCATATTTCGTCTTGATGCCTTACTTGGGATACAAACCCGGACTTTACGTCTAATAAGCAAACATACTACTTATTAGACTACGGCGACTACAGATCTTAATTGGTCACCAATAAATTGCTTTATGATTACAGCGTGTACACCAAATTCGGGACGATGTAGTTAAAAAGAGCACTTAAGAGTAAAGTTGGGAAAAATATACTGGTTTGTGACCGTACTAGGCGGAATGGGTAACGAGAAACCGCCTATGTCATCGGCGCATAGCGAAATTACAAATAAATTCTAGTTCTTGCCAAACATTTTCTAAAGAGGAGGGGTTATCTTTGATCGCTAGGTTAGTCTGGTCGAATCTTCAACCAGGGAGAACGAAAGAGTTCATAATTTTCTTTGATCTAAGCATTTAGTACATGATATTTGTTCTAACGTTACAGACGTTGGGTTTTGTAGCCTAGTCTCTTACTAAACAGTTTTAGTTACGAATACAAAAATGCTATCAGCCCCATTGTTTTGCCTGAAAACTAAGCAGAGGGATCAGCTACGCAAGGAGGAATACATACCCCTTAGTCACCTTTAAACCTTTTATATACTTTAGGAGAGTCTGAGTATGGGATCTTGGCAGAGATTTTAAAATTTCAAAGAAAGGTATTCAACATTCATCTACAATAAGTCGGCCAGTCACAGATCCCTGTCAGCGGCCTGATATCAAATGACATCAAATGCGGCCAGACACGCACAAGACTTATTGGGGTCGAGCAGGGTGGACTAGTAGTACCTTTTCAGATCTTCTAGTTTTGATTGCATATTGAAAATCGTGTGCGATATTCGTTATATGCATAGTTTACGTGAAAGAGAGCGTATAATTCCTTTGCTTGGGGAACCGATTTTGTCATAAACGCTTCCTGGCGAACAGTTGAGAGAGTGGGAGTAAAGGGCAGTATGAAATCTTTTACTGATGTTTTCCTTGTAAAAAACAAAGTATTCTGCACAGGTTTAGCGGATAACTCTAATAATTCGAATTATTTTCTGGTTTAAGTTTTTCCTTCTCTCAGTTCACATGAGATGCAATTCACCATTGCATGCAGTACTTGCATGTCAAGGGTGTGTTAGTCATTTGTATTTTGATTTTCAGTTTTTCCAATCCATAGAGAGCATAATGGACGGAGTATGTAAAGAATGTAATTTTCTAAAAATAAAAAGTTTAACTAAGAATACTGTGAGGTATTTTTAAATTTGTTTTTTGTTTTTTTTTTGTTTTCTGTTTTTTATTATAACTGCATTATAATTATGGTATGTACCTTAGACTTGTTATTTTTAAAGTCTATTTATTTAAGCGATTAAAATTGTTAAACAAATATTTGCTTAACTGTATAGATACTGAGGCTGTTTAAACTCATTACTTTTCTGATAGTAAAAATGCTCTCAGTAGTCGTAAAAGTACATATTTAAACTTATGAGCAAACTTTTCGCCAAATTTTAGAAAAGGTTTCCTTCTATTCTTGGTACCTAAGCTTGGGAAAAAAATAAAAAAAAACATTGTATGTAAAGAGATGATAAAAATCTTTCCCATTTCCTTACAAATTATTCATTGAACAAATATTTACTGTGTGTTGAAATGTTCAAAGATGCCCAGTGAATTCATTTGAAAACCTGACTGTACACAGAAAAGATTTTAACTTGCATGTTTGCATTCATGTCTTCTCTAAAACAGTTTGTAAAACAAAAGCAAAAGCTCAAAGACTTTTAAAAAACTTTACCTCCTTCCTGTCTGTATAAATATGTGTGTACATGGAGAGATGTGGTATCATTTAAAACATTTATGAGTTGTGATGGCTGCTTTTTTATACATCCAGTAATTGCATTCATTGCTTGTGACTGATGTCTGTTTAGATAAAAAAATTTTATACTTCTTTAAACGTCAGCAATAACATCTTAAACAAGACAAGATACCGGGTGTAGTGTAGTAACAGTTGGAAATTTTTTTATTCTTGTTCTTGTTTTATTTTTAGTGCAATTAATTTTATTAAATTTATTCAAAATTTATTCATAATACAACTATAATGCCAGTTTAGCAAAAAAAAGAGAAGAAAGAACTGCAAATTGCAGATATTTGGAATAACCAGAGCTATGCTTGAGGATGTAGAAATGTGAGTATCTC
The DNA here is from genome assembly GCA_958299815.1 of Sarcophaga carnaria. Taxonomy (NCBI): domain Eukaryota; kingdom Metazoa; phylum Arthropoda; class Insecta; order Diptera; family Sarcophagidae; genus Sarcophaga; species Sarcophaga carnaria. The sequence goes on from OY283151.1 coordinate 34,951,187, forward strand.
ACAGCGGAAGCATTAGTCATCCATTACATGCCAAAGGTGAAGTAAAACAGTTATGTTCTCTTTAACTTATGCTCTTCACTATTGTGCTGAATGATATCATGAAAGATGCCTATTAATATACGGTCTGTTTATATATGGTGGGCCATCTATCGGTATAAATTTGAACCATCGGTTATTTCGAATCTGACAATACTTATGTCATTCTATTCTGTCATAAAATTCAGTATATTACCTCCTCTGGACATAATGAATCGATTTACGATTGAGCAACGATGGGATTTATTGGGCCTATGAGAAACTGTACGATGATGTCGATTTTGCCAAAAAGAAATCATCTTTTCGGATGAAACTCATTTTCGTTTTGGTGGGCACGTTAATAAGAAAAATTTCCGTATTTGGGGCACAGAACTACATGTGGGTTGGTCTTATAGAAGCCAATGTACCCATTACGACTGATCGGTTGGTGCGGCTTGTGGAGCGGAGGCATCATTGGTCCATATTTCTTTGAAAATGAGAACGGTTCAACCATTACGGTCAATGGAGACACCTATCGCCGACACGATAACCGATTTTTTTGTACCCGCTCTTCATGATATTGATGTGAAGAATGTTTAGTTTCAACAGGATGGTGTAACTTGCCACACATCTCATGCCACAATCGATTTATTGCGTCAAACGTTTAATGGCCGTATAATTAGCCGAAATGGTGATATCAATTGACCGCCAAGAATTTGACACTGTTGGACTATTTTCTGTGGGGCGCCGTTAAAGAAAAGTGTTATGCCGACAAACCAGACACAATAGAGCTTTTGAAGACCAACATTCGTGATGTCATTGCCGAGATACGACATTCATAGACTCGAAAAAATGCGCGATAATTGGTCCGATCGAATGAGGTACTGTGAGATCAGTCGTGGCAGCCATATGAATGAAATAATATTCCATTTTTAACCGGAACAATTGTACTTCACAACAAAGAAGTGAATTTGGAAAAATTTCTAGAAGTTATTGTTTTGTTGCATTTTTAAATTTAAACTTTTAAATGGCCCAGTTTGTCACGAAGACTCAATGATTTCGACATTTGCTTTCTCCTGTACATAATTTCTAAAATCCAAGCAAAGCTAGAAATAACGAAAAATGTAGAGCCCTATCACACAGAACATAAACCCTGGATGGCTTTTGTTATTAAGGCAGTAATGCCGTAGTACATGGTGGCATAGGAAACAGTCTGCTCTGCAAAACTCAAACGTAATTGGAACTCTAACAGATACTGTGGAGATGCTCACAAATATCCACATGACCACAACCTACTGTTTGCAATGGATGTCTAAAGTTTACTTTGATAAATGGAGCCAACTTTGTTAGACGGCTAGAGGTCTTCAACAACAACTTGCTGTTAGTTTAAGAAATATTTCTACAATATTGTACAAGACATTATAAATTATTTTTAAAAACTGGGTTTCGTAAACCTTGCATTCAATAACTACTCATATATGTATTTGCATGTGATAGACACTGTGTTCTACATTTCACTTAACAAATGCCCATCAAATATTGCAAACGTGATTTGTCTCGTATAGGCCAGTTCAACACATTTTATCTTTGTTATCTGGGATGTGAACAGCGTACAGCAGCTATAATTTGTAGACTCATATTGCGGAATTTATACGTACGTACATATGTATGTAGATACGTACATACTCCATTAGCCAGTTCATCGTGTTTAAATTACGCTTTAAATTTCAAATTTTATTCTCATGAAATAAAAAAACAAAAACAATTTCAACTATTCTTTGTTTTAATCTCATCAGCACCCTCATTTATTCCATAAGAACTATTCCATAAGAACATGTCGAAAAATTCAGATTGAGAGAGAGAGAGAGCGCAAGAGATAGAGAGTGAGGGAGAGATAAAATGTAAATGACTGCAGTATGAGACAACATTTTATTGTTTAAACAATTATTTGTTTTAATTATTATTTTATATTTTTGTTCATCTTCTTTTTGTTTTGCAACGATACATACCGACCGTTGCTCGTCTATTCATTTACCTGCACTTCGTTTTTAATTTATCGCGTTAGAATTTCTTTTTAATTTTTAATTTAATTTCGCATTATTTTCACTCTTTTTGCTAAACGAACAGATTGACCGGCAAAAAATTTATTCGAATTTAATTTATTAAACGGAAAAATATTTTTCTACGCGTACATAGTGGTTCAGTGAAAAAGAAAATTATTTCGAATGTAAATATTTAAAGGAAAAAAAGGAATTTTTATTCAATAAATTCTCGTGAATTAATATTTTTTTTAAATAATTAATTAAACAGGATGTTAAAAATATTTAAAAATTATGAAATAATTATTTAATCAATTAAAGAGGAATTTCAATAAAAAAAAATTGTGTTATTAAATGTTTTATTTTAAAAATTAATGTATAAAATAAATCAAAAGATTTTTTGTTGTAAAATTAAAAAAACAAAACATAAAATTGTGCCAAAAAAATTAATTTCATGTGCAGTTTATTTAAATGTAAGTTTCACGTGCAAAAGGACAGATACTTAAAATAGATAGACTTTAATACTCACTTACTTTGACTGGCTTTACAGGCTACAGGCCCCGGGCTTGGCCTTTGCTTCAAATCTCCCTATCCATTAGCAACAGGACTAGATAACTTGATAGAACACCTACAGCAGTCCTTTAAGACAGCACAACTTGGATAGACTTCTCCACGGGACTATGCATGCGATATTCGATCGCAATCCTTGAACCTATATTTTATAGTATTTATCGCCGTAGTCTAGTAGGTACTATGCCAGCTTATTGGGCATGAGGCCTCGGTTCAAACACTTGGTCAGAGATTTCCAACAAAACGAAAAATATAAAAAAATATTTCTTAGCCAACTTCGTCTCAGCAGATTTCTGGTAAAAACTCTGAAAGTAAATAAAATTTCCATAAAACAGTTTTTCAAAAATCTATCGTTCGGAGTCGACTTTAAAGTGTAACTCATGTATAAAATTAATGTGTGAGAAGCTAGGTCGTAAGCCTGACTGAAAGATTCTATTGGCTAATTATGTGTACAATCCCAACAATCCTTTAGTCGGGATTACAACCTATTTTATCAAACCACCCATTTTGTGTGTATAAATTTGTATTCATACGTAGTGGGACCTACAGTAAAACGTCAACACAGAAATACAGATTTAAAATAGAAAAAGAAATACTTTTTGTGGTAATTTTATTTACTTTGAGAGTTTTTACTGGAACTCTATTGAGTGGAAGTTGACGAAAGAAATATTTTTTCATATTTCGTTCGGTTCGTGAGTCTAAGCCAGGGGCTTGAACCGCGGTCTTGGGTCTAATAAGCCAATACACTACATACTAGACTACAGCGCGACATTTCTAATTCAACTCATTGAGATAGACAGCCAAAGGCAATAACTCTGAGAGGAAATAAACCGGCCACGAAAAAGTTTCTCAAAAATCTGTCGTTCGGAGTCGACGTTAAACTGTAGGTCCCGTCACTGTAGGTCCCGTCACTCAAGTATAAAATTAATGCACACAACATGAGTGGTGTGTGAAGCTAGGCCGTAATCCTGACTGAAGGGTTGTAATTGCCAATTATATATGTTACGTATGTATGTATGACATAGGCAACCAACTTTTCTCCACCTGCCTTCTTGAACTGCGTTCAATCTAATGAAGAGATTTGCGACGGGTCTACAAATAGAAGGCACACTTTCAAAGACTAGTTTTAGTTTAAGGCATGATTGTAATGTCCTTCAAACGGAAGACTTTTCCAACTGACCACATAGTAGGAAAAGTAATTTTCTTACGTTCTAAGTTTCATTCGGTACTTTCCCGTTAAGGCAACGCATAAAATTGGGCTTTGACAGATATCAGCTGGTTTGTGTTGCTCTTTCTTATTTAGATTTGTTGTTGTGTGGAGTCAAATGAGTACTTTGACAGATACCAGCTGGTTTGTAGGTTTTTAGATAATTTATTGTTTTTTCCTTACGCCAAAATACCGACGAGATTAACCTCATACTTTGTTACTTTGACAACAGTTGTAAAACTCAAAGTACAATGTATGACAGATTCTTATGTGACCCGATCTTATAAAAGATCTGCGTTATTGGCTTACTATGCAATGAATCATCTCCGCATTATATATAAGTGCGTTTAAGAGTGTATATAAAGGAAGACAACATTATTTTTTATACATATTTCTAGTGATGGGGGATGTTTCTATAATTTATATTTAAAGGAGCACGGGCTTATTTTGACAATTACTTCCGAATAAGAAAAATTCTTAAGATTCTAATACATACATACGTATTTAAAAGAAATTCTTAAACTGAAATTAACATTTTAAAAACGTTTCATAATATCTTTTAATTTATCTTTTCAGAAAATTAAATTGAAAAAAGAGCTGTAATCATGGCGTTTATGGAAAATCTATGGCATTTTCAAATTTTTTAAGTGAAAATTTCAAATAAATTCCAAAATAAATATGGATCTCCTTACAAAATAAAAAAAAACGAAAAATTAAAAATAAATTCATGAAATTTAAATAAAATATGATAGAAATGTTTGAAGTGAATAATAATTTCAATGCTACAATGGCAAGTGCAGTGAATCTTTTCGAAAATCTTAATCAAAGTAATCACGATAATAATCTGCTTACGGCGGACTCCCAGCTACTAACGTCATACGCGGCAACCGCTTTCAATTCCACAATGCTTACACAATCTGTTGTAAATACAACAGCAATTGCTATGGACTATGCGACACAATGGCTGTCAACAACAATTGCTACAGCGGCGGTTAATTTAAGCAATATGAACAATGAAATCTCTTCCTCCTTTACAACTTTAGCCAGCGATATTATTTTAAATTATACCACCACAACAACGGCATTAAATAATTCGACCACCACAATTAATAATGGAACCTACGACTTCAACCATAATGCTGGCACAACGCTACCACCCAGCATAATGGATGATGAGGACGACGACAATGATTACAATGACTGTCATCCGGAAAATCCACATTTTAATTGCTCACGTATGGATTTTTTGGCATTTATTTTAGGGCCACAAACTTTGCCATTATTTAAGATATTAATGGTAAGTTATTGTTGTTGTTATTGTTGTTTCTATATAAATTTATTCATAAATTTTAAAATAGAATTTTTGTGATTTTTAATTTCATTTCAAAAACTAATAAATGCGACGTGACTGAATATTTTTTCTGTTGCTGCTTCATTAGAATCAAATTCAATTTTTTATACTTTGCTACGGGGAAAAAAAAGGGACACGAATAAAAGAAAAGTTTTAGATTTTAGTCAGCAACTCTATAGGCTCTAAGCATGAAGTTTTTTTATTATGCAGCAAGACACTGTGCGGAAACGTTAATACCACGTAATGCAATGTTTTTTGGAAAGCTCTGAGTCTTCTTTAAATGATTGAAAGTCAAGGTGGCATAAGTCACCGTGGCGTAGGATTTTATCCTTAACCTACGAAATGATTAAGAAATACACGCGTTAGATGACAACTTCTGAAACTTAATGATCAGCATCTATCATGGAATATTTCGAAAAATTTGAGACCTTAGTTTGGAATAAAATATCAGTCAAATGGAGACCACGGCACTATACATTTCATGATGTTTACCATGACTTTTTCACAGAATAACGCTTTATATAACGAATTAGAAGTGAGGAATATTATTTCGGCTTTATATTCATAAATTCGTGATTTCATAAAAACCATTGAGAAATAATCATCGGTTATATCGCATGCACTTAGTGGTGGCCACCTAAAGTCAGAATTTCTTGAGATAGTTACTGCTAAAAATGTACAATGGGTCAATACGACCTCGAACTTGTCTTGCCTAACAGGTACACGTCCTCTAACCTAACCTAATGCTATAAATCCATTGTTGTACTCATGGTGTAGTAGGCAGTGTCGTCTTGCTGCAAGCACAGGTCTTCAAGATCACTATATTCTAGTTAAGGCGACAAGAACTCACTTATCACGCTCCTGTAATGAATGCCAATCATAGTCACTGTAATTTAGACTTCACCTTGACCAACAATTTCTTTCTACAATTGTAACGCATTCTTCTTTCATAATGCGATTTATTTTTAATAATCGGCCTCATTTTTTGGCAGCGCTTTAAGTTACATTCAGCACAGCATACGAAAGCATTCCCATATTTAGCCGAATTAATCGAAAAACACAGCAAATTTTGGAAATTATTTCTTATTTCTCTATGAATACCATGTTTTCAAGTTTGGAAATTTAAAGATAAATTTGAGAGATTAATGTGGCGAATAGGATGTAAGATCGTCGATTTTGGCTGCATAAGATAGTTCAAATGCCAGTCAGTTCCAACTGCTGTACTCAGAATATTTACAGGAAACATTGCAAATACAAGTTGGGCGCTGGATAGGTTTCCTTTCAATAAAAAAATGCCGTAGTAATGTTGTTTCAAAGGTGTACTTCTTTTGATGACAATAGTTGAAACACTTCATGCCTTAAGTAATGGAATATTTGAAGTACTTGACGAGATTATCAAAAGATGAAAAAAACACAGAGAGAAATTATCATAAGCTAGTGCTATGCGAAAAGGAAAATTATTATTACTTCTACTATTACGTCTTAGAAGTCGCCGTCGTCTAGTAGGTAGTGTGTTGGCTTATTAGACGTAAAGCCAGGGTTCGAACCCCAGGCCAGACATCAAGACAAAATACAAAAAATATTTCTTCGGCGACTTCCTCTCAGCAGATTTCTGGCAAAAACTCTGAGAGTAAATAAATAATTGCCATGAAAAAATTTCTCAAAAATCTGTCGTTCGGAGTCGACTTTAAACTGTAGGTCCCACCACTCATGTATAAAATTAACACACACAACATAAGTGGTGTGAGAAACTATGATGTTGTACAATGGGTCAATTCGACCTTCGGGTACTGTACTTGTCTTAATTGACAAGTACACGTCCTCTAACCTAACCTAACCATTACGTCTTGCGTCATCAACAATTTTTTTTTTTATATTTTTCTTAACTTTTTTTTTTGGCATGGATAACTCAACTGATCAACCATCATCGACAACTCGATAAGGAACAGACTATTATTGCCATTATTCATTTCTTTGAATATCATTTGGCTCTCACTAAGCATATTTCTCAATTTCGTACTATTTCTCTCCGTTACTTCTTATTCACTTAACAGGTCATTACAAACTTATAGTTGGCACTACGACCTAGCTTCTCACACCACACATGTTGTGTGTGTTAATTTTATCTATTCGTGGCGGGTTCTACAGTTTAAAGTCGTCTTCGAGCAACAGATTTGAGAAGCTTTTTATGTCAGTTTAATTTTTATTGCTGCTGAGAGTAAGCCGCTGAAGAAATATTGCTTCATATTTCGTTTTGTTCAAGATGTCTGAGCTAGGGTTTGAACCACGGGCTCGCATCTGTTAAGCCAACACACCATACCTACTAGACTACCGCGATTTTCTTTACTTCAGATTTATTATTCAATCTTTTCTTACTGCTAAGCTAGTGATTTTTATATTCAAGCAGCCGTTCGTTTATCTAATCTGCACTGAAATTTTTTTGGGTTGTTGTATTGGATATATGAGATATAGGAACTTAGCACTCGTTGTTCATGTTATCGTCTCCATGGGTTAGTATGTAGCTAGCGTGACCTGTTACATTTTAATTGTTAAATAACCATGATCAATATTTTTTTTGTCAATTTTTCTACCTTTGTTCCTCAAATTTTCGAATTTAAAATATTCATTTAAGCCCTTTAAAATTCAAGTTCACTTCTGTATACAGTTCCCCTACCATAAATTTATTGAATTTTTGAAATTTGTCTGCCAACAAGCAGAGCCTCCAGTCCGCTTTCTTCTGTTTTTCTTTTTCATTTTGTTTTCTTGGGAATGTAAAACAAAAAATATTTCTGTGCAATACTTTTGCCACATAATGTACGTGATATGAATTCAATATCTGTCGGTCTGTGTCATGTTTTCATAGTTTTTCTTGTTGGAGTTTTTTCTCGGGTTCATTTTCAATGAATTTATTGTCTTTATGGCAATATTTTGTTTTGTTTGTTGTTGTTGTTGTTTGCTGTGGCAGTTGATACGTTTTATGCCGAATTAAATAGACAATCAGAACCAACTCAAGGATAATGCAATAAGGGTCAGCCAGTAGAATATGAGAGAGAGAACATGAGAGAGAGAGAGAGAGAGGAGAGATAAACAATAATAATAGGCCTCCATTCATAAGTGTCTGTTGCGTAGACAGTGTGTTATAATTTCAAATCAAATAAACATTTTTTATACAAGCCCCTCTTATATTGTTTTTTATTATTTTTCTTTTCTTTCTTTTTCTCCTTTTTCTAATAAAAAGTTTTTAAACAAGATTTTAAATTTTAATATTGAATTACTAACCGAAGAGCATGTAAATCCATAGATTTTAAGAGAATTTTGAAGAAAATTTATTTCTATATTTTTTAGTCACTGCTATGCAAAGTTGCCTTAATAAAATTGAAGTGAAGGTTTTATTTATGTATGAATTATTTTTCTTTATATTAAAGTCTTTGAAATGTTTTCAAATGTTTGCTTAAAGGATTTCCTTTGCCTCCATTGAAAATAGTATCTATCGTTTATGAGTTGTTATCGAAATTGTTAAAAATCATCGGACCATACAATGACGGCCGAACATTTCGTCAATAGTTCTTGTTGTCTTCTATTAGTGAAATGGGATGACAGATGTCTGTCATTCATTTTCGTTCTTTTTTTTGTTTTGAAAATGTTGAAATTTGTTGTTAAAATTTATACATTTTTTCGGTTTCAAAATTAAAGCAGAATAAAATATACATGATTTCCATGATTCCTATGAAAATTTTATTTCATTATAATGCTTTAGCCTTCCTTGAATGATATACGATATTCCTTGTACGATACACAAATTCATTTAAATGACCTCCACATAATTGGTTGGAGCGGTCGATATTTTTAAGAAAGGTTTCGACCACTTTTTCGCATTTTTGGGACAATATATCAGCGATAAGGGTGCCCTGGTAGTCTCGTGGGTAGTGTGCTAGACTATTAGCGTGAGGGTCGTGGGTTCGATTCCCACCAGAGACTCTGGTCTGTGACACTACACCGAGCAAATAGTCAAGTTACTTCGCTCGTATATAATTAGGATATAATTTGAAATTGTATTGTAATTAATAAATAAATAAATAAATATCAGCGATAATTTCGGGTTCTCCGTGTTCAATATGGAAAAATTTCACTACCGAGTGTGTAAAGAAATTTTTTTTGAAGAAAATTTTGTTTGCAAAATAGAGGCTTGCATTACTTCATTCACTCACAGTAAATTCCACTTATACTCGGATGACGTGTACTACACAGCACGCACTATGTACACGCATTGAGTCACATAGAGAGAAACCTATTTAACAATATTGTTCTCTTAAAAATGAAATGCTCTCATAACTCTGCTCTATACATCGTAACAATAGAATCAAATAGTGAATCAAACCTGCATTCATTAAAAGCCTCGTGTATTTTTTTCTCCTTTCCTTTGTCTTTGGCTTTGTTTGCTTAAGACGTTCGTCTGTTTTTATGGAAAACTGCGTACAACATTGTGTATTTTCACGTGAAATTGTTCGTCTTACAAAATTAGGCCTAAACACTGATGATATACTGTGTTGAGTGCATATTCAGTGTTGTTTTGATTTTGTGTGCTTATGATCACCTCACACACAAATGTGAGTGAATTCAGAGAAGAATCAGCATTTCAGCCTGTTCTTCTATCACCCATTGAGCATATCTGTGGTAATGTCAATGGTTATGTGGCCTGGCCATATAGGTCAGAAAAAACTATGAATTGTATTATCAGAGTATAAGGGGAATACTGATACAGATACTCGGTTAAAGTTCAGTTATTTGACGGAATGCCTCAAGTATCACTCGCGACCAATTCCATCACTTTGATACCAGAGGGACAATCCTGGTCAAACGAAACCATTGAACAGATGTAGACTTGTTGCTACACGGATAGTTCTAGAAATGGATATAGGAAGGGGCTGGGCCTCTAACATAGAGTGACCAGAAACCAAACTATCCTTCCGGTTCCCGAACCATAATACTATCCTTCAATCGGAGTTACATGCTACTGGGGAATGTGTGATCTGGACCAGTACTTTTTGGTAAGTTTGGTAGAAAAGGATTTGTATATCTAAACCAGGGATACTGGATTAAAAACTGTAAAAAAATGATTCCAATACGCATTGTTTGGGTACCTAGTTAGCAGGTAGCGAATAACCTGGCTAATACGGATAAGGTATTACATGATATAACCTTCGGTAACCCTTACATACATAATTGGTCCTTCAGTAAGGATTACGACCTAGTTTCTCACACCACTTATGTTGTGTGTGTTAATTTTATACATAAGTGGCGGGAGCTACAGTTTGAAGTCGACTCCGAACGACAGATTTTTGAGAAACTTTTCATGGCAATTTTATTTCCTCTCAGATTTTTTGCCAGAAATCTGCTGAGAGAAAGTCGCCGAAGAAATACTTTTTGTATTTTATTTTGATGTCTGGCCTGGGGCTCGAACCCTGGCTTTTCGTCTAATAAGCCAACACGCTACCTACTAGACCACGGCGACTTCGGTAAACCTTGTATAGTCTTTTTAATGCATTAAAAATGAAACTACCAAAATAGGAAGTTAAGTCACAACGTTTATTGAGTGGAACAATAACACAGAAGGCTGAATTGCACAGATACTCTGGGGTAATTCTGATGGGAAGAAATTTATAAACATATGGCAACTAAATAAAGACGACTTAACTACATTGATGACCGCCCTACCTTACCTACCAATCAAGACAACCAACTCTTATGCCAACCCATACTGTTCCATAAACACATTATATAACTAACCATACTTTTCGAGTGTATTTTATCCATAGTTAGGACTTTATGATAGCGAAACAAAGTACTGCCATTGTATAGTCATAGTCTTGCATAGTCTTTCATTCTATTGCAATTATTTCTTTCAAATAGTTTTGCATTTTTGTTACATTCTTTCTATGATAAAATAGCGAAAAGGAAAACGGAAAATATTTTGTAAATATTTTTTAAGGAAACTTGTACAACTACAACACAAATGAGTAATTTGTAACAAAAGAAAAGCAAAAAAAAATTGTTTCTATGCCTCCATGATAGAGAATCATAATTTATGATTCTCTTAAGCATGAAATACGTGCCAGAAATCCTGTTTTCTTCTGAAGGCAGACACAACAATAAATAAAATCAAAGAATATGAAAATTATTTTCATTACGTTATGTTACATGTAGCCTTGATTTATTTACGAGTAAGAATAAAAGGAGGAATAATAGTTTTAGGTATACTTTCAAGGTTGAATGTTATTACGTTTCAAATCACATTAAATTAGCTGGGAATAAAATATTCAGATTTTATTCAGATGGCTGTAGATTGATAATATTTTGGATATTTTAGACCCATAATCCTTATTTCGATTTAAGAAAGAAAGAAAGAATCCTTGACTTTATTGCCGGCACATTAAACCTACTCGTAGGGTAAATCTATCTCAATTGCGCTACGTTAGTTGACGACATAGAAAAGTCTCAAATACATGGTAATACCTCTGACTGCATTCCTTGATATAGTGGGTCGGTTATGAGCGCTATGGAATAACTGGATATTGATCCAGCGGTCACCGCTTTTGTAGAAAGACTATAAAGATACAAGTGCATTGAATTTACTTTGGTCACCTCAAACGTTTCCAAAGTGATAGTTTGAGCAACACCACAAGGAGATGTACTCTCGCCTTTGATATGGACCATTAACCTTATCTCTACTGAAGCCCCTGAATATGGCAATGAGACTGAATATACCTATCGACTACACGATACCTGAACACTCTTTCGATCTTAGTTGTACACAGGTAATTCCGAATAGAATTCATTGAGATGATGGTTTAGAGCTTCCTTCACTAACATATTCTGTTCATGCGACAAAGTTGAATGTGGAATGTTTTCAGAACAACTGAGCCTAGAAAACTGTAGTACTATTCAGGCTGAATTAATAGCTATAAAGAATGAAGCTTCGTGAGTCTGGCATTACAGTAAGAAAATTTTGCTTGCTTTTAGAGTTTTTGCCTGAATACTGCTAAGAGGATAAGAAGATTTATATATATATGGACAGATTCTGTCTTGGCAACGTCATAGCAGTTATAAAAGGACACAGGCAACTTTATGCATTCGCTCAGAGAATTCTTCAGAACCTTTAACGATGAGGAAGTAGAACAGAAAACAGAACATCTTGTTTGTCATTGTCCCAAGATACCCAAGATTTATTAACAGAACTTGTCTAGCCAAAGATCAATTCAAAAGAATTTTTTAAACTCTAGGGATAGCTGGGAGAATCGAAAGCCCATAATAATCTCTAAAAGTTATTATGGAATGGGACTTCGTAGAACTATTGAAGCTATCCATATTGTGGCGGCTGCCAGTTTAATCTTATCTACCTGATAACGTTTATAAAAATTCAGTTTTGAAATGGCGTAGCAGATGGATTAGAGGTGCGAATACGGTAGAACTGTATTTTCGATTAACCATTTTAAAACTTCATTCCGTCTCCAAATAGACCTGCTAGAAACCCTAAAAACTTAAGAGAGGTTAACATCAATCAACGTAAGAAAGATAGGCAGCATCTCACGGAAAAGTGTAGCTCTTAAATGAACAAGTTTCCTCATTGCTAAGGTTAATATAACAAACAAAAAATGCTACATAGATACCTTTGGGCATATGGGCAGTAAAACAATCTCTTGCTATATTATTATTATCTCTTAACAAAATTAATGAAAGGAGCTTAGAGTCTACATATTGGAATTTAAATTTTTAATGTAAAGAACAGGAATACAACGCATTTCTAAAAATCTATTTTCGTTTAAAATATTTGCGTGTTGGTTAACGAAATGGTCAAAACCAAAAAGAAAAAAATATTAAACACACAAAACATGTATCTTTTATGCTCTTCTTCCAGAAACAAATTACAAAAATAGTCTTCAACAAAAATAGCCTTCGACTTCCTTTATTAATTTTTCTTGGTATTTTTTGGTTTTCTTTTTATTACTTTTTCTCTTCTTCTGTTTAGAATTTTATACACTACAGCGTCATAATGGAAGCTTCTTCAATAATTCAGCATTTCAAGTGTGCCTTGTTCAACAAATTTCGGCAATTTAGTTTTACTGTTAAAAAAAGGGGGGAAACATTTGTTGTCCTGTGCGTTGAAGCAGAACCGACCGCTCTTTTTAAATATTCAAATAAAAAAAAAATAAATAAAAAACCGAACATTATTATGCCACAGAGCATGTTCCAAAGAAAGAATAAAAATCTTATAAACTAAAAAGAAAGTTTTCAGCTCTTTTTTTATCAAAATTTATGGTAATTATTGCCATAAATTGCTTAACATTCTAAATATTGTTGAGCGTACGACGACAGCAAACCATTAACGCAACTATATCAGCAACTTTCAACAGCAACTTTTAATTGATTGCAATTATTTTAGCATTGGCATGCTCAAGAACATCAATCAAAATTTTATTAGAATTTTTGGTAAAAGTTTTCCAACGAAAAATTATTTCCTTCACCAAAATTGCTGGAAATAATTTTTGAAAATAATTTTATTCTGTTAGAATTTGTTGCTGTTTTAAGTGAGTAAAGCTTACAAGAGTGAGTACTGAGAATTTGTTATGCTTTGCTGTTAATCAAAATATATTCGCTTTAAGTGTTTTACAGTACAAGTATTTTGTGGAATTCAGAAGCAAATGTAGAATACTAGAGTAGGTTACTTTCTCAGAAGCTCAAACAATTCTATGCAGGTTATGAATGTTTGTGAATTGTTAATTCAATATTGAAATTCATCATAAGTTCAGTTGAATAAATTCAATTTAAATAGAAATCTACAAGCGGAAGTAATTGTTTTAAAAAGATATCATCGTTGAAATATAAAAATCATAAAAGTGAGCTTATAAACTTCCACCCCTGGGTCTATGAAACGCCTACAGAATCCATATCATCTTAGGTACGCTTCTGCAGCCCCAGCTCTTGTAGTATCATGCGCCTGTAGCTGTACTTTGTTCAACGTCCGCTTTTTGAGTTTTGAGGATTTCATTCAAACGTAATCTTCGTAATATAGGGTGAGCCAGCTATCGGTTTAAATTTCAGCCATCAATTATTTCGAATGTGGCAATACTTGCGTCATTCTATTCTGTAACAAAATTCAGGAGGACGATGATGACGATTTTGCTAAAACAAATCTCGGATAAATGTCATTTTCATTCTGGTGGGTACATTAATAAGCAAAATTGCCATATTTGGGGCTCAGAAAAGCCACACGTGGTCTTACAGAAGTCAATTCAACCGTTCGAGTGATTGTTTGGTGCGGAGACATCATAATTCTTTGGAAATGAGGACGGCGCAATCATTACGATCAATGGAGCCACCTATTGCACCACGATAACTTATTTTTTTTGTATCCACTCTTCATGGTATTGATGTGAACGATGTTTGGTTTCAACAAGATGGTGCAATTTGCCAAACAATCGATTTATTGCGTCAAACGTTTGATGACCGTTTATGCCGTTGAAAAATGTAAAATTAAACGTAGATAATTTCAGTGTATGGACAATACCGATAGTATCAGAAGGATGGCACAAAAGTGTAATACCCAAGACTTAATGCACCGTGATAGAAATGAATGATACTCCAAGAACTAGAATAATCTAGCCTTGTATGGATAGGAAACAACACCATTAAAGTGCAAGTTAGAAATTTCGTTTTGAAGCCATATTTTCGCAGAGAAGGTCTGCAAAAACAGAAAAAGAGTTGCAAATTTTTTTGGCGGTTGTAAATATTTTACAAAGCAAAACATTAAAACATTCTATACGAGCTTAGGAAACTTTTATTGGTCGTGAACATTAATTAAATTTTACATGAATTTTTTGGTATAAGTTTTCTTGAAATATTTGTTTCTTTTTTTTAAAACATTTCTTCTCGTTAAAATTTGTTTCTGTTATTGTGTGGTAAAGTTTTTAAGGCCGGCGATAATTTTATACACTTTACTACTGCACGATGATATTTTAAATAAAAAGTAGGGTAATTAGCTAATTAGCTTCTCTTGGAAAAACGTGGTGCAACAGGAACATTCAAACTTTAACTTTCAAAATATTTACCTTCACTATGGAATTTTTTCGATAGAAAATTTTTTTTCAAAGCAATAATCAATTTAAAGATAAACTTTTAGTTTTTTAACTTCTCTGTTTTCAATATTTAAACACGATATCTTCATTTTATTTTGTAAATTTTATTACATTTTAATACGTTTTCAATTGAAATTGTTGTACAAAAGTGAATTATTTTTTAATTTGTAAAATTGAAAAAAATTGCCAATTCGATGGCATTAGCGAATGATAAAAACGCTTAAACGAGTCCATTGTTGTGTATTGTTGTTTAAAAGAGTCATAAATTAAAATTCATACGGTTTTATAGACTCCCATTCAATTTAATGTGACAATAACACTCTCATTACATACAGTAAGCGCCAACACAATACGTGTTTTCGCTTTAGTGACTAAAACTTTATGTGCTCAAGCTACATGAAAAATTACGATTTCAATAGGTCTTTTTGGTGGTAATCTAAACTGGTAATCAGAAATACATATTATCAATACAGTGCTTTAGAGAGATTATCCTTTCCTCATTATGATCAAGTCCCTCAAATAGTACTGGATAGTGCGCTTTCTTCCACGAATGATGATACGCTGATACATTATAAGACATCGATGTTACGATTGACTAAGTTATACTGGACATTCTCCGGTTGCCTATTTTGTTGGCAACACGAGGGTACGTCAAATATGAGGAATTGATAGCTTAAATCGAATGACTATCTATTCTACGTTTCTTCTCTTTCCTCAGACGAAGCGCTGCCTGATACGGAAAGAAACTTTACTTATTGGGTTCTACTCTTTTGCACATGACCACTATGAAACAAGCTATCGAGTAAATTAGTTTTAATTTTCGAGTTTTTTTTTTGCACAATGTTTCATAAGTTTGGGAACAGCTGTACCCACCCATCCATTATAACTGCTAACAAAAATTAAACACATACTCATAAAAATAAAATGGCAACGTAAAAATTTGTTCCCTTTTTTTCAAAATTTATTGTCTTTTTTATGGATGATGGTACGTTCATTGCTATTGTTTTTGTAAGCGTCCCTTTTTATTCTAATAATGGGGTTATAAAGTATTGTTTGTATTACAAAGGACTTCTTTTGTTCACGATATGAATATTCAATGTTTAAAAATAAACTTTTTCTATCTCGATCTCTCTCTCTCTCTCTCTTTTGTTTTATGGCATTTTTCTTTGTTTAGAACAAAAAGAGAAAATCGTAAAGGAAAATGAGCCAACACATGTCTTTAATGGCTTGAATTTCAGTAAAGCTGGGGGGAGGAGGCTACAGTTGTTGGCGACAGATACAGAGTGCCAATAATTGTTTTAATATGTTTCCTTTGTTTACTTTTAAGCTCATTTTTCTCGTCGATGTGGTGTTTATTTGTACACTTTTTTATGGCTTCTGATTATTTCATTAGAATGTAAAGGACACGCAAGAAATTTTATTGTAATACCCAGCCTATGATTGTTTTTTTTTTTTTTTTTGAAAGGGATTTACGCTGAAAAAAGTTTAAAACAATTACAAATTTATAACCGGGGAATTTTGTCAGCCCAAAAGGTGTCCTTTTTGATGTTTTTTTTTTATTATTATTATTTAAAAGAATTTTCCACAAAAGTTTACCTTTTTTCGCCTTTGTTTTGTGGCAAATATTTGTCTTTTTTTCACAATAAAAATCATCAAATGGAAAACAACATGAGGTTTATTAAACATTTTTTCCTTTCTTTGTTTTGTTTAAAAATATGAAATGAAAAGAGATTAGAAATTCTTTTTTTTTGAACAATACAATGGAAAGAATTTTTAAACAGCTCATTTGTTAAGCTTTCACAAGGTTGCATCACATTTTTAAAGGATTTTTTCAAAAATGAAACAATTCTGGGATACGACCAATAAAAGACTGTCAAAGGAAAACAATACGAAAATAATGCGAACACAAAGTGGTGTTATAGAGACAATAAATGTTTACTTGAGGCCTCAGTAACCGCTGAGTTGAGGGAAAGCATGTGATTTGACTTCCCATGTGACTCTGCTCCCAGGGAAGCCAGTTAAAGCATGTAGATATGTATTCCTGCAGAGTTTTGAGTTTTATTCTGCTTGTTTTATTTCGACTACCTGCAGTATTTTGTCTATACACAGCTACTCTACCATCAGATTTTTAACGTAGGCCTACCTATTCGCCATCAATACCTCTTAAAAATAGACTCTATTCCTGAAAATATGATGTGAAGAGTCTGTTGAAGTAATTGAAGGTGTTATGTCCGCTTGCGATGTATTCCATCTTCACTGTGAGGTCTGCGTTGGGTATACACGTATTACTCAATCTGAAAAACATTACCTCTCCTGTGGTGAAATCTCATCACTTCAAAGTTCCAGTTTGTGGCGACTTGAAAAATATTAACATCTAGAGATGTTAAAGCCAAATACAAAATACTAAGAGTCCTAACACAGGAAAACATCACTCTGCTTAATCCAATGGAGGAATATAACTTATATGCCGCTTCTATTTAAACTACAGTATCCAGGGAGGTAATCCACTCCACGAATATTATCAGAAGTCAAAGCATTAACTTCTACGACCCCCAGGGCCTACTGACAATGCTCCCATTCAAATTAGTCGATGGTATGTAAATATTTCAACAGTCATATACAAGCCCTGATAAGATAAACTCCAATGATTTCCATAACGATAGATCGGAGTAACACGCAGGGCCTTCAGGTCGTAATGGCCAATTTGCTGATGCTACATCTGCAAAATCGTTGTCATTTTTTCAGTCTATTTTGCCAAATCACCATGGAGATGACTAAAGGCAATAACCAGTGCTTGCTAAATGGGCTCTGGGGCAGTTTGCAATAGACACTAATTTCTACTGAAAAATCATCGTTAGCGATAAGGTCCTTTGCTGGATGAATAAACATACTTAATTTCGAATTAAGGACGATGCCAATACCATAGCCTCCAATGCATCTCGAAAAAATCATTGTTTGCTTGCGGATTTTTGGTTGGCGGTGTGATCGGTCCATATTTCTTTGAGAACGACCTTTCGCTTGAATAGAATGATCTGGAGACCAACGACATGTGACTTCAATAAGGCGAGTGTTTTTAGGGCATGATCATCCTACGTGGAAGTGACTTGAAATGATTACCGAGAACGTGCAATTTGACCCCGTTAGAGTTTTTCTTACGGGGTATTTTTAAACCGCAGGTGTATGCGATTAAGCCACAAGCTTCAGCGGTCATTAAAGCTATTACATGAGTTATTGTTGTCCAAATTTAACTTGATTTATGTGTTAGAGTTATGAAATATTGCACATTTCGGATGCGTTCAATCTAGAAAAGACTTGGCAGACATTTAAACGATGTTATATTCCACAAATAATGGCATCAAAGGATCTTTCAAACGAATAACAAATTTCGTTGTAATCTCTATGTTTCAATTAAATTTAAGGGCGGGAAGATCCTTTTGATAGTCTTTAGTTGCCGTGGTCTATTAGTGTATTGGATTGTTAGACATGAGACCACAGTTCAAACCCCAGGTCAGACATCTCCAACAAAACGAAATAAGGAAATATTTCTTCGGCAGCTTCCTCTAGGTAGATTTCTGGTGAAAACTCTGAGAGTAAATAAAAATTGTCATGAAAAGTTTGTCACAAAATCTGTCTTTCGGAATCGACTTTAAATTGTAGGTCCGGCCACTCATGTATGAAATGAACACACACAATGTAAGTGGAGTGAGAAGCTAGGTCAGGTGCAGATAGACAAGAGTTCAATTGCGTGGCCACATTGTCAGGATGAGTGAGAATACTTCTGCAGAATCCAAAACTCTGATGGAAGCTTCATGTTAGC
Organism: Sarcophaga carnaria; assembly: GCA_958299815.1. Classification (NCBI taxonomy): domain Eukaryota; kingdom Metazoa; phylum Arthropoda; class Insecta; order Diptera; family Sarcophagidae; genus Sarcophaga; species Sarcophaga carnaria. The sequence goes on from OY283151.1 coordinate 34,970,319, forward strand.
AATTGGAGAAAACACAAATAAAATGGAAACCCTAGGAATTTTAATCAAGGCTAATAAGCGACAAGTTGTGTTACAGCCATTTACGTATAGAAAAGAAGAAAGAAAAAAAATAAAATAAAATATTCATGATGTAAACAGCATCTGTAAATCATTTGTAAATGTTTAAAAACATAATTAACGTCTTAAATGTTTAATTTTGGTTGACTAGACTTTTATTTTTTTTGCCATTTTTTTTTGTAATTTTTCTTTTCTTATTAATTCGTTTTATAAAAACAGAAATTAATAGGATTTCATTTGTATTTTTGTTGAGATTCTAAAATGAATTCAATGTTAATTTTCTTTAAGACGTTTAACAAAAAAGTCTTCGTGATTAAGTTGCTCATTCTATGCTCATTTAAGCATAGAATTTTAAGAATTTTTTTATTTGTTTAAATATATCGCCATAGCAGAACGTTTTTTAATACTTGTTAATACCCTACAGTCTCCGGAGTAGTAATGTAGAATTTAATACAAATTTTTTATAAGTATTGGTGTTCGAAATTCGTTACGACTTGAACTAATAACTTTACTTTACATTATTGTTTTAAAATGTTGTTTTTTCTTTACATTTGAAACTTTTTTTTTATAAAATTTTCTTTCGTCTTCTCTATTCTGCAGATAACAATTATCTACGGTGGCATATTCTTTACGGGCTTCATTGGCAATATATTCGTTTGTGTGGTAATTTTTAAACATCCAACCATGCATACGGCAACAAATTATTATCTTTTCAGTCTGGCTGTGTCTGATCTTATTTATTTAATATTTGGTAAGTAAAAAAAAATATAAGAAACAACAACAAAAGCAACAAAATATAATAGATAAAGTTAAATAAATTGTTATCGTTATTGTTATTGTTATCTAAATTCTCAATGACCTTATCTTATTAGGTTCTATTTTTTTTCCTTTTTTTTTGTTTTGGATTTTCATATTTTATTCACATTTCGTTTAATCTGCATATAGACAAACAAACATACATATTTAGAAGATTACTTGTTTCTTTTTGCTATTCATTCGCAATATATTGTAAATAGTCTGATGGCACAACAATTTATGTTTATTAGAAAACCAATAGAGAGAGCACAGCAATATGATTTGAAAAACATTATGTTGTTAAGTGTTCTAAAAACAAATTCCAGTGCTTCAAAACTGATTTTAATACGGGTCAAATTACAGAAATGACAAACAAGCAGTCAAAGCTACTTGTGTTTGACACATCGCATAGGAATAGAGAGAGCTAAGCTAAGCTAATCTGTTGAATATTGCACTGAAGGGAAGTAAGTTTTCAATTTATGTAAACAAAATTTTATGGCTTTTCAGTGCCCTCAGTTCACATCATAAAAGTTACATTTCCTTTTTAAACTTCGATTCTTATCTTGTAAGTAGTCAAGGCAACTCGAGATGATAGTTTCACTTTTTGTGACACTACAGCCATTCATTTAAATTCCCAACTTTCCTACTCGACAGACATGTGAAATCATTTGCATGGTAGAAGCCTATATGACATAATGCTGGGCATATGCCCAATTGGTGAATAACAGATTTAAGACCAATGCGTCCCACTTAAGCATCCAAAATGTAATGTCCATGATGTAAATAACTCCAATAGCCACACAGAGAGTGCTCTTTTGACGTTTGAGCGGACTACCTATGCCCTCTACATCTGATTATAGCAAGATTTGCTGCTCCACCAATTTAAAATTTTGATTTTCCTGTATACAGTAGAGAACCGTTCCAAAAGTTCGTTGATTGTATCACTCCTACGTCCCAGCTCTCAAATGTTTAAATATTGTAGTGCTTCGCCATCTTGTTGAGAGCTCGCTTTATCGAGATCATTATGTTGGAACCTACTACTCTGCTACATCTGCTGGATAATGGGAAAATATTCTATTATCTCATCCAGAAATATTGTCGCCCTCAATATTTATCACGATCCGGTATATATATTTGCCTGGAAGACGCTGCAATGTTCTGGTAGCTTTATAGTGTGAGCAAAATCTACCGACTCTAAAAAATTGTCAACTCATCCCTCAATTCAGTCTCAAGTCATCCGTTTAGATTTGTATGTTGTTGTCTACGAAGTGCTTATGGTATGTCTCAATTCCCATTTGTCCATAATGGACGAATTTTACAACCCTTCAGTCAGGATTACGACATAGCTTCTCATATCACTTATGTTGTGTGTATTAATTTTATCCATGAGTGATCAATTTTACTCCTTGATAAGTCATTGTGTGGTATAACGTCCCAAATCAGCCAATCTGTCCTTACAACCCTTTAGTCAGGAATACGACATAGCTTCTCATATCACTTATGTTGTGACGAATTTTACCCCTTGATAAGTCATTGTGTGGTATAACGTTCCAAATCTGTCAGAATCCTCAAGTGATCAGTATTCGGTACGTGCCATTGCCCCGTCACACAAAGACGTTAAGTTATATAAGCTACGCAGCCCTTACTTTAAACGCTTAGCGTAAAGTGGTGAAGAATTCTTTCAAGCGCCGACATAGAAAAGAGACAAATGATGTTACCGACTTAGAGCTTGAATGGAGCCCGCAACGTAAAAGAGTAACAAGAGTACCATGTACCTCTAGTCTATTAGGAAACATACTTTCTAATCCCTATTATATTATTATATTATAATATGTCATGACAATGACATAACAGGGTAACGGCATCCCGTTAAATTGATGATGCGTGAACACAATTTTTTTTCCTTTTGAGCTCCTTGTGAATGTTACGACAGTAACTTGACTAAAGATTGATGCGTTTAATAGTTCGCACCTTAATATCGAATGCAAATTGTAACACAATATTACTCATCATTGAATTTCAATTTAAAACTTGTGGCGTTAAGAGATCAAAAGAGAAGCCTTGTTTGATCTAAGCCTTCTACTCTTTGCGTATGCGGTATTTGAGAGGCTTTTGCTTGTATATTTTTATTCCAATTCATTTCTCAATATTTTTTCTCTACTTTCGTTTGATAAAATTAAAAATAAGTTTTATTTACGTGTTGTTTGTTTTCCATTAATTTTATAAATTTCGTTCGTTTCCAACGCCTCACGCGAATTGAATAGAAAGTTTATCATGCTTTACTTGGAGGGTAAGAATAGAAAATAGAGTCATGCAATATAATTTCCGTAGATTTTCGTATAAAATACAAACAAAAACTTGTTAAAAGAAAACGAAATAATAAATTTAATTTCCTTTCTTTCGATGATTGTTTGTTTCTCTGCATAAAAAAAAAAACGTTTGAAAACACTTGAGAAAAGCAGCAGCATCGCAAAGAAAAGTAGATTTTTATTCCATTTTTAACTCTTTCTCCTCTAATTTTTTTCTTTTTTCTTATGATACTAGTAATCAGCTTTCCCTTTTAATTTATTTCATAAACCAAAAAAGTTCTGCATAGAAGCAACAGCTGGGTATAGAGTTGCAGAATTTGAAATTTAAAATTTTACTCACACACATCATCCAGCCAATTGTTGCCAATAACACCATCGTAAATTAGTAGTCTTACACATGGGGTTGACATGTAAATACAGAAAACAAAAAACAAAAAAAAAATAATAAGATTGAGAGAATGACAATACAGCGACAAGGACCTTTATCAACTTTTCGACATCAATTCAAGGAAATAAATTATTGAAGAAAATATTAAAATTTTAAAAAATACAGGAAATAAATTAGACATTGCCTTTCGCAGACATACGCTTACAGTTGGCTATAAAATTTCGCATTCATTTTGGGTGGGATCACCATCTCTCTAACAGTGCGCCTTATCGACATACACTTAAGCCATAACATTTGCCTGTTGAGCTCTTACTTATGCAAGATATCACTGTAAATAAATCATACTGCATGCTTTTAGGCGCAAGTAACCTTTAAAACATTTCTTTAGAAGACTTTCGTTTTGTAAACCCATGGGAAATGAAAATGAACAACTATTTTTAAAGGGCAAACAATGTCTGCAAATAATTGGAGAAAGTTTTTTCCTCTTTTTGTAATCCGCTAAAAATAAAGCATACTTTTAGGCGTCAATAGCCGCAAAAATAAAATTTTATTTTCCGTGTTAAACAACAAATAAATGGAAATGAAATTAAAGCTGCAGCAATTCTAGTTCAACAATATTTTTTTCTCTATTCGACACTTTGATTTCAATTTGCATTGAACGGTTTTTGCCTTAAAGTATGCTGTTACTTTACGTCGTTTCTTAGTTTTAGCCTTAAAATATGTTGTTACTTACTTCGTTGTTTCCTTTTTTCTTATACTTTTTAGGCAACATGACTACATATTATATCGCCCTTATTATTTGCTTATTCAATATTATTTATGAATAAATTGATATGCGTGTATACAGGCATAATCTAAAATATGTTCGTATATATTTTTTATTTATTATTAAGTAAGCTTATGTTTTAATGAAAAATTATTGTTATTTTATTTTTAATAAAGAAAAGTTCATAAATTATTCGATTTGATAGGAGACTGAAAATCAATCAAATTATTTGCGTTTCGGAAGATTTGCAAAATGAAAACGTTTTAAGATTTATTTTCTTAGAGGGCCATAAATTATTCTGTGAATTCTTATTTTCTTCTTTTATTTATAGGCCTGCCAACGGAAGTGACTTTGTATTGGCATCAATATCCGTATTTATTCAGCCAGTCGTTTTGCAAGGCCAGAGCATATATTTCGGAAGCGTAAGTTTGTCTCTTTTTATTTTTAACATTTTATAACCAAAAATGTGACAGTGGGGTATATTATGTTGCATTAAAGCAGAACAATTGTTTCTATTCGTATTATATGGTAAGTTCTAGAAAGTATTAAAAATATTTTTTAAACAATTGCTACCTTTGCAAGAACTAAGCATAGAGATTGTGGTGAAATCATGTTAAATTAAAAAGTTTTGAGTTTACATCGGGTACTTGATAACGAGCTTCTTAAGTTTTTAAATTTAAATATAAAAAGTGTGTGTGAAATTAATGATTTTTTATTCGCTTGAAAGATCTCTTAATGCCATTATGTGTGGAATGTCACATCGTTCAAATGTCTGTCACAGTTACTCTGGGTGAAGAGCATCCGAAATATTATATTTTACATTACTCTCGCTCGTAAATTAGACAGAATTTGAGCGATACCATGAGTTATGTTATATTTAAGGACCTTCAATCTCGGTAAACAATTCACATCATATTCGGATAAGATGACCACGCCTTAAATCGCCCTCCTATTGAATCTACATGTCATTAGCCTCCACAGCATTCAATTCAGGCTAAACAAGCTGATAATCATTGACATGTAGTGCTTGCCGCTAACAATCTAACATCCACACTAAATAGTGTATTTGATGTTCTGGGATCCAATGTGAACTGCATCGTTTGACCTTGGTCCTCTTGTACCTGAGGTAGAAATCAACATCAACTTTACCAAAACGTCAAACATACTCATCTTATCCTACTAAAAGAATAATAAGGACAGCAGGACTAACTATATTCTTCAGTACGAATCTGTGACTGTGGGCTACTGTTACAATACTTAACCGAAATCGTTTGTCGTATATGTGCGTTATTATGTTAGGTTATCGGGATTACCGAAGTACTACACCCACAGTGGCACAGTATACTTAGGCAGTGGCAAGCTCGGAAATTGTAAGGTTTCAATCGCAAAAATATGGGAATAATTACAATAACTTTTCCACATTCTACATCCATTTACCCCACTGTGCATAAGCAATTTGTTGTTTATTATTATAAATATTTTAAAAATAAATCAAAATTATTTTTAAACTTTAGATCGACTTACGTATCCGTTCTAACAATAGTGGCTTTCTCCGTGGAACGTTATTTAGCCATATGCCATCCTCTGTATTTGTATGCCATGAGTGGCTTTAGAAGAGCTCTGAGTATAATCGTTTTTCTTTGGCTAGTCAGTTTTGCCCTGGCTATACCCTTCCTTATGTACACGGACATAAAATATTGGAATTATCCACCTGGTAGGTGAAATTTTTCTCAAAATTTTTATTCGTATTCTAATAATTCTTTTTCTACTTTCAAGATAACTCCCAAATAGACGAGTCAGCCATGTGCACGTTTAACATTCCCGGTAATTTTCCCATGTTTGAGGTCTCATCATTGTTGTCGTTTTTTGTGCCCATGTTTTCCATGTTTTATTTCTATGGTCGTATGGGCATAAAAATATGTTCCAGAACTACACAACAATTGGGTGAGTATTACGGGCGCTTTCTACACTTTATTGTTATTGGGTTTAATTGTAATTTTTGTATGTTTTTTTTTTCTTTTGAAAACTTTTTATTTCAATTTTCTTTTTATGCATCAGGTGTACAGAAAGGCTCGCTTCAAAGAAAAACGAAACATCAACAGTCACGTAAAGCAGTCATTAGAATGTTGGGTAAGTGTTTTAAAAAAAACTTTCAATAATAACTTCGGCCTACTTTTAGGCGAGTTAATTGTCAATTGTTGCATACTTTAAGGACTGATTTGTTAATGAAATATAATTTAAAGCGTTTTTGTAGGTATTATTGTGAATATAGGTGTTAGTAGAAATTGTTTTGAAACTTTAAAACAAGGTGTCATAATACATATGTACGCGATATTAATTTATTTAATATAGAAAAAATGTTCTCAGTTTTTGCAAAATTATTTCTATCAAATGACATTTATGAGAATGAGTTCATCAAACTTCATCAGCGTAAACATAAATCAGTTGATAGGAATTCAAATTAACACACAGACTAACCCCACAAGTCACTCTCAAACCAATTTCAGATTCTAATGAAACCAGAGGGTTTTCTGACATTTATAGGCAGGTGTGGTAAAGAACTTCAATTTTTTCGCATCATTGAAGCTTCTAAAGATGTAATGTTGTGAGAAAAAGTGAGACACAACCCTGTAATCATCCCAACCATCATGTACATATCTGACCTGTGAATTTTAATCAAAGCAAATAATCTATTCCAGTATTGTTTGCCGGAAACAATAAAAATGTAGCTAACTGGGTTGTTGTATTGGATTTGCTCATAGTTTATTGGTGATACCTAACCTTTTTATGATGATATGCTCTCGTAGGGATCAGGAGTCTTCTAAATTGATTGCTAGGAGGAGGCATAAATTGTTTGTCCTCTACTGTATTAGAAAGTGGAATGCCTGCGTTTGTAGCCAAGCACTTTAACCACATCACATTGCTTCTTACAAACTCTTGGGAATAAAATCAGACAAAACCCTGAACTTAGCTTTAGTTTGAACGGCATTATACTCATATTTATTCAATAAAAAAATTGTTTCAGAAAAAATTCTTAATTCACACTTGCCTGCCAACAATAAAACCACAATTGCTTTAAATTTCTGCAGTAGATTTTAAGGCGTTTTCAGACATTATATCTAATATTTCATTTCTTTTGATTTAAATTTTTGGTGTCTAAACATTGCTCCTACCAAGGGTATACTTTCAGGTGTTTCTTTAACATTTTATAACACACAATTTTTTTTTTTATTATTTTGCCTACTTTAAGGCTAAAAAATTTAAATTTAAAGCATACTTTAGGAATTGGAACATTTGCGTGAAATTTTCTTCTCTTAAGGTTTTCAACTTAAATTAAAAAAAAAATACTCAAACATCATCCCTGACCACCTACTTTATGTTTATAAATCACACTTAAAAGCATCACTTGCCAACATTCCATAGACTGTCATGAAATGACGCACAGCAATCCAAAACATGTGTCGCACTTATATTGTCTAGAATAACAAGAACAGCAACACTATAATCAGAAGATAAAAAAAAATCTTAAGGGAAATGGAGAAAATAAAAGAAAGACAAAATCAATAGAACAACAACACCAGAATAACACTCGTTAACCATGACTAGGAAAACAAAATAATTGGCAAGAATTTAAAGGGAATGTAAGAAAACCATAACATTATTACTATAAGAACGGAAATACTAGGAGTAGTAAGAGAAAAAAGAAAATTGTAATCTGATGTATTAACCCCAGAGAAATCATTTTTGTTCAACATATGAGAAGAAAATCCTTTCAGGAAAAGATTTAGTTTTCAACGCATCCACCAACACCGTTTTTTAGTATAAGACTGTAACTACAAGTGGGTTAATATTTTTACTTAAGAAAACAAAAAGGCAATAAAGAAAAGGCTTAAAATTAATAACGAATAGCAATAAATATTACTTAAGCTTTTGAACATATCAAGGAACGCCTGAAAATATGCTTTGAAAGCAAAAATCATAATAAACAATAAATTTATAAATTTAATGAAAATGAAAAGTAAACAAATGCTGTGATATCATGTAATCTTTAGTAAAAATTGGTCTTTGATAACTATTTGTTGTTCTTAAAGTTTAGCTACTTAAAATATGCTTTAAAGAGAAACAATTACAACAGCACTTTAAGCACCTTAAAGTATGCAAAGGAATAAAATATTCTGTCTTGTATAGAGAACATTTGTTATTTCTTACGAGTATAAAACACACATAATAGGGAAGTAATAAAGAGTAATTAACATCGGACTAAGCTATGCTAATTCACCTGTATATCACATGATCTTAATCATCCCTAACAACCGATTCAACAACCCCACTCATACTTAAACGACTTTGAGGTCCTTTGACGAGGTTTAAACCTGAAAGTTTTGTGTACTCGCTTCGCTGGATAGTATTACAACCAGTGGATCATAGTTTCATCGTCTTTTACATTATTACAGAGTAACTGTGATAAGAGAATACCAAATTTTCCCGCATGAGCACCGTTGAAGCAGTGAGCTTTTTATAACCACGACAACTGTGCGTAATTTTTATTTCAGTAAAAGTGGGGTACAGTTTTGCCACGTTGTGTTTGCATTTTCAATCACCGAGAGCGATTTACTTCAATTCTAATTGAGAAGATTGGAATGCCAATAATATAGTCAATGCCAGTAACTATCTTGTTCGTTACCCGCATAAATAATCATTTAGGAATCCGACATCTAATACAGTGTCTTAACACTGTCAAAGACTCCTATGGTTCTGGAGTATGCTCAGCAATATCTTAGACAAGAGAAAATCTACAGAAAGATTACTGCCTGGACAATAATACGGTCATCCACAAAGCCACTGTTGACATTATCCGATATTTCGATGATATTAAACGATCCCTCATAGATTCCAACTGCCATCAGCCATAAATTGCTCTGTTGTCTGCACCACTTTTCTTAAGAAGCACGCCGTGTGCTTTACTCGTCATTGAGAATTTTTCTGGACTATCAGAATATTTTCTTCTCTTGATTTCTATACTTTTAGCAGCGTGATATTTTTGTTTCCTCTTTTGACCGCCAGCTGTTTGGGTGGGAAATTGCCCCTCTCTTTATCCATGCGTACCTTTGCCTTCTTTCAAGCTTCGTTCGGGGTTAGCCTTTGCATGACATAAGAACCTTTTTACGGAAATCTCATCGTTTTTGGCAGATATCTGCTGCGTAGCGTAGTAGGTAGTGTATTGACTAACTAGACATGAGGCCAGGGTTTAAATCCCAGGTCAGACGTCTGCAATAAAATGAAATATGAAAAAATTTTTCCTCGGGAACTACCTCTCAGCAGATTTTACAAAATTGTCCAGAAAAGTTTCTAAAAACATCTGTCATTCGAAGTCGACATTAAATTGTAGGTTTCGCCACTCATGGATAAAATTAACGCACACAACGTATGAAGTAGGGGAAGCTAGGTCGTAATCCTGACTGAAGGAGAAGTAATTTCTTCTTCTGATTTCCTCAGTTCCAATTTATTCTCAATAATCTGTCAAAACTATTCAATTACTCTTTAAATGATCTCTTTCTTCTCTTTTCCAAGACAATAAATTGCCGAAAATTTACAACAAACAATACCTAATTGCCAGCGTTATTATGTTTGAAATTTAATTCTCAAAAATTCAATTTCAAACTTATTCACAAACTCAATGGTACTTGTCACTGCTCTCACCCCCTTATTTACAAATATTTCTTTACAAATGTTTGATTCTATTAAATTTCATTTAAGTATCTATTCTGTAGCCTGGTAACCTACTCTACTTAAATCCATAAAATACTATTGAATGCTACTTAAGCTTTTATTGGCCATATTATCAAGCCATATAGTCTGGTAAAACTCCTTGCCTAAGTAGCTTACTTATGTTATACTGTTCAAGGGTATGTTTAATGCCTGCTTTTTGTTTGTTTTGTTTTGTTTCATTTGATAGAATTTCTTGGTCCTTTTTTTCTCACAAGGGAAAGTGTTTGGGGACATTTGAGTATTCGGAATAACAATAACAATAAGAAGCATTATTGCTAGATGCCACCATCAGCATCATCAGTATCATATGCGTAACCAATAAAAGTGCCTCCTTTTTTTGTATATTTTTTTATTACAAAATAATACGAAAATAATAGAAAAGGAACAGCATCGTTTACAATAGAAGCGGAGTTTCTCAAATATGCAGAAATCATACGGCAAGCATAACTGAACGACTGCCATTATTAGCTAGTCTGGGTATATATTCATTAGTTCATAGAAGTGGTCTTCGTTACATACAAAATATTTGGTATACATACATACATACATACATATATAATTGGTCATTACAACCCTTCAGTTAGGATTACAAACTAGTTTCTTACACCACTTATGTTGTGTGTGTTAATTTTACACATGAGTGTAAAATTTAGAATTTAAAATAAAGTTTCTTTGCGGCTTTTCGACAACAATTAAGAGAGATTGCGAAAGTGCTTATTAATGATGGGCATTAAACTGCATTGACTAATGAATGTGCCTTGTGCTTTACTGTTCTTTCTGAAAATCAAAGATTTTTACGTGTTACTCATCTGTCAGGTAGAGTGCATACCTTACTAGGAGAATTCGCTCTTCAGATGAACTATCCGTATGTGAAATGCTCCTCTTTCAGAAGACGACCATAAATGCTTCCCATTCGGACGTGCTACAGTCTATTTTCTAAATACCAACACAACGAATTACACTGAGGGTTGTAAAGAGTCCGCCAAATAACTTTTTTTTTGAAAATGCTTTTAAAAAAACTACTGAATATTTTCTCAAATTTCTTTTTTTATTTGAAAGTACAATCCTTCCGGTTAATAATGGAAAATAATTTCATTCAAATGGCTGCCTCTACTGGCCATGCAGTAGCCTACACCAGAAGATGCCGATTTTGGCTAAAAAATCATCTTTTCAGATGATCTTGGCGGGTATGTAAACAAGCAAAATCATTGTGCACGCAAAACTAACTTTAATTGTTGCGTAAGTTTAATGGAAGTGTAAATTCAAATACAAAATATGTTGTAATGAGCTGTAGAATACAGACAAAATGCTGAGAACGTGGTGGTGTAATCGATAAAATTGGGATGTCCACCACACTTTTCCTTAGGTTAGAGGACGTGTACTTGTCAATTTAGGCAATTTTGACCCATTTTACACACTTTTCCTTACAGAAGAGATATTGTTGATCATGCGTAATTGATTCATTGAGTTGATTTCATTATTCCTTTAACTCGAGACTGGGACCAGAATTTGTTATTTACTGAATGCTTGTAAAGGCAATGTAGTGCCAACGAATGGAGGTTCAATAAGGTATACATGGATACAAAAACTGTCTGCTGTGATGTAGAGCTTTGTATAGTAGAAGAAGAATGATTCTTAATTTCTTTACTTGTTGAAGTAGATGTTACAAGAAAGTGAGCACAGACAGACGATATAATGTTTGAGGCGGATGGAGTACATACATACATGTTAATCTCATACATGCAAAGAAAGAACAGAAATAAGATTAAAACATACTTACATCACAAATTAAAATCATTTGGCTGTAGTAAATCTTTGTTTTCTAAAGTAAATATTTATAAGTAAACATACTCACTCGTATGTATGTACATATGTAGATATGATTACATTTGCCTACGCCAAAAGACAGACAGTTAGACGTTAATTTGTGCAGGCACTTGTATCAGTCGTCTATATTTGCTTAAGAATTATAAAAAAAAAAAAAAAACATTTTCAAAATCTTTGCTTTCCTTAATTGACAGCCGCTGTTGTGGTGACATTTTTTATCTGTTGGCTGCCATTTCACATTCAGCGTTTGTGGTACGTTCACGGCAAGGAAAATCAAAATTATCAAGAGATTAACGAGTGGTTATTCTCCATGACGGGTTTCGCTTACTACGTCACTTGGTAAGTGATAAATAAAAATTTTTTTTATTTTTGTTTTTTGACGTTTAATTTTTAATTTTCCTGTTTATTACAGCACCATTAATCCCATTCTATACAATGTAATGTCACATCGTTATCGTGTGGCATTTAAAGACATCTTATGTTGCAAGCGCCGTAATCTCTATTACAACAATGGCTTTAGCCGTGATCAATCGAGATTTACTGAAAACTCAAATGCCTCCAGTTTATGTCACAGCACTTATAATCGCGTTAATTCGGTAAGTTCTTGAAGCAAGTAACATTTCTATTAGCTTTACATGCATAAATAATTTTTACTAAATTTTTTTGAAATGATTTTTTTTTTCTTCTAATTTTCCCTTTAAAGGTCCGTGTTCATTCCTTTAGAATTGTTAGTAACACCAAGGATCGAAGTTCATTTAAATCCAATAATATTTTATGGCGAAAATCGGATTATAATACGACCATTGAAGAGGTAAGTTTTATTTTATTATTAAAAATCCTGAGACCTAGTCAATACTTGCCTTTACTTGGTAATATACTGGAAAAAAGAAAAAATGTTCCATTCTTTCTAACCAATGGACCAGAAGCATATGCCTTTTCCAATTTTCAAATTGTTTTCAGCAAAACAGCAGATTGGTCTAAATTTGGTACAAATCAGTAAATCATCCTGGAACATATTTTTGTTTTAATTTGTATTCTAACATGGAATTCTTAACTCTGAAGGTTTGGAACAAAACGAAATATGAAAAAATATTTCTTCCTCTCAGCAGATTTCGGGCAAAAACTCTGAGAGTTAATAAAATTCCCATGAAAATTACTCAAAAAATCTGTCGGATTCAAATTTAAACCGTGTATTGTCGCAAGAGGACCTAAAGAACTGCGATCAAACGATCTTTTCTGGTGCCCTTGACCTCGCTATGATTTATCATACAAACTCTGTTGTCTACTTAAATTTGAGTACACTGTACGTAAATCAGTAAAAATAATTCTTCGCCTAGAACCTTATGAGCCTCCAAGTGTTTCCCTCTGAAATGCAGTAATGCCGCACAGCTTTCAATAACGAGTTTTGGTGAATCGTCTTCCTGTCACTTATGATATAAAGAGATTCAACTATATTGTCCACAAACCTCCTTTTCATAACATATTTTCCTAGTTCCAATACAATGCACTGTATGCTTAGGGGTCATTCCCTGGGTGTTGATTGTAGGAAAAGAAGGATTCTACATAATGAGCCCTAAGTGATTCGCTAAAAAATTTTATTGATTCCAGATTGCCCGCCTAAAATTGTGAGCCTGAATTAAAACTCAAATCTCTTTCCACAATAATTGCCAAGAAAAGAGCTTTTTCACTGCTCTGTGTCTTTGTTTTGGCCCAAGTCTATCTATGGACTCCTAATACAAATGAAATTGTCATGCCAAACACAAGAACATGTAAAAAAAGAACACCCTTTACGTACATATCTATTGAGACATTATTTTGCCATTAGATTTGTAAGGAAAATGAGAAAAAAATAATGAAATAAATAATTCATGTACGATACTCCCTAACAATTACTTACTAATACATGCCAAGGGAGATTTAAAGACACGTACTACTTGGCATTAGAATTTCATTTTCATTAGAAGACAATTTAACGAAATTAAAAACCCCAATTTATTTACTTTCTTGTAACAAATTCTGTTACTTTTTATTACGAGAACTTGAAAGAAAGAAATTGAAAAGGGGGAAAAAACGAAAAACAAAAGAAAAACTATTGAAAAATCCAAGTGGAATACAAGTTAAAATGTTTCCTTTTTCAGTTTTACAACAAAATTTAAATTTTATTACAAACAGCTTTAATTTGTTTCCTTTTTTGTTATTTTTTATTCTTGTTTTATCACTTATTGAATGGGAATTTCTTTTTAGAAAATTTTTATTTCAGTTTTTTAAACATTCTCCGCTACCCTAACTTTTTTTTTGTAGATTTTTTAGTCTTGTTTTTCACTACAATTTCACAGTTAATTGTGCCATTATTGTTAAAAGATACAACTTTATCCTTTACAACAATTGTTGTTTAAACAACAACAACAACAAAACACTTAGCATCAGCATTAGAAAAGGTACCAGCATACATGAAACAATCAAGGGAGAGAGAGACACGGTAAAAATAACAGACTGACTGTAGAGACAGAAAAGTGAATGACAAACCAAATATTTGTAGACAACTGTTAGAGGATAAAAAACGAAAAAAAAAACAACAAAAAAAGAGAATTCAAATAAGAAAAGGAAATGGCATAAATAAACAGAAGAAATAAATATTTAAGTTTCTACTTGAAATTCATTTAAACGGTTTTAGTTTAACACACACACACAACGGTGAGCATTAGAGTCCAAAGACAACATGTTAAAATGAAGGGAATAAAATCCCTTGAAAATTTAAATTAAATTTTATAAGGACCAGTGTAATACTGACCTTAATTATGGACAGGCGAATGTCCCGTTCAGTAAGGTTTAAAACCTAGTTTCTCACACCACTTTATGTTGTGTATGCTAATTTTATGCATGAGAGGCGGGACCAACAGTTTAAAGTCGATTCCCAACGACAAATTTTTGAGAAACTTTTTTATGGCAATTTTACTTATTCTTAGAGTTTTTGCCATAAATCTCCTGAGAGGAAGTCAACAATCCAAAGCCAAATTGTTTGCATACACCCTTAAAGTAGGGGGTGGGTTTATGTCAAGGGGTGCAAAAGAAAACGAAACACATTACGGAGGTCCTTAAAAATTGATCAGATTTACTTGAAAATTGTTACTCATGGGTTTTTGGGGTCGCTGATTACAGATCTTCATTCAGATTTAATAAATTCAAAATGGCGGATCCAATATGGCGGTCAAGTAAATCTGATTAATTTTTATAAACCTCGACCGCCATATTGGATCCGCCATTTTGAATTTATTAAATCTGAATGAAGATCTGTAATTATCTTCTGAATGAAGATCTGATTCTGATCTGTAAAAACCCCTCAAGTAAATCTGATTAATTTTTAAGGACCTCCGTAATGTGTTTCGTTTTCTTTTGCACCCCTTGACATAAACCCACCCCCTACTTTAAGGGTGTATGCAAACAATTTGGCTTTGGGCTCATTTTAAAGAGCAAAGATCAATTGTCAATTTCTAACAATAGCGATGGTTCTAGCACGTCAGTGTTGAGCTCTACAATGTTTCAAAAATGGCCAAAACCGCTATTTTTAGGGTTTTCAACCCCCTTTTTCTCGAAAACCTGACGTGATGGAAAATTTTTGAAACCAGATTCGTGTTTAGCGCACAAAATGCCTTCGGAAACACCTAGAGCAATCTTATTTGCAAAACCCATGCAGGGCTGTGTAATTGAACCGTCTAATGGATGGACATCACGAAAGCATTTAACATGGTGAAGCGTTTAGTTATCTGAAATGCACGAAAAATTGGTCTTTCCAAAACAATTGGAATGATAAAGGTCATGTAACATAAGGGCTTCTTCAACATGCCTTTTCTGACTGCTTCTGGCTTGAAACAAGATTGTCTACTCAATCCGTTTTTGTTAGCTGTTGTCCTTTATGAAGTAATGCTTGAAGTAGTAATTAAATGGCTTGACACATCATCTGCTTCGTCTCCATAAGCTCACCAATAAAGTAAGACAAACCAGTTTTTCAGTTTGGCGATAAAATCAGCCAAAAAAAATAATTCGTAGGCAAAACATTACAGTACGTAAACAGTTCGTGCTATCTCGGTAGCATAGTTACATCAAGCGCGTGGCAATGAAGTTGATGTCAATAACAGTTAGTCTGTTAGATCTGCTTTTGGGCGTTTAACTATCGTATAGAGAAGTCCGCAAGTCTATCGTGAAAGATACAAATTAAAATTTTTGGTGCCTGCGTAAAATCCACACTTCTGTGTGGAAGTAAAACATGGTTTGCAAATGCCAACATAATACAGAAATGTGAACCTACGCCGTAGTCTAGTAGGTAGTGTGTTGGCTTATTAGACGTAAAGCCAGGGTTAGAAGAACACAGTTGCTCCTAATCATAGGTATGCCATTGAAAGAAATCATTGTGAATTTTGCCGATAAAATGAGCATATGCGGATAATTCTATTCAGAGATTGTCTTAGGATCAGATGCAAGCGTCTCAATATCCTAAAAGCTTGTTATACTTAAAAAAAAAAAAAAATATTCACTGGTATTACTATAAAGTAATCGCCGAAGTTGCCGTAGCCTAGTAGGTAGCGTAATGGCTTATTAGACGTATAGCCAGGGTTCGATCCCCAGGCCAGACATCAAAACAAAATACAAAAAGTATTTCTTCGGCGACTTCCTCTCAGCACATTTCTGGCAAAAACTCTGAGAGTTAATAAAACTTGCCATGAAAAGTTTCTCAAGAATCTGTGGTCCGGAGTCGACTTTAAACTGTAGGTCCCGCCACTCATGTATAAAATTAACACACACAGCATAAGTGGCGTGAGAAACTAGGTCGTAATCCTGACTGTATGTATAGAGAAGATCCCAAGTCTATGGTGAAAGATAAAAATGCGTAAAATCACCACTCCTGTATGGAAGAGAAACATGGTTTGCAAATAAGAACATAACACAGAAACGTAAACATTCGAAGGACATCAAATCAGGAGTCATTTCATGTGAAATTCGTAGAAAGAAATGGAGATGAATCGGTCATACGCTGCACAGATAACATGAAAGTATTTCTAGAGCAGCATGAGATGGGTAGACCACGTACAACCTAGGAGCCATCCATTCTCAACGATCTGAAACTAATCAATCCATATGTAGCCAAAAATAAAAAAGGGCTTTAAATGAATGAAAGAAAAACAATACTCTGATGAGTATGCTTACAGCATCTAATGTATTCAGGAAATATTGTATGTCAGATGAAGACTGATATTCAAACCTTAACTGAGAGAAAGCTGTGAAATCATGATAAAAACAATATTTCCTTCGATGGCCATTACTGTCAGCAACTAATTGTCATGCAAAATTTCTTAAATCTGTTGCTTGGAGTAGACTTTAAAGTGTTTGTCCAACACATTCACGGAATAATTTACATTCAACGTGAATTGTTGTAGATCCCGCTACTCATGTTTAAAATAACACACTCAACATAAGTGAAGTGAGAAGCTAGATTGTAATCCTGACTGAATGCTTGTAATGAACAATGATGTATGTATGTATGTCTGTGGCGTTATCAGAATCTAGGATATAATTTTCACTAAAGGGTTTACCAATAACTTTTGTATCTGTGTAGATACAAATATATGTAAATGCTACTCGAAAACTTACTAACTGAAGCATTTGAGAAAAGCAAAAAATACCAGGCAATCCCTGCATATTTGGAAAACTCTTGTTATTTGCTTTACAGCATCATTGTATCCAACTCTTGTAAACTCTTGTAAAATATGGACTAAAAATTTGTCTTTTTTTTATTAAACTTGCATTTTAATTACCGGCACTGAAATAATGGTCCCAACACCTGGAAATATGCTTTTATTATATGTTGCAACATGCAACAAAGTATGCTAAAACTGTTGAAATATTTTTAATGAAATATAATTTTAGTTTCATCTCTCGTTTATATGGAGTATTATTTTTCTTATTTCTTTGAATTGGAATTTTAAAGGCAAGTTCTTTATGAAACATTTTCGGAAAAATGTAATTAAAATTAAAATGTTTGTAATAAAATAAAATAAAATATTAAAAATACTAACAAGTTTACTGTTATTATGGTTATTCTAAGTAATAACTTTTGAGAAATTGTTAATAATTTTTGAGTTTTAATTGCATTTTCAGAAAATGTTTGTATATTTTCATAGAAGAGAAGAATTGTTTGCATATTTTAAGGATTGGCTAATTTAAGGTCCTTAACGTTCATTGTATACAATTTTAATATTATTATGGTACTCAGAAATTGTAGAAATTATTTCAAAGGCAGACCACATACAGTGGTACTGGTGCTTATTGAATACTAAAAGGAAAATATTTTTAAACCCCTGAAAGTTTGCATCATTTTTGCCTTTTTTTTGAAAGAGAAAAAATTATAAATTTTCCTTTAATTGAGTTTGACCATTTGGCCAATATGCATTCAACTTTTTAATTCCATTTTAAGCAATATTAAATGTCTGCTGCCATAAATTAAGACTAGACATGTGCAGATGTTTTAAAAGATTTCTTTTTGAAACTTTTTCCTTTCGGTGGCTTTTTTATTTTCATTTAAAAATTTTTTTTATTTCTCAGTAAATCAAGAAACGTGCCGGTTATTTGTCTGACCAAATAAATAAACGCTTTCTTTTGTGCTTCAATAACAACAATTTGTGTCTTTTGATAAGGACATCGAATATGTTATTCTTCTCAAAATGAAATATTTTTATAAAGAATTGGTAGTGATAAGTATGTGACTGTGAAAAAGTTGAAAAACTTTGCAGCCTTTAATTATGTTGCAATTTAAAATCAAAATATTTTTGTAAATTTTGTTCCGCCACACCTTCAGAAAATTTTTAAACAATTTCTATGTTGCATT
Source organism: Sarcophaga carnaria (assembly GCA_958299815.1). Classification (NCBI taxonomy): domain Eukaryota; kingdom Metazoa; phylum Arthropoda; class Insecta; order Diptera; family Sarcophagidae; genus Sarcophaga; species Sarcophaga carnaria. The sequence goes on from OY283151.1 coordinate 34,989,110, forward strand.
TATAGCAAAGAGCGCAGTAATATAAGATAGACACATAGGGCCCCTTGTTATACCACAGTTTTGCATTTTCCCCTAGTCCAGGAACCACTTGTAGATTCCAATAAAATAACTCAGCCTGTCAATATCAATGCATGATAGTTCATCCAGATCTTCAATATAGTAGGCACCCAGGTGCCGCTTTCTCTTCCGACCAAGTACCAAGCAAGTACACAGTAGGTGAAGAACAGTCTCATCTTCTTCCTTATCTCCACAGCTTCTACAGAAATCATTTGCAAGGTGTCCAAGACCAAAACGCCTCCAATGTGTTTCTATAATGCAATGCCCCGTAATAACCCCGACAACAGTCCAGAGCCTTCTATCTAGCATTGCCAAAGTTTCTGCTCCGTTCTGCTTGCGTCTACTGTTGACAAGGTCCACGATTACATTGTCAATTATAAGCTTGCAGGCACCCAAGGGGATCTCCAGTGTCGAGAATTCATAAGAGAGTTCGATGGTCGTGCCCCTTCTGGACAGCTCATCCGCTTTGCAGTTACCCCAATGCCTCTATGTCCCGGTACTGATGTGATACAAACATCATATCGATTCGCTACCGCTTTGAGATATCTGCGACAGTCGTATACCGTCGTAGAGACCAATACATTAGAATCTAATCCTCTGATAGCCGCCTAGCTATCACATGAAGACTGTTGTTATACTCATGAGGAATTGGCAGTATCCTTCAAGGTCACAAAATCAACAATTTTTAGAAGTTTACTTGCAGTAGGATCCATCCAGCAATAGAGCACCAAATGAGTAGAAGCCAAAAAATGTTGAAAAGCGTTATTTACAGTCACAAGAATTATTAAATTTTATTTAACACAAGGGCCTACGAGTCACACAAGATTCTCCTAATCTGCTCGATCTAATGCAGGTTATTTTACTTTTCCTCACTCTAGGTATTGTTTAGATATTTCGATCTGATCTTGACGTTTATAATATCAGTATCAGGTTCTATATCAGGTTCTATAAAACATCGTCCTCTGCAAAAATGTCTTGAGTTGTTGCAAAGAGTATAGGAAAATATGATCAATGTGTCCTTCTTTTTTACCAAGAGGGGGCGCTGCTTGAAGCTGCTATGATTTTCATTGTTGATGTAAAACTGCGAGCAGTTCCTTCCTTGTTTACAAAGTCACTATAAACTTAATTTTTAACGTTTTGAACTTTACAACATAAGTGTTATAAGGCTGCCTTCCACATATAATTCTGTTCCTTGCCGCCTCCGTAAATACTAATTCATGTGTGTTTACCCTGCGCCAAAAGTTCATTTGTTTGTGTTTTTTAAATGCTTTCGCACTTTGCTAACACCAAAGACAAATAAAACAAATTTTTTGCCTCCCTAAAAACAAATTTAGTTGTTTTTTCTTTCTTTAATTTTATATTTAAATGCCATTAAGAAACAGAAAAAAATAAATAAAAACGCAGAAAAGCACGCAGTAAAAAGTTAAATATCAAATGCCTAAAAGTATGCAACTTCAAATAACAACATAACGTTGAATTAAAATATTTCAAAATAAGTAAACGATAGGGAAGCAGGAAAGAGACAGAGAAAGGGAGAAAAAAGAAAATAAAACTCAACAAAAGATTAAATTGTTGAGTAAATTTTATGGAAATTATAAGAAAAAAAAAAACAATCGTAAATCATATTCGCCATCACTTTTTCTCTGCCTCTCTTACAATACGTTGATCTGCTGGCAGACATTGCAATACTTTTATTACTTGTGTAAATCTTGTTATATGTACGCTGCATACTCACACATGACTAGAGGTTGTTAATGTTGCCTACTTTGTTTAAGTACCCATTTTTCTTGCCACTTAAATCATTGCCATGAGAAGTATCAGCAACACCATCTTCATTATATTCGTTACTTCATCAGACACAATTTATTGTGAAACAAAACTTTCTGTGGGTTAAAATAACAGCACTTGTCCAGTTGTTGTTTTTAAATTTCCATTAAAATGTTAAGCTAGAGACTCAGACAAAAAGTGAAAGTGAAAACGGAAAAGTTGTTTTAACAGACTATTAAGACGATGACGACAGTATGTTTTTATTATAGAATGCCCAAAACCAATGCCCATTTATGTCGAAAACTTTATGCTGTTGTAGACACTCGTATATTAGACTCTTAGTGGACTATTTATAGTCTTATGTTTTAAGTTTCTTAAGAGACTTAAACTTTACGGTCATAGTTTTTGTCTTCTTTGCAGTTGCAGCTGTCATTTTTATACTCAAGATATTTAAAACCTTAAAATACAGGTTGTATTGTATACTCATGCGTAAATATGCAAAACAGACTTAGAGCTTGGATGTCGCATTAGGCTAGTAGGTAGTGTGTTGGTTTATTAGACGTAAGGCCACGATTCAAACCCCAGGTCAGATATCTCAAACAAAACGAAATAGAGACTTTAATTCTTCAGCAACTTCATCTCAGCAGATTTCTAGCAAAAACGCTGAGAGTAAATAAAACTGCCATGAAAAATATTCTCCAAAAAAATCTGCCGTTTTTGAGTTGACTTTAAACTGTAGGTCCCGCCATTCATGTAAAGGGTCCGCCAAATAACTTTTTTTTTTTTTGAAAATGCTTAAAAAAAACTACTGAATATTTTCTCAAATTTCTTTTTTTATTTGAAAGTACAATCCTTCCGGTTAATAATGGAAAATAATTTCATTCAAATGGCTGCCTCGACTGGCCATGCAGTAGCCTACACAATCGGTCCAATTTTTAAGCACATTATCGATTGTGTGCAGCTGTATTTCACCAATGGCTTCACGAATATTGTCCTTTAAAGCGTCAATTGTCTCTGGCTTGTCGGCGTAACACTTATCTTTGACGGCACCCCACAAATAATAGTCCAACAGTGTCAAATCGCAGCTCCGAGGTGTCCAAACGATATCAGCTCTGCGGCTGATAATGCGATCTTCAAAAACAGGGCGCAAAACATCGAGTGTAGCTTCGGCTATGTGGCACGTAGCGCCGTCCTGTTGAAACCAAATGTTGCCAATATCCTCCTCTTCGGGTTTTCAATGTATGCGTGCGGGTTTTCTGTGCCCCAAATGCGACAATTTTGCTTGTTTACATACTCGCCAAGATCAAAATGAGCTTCATCTGAAAAGATGATTTTTTTGCCAAAATCGGCATCTTCTGTAAGTCGATCGCAGGCCCACTTAGCGAAGCGAAAATGCATTGGATGGTCAATTGGCTTCAACTCTTTAAACAATTGTACTTTGTATGGCGTCATACCAAGGTCTTTATGCAAAATTCATCTCAATGATGTCTCCTAAATATTCAATTGTTGAGAACGACGGTGAATTGATGTTGATGGCGCTTCACGCACACTTTCTGCCACAGCAGCAATATTCTCGGGTGTACGCACTGTTTTTGGCTTTTCACGCTTTGGTTTATCGATGAGGATGCCAGTTTCTTTCACTTTTTTCACAAGATAACGAACATACGGAGCTGACGGTGCTTCTCTTCTTCCAAAATCCGTACGCAATTTTCGCACACATTCTGCAACATTACCATGATTTTCAAAGTAATGTCGCAATATTTCTCAGCGTTTTTCAAGCGTATACACAACCATATTCGTTCAGCGGAAGGATAAAACTAATTATCTGTCAAATCAGACATGAGCTAAGTGTTACCATTCACGAAATAAGCACTAGTAGAAAAAAAAACGTTAGATGGCGGACCCGATACAAAATAAACACACACAATATAAGTGGTTTGAAAAGCTAGGTTGTAATCCAGACTGACCAATTATGTATGTGTGTACTAATAGACTTTCTTATGGTTTTGGTATCAAAAAACACTTTCTAAATATCAAAAACAAAATCTGGTGAAGGATCTTGTAGATGGAGTGTCAATAGATAAATTTAGACCAAGTTTGGGGCATCAAAATATTCTGATGTATCTCCAGCAATATTTATTATTTTCCGTACTGATTTTTTCTACTCTTTTGCTTCTCATTTCATTTTATTGCAGTTTACAGTAATACATACATAATTGGTCATTACAACCCTTCAGTCAGGATTACGACCTAGTTTCTCACACCACTTATGTTGTGTGTGTTAAATTTTATACATAAGTGGCGGGACCTACAGTTTAAAGTCGACTCCGAACGACATATTTTTGAGAAACTTTTCATGGCAATTTTATTTACTCTCAGAGGTTTTGCCAGAAATCTGTTGAGAGGAAGTCGCCGAAGAAATACTTTTTGTATTTTGTTTGTCTGGCCTGGGGCTAGAAGCCTGGCTATACGTCTAATAAGTCATCGCCCTACCTACTAGACTACGGCGACTACGGCGATTACTTTATAGTAATACTAGTGAATATTTTTTTTTTTTTTTTTTTTGTATAACAAGCTTTTAGGATATTGAGACGCTTGCATCTGATCCTAAGACAATCTCTGAATAGAATTATCCGCATATGCTCATTTTATCGGCAAAATTCACAATGATTTCTTTCAATGGCATACCTATGATTAGGAGCAACTGTGTTCTTCTAACGCCCAATCAAATATCGGAAGTATTTGTCATTAAATAAACGACATATTAAAAAAAATTTTTAAATTTCTCTCCAAAATTGCCACGAAACGCTATTAAGTAAACCCCATTTCAGTACGTAATTGATTAATGAGTAGTAGGGGGATGATTGATAAGGAAATCAATCAAATCCTAAATCGATATCAACTTCAAAAAAGGAGAAGAAAGAAAGTTTTCTTAGATCAACCGCCGACTGTGTCGAATGACAGTTCGACAAGAAACTTTTGACAAGTGAAATATAAACTGACTAAAACACAAACAAATAGTTGCATATACATACATACTATATGTATGTATTTGTGTGTGTCAACACAAATTGGAAAGAGTAATCATTCAACACTTTTATACAACGGAATTATAAAAGATTTATACGACGAAAAACTTTTTCACATCTACTACCCTAAGATATTTGGTTTTACGTTTTTTTATTTTTTGTTTTAGTTTATCTTGGCTAGAAGTTTGTAGTGTAATAGGAATTTTTTATATTTACTTTTTATATTTCAGTTTCACATTTTCTTTACCATTTCATTACTTTCTAGGAATTAAAGTCTGTATGAAAAGAGAGGGACAAAGAAAGTTGGTTGTCAGGATAATAAATATTGGTTTATAAATATTGTTTGTTTGTTTCTTTGTTTGTTTGTTTATGTAAGAAACATGCAAATATTTACGACCATTATAGAGACTGTCGTATAAAAATATGAAAAGAGAAATGTGTCTTCTTTTTATATTACAAATCCTTTTTCGTACTCAATAAGCACACTCTAATGTTATCGAATGGAGTAACGTTGAAAATCAGGGAAAATAAACTGGGCCCATAAAGAATTACAAATGCAAAGATTTTAGCTAGGGAGTGAGCTCGAAAAACTTTAAACTTATTTTCAAAATTATTTTCATTTTTATTTAAATAAAAATTTCTAATTGTTCAATTTCTAATGCATTAAGAAAGACTTTCACAGGTTCTTACAAATTGCCACGTAGAGTTGATTGATTTCGAGCACTTTATACATCCACATGGCCTACCTGCAAGCCTGGTGTCTAGCGTATTTCCATCGAGCCCAATTCTGATGTTTTAGGGAATATTGTGTGACTAGTCGCCGTAATCTAGTAGGTAGTGGCTGCCTTCCAAAATGTTGGTTGCTTTGTGTTTGAACAAAGTATCGTGTTTCATAATGCCGCTGACAAAATATATACAATGTATTCTATTTCAAAATGTCGTCAATGTGTATTTTTAATGCAGACAAAAAGCAATCAGGCATCGGATTTATAGTTGATGCATTGTTTGGCTACTTTGCATATCTACATACATAGTTTATATACAGTAGTACAACTGCATACAAACTTTGTATTGAGACATTTTGGAAAGCAGCCAGTGTGTTGCCTTATTAGACGTTAGGCCTCGGTTCAAACCCCAGGTCAAACACCTCCAGCAAAACTAAAAAAATATGAAAATATTTCTTCGTCGACTTCGTTTCAACAGACTTCTGGCAAAAACTCTCCGAGTAAATAAATTTACCATGAAAAGTTTCTCAAAAATCTGTCATTCGGAATTGACGGTCAACTATATGTCCCGCCACTCAGGTATATAATTAACCCACACGGTATAAGTGATTTGAGAAGCTACATCTCATACCTGACTGAAGAGTTATAATGACCAATTATGTATGTATGTATGTGTAACCAATCCTAATCCATTTCACTCTGCAAATTTGCCTGCAAATGTCTGATGATAGTTTTCCACAGTATGCGATAGATAACCTCAATATTTGCAATTTTTTCTCACTTTGGTACTTGTTAGACGAGTTTTGCTGTCATTCAGTGGTATTGATTTGGCAAACATGTATCGAAAATCGTAATTTTTGTAGTTTTCAACGAAATTGTTTACCTCTAGTGGCAGTTATCCGAACTTTACTATGCATAATCTTTTGTTTGTAGTACAACTTCTTGATTTAACTGTACTACAGACAAGGTATTGTTTGTGAACTTGTTTGTTAAGCCTTTGATTCGTATGACACTTTGTTGTGTAATAGTATTGCTTGTGTTGTTCCACGTCCCCTTTTCTTCTCAAACTGACTAGGTGAAATTAGAGGAGACCAGACGGAATAAATCGCTAAAATATTTCTCCTTTTTGGGAGACTACTCCGTCATTATTTAATTAAAGGAGATACCATGCAAACATTTTAATGATTTTGAAAAGTACATCTTATACTATCACTGCATCAGATTTTTTCCTGAAATCTATGAATACCATAAATGCGCATCATTCACTAGACTGTTCGATTACGATGTTTGTTTGGTCAATCCTTATCTCCTAGTTATGCTTCTGTTCGTTCAAGTATCCCAGAAATTAGCAACTCTTAGTAACGAAATAGGCTGTAATGAATGAAAATCGCACATATTTAAGTATTATTTATTATTATATTATAGACCCAATACGTTCTTTAGCCTCCTATAACAAAAGGCCTTCTAAAGACCTACTTCTCTTGATGTTTAGCCTTTTTTTGTAAAAATGTGCCCAAAAGAATATTTTTCTTAACTTTTCAATACTTTTAAGGCTATTTTAATATAATTTTCGTTTCTTACTTTTCTTTCAGGATATTCGTCAAAATCATTCAACAAGTTTGAACAGCACAAATGATATGGTAGTCTGTGTCGATAATGGTGTCAACGGTCATGCAAAGGTTTTCACTCAAAATGAAGTTCATGAAACACTATTGAATAGAAATAATGGCACCCGCATATAAATTAATACCAGGACCACTTTTATTTTTGATAGCCGAAAACACCTAAACAACGAACAGCGTTAAAAAATACTATAGAAACTCTAAAAAGACTGAAAAAAATGCGGATTCTTAAAGGGAAGAGGAAAAGAGTTATAAAGAAATTTGGCCAACAAGGTTAGGATTTAAAGTATTAAAAAATGTTTCTAAATAGTTGAAATATGCTGTATTGGTTACAAAGAAAAATTGTATTAAAATTATAAGAATTATAAAAAACTGTAGCTTAAAATGATAAACATTTAGGTTACGTAAGGTTAGGTTAGGTTAACTGCTCACCATCATCGAATAACTTTATTCGAAGACCATTTGGCTTATTTTGAAACAGCAAGAAATACATTTTGATGAAAGCACTGTACACTGCAATGTTTGTATACCATGTCTGGCGTGCTATAGAAATATCAGTCGAAATTTCATAAGAATTGACATTAGAAATGCTGGCTCGGATATTCCATAAATGATGGATAAAACAGTATCTAGTGACCAGAAGACGTAACTTGCTACAGTTCTGTTATTTCACCGGCTTCTGGTCCAAGTCATAGCATAGTCTGAATGTGGTAGTATTTGTTTTGTTATTCAATTATGTATTCTTCTGTTTACGTAAGTCTAATTTGAAAACTCAACTGTAATCTAGTTAAGGTTCGTTTTACTCAAAATTCGATTGATGCAGAATTGTAAAAAAAAACAAAAAAAAAACAAGAAAAAAACATTTATTTGTTGTTCTCATATACACAATATACGATATTTATTGTAGAATTTATTCGATAATTAGAATTAAGAAATAATTGTGATGTATTGTGATTCATTCTCATGTAAATGTAAATGTAAATACTTTTAATATTCGTAATACCCAACGATTATTGTATTTTGAATTTTAGTTTAAGAGCAAATAGTTTAATTTCCTTTTTAAGTATTTTAAAAAACTTAGTTGCTAAAGAATTGTAAATAAAAAAAAAAACAAAATCCATTAAATTAAATTTATTTGTAATTAAATTTCTATGCTCTAGACTAATGACGAATAAATAAATTCGGTTAAAAACAATTTTTTTTCTCTATTTCTTAAGGACTTTAATAATAAACTATGGTAAGTTAACTATAAGATGATTATACATGGTGTTGGAATATATAACATACATACATAATTGGTCATTACAACCCTTCAGTCAGAATCTAGCTTCCCACACCACTTATGTTGTGTGTGTTAATTTTATACATGAGTGGTGGGAACTACAGTTTAAAGTCGACTCCGAACGACAGATTTTTGAGAAACTTTTTCATACATACTCGTGCATACATAACATTACAACGCTTTAATCAGGATTACGACCTACACATAGCCACAAAAGTATACATACGGATAACAAATTTCAGAAATTTTTTAACTAATCTGTTTTCGTTGAAAATCTATGTAATTGTCTGACAACTTGCCTCGATTTTAAGACGGTCTTGGTTAAAAAATTTCTGAAATTTGTTAACTTTTGTGGGCCTGATGTACACTGGGCCTGCACAGGCCCACAAAAGTTAACAAATTTCAGAAATTTTTTAACTAATCCGTTTTCGTTGAAAGTCTTTATAATTGTCTGACATCTTTCTTTGATTTTAAGACGGTCTTTTGCTTTGGTTCAGAAATTTGTGAAATTTGTAAATCGGATGCATACCTTTGTCGGCCTGTGCAATGCCACAATTCAGTTCAATTTTTTAACCAATGCAAAAGACCGTCTTAACATCAAGGAAACTATAAAGATTTTCAACGAAAACGGATTAGTTAAAAAATTTCGGCAATTTTTTAACCGTACGTATAATTTAGTAACTGTGTGTAGCTTTTCACACCACTTATGTTGTGTGTGTAGATTTTGTACAAGAGTGGCGGTTCCTATCATTGCCTTTAAATGAATGTACGTTCCATTACGTTCTGTGGACATTCGGCTAATTCTACAGTTAAATATCTTTCGTAACTTGTAAGGTTATGGAAAACATGATTGACCATAATCAGCAATATTTTACCAGACCATAAGTTCTTCTTGTTGAACTTGATATTCTCCGCTTGTTTTAAAGAAACGCCCAACTTCATTAGCAACTTGGGGGTAGGTTAAACATTTATAAATAAATACAAGACATTCAAAGTTAGATCTCTACCTAGCCTAATCTAATCTTACTTACACTTTACGTACAAGAAAACTTTTTTCCTGACGTTCAGTCACTTCAATTTTGCATAGCAATATTCCTGTGGAAAACAACATAGCCCAACCCAATCTCCACCTTTTTTAGATTTTTTCTTTTTAAGGCCTCTCATCATTTTTTGTTCATTTCTGGTTCGTATGTTTAAGACAGTTTTATGATGACTTTAGTTTCACTTTCTCCTCCTTTGCTGTCTTAATTTTTCTTGGCTGTTTTATTTCTTTGTTTTTTAGCTCTCCTTTCAATCTTTACACAATTCCAGTATAAATGTGACTGTTTTGATTTGATTTGATCAGCGGGAAATGCCCAACAACGAGTTGACAACACGAGTAGACCTTTAACACAAATTTCTTGCTGAAAAGAAAAACTAGAAGCGGGTGGTCCAATTCTTATTTAAGGCATGTCTTTTTAGACTAAGACATATCAAGCTCGTTGTTATACGTTGTATTAAACAACATACTAAAATTAACATTGTATGTATTGGCAAAAAAAAAAATCAGATTAAATAGCAGAAACCAAGGGGTTGTGATGAAATGTTAGAGAAAAAAATGTTTTTGTTTTTTGTTTTGCATTGTATTGTTAGCGAATGTTAGAAACAATTTGATTCCAAATCACCATGTACGAGATGTGTTCAAGGGCTTTAGCTCCATTCATGTAAAGTTTGCCGTATATTATACTTTTCGGTTCCCCATGAACTGGAACTTCTACTTTAATTCAAGCTATGCAAATTTATAGGACGTTCAGTCAGGATTCTGACCTAGCTTCTCACAACACTTACATAGGTTAGGTTAAGTTAGAGGACGTGTACTTGTCAAATTAAGACAAGTACAGTACCCGGAGGTCGAATTGACCCATTGTACAACGTCCTAGTTTCTCACACCACTTATGTTGTGTGTGTTAATTTTATACATGAGTGGTGGGACCTACAGTTTAAAGTCGGCTCCGAACGACAGATTTTTGAGAAACTTTTTCATGGCAATTTTATTTACTCTCAGAATTTTTGCCAGAAATCTACTGAGAGGAAGTCGCCAAAGAAATACTTTGTAATTTTGTCTTGATGCCTGGCCTGGGGCTCGAACTGTGGCTTTACGTCTGATAAGCCAACACACTACCTACTAGACTACGGCGACTTCAAACCACTTACGTATGTTGTGTGTGTTATTTTTATACATGACTGGCGGAATCTACAGTTTAAAGTTTTCCAAGTCAGGCAGCCAGTTTAAGATTACCATAAGTGCCTTGGTCCAAGGTGTACGAAGTGCATATTTGAAGAAGTCTTCGTAGTTTAGTGGGTATTGCGATGGCTTATTAGAAATGAGACCACGGTTCAAACCCCAACAACAACAAAAAAAATATAAAAAAATATTTCTTCGGTGTCTTCATCTGAGCAAATTTCTGGCACAAACTCTTCGAGTAAATAAATCTACGATGAAAAGTTTTACTAAAAATCTGTCGTTCGGAGTCGACTTTAAGCTGCAGGTTCTGCCAGTCATGAGTAAAGTTAAGTCAAACAATATGGGTAGTGTTGGAAGCCAGGTTGTAATCCTGACTAAAGGACTGTAATGACTAATTAACTAAGAAAGTAAGTATGAAACGTGACTAATGTTGTTGCATAAACTCTTCATCACAATTATGTTATCCTGATACGTCGTTATGGAAGAAAATGGAGCGTGTACAATACTGAGATTGCTGCTGGTGCAGTTCTAATAAATTATTCACATTACATTGGCTTGTTCGTTAACTTTTAATATCAGTAGTAGGTTTTCGCATTCAATGGTTTGAGTTTTAATTCATCTGAAATAGTATAACTTCGTACCTGATGATGTTTCTTCGATGTTAACTCTGTAGATTGTTACCATTTTACTTCAGAGGTTTCCTATACTATGACTGCCGGTATCTTGTGTGTAGTTACACTTTTTTCAATCGCCTCTTCTGTGAACTGGCAAGTGATATAACTTTTTCATTCATAAAGTATTACAATAAACTCTGTTTCATATTTAAAGTCATTTATAAATTGATGAGAAACTTGTAAACAAAATTTAAAAATTTCTATTCAGTTTTGTGTGTATCATTTTAATTAGAATATCAAGCAATTCGTCATTATTTCTTAGAGATTTTACCAGAAATTTCTCATGAAAAACATATTTAAGTCATCAATATTAATTTTGTGCCCACAAGAGCCCACACTTTTATTGAAAGCCACAGAAAAGCCACAAGATCTTCTCAATAATTTTGAGATGTGAACCGCAAATACACTTGACTTCCATTGAAATAATTTTCATGAACATAATTGGCCACCTCAATACTTTAGACAGCACTACGACGTTTGAAATCAATTTCATGAATATTTTAAAGATTTTGCTTTTGCCATTGAGTTTTGACATTATTATTGTTACAATGTATTCTTCTTTACAATTTTGCTTTTGTCTTAATTAAAAATAAATTGAATATTTAATGAATTGCCTAAATTATGAATTCATAATTGCCAAAAACTGAAATTTTATATTTTAATTTTGAACCCCACACCCCCCAACGCAATCTGTCATAAGCTTTGTTTGCGTAGTGTCAGACATGACAGGTGTTGTTTGTGACATTGTGTAATTGTTTACAAAGCAGTTTTGTTTTAATTTTTGTTGTTGTTGTTGTTGTTGTTATTGTTGATATTTGTGAAATTCAATTATTATATAAAAATTTAAATTACTGTGCTTGAACATGTAACTAATTTATGCAGAATTACAGAAACAGTAACGAGTGAGTTAAACAGGTACGAAATTTTATACACATTAACATAGTAATTAGGCGGGTTAGTTATTATTCGCTATCATAATAGAATCAAGGATCTACGAATTCTGTTCAAAAAGAAAAGCAAATATATGAAGTCTGTCATGCCAACTCCTATGCAATATGAAATCGTATACCATGCTTATGAGTCTAAACGTCGCCATATGCATTGAAATAAACATCAACTAGAAATTTTTAAAAATTTAATTTTGTTCAAATGAAATCTCGGAAAGCACTCTTGTGTGGGGGTTTCATTACTTAAATCATTTTTTTTTTTCATATTTCATTGAAATGTCCTCTTTCGTTTATACCTTTTTGTTGTACTAACTTTCTTAAATTAGAAACTTTTAATGAAAAGCATATTCATTATAAAGTAAGCCCACGTATTTGCAAACCTGTCACCTTTTGATTGAAAGGTTTAGAGACTGACCACACAGAGAACCTTAGCTTCTATGCGAAAATTACAATTGTGGGCAGCAGTTTCATGCCGAATTATTTTATGAAATCAAAAATGAAAACATAAAGGTCAACACTGCAGCAGATGTATGTATTTCCACGTATATTATAAACGAAATGAATTGTACGTGGATATGTGGATATGCATAACGCCAATACTGTGACAAGACAATACTATGACCTATTAATGCTCTTCTCCTCTACTCACAAACACAATGCTATTCAATCAAAATTCTTATGATAACACAGTATTACAGGTTCTTCCACCATTCAATTGAATTTAGAGATGTCCAAGCGTCTAGTAAAATATATCCTCCTGCTCCAGTGTCATACGAGGTTATTGCATAGGATTTTTGTATAAAAAACTTTATACAACATTGTCTCCATTATCTTATTGGTTTATATTGCATTGATACATACAGTCAAAGAAAAAAGTCTACATACACCGTTGTTTGTTTGTTGTTTTCTAATAATTACCAGGTTATATCTTTTTATATTCGTGTTTGCCTCTAAACACTCTTAATTGTGACCTACATAGTTAAACAACGCTAGAATACCTTTCTCAATTTGATAAAAATCACCGGGAAAAAGTCTACATACAGCGGTGCATGCAAGCTTTATTCTTTGACTGTACATACTTGGTCATTATAACTCTTTAGTCAGGATTACGACCTACTTTCTCACACCAGCTATGTTGTGTGTGTTAATTTTATACATGAGTGGCGGGACCTATAGTTTAAAATCTACTCCGAGCGACGGATTTTTGAGAAACTTTTTCGCGGCAATTCCTTATTTATTCTCAGAGTTTTTGCCAGAAATCTGCTGAAAGGAAATCGCTGAAGAAATATTTTTTCCGTGTTTGATTTTGTTTGAGATGTCTGACCTGGGGTTTTGAAGCGAGGCCTCATGTCTATTAAGGCAACAGACTACATATTAGGCTACGGTACCTTGGTACAGTTTCATTCAATAAGGTTGTCCAACTAAGTAAGAGACTGTAGCATATACATCCATGACCATTACACAAAAATATATATGTCTTGCTGTATTAAGTGTGGTGATGAGTAACCTTACTCATTGAGTCCTACTCTTTCTCAAAACATGGCAAACATGCGCTTTCTATGAGATTCACTCTTTATGCTATATTTTGAGCGTGCTTTATAGGAGGTTCCTTTGTAAGGGAGTGGCATTGAAGCCTAGTTAATAAGTTTACACGATTTGAGTAAATTACAAAAATTTCTGCTTCACAATACACTGCGTTGCAATGGACAAGAACCAGGCAAAAATGAATGCCATCGCATCATTTAGCCTCTAAAAAAAAGAGAAATATCGACATTAAAATGTTGATTTCTCTTCTCTTAGAATGCAAATGAAATGTTTTACAATGGCTTGAAGGTATTGCACGGTATATTGTATTACAAAAATGATTATCATTTGGTAACAAACATGAAAAGCCATATAAAAGTAAACTTTTTTGTTCAGTCAGAATTGAAATATTATCTAAAATGTATGTGTTGCATGGAATATAGTACATACCTGAACACCATATATTTTGTTTTGTTTTTGTGAAATTGATTTTTTTTTAAAGGTTTCCATCACTTGGGAGAAATGATAAATGATTGTCTGTCATGTTTGCAATAGAAGACCTGGTATGTAACAAAAGTATGTTAAAAATGAAAACGGAAAAATACAAAATAAAGAAAAGGAAATTAAAATTTTATTAAAAGAATGAACATTTATTTAAAATTAAATTGTTAAAATCAATCAATTTAGGCATCCATCTGGATGCTTATAAAAGAGATTTGAGTAGATGAACGTGATTGCGAAAGAAAAAAAAATTATTCTTTACACATGTACATGACACCACTTAGGCTGTTTGTGTGTTAGCTTTATATATCAATGGTGGGACCTACAGTTTAAAGTCGACTTCGAACGACAGATTTTTGAAAAAACTTTTCATGGTCATTTTTAGTTACTTTCAGAGTTTTTGCCAGAAATCTGTTGAGAGAAATTCGCCGAACAAATATTTATTCATGTCTCGTTTTATAGGAGATATTTGACCTGTAGTTTGAACCGATGCCTCCCGTCTAATAAGCGAACGCACGACCTACTAGACTACGGCGGCTTCTAAATTCGAGTGCACGGGTGCACGAAGCGAAAGATTTGCTTAGAGCATCCATCTGAAACATCGTCGCTCGCAGGATCTGGGTCCCTCGCAGAATACAACTTCGTGAATTTTACGTCTTGAGTTGGACCTGCACCCGTTCAAAATTTAACTCACCCAGGAACTAAAAGTAAAAAATCATAAACAATGATATTTTCTCGGTGAATGGGTTCAGGAGTAGTTGGAAAATGATCCTAATTTTTAAACGAAAAATCATCTTTAGCTATGAGGTTCGTTTTTGAATGAATGTTTACAACAGCAAAAAAAATCGTTGATATTGGGATGATGCAAATTCACATGGGATTCAAGAGCTTCAAATGCAATGCACCAATGCACTTTGAAAGCGCTGTTGGCCGACAATAGCAACTACTATTATAGATCGATGATTACCAACATTTTTTTTGTCTTGAAGTGGATGTTGTAGACACCAATGTAATGAAATTTCATGAGGTCGGTGGTACAGCTCATGTCACATTACTTCTTCGGCACAAGTGACTTGAGGCTGTAGTTATCACACATTGAGGTGATGTAAACTTGCCACCTATATCTTACGATTTTATTTAGTTTAACAGTTTCTTGTAGAGTTTTCGCAAGTGTATGTGAGTAAGTCACAAACCACAATGATCCTCAAAGTTAACATAATCCATGACATCCATCAAATTCAGGCTGATTTATGCGTCAGATGCTCTCTACCGACAGAAGCAATGGTGGGCATTGAACGATATTATATTTCTGATATTAGACATGTTCAAACTTTAGGTCAAACATCTCCAACAAAACGAAATACGGAATAAAATATTTCTTCGGCAAGTTCCTCTCAGCAAATTTCACGCAAACACTCTCAGAGGAAATAAAAAATTGCCACGTAAAAGTAGGTACCGCTACTCATGTATAAAATTAACACACACAACATAAGTGGTGTGAGAATCTAGGTCGTAATCCTGATTAAAGGGTTGTAATGACCATTTGAAGTCGCCGTAGTCTAATAGGTAGTGTGTTGGCTTATTAGACGTAAAAGGTTCGAGCGCCAGACCAGACATCAAAGACAAAATACAAAAAGTATTTCTTCGGCGACTTCCTCTCAGCAGATTTCTGGCAAAAACTCTGAGAGTAAATAAAACTCCCATGAAAAAGTTTCTCAAAAAACTGTCATTCGGAGTCGACTTTAAACTGTAGGTGCCACCACTCATGTATAAAATTAACACACACAACATAAGTTGTGTGAGAAACTAGGACGTTGTACAATGGGTCAATTCGACCTCCGGGTACTGTACTTGTCTTAATTGACAAGTACACGTCCTCTAACCTAACCTAACCTATCACGGAATTGATCCACTGCCATTCATTTACTATAAAATTGATTTAATACTCTATGCAGTCTTTGCAGTTATTAAATAGAGATGCGGATGGCATGAGCATCCCATTCCTTAAAAACCATATATTGCAGACGGAGTTTAATCTTAGGAGTATTTGGATATGTTGCTACATAAAGGGTGGGTATATATAGGTTTATAAATTATTTTGGATTTTTATGTTTGCATTAAAAACGAAAATGAATACAACTTTTTTCCCCCATTCTTTCATTTACAAATTAGGTCAGTGGCTTATTAGAAACAAAAAAATATTTGTTTCAACGCTTAAAGAAAAGAAATCCCAGCACGTGCCTTTGCAGGCAAAACTTATTACAGCCTGTATGGTCTACTGAGTTTGTACTGTCATTTGCATTATTCGCACACAGTAATGTCAGGCAAGCGAGTGTGAGTAATTTAATTTATTCTAAAATATCTCTTGGCCATACAGCTCTCCTGCAAATCAACACAATTTTATAGAATAGCAATAATACGGGGATCAGTGAGAAAAACTTTAATTTACTTAAAAAAAAAGAATAAAAAACAGTTCTATGTAATAAGGGAAACGGAAATGGAAACAGGGATTTGATGAAGATGAGTTTCATAGAAACATTAATTTGACATTTACAAGAATAACAGATGATGGCAGATAAAATTTTGCTCTAAAAAGAGAACGAACATGGGATTGCCACTTAGCCTAGACTAACTCAAATGGAATCGTTTTTGTTTTTGTTTTTTTATTTGATTGTGTAGATAATCTTATGCTGAAATTAAGATGAAAAATAAAATAAAACAAAACAAGTAAATGAATTTAATGAATTATTTATGAACTGACAGTAAATTTCGTGTTTCTGCTTCTGTTTTTTTTTTTTTGATTCTTTTGCTTGAATATTTCCAAGTGATTTGGTAGTTTTTGTGTTTTTTATGAATGAATTCGTTTTCCTGGGCTTTGTGGAAGAGGTAAAACTAAATTACATAGAAATGTTTTTGTTATCTTTCAAAATTAATTATATCAGCCATACAGCATAAACATAAAGTCTAATTTTATTTGTCGAATTAAAAAACTTACTCACAATTTAGTTTTCCTTACCAAAAAAAAAAATCTCTCTTTCGTATAAACAAAAACCAATTTCCATAAGTAATTTATTGTATTTGTTTTACAATTTTCTAAGGATTCTAAAAAATCAATCCCTGAAAATATGCTTTGTTTAGGAATTTTAGTGACCCTTAAGTTATGCTATAAAAAATTGTATTTTGTTTTTAACAAAATTTTTGATTGGATTTCTTTTAATAAAACCAAAGTGTTAAAACTTAATAAAAAATTTCTTCTTGTTGTAATTTTTATCTCAAAAACCATAAAAATGAAAAGTTTATTTAACAGTTTGGGCAGAAGGTAGAGTTAATGTGGCCAACAATTTGTGGTAGAATTCATGAAGTGCTTTTGAAAAATTACGATAACGTATTATAATTTAATTTATAAAAAAAGAACAAAGTTTTCATGAACAAAACGTATAAATTCACTTAATTATTGCATAAATTAAGTTTTGAGGAGAAGTTGTTACATTTTCTGGTGCAGACACTTACCCTCTTGGCAGATTAAAGCAATATATCTTCACAAAGTGAGCAAAACGGCAAGTAAAGTAAAGAAAAGAGGAAAACAATTGAAAGGTATGGACTAACAATTACCACAAAGAAAATAGAGAAACAGGATACAAGTAGTAAAGAGATAAATTTCTTTACATCAGAATGCTTGGCGGTTTTTAAAGAAAGCTTAACGTCAGAGCAGACACACAAATGGTCTTCATTAATCTCAGGCTTCACTGAATTTCCAGATACTTGTCTTCCTTCAAGTGGTTGAGATAGGTGGTGATAAATGACTTATGCTGTGCTAGCCCTTAACAATTCTTTACATGATTCCATTGATATTTTGTGAAGTGTGTCTTTAATGTTAAAATTATCCAATCGAAAACGTGATAACCAATGCTATTTATAGGTCTTTCATAAAGTGCTTCCAGTATTTAAATTTAAATAAAACCTAATGTAAGATATTATCGACATTTTTTATTCTTTTGAAGGACCTTTCATAACATTATGTTTGCAATATAACACTGTTTCAGCCACCACGAGTTCTTTGGGCGGAGAGCATCCATAAATCTAGCGAATAAATTTGATCGATCTCATGGATTATGTTGAGCTTGTTGGACTGCTGTGTTTATTCGCATAAATCTGAACCTTAAGAAAATCCCATAAAAAAGACTAATGGAGTCAAACAGCACAATCTCCGTGGTCAATTCAAATCCCTTCACGTAAGAGGATGCAGAATACCACCTTCAAATCGGCAAAATTGGCAATCGTTGATAACGATGGCCTGGCACGTGCCTTTCACGAACAAATATGGACCCCTGAGACCACCAGCACAAAATCCTTAGCAAACAGTGAATTTTTTGAGCTGCATTGGAAGCATTTATATCTGATGTGGATTAGTATCCTACGAAATTCGATAATTTTGAAAACGAAAGGATTTTTCAATGAAAATTAGTGCCAGTTGTCAACTGATCCATGTCTGGACGCCAAGTTGTAGTCGGCGATGTAGTTGCCGTAGTCTAGTAGAGTGTGTGTTGTCGTGAGTCACGCTTCAAACCCCAGGTCAGACATCTCCAACAAAACAAATGTGAAATAAATATTTCTTCGGCAACTTCCTATCAGCAGATTTCTGGCAAAAACTTCGAAAAGTAAATAAAATTACCGTGATAAAGTCCTCAAAAATCTGTCGTTCGGAGTCGGCTTTAAATTGTAGCTCTTATCTCTCATGTATAAAATTAACAAGCACAACATAAGTGCTGTGAAAAGCTAGGTCATAATGCTGAGGGAAGGTTGTAATGATCAAATATGTATGTACAGTGAGATGCACAAATGAGTACATGTGTGTACTCTGAGCAATTTTAAATGCATAAAAATAAAAGTGATACAGCAATTCAAAAAATTTTTTTCCTCTTTTATTTAGTATTTAGTACTTAACAAAATAATATAAAATTACTAAAATTATCAAATTCTAGGAAAAAACAAACAAGAAGAAAATAACTAGGATATACCCAATTTTGCACCATTCCAAAATTTTATGGAATACGAATACTTTTAATATTTAGTCCAAAGACCTTTGTTATGTAAAACCTCATTTACGTGACTTGGCATGCTCTCCGCCAAATTATCTATAATTTCTTTCGGAATATTTGTCCATTCCTGATGAATCCGTTGCCAAAGCTCATTTAAATTGGTTGGGGCTGATCGGTACTGTCCCAACTGTCTCTTCACGATTAACCACAAATTCTCAATCGGATTGAGGTCGGGACTTTATGCTGGCCACTGCACTAACTGAAAACTTTGCTCACTAAGCCATTCTATAACGATTTTGGAGGTGTGTTTGGGGTCACCATCCTGCTGGAAAAGTACTTCTTGTGCAGGATATTCTCTCTTGTCGACAAAATCGGGAAGATGGGTCTTTAAAATTCTCAATTAATCTTCTTTTTTCATAATATCATTGATTCTTTGCAGTGGTCTGAGGTGCCACCATCTAAAGCAACTCCATACCATGACATTTCCTTCACCATGTTTCACCGTTTCCTTAACATCGTGTCTTTGAATTCTTTCCCCATGGCGGCGACAGCAATATTGCTTACCATCGGACTAAAAGCGGTTGAATTTTGATTCGTCTGACCAGATCACATGTTTCCAATTTCTGTGTTCTCTGGCAAACTTTAACCGTGTCTTTAAATTTTTAGCTGAAAGTGCAGGTTTTTTCTTTTTGACTGCTGAGGTATAGTCAATATCTTTAAGAGCTCTACTTGCCGTCCATCGACTAACGGTTTTCCCGATTGCCAAATTAGCTCCTTTTGGTGTTAAAAAATTGTCCCATTTTCGTTACCATTAGACGAGCATCTGCATTAGTTAGTAGTTTTTTACGACCTCTGACTTGAGGCTTGGGAACAACAGAACGAGGTTTTTGGACTCTGATAACTACTGACTGACTAACTCCAAGTTGTTTAAAAATTTCCCTGGTAGAATAGCCACTTCCAGTCAAAGCTACATTATTATCTTCAGTTGATTTCGAAAGTTTCTTAATTTTTTAATAGAAATTGATTTTTGTTCGATAAGTTGCAAAAAAATTTTTGCTCTACAATATTAGTAATAAATATTAAACTAATATTTTCTTAAAAAGTCAAAGTAGT
Organism: Sarcophaga carnaria; assembly: GCA_958299815.1. Classification (NCBI taxonomy): domain Eukaryota; kingdom Metazoa; phylum Arthropoda; class Insecta; order Diptera; family Sarcophagidae; genus Sarcophaga; species Sarcophaga carnaria. Next base: position 35,009,614 of record OY283151.1, read on the forward strand.
GCAAAAACATGAAAAAAAACCGTAGTTTTTGATTTCGTTTTTGCAAACATATCATAAAATGCAGATGTGCAAAATTGAGTACATGCGAGTTGTTTTCGCTTAGTTTGATTTTTTCTTAGAGCTTAATGACTTCTGTTTCAAATTTTATATTATTTTGTTAATCACTAAATGCTAAATAAACGACAAAAAACTTTTGAAGTTTTCTTTATTACTTTTAGTTTCATTCAATAAAAATAAAAAGTACAAACATGTACTCATTTGTGCACCCCACTGTATGTATGTATGTAGTCTGCGAAAGATCTGATCTGATGCTCCTGCACACTTTCAATGACAGCGAATATTACACATTGCTGCCATGCGTGTGTTGGTCGATAGCTTACAGAATCATTGGACTCGATTTTATCCGCCACAATTCCATTGTAATGATGATTTGGCAAAAGACTAAAACGAATTTAACAGCTATAGCTTCAGTAAGATGGCCGTTATCAACTGTTAAATTTCGGAAGGCCCTGTTGGAAAAATATTACATCTGTAAATTTATGAAAATCTGAAAACAAACATTGATTTCAGCTGTTTTTAATGAAAGTTTATTTTTGTCGATTATATTATCATCGTTATTGGTATTATTCTTCTTATGCAAGATCAAGAATTTTTATTTTTTTTTTCTCTTAAATACTCTGTAAATAAAATTAAAATTTCAATTCCAATATCATACGTTCAATGTTCTTAAACAAATTTATGATTTTTACTTATAATTACGTTATTAATAAAATTATTTCACTTCTATAAACTGCTTGAGATTTCATTGAATTTGTGTTTCAATGGCATGAGTACAGCATGAGTAGCACTGAACGACAGTACGACACAGAAAATGTTTTCATAAAAGGATTTAATTTTCATTATAAAAACATATTAATTTTCTTTATAAGTAGTTATTTAATAAACGAAATACAGACATTAGTTACTTACTGTTGTTCTTGTTGTTTCTGTCCTTTGTGAAAAATTTAATTAAATACAACGATATGATGCCACAGGTAAGTTATTCATCACATTTCATTAACCTGTGCGGAGTAGTTGAATGATTACAAAAACAATTTATTACTTACGTCAACAATTATTTGTTCAAATATTTTCTTATTATTCTTGTTCTTTTTAATTTTCATTTCAATTGTTGAGAAGAACAAGCTCAAGTTACGAGATTTTAATTATATTTGTGAACACACATTTCTTTGATCAATCAAAGTAAAAGGCAAACAATTAAAACATCATGTACGAGTAACATTTCTACAGTAGGCAACATGAGCGTATGAGTGATATTTAATTCACAATAAAATATTAATCATACGCAAGGGTGTACATAATGATGGAAATTTTTCATAATATTAAGCATACGCTAGGGGGTGTAAATCATGATGGCATTCGTCATAATATTCATCATACGCTAGAGTGTATAAAATTAAAAACTTGCATGACGGAAAAGGAAAAGGGTTTTTGACGTTTGATTGATCATAATAAATTTGACTTAAATTACACAAATGCTTTATTAACACACTAGCTTGGGGCAATTTTCATTCAAAATTTTCTATAAATTCGGGTATTTTTTACGCTTGTGGTGTAGACTTTGAAATTGTTTAAGGAATCCAACCGATTTCTGCAAACAGAACGCAATCGATTTTGATTAACTTACCCGATTAACTTGTATTAACGTAGGGATTTCAATATCTTTAGTCATAGTCAACTAACAATTAGGGCAATAGAAGGATATGGAATCAAAGGCCGTCCTGGAATATTAAAAGGCGATTAACAATTACTTCAGGTATCAAATGGAATGTATTGTAAGGCTACCTAGACATGAAGGAGTGTTGGGAAATTAAGAAACGAACATTTTGTCTCACAGAACCAGAGTTATGCCTACCATAAGCTTGGATAACCCAAAGAATTTTTGTTGCACAGGCGACTAAGCTGATAGTCGCTGCGGAAACGTTACATCGACTATTGTGTAGCAATGGCACAGTAAACAAAATTACGAAATAGATAAGAAGGAAGATGTTGGTGGCAGCAAAACCATGTGTATATTAGGACTGAATAAAGACGGCTTCAGCACACTGATGAGCGTCCTTACAGGACACTTCGTCTTACATGTACGCCTACATTTATTAAGTGCTGTAGATAATAATCAATGCTGGAACACTTTTCATGTCGTTGTTCAGCCTTTATGATCTCGAGATCTCAATAGTTTACGGAAGATACTATTCTAGACATAAGTCATCTTAGATATACACTGAGCGTCAAAAGTGAGTAAACACCACTAAAATAATTCATTTTCTTAGGATAGCGAGAAAAGTAAATGAGAATAGTCGAATAAATTTCCAAAAATAAAAACGTTTATTTATTACTTACAAAATGTTAAAACAAAAACAACAATTCATGATAAAGGAAATTTTTGTATACTTAAGAACAAAACTGTTTTATACTTAAGAACAAAAGTGTTGACTCACTTATGGCGCTCAGTGTAAGTCGTCTTTGTACAATAAACACACATCCTGTAGGAAATTTGTTTGGTATTCTCTGATGGTGAGGTCGCAATAATCGTACTTGATGGTCTCTCCCCTTCAACCTTCTTACCCATCTAGCCGGATTTTGGGTTCTAAATATGCCTTCGTCTCTAAAGAACCATAGCGTCATTTAACAATCTTACGTCTGGGTGTAAAAGCTCTTACAATTTTAGAAGAAATTTCAAATTTTTGAATAATCTTTTCGCATTACATTAATAGGGAGTACATATCGAATGTGTTAAGATAAGTATTGTCCATTCGAGGCTACACATTTTTTTCACTTTTTTTTTGGTAGTTTATGGATTCCCGCCCGAAATACCGATCGCCTTTTGTGGCCAAGAATGAATCGAAACAATTTTTGACACTCTGCTTTAAAGTGGAGCATATTTGAATGAAAGTGTTCTGCATCGATCGAAATTGTAAATGGTAGTTAGAAGGGACAAGGTCTGGCCTTTATGACTGGTTGTGTAACAAGTAGCCATTCGTTATTGTTACGGCCTCATATCGGGTTAGCTATAAAGGGCGTTATTCGCCAACGATCACTTCAACTATATTAATTGTTGCATGTACAGGTATCCTGTGATAATCTTTTTCAGTTTTACAAGATCATAAAGGTTTATGGACTTCTAATCACACCAAATACGAAGCATTATCTTGAAACAATGAAGACGTTATGCTAACCATAAAAATATTTTTCATCCTTATAATGATGCTTCAGAAATCGGGAGACATGTGGATCCTTTTCTAGAACTAATGTTCACTCACAATATTTTTATCATGTTTTTAAAACGTTTTGCTTTTCAATTTTGCGGAAAAGAAAAAGCTTCACACTCAAGGTTTTTCCATGGATACAATATTTCAAATTAATGTACATGAGCGTGGAGTTGAAAGCTGTTGGTATTCAAATTCTAAACCTAATTTGAAAATGGTAACCACAATATCATCATCGTTAAAATTAGACGCCAAAGTTAATAACCATAATCAGCAATTATTTTAATTTAGAAGATATGTACGTATAATCATACAAATATTTGCTCGTCAAATAAGCCATTAATGGTTGGAATTTTATGTCTTCTGGAGCACAAAATTTTTTAATTTTTTAATTCATTTTTGCATCTCATTTTCATAAGAAATTTAATTTTCTTTTTTTTAATATTAGTCATTAGTGTTTGAGCATTGAACATTAATCATAATCGTAAATTCTCTAATGAGAGGAATTGGAAAATTTATGGATAATTTTATTCATACAACAAAAATTCGATTACATACGAATATTGTATGACTGACTGAGTCGAAAACCATATTAAATAAATAGAAACTTAAGAAATCCAAATAATCATCATCATCATCATTATGTTCTGTTTGAATTGCTAAAAGTTTTCCGTTTTCTTGTTTTCTGTGATTTTGCTATTTGCCTTTGAACATTAAATTTCATTACAGTTGCTTAAAGAAGTTCTCGAATGTTTTCAGTTGTTGGTTGGGAAAAATAATGTATTTACTCTGCCTAAACTTTGCCCATCACTCGCTTGTAAATTGATGTTGATATTGGCCATTAAAAAGAAAAACATCTTAGGATAGAAGAATGACATGGCTTGGCAAACAGAAGCAGACCCTTTGCCATTAATAGCCTTTATGTTGGCGCCGTAATTGTAATTCGAATACAATTATCGTCATGAGCAAATATTAACAATAAAATCTAAATGAACGATTACTTACAAATTATTAAACGTTTCTATGATGATGCTGTGATACTCATCTCAGACCTTATTCTCTTATTATATACTATAAATTGGCAAAAAAAAGAGAGGAAATAGGATTTGAGAAAAATTACGTAAATTTGTTAAATGACTTGGGATTGACAAATTCAAACAAACACAAGAGTTTAAGTCGAATTATAAACTACAGGCGAAATGAAAAAAAATCTTGTAATAATTAATGCCGGATAACTGGTGAAACTATAAGAGGAATTTGTGTTATCACATCTGTAAATTACTCAACCATCGTTTATTTTGTATCATTCTATTCTGTTACAAAATTCAGTACATTATCTCCACTGAACGTAATGAATCGATTTAGGCTTGAGCAGCGTTGGATTTTATTGGAAATTTATTTCCAAAACCAAAGACAATTGGTCGGAAATTGCACGAAAATGTCGTAAACACCTTCACCTTTCATTATTGATGCGCCAAGATGTGGGCATGCACGTACAGTGTGTACACCCGAAAATATCGAAGCTGTGGCTGAGAGTGTGCTTCGCCTCGTCATCGTTCTCAAGCATTGAACATTTCACGCACCAGATTACGTTGAATTTTGGGAAAAGATCTCGGTATGACGCTTTTCAAAGTTCAATTGGTTCAAGAGTTGAAGACGCATTAGAAACTGTACGAGGATGTCGATTCATCTTCATCTTGGTGGGTACATTAATAAGCGCATGTGGTCTTACAATGCATCCAATACACCCATTACAAGTGACTGTTTGGACTGTTTAGAAGTCGCCGTAGTCTAGTAGGTAGTGTGTTGTCTTATTAGACGTAAAGCCAGGGTTCGAGCCCCAGGCCAGACATCAAAATAAAATACGAAAAGTATTTCTTCGGCGACTTCCTCTCATCAGATTTCTGGCAAAAACTCTGAGAGTAAATAAAATTGCCATGAAAAGTTTCTCAAAAATCTGTCGTTCGGAGTCGACTTTAAACTGTAGGTCCTACCACTCATGTATAAAATTAGCACACACAACATAAGTGGTGTGAAAAACTAGTTCGTAATCCTGACTGTAGGGATGTAATGACCACAAGTATGTATGTTTGGTGTGGCTTGTGGAGCGGAAGCATCATTGGCCCATATTTTTTTGAAACTGAGGACGGTGCAACCATTGCAATCAATGGAGATACCTATCGCACAATGATAACCGATTTTTTTGTATCCGCTATTTATGGTATTAATGTGAACGATGTTTAGTTTCAACAGGATGGTGCAACTTGCCACACATCTCCTGCCTCAATGGATTTATTGCGTCAGAGGTTTGATGGCCGTTTAATTAGCCGAAATGGTGATGTGAATTGGTTTCCAAAAGGCTGTGACTTGACACCGTTTGATTATTTTCTTTGGGGCAACATTAAAGAAAAGTGTTATGCCTATAAACCAAAGACAATTGAGCATTTGAAGGCCAACATTCTTGATGCCATTGCCGGGATACGACCCTATACGATCGAAAAAGTGCACGAAAATTGATACGATCGAATGAGGTACTGTGAGGCCAGCCGCTACAGCCATATGAATGAAATAATATTCGATTTTTAACCGGAACAATTACATTTCTCAACAAAAAAGAATAAATTTCGAAAAATTTCAAACCGTTTTTGTTTCATTGTATTTTTAAATTTAAACTTTTAAATAGCCCACCCTTTATAGTGACAATAACTAAATTTTTTGTTTGTTATCAATTTAATTCAAATTTATTTCTGTTCTGCATTCGTATTTCAATTTCCTATTTTACTGTAGCCAAACCCAAATGGCAGTCTTAACCCAAAGTCCATATTTTATACGCTCAATCACTCTAGCAAATGTTTGTTTTCTTATCACACTTCGTATTTTAAATAATTTGTTTAACCATGTTTGCCGGTTTCTTCAATTCAAATTGTGGTTAAAATGAGGCAATTTGTTCTACCAAAATCGATAAGGAAGCGGGAGTTTTGACAAAAAAAGAAGTCCCTTTTCGAACATGCTACAAACTTTAATACGTACACCAGGGTTATGGCATCGTAAAATGTTTTTATTTTTTGATAACCATTCTTATCAAAGCTTTTAACAATAAATTAAGGCGCTCGATAGGAATAGCAAAGGCAATTTTTTATTGTTTGGTTTTCTTATAAAACGAGCCAAGAAAGAAAAAAAAAACTGAAATTTTATTTTAAATTCTTAAAAAGTGTCAATGTATTTAACATTTCTTTTTTATGTTCAAGAGTTTTCTAAGTCACGTTTCTTAATTTCGTTATAAGTTTTAACTTTAAACGTAACTGTTACTACTTTCAGATCTTTAAACAAAAGGTTAGGTTAGCGTATAGCTTGCTATTCCCAGGCAATTTCACTCGGTGGCCCATATGGCTTACTGTGTTACCCAGTGTGAGAGATAAGCCCCCTTGTCAAACCCAAGTATAAATAATAAATTTTTCATTTTAAATCTCTTAAAAATATCTACCAGTTTTCCTATTCAAATCTTCCGTTGCCAATAAATTCCTTTCAAGGTAAAAATATTCAATTTTTAGCAAATTTTTTTTTTGTTTCTTCTCGTTTAAAGAAAGACATTTTATTTCATGACAATGACAACTAAATCCTCCCCTTTCTATTTGTTAAACATTCATTTACTTTTTTGACAATTTCATTTTATTTATCTAGGCTTTGATTTGACTGAAATAGACTGTCACTGCGTGCTGTCGTGATTTCATTTTATTGTTGCTGATTTTGACATTGACACCCATATACACACATTGAATATTTAAAAACAAATTTCCCACCTTCGATGAAGTGAGGAAATCTATGTAAAGGTGATATTTGATATGCAAAATGGATTTTAACAAGTGATTACATATGTAGATAACGTGACATTAGGAGCTCACATTGTAGGCCATAAAGCCTTTTACTATCACAGCGATTAACTTTTACAGTGTATAATACATTAAAGTGTTTAAACGTCTCGTTTTTCACTACAACTCCGTAGCAATACATAATTCCACTCTATTTACATACATACATACATACATAATTGGCCATTACAACCCTTCAGTCAGGATTACGGCCTAGCTTTTCACAGCACTAATGTTGTCTGCGTTAATTTTATACGTGAGTGGCGGGACCTACAGTTTAATGTCGACTTCGAACGACAGATTTTTGAGAAACTTTTCATGGCAATTTTTATTTACTCTCAGAGTTTTTGCCAGAAATCTGCTGAGAGGAAGTCGCCAAAGAAATATTTTTTTTTTCATATTTCGTTTTGATGTCTGATCTGGGATACGAACACGGGCTTTACGTCTAATAAGCTAACACACTACCTACTAGACTCCGGCGACTTCATTTATTTTCGAATTTCTAGAATTGTTAAATTTTGGTCAATTCACAGCCATATGGATACAGGAGCATACAATCCCACCCGAAAAAGTCTATGTTTGGTGAGGATTTAGGCGTGGTGGTGTCATTAGTCGTCAACGACATGTGTAGCACCGCAGGACAGTGCTACGTGCCATATACATACGTTTGAGGACGTGTACTTGTCATTGGGACATGCACAATAGTCAGAGGTCAAAATGACCCATTGGAATGTGCCACACAACTCGTTCTATTCTTCGTGAACAATTTGAGGTCATAGTCATCCCACATGAGGGTGATTGTACGATTTGACCCCGGTAGAGATTTTCTGGTGGGGTTTTCTTAAGTCCCAACTGTGTGGGACCATAGCGTTTAAAACAAATAAACAGTCAAATAACTTTTCCTACCAAGACAAAGAACGGCGGTTGGAAAACAGCCACAAGTTATGCCAGAGCATGAGCGACACATGGGCAGTTGCAATCAATACAAAAGAGTTTTCAAATATTAATCCTAACCAAACCCCAAAAATGCAATACATGTGAGTAATCTACTAGATTTGTGTTAGAAAACCAAAGGCATTCGTCAACAACTTTGCAGCATAGTCGGGCCGAAAACAATTAGCAACATAGACTCCTGGAATATAACCAAAGTTAACCAAATAAGAAGACGTTACTGAGGCGACCGCTTGTCCAAAAGATAGTGAAGCACAATCTGGACAGAATATACAGAAATAACTAGTTTAAGATATAAACGGAAATATGCTGCCCATTCTATTATTTTAAGAACCTGAGTGTTCCTGTACACCAACTAGCATTACGTAAAGATCGACAACAATAGCATCAGGACTTCACCGTTATGATTATTAAGTTCGTAACCATAAAAGTAGTTGCCCCCATTCATCCTTAGATTATTTGAGCCTTGCGTTATAACTCAACATTATTTCTGATGACAGAGCCTGCAATCTAATTAACTATAGGAACCAATTCGTTGCGTACTTAACTTGAAAACGAACTTCCCTAAGAGAATTGTTGTTAAACATAACCTTAAGCACATAAGATACCGCAGATGGGCTCATATACATATGTACAGTGGTGGCCTGATAATTAGAAACGATGTTTCTGGAACAGAGTTCTCTGCAAATCTAAGTTTAATTTGTCCCAATCTGATGAAAAAACGTATGTAAGACGTCCTCCAAACAAAGCCTTTGATCCCAGGTACACAGTGAAAACTGTAAAACAAATTAACAAACATAGATATTGCTAAGTCGTTTCTAATTATAAGGCCGCCACTGTATTGATACCCATTTAAATCAAACCAAGCTTTTGTTTGATTTATTTAAATGCCACGAAATATGTTCCTTTTCTAAACAAATGAAACGTGATAGGCACGTATAAAAATATCGATTTTTTTAACACTCGAATGATTTAAACACAACACAAAAAGAAAGGAATTTAAAGAAGAAAATAATTTGATTCCAATACCGAATGATATTTGGTCTGAGGTAATACGCCATACAAACTGCTTTATTTGTTTGTCTATCGATTTACCAGCATAAACATGTAAATAATCTTGAGGTGAATAAGGAATGAAAATAATGCTCATTTCTGAGAAAAGTAAATAATTTCCTTGGAAAACAATTCAAACCCTAACTCATGTACAATTTTAAAGAAAATGACAACTTGCGCTAGACTACGGGACAGTTTTATAATTACAATGTTCAAGCATCAGTAGGCATAACCGTATTGTGTACTAAAAGATTAAAGATGAAATGGAATTAAAATTTTAAGTGAAAAGTTTTTAAACAAAGTTAATACAAACGAAAACAACAAAAACTATTTGATGAAACTTTTTTGAAATAATATTAGAAGTGTTGAGCCCAACAAATTTTTAAAGAATAACAAAATATTCTAGGAAGATAGGTGTGTAAAATCCATAATAAAGATAGTTGGCTTTGTAAAGTACAACTGACTGGCTTTTTATCTCTTTATAATGAATTATTTTTCGGTCTGGCAACTTTTAAAATCCTGCAATGTAGTTTTGTTATTGTACTATTGTATTGATCTTTTTATATTCCTATATTTATAATTTCTTGTTGTTTTATTATTGTTTGCTTTGCACAAGATGTCATGACAATGGCTTTTTGAAGTAGTGGCCAATTTATTCCCTTTACAATATTGTGTCTCCCGTATTATAAGGTTTTCCTTCTAGTTTGTCCATAGATTTTCACTGGATATTGTTTTAGGCCTAAACTACACTTTACATATGCTTGTTGCACTTGTAAGGTCTATGCATTCCACACTTCTCAGCGGTACAATAAATACTCTTCTTTTGGAGCTTCATACCTTCTAGAGCAAACTAAAGGCTGTGTGATGTTTGCTTATACGAGGCGGTATGTCTTCAGTCGAACAATATAATACTACCACATACTCAGCGGCAAATGTGCCACTAAGGGAACTGGACGTTTTTATCTGAAGCTCGTGGTGGTTCAAACCCACGTCTGATGGCTACGTCCATATAGGCCACCTAGTGAACTTGCCTGTGAACGGCTAGCTACCCTCTAACCTAACCTAACCTGACCACATATTATTACAAAAATCTAGAAGCCGCCTGATCTTCCAAAGAAGATAACATTAACAACGAACATTACAGTAAAGGCGCTCAAAACATAACTTCTATGACAATTATAGGATTCAATAAACAATATTCCTTAACAGCTTACCCAATACAACCACACCATATGTTTTTACAAAGGATGCTTTATCTAGGCAAAGATATTCGGCAACCCTATCACCCTAGAACTAGTTTTAGCCAAATGAAAAAAAAATTATCAATAAAACTGAAAACAGTGAATGAAAAAATAACAAAAACTGAAACCAAATTGGAGAAAGTTATAAAAAAAAGAGAAATTATTTAAATTTAAATAATTTAAAACATACATCAAGGTCTGTCTATTTAAAATGTTTTCCTGTCTCCTGTTTTGCTTTAAAAAAATGTTTATTTTTTTTTTTGGCAAATATTTGTGAAATAATTATTTTTATAGGGTTATCATATGGTAAAATCAATTTGTTTTTTCTAAGAAAATAAACCCTGAAAAGCCACCATAAATATTTACCGCCTCAAGGTATACTTTTGTTAAAGAGACTTTAAACATTCCGCCTAATACGCCTACATACATACATTTTTATTTGTTTTAAAAAGATTTGAAATCTTTAAATAAATTTTTCAATCTAAACAATTACAAATTTATGCGTGTTCATTGTAAATTCAGGATTAATTTTACATTTAAACTTAAAAGATTTCTTATTATGAAGCTTGACAGATTGTTTGTATAAGTTCTTCAGCAGAAACAAATAAAACAAAAGTCTTATGAAATAATTAAGAATTTTTTTTAATAAAAAGTAGACATTTTGTTTGTTTATCTCACGAAATCATATGATATTTCAATTAAAATATTTACTGTTTTCCTAAGCTTTTTGAAATGATGTTCAAGCGAATTTTCTGTTTTTTTTTCTTCTCGAAATCAATTAATTTGACTGTCGTTGATGGAAAACAAACAAGCACTGGCCTACTATCATTAATACAAGAGTGTTAATTCCACTAGAAATTGCAATTAATTACGTGAAAAACAGCAAAAAAAAAACATTCGAAATTTGATATGAATTTGATAAAATTAATTATGTTTTGTTTCGTTCAACAAATACAAGTTAAATGGAAAAAATGTTTTCCCAATAAATATTCCCCAATTAAGTAATGAAATCTCTAACCATTTAGTCTTACGTCTCTCAGGGATTAAGACATAATTTATATTCGAATACAATTTTGATGATTAATAATTCAAATCTATTGGTGTCGATGTATTGCCAACTGAACTGTTTAACATCAGAGTTGATTAGCTGATAAGGTGCTTGGGCATGGTTGAAAGAACTCATACTCAATGATTGGAAACACTGGGCATAAAAAGAGAAATATAACCTTAGTACATTACAGGAGTGAATGGCATAATTAGACTATACCAGTGTGGCCTTAGATTTGAAAAATCTACCACCTATTTATTGCCAAGACTGTCTTGGGTACTATGATTCACCTAAACATTGTTAAGGCCATGCCTTAGTTTCGTATTCCTAATCACCGTAGTCTAGTAGATAGTGTGTTGGCTTATTAGAAGTGAGGCTACTGTTCAATCCCCAGATCAGACTCTCGATCAAAATGAAATATGAAAAAGTATTTCTTCGGCGACTCCCTCTCAGCAGATTGCCAAGAAATGTTTCTTTCGTTCAGAATCGAGGTAGGTCCCGCAACTTCTAGATAAAATTCGCACACGCAACATACGTGGTATGAGAAGGTAGATTGTAACCTTGACTGAAGGGTTGTAGTGAACAATTATGTATGTTATGTATGTATGCCAAGAAGACAAGATTCTATACAATGGTTAATAATTGATTCAGGATCTCTATAGCGACATGGATGTAGTTATACACTGTCTATGTGAAATTAGTAAGTCCACAGAAAACACCGGGTATTACGGAAATATTTATTATCATTAAGGTTGTAAAGAGATGCCATAGTACTGCGATAGATATGCAGATATAGTGTATCCCTATAATGCCTCCTACAAGTTTCTTACCCTGACAAACTTCAGTATGCTGCCCACCACCTGATATGCACCCGTATGTTTCCGTTTGGGATTTAGCAATACATCGCTGGTTTCAAGAAAAATTTACTATTCCTATTCTAAACAAATTTACTTCGACCCTGAATTGCCCCGTTAGAGGACCAGTTACTAATTTCAGGTTATAACAGGATAAACCGATGCCTGATTCATATCTCTTTTCATTGTAATTTCCCTTCTAATAATTTTTTTTTTTTGAGAAGAGCCTTTTCCTCTCTTTCATATCCCTTTAATTGAGTATTCCTTTTCAAGCATCAAATACTTGTCCATCATCGGCATGGCAACTCACTTTTCTGCAAGCTCATCCGCTATGTTCATTTTACATGAGATATTGTAGAGGGTAGGCCTTATTTCCTTATCACAGAAGAAAGAAGGCCAACATGCTTGCAATGGGCTCGGTTTTTTATTCCGCGTCTTTCTGCTGCAATATCCGAATGGCGCGGTTTAGAGTATAGTCGGGTTTTCATCCCCGGGTTTTCGTCATTTACTGTAGTATAAGGTCTGTAAGTACAGACCTTAAGTTTGCTGATCAAAGCCTTGCGTCCTGATGCTACATGCAATCAAGGAGGCGAAATAGGTTTTTAATCACGCTTTATTAAGGCAGATATGCGATAGTAATCGAGATTGTATCAAATATTGTCCGTAATTTATAATAACACGGGTCCCTAAAAAAAGCTCCTAGCTCTTCTATCGAATTGTTCTATATTTCGAAGTCATACGAAACAAGTGAGTGTAGTCAGTTGTTTTCTTATTTTCGATTCATTTGAAATGTGTATTGTTCTAAATACCTTCTCAAGTGAACTCAAAGCTGCATAACCTTTGTATATACGTTAACGTATATATTCAACTGAACGACTTGCAGTTGTTATGATGCTACCGAGATAGCAGAATTAATCTAAAGTAGCTGGCCTTCATAGAACCCCACAGAATATAAGTGTCTCCTGGGACCACTTACCCTACCACTTCCACTTTTCGATTCATGCGAAAAGACTGCTACTAAGCTGTGTTTTAGTTTCATTAATCGTGTGCCAACAACTGCTGCAAAATCCTGTAGTGTGTATTGTAGGCTGTATTGGTTACATTGATGGGGGGGATAATTCATTGGATTATTTGAAGGTGCAATACAGTGTCTTTATTTCTTAAAATTCGAAACAACCATGATGATCACTTTCTTGTATCCTTCATTTTATACTCAAACTGTTTAACTACTACACCTAAACTAAACTACTACAAACTAAATGCAAAGGATTTAAAGAAATTCCTTGGATTATTTATAAATCTTAAATCATACATCTGGAGCGTGAAAAACATACTTACAGTGAGAAAAAGCCAGAACCCTTTTCGTTTGAAATGTCTCCTGCTGTCTGGTGGCATTCTTGGCCAGACACTTATAATTGTTAAAACTTTTTTGGACGCATTGGTGCTTTGTGCTTGTGTTCTTTATTGATGATGTAAAGGTCAAGGTCACCGGTTACAGGTTTTTTTCACCTTTAAGGAAAAGGAAAATCAAAATGAAAAGTTGTGAAAGAAAATTTCAAGTAGATTTGTGTCGAAAGATTAAAATGTTTGAAAGAAAGAAAAGAAAAATTAAAGAATTTTTATGAAAATTGTTAAAAACAATTGAAATGAGAGCTGTTTACATACATAGTTTTGACAGTTCAATATAAAATATTTTTTACTTTTATGTCACTACTCTGTGAACATTCTTGACAATGATGTATTACAGGAGAGCAGAGAAAAGAAAATAAATTCGAATTGATTTAGCATAGAAATTAGTAAAATTGTTGAATAAATCTTTAACTTTTGAATAATTTGATTCAAAAATAAGGTTTTGTTTTTTGCACAAAATCAAATATTCTCTTTGATTCTCGCCAAACAAATTAGTAGACAAACAGACAGGTTGAGGTTTTTCTTCAGGCATTTCCAACAAATCAAAAAAAAAAATCTTTTTTAAGAACTTTTCTCTGTTTTTATAAATTTTCTTTTTTCTTTTGAAATTTTCCTCAACATATTTAGGAATGTTGCAGAATGTACGTAGAATAGTCTCATGCTACCATACGAGGTTTGTTCAAAAATGAAACGTGTATCTAACATAAGCCGGAATAGTTAAACACTTTTCAGATGGCATATTATCCTGAAAGATTCACTGCCCAGCACTTGATACGCATTCAGGTTTTTCTATTTGTGGTGCATTAACACATCACAAGGTCCAAAAATGTGTTCCGTTGATTTATTCTCATCGCCACAGAATCAACATGCTGGATAAGCGAAGCACCCATTCTAAAAAGGTGTACCCTGAGTTTAAAATGCCCTGTCAAAAGACTGTCTACCAAACTCAGATTATTCCCGGATAGTTTAATGCATGACTCACATCCACTTTTAATGTAGTTTTCTAACAAAATTTTCGATTACCCGTTTGGTTTTGTTTATCTTCATCTTCCCTTTCGTTGAGCATATCTTTTAAAACACCCGCTCTCACTACACAGAAGGGTTTTGGTCCTATCATGGGCTCTTCTTCTCGCAAGCTCGTCTGCTTGCTCATTGTCAAGAATTCATACATAACCTGCAATCCTGCAAAGGGTAGCCTTATTTCCCCTACCTATCCGATTCAACATCTCCAGGCATTCTCATAGGTTACGTTAGGTTAGAGGACGTGTACTTGTCAATTAAGGGAAGTACAGTACCCGGAGGTCGAATTGACCAATTGTACAACGTCCTAGTATCTCACACCACTTATGTTGTGTGTGTTAATTTTATACATGAGTGGTTCGACCTACAGTTTAAAGTAGATTCCGAAACTTTTTCATGGCCATTTTATTTACTCTCAGAGTCTCAGAGAGTCGCCTAAAAATACTTTTTTTTTGTCTTTGATGTCTGGCCTGGGGCTCGAACCCTGGCTTTGCGTCTAATAAGCCAACACACTACCTATTAGACTACGGCGACTTCTAAAGCATTCTTATACTATTTTCAAAAAGGATTTTTAACCAGAAAGGATTCATATGCTCGAATAGCGGCCTGACTGTTAGATAGTATTGCTATGTCCTGTCAAACTTTATTTGTATGGTACACTTTAGCAAATACGTAGACATACCTTGATGAGCAACCTACATATCCTGACCAAAATTGAGTTAAGTTGCAAGAGATGTTTAACCTAATTGGCCATTAAAACCCTTTAGTCAGGATTACAACCTATCTCCTCGAACCAACTACACTTTATTGTCGGCTTCGAGCAATAGATCTGAGAAATTTCTGATGGCAATTTTATTTACGTGCTAGAAGACTGCCGAGAGAAAGTCATCGAAAGGAATATTTTTTCCATAATTCGTTTTGTTTGAAATGCCTGTGACGGGGGGTTAAACCACGGGCTCTCTTCTAAGAAGCCAACAACTTCAATTTGAGATATATTTTAATGATTCTCAAACATGAGAAAGATTTTCTCATTTACAGTAAAAATTTCTTGGGACAAACGTGTCCCAATATGGTTTAACAGCCATTTGAAGCAAAATTTTCGAATTTAATTGAACACGACAAACAGAATTTACATTTTATTTTTGAGGTTGAGACTTCCTGCTGCAGAAATCTTTACCAGAATGGCATAACAGAAGCTACATATGGCCCAAACATATCTGGTTCAATAGACCAACAGATCCCAGAGGTGCCTCATCGTCTTCCATTGGGATTCTCAAAGATATTTCAACAAAGATTTTTGCATGATTTTTTTTGCACAGTCCCGCCTGATAGCAATGTATGTATATGCCCGAAGGAACATACCTCGTACTTATATATTTTCATTCATACTCAAGCGCAAATTTAAAAAAAAATTTGGAATTTTTTGTACCAAAAGAGCTTTAAAGCGAAGCTAAGCAAAAAATCAAATTCTCACCTTAAGGAGAACTTTGCTGCAGAAATGTGTGTCTGTGGTCTTAAACTTTTGAGTTTTGTGAAGTTAAATTAAATAAAATTTTAGAGATTTTTTCCTTAAAACGTTAAACAGCTTGTGAACTTTGAGATTTAATACACCCATTGTCGTTTTTTTGAAGAGCCATAAATAAATCTTCCTTCACTCGTCTCTATTAAATGTATCTGTGACGTAAAGGAAAAGTTGTTCCAGTTTCCATTAATACCGTAAGTTTCCATTTATAATTTAGACACTCATTTCAAATTATAATTTATTATGGTTAAACAGTTAGAAAGCATTTGTAATAAAAAAGAAATAACTGTACATCGAGGTTAACTGTAATGGTTTTTTGGTAATAAATTATGTCCATCATAACGTTGCTGGATGATTTCCAAAAACTTTCCGTTACTCATGGCCAATATTTCATCATATTTTGCGCGATGTGAATGCGTAAGTGCTTAATTGCTTATGTTTGTACAAACGGACAAATTTGATGGACCATGATGGACAAGAAAAAACGCACAAAAATCCCATAAAGTTAAGCAAAAACATCTTTGATAACAACACTTTTCTTTTTTCATTTTCAATTTCTCTATTCAGAGTTTTGTTTCATCATTTCCTTTAAATTTGCCACTTCAATCATCAATCGTGGCTTGTCAATCAAATGGCAAATGATTGCCAGTTACACCAGGTTTATTCTCATTTTCCAAATTCGAATTTCATCGATGCCCTAAACGAATTGTTTACAGTGAATGAAAAGCGAGAAAATTTGTTTGTAAATATGAAATTATGGCTGTCAGATGGAATTAGACTTTGTCAAGCTTGGTCGTATTCAGTCGGTCAGTATTGCATGAACAATTCTATGTTATTTCCGCAACCATGTCTTCGAAGACTTTTTGCAGGGAAATGTCACTCAACTGTCACTTAAATTTTTTAAATATTTGAAGTGAATGATTTGTTTTAAAAATTAAGACAAAAGAGGAAGGAAGTATACATTGGCTAACGTTTAAATCATACATTGCCTGCCGAATGTGAATAACTATCACTGTCCTCTTCAGCCACCGCATACATTCGGAACGAAAATAGCCCTCCGATTCTACACCGATTACATAATTTGTCTACTACAGCACAGAGTGTTTGCAGACAATTAGTGCACTGCCTAGCACTCGGAGAAACCAGAATCAGAGAGGAGATCCACTTATACTTATTGTCAGTTAAGCAGCCATTAGATCGCTTGGTAGTGTACATAACATATACGATTGCAGAAATATGCCGGACAACTCTGAACGACTGTCCTCAATGAATTCCTGGAAAGTATGACTGTGAAGATTTGTAGGAACAACGCCGATGCACTTGAAATGTCTAGTACAACAGATTAGAGCTCTTCAGAAGGCGGGTAAACAAATGATTACACAAAAAATTCACTCATATTGTAAGGAAAAATGAGAGCTCATGATTTTAAAATGAAGATATCGCCACGCACACAACATGAGTGGTATAAGAAGCTAGATCCTGATCCTGATTTAAGTGTAGCAACGACCAATTAAATAAATGACTCGATACTGTAAAATATTAAGGTAGATCAGTCAATCTATGGGATTGACACCAAATAGTATTACAAGGCTAGGGCTGGAGTGGCAGAAGATATTTAAAATAGAATCCTTAAGACGCAACAAGACGAAATGAAGCACACGCCAAGATTAGATACTGTTTTGAAGTCAAAAGAAAAGTTCACGGGATAATAAAACCAGCTATAATTGAAAACGCGCAGGAGTGATGAATTGTAATCACAAAAATTCTGATGAATTTCATTGTCTTCATTTTTTTCAATATTTTGTGTTTACTTCACATAACAAAATTCTTTCTAAGAAAATAAAATATCATCGAATCCATCATTATAATCATGTTTCTTAATTAATGTGTGAGCATTAGATTTTTGTTTCCATGACTGTTGTATTGAATGTTACCTTTTAAGGTTTCTGTTCGATAACTTTTCTTATATGATTGCAATGCTCACAACTGGTGGTGTACCCTATTAGAAAACGATACTCTGCAAAAAATTGCAGAAATTGCGTTACTTGCCTAAAGGTATCAACATAGAAAATGTTATTCAATCTTTAACAATATTCTGTAATATTCCGTAAGCACGAATGTAAATAGAATTTTACTGCTATTACGCTATATGAGTCATAGAAAATTTAAAATGTTTAGAAATTTCCCAAAGGAACGTTTTAAGAAAGAAAAGAATTTTTAACATTTCAGGTTCATAATAGGTAAGCATTCTTCTCGACTCCATATGTGCGGTTTCTGCTACACATTTGCAATTTACTCTTGCAATTCGGTTATCAATTAGAAAATTTTCTAAAATTTAAAAAAAAAATTCTTTTAAGTTCTTTTAAAACTTTTTCTACATTCGCTTGCATAGACAATATTGAGCGTCAATATACATGTGCACCGAACTTTTAGCCTCCTTTATTGGTTATTGAGGGAAAAGGAAAACATCATCCTGTACAACAACATCATCATCATCATCATCATTTTCCAGTTGCAACTTTTTAATGCTCTTAAAAATATTTATTTTAGAGAAAAACTTTAATTTTTCCTTTTGGAAAGTTTTTAAGGCAAGAATTTTGATTTTGATAAGAGCTTAACAAACAAATCAAAACAAATTTGATAATGAAATAAAGAAATCGAATTTTATTAGTTGTAGGAAAAAATTTATTAAATTTAATTCAGACCTTAAAAGTTATTTTATTATATCATTCATGATCATCTGGCTACCCTATTAGAAAGACACCCTATTATCTTGCACAAGTTGCTTCTTTGTAGGACCTTTTTAAAACGCGTCCTATTTTTAAATTAAATTAAAAAATTTTAAATTAAATTAAATTATAAAAATATTTTATTCGTTTGAAACACGTATTGATGCAATTATGTGTAGCATATACATACATACATACATACATAATTGGTCATTACAGCCGTTCAATCAGGATTACAACGTAGTTTCTCACACCACTTATGTTGTGTGTGTTATTTTATACAAGCATGGCGGGACCTAAAGTTTCAATTTGATTCCGAACAACAGATTTTTGAATAACTTTTCATGGCAATTTGATTAACTCTGACAGTTTTTGCCAAAAATCTACTGAGAGAAAGTCGCCGAAGAAATATATTTTCATATTTCGTTTTGTTGGAGATGTCTGACCTGAGGTTTGAACCGTGGCCTCACGTCTAATAAACCAATGCACTACTTACTGGTCACCGTAGATTTTATATGTGTAGCATATCAAATCGTTTAAATGACCGGCATAGCTTCTCTGCATGGAGCGTCTAAGTTTCCATGACTCTGACGCCTAAATCAGACTGTATTTGACCGATGGCATGGGTTATGTTGTTTCTTATTCGCGTGCAACCCCACAAAGAAGTATGACGGAATTAAATCTCTGTGATCAATTCACATGTGCTCTACATGAGATATTCAAGCACTTAAATCACTCGTGTAGTATATCCCATGTGGCTTAAACTGTGCGGCACGTAGCGCTGTCCTGTTGTAATCACATACCATTAGGGCCAAGATTATCCAATTCAGGCTAAAAGCATTATGATAATCATCGACCTATAGTGAATGTCATTGACAGTGTTGGTCGTCGTTCTCAAAGTAATATGGACCGTTGACGCCGCTAACCTAAATTCAACATAAACAGTGACTTTTTGGAATTAATTGGACGCCCTTGGAACTCATGTCGTTGGTGTTGCCCAAAATGCGACAATTTTGTTTCTTCACGTACCCATTTATCCAGAAATGGGTTCCATCGCTGAAGATGGTTTTGCAATGAAAATTACTGTCAAGAGTACCAGAGTCAGTTGAATTTTGTACGAACGCGACTTTAGTTATAAAAATATACCAAGTTGACCAAGTTCTTGTGAGTAATGCGAAATCGACTACCTCGATTTCTCCCGCACACTTCTACTTACAGCGGGTTTGTTCTCAGCTGGTCTTGCTGGTTTCTTCAGAGTTAAAGTGTTCGTGGATCTTTTACTGAACCGTTGCACTCGTATTTATCAAACACATTGCGAATAGTCCTCGAGGTATAATGATTATAGCGATCATAAAAGGGGCGAAATGTGCAATACATTGCCCGAACAAATGCAACACATCAAAAACACCCGAACAAAAACACCCATTTTAATAAGAACACTTTTATTTTTTGCACATATTGTTGAAGGCTATATCACGCCAATGATAGTTTTTTTACTTTTCGTTCCTCATTCATCACAGTTTTCTAATTATACAGATAATTGCTCTTCTAAAACTGGTTCTAGAATGACAGGGTTGCCATTTATCCTTGAATACATTAAGTGTAGTGGTGAGAAACCTTACTTCGAAAATATCAAATCAAAATTTCTTCTCACAACAGTTTTTTTTCATAGCAACGAACTGAATAAATAGAAATCATGCCCGAATTCAACAGCAAATAAAATCATGATTTAAGATTCAAAATCCATTCAACTTTTCCCAACACCCAACTTATTTTGTTTGCTTAACATAAATAGAAAACATTTAAGTCATAAAATCAATGTGTTATTAAAATGGCAGTCATTTGTTTCTTTGTTTTCTTTTATACCATTTTCATTTCCTGTCATTCTGTTTGCCTTCCATTATAGTTTTGAGCGAAAGACAAAAGACTTTTAACATAAATTTGTAGCTCAATTGCCTGAATTTGTTTCATGAGTGAATGAAGAGAAATCGATATTCGATGAAGCGTTGCATTGATATGCTGCCCTCAATTCAATTAAGAAAAAAGGTTTTGTGAACGTACTCTACACTGTCATTGTGTCTATGTGTCTACACTGTTAGTTACACACTAAGAAAGTTCAAATCTAAATAAAACATAAATTTAACTTGTATAAGATTCTGGAACACTTTAATTGTTTTAAAAATTTGGCAGAAATTTTTGTGTAAAAATTAACAAAAATTTTATTTTAAGATGTAGGGTATTTATCTAAGATGGGTGACTTTTTGTTTGTTGTTTTGTTTGCTTCAAATTTTCACAGACAGACAGAATTTTCATTGTCTACCCGTATTTTATTGGTAACAAGCCAATGCGTCTGGTGCTTTGCGTATTGGATGTGCAGTAAGTGAAGGCAACAATATCTCTGGTGTATTGTTTTACCTTCGGGGACCTGTTTTTCTTATTTGTTTATGTTTTCTTCATCATCTCATTGAGGTTTCTATCGTTTTTCTTTATCTTTTGTTGCCCGCAATAATATCAAGGCTGTGGTTGTTTTCTACATTTTCTTATCAGCCCGATTGTTTTCATTACAATGCTTTTCAATGTGAATTTATTTTGAATTTATTTTCTTTTTTTTAGTTCCTTTTGTTTTCATTTCAATGAAATTGAAATTTATCGATTGGTTTCGAGAAAACTTTAAGAATTTCAATTAATTTCAAATGAAATTAATGAAACAAAACCTATTAGAATATAAACAGACACACTACCACAAGCTATTGTTTTTAAGATGGATTGATTAAAAGTTTTTGTTGTACTGTCCTAGTCTTTTTAAAGAGAAGGCTCTGAATTTTCCCCTAAAGGTTCACGGATCAATTTCCTTTCAATTTTTAAAATCCCATGACGACTTTTTCTCATTGTCCCTCGGGTTAAAGACAGGACTTCACGGCATTAAATGGACTGAGTGAGCGTAGCAAACATTCAGCATTTGTAACAACGTGGGCAGTACACAGTTATATTGAAACGTTAAGATAATTCCTACACCACTTTAGGTTAGGTTAGGTTAGGTTAGAGGACGTGTACTTGTCAATTAAGACAAGTACCGTACTCGGAGGTCGAATTGACCCATTGTACAACGTTATATGTTGTGTGTGTTAATTTTATACATAAGTGGTGGGACCTACAGTTTAAAGTCGACTCCGAACGACAGATTTTTTGAGAAACTTTTTCATGGCAATTTTATTTAATCTCATGGTTTTTGCCAGAAATCTGTTGAGAGGAAGTCGCCGAAGAAATACTTTTTGCATTTTGTATTGATGTCAGGTCTGGGGCTCGAACCCTGGCTTTACGTCTAATAAGCCAACACACTACCTACTAGACTACGGCGAAACACCTCTTTTATCACATCCGTCTTTCAGTGCTCCGTAGAAATAAAGCCAGCATTATCTTGTAAAGTAGAATCCACATTCTCAAAACTTGCTCTTCGTAAGAGACACATAATCCACGGTTTTATTCAATCCTCTTTAGCCAGTGACGTATGCATATAAGTCGCATTCTAGTTTTCGGCTATCACGGCCATCAAACATTTGACGCAATAAATCGATTGTGACATGAGATGTGTGGCAAGTTGCACCATCCTGTTGAAACCAAACATCGTTCACATCAATACCACTAAGAGCGGGTACAAAACAAATCGGTTACCATAATGCGATAGGCGTCTCCATTGTCCACAATAGTTGCTCCGTCCTCATTTTCAAAGAAATGTTAGCCAATGCTGTCTCCACTCCACAAACCGCACCAACCAGTCAACCGTAATGGGTGCGTTGGCTTCTGTAAAACCAAGTGTGGGTTTTCTGAGCCACAAATAAGGCAAGTTTGCTTATTAACGTACCCATCAAAATGAAAATGAGATTCATCCGAAGAGATGATGATTTTTTGTGGCAAAATCGACACCGCTGTGTAGTTTCTCGTTGACCCATCTAGTGAACCGAATAGGAAGCGGACGGTCATGCGACTTCAACTTTGTCAGGCGTCATACCGAGATGTTTTCGCCAAATTCTGTACGAACTGTACGAGTACGCTCACGTCTTGGCGCATCAACAATTAAACCAGTTTCACAAACTTTAGCAATATACCAGCGTATACCGGGTACTGTTGGTCCTTCACTGCCACCAAATTTTGTACGACATTTTTGTTCAATTTCCGATCAATTGTCTTTGGTTTGGAAATAAATTTCCAATAAATCCCAATGTTGCATAAATCGATTCATTATGTTCAGTGCAGAATAGAGTGACTTAAGTATCGCCAGAATCGAAATAACCGACGCATCGGGTTGTGGAGACACCTATCGCACCATGATAACCAATTTTTTTGCACCACCTCATGGTATTGATGTTAACGAAGTTTGGTTTCAACATGATGGTGTACCTTGCCACAAATCTCATGTCATCGCGATGGTTCGAATTTAAACCGATAGATGGCCCATCCGATCTATCCTTAGCTTTGCGTTTTCCATTGTAATAAACTGGTTCATTTAGTTCTACTTGCATAACATCATCAGCCATTTGGGAAGTTAGCTTTTCACTTTGTTTCACTTTTCAAATCGAAAGCATTTGAATTGTCATTCCCTAAAGGTCCGCAAAGACTTTTGTAATCACTCAACTACGTCTGAAATTGTTTTCGATTGTAGTTAATCTCTTTGGGATTTTGACTCATTCAACTATCCACTGGCATTCTAGGTCTTGTTGTTCAGCGTAGAGCTTAAGAAATTTTAATAAATCTTTAAGAAATCAGTGCTCAAACAATTATCGATAAATCAATTGAATTAATGCGTATCATATTGATTACATTAAACGATAACATGCAACATAACTTAATACTTCTCTACTTCTCTAACTCGCAATTTAGAAGAGAATGTGAGAAGAACAGAATTTGTGAAGCCAAATAGAAATCTTGAATATTTTATCTATAAATTAAGGTTATACATACATACCGACATACATATGTACGTACAGATGTTAGTATATTTTATATTGATTGGTACACAATGTATCTGTATTTGTACATTTACATACATGTGTAAGTATGTAAATTGGCAGGATAACATGTGTTTTACTTTCAAATTCATTTCTTTCTTTTATTAACAGCTTGGGTGTGTACAAACATACATATGTATGTAGGTATGTGTATGCATTTCAATTAATTATGTATGAATGTGTGAATGTTAATACTGATTTAACCTTAAGCTTTGCTCTATCAATGGCAACACTAATGAATGATTATTTTAATATTGAGTTCGTGGCTAATATTTGTAACGCCCTGTAATTAAAAAAAAAATTCGGCATTAAAGACTGGCTTTAATTATACCACGCAGATAGGGGCAACATATGAAGAGTCTATGGCATTGAAGGGTATTATATAAGTCAGCTTTTGTTACCTTTTTTGCAATTCTCATTTCATTCTAATTTATGCTGTGAAACATTTTCATACACAAGTAAAGACAAATGCTTGCCTAAACATTATTGATCACTTATGTCTGTAAACAAAATTAAGTGGTTCCATGGCAACAACCACCCGGACAGAACAGAACTCGAACGGTACATTAAAACACACATCAATTGATTAATAAACTGTTATACTGACATGCTACACTAAGGAATTGTGTAATAAGAAATTGATTTACTAAGTATTGTTATGACCACTGGACACAAAGGCTGGAAATAGATATCCAAAGAAATTTCGTTTTATGGGGCAGCTAGTAGGCCACTACGTAAATATACTGACTTTAAAATAAAAGTACAGAAGACCGGCGAAATGTTGCCAAATTTATTTTGTTGTTATGAAGTAAAATTGTTCCGGTTGGACATGGAATATTATTTCCTTCATATGGTTGCCGCGACTGGCCTCACAGTACCCCTTTCGATCGGACCAATTTTCATGAACTTTTTCCAGTGTATGGGGTCGTATCTCGGTAATGGCATCACGAATGTTGGCCTTCAAATGTTCAATTGTCTCTGGTTTGTCAGCATAACACTTTTCTTTAACGACACTCCACGGAAAATAGTTCAACGGTGGCAAATAGCAGCTTCTTGGCAGCCAATTGATATCACAATTTCGGCTAATTAAATGGCCATCAAACGTTTGACGCAATAAATCGATTGTGGCATGAGATGTATGGCAAGTTGCATCATTCTGTTGAAACCAAACATTGTTCACATTAATACCATGAGGGGGTACAAAAAAATCGATTATCATAATGCGTTAGGTGTCTCCATTGTCCACAATAGTTCTTCGTCCTCATTTTCAAAGGAATGTTAGCCAATGCTGCCTCCACTCCACAAGCCGCACCAACCAGTCACTCGTAATGGCCCAATCACACCCTTGCGCAAGCGTATATCGACGCATTACATTCAGTGGAGATAATATACTGAATTCTGTGACAGAACAGAATGACATAAGTATTGCCAAATATGACATAACCGACGGTGCAGATTTAAACTGATAAATAGCCCACCTGATATTTCAGACTAAATTAAAATGAAAATTTTAAACGAAATATTTTTTTTAATAACACATTGGGTGTAAAACCTAAATGGAGAATAATCAATACTACTTCAATGGGTGAGCCTCGTGCCAATGGAGATGGTGTTCTATCATCCTTTGCATTAAAGTAAATCTGTTTACATTTTGCAGTTTCAAAAAAAACCATTTCGATTGACCTTGCCGGAGCCATTAAAAAATCTCATGCCATATTTGATGCTTTGGTGTATAGTAAACAGATCTGGCAGTAGCACTCAGCAAAATTTTATTCTCATATTCGAAATGAAATAAATCTTCTTAAAATGACTTAAGAAAACATTAGAATTGATGTGTTTTTCTACTTTAACATACAGCAACAAAGGTGTATTTAAATGGACCATAAAAATAAATAAAAATGATAACAAAAACAAAAACAAAATTAAGAACAAAATAAAATAAATATTTAGAAAATGTAGCCGGGCCATAATACGATATTAACATGGGCCATTATGTGGAAGGCCACATGTGGAGATAGTTTTTACATAAAAGTGGCTGGTTGGCTTTCATGGAAAGAATTACTTGACCCTGAATAAACAAAAAAACAAAATTTTTTTTTGGGTTGTAGCAGGCATGGCCTCTTATTAAATATTCACATGTGTTAAGTTCAGTTAAATTTTAATAAGCAATTCAATTAGACCAGCAAATGAAAGCAATTGTCAAACCCTTCCATAATTCATATGGAAATACTTCAACACTTGCCAAGCAATTGCAATGCACAACCTGCGTAGTATTTATATAAAATTAAACATAATATGTATTGGTGTTGTAGTCGTAGCTTTAATAAATATTTTTGCTTACCGTTGATTGCTTTATTTCATCTCGAATAAAATTTATTTGGGAAAAAAAGAAAAACAAACTGAAGACAAAAATTCCATCTCCTGGTGTATAGGCTAAGCAGACGAAATGGAGCCAAATATTTACGTTAACAAACGCAAATTGATTTCATTTAAACATGTTGTGTGTCACATATTTAATGGACAATGTGAGATAAAACTTTTACACTGATTTTCATTTGGATGTACGTGACCAGTGGACATATTTTCTTTGTCAAACAGTCAACGTTGATTTGGCTCATTTACCTTACAATGGAATTTATATGTTGATTATAATATTCCTTCTTTATAGCAAATTAAGTTTAAAGGGTAGATAGAAGACCTATGTTGCTTCATCACTATGAGCCTATTTCCAGAGTTAGTTCCTTGCTATACTTACAATATCACGGAGCTATGCTATTAGAGTTCTACGATTGATAATGAAATTGCAAGTTGAAGGTGACGATGAAAATGTTTTTCCTTTTTAATATCCAAACAATAAAGAGGCTCAAAGTTCAGTGCACATCTATTCACTTTCAATATCGCTTATATCGGGTGGGCCATTTATCAGTTTAAATTTGAACTATCGATTATTTCCAATCTGGCAATACTTATGTCATTCTATTCTGTCACAAAATTCAGTATATTATCTCCACTGAACGTAATGCATCGATTTATGGTTGTGCAACTTTGGGATTTATTGGGCCAAAGAGAAACTGCATGGATGAAGTCGATTTTCAAAAAAAGAAAAATCGTCTTTTTGAATGAAGCTCATTTTCATCTTAGTGGGTGCGTTAATAAGCAAAATTGCCATATTTGGGGCTCAGAAAACCCACACGTGATCTTACAGAAGCCAATGCCCTCTTACAAGTGACTGGTTGCTGCAGTTTGTGGAGCGGAGGCATCATTGGCCAACTTTCCTTTGAAAATGAGAAGGGCACAACCATTACGGTCAATGGAGACACCTATCTCACCATGATAAACGATTTTTTCCTATCCGCTCTTCATGGTATTGATGTAAACGATGATGGTGCAACTTGCCACACATCTCATGCCAAAATCATTTTAATGCGTCAAACGTTTGATGGCCGTTTAATTAGCCGAAATGGTGATGTCAATTGGTTGCCAAGAAGCTGCGATTTGACATCGTTAGACTATTTTCTGTAGGGTACATTTAAGGAACAGAGTTATGTCGATAACCCAGAGACAATTGTGCATTTAAAATTCAACATGCCATGCATGATGCCATTGCCAGATACGACCCCATACTCTCGAAAAAGTACAAAATTGATCCGATCGAATGAGATACTGTGAGACCGGCCGCGACAGCCATATGAATGAAATAATATTCCCTTTTTAAACGAAACAATTGCACTTCTCAACAAAAAAGAATAAATTTGGAAAAATTTCGAACTGTTTTTGTTTTATTGTATTTTTAAATTTAAACTTTTAAATCACCCACCCTATACAAGTGAATGACGAAAAAATTGTAAAAGATGCCAAAACTTTGAAAGAAATTTTATCAAGTATTAGAAAATTTTCTAATTGATAACGAAACAAAATCTGAAAGAACAATATTTCAGCCATTATGCAACCTAGGGTTTTTTAAAAACAAATTCAATTTTATTTTTCAATATTAAAAATTCTGTAAAACATTTTGAAATGTTCTCTATGACTCATTTAGTCTAAAAGCAATGAAATTCGATTTTTATTTACAAAATATTATTAAAGATTGAATAACGTTTGCCATTTTTATAACTTCAGGCATGCAATGAATGCTGTTTTCGAATTCAATGGAAAATATACAATGGGATATCAGCAGCTACCATCATCATGTGGTATATTGGCCTATTAAGGTCATGTAAAGAAACCTTAATAGGTTGGTTAAAAGTTCAATACAACAACACAGTAATTAAACAGCATTATTATAAACAATAATTACGTATGATGGATATAAATACGTATATGATTTCGTTGGAATGTTGTGTACGAGATATTTTTAAGGATTTTATTTTGTAGAATAAAAACAGATTGACTACAAAAATATCATTCGAAATGAAATTCAGCGGAATTTTTGTGATTGCTATTTATCACTCGTTGTATTCTAGTAGTCAGGATTACAACTTTAGTCAAGATTACAACCTAGCTTCTTACAACACCCATGTTGTG
Organism: Sarcophaga carnaria; assembly: GCA_958299815.1. NCBI lineage: Eukaryota > Metazoa > Arthropoda > Insecta > Diptera > Sarcophagidae > Sarcophaga > Sarcophaga carnaria. The sequence goes on from OY283151.1 coordinate 35,038,107, forward strand.
TGTAACATCCATGAGTTTTGAAAGCTACAGTTTAATATCGACTCTGAACGACAGATTTGCCAGATTTGCCAGATTTCATGTCAATTTTACTTACTTCACATTTATTTTTTGCAAAGAGAACTACTGATCACATAACACATCCCTGGAAGAGGCACCAAATAATGACGTACGAAACTTTCTCATTGCTGAACTCATATTCGGTAAATTACTTCTGATGGAGCTGAAGTTCTGAAGAGGATAGGGAGACTGTTCTCGTTTATCCCTATTATTGTCATAAAACAATGGACGTTTTTGAACTCTCTTTTTCTGACATCCTCGACCGAGCTGTCAAATATAAAGATTGCTGCAATACATGCTTACATACATTCATTCATAATTGGTCATTACAACCCTTCAGTCAGTAATACGATCTAGCTTCTCACACTACTTATTGTGTTAATTTTATTAATGATTGGCGGCACCTACAGAGTTTTTGCCAGAAATATGGAAGTCGCCAAAAAAATATTTTTTCATGTTTCATATTGTTCGAGATCTCTGAGCCTGGAGTTTAATGTACAACACACCACCTATTAAACTACAGCTATTGTTGCAATATCAAAATTTATTTTGGACTGGGGTTAGTTTCTCTGGGGATTGTTTGATCATCGCGTTAAATATTAATTGTGATATCACAATGGGCCCAGATGCCTATTTACGTAGGACCGTCACATTACCTAACCTAAACTAATCTTGATCGATATTTTAGTATTGTGCGCATATCTTTCCATGGAGTCGTGGAAATGCTTTTAGCTTTGGAGTGTTTATGTTTTTTCTGTCTAATCTACATACATACATAATTGGCCATTACAACCCTTCAGTCAGGATTACGGCCTAGCTTCTCACACCACTCATGTTGTGTGCGTTAATTTTATACGTGAGTGGCGGGACCTACAGTTTAACGTCGACTCCGAACGACAGAATTTTGAGAAACTTTTTCATGGCAGTTTATTTTACTCTCAGAGTTTTTGCCAGAAATCTGCTGAGAGGAAGTCGCCGAAGAAATATTTTTTTTTCATATTTCATTTTTGATGTCTGACCTGGGATACGAACCCGGGCTTTACGAATAGTAAGCCAACACACTACCTACTACACCACGGCGACTTCTGTCTAATCTAACACGCTTTTAATCTGTCATTTACAGATAAGTTCCGTATTTTAAAATTATGATATGGCACAAAGTGAATTATACTCCAAAGTTTAAACCATTTTCAATAAATTTGGACCAAATATTTTGAAAAATACTAGATATTTAATAAAATTATAAATTCAAATACATGTGCCACATCTAATTAATCAAAGTTCACTCTGCCATACAGTGTAATAAAGTTCCAAAACTAAATTGATTCAATTCATATGCATTCGTATATGGTGGAATTAAATAAACATTTTATTTACATAAACACATCTACTATTTATTTATTATTTCACCTGACAAACATTATTTTGCCTGCCAACAAGGAAAGAATACAAAAGAACAGAAATAATTTCAATGCTTTTAAACGTTAATGGACTGTTTCAAGTTCAAGTACAACAATTCCGCTCAACCACCCTCTCATTATTGATATTTTAATATCCACAGAAATTTGTAACAAAACCAACACAATCATAATTTCCATGAGTTTGTTTACACTACAAGCACATGGTGGTTTCTATTTACGTAATACAACGCACAACAAAATTTCCCAAAACAAATCGTGCTCCAATAATAAAATAGCAAAACTGTTATACAAAACCAGAAAGAGAGAGAGAGAGAGTAAAACATATATTTTATGAGAGTGTATTTGAAAGGGGATATTTTTTGTTTTCATCCTTGTAAAGTGAAGTGAAAGTATATGTTCGTGTATGTAAGCAAATTACCAAAAAATTGTGCCAATACTTGTTGTATTGTGTTGTGCATGATGATTGTCTACAAGAACGTGTCAATTTATGTGTCGAACTACCGATAACGGGTCAGTATCGTTTCAATTGTCGACATGCAAGGATGTGTCTATCCTTTGCAGTTGATAATTTTAAGTAAATCACTGAAATCGAATGAATTTTTAAAGTGAAAATTTAAAAATACAACGTGTTGAAGTGTACGGTAATAAAAATCGCATCAGTTTAAAATGCTTTCAGAAAACACATCATATGTAAGGAGGCATAAAAATAATTTTAGTGAATTTTCTTTATAAACGAAAATTAAATGAAATAAAAAATTTTTGAAATAATTTATCAAAAAAAAGTGAAAGAAAATAATAAAAAATATATAATTAAAATAAAATAAAAAATTGTTCATGGTAAAGTGAAATAAATTAAAAATAAATCAATATTAATTCAATATTAATTTAAATAAAATCAAAAAGGAAAGTTTATTAAACAAATTTATTTTTAATTCAAGTCTAGAAACTAATATAAAATTGAAGGAGTGCACACGAAAAAATTGAGGATTCTGCCGAACTGTGATGGGTTGCAAATGATAAATTATTACTGTTACTTTGCCCTGGTTAACCATCAGTATCAGTTCATGTTGATTTAAAAAAATAGTTTTCAAATAACTACCGGGTAAGAGATGAATTGAAATATTCAATAAAAATTTAAAACAAAATTTTTACTTACCGTTTATAAAGAACATGTTGAAGGCGAAGTGATAAAAGTTGGGAGTTCGGGTAAAGCCAGATAAGGTTCAGTAAATATATAAAGAAGTCACCATATTCTAGTAGATAGTGTCTCGACTTATTAGATGTGAGGCCGTGATTCAAACAAAACGAAAAATGAAAAGAAATATTCTTTCAACGACTTTCTCTCAGCAGATTTCTGACAAAAACTCCGAGACTTAGTTTCTCAATGAAAAGTTTCTCAAAAATCTGTCTTTCGAAGTTGACTTTATACTGTAGCTCCCATCACTTACGGAAAAAATGAATACACTCAACAAGGGTTGTGGTTACTTTAAAGAAAAGTGTATGCCCAAATTTTTTAGTGAGCACTCCTGAAATTTAAAACAAAAATAATATACGTATTATTAAATGCAGTAAAATAAATTAAAATGAAACAAAATAGAATAAAAGGCGAATAAGAAATAAAAAAAAAATATAATAAAAAAATATTAAAAATAAAAAAAGTAAACAGTTATAAGTCTTAAATATTTCTATTAAATTTTTTAACAAAAAGGTAAAATTAAATAAAATATGATAAAGGAAGATAATAAAAAAAGGACGACAAAAGCATCAGATAGAATACAATTAATTAAAAACCTAGAAAGGTATGCATACATACATGTTCATATAAATAAAAATATTTTTTCTTTTACAAAGAAAAATTTCCTGTTGATTATATTTTATTTTTAAACTTTTATTTTGATTGAAATAAAAACTTTATTTATTTAAATTAACAATACACTTAGATTGATAAAAATCACTATTATAATTTTATTTCATAATTATTTTAAAGAATAAATAAAAATTATTCATTCATTATATTTATGCATCATTTAATTTTGATTTGTCAACTTCTAGAACCTTGCTGTTGATTTGTTATTGTTATAATTCTTTTTAATGTTTTTATGGTATTTTTATGTAGTTTCGGTATTTTTACTTAATCTTTATTTAATTCTGTTCTTATAATTTCTTTGTGGTTTTGTAATTGTTTGTTTCCCTTGTTCTTTTTCTAGAATAAACGCTGTGGTGTTTATTCTTTTTTCGCAACAACCATAATCATAAACAAATAAATATAGAGCCGGTTGTTGAAAGGTAATGAAGAAACAGTAATATAAACGAACTGATTTATTTCTTTTCATTTTCATAACAAAATAGGCAGTAAATTTACGCAAAACACATCCGTGCATTTAATCACCATTTTAATCCTACGCTCTTTAATGCTTCTCCTATTACTTGCCATAACACCTATGTATGTTATTCGCCTTAAAAATAACCAAAAAAATATCATTCAAACTTTATTTCTACTGTTGATTGAAAATAAACATGTCAGCCGTTGTCAGTGTTATTAAAACTTTGAAAACGTAAACGCAAATATTTGTCATCTGACATGTTTATTACAGGATATCAAATGTCTATTGTTTCCAATTTATGACCTTTAACTGTCATATTAAATCATAGTGAATGCAAGGGACTTTATCGAAATCAATATATTTTGAAATTATAAATAAAAAAAATTATGGAATTTATTTTTAGTAACTGAATTAAATATGTTCGAATATCATTAAATTTTAATTAAAAAATCATTTATTAAAGAGAAAATATGTTATATTTTAGGAATACGTTTGTAAGATATGCCACTGATACGTTAACGTTGGTGGCTTAATTTCAAATTAAAATTAATTATCCTTTAATGAGTAATTAATACCATTCGATATCCATGATTATCGAAGTAATCTAGAATTAATAACGTACTTAATAACGTCCAATGATAGTGCCATTAAATTTTATTACATTTTCACCGCAAAGTGCTACCATGTTAAGTAAACAGCGGTAAATGTGTTCAAATTTATGCGGATATAAATGAGAACATAACGATACGAGGTGTGTAAGCAATATTAGTTGAGTTTCCCATTTTTCCATCTTTTCATAAAGTTGAGAAAAGTTAATGTGTCATTATGGATACATACATACATACATACATAATTGTCCATTACAATCCTTCAGTCAGGATTACGGCCTAGCTTCTCGCACCACTCATGTTGTGTGCGTTAATTTTTATACGTGAGTGGCGGGACCTACAGTTTAACGTCGACTCCGAACAACAGATTTTTGAAAAACTTTTCATGGCTATTTTCTTCACTCTCAGAGTTTTTGCCAGAAATCTGCTGAGAGGAATTCGCCGAAGAAATATTTTTTCATATTTTCGTTTTGATGTCTGACCTGAGTTTGAACCTGGGCTTTACGTCTATTAAGCGAACACACTACCTACTAGTCTACGGCTACTTCATTATGGATGTTTCGTTTAATTAAATACGAAGAAGGCTAATTCCCTCTCATAAAAGATAACATAATTGAAAGAGAGCTAATACCTGCATCGTAGGACAAAATTTTTCAGTAAACAAAACGAAGGTAAAATTTCAGAAATTGAATTCAAATTACGGAGATTTGGAGAATTCACACACACATATACATACATAATTGATAATTACAGTCCTTCAATCGGGATTACGACCTAGTTTCTCACTCCACATATGTTGTGTGCGTTAATTTTATACATGACTGACCGAATTCACAGTTAAAAGTCGCCACCGAACGAGAGATTTTCGAGTACCCTCCCATGGCAAATTTTTATTTACTCTCAGATTTTTGCCAGTAATCTGCTGAGAGGCAGTCGCCGCAGAAATATTTTTTCATATTTCGTTTTATTAGAGATATTTGAGCTGGGGCTTGAACTGTGGCCTTACGTCTAATAAGCCAACACTGTACCTACTAGATTACGGGGATTTTATTAGTAGAACTAGAGAATATTTTATGGAAATGGCAACCGTACTTGACAAATCTTAGATAAGACATGGTAGGCGATGTTATAGTTTGCGAGGAACTGTGAGAATTGCATTAGGACTACGAAGGTGGTATAGATCGTGTGAGAAAGGACGACTAATTGAAGGACAATAAAATCTCACTAAAAATCGCAAAAGTGGTATGAACTGTGTGACACATAAATTAATATTGAAACAATTATCATTGGTGTCCAGATCTTTCAATTCAGGCCAAAAGAACTTGGTAATCATCGATCCAAAGTGCTCTCTGTTGACACTGACGGCCATGCCAAACTCGTTTTCAAAGAAATGTAGACTGTTGATGCCGTCAGCCATAACTTTATACCAAATAGTAACTTTTTCAGGATGCAGTGGACGCTTTTGAATCTCATGCGAATGTAATGTCACACGTCATATCATTGCTGAAAATGATTTTTCAATGAAAGTAGGTGTCAGTCGCAGACTGCTCCACAGTCAATTCAGCGAACACACATTATTGTCTAAGGTCGTCTAGCTTCCATCCGTTATGATTTTGCAAAAAAGATTGAATAAATGGCAAATAATTTGACAGAGAGCATAAATAAGACGAAAATCCCCTTGGGAAGACCCTACAGGGATTGAAAACTATAAAGAAATTAGCACACACTTTAAGCATTAGTCGGTAGATTTCTAATAAATGTCCTGTGGCTCGTATTTTTCAGTTTCCATCTAAGCGCATGAGTTATATCTGCTCTTTGCCTACCATACTTATACGCCACAGTGGTAAGACATCTTTTATAGTAACAGAGGGGATATCATTTGAATACACATGCATTAGCATTTAATTAATGATATCCCTTGAAAGATATTTATCCGCAATTAATAATGATATGAGAGAATACAAAACTTATGGCAAATGAAGCATTCAAGAACGTTTTAATGGCAGATGCAGATGTAGATGCTTAATCAAGCTATCGACGGTACTGTTTGTGGTGTTCATAACTGATATGTGTTTAATGCTTATTGAAAACGTTTTAATCATAATTTATTGAAATATTAAAACACATGTGAAGTGCTGCTTATAATTCTCCAAATATAATTGAATATAATTTTAATTTCTTTGAAAAGTTTTTGCATTTTTCAACCGAAAAACGTTCACAACGCAATAAATGTTCATCTTTTGGTTTTTTTTTGCTCATTATTTGCATTGAATTATTGCTTGCTGCAGTTATTGAAGTATTGCACACGTTCTCTGGAAGATATAAATTGGCATGAAATTTCAATTTTATTTGTATTTCGATTTTTGGTATATCATTGTGTTAGTACATGGTACTCTCAACCAAAATGTTGTGAAACATTTAAGTTTTTCGCGAGCATCTTATAAGATTGGTTCTCGATTGCACATTCTTACTTACATAATTAATTGTTCCTTATAAACACTTAGTCAAAATTACGGCCTAGCTTCTCACATGTTGTGTGTATTAATTTTATTCATTATTGGGGAGACCTCCAGTTTAACGTCGACTCTGAACGAGAGGTTTGAGAAACTTTTCATTTTATTTACTTTTAGAATTTTTTCTAGAAGACTGCTGAGGGAAAGTTGAAGAGGGATTTTTTCATATTAGTTTTGTTCGAGCTATTTGAGCTGGAGTTTGAACCACAAGCTTTCATCTAGTAAGGAAACATACTACCGTTATTTTCAGAGCTTTTTCTGGAAGTTCGCAGCAGTCTCGAGATCGCCGTCATATAACTTAGTTTTCTCAAGACATCAGAGTTAATTTTTAAACTCGAAGCTGTCATCTACTGCGAAAGCATAAAAGTCGGTCACTAGATTACTACAATTTCTGGCGTAATAGGTGTCTTCCAGAATAATGAACTGAAGTTGAGTATTAATAATAATAATTGATGGCTAAAGATCCACTTTTCTATGACACTGTACTTGATAATATCATTTCAATTCAACAAAAATTTTTACATTTTGTATTCCATCTTGTTTCATAAAAAATTTTTTTTTGCTATTTTTATTGATACAAATTAAATATTTCGCTGAAAGTAATTTTCACGAAAATATTTTTCCTTTTTTGTTCATTTAATTAAAAAAAAATATGTTCTCCACTGAGAACCACCCACGTATTCACAAAAATAAAAAATAGCATTCCTGATGAAACATACAATATAAAGTGAAGAATTTGAAAGGAGTAATTTCTACTAATAAGAATTTTGTATTTTATTGCATAGGGTCTTCCATTAAGAGCTTTTTTATTTAAATTTAATTTAAAAAAATTGTTTGTGACGCATACATAGGTGGACATTACAAAAATGCAGTCAGACCTAGCTTCTCGCAGCACTTATGTTGTGCGTTTTAATTTTACACACAGGTGACGGGACCTGCAGTTTAAAGTCGACCCCGAACGACAGATTTTTGAGAAACTTTTCATGGCAATTTTATTTAATCTCCAGAAATCTGCTTTTTTCTTATTTCGTTTTGATGAATATTGAACCACGGAGTCGCGTCTAACTAGCCAACACACTGCCTACTGCACTACGGCGACTTGGGAGTGACATATTATTGATATATATTTTATTCGTATGAAAGGTCTATTGATGTCATTATGTGTGCAATATAAAATCGATCAAATACAAGCCACGGCTTTTCACATCCATAATGTACACTTTTCCTTGCATCTTGCCCGATGGCAAGAGTTATCTTGGCTTTGATCACCGTTGTGGTATTGTGACTTATTCCAACTTGAGAAAACTTCAAAAGAAGAAAGTATAAATGGGACAAATCGCACGATACCGAAGACCACTGGACATCACTTCCACATTAGATGAGGATGCTCTCAAATCACTTATGCAAAATATTCAATGTGCCATGCGAGGTGAGGCATGTACAGACATTCTGTTGACACATATCGTCAATGTACGTGCATACATACATACATAATTGGTCATTACAACCCTTCAGTCAGGATTACGACCTAGTTTCTGACACCACTTATGTTGTGTATGTTAATTTTATACATGAGTGGCGGGACCTACAGTTTAAAGTCGACTCCGAACGACAGATTCTTGAGAAACTTTTCATGGCAAGTTTTATTAACTCTCAGAGTTTTTGCCAGAAATGTGCTGAGAGGAAGTCGCCGAAGAAATACTTTTTGTATTTTGTTTCGCTGTCTGGCCTGGGGCTCGAACCCTGGCTTTACGTCTAATAAGCCAACACACTACCTACTAGACTACGGCTACTTTAGTAGAAGATATGCCAGAACGAATTTTAACTCCTAAAAAAAAATCATTTCCCAAACAAATCCAATTTTTTTTATTGCAAAACCTGTGTTTCAAGCAAAATTTCCCGGAATTTATTATAATAACCAAGTATTCATAACTTGAACAATACAACTCGTTGGAATCAATTAAAGGCTTGTTCAGACCCACGTGACGTATACTTAATATTCCATATAAATGAATTAAATATCACTCATACTCAATCACATTAAATACTACTCATGGCTTTCAATCAAAAAAAAAACAAAAAGACAAGAAGCATTTACTCGAAAACTTCATCATTTTCAGTAAAAGTCTTTAAAACTAAAATGTTTTTATTTCAAACTTATCAATTCAAATCATAAATTCAACCACAAATATACTCTTTTTTTCTTTCCTTCAATTCGTATGTTTGCAGTTTGTCTCAACAAACTTTTTCCTACATTTATTATGTATGACGCGGTGAAAACACAGAGAAAAGGTTTTCAAAATAACCATGTTTTTTTATTTATTGGTTTGCAATAGTTTTCTCATATCGATGTATAAATATTAATAAAAAAAACACAATGTTTTGAGTAAGAAAGGAAAATTTAAACCTAAAAGCTTTTTAAAAGACTGGCATCCAGGAAAAGAAATGAAAACATTTCACCATCATTGTCATTAAGCCACTCATGGCCTTTTCATCATTTCATTTTATAACTAAGTATTTGTCGTTATACTTTAGGCAATAAATGATAAAAAGATTCTTTTTATTGTATCCTTACTTACTTACTTAATTGGCCATAACAACCCATTTAACGGGTTTCGGCCTGCAGCAAGATATCCTTCCAGGTGCCTCTGCTTCGTGCGCGCCTACGCCAGTTGGTCACACCAATCGATGATAGGGCTTCCTCGATTTGGTCCTTCCAACGGATGCAAGGTCGTCCTCTTCGCCGACTTCCGCAGATTCCCGCATCAAATACCCGTCTCGCCGGAGCATCCTCCTCCATTCGAACGACATGGCCGAGCCAGCGCAGCCGCTGGATATTAATACGCTGTACAACGTCTATGTCGTTGAGGAGCTCATAGAGAGTTCTCTGCTACTCAATTGCCTATTGAGACCATAGTAGCACCTGTCGGCAAGAGTGATCTGGCGCTTGATCTCCAGACTGACAGCATTTCTGGTGGTAACGGCGGAGCCAAGATAGATGAATTCCTTGACCGTATCAAAAGTATAGTTATCGGCCGTAATCTGAGAATCAATACGCCGCGCGTCTCTAATTGTCGATAACATATACTTTGTTTTGCCCTCATTTACTGCCAGACCCATCTTACTAGACTTCCGTTCAATAGGCAGCAGTAACATCTCGCTTGGTACGCCCTATGATGTCAATGTCGTCAGCGTACGCAAGCAACTGGACACTTTTTTGAAAAATAGTGCCATTGCGTTGCACTCCCGCCTTTCGCAGAACACTCCCCATGACGAAGTTGAAGAGGTCGCTTGATAAGGGGTCGCCTTGTCTGAAATTTTATATCCTACACACAATACAGATATTATATCCTACAGACGAGTTAATGTGGCTTCTTGTCCATGTCAGTTCCTTACTCAAGATGACGAGCTGGCTGCTCTCGCAACACATGTTGTTGTTTTAATTTTAACGTCGACTCCAAACGACAGATTTGAGAAGTTTTTCATGGCAATTTTATTTACTCTCAGAGTTTTTGCCTACTACACTTGAGGCACTACACGGCAATCTTGTTCTCCGAAAAAATTAAATTTTTTTAGTAAAAATCCCACTCAAAAAGCATTCCGCTGCTTTCAATATGTCCATGACCACTGCCTGTAGAGTTCAGGCAGCCTATTCGAAAGTTTAAGCCTTAACATATTAACAGAGCCAAACTCTGCTAGGCAATTTGCAGCTTTCGCTAGCCAAAGTATAACAATTAAAGCCTTCGTTAGAGTGGAATTGAATTCACTAGTGATCAGGATAGCAGACTGCTTCCGTTCTCTGTCCATTGTTCTCCAGTGACAAGATATTTGAGGACTATGGACCAAGCTTACATACATACATACATAATTGGTCATTACAACCCTTCAGTCAGGATTACGACCTAGTTTCTCACACCACTTATGTTGTGTGTGTTAATTTTATACATGAGTGGTGGGACCTACAGTTTAAAGTCGACTCCGAACGACAGATTTTTGAGAAACTTTTTCATGGCAGATTAATTTACTCTCAGAGTTTTTGTCAGAAATCTGCTGAGAGAAAGTCGCCGAAGATATATTTTTTGAATTTTGTTTTGTTGTCTGCCTGGGGTTTGAACCCTGGCTTTACGTCTAATAAGCCAACACACTACCTACTAGACTACGGCGATGACCAAGCTTGTTCACAGCTAAGGTTTCTCCCTCTATATGCTTAGGAATAAATTAAATTGCAATTAATTTGCTCTTAGAACTTTTGCCAGACGACTGATGCATATTTTAAAGATGTCAGAGCTACGGTTTTAACTCTGTGGCCCTTGGCTAGTAAACCAATAAACTAGACTATGCGAATTATTTTCACTTACATATGCCTTTCTGTTACTGTTTCTCTTACCCAATATTTAATTATCAATCAGAGCTTGCAATTATTCAAATGCCCTTCATTAAAAATTCAAATTCAATATGAAAAATAATTTAAAATTTAATTTAAACATAAAATAATTAATATCAGCATAGGACCACCTACATACATGCCTGTAAGCGTTCATACATACATAAATACATATAAATAGATAGAAGCTAATAAATATTTATTTATTTGACAACACTGGCCAATTAACTTATTTATGCTATTCCTGAGAAAACCATTGAATATCAATGCAAATATTTGACAAATTGAGTTTTGAGGTTGTTGCCACACTTACTCCAATGCTTAAAGTCAATAACGAAATAAATTATTGATGAAATCGTCCTATAAATTTATATAAATTCTGTGTAATATTGTGGAATAAAATTATTTTTAATTTTCACATAAGTTTTCTGTGTTAATAGGTTGAGTTTCTAGGCTTAAGTGTGGCATATATGTACGAAGCGTTTAAAATATTTTCAATTTCAATTATTGAATAATTTCAAGCATGACTGAATAGATGTGTGCATGAATTAATTGTCAAGTGTTGTTGGCTGTAGTTGTTGTTATTGTTGTTGTTGTTTAATATTTAATTAGAATTATATTTATTATTACTCGAACACCCAACATAATTTCAAATCATTATTTCATTTATTGCATACAGATTGTTTAGATGAGAAAGCCAATAGTTCATGTCAATTATTGAGATACGACGTTCAATATGAAAATGTCAGTTTGTCAAGTGACATACTAAAATACAATGTTATGTTGTGCGACATTATACTGGGTTAAGTAACAAGGCTTAACAAGCAATTGTTGAAGATATTTTTAAAACAATATTATTATTATTATTATTCTTATTCTATGAAATACTTATCATTAGATATTGAAAGTAAATACTGTGTTTATAAAATAGAAAATTCTTAGAAAAAAACCCTTCACTATGACTTAATTAGAATTGCTTGGTTTTAGCCTGTAATACACCATAGAAAAGAAAGAGGATGAATAAACATTTCAAATTTTACTTCTGCCCTTAAATCACTTTGCCATCCACCGCAAAATATTAGCTCTCACTGCCCACACCGTCTTATTCGCCGGCATACCGATAGACTTGGCATTCCAATAAATGCCTTTTTGCAGGTACAGTTGGTTTGCGGACAAGGAAGCTGCTATATTTATGTGTTTCTTCATATTATCATATTTTCTGACAGCCTTAACTGATCTGTTCCATGTAAAGACTGCTGTAATGCCAAGATTTGATCTGAACTCAGGTTGATTTCCTTTAGAAAATATTTAACACGGGAATTGAATATAAATTGTAATATAAGAATGAGCCGTAGTCCAGTAAGTTGTGTGTTGGCTTATTCGAAGTGAGGCCTCGATTCAATTCCCAGGCCCCAGACATCTCCATCAAAACGAAAAACGAAAAAATATTTCTACGGAGACTTCCTCTCAGCAGATTTCTGACAAAAACTCTGAGAGTAAATAAAATTCCCACTTAAAGTTTCTCAAAAATCTGTCGTTCAGAATCGACTTTAAACAGTAGGTCCCGCCATTCATGAGAATTAATACGTAGAGAGAGCATAAGTAGCCTGAGAAGCTAGGTCGTAATCCTGACGTATGTATGAGAATAAGCTTTAACACTGGCTTCTGTTAGGCTTCTGTGAAGCTAACCTATGCAACATTATTAACTGCATTGGTAAAATATCTCAAATTTTTGTCCTTCGGAGTTGATGGCCAATTGTAGGTTACCCTCATACCACATTCTAAAAATTTAAAATTTAGTCTTGACTAAACGGTTGCAGGGCCTAAACGTAAAGTTTTTAATAAATTAGTAGAGTTGTATTTCCTACTAACTGACTCTTGTTCAGAAGACTTAAAGTAGATTGCATGAGCTTTGTATTATGGACGCTGCTGTGGCTGAAGTTGACTGTAAATCTGAACTATTGAGTTTCAAAGCCCCATCAACTTACGACCGGCTACAGTATATATATGAATCACATGTTTATTTAATATTCAATTTGTAGTTCGAAGTCGACTTTAAACTGAAGTTCCCGCCACTCATGTATAAAATTAACACATACAACATAAGTGGTGCTAGAAACTAGGTTATAATCCTGATTAAAGTGTTGTAAAGATCAATTATGTATGTATAGATGGGTTACCAATTTTATATGTCTAGGTCTACAAATAAAATTAAGTCTCGACTATTAGTAGGTCGGATTATAATGTGCCATTTGGGATTTCCGGAAAATATAAAAATGAAAATCAGAAAAGCTCTGATTTTTTCCTGGAACAGTTCTAATATTAGATAATTTAATTTAATTGCACAGAATGATTCTTGCCATTTAAATTCATTATTGATTTATAATAAAAATTCATTATCAATTACAATTGATTTGAATCTCCATACAAGCGGGCAACAGCCACAATTTTGTCTATCGTTTCTAGAGAAACATAGCTGTGGCTCGCGTTCTGTGTAAATGTGTAATCGAATTAAAATCTCATGTGTGTACATATGTACATACATATTTCAAAGCAAGCATTTTCAAATTTAATAGAAGGCCAGCCATTAGGGTGGTTTGCTTGATCCTGTTTGCATACGGGTTCAGTAACTTTTTGTTTTAATTTTAAAATTTTATGAAAAAACCAAAAAAATAAAGCTGTGGGTTCATATGAACACAATTTTTATTTTAATACAAAACCAAATAATTTAAGCTCATTTATGTTCAAATATTGATATCAAACAAACTTTCACTCACACCCATACACACATACACAAATAGAATCCATAAAATCCATCATCATTATAAAATTTTAATGACTTTCAAAAGAAAACTTTTCCCATTAATGAAACTTAAATAGGCATAATCGTTTTATTTTAATTTCAATAAATTGTTAACGTACGTATTCTATGCCATTTAAAGTATCATCAATCAAACTTTGTTAAAAAAAAGTTTTACTGCAAACACCATGCCACATGTGTTTTTTATGACAAGTTTTTACAAAAAAAAAAAAACAAAACTTGATGCCAATAAATTATTCAATTCATATTTTTATTTTTGTTTTTAATTCTCTTCTTCACTTTTGACATGATATCGATAAAAGGGCAACAAACCAGTGATTCCTTTGCGAATTATTTCTACCACCTTAGGAACGAACTTATTTTACTTTGTGAATTTTAACCTTAACTTTCAAATTGAGATGGAACACACGCATCTTTCTTTTCACGTAAACATTGTAAATAAAAAAAATAGTTCGTAAATTTTTTGTCTGGGCTGAGTAATAATGGAGTCGCCCTAAGGCACCTAAATCGTATTAGAAGAATTGAAAAAGATGAACTGACATGAATTGTTTCCCACGGTAAAGATTCACGACACTGCCATTACTTACCCATACTTTAGGGCCTACAATTTCTCCCGCACTCTATTGAACGTATGGATTCATCCTTATGGTACTTTTTTGCGCCATCTTCTAGGTCCACAATCTACTCAAAGTTGGAAAAATATGACAGTCTATATGTCCTAATGAAAGAATCGCCATAATGCCAACCTAAATACTAAGTTAACCAATAAAATGTCCTGCCTTAAGTTTTTCCTGGCTATGAATGCAGATTAGTTGCATGACATCCTCCTACAATTTCCCCATGCTAAACGACTTTAAACTCAGAAAAGCTTTCATATCCGCCATTGGAATTTCTATAATTCGTAGTAACGCTAGTCTCTGTACTCCATGATGCTTTGTGACAATCCTAGTTTGTTAAGTATTTCCTCACCTTCCCACCGTACTATATATAATGTTGTAGGCATGATCGTGTGGGCGTAATTTCAATAAAACATTTTAGTCCTGAATCTTAGACTTCCACCACCTTTGATAGGACATAAGTGAACTATATTTAAAGCATCTGCCTTTTTAAACTAAACGAACCTTCAATAGTTGCCGTAGTCTAGTAGGTAGTGTTTAGGCTTATTAGAGGTAAAGCCGCGGTTTAAACCCCAGGCCAGATGTTTGAAATGAAACGAAGTATAAAAAAATATTTCCGTTTTCGTTGAAAATCTTTATAATTGTCTGACATCTTTCTTCGGTTTTAAGACGGTCTTTTGCATTGGTTCAGAAATTTGTGAAATTTGTTAAACGGATGTACACTTTTGTGGGCCTGTGCAGGGCCACAATTCAGTTCAATTTCAGAAATTTTTTAACCAATGCAAAAGACCGTCTTAAAGTAGAGGAAACTATAAAGATTTTCAACGAAAACGGATTGGTTAAAAAATTTCTGAAATTTGGTTACCGTATGTATACTTTAGTAACTGTGTGTAAATAAAATTGTCATGAAAAGTTTTTCAAAAAAATCTCTCGTTCGGTGTCGACTTTAAACTGTAGCTCCCGCCACTGATGTATAAAATTAACGCACACAACATAAATGGTGTAACAAACTAGGTTGTAATTCTGACTGAAGAGTTGTAATGACCAATTATATACAGTGCATGACAAAACAATGGAAACTTGTTCAAAAATTTATTTATGTGTTACAATCGGACGAAAATTTAAAAATCTTTTTAAGAAATCGGCAAAATATTAATGCCTTTTATTAATATGCACTGTTATTAACATTTCTGTATTTTAAAAAATATATAAAAAGACTATATAATTCAGTAATTAAAAAAAAATAATTCTATTCACATATTTGATGTTGACAAAACAATGGAAACTTTGGAAACTTTTTTAATTTTTGAATTATATAATTCATTTTTATACACAATTTTAATATACAGAAACGTTAATAACAGTGCATATTAATAACCTCCACAAATGTTTTGCCGATTTTTAAAAAACATGATAAATTTTCGTGCGATTAAATACATTTTTGAAAAAGTTTCCATTGTTTTGTCAAGCACTGTATGTATGTATGTATCAACTTTTAATCTTTGACCTTATCTATACGATGCATGTCGCTATGAACGGTGCAGAACAATAAAACTGATGATCTCAGCCACATTTTTTAAGCTCACTGCGATATATGCTGATCGTCTTATCCCACATGGGGTACAATTCATCCCGAAAAACTCACTGTTAGTGGTAGATTTTGGACTAGTGGTGTCAATGCTCCATATTGCTTTGAAAACGATTTTGGCTCGACCCTAACTGTCAACAGCAAGTACTTTAGGTCGATGATGAGCAACACCTTTTGGCCCGAATTGTACTGTACACTAACTACATATATGTAGTTTCAACAGGACTGCGCTACATGTCACACAGCTTATGCTACATTGGATATTTTGCACGATAAATTTGAGGTCATTTCTCATGGAGGAGACATAAACCGGGCAGCGATATTATTCAATTTGACTACATTAGATTTTTTAGTCGTATAACCCATGCCATTGGTCAAATTCAGCCTGATTTGTGTGCCAGAGAACATTTCGGATGTGATCCACCCAGAGAAACCGTGGCGGCCTTTCGAGCGATTCCACACCCAACGCCATCAATAGGTCTTTCAAGCGAAACTTTCGATGAATATCTCACACATACTTTGTTTAATTTAAATTCAAATTTCAACTCATATTTGCCGCAAATTCCACTGAAATATAGTTTTGAAATTTATTATTTTGTTTTTTTTTTATTTTTATTGAAATTTTATTAATTTTTTCAAAAAAAAAAAAAATAAATAGAAATAAAAATAAAAATAATAACAATAACAATTTCATGATGAGAACATGATGGTTTTCATAGATCATTTTCAACACGAGTTGAACAAAAAGTTTTAATAACTTTCAGTTTTTGTTCTTGTTCTTTTATGGCATTTAATTATTATTACTTCCCTCATAATTTGTTGCAAACCATGGCATAAATTTCATACTGAATGTGTGGTGAAATTATTTTTAATAGTTTTTTACACAAAACACTGGCAATTTGCCTTCCTTCTGGCTGGCATTTATTTGCAGGCACTATAACTAGAGTCTGTGGTTATATGCTAAACGTTGTGTGTCTTAAGTCCGTTTATTTTGTTTCCTTTTTTGCTTGTGTTTTAAAACAAAAATTAAGTTTACTTAACAGTTCTCTTTATTACTTCATTATATTAACATAGTTTTATAGAACCAAGTTAGTAAACTTACAGCTGCTTCAGTAGTTATACAGACAGGGTAGTATGGTTATAAAAAAATTTGCATAAAATTTCACGGAATTCTTTATTGAATGAAAACGTTCAAATAATTTAAATGCCAAACAAACATTTTCAAATTATTTCACTTTCATAAGCGAAAACTTAAATTTAAATTTAAATTTAAATGTGCCGGAAATACAATTATTTATGTATTAAAAAAAAATTATTATTATTTAGATATGAACTATTATTGTACAAGCCTCATTAATATTAAATATGTATATTGAAATAAAATGATATTCATAATAAAATGCATAAAATTATTTCAATAATTGGTCAATTCACACAAGCCGTTGTATCGTTGTATTCACTGTATTGTTGGAAGAACATACAACATGTATGATTGTGGTTGATATTTTTCATATAAAAATCCGATACACTTATACACATTTTTTCCATATGTTTTTAAAAGTTGTATTGGTTTCGTGCTATCAAAATGTGTGGATGAAAAAAAATGTGTGTATGTTTTCATATGTTTTTAAAAAGTTGTGTTGGTTTCGGGCTATCAAATTGTTTGAATGCCACGGGATACACAATACAGCATAGCATTGAGCGTTCGCAAACAAACAAATGTATTCAATACAACATACACGATACAAAGTCGTATGAATTGCCCAAATATTTTTCATTGTTATGAAATTAAGTGTAGAAATTTAGTTGTGTTTTTAAATTCAACAATATGCACGTATTCATATGAATTTTATATATAAAGAGGCGAGTGCCCAAAAAAATGTGGTAACTTTGTCTTAATTTCGATTCTAATATGAAACTTTCTGATAACGTCAGGAGATCTTTTGCGCTACAAATCACGTGTGTGTTATACACTATCACTAACTAAGCCCTTTTTGTGATACGTAAAAAATAAATTACTTGCATAAAAAGCATACCACTCTTTATTTCCTCACCGTACACTCCTAACTTATTAGGAGATCGTCAGAAACAATGTGAAGTTAAATCTCATATTAATAGGGCCTCCACCTAGAAATCCAAGTAGAGGGAAATGGTCCACTGACATAGTAATATCCAGGAATTGGGTAGATCTATACTTAGATGGTTGTAAACTTAAGAATAAGATAGCCAAGAGGTTTAACCAAAATACTGTAACGTGTTACAAAACGAGGTTCACTATTTTATTGAAGTTCTATCTGCTTCGACCGCAAGTCAGACCTCTTTTCAAATATCTGTCCCTCTCGTAGTCTAATGTAAATTGTTTGAAGCCGAAGTTCCTTACTTTATTAAACACACTATAGTACTAGTCAGATCTCTCTTCAAATTAATATCGTACAACCGTGAATCTCTTGGTCTTAAGGCACTTTTATATCAATCTCATGTGGGACTTATTCACTCACTTACTTAACTGGCAATTAGAACTCTTTAGTCAGAATTACAGATAGCTTGTCACATCAGCCATGTTGTGTGTACTAATTTTAGCCATGAGTGGCGGAACCTACAATTTAAAATCGATTCCGAAATGACATATTTTGTAAGAAAATTTTCATGAACATTTTAGTTACTCTCAGAGTGCTTTTGCCTGAAAACGGATGAGAAGAGGACGACGAAGAAATATTTCTTCAGATTTCGTTTTGGTCGATATGTCTTCGCGGGGGTTTGAACAAACATACTACCTAAGATACCACTACGTTATTATGGGTAATTGTGTACCTAATGATCTTAGGTTAGGTTAGGTTAGAGGACGTGTATTTGTCAATTAAGATAAGTACAGTACCCGTAGGTCGAATTGACCCATTGTACAACGTCCTAGTTTCTCACACCACTTATGTTGTGTGTGTTAATTTTATACATGAGTGGTTGGACCTACAGTTTAAAATCGACTCCGAACGACATATTTTTGAGAAACTTTTTCATGGAAATTTTTATTTACTCCCAGAGTTTTTGCCAGAAATCTGCTGAGAAGAAATACATTTTGTATTTTGTTTTGATGTCTGGCCTGGGGCTCGAACCATGGCTTTACGTCGAATAAGCCAACACACTACCTACTAGACTAAGGCGACTTCACCTGACGATTTTACTTCTAGTGAATACCATCCCTCTTTGGAAAATAATTATAATTCTTATCTCCATTAAACTATCAATTTGGCAACGTTATTTATTGGATGCCAGAGACAACTAACGTACATTGAATAGAAAGCGTAGAAAATTGAGCTTTACAACATCTCTGTGGCGGTATATATGTATATCACGGGTCTTTACGTAAGGAGTAGGCATGTGGGGAGAGTTCGCTCACACACCAATGTCTTCTGCGAAGGTTATAGATTATCTAAGCGGGAAGAGAGTATTGTAGTCCATCTTTAGCTCAATGTGGATTTCTCTTATTTGTCTCCCAATTTTCTGATAGTTTAAGGGAGCTACCATTTGTTGAGATCAAATGAATAAATCATGCTTAAGTGGGAATCTTTGATGCTGATTGTCATGGTCGTTGAAAATTTTCTGAATTTTTTCTTTATATTCCAATAATCCCTATTAAAGTAAATTAAGAATGAAATACAATTGCCAGCATATTTTTCTTTTATTGTTCACGAAAAAAAAGAAGCAAATTGTGAAGGGAAAATAATAATAATTCGCCTGACATATCCATGTCCTATGATAAAGGAAAGAATAATTGTGTATTAATTATCAATACCACGTACATAGATACCTCATCAGTGCTACAAAAAAAGGAAGCGTAAATCATCACTTAAATTCAAATACTGTCGTTTATAAACCAAGAAATAATGTTTTTTTAGTTCGTTTTCCCTGAATAGGAATTAAAACTTCTGCTACAAAAAACCAAAAAGGTTTAACAAAATTTCATATGAAAAAAAATAATTCAAACCAATGACTAGACACTCCTGCAGACTCTAGTTATACAAACAATCGTTAGTATTTCTGTTTAAGTTTTTTGTCTTTCTATCGTTCTATTTGATTGAATATTAAAAGAGGTTTCAGGCCATAACGTTATCAATTTATTGATTTTGTAATTTGGACGGAATTCATTCAATCAATGCTGGTGTAATATTCTAGAAAAAACTGGAACACAAAAAAACTTTGCGTGTTTAATTTGCTTGTGCAGATAAGAACGTATTAATATTGTATCGTATTAAAAAGAAATTATTATTTAATAATGAATTTCAATTTCATAGAAATTGTTTTTTTTTCATTTTTTTTCTCTTGATTCTTTAATTAAACAAATGTTAGGCTGAGGAACATTAATTTTTAATGGCATACGGAATAATTTTTTAACAAACGAAAAGTACTTTTACTGCTGAGGAATGAAACCTTTGCAGTAGTTTAGTATAAAGCAATTAGTCCTAGAAATTAAAAAAAAAAATATTGAAAATATATAAAGACGTTGAACTTAAATGCAGGGTTTTTGGCAAATATAAGGTGTTCAGTGTGAATCATTGATAAGTTAAATTCGAAAATATTTACCTAACTCTCGAGCAACATACAATTAAGTTGGTTACTATGTATTGGCTTTACAAAAGGAAAATATTTCTCTACTATTTTTAGCTACGGTGAACGCCATAAGTGAGTCAATACTTTTGTTCTTAAGTATAAAAAAGTTCCTTTATCATAAATTGTTGTTTTTGTTTTAACATTTTATAAGTAATAAATAAATAAATGTTTTTATTTTTGGAAATTTATTCGTCTATTCCCATTTACTTTTCTCGCTATCCTAAGAAAATGAATTATGTTTACTCACTTTTGGCGCTCAGTATATATCCAATAGCTTTGACTTGGAGTTAGAACAATCTAAGTTCTTTAATTAGCTACCAAACGTCAACTCTAGGTCTTTATTCTACCACTGCGAATATCTTTTCAAGATTAAAGAAGCTAAGTCTAGCTATGTAGCGTATGACTAACTAATTTGCACTTTAATACAATACTAATGCATGCATACATATACAATTGGTCATTACCCAGCTCCTCAATATTAATCCATTGTCGCGATCAAACATGATTTTTTTTCTGACGCCATGTAGCGCCTCATACTTAATTTTACTACTGAAACGCTGTAATAAAATAGCATAGTACTCTGCTTGTTAAAGGTGCCGTAGTCTAGTAAATAGTGTGTTTGTTTGGTAGACAAGAGTCAGCTCAGACATCCCGAATTAAACGAATTATGAAAAAATATTTCTTTCGGCTACTTCCTCTCAGCAGTTTTCTAAGAAAAATTATGTAAATAAAATTGCCAAGTAAAGTTTCTTAAATCTATCGTTCGTATTCCTAAATTCGTATTACTACATTGTAGGTTCCGCTACTCAGCGATAAAATTAACACCCACATCGTGGAGCGAGAAGCTAGGTTGTAAACCTGATTAAATGATAGGTTAGGTTAGGTTAGAGGACGTGTACTTGTCAATTAGGACAAGTACAGTACCCGGAAGTCGAATTGACCCATTGTACAACGTCCTAGTTTCTCACACCACTTATGTTGTGCATGTTAATTTTATACATGAGTGGTGGGACCTACAGTTTAAAGTCGACTCCGAACGACAGATTTTTTGAGAAAGTTTTTCATGGTAATTTTGTCTTACTCTCAGAGTTTTTGCCAGAAATCTGCTGAGAGGAAGTCGTCGAAGAAATACTTTTTCATATTTTGTCTTGATGCCTGGCCTGGGGCTCGTACCCTGGCTTTACGTCTAATAAGCCAACATACTACCTACTAGACTACGGCGACTGCGAAACTCTGAAATATATAACCTTAGACTGATGCCTGAGTCATGGTTAAGACGCTCTTTGTATTTTATTGCATACATATACAGCACTCAGTAAAATTTTTTAACCGAAATATATTTGTATCCTATTGCCCAGGTTTTGAATGAATCCTATGAATCTCATGTAATATATTTTCAAATTAACGCAGAATTATTAACCAAAAAATTTTACAAAATCCAAACAACCATATCTGTGTTGCACAAACCATATACTCCTGAGTATATTCGTAGGTAACCGAGAAGGCCTCAAAAGTACAGTTTGTCACAAGTTGAGACAACAGCACATAATCTTAAGCGACTGCATCAAGCTTAAATGTATGAACAGATGTTGATAAAAAAGTTCAACACATGCCAAGTGAGAAACCAGTGTTTAATTCAATGCCTTAGGGACAATCAATGGTTTAAACAACACAAACCAAAGTGGCAAAATTTAAGACCCGTTGTGAATCTCACACTTTTACGTTAATGTTAACCGCAGTTAAACAAACACCCAATACCTGTTTAACCAAGAATTCTACAAATATTTTCCATAGCATTCTAAAACCAATTTATTAACCTCTTTTGACCATAGTTTTCTAAAACCAATTTATTAACCTCTTTTGACCCTCTGCCATAAGTTAACAAATATTCCCAATAAAACTTCAAAGAATTTTATTAATTCGGAGAAATGACAGGTAAAAAGTTTGCCAAACATATTTTGTAAATCACAATGTTTTTGTTAGCACAAAGTCCCAATATATCGTTGGCCTAATATACAAAATTCTGAATTTTTGTGTTTTAGTTTCTCTGACTTTCTTTAAGTTAGCAGACGTCTGTCTGTATACAGTTTTCTGAGAAATACGAAATTAAAAAGAGAATTTTTTTTCATTGACAAACAATTTACGTTAAGCCAGAAGGATATGCCTTTTCTATTGTGAGCCATCGATATGCCTTTAACAACTAAACTAAAAGGATTACGGTTTGTATTATAAGCTGTGCCAAATTATATTTCTTTTATTATTATTATGCCAGACATTTTTTCTGTTTGAAAATAAAACCAAAAATAATATTTTTTTTGAGAGTTTCCAAGTTCAAGGATTTTCCCAAGGCTTGGCAAAAAAATGTTTTTCTTCATTTTTTGTTGGTTCCCTTTTGGTATCAACATTTTAATGTAAAATTAATAGAAATTGTCTATGTTTACTTATTGCTTACTGCTTGCAAGAAAAGCCAAATCAAATTATTTGCATTGGGATTGTGGTTGTGTATGCTTCTTGGTCTTTTTCAGCGAAAGAATTTTAAAAAGAATTTTTTCAAATCTTTTCAAGATTGTAGTGACGCTTCTGACAAACTCCTCAGAAAAAAGAATTTTTTGAAAAATATAAGAATTTGCTAAAGGCGTAGTAGAGATCAGATTTGGGGGCTTAAGTTGATTTTAAGTTTAAATAATCTACACCTGCACAGATATTTGAGTAAAAACTAAAGACGCAACAATTCTGCATGCCTTTTTATATTAACACCAAAGGCCTAAAAAATGACCCATTAAGAGATCATGGTAGATAGGTAAGTAAGTAGAGGTGACTGCTTACCCAATTGGATGGACACACTTAGGCCACATTAATCCCATTGTGCTACAACAGTTTAACAGTTCCCCTAATTTCTGAATCACTCGGAGCTTCTGATGAAGCCGTTTAGACTCATTGACACTTTGCTAAAATTGTCCACATAGTAGACACCTGCAGGTAAAAAATAGTTTCCAGCTTTTGCTCATCTCTGCAAATCCTGCCGCAATCATTTGCTATGTATCCAAGACCAATACGTCTTGCATGAGTGCCCATAACGCAATGTCCAATAATGACTGCAATAACCACACCGAATGTGCTTCTTTAGAGTTTTGGCACACTATCCGTGCTCCCTCTGTTTACCCATATCCGAAGCCGCCCATTTGAAGTTAAAAGACTGCATAACCGTATTACTAGTTATGAGACTTCTGATCCTAAAGGAATACCCAAAGTAGAAAATTTATCGAAAAGTTCGATGATTATGGCCCATCTAGTCAGTTTATCCGCTCTGCAGTTACCCGGAATATCATCATGCAGGGGTATCCACATGATATGAACATTAACTAACCCGCTATCCTGTTGTGATGTTCACTATAGTTTGGAGTCTTAGAGTTCATCACCTCAGAACCCAGTGCCTTGAAGGCTATCGGAAAATGTGGCTCTTTCACATGAAAGGCGCTGCAGTGATCCGGTACTATGTCTACGACTCGATTTAATTTACTACCATTAGTAAAAAATGTACGGACCTTCAAACCTCTCTGTTCGAAATGAATGTGCCGAACTTCCCTGGGGAGTCGTATTATGGTATCTCATATTACATTCCTCCCTCTGTCCTGTATTTGCGCAGAATCCTATCCACAATTTATGTACGCGAATATGTGGCGAATTTTGCCTTTTCATAAACGGTCAGATGCCATTCGCGATCAGATGCCCACTCGTTGACTTTCCTCAGTGTAAGTTTCGTCCGATCTCTAATAGCGTCGACAAATCTGCTAAACAACAACGTAACATCCACATAGGCAAGTGGCCTCATCCAACTTGTTCTATCATCCCTAGCAGTTCATTCATCACCGGATTCCATGATACCAGTACAAAAGACTGTGGAGTTGCCCTTCCTATCTCTATTGTAATATGCAAGCTCCATAAAGTTGGCAGAGTTTAGGTATCTAGTCCGCTATAGAATCCTGTTATTAGCTCTTAAAACTTAAAAAGATTTATCTCCCAAACTCAAACTGGTACTACTCTGTTGTCAAGTTCTTTAACCACAAAACCACACCTTAGTCTTTACTTTCTCTGCCTTTAATACGAAAAACTCATTTAATTCATGTTTTGCTGGCACAACATGGTTTTTGCAATCAAATTTCGTCAAATTTAATTTTATCATCATACTTAGCGTTTATGATGAGGAAAATTATTAAAACAAAAAAGAAAAAAACGTTCAATTGCTTCGAAGCATTTCTTTCTGTCCTTGAGAAAAGACCCTTAAAACTGTGGCCATAAAAATATTTGTTGGCTTTTTGTTGACAACATTGTTTTTGTTGAGTAAATTTTTTTAACACTTTTAAGCCGTTAACAATTGTATACTTGTTTCCTTCTTTCTTTCTTTTTCTTTTTTATTTGTTTTGTTTTTTTTTTTTTAATTCTTATTTCTGTGGATAAAAAGAACATTGTGACTGACTCCTAACGTACGTATCTTTTGTTTTTATGAGTTTTAAATACTTTTCAGATTATTTTGAGGAGAGAGCATGAAAGTCAACGGAAACTAAACTATGTATCTGTATTGCTACTCAAAGGGGAAAATATGATTTCACTGATGAAAATAATATTGAAATATTAAAGAGGAGTAATAATCCTTATCATTCCCCTTTTTCCTGTTTATCTGTAAGTCCTTTACCTTTTGGTATCAAATCGTGATCGTAAAAATATGAAAACAGAAAGCCAAACCCAGCTTTTAAAAAACAGGTAATGATATCAGTTTTCACACTAATGTATACCGGATACACGCTGCTTTTAAAAAAGTGTTCTGACATTTTTTTTGTTGCAACTTAAAGTCAAAATGCCTTTCTTTGCTGAAAATGGCTGGCTGTAGTAAATGTTTTAATTTTTGATAAATTTTCCAGCCTTCGAATCATTTCCTAAGCAACACTTTAAAATAATCAGAAAGTAAGAGCCGCTACCTTCGAAGTCGCCATAGTCTAGTAGGTAGTATGTTGGTTTATTAGACGTAAAGCCAGAGTCCGAGACCGAGGTCAGACATCAAAATAAAATACAAAAAGTATTTTTTCTGCGACTTCCTCTCAGCAGATTTCTGGCAAAAACTCTGAGAGTAAATAAAAATTGCCATGAAAAATATCTCAAAAATCTGTCGTTCAGAGTCGACTTTAAACTGTAAGTCCTGCCGCTCATGTATAAAATTAACACACACAACATAAGTGGTGTGAGAAACTAGGTCGTAACCGTGACTGAAGGGTTGTAATGACCAATTATGTATGTATGTATGTAAGAGCCTCTCCTCTGCCTGTCTACTATTCTTTTAAGATTAACCTTCGTTAAGCTTATCTTTTCTTTGTGTAAGTGTGAGCAGGTTAAGTAAAGAAAGTGATATTCGGGAGTGTATTCAGCTACTCTTACATTGCGATTGAAAACTTAAAGTCAGTCTTTCAGGCCTCTTTGAGGGTCAAGATTAAACTGAACCTTGTTTAGGTTTACAAAACAGTTAGATATGATAATTGAATACAATAACAAACTGCCAAGCTGTTTCCTTGTGGTTTAACTGAAGTTGTATAACAACGTCAGCCCTAGCCAAACATTAATAGGAGACAATTTGTTATGGCCCCACGATGTTATTGAGCAACTAAGCGAGGTACATATATTCCGTCATAAAATCTTTCGTTTACAATTCAATATGGCCTTTTGTCCTCACAGGTTTAATATGCTTCTGATATGTTCCGGTTATTGGTAAAGGATAGTCAGATACCAAAGGGGGTTTAGGATCTCTAGGAGCTCTAAATAACCAAGGATTCCGGGTTATCCAGTGATTTGATCGTTGAACAGCGAAATAGTGATAGGACAGGTTTTTATTTCTTTCTAAAAGTATCTACACTAGCTTTTCGATATTATTCCGAAAGTTTCTTCTCACTCCTCGTGCTTTCCTGCTAAGTGTCCTGAATTTCAAAATGATTTGGTATCCAACAAAGGCTGGCTTCATTTCCTCTGCCTAACTTATTCAGTTTGCCCAGATTGTCCCATACTACTTTCGACTCAAACTTAAAGCAGCCATAGGCACGTATGGCTGCCAAACTGACGTATAGTATTGATATACTCGTGCTTTCTGCTTCCTTTCCAAGAAAGGATCAGATTTGAATTGACCAATTGAGCATTTGATGGCTTCTGCTTAAAGGATATGAACAGGTTTCCCCATAAGCTCCGAATATTTCGTTTTCGTAACAAACACCACCTTTCCTATCCGTTCTCATATCATTCATATACCACTAAATAGGTCTCTATTAAAAGAGCATAGAACCTCTAAATTGCTTCATTCACTCATATACTATATATACACTGAGCGGCAAAAGTGAGTAAATACCACTGAAATAATTCATTGTCTTAGGATAGCGAGAAAAGTAAATGAGAATAGTCGAATAAATTTCCAAAAATAAAAACGTTTATTTATTACTTATAAAATGTTAAAACAAAAACAACAATTCATGATAAAGGAACTTTTTTATACTTAAGAACAAAACTGTTTTATACTTGAGAACAAAAGTGTTGACTCACTTATGGCGCTCTCTCATGCTATAAATGCAACGCAGCAACCAAGGCAATTCGCGTTGCCTTTAAAATAATTATTTACAGAATACACCCATGTATTCTATTGTTGAAAGATTGCTGTGTTTGCTGCGTTGCGTCTATTGTGTTTACAGCATCAGTCTCGTTGCAAAACATTTTCCAAAATCAGAGAGTTTACTTGTTTACTGTCCAGAGGATAACTAAGTTTAGGCCTTTATGTCGCCTGATGAATTTCATGTTAGACTTGTTTATGATATATTAACCGTAGTCTACATGGCTGTGGTTGTCACTACCATTCAAGAGGCTAATATCCAATATGAGCTGTTTTCAAATTTTCACATTGCCTAACCATTATATAAAGGTCCTTAGATCACATTTATCCTAAGCATCATCCTACAATCCAGTGTATAATGCCTGGGTTGCCCAGCCAAAATTTTCCTACAAACCTTTTGCAAACCATTATGACATGACTGGCTTTCATTGAAATGCTTGCATGTAAGTTTACCATCTTGGTTACACAACCAGATATTTTACTTTCATTGTCAAACCTGTCATGGTAGGAAACTATCATCTGTTGAAACCTTTAGAAATAAATTGGGTTGTTGCGATTTGATGTAATAATACCTGCTTCTACCCTACCTTAAGATTCAACACTGCAAGTCCTTTGTATTATGCAAACAAAGTTGAGCAGTTGTCCTCTCTAACAAATTTAAGGGTTTCCATGGTGTTTTGTTGAATCCCCAATGCATTGTTTTTAATTCTAAAACAGCAATAAAGATTGTTCATCTTGTATGGGAATGGAATCTGTATGTCTGGGGTTTATAGCCAAGTACTTTAACCACTACAGCATGGCAAAAACCAAGCAAGCAATAACAATAACAATCCTTTGTAAGCCTACTAGCCAATGTACATAAATACAGGAGACTTTTTTTCTTTCAAGTATATCTGGGCTTATTTTGGGCATAAAATGAAAAGAAATTATTTTGATGCACAATAACTTACATCGACATGAGGACATTTATTGAAACAATATTTTCTATACAGTAAACTGGACAAATTTATGAAAAATTTGTGAAAAATTTGTGCAAAGTTTTCAACATATTCTCTATAAAAAAAATTAAAATGCATGAGTAGCTGTGTGTTTAGATTGCATGCAGGAAAAGTCTGCATTTATTTAAGGATTATAGTGTCCTGATACAACATTTTCTCATTCACTCCCACTCTTTAATAGTTTGTTTTTATGGACATAACATGTAACTGCATATACATACATACATACATGTTCAAGTATATGTGTATCTAAAGTGCGTGTATTAGTGTTGTTATCCTTGTGCAGCATGATTTATTGCTTTTTATTATTGAATTGAGTCATAAAGTTACTTCTCCCAGTGGTAGATCGTTGCTAAAAAGTAAGTTTCTACTGGCAAATCCTTTATCTATTGTCTGGTTTTATAACAAAGAGATACAAAGAATATTATGTGTGCATATGTAGTAGTTATTTTTTTTTTTTATTTTATATTGTCATGTTATATTGTCCTTTGTTGTATGAGTGTGTGTATGTGTATGTAAATCCTTAAAGTATAATAAAAAAAATTTTATTGAATATTCTTAGTTTGAAAGATTTATTGTTTATTTTGATAATAAAAGAAGGTTACAAAAAGCAACAAAAACTTTTTGTTTTCTCTTTTGTTCCATGTTCCATATGCCCTGTAGTGTTATTGTAAGTATGTCTAGAAAATGTTCGATAAGTTTTTAATAACCATGGAAAACAATTTTTTTTAATTTTTTTTTTAATTATTATTAGAAATTATTATTAAAAATTATTTTAGACTAAAGCAATAGACGTTTTGTTGTGGAACAATTATTGGAAAATATACATTAGAAAAGGCCAAGTTTGTTGCCCAAATGCTTCAGATTCCAAACGATTTTGACCTACTAGAGCACAAGAAACTATAAAAGTATAACTTACACTCATACAATTAATAGATGAGAATACCGTCAAAATATCAATTGTTATACGGGATATTTAAGCGGGATATAACATAAAATTTTACATATTCCTGCTAATTTCTTTGGGATTCTGGCATTGATTTTCCAAAGACAGACTTGTGCCTCATGTAGTGAATGTAGTTTAAAAATCCTGCAGTTCTTTTAAAGAGCATATGACTTTCATTAATTCCTACATCTCTCTTATTTCGTTTAAATTTTTTTCTTTACCAAATTTTAATTCCATTACGATTTGGTCCACTGTGAAAGGTTCAACGCAATTGGGTTTACAATCTGTTATTGGCCAGAGATTACAATTATACATACATAATTGGTCCTTACAGCCCTTCAGTTAGGATTACGACCTAGCTTCTCACGTCACACAACATAAGGTACATTGATTTAGTAAATGAGTGGCGAGACCTACAGTTTAAAGTCGACCCCGAACGACAGATTTTTTTAAAACTTTTCTTGGAAATTTTATTTACTCTGAGAGTTTGTGCCAGAAATCTGCTGCGAAGAAGTCGCCGCAGATATATTTTTCCATATTTCGTTTCGATGTAGTTGTCTGACCTGAGGTTTGAACCGCGGCTGCATGTCTAATAAGTCAATACACTTCCTACTAGACTACGGCGACTTCTGTTACCACATTGTTGATTCAAAAGCTCTGTTGTTTATTTTTCAATAGAGTACCATAAATCATAATTTCACCCCGACTGTATCGATAATAGGCTATTTGAAAGTAGTATAGGGCCTACGAACTTTAACAGTTAACAGAGCTGCGATTTGACACCGTTGGTCTATTATTTGTGAGGTTCCGTCAAAGATAAATGTTACGTCGACAAGCCAGAGAAAATTGACGCTTTAAAGGACAATATTCGTGAAGCCATTGGTGAAATACAGCTGCACACAAGGCTACTGCATGGCCAGCCGAGGCAGCCATTTGAATGAAATTATTTTCCATTATTAACCGGAAGGATTGTACTTTCAAATAAAAAAGAAATTTGAAAAAATATTCAGTAGTTTTTTTAAGCATTTTCAAAAAAAAAGTTATTTGGCGGACCCTTTATATACTGACATCGATTTTGATTGAGAAATCATTTTCGACCAAGAGGCCCATTTCTAGATGAATGGATAAGTAAACTAACAAAATTGTCTAATTTGACACGATAGTAATCCATATGAGATCGAAGAGCGTAAAATGCATCCTGATGAAGTCTCTGTGGATGTTCGGTTGGTGTAGTCTTCGGTCCATATTTCTTTGAGAATCTTCTATTGATGATTACATACTTTTACAACCTGCAGGCTTCTTAGTAAAATATTTTTATTCGAAAATAAAAACAATAATAAATTATAATAATGTGGTCCACAATCTGAAATATTTTTTATTTGACAAACAAACTATTTTGAAAATAGAAATTTTTTTGTTTAATTTTTTTATTTATTTTTATTATTTTATGTTTTTTTTTATCTAATTTGCTTTGTTTTTATTACAACTGCAATTTTTGTTTTTCAACAAAATATATGGCTGGGGTTGGTAGATAACCTCATATTTGTTTAAAGCAATTAAAATTGTTAAACAAATATTTGGCTTACAATGAAGGCATATTAAAGCAATTAAAAATAAAAAATAAAACACAACGTTTAAGCATTTGTTTACATTTTTATTTAAAAATGCGTAACACGGTTTGGCTTTAAGAGGATTTCCATTGTTTAATGAGATTTAAAACTATAAGTCTGTTAGCACACATACAGAATTTTGTTTCTCTAGTGTTGTTATAAATTCTTATGGCATTCTGAAAAACGTTGATTAAATATTTTCGATGGCCTTTCAACACATACCTTTACATATTCTTATAGCACTGGAGGATAACAAATAAAAGTTAAATATCTAGCAGAGGAGAGTGGACATTTCTTAACTGTGATGTAAGAAGCTAGGATGTAGTTCTAACTAAAACATTGTAATGCCAAGTCCTAAGAGTTATCTCTGATTGACATTGATTACGAGGATTACAAAGCCAAACATGTACATGACACTCATTTCAGAAAACTTTCTGCTGCCATTGGCTTAACTGAAAATGTTATAAATCCCCTCCCTCTTAAGGTGATTATGGGTAACAAGTGGAACTGTTAGCTAAAGTCTGCGACATTAATGAAATGTTTTTTATACCATGTCATTTAGACTTCAAAGTGTTGAACAGACATGTATTTATTCTTTTGAAAAATAAATTAAAATCTGTGGTTTTTTGTTTTCATAATTTCTAATGCCTGTGAGACTGTACGTGAATTATGGCACAGCGTCATCATAATCACAGATGGTGGCAATGGCCTACATATGTTGACATTTAATCACATGCGTGTATTTATTCCTTCACAATTTACTTTTTCTTTTTCTTTGATTTTTTTTTTTTTTTTTTTTGAGAAATTCTTCAAAGTCTGGCATTATTAAGTAAATATTTTCAAATGTCTCACAATGCAACAATACTTTACTTTAATGAGATCAAAACATTTTGGTCTCATAATGAGACCAATTTGTAGGTAACAAGTCAAATAACGTAAATGAAAAGTACTCTGAGTGGAATAAATTAAATAAATTGAGAAGAGAGAAATCAAATCTCACATCTAATTTATTGGGAGATTACACTAAAAAAGTCAAAATTTTGTTGTTATTCCTTTCCGTTTCCTTAAGAAACATTAGGTTCCAAGCATATCCCTCATCATCTTTTTTGTATTTCTTTAATTTACATTATTTGAAGGCGATATAGTTTAGAAGGTAGTGTATTGGCTTATTAGAAGTGAGGCCACGGTTCAAACATCAGGTCAGACATCTCCAACTAAACGAAATATAAAAAAATATTTCTTTAGCGACTCTCCTCTCAACAGATTTGTGTAAAATTTTGTAAATAAAAAAAATGCGGTGAAAGGTTTCTCAAAAAAATCTGTCATTTGGAATAGACTTTAAACTGTTGGTTCCACTAGGATAAGTTGGGTCGGAGTGGTAGCTCTGATATCCAAAAAGCTCACTTGAGAACGCATAGTTGGCTCCACTACTCATATATAAAAATTAACACACACAGCATAAGTGGTGTGAGAAACTAGGTTGTAATCCTGACTGAAGGGATGTAATGACCAATTATGTATGGAACCCAGATGTCAGCAGCATCTTTTCTAAATGTAATGCAGCGATTTTCAATCACCATTTTTAGATTTTTGGATTTTTAGAAAACCAGAGTCCAAATATTTACTTTAAAAAAATTGTTTTTAATCAGATGCAATAAAAATGTCAGATGGTTGGTTACTTTTAAATCAAATTTTTTAAAAATTGCTAGTTCCGCGTACATCAAATTTCTATCATCTTCTGTGCCCATCAGAAATACAAAATTTTAATTTTGATATGGTACTGAAGTATGTATAACTAAAAGAGTACTTTTTCGTATAAAATAGTACTTTTATTAAAAATATTTATTTATATTTAATACAGGTACGCAACGGAACAGAAAAACTAACGGCATATACAAACCAAAACAGCTGATTAGGAAAGTCATAGAACATAAAATCCCCTTTTAGTAAAACGTAGACGGAACGTCACGGAACGTACGTTCGTTTTTAGCATATTAAGAGCGTTATCATTGCATAAAATAAAAAAACAACAGTTTCTTTCTCTTTTTCTCTTTCTTGCAAACGCCGATGCGACAGCATTTGTTTTGCAAGAATCGTAACAAATTACTTTTATTGTGTTGGCTTACAAATAATTTTGAAACTCACCTTTTAAGAACTGCTCATCTACACACACCCTCTCTTTCTCTTCGTTATTCCAATGCACATCACTTCCAATGCACAGACATTTCAAAATATATGCCTACACATCATGCATTTGCATGAATCTATTCACAAAAAAAAAAACACTTTTTCACTTTCCAGGCCATTCACTAACAACACAACATATATTTTTTCATTTTTTTATTGATATAAACCGGTTACTATGCCATTGTACTGCAGCTAGGGAGTTTTCAAATTTTATTACTTAATAAGCTCTTTTGTTGTTGTTGCTTTGATATTTACATTTAAGGCCTTGCACTAGCAACCACACTTCACTTTTGATTTTTTCTTTTTTTTAACATACACCTTTCCTGATGTATTACATTTTACCAAAATTTTCCAATGATTCTTATCGAAACTACATAAAAATAATTAACTTAAAACCTTTGCATTCCGCTATTATTTTTATTATTAATAAACAATAACACGCGCTTGTTTTAAAACGAAACATATATTATTATTATTATTAACACGATTTTTTATTTTATCTAAATGCAAACTTTAATTTATTACTTTTACCGCAAACACTTTGACTTACACTCTCATAAATGTCACTAAAATTACTACTCACCGGCGGGCAAACAACACACTTGCCTCTCTGTTCTTTAATTCCAAATGCAGGCATAGCAACCGAAGGAAAACAAACAACAACAAATACACTGATGTTATTTTTCTGTTTCTCTTTTATGTCTTTATCAATAAGAAACAAAAATACTTAGATAGACAATACATTCTACTCCACTCCCAAATTATGTAGTTTTAGTTTGCTCTATTAAAGGGTTTAAAAACAACAACTCTTTTGTGTAGCCACACACGCTTTGTTTTTGTATTTACATATATTAATTGCTTGAGAAGAAAAGAAACAACGTGAATGTATTGATGAATTCGGTGATATTTTACAAGAACAATTGTATTGTATTGGCTTTGCCAAAATTTTTGCTTACATTTTTGGACATGAAAACATGAATGCTCTTCTCTCACTCGGTTGCCTACAAACTTATTCTTTCGGGTGTAATGCATGCATTTGAAAATAGTGAACAGAGAGGAAAGGGTGATGTTAACTATAGAATGTAGAATACAAGAAATCTTAACATTGTTGGTGACAAACAAAAAATAACATTGATTTGTTTATTTTTTTCATTTCCAATAACAATGTGTTTACAGACACGTTTATGAGGCATGTTAAACTTTGCTGTAATTTGGTTTACATTTCGTTAAGTTTTTATGGAATGCTCCGCTCGCGTCTTATATTTTTTAAATATGTAAGCAGAGCAATGGTAACAGGCAACCGACCAGTTGCGTTTGTTTTTGTTGTTTTTTGTTTTGAATTATCATAATGTTATTTGTGTTATTAATGTCATGGGATTTTTGTCGTATTTTGATAACATTGTTTGGATTTTGCTTACTGTAAGCAAAACAAGTGCTTTTCTCCCACTTTATTTTATTAAAGGTAAAAGAGAGCATATGCAATCAATGTCATTTAAAGATGCACGTAATTGTTGTTGTTATTGTTTAAAAAAGAACTACAAAACCGACAGCCGGTGAGTAATAATTTTTGTGTTATTTAAGAAGGTGTAAGTCAAGGTGGTTGTGATTTAAAATTGAAAGTAAAAGTAAAATAAATTTAAGTTTGTTAATAAGCAAACAAATTAGAAAAGTTGTGTTAATAAAATAATATGTATTGTGTTAAAACAAGCTTGTGTAATTGTTTATTAATAATAAAAATACGGAATACAAAGGCTTTAATTAACTTTTTTTTATGTAGTTTCGATAAGAATCATTGGAAAATTTTGGCAAAATGGATTACATCAGGAAGGGTGTACGTTTAAAAAATAGCAAAAATTATAAGTGAAGTGTAACAAGTAATAAAATTTGAAAACTCTCTAGCTGGAGTACAATAATAGAGTAATCGGTTTATATATAAAAAATGTGTTGCATGACATTGAATGTGAGAAAGTGTTTTTTTTTGTACGCAGATTCATGCACACGCATAGTGTATAGGCATATATTTTCAAAGGTGTGTGTAGTGGAAGTAATTTGCATTGGAACAATGATAAAGAGAGAGCGTGAGTGGTTGAGCAGTCCTTAAGAGGTGAGTTTCAAAATTATTTGAAAACCAAACAATAAATTTAAATTCTTACAATGCTTGCAAAGCAAATGCTGTTTATCATCGGGGTTTGCAAGAAAGGGAAAGAGAGAAAGAGAAAAAACTTGTTAAGACAAACACTAACACTACTGTTTAAAGAGTAATACTGCAGTAATGTTAGAGTGATTTCAAGGTTATTTGCTTGCAAAGAAGCCAGTTAAAGGTTTTAAGAGAAAATTTGGCATGAGCTTAATCAAAAAGCCTGAGTAAAAGGTTTTGAGTGATCAAATTTGTGTCCAAATGTTTTTTTTTAATTTTTTAAACTTGTTATATTTATATTTAATACATTTAAATGTTTCTATATTTAAAATGCTTTTTAATATTTTAAATTTTAAATTAAAAATTATTTTTTTTTTGTATTTTCGTTATTATTATTTTTTTTTTTTTTTATTTTATTTAATTTATTTCTAATATTTTCTTATTTTTATCTTTTTTCTTTTTATGCCCCTGCAAGTTTAATTTTTGCTGATCAGGTACTGAACTATAAACGAAAAACTACTTTTTGCATCAAATGGTGCTTTTATGAAAAATATTTATTTATTCTTAATACATTTACGGAATGGAATAGAAAAACTGACGATTTATACATATTTCCAATATACAAAACAAAAACAGTCTCGTTTAGTCAAATTTCGACGGAACTTAACGGAATGTACGTTCATTTTAGCATATGTAGAGCAAATTAAATACTTACCGAAAATACATTATGGTTCGGCAAGCTTTCTCATTGCTTTTCGTATTCTAAATTCGAACGTATTTTGCATGGACACTGGTCTAATCGGGGCTAAAGACTAATTCTACCTTTAGCATTATGTTGGCCATGTTGCTAACCCATTAATAGTTGAAAAACGCAAGACGTAAAATATGTAATAATAGAAAAGTACTGAGATAGTCGCGGGGGTAATGTGGAATTTTTGAAATGAAAAAGTACTAAAAAAAGTACTAAAGTACTGAATTTTTCAACACTAATGCCCATTAACACACTAGAGAGCAGAACATCAACAACTACCGTCATAGGATTCGCTTCCGCTCTTGAGAATTAGTAAAAATTAATTAATAAAGTTCTTCACCACTACACCCAACACAGCAACCCAATATACAATATTTTTACACATGGAGTTGTTTCAAGGCAGTCACAGTTGTTTCGAGCCTGCTTTGGCTGATTGATTAAAAAACCACAAAAAAACAAGAAAATATTATAATATAAGAGGAATGGGCAGGAGTAGATAATTATCTAAAAAATTAATTTCATCTAATTAGCGAAGCTATGACTGCATATTCTTAAGAGATCTCTCTTCTGTTCTGTATTATTTTCTTCAATTTGTTAGCCCACTGTATGCAACTAAGAAACTGACTTATCATTCAATTTAATTTGTTTTCAGATAAAAAAAAAATTAAATTTAAGAACTTTCTGCGAATGAAGAAAAGGTGAATTTTTTTTATCAATATTTACGCCAGTGTGAACAGATTAAAACCGTTTCCATTTGCTTTTGATACATTTAGACAAGTTGTTGTAGTTGCTGGTGTCATTGCTGCTGTCTTGACACTTTTTTTGTTTTATTCTTTGTTTTTTTTATCTTTTCGAAATATTTTATTTGAATAAATTTAAATAAAAAAATGATTAGAGAAAATGAACAACAACAACAACAACAACAGCAAACAAAATATTATAATTCATAGATTCAAGATGATGCTGCAGTCGTTCAGACTTTTTTGTTTCAAATATTATAATCAGTTTTGTTGTTATTGTTTAAGACAAAAAATACAATTTTATCTGGGAAATAAGTCAGGGGCAGATTCAATAAATAACTCCGTAGTATTAAGTGAAAAAAAATAATAGGAAAAGTGCTTTTGAAAAAAATTCATAAGCCTGTTACAGAGCATACCTGACATCAAATGGCTAAAGGAGAGAGTGGCAAGACGAGATGATAATTTAGAGTAGTTCGTAATTTGTGGCTTGACATTCAATTGAAAAAAATATCAGGTTAAAGACTGTTTTTCATTTAATGTACGCGTGTTTTGACTTGTGACAGTGCATATGTAAAAAATTATTTACAAAAATTTAATAAACCCTACAGTAATTATACAAGAAAATTCGTAACTTAGGCTAGGTTAAATCGTCAACCGTCTTAAGCATAGCTCACTAAGGTTATGTCACGGTTCCCATTTCCTAAAACTAGTTGAGGTTTTTCAACCACCTGACAAACCTATGTTATTCGTTATGCCCACTACAAGGCTCCTAATGTCGATTATATGTTGATTAAGCGGAATTTGCATCTTTTCTTTGCGAATAACTGAATGATAAATGAGGTTATTAGTCCGTCTCTCAAGGCAGGATTACCTATTATACACCTGAATTTGTTTGAACTAGTTAATGTACCAGAATGTTGCATATGTGTCAGCAACTTTGTTACCGATTCTAGTTTTTTTCTTTCCTTCTTGAGGTAATAGAAAATAATTTGAAATCCTTAGCTTATGTAAGACTTCTATCCCCTAAAATAAATATTCCATCATGTTCGTTGTAGTACGGTTGTCTCTTTATGCTTATGGTATTCCATCTGTCAACGTCTTAGAAGTTTTATTTGCTGCAGCAATCTGTGTTCTGGTCTGTAGCTTAACGCACGACGATCTTCGGTGAATATGTGACCCTCGACATTACGTCTTCTGCTGTTTCAACTTCACTCGGGCAGTTTCAATTTAAGTCAGTGCAGATATTGCGGCTGTGCAGCCCTTGCGCTGACCAACTTCTTCCTCTTCCCTGATTTTGGTGGAACTTGGTCAGTACAGGGACTGCGTTCACCCGTGGCATCACAACGGGCCGCTATGCGTGCTCAAGTGAGCTTTGTGATACCAGAGCTACCACTCCGACCTAAACCTAAGATATTGTGGAACTACTCGCAACTACATCCAGTTCACCGAACGATCTTGTTACATTTCACCTCAAGATTTAAGAGTATGTGAACAACTATCGCTGTGATATACAATGTCCAGCTCCTCTGCTCATTTGCCACAGCTTGCATAATGTAAAGAAGGTTGTCTCACGCCACCTTTCCGGAATTTACAGAAATAGCTTCTATTGACACTGCTCTGCATGAGCAGAAGTTTCTTAAAATCGAGAGTATGTATAGAGGCTTGTCGCATATGTCGGTATTGATGCTGAGTAGATTTTGACGCAGTCTAAAACTATTCACACACGTAGCCTTTTTTCACCTCAACGGCATTAAACTCTCAAGCGCAATCTTTTCAGTCTTAACATGAATGTTAAAGTATCCTAATACACAGTTCCATTTCAACCAACATGCCATCGTCCACATTGCCCATAATCGACGCGTAGTCAATTATGCCTCAACATTGGTTGAAAATTAATACCAAAAATCGTTTATAAAAACACAATTACAACAGACCAACCGTCTACGTCAACTTACGTCAACTTAGCAGTCGTCTTAATCATATTTTTTCAATGGCTCCAAGGAAATATTTTTGCTTGGCCTTCAAAGTAGGAAAACCTCTTCCAGTCTTCTTATAATATTGCATCCGATGTGGATTGATTTCACTAAAACCCAACCTACTTCTAAAAAATTCTCTGTTAGTGTTAGGCAGATTATATTCAAACTCTTTCATTATATAATCGCCAACAATTGTACATTTGCCCTAAGTTAACTATTTTCCCAAGATATTACTCTGTCGCCGTGGTCTAGTAGGTAGTGTGTTGGCTTAGTAGACGAAAAGCAAGGGTTCGAGCCCTAGGCCAGACATCAAAACAAAATACAAAAAGTATTTCTTCGGCGACTTCCTCTCAGCAGATTTCTGGCAAAAACTCTGAGAGTAAATAAAATTGCCATGAAAAGTTTCTCAAAAAATATAGTTTCTCAAATAAAATTGACACACACAACATAAGTGGTGTGAGAAACTCGGTCATAATCCTGACTGAAGGGTTGTAATGACCAATTATGTATGTATGTATGTATTACTCTGTGGCGTATTAACAAGTCAAGACATACTGGAAGGCGATCTTGACAAATGTTTTGTCAAATGGTAGCATTTCAGAAGCATTGTTCTAATAGTATTACATAATGGACAGACATGCATATATAGACATGTACAGAGCACTATTATCTGTTATATTGAGTGTAAAAAATTATTTAATTTTGTAATACCATATGGCTGCAGTATGCCGCTTACATTAATTAATTATTTACATTGTGGCACGGCCGTTGGTCATTGTTACGAGTTTAATTTACGCTTTAATTATTATTTGTTGCTTTTTTGTTTTTTGTAATACTTGTTTAATTTATTTCAATAATTTTTTTATTAATTCATTTACATGCATAAATGCAGTGTTAAACAATATTTTATTGTTTAAACTTGAATTTGTTTACATTGTGTTTGATAAACGCTCCTACAGATGCAGTACAGCTTTCATTGGACTCGGTTTTGTTTAGAATTTTATAAATAAATCGGAATTTTTAAAAGAATGAATGAAATGAAGCGCTAAAATAATAATTAAAAAAAGAGAAAAATCATCAAAAATAATTTTTAATAAATGAAAATTTTATTGTAAAAATAAGAAGAAATTTTTGCAAAATAGCAAAAGAAATAGAATAAATAATATATCAACCAAATATATCGTTACATACATATATGTAAGTTATTACAGTAGTTTTCCGATTTAACGAACATTCGATTAAGTGAACATCGCGTTGAATGGACACCAAAATTTGTAACTGAAATTCAGAAGCTTAAAATAATACAGGAAGCATTTGGAAATTTGTATTAAATGGTCTCAACACTACAAAATTAGTAGCTCAATTTTATTTTTTGGGTGAAGTTAGTTACGAAAATTATATTCTTTATTTACAGTGAATTTGAAGTTAATAGAGACTGTTAAGTGTTATTGGAAAAGTGAAAGAGTCGGTTAAAAACACAAAAATAGTGACGAATTGAAGAAAAAATGAAAAGAAGACGAATTTTACTCAAAAAAAAAATTGAAGAATCAAGTATTTTAGTCAATTAGATTTTCCATAAATCGGGTGAAATTCGATAAAATTTGAAAAGCTGAATGAATAGCTATTGGATCAAGGATTACAAAACAGCTTTCCTTACAATCGTGCGTTGCTTGAGACCGGAGATATAAGCGACAAATTAGAAAAACAAAATGCCTTATATAAATTGGTCACAATTGGAAAAACTGGACCTTGAGAGGGAAATGGATAGACATTATATCAAGGATCAAAACAATTTTCTTATGTTCGAACTTTACTTGGGACCGGAGATATTAGCGAAGAATCTGTCAAAATAGGATATAAAATTAAATTGTGGAGAAATGAACTTAAAAATTTTAATAATTCTCATTGAGTTAATATGCATTTATACATATGGGGAATTTTGAGAAACTTTTTCATGGCAGTTTATTTTACTCTCAGAGTTTTTGCCAGAAATCTGCTGAGAGGAAGTCGCCAAAGAAATATTTTTTTTTTCATATTTCA
Organism: Sarcophaga carnaria; assembly: GCA_958299815.1. Classification (NCBI taxonomy): domain Eukaryota; kingdom Metazoa; phylum Arthropoda; class Insecta; order Diptera; family Sarcophagidae; genus Sarcophaga; species Sarcophaga carnaria. The sequence continues at coordinate 35,079,070 of OY283151.1, forward strand.
TTTTTGATGTCTGACCTGGTATACGAACCCGGGCTTTACGAATAGTAAGCCAACACACTACCTACTACACCACGTCCCGCCACTCACGTATAAAATTAACGCACACAACATGAGTGGTGTGAGAAGCTAGGCCGTAATCCTGACTGAAGGGTTGTAATGGCCAATTATGTATGTATGTACATATGGGGAATTTCGTGTCAAGTGACCAAATTTTTAGAATCGATGTCTTCCGATTTGGATGAAATTTGTACCAAATTTGGTCATACAGGGTTTTTTTAAAATGTGTGTAACTTTTCACCTATTGGTCCTAGCAAAAATTTTCCAAAGGATATTAGATAGCTATTTCTTCAATCTTTCCAAAAATAATTTTTTTAATTTTTTAAAAAAAAATTTTTTACATTAATTTTTTAAAAATTTTTTTTTTTTTTTGCTCAAAAGAAAGCTTATACAATTTTCTTTAAGGCCTTTATAATCGCTTAATGGGACGCGATTGGGATATCTATCAATATTATTTCAATATTTTATGATAAAATTGAGTTACTAGAGCTACTACTTGGGTCACTTGACACGAAATTCCCCATATATATACAACAAAATGTCGTATTTTTTTCATGTTGAAATTCTTTGGTAGATGACTTGCATTTTTTATTTTGGTAAATTTTTTGTCGATGATTTCTTTTGTGGGTCAATGACTTGCATTTTTTGGCCTTTGACTTGCATTTCTTGGTCGAGGACTTGAATTTTTTTGTAGTGGTTAATGACTGGTAGTTTTTGGGTCGATAACTTGCATTTTTTGGTCAATGGCTTGAATTTTTTGGGCCAATGACTTGCATTTTTTGTCGATGATTAAGATATTATCTTCAGCGCCTATAATAGCTTCATCACCAATATCTCCGGTTCTAAATAATACCTGAATATAGCAAAAACGTTTTTAGAATCCTTAATACCAAGGCTATCCAGTCTACTAGGTCCCTACAATTCTATTTTTTTTCTATTATTTTGTTGAAAATTCTTGATCTTTCAATTTGATTAACTATGATGAGGAAACAGTTTTTTCCATATTTGTTTGTTTTGTTGTAAATTTTTTAAAAATGCTTTCATTAGCTAATGAATTAATAATTTTGATTTTATATTGTCTTTCTAGTAAACTTTCTCTAAATGATGGCTCTTCCAAGAAATTTTCGTGGTTTTAAAACAAAAAATTTTAAAAAGTGATGAACTCAATATGAAATAGAAGTCAAAAGTCTAAACAAATTTCAGTGTTAAACAAATAATTGGAATTTAAAACAGAATATGATTGAAATATTTGATGTGAATAATTTAAATGCAAGCACAGCAATACTAACAAATTTCACAGAAACTCAAGAGAATGTTAATCAAAGTAATACAGACAGTAATCTGCCATCAGGCTCAGTATCAGTATCAGCATCATTATTTACTTCCTCCTCCTCGGCATTAGCAACAAATAATGCGAATTCAATGTTGCTGACGGACATTGTGGTGAATACAACGGCTGTTGTTATGGACTACGCTACACAATGGTTGTCAACAACAATAGCAACAACAGCCGCTAATTTGACCAGCCTAAGTAATGAATCTAATTCGATACCACCAACCACGTCATCATCATTACTTACTACATCATCAACCACCGAAAATGTTTTAAATTATACCACCGCAGTAACAGCAGTAGCAGCAGGAATAGAATTTGCCAGCATTTACAATGTCACGAATGTAAGCTTTTTGAGCAACTATGATGTCACCGACACTGACACCACCACCACAAGCACTGCTGCTACTCTATATAGTCTAGATGACAGTGATAATTTTTATCCTGAATGCCATCCAAAAAGTCCCAGTTTTAATTGTTCACGCGGTGATTTTGTTCTATTCATGATGGGCCCACAAAGATTGCCCATCCATAAGCTGGTAAGTTTAACATGAAATACTTTTTTTTTCTTAAATTCTGTTCAAAATTCTAGAAATTGATTTTCTTTCCATTGTACACTTGAAGGGACGCGTATTTTTCGTGTATTGTTAATAAATGAGGCGTAACACAAACTAAAAATTCTGTCATGAAATAAAAGAAAAGGAAATCACAATTAGAGATTACAGTACGTTACAAAGAATGTGGCCTCTATGATTATTAATTTATAACAATTACCAGGAGAGGCACAAATCAGACCCTTACATATACCATTGTATGTAAACTTTTTTCTTTGACTGTAGACATGTAGATTGTTTTTGCCATTGTGTTAATAATTAAACAACTGCTGTAGGGTATTTTCTCATCGTATTTGTTTGTTTAGTTCGTTAGTGTATCCACTTAATTTGTTTTTATTTCACTAACCGTTTATTTTCTTATTTTCATTTTTCGTTTTCAAACACAAATAAGAAAATATTTTCTAAAGAAAATACAATTTAACAGGATAAAGCAAAATATGCAATAAAATTGATGGAGCGCAACGAAATAGTTTCGACAGTATGAGAAGAATTTTTTCCATTAAAAAATAATCGCAAAATATAAAAAAATAAAAAAAAAATTTGGGTCACTAAGTAAACTTTCATTTCCATCCATTCAGCAATTTAAAAAGAAACTTCAAATTGAGCAATTTTACGCGAAATTAAATGTTAAATAAACACAAAAACATTTTTATTCAAAATTTTGTTGATTCGAAAAATGTTTAAAGGAAAAACAAATCTGACATTACCTAAACGGATATGGTAACAGTGTAAAGTTGTTGAAAGATTAAAATTGTGAGATTTTTAGCAAATGTTCAAAGTTTCCAATAAAAATGTGCAACAATACAAAATTCATTCAAAGTATTGGTCAACGTTTGCTGTGACGTTTTTTCATCTTCCGGGTAACATATGTACATACATACATAATTGGCCATTACAACCCTTCAGTCAGGATTACGACCTAGTTTCTCACACCACTTATGTTGTGTGTGTTAATTGTATACATTAGTGGCGGAACATACAGTTTAAAGTCGACAACGAACGACAGCTTTCTTTGAGAAACTTTTTATGGCAATTTTATTTACTCTCAGAGTTTTTGCCAGTAATCTGCTGACAGAACGTCGAAAAAAAACTTTTTGTATTTTGTTTTGATGTCTGGCCTGGGGCTCGAACCCTGGCTTTACGTCTAATAAGCCAACACACTACCTACTAGGCTACGGCGACTTTTATAAGCGTTTGATAAGCGTTTTACTACCGCTGAATGGTTAACCCATTTCGAAGAATTTAACGAATATAGATCTTCCTGAAGTTATACACTAATTCTGAGTGAACTTATGGCTTATTTTTATATGTATTCCTATTATGGGTTTGTATGGTATTTCACATATAAGGGATAACATCTTTTGAACTGTATGCTAGTAAACTTTGTATTTTGAAAGATTTTTGCACTACAAACAGATAAAATTTATTATCATCACGAAGCTTACACATAAGAGATGAATTTATCCTCAATTATATTTGGTGCAAAATAAATTTCATTAGAAATTACAATTTTTCCCAAACTTTTTTTTACACAAAAATAACAGAGACAAGATGTTCGTGTGTTTGATTTAAAAATTTCAAAAACTTTAAGCCCTTATTAAATTAAGTTGAAATGTATGTAACGCCTACAATTATTTATCCTGGAATACTCAAGTTTTTTTTTGTTTTAATTTTTCAGCGATAGAAAAACTTTTTCCATTTCTTTACAAATTTTAAAATACTTTTTCAAATACTATTATGGGATGAACTACGTGATACGAATACAATATCAAGACATATTGATATGTAATTTCATTATTTGTATTGATTTGTTTCTATTTTTCTAAGGTTTGATGCTTAATCTGGTTGTATTTAAGAACCTTCTTTCAATTTTTGAATGACGCAATGCAGGAGTTTCTGTTAAGTTTTATTTTTAAAATCGTGTCTGTAATAGACCCCCTTAATCATAACTGTTTTAATCTAGATTGCTTGGCTCTCTTATCTCTTCTCCTTTTAAAATTTCGCAATCTCCTTCAGTATCCTCTCTCTCTCTTTCTTTCTCTCTTCTAGGAAGAACTTACAATGAGTCATTTTTACCTCTGGGTACTTATCCCAACGTCAAGCACAGGTCCTCAAACCTAACCTAAGTTGATCTAGATTGCCCCGATGAAATCTCTCTTACATGTTTTTGTTGAAGGTATTACACAGTAGTCGCCGTAGTCTAGTAGGTAGTGTGTTGGCTTATTAGACGTAAAGCCAGGGTCGAGCCCCAGGCCAGACATCAAAACAAAATACAAAAAGTATTTCTTCTGCGACTTCCTTGCCATGAAAAGTTTCTTAAAAATCTGTCTTTCGGAGTCGACTTTAAACTGTAGGTCCCACTACTCATGTATAAAATTAACACACACAACATAAGTGGTGTGAGAAACTAGGTCGTAATCCTGACTGAAGGGTTATAATGACCAATTATGTATATATTACACAATAGAGGTAATTTGGGAAATATTATTGGAATTCCAGCATAATTCTCTATCTCTGGATTGCAGTTTAAAAGTCTCTTCCTGATGGTGTGCGAATATTTTCTGTCAAAAGACCTTTTAAAGAACCAAATTATGAGCTTTTTTTCTAATTTTTTTTTTACATTCCATCACCATGAGGGAAAGAAGCTTTAGAATCAAATATTACATTGAAATGCGAAAAAAAAATTACCAAAAAAGTTTACAACAAAATTCTGATTGATATTCTCGACCATCAACGTTTTGACTAATTACCCAACAATTAAAAGTTTCCGTTGCCAGTTACTCATACACGCGTTGAACTTTCTTTCAACAGTAATACGTCAAAGAATTTGTTGTTATAATTGACACAGATTTTGTTGTGAATGGCAGGAGTTCTACTTTCATTTCAGATTTTGAAAATATTTTCGTAAAAACTTAACAAAGTTTGGAAATGTAAAATAATTTGTTGAAGTTATTTCGTGAAACTAAGTAGAACAATTAAAATAATCAATAAATGGTAGGATGATATAGAAAGTGTAGCATTGGGTATAAAGAGTCGTCATTAAGTGCTTCTTATCCTTAAATTTAAATAAAATAAAGTGTGTGTGTGAGTTATCATCGATACATGTTATACGTATTGACGTATTGATTTCGTTAGGTGTGGAATATAATATATAGTTCAAATGTCCGCCACGGATCGTCTAGGTGAAGCTATGACTCTGCGGCATTTGATGCATAGCATACATTATGTTGTCATTGAGGTTCATTGTGGTTTGTGGCTTAGTCGCATAAGCCCGTGAAAACAATGGAGGAAAATGTCTCACGGTGTCAAATCGCTTATGTCGATGGCCAATTCAGACTACCTACAAGTGAGATAATCGTGCCCTCAAATTGTTCGTTCAGAATATATAGTAGAGGGACCGCCAAATAACTTTTTTGTTTGAAAATGCTTTAAAAAAGACTACTGAATATTTTCTCAAATTTAGCCAAAAAGCAGTCCATAATCATCGACCTATAGTGTTCACTGTTGATATTAATGGCCATCAAAATGTGTTTTTTAAGATGCAAGCCAATGTCTAGAAGTTGCCGTATACTAGTAGGTAGTGTGTTAGCTTATTAGACGTGAGGCAACGCACTATGTGGCATTTTGCCTCAAAACCTGGCCAGAATTAATAGAAGCGTTTTATGAGTTAATGGCTTGAATTTTTTGATAGTGTTAGTTATAATTAGGCCCAAGGATGAACCCAACTTATTTTGGTTCAAATCGGTCCGTGATTTCACCTAGCCCCCATACAAACTCCCTCGAAATTGCACTTATTTACACATAATTATGGTAGTTATTGAACAATCATGATAAAATTTAGCATGGATCAGTTCTGTGTACTAAGAAATCATGGTGTGAAGTTTGGTGATAATCGGATCACATTTGACCCTAGTCCCCATATAAAGTCCCCTTTAGAAATTCACGTTTGCGCTTATAAATGGCTTAAAAACATCGGTATCGTGATGAAATTCGGTATGAATGTGTATTTTGTAAATCTAAATTATATTACCAAATTTTGTTATGGTCGGTCAATAATTGCCCCTTGGTCCAAAATAAGGCCCCTTAAGAAAATATGTTTAGCAATTATAATTGGCTTAAAAATGTTATTATCTCTATGAAATTCGACATGAACATGTTTAATATGAATGTGAATCATTTATGATCACATTTTATTATGATCGGATCATAAGTGCCCCTAGGTACCACATACGGTCCATTAAGAAAATTAAACATACATCTCATATTGTTATAATAGTCGATATACATACATATGTAATTAAGTTTTTGAACTTCTATGATAATTGATATCTATTTATAATATTTATTTTACATTATTTAATACTTAAAAGTGAAACTAACTACAATCGTTGAAATCGTTATCATTTTTATCATCAATGTCAGGAAGGAGTAATTTAACAGTGTCTGATGAAAATGCTTTTCTATTCCTTCGCGTTTTTGTGTACTTCAGCTTATAAAAGGGTCACTGCTTAAAAGTAAACTATTCAAGACATCTCGATTGGTATCGCTTCTACTGAATATCCTAGCATAATTCGTACGCCATATGGCTTTATTGCCTATGGCTTTATTACACTGCGTCTAATTTTTTTTAATTTTTCAAAAAAAGCAAAATTTTCAAAAAATCGCCAAAAATAATTGCGCAAATTTGCGCAAACTTTTTTTTTATTCCTGAGTGTAGAGAGTTCGTATTTTCTTGTGGTATATAACATTAAACTACTAAAAACTACTTTCACCTTTAAAATCCTTATCTTTTTTTCGGGGTAGGATAAAAAATGTTAAATTTTTATTATTTTTAAATTTTTAACGAATAATTTTAACATTAATATATGAGATATATATATAAAAATAATTGAAAGTAGAAGTTGCTCATACCTTTCAAATAAAAAAAATCAATATAAAACCTCTATTCGTTTAGCCACAAAAAAATATCATATAAACCTATTAAAATTTCAAAAAAAAAACACCAAAAACGCATTTAATTAAACAAATCTCAACTTAAAGTCATGAAAATTCACTATACAATGCAGAATTTTGTTGTCTATCGAACTGCATACTCAGTTTGTTTAAATTCATTTTTGCATTTTTGGCCAGCTTTTCAGGGTAAATGTCACATAGTGCGACGGTCAGACATCAAAACGAAATATGAAAAAATATTTCTTCGGCAACTTCTTCTCAGCAGATTTCTGAGAGTAAATAAAAGAGTAAATAAAATAAAATTGCCATGAAAAAGTGCCTCAAAAATCTGTCGTACGGAGTCGAGTTTAATCTGTAGATCCCGGCTCTTGTGGAAAAAATTAACACACACATTATGGGTGGTGTGATTACAACATAATCCAGACTAAAGGGTTGAAATTACCGATTATGTATGTATGTATGTTGATGGAAATCGTTTTGACCGCATGTAGATTGACATTGTCCCAACAATTTTGTAGAATTTTGTTTGCTTACGCTTCCATTGAAGTCGCCGTAGTCTAGTAGGTAGTGTGTTGGCTTATTAGACGTAAAAGCCAGGGTTCGAGTCCCAGGCCAGACATCAGGACAAAATACAAAAAGTATTTCTTCGGCGACTTCCTCTCAGCAGATTTCTGGCAAAAACTCTGAGAGTTAATGAGATTACCATGAAAAGGTTTCTCAAAACAATCTGTCGTTCGGAGTCGACTTTAAACTGTAGGTCCCACCATTCATGTATAAAATTAAGGCACACAACATGAGTGGTGTGAGAAACTAGGACGTTGTACAATGGGTCAATTCGACCTCCGGGTACTGTACTTGTCTTAATTGACAAGCACACGTCCTCTAACCTAACCTAACCTACGCATCCATTCATCCAGATTTTTCAATGAAAAGCACACGGTATGTTCCCCGAACAGAACACTAATTTTGATAAGACAGAGAGATTGGGAGAATTTATAGTTCAATATTTTGAATGATTTCAAATGCATCGTATTATCATTAAATTTTGTAAGATTGAAAAACGAATTACATACAACGTATTTTAATTAAGAAAACAATTCAAATTCTTTTGATCTTCATTTACTTCCTCTTAATATTTGCTGTTTTCCATATTTAATGGGAAAATGAGCATCAATTTAAAAATTACAATACAATGTAGAAAGGAAACCGCTTGTTTTTGTTTTTTTTTAATAATTTATTCTGATAATTCGATAATTCGCGTAAATACGTACATAGGTATTGTACCCAAAAAAAGTATTTCAAAAGCAAAGGCAAATATTTTTTTCTTTCTATTGTATGGCAAATTTAAGTCCTTTTTCTCAAACCAAAATTTTATGGGTTCATGATATTCCAAGTAAAAAAAGAAAAAATTGTTTAATAAACCTCATGTTGTTTTGACTTTGCCACAATCAAATGAAAAGGAAAAGAATTTTAAAACAATTTCAGCGTATTTTTAATGTTCGCTGTAGGAAACCCTTCAGAAAAGGCCAATGATAACGAAATAATTGCCATTTGATTCATAATGGTCGCATATTTTCCAAAGTAAGCCAAAATTCCTGTTCTCGTATTTCCTTTGTATTCTAATGGAATAATAAAGGGTAATGAACAACCAAAAAAATAGGTTTTGAATGGCACAATATTTTAATAGAATTCAAAAAAAAAATTTGAACAAAAAAATTTCTGACATGCGTTGTTGGTTGATGACCATTTTATATTCAGTTCACTGTTATTCCCGACTAAAGACTTTCAAGACACCTGTTGTTATCCTTTCACCACATTCATTACTAACGGTATTTTGGGTGGTCCACAGAATTCTTTAGAAATTTTATTCATAAAAACAAATTTTTGGTGTAATTTTTTCAGTGCCGTTTTATTTTCGGATTTTCACCAAAAAAAAGGTCATCAAACAAAAGGCCACAAAGGAAACAAATAAACCGCTATTGTTTTAAGCCTATCATTTAATAATAATAAAAAGGAAAATAGCGCTAAAACAATAGAAATAACAAAATATTGTATATAAATAAACAAAATATTTAAATTAATAGATCCTTTTGTTTTCGATATTTATTGTTGATGATTGTGTGTTAATTTAAATGGTAAAGCAATCAGGTTTCAGGTGAGCATTGGTGGGTATTTTTGCTATACTGCATCTTTATGGATGGTAGGTTGGTATGCGTAAGGAAGTGTGCGGCCGTGATAACAAACACAACACACTGGGAGGTCATTAAATCCATTGTGCTCGTCCTAAAGAAAAAGCAAAAGAAATAAGTGGAAGTATAAGAACTAACAACCCTCAATCAGTTCAAACCCCTTATAAAATTGTGTATTTCCTGACTGTATATCGGCTACTAGCTGAGAGTTGAAATCCTCGCATAATACCCTATTTAAGGTATTCATGTTTCTCCTAGCAAAGTCTGGCTAGATACACAGGAGGCGCTGCAAATCCTTCTCATCTTCACCTACCCTGCAATAGTCTACCTATACAATTGTCAGCGGCCAAACATCGCTGCTACTAATAAGAAACTTATTAAGCACCAGAACACATCTATTCTGCAATCGCCAACTGAAGGGTCAAGGCTCATAGTCACGTAAGATTTCAATCCATATCAGTCCAACCACTCATCATCCACAGGGTGGATTCTCAGTCTACCAAGTGAATCAGTTATCTCGTTCCCAGATATACCACTATGCCATGAAATTTATGATCTTTTCACCACAGTTTTATTGTTCTGATTCAAGTTTTTCATTGTAAGCAAGTAATTGGTAGGCTTTATTGTTGGAACTCGATCCGACTCTACTTAATCTTATACTGCCTACATCCACAGAGCGGGTTTTTAGTCCAGCATGAGTGTCAGTCATCTCGTTCTCAGCTATACCAATCACTATCCCACGGAATCTATGATCTTTAAGAACGTGATTAAAAGTTCTTACACGATACCAAAACAATGTAAAATGAACACATCACTGACGTAATGAAGTGCGATGGTTTTTGAAAAATTTAAAAAAAGGGAGCCACGCGACTCTCAAATTTCCATTCATATTTTCTCTCCATGTCGTACACTCATATTACATATTGAGTAATAGCAAAGAATATGGATATAAAGAATGCGCATCATGTAGAAGTAAAATTTCTTATGGCGGGTCGTAACATTACGACCCTCTCTCACCAAATTTTTTTTAAAAATCATTTCTGGGTGAGGGGAGAGGAAGACAGAAGGAAAACGAACACAAACGAAGAGCGTAACAATGTGTTGCTCTCATCGTACGTATGTACATACATTTGTATGTATTCTTGTGTTTTTTGATTTAGTTGTCGATCAGACTGCGACAAGAATACATGTGCTGCGGATGCTTTATCATTTTATTTCAGAATAACACTCGAAGAATATTTTGTGTTAAAAATGTTCTATGTCATTAGCTGGGCGTATTTTATTTTGTCCCATAGTATATTTTTTTAAATACTTTGGAATGCTCGTTTTTTTTCTTTTAATAAAAAATGGTTTTTTATTCTTTTTATTTTTATTTATCTAAAAAACATGGCCTAATTTTTAAGCCAAAGATGGATAGCTTTATGTTCTTTTAATAATAAAATCGATGTTTTATTTTATTTTTATTTATCCAACATTATTAAGCCAAAGGTAGACAGCTTTACATATATATGTTGATGAAATGAAAATAAAAATAGAGTATATTACTAACACTTTTATATGGCTGTAAATAAATAAATTCTCTCAACTTATTTTCTCTCTCTCACTCACTAATCCTTAACCATAGACATGTCTTAACCTAGAGGAAAATTGTTAGTAATAATGTCAAGTCTACTTACTAACCCAATGATATGTATATATGATCGGAAAATATAGAAAAATTGTACTGCACTAAGACACTAAGACACCGTATTTAACTTGGCAAGTATTCTTCCAAAAATCGAAATCATTTCTCATTGATATTAGTGAATACTACTGTGATATTTTTTTTGGGTGTATCATTAAAGTCTGAAAAAAGCGACATGAACCTTCTTCTTTAAAAACTGACAAGATTTTACGCTCTTTTTAACGAACATTCTTGATGTTCGTGTCCTATGTGTGTAAAAAGCCGAAGATGTTCTTACCCTGAGGGTCATTGTTGCCGGCGTCTGTTTTTAACACCAGAAAAATAAATAAAAAAGTGGTCAAACAACAAAAACGCACGATGAGAACAACGCATGATGAGAACAACGCATTGTTACGCTCTTGGTTTCTGTAACCTTCCCTTCTGTCTTTCCCCCCGCGTCATGAAATATTTTTGAAAAATATTCCAAAATATGTTAAAATGCACATTCTTTATACTTTATTTTCTTTGGTAATAGTCTAAATATCTCTTAATACCGAATTCTTTTCTGTAATGGTTACTCTCAAACGGCTTATAATATTTATTGTAAGTAACTGCTCTGTGCAGTAGTCTTATAGGTAGTGTGTTGGCCTGCTAGACGTAAAGCCGTGTTTCAAAACCCAGCACAGACGTCTCAAAGAAAAAATATAAAACAAATATTACTTCTGTGACTTACTTACTTAATTGGCCATAACAACTCGTTTAACGGATTTCGGCCTGCCGCAACACATCCTTCCAGGCACCTCTGCTTATTGCGCACCTGCGCCAGTGGGTCACACCAATCGATGACAGGGCTTCGTCGATTTGGTCCTTCCAGCGGATACAAGGTTGTCCTCTTCGCCGACTTCCGCAGATTCCCTCATCAAATACCCGTCTCGCCGGAGCATCCTCCTCCATTCGAACGACATGGCCGAGCTAGCGCAACCGCTGGATATTAATATGCTGTACAACGTCTATTTCGTTGAGGAGCTCATACTGTTGGAACGGATACGGAAATCACCGCCAACTCGTACAGGACCGAAGATCTTACGTAGGACTTTTCTCTCGAACACTCTCAAGGTCGCTGCATCAGTACTTAACAGAGTCCTTGCCTCTGCGCCATAAAGAAGCACGGGTAGAATGAGTGTCTTGTAGAGTGTTAGTTTTGTCGCACGAGAGAGGTCTTTGCTACTCAATTGCCTATTGTGCGTGTCAATTGTCTTCTGTGACTAACTGTCAGCAAATTTGCGACAATAACTCTGGGAGTAAATATAACTGTCTTTTAAAAGTTTCTGAAATCTCTCGTTCGAAGCCGACTTTCAACAGTAGGTCGCGCCAGTCTTGTATAAAATTAACACAAACAATAAAGGTGGTGTGAGAAGCTAGATTTAAATCCTAACTAAAGGGTTGTATCGGTAGATTAAGTAAGTATGAATAGATTTATAAAGAAAAATTAAAATTTCAAGCTGACTTTCACTTTTGAAAACAAATAACGGAACAAAAAATTTAAGAAAAACAAATATAAGTTGTCTTATAGGTATTTGGAACCCAATTGCTAGGTATTGCTAGGGTATGCTATGTTATACTTTCGTGTTGTTTTCTTTTAATTTCTCTTTCTATTCCAGATAACAATTATTTACGGTCTACTATTTTTCGGTGGCATTATTGGAAATGTTTTTGTATGTTTCGTGATTTTTAAACATCCCACCATGCATACGGCAACGAATTATTATCTCTTCAATCTGGCTGTATCAGATCTAATTTATTTAATATTTGGTAAGTAAAAGAAGAAAATTAATTTAATTAAATATTTTAAATTAATTTGTTTAATTTTGGAAAAAGATTTTATTGCCCCAATCCAAACTTCCACTGGAAATTTCTATTTTCTTTTTTTTAATTTTTTCAAGAAAACTATGGCAACAACAATTTAACTTTGTATGCTATTTGGGTTTTGAAATTGTATTTGTATTACGGTAAATTTCTTAAACATTAAAGTTTATTTCCTTCAGTTTGTGTATTCACACTTGGGAAGAAGGAAAGCTTTTTCGCGTTATTCAAAATAATAGAAGAGAGAGAAAAAACATGAAATTTTTTATTCGCCATTTTCGATCATCGTCATCAACGTCATCATTAAGATAGATTGTTGAACATGTGTTCTAGGGATGTCATACAATGGCTTTTGAAAAAATATGAATCAATATGTTTATGAAAGAATGTAAGAAATGACTGTGTAACAATAAGGAATACATACGAGAAGGTATCATTGTGCCAATGAAAAGGAAATTTTTTTTCATACAAAATTGAAAACATAAAAAATGAAAAAACGAAGTAAAGTTATGAAGGTAAAGGTTTTGTACATTCTTTGTACGCTTCACTAACAAAATTCATGGTACAGAAACTATTTGAAATTTAAATTTACAAAAACCTAAGAACAAAATACAAATAATGAATGAATATGCTTGACATCCTCTCCTTAATTTTACTGGCAAAAACTCTGAGGATAATAAAAATTTTTTTCAAAAATCTGTGGTTCACTCATGGATAAAATTAATACACCCAACCTGAGTGGTATAAGAAGCTAGGTTTTAATCCTGACTTAAGGATTGTATTAACCTATTAAGGAAGTAAGTAGAAAATGTGTATTCAGAATAAATCTGCCAATATGACAGCAAAAGAAAATAGGAATCCTTATTGCTATTTTGAACATACCTCGTATAATTGTTTTTTATTCTTTGACCCACAAACGTAAGTTTCATTCTTGCTCAAGCCTAATGGGATCGCTATCCGCAGTCGCCCAAAGGCAACATTTTTAGATTTATTGGTCTGCACTAGCTTTACTTGTATTCGCCGTAGCCTAGTAGGTAGTTTGTTGGCTTATTAGAAGTCAGGCTCCAGGTCAGACATCTCCAACAAAACGAAATTCGAAAAATATTTCTCCGTTGACTTCTGATCAACAGATTTCTGGCTAAAACTCTGAGAATAAATAAAATTACCATGAAAAGTTTCTCAAAAGAACCTGTCATTCGACTTTAAACTATAAGTTCCGCTACTCATGTATAAAATTAACACACACGACATAAGTGGTGTGAGAAACTAGATCGTAATCCTAACTGAAGGGTCCTAATGACCACTTATGTATGTATTTAGGCAGCAAGAGAATTAGCAAATCTCTTGTATACTGCGCACAAGGGTCCTATCAAAGTTCTTTTGTGATACCATTGTACTTACATTGTAATATATATGTATCTCTGATATTGTCACTCACTGTAAAGTAGCCTTCCTTTACATACTTTCCTATTTACCGAAGGTTAAAAAAGAAAACAACAATTTATTCAATATTATTGGCAAATAAATTCCCCACCAATAACATTTTGTATGAACGGTTGGTTCCCTTTCAAAAATATTTGACACATTTTTGTTAATTTTTTCTTTTCTTTTCTAAAGGAAACTTTGTTATTTCAAAAATAATTTTTTCAGGGTAAGACGCTTCAACAGCCTTCAAATATGCCCCTTTTTCTAAACAGCCTGTCAATATGCTTTACTCTTCACACAATTTTTATTTACGTTTCTGTTGGTAAATGATTTGACAGGCGGAAAGATAGACAGACCGTAAAAAAATTCTCTTTCTCGGCGAGAATTTATAATTTAAAAATAGAAGTTATTTAGTTAATAATAATAATAATATTAATAAACGAGTTCTTATAAATAACATTCTGGTACAAAATGTTTTTGTAATAAATTGAAATTAATTTTTTTTTTTGTTTGTTAGGTCCCAAGAAGAAATTACTTTAAAATTAATTTTTTTTGCAGACTCTATTGCCATAAATCATGCGTCTTCTTTCTTTACAGGCCTGCCACCAGAAGTGTTTTTATATTGGCATCAATATCCCTATTTATTTGGCCTGTCATTCTGTAAAGTCAGAGCATATATATCGGAAGCGTGAGTATTTAGTTTCTAAGATTTGTTAGAGGCAATATGCCAGTGGGGTATCTGACATCAGATGTGATCATATCCAATACTGCTACAATGTGTATTGAACCATTCTTACGACTTCTGCAGAAGAGTTTAAATTGATCACTTGCAAATACCACTGTCCCTATCGACAAACCCAGAAAGAGTTTCAGGAAGCTTTAGGCTTCTAAAAAGATACAACGAGGAAATATAAGTACTCCTAGATGCTAAGCTATGCAGACAATTTTGCATCTTAAGGCATCACTTGCAGAATATTCGGCATAAACTGGCAATTTCAGTCAAGGAAAGGTCCAGAGCTTTCCTAGCTCTTGGCAAGAATTCAGTCAGGCTCCTAACGCGAACAGCAAAAATACATCGAATTCCACTCACTTCCATCAAGAGTTGCCTTCATGGGTTTGAGTATTGATTTGGTTATGCAAAATAATATCAAGAACATAGACAATCCTATCCCTCTTATATTGGTAATCATGCTTCTCATAGCGTAGAAAATTCTCACGCATAGAGTTCAATACCTGGCATTTGGTCATATTGATTGACAATAGCTGCACTCCATGATATATAATGCAAGTCGCAAGCTGGAAATAAACACACAAAAATTAAAATTTACTGCATTTTGTATCACTTGTACCCCACTGTACATAATTTGCTTCAGTTTTAATAAAAAAAGAAAAAAAGCTGAAAACCTTTATAAACTTTAGTTCCACTTACGTATCGGTACTGACAATTGTGGCTTTTTCAATGGAGCGTTATTTGGCGATATGCCATCCCTTGTATTTGTATAAAATGAGCGGTTTCAAGCGGGCCCTCTACATTATAATACTCCTATGGTTGGTTAGCATTATCTCCGCAATACCATTTTACATCTACACATACATTAAATACTTGAAATATCCACCAGGTAAGTTGTTTAGTCTCCACGGAAATTAATTTTATTTCGTATAATTTTTGGTTCTTTTTTTTGGCAGACCAAAACCAAATGCCTGAATCAGGTATTTGTACATTTGATACACCCGAAAATTTTCCCCTCTTCGAAGTGTCATCGCTATTTTCATTTTTTGTGCCCATGTTTTCCATGTTTTACTTCTATGGTCGCATGGGTATTAAAATATGCTCGAGAACCACACAACAGTTGGGTGAGTATTTTTTATTTTCGTTTTATTTTTATTCAATATGATTATTTTTTGTTAGTATAAGTACTTAATTTAATTATCTTTTGAATTATTAATTTTAATTTCATTTTCATTTGAATTCTTTTGTAATTTTTCCATATGCCAGGTGTGCAACAAGGCTCTGTGCATAGAGAATCAAGACATCAACAGTCACGTAAAGCGGTCATTAGAATGCTGGGTAAGTGTTTTTCTAATTTATAATATTGCCTACTTTTAGGTGGCAACATGGAAGTATTTTAAATGGCCTATATTCAGGCGTATGTTGCAAAGTATAAATTTTTATTTGCGATGAGTATTTTTCTCATAGACTTCTGTTAAGTAATGAAGCTCATAACTAAAATGTTTATATTTGGAGCGAACACAAACCTCAAGCTATTAAAGAATAACCATTACGTCCACTTAAAATTGCCTTTTATTGCGATTTAGACCCTGTAAGTATCATTGGTCCTTATTTCTTTTATAATGAGCAAACAGCTACCGTTACAGTGAATGACAAGCTCTATTGATCCATGTTGTCAGAATTTTTGTTGCCAAAACTTAGTTCAGCTAATAACTATTGAAGTTAAGAACAAAGCTGAAGCCCTTGCAAATGCTGGAAAACAAAAAATTCGATTATATGTGGCCCGTTTGGGGAGTACGCCTTAGAAAACTCATATCGTTTATAATGGGCAATTGGCATCTAGAAAAATACGCCTGGAGATTGTGTACTTTTCAAAAGTTATAATAGATGGGAAGAAGAGCAGACCACAGAAAATATTATTATTCAATGTCCGATACATGGAAACCTAAGACTAAGGATGCTTAGGCACTCAGAATTTAGTGACAGATCATGTACAGAAGTCGCCGTAGTCTAGTAGGTAGTGTGTTGGCTTATTAGCCGTGAGGCCAAGCTTCAAACCCCAGGTCAGACGTCTCGAAATATAAAAAAAAAAATTTTTCGGCGACTTCCTTTTAGCAGTTATTTGGCCAAAACTCTGAGAATAAGCAAAATTGCCAAGAAAAGTTTCTCACAAAAATCTGTCGTTGGGATCAACTGTAAACTGTTGATCCCGCTCATGTATAAAATTAATACACATAACTTGACTGGTGTGAGAAGCTAGGTTGTAATCCTGACTGAAGGGTTGTAATGACCAATTATGTATGTACATATGTATATGTACAGCCAAAGGTGATTTGGAATCCAATATAGGTATGTTTGAGAAATACCAGAGTTATGTTGAATGACCAAGAGTTACGGTTGAATGACTTGTGGGCAGCAAATGGCACGCATTTTATTTTAGGGTCTGTTACTGAAAACCAATCACCTTCTTAGTCAGTTTAATTAAACTGAAATAACCTGATAAAAAAAAGAAATTGAATAGGTAGTCGAAAATGCTTTGTAGCGGGAAAACTTGTAACGAATATCCAGTCATAATTGTTGGCCCCTCTCAGATTAAATCTAAGTTGTAAATAAAATTATAATTTAAGCTTAAGTGAAAGAGCATATTGAGTACAATACAACAACAAGAACTACAGTATACTTTATGGTGTACATGCCTCGTTTTTATTTTTTAATTAAAGTCAAGAAAATTCTTGTAAAATTTTTTAAAACAAGAAATTTTTCCTGCATGTTTTTTTTGTAATCTGCGCAGTTTGTTTATTTGAAAGAAAATGGTGTTTTAATAACCTAAAGGTATACTTCAATGTTTTAATGAAACTCTGTTTGAAACTCTAAGTTTCTGTGTTACAGAAAATAAGTGCCGAAATACAAGATTGAAAGAAATACGAGAAAATAAAAAACCTCTCCATTAAAGCAAAAATAAAAAGTTGCATAAAAACGATTTGAATTAAATTTTTTTTTTAAATTTGTTTTCTGTACTAAAAAAAACTTTAAATTTCTCTAAAAAATTTATTTAAAATATTAAAGTTTTTCAATGTGAAAAGATATACGTGTAATATTATCCGTATAGATTTATTTGAAAACATAATTCCGTACTTAAATTTGAGGAAAAGAAAAATTGAGCAACATTATACTGCGTGCCTATGAATGGCACTTAAAAGCAACACACATGTCAATGAACTACAGACTGTCATGAAGTGACGCACGGCAATAGAAGACATGTGCCACATTAATAACGCTTATTACAACAAAAACAAGCAGAGCATTGTATGAATATACTGTAAGGAAGACAGTTGTAGTCGGTCAAAGGCGACTACATGACTGCCCTTAATTAAGCATATAAAAAGCTATCTTGTGTATTTCATACAATTACAAATATTGCCCTGGAATGTCAAAATATTTTAAACAATCGCCTTATAAGACATATCCTCGTAGGATAATGGCATAACGTTGCCGATCCGTTCTTGATCAAACGTCTGTATTGGAAACTATTACAGATTTCAACTTCAAGAACTATAACAAGCTAATGAGTTGTGGAAAATACACTAAATTACTCACTTAATTGGTCAATACATCGCTTTAGTAAGGATAACTACCTAGCTTCGGACACCACCCATGTTGTGAACATTAATTTTATCCATGAGTGGCAGGACCTATAATTTGAAGTCAACTGCAAATTACAGGTTTTTAAGGGAATTTTCATGGCAACTGTATCTATTCTCAGGAAGTTGCAGAAAATATTTTTTTGTATTTCGTTTTTGCTTGAGTAGTCTGACTTGGAGCTCTCGTCTAGTAAGCCGACATACTACCTACTAGACTACGGCGACTTCACGGAAAGATTTAATTGACAACCGGCTTAAAAACCTACTAACAAAAAGGTTAGCTTTCTTAAGCGCTACAATGTGTTACAAACATTTGCCCACACATTAAATGTAAGTTTTGAAATAGAAGCGTAAAAATGTAGCCAAGGGAAAATGCAGCCAAAGGAAAATGCCTAATAAATGGAATAATCCGCAAACAAAAGAAAACCGGCAACGAAATTGACAAGACAACAAGCGGAAGCTAAAACAACTATAAAGTTAAACCGATAAAAAAAGAAAGACCAGGAAAAGAAAGAAAAATAAACGCCAACAATACAATGGTTTAAGCCTTAGGAATACCATGAGAATTTTTAAATAAAAAAAACATGATAAAACAAAAATATTCCTGAAGCAATTCCACTCTTCTGCTGCGACTGGGTTAATAAAGTGGCAATAACAGTGAAATAAATCTTGATATTGTCACAAAGGAATCCTTTAACAAAAAACTCAATTCAAAAAAAAAGGCTCAAAGCCATGATATGATCATAATTTTTATTGGAGGATTAAAGTGTTGCTTTTCCTCAAGACTTACGTACATACTCGTACATAAATAATAATAAAAATATGCTTTGACAGCGAAAACAATAACAAGAAAAGAAAAACAAAAACAATATAAAAGGCAGAGATGGAAATTTAGAAGAAGTTCTGGGAAAATTGTATTGTATTGTAATGGATTCTATAGACCAACGTATGGAATGGAGGACGGCTGTATACATAGCTGCCAGATAAATCAGGCACCAAATCGTCAAATATTTGAGAAAAAATCGTTAAAATCGTCAAAGACGTTTATTAAAATCGTCAAAAAATCGTGAGAAAAAATAAATAAATAAATTGAAAGTTTTTAAAAACCAAAATTATTTCTATTGTAGTAAAACATAGTCAATATGGATGTACATATCTGAGTTCAAAAACAAATTTAAAAAAAAATTTTTAGAAATTGAAAGCTGGCGTCCTTATCTTCATTTATTAATTTTTTTTCCAAAATTGGAGAAATTTTATATCATTTTCAGGAAAAAATTGTTTAAGGATTAAACAATCTATCGCAGTGTTGTTTATTGACACATAAGCACAGCCATAATATTGCATCATCTTAATCTATGGGCGGTGTAGATATAAAGCAGTCAGAAGATCTTGACATTCTGAGCATGAAAATTCAGTGTAATGTTGGCTTCAACCGACACATTTTTCAGTTCCTTCTTAAGATCTTATGATCTTACTATTTACACGATTTGTAACCGACCGAGACTGGAATACAACTCTCATGTATGCGTCAGTATCTCAAAGTCTATTTTGAGGTTTCTCAATCGCGTACAAGAGAGGCCGTAGTAGCTCGTTAATGACGGTAGTGTATCCAACTCTATTGATTCATTGGAGAATCCCTGCAATTTGGCTTGTGTTCCACTGTTCTATAGCTATTACAACGGATTTTGCTCGAGCGAAATAAGGGACCTATTCCTGATATTCATGTATTCCTACGTAATACTCGTGTTTCTTGGCGAGCACATCCGTATGTGGTCGATTGGCCAGTGGATCGCACACTGCATTACAGCCAAAATTCGTTCTTTAGTCGGACTATTCGTATCTGGAATTCCCTTCGTGTAGAGGTTGTAATTTTTTGGCTTTTGAGGAATGAAAAAGGCATAAAACACAGAAAAATCATCACCGGTGTTCGCAAATAACTTAAAAATATAGTACTTCACTCCACGTTATTACTAACCTAAATTTGCAATAGTAACAATTGCTAAACAAATACAAAGTTTAAAGTGGCTTTTAATCTACTAAAGTAAAGAATATGACGTAAGTTTTTAATTTCCAAAAATCGTCAAAATAAGGGCATAAATCGTCAAATCGTCAATATGATATTTTTGGAGCTCAAAATCGTCAAAATGACGATAAATCGTCAAATCTGGCAGTTATGGCTGTATATCTAGTGCTCATGGATTTTAAGAAATCCTTTGATATGATCAAATGGACTACTATATAAGAGTATTGAGAAGAAAGACTTGGGAACTCTCTATTCTCCAACACATCACACAATTCAACATCGTAAGGATTCATACAGTGGTGGCCTTATAATTAAAAACGACTTAGCAAAATGTATGTTTTTAATTTGTTTTACAGGTTTCACTGTGTACCTCAGTTCAAAGGCTTTGTGTGGAAGACGTCTTACATACTTTTTTCCATCAGATTGTGACAAATTAAACTTAGATTCGTCACTCCAGAGAACTCTGTTGCAGAAACATCGTTTCTAATTGTGAAGGAAGAAAATTTCCAGCTTAAGGAAACCAGCCAAGAAATGAAGAAGTCGCCGTAGTCTAGTAGGTAGTGTGATGTGAGGCTACGGTTCAAACCCCACGTCATACATCTCCAACAAAATGAAATATGAAAAAATATTTCTTCGGCGACTTCCTCTCAGCAGATTTCTGGGAAAAACTCAGAAAAAAATCCATGGAAAAAATCTCAAAAAATTTCGTCTCTGGTTCATAGCATAAATCAGGGTGTATTTGACTAATGGCATGGCTATCGTATATCTGAGGATGGCTGTGGTCTATGGCTTACTCGCATATACCTGCTATTTAAGAAAACCCCGCAAGAAAAAGTCATGCGTTATCGGTGGCCACAGTACACATCAACTCCAATTAAATTGCTCGTGCAGAACATTTAATGTCAATCTGCGGAAAGCACATGTCTTTGGTGTCCATATCAAGCAAATCAGGCTAAAAGAAGTTGGTTATCAATGATGCATATTGTACTCCGTGAGAAAATTAATGGCCAGGCCAACTGTATTTGCAAAGAATTTGAATCGATGACGTCGCTAGTCAAAAATTTTCACCAAACATTGACATTTTTGGGATATATTAGATGCTATTGGATCTCATGTGAAATGCTATCGTCTCGATAATTCGATAATTCTATATGTTCACGTACTCATTCATCCAGAAATGGCTCTCATGGCTGAAATGAATTTTTCAATAGACATTAGAGTCAATTGCCAACAGCTCCAAAACCCATTATCGTGCATATAGTGATTTGGCAGAACAGACTCAATAGCACTTAATTGCCCTGAGTTATCTTCAATGTTTACAAATCCCTATTTGGAAAATCCGATACAATGAAGATAATAAATGAAAGGCATTCAATGGATCATATGGATTCATGCATTCATAGGCCTTACTATTGATAAACTTATGTGGCACTTGACAATACAATAAAACTCAAATTTCATTTCATATTCTTCTTGTGTGTGTGGGGGTTTATTTTGTTTTATTTTTTTTCTTTCTTTATTTCCTTCCTGCTTTTCGTATTCAATGAATTTAATTTGATTAAAATTTTCTTTAGTTGTAGTCGTTATTGAAAAGTAATCATAAGTATGTTTCGTAGCCTGGTAACATTTTTTGTCTAAGTTCTTAATACACTCCAGCAATACTGTATTAAATGTTATTTAAGCTTTTGTTAGCCATGGTATCATACACTCATCCACAATATATTGGGCTCCTTAGACCAGTAAAATTCTTACACTTTATATTCTCCCTTTTTTTGCCACAGAGGCAAAAAATTTTTTTCTCTCTTCCAATGTATTTCGTTTAGCAAGTGTGGCTTGTTAGGAGACAAACATCTGTGTCTTAACACGGATATGAACGGCATTGTTATTGCCATTTTTATCTGCAGAACTGTAGGCCGCTATTGTCGTTGGTAACACACTCTTTAATACCGAGAATATGTTTCGTTTTTTTATTGAATAGAATACGAGTATTAAAGTATTTGCAACGCAATATATGCTGAAAACAATAAAATTTCTATGGAATACGGATAGAAAATCTCAAACATGCATAATTCTTTAGAAGAGAAAATGTATCCTTTTATCTTTTCAAAGGAACGTGAGTGTTGACAGGGGGAATATTAATTTCAAAGGCATTTATTAAAAGCTCAGAAGGCATCTAAACACTTCCTATTGAAAATTAAAGAGTATGTAGAAAAAGTTGGTTTATTAGACGAAAGCAAGAAGTTCAAGTTCAAATATGAAAACAAAATATTTCTTTCGGCGATTTTCTCTCAGCAAACTTCTGGCAAAAACTCTAAGCAAATAAATTGCCACGAAAACTTTTTTAAAAATCTGTCATTCCACCACACATGAATGATTTTGTTCAGGCCACTTGATTGTTTCATACTTTTTTCCGAATAAGGCTGAAAATCCAGTGACTGTGAATGGCATTTGTTACAGGAGTTCTGTTGCTTCGAACTGAACGACCAATCCAATCCAATCAGGATCCCATGGGGTATTCTGTCATATCTCGCATACAATAATAGACTTATTATCTGATATGAATTGGACGCCAAAGTCATGAGATCTAAACCCGTGCAGATTTTTTTTCGGGATTTCTGTGAAATCTCGAGTTTATGCGAATAAACTAGAAAGACTTTTCTGTGCTCAAATCCGAGATCCATCGTCTTATCGGTGAAATACAGCCACCTGTGTGTATGTATAGGCTAGCAATCCAAGATAAATTTTTGGATGGACTCACTTAGGCCGCATTGGGCCCATTGTGCTAGTGTGTATGTATAAGTCATGGAAAATTTTATGAAAATAATAAAAGCTTATCGTCAGAACATATGTACATAATTGGTCAATGCAACGCTTCAGTCAGAATTATGACCTAGCTTACAGTTTAAAGTCGATACCGAACGACAGATTTTTTGAGAAACTTTTCATGGCTAGTTTATTTACTCTCAGACTTTTTGCCAGAAATCTGTTGAGAGAGGAAGTCGCCGAAGAAATATTTTTTCATATTCCGTATTGTTAGGGATGTCTGACCTGGGGTTTGAACCGTGGCCTCATGTATAGAAAACCAACACATTACCCACTAGACTACGGCGGCTTGCAAGACATGCCATGATTATATGTGAGCGACCTATTTCATATGTCCTCCATTACAACCAGAAACAAAATTGAAGACAATAAACACCGGTGTTTTACACCAGTCTTAGGTTCAGCAATCTTAAGTTCTATGTTTGAAGTAGGCAAGCTTCGATTGGAAGCAATTATAAGACAATAAGCCATGCCCTTATACTTGCTATTATTTTAAAATGAAAAAATTATACTCTTACTGAGACACTCTTTATTTGTAACATTTTTAAAAACAGCATCAAATATGTTGTTACCTTCAAAGTTCCTTTGATTTCTTCAACATAAATGTTTCTGTCTTCAGTATACCCAGAAAGAGAATAACAAGGTCAGGCAGACACTTCCTGAGAAAGAGTGGGGTACAATAATTATAAAATAAATATGCTTTGGAGAGAAACATGATTACATAAATCCCAATTGTTTTATAATTTTAAATGAAATTAATTCTACGAAATAATAATTATTTGTTTATTACGCATTGAAAATTTCTGATAAACAGCTATATTTATGGGGTTTATAAAAAAGATTAAAACTAAAATCCATAATGATTCCAATTTAAACACAAAAACTATATTTTTTAAAGTGCAATAATCATAAGAGTCTCCCTCTTCGATTGTATAGGGTGGACCATTTAAAGTTTAAATTTAAAAACGCAATGAACGGTTTGAAATGTTGCCAAATTTATTTCTTTGTTGTGGAGTAAAGTTGTCCCGATTAGAAATATTATTTCATTCATATGCATGCCGCGGCTGGCCTCAAAGCATATCATTCGATCGGATCAATTTTCATGCACTTTTTCAAGTGTATGGGGTTTTGTATCTCGGCAATGGCATAACAAATGTTGGCCTTCAAATGCTCAATTGTCTTTGGTTTGTCGTCATAACACTTTTCCTTAACGGTGCCCCACAGAAAATAGTCCAACGGTGTCAAATCACAGCTTCTGGTCGGCCAATTGACATCACTATTTCGGTTAATTAAATAGCCATCAAGCGTTTGGCTCAATAAATCGATTTTGGCATGAGATGTGTGGCAAGTTGCACAATTCTGTTGAAACCAAACATCGTTCACATCAATATCATGGTGCGTTAGGTGTCTCCATTGATCGTAATGGTTGCGCCTTCCGTGTTTTCAAAGAAATAAGGGCCAATGATGCCTCCGCTCCACAAGCCGCACCAAACAGTTACTCGTAATGGGTGCATTGGCTGCTGTAAGACCACGTGTGGGTTTTCTGAGCCCCAAATACGGCAATTTTGCTTATTAATGCACCCACCAAGATGACAATGAGATTCATTCTTATTTTTTTTTTTTTTTTTTTTTTTTTTTTGCAAAATCGACATCATCGTTCAGTTGCTGGTTGGCCCAATAAATCCCAACGTTGCTCAATCGTTGCGTAAATCGATTCATGACGTTCAGCGGAGAAATATACTGAATTTCGTAACAAAATAGAATGACATAAGTATTGGCAAATTCGAAATAACTGATGATCCACCCTATATATGTATTTTATTTCAAAAATTGTTTTTAAAATTGATTTTGATTTGAATTTTATTGCTTTTATTATGTCGAAAATATGCATGTATTTTCAATTTAATTTGATATCAATTATATTTAAAATCTATTTTCTTTTTCTATCATTATTTATTTTTTGTTAAAACAAGAGTTCTGCCGTACCTGGCATGAATAAAATATTCTTTGGATCTGTGGAGCCAAAAATAAATTGAAATGTTAAATTGAAAAGTGTTTGCTGCTGCCTTCCCAAAAGTTTTCGAAAATAAAAACCAAACTTTCTAACACAATCAGATTTTATTCAAATCAATTTAATTTATATCTCGTATGTATGTATTCCTCATAACAAAAAAAATCTCCAAACCATTTAATTAATTTGTATCCTCAGTGCTAGTAAGGATTTGTGTATTTCGAAAAACAAAACATAGATAGAGAAAGTGTAAGTGAGTGCGCAAAAAATAACTTCTTATAATTCGTAAATAAATATCTTATCTGTTGGGTAAACCAAAACAAATGTTAATGTTCGTAAGATAAGCAAATATTTATGTCAATGCTAAAGTGTCATACCCCTGTAAATGTATGTATGTGTGTTTATGTTTATATATTCCTTTTATAACAGTAATAATGTTCTACTCATTTCCATAACTACAAGATAATAATAAACTTTACCTATGACACTGGAAAAACAACCTACAAATTTATAACAACCAAAATGTGTATACAAAACTATGTTACACATAGCAAACAGTGGGGAGCAAAACTAGTACAGTAAAAAATTTCTTGTATAAACAACATTTCCTTGTCTTCTAAATATTTCTTTGCCTTGCCATGCAGTTCCATGAAAAACTTTTTCAAACTAAGCACGCAATTGGTCTACAGAAGCAGGTCTTATGAGTATGTTATCCACCTCAAAGAGCTTTCATACTGGAAGCTGAATTAAAAACCTTTATCCTTTAAATCCTATTATTTTTTAAGTGGCAGCATTATCTTTGTATGTTAAATCAAGCCTTAGATCTTTATTTGAAGAGTCATTAAAACCTCTGACATACATTCATAATTGCTATTTACAACCCTGCAGTCAAGATCACAACCTAGCTTCTCACACAACATATGCTGCGTGTGTTAGGTTTATACATGAGAGGCGGGACCTACAATTTAAAGTCGATTCCGAACGACAGATTTTTTTGCCAGAAATCTGTTGAGAGGAAGCCGCGGAAGAAATATTTTTTTTTTATTTCGTTTTGTTTGAGATGTCTGATTCGGGTTTTGAACCGTGGCCTCACGTCTAATAAGCTAACACACTACCTACTGACTGCAGCGACCTGAAGGTTAGGTTAGGTTAGAGGACGTGTACTTGTCAATTAAGACAAGTACAGTACCCGGAGGTCGAATTGACCCATTGTACAACGTCCTAGTTTCTCACACCACTTACTACGTTGTGTGTGTTAATTTTATACATGAGTGGTGGGACCTACAGTTTAAAGTCGACTCCGAACGACAGATTTTTGAGAAACTTTTTTATGGCAATTTCATTTACTCTCAGAGTTTTTGCCAAAAATCTGCTGAGAGGAAGTCGCTGAAGAAATACTTTTTTGTATTTTGTCTTGACGTCGGGCTCGAACCCTGGCTTTACGTCTAATAACTCAACACACTACCTACTAGACTACGGCGACTTCTGCAGCGACCTGAAACTCCAAAACCATTATGAGAACTTAGTTTGCAAATTTTATAATTACAAGAAGCTTCAAATACACAATTCAAATTCAATTTGGAAGTCTTTTTAGTTTTGAACATCCTGAATAACGCCAACATGTTAATGAGTATAGTAGTTGAACTTAATTAGCAAAGATCCTCACGAATGCCCACTGTGGTCATTACTTCATTGATTAAAAAACTCATTCCTAACACTTAAGATCACTACTTTAGATAATTAACATTTTGTGGGCCTATAAATTTTCTCTCCACTGTATTGCAAATGTGTTCGCATGCCTAAAATTGTATCTTGAATTTTAAATTTTTTTTTAAATTACTTCTGTCCAGTGATGTTTTGGATACAAAATGTGAAAATATTTGCATTTTTCGATAAAGTTTTTGCTTCCGTAGAGATACAGTTACAAATAAAAAAACAAACATAAGATTTTTCTGGTCGTAAATTACATGGGGATTGTTTCCATATACATATAAGCTTGTATATGATATATTCCATACATACATACATATATGGATGACGAAAATGAAACCATCGCCGCAGAAGAATCCGAGGCAATCGATTTTACATCGCTCACAAGACCACATTAACGAATATTGCCTAGTAACTTAGGCATTCACTTGCACATAATTCAACTGATCCAGGAACTAAAAATAAACCACCATCATCTTAAGCACTAAGAACTATTTCCGGATAAATAGGTACGTGGTACACACAAAATTGTCGAATCTGGGATGATACCAATCGACATGAGATGCAAGTTGCGGGAAAATCACTGTTTAGTGTGGATTTTCAGAACAGATTTCTTTGAGAACGACGTTGACCATGCCATTGCTGTCAACGGCAAGCACTACAGCTCGATGATTACTAACTTCTTTTAGCCTGAATCGTATGATGTAGACACCAATGACATGTGGGTTCAATAGGACCTCGCTACGTGCCACACAGTTCATGTCACATCGAGTATGCATTAGAAATCATGAAATCAAGCCATGTGACCCTGTTTGACTTTTCTTTGTAAGGTTTTCTTAGGTTCTCAAAGCCAACATAATCCATGCCATCGGTCGTAATCAACATGGTAGATTACACATAAAACTCTTATTCAATTGCTTGATGAGACTGTAATAATACCAGTTGGCGAGAGTAATTGTATCCTTGCCTTCCTCTAGAGTGCCATTATTTTCCCTGGCAGCCAAGGTAAATAAATTAATTGACAACGACGGCCATAAACTGTGATCCGAAACGCTGCACGTTCCTGTTTGCCGACAAATATATTTCGTTTTGACCTCACTTACTGCCGTAAAGTTGTTAGTTTGCTGTATTCACTATAGTGGCAAGGAACTATGGTGTCCTTATCCAATTCTGTTCTCTGCCTTACACTCTATCCTATCACTTCTCGCCAAATGCCACTCTTTGCACTACAAAACCACTTGAAAAGATAATTGTAAACGAGTGGACACATCAAAGCTAGTACAGTGTCTAACCAATTGTGGCAATCATCCATGCAAAGAGGTTCAGTCATCATTATGAGAACAGAATTAATATGTATTCATAGCCACTATGTGAACACATATTATGGCCAAAATCCATTTCTATTTCCCCATTCTCAGGTTTTATCTTTCGCTTGTAAACAAATGTAATAAAATAAAAACAAAACAAGCTGAAGAAAACTAAAAACAAAACAAACTACGAACACAAATTACAGTTAAATGAAAATCTTTGTTTTCTTAAATAAATATTATGTTTACGTTCTGGTAAATATTTACGAACAAAGAGACAGAGAGAGAGACTAACAGACAGACGGATTAACTTATAAAACATACACATGCGTTAGAGTTTGTAACTTTTACAAAAGTTTATATGCCCTACACAATCGTAACACATATGGGAGAAGTGTAAAGGGTTTGTGTCTTCGATTGTAGTAATCTAGGCATAGTCTTTATCTGATCCTTATCACGATAGTCTTTCATTACAAGTTAGATTCATCAGAGAGTGTGTAAATGATGCAAGAATATTGTACAATTACTTCTATTTTGATGGTTTATGTTAATACAATTAAAGAGCTAAGACTTTGCCTAGTATCCATAACCTAACTTATACCCAAATAGGGTAGCGTCATAACCCTTTTATTTACAAAAATTTTTCATGTTCCTTTTTTAAAAATTTAATTTACAGCCGCTGTTGTGATGACATTTTTCGTCTGTTGGCTACCATTTCACTTTCAACGTCTTTGGTTCGTACATGGCGAGCCTCATAAATATTATCAAGAGGTTAATGAGTGGCTATTTTCAATTACAGGCGTAGCCTACTATCTTTCCTGGTAAGTATTATTCTCTCTGTTTTTAACAAGATGTGTCAACCATTTGTTGTTGGTGTTGTAGCATAATAAATCCTATACTGTACAATGTCATGTCCCATCGCTATCGTGTTGCATTTCTCGACATTTTATGTCGCAAACGTCGCAATGTATACTACAATAATGGCTTAGCCCGTGATCAATCGAGTTTTCGTGAAACAACAGTTGCCTCCAGTTTATACAATAATAGCACATATAATCGTGGGCATTCGGTAAGTGAATTTTTTCTTTTAATTTTTTTTTCTTCTAAATTTTCAAAATTTATTTCAATAGAAATTATTTTCTTTAAATATTTTTAAAAATATTTTCTTTTTTAAATCCATTCATTCATTAAATTCATTCTTAAAATCATTGCTGCCAGATACGTGAGCGCTCTTTAAGAATCGTGAATAATGTTAAGGATCGCAGTTCCATAAAGTCAAACAATATTTCATGGAAAAATTCCATTTACAATAAGGCCATTGAAAAAGTAAGTTCAAAATAATTGAATCGAATTATTTTTCTTATTGGATATTAAGGTCATAGCCGACATCTGGGTACTATTTGTACACTTGTATTATGTGGCTACACTTTATAGAATGTACTTTATATACAATGATAATGTTTAACTGGAACAATCTACTCAAAATCACGGCTCAGTCTTCATAGCCAAGCAGCAACAAAAATTTGTATACGAACATCGTCGCATAACCAACATTTGGAACATTTTTAGTTCTTTCAAGACAGAAACAAAGTGCGTCTTACATCGTACTAGAAATGGGAGGTGTATATAGATAGATATAGCATAAGGAAATTATCAAAAATAGTAGTATTAGTAGAATAATGAATATTATAGCAATAACGATAGTGAAACAAAATTTCTATCAATTGGCACAAGCCTATTGGAATATTGATAGAAATGAAAATGGCAACATCAGTAGCAGTAGCAAAAGCAGTAGCAATGACAATAGCAGTTCAAGCAGCAGTAGCAATAGCTACGGAAGTATCAACAACGGTAGCAATAACAGCGTAAATAGCAATAGAGATATAAGAAATTATAATGTCTATAGCAGAAACAGAAGTAGAAGCAGTAGTAATAACAGTATCAATATCAGTTGGAACAACAATAGCAGTAGCAATAACCATAGCAATAGTGACAGAAGTAGCAATAACTGTATAAATAGCACTACAAATATAATTATAATAGTATTATCAATAGCAACAGAAATATAAGTAGCAATATTAATATCTATATCAGCAACAGAGGAGCAATTAGCAGCAGCAATAACAATAGCAATAGAAGTAGCAATAAAGATATAAAGAGTAGTAGCAATAACAACATAAATACCATTAGAAATATAGGTGGTTTACAGGAATAATAGTATCAGAAATAGCACTACCAATATCCGTAGCAGTAGTAAAAACAGTTACAATAATAGTATCAATATCGGTAGCAATAGCAGTTGCAATAAAAGAAACAATAGCAATAACAACATAAATACCAATATAAATATCAATAAGTTGTCGTAGCTTAGTAGGTGGTGTGTTGGCTTATAAGGCATGAGGCCGCGGTTCAAACACCAGGTCAGCCAATATCCAGCAAAACGAAATATAAAAAAAATTTCTTCGGCAACTTTCATTCAGCAGATTTCTGGCAAAAAAAGTTCGTAGTCGACTTTAAGCTGGAGGTCCCACCACTTATGAATAATGGAATGAGATAGAACCTAGGTCGTAAACCCGACTGAAGGGTTGTAATGGACAATTATGTGCATATGTTTGTGGAAACTTGCTCTTGATTTTCTTCAACGGATGCACTGCCTGACCATTTTATGATGCTCTTTGTTGAGAGTAATCCGTGATGGGCGGGCAGTAGTCTTCTGGTTGGATTGGTTGGAAGGAATTTTCTGTTTGGTTTTAGTTTAGTTAAATTCGTAAGCGCCTTAATTATTGCTTACTTGGATCATATGAATGGTTCTGTAATGGTACTTATACTTATACTATTATGACTATTTCAACGTATGTCCTTAATTCCTGGCTGGTATCATTTCTGAGCTTGTCTTCTATAAAGGCATGGATTTCATACAAATTACCTCAGTTTGGTACACTGCTGTCGATAAATTCTTATCACGTAAAAATCTTACGTTTCAGGTCCCAAAGCACGGAACAATTGCATAGACAGCAGTAACCAGTGTTGGCAAATACTAATAGATTTCATAATTGCTCATAACTAATGAACAGCAGAGCTATTATTCCTTATTATTCCGTATCACCGTACTGGCCACATTGAACGTCATATGCTTGCCGTTCTCGCTCTTTGTTTTGTTTCGACAACTTGAGATTCAATAATGAGATTCTGGTTGTGCAGGTGAAATATGTGAAATGCATAAACAACAAACTAAAAGTACAACAACACATGCGGTTTATTATTAATTTTTATTATTTTTAATAACTTTTGGGAATACGAAGTCGAGGACAAACTGACACATCATTATGAATTTATTTTATTTTAATTGCATTTAAAACTTTACTACACTTTAGTCGGGTTTCGAAATGATGAAAACTATCGCATGGTGATGGTTATTAACAAAAAAGAAAATTTAAATATTTTATATAGGATTTCATACGAAACTATAACATCCACAATTGTAGCATATACTGGTTAATTGTGTACTTATGTGGTAAAACTCCTGATTATTTAAAAAAGTTTCCAAGGAAAAAATTTTTTAAACCCATTAACAGTTGCCATTTTACTTCATAATGTTCTGGTGATAAAACGCGAAGAGAAAATTTTAAAGTTTCCATTTGTTTTGACAGTGAGCATTGGGTCAATGAGGAACATCTATTCCTCTTTAACTCCTAATTCTATCTATGTACTCTTTTGCAGATTACAGTTGTCATTTCTATTTTCAAGCGCAGTAAGAGGCATTTAAGTGCTTCCAAGGCGATTTTAAGGATTCTCGATTGCTTGTAGGAAAAAGCGAAGATGCTCGTTAATGACGGTAGGGTATCCAACTGTATTGATTCGTTAGAACAGCGTTGTAATGTGTCTCTAGCTAGTACTATTACATGACTTCAAATGAATTGTACAAGACTAAGCAGTTTAACGTTCTGAAAGATTGGATAGATTGGACAGAAAGATTGGGATATAATAATCCGTTTTTAAGAACCTGCCCTTGCCAAACTCATATGGAGAGCTGATATCAAACTTCATCCGAATTTATTTTCAAAATTAAAAATTTGTATTATTGTCGCCGTAATCTAGTAGGTAGTGTGTTGGCTTATTAGATGTGAGGCGGCGGTTCAAACCCAAGGTCAGACATCTCCAACAAAATGCAACTTGATAAAATATTTCGTAGGCGACTTCCTCTCAACAGATTTCTAGCAAAAACTCTGAGAGTAAATAAAATTGCCACGAAAAAGTTCTCAAAAATCTGTTATCGCGCCACACATGTATAAAATTAACACACTCAGCATAAGTGGTGTGAGAAACTGGGTCGTAATTCTGACTGAAGGGTTGCAATGATCAATTATGTAAATATGTATGTATGTATTATTACCGGTAGTATTAAATAATTCACAATCCACTGTAATTTTAATCCCCATCATCCTCATCACCAAAGATACTCCTATCTCTCCTATTGGGGAATTTAAAGGATAATTCGCTGAAATAGAGAAATTAATAGACAAGTAACGAACCTATCAACAAGAAAACTTTTTTAAGCTCTGAATGAAGCTCTTATGCTGTTAAAGAGGCTGCTAAGATGACGCAGATAATAAAGGTGGTATTAAATATGCCAACAATTTTTCTTGACTTTTCTTCAGCTAAAAAAATATTTTAAAAAAATATTTGAAACGTTACTTAGTGTTGACTACAGTCACGATACTCTTCAAAAGGAAATTATAATTGAAAAGCGTTATGTCGAGACTTCTTATCTTCTTTACAGAGTTTTCACTGTAAACAAGCACTGTAAAATCGTCGATTTTATTCTGCATCAATTCAATATGACCACCCCAAGCACTTTATTTCTTCACTGTGAATTTCACCAAGCGAATGCTGCGTAGAATTACATGTAAAATTCCCAGAATACACGTCCTCTGATACTTCAAAGAGATTTGCCATTAACCAACCCATTATGCCATCATATGATACATATTTAATTATAAAACAGCCAAATATGCCATTGCATTCATTCGTTTATTGAATGTTTTTGACTTAAATGTTAAGCTCTCGTAATTTTTGACTTACATCAAGCCCGTATTCTCTGTCTCTAAAATTCTTTTATTTCGACGTCTTTAATAACAATTTTGTCTTTAAATTTTTTCTTTTTTTTCATTTTTCCATAGAAACAAATGTCGCTTTCAATTTTTCTTAATTCTTATTTAAATGCTACTGACTGAACACACTGTCTGTAAGAAGCAAGATACCAAATGCCTAAGAGTATAATAACACAACCAGTGCAAATTATATGCAAGATGAGACAGAGAGTGAGAGGCGAGAAAAGCCAAAAGAAAAGTCAACAACAGATGAAATTGTTGAGAAAATTTTATGCAAATAATTATAAAATTTTTTTTTTTTTGTTAGTAACTGAGAATATGGGTACCGAACTGTTGAATTAAGTAGACTTGAATGTGTAGGCAGAAATCATTGATAGGTCGAAAAATTGGTGTGTAAGGATTCAGGTTTGGCAGCGCCACATATTGAAAAAGAGTGGAACCCAGTAAGTAAGCTTCCAGTGAAGTCTGCATCACATTTCAAAAAGTCCTATATTTCTAGGCAATGATAGGTGGCAACTCTATCCTTCTAAACCTTGCCTAGTAAAGTGACTTACGGAAATCGAAATCTTTAACGCTAAAGAAGAAAATACTGTTCTTTTCTTAGGCCCTCGAATATGTTGGAACAAAATAAAGCACAAGTTCTTTAAAACATACGAGTTTATAGTACTTTTAGCGATTAACACTTGCATTTAATACTACAGTACACAGCTGTGATTTTTTATGAAAATTATTCCGATTAAGTATGATATAAAATATCCATCAAATAGCCGCTATGGCTCTGATGACAGGCAATTACTTTTTAATTAAATTTCCCACGTATTTTACACAGAGATGTGACTGTATCTCACTGATGGCACATTAGATCTTAGATTTGAAATTCATGAGTAGCTTCTGTGTTGTTACCCGAGATACACGCGTGATATTACAAGACCCCAAAGAAAAAAATACGTTGCAAGAGTGATGTCGCTGGTGGCCACATGTTTTCCAGATCCATGCCGTCCAGTTAAGGCCACAAGAACTTCGTTCTCATGCTCCTATAACTAATACGGCTCACAGTAGTTTTAAAAAATATGTCCCTGTCACTTCGCCTAACCAACATCCATACCAGACTGTTGCTCTTTGGGGATGCATTCAATTTCAGGCAATTTATCGAAAAATTTGCCTTGACTTTTCACACTTTGCTCTCCATGGCCTGCTGATGTGAACTCCTGAGTAAACAGAATTGTGTTGTGCATAAAGGCGGAAGTCTTTTGTAGGTTTGCGTTGATAAAAATGATGCAGAATTGATGTTCTTATCTTTTAGTGAAACTCTCGTTTACAGCAGAAATGTTTCTGCCATAATATTACTGTCCATAACTGCATCAGTATCTTAAAATATTTTGAATACTCTTCAAATGGTTGTCATATTTGGAGAATAGTTGATATGAATGGTTGATTTTGTTTTGAATGTCATCCGAATATCCCCAGACTGCTGGCTATGAAGTATTATAAGGATATCTATTAGTCCACTTTGGCTCGGGCAATACGATTAACGATCATCAGACGCTGCACAAGTTTTAGCGTGACTCAGCCAAAGCGGTTAATAATTAGAAAACCCAGCAAAACAAGCACATTTCACGCTGCCAACTTAAAAGGGAAACCAATCTATGAGAACAATCTTGAGTAAAATGAAAAATCTTTCATTAAACCACACCAAATTTAGAGAATTCGTTTTGGCCCTTAATTCTGAATAGAAATTAATACTTCGAGTTGAATAAGTGCGCTTCCTAAGTCATGTACGACCATCGTATTTATAATTATTCATACGAGGAGTCTTTTTTATTGCATTCTTTAGCACAACTCACTTATTTTTATATTTGTCTTACGCCACTTAAATTGTCACCACCAATACCACCACGCCATATACTTTATGCTCGTCTTCTTGTCAGCCCCATTAACGACATAAGAGCCTTCATTTAGAGGTTAACAAAAGTCCTCCCTCCGGTTTGGTTCATTCCACGCTAACTGGCTGTTATTTTTTGCCTTTTAAAGAACATTTCAAACTCAGTCTTAACAATAAAACAGAAAAAAAATTCTAAAAACCTTCTTAGTAAACCAAGAGAGAGAGAGAGAGAGCGGAATGTAGAGAAAATGTTTTTATTTCTTTTGACTATAAGTGGAGAAAGTCTACATATAAACGATGTTGATTTATGCCACCAGAAAGGAAACAAAAGGGAAAAAAAGAGAAAAAATTTAATCATGTTGTAGACATTAGAACATAATTTAAGTGGAATTTATTTACATAGACGAGCATGTGATTATGAATGTGTAAATTAAGGTTTTCTTAAGAGAATTTATGTCTCCAGTCACAGGCATAGTCACATAGGCACTGTTACAATGCTGAGGCACTGTGTGCTGTTATTTTGCATACAACAAAAGTATCTTTCAAGTGGTTTAAATGAGAAAGTAATCCTCCTAAAAGTACTTGCAGTATATTCTTCTTTTATCGGATCTCACAACAGGCACTTCAGAACTTTGACACTTGATAACGCCCATCTTGTTGAAGCTGCATATACATACGTATCTGTTAAATTAGTTGTCACCCGATTTCGCGTCGATCAAAAGAACTCGTTCTTTCGCAGACTGCAACTTGTAGAATTTTGCCTCGTTACTTGTGATCCAGATACTGAAGATAAACGACCACAGACAACGCCATATATTCCCTGAATATTCTCTGGAGCACTAATTTTCATCAAAAAAAAAATGCGATGAGACCCATTTCCGAATGAATGATTGACGTGAATAAACAAAATCGTTGAATTTGAGACGACACCAATCCACATGAGGTCCAAGAGCATCCCGAAAACCGTTTCTGTTTGGTGTAGATTTTGGACTAACTGCGTCATCGATCCAAATTTCTTTGAACCCGATGTGGGCCAGGCCATCGCTATGACCGACAAGCATTGTCGCCATAGTGAGTTGGTCTAAACAAGACGGTGGCACGTGCAACACAGCTCATCGGATATTCTGCGGGGTATTTTCTTAAGGTGTGTTCGATTAAGTCATAAATGATATCAGTCCTCAAAGCCAACATAACCCATGTTGTTGGTCAATTTCACGCTAATTAATGCGTCAGAGTCATGAAAAATTGCACACTTTGGATGCACTCCTCCTAGATAAGCCGTCGCAAATTCCATAATGCCTTCAATAGGTCTTTCAAAGGAACAAAAACTGTCGATGATATCGTCAAAACGCGACATATAAGACAAATTCTTAGGGGATAGTTCCTACTTTTGCAATTGTTTGTGTTAGAGCAAGGGACTTAGGTTGTGGGAGGACGGAAAGACATAAGAGTAGTGACGGAAAATAAGATTTAGAAATTCAGTAGCGATATGAATTTCCGAGAGAGTGAAAAAAATTTCGAGCCTGGTAGGTAGTGGTAAAACTAGTATTTAAAAAAATAAAAGATGTCTTGAAACATACGATGCTTGGGTTTTTGTAGTCAAACATTTTAAGCTCTGCTCTATGCTACTTCAATGCTACTTCAATTTGGTTGCCATACCCCTACAAAACCGTGAAAGATAATTTTACATCAGCATACTTCCAAATATATGTTTACAATATTTTCTTAAAAATAAATACCGCAGATAAGTTTAGTTTCTTATTGCTTGCCTTCTCTACAATCATTTTTGTCTGCTTCTCTTTGTCTGGCAAATCATAAGTAATTGATTCAATTTAATAACGCTAAAGTGCCTTTGGATTATGGCGGAAAGATTTAAGCGTTGTATGGAGGGGCCTCATATTTTTCTTTTCCATTTCATATGCTTTAATGTGGCATCTAATTGTGGTAAATATTTGCATTTTTCCTACATAAACAGACAATATTTATGTGCGAATATTTATAATGCTTAACAGCCACTTTAATTTGCCTCATGGCCTCCTCTCACAATACCAACCAAATAAAAGATGAAGTAGCGGCGGTAGACAAATAAAAACAACATGAAATGAAAGAATATAAATGAGTGGCATCATTGGAAAATTAATATTTTATAGTCAGTTTCCTTAAATATAATGTTACAGTTAAACAATAAAAGATTTCTAGATTTCTGTTTAATGAAGAATCAAAAAGGAAACTTTCCTTATCACTTCGTTTATTAATTTCTTTTGAGTCTTTAATACAGCACAAACCGAAAAATTAATAGCACGGCTGTGGGAAAGTATCCAAATACTTATTTCTACATATTACAACGCCTGACTGTTTGAATGTCTGTAAGTAGTATTTCAGGCTTTCAATTTATTTGTCACTTGTCAAAATAAAACCTTTTTTGTTCCAAATTCCTTCATTAATCAAGAATTTTACTTCAGCTCTACCTTTCGTGTCCTTTTTCTTTTCAATTTTTCATTATTTTAGTGATAGTTGGAGACAAAAGCTTCCCTAATTTTTTTTTTGTAGATTATCTGGATTCAGATTGATAGATTTGTTAAATGTAACATTTTCCTTTAATTTCCTTTCTGTTGTTCGAGCACGTTTTCTTTTTACTCAAGTATTTCACTGAAGTTTTGGGGACAAAGGTAAAGAAAATTAATAATTTAAACTTGAATTCACAGGGAGATTAAGTAAACTTTTGTTTTTTTTTTTCATGAATAACGCATTTTCTACTATTTATATCGGTTCTTTCATTAAGAGCTTTCCATCTTCAAATTTAGAGTTATCGTTTTAAGTCTACAGTATTCACTCAGAAGCCGGTCAACTTCAGAACTTCTGAATAGTTTTTAACGCAAATCTCTTCCTATTGACGACAGTCTTAAATCCATTTGATTTGAGAACAGTCTCCGCCTCTAGCCATCTTCCCATTTGCATAGTAAGGCCTTCAAAACTTTTTTTCCATTTCTCAGAAATATTCTGGCACTCCTAATAAACTCGTCTGACTGATCATTGCCATTTAATTTTATATACTCTGGGTTCCAGCAGAGACAAATGTTTTGAAATGCCTGCCGCTTGATCTGGCTGATGGCTACCGTTGAGTTAGCAAATTCTGTTGAATAAGGCAATACTCTTGGAACTTTTGTCTTTGTAAGGAATTTCGATTTCAAAAGGGGTGGAGAGTGTTGAATGGAGGAATCCTGCTGAAACAATTCCCACGTGAGCAATTTGAAGAAGAAGAAGAGCAGTTTTCAAGCAAAAACTCTGAGAGTGGTTTCTCAAAATAATCTGTCGTTCGCAGTCGACTTTAAACTGTAGGTCCCGCCACTCTTGTAGAAAATTAGCACACAACATATGTATGTGGAGAACACAGAACACAAACACACAAGAGAACGTGCTTAGACTATTAATGAATATATGGAGACCTTGAAGTCGCCGTAGTCTAGTAGGCAGTGTGTTGGCTTATTACACGTAAAGCCAGGGCTCAAACCCCAGGCCAGACATCAAGACAAAATACAAAAACTATTTCTTCGGCGACTTCCTCTCAGCAGGGTCGCCGTAGTCTAGTAGGTAGTGTGTTGGCTTATTAGACGCAAAAGCCTGGGTTCGAGCCCCAGGCCAGGCATCAAAGACAAAATACAAAAAGTATTTTTTCGGCGACTTTCTCTCAAGTAATTTCTGGCAAAAACTCTGAGAGTAAATAAAAATTGCCATGAAAAGTTTCTCAATAAATAGACATCTGTCGTTCGGAGTCGACTTTAAACTGTAGGTCCCACCACTCATGTATAAAATTAACACACACAACATAAGTGGTGTGAGAAACTAGGACATTGTAAAATGGGTCAATTCGACCTCCGGGTACTGTACTTGTCTTAATTGACAAGTACACGTCCTCTAACCTAACCTAACATAACCTCCTCTGAGCAGATTTCTGGCATAAACTCTGAGAGTAAATAAAATTGCCTTGGAAAAGTTTCGCAAAAAAAAAAATCTGTCGTTCGGAGTCGACTTTAAACTGCAGGTCCCACCTCTCATGTATAAAATTAACACACACAACATAAGTGGTGTGAGAAACTAGGTCGTAATCCTGACTGAAGGGTTGTAATGACCAATTATGTATGTATGTTATGTATGTATGGAGAACCTTAATGTCGGCACCGACTAAGAGTTCAAACCCTCGAAGAATCCCCTGCCCAGGGTCCTCAACCTACGAAGGACGGGACATTTACAGAGGAGGTGTTCGATAGTTTGCTACTGCTCCTGGTCGCAACATATCCTGCAATAGATCCGGATGGAATCCGGCTGGGATCTATTGCAGGTCCTTGTCAGCGATCTAATCTCGTAGTGCCTGTAATAAACCTAATAACTAACTTCAGACTGGCCTTATCTAAGCCCAGCAGCAAACCTGTTCTATCACTATCTATAGCAGGCCATAGACATAGAAACGTAACATTTCCATCCATTCCCCCAACTTCTCTACTCTCCCCCTAAGCCATCCGGTGATAAACTTTATTCGGCGTGTATATGCAGTATTTCCGAAGAACAAAATGAAAGTCCTTTATTATTTAAGTAAGAATAAATGACAAATGTTTGCCCTTTCCAACTTCTGATGAAACCATACCTTAACAGCCCTTATAAGTTGCTTTATATGGAAATGGTGTAATTTTACAATTTCTTAGTAAATATTTATTTAATGCCCTGTAGACTATTATGCTTAATTTAAATTTGATGTAATACTATTGGATTTTATATTAAAAATAGATTTTTGATTGCCAAACACCACTACAACACATACATACATACATCAACATCATTATTATCATAATTATGTTGCTGGTGAGTCTGTGTAAATAAAGATACCTTGTCCTTAAGAACGATTAGATTATCACCTTAACAGCGTACGAAATGATTTTTGGAAAATTTTCTTATACTGCCACAGATTATAAAGAATTTTTCTTGGAATTGTTTGATGGCACTTTTTTATAGTTTTTCTCTCTAAATTGTTGTTGTTTATTTATAAGGAATTTGTGACTTCCCATCATTACTAAAGTTTATTTTTCTTTTTTTATTTTTATCTTTTTATGCTTTGTTTATTTGTTTTTTTATTACAGAATATAAGAGAAAATCATGCAACACATTTAAATGGTGGTGGTAGTGGTGGCACTACAGCCGTGGTAGTATGCGGCGTTAATGGACGTACAAAAGTTTTTACCGAAAACGAAGTCCAAGTGTCGTTATTGAAGAAAAATAATGAAACCTGCATTTAGGCCGTTTCAAGAGGATGACGGAGCCTTTATATGCTTGAGGCCCATTGCAAAAAATAGAAAGAAAAACAACGAACAAACGAGTCAAACTTGTGAAATACTTGAATTTTTTTCAGCATAAAAATTGTTCTTTAAAACTTACTCGTATTATTTTTCACCTAAAATTTTATTTTAAACTTAAGCAAGTAAGAAAAAATTATAAAATTAAATAAAAATTTTATTTTTTAAATTGAAAATATTGTATTGAAGTTATTGTTAAACTATTTTATAATATTTTTGGAAGCCAATGGGAACAATTTGAAAAAAAAATGTTTTTTTTTATGTCTTGAACTTATAAGATGAAGTATAGTCAAACTATATGAATTCAAACAGGAGATGCAGTAAAAATAAGTCCATTGTTTCCACAATAGATTGCTTTTTAAGCCTTTGTAGGTGCAAATCGGTGTATATGTACATATATATTGGATATACACAGTGGTGTTGTCGAGCCGGAATGTCGTTCCGGTACTTCCTTTTTGGACAGGAACGCGTTCCGAAACTAAAGATGATTTCTGATAACGAGAATTGGCTGACGTTTTGAAAAAAAAAAGTTAAAAAGAATTGCTGATTTTTTATTTCTAATTTTTGACGAATTTTTATATGTATTTTTATAAACAAGTGTTTGAATCGAACCCGAACCAGAACAAAAATCGGAACGAACCGACTTGTTTTTCCGAACCATGAACCGGAGTCCGGAACGCGTTCCGGTAAAAAAAAATTAGCACAACACCACTGGATATACAACTCGCAAGTGTGGAATCGGCTACAAGTCTTGGGCGTTTATAACGAAACATGAAGATCCTGTAATAGAAATTTATTCTGTACTAATCATTCAGTTCAAATACAGATTCGGCGCACGAAGACTCCCTCAATATTGGAGGTTAATAAGGAATCAAGTCAATTCCAGACATCTCGCGAAGACTCCCTCAATTTTGGAGGTTAATAAGGAATCAAATCAATTCGAGACTCCTCCCGAAGACTCTGTCATTATTACAGGTTAATAAGGAATCAAGTCAATTCCAGACTCCTTACTGTGAAGTGAAGCTTATTCCAATCAAAGCCTTCTATATCAAACGCATCAATCGATTTCAGCAGCTTATTACAGATGAAGGCCTCCTAGCCCCATCAAATCGGACTGGACTGCACATTTCGACTATGAAAAATTGTATTTTTGAAATTGCGTCTGGAATTTAGTGTACTTTTCCTTCAATATACCGTTCTTGAATCTTTTTGATTGAACTAGAGGCAGCTTTCGCACTACGAAATTAATGAAACATGTTCAGAATAAGTTTTGGTACAACAAACGAAGTGAGTTAGTTGGAATTTTTCTAATTTTACAAGAAAAGGAATGCTTTGATAGCACACAATTGAATTTTTTCAAACATTTGCAACTTTGACGACTAAGTGCCGAGACTTTTGTACTCAATAGTAATATGAACTTTCTTGGTCTGGTTATCCTGGAAACCTATATATGTATATAGGAATTTTAAATATGCTTTCATTGGTCCGAAGCTTCTTTAAAGAGTTAGGAAGGAAGAAAATTTAGCCGCCGAACTAAGATGACTCATTAGATTACAACGCTTAAATACAGAGTTTGTATTTTTGCTACATTTATGAGCCCATTTTACATCTCTACTCGCTTCATCTCCATATCGACACCTCCATTCTATAACGTTCTAAGTGTACTTAGAACGTTTTTAATGTTCTTACATTTTTAAATTCTACGTTGTCTAATTTAATACTGTCAAAATTTGGTTAAGATGCGACGATCCGTTCCGAAGTTACAGGGAAAAATCTATTTAGAATACACATATAGTCGTATATCGCGTGAAAACTTTGACAGCTCATAACTCAAAACACACTTTTTCGACTTAGAATGTTATAGAACGGAGGCGTCGATATTAGGAGCACAACAGCTTAGATAACTAGAGAGGGGCATTCTGATGAAATTAAGAACGCGACAAAACACTATGTCTTCTCAGAGAAGTGCTGAACGATCATTGGGGATATAAGCAGGAGTGAGATTTTTTATTTATTTTATTTTGTTATAATTTTTTTTTTATTATTTTTCTTACTTTATATTTTTTTAGTATAAAACAAAAAACTGTACGTATACTATACGTAACAAACATTTAATGATTTTAAGTATCAAATATTAAAAAAAATATTATTACCTGTTGTAAGTACTCATACTTCAGAATGCCAAGTTATTTAAACAGAATTTTGAAAATATTTTTTATATAAAAATGAAAGCAACTGTTGTATTTTTCTTAAAAAAAATAAATGAATTAATTGTTAAAAAATAAAATAAAATTAAAAAGAAAATTATAATTATAATTATAATTATAATTATAATTATAATTATAATTATAATGAGAATAATAAGATAACAAAATGATGTATAAATATATTGTGATTCATTGTGATTCAAATGTTAAAACGCAATTTATATTTTTAAATTTAAATTTAAAAAAGAAGAAAAAACTCAATAAATTATAAAATTAAATAATAAACTAACAAATTGACCATTTAAAGCGGCAGAAAAAACATTTTTCGTATTTTAAAGAATAAATGAAAATGTATAAAAAATGTATAAAAAAAATTACAATTTCATTAACTTTTGTTTAATATTTAAGTGGGGAACAGAATAGTAGTTGTAGAACGAGTAACGTAAAGAGTAGGAACGCCACAAGCTGCCAAATGTTAAAAACAGCAATTCAAATTGATGTCAACAGAATACGTAGTTGTGTAGTGGTCGCTGATTCGCAGATTTCTGGCAAAAATTCTGAGAGTAAATAAAAATTGCTATGTAAAGTTTCCACAAAAAATCTGTCGCTCGGAGTCAACTTTAAACTATAGGTCCCGCCACTAATGTATAAATTTAACGCACACATAATAAGTGGTATGAGAAGCTAGGTCCTTAATCTCGACTGAAGGGTTCTAATGACCAATTATGTATGTATGTAGTGGTCGCTGCAGTAGAATTTGAAGTGCAAAATTTGTATTTTTAAAATTTGATGAGCGACAAATAGGGGGTTTCAATGCTTCTTAATATATTCAGCATTAAAATGTAAAACATAAAATTTAATGTTACTGGTGAGAAATATGTAGTGGGATATGCATTTATTATAATGGGTGAATTTTTAAGAGCTATAGGAAAATTTTTCAAAAAAAAAACACATAAAATGCATGAAATCTTTATTTGAATCGATAGTACGGTCCATATAATTTAATGTTTGAAGATTATTTCATGCAAATGTTGACCGCGACTGCGCCTCAAATGGTCCATCCGCTTAGTCCAAT
The DNA here is from genome assembly GCA_958299815.1 of Sarcophaga carnaria. Taxonomy (NCBI): domain Eukaryota; kingdom Metazoa; phylum Arthropoda; class Insecta; order Diptera; family Sarcophagidae; genus Sarcophaga; species Sarcophaga carnaria. The sequence goes on from OY283151.1 coordinate 35,123,032, forward strand.
TTTGGCATACTCCTTCCAACGTTTCGGCCGGTATCTCACGAATAAATGCTTCAATGTTGTCTTCCAATGCGTCAATTGAAGCGGGCTTGTCTGTATATACATGAGCTTTAATATAGCCCCAAAAAATAGTCTAAAGGCGTTAAATCGCACAATATCGGCGGCCAATTGACCGGTCCCGAACGTGAAATAAAATGTTCACCGAACTCGCCTCTCAATAAGTCCATTGTTACGCGTGCTGTTGGCATGTGGCACCGTCTTGTTGAAACCACATGTCATGCAAGTCAAGCTCTTGCATTTTGGGCCAAAAAAAGTTGGATATCATCTCACGGTAGCGCTCACCATTCACAGTTACGTTACGATTCGCAGCATCTTTGAAGAAGTACGGTCCAATGTTGCCACCAGCCCATAAACCGCACCAAACTGTGACTGTGACTTTCTTAACAGAGCACGCATTTTGATAATAAAATTCAATGATTTGCAAGCGTTGTTCGTTTGTAAGACGATTCATGGTTAAATTATAGACCAAACTGAAGATGTTTGACAGTGAAACAAAACACGAAACGTGCGTGAGTTGTTTAAACTAGTGTGCCAAAAAGATAATTGCTAAAAAATCACCCGTTACAATTTGATACGTATTTTATTAGAAAACTCATAAAACATTCTTTCATTATTCTGTATTCTATTTTTGAAAGGCTTGTTTGCCTACATTATAAGAAAGCTTCACTATTTTGTTTGCATTTCTTCTTGCTACGCTACTCATTACGTCATAAGCTTCAATTTCTACTACAACTACTTTATTCTGTTCCAGGCCTTAGGCCCATTAAATATGTGTGTGATGTAAATAATGTATAATATAGCGTTTATTTGTATACATCTATTATATACATACATATGTACGCATATGTACATTTTAATGTAATTTATTTATATTGTGTATCTTTATATAAACATACATACATATATTGAAAAAAAAACAAAAAAAATCTCTATTAAATGTTGATTTAAAAATACAAAAACAAAAAAATAATAACAATAAAATGCTTCATAAACAAATCATTATTATTATTCACTAAAGAAAAACAATACAAACCTATGGTAAGAAAACGGATTTTTTCAGAAAAATTAGTATAAAGTTAGGTTAGGTAAGGTATCATATCTTCCTTGATGTTAAGAGGTCCCACTTAGACCAGCATTTTGAAGATCAAACACTCCCAATGTGAGTTCAAAATAAATTTTGCTACTTGCAACAATCTTTATATTAGAGAACTCGGTCAAATATGTCTAAAGGTGAGAGGCCATAAAAACCTTGGTCTTTCCATGACAGGAGAGCAGCGCATTGACACATAACATACAATACAGTCCTTTCCTCCTCAAAAGGGCAATGGCCCGTGAAAATTATGCAATGGCTGCCAACGAGATTCAAATTGCCTTTAAAACATGTCAACAATATTCAATTTAACTGAGGCAATGTGAATATCTGTGCCATGTCTATCATATCGAAGATTACGAGCTTCGTACAGGTCATCAGCAATGCAACTTGTTTGTGAAATCATTTTCATTCATGGAGCAGGAAGGACCTTGAAAATACGTTTGGCTATCCGAATAAATGAAGTGATTTTCTAGAATCAAAATTTCAAAATGACCTTTATCTCCGTCTGGAAAATACTGCCGTAACTAAATACCCTGCAGACCATCTTCTCTCACACTGTTCACCACATCGGGTGCCTTTGCAGAGAAACTTTAGACTAAAAGTGCCTGAAACCAAATGTTCTATTAAGAACGTTATAAGGAATCATATAATCGACCCTGCTGTGTCAGTGTCTCACAGACACCAGCAGCGTGTTCATAATGCTGGTTAGGCCAGTATTTAACTTCATTTGTTCTTACTTACTTTAATAGAAGGTTAGCAGTATAGGAACTCAATAAAAGTTTTCCAAAGTTAGAACTCACTGGAAATATTCTTTCGCTCACTCTACTCTCCCCCTAAGCCATCCGGTGATAAACTTTATTCGGCGTGTATATGCAGTATTTCCGAAGAACAAAATGAAAGTCCTTTATTATTTAAGTAAGAATAAATGACAAATGTTTGCCCTTTCCAACTTCTGATGAAACCATACCTTAACAGCCCTTATAAGTTGCTTTATATGGAAATGGTGTAATTTTACAATTTCTTAGTAAATATTTATTTAATGCCCTGTAGACTATTATGCTTAATTTAAATTTGATGTAATACTATTGGATTTTATATTAAAAATAGATTTTTGATTGCCAAACACCACTACAACACATACATACATACATCAACATCATTATTATCATAATTATGTTGCTGGTGAGTCTGTGTAAATAAAGATACCTTGTCCTTAAGAACGATTAGATTATCACCTTAACAGCGTACGAAATGATTTTTGGAAAATTTTCTTATACTGCCACAGATTATAAAGAATTTTTCTTGGAATTGTTTGATGGCACTTTTTTATAGTTTTTCTCTCTAAATTGTTGTTGTTTATTTATAAGGAATTTGTGACTTCCCATCATTACTAAAGTTTATTTTTCTTTTTTTATTTTTATCTTTTTATGCTTTGTTTATTTGTTTTTTTTATTACAGAATATAAGAGAAAATCATGCAACACATTTAAATGGTGGTGGTAGTGGTGGCACTACAGCCGTGGTAGTATGCGGCGTTAATGGACGTACAAAAGTTTTTACCGAAAACGAAGTCCAAGTGTCGTTATTGAAGAAAAATAATGAAACCTGCATTTAGGCCGTTTCAAGAGGATGACGGAGCCTTTATATGCTTGAGGCCCATTGCAAAAAATAGAAAGAAAAACAACGAACAAACGAGTCAAACTTGTGAAATACTTGAATTTTTTTCAGCATAAAAATTGTTCTTTAAAACTTACTCGTATTATTTTTCACCTAAAATTTTATTTTAAACTTAAGCAAGTAAGAAAAAATTATAAAATTAAATAAAAATTTTATTTTTTAAATTGAAAATATTGTATTGAAGTTATTGTTAAACTATTTTATAATATTTTTGGAAGCCAATGGGAACAATTTGAAAAAAAAATGTTTTTTTTTATGTCTTGAACTTATAAGATGAAGTATAGTCAAACTATATGAATTCAAACAGGAGATGCAGTAAAAATAAGTCCATTGTTTCCACAATAGATTGCTTTTTAAGCCTTTGTAGGTGCAAATCGGTGTATATGTACATATATATTGGATATACACAGTGGTGTTGTCGAGCCGGAATGTCGTTCCGGTACTTCCTTTTTGGACAGGAACGCGTTCCGAAACTAAAGATGATTTCTGATAACGAGAATTGGCTGACGTTTTGAAAAAAAAAAGTTAAAAAGAATTGCTGATTTTTTATTTCTAATTTTTGACGAATTTTTATATGTATTTTTATAAACAAGTGTTTGAATCGAACCCGAACCAGAACAAAAATCGGAACGAACCGACTTGTTTTTCCGAACCATGAACCGGAGTCCGGAACGCGTTCCGGTAAAAAAAAATTAGCACAACACCACTGGATATACAACTCGCAAGTGTGGAATCGGCTACAAGTCTTGGGCGTTTATAACGAAACATGAAGATCCTGTAATAGAAATTTATTCTGTACTAATCATTCAGTTCAAATACAGATTCGGCGCACGAAGACTCCCTCAATATTGGAGGTTAATAAGGAATCAAGTCAATTCCAGACATCTCGCGAAGACTCCCTCAATTTTGGAGGTTAATAAGGAATCAAATCAATTCGAGACTCCTCCCGAAGACTCTGTCATTATTACAGGTTAATAAGGAATCAAGTCAATTCCAGACTCCTTACTGTGAAGTGAAGCTTATTCCAATCAAAGCCTTCTATATCAAACGCATCAATCGATTTCAGCAGCTTATTACAGATGAAGGCCTCCTAGCCCCATCAAATCGGACTGGACTGCACATTTCGACTATGAAAAATTGTATTTTTGAAATTGCGTCTGGAATTTAGTGTACTTTTCCTTCAATATACCGTTCTTGAATCTTTTTGATTGAACTAGAGGCAGCTTTCGCACTACGAAATTAATGAAACATGTTCAGAATAAGTTTTGGTACAACAAACGAAGTGAGTTAGTTGGAATTTTTCTAATTTTACAAGAAAAGGAATGCTTTGATAGCACACAATTGAATTTTTTCAAACATTTGCAACTTTGACGACTAAGTGCCGAGACTTTTGTACTCAATAGTAATATGAACTTTCTTGGTCTGGTTATCCTGGAAACCTATATATGTATATAGGAATTTTAAATATGCTTTCATTGGTCCGAAGCTTCTTTAAAGAGTTAGGAAGGAAGAAAATTTAGCCGCCGAACTAAGATGACTCATTAGATTACAACGCTTAAATACAGAGTTTGTATTTTTGCTACATTTATGAGCCCATTTTACATCTCTACTCGCTTCATCTCCATATCGACACCTCCATTCTATAACGTTCTAAGTGTACTTAGAACGTTTTTAATGTTCTTACATTTTTAAATTCTACGTTGTCTAATTTAATACTGTCAAAATTTGGTTAAGATGCGACGATCCGTTCCGAAGTTACAGGGAAAAATCTATTTAGAATACACATATAGTCGTATATCGCGTGAAAACTTTGACAGCTCATAACTCAAAACACACTTTTTCGACTTAGAATGTTATATAACGGAGGCGTCGATATTAGGAGCACAACAGCTTAGATAACTAGAGAGGGGCATTCTGATGAAATTAAGAACGCGACAAAACACTATGTCTTCTCAGAGAAGTGCTGAACGATCATTGGGGATATAAGCAGGAGTGAGATTTTTTATTTATTTTATTTTGTTATAATTTTTTTTTTATTATTTTTCTTACTTTATATTTTTTTAGTATAAAACAAAAAACTGTACGTATACTATACGTAACAAACATTTAATGATTTTAAGTATCAAATATTAAAAAAAATATTATTACCTGTTGTAAGTACTCATACTTCAGAATGCCAAGTTATTTAAACAGAATTTTGAAAATATTTTTTATATAAAAATGAAAGCAACTGTTGTATTTTTCTTAAAAAAAATAAATGAATTAATTGTTAAAAAATAAAATAAAATTAAAAAGAAAATTATAATTATAATTATAATTATAATTATAATTATAATTATAATTATAATGAGAATAATAAGATAACAAAATGATGTATAAATATATTGTGATTCATTGTGATTCAAATGTTAAAACGCAATTTATATTTTTAAATTTAAATTTAAAAAAGAAGAAAAAACTCAATAAATTATAAAATTAAATAATAAACTAACAAATTGACCATTTAAAGCGGCAGAAAAAACATTTTTCGTATTTTAAAGAATAAATGAAAATGTATAAAAAATGTATAAAAAAAATTACAATTTCATTAACTTTTGTTTAATATTTAAGTGGGGAACAGAATAGTAGTTGTAGAACGAGTAACGTAAAGAGTAGGAACGCCACAAGCTGCCAAATGTTAAAAACAGCAATTCAAATTGATGTCAACAGAATACGTAGTTGTGTAGTGGTCGCTGATTCGCAGATTTCTGGCAAAAATTCTGAGAGTAAATAAAAATTGCTATGTAAAGTTTCCACAAAAAATCTGTCGCTCGGAGTCAACTTTAAACTATAGGTCCCGCCACTAATGTATAAATTTAACGCACACATAATAAGTGGTATGAGAAGCTAGGTCCTTAATCTCGACTGAAGGGTTCTAATGACCAATTATGTATGTATGTAGTGGTCGCTGCAGTAGAATTTGAAGTGCAAAATTTGTATTTTTAAAATTTGATGAGCGACAAATAGGGGGTTTCAATGCTTCTTAATATATTCAGCATTAAAATGTAAAACATAAAATTTAATGTTACTGGTGAGAAATATGTAGTGGGATATGCATTTATTATAATGGGTGAATTTTTAAGAGCTATAGGAAAATTTTTCAAAAAAAAAACACATAAAATGCATGAAATCTTTATTTGAATCGATAGTACGGTCCATATAATTTAATGTTTGAAGATTATTTCATGCAAATGTTGACCGCGACTGCGCCTCAAATGGTCCATCCGCTTAGTCCAATTTTGGCATACTCCTTCCAACGTTTCGGCCGGTATCTCACGAATAAATGCTTCAATGTTGTCTTCCAATGCGTCAATTGAAGCGGGCTTGTCTGTATATACATGAGCTTTAATATAGCCCCAAAAAATAGTCTAAAGGCGTTAAATCGCACAATATCGGCGGCCAATTGACCGGTCCCGAACGTGAAATAAAATGTTCACCGAACTCGCCTCTCAATAAGTCCATTGTTACGCGTGCTGTTGGCATGTGGCACCGTCTTGTTGAAACCACATGTCATGCAAGTCAAGCTCTTGCATTTTGGGCCAAAAAAAGTTGGATATCATCTCACGGTAGCGCTCACCATTCACAGTTACGTTACGATTCGCAGCATCTTTGAAGAAGTACGGTCCAATGTTGCCACCAGCCCATAAACCGCACCAAACTGTGACTGTGACTTTCTTAACAGAGCACGCATTTTGATAATAAAATTCAATGATTTGCAAGCGTTGTTCGTTTGTAAGACGATTCATGGTTAAATTATAGACCAAACTGAAGATGTTTGACAGTGAAACAAAACACGAAACGTGCGTGAGTTGTTTAAACTAGTGTGCCAAAAAGATAATTGCTAAAAAATCACCCGTTACAATTTGATACGTATTTTATTAGAAAACTCATAAAACATTCTTTCATTATTCTGTATTCTATTTTTGAAAGGCTTGTTTGCCTACATTATAAGAAAGCTTCACTATTTTGTTTGCATTTCTTCTTGCTACGCTACTCATTACGTCATAAGCTTCAATTTCTACTACAACTACTTTATTCTGTTCCAGGCCTTAGGCCCATTAAATATGTGTGTGATGTAAATAATGTATAATATAGCGTTTATTTGTATACATCTATTATATACATACATATGTACGCATATGTACATTTTAATGTAATTTATTTATATTGTGTATCTTTATATAAACATACATACATATATTGAAAAAAAAACAAAAAAAATCTCTATTAAATGTTGATTTAAAAATACAAAAACAAAAAAATAATAACAATAAAATGCTTCATAAACAAATCATTATTATTATTCACTAAAGAAAAACAATACAAACCTATGGTAAGAAAACGGATTTTTTCAGAAAAATTAGTATAAAGTTAGGTTAGGTAAGGTATCATATCTTCCTTGATGTTAAGAGGTCCCACTTAGACCAGCATTTTGAAGATCAAACACTCCCAATGTGAGTTCAAAATAAATTTTGCTACTTGCAACAATCTTTATATTAGAGAACTCGGTCAAATATGTCTAAAGGTGAGAGGCCATAAAAACCTTGGTCTTTCCATGACAGGAGAGCAGCGCATTGACACATAACATACAATACAGTCCTTTCCTCCTCAAAAGGGCAATGGCCCGTGAAAATTATGCAATGGCTGCCAACGAGATTCAAATTGCCTTTAAAACATGTCAACAATATTCAATTTAACTGAGGCAATGTGAATATCTGTGCCATGTCTATCATATCGAAGATTACGAGCTTCGTACAGGTCATCAGCAATGCAACTTGTTTGTGAAATCATTTTCATTCATGGAGCAGGAAGGACCTTGAAAATACGTTTGGCTATCCGAATAAATGAAGTGATTTTCTAGAATCAAAATTTCAAAATGACCTTTATCTCCGTCTGGAAAATACTGCCGTAACTAAATACCCTGCAGACCATCTTCTCTCACACTGTTCACCACATCGGGTGCCTTTGCAGAGAAACTTTAGACTAAAAGTGCCTGAAACCAAATGTTCTATTAAGAACGTTATAAGGAATCATATAATCGACCCTGCTGTGTCAGTGTCTCACAGACACCAGCAGCGTGTTCATAATGCTGGTTAGGCCAGTATTTAACTTCATTTGTTCTTACTTACTTTAATAGAAGGTTAGCAGTATAGGAACTCAATAAAAGTTTTCCAAAGTTAGAACTCACTGGAAATATTCTTTCGCTCACCATTTATTTTTTTTTTCTTTTGTCAACTTCTAGAACTTACTATTGTTTGTTTGTTATTGTTTGTTTTCCTTGTTCAGATGTATTAGATTTTTACTAAAACGAGGTATTTGCGCACATAATTCAAAGAGAGTTGACGGCAAATATTCGAGTAGACTTTGAACATGATTCAATAATTCACTTCTAAAGTCTTTGGACCCAATACCTTTTTAATGGCATAATTAACATGACATTGATTACATGCCTTAAAGAGAAATCACTTTTTTCTTTATATACGAGTATACTGGAAAAAGTTAACGAAATAACTAAGGTGGTGTTCTATTTTTCTTTAAATTACTTGGCTTTTTAATTCAAATCTTCTCCTCTTCTTGATTTGAACACCGTACAACCGACATAACCTTAGGCTAACTTTTAACATTTTATAGAAGATAACATTAAGCTGATGATAAATTTATTACTTTTTAACTTTTTGCAGGTTTTTTGCTGTTACACTAAATACCATCCTTAATAAGTGCTACCCTAATATAGAGGCCCTTGTTCAAAAAGGCTGTAAAACATCGTCTTAATCTTCATTAAAAAATAAATAAAAGAAAGCCGACCTGGAAAAACATAATTTTTATAGACCCATTAACTTCACACAGAGGGAAAGGAAAAAGGAAAAATGAAGGAACATTGAAGAGCATTAGCGGATAACCTCCTCTTTTACAAAGTCAAAAGAGAGGGTTTTTAATATTTCATTGCAACACTTTAGCAGGATTTTTTTTTGTTTCATTATCCCCTGTGAAATGATTAGTGGGTCTAGATGGCATGAGATTAGACGGCTTGGTTTGTGGGTTGGTTACTAAGAAGGGCAATCGTTGTAATGCCTCTTTAAATAACCAGCAGGTTTATGATGAAACATTACAAGTTTATGGTCGTACGCTTTTTTGTTGTAACCTCCTGTTCGGTCGAATAAAAGCGTTGAGCATATTTTTTTACGTCACTATAAAAGTAACAACAACATCAAGTACTTGTTCGTCATTAAATATTTTTTTTTTATTACGGAAATTAGTCACCGCCAAGTAACCAGTATAAGGAGATTATTCGTAAGGATTTCCTAGCTGTTTATGGAAATTGACACTTCAGTTACGAGCGAAAGGCATATCATAATTAACACAAAATGAGTTAAAACTTTGCTGTGGAAAAGAATTGTAAGAAACTTAATTTATGCGATTTTTAATTAGAAAGCATTAGTGAAAAACAAAAGTAAAGAAAAAGTTTACAAATTACCGAAGAAGAAAAAAACAGTTTGATGAGAAAATAGTTCATGTGTCATATTTCGACCCCTAAACCCTCTACTCTTCTAGAGGACATAAAACGGACAACGTCCATTCTGGGAAGATGAGGCAGCGCAAGGTCTTGAGAAAGAGTAGCTCTTAATGAACAAAGCTTCTCAATCTCCATTTTGCGATAAATCTGCTGAGAGGCGTATTTTTTCAAATTTTTTTTTTTTTTTTTGAAGAGCCTGACTGGGATTTTAACCCTGTTTTTACGTCTAATACGCCAACACTCTACCTACTAGCTTACGTCCAATTCCCCGTATACTTTAATGCACGAGTGCTTTCTCGAAAATTTTTTTTTAATTAAAATTAAAGGAAAATGTTGCGTCTAAATCGATCAAAATAGCAATCAACAATACTTTACCTAGAATGAGTTCAAAATGCCAATAAATGCTCCAAGGTAAACGATAACACAATGGAATTAATTTTCATGAGAAATTTGGCTTCCATGAAATTGAAATTTTCCTATTCGTTGACACCGGTATAATGTTTGCAATGCGTTTAATGAAATTGTATTCAATGTCGTACTAAATTTCAATGTTTCAACTTCAGTTTCAAAATCTCTATCGATTTCTGTTACATGGAATTTATTTTACTTGGAATATTTTATTCCGAGCACATTGCACACTGTAATCCTGATCTTTTACTACAGAGAGTAAATAAAATTTTCCATGAAAAGTTTCTCAAAAATCTGTCGTTTGGAGTTGACGTTAAACTGTAGGTCCCGCCACTCATGTATAAAATTAACACACACAACATAAGCGGCGTGAGAAACTAGGTCGTAATCCTGACTGAAAGGTCGTAATGACCAGTTATTTATGTATGTTTTGAAGGCATGGCCATCTTACGTGGAGGTGATGTGAATTGGTCATCGAGATGGTGTAGTTTGATCACGTTAGACTTTTTCTAATGCAGTTTTCTTAATTCGAAGGTGTATGCGAATAAGCCACAAATCACAGCAGACCTCAAAGTCCACGTAACCCATGCTAACGATGAAATTGTGACTGAATCATGTGCCAAAGTTATGGCAAATTTAACATTTTGAATGTGTGCACACATGAACGAATTTTATATTCCACTCATAAGAAATACTCAATAGGTCTTTTAAACAGGATTAGGAAACAAAATGTTGACAATAACTCGCATACACTTTGTTTAAAGATTTTAAATTTAAAGAACTGTTTAAAAGAAGACCCTATACGGTCAATGCACTTCGCTGGATAAGAATTTGTCTTTTAATTTTTTTGAACCTATCGTATATTCCAAATAGATTTTGTTTTTCTACAATCTTCTGTTAGGATTCATAAGAAAATAGCCAACAAAAGTAACCACTTCCTGTCACACTATTATGGTTCTTAGTGTTGACTGAGTTGCTCTTTTCTCATTTCGACAAAAGAAACTCAAGTAAAACAAAACAAACAAAAAATCACAGTCAATAATTTTGAAAACGAAATGAATGAAAATGTAGAAACAATAAAAGCAATGATAATAAATCATCTGTAAAGAAAACCAGAAAAACAAATATAATCATGGAAAATGAAATAAATGAACAGGATACTCGGTACGCACCCGTCATCATAATCATGGCATAGCAAATAATAGAAAAAAAGGTCAGAAGTTGAACATTAAAAATGATAAATTTTTGTGATCCATTGCTGCGGAGATGCGTTGCGATTTATTGTCTTCCATCATCAATTTTTTCTCAAGGAAAAAAAAAACGATAAGGAAAAAACAAAATTGCAAAATGATGAAACAATGAAAGAAAAATGTAGCAGCAGAACTAATGAAGAGTACCAAAAAGTAATTTCAAAATCAGCAACAAAGTAATGGTGAACAGTAGACAACAAATTTGGAACAACATAAAAACAATTTTTATTATCTTGTTAAAGGATATTCACATTAAGGAAATTCACGAAATACCGAAATCATTAGAATAAGCAAAGTCTCTGAAAATTCTATTACCGGGAACTTCAAATTTCACTCCAGGAAATTAACAGCAACAAAAAATTAGTAAAGGCCACAGAATTTTTAAAAGCAGCGGATAAGAATTGCATCAGAACTTTCCAACAATACATACATACATACATAATTGGTCATTACAACCCTTCAGTCAGAATTACGACCTAGCTTCTCACACCACTTATGTTGTGCGTATTAATTTTATACATGAGTAGCGTGACCAAGAGTTTAAACTCGACTCCGAACGACAGATTTTTGAGAAACTTTTCATGACAATTTTATTTACTCTCAGAGTTTTTGCCAGAAATCTGTTGAGAGGAAGTCAGCCGAAGAAATACTTTTTGTACTTTTTTTGATGTCTGGCCTGGGGTTTGAACCCCGGCTTTACGTCTAATAAGCCAATACACTACCTACTAGACTACGGCGACTTTCCAGCAATAGGTGTGTAAAATGAGAAAATCAGAAACAACGATACAACAGAAGGACATCTGGATAATTATCTCGATCCATAGAAAGAGCGAGACTACAAAGTGTGCAACGACTATGTCCTCTACTATGTTCACAATATCACTTGTCCCTTTAACAATAAGAGTTTAAGAGTACAACTTCATGTCGTTTGTATCATTTGCTTCATACCAATATGGTCCCAAACCTGGTCACTTTACAACTGATTTGATGTTATGGACACAAAATTCAAGATGAATTATAGACATACATAGTTGATGATTACAACCCTCAAGTCCGGTTTACGACCTAGTTTCTCACATCACTTCAAGATGAACCACGAATTCTAAATTCCCTTCTAAGCAAGATTATGACACACTACATTCAAAGTGCTAAACCGATTTGGCATCCACTCTAAGCTGATAAAACTTGTGAGATAACTTGCAATAATGCTTCTGGGTTCTACAAACTCCATCCGTGTGACAATTTTACTTGAAGAAGAGACAAATTTTGTTCGAAAAATCCACAATGAAATCCTGCTCCTCTATCACTCAGTCAGCATATCTAGGTCGTCAGCCGGGTTGTTTCACTTTCCAAAATATGTCATAATGAGTCATCATCATAGACTCAACAGCTAAAAACGCCATACAGTCGAGAAATACGGACTATTCGCAAAATCTTCTATCTAACAGAAGAGCAATTTTTGACTGTTTTTTACAGCTATTTTAAATTTCTTTATAATCTTGAAAGTTTCTGCACAGTAGATCGATCATAACGCCAATAATCACCCCGTATAGCTCCTAAAGTGGCCACATTTTAATTACCACTTCCATAATAAATTTAAACACGATCTTCGATCGTCAAACAGTCCACAAATGTAAAAGAAAAAGCTTGAAATATATTGAAGCCCTTAAATGGATAACCCTTTATATAAAATTTTTTTATGCGACTATGTTTTATGTGAATTCCTTTGTTTGTTTTCGAAGGAAACATATTGTATGGTAAAGCTAAACGAATATTTTTCACAAAATAAAAAAGCAGAGCAAAGAAACATCACAAATAAATCATCATACACATGTTGTCGATATTATTTATTGCTGGCACATTAGAAACAATAAAAGAAATATGATTTCCAATCAAAAAAAGTGTACATATATACATACATAGCAAGGAAATAAATGTGATGAAAACGAAAAAGTTCTTGACTCCTTAGAGTTTATTGACGTCAGAAATAATAAAACTGTAGCATAAAACTTATATTGCAGGGTCTATGACTGTGGATGGAACTTGTAGTTAATTTTTAATCAGACCAGCAGAGAAAAACTATTTATCAAAAATCCTTGAGAATGTTTTGGATTTTATAGGATACATACATAGGTACATACATAGTTGATAATTACAAACCTTCAGTCAGGATTACGACCTAGCTTCTCATTCCACTTATGTTGTGTGTGTAAATTTTATATATGAGTGGCGAGACCTACAGTTTAAAATCGACTCCGAACAACAGACTTTTTAAGAAACTTTTCATGGCAATTTTATTTACTCTCAGAGTTTTTGCCAGAAATCTATGAGAGGAAGTCGCCGAAGAAATATTCCGTTTTAATCGAGATGTCTGACCTGGGAGTTAAACCATCGTCTCACATCTAATAACCCAACTACGGCGACTTATAGAATACCTACTATCATATATTTTTATCTTATATAGGCACGCTTCCCCTACCCTTGTTTTTTATTGCCAAAAGAGAATTCTACTGTATTTCTAGTAGATGACTGCAGTAACTTGTAATATGTACTGTAGAGGGCGCCTCAGTAAAATATCATTTTTTTATTTTTAAATCAAAACAAGTATTTTCTAAGGTATTTGCTATAATTTATTGGACTGTAAAGAAGAAATGTTCCTATTAAGCATGGAATAAAATATACGCCATATATGTTCCGCGATTCTAATGGCAGATCAATACTCTTTCCATGAAATTTTCCACGACTTTCTCACAGACTTGTATTTCGATTTCGCGTTAGATTTCGGACTTGGGCTCAGTAATTACACACACAATTGATCATTATAAACCTTCAGTCAGGATTACGACCTAGCCTCTGACATGAGTAGCGGGACGTACAGTTTAAATTCGATTCCAAACGACAGACAATTTTTGAGAAACTTTTCATGGCAATTTTATTTACTCTCAGAGTTTTTTACACAAAAAAATCTGCTGAGAGGAAGTCGCCGAAGAAATATATATTGTAAGTCAATACACTATCTACTATACTGCTGCGACTGTGCTCAGAAATTATTTATAGTTAATTCGCACAAACTCGGGATTTCACAAAACCCCAAACCAAGAAATCCCTCGGCGTTAAAATACATAATAAAAAGGTAAGTTGACATGAAAATTTCTGGAAATAATTTATGCTGGAAATCGTTGGTGCAATAAATCGAAACCACATGTCTATCAGATCCACAACGTCGAGTTAAGACTACAAAAATTCCCATTATCAAGTTCCAGTAAGGAATGCCGTTCACAGTCACTATTATATCGGCTTATTCTTCAAAGAAGTAAGGTTCAATCGCACAATCGTAACATTGTTAACACCAGACAGTTGCTTGTTGTGGGTGCATTTGTTTCTCAGGGATTGCATGAAGATTTTTGGAGCCCTCAATACCACTATTTTGTGTATTCAATAAGCCATTCAGATGGAAAGGCTCCGTTATCAATTGGATAGAGCTCTTCAGAAATCTCACTTGAAGAACTCCCCTAATAAGACTCGTTTCTATCAGTAAATAAAATATTGCATCAAGTCCAAGTATAAATGCCGGACATATTTAAGTATGATATTGAACCATATTAGTAAAGACATGCACCCACCCATAGCAATAATTATCTCACAATTTCCATACCATTTAAATACAAGAAATGAAATCATTTTTATTTGTTGTTCGTCTTTAAATTATTAAAAAAATGAAACTAAAACTGAATTGAATGCAATTGAATTGATAACTTTGCCATGAAACTATTTAAATCGACAAAATAAAACTAAACGCGTAACGCAAATGATGTTTAAGGAAATCTAATACTCTGGGGACTTACTAACGTTCAACAATTATTAAGTGATTCCAATTTTATTACTCCACTTGATAGTTATGCGCACATGTATACGAATAAGACAATAAGACAACAGACAAGAGTACAGTGGCATACAATCCTCTTAAAAGAAAATTAATTAAATTGATCACCAAACTCAAAGTGTCCAATGTACGGCACCTGGTTAGTTGTAGACGATTGTTGAACTTTGCATGGCATCTGTTGCATTACGCTTAATGTCTCAATTATTTTCCACGCATGATAGTTTCTTTGGCACCACTGTTTATGCCTGCATTTTGAGTGTGCACCATTTACATAATCAACATTTTCCATTTCGCATTACATTCAACAGCATATCGTTGCAATGTTTGGCTACAAAAATTAAATAAAACAAGAAAAAACCGTTACTATCGAACTAGCCCTATTGTTTAGCACCCTACACCATAAGATACCCGTGACTAATAGCCTTTGTGGCTAATCTGTCTTCAAATTTTCAAGGAATTTGAAATTTCCATGACTGTTTTATTCCAGAAACTTTCAACAAAGACTTCCGAACTTTGAGAATTGATAACAGCCATCTTTTTGATGCAATATCTGTCAAATAAATTGCCATCTATTCAATCTGCTTTACTAAATCATTATTGATGACCATAGACAGCGGCTTGTATTCGCTGAATGGACTCAGAAGCAGTTGACTACTGACCCTAATTTTCACATCCCATCTTCAGCGATGGGTCTCATTTCTAAATGAATGGGTACGTAAATAAAATGGTCAAATTTGAGACGATATCAGTCCCCATAAGATCCAAAGGCATCCAATGCATGCCGAAAATATCACTGTTTGGTATAGATTTCGTGTTTTATAGCACTAGCGATCCATATTTCTTTAATTACCAACGGTCTGGATTGGATGATCTAGACACTAACATAATGTAGTTTCAATACGACGACGCTACGTGATATACAAGTAATGCTGCATTCGATATTCTACACGAGCATTTTGACGGCATGATCTTCTCATGCAAAGGCTACGTGAACTGGCCACCGAGATCATGCGTTTTGACCACGATAATCTTTTACTCGGGTGGCTTTTTAATACTGCAAGTATGCCAATAATCAGCAAACCACTGTGTTCTTTAAAGCCAACCCAGCCCATGCCATCGGTCAAATTCAGCCCGATTTATGCGCTAGAGTCCTGGAAAATTGAACATTTCAAATGCGCTCGCCCCAGTGAAGCCATGGCAGACATTTTGTCGCTGTAGTCTAGTAGGTAGTGTGTTGGCTCAATATACTTGAGGCTACGGTTCAAACCCCAGGTCAGACATCTCTATCAAAACGAAAGCAGATTTCTAACAAAAACTCTGAGAATAAATAAAATTGCCATGAAAAAGTTTCTCAAACATCTGTCAATCGAAGTCGACTTTAGACTGTACTCCCCACCACACATGTATAAAATTAACACACACAATATGGGTGGTGTGAGAAACTAGGTTGTAAACCTGACTGAAGGGTTGTAATGTATTGTAAATGCTCAATGTCTATATACCCAAATTATTGTAGGGCATCAATGAAATTAAAAACATTTCCCTCAACAAGCTTAGTTTTGCAAATGGCACCTTAGACTAACATGTAATTAAAATTATTTAATGAATTATTATTATACCATGCCATACCACTGATTATGATTATGATGATGATGATGTGACTATATCAGCTACTGTTTGTCATGGAGTAGACCACAACTACTACCATCACCAAAAGCAAAGCCACCAACTCTTAATGGCATGTTACGTTTGACCATAATATTCAACAAATACTTTCCAGCACAGTTGTACACACCCGCCCCCCATAAGCAGACAAGTGGCTGGCCATAAATAGCCGGAGAGTAATTTTATGGTCATGTTTATCTTATGAATTGTCATTTTGGAATACAAATGCCTTTCGTTACGCTTGGCTTTTAATCATTTTGAATATTCATGAATTGAAAGATTAATTTGGTCACTTTAGTCGCAATTTCAGTGCGAAGGTTTGAATTTTAAATAATCGTGTTCGTTTTTGGTTACTTAATTAGACTAATGAGGATGCAATGCATGCAATTGGGCATTGTGGGTTGATTGAAGAAATTTAAATTTATAAATCGCCATTAGCTGGCAGGAATTGTGACTTATTCAGCTTGAATTTTGAAAAAAAATTTAGAATTTTTAAAAGATTTAGATTTTAGATTTATTTCAGAACTCAGAATTTTTGAGAAACTTTTCATTGCAATTTTATTTACTTTCAGAGTTTTTGCTAGAAATCTGCTGAGAGGAAGTCGCCGATTAAATATTTTTAGATATTTCGTTTTGTTCGGAATGTCTGACCTGGGATTTGAACTGTGGCCTTACGCCTAATAAGCCAACACACTACATAATATACTACGGCGAATTCCTAGTATACTAGTATCCGAAGGACCTAAATCTAGCGATTAAATGATGAAGCAATGTGAACTTTAATACAATTTTTGTGGACGAATGCACCTAAGTGATGTGGTGTATTTTGCCTTAATTTCATCACTTCCTCTTGTTGGGCTTACATAAAGAGGGAAACGACTTTCTTTTCTTGACACTGCTATGACTGTTTCTTATATCCCGGTGTAAGATGGTAGAATGCATGATGATGAGTTGCAAAGGAACATTCCCATACACTTAAAAAAAATACATTTACAGAGAGGATTCCATTCAAATTGCAAACAGCTTACTCGTATTCGAATTTTTGATAAATAGGAACACCTTCTGAAGAGCCCATTACAAGACTATTTTTCATTGCTTATAAAATTCCAATAACATTTCGTTTATATCCCTAAATTTTTCTGGAAAACTAAAATTGGTGAAGCACTACCATGGTCGTCTGGCAGACAATGTTTTATAGTTGCAAACGAAAAAACTGACTCGTCCAAACCACAGTCTAGTTTGGTTATAATATTGTTTGGACTGAGACCGTTAAAATACTTTACTTTGTATTTGTTATATTGCACTATGTGGTATGATCAACCATATGTTTTTTGAGTCGATGTTTTCTAATAAGTTTACCCATCTGGCTTTGAGTGACCAGATATTATGTCACAAACTAAATATATTGAAAATGATTTCAGACAACCCCATGGCAGAAGTATTACCCGAGTCATTTAACCACTAGCTAAGTGTTGGTATATACGTTACAGTTCTTGATGATAAAAGTTTCTCGTCTAATGACTTTTGACACTTAGACTCATAGGCACATAACAGGACTGACTGTATGAGCTGATGAAATTGCTTCAGTTTTGCTAAAAATGTCTTGATCGTTTAGTATTTGGAGGAAGACAATCTGTAGGCCAAACTAATTCTACTGTTGATTCCAGCAATTTTTTAAGTAAACTTGACGATCTGAAGTTAATGATATCCAGTTAAATCAGGTCTTTCATAAGTATGAACGAAATATCATTAAAAATTTTTATTGTTAAATTGTCCTTCACGGCTTTACGGACCGAAAAGTTTTCGAAATGTCTAATGTCATGGCTCTGGCTTATAAATCAGATTGAATTTGAGCCATACCACGCGTTATGTTAACTCTGAGGGCAGCTGTAATTCGTGGCTTATTCGCATACACTTGCAACTAAAGTAAACCACCCCTCAAGAAAAAGTTTAACAGCGTCCCAACAGAGATACTTAAGCCCTCAAATCGCTCGTGTTGAAATTCTAATGTGACGTGAGCTGTATGGCAAGTAGGGGCGTCCTTGGTATCCAGATCATCGAATTTAGACCTATAGGTCTAGGTCTTTATAAAGAAGTTGATAATCATCAGCATATAGTGCTTGCCATTGACAATAATAGCCTGGCCAATGTCGTTCTCGAAGAAATATGGTGCGATCACTTAGTCAGCTTAAAAACCACACCAAACTGTGACTTTTTCGGGAAGTTCTAGGACGCTCTTAAGTCTCATGTAGACTGGTATCAACGCAAACTTGAACATTTTATTGTTTCACGTACACATACAAATATAAATCAGGTCCATCGCTGAAAATGATTTTCAGATGAAAATTAGGATTAGTAGTCAACTACTCCAAAGCTCATTAAGCTATTATGCTGCACACTCGGTGATGTTTTCGTCAGATCCAACGTTTAGACAATGTGCGGGTGTTGGTTAATTTATTCATCACATTGCGAATAGTCCTCTTGGTAGGACAAATATGGCGATCTCCAAATGGACGAAGAGCGCTATAGTCTATGTTGAGAAAATAGAGAACGTTTTGTAATACAGCGACTTTTCAAATTACTATTACTATCGGCGGACTTAACCCTATGGTCGAGATGGACAGGGACACTATAATCGGTTACTTTGGTTTTTGTTTAAAAAAAAATTTTTTACGTTGACATCTCATTTCTTTATACAGGCATTAATTTAGTTTTCCTTTGGATTTTCTTAATTCTTGTCCAGCTGGAGAATATTTCCTTCATTTACGTATGAAATACGAGATTAGAATTTCATTTTATTTAAAATTTTATTATAAATAATGAGAGACTGATGGATACAGACAAATTTCATTAACTGTCTGTATGTCTGTCACATCTAACTCTTAACAGAATCCTATTATGCCAGTCAATTTCTGAAAATCATAATTCACATGTGCAAATTTAATGAATGGCTACATAACCTGTAATGGCACCTTGGAAACAGCGTTTCAAATATTCACACAAGTTTTTGATGGAACATCAACATTTTTACTTATTCCGGGTATTTTATCAGCTTAAATCATATTCGCCCTTGTGTGATAGTCATGCTAATATGATTTCATGTTTAACAAATTGTGTAACAGGGATTACATTTGTGATGTTGGCACCACAAACTCTAAATGTATTCACAGGTAAAATATTACTTTGACATGTCCTTTGCTTGTATTTAGTTAAATATTAGGCTGGTACATAAAACTTTGTCGGGTTTTTTTCTGTTTTAAGCAAAAATACGAAAGAATTGTAATTAAAAGTTTCATTGTATTTGCTTCTGGGGCAAAATGTCTTTGTGATTACAGAGTCTGGCAATATGATCAGCGGCAAACTGTATGGTTTCTGTAAGGACCCTTCGACTTAAGAACAAAAATATTGAACCAATACAATCGGCATTTTGGTGAAAGCAAATATATGAGCCAACTCACATATATGAACCAGTGCGCTAAGCTATATTTTGAGGCTTCTCAACAGTTTACAGAAGAGTGCCAAATAAAGCATACAACTATAATGATTCATAAGAGCACCATTGCAACGTATCTTGTCTTTTGAATTTTAACAATGCTTTAACGACACGGTAGAGAGGGGAAAATCGCCATTCTCGACTGACCAAAGCAGAGATAAGCTAGAGATAATACCTCCTTTGGCCACACTTTTGATGTGTTGAACTTCTTTCTTAAGTTTTATGCACTTCCCTTATAATATCGGGTCTTTCATCATACTCTTTCTATTTAATTTAAATAAAAAGGAAGTGTGTTTGGCGTATCATCAAATTTTGTATTCGTTTTAAAGATCAATTGATGCCATTATGTGTGGAGTATAACACATCGTTCAATTGTCTGCCTCAGCTTATTCGATTGGAGCGCATTCGATATGTTAAATTTTCCATAACTGTGGCGCATAAGTCAACATGAATTTGACTGAAGGCATTGGGTTATGTTGGCTTGGTCGTTTATTAGCAAACACCCATAAGAAAAGGTCTAACGGATACAAAATGTACGATCGATGACCAGTTTACACCACCTAAACATGAGATGACTATGCCCTCAAAATGCTCCTGCATAATATCGAATGTGGCATTAGCTGAGTGGCACCAATTTTCTTAGTTTCAACATGATGAACTGCATGAGTAGGGGCCATCCCCTAAGCGTTTTCATAGATAAGAAAATAATACCGTAATATGGTGAGCGAGGTTGATTTATTAAGTAAGTATTCGACCTATTCTATGAAAACTGCTACGTACAGTGAGCGCCATAAGTGAGTCAACACTTTTGTTCTTAAGTATAAAACAGTTTTGTTCTTAGGTATAAAACAGTTCCTTGTCATGAACTGTTGTTTTTGTTTTAACATTTTATAAGTAATAAATAAACGTTTTTATTTCTGGAAATTTATTCGACTATTCTCATTTACTTTTCTCGCTATCCTAAGAAAATGAATTATTTCAGTGGTGCTTACTCACTTTTGGCGTTGAGTGTATTTAATCAAGAAACTATACTAACGAACCTGTATCCAAAAACCTCTGATTTGTGCGTTACTATAATTGTTCTAACAATATACATCCTTTCTTATATATGGCATATATGGATCATAAAAAAATTCGATTTTTCAAACGTTCTTCCTTTTACTAACAATGTGAGGAAATTTCCTACAGATTACCCTCTGTCTTGCGCCAAATAGTGGTAAAAGTTGATCCAATACTTTTTAAGATTAAAAATGTAAGCTAGATACGGGTTTTTATGCATACAAAGTAAATCTTGGCTCACGCATAAATACGTCAAAACAACTAAAATCTGAACGTATATACACGTCAAATGATGTGAATTATTGCAAATAATAATAAAAAGTTTTTTATTTTTCATTTTTAATTAATTTATTTAATTCTTTAAATGACTTTTATTTATTGTTGTATGTATAAATATTGTTTAAAATAAAAATTAGTAATAAATTTGATAAATGCTTAATCATTGAAAATAATTCTGTAGAGAATATTTTCTTTTCTTCTCTTATTAATTTTAAAATGTATTGTGTTTGAAGTATTTTTCATTATGTTTAGATGCCTGTCTGTTC
This sequence comes from Sarcophaga carnaria, assembly GCA_958299815.1. Taxonomy (NCBI): domain Eukaryota; kingdom Metazoa; phylum Arthropoda; class Insecta; order Diptera; family Sarcophagidae; genus Sarcophaga; species Sarcophaga carnaria. The sequence continues at coordinate 35,144,714 of OY283151.1, forward strand.
AATATTTAATTCCAATTACTTAGCAATTGATTGGAAGGCACTAATTTTAAGGGTGCTGGTGGTCTACCCAAAAATGGTGGTGGCGGCAAAGCAGTGAAGCTCTGTTGAGAACCAGCATAGCGTATGTTATTCTTCCTGTAAAAAGAGAAACAAGAGAGGTTTATATGATGATAGCATACGTTTTAAGAACTTAAAACTTCACCTAGTTCTCAATTTGCGGCCAGTGCTTAAGGTTTGTAAGGTAAGAAATAAATACAAGGATTTCAGTTTGTGATTTTACTGGTTACTTGATAAGAAAGAAATTTTATTTACTTACCGTTTCTTAGAGCGTGATTTTGATTTTGATTTGCCTCTTTTGGATTTGGATTTACGTGTCTTCGACTTGGATCTACCCTTGGCACGAGATCTGCCTTTTTTGGCATAACGAGGTGCATATTGCACAACACGGCGACCACCATAGAGGCCACGTGAAGACCAGGGATGATATACTGGATGGTATGGTTTGATAATGGGGGCAGGAGCAGGTGCTGGTTCTACGTCTTCCTCCTCATCCTCCTCTTCTTCTTCCTCCTCTTCCTCGGCTTCCTCTTCTTCGTCGTCGCCACCTTCTTCTTCAGGAGCGGCAGGCGCTTCGGGGGCAGCTGGCGGTGCTGGTGCAGTGTACATAGCCGACAACTGTATGGGCACAAAAGCGGGTAGAGAAACTGTAAGTGGTACAGATGGTGGAGCCTCTGGTGCTGGCTCCGGTTCTGGTTCCGGCTCAGGCTCAGGTTCTGGCTCCGGTTCTGGTTCAGGCTCCGGTTCAGGTTCTGGTGCCGGCTTAGCAGCTTCCTTGGCCGCCTCTAGTAGAGTAATTAATTCTTGTTTTGTAATGTGACCCAAACCAATTGATTGCGGGTGTACAGGACCATGCCAACCACCATATAAAGAGCGTTGTGGTCTAACCAACTGACCACCACCACTCTCTTGAGACGGTAAAGGTTTAAAGCCATGCTGCACTTGGTCAGCTGGCGGTGGCACAAAACTCGTGGGTAATCCAGAGACAGCTGCATAAACGATTTCAGCCTGCATATAATCCACTAAACAGCACATGGCCAAAAACACCATCTATTTGGTAAAAAGATAAAAAATTTTTTAGTATTTCCACTAGGTTTTCTATTCATTTGATTTCATTGCACTCACTATGACTTTGGCGATCATTTTGAAAGAAAAAAATTTAAATTTTTAATTTACAAAACCAACACTCAGTGTCGCCAGTAACTAAGACTTCAATTAAGTTTTGTTTTGCTTTGCTTTTGCTTTTATCTATTCGTTTAACTCAATTTTCGTTTCGAGTTTTTTTCTTAATTTCGAAAATTTTTGTTTTCACTTTTTCTTCTCTTTTTTTTCCTTTTGTTGCTTTCAAATCCTTTGTAATGGCTTAGAGCTGTTGGTAGGCAACTGATGCTGATGTATTCAAGTGCTTTAGTTTTTATACAAATGTAACTCAGCTAACAATTTACTACTCCTCTGTGGTAATACAGCAGTTTAAGCCCAACCTCGAAACAGCACCACAACATCTTGTTTAGTGCTACCAAAACAAACAAATTTACAAAGCCAAAGCCACACAAACCGCTTTAAACGCTTTATTTTCCACTTGTTTTGTGTGTCTCTTAAGTCTGTTTTGCCATACAAAACAACGCGTATATATGTGTGTGTGTGTGTGTATGTAGTTTGCTCGAAATGCGTACAACGGACTATTTGGTGCAACTTCCTTTTGGCTTTAATTGTTAAAACGAATACAAATTCGTTCCCTATTACAAGTATTTGGACGACTTTTTTGTTTCGTTGTTTTGTTTGTTTTTCCTCAAACACAAATCCATCAGTATGACAAACACGGCCATGTTTAGATTTGAGGAAGTTTTTGTCAATGTTGACTTAACACTATGACTACCGTTAAGCTGGGGGGTGATCATGATTTTTCTCTTCGAAATGCTTCAGGTGTTCAATGAATCAATCGGCAACCAAAGGCAAGGTTAAGTATAAAAGATGCCATTATCAGGACCAAATTATTTAATTCCATTACAGCACATTATATTGTAGTATTGTCCACCCTATTGTCTGTTTGTAATTTATAATTTCATTTTCCTCAGTGCACGTTCAAAGCTTAAAATGGAATTAAAATCCAGGACTTTTTAAATTATACTGCCCTTAAGGCCCAGGGTAAAAATTTTCCTGTCAATAGCTGTCTGTCCGTTGACACCTGTCAACATTTTATTAAGTTACGTCGTTTAGTTTGTGTTTACAAGTAATTGATAGCAGACAACCGCGTGAGTTGAAGTAAAAAAATTTATTTCGTTTACAGTTGTACCTAGTGACTACTAGATACCGCGGTACGACTTCACGAGGAGATTCAAGACATCGGTTCCGGACAACGGGGTCTGGAGGGGGGAGTGACCCACCCGGTAAGGGACTCCGTCAAATCTACACCGACGGTTCGAAGCTGAATGTTAGCAGTGGAATGGTCTCCAAGCGGAACGTCACCATACTTTCAGATAGCCAGGCGGCTATCAAGGCTCTAAGTTCTAACATGATGAACTCCAAGACGGTGTACGGCTGTCACAGATATCTCGACGAGATAGCAGAAAGATATGATATCCATATCGTATGGGTACCGGGGCACAGTGGTATTCCGGGTAACTGCAGAGCTGATGAACTTGCCAGGTGGGGCACGATCATCGAACTTTCCGATGAATTCTCGAATCTGGACATCCCTATGAGGACCTGCAAGTTCATAATTGATAATGCGATCGTCGATTCCGTCAACGACAGGTGGGCGGCCTCGGACACGGGTAGAACGGCTCGAAAAATCTGGTCAAGGCTGCATGGGGGGCGCATAATGAGTCTACTTAAACTCCAAATAGACGCGCTCAGTGTAGTTGTCGGTGTCATTACGGGGCACTGCATTATGTGTACCCATGCTAGGCGCATTGGTCTTGGACACCTTGCTAACGACTTCTGCAGAAGCTGCAGAGATGAGGAAGAAGAGGAGACTGTCCCTCATCTGCTAGGTACATGCCCGGCTCTTTGCTAAAGGAGAAGGAAGTACTTGGGTACTTACTACATGAATAATCTGGAGGAATTGTCAAGGATTGACATTGGCAGCCTAAATCGCTTCATAAGGAGCTCCGAGTGGTTTTGAGACTAGGGGATATCGGGTAACTGTGGTAGAATAAAGGGCCCAATGCGGCCTAAGTGAGTACATACAAAAAAAATTTTCTTGAATGTGGATATGTGGATTTATTGAGTTGTTGAACAGCAGTTTAAATTTAAAGTTTCTCTGGGTAAGTCGACATTAAAAAATGTCAAGGTGGGTAGTCTTATCAGTCAATGAAGTCGTGGCGAACATTTTATGGAACTCATATAACATAATCAACATTGGCTACTTTCAAATGGGAAAAACCAATCAATGCGGAATATTATGAAAAAAACAAAAACGGGAGCATTTTTTAAAGAAAATTCGTTTATTACTCGAACAACGCCAGGAAGCACAGATCAATCCTTATACTTCGGATTTATCCCGGATAAATGTTTTTTTCTTTCAAAAATGAATGCCACAACTGAAGCGTATTTAAATCGATTTTTTTCACACGATCTTCTTTTAAATTTGCCTGAAGGTAAGATTGTAATGATTCTTTAATTGCCTTTGCGTCTTAAAGCGTAGGACATAGTTTGATGTTGAAGTAATATGAATGACCAGTTCAGATGGACTCGGGAAAGATTCAGAATTCATTGGAATTTTTTTGTTGCAGCCTTTGTAAACATGTCAGCTTTGTTGTTTCGTTCAATACGTTTAAGGATTACTTTCCCCAAAATTACGTGGTTACTTATGTAATCACTCATCAGTAATGGGTGATTAGTTATGAGTAACACGCAAAAGGCTTAATTTAACTAACAATCGGGCAAGTGAGCTCATAATTATTTTTTAGTTGAGCTATAATTCTTCCCGCCAGTTTTAGTACAATAAGGCTCCTCACATCGTCGACTGCTTTCGTATGTCTCCCAATTTAATTCATATCAATTGTGTATAAGGTCGTATGTATAAATACATAGAAAATTGGTCATTGCAACACTTCGGTCAGGATTACGACCTAGTTTCTCACACCACTTATGTTGTGTGTATTAATTTTATGCATGATTGGCGGGACCTACAGTTTAAAGTCGACTCCGAACGACAGATTTTTGAGAAACTTTTCATAGCAATTTTTATTTACTCTCAGAGTTTTTGTCAGAAATCTGCTGAGAGGAAGTCGCCGAAGAAATACTTTTTGTATTTTGTTTTGATGTCTAGCCTGGGGCTCGAACCCTGGCTTTATGTACGTCTAATAAGCCAACATACTACCTACTAGACTACGGCGACTTCAAGTATAAGTGGTAGAGTAAAATTGAGTTGGAAAATCCCACAAGTTGAGTAAGAGTGGTAAAAATATCTTATAAAATATATACAAATCAGACAGAGCAAGTGCTTGAACCTTTACCGTGATAGCCGCGGTAGTTATAGTGTTAACTTTAGTGCCACAAACAAGTCTCATTGAATATAAAATTTTCTTTCTTTCTTTCTTTCCTTTTTCTTGTAGCCAATGCACCAATACGTGTGTGTGGCAAATATATTGATTGAATCATTTGTTGTTGTTTTTTTGTTGTTGTAATTTTTATTGTTTATATGGCATATTTAAGTCACTTACTTGGCTATCCTTTTTGGGTGTGACAGATACACCTTTTGTTTACCAAACATGATATCAAAGCATTATTTTGAATAACTTACGCATCCATATTTAGTTCTGTCATTGTAATATTCCTTGATAAGAGTTTTTTGTTCACTTTTTATTTTCTTTTATGGACTGTATTTTTTGAATACAAAAATTCATAATAATTATGAAATGAAAACCAATTCCCCATATTAAGAACTAAAATTTAGTCGGGAGAAATTTTGATTATGAAAACTCTCCATATGCAAAGATATGTACGACAAAATAATGAAGTAATTACTCTTACAAAAACGCACATATTTTTACGAAGTAGAAATACAATACAACAGTCATAAACAGTGTGTGGAAATCTTAGCCCAATATGTCATACAAGACACGTTGTCTTGAAGTATGCTCCACCATAAAATGGAACAGCGATTAATAATATGATCTCTTTTACCATAAATACAAATTTCACATTCAAAACTTTTGGTTATTGGAATATATATCACGGTTATTAATATACATATTTGGCCAATTCACAATTTTTTGTATCGTGTATTTTGTATTGAATACACTTTGTTGTTTGTGAACGCTCAATGCTATGCTGTATTGTGTATGTCGTATTCTTCTTCATAAATTTTGGCATTCAAACAATTTGATAGCACGAAACCAACACAATTTATTAAAAAGATATGAAAACATATACAAATTTTTTTCATTCACACAATTTGATAGCACGAAACCAATACAACTTTTAAAAAAATATGAAAAAAATGTGTATAAGTGTATCGGATTTTTACATGAAAATTATCAACAACAAGCATACACTGTTGTATAGTCGTCCAACAATACAATGAATACACCGATATAACGGTTGGTGTGAATTAACCCATAATTGTTTACGGAAAAGGAATTATAATAGCAATGAAATGCCCCCACTGTCCTTACAGTGGTCTACATTAGGTTAGGTTAGGTAACGTAGCGAACCTCGCTTTAATGAAAAGGCCCATTAGGCCCATTGAAATACTACTATCAATACTGAACCAGAGCATCAAACATTCTCTAACAGAAATCAAGCCGAGTCCAAAATAAGTCTTGCTATTGCAGCACTTTTTATATTAGACAAGCTCGTTCAAGGATGTCAGAAAATAAGAGAACAAAAACCTGTAGGGCATATGAAGCGAAAAACAGTCTCTTTCCGCTTCTGAGACCCAAAGCAATTTTTTTCCGAAATATCAAGTCTTTCGGCATGTCTACAAAAAGGACAATAACAATTGTACGATGTATCACAGCGATAACTTGACGAATATTGGTTTTCAAATGTTCTAACGTTATAGGGTTATCCACGTAGACAAGGCCTTTAAAGTGTCCCATAAAAAGAAGTCTAAAGATATCAAATCGTTTGATCTTGGTAGTGAATTCACGTTGAATGAAAATTCCCATCCAATAAATTGTTCATGTTGCTAATCTAGTGGCATTAACTCGCTGGTTATAATTTTTAATTGCATTTTAATGCGGGCATAGCACATTCCTTACAGAATCATTTCGCGAAACTTGCGGTCAGCTCAACATTTTAGAATTTTAGACCGTAATGCACACCAAACAGTAATTTTTCTATATGGATGGACTTTTCCAAATTTACTTCTGGGTTCTTCGCGAGCCATGTGCTACAATTTTGTGGCGAATTTGACATCATTAAACGGATAACCCAGATTGTACAACAATTCTTATCAAATTAAGTGCTTAAAAACCATTGGGTTCCCTGTTAATAATATCGATTTCTAATAAATCGAATGAGTATGATATTGACTTGACAGCATTCTATTAAGAGTATCAAGACCGCCGGTTGCTTTTATGACCCGCTCCGAGACACTCTTAATTTAATATACTGCAACCGGCCAAAATCGAAAGTACGATTCCATCTAAACTTTCTCATTCAAATCGTGTATACGCACTCCAGAGATAAGTTACCACGACTAATACTGCCAGAGTTTTAATGGATAGTTAAAGGCGTAGCCTAAGGGCTTAACGATTTCGGCATCTATCAGGCTCTCTGAATATTGATTTGTTTTCTAAACAGCATCGTATAATTCAATCTAAGAGTATAATAACAAATTGATCGAAAGAATATAACCACTGGTTATGATGTCCAGGTAACATTAATCTGGACCAATCCTGACAAGTTATATCCAGTATCTTGGAAGGAAACTACAACATAATTACAACGTACCGTGTTAAACTGCTTGATCTCAAACTCGAGCAATTCCATACACAAACACCGCTAAAGACAAAAGAAATTTGATCATGATTTTCGACAAAGGAGGTTTCATTCCTTTTCATATAATTCACCCAGCAAACCGATGATGCTTTTAGAGAAGAACGATAATTATGCTGCAATAGTGTGGTCCGATTTATTAATGCCAAATTTAATCGAAATATTTTATTGTTCATAAAAACTTATACAGAATTACACTCTCAAATTTCAATTTCTTTGGAACAAATGAATTGTCGCAACAACACAATTATTTGTTATTCAGATTAACAATGAAATAATTTTGCGCATTATGACGGATGACTCTTTCATCTCGAATTCCATAAATTGTATGTCTTTAATTAAATTAAATTTAATTAATTAATTTTAAATAAATCAAGACACAATAACGAACGAACAAAACAACTAATTAAATGGAAACAATAAATGAAAAAATAAAATTCAACTTGTTAATGACAATAAAAGTCTTTAAAAGATACAAATGCCAACACCAATAAGAAACAACAACTACTATGTGAATATCGACAACAAAAATTATTAATAAAAGAGTTCAGTGTCTGCATATAACACTGAATGAATGAATGAATGACTAAATGAATCGTTAATTTAAGGATGAGTTTGGTGGCAATAAATCCGAATAAAAATTATCACGCTGATGAAGAAGATGCAGATGATAATGGTAACGATACAGATCTGGTTGTTTTAAAATAAACTGTAACAACAACAACAACATATTTGACCATTTATAAACAACAAAAATTTGTACAATATTTACTACAACAAATATAAATTTGCAGTAAAAAAAAGCACACAAAACTTCAGTCAATCAATAAACCAATCGACAGAAAATAAGAGATCCACTCTATGTTGGTATTACTACTAGGGCATGTAGCTGTAGCAACTGTTCCATGGCAACAGGATGCATGATGTAGGTTAAACAACCATACGATACTCTACCTCGTAGCTATCTACTGTAATACTAACTGAATAATTGCATATTGCAAGCAGCTAGAGCTTTTATATACACATAGAGGAAGGGGTAAAGAGAACTGAAGTAAAAGTTTTTAGACCAACACAAACAGAAATGATGAAAATTTTTGAACCTAAAAAAAATATTATTAAGGTACTATTCAGACTGACAGTGGGGAAAAAGTTGGAATCAACATTTAGCATGGTTCCCCAACATCCATTATCCTAGGACCTGCTGCAGCATTTCAATCACCCGCTTAGCTAGAACAACAATAGATCAACGTAATGGAAACAAGGCAGAATAACAAGCAACAGCAGCCAACGGGATAAGATGTAAAATATTTTGTGGAAGTCATATGGTGCCAAGAGGGGGTATGCAAAACAAAGAATAATCTGACTGAAATACTGAAATATTCGCTTAAAAGACAGCCTCTGTGCGTATTCGATTTCAAAATATATCGAGTAGAGATATTCTTACGTTCACTGACGTTAAAGTCCCCAGATAGAGTATACTGCATAAGCATGCCGCTTGATTCTTGTGGAGAGAGACATTCATCGGTTCTCCTTATATGTACATATGTATTCCGCAACACGCGGATTGTAAAGGGAGCAACAAAGTTAAAGCATTCACATGAGATTGGCATTCATTTATAGAAAATGATCTCACACAGATGTCTGGCAAACCCTGGATGGTACAATAAACCCATTCGTATAGAGACCAGGAAAATATGATCCGATATGAAATATTCGTTACATAACATTACCAGGAACATCAGAGCAGTTCTAATAGGATAGTGGTCCCTGTATACATATGCCTGCAGGCTGGGAATAAGCTGTGATGACGAGTAAGAAGAGGAAACCCACAAAAGATCTTCTCTTCGGAACCTGGGAGAAGAATACTTGACCATTTAATACGAATCCTCACACGTACTTATAATTAATCATTATTAATTCAACTCAAAATCAATACAAACTTAAAATACCATCTAAATTGTAGGGCACACAAACTCCAATTGATTCTTAATTGATAAGCAATGGCTACGCTATTGAACATTGAACTCGTTGGGTGACTTTACCAATTACAAAAACAAAAACAAAAAACCAAAACTAAAAGAGTAAACCGATTAGTTAATAACGTGGCTTTAGCTGTAGCTTTTATTGTAATTGCTGTTGTAGATTTAAGTTAACATTAAAAAGACCAAGACAGCAAATGATACAATTTGTGGCAATTGACTTGATTTGTAGCTCTTTTGAGCGGTGCTTGTAACTCTTCACTTTAAAAAACATACGGAATGCAGTTGTTGTTTATAAAATTGGTTTATAAGGTTATAAATGCACTTACACACACCCGTAATTATATGTATTGTTGGGAGCGTATTGTATGGAGCCAGCAGCATAATACTGTTACTGATTGAATCTTTAGGTTTTTGACGTTTATGGTCAAAGGAAATGATTTTTTTTTCTTATTTTTTATTTAAGCTTTGTAAGCAGGAAAGGTGTTTAAATATTTATTTTACTTTTATTTTCTGTTTTGTTATATTTGTTGCCGTTATAATTTCTTTTTTTGTTTTAAAAAGCAAACAAAGAAAAACTAAGAAATTTTTCAAATAATTTGTTTTCTTTGTATAGCATCATTAATTGAATAACATTTGACAGCAGAAACACTTTGGAAAAAAATAATTGCGGGTAACAGTTTATGGAATCAAAAAGAAAAAACAGTGTGTACCGAATATAAAGTGTTTTAAATGAAGGAGAGCTCCAATGAGGTCCAAAACCCAGGGAGAGTATTGTATTGGAACCATGAAAATAGTTTGTGGGAGATAGCTGATGTATCAATCAGTTAATAAGCACATTCAGATAGCTCTTCTTGTGCCAAAATGTTAGCTCTAAAAATGTCTGTTTAATATTTCTTTACAAGGAAAATCATACTTAAGATTATCGAGATATAAACCACACAAGAAAGTTTCTGTTAACACGAAGCCTTAAGTCAATAATTAAGTAAAGTTAAACTCCATATTCGCAAAATGTTTCAATCTATGAACCAATATAACAACAATACCATTTGGACAGTGGCAATACATTTTTGAATGCTTGAGCTTAAGGTAAACTATAATTGGGATTGAGTGAGAAGAAGACCATCATTCATACCAATAGGGAAGCCATCTATCGGTTTAAATGTGAACCATTGGTTATGTCATTCTGTTCTGTCACAAAATTCAGTATATTATCTCCACTGAACGTAATGAATCGAGTCACTCTTGAGCAAAGTTGGGATTTATTGAGCCAATAAGAAACTGCAAGAAGATGTCGATTTTGCCAAAAAAAAATCATTTTTTCGGATGAAGCTCATTTTCATCTTTGGGGGTACGTTAAAAAGCACATGTGGTCTTACAGAAGCCATTACACCCATTACATACATATACATAATTGGTCATTACAACCCTTCAGTCAGGATTACGACCTAGTTTCTCGCACCACTTATATCGTGTGTGTTAAATTTTATACATGAGTGGCAGGACCTACAGTTTAAAGTCGACTCCGAACGACATTTTTTTTGAGAAACTTTCCATAGCAATTTTATTTACTCTCAGAGTTTTTGCCAGAAATCTGCTGAGAAGAAGTCGCCGAAGAAATACTTTTTGTATTTGGTTTTGATGTCTGGTCTAGGACTCGAGCCCTGGCTTTACGTCTAATAAGCCAACGCACTTCCTACTAGACTACGGCGACTTCAATTACACCCATTACGAGTGAATATTTGGTGCGGGTTGTGGAGCAGAGGCATATATTTCTTTGAAAATGAGGACGGCGCAACCATTGCGGTCCATGGAGACATCTACCGCATTATGAGAACCGATCTTTTTGTATCCGTATTGATGTATTGATGTGAACGATGTTTGGTTTCAACAGGATGGTGCAACTTGCTACACATCTCATGTCACAATGGATTTATTGCGTCCAACGTTTGATGGTAATTTAATTAACCGAAATGCTGATGTCAATTGGTATCCTAGCCGATATTTCTGCATTACGCATTTTAGCAATCATTTTCTCCATTATAATAATTATTATAATTAATATAATATGTTATAATTCTATTTCCAATCTAGCCATAGACCATAAACAAAGATAGGAAGGTAAGAGTACATTTAATCGGTTTTAAACTCGTAAAAAAAATAATTTGATTTTTTTTTGCATATTTTTTTCTTTACTTAGTTGCCTTATTGTAGGGCACCCATGAAAATAACAAAAAGGCGAAACCATGAACAAATCTGGCCATTAGATCTTCACACATGTATTGAATAGTTTTCATAAACACCAAAGAGTATCAAAAACGATACGAGGTTAGTTTTTTTTCTTTTTTTTTCAATTTATTTTAAAATATTTTAACAACGATTTCTATTTTTGTTATTATTTAAGCCGATAGCTTACCATTCACACAATTCCATAGATTTTGATCCTCATGGAATTGTATTAAAACCAGTTCGTAAGTGACAATTGTTCCAGCCACCTTTGAAAGAAAACAGTTTAACAGTTTAAAAAAGTTAAAAAAAATAATTTTTGTTTTAAAAGACATTAAAACATTGTTGTTTAAAACAAAATTATGTATCATAAATAAATAAATACATGCTAAACGAACTTACGGTTAAAACTAATTTCCTGGTTATATCGAAATATCTCATGCCCGTCATGGCCACTTTATTAATATTGATTTCCATGACGAAACGTTCCACTTCAGGGCAATAATTATCGGTTGGTATATCCTTAAATACTTTTAAAGGATCACGTGATCTATCGTTAACCTCGGCCAGATATAGCGACACAGCTAATGTGCGTGCCAGCAGAAACATGAGAGAAAAATAAAAATAAACCATGTGGGCTATAGAGGGCATGGTGCTTAGAGGAAGAGGAAGAAATTTTTATTGAAAAAAATACGGGTTTGTAATGTGAAAATATTTACTTGAGGCTCTTAAGGCACTGGATGCAAACGAAGTATAAATTATTGGCAAATGACAGCATAATTATGCCTGAAACTGCTTCATCAACTTCGTCAACCAAATCGCATATTAAGGTGTACTGACTACGAGCCTTAGACCAAAACGATTCATCCATGGACTGAAAAAATTATCACAAATTATTGCTTTTTTATTAATTTCCAGTAGGTATACTGTAGCTGTCTTGTAGTATACTTTTTTCTAACGTTCCGTGACGTTACGCCGACGTTTGACTAAACGGGGATTTTAAGTTCTTTACTTTCAGAATCAGCTGTTTTTGTTTTGTATATGACGTTAGTTTTCCTATTTCGTTTCGTACGTGTATTAAATATAAATAAATATTTTTTACAAAAGTACCTTCAGTATCATTTCTAAATTTAAATTTTCTGTCACTGCTTCTTTTTACCAGCCTTATGTTGCTCTATTTGCAACTCAGTAAGGCTAAAAGGCCATTACTTTGGACAGATGCCAGTAAGGTGTTCTCCATTATCGTTCATTTTACTAACCCGTAGGCACGTGGAATAACACACGACAGTTAAGATCTCTAGTTAGAAAGAAACTGTCAAAACTATGTTCTCCATGTTCTCTATGTTCTCTATGTTCCAAGAAACCCTTGAAAATCGGAACCTTTCTTGTTATGTGATATTACGTTTGCGAGTGCAGAACTCAACAAGCAGGCACTGTACTGGTTTGACTTACCGTTAACGTAAAAGCAGACCAGGTATATCCACCTATTTTTACAGAACGTTTTTAGACACCGAGAATAGCGATACAAAGCTAAAAGTAAATTATTGACCTAGATGAGGCAAGATTGAAAATGTTTCGATTATTTGCTGCCAAATGGGCCCATAGGAATCAATGTGAATAATCGTATAAATGTCTAACAAATAATTTTTTTAGCTTAATAAAAAACATCTTGGTAAAGGATATGACTTAATAAGTAAAGTTCATCACCACTACATTTAATTCGTTTTTGGATATCGCGTTATTTCTAAGAAAGATGGTAACCCTGTTATTTCAAAACCATCTACAGTGCAGCAATCATTTGCTTATTGGTTTATTCGTACCACTCCAATATTTTCTATATTTTTTCAATTTATTTCCAAAAATAGCCCATCAATACTATTAAAAAGTTTAGAAAAATATTCTCGTCTACTCACCAATCCCTGAAACTGTTCCAAATGCTTTTGTAACCTCTTATATAGGGCCGACAAACCCATACCAATGATCATAACAAATACATCCATATACGTCCAGCCAAAAGTCAAGAGAATATTTTGTATTTTACCCAACCATGCTAACCAGGGCGAATAGGGAAAAACATAAAAGATTTGATCGGCCACACTCAAGAAGAACGATTTAATGGGATCATCTGCTGCTGGACAATAATTTGCAAAATGTATGGCCGAAATGGTGCTGAGTAAATGTTCAGCTAAATTGAAAAGAAAAATAAATAAAATTCGCTTTTATTTGTAATTCATTTGGAGCCACTCTAATACAAGTACTTACTCAATGATAATGTTATCAAAACAAAAGTAACGGTTTTAATGCGTGTGGACAATTCCTCTTTCTCCTGCCAAGTGTTAAATGGTGACAATTGCTTTTCCACCTCTTGCCAGCGGTGCATTAGCTGAGGCCATTGCTTTGCCAAACGTAAAAAACAAATCGAAGCCATAAATATTGAGATGTGAAATATGAAGGGTTCTGTAAATATTTAGGCAACTAAACTAAACTAAAAAAAACAACAAATTCCATTTCGATTTGCCTCACTCACTCACTCACTTACCTATATTTCGTACATCCAATTTAACATGTACAATCATGTTGATTGTTAACATCGTATCCAATATGGTTGTCAACATATACAACAAACAATAGCTGGTACGAAAACTACACCAACGAAATGATAAACCTTCGGGAGATCTACTGCGTATACCACGTACCGGCATGAGGCAAAAGCATTGAGCCATCACTAGAACTGACATGAAAAAGGAAAAACCAAAAACAGGGACATATATCAAATGGCACTGGATTAGAGGGAAATGGATGGTGGAATTGGAAGTTTTTTTTTATTTTACTTGTGATAAAGCAACTGTGAGTTTGAAAGTACAAATAAGTAACGTTATGAGTTACAAAGAAATTGTGGGTTTTAAAGGTAAAAATTATTTGATCTTGTACCTCCAGTAAAACTATAAAATGCCTGCTCAATACACATTATAAGCGCTTTCCCATACTGGTCACAGTTGTTTGTTATTGGGTGAGACAATTTAGGAGTTTTCTAATGGATATGTCTTACAAAAACCTGATGAAAATTGCAGCCAAAGTGGCAGAATCGGAACACATAGTCCAAGCAGCTACTTATTGTCAAATAATTGATTCATTACAATCCTTCATTCAGGATTACGACCTACCTTCTCACACCAGGTGATGGTGGGGGGTTCTAAAAGAATCGTGACTTGCCTTAACGACACCACACAGATCAACTGTCTGTTTTGAAACAGCATGACCAAGCATATACACTTACTGCACTACTACAGCAATAGCGTAACTCAAATTTAAATCTTCAGAAGAATTTTCTCTTAAATCTTTGGTTCATATTCTTTAACTCTGCTCATGTCTTTGCACCCACTTCAATACAAGATATAATTAAAATTTTTTTATTAAAACTTGCTCTTTCTGTAGCATCATTGAAATTTAAGACTCCTGCATAAGTAATGTTGTTGGTGTTACAATAAAGAAATCTTTATAATTTAATTTTTCCTTATTTGTTAGGGATTTATTTTACAGATAATGCCGCCACCAACCATAATTCAATAATACCGTCGTAAATAAATCCACATAAGCTCTCTTGCGCGCCATCACAAATGACGCTGAAATACAAATCCTCTGTAAAGATTTCATATGGAGGAGACAACAAACCGCAATTCCTGTTATGGAGGGTGTGTGTGTGTAAGGATTTTTCTGCGGCAAGTGCAGTATGAGAAAAAAATATTAATGAACGCAAGTTATAATTGCAGGCAACGATATGAATCCAGAACGAAAATACAAGAAAAGATAATTACGGTCTTAAAGAGAATATTAAAATTATTTATGCCAGTACAATTGCGTGATATTAAGAATGCACGAGGGTGGAGAATGGTAACACTTAGCTTATGTCTGATTTGACAGATAATTAGTTTTATCCTTCCGCTGAACGAACGTGGACCATCTAATGAGTTTTTGCCATGCTAAGTGGGTCTGCGATCGACTTACAGAAGATGCCGATTTTGGCAAAAAAAAATCATCTTTTCAGATGAAGCTCATTTTGATTTTGGCGGGTATGTAAACAAGCAAAATTGTCGCATTTGGGGCACAGAAAACCCGCACGCATACATTGAAAAGCCGACGCAACCAAAACGAGTCACTGTTTGGTGCAGATTTTTGTCCAGAGGCATAATTGGGCCATTTTTCTTCGAAAATGAGCAAGGCCATTACAACACTTCAGTCAGGATTACAACCTAGCTTCTCACACCAACTATGTTGTGTGTATTAATTTTATACATGTGTGGCGAGACCTACAGTTTAAAGTCGACTCCGAACGACAAATTTTTGAAAAACTTTTCATGGCTAATTTTATTTATCCTCAGAGTTTTTGTCAGAAATCTGCCGAGGAGAAGCCGCCGAATACATATTTTTCATATTTCGTTTTGTTCGAGATGTCTGACTTAAAGTTTCAACCATGGCCTTACGTCTAATATGCCAACAGACTACCTACTATACTACGGCGATATTAATACTACAACATTATTTACCTTAGCTACTTATTTTTCAACCCTCGCCCAAAATCGTTTACTTTTGACGCCTAAAAAATTCAAATTTCATTTTATTTACTTATTTAACTAACCTCGCATACCACCTTAAAGCAACATTTTTTGATGGTTATGATGAAATGTTAAAATTATTAAAAAAAATTACCGCCTTAAAAAACCTTCCATATGCCGTTCTGTAATTACTAACCCACCCTCGTGTTTTTGATTAAAAATGAAAATGAAAATTAAATGAAAAATATAATCCAGTTTACTACCAGGCAAGCGTTAAGCAGAATTAAAATTTCTTATTAAAAGAATGGACACTTTAAGATATCACTTACTTGGCCCAATGGCTTCATGGAATGTACCATTATGCAACAGATCCTTATCACGTGCATAATGCATGCCTCCTGTGTTAAATAGGAAAAATGCAATAAAATTATTAGAATTCTAATCGCAAAATTGAATATTTTTTTATTGAAAAACAAAACTTACGTTCATTTCCACGAAGACCATTGATTTTATGGGGAATTGCTTGTAAGTCCAGATTTAATTTTGAGTTCGTTTTGCTAAAAAAAAATAAAAATTACAAATAATGGCATGGTTTGGTGGTTAAAGTGCTTGATTACAAAGCCAAGTATCCGAGACTCGAATATGGCAGACGACAAACATTATTAAAATTATGGGGCTTTAGTTTTTTTTTAATATCCTGAGAGGCCTGGGGCTTCTGACAAAGTTCATGATTTATAAGAAAAACAGGGGCAACTCTAACATCACAGTTCGTAATATTGTAAATCGAAAACCTGCTTGGCCTTGCTTTTTGACTGCGCTAGGCCTGTACTACTCCTAAGCCAAGATAATGGCTTCGCTTCTCACACCTTTCATGTTGTTGGGTTTACAGTTTAATGTAGAGTATAAACAACAGATTTTGACAAACCTTTAAATGCAATTAAATTACGCTTAGACTTTTTACTAGAAGACTCTTAGCAGAAACAGCCGAAACAAATATATTTTCTTACATATTTTTCTTTATCAAGATATCAGAATTAAGACACAAACTCTCTCCTAGAATATCAGTACACTATTTACTAAACTAGGGTGGCTATGTATAGCTATAATACAGCTATAGAGGTGCCAACCAAGTATGGATCCTAAATTCAGTATTTGAATGGATTATAGAAGGGCTCTTCATTTCTAAATTCAATGATCATTTATGATGAAATTTAATCACTACACCGCGATATCTCTAAGCCAGACGTAAAGTTCACATTCGTCATAGAAACCAACACTTCGCAGAAAGGTAACTGCCGTCATTTATGCACCTGGTTTTTGATTTCCCATTTCTTTCCTTCCTTCTTTTTCATTGTATATCTTTATTACAATACTTACCCTTTCTTATTTACAGTGGTTTTCCAATGACGTTTCTTGATCAATCGCGAAAAGTTGGCAAAACCTTTAAAGCGTTTGAAAATGCTTTTCTTGTAGTGGCGTAAATTCACGGTCATTTTATTACTCAACGTCTGTTTTTGACGCGTTTACATATTTTAGTGTTTAACAGTTATTTACATCAAATATTTGTTTTGATTGTTGATTTAATGTCCGTCAAACGAAAACGGAAGTTAAGGTGGAACCATAACACGCCGTTAAAGAATCGCAATTAATGGATTTGCTGAGTAAAATAAACTTCAAAGCCAAGTAAATATTTATACTGACACCTCGTTTACTTTTTTGTTTTCTTTATTTTTTTTTTCCTTTATTTCGTATATTTGTTGTAATACAAAGTCAAAAACAATGTGTTTTTTTGTGATTTTGTTGTCAACATTTATGGCCGTTAGATTATAATGGCCATAATGGCCAGCACAGCTGCCTTAATTTCTTTTTTTTTTATTGACGTTTTTGTGCAAAACTTTACGTTTTCAATGAATGAACGAATGACTGACTGCATAAACAACTTCTGTCTGTATGATGATGGTGGGTCATTAAAGTGTGTTAATGGTCACGTGCTCAGAATATTTCACGAAATCACTTATTCTTCTCCCCTTCTTCCTCTGTTTTTTTTGTGTTATTTTTTATTTGTGCTACTTTTTTGGCGTTACATTATTTATAACATCCTTGAACTTGAAAGTATTCACTGTTGAAAGGTTTTTTTCCGAAGGATTTTTAAGGCCTGTTTTCAACATACTCGTCAGAAGAGCATTTATTTTAGGCCAGTTGAAAGGAAATCAAGAAAAATATTTTTGTGTTGAAATTTCGTTTATATTGTTGTTTTCAAATTTGTCATACACTGAGAGAAATATGTTATTGAAGATATAAATTTCTATGCAGCTGGGTTAACAATAAAACAAGTTTTTATGAAAAAGCTGCTCAAATCTGTCGTACAGTTTCTGTCACTCATGGATAAAATTTTAAGCACACATTAACTATTTAAGATCCAGGGAGCGAAAAATCACGGCAATTCCTATAAGTCTTGCCACCACAAACTTCAGCAGCATACAGCTCACTGAGACCAATCCGGCAAAATAAATCAGTGGAAAGAATGCAAAGAACAAGAGGAGCATGTTATCAAATTTTAAAAGAATACATCTTAAGGGCGTATAATCGATATATATTTTATAGAGTGGGGACTAAGCCCAATGAGAGAGAAGATAAGAAAAGCTTAAACTCTTCTTATAACAAGTGGGACTAAGACAATCGTAACTTTTCTTGGAAAATTATAATACGAGGAGATCTGAGTCATGCAGGAAACTATCAATAAATAACCTGGGGTGAGGCATTAAACTTCTCAGAAGGAGCAAATGAATGCACACCAGATGTTAGACAGGGAATTAACATTGTTGACAACGAGCAGCATTACAGTAATGCCCTATAAAATATGACCAAATGGTCGCCGTACGTCTTCACAATACAATAATAATAACACAACCTATGCGAGGAATGGCGTTTAATGGAAGAGCTATCAGGTTGCTAGCGATGGAGGTGAAAAGCTGGAATATGAAAAAGAATACGAAGAAATTTTCAGTCAAGAAATTTCTCTCAATGCATTCTCTAAGAGACCTAAACACATGTCTAAAAATTTAAGGCAGTTTTCTATTTGAACAATTTTCTTCTTTGTTTGTTTAGAAAATGTATCATAAAAATGAAAATTATACTCCTCATATAAGAATACTGAACGTAATTTTTTTTTATTTCATATCTTAACGTCTACACGGTATATTTGCTGGAAATGTGTTGTGTTGACATAAAAAAAAATCCAACAATTCCTACAAATTGTCCGAGTTAATGTAACAGTTCATTGAATTTGAAAGAAAACAAAAAAATAAAATTTAATTTTTTTTTTGTGGACAGTGTTATCTCTTAAATTTCTTTTTTTATTTTATTTTTTATTTTATTTCTTATGGTGTGCTAAAAACAAATTACCAACACATACAACATTTATATTACAATACATTATGATTAATTGGTCTAAAAACTGACAGACAGCCATCCTGCAAAGTGTAATAGAAATGTGAAGTAGAATTATAACCATTAAGGTTCAAGATAACTTGAGAATATGAAATGAAATCCTATAGAATTTATTCGGAATAAACAGACCTACAAAATACGGATTAAATATTTAAAATTAAAATTTTTTAATTAAAACAGAAAAGAAACTTTGTCTGCACCTGGATTATTAAAGAAAATGGTTTCAGTTTAATTACATGTTCCATGTGTACATGGATTTATTTCACAATAAATTTGCTTTGAAAAAGTATAATTTTTAGTTTTGGCATCTTACTTACTTATTTACTTAATTGCCCATAACAACCCGTTTCTTGCGCGCCTACGCCAGTTGGTCACACCAATCGATGACAAGGATTCTTCGATTTGGTCCTTCCAACGGATACAAGGTCGTCCTCTTCGCCGACTTCCGCAGATTCCCGCATCAAATACCCGGAGCATCCACCTCCATTCGAACGACATGGCCGAGCCAGCGCAGCCGCTGGGTATTAATACTCTGTACGACGTCTATGTCGTTGAGAAGCTCATACAGCTCACTGTTGGATCGGATACTGAAATCATCGCCAACTCGCACAGGACCGAAGATCTTACGCAGTACTTTTCTCTCGAACACTCTCTAGGCCGCTGCATCAGTACTTAATAGGGTCCATGCCTCTGCGCCATAAAGAAGCACGGGTAGGATGAGTGTCTTGTAGAGTGGTAGTTTGGCGCACGAGGGAGGTCTCTGCTACTCAATTGCCTATTGAGACCATAGTAGCACTTATTGGCAAGAGTGATACTGCGCTTGATCTCCAGACTGACATCGTTTTTGGTGGTAATGGCGGAGCCAAGATAAATAAATTCCTTGACTATTTCAAAAGTATAGTTATCGGCCGTAATCTGTGAATCAATACGCCGCACGTCTCTACTTGTCGATAAAATATACTTTGTTTGTTTCAATGAAGCTTGTCCTGTATGTGTTGCATTGATTTCAACATACATGTGATGATTTGGGAATTGATACTGAACTGGATACGTTGCTCCTTGCAGATTATTGCCAATATCAAGAAAAATTTATAAAATCATTAGGAGCTACTCTAGTAGAAATTTTAAAAATTTTTAAAAGCAGTAAGAGCCGTTGAATGGTAAAAATATTGCGCACTACGCAAATGAAAACAGAGACACGTTGAAAGAATTGAATTCATTGAATTCATTCAAACCTAGTTACCGATAGTACCGATAGTTGGTAGCGTGCTAAACTTCAAGTGCCGAGACCGTGGGTTCGGTTCCCACGAGAGTCTCTAGGTGTTTGTGATTGTCTGATTGTTTGTCTCACATTATATATGAAAGAAAGTGAGAATTATTACAAACTAAAAGTGACGAAGGTATATACACGGGTCACTACTGCCTTCTCTTTCCTTTCTTCTATAAATTAGCTTTCCTGTATTCCAACACAATATACAGATCCTCAGTGTTGGTCTCAAAAAAAAAAAAAAAGAGCCGAACGTATATAGGTCTAACTGGGTCTCATCCATTTAGAAGCTGAAACCCGCCAAATGTGTACGGAGTAACTGTTCAGAACACAAATAAATTGCTTGAAGTAAACATTTGCCGATGTACTATCGTTATATGCGAATCGCCAGAACATATTGGCGAAGAGTGATGTAGTAGAGCGAATCTATAACTATAAAGCCATCCATCGTAAAGCGAAGATAGTATAATCCAATTATTAGGTTAAGTTTAGATTTTATTCTTTCACACAAAAGGTTTGATGAAATTCTGAATACTATCGGCACCATAGTTTTCTCTCCTATTTTGTGTGCAGGACATAGCACGCCAATGTTTCAATCATTTGGCACGCCTTTTTCTACTGAATTGTGCACTTTATGAACTCATGGGCTCATGGTAGTCCATAGCCATCAGCAGAATTGTTGTTGTTCTGCTGGGATATTTATATTTTGGCATCGTTTGGCCGCTACTGATCTCCTCTCCAACTGTTTAACAAATATTTTCATTTTTCCTTTTTGTTGTTTTTATTAATAAAACTGCTTATGTCATCCTACTTTAGCAGGTCCTAGAATCGTAGTGTTGCCATTTGCTGTCGTCAGTGAAAAAATATCGGGTTGCTATATTGCTTTGTTTTCTAAATGCAATGCAATCTGATCTGCCTAAGACCATCACTGTTGACTGCTGACATTGTTCTCTTCGAGGTGCTAGGAGCAAACCTCATGCATGAAACCCTTGGTGTATTGATTATAAAAGAATAAATCTTAACAATTTAATTCAATTGTATTTTATTAGAAATTAAAAACCAATAATATATATGTATATGAAAATCATAAACTTGACTTAATTTGTACTTCCATTTATTGATTCCATGTGATTATTTCGATCATTTTCACAATCCCATAAATTGGCGTCCTCATGAAATTGTATTAAAACCAATTCATAAGTAACAATAGTTCCAGCCACCTAAATAAGAAGAGAAGATACAGATAAAATACAGTTCTTAAAAGCAATTAAAGAATCGTTGAGAATTTATTCAAAGGCAGGCGCTATTGTCCAAGATGAAGTGGTGCATGGTGGAGAAAATCATTAAAACAGTCAACAAAGAATTCCATGACGATAATATAGATTGTATCTTACATACATAATTGATCATTACAGCCCTTCAGTCAGGATTACAACCTAGCTTCTCCCACCACTTATGTTGTGTGTGCTAATTTTCTACATGAGTAGCGGGGCCTAGAGTTTAAAGTTGATTCCGAACGGCAGATTTTTGAGAAACTTTTCATGGTAATTTTATTTACTCTCTGAGTTTTTGCCAGAAATCTGCAGAGAAGAACTCAACGAGGAAATATTTTTTCATATTTCGTTTCTTTCGAGATGTCTGACCTGGGATTTGAACCTAGGTCTCACGTCTAATAAGCCAACACACTACCTACTAAAGCCAATTTTTTCACAACTTTATCTTTGATCATGTCGCTTGATAGGCAAGCATTTTAGGCAAGTAGTTTCTTATAGATTTTTGTTGCCCAATTAAGTTTTAAGGTTATGTTGTAGGAAACACAGTCTTATAGTGAGTTTAGTTGTTTTCCACCTTATTTTCCAGGATATGGCTGGTGTACCACATTATCAGTGCACTCAGTTTTATTTCAGTCGAGCGAAATTAAGGCGAACAACGAGAAATGGGGTTACCCTGAAGGCAGTCTATGATCTAAAAATGTATCCAATCCAGTTCAAACATTTAATTTAAAATTTTCTAAATCAGAGCTTGAAGGCAGACCTTTTTGCAATGCAAACTATCACATCAACTCCTTACACAATTTCTTAGTAAAAGTTTCATATTTTTAATGAGACTGCATGGTATTAAGGCAAATTAATCAATATAGAACATCATGTTCAATGGAAGTAAACAATAATAATCACAAATTGACGTTCTATGTAGCAGAAGCTTAAAGTACGCCCTTTTCGGTTTGTGTACTTTTCCTCTTACGAATGTTCATGCAATAGCATGTGTTGTTAACACAACAACACATCGTAATAGAATGGCAACAAAGCACATGGGAAAATTAAAAGCTCAACAAAATTAAAAGCAAATGCAAATGAACGGAACTGAACTGAACTGTACTGTAATGAATTAAACTTACGCTGAGTACTAGTTTTCTTGTTAAATGAAAAAATTTCATGCCGCTCAAAGCCACCAAATCATTGCTAATCTCTTCGGCAAATCGTTTTGCTTCCAAACACCATGATTCCTTGGGTACACATCTCAATATACGCAATGGCATACGGGATTCATCGTGTATGCCTGAGGAATACAATGAAACCGCCAATGTACGTCCCAACAGAAAGAATAAAGAGAAATAGAAATACGCCGCATGTGCAATTGAAGGCATTTTACTGCAAACGGAAAAAACAAAACAAAATTCAAATTCAAAAGTAAAGAAAAATTCAATCCATTTTACTCACTTTAAGCTCTTCAGCAATTGTACACATATGAAGTACAGATTATTGGAAAAGGAAACCATTGTTATGAAGGCTATTGAATTATCGATTCTCTCGCATAAACTACACAAATTGCGATATTGTATGCGACGCTCAGACCAGAACTCTGCTGGCATTGGCTACAAAGAAAATTTTCTTAAATTTGTTACTAAATTCCTTTAGTTTTGTTAAGGTCTGCTTACCTCATTTTTATATTTCATAAGATTGTCATTGAGCTGTTGAAATTTCGATGACAATCCTATGCTTATAAGCATCACAAAGACGTCCATGTAATTCCAGGTAAATGTTGAGATAAAATTAATCAGCTTACCACCCCAGGCCAACCAATACGAATAGGGAAACAAACTGAATATGTGATCGTTGGCCAATAGGAAAAAATTCTCTATGGGATCATTAGTGATGGGACAAAAGTTGGAATAGTGAATAATCGATATTAAGTTGAGCAAGTGTTCAGCTGAAAAAAAAATAAATTTTAAAAACAAGAGTTTTATTTTATAAAATAGTGAGAAAGGAGAGGAGATAAGACTATAATGGCTAAATTATTTGAGTTTTTTGTATATTGTCTCCTATCGCGATAATTGTGTTCAATAAGGGTATAGACACTAAGACCGATGCCCGCGGTAGATAAGCAATATCTATGAAAAATCAACAGTTGATCTGATGCGTCTAAAACCTAAGCAATGCCTTTGATACAACTCCATCCTTTTCATATCCTCCCCAAATGCCCTGTATGGGTACCTATGAGACTTAAATGCAACTATTTTCATTGTTTTGAAGTCGCTTATTAGACGCAAAAGCCTGGGTTCGAGCCCCCGGCCAGCCATCAAAGACAAAATACAAAAAGTATTTTTTCGGCGACTTCCTCTCAGTACATTTCTGGCAAAAATTCTGAGAGGAAATAAAAATTGCCATGAAAAGTTTCTCAATAAATAAAAATCTGTCGTTCGGAATCGACTTTAAACTGTAGGTCTCACCACTCATGTATAAAATTAACACACACAACATAAGTGGTGTGAGAAACTAGGTCGTTGTACAATGGGTCAATTCGCCCTCCGGGTACTGTACTTGTCTTAATTGACAAGTACACGTCCTCTAACCTAACCTAACCTTCATTGTTTTACAGTTTAAAACACTCCCGGACTTTAAGTTCCTGGATGCTACTGCTTATTTGTTTTTTTTTTGTTTCTGAAGATACCGACTCTAATCCTATCCACATATCTGTAGGCATTCGTTTATTACTTAGTATTCACAAACAACTGCGTCAGAGTACTATTTGACCAGGACTGTTAATTCGGTATCAGAGTGGTGCATTTAATCGTAATTTATGCACATGAAGTCGTTGTAGTCTAGTAGATAGTGTGATGATGAGAACCCGTGTTTCAAACCATATTTCGAATATAACGAAATATTATAAAAAAATACTTCTTTCGGCGACTGTTCAGGATAAACAAAAGGAAAGTTTCTATCCTCAACTTATAGAGCAATACCTTACGAACATCGCTCAGGAAATGCGAATTGATGATACAAAGATTTTAAATGTTAAAGTTTCGCATTTCTGGCAAATTCGACAGATCAGATGCACTATACACTTTGAACAGAACAGAACACTTGATGTGAAAGCTATAACCAAAGAGATTATTAAAATTGTTTCATTGCAATTTACAAAGCATAAGTGCCTAGATAGGTAGGTAGGTAAAAGTGGCTGTCCCCTTGATGGAGTTATGAACGGACACACTTAGGCCATACACTGGGCCATTTTGTGAGAGGTGCCTATATGGGACGTCAATGGAACTCCTTCATTCAAATTCAAATTAAATACACATTCTGCACGTGCGACTTAAGAGCATAGTCATCTTAAGTAAAAGTGATGTGAACAGTCCAGGTATATCGTGCAATTTAAACCCGTTAGAGTTTCACTTGTTTTCCTAAAGGGAACTCCTTTAAAGAGAGAGATTAAATACACTTGCTGCACGTGCTATTAAAGGCCATAATCACCTCATGTTAATGTGAAGTGAACTATCCTCCCATATCGTTCGATTTAACGCCGTTAGACTTTTGCTTGTAAAGCTTTCTTAAGTCTATATCATATGCGAGAAGCCAACGGTCCCCACAGCCAACATAATCCTGTTTGAATTATGAGCCAGAGTTATGGGAAATTGCACATTCCTGATGCTCTTCACTCAGTAGATTTAATAGCAACGGAAGACAGGGAAAAATATTTTTATAAACAAACATTTTATCATTTTATGTAATCTAGAAAGCCAACTAACTAATGACAATAAAATATTTATTATCCTGGTATCGGAGTTTCAAAATTTCTAAACAAATCAATGTGTTGTCAGTAGACACAAGACAATATGATAAATTTTTTTAAAATTTTTAAATGACCTTTAAAAACATTTTTAAACATTTTTACCTTCTTTCAATTATAATAACATACAAAACTTCAATGGAAAACAAAAACAAAAAAATGGCCAACAAAACAAAACCCATCAATTACATGTTATGCCATGATTTGCAAGCCTCCTTTCTGAAATAACAATAAAAAAAAGGAAGTAAATTGTGGCCTGGTAATGTTTGTTTTGTAGTTTTCATATTAATTTACGAGTGTAAGAGAGATCTTTAAATGAAAAACAAACAAATTTTCATATCATTTATCACTTCCAGTTTTCAATTACTTTTCGTTTAGTTTCGTTTTGTTTTCTTGCAAAATTTATTTTTATTGCGTTATACTCTCATACATACATATATACTCGTACGTTGTTTAGGTTGTTTAGATGGTAAACTTACTCAGTGACAACATCATGCCCACAAATGTCACCATACGGATTTTATGGGCCATACGTCTCTTTTCGAATTGGGTGTCATATTGTGGCAGCTTCTGTTCAATCTCATACCAGTAAACCATTAAATCTGGCCATTTGCGGGCCAAAGCCAAGGCGCTGACCGACAATATTATGGTGGAGAGACGAAATATCATGGGCTCTGGAACAAACAATGCAATAAAATAAGTGAATGTGTGTGTATGTGAATTAAAAGTATTAAAGTATTAGCACATAAAGAAAATTGTAATAAAAATAATGCGAAAGCGAAAGAGAGAAAGATTTAATCACAAACAAAAGTAAAAGCGAACGTATTATTAAAAGGATTTTATGGTCATTTAATAACAACCATTAGAGATTTGAATGGTTTTAAGAACATTTGCAAAATGTGCTGTTGAATTTGAAAGGTTCAAGATTATTAAAGGTTTAATGGATTAAAGACTGCACTTGGTCTAATTAGGTCGACTGTATAAGGCTCTACTGCAAACTTAAACAAATATTTCACATGCATTAAACCCTCTTATAACACTTACAGTCTATCGCATAAAAAAGTATCATTATATTCCAAATTAAACATAAACCTAGTTTGTAGGCCGAAAAATGGTTAACACGCCTATTTATAAAACCTGTTTTGGGGTAAAGGTTGTTGTTCAGCTTCTAGGTTAAACAAAACCATTCTGCCATCAGCTACATTTTTCACAAACTCATCCTAAATTTATGGCAAAGATAATAAATATTCTTTTAATATGTTTCATATCTAAGTTATAAAAAAAATTACGTAGAAATCTATTTGAAATATTAACCCATTAAATGCCAGAACAAAAATTTTGGTAATAGCTTTGCTTACCATTTATCTTTTATTCTCACTAAGAATGATAAAAACGAACTTAGGGGTAATTCGGCTATGCATTCCATGGAAACAGAATATGCAACTGTTACTGCACTTAACGTGGAATACTAGTTTAACGGCAAAAAAAGATTGCCGTCACAACGGTAGGAAACTGACTTATGACAAACGTCTTGATTATAAACCAATAACTGATTTTAATGAACGTATTACATACACCAATATTGCCTCCTTTAATTCTAGTGGCTTGGAATAAGTTTTCTTTGATGGCAATTATTAATTTTTTTCTTAATTCTTTGCAATTTTTTCCCTGGGATATGTTTACTGGGGTTCATTAGGTTTGTCTTCAAGTGATGAACATCATCAGCGTGGAAACTCTCCTTTTCGTCAACTCATCTGCATTTGGACTTCTCTACATGCATACATAATTGGTCATTACAACCCTGCAGTCAGGATTACCAACTAGCTTCTCACACCACTTATGTTGTGTGTATCAATTTAATACATGATTGGCGGGACCTGCAGTTAAAGTTTGGATAAATTTTTCATGACAATTTTTATTTACTCTCAGAGTTTTTGCCAGAAATCTGTTGGAAGAGATATTTCTTCATATATCGTTCTATTGCAGATGTCTGTCATGGGGTTTGAACCGTGGCCTCATGTCTAATAAGCTACTAATAAGCACTAACTACTAGACTACGGCCACGTCTGAAAATATTAAACATTGAAAATAATACAGCATAAGTTCCCTCGGAATAGCCTTTTTTATCCGAACGATATGGTCAAGCCAGTGCAGGTACGGCTTTCTGTCCAGCTCACACTGGACAGAAAGTTTCAAACTCTTTTTTCGAATAATCCCAAGTCAACTACATAAGTCTTGAAAGCAACTTTATTGACGACCACAATGAAGTAGCTACATATGGACAAAGATTACACTCCTCATAATATAATAACGCGCTTGGAAATCACAAACATAATCAGTTCAGCAGATCCAAGATAGTCGTTGTGGAAGACGTCTTACACATGAAATTGTTTGGAGGGGGATTAAGCCTCTTAATTTGTCGAAAATCAAGCAATTAGGATGAAAAATCATTTGCTTTAAGCTAAATTTGAATCTTGTATGCATTGTCTCTTTCTTGTACCACACTATACTCGTATATTATATTTTTTGAACGGTAACAAAATGGGTTAAATAGGCAATTTGACAATGAAAAAGAGAATAAATAAATAAAATATTATGATTTAACATTTTTGCCATAAACATCACCGTACCGAAACCGTGTTTTCCAGCTAAATGAAATTAAAAGCCTACATTTAGGCACATTAAGGATGACGTTGATATACTAAGAATTTTTATTAAAAGCAAACATGATGTTATTCGCATCACAACACCATCTACAGACATAAATGACAATTTTTGTCATTTACACATGATTAAGCAAAATTAGCAATTTTTATGAGCATGTATGTATGTTGTAGCAGAGACTAAATAAACTAAGCATACTTTTATGTTTATTGTATTAGTATATAATTAATTAAATTTTAATATTGATAGTATATTTTTAGGCATCACATGTGTATCTTTTTTTCTTTTCTACTTTGTTGTAGGCGCAATATTGTAAAATATTTTAAGTATACTTTTAGGGGTCAAAAATATATGCCAAGAATAGAATAAATATGTATTTGAATAGGGATTAAAGAAACAATTTTATGCATTTGGGATTAATAAGTAATTTGACATACTTAGACTAAATTTTATTGTGTATTATCTGTAAATATTAAAGTGCACTTCTAAGAGAGTGATTTAAATTTAAATATTTAAGTTAAATTAGCCTGGGAGTCACGCTAGTCTAATAGGTACTGTATTAGCTTATTAGAGGAGAGTCCGTAGTTCAAACCTCAGCGCAAACCTCCCGAACGAAACGATATATGAAAAAATATTTCTTTCGCCGACTTCCATCTACCAGTCTTCCGGCAAAAATTCTAAGAGTCAATATAATTGTAATGAACAGATTCTGATATATTCCACACATGAATAAAATTAACACACATATGGGTTGTGTGAGAAGCTAGATCTTAACCATGAATAAAGGCTTGTAATGATAACTTAAGTATAGTAAGTAATTTAAATTAAAAGAAAATTTTTAAATGAAATTTTCCTTGTGATATGCAACGTTAATGAATTTCGAAAATTTTCATTCAAATGTTTAATTTTGCTTAACTTACCGATATTGTTAAAAGTAATGGATCCATTTAGTACCTTATGCATAGTTAATGATGTATCGAATGCCATAATGGCAATGAAAATTATACAGTACCAAGTGCGTACATTGGACCAGGAAAAGCTCAAATATCGTGGATGTGGCATTGTTACACCCTTGACAGGCATTATGGCAAAAAATTCAGCCATCAACAGTACTAAAAATAAACAAAATAGAAAACAAAATTTATTAAATGTATGTTTAACCCTGAAAATATGCTTTAATTTTGAGTGCTTTTAAACATCTTAAATTATGCTGTAAGAATTTTACAAACAAACCATTGTTTTCGACAAGAATTTCTTTAAAATAATTTCCCTATAAAAATATATCATAAGATGTTCATCTCCGTTCGTGTATATGAGTAGGCGTATGATGACATTTCAATACTATGGCCTATGATAGCAAGCCATGTATTTCACTTCATTTTATATGTTTTATGATGAGCTTACAAGGAATTTTACATACAATTTCTGTACCAGTACGTTTACCAAAAGACTGTTGCTTTGTTTTCTTTTGAGCTTATCCTTCTGTCAGTCAAGCTATCTGGCAGCCTTTAGGGAAAAATATTTGGCTGTCAATCTGGCTGTTGTCAGTTAGCACTCTGCTTGTGAAAATATTAGAGCCTTAGGCTGTGATAGAAAACAACTTTTATTTAGTCCTACTCCATTTAATGATATTTTAGGGATTTTTTTCTCTCTCTCTCTAAAGTAAAATATAATAAAGGGTGAACCAATAAGAGATATTTTTTAAAAATTTCAAAAACTCATAGTATGAACGTGAAATGTGCATGAGAGATAAGGAGAGATAATCTATTTAATTTATTTTAATTAAATATCCCTTTTCGGATGTTTTTTAAGAAACTTTTCATGGCAATTCTATTTACTCTCAGAGTTTTTGTCAAAAATCTGCTGAGGGGAAGTCCCCGAAGAAATACTTTTCCATTCGCTCATTTATTCATTCAATCATTTCGTTTTGTTGGAGATGTCTGACCTTATGCTTGGACCGAGGCCTCACGTCTAATAAGCCCACACGGTATCTCCTAGGTTCCTGACTGAAGAGCTGTAATAACCAATTATGTATGTATTTATGTATGTAATGTTAATTCCATACGTTACCATAGAAGTGAGACCAAATTTCAATCCATTTATCTTACTTACTTGCGAAAAATGTGTATCTTTTTTAAGAAGAAGAAATATTTTCATGTGCCAAACAAATAATATCATTTATGTGTGTGTATGTATGAAAGTATTCACACTCATATACATATTTATATTGCTTACACGTACATTTGTAAACGTATGTGTGTGCAAGTTTCTTTTGGTTTGACTGTGGTATGCGTCATTGTGGTTTTTAAATTGGGATTCATTGTTTCGTATACATTCTGTGGTTTTCCTTTTTGAATTTAAATTTTACCAAATATTCCCAATTTGGTTTTTTTTTCATAAAATTTCTAAGGACATGGTTAACATCTCCATCCACACACACAATACTCTTACATTTTAAGTGATAATATTTAAACGCTTGCGGTTAACTTAAGTGTTGGTTGTGTTCATATGTCAAATGTGTCCGCACATACATGGTTGAATTGTTGGCTTCGCTTCAAGTATTTCTTGAATTCATAATCGAAATTTAATGAAATTATTTTCTTTCTTTCGTTTTTATTGTTTTCCTGTGGCAACATTTCATAAATATTAAAATCAAATATTATGTCGTTTATTCGTGTGTGTATGAATATAAAAAATCTATTTTAATCCTACAACTAACAAAAAAATCCCCAAACTTTAAAGCTAAGAAAAGAATTTCATATTAACTTAAGAACCTATACTTAAATTCCCACAGACTGAGAATATTACACCAGATTCTCTTTAATAGAATTAAAGTCTCTCTGGATATCTGAGTTGAATTTCTATACAATATATGGAAACCTAACGAAAAAAACATGGAGAAGACGCTTTGTTACAGCCCTGCGGACCTTAAAGGAACGAAAATATATAAAACAAGAGAAGAACTTATTTAAGTAAGTGTTATCTTTGCAAACGAATTTATAAAACATCTGAGGCCAATTGTTGGCCAAGTCTTATACACTTCACCACCGTCATAAAACATTATTTTTGCTGAGAATTTGTAGAGTTTTACGAATTTTATCGTCCCATAAAAAAGATTTTTTCACAAAAAAAAGGCTGTGACAAAACACCTCCGAACTTGCACAGTTCAAAAAAGCCATTTGGTTGAAGCTACATCTGTTAAATGAGTTGTCACTTATTCAGTTTGTTTTACCAAATCATCTTGAACAACAATAGACAATGACGTATGTTCGCTGAATGGACTCCAGAATAACTGGGTACGATACCAGTCTACAAGAGATAGCGCCCAATGCATCTCGAAGAAGTCACCGTATGGTATAAATCCTGGGCTGGCGGTATCAGCGTTTTATATTTCTTTGAGAACGACATTGACCAGGACGATGAATACCAACTTTTTATACCATGAATTGGATAATCTGGACACCAACGATATGTAGTTTCGAGAGTACAAAGCCAGGGGCCACACAGCTCTTGCTAGATTGGGTATTCTGCATGAGGTATTTGAAGGCATGATTACTTCACGTTGTGATGAGAACTCACCACCGAAATCGTGCTATTTGACCCCGTTAGACTTTTTCTTGCAGGGTACTCACTCTTAAGTCGCAGGTGTATTCGGAAAAAATCCAAAAAATACAGCGATTCTCGAAGTCAACAAACCCATGAAAACGGTAAAATTCAGCATGATTCAGAACATTTCGAATGCACTCCGCCCAGTGAAGCCGTGACATAATGGCTTTTAAAACGAATAACAATTTTAATACAAGTCGTCGTAGTCTAGTAGGTAGTGTGTTGGCTTATCAGACGTGAGGGTTCGTTTCAAACCACAGGTCAGACATCTCGAACAAAACGAAATGAAAATGGAAAAATATGTCTTCGACGACTTCCTCTCAGCAGATTCCTTGCAAAAGCTCTGAGAGTAAATAAAATTGCCATGGAAAAGTTTCTCAAAAATTTGTCGTTCGGTGTCGACTTTAAACTGTAGATCTTGCCATTCATGTATAAAATTAACACACACAACATAAGTGGTATGAGAAGTTAGGTCGTAGTCCTGACTGAAGGGTTGTAATATACAATTGGCCAATTCACAATTCTATGTATCGTGTATGTTGTATTGAATACACTTGGCTGTTTGTGAACGCTCAATGCTATGCTGTATTGTGTATGTCGTATTCTTCTTCATAAAATTTTGGCATTCAAACAATTTGATAGCCCGAAAAAAATTTGTTTAAGTGTATCAGATTTTACATGAAAATTATCAACAGCAAGCATACACATACAACGATACAACGGCTTGTGTGAATTGACCAAATGTGTTTATGTACGTATGTATGTATGTAAGCTTCCACGCTTAACTAAACTCAACTGAAATACATTTTTGAAAAATATTATAAAATTTCGTAAAAAATCTTCCACCTTAACTTACCACTTCCAATTGCTTCATGAAAGCTGCCATCGTATAAGAAATTATCTTTTGTGGCTCGTGGAAATCTTTCTGCAAAATAAAGTTTCACAAAATGTTCACTCAATAAAGCAGCTCATTAATGATAAACTTACTTGGCGGTTTATCAAAATATTCCTCAGTATCGTGTAAATGATGAAGACGTTGATGAAGTGACTGATGATATGAATTGAATTGATTGCCTGAATAAAAGTTTGAATAGAATTTCTTTGGATTTCCCACTAAATTCACACGAAATGTTGTTGCCGGCCTATTGATTAGAAATCCTTTTAGTTTTAAATCTTTAATACTACAACAGCAAAACACACAAAATAATTGAAATTGTTAAGAAATTTCTGTTTAACTTTTACCTGTCGGCATCATTGGTTGACTTGTTACCATTTTCGCTTTGCTTCGTGGTTTGTACGGCATTTTTACGAAATCTTAAATTGAAACGCTTTGAAATTTTCATTTTTTGTGAATTGAGTTTCCTTTCAATGTTCTCAGTGGTTGTGCTCGAACAAAACTAAATTGGAAGTTTTTTAATATTGAGGTGGTGGTGTGATACAGTTTTTAAAGGTTTTTCGCTCTTGTTGTAGTTTTTTTTTTTGCGATTTCGCTGATATAGCTGATGACTGTAATTATATTTAAGAGTCGCTAATATTTCACGTGAAGTACATGTCAC
The DNA here is from genome assembly GCA_958299815.1 of Sarcophaga carnaria. Lineage (NCBI taxonomy): Eukaryota > Metazoa > Arthropoda > Insecta > Diptera > Sarcophagidae > Sarcophaga > Sarcophaga carnaria. The sequence goes on from OY283151.1 coordinate 35,178,087, forward strand.
GCATAGTATTTAAACTCGTTTAATTTTTTGTTTGTTTTTAAGTACGAAAAGAAAGGCCATAAAGGATGTTTCAAGTACTTTTAATGACAATAAATTTAACAACCTACGTGAAACATTTTTGAGGACATTTAAAGTAAATGGGGACAACGGTTTCTGTTTTAGTCTGATATCAGAGCTCATTGAGTTAGGAGAAGAATCTTTTAGCCTTTATGCGGAAAAAATTATCCTGTGTGGTTCAAGCCTTGGTACTTTGTTTTGTGGGTTTAATGTATCGGGTCAGTCATTAGGCGCTTCCTATTTTTATATTTAAATAAAACAAAGTGTGTGTTACCGATATCATAAGTTATGTTGGATCGCTGCAGTTTGTGGCGTAAATTCATTCGCATACACTTGCAACCTCAAAAACACTACAAGAAATATATTTAACACGATGAAGTCGGAATATATTGTTGGAGTACAGATCATTCAATCCAGGTCAAAAGAAGTTGGTATGAAGCTATAGTGCTCGCCATTGACAGTTATGGCCGACGTTATTCTCACAGAAATATGGAAACCATTGAACGCTCTTGCTTCTCATTTGCTATCGTTCCAAAGTTTCCACCTCCCATTTTGATTTGTATTCTATCCATCTGCGGTTATTTGACAAAATAGACTGAACAAATGAAAAATAATTTGGCAGATGTAGCTTCAATAACAAAGCCCTTATCAACCGTCAAAGTTCGGAAGCCTGTGTTGTATGTTTTCAGTTTTGTTGATAGTGATTTATAGGCCGTGTTCTTTGCATTTCGGTTTAAACGATTTAGTTGTGTTTCCATTTTCGTTTCCATAGTTCACATATGTTAGTTCTTACTGCATGTGTGTCCGAATACATAGCGAGACATACATATATGCACACATGATTGGTCACTACTACCCTCAGTCAGGACTACGACCTAGCTTCTCACGTCACTTATGTGGTTTGTGTTAATTTTATACATGAGAGAGAGAGGGACCTACAGTTAAAAGTCGACTCCAGTTTTAGTCGGATATCTGCTGATCAAGACATATGATGGCTATATGTGAGAGACCTAATGGGTATGTCCTCCGTCACAACCAGAAACAGGAACGAACACATTAAACACTGGTATTTGAAATAGGCAAGCTTCAGCTGGAGGCAATTATAAGACAAGAAACGAGGCCCTGCAATATAGGGACGGACAATGACGCTTAAGATCGTGAAAAACTGCGGTGATTATTTAAAATTTTGAAAAGTTAGTGGATATTTCTATTTCACATGAATTAACGCAACCAAAGCCCTCTGATCCTCCAGAGAGGATAACATCAACAATAAACAACTTGGGAAGGTCAGGCAGCTTTACCGTTTAGGAAAGCGAAGTTTCTCAACACCAACATCAATACTATAACTTATAACATTTTTGTGAAAGCCTTTATCTATCTTTTTAGTTCTCGTCACATGGCAACTCTATGATTCTAGAACTTGCCACAGACCTGAAAAAATGATTTGAACTAAAGGATCTAAAGTCGTTTTAAGAAATATATTTTATATCCCCATTTAAAAAATCTATGGGGAAATGCATACATCCAATAATAAGATTTTATTAAAAACATTTGTTACAAAAAAAGATTCACATTCAACCAACACCGTCCAGTGTCAACATTTTTTCCCTCTTTTCTTTAACACTGTTATAGCACAGACAATATTTCCCCCTAAAAAACGCCATTATTGTTTATGTTGTTGCCCATTTAGTTGCTACTGTCTGCATTGACGACCACCTTTACTCCTGGGCGCAGTCACCGATTAGATCTTCTTTGTTGAATTGTAACAGGACAAGTTCATAAGTTAAAATCGTACCAGCCACCTAAAATTGGTATAAAACAGGAACGTAAACGAAAAAGAAAAAGAGAAATAGAAATATGAATGGAGACAAATCAACAATTGTTTCTTGGAATCATAAAAAAATGTCATAAAAAATAGACAATTGGAGCAAAAAGAAAATAAAGGATGGCCAACAGAAAGGAAAGGAAGAAAGACTAGTCAAGATACACAAAATAAAAATCGGATTTTTTTGCTTCTTTTTTTTGGAACTTAAAATGTCATTTTAAAAGATGAATTTTTGTTTTCTTTTTGTTTGGCTTTGTTAACACGAGTCAAATGTTGAATGTTTGAAAAATAACGGATAAAAGGGAAAACAAATTTAACACTTACCGTTAAAACCATACTGCGCGTTAAATGGAAAAATTTCATGCCGGTCAAAGCAATCAAATCGGCATTGACTTCTTCGGAGAAACGCTTGAGCTGATATTAATGAGAAACGATTTTTAGCATTTTCGAATATGTTTAAATATAAAAAATGAAAATATTAAATTATATGATAAAATAATTTCAAATATAATGGAATAACGATTTTAACCCCAATTTGGATGGTACTGTCTTCCACGAGAATACATTAAAAATTTGTGATTCAACATCAACTTAAAAATGTTGTCGAATTAAGGCGACATAAAATAAACTCATGATCAAAACTCGTAAGAGAATTAAATGAGACAAAGCGATAAACAAAACATAACTGCATGTTAAATACTGTTATGGGCATTATGCTTTAGATAGCGGTAGCTGGATAGGGTGTAAAGGACGTTTAAATGACCTAAAGAACGCAAACTGTATTTGCAACTTATCTCTCAGCTTCTTAGATCTCTAGGAAGTATAAAGTCGGCATTAGAATACTAATTTCATAAACTACATGAACTGAATTTAAGAAATTAGGAAACTTTATTCTTTCTTCAGCCCAGAGAGAACGTCAGGTCTCTATTCTTTAGTAATACATCGAAAAGAACGTTCCAATAGTTTAGATAAGGTTAGGTGGCGGCTCCCCTCCAAGGAAGAAGTCCCACTTAGCCCAGCATTTAGGCCCATTATGATACCGCAATTAATTCTACTCGGCGTCATCTATTTCCTACAGAAAACCATCCCGAATTCAAAATAAATCTTGCTATTGCAGCAAGCTTTATATAAGAGAACTCAGTCAACGATGTTAGAAAATTAGAGGTCATAAACCTCGGTCTCTTTATGGCAAAAGCAGGGCACTGACACATGAGGTGAAAGATTCACAGTCATCAACTGAAATGCCGAGTCTTTCGGCATGCCTGCCAATCGGACGATCCAATACATTACGTTGTTTTCCGTTAAAAACAGATGTCAACTCTGAAAATGTATAACCTGCTACAGTAAATACCAATCAATCGTTCAGCCTAAAAAATTTGCTTAATGAGACTGATATAAAGCATTGCCCAGCTCCTACATAACCAGTTGAGGCTAATGTAACCACTGCTAGAACAAGAATGATCGCATTAAAGATCGGATTGAGCTGTATGTAAAGCACAGCAAGTACTGTTTCCAGGAGCAATAAGTGTCCTGTGTTATACGCTTATGTAAAGGGTTACCCATTTCTCGATTTCAAAACTAAAGTTCAATAAAATACACAGAGAGAGTCGCCATAGTCTAGTAGGTAGTGTTTTGGCTTATTACACGTAAGGCCACGGTTAAAACCACAGGTCAGACACCTCCAGCAAAACGAAATAGGAAAGACTGTTTCTTCGGCGACTTTCTCTCAGCAGAGAGAAAAAACTCTGAGAGTAAATAAAATTGCCATGAAAAGTTCCTTAAAAATCTGTCGTTTGGAGAGGACTTTAAACTGTAGATACCGTCACTCATGTATAAAATTAACACGCACTGCATATGTAAGTGGTGTGAGAAACTAGGTCGTAAGCTTGACTGAAGGGTTGTAATGACCAATCATGTCAATACTTGGACCTCAGCACTTTCATATAGGGAATACAGTGTTATTTAAACGATCACTTCTAAATTAGGCGTTCCTTTTGATGGAGTTAACTTTTCGTACATTTCGGGAAGTATCTCGGTGGTAACTTGATGAACATTGCTTATCACAGGCTCTAACGTTAGAGGTTTATCGGCGTAGACAAGCTTTTTGATGTAGCCTTACAATATGATTCATATTCGTAAATAGAAACTGAACCAGATCAGAAATTTTGAAATCCCTAAATAGGTAACCCGATATTGCACACCACTTAGTCGCTACAGAGTATAACCAAAAAAAGGTGATGATATTTGCTAAATAGATCGAAAATTGAATGTTTTACTTCGTTGATGTATTAAAGCGATTTATCTGCGTGGTGGGTACTAAACTAATCAATTTAACACTTACTGTTCAAACGGTTGTAACCTTTTTCTGCCTTTCTCCTTTATCACACAATATAAACAAAATTTAATTTTAGATTACCACGCATTATTTATAAATTGAACAGTTGGGTGTAAAATCACGTAAAATGCTTGAAAAACTTTCGGCATGTCTATTAATTTCTCATGAATGGTAACGAAAAAAGGCTAAAAACAAATAGAAATTAAATTTTTATTGGTAACCGATAAATAAGAATACGAAATACAATATTCAAGTTAATCAATTTAATATTCATAGAATCCCTTTGAACTCTTTAAGTTAAATGACTTCTATGGTGGCTTTAATATTCTCTACTGATTCTATTCGTTGAGGAAAGACAGTCAAATATTATCAAAACCATTAAAACTTTTCTATTTCTGTTTTTGTTTTTTGTGTTGGCTATAATGTCTGTTTGTTTATTTGTTCTGTACTAACCTCTGGACACCAGCACTCACGTTTCACTTTACGAAAAATTGCCAAAGGCTTTCTGGACTCCTCATTGATTTCGGCAGCATATAAAGCCAAAATAAAGGTGCGTCCCAGTAGGAATATCAATGAATACCAGAAATATAAAGTATGTGTAGTAGATGGCTTTTTTCTATTAAAACAAAAAACACACACACAACAAACAAAACAAAGACAACAAATACGTGAAGGACAAAAATTATTTTTAATGTTAAAAAAAGAAAAATTTCCTCGTTACTCATTACTCTTTACTTACTGTATACTTTTTAAAATTTTATTGCAAATGAAATACAAATTATTCGATATACACAACAACGTTATCGCGGCAATGGTATCGTCCACAGACTCACACAATCTACACAACTGGCGATAGTTACGACGACATTCCATCCAAAAGTTTGCTGTTGTGGTCTTTAAAAGAAATAAAAAAAAACAGAAAAAATGTGGCCAAAAAATGTAAAAAACTTTTAGTTTGTAACACTTAAACAAATACAACCAACAGACCAACCAACGTAACCACCCACCTTTTGTAAATTTGCCGCCATATAAACGTTTAGTTGACGAAATTTTGCCGATAAGGCTACACACAGGCACATGAGGAAAATATCATTGAAATTCCAAGCAAAGGTGGATAATAAATTGATAAATTTTCCCAAAATTCCCGCTATCGTTGTGTATTCAAAGAAATAGAAATACTGTGAGAAACTGCTGAAAAGGAAGCTGTCGATGGGATGATGTTTAAAACGTGGACAACGGTTCACATAGTAGATGATATTCAGCATACTAAGTATGTGTTCTCCTTTATGTGTTGTTCATTGTTGTTGCAAATATAATTAAAAATAAACACGAAAATAAAATGAAAATCATTTTTCATAATTTTTAAGTTTTTAATCCCTTAAGATAGTTTACAAAAAAAATATCCCGATAAGCCTAAATGTAGGCAAAATTAATTTTTACATTTTAAATACATGAACAGCAAAATAAACTGAAATGTTTGTAGGCATGTATTAAGAAGGACAATTTGAATAAATGAAACTTTAATATTTAAGAGCTAAAGGACATAATAAATTAAGGTTTCTCTTAAGTTATACGATTATGGTAAACCATAAACTGTTATTATGGACCTACCAAAGGTTTATGAAAATAATGAATTAAAAATAATAGCTTTAAATAGTGATAGGGACATATAATATCATAATACTATAAATAATTCTTTCAGGAGGCCAAAATGAGGTCACTGGAACCTTTTACAAATAATGAAAACGTTAAAGAAATTAAGAAAATTGTGGGTAGTAGCCGTAGGCTAGTGGGTAGTGTGTTGGTTTATTAGACGTATGGCCACGTAAGCCAACAAAGCGAAAAATGAAGAAATATTTCTCGACGACTTCTCTTCAGCAAACATCTGGGAAAAACTGCCATGTAAATATTCTCAAAAATCTGTCGTTCGAAGGCTACTTTAAACTGTACAAATTAACACACACTACATAAGTGGTGTGAGACCTTGTGTATGTATGTGTTTCCCACGGAAAAATCAAATAAAAAGTCCATCAATGAAGTTAAAATTTCAGAATTATGCCAAGATTTTACTTAATTCTTACAACGAGGTTTGGCGATAAGGCCAGAATCTCTAGTAGGTTTTTTTTATTAAGCAACCAGACTCAGAATAAGCTCCAACGCTGAACTGCATTGTGATGGATCTAGAAAATTAAGTAGAGGGAGAGAGGAAAGAGGAAATATTGTTTATAGATGTTATATTTGAATCTATCTACGTTGTAGACTAACAGGAAAAACTTCTATAGGTTTAGCGTTCCACACACGGATAGTGTGGCTGAAGAATGATTTTTCTCTATAATACATAATGTGTTCCACTGAAAAATCGACCGAACGGATGATATCTGCTAGAAAGATATGATTTTCGGGAACATGTCTCTTTACATTGCGATAGTGACCCAATGATTTAATAGAGTTGAATAGCCTAGCATTAATAATTAGCATCTTTGCCTATTCCTAAACACATTCGTGAAGACGAATTCGTGAAAAATCGACTTCGAAGCACCGAACCATGTACGAGAGTTGTATGCGATTTCCGGTCGCATATAAGAGGTGTAAATAAAGTGGTGTTAATTTATATTCTTACTCAGGCCTGTAGCCTCAGCTTAGCGCAGCCCTATCCTTCTATAACCAGCTGCAATTGACCAATTATCTACCTAGACTTGGAAAAACTTGATAATGAAACTGAAAAATATAATGAGGAACAAACTAAACGGATACCAAATAAAAAAAACAAGATGCTAATATGATGATGTCGATTCCGAACGACAGATTGTTTGAGAAACTTTTCATGGCAATTTTATTTTACTCTCAGAGTTTTTGCCATAAATCTGCTGAGAGGAAGTTGCCGAAGAAATATTTTTTCATATTTTGATTTGTTGGAGATGGGGCCTCATGTCTAACAAGCCAACACAGTGCCTACTAGACTACGAAGACTAGATGAGTATTTATAATGCTTTTAGTACCGGCAATGAATCCCGAAATATTATCATACAATTCAGTAATAACCCACTAGCCGGCGGCATGTTCAACAGATTTGTGTTATACAACTAAGGACACTAATTAATAAGGCTTCCGTAACTGTTGATAAAATGAAGGATGGTTGCACAGTAAATATTCCAGACTAATTTAATTCTGTTAAGTGTATTGTCGGCCATTCTTTTTCTTCAAATCTCTCCTACAAACATGAATAATGTTTTGAAATTTATCTTCATCTTATTTTGCAACATCAAGTACACAAAAATGAAAACAAAAATGAAAACTACAACTCTTAATAGTTATCGATAAATTAATTTGTTAAAAAAAGGGGATACAAAAAGGATTTCGAAATGAATATAAAAACCTTTTTGCAATAGACACCATATGTTCTATTGAATGAATAATAGGCCTCATTGATTAAAAATTTGCTTTACTTTAAAGCGTCCCTAACGATTTATCGTATATTCGACTACAACTACAACCATAAATTTATTAAATTTTTCTCTTTCTTCTCTTTTGGTTTTCAATTTACTTAAATTCACTTGACGATTTAAGTTCATCGTTCTTTGTTTTCAATTACATACCCAATGAGCAAACTGTTGCCACCAATGTAATCATTTTGATTTTATGTGCCAACCAAGATCTCTCCACTTCGGTGCGTTGTGGTGGTAAACCGCGTTCAACTTGTTGCCATTGTTGCATTAATACTGGCCATTTGCGGGTCATATGAAAAAATGTTGCCGCAATGAAAAAAATCGATGCATAAAAGATTATACCCTCTAGTAAGAGACCTCACGGTAAACGGACGCCAAACATTAACAAACAAGGCAGCAGAAAAGAAAATATTTTATGCCACATCAAACCACACAATAAGTGAAAAATGAGAAGAAGAAAAAAGTAGGAAAAATACAAGGAAAAATTATATGCCAGAACAACAAAAAAAAAGCAGTTGGGAGTCTACTCAGCTCGTACTTACCCACGGAATCAAAATTAACGACACCACGTAAGGCAAACGCTATGGTTATGCTCATACAGAAGCCAAATGAAATTATAACCGCCACAGAATACCACGTGCGTATGGAACACCAGGAAAATTTTAAATCAAATGATGAACTTGACAATACACCCGATAGTGGCATTACGGCAAACACCTGTGCCAGACACAGGACTACCAGTATACATACCAAGATAATAAAAAAAGTTATTCAATAAAAGTGTGGCCTGTTGTATACTTAAGAATGTATTTACCTGGTCCAATTGCCTCCTGAAATGAACCCACGTGTAGGTAATCCTCCTTGGTGCCCCTGCGTAGGATTTTGTGTTTTACTGGAAAAAAAACAAAGAAAAATTCAAAATAACATGATAAACTAAGAAAATTGAAATCAATTTCAAATTATTCAATAGGTTTTCTAGTTCTCTTAAAACTTTCCATGACTATAATGGAATTTAAACGTTAAATTCTTTATTTAAAGCAAGCAATTGCCACATTAATGGGAAAAGAATTTTTTGCCTAGCCTATGTACATATGTCCCATTATTATGAAAATCTGCAGAAGGACAGATGTAACTGAGATTTAATTTTTTAACCAAGTTGAGATATATTTTTTTGTAGATGTTGATTATATCTTACTCACTTCTAGTTGGATAACTTACGTGTCAACTTTTGGGTGGCAAAATGAAGATATTGAGTATGTTCCTTTTCTTCGTCGCCATTAAAGATTCTGCAGAACTCCAGTCCTTTGAGTTTGTGCGTATAAGGGCCAAAGTTCCGCTATTAGAATCTTGTAACAGATTTTAGCTTAACTTAACTTAAGACGATTTAAGATTTGCTTGTCCTCTGTATTGGTATGAGAAGTTAGGTCGTAAGCCTGACTGAAGGCTTATAATGGCCAAGTATGTATGATCTGTATATTCCATACGCATAAATAGAGCTCTTGCATCTATGTAACGCTACCCAGGAACCCTTTTGGAGGAGACCGTTGAACATATTACTATTTCCTCCAAATACACCCGACATTCTGAAACAATCTTCAATATGACTTTTTTTCTAACTAACCCTTTAGACAGGATTACAAACTAGCTTCACATACCACCCATGTTGTGTGTGTTAATTTTACTCATGAATTGCGGAACCTGCAGTTTAATGAAGACTCCAACAATTTCGACTGATTTGAAAACCTTTTCATGATAATTTTATTTACTCTCAGGGTCATAGAAAGAATTTTTTTCATTTTGTACAAGAGGTTTAAACTACGAGCTTTTGTCTAATAGGCCCACACAATAACTATTGGCGTACGGCGACTCCATGTTTTTATACCTACTCTATGCCTTTATACTAAATTTGTTCCACTGAAAACAGTTTCAAATATTCCGCGGTCAATGACTAAACTGCAATGACGAGGAGGAAGAAATATACCACTGAAATTTTTTTCCGGCACTTTATGTCTACTTAAGGAAACGTAAACTAATTCAACGGGGTAACATGACCTAGAATCTGGGGTATCACTAATTTATCCAACACTAGATTTATATGCAAGCAATTATAGTATTAAAAAATATTGTAACACAGAAGTTAGGTTAGGTTAGGTTAGAGGACGTGTACTTGTCAATTAAGACAAGTACAGTACCCGGAGATCGAATTGACCCATTGTACAACGCCCTAGTTTCTCACACCACTTATGTTGTGTGTGTTAATTTTATACATGAGCGGTGGGACCTATAGTTTAAAGTCGACTCCGAACGATAGATTTTTGAGAAACTTTTCATAGCAATTTTTATTTACTCTCAGAGTTTTTGCAAGAAATCTGCTGAGAGGAAGTCGCCAAAGAAATGCTTTTTGTGTTTTGTCTTGATGTCTCGCCTAGGGCTCGAACCAACACACTACCTACTAGACTACGGCGACTTCAAAAGTTAAGAGGTTAGCAAAAAAAATTCGTAAAGAAAATATTGTTTAAGCTCTACTGCATAAAAAGGCATCAAGTCCTTAATAGATTCTAATAAATATTTTTACTTTTTTTGAATTTCCTATCTATATAATCTTGATTGTGTCATTTATTACCATTTTGTTGGTAATCCTTTACAATCAACAAAATTTTTTGTGCGCAGTCCTCACAATATAATTTCCCTTTTGCTGTGCATTTCTATTACAAAAAAGGAAAATGAAACGATTTAATTTACCAATAAAACTTACATTTATGCATTAATATTTTACGCTGATTCCGATTCACATTTGCTGATTTAATACGATAATAAAGAGAACTAAAAATAGAAAAACAAAATCGTATTCAATAAGCATATTCAATTTACATAAAAATTGAATAAAAATAAAGAAAATTTATCAGGAATAAAGCATTTCAAGCTGTCATCAATAAAACAATAAGTTTTAAATGCATTTTAATATTAATTTCATTAATGCCAACGTGACGGAAACAAATTTATTGTGCAATAAACGCTTAAAGCATTGTAAAATCATTAAAAAGTTTATTATCGATTAACACCACCAGTTAATATAATATCGCTTCTAATTAACAGGTGGTTTAATATACTAAAATAACAGTTTTCTCAAGTGCATACTTTTAGGTAGAAAACTAAAATATTACATACTATAGGGCTTTTCTTTCGAATCTATAACATATATTAGTAAATATTTTAACCTCAACCCCTTCCTAGAATAGTCGTTTTAGTAAAGAAATGTCAATTAAACATTAGAATTTATTTTTTTTTTTTTGTTTTTACTAAAAACCTGTAAAATATTTGATAGCAAATATTTTTTTGGCTTACATTAAAAAATTCTAATTTGCGTATTTCTCGTATTTGCGTATTCTCATTAGCATACTTTAGGGCAATTTTCCTTATAAAGGAATGTTTAAAATGTTTTTGTCTCTGGCAACTAAAGAAATTGTTTAAGAAGATTTCTTTTATAAATAAAGAGGTGAGATAATAATACTGAGTTTGGTTTCACCTAGTAATAAAAGGCCTTAAAATATGCTGTATAATATTTTAATTTATTTTAAGTCAAAGATTTTAATACAGGTGGTACAGGCAATATTTTAATCTATCTATTTTAACACAATCGCCCTTTATTTTAAGGTAAATATTGCAAACAAATTTTAGGACTATTAAAAACTAATCCCTTAAAGCATGCTTTAAGTAATATTATAAACTGGTATTTTGTGGTTGAAATTATTTAAAAATTAAATGGCTTAAAACGGCTTGATGTTTACAAAAAGCTATAAATATAATTCTATTTTATAAAACAATTAATTTTTGTTGATATTTCACAATATTTTTCAAATGTATGCCTAAAACCATGCAATATTAAAATGTTTTTCAACTATAGACCTAAAAATATGCTACTATTTTATTAAAAAAAATTACAAAAAGAACGTTTTTAAAACTATTACTAACTCTTGATCTTGTACATCGATTTTTCTGGTTTTTTGCCAAAATTTAATATTCATCAAACGTCGTTTGGGTGAATTTACAAAATTTTTATTTTTAGGAATTTTCATTTTCCTTTACTGGTTTTATTTTTCTAACAAATTTTTACTGTATTTTTGTTTTGTTTTTGCTTTTTGTAGGTATTTTATTCACTTGATATGAATAAATTTTCAAAATCAAATTTGCATTTTTGTTTTCTTTTTTCACTCCGTGTTATCACAATAAAATTGTAGCGAAAATTTTATTACAGAACGCCCAGCAAACCCAGATAGACTTTAGCGACTAACTACACATTTAGGGGGTATAGTTTGTATCAGTCTGTGGAAATTTAAAGTGTTTTCAATTTAAATAGAAAAAAACATTGTATTAAAATGGTTGAAGTTGAAATTTGCATGATTCTACAGATTTGTATGATTTTTTTAGCACAGTCATTTGTTTGTTGTTTTTGTGTATTTTTTTTTCTAGTTACTAAATTTGCATTCATTTATTCCTTGTATTCATTGAATAAATTTTTTTTCTGTTTTCACATGCACTCAATCACTTAAAACATGATTTAGCAGAATTTTACAAGGATTTAGAGAACATGCCACAACGTAAACAACAATTCAGACCACATTTTGCAATTGTAATGGCCGCCGTCTAAAAGTAGACTATAGTTTTGTTTTATTATTTGCCCCTAAACTGCTGCTGTTAGAAATTTAAAAATTTTATTTAAATTTCAAATGTAAGGAAAAAAATTTGTTAAAAAATGAAAAATTGACTGTATTACAAGTTTTAAGACAGTGTCTTGAAGTGACGAAATATATTGCTGAAATCGAGAAAGAAAAATTTGGAAGTTTTTAACAATAAATTTCAATACAAAAGATTAAGAGGCTCCAAACCTCGTCCTAAATAATCCATAGAACATGCCCCCTAGCTTCTGCAACAACACGTTAGAAGAATAACATGATCATCACAGGAGGGAAACCTTTAAAGGAAGAATATAACTCAAAGGGGCTATTTCTAGGAAAGTTACAATAACTTAAAGCCCAAACATCTAATCGAATTAACGCCAGAGCTGAATATCTATAACGCCAAGTAGAAGGCTCCCATCTATGTTGAGTTAACGAAATAGGACCAGATGATTATCTATTATACCATATGAAGATAACACTTTGTCTTCCTGTGACACCCCATTTTATCTCTAATGGCCACTATATCATTAATAAATATGCTCTAATAATGAATTTGCACAGCGGTGGTCTTAATTGCCATTATTTTCACCTGAATAGTATAACCTGACGAAAAAATGCACAAATACTTGGATGGCGGTATTTGTAAATTCCGTTATAACAGAGGAATCAAAAGCGGATTCAAGAAAAGTGCAGTCAACAGAAAGTTCAGATGAACAAAATCCCAGACCATAACTTTCCCATGATTATAACGTCTATACGATTATACTCTTTCAGGGTTCGCAGCCGCTTGTTTCGTCAACATACATATGTGGTGGTAGCTCGTTAAGGATAGGAAGCAATACCTTAGATAATGAACTTCCAAGAGCACCTCAGAATACACTCAAATCGTATTTCATAAGGCGTTTTCTTTCAAACATTTGTTTTGTATTAAAAAACTCACGGGCTTATTGACCTACCCGTTACGTGGATGTAGAAATCTATGCCAGGTGATCTCGATAAGAAGAATGTTGGTGTTTTTCACTCACTGTTACCTTTGATAACACTAACGCAACTCTTACGAAGCTCTTGGCGCAAAATCGTACATTTACTTACGTTTCTGTTTAAAAGTTATATTATCTCGCGATCAGTAATTGAAGGCATAGAATACCGAAGGCATTATCAAAAAAAATCCTGGAGTTGTAGAAAAATAATTCATTGCAAATACAATACTTTCTTATTTTTTCTATTTGCATTAGTAAAGATACCCTTAAAGAGAACGCAATGATTACAGAGCTAAAGATTATTAAATTTGAAGGGCCAGGGCTAAAAAATATTGCTGATATCTGCTTGCCGTATTGATAAGAATGCTGTTGCAATTACTATTTCAAATCCGTAGTATGAATTAGAAGGGGATTATGGACTCTATTAACCTTTAATATAAATTGAAAAAGTAAATTGTCTACTCATTGTAATATTTTAACTTGACTAGAAATTATTTGCTTTTCATAATTTAATTAATTTTCACCTTTTTAAGTGTTTCACACTCTATTCATTCATAACTTGCACACAATGGAAATTTCTAATTAAAATTTAATATCCCGTCCAGACACTATGAATGGAACTTTTTTTTTGAAATTTTCTGCATGAAAGTAACTTTAATCGACTCAATTAGCAAGTCATTGTTTAAAAAAACGAACCAGTCACTTTCATTATTACGATGAACTTAAATTTGCAACTTAACTATGAACAAAAAAACAATACAAAAACAAATTTAAAAAATTGTTTTTTTTTCTTTTGGTTTGAAAATTTTAAAAGGACTTTTGCAAGTTGTCCTCTTAACAAGTTTGGGTAACAGAGACGAATTTCTTAAACACTAAATAGAATTTTGCAAAGTAAAAAAAACGTTACTTGTGGCCGTTGTTTAATTAGTTGAATAAATTTTTAAAAGGTTTAAAAGAAGATTTCTTCTTGTTTTTCCATAAAATTATTGGAAAATAAAGTCATTAATATTCAATTAAATTTCATTGAATTGAACTGTTTGAAAACGATTAATTTTTTCAAATTTAATTTTATGGAAAATTAATCAATTAAATCGATAATCGTAACATGAAGTCGCCGTAGTCTAATAGGTAGTGTGTTGGCTGATTAGACACAAGCTTGTGGTAAAACCCCAATTCAGACAACTCAAGCAAAATGAAATGTGAAAAAAAGATTGCTTTCAGTAAAGTAAATAACATTATAGCCTCCGTTCTATAACACTCTAAGTCGAAAAAGTATGTTTTGAGTTAGGTTAGGTTAAAGGACGTGTACATGTCAATTAAGACAAGTACAGTACCCGGAGGTCGAATTGATCCATTGTACAACGTCCTAGTTTCTCACACCACTTATATTGTGTGGGTTAATTTTATACATGAGTGGTGGGCCCTACAGTTTAAAGTCGACTCCGAATGACAAATTTTTGAAAAACTTTTTTATGGCAATTTTATTTACTCTCAGAGTTTTTTGTCAGAAATCTGCTGAGAGAAAGTCGCCGAAGATATACTTTTTGTATTTTGTCTTGATGTCTGGCCTGTGGCTCGAACCCTAGCTTTACGTCTAATAAGCCAACACACTACCTACTAGACTACGGCGACTTCGTGTTCTGAGTTATGTGCTCTCAAATTTTTCACGCGACATACAACTATATATGTATTCTTAGTAGATTTTTCCCTATAACTCCGGAACGGGTCGGCGCATCTTAACCAAATTTTGATAGTATTTAAGTTAGAGAACGTTCTAAGTGCACTTAGAACGTTATAAAATGGAGGCGACGACATTGTCATTAAAAGTCTATACGCTCCGCCTTTCAGGCATAGTAACTAACTTTAAAAATTGCGATAACTCTTAAAATGTAACTTCATTTTCTTGTTCATTAAATTATAAACTTGATTGTGAGAATTTTCTTCAAATCAATTTCATAAAATTCGATTTAATTTCATTGAAAAACAATCGAGTAAAAAAAAATTAAATCTTTTTATAAATGTACTCGTACATGTGAATGAAATGAAATTTGTATTGATATCCTTTAACGTTTGGCATTTGTTTCTTAATGAAATGGTTTTAAAAGAGTTGTTCTTCAATTTAGTGTACCTTTTACAGTCTTTTTTAAAAATTATACTTGCATTGCCACAAATACATAAAAAAAGAATAAATCCAACAAATAATTGAATTTAATAAACATGGCCACAGTCTCCTGGTATTGATTTAAAGCCAAACAAAGTCAAGAAATTGCAAAAATATTTCCATTCATTGAAATATTTCAGTCTTCTGAAGAAGAAAACATTCAGACAAGTGGCAACAACTGTTGCATTGTGTTGTATTATTGCATTGCATGACATCGCTTTACAATTTTCTTCCAGGAAAAACATGAAATCAATACGACTGTGTTGGTACAAATTCTTAATCTTGAATACACACTCTCATCCAATTTTTACATAAATTTTCATGAGAAACTGTTCTACAGTTCTAATACATTTCAGTGTATCTTTGTTGACAACTATTTCCAAACTGTCATTAAAGCAGTCGGTTTCCAACTTAAAAACATCACAAAGTAATCACTGTTTCTGTTCATATCTTATGTATCTTACCCTAGCAATGTTTCATTTCAATAACCTAGATTTTAAACACAAGAAAAATTTTTAATTTGCTTCTCTTTTCAATCAACATTCCCCGTAACCAGTTATCTTTACCTAAAGTTTTAGCCTCTTACAGGTTCACCAAATGCAATACAGTAGATAATTGCCGTTTAACAAACAGCTTAGGACTTGCTAGGTGCCTAGAGAAAAGTCGAAAGAATAAACGTTCTAAAGTAGGGTACACGTATATAAGAAATATTGAGTTTATACAGTTGTACGTACGTATGGATGTAGCATTGTATTTCAAATTGAATTGAAAACTTGTAAATGCAAACTTATAAGAGTTGTATGTATATAAAGAGATCTGTTTGCATGTAAATGAAAATATGTACGAATAGTTGTAAGGAAACAATTCGAAAACACATTCCTATTCATTATTCAGAACTAACAACAGGTGGAATCAATTCACTTTAACACTTCTGCCTTTAGTTTTGAGGGTTTATTCTTCATTCAGAGAGTTTTTATACCCTACGTCACTACATAGGTGGTAGTGGCACACATTTGTAACATTTTAAAATATTAGTTCAAGATCTGTTCTATTGGACTGATTTATGTTAGGTGGCGGAGGGTCCGCCATATAGGTAAGAGGCCAACTGGAATACCATAACTCAACATCCAATCAGGAGGTCAAACAGTTCCGATAGGAAACCATCCCAAATTCAAAATACATGTCGTTATTGAATTAATCCCTATTTTTAGGAGTTCAGTCAGAGATAACAGAAATAGAAAAGTTAAGAACCTTCGCCTATTTATGATCAGTGTTGGGTCCTGATACATGAAGAGAAAAATTCACTGTTTCTACAGAAATCATTGCCAAGTCTATCGGTATGCCTTTCAATAAGACACTGGCCTGTGAAAACCGCAATAGTACGACGAAAGGCCATGTGATTTTATTCAGATCAGTCCAACAGAGCTTATCAATGCTGCACGTGCCCTCACGCTGACAACGAAGCTTAGCCATCCTGTGCAATGACCGGTTAATGGCCAGTATACAAGTGATTGAAACATTTATGAACTGTCACATACATACATACATACATACATAATTGGTCATTACAACCCTAGAGTCAGGATTACGGCTTGGTTCTCACACCACTCCTGTTGTGTGCGTTGATTTTATACGTGAGTGGCGTGACCTACAGTTTAACGTCGACTCCGAACGACAGGTTTTTGAGCAACTTTTCATGGCAGGTTAATTTACTCTTAGAGTTTTTGTCAGAAATCTGCTGAGAGGAAATCGCCGAAGAAATTTTTTTTTTCATATTTTGTTTTGATGCCTGACCTGGGATACGAACCCGGGCTTTACGTCTAATAAGCCAACACACTACCTATTAGACTACGGCGACTTCCACTTCCACGAACTGTCACAGATCTGAAGTTAAAAACCTTGTACGAACCCTGAACAGTTCTTTAATACAGCATACATGCATTCATGCACGACGGCAGAATTCGAGGAAACTTTCAATACGACCATATTATTCACCTGGAAAACACTGCGGTCGTTAGATAGCCCTTACGTCGTTAGATAGCCTTTACGAATATCAGTGCCTTTAATATATTCCACATTAAATATCTCACAGCCAATTCAGTACAGTATTCTGAAGCAGCCTGTATATACCTGAATGGCATTGCCTCTAATGGACATAAGGGCACTGGTTTAACTTTAACTAGAATAGGTCAACGATGTCAATTGTCTTGTCAACAAACCTAGATTGAACAAAAAGCTTTCATCTTCACTCAGCTTACTAACAAGTGTGATGAGCGAATGATTTTCAATAATTTCGTAGCTATATGAATATGGTTTCAATAGGTTTGAAGCAATTTTTTAAAGACGCTACAGCTTTTGAAAGCCAAATTACTTGCAGAAAGGTTAGTAGCAATGGATTTGGCATGTTAAGGCTAATATAACTCAGTTTATGAGTCACTTCAGAGTATAAGCATTAGGTCTCTCTGTTTTTTTTAAAATTTTCTTCTTAGCAAACAGACATGGGATCACGTTATTTCATTCAAATTCGAACCTTAAATAGAAACTTAGTAAAGATGCAATATACAGTGAGCGTTAAAAGAAACTGTACAGCATGGATAAAATTCTAACAATCACCAAACTCAATTTTTAACGACTTAAGGAGAGTGCCCGAAAAAAATTGACAATATTTCGAAATATTTTTAAAATGTATTTTTTTTTTTAATTTTGCAATGAAACAATTTTAAAATAAAAATATCGGCAATTTATTAATGTATATTTTTTTTCTTTTGACGCTCACTGTATACCACATGGTTTTGACTTATACAACTGCTGTATTTGTGCCTCCACTCGAAACTGTTGATCTCTTTCATGCATTAAAAGGTCACTAAGCATTGGAAAATCATGTCAGCATTCTATTTGAAATAAAAAGAAAAAGAGAACACATTAATCAAGGCTTTAAGGGTTATATTTTTATATTGTTTGCCGTTATCGCTCCCGATTTATTGCTGCACGTTTTCTCATGTCTCTTTTTCTATAATACTTGGATTTTTTGCTCATGTAGAGGCCATGTAATATAAAACCAAGTTAGCCGCAGCTAGTATGAGCTGCATTATAACCCAGGTTTTAAGACACGGAATTATAATAGACGGCCGATTAAATCTACAATTCAAAACTGCTTTTAGCCGTCACACCAACAGTAAATTATTTCAAAAAGTGTCTTTTGTGATACAGAGCATCATATAGTCGGCTTAGCTCAACTATACCTTTCTAAATCGTTTATCATGACAACAAAAACAACAACAACAACAACAAAAGAAAGAAAAAACAGAAATCACAATTGTTTGTCTGAACAAAAGAACGATAAATATTTTCCAATCACATCAACTTTTATTAAAACGAACATACAATTGCACAGACTAACACCGATAAACTTTGTTTATTGAATTCCGGAAATATTTCTTTTTATTCTACAAAACTTGTCAATGGAAAAAAGGGGAAAATTTTAAAATTTAAAATCGTTTGATTGAAATACTACCAGTATAATAAAAGCAAAGCCTAACACAGTAAGTAAGAGTTTTATAAAGAATTTATGGATACTTTCAAGGCTGTTATAGAGAAAATAACGATTTCTTTCATGACGAAGTAATCGTTAAAGAAATTAAATTTTAAAAATATTCAATTCACCTATAAATTATTATTTTATTAATTCATACAAATACATATTAAATTAAAAGTGATTTTTTTTGTACGTTTTCTTTTTCTTTAAGCACTTTAAACATGTTCCAGTGAAATAACATCAAACTACATGCTTCGGAGAAAACAAATTGGTTTTACGCTCCATAAATATCATTCTAGTAAATAACACAATACAATCGAAACATCTGCAGCAGCTTAACGTGCCATCCACTCACCACTTGTCATCAAATGCAAGCAACATATCCATTTGATTTAACCCTTACGCTGACGACATAGAGGAGTTGAAATATCCGCACCATCGACTTGATCTAAAAGTACCAACTCGTAGACAACCAAAGTGCCAGCCATCTGTAAAACAATACAATGTAAGTACGTATCACAAGAGCAAAAGTGATTTACTATTTATACGTTTAAAAAAATAACATTTTTAAAACTAACCCAGTAAACATTTATAAAAAAATTGTTTGAAAGGACAAAAGTACTTAAAAGTGCATTTAAAGCATATTTTTCATATTTTCTTTTGGAAAAATATTAGAAATGGATAATTGGTTAAGATTGGCATCTAGAGATCCTATAAAAAAATGCAATCAATACGATGTTCCTGAACCTAGGGTTCTTCAACATACATATGTATGTATCAGCACCTGTTGGCCCTTGTTTCTCTATCTTTTATATGCTATCTCAATTTCAGTTTTCTATTCGGAATAACATCCAAGTATTTCACCTGCTTGGATATCCCAATATTATTGCTAGGAAAGCAAGGACTAGCTTTCTTATAAATAAACACATTTCGTTCTTATCTAAGATAACATTTCGTCCGAATTGTATGCTATGTTCAGAGTGTGTTCCACTCCCCAACGCAGATGGTTCGGATTCATACTACTCAGAAGTATTAACATGTCGTTCGCATAGACAACTGATTGAAATCATTCTTCGGACTGCGAATATTTGTGTTCACACATGAGAGGTGGGAGTTGTTTCTCTTTGTCCCTTATATACATAATTACATAATTGATCTTTACAAATCCTTTAGTCAGGATTACGACCTAGTTTCTCACACCATTTATAATGTGTGTGTTTATTTTATACATGAGTGGCGAGAACTACAGTTTAAAGTCGACTCCGAACGACAGATTTTTTGAGAAACTTTTCATGGCAATTTTACTTACTCTTAGAGTCTTTGCCAGGAATCTGCTAAGAGGAACTCGCCGAAGACAATTTTTTTTTTTTGTATTTCATTTAGTTGGAGTTGTCTGATCTGGGGTTTGAACCGAGGCCTCACCTCTAATAAGCCAACACACTATATGCTAGACTACGGCGACCTTTGTCCCTTATAGTAACGTTAAATGCACCGCAATTTATTGTTCTATTCCTTAGCATATCGTAAATCCAGTCAGTCAGCGTCTGGTCTTCCTGAAACTCGTCTAAGGACTGGATTATTGTATTGGTTTGAACATTTGAAGTCGCTTTCAATGCTCTTACACACTGCAAGAGAATATAATCTCTCCTCTAGGGACCTCTCTATGTAGTGGGTGTAGAACTGTCTCCACTGAGTTTCTTTCTTTTGACATATTTTACTTGTCAATATGGTATCGGCAATCCATTTCTATGGTTTTAAGAAAAAAACGAGGTTAGACTAATCGAACAAACAGCCTTACAGTTAACAAAAATGCCTATAAATGTTTAAACGGCTTTAAAAGAAAAATAAGAGTTAAAAATATTTCTAAATAAAAATGTTTGCTGGGTAAGGTTGTCTATCTTCCACTCAAAAAAAAACCATCAACTTACAGCCAACATTAAACGTTTGGTAAGAAAAAAGAATCCTTTGCCACTTAAAGCATACAAATCAGATACAATAACTTCATTTAGTCTCTTAAGCTGTACGAAACGAAAAAGAAGAGGGAATTTTAAAAAAAATTCGAATAAAAAAAGCAAACAATACTTATGATCTCACCTCCAAACACCAATTACTTGTGGGTATTTCATACATTGACGATACAATTTCTCCGGAAATATCGTTAATACTAGCTGCTGTCAGCATCATGTAAAATGTACGCAATGCAACGAATGCCAATGAAAACCAAAAATACAAGTCGCTCATAAAGTTTTCACGGTATCTGGAAAATCATTTCAAAAATTTCTTCAATTTAACAAATTGAAAAATTAAAGTAAACAGCAGAGTATTACAGAAAACTGTGAAAGATTTGTACGGCCAAAAAGTATAAATTCTGTGCTGAGGATAATAAAACCAACAAGGATAACTTCTCATCGTATTCCTTTAGTAGATCAGCGAGGGCAAAAAAATCCAGACGCACTTTAAACCAGAAATCATTGGACATGTTCTAAAAGAGAGCGTGAGAGAGAAAGAGTTAGTTATAGCAATAAACGTAAAAGTTGTGATACCTTTTGCACATGACACTCTATACACCAGTGAAATTGACGAAATCGTATTGCTAAACCTTTGCAGACGAGGATCAGAAATATATCGACAAAATTCCAAGTAAATGTCATTGATATGGTAATCCACTATAAAAGAAATAAAAAAAAAAAACTTTCAATAGATTTTACAACATTAGCTTTTTATCTACCGATTCAAATTATTGCATAAAACAAACTCACTCTAGTGATACAGATACACCAAAAAAATTATTGTTGTATCCTTCTATTGAGAGAAGAGCAGTTTCTTTCACTGCATTAATCTATTTTAAGTTTTAAGAGTTGTCATGTTATGACGGCTTCAACTGCTCAGCTTCAAATATTTTCGGCACTTGTGGCAGAGACTAAAATTGAGGAGTTAATCTGCCATCCTTATTACTATTGTCCGACCAGGGAACCTTACTTACTTACTTACTTACTTCATTGGTCATTACAACCCTTCAGTCAGGATTACAACCTAGCTTCTCTCACCACTTATGTTCTGTGTGTTCATTTTACCCATAAAGTCGATTCCGAACCACAGATTTCTGAGCAACTTTTTCATGGCAACTATATTTACTGAGTGTTTGCCAGAAATCTGTTGAGAGGAGGTCGCTGAAGAAATATTCTTTTTATATTCTGTTTTGTTGAAGATGTCTGACCTGTGATTTGAACCGAAGGCTCTCGTCTAGACTAGGGTGACTTTAGCCCCCTTACACCATGTTAAATTAGTTTTCTATCGAACAATTTCTGGAGTGCTGGCCTAAACAGCTCCATGAACATGCTACATTCATAGACTGGGGACTAAATGCACTATAAATATCTGAACAGATACTTGGGCACCGACTACTGGATCACGAACCCTGATCCTGCTCAAAATCCTATAGAAATACGCATTGAATTTGGATGGTCAGTAGTAGAATATCCAAGTAGACGTTCAGGCTTGCCCATTAATGTAGTCTTTCCTCCTGCAATTAGCGAAATTTGTTTAGGTCTCCATTTTATAACTGTGTTGCAGATGTACTGATAATAACGCGTACCACTCTACGTTTAGAGGTCTCCTTAGCCAATATTAGACTGGAGATTAAGGAAAAATTTCACTCCATGGGTTAATATTCCGAGGTAGTAGAGAGAACTTGTTCTATCGCTGGGTTTAACTGCCGGAATCTTAACCCAGGGTGATTTATACCGACTTGGCATTTATTATGTTGTCCTTGTTCTCACGGGGCTATGCCTGATAAGGACGCATGTCCATACCTATATGATTTCTGCAGAATATGTCACTTGACAATTAATGCTTGGAATTCCTTTCTTGACCTTCCTGACGAGATTGTCTGAACAGATGTAAATGAATCGTGGTGAAATGGGATAGAAGACTCTTCTTAATTATGAATATCATCGGTTGCACAATAAGTGCCTAAATGACAACCTCAAATGTATGTGACGCGAATATTGTATAACAATTACCCTGACCGGTAGGTAGGTCAAATTTCAAGCTATAAGTTGAGCAAATATTTTTAAAGAGTTTCTATCAGTCGTACAACAATTGGCTTTGAAGCTTTACTGTTTTACGTCCGTTAATCGCTTCAAGTTTCATTCAATTCTATTTATTTTCGACCCCCGCGATCATCTTGATAGTTTTCAAATAGTATTTTGGCATTTGAAATTTTGTTTGAGTGACTTTCCATATGCAAGCTCTTCTGCAGTTGGATAACAATCTTCATGGAGTACTACATCCTGGCTTAAATGTCCAATAATATTGTACCTCAAATTAAAGTGCTTTAAGCTGTTTTTTATTTTTTTTTGTATTAAAAATTGATTGATAATGAATCAAGTAACAGTCGCATAAGGCATCAAAAAAAGAAATTGGAATTATCTTACCTGTAATAACGGTATCAACCATGGCGTATACTCGACTATCGAAAAAATCTGTAAACGTTCTCTAATATAGTAATTCCGCCAAAAGTCTACAGTTAAGTTGCACTGTGTTATTTGTAAGTGATTGCTATAGAGGCCGCTGACAACATAACATATATGTTCGACTGTAATAATATAACAATAACAACAACAACAATATTAATAGCAGTGAAACAAAACTTTCCACTATCGGTATGGTATCTCACTTACAGGCTGACCCAATGAGGAAAACCCATCCAATAAAACGTATACTTTGGCTAAAACGTTGTGATTCTTTGCAGATGTAAAGAGGCTGAAAGAAAATATTCTCCAAATGACGCGTTGCTCTAATCAAATTTGGCCAATTACGTGAGATACATAAGAAAACAATGAAAGCACTTAGGCATTCAATGCTAAAGCTAAAAGGACCTTTAAGGTACAATAATAACAAAAACAAAAACATAAACATGACAATCAATATAAGTATGTAGAGAGGGAAAAAAATTTAACAGAAAGGAAAGTTAATGGTAGTGGTAATGGCAGTGGTAATGTAATGGCACATTGGTAGTGATAATGTTAATGTAATAGAATGAAAAACAAAAACAAATTTTTGTTGGTTCATATTATATTCGAGCACAATGATGTTGCACATCTTATACCCACCTGTTGTCGACAACTTTAAGCCCTGTTCAGACATCACTCGAAATGTTAGAAATAAATCCAGTGTAGCAAATGCTGCCATTATTAGAGTGACCAGTATGGGCAATGTAAACCATTTAAAATAAACGTTCTCAACATCGGCAGTTGGCCAAACACCCATAACAGGTAAAACACCACAAAATCGGGACAATACCAGAACTGAAAAACAAAATTGAAAAGAAGAAGAAATTTGCTTTATAAGCTTAAAAATTATCCTGCTCCAGCAAAGGTGAAATCAGGAGTTGGTGGCGTTTATAACATTTGCAGAATGAACAAGAGAACACACTATCCACTAGACTACGAAGTACTCCACACGATAAACAGTCTGCCATTTGTAACCAAGGTAATTAGAACGTACAATAAATCTGAAAGCGCTGCACGATTTAAGTCCGCTACATAGTGAGGAACAGAGCTTTGGAGACTATGGTAAGAATAATGGGAGACGAGTCGATTACGAAATTTAGCGGGGGTTGACAGCCTCGTCGTTAACTATACCCACGACAGAGTCTAGAAACCCAATGATTTTGTAAAATTCTTCGCACCCAGACTGAGTAATGAAGGTGAATTTAACAATTCGGTTGTCATCCAAGATCAGCTACATAATAGTATGAAACCATAATGGCAAGCTGAATCAGGTAGACAGAGGAAATAGGAAGCGCTGCTCAATTTAAATCCATTGAATAGTGAGGGCCAGAGTTGGAAAGACTCTACTGAGTATAGTCGACTACGAAATTTAGCTGAGGCTGACAGGACACGCAATGATTTTGTAAAATGCTTCGCTTCGAGACTGAGTAAGGAATCAATTCGACCGTCATCCAAGATCAACTAGACAATAGTATGAAACTTTTTAGGCAAGCTGATATAGGATCCCAGGTTATATTATAATTCAAGGCAATAAACCGGCATATGGGCCTCCAAAAAGAGAAGATTCCACTCTGTAAGTGGGAAGAAATTAAAAAATGAAAAGAGGAGTATAGATACTCCTCTCAAACCAAATGGGTTTGAGGCAATCTACACTTTTGTTGCGTAATTACACTTACTTAATCGGACACTGAAGATGCAAAGACTACTTATTCAGAAGAAGTAATCAGAAGACTCCTTATTGAGTTGTCGCTTCGAGCTTAATATGTAGATTTTGTGAACCCGTGTTGCTTTAATGCACCTGAGAGGAAACATATGATTTCGTATCAAGTACTCCTCAGGGAATTATCATTATTGACACCGCAGCATATTCCGACGTTTGTCAGGAATATAGGTTAGAAGTCGTCGCAGTCTAGTAAGTAGTGTGTTGGCTAATTAGAAGTGAGGCCACGGTTCAAACCCAGGTCAGAAAACTCCAACAAAACGAAGAATGAAAAATATTTATTCGGTGAATTTCCTCTCAGCATATTTCTGGCAAAAACTCTGAGAGTAAATAAAATTGCCAAGAAAAAGTTTCTCAAAAATCTATCGTTTGGTATCGGTTCCGCCACTCATGTATAAAATTAACACACACAACATAAGTGGTGTAAAAAGCTTGGTCATAATACTGACTAAAGGGTTGTAATGACTATTTATGTATGTATGTATGTACTACACGTGTTATAGTTTAGATTGTTTGCTCTCTACGTGGCAATAACAACCGATTTGGATAATATTGAATATTTGGGTGATGTGGATGAAGAATGTGGAAGACTGAGTTGGGCTTGTGAACTATCTTAATCTAACCTATGTAATGAGTGGAATTACTTTGTACTTTAAATCCGACTGATTTATTTTATTTAAATTCACACATCCATGAATATGTGAAAACGTTGCTTTCTGCTTTCGGGTGTTGGAGTTGGTTTCAATTGAAATACGATGTAGAATATTAATTATTATGTTGAATTGGCAACGTATTGTAAACAAATTTAATTTAATTTCAAAAAAACATTAAAAAACTATTCAAAACTACTTCAACTTAATAAAACTGAAACTGAAAAAATTTAAACTACATTGCAATGAATGTTCACATGTGAATTTTAATACATACACATTATGAACAAAATTAAAAATTTGTTCATGAAATTTATTAAACATGCAACGTGATACATATGTTACCATGGCAAACTACATTCCTTCAATTGTTTTGTTGTCGTGTTCCTAGAACATACGTTTTCTCAGTTTTCATCATGTATTGCAACTGGTAAGGAGCAAAGAAAACTTTATCACTTACATGGTCCTAAAGCATGATGAAGAGTATTTTTAACACTTTTATTCTTGACACTTGACTGCACTTTATTTTGCAACATGTGCTGTAGTTCTGTTCCTGTTGTTGGCATTGTTGAACGTGTTGCAGCAGTATTAAAGGCATTCGTTGAAGTACCCGCATCTTGCTTTGGATATGTAGCAGTAGTTTCAACTGCTGTTACAGCTACTGCTGCTGGTGGCATTATGTTGTGAACTTATACTTTCTACGTGTTGCACAAAGAGATATATTTTCTTCTATTTTAAATAAATTTTTATTTTGGAAAATTTTTCACTATTTTTCCACATTTCACTCCAACGATAACTTGAAATTGAATTGTGTTTGAGTGTTACTTTTTCAGTTGTGTTGCAATATTTGTTAACAGCAGCATTTAGTCCATATTTTTTTGTTTTATTTTGTTGTTTTATTATTGTTTGTACAGCATGTCGACAAAAATAAACTCCCACAAAATGCCTTGAATGTTGCCGGTTGCATGACTTGTTTAAATTTACGGTTTGATTTGCAACATTTAAAAAGTAAACTGACATTTCCACAGAACAAAACAAATGTGGCAAATTATGTTTGAATGCATGGAGAGATAAAAATCTAAAATTAAATTTCAACTATTTAACAAGTTAACCCATTAGGAGCAGTATAAATTGTTAAATAACATAGAGAGCCTTGTAGAAATCAATTGATAATATGTTATGTGGTCCTTCAAGAGTTAAAATGTAAAGACAAATGCATTATTTTTGTAGGAAATTCAGCAGAGCTATAACGATCTCATATGCTTTACCTTTTACCCTATGTTTTACCGTAGTCTGGTAGTTAGTGTGTTGCCTTATTAGACATAAGGCCACGATTAAGACTTCAGGTCAGACATCTTGAACATAAACAAAATCAATTTGCTTTCAGCAGATTTTTGAGAAAGTAAATAAAACTGCCGTGAAATGTTACTAAAACATCTGTTGTTTTTAGCACTTTTTCGTGCTTCTATGTTCCTCCTGTTGATCGTGTGAACCGTATATTGAAGTTGGTCCAAATATATCAATCTTGAGCCATATCTTATTCCCAGATAATTCCCAGTCTTTGTGGACCAATCTGTATGCCTGTTTTCACAAATGTGTGTCCGCCCGTCTACCTTGAAGGTCTTTATCTGTATGTCATACTTCCATTCTTAATATGACACCATAGTTGACCTACCACACATCATGGTCCATGTTAAATCGCTATGCTGCCCGCAACTATTCGAATTTGTCTTTTAAGCTTAGCTATCTCTTAATCAAAGTAGGAGTCGTCTCAAGCTCAATATGTAGATTCTGTGAACCCGTGTTGCGTTAATGCACCTCAGAGGAAACACATGGTTTCGCATCAAGTCCTGCTCAGGAAATTTTCCTTACTGATAGTGAACAATATTCTGACGTTTGTCAGGAGAGAATTGAGATAGATATTATAGGTTGGAAGTCGCCTTAGTCTAGGAGGTAGTTTCTTGGCTAATTAGGGGTGAGGCCAGGGTCAAACCCCAGGTCAGACATCTCCAACAAAACGAAATATGAAAAAAATTTCTCCGGCAACTTCCTCTCAATAGAGTAAATAATAAATTGCCATGAAAAGTTTCTCAAAAATGTGTCTTTCGGAATCGACTTTAGACCGTCCCGGAACTCATGTATAAAATTAACACACACAGTATAAGTGGTGTAAGGAACTATTTCGTAATCCGGACTTAAGGGTTGTAATGACTAACTGCTAGTATGTATGCATGCTAGTCATCAAAGATATCTCGTAAATATCATAGAAAAATAACTTTTCTTCTTTACTTTACTTCTGTTTAAATATTTATTTACTCAATACACACACACTAACACTACTACATAAATATGTTTCTATATTAAATACATTTCTTAAGAATACTGTTCAACAACCTCACTGGGCTCATCATAATAATGAGAACAATAATCGGTGACCTGTTTAATAGAACCCTGATTGATGACATCCGAAACCATTAACTCGTATGTGACTATGGTGCTGGCCATCTGTTAATGAAAGTTAATAAAAATAAAAACCAATTATTTAATGAATTTAATTTCAATTCATATTTAATTTTCAATTCATATTGAAAATATGGCATGCGAGTCTAAAATTTCCAAAACAATACATTTGGCCTTAATTGCTTTATAAAATTTCGAAAAATTTATTAAAGTTTACATTTATTTTTTGAAAAAGTCCCTCCAAATACAACACCTTGGCTTTTATTACAACACATGAACAGATATTTACCGCCAATATAAGTTTACGGGTCATAAAGAAAAAGCCACAACCGCTAAAAGCTGTTAAATCCAACGAAAGCTGTTCACTAAAGCGTTGAGTCTGCACCATTATAAGCATACATACGTACATACACATGCGTGAAAAGGAAATAAAAGAAAGGAATAAAATTCATTCACAAATAAACAACAAAACAAATCACAGAAATCACTTAAAATTACGGACATGAAATCGGAATAAATTTCACACTCCAAAAAAATCTTTGAAAACCAACACAAAAAAAAACAAACCCACCTCCATACACCAGGATGTTGAGGGAATATCACGCAAACAGTTTACAATCTTTTTCGTATACTCATCCACTGTAGCGGCCAGGTACAATGTCAGCACTGTACGCAAAATATTAAAGATCAACGAATACCAAAAACCCACTTCGGCCACCCAATCAACACCAATATTGCTGGACAAAGAAAAATTATGAAAAGGTTGGCAATGAATACGAAGAGTAAATTTGAAAAAAAAAATTTTAAAAGCCGACGCATTTTTATTGTAAGGAATTCAATAAGACAAATAGGCATTCGATGACAAAACTTACTTAAAACTGTTAAACAATTGAAAACATATGAAATACATGTTGTTTGCAGAGGCCAATAGAATTAAGGCAGCAATTTCCTTATTGATAAAACGCATTAAACGTTTAAGTACTAAATAGTGTTCACGGGTTTCCATCCAGAATATGGATGGCATGGCCTGAAAATAAAAGAAAAATTAAAAAAAAAAAAATTTTAAATTTCAATAAAAAATCGTTAAAAAATTTTGCTGCCAACAGAAACTATGGATTTAAGCTCCTACAGAACTCATATCAGGGAATGCCAAGTATATGTGTATCATAGCTATGATTCTGTTGTATATACATACACACATAATTGGTCATTACAACCCTTTTGTCAGGATTATGACCTAGCTTCTCACACCACTTATGTTGTGTGTGTTAATTTTATACATGAGTGGTGGGACTTACAGTTTAAAGTCGACTCCGAACGACAGATTTCTGCGTTTTTTTTATGGCAATTTTATTTACTCTCAGAAATTTTGCAGAAAACTGCTGAGAGGAAGTCGTCGAAGTGGTGTTTATACCACGCTAAATTTTAACGATAGCCCTTGGTATGTCAGTTTTAAGAAACGCTAAGGTTTATGGCTTTTTCGCAAACACTACGATACCTCAACATAAGATGACTGTGCCCTCGAATCGTTCATGCAGAATGCTCAATGTGTAATAAGCTGTGTGACTCGTAGTGCCATACGTCGATGCTGTCCAGATCATTCGGGTTAAAAGAAGATGATAATCATCGAAAGATAGTACTCGCCTTTGATAGTATCAGCCTGTCCATCAATATTCTCAAATAAATATGGACCTAAAGCGCTACCAGACCTACATCCACATCAAACAGGAATTTTTTTTAGGATGCATTGGACGCTCTTGGATTAGTATTGTCCCAAATTCGAAATTTTTGTTTTTGCACGTACCTCTTTATCCGGAAATTGTACCAGAAATGGTACGAGAAATTCCAGAGCACATTCAGCAAATACATATCGTTGTCTATGGTCATCCATAGCGGTTTGACTACTAATTTGACATATGTAGCTTCAACTACATGGTAGTTAACTATTGCCAATGTTCTAAAGTCCTGGTTGGAAGACCCTAATCTAAATGCTGTGAGAGTTTCCACAAAGTTATCAATGTCCATTGCCATATTTACTAGATGGTATACCAGATATGAAGCCCTTTTTATGGAGCTTAAAAGACAGCACCACGAGCCTTTTTAACTTACAAATCTAACTTTACTAGAGGTACCGCCGCTAGGCTTTCCTATGATGTTTATTTGATGTTATCGTTTGTGAAAGGGGCTCCCTGAGTGGAATATTTGGACTTTATTTTCAATTAAATTTTCAGAATTCGATAATCATGATGAATTTTTCTTTTTTTTTGACGTGGAGATGATGACACTTTATTTTTAGCCAACGACCAACAACGCCTGGTATGCTATTCCCTTTAAAAGAATTATTGAATAAAAACTAACTTAGAATGGTTTTAATTGATTACAATTTTTTTTCTCAAACTACTTCCTTTTATTTCATTTCAAAAAATCTCTTTCTTTGGAAGCAAGGCAAGTGAAATTAAATGGAAAATATTTCTGTTTTTTTTCTGCACAATTTGCCACGTGAACTTTTTTTTGTATTTTTCAATTAGTTTTTTTTCTCATTTCTATTGTTTTCTTTTGATTATTTCACTAATTAAACTTATTTTCCTTTAAACTTACCTTACCCGTCACACTTTTGATGCGCAAATAAATCTGACGAAACCTGGTGGCCAAACCAATGCTAAGAATGATAATAAAAGTATCCGTAAAAGAGCGAGGATAAGCCAACGTGAGATTTATCCACTAAAAGAAAAACAAAAATAAAATGAATGAAATTTATTAAAAAGAACAGAAAATAATTCCAATTAAATTATCAGCCCAAAGCCATTAACAATAACTCATACCTCTAGTACGGGTATAATCCAATAATTAAATGGTACGACATTTTTTAGATGAGGCCGTTCGCGCCAATATAAGCTCTCCCAATAGCTGATATTCAATTTGCATTGTGTTCTTTCCAAATTACTTTTATGAAATGAATTATAAACCAAAATAAAATGTTCAGCTAAGTAAGAGAAAAAGAGAAAATCAATTGAAAATAACTGTTTATAACAACGTCCTCATCATCATCATTAACATCTCTCTCTCTCTGTGACCGTTAGCCATTTACCTAAACTGCCCAACATAATCAGGGAATACCAAAAATAGATTCTCAATTTCATATTATAATTCGCATACAATTGATAGGGTGCCTTAAGGAATAATTTCTCCACTTGACGCCATTGAGCCATCAGCCAGGGCCATTTCGTAGCAAGACGCCAAAAATAGATATGCTCCAACAAACACACAGAAAATAATGAAATTGTACCTTGAGAAGAATAAAAGAGAAAGAAAGAAAAAGCCAAGAAAAGTTAATTATTTATGGTTGATTAAGCAATAATTCGGGGATAATTTTCAATTAAATTTTATGATTGTACCTGACACATGAAAACTAAGTCCAGTTTTAAAGATGTAACGTAGGACCACCATAAACTCACTGACATTCAACGTCATTATAATAGCAGCGTAAAATACCGGCACACTGAACCATGCGTATTTGAGTTTCGAAACACTTTTACTACAAACATTTTGAACCGGTAGCAAAGCGAATATTTGTGTTATAAAGAGGACTAAAATTGTTGGTAAAATAAAAAAGCATAAGTGCTGCAGAATTTTTAAAATTGTATTTCAATCTGAATATTACTTAAGCAAAGCCTTAATTGGAAAATACTCAATAAAAATACCTTATCCTTGCTTAACTATAAAATCCCCAACGTTCCAAGTTGCAATACCAGAAACGAGAGTATTTTATTCTCTCGATGTGTTGCACATAAAAACTTTCTTACCGATGAACAACAAACATCAGGTCAGGCATTACCACACTCAGGGAAAAACCAAAGTTCCTTACCACGACAGCCAGTACGAAAATCCAATACATTTTTACAAAGAGTGTTGTTTCCACTTCATACAAATGACAGACATTTTCACAGAGATTGTTGTGTTTACAGACTTCCAAATGTCATACACTTTTAGGCGAGATGTTCAGTGTCTTCTGCTCTCCCTCGTCATAACAGTTCCTGTACACGTCACTGTAGTTCATCTTTAACTTTTATGCATGAGTTTTCAGGTAGCAACGTTGTGCCCTCCGTATATGCCTAATGGGCCGGATTGTTCTATTCTCTACACAAGATAGTTAATTTTCCCGACTTTCGTAAGCGATTAAGTTTAAGAAGTAAACTAACAACATCACTTGCAACAAGTCTTTACCAAAATATGCAGAGTTATGCTGATAATGCTCGAATTTTTGGAATAAGGGTACTAAATTAAACAAGAACTGTACTCATTCACTATGAGCCATTTGGAATACCGTTTCGCCCTGTTTTTGTAACATGCTTATACTATGTTCAGATTTGCACTTTTATTGAGTCAATATTCGGTTTATTGAGTACAATATTTCAAGTGATCAGACATAATAATATACGTAGTTCAACGGCTTATTCAATATTCATTTGACAGCTGGAAAACAAAACAGCTGGTTGTTTCAACAACATTGTTTTTAATTTGTTTTTTTTTTTGTTTTTTTTTTGTTTTGTTTTTATTGTTTTTTGTTGACATTTGAGTTATCAAATATCAATAAAAATTGTTCGGTTAATTGTAATATGCTCACTAAATACACTTATGACAGTCCTACATTTTAAGTTTTACTCAATATTATAACAATTTGCTTGTTTATTGCGCAATAATTAGTTGAACTTTATATGAAATATTGAGCTTAATAATGGCGTTTTTGCGATTTACGCAATAAAGATGCATATCTGAACCCCGTATTAGGCTGTTCCCCTTAAAGGAAGAGATCCCACTAAGACCTGCATTTTGAGCCATTGTGATACCAAATCAATTCAAATACATGCTGACTGTTAAAAAAATTTGTTTCTGAAAACCATTGAAAGCGTATGGAAAATGGCCTAAAATCAAGAAATCTAAGTGTCATCGTGGACAAACAAGTCAAATTTTAATGGCATGGAGGCTTATTGCCTGAATGCTTTATACTTTTCTGGTTGGATATTAGCATCGTTTTAAAAGAAAGCTACCAAGAAAGCTACTTTAAGTGAACATTACATAAGATTTGCATGTGCTTCTTATTATGATTCTGTACTAATCATCCCATTTCATCTCTATTATTGGGTTTGTACCCAGTTGTTTCCATGCCTTGTAGCTCTACAACTAATAAGATTTTCACACTCAGATAAAAGCTTTATAAGGCCCAATATTTTCAAATCAATAACCATCACCTTCTAAACTATCTTGAAGGAGATTACGGCACTTTAGCGTGAAATGAAGTGTAGTTATTTACCAATTTAGTGTTTACTCAACGACGTAGGTAGTGTTGAATTATTAGACGCGATGCCACGATTCAAACTTCAGGTAAGACGTCTCCTACAAACTTAAATATGAAAAATATTTCTTCGGTGACACACAATCTAGGTTGTGATCCTGACTGTAATTCCCAACTAAGTATGTATGTAAAAAAACATTTCATATGAGAGCGAATCGTTTTTATCTAAAGTCAACAGATGAGAAACTTTTGTTGGTTTTCGAGAGAAAAATTCTTATCAAAATTTTCAGTTTAAATTGCGAGCAAAGGTATTGAAGACGATTTAATCTAGATCTGGGATACTGGTACCAACATGCCGATTTCGTAAAAAACCAACAAAACATTTTGCAGTGTTCACCTGTTACAAATTGAGTCCAATATGTTGGTCAAGAAAGTCTTCTCAATGTATTCAACTTTGTAGTATCACTACACACAGCCACCCGGAAGCCAGATTGGTAGACTTGGTTGCAGTTAATGCACGAAAACTAGGAATCTATAATTCGAAAGCAACAGGTAAAAGTCGCGATGCTTGGAGGAAATATAACACATTATTAATGGCACTCTTATTGCTGCGAAGCTCATTTTTAATGCGATGACATTAGCCTTCCATCCCGTTCACGACAGAATGAGCTTTACAAGACAAGAACATGAAGATATTGTTTGAAAATTAAATTTTTTTTAAATGAAATATTGCACTTCAACTAATATCCTGTAAACTATGTGCTATCAATAACTACATCACTCTGGATATGCAGCCAATTTTTTAACGTTAATCATTAGCATGAATTCTTTTTTAGAGGATTCATTCACGTAAACACTTCCTAATTTGTTTGTAATACATTTTAATTAAATTTCCATACTTAAGCGCGCTCTTACGTACTTCGTCTCACCGATTGATGAAATGTCTGTTGCTCCATTTCGAATATCGTATCTTTATTTTAATCTTTCGAAATGAAAGCAAAAAAATAAGGGAATGGAATTAAAAAACCAATTACTCTTTAAACAAACAAAGTAAAGTGAAAGAATATGAAAAATCAAATAAAATTAAAACAGTAACTAAAATAAAAACTACTGTCTGTCTATTTATCGTTCAAAGTTCAACAGAAGCAACAGGATTTGCATGAACTCCAAATAAAAAAAAAGGGAAAACTTTTTAAAACAAATAAAATTTGCAACTGTTTCGCGTACGTGTTGAATTTTGCGTGTTTTTATTTAATTTGTATGACAATTGCAAATTATAATGAAGACTGAAGTTTAAAATGCCACTCGTAATGGAGTACAGCTACTGCACCCACAACTAGTTGCCTTAATACGAGGTTGGTTAATAATTAGTTGCACATACTATTTTCCATTCTTATTTCAATTTCAATGCATGTCATGACATGCATTTTTATTATTTCAAAAGGCTTTTCCCTTTTTTTATTTGCAACAAAAAAACAACTGGGTTTTTGATTTATTAAACGTTTGTTGTAATTGAAAAAAACTAGGAGTGTCAATACATTTTGTTAAGGTTTTTGCATATCGAATTAAATTCTATCGGTATTTAGTATTTCAGTTAAGCACACAAGTCCGGCAAACCTTTGGAACGATTGGGTTCATCGAATTGCAACAGCACCAGTTCATAGGTTACAATAGTGCCAGCCATCTGTAAGAAAACATGAAGATGAAAAATCTAAGCAAGGAATTAAAGTAAAATCCAAAAACGTTTCAAAATAAATTGAATTAAATTCTTTTTATTTTAAAAATTAAATGCTATGCTCTATGAGTTGTTAAATTTCAAAACCATTTTTAATATAAAAAAAAACACGTTAAAAATATTTTTCGTGCAACAAATTATTGAAAATTTATGAACATAATATCAGTTTTTTTAAATTCGCTTAAACCATTATTGGAAGTTGGCGTTTTTATTGTTTATTTTGATTCAGTTGTAAATCACTTGCATATCTTGCTCTACAGTAGCAAATCATATGTTTCTAGGATTGCCAACTACAGTTTCTTCGAAACGACACCCTCTCTGAAAAAGTCTCGGGTTGTTATTTTAGGTGTAATATAAAGAAAGTTTCTCATTGAGACTGATTCTTCCTCAAGCGATGACACTGCTTGACCCTCTTATGTTTCTATTAACTTCTCTTTACAATTAGTGGATGCATTATTTAGAATACTAAGCTAAGCATGGAAAAGATCACTGCCATTACAAAATACACCAAATAGTAGCAGAAGTGTTCTCCATAAGGAGTTTAGTTTATGTTTCGTTCAAGCTATACTACGCCAGAGTAAATGTTGTACAGTTTACCCATCATTTAGATGGAGTCCTGTGCAATCAAATATACGTACTTCCTATTCTGCAGCAATTTACTAAAATTTAAACAAAATTTTTCCATTAACAGCAGAAAATCCAAGGTCTCCTACAGCTGTTCATATTATCAATCATTCTAGAAATTTTTACCAAAGAGAGTTAGTTATTATCTTGTTCCCACACACATTCGTCTGCCACTGAATTACTATGAAAACCTGAAAACACTGGTATGCAAACTACATACATACATACATAATTGGTCAATACAACCCTTCAGTCAGGATTACGACCTAGTTTCTCACACCACTTATGTTGTGTGTGTTAATTTTATACATGAGTGGTGGGACCTACAGTTTAAAGTCGACTCCGAACGACAGATTTTTGAGAAACTTTTTCATGGCAATTTTTATTTACTCTCAGAGTTTTTGCCAGAAATCTGCTGAGGAAGTCGCCGAAGAAATACTTTTTGTATTTTGTTTTGATGTCTGGCCTGGGGCTCGAAACCTGGCATTTTTACATCTAATAAGCCAACACACTACCTACTAGACTACGGCGACTTCCTGGTATGCAAACTAGCTTCTCAATATTTCCAGCTCACTGTCCAAGTGACCGAATTAAGTCGTTAATTGTATATGTATAGACTTTTCTTCTTAAAGATATCAAATATAATTGCATTGAACCTGTTCAGAGTCTACCTTAGGAACCTCATAGCAGTTATATGGTGGCACATGTTCAGATACTCTCTCTCTTTCTCTCTCTCTTACAACGATTTGTGCCGAAATTGTAATGACGAGGAAGTAGAAGAAACTGCAAAGTAACCTCTGTACGGTACCTGGGGACGTGAGTGGAACGGTTCTTATCACACAGAATTTATTGACAGAACGTGTCTTCCCTAACAAAATAGGATACAATTCACATATTCATGAAACTATCGGGATAGCTGGCCAGCCAGGAATTATAGTTATATGATGAATTTTGTTTTATCGGCGTTACAAAAAGGTCTTATAGGACCCAAGTAAACTATGCTATTTTAGGCGGTTGCCAAATTATCTCTAGATAATATTGACGAGCGGTACACTTGATTTAGTCGAGTGGTGTTAGTGTTAGCAGCCAAAGATCATTACTTAGGCACATTGTGGCAGATCAATTTAATATATTAAGCTTCGGTAAGGTAACATCGCTATATAGATATATCGAGAAGGAATTTGGTTGGTATTAATCAGACCGTAATCCTGACTGCAGGATTGTAATGACCAATTATGTATGTACTCGTATGTATTCCACACATAGTGGCATCGCTAGGGTTTTCAAACGAATAAAAATTGTCGATTATATCTGACACACACTTCGTTTTATTTAAATTTCATGATACCTATAGAAAACGCTATTGGTTAATCCAAAATGTCTAGTTTCTCATTTTAGTATAAAAATTTGTCTCACTATGCAGATAAACATTGTGAGACAAACTCATATAATTTACAGATAATTTTCCCTTCAAATTCTGAACAATTCATTCGCAAATAAATTGTTGCCTTCAGATTCTCAATTTGTTGCACGCCTGTAAGCGTTAAATTTAAATTCGAAATAAATGAAGAAGAATAATTTTCTATGATATTTACCCCAAATAATAGACGCCTTGTTAAGAAGTAAAACTTTTTGCCAGACAATGCTACCGTTTGTGTAGTCATTTCAAATATTAAACGCTCCACCTAAACAAATGACGTACAAATGAAAGAAAAATTAAAAAGAAATTAAAAAGAAATGTTAGAAAAAATATTAAAAGAAAGATAAATTATCCCTTAAAGCTTACCTCAACACACCAAGTGCGCGAAGATACTTTACGTAGCACAGGCAAGCCACCTTTGGATTCATCATTTATGGAGGCAGCCGCTAGGAAAACAAAAGCCGTACGACCAATTAAATACAACAAGGAATACCAAAAGTAAATATAATTAATGGGCCATCTCAACTTGCTGCCAACCAGGGAAAGGGAGACGAAAGAGAGTGAGAGTATTTGAAAATAATGAATACGGATTTAAAACGTTCAAAAAAACTTACTTAAAGATGTTTAACAATTGATAGCAAACAAAATACAAATTATTTATGCAGGACAACAATATAATTCCAGATAAGTTCTCATCTATAAATTCCAAAAGTTCACACAATTTAACATAATGTTCACGTATTTCGATAAATATTGTTTCTGGTATTTCCTGTAAGATTTTCAAATAAATGATTCACAATTTAAATACATTTTATTTTCCCTAATATTCATGAATTCAAGGATACTTTACCTTGTCTGCCAACTTATTAATACGTTTTGTAATTTGCTCAAAACGATAGGCAATACCTTTGCTAACCATCATTATAAACAGATCCATGTAATTCCATATAAATGTACAGGAGCCATTAATAATCTGGTTTGATGTAAGGTTTGAAAATTTCATTTTAAAATTCAATTCAAATAATGGCAGATAATCAATAAATATTCAATACAATAACAATATTATTCTGCTCTTGTAATAGAATTTAAGTTTTTCGCTTTCACATTGTCAACTAACATTTCGAGAAACATTTTTTTTTCGCAGAACATTTCTTTGTGGTCAATGGTGTAATCGCTTGCTTATTGCATTACAGCATCAATTAATTTCTATGCATTCAGTATGTGAAACAATTCAGCCGCAGTAATCTGTTCTTTCATTTGCACTGCCGTTAAGCATTTTTTCATTCCCTCTGTTGTATAACATACCGCAATCACCATTTTCCCAGCACCATTGCAATCCATTGCAATAGCAGCGTTCATCAGCTGACAGTTGGTTTCGTAGGAAAAAAAAATAGTTTTGTAACAAGCAGCTAAAGGGTACACAGAATATCGCAGAGTACGAGGTGTGCTCAAAAAGTAAGAATGCTTTATGAATTTCACAAAGTAAATGCCAAATACTGTACCCAGGACTCAAAGCAAAAGAATTAATTTGAAGTAGTAGATAACTTTGAAAAATGCAATAAATTATGCAAATTCTTAAAAAATTTTAATTAGGAACTCGTAATTATAAATTCATTTTAATTTTTCTGTCCTGAAAAAGGTAGCCCCTACGATATGATCCAAAAATACAGGGGTATATGCCTTCTGCCTATCGCATATAAGATTCTAACGGGCGTAATGTGTGAACGACTGAAGCCACTCGTCAAAACACTGATTGGACCTTAGCAGTGCGGCTTAAGACCTAGCAAGTCCACAATCGACCAGATCCTTACACTACGTCAAATCCTGGAAAGACCCACGAAAAACAAGTCGACACCCACCATCATTTTGTCGACTATATGGCAGCCTTCGATAGTCCCATAAGGGATCGTGTTTTTGCCACAATGTCAGAGCTGGGTATACTTCGGTATATCTGTGTCCAATTGCTTGCGTACGCTGACGACATTGACATCATAGAGCGTACTAAACGAGATGTTAGTGGTATTGAACGGGAGTCTATTAAGATGGGTCTGGAAGTAAATGAGGGCAAAACGAAGTATATTTTGCCAACAAGTAGCGACATGCGGCATCTGGGATCCAATATTACGGCAATAATTATACTTTGGATATAGCCAAGGAATTTATTTATCTTGGCTTCGCCGTTACCACCAAAAATGATGTCAGCGTAGAGATCAAGCGCAGGGAAACAAGTGCTACTAATGCAATTAAGTAGCAGAGTCCTCTATCGTACAACAAAACTAATACTATACAAGAAGCTCTTCCTCCCTCCTTCTTTATGGCGCAGAAGCATGGACACTGTTAAGCACTGACGCAGCAGCCTTGAGTCGATGGAGAGTACGACCTTGTTTGCGTTGGAAGGACAAAATCGAGGAAGTCCTACCATCTATTGGTGTGACCAACTGGCGATGGCGCGCAAGAAGCAGAGGTGCCTGGAAGGATATATTAAGACAGGCCGAAATCCGTTAATCGGATTGTTAATGGCCAATTAAGTCAGTAAGTTACGTGTCTTTTTATTGGGTTAAGCGAAAGTAATCTAACAAATTTCAAGGACCTCTATATTAGAGGGCTAACATTAATAAGAGAACGACATGATTTAACATAATCTGGGATTATAAAACTTTCTTCATTTGCCCACTTACCAATATAAAAATGCCCACAAATATGTTGTAGGGTAAAATCTCAAAAACATAACTGTAATTACGACGTACATAATCTTCAAACGATACCTCTTCGGTATTATTATGAACGTGAGTACACAATTCAATTCTACGTTTATAGGACAATATGGCCGACGCTAAGTACAGACCATGTTCCACTTAAAAGAAAAAGAAATTCGAAATCCATACAAAATTAAATCAAATAATTTGAATAAAACTTACCTGCTGAACAAAATATTATGCAATAAGCCGCTATACGTACTCTACTGATTAAACCACTTTTTAACATTTCATATGGCGGTTGTGTAAATGTTGTCTCAATGCGAGACCAATAGCGCATAATTTTGGGCCAACGTTGTGCCAGCGAGGCAAACAGCGCGCATGCGAATTGAACACAGCCAAAGAAAACAAGACCGACTAAGAAGGTAACAATAATTGAATTCAATTTAATTTATTTTTTATATTCATTTCAATTTTGAGAAAGACTTACCAAAATTTTTAGCATTTATGCCAGTTTTTATTAAAAATTTCAACATGGTCAATGTCAGGATACCACTAGAACACATAAAGAATAACGTTCCAATTACTTGCATCGACTTGTAGGAGAATTTTAAACGTTTAGGATCGGAACTTAAGATACCCATAACAGGCATTACTGCAAAACATTGTCCCAGAAAGAAAACTAGGAAAAAAATTAAATTAAATAAGAGCGATTGAATGATTTAAAAATATGTGCTCCTAACAAATCCTGTCTACCTGGAAAACCTTGATTAAACATACTAATACAACATACTTGCTCATTACAACTCTTTAGTTAGGACGAGCTTGAGATGGCTCTTAATTCTCGGAGAAAATCAATCCATTATTTAATATCAAGCAGGATTCCCTAACTTCTCTGTATATGGCCTTTGAGTAGTAAACTCTTAAAGTTGATAATCCTAATATCCTAATACATTATAATTTATAAATCTTTCTATAAGTCTGTTTTTTTGTTTGTTTGTTAGCCAATCACGGCTGAACGCCTGGACCGATTTTCTTGATATTTGGGATATAGATCGAGCATTTGTCGATGCAGGTTATAGGTTATAAAGCTTTTCAAAATTTTGAACAAAAGGGGAGAAAAAATGGGACAAATGGAGAAAAAATGGGCAAAAATTAGTACTTTTATGCATAAATGCTGTATTTTTCTGTTTTATAGGTAATTTTTAACGATTTAGCTTGGTTAAGTTTCCCAAATAGCTATTGGAGGTGTTCCGTTTCTAAAGTTGAACCAAAAGGGGTCCAAAAAGGGGGAAATGAGCCAAAAACGGGCAAATTGAGTGCATTTATATTTAGGACTTAAAGAATTCAAAAAACCGTGTTGTTTGTTAAACCGGTTTCCGAATAATTTGAAAAATTGCATTTTTTAAGAAACCGGTTTCGAAACCTGTTTTTTATTTCTTGTCATTTTTAATGCAAAAATGACCCAATAATAATTTTTTTAAATTTAAAGAAAAATTTATACAATAGGGTGTCCCATGGCCACCTTTTTTGTAGAAATACCTTCCTAACGATGCCTGTAAATGCACTGATTACGAGAAAAAAAATATTATATAATATATATATAATAGTATTATGGTATTATGTTGTTTTTTTTTAACTTTTCACGAGAAAATTTTCAATTTTCAATACAAAACAATTGAAAATCACATTTAAAAATATTTTTTACAATTCTAAATTGATTTTTATAAAAAATTGACAAACTACATAACCCGCGCAACGCCGGGTACAATCTGCTACTTTAATGATAATAAACGTTAATACATCCGGTCGACCCGGAAAGTCCTGTCAATGGACTGTTCCTTAACTACTCCACTAAATAAAATCCTTTAGACTTTAAACGTATCCACTAACTAACACTAACGTATCAACTTTGTTTACCAAAGAAATGTCCTCTTTAACATTCACTTTCTTTTTAATTTAATAACAACAACAATGTTTTTGTTTTGTTTTCTCGTGATGGTTATTATGATTCAATTTTAAAATAAAACTTACTGGGCCTTGCAGCATTATGAAATGTATCATCCACGCTATTCTTTACTACCCCTTCTTTTGCAGTTTCATCTGATTTCTCAACCACATAATTTTTATTCGGTTTAATGAAACTAAAATTCATGTTTTGTAACATCAAACTCTCCACTGGTGTTTTCGACTTTCTCAATGTCACACTCTTGGTCAAAGTGCGATTATTATCACCATCACTTAAATCACGATCATCACGTAAAATTTCCACATCCTCTATTTCTTCTGTAACACCATCATCGTTATGCTTTCCTTTATGCCTTAAGTTATGTTCATCATTCGCATTCAAGTCACGATTTAAAATATTTATTGATTGTGTTTGATTATTCATGATCACCTTAAAATAATTGTTAATATTGCTTTGTGTTAAACCATTTGGTTGTGTTTTGAAAACTTTATCCAATTTTTCGCGTGAAAACATTTTCTCGAGAAAATTTTTTCTACTCTTCAGACCGCCGCTTTCATAATGAACTTCGCCACGAAACTGAATTGTATGGAATAAAATGAAATGTTTTTGAAACGCTATTTTTAAATAAATTCATAAACAAATCCTTAATTTGTAAATACTCTACAACAACATTATAAATATTTGATTAACTAAATGGCAGTGGTGGTGTTGTAGACGATAAATCGTCATGCAAAAATAAATATTAAAAAAACAAAAACACAAAATATTGCATAAATCTGCAATAATGTAAGAAGAGAGGTAATTGTGCAAAATATTTTTATTTTTAAATAAACACTATAATTTAAGAGGGTCATATGAAAAGTTTTTCAAAGTAATTGCTTGCTTTATGGGATATTAAAAGTACATATTAAATAAACAAGTACTTCGTGACGTATGATTAATGACTAATTGGAAAACAATAAATTATTATTAATCATACATTCAAGTGCACAGTGGTTTTAAACGCAAGCAGATACGTACGTGATCATAACATTTCAAAGCACTTTGATTTACAACCTTAGGCATTAAAACTGATACAGAAATATGCAGATTGATAATAAAGTTTTAAATTTTGGTTCATTATTTAGTCCGAAATATTATTTACAGACATACATAATTATTCATTACAACCTTTTAGTCAGGATTACGACCTAGCTTCTTTATGTTGTGGGTGTTAAATTCATACAGAAATGGTGGATCCTACAGTTTAAAATCGACTTCGAACAACAGATTATTTTTTTGTGAGAATTTTCATTGCAATTTCATTTACTCCCAGAGTTTTTGTCAGGAATCTGCGGAGAGGCAGAAGCCGAAGAAATAAATTTTTATATTATATAATATAAATATTTCTGATCCGGGGTTTGAATCATGGCCTTACGTCTAACAAGCCAATACACTACCTACTAGACTACTGCGACTTCACCGAACATTTTCGAAATATTCTTTAGACATCTTTATTTACCATTTAACACCATTTTCCATTCTCTAAAGGAAAACTATTCCGAGTTCAATATAAATCTTCCTATTGCAGCATTCTTTATATTATAGAACTTGGTATAAGATATCACAAAATGAGAGGTTAAATTCCTCCGTCTCTTTATGTCAAGAACAGGGCACTAACACATAAGGCGAAAAACAGTCTTTTTCTCCTCCTTAGATAGACCTCCTAAAGCAGTTATTTGTCGGAATGTCCAGACTTTCGGCATCTCTACCAAAAGGACAGTTGCCCGCAAGAATTACTATTATGCAATGAATAACCATGCGACTTAAGGACAGAAGTGACTTGTCCATTCATGCCAAGCAAAGTGTAGCAATATTGCAAGTACTCTCCATCAGGATTGAGCTTCCCCGTAAAACGAGTGGACAATATTTAAATTAACTGAAGCAATCGGAATACCTATGCTAACATATCAGAGATTGCGAAATCCGCAACGGCCCTGACCAGCTAATCAGCAGTGCAATTTTCAAAGATATTCCTATATTCCCGGAACCCATAAAAGAGTTACTTTTGAATAATTCGAAATTTCCCTGAGAATCGAAGATCGACGAATTTTGAAAATGCCTTCGTTAGGGGCTTGGCCCCGCCACTCAATAATCATTGCACAGCTTTTAACACTACCATGACACTGCATTGGTTAGGCAGCATATAAGGAATTTTAATATCAGAACCCTGTCACTATTATTGAGCCTTCAAAGTAGATTTTAAGGTCTCTCCTTACTGAGGAAATAATATCAACCTTAAACATTATTAGAAGGTCAGAGTGAGAAATCTTTTGAGAAAGCATAAAATAGTTTCTTAGAGGATATTGTTTCCAAGCAACGACAGACCACAGAACATGCTACAGTGGAAGTAGCTTAGAAAACTGAAAGTAAAACAAAGCAAAGAAATAATAGGAAGATAGCCGGGATGCTACATAACATCCATATTTTTCTTTTTGAAATTAAAAAAAAGAAATAAAAATAGTCTTTCAAA
This sequence comes from Sarcophaga carnaria, assembly GCA_958299815.1. NCBI lineage: Eukaryota > Metazoa > Arthropoda > Insecta > Diptera > Sarcophagidae > Sarcophaga > Sarcophaga carnaria. The sequence continues at coordinate 35,222,698 of OY283151.1, forward strand.
TCTTTATTAAACTTTAGGTCCCGCAACTAATGAATAAAATTAACGCACAAAACATACATTGGTGGTGTGAGAACTCACATCACAATCCTAACTAAAGCGTTGTAATAGCAAACTACGTTTGTGTGAAGTAGCCGATGCGTATGATTAATATTGAACTCCAATATGAATTAAATATTACGCATACGTTACGTTATATTTTTAACACACAAAACATTGAATCAACCCACCGCTACATGCACCATAAAGTCTGTAACAGAATAAAGTACATAGTTGTAGTAGAAGCTGTAGCTCACGATGTGATAAGTAGCGTAGCAAGAAAAAAATGCATACATAATAGTGAAGCTCTTTTATAATGTTGCCAAAAATGCTTTTCAAAAACAGAATACAGAATAATGCAAGAATATTTTGTGAATTTTCTAACAAAATACGTATTCAATTGTATAATGCATGAAAACCCTCTTTACAATTTATATTTGTCGCGCGACAAATTTCAAAAATTCGAATTTTGCGCTTCAATTTCTACAGCAGCGACTACTTCAACTACGTATTCTGTTGACACCAATTTGAAAAGCTATTTTAAATTTTAACAGCCTGCAACGTCTTCTCATACGTTTTACTACAGCGTATATTCTGTTTCCCACTTCATCGTTTAAAATATTTAATTTATTTATAACCATAACACCTGTTAGCTTGTTCAATAAAGCAGCAGAAATTTAATTGCATTTAAATTTCAAATAAAGTTTAAATTATGCCCATAAAATTTAATGAAAAGTAAACGACCAAAAGCAATTGGCAAAAGTTTTTTTGTCTATTTAAGAAACGAAATATGATTTAAAAACCATTTTGTTGGTATTTACGACTTAAAATGTCTCTGCAACCTTATCTTATTAACCTTGAAATCAGCTTTAAAGTCCATGACTCGTTCATGTGCAAACAAATTAAAAGGCCAACCTCTGGAAGAGAAAAATATTTTAAAGCTCTAATGGAATTATGATTTCTTTTGAAAATTTATGATTGTTTTGATTTTAAAAATGTCTCAAAAGTTGACGTTTAGAATTAGTGAAAAAATGAGTGACTTAAAGTCAATATAATCTGTAAAAAGAACTGCATTACCTTGGCCGCCAAATTCTCTTCAGTTGAATTGTAAAAATGCTTCATTTGTGTTAAAAATAAAATAAAAAAAAGGAAAACGAAAACGAAAACCAAATAAGAAGATCATATCTGAAGTGATTTTTTTTAAGTAGCTACGTAAAGGTTTTAAATACTTTATGGGCTTGTAATTTAATTTATGACATGAAAAAGTGTAAAAGCATGTAAAATTTTAACTCCAACAATAAATTTCCAATATTATAACCCTTTAGTCAGGATTACAACCTACCTTCTCACACCCTTCATGTTGCGAGTATTCATTTTAACCATGATTAGAGGGCACTTCTATTTAAAGTCTACTCCGAGCAACGGAGTTAACATACTTTTTACTCTCAATGTATTTTCCAGACCGAAAGAAATATGTTTTCATACGTCGTTTTGTTTGAGATAGCTGACCTAGGGTCTGAACCATGAGCTCTCGTGTTATCAGCCAACAAGCTACATGTTAGACTACGGAACAAATTATCTCAATAAATTCTGATGTTAACTGGCCATCAAGATTTTATTCTTTAGAGTTTAGTAAACTTTGATGTATGAGAATAAATCGGTGTATCTGTGAGATTCAACCACAGCTCTGTAAAAGCAGTAATCGGAACTTGTCTTCTTTACAGTACAATAAAAAACCCTGATCCTATGAAAAAATGTTTTCTTACTGAGACACTCTTTATATCGGTCTTTCTTTACCTCAAGTAATACAAATTTTTTGCAACCAAAATCATTCGCTATAAACAGTAACAGGCGGTAACCATAGACCTATAATTTGGATGCGTAAAAATAAATCAATCGCCCACAGTAGAATAATGAGTTTTACTTCAATATTACTGAGTTATGCTGTCAAACTCTTCATGGATAATCCTGTTTTTGTACAATATCTTGTAGTCGCCTTAGTATAGTAGGTAGTGTGTTAGGGTATTAGACGTGAGGCCTCTGTTCAAATCCCAGGTCAGACATCTCCAACTAAACGAAATGTAAAAAAAATATTTCTTCGGCGACTTCCTCTCAACAGATTTCTGGCAAAAACTTGGAGAATAAATAAAACGTTTCTCATGAAACTGAAATCTGATGTTCGGAGTCGACTTTAAACTGTAGGTTCCGCCTCTCATATATAAAATTAACACAATCGTAATCCTGACTAAAGGGTGTTAATGACAATTATGTATGTATGTATATATGTATGTATGTATGTTGTGCAATACCTATCATGAGCCATATATTGGGGAAAAATATTTCACTACACCTTATATATTCTCATGTACGAGATCTCTTCTAAACAAAGATAAATTCTGATCAAGCTGTGCTTGTCATTAACACGTTGACTGTCTTCATTAACAGAATTTTTTAATTACATTTCGTCCACCTTGATTGTTTTTTTACACGCGTGAACCATGAGAGATACAAATTGCTTCATATTGAAAAGAAAAATTGTGTACCTTCGCTGGTACACATGGCAGTCAACGTGTTAAAATTATTCCAATTGCAAAACTATTTAAAGAGTTGTACAAACTTTAAAAACGCATATGAGAAGTTAGAATAATTTTTCACAATAAAATCTGTGCTAGTTAACTTATCACTACTGTTAACAAAAGTAAATAAATAAAATTCATTGGAAAACCAAAAAATAATAACAAATATTGACAAAATAAATTCCATGTAATAATATTTACTTGAAGAATATAAAAATAAATAAATATTTAAATACGAATTATTTACGACGAGAAGAAAATTTCGTACAACACAAAATTGTTAAAGTTTTTTGTTAGTACTGCTGCAGCAATTAAACAAATTAAAAATTCATGGATTTTTTATATTGCGCTTCAATTGAATCTCTCAATACAGTTTAAAATATTTTATTTGCATTTAATTAACACTGTTTTAACAACTGTTAATTAAATTTTATTAAATATTTCGTTGTTATCGTTTAACTATCGCTTAACTATTCGACATGCAATGCCAAACTGTTGCAAATTGAAACCATAAAAATTTCATTTTTTTATTTCAATTGCAACAGTTGTTTGGAAAAAATTGCAGAATAAAGTTATTTTGTTAAACCATATAAATAACCATGACATTTACACGATATTTAATTTGGAAAAAAATCAAAGAACGTCATCATCAACGCAAAGAAATCTCTCATAAACTATACGCTTTACACACATCAACGGATTTCAGAAATTTGGACACCTTTCATCGTGCTATCAGGCCATGTAGGTAAAATAAGAAAGAAATAATTCACAGAAATAAAATAAAATAAAAACATATTCTTTTTTTTCTTTTACATTTTGATACATCAAACACGGTACAGGCTTAATACTTGCTCATATTTTTGGCATAATGCCTCTGGAGAATACGTGGGATTACAATCCGTATCGTTTAAAATTCAATATACCCTGCTGGGCCATGACAACAACTGTGCTCTTTTTCATTTTTGGCGGATGGAAAATATTGAATCACACAAAACTTATGCTCAAAACTGGCATAAATGCTAAAAATGTTGGTACGTATTAATGGAAGACAATATTTCTTTCTTTTACTTTAACAATACATAGGTAGTAGAGCAAAATACCAAGAAATATGAAAAGAAAATCAACAAGATTTTAAGAAATCTTTCAATTAAAAATAGTCTTTCACAAAATTATTCTTTCATCGCAAACTTAGCAAAAATAATCTACCAATTTCATTGGAATCTAGCTGCCTTGAGAAGAATATCGTTGTTGAACTAAAAATATCTTTCAATTCGACAAATTAAATTTCAAATAAGAAACTAAAGAAGTTTTCTTTACTTCATTAGATGATACAAAAGTACTTTGCAACTTGGACTAGATGAAAATAGTCTTTCACAAAATATTCATTTCATCGCAAACGTTGCAAAAATACTCTACCAATTTCATTGGAATATATATACATAGATACCTTGAAAAGAATATCAATGTTGAACTAAAAATATCTTTCAATGGACTTTCAACAAGAAACTTAAGAAGTTTTATTTACTTTACTGGATGATATAAAAATACTTTGCAACTTGGAACACATGGTATAAGGGTATCTATTAAGTAGACTCAAAACCACCTGAAAAGCAAGGCAGGTAGCTGTTAAGTGTCATTTTTTTAGTGGACTAGACTAAACCGTTCAACAACCGCCACAGTCAGCCACACAAAGTCCAATTAATACAACAAATTAAGCTATTTGATCGCATCAACCTAATTATGCTAATTGGGTACTTGATTAATATGTTTTCAAGCAAAATTATCGCACATGAGGTTAGGAGAGCCCAGTAGTGATTCTGAAAAAAGCCATTGTATTCGAAAAAAGTAACTTTTTAGTGCACATTATGAACTGGACTGCATTTTTTTAAAGCTAGTCCATTATCACCAATTGAGAGAGCTATGGCCGTCACAACAATGCAAAGAGCCACACAACACGATTGATTTTAGCTTTAGTACAAGACAAGTTTCCAAAAGGAATAACTCCATGTTTTAACGACGTTATTTGGCCTCCAAGTTAATTATTAAACTTTTTATGTCGGACGTCTTCTTTAGACCCTTACGGATTCCAGTCTCTGGAATTTTTTTTTGCATGTTGATCCATGGTCTTCTTAAAGTGTGGCCAATTCATTGCCATTAATGTTTTTCTTTTATTTCTGCGGTCGAGCTCTGTTAACTGTATTGACTCCATAACTTGTTGTTAAGCTCCGCTCTTAGCCAGTATATTTACAATATCCTGAAAACTTATTCAGTCACGAACACGTAAATTTACTGCATATCTGAAGAGGCAACATGCGTTCTCTCGCATCTATATAGGATGATGGACTTGATTATTTATTAAATAATGTCATCATTGAAGTCACTGTAATCTTAAAGGTACTATCACAAAACATTCCGTCCATTTTGTAAGAGTTTTGATATTCGTTAATCAAGTTTTTCTACCTTAGCAGATTGACTGTTACAAGTTCTAGAATTATATGATTGCAGATTGTATTTTTGCCAATAACTCTCTCTGCGAGAGTGTGTTGTTTTGTTGTATTAGATTATGGGTATGACTAATTTTACTCATGGAGCTCAGTCTTGGTCTTATGCTCGTTGTTGATATTAGTCTATATTTTGAGCGTCCTCAATGGATTATTTTAGGAATTAATTATTAATTAAAAACCATGACGACCATTTTCTTCAAATTCTACCTTCTTCTACAGATATTATCGCGCAAGAAATCTTAAATTTAAAATGGGCAGACAAATTACCATCTGTAAAATAGCTTTAATTATAAGAGAATAAATGAACGTCCAAATATTGATCGCCGTAATCTAGTAGCTAGCGTGTTATCTTATTAGACGTGAGACCATGGTTCAAACATCAGCTCAGACATCTCCAACAAAACGAAATAAAAAAGAAATATTTCTTCGGCCTCTGCCTCTCAGCAGATTTCGTAATCGTTTCACTTGCGCTATAATTAATAATCTATGCTCTTATAAAGTGATTAATTATCGGATATTTTTTTCATTCATTTCAGTGAGTCTCTCCTTTTTCTATATGAATTTTGTGATCAGCATAAATTTTCTAAATTTAGCAAGAAATTGGCCACAATTAATAAAACATTGGACACGCATCGATTTGATGTTTCTAATGCCACCATATAAACCACCGAAATGGACATTAAGCAAACAGTTGCGTGTATTGCTAATTAGTTTTTGGACAACTGCATTGGGTAAGAGATACGTTAGCGTAATAAAATATCTTAAAATATACTTTACTATACTGCTGCTATTATTAAAGATAATTTATGGATTTTTGCATCTCTACCTGTTCTTTTCACTTTTTTTTCTTTCCCTATTTTTCTTAACAGTTGAACATTGTTTGTATTATACTTCCGGTTATTATAACTTTCGTATGCGTCGCCTACATTGTTATCCCAACGATAGCCGCTATACATTTATGGATTACGTTTACATGGAGTTATTTGAAGAATCCCTAAAATATTTACCCAAAAATATGTTTGTCGCTGTTTATGGATTTGTATATACCTTATATACCCTCTAACATAGATTATTTGCAATTTTTCTGGCTTAAAATTTAATTTTTTTTTTTTTTGCTTTCACTTTTAGTTCATTTCTATCAACCTTTTCTGCAAAAACCACGTTATTTATTAGTATTACATACTGGAAGCAATTTAATCTTTTATGGTCGAGTCTATTTGATAAAGAGCATCATTATCATGATATTACACGCAATTTAAACATAATTTTTATAATTAAACTCAATTTTTTGTTCATTTCAAAATTAAATTCTTAAGATGGATAAGAATGTAATAAGATTCTATTGCCACTATTAAATATAGGGTGGGGAATTTAAAAGTTTAAAAGTTTAAATTCAAAAATGCAACAAAACAAAAACGGTCTAAAATTTTGCCAAATTTATTCTTTTGTTGTGAAGTACAATTGTTCCGGTTAGAAATGGAATATTATTTCATATGGCTGCCGCGGCTAGCCTCGAAGTACTTCATGCGATCAGACCAATTCTCGTGGACTTTTTCAAGCAAATGGGATCGAATCTCGGCAATGGCATCACGAATGTTGGCCTTTAAATGCCCAATTGTCTCCAGTTTGTCGGCGTAACACTTTTCTTTAACGGCGCCCCACAGAAAAAGTCCAACAATGTCAAATCGCAGCTTTTTGTCGTTCATCAAAAGTTTGACGCAATAAATCGATTGTGGCATTAGATGTATGACAAGTTGCACCATCCTGTTGAAACCAAACATCGTTCACATCAATACCATAAAGAGCGCATACAAAAAAATCGGTTATCATTGTCTCCATTGACCTCATTTTCTAAGAAATATGGGCCAATGATGATCCGCTCCACAAGCCGCACCAAACAGTCACTCCTACTGGGTGCATTGGCTTCTGTAAGACCAGGGTTAACTGAGCCCCAAATACGGTAATTTTGGTTGTTAACGCACCCACCAAGATGAAAATAAGCATCATCATCGTGCCGTTTCTCGTAGGCACTTCATTACATTCAGTGGAGATAATATACTGAATTTTGTGACAGAATATAATGATACCTTATTGCCAGATTCGAAATAACCAATTGTTAAAATTTAAACCGATAGATGGCCTACCCTATATTAAAGTCAGTTTGAAAAAAGAAAAATCCAGAGAAATTGGAAAATAATTTATTATCAGAAATATGAATGAAACTCACACAAACTCAAGCAGAGCAGAAAACACTTGGAACTATTTCAAAATTATTATTAACCACTTTGGCAAAAAATACAATTAAAACATACAAATAACAAAACTAAGGAGTTTAAATATTCTTGAATAACTGGATACTGGAACATGAAGGCACTATCATCTATGCACTGCTTAAAAATCTCTAGCTTTTGACTTCTAATTATCTCCACAGGATTAAAAAACTAATTTTTTTTTAATTTTTTCTATTACAAGTCAATTAATGTTACTTTTACGTTCGTGTGGAATTTTTTGGATTTTTTCATAATGGCCATTAGCTTGGGACTGGCAACACGTTTTCAGCAATTCAGTTTACGCATAGGAACGCTGGCGAGTTGTGTAAGTCAATATTTACAAACGTACACGTTCCTTTTGAAAGTACTTTTTCTCTTTCTTTAACACTTTTACGGCACAATGTTTACATATAAAAAAAATTAAGTTAAATAAATTTCTAAATTTGTATACCGTTTCAAAAACATGCGTATGTACATACATATGTATGTACGTACATATTATGTATGAATGTTTGTGTAAAAAATATGTATGTTTTAAAAAAAAAATTTCTTTGCATATTTACTTAAGTCTTCATATCCATATCTACATATGCAATGAAAAGAAGAAGAAGAATAAATATTTATCTTTTATATTTTTTTTTTTAAATAAATTTTCAGTACGTACCGGATGCGATTTGGTATAAAATACGTCGCGAACACATTATCCTGTGCGAATTTATGGAACATGTTAATGATCAAGTATCAACGATTATATTGCTGTCATCGCTTAACAACATGTATTTCATTTGCAATAATTTATTGAATATTTTTACGTGAGTTCTTACACATAATGACATACATATACACAGTTACTAAAGTATACATACGGTTAAAAAATTTCAGACATTTTTTAACCAATCCGTTCTCGCTGAAAATCTTTATAGTTTCCTTGACGTTAAGACGGTCTTTTGCATTGGTTAAAAAATTTCTGAAATTGAACTGAATTGTGGCCCAAAAAGGTATGCATCCGATTTACAATTATAAATATCTTCAACGAAAACGGACCGTCTTAAAATCGAGGAAAGTTGTTTGACAATTACAAAGAGTTTCAACGAAAATGGATTAGTTAAAAAATATCTGAAATTTGTTATCCGTACGTATACTTTTGTGGCTGAGTGTACATATGTATGCTTTGAAATTTAATTAGCATTCTTAAATGCATATTCTTTTGTTATTTATTGTTTTTTTTTTCTTTAGAAAGCTACGTTATCCCATTAATTATGCATACTTTTGGTTTTCCCTGATCTTTCTTTTGGGTCGTACAATTTGTGTTTTCATGTTTGCGTCGGAGATATATGATGCGTCTATAAAGCCCTTGAATTCTTTAAAACTTCTGCCTACAGGCTGTTGGACCGAAGAAGTTCAACGTTTCAGAGCTCAAATATTAAATGGATACAATGGCTTAACAGGAAAAAACTTTTACTGGATCACTCGCAAGAGTTTGTTTGGGGTAAGTTGTACCCAAAGCAATTTCCACTTATAAACGGCCTGAACCTGTCAAGTTATTACAAAGTCTACTAATGTATAATACCTTGTCATTTTCTTTACATTCCAGATGATGGCTACAATTATAACATATGAGTTTATGCTGTTGCAGTTAGATAATAGGAAAAAAAGTCTACCAAATTTATGCGACTAAATAATGAGCCAAATAATAACATTCAACAATAAAATTTTACCAACTTTATTTTTTCTTTTATCACAATGGGCCTAAATGGTGGGATTTTGTCCTGCAAGATGGTCAGCCACCTAATGTAACCTGAAAGACTGAAAGAAATAGTTCTCGGAACACATTTCCATTTTCTAAGGCCAAGAGAATATAAACTTTATAACAGAAACACACACATACGTACATAACAAACATAATTGGTCATTACAATCCTTCAGCCAGGATTACGACCTAGGTTCTCACACAACTTATGCTGTGTGTGTGTTAAATTTATATGAGTGGCGGGACCTATAGTTCTCAGAAATCTGCTGAGAGGAAGTTGCCGGAGAAATATGTTTTTCATATATCGTTCTGTTGGAGATGTCTGAACTAGGGTTTGAACCCGGGCCTCATGTCTAATAAGCCAACACACTACCTTCTAGACTACGGCAAGTTATAACAGAGCGTTAAATTAGATTACGTTCAAAGGCATCTATCGCAATGTGACATCAAAAGAAAAATGGATCCCTTTTCCTACATGGACGGGTCAATAAGTACATGACTCTTAAAAAGAAAAACTCCTTTTTCGTTGAGGTCTATAAACTTTGTTCAAAGTTTCTCTTATGTTTATGTCGCTTCCAAAAAATAAAACTCGACTATTTTCTGTTTGCAAAATAAATTTATCTTTGCAGTCAATTTTTTTCCTCCTAGTCGAGTCTTTAGTTTTGGAAACAAAAACAAAAACACCGGCGGGTAAATTCATAGAATAGAGCTAATGAGAGAGTAATTTGTAACTAAATTCAGGGACTTTTGCTCTGAAAATCGCACAAGAACTTTTTCTTAGCAAAATGTCATCGTTTTCTTCAACATGCATGTCAAAAAACGAACGCCCTGACAAAACCATTTTACTCCCTTCCGGTTCCGATTCGCTAGAACAACCTACTGCATTTAGACTCCGGTGTAACCACGCTAAGGCACGTTCATACTGTAGTTGAATAACGATACTCTTGAAAAATTGCCATACAATTGCGCGGACTCATAGTAATCATTCAAAATTGCAAACGCTTAACTAAATGGGTGACTATTAATGAAAATCTGAGCACTTTCAATTTCCGTTCGATTATCACAACATTGCGTATTTTTCTAGCGTTTGATGTATAGGAGGTCGGTTTACTGAGTTTTCCGGAAGTTTGGCATCTTTTGTGCTTGTACAGCCATAAGGAAATTTAGGAAGTTTTACAGAGTGTAGTGTTACCACTGACACTTAACCTGATTTAGAGTGATGCTTTACGTTTTCCCCCTTAAACCTTAAGGCGGCTAGCTGTCAATTGTTGTCACAAATTAAATGACGCTGGTTGCTGAAATTTTGTCAGTCACCTACTGATCGATGTCTGTGTACCTTAGCAGTGTTGCCTTTTCAGACATCCATAGACTTATCCTTGTAATTCATGTCTTACAAACTTACTTAGTTGGTCATTACAATCCTTCACCCGGAATTACGAGCTAGCTTCTCATACCACTTATGTTTGCATGTTATGCAGTGAATAAGCGAAAATAGAGGCCAATATCAACAACAAACATAAAAGGAAGGATGAGCTTCATAATCAAAATTAGTCATCCCCGTAATTCAATACAATAACCAGACATTATTACACATAAAGTTCTTAGCAAAAACAATCGGCAATCATATAATTCTAGAACTTGTCGCAGTCAACCTGCTTAGGTAAAAAACTTGAATAATAAAAATGAAAACCTTTAGAAACCTTTTGTCTCGTGATAGTGATGGGTTTCTTCAAAGAACTCAAAAAAATATTTTAAATTTAAATCGATCAACTTTAACTCGTTTCTTTTTAAGAATTCGATCTTTTAATAACGATATAAACAAGTTTATACGTCATAGAATAATACATATATGTATGTATGTATTATTATGTATAAATATTAAAAACTTTATCATATGTAACCACTTTGATGCGACACAATTCTTCAATGTCAATGCCTTTGGTGGCAATTTCTTTTTGCTTTAAGCTTCTAAACAATAACAATCCGGAATGAAGAATCAAAATAGAAGGCTTAATAAATTAGAAGAGCAAAATAAAGCAAAAATATGCTCTAAAATTTAAGCCACCCCTAAAAAAAGGCGCCAATACTAAACCTAGTACATGCCTATCATTTAGTGTGTTGGGTAAACCACCACTAAAGATTGCAATGGAAAGCAAGGCATGACTTTAGCCTGGTCAAAGTATGACAACAATTGTGTTTTGAGTGAAACGGTAGCCAAGGCAACTCTTAAGCACTCAAGGCAAACGAAAAGGGAATATCAGAAAATTTTTCATTCTCATTATTCATTACCGTCAAGAGTAATATACGTTTGTATACCATGTCAAGAAACCAGAAAATAAAAATTTTATTTGAAATTTAAATAATTTAAAATCAGAAAAAGCTTGAAAAAACATGGAATTACCCGAAGTTGTTTCGATAAGAAAATTTAAAGACTTTACTCGCCAACAGAAAGAAGAACTTTACGAAACTCTGTTAGAATTGTCTGAGGCCTTGGATGAGTTACCAAAGAAATCATTACGAAAGACTTTAGAATTGTCTTTAGCCGTTTTGGAATATAAAGGTGAACAGGTCACAGACTTGGAAGACCAACTCAAAGCCAAAGAACAAGGCAGCTTAGGTAACTAAATGAAAGAAAGAAAATTTAAGACATTTAATAAAATTTTCTTCTTAAGTAGAATCCCATCACGAACGTTTATTGGATGAAAATGAGAAATTAAAACTCATGATAGCCTCCTTAGAAGATGACAAAGTTGCCTATAAAAATAAAACCAAAGCGGTAAACCTATATACAAACATATATTTTTTCTTTCATTATTTTCTACTTTTTTAAAACCACCTTTAATGTTGTAATTTGAAGTTAACCGAGGAAATCATTTCTTTGCAAAAAAGTCTACGTGAAGCAGCAAATGCTGATGTCAGCGATAAAGATTCTTCCGATCCTTTGTCTGAGTTGGATAAACAGGAAACACTACTGCGCAATATCAATACCAAAAATAAGCACATCAAACGTTTGCTCAGGGAAATTGAGGTGAGTCTGCAAGTACGGCAAGAGAAAAAAATATCGCCTTAATAAACCATACGGCCACAATAGACTTTTCCTTATTGTGCAGGCTTTTCCTCTTGTTAGTTAGTTAGTTAGTAGTACTAGTGTCTCGTTTAGCGTCTCTCGCAGCAATTACCTGTTACGCCGTAACATCCTTTTCCATACGAATGACATGGCTGTACCAACTTATCTGCTGCATGTAAATGCTCCAAACAATGTCCATGTCGTTACTGTTTTGCGCATTAGACTACAGCCAGCACAGTTTGTACCAAAATTATTTATTTTTGATCACGTAAAAAAAGTTTGGTTTATAGATTACATGGTGTATAGTGCCTGTCTACAATCCGTAGCAGTCTAGGTTCGAATCCAGGAAAATGGCTATACATTCTACATTCGTTTCGATATAAAACAAATCCTACTTTAAGTAATCCCTCGAAGAATTCTCCTGACACTCTAGAGAAGATAACATTATCTTCGAACATCATTAATCGGACAGTGACACCTCTCGACAGTTAAAGTCAAATGGCAACTCTGTCATCCTAGAACTTGGTACAGTAGCTGAAAAAGAGAAGCTAGGTTATAATCCTAACTAAAGAGTTGTAATGACCAATTAAGTAAGTCAGTAAGTTTTCAAAAACAGCTTAGATTAGTGAAATAATTCACTACTTTTGTGAGTCGATAGTAAATTTGTCATAAAAGTACATCGTAATTATGTCACAGCTACCCACCAGAGATCGGGAATCTGCAACAAGGCGATAAATACACTTTCACATTAGTTCAACTCATAGTTCAACAAATATTTTTCTCTCTTTCCTAAAGTCACTACAAACGCAAAATATCGAACAATCGAAGACGATTTTAACCCTAGAAAAAGATTTACTGCAAGGCAAAGAGGTATTATTACAACTCAAGGCAGATAAGACTCTTTTGGAAAGTGAGAAAAAGGCCCTGGACGAAACAATACAAGACCTCAATATAGAAATTAAACGCTTAGAGGGCAATATCACCTATTTGGAAGATGAAAGGGAGAAAAGTGAAAATGACTTGAAAGACTTTATAGAGAGGCTAGAGAAACGGGCTTTATCGTGGAAGAAAATGTTGGATGAGAAGGACAAGCAGTTAAGGAAGTATAAAAGTAAAAAGGAAATTCAACAGGACCAGGAGAGTGCCAAGGAAGAAACCGATGCAAAAGAAGAAAGTGAAAAATCGGAAGAGCAAGAAGAGCTTATTAAATTAATGCATGTAAGACAAAGAGAGAGTGAGATATGGTTTAGGCATTCTATATTAAGTTGAAAATTATTATTCATTTAGTGTGTAGAGTCACGCGATAAACTAATCGAACAATTGGAGAGTAAAATAAAACTGATGGCTGAAGAAATGATGGAATCAACCAAGCTAATGAATAAGCTGTCGGCAGAAAAGGAAGCAGAAAGAAATCCCCGTAAACCACGCTCATGCTGTAAGTCAGTGGAGTCAGCTTTAAAAGCCAGCAATGAGAAATGTCGCGATCTTGCTGAAATGCTACAAAAGGCAGAAGAGGAGAGTTGTCTAAAAGCCAAACAAGCTTTAGAAGCTACCAAAGCTTTAACGGCCTATCAAAAAGGCGAAGATGGCTTAATGACCGCTTTAAGAAAATGTTCTTCTTTGGAGAACAAGCTACAATCAAGAGACAAACAGATAAGAGCTTTGGTAATGGAACTTAATTCCCTGCATGAAATAAGCCAAGAGAATACCTTGCTAAGAAAGCGCCTTAACATACCGGAGGATGTGGTTATAACAGCCAAGAATTTACAGGCCAAAGAGCGTAGCAAAGAAAAAATGATTGAGAAGCTGACACTGAAATTAAGAGCTTCAGAGGAAATGCGTTTAAAACTTAAATTGGAGAAGTCTGACTTAAGGTAAGTAAATCTAAGAATCTAATCTTTTTTAATTTGTATTTATTTTTAAAAATAGAAAAGAACTTATGGAGTTAAAGCAAGGCTTGAATTTTAACACCTTACCTACTTCCGGTACTGAAAAACACGAAGTTCTTAAAACTAGTCCCCTAAAAACTCCTGTGCATTCTTCAACCTCTAAAACTAACTTAGTTTCAATGAATAGTGCCACTAAAGAGGTGGGAGAGGTAGAAGATTCTTCTAATTCCAGAGAAACTTCCTTAGTGGTTACCGTTTGCAGTCAGTGCCAAGGAAATTTAAAAGTGGAATTGCAAGACTCCAATGACTATGAGTTACAAAGCAAATATCATGATGTTCTTCAGGAGAATGATATTTTGAGACAGGGTATGCTTGAGATATTGGAAAAACTAAGGGAGTATGATGGTAAGTAAGCATAAGAATATTAGGAAACATTAAACTGACACTTTACATTTCTCACAGACTGTTCGGAAAATCTAACCATCGATACTGAGATTTTGTGTAGGCTAATCGCCATTTTAAAGACATCAAATTCGCCATTTGCAACACCCAAGCGTTTAAGAGAGGAATTGGCTTCAATACAGCAGAGAGAAAAGGCTTTGGAAGAGCTTTTACTTTCACAAAAGCCTCAACATGCCGAAAGACAAGAATTGCCAGAGGATTTGAATTCTATAGAGAGTTTAAGGGAAGATGGTGAAATTAAAGAGCGAGCAGAAACACCTTTAGATTTTCCACAATATTTAGATACCTTTACCAGGCCCACTACACCCAACAAAAGTATTAATATACCCTATATCCAAGAGGCAAAAGACGATATGCCTTTGGCAGAAAAACGTGATTTAGAAACAGCATTGGAGGAGCTAAAAATCTATAAAAAATATTACGAGGAATTAAAACTCCATATGAATGCCAATGAATTGGAAACCATGCAAACATGTGCTCAGCTTACCGAACAAATTGTTACCCAAGAAGTAGAATTGCTGAAACAACGTAAATCTTATGAGTTTATGAAGGAAGATTTCGATCAAAATCTAACGCAAATCAAACAACTTGAAATAAATAAAATCTCGAAAGAAGCCGAATTTAAACAAAGCCTGGCTGAAAGCCAAGAAATTATTCTCCAACTTAAACAGGAATTGGAAAATCATAAACTCAACTACATATACTCCTTGGAAGATTATAAATCTTTGCAACAGTTGCTTAACGAAAGTCAAATGAATCTGGCTTTAATGACTGGCGAAATGTTAAATGGCAAACTGGCTGGTAATGAAAAAATACCAGAAATTTGTATGGACTATGGTATTATAATGGATGACTTGCAATTAGATTTTATAACTCAAAAAGAATATGAGCAACAAAAACAAATAATCCTTGAATTTGAACAACAAAAATCTGAAATGCTTAAGAAAAATAATCAATTGGAGTCACTTTTGGAAATTGCTCAAGAACAGATTTTATCACAACAAAGGCTGCTCAATGATATAACCGATAATCATGTTAATTTAAGACATCTAGTGGCTGATTTGCAAAGCTCAACGGAAGAGAAACTTTTAATGGCTAAATTACAAAGAGATTTAGATACAGGTGGGTTATACTATTATGCTTATAAGGTGTAGTAAAAAGAAATCCAATCACTATTTTTTTTTCCAGCCAAACTGGAATTAAATCACATACGAAATGAATGTGACTCATTAAAGTTACAATATGAAAATACTGAACAAGATTTGATTACGCGAACGAAAGAAATAGAAGACTTGAAAAAAGGCTTCCAATATGAACGCCAAAATTACAATATTAAGCTTATGTAAGTATTGCCAATCAGAAATTGTTATAAAAAAATTTCAACTTTTTTAACAAAAAAATTCTTAAAGATTTTTACAGAAATCCTTGTGCTGCCTTAAAGCAAAATATGCCAAATTTACACCACTGGTCTTCCTAACGAATTTCGTCTATGCCTACAATAGCTTCCTTAAGAAGAAATCCTCTTTAACCTTAGACGATTTCAATAAACCGGAAATTTTAAACGGCTACATAGAGGAGGTAATAAAAGCCGCATTGAAGGAATATAATTTCGAAATGGAAGAGAATCAGAGAGTTATTAAGGTGGGTAATTTATTATAGGAAAACCTTTTAACAGAGAATATTATATCGTTCATTAAGCGCTTCTTATCTTCAAATTAAAATAAAAGAAAGTGTGTGAAATTTTTTATTCATTTGAAAGGCCCACTGTTGCCATTATGTTTGGAATATAAAATCGTTCAAATGTTAGACACTACTTCACTGGATGGAGAGCATCAGTAGTGTAAAATTTTTCATAACTCTGTCACATAAGTCAGGTTAAATTTGACCGATGGCATAGTTTGTTTTGGCATTCAGAACCTCTGTGGTTTGTGGCTTATTCACACACAGAAAAAGTCAAATGACGCGATATCGATGGCTCGTTAAGATCCACTATAGATGACGATTCCCGTCCTGTTGAAACCATATAGGTGTCTACATTATCCAATCCAGTGAGCTTTTGGTATCAAAGCCTAACCTAACCTAACCTGTGAAGAAACTTTCTTGATGAATTAACAGATCTTTTATCAATTGACGTCAGAGGGCTTAGAGTCCTATAGAACTTTTGAATTATTTAAACGTCATGTCCAATCAGCTTAGTACGTAACACAGTAGGACCATTATTTCCATATATTTGTAGGCGCTAATCTTAATAAAAATTTTATTTTATTTTATCATTTTGAACTGATATAGCTTATCAAAACTGAAACCCAATGTAAACTTTTCGAAGATCAAATAAAACATTGGGAGAAGAGATGCTTCGAATTAGAAAAAGATTTAAACGCCACAAGACTTAAAATAGCATCAGAATCAGAACATTGGCATACCATAGAGGCCTTATTTGGGGAAAATGGAAAATCTTTAAAACCACAGGATCAAACAAATGTAGGACCCGCTCAATTAACCAAAGATATAGCCTGTAATACCGATAATGTACCCATACCAGCTGAAAGAAATCTGTCAGCTAGTAAATCAAGAAAAGCATCGATAGAGTTGGTTGATAAAAATGAATCTCCAATACTATCTCCTATCAAAAACCGAAACAAAGAAATTTCAACACAAACTGAAAACAAAGAACCAGAAATGGTTTCAGTATCACAAGGAGTTCCAACTACTGACAATGAAAATCGAAAACATGCCTTAAATGATAATGAAGATATTTCTAAAGCTTCGGTAGAAGTTGAAATACAAACAGATAGTGATACGTTGAATCAAGATACGAAATCGGTGCAAACCTTGGACCTTGAAGACAAAAAATTAGGTGATAATGGAAAGGAATGTAAAGAAGCAGAACTAAAACAAGCTTTAGCGAAACTACAGACAATGGAAGATAGGTAAACTTATCTTGTATTAAACATTGGAACGATTTCAGCTAATATTTTATGTCATGTAGTCTCTCCCAAGCCAAGCTAGAAATTCAGAAATTGGAAAAGGACCTGCAGGATGCAAGGGAATACAAAATTCCTGAAAAAGTAGACAAAAGCTGTGCTGCGGTAGAACAAATCCACTCAACAAGCTTGCAATCTGATGTCATAGAGGTAATTGTAGGGTATTATTCTTTTTTAAATGCAAGTTAGGTACAAATTTTGTAGAGAAAGTTATCATATCCACGTCTGTGGTTGACCACAGGCTGGCGTTCTTTCACCAAAATGTGGAATTGGGTTGATGTTACTATCTGAGGATAATGGGAGACAAATCTAACTCGATCGATTATCAGGGGCCTTCGTGACTTAATGAATAGAGTGGCTATCAGCCCCCTTCTCAATTGTACAGTAGACTATACGATTTTGGGAAATGCATCTCAACAAGAGTTAGTGACAAATGTGATTGGAGTAACCTGAAGGCTACATACGCTTTTAAAAGAGGGACCGTTCTGTGGGATAGGGATGGATCAAGAACAGATATTAGGGTAGAAGCGGAAGATTTTGGTTCCAGAATGAAATGTTTCGAGCCCATGCTGAAACTCCCAGGTATCTTCCAAGCAGAACCCATAGAAAAATGAGTACAATTCAATTTGGACATACAATACAAAGAATGGGACTAGCAATACTATATGACAGTCAGCCCACCATACAAGCACTCGGCTCTTAGATTAATTTGCAAATAGTATGGAACTGCCTACTGAGCATCAAGTTATGTGCGAGCATGCGAAGAGGGAGCTCCACACCGCTAAGGAGGCCAGAACCTTTCTATAGAATTGAGGCAGATGTTTGGAAATCTATTCAACGAAAGGGAAGAGAAATAGAAAAAAAATAATCTTTTTAAACCAAATGGATTTAAATAGATTAAGTCATACATCAGG
The DNA here is from genome assembly GCA_958299815.1 of Sarcophaga carnaria. NCBI lineage: Eukaryota > Metazoa > Arthropoda > Insecta > Diptera > Sarcophagidae > Sarcophaga > Sarcophaga carnaria. The sequence goes on from OY283151.1 coordinate 35,241,150, forward strand.
TCAGATCCATTTTATATTCAATTTAGCTACCGGGCTTTTCACAGGACACTGTAGGCTCCTCAAACTACACATATTCATAATGGATATCTTCTCGAAATTCTGTGTTGCTATATTGTATATTCAGTTTGTTTTTTTTATATTTTTAAAATGTTTCAGAAAACAATTTTATCATTCCACACTCTATTAAGTGAAAAAGACAAGTCCATAGAAAAATATCAGGATATTTTACAAAATGAACGTGAACAAAATCATCTGAATCTGAATAAATTGAATACGGAAATTGAGAGTTTGAAAAGCACTGTGGTTAATTTGAATTTCAATATAAAAACAAAAGACATGGAAATTTTGGAGCTTAAAACTCAATTAGAAGCCCAAACCAAAAGAAGAAATTCCAATGAAAAGTTGGATTTAGCTAAACAGCTTGTCACGGGCTGTGAGGAGACGGTAGACAACAGTCTACATGAAATGACGGATGAGAAGATTGAAGAAATGTTTGAAGAAAACACAATGCCGCCAATCAAGGAAACTCCTGCCGTTAGTGAGGATAAAAATACAGCCCAAGAGAAACATGAAGTAGAACACATTAGAGAAATACCAGAGAATATGTTGAAGCAATTAAAAGAACTTAAAGAAAAGGCCAGTTATTGGGAGAGCTCATTTAAGTTAAAAGAAGAAGAAATACATGTCCTAAAAGAAAAGTAAGATATTTTTTATTACTTAAAACCTAAGTTTCATTTTTCATTAAAAGAAAATAAAAAATTTCCTTTGAAGAATTAAATTTTTCCAAGAGCGTGATAAATCCACAAATATGGCCAACAAACATCCTGAAGTTGAGCATTTACACGCATTACTGGCGGAGAAGGATAAGCATATCAATGAACTGATGGATACCTTAAGTAATTTCCATGTAAGTAGCTGACCTTTGTCAGATGGAAGCCTTGTTTATACAAAAATTCCTTATAGGATGATCAACAACGCTATATAACCGACTCTTCAAATTATTCGGCCGATCAGATAGCCAAATTGGCCAACGATTTAACACGCACTGAAGCCACTAATAAAATCTATCACACCCAAGTAGAGGCCTTACGCAAACAATTAAACAATTTAACGCAACGCGAGAAGCAAGCACGAGAATTAAACCAATCTTTGCGTAATCAACTGATCAAACGGCCGGTGGTCTCTATTAAAACCGAATTAAATGCGCGAGTTAAGAGTGAAAATCTACAAAAGAGAGTACAACAGCTAGAACTGGACTTGGAAGATGCTAAAGCGGAAATTCAACGTCAAAAGGTAATAATTGACAACAAAAAGGCACGCAGTGCAAATGAGGTGGGCCTATGGGAGAAACAAAAGAGATGGCAACAAAATGCTGAGAAATTTAAAGCGAAACTTGAAGAAACTGAAACTATGTTGGAGAAGACTAGAAGTCTATTGCAATCCGCACGCAATACAATCAATCGTTTGGAAAAGGATAAACAAATATTAGAGGCAAAAATGGGACGTATTACACAACATAATGTCCAACAATCAATGAAATGTTGTCGTACACCCTCTTGCCCCAATTTACATCATCAAGCCTCTAGTGGTGGTGGTAAATATACACCTTCTGAAAGTCCCGAAACCTATACAGGTGCCAGTAGCGAATGTAGTTCTCCAGGGCGCACACCAATACCGACCTGCAATGGGAAAAATCATTACAATAACATGCCAAGTTCTTTACAAAATCCTCATGCAGAAATTATAGATGCTCTAAAGGCACGCATCGAAATGCAACAGCGCAAGATTTTAGCCATGGAATTGGAAGGTAAAGGCAGTAATGCCTTAACAACCGAAATGGAGAAATTACAAGAAAAACTATCAGCCACTGAGGCACATAATATACGCTTAGAGGCTAAGAATTTGCAACTTCAGTTGGATAATGATCTATTAAGACAAGGAGATAGATCAGAACGATTGCAAAAGCGTATTAAGCATTTGGAAGAGTAAGTTTTTTTTATTTCTTTTAATTAATTTTCATATAAAATTTTTCTTTACCTTTTTTAATTTGTTTCGGAGGGTAATATTAACGCTTTAGAAATTAAGATTTATCAACTCAAGATTGGAAAGCCAACTTAAATTATAATTGACAGCCGAAATTAACTAACTTTCTGCTTGCAGCTATATTATCGCATTGAAAGAAGAAATGGCCTCTGCAGAAGCCCGTAAGGAGCTATGCAAATGCAGTGGCATACGAATTAATACCCAACAGGGTCAATCGGTTGAAACTACAATATTGTCGCTAAGAAATTTGGTTGAAAAACTCAAAGCTGAAAATAAATATTTAAAAGACGGCAGGAGATCATGTGAATCCAGGGTAAACAAAAATTAAAAATTAACACGAAACAAAAATTACTTTTTCATTCACCTTTTTCGTTAGGCTTCTACTGAAATTTCTTCAATGGACACCACACGTTTACAACGTATGTATAGTGAATCGCTTGATAAAATATCTTCGTTACAAATGGAACTGAAATCAAAAACAAAATGTCCACATTGTGAAAATAAGAGTAGAATGTCGGTGATGGATACACAAACGCAAGACGAATTGAAATATGTTAAGGAACAACTTGTAAAAAAATCTCAATTATTACAAAAAGCTAAAGTGTTGCTGACACGAGCAGCGGCCAAAGAGAAAGTATTAAAAGAACAATTGGCCATGTGGAAGCGCAAATGTTCGGAATTACAAAATGTGCCCGTCATCGATGAAATTAGTGAATAAGAAATGTTTTCTTATAATTTTTGCTTTACTTTAACCCGTGTTATGAGTTGATATTTATTGTTTTGCTAGTTTGTTAATTTATATTCAGATTTCATTATTTAAAATATTATTTTTGCTTTTGTTTTTCTCATGCATGAGGTTAATTCATTTCAACCTCATTGCTGTTATATTTCAAAACTAAAGTTATTGTATTTGGTGAAGTTTGATCCGATACCATTATTGGTTGACCGTCTTTTAGACCCAATTCACCCAAAGATTGGGTCAAATTGCTGCGTGTACGTTCTTCAATACTTTTAACCGTCGAAATGTATAAAGTTTTATTTTTACCATCAATCATTGTAGTTATACCTGAAACAAAAATAATATAAGAAAAAATAAAATTAATCCTTAATAAAGAATACTTCAAAAACAGATTTAACTCACCCGGCTGTTTCATCTGATATTTATGACTCTCGCAAAGTATTTTTATTAAATCCTCCAGTGTGGTAGTATTTGGATCTTCAATATTTACCGCCTGCGGTACAGTGCTACAAGCCAAGCAGTTCTCCGACTTTTCGGGTGCGTAGGTATATGTGTAGATACCATCAATATCATTGAAATTCAAATAATTCGACATGTTATCATAACAACTGGTAGCCATTTTAAAAACTTCAGTAGCGCATGCAGCCGCAATAACAGCATTTGTACTAGCCACGGCTGGTATTATATGTTTCAATACGCCTTGAACCAAACGATATGTTATGCCAGATATATTAAAACGATTTGCACGTTCCACGGCCCGTTCATATACCCAGGCCACATGTTGGGGATCATCACCGTCTAAAGCACTATTGAAGGGATTTTCCTTACCCCATTGTAGGAGTTTCACATACTCTATACAATGTTCAGGTAAACGTGGTGTATTGGCTATGGTGCATAAGGGATAAGTTATTTGTGGTGGAAATAGATCTAAAGTACATTCTATACAGGCCGTAAGGCTAGGCACAATAATACGGGCATTGCCTTTAAAACCTTCAGTACCACCATCAATCATTGGTATTATGCTAGAAGGGTCAACAGAACCGTCTTCATTATAGCTAAGCAAAGATAAAAGCATTCCATTAATCCAACGACGGGCAATTATGGAGTCAAGGCCACATACAATAATATGAAATTTTTGATAGAATGACTCATCAAAATCTTGGATCTTACAGAAGTGTGGAGTCACACGACAAGTAGGCACACGATTATTAATAAACTTAGCGGCACATTCGGCTTTCGATGCACCGATATCGCAACGTCGAAACAAAAATTGGCGATTCAAATTCGATAGATCAATAGTATCCATATCGATAACATGCAAATCGCCAAAACCCATTAATGCCAAATCTTTGAGCAGCTCACATCCCAAGCCTCCAGCACCTGTAACACCATTTTAAATATGCTTTAATAAAGCTGTCCAACGCAATTAAAATTTCAAATACCTATGACAAGAATTTTACAAGTGTTTTGCAAAAATTCTAAATTATCTGGCGAAGGTGTAAATTCGGATTTACAAAAAGGTCCAGACCTCTCTAAGATATGCCGCAAGCTGTGCCATCTTTTGCTACTTAAGGGGTTGGCTATTGCTGACGCCGCCATATTGTTTTTATATAAATAAATTAACTATTACACGACTAGTACTGATTACAGAAGATAAATTTTGCAAAAAAATTATAAAATTATAAATTTAGCCGGCTTTTAAAACAAAATAGCTGTAAACAGCTGTTAAAACTGTCAAAATTATTGCAAAGATTAAGTATACATACAAAAGCTGAGTGCTATAAAACGTGCATTCAATAATAGATTGCATTCAGACTTCCAATACGAAAGATATTCAAATACTTACAGCTTAAGAAATCTAGAAACTCCAATTTTCTTCTTTTGAATTCTGCCTTATCTAACTTTCTCCCAAGATATTTCATGTTTGTGGCCTGTATTTTACATCTAATGGTTACCGTGTCTTCCAATAAAATTCAAAGAAGTCTGTGATTTCACAATACTTTGCATTTAAATTTTAGATAAATTGAATTAGATTAAAATATTGTTAAAAATCTGACGGACTCTAACGGATTATAGGTACATTAAAATTTGAAAGCATTTAATTTGTGTAACGTATAACTTCTTATCATCCTCTTAATATTTTTCTTCTCAGCTTATGTATATAAACCGCAAACAGATTTGGTAATATAGCAACTCCATTACAAAGATACAACATATGGCAACCTTCTTACTGTCAATTTTGCACGGACATAAGCAAACACAATAGTAAACATAAAGCAGTTTTCTTTTGCGGAAATCAAGAACGAAAATAAATAATATAATAAAAAATTAGTAATTCTGAAATGTGTTTAATTGCATGCAATATCTAATAATTTTAACTAATAATACAAATTTAGTAATATAAAATAAACACATTTAATACAACAAACATAACTCAGTTATTTATTTTCTACTGTTTTTCTTATAAACATAAAAGAAAGTCGCGTGATTTAAACTTGAGAAACTTTAATATATTAAATTATACGATAAATAATAGTAAAAGTGAAAGAAAGTGTTTTGTGCATTAATTGGTGAAAGGAATAGGAAAAGAAGAAAATCAGAATAATTAATTTGAAATTTTTGGAAAATATGATGAATTGGAAAGCAAATTGAAGGTCGCTTTTTTCCTTATCGTACTTGAAAAATACTCTCTCACTCTCTGTTGTGTCTGCTTTTTCTCTACCTCTTTGTTGTACTTGAATTGCTGTTGTAGAGGAGTTGAATGGTAAAAAAAAGTGTGATAATCGTAAACAGTGAATAAAATGTTACAATTTTTTGATATAATTAATCATTAATACATCAATATTTATTGACACACATGATAATATTTAAATACCCTATACCTAATTTGCTGATTAAGGTTTCTTATACTTTTTATGAGTTTTATAACGCCATGAAAGAAACATTCTTACACCTACCTCTGTTGGGCCAGTACCGTTTACAGTATTAAATGGAGTAGGTTGCAATTAATTAAATTTTTATTTCATTGTGTTGAGCTGACATACATAAAATTAAATTGTGCGTGATAATAATGATTTGGGTGTGGTGTAGCTGCCTGCACCATCTCTTTTTATAGCGTAAACTACAACCTGGAGAAAAGTAAAAAAGTTCGAAGATTACTTAAGGATTCTATCGATTCTTGCTTAGAAATCCTAAAAGACCGGTATTAGGTCTTCATCCTAATTTGATTTCTTAGGTAGAATGCATTGCAGCCCAATAAAAACCAATATTAAGTTATGTTTAAAGTCAGTAAATGGGAACACCATGTCCAGCAATATCTCTAGGCATTTTTTTCAAGAATCATAAAATCTGTTCAGTGTATAATCTCTTAACAACTAGCGAACACTGCTGTAGTTTGTGAAAGTTTATAGAACTTTTAAAATGGAATTGATGTAGGATATCATCAGTTCGTTTACTATCGACCATAGTTTGCTTATATCTTTTGTTTTTTTTTTACTAATAATCAATGTTAGACACACATTTATTGGATCCAATTGATAAGATTAAAAAAAGCTATTGAACTATTTGTATCAAATTATTTAGTTCTTAAATTTCTGAGACTTCTGTGTTTTATTATATCATTTCAGTCATATTTGCTTCAACGTGAATAGAATTGTTAAATAAAAAAAAAAAAATAAATGTTAATAAATAGCAATTAAAAGCATCATCAAAATGGGTCGCTATGAATACGAAAAACTTACGCTTTTACCTACAAGTTCAAATAGCTCAAACTCAACAATACAACCATCATCATCATCATCGTCTTCGTTCGATAGTTTTAGTGATCATGAAGACTCTAAAGATTTTCAACAGAAAACCAAGTATTTTCGTACAAAAATTGCTGGTGCCATACGCTTAAACTCTACAGCATTAGCGACGAATAATCGTTGCAAACTGCACCTTAATCGTGGATTCAGCAAACGCCTCGCCCGCTTATTAATATTTGCATTCATGGTGCCAATGATGTTATTTTTAACATTCTACAGTTCGTTATTTTCTGGTGCTTCAAGAAGGCATTGTAAGTACATAAATCATTGCATATATTATTTGAATTTCAATGTATTGCATGTATATAATATAAGTGGTACAATGAAATTTCATCTTTGTTTTTTTTGGGTTGGATAGACGTATATGTATGTGTACTGTACACGTTTCATTGCCCAGACTTATAAACCTTTGTTAAACGAGTTTTTGTTTTTCGTTTGTAATTTTATTCCCCTTGTGGTTTTGTGTCTTTTCTTTCTTTTTTTTTCTTATTGCAGATCCCTTAACCGATTGGGATTTTAGTGTTTCACGTAATATTAGCGATTATGTTTTGCCATTTAACGATACAACATTATTGGAACCTCGTCATAAATGTCATGAAAAAATGTTCATTTTAATTGTTGTTTGTTCGAGTTTAAATAATTTTGCTGCCAGGTAAGGTGCTTTACAGAACATAAACGATTAAATCAATTATACAATTTTTGTGATTAATTGCGATGAGAAACTGTTATAAAAATTTGATAAGAACAGGTTTTTCAATATCGCAATGGAAAAATATAAAATTATTAAATATGGTTGATGTGTGTTCTACAATTTGATTATGCTGATCCGTTGGGGTTCTAGGCCGTTAAATGAATCAGCCCTTTTTTATATTAACACTGAACTTGATCGTTGAATCATTAATAGTAGCTAATATATTAAAATTACGTTGTACATGACGTCTTCTATAGCGTCTAACAATAAGAATGAAATAGGCGGATAATATGTTTCTTTTATATGTATGTAGATCGTATTATATAGAAAAAATAAAATTCTAAGAAATTATTACACATATGCTTAATATCAAATTGTCACTAAATTTATTTGTGGTTAAAAATAAAAATAGAATAAAGTTATTATAAGTTCGGCTTTCTTTTTCAAATTCAAATTTAAATACTCTTTATAGTGACTTTTATTATGTTGATAGATCAGTATTAATAAATTAAGACAATTACTTGTTATTTGTGAGAAATATGAAAAAAGATCACTAGCAATGGAATTCAATATCGGAACGGAAATTACATATTGAAAGGGAATTATTTCAATTCACTATATGGATAAAATAAAATAATAAGCATATTATAGAATATATGCAATACAATACTTATTAATTTCCTCTTAATATTCCCATTTTCAGACAAACAATACGCGAGACTTGGGCTAATACAACGGAATTCAATTACGACATGTTTGAAAAGTTACACTCGCATTTAAAAGACAAATACTTGCAACCGAAAAAACAGCGTATCAAATTATTTCAAGAGTTTCTCAAATTGAATGGCAATGTAAGTGAATTTTTTATTCTTTAAAAGTTCTGTCATAAATGTTTACAGACAAATATTTATTTTTGCCTATTTGTCTAGTATGTACTAGATATACTCATGTTTAATTATGTTTGCTTATACACAATATAGCTGTTTTCGTCTTTTTTTTTTAATTTGTCATTAACACTCTAATTTTATTTGTGTTTAGCAAACGACAGCAATTCAGCCAGCAAAAATGCCAGTGAGAATTTTATTTTTATTGGGTCACACGAAATCAGACACACTGATGGGTAATGGTTCTGGTGGCAATGAAACGTATATACGTCTGCAGCAAGAAGCCGAACAATACGACGATATTATACAAGAGAACTTTATTGATTCTTATAATAATTTAACCATAAAATCCGTAATGGCTCTCAAGTGGATAATGCGCAACCAGTGTTATCAAAAGGCCGCCTTTTTTATGAAAGTTGATGATGATACTTTTGTAAATATACCCAATCTGCTACAGTTTCTTTTGGGCGGTACTATACCATTATACAACGAAACGTTGGATTTCTATGACAGCCATACGTATCAAACTCTATCCAGTTTGAATCGTTTAAATGCCACCACAAACTACATGGTAGGTTATATGTTCTGTAGGGCTCCTGTACTGGGTAATGTGAAGAGTAAATGGTATATGCCATATTATATGTATACCAAGGATTACTATCCCACATATTTATCCGGTTCTGGTTATTTAATGTCCATGGATGTAGTACCAAAACTTTATGAGGCTGCTTTAAATACAAGTTTAGTTTATCTGGAAGACGTCTATGTTACGGGCATGTGTGCTGAAAAGGCTAATATCCCCAGACACCATCATCCGCTTTTTAATTATGGCCGTTATAAACATGCTTGCACTTTAAAAGGTATGATAACGCTACATAAGTTAAAAAATGATGACCTGTATGCATCTTATAATTTTGTTAGAAATGTAACATATCATTGTCCACCACCAGGGAAATACTTTAAGCGTATACGTTTACGTAGATTAAGTGGCTGTGGTTAGGATTAGGTTGAGTTGATGTCCATTTACAATAATGTGTGCGAATAGCAACGATGTACATATGTACATTAAGTGGCGCAGTGTTTAGAATACAAAAATCATTGATATATAGCACAATATCAAGTTTGTTAACAAAAAGCTTAAAAAGACATAAACAAATACAAAAACAAATTTATTTTATTTGGCTAAGCATTAGGAACTTTTAAATTTTATTTAAATATGCCTTATTATGGCTGTTGAAATTTTAACATTTTTTTCTGCTGTGAATTAAAACAAATTTTTAATTTTCTATCCATAATTCGAAGGCTGTGAAAAATAATTTATACATTTATTTTTTCCTGTGAAATTTTTCGGCTAAAAATTGTGTAAATATACAGGAAATATTTAGAATTTTAAATTTAGTGTTTATTTATTTATTTATTAATTACAATACATTTACAAATTATATGATATATTCATTACAAGTGACGTAGTGAAATCGACCACGGTCTGTTGGGCATCGAATCCACTACCCTTACTCTAATAGATTCGCACAACACCCACTGGACTACCAGGGCGCCTCTTTTTTTTGTAAAAATAAAAGCGAAAAACCATTTTAATACCTAATTTAATTACAGGATTTCTATTTATTCCTAAAAAATTAAGTTTTGATCTTTTAAAAGTAATAACAAAATTATAAAAACAAGGGTCCCGATATAAAGGGACCAACCCAATTCTCAAAATAAAAAATATATCAAAATGAAATGAAGAAAAACTATGGTGTTTTTGACCCAGATATTGAGAGAAATAATTCATGGTTAATATACATAGATAACGCTACAAAATACTTCTATGAATGAATGAATGGCCCTTTTCGAAGTCCATATATTTTTTAAAAATAATAAAAAGATGTAGACTTAATGTAGATTATATTTCAGGAAAATTATAGTTTTTTTTAGTTTTTTTTCTTTTCACTCACATTTAGGATTGTGATTTAAATTAATTTAGCGTAAGATCCTTTAGATTGTATGATTTTGTAGTTCCTTTTTTATTTATAGACGACAAGACAAGACTTTCATTTTTTTATATACAAAAATTTTAATATACAATTTATATTTATTTAAATTCAATGAGTGATAGATAGATAGTTGGATATGTAATACATTTTTTTTTCGAATGTTATATATTCATAGGAAAATGTGCAAATATTGATAGACTGTAGATTTTTGATGGGTCCTTCCTTTTGGTCCTTCAAAATAGGAAAAAAATTTAATTTAATATTTCACTCATTGTCTCTTATTAGGAAATTTCGTCCCCTCTAGACAACATGTGCTATATGTTATTTTAGTTATACATTGAAAAATAAAATGTTAGCATGGGGAAGATGAACGTACAAGAAAATTATTTAACAAACCTTTTAATTACAAAGACAAATTTAAATACTCTCTCTCTCTCTCTTTAATTGTTTATAAATTTCTTTAACCAATAATAGAAATTAAATTTATTTGATTTGAACAAAACAAAAAAAAAGGGATAAAAATTTACGTAAAAAAGTCTTCCTTAACAAAAATTCAAAAACAAAAAAAAAATAGTTACGTATAATAACTCTCTAACAAATAATATATTTATAAAATCAAATAGTCCATATACACACACAATATATACAACTAATGGCTTGAATTGTTGTTAACAATTAAATTTTTAATAATAAACGTTAAATGTTTTACATATTTTTTTATTCATTCATTCATTTTCTATTTATTGAAATTATTTTTTTTTTATCATTTACAAAACTAAACAAAATTCTTTTAACACAAATTATTAATAAATTTAAAAGAAACCGTAGTTTTTCTATGAGAAATTATTCCAATAATATTTAAAAATTGTTGACTTTATTATTTAGTAACTAAAATTTATAAAAAGCAGAAAAAATGAGAATATATAGAATAGATTTTATTTTATATAATAAAGAAGTTAATAACGTAGTTAAAAATACTTAAAGAAATTTAAAACGGTTGTGTTTATTATTTAAGATGTTTTAACAGAAGTTGGAATTTTAGGTAAACCAAATTCATCCGTTTCAATGGCATTCTGCAATGATAACAATAAGGAAATTAATGTTTAATAAGAAAAACAAATACGAAATATAAACAGAATGCTGAAATGTTAATAAGACAAGGTTTTTGTGTAACATGATCAAAAAGTACAAAAGCTCTGCCGCATAAATTAAATTGTCTAAGCTGCAGTTTCGATACTGAGAATGACAATTACTGAGTGTAATATGGCTTGTTCGTAATAAGGTATTCAAAATGTTGTCTGGGCCACCAGCAATGTCAAAACATAATCGACTGTTCTTATTAGAAACCTCTCAATGGCTTTTTTATAAAATCGGAATCAATTCTTAAATAAATTAAAAACATACCTTATTGCCTGGTAGAATACTGTCAGCGCCGGGTTCCTTATCAGGAGCCGATGGTGCCTTGACTACATCATCCAAATAACTTGCATCGTCATCTAAAGCTATTTCATCTCCCAAAGCATCTAATTCGGCCTCCAACTCGTCATCATCAACCTCAGGCATACCATAAGTGCGACCCAAAGCCTCCTGGACTTCATCAGCTTGCTCCAACATATCAGCCATATCATCTTGTATATCCTAAGTAATAACCATTAAAAATAATAATTGCTTTCACGTGTGGTATTCATGTTATTACCTCAATATGATCGATATTGATTTTTTTAAATTCTTTTTGCATTTGTTTAACACCATCCTTCATAGCAGCCACAGTGGCTTGAGTATCTTTTAAAGATTGTGCTGCATAATTGGCCTGTTCCATGTTAAACGATTGATTTCTCAAAGACTCAGCTTGTTGTTCATAACTAACGGAATATTGTAAATAACATATACATTGTTACATGTTTATATAGCATATAAACTTACGCTTTCTTTTGTTTTAGAACTCTTAAAGCCTTTTGTTTAACAGAATTCTTTGCTGGGCCTTCTCTCATCTTTGACATTTGTTCCCTATATTTACGCAATTCATTTTCTAATTTGTTAATTTTTTCTTCTATACTGCTGGCCCGATCATCAACCTTATTAATTATAATTAAATGATTACATTTATTAGCTTCATGTATTAATAACAAAATAAGTCGAGAAAAAACTTACTCCTTTAATACAATCATTTAGATTTGGTGCCGGCTCTTTTGGTTTACCTTTGCCAAATAAACGATTCATTGTGCTGATTTTTTCTTAGCGTTCTTATAAGACTTTTTACTTCAAATCTTCTAAAGACCAAAAATAAAGTATAATTTTTTACTGTGTTTATGAGAATTTCAGAACTTTTATTATAATTTCTTAAACGATGACTAATTTTATGTATTTGTTTTGACAGTATAAAAAAAGATACGGCAATCCTCTGCGACAGCTGTTAATTACAACTGTGTTGCCAACTTCAATCTTTGGAGACTGCATTCAATATTGCCGTTTTCGTTAGTTATTCTAACCAAAACTTATTCAATGTGTAGAATATTCTAGTTTTGGTTATTGTTTTTGTTGTCAAAAATGTACTTTAATTATTGTAAACTTAACATTACTTAAACTTGACTAAACATTAATTCCGCCCTGACGGAGGGAGAAACTTAAAAAAGTTTATTATAGACGTGTATGAGCTACCATTGTTACTGTATTACCAACTATGTGGCTTATGTCTGGATTAAGCAGGAAAAAAGAAGTACCCTCAACGAACATAGAACAGCAAATAATAAAAAAAGGACAAACCACACCGTTGGTAATACAGTTAATAATGGTAATCACACATGTCGGCGAATGCCTCCGATAACAGAGGTGAAAATTTCTTATTCTAGACACACATCGTCCAATTCTCAATTTACAGTACATTGGTCTATGGTAATACAGTACAATTTGGAATAACAATTTTTCACCACACCGGATAAATTTACCACAATTTGTAAAAACTCATCACACGGAAACTCACCACACTCCTAAAAAAGAAATTTTAATTAAAAACTTTATTTTTTAATTTTCGTTAATGCGTTAATAGTTGAAAAGGGCAAGAAATATAAAATATGTAATAAAAATGAATTTTTTCAACAATGCCGTCACTGCCAAATTAAAATAAAATATTAAGTTGTTAACCAACACTATTTAAAAAAGTTAGTTTTTAGCACATCTGGCACCGCTTTAGAACAGCTGATAAAACCAAGTAATTCTCTTTTGTTCAACACTTCCTAACGAAATGCCAACGTGAGTGAACGTACGAAAAGAGAAAATATTGAATTTACGGTGTAGAAAAGTTATAAAAATATAATTTAATAAAGCAATTAACTAATTATTGTAGTTAAAAAGCATAACAAAGAAAAAAGGCGACAAATTTTGCCTATAAAATGTACATATTTAAGAAGTTGAATATATGAAAATTTAAAAGTTGTGAAGTAAAAGAAAGTGTATTTAGTGAAAATAAAAAAAGAAATCGAAAAATCCTTTAAAATAATAATATTGAATTCTTTTGTTCTAGTAATTAACAAAACGAGATTAAATCGTTTTGTATACAAGTGTTGTGTCATTATTTTTGTCTTTTAAAGAAAATAGTGTGCAAATTGCTAAAATTTTATTGGCGTAGACCTGCGCCCTTTGTTTAAAAGTTGCTGCTGGCAGGTGCCCCCTTGAATTCGGGTAGAGGGCGAGTTTTGGCGTATTTTTCCATCACCCACTTGTTATAGATTATATGGATAAAAGGCCAAAAATAACAAACCCGCATAATGACGTAGTTTAGGCAGACAAAATTATAAAACACAATACGAATAAAAATTCCAACATTTCAGTGATACGTATCATTATTATAACATCTTTTTAAAACTCCGTTGCAAACAAACCGCCTACACCACACAATGGATAGCTCAATGATGTTGGCTGCTTTACATGGAGACTCAGCTGTATATGCCCATGTTGCTAAAGCAGAAGATTTGGAAGATTATGATATCGATCCTACTACTACTGCTCCGCTGACAGAAACTATTTTGGCCGCTCTTATCAATACCACCACTAGTGCAACAACAACCACAGCAGCACCTGATCACGACTCAAACATTTCCATGAATAATTTTTATCCAGCGTTGGTGCAATGTTTTGGCATTATCATATGCGGGTAAGTGAAATTTATTTTTGGTATTAACAATTGCAATGTAAAATAGATTGAGACATATGTCAGTTGCGTATGATCTAAATAGGATGTTAGAAATATTGAAGATTATTCAGTTAATTTGTAACTACCTTAGAGACTTTCTTGGTGATATTAAATGTAATAACGATTACCCTAACCATGTTTCGTTTTTGGACACAGGTTTCGAAATTTTAATTTTAACTTTTATTGCAAAGGCAACTTAGGTACTATGTTGACCAAATTGCTTTCTATAAATATATAGAAAAACGATTGAAGAATCCAACGTATTTTTATGCTAAATTCTTTGTGAAGGGTACAAAAAGTACAAATATTTCATCTATTGAAAGTCTGTGATAAGTTTACAAAATAAAGTTTTTGTGCTAATGAATAAGCATTTCGTCTTGGAATTGCTTGCATTTCGCAAGGAAAATTGTCCGCCTATTGCGCTAGAATACAAAAGTGGAGTGGAGCAGTTTAATGTTAAACATTCCAAGCTATACAAAATAATGTCTGGTTGTTATCAATGTACTTTATATGTTTTCAGCTTTTAATTGTATGGTTCATACGTTACACACACACATTACGATTTTTAAAACGATATTTTTCAATATGCAAGTTACCATCAGGAAATAGAATTTATTGTTTTCATTTTAAGATAAAGCTATGGGCCTGTACTGGGTAAATATGTATGAAGGGTATAGAATATGTCCTTCTTGGCATTTGGCACAGTCAGTGCCCATATGGAAGTCCTTTAAACCAATTAACGCCTCTCTTTCAGTGTTACAGAAATCCAGATTCTATGAAAATCAAATTAGAAACGATACGTGTATTATTAAATTTTAATTCGAACTTTTTTCTGATTTCTTCAATTTTTAAAAGATTGAGTAAGAATCGTACAGTTTTATATTTTCTAGACTTTGGCAATTTTTCGCGCCTTTTATAGATAGAGTAAATTGTTTAATAGATTTTCTGCTCATTTTATTTTTCATAAAGTTGCAAAATTGCTCTATTCTTAATGCGTTTCATTACAAATTACTTATATTCCAGTTTATATCTGAGTGAAAATAAAAAGTTTTTCCTTCATTTTTGTCGGTATCGAATCAATCACAACAATTAGGTTAATAAAAAAAAAGAATCAGCATTATTTGTTTGTTAGAAAGTTTATTTGATTTCTTATTTTACTTAATTGAAGTAATTTTATTTCACAAAAAAATATTAAGCACAGGTCATAAAAGGTCATAACATAACCTTAAAAATACTTCTCTAATAACCTTAAATTTTGCATGCTTGTCCATTTATAAGAGTTGCCATTGTTTCTATTTGTTATTACCGAAAAATATTGACTAGACATACTAACGTTTGCGGTTCATTGATTTGTATTTTTATTATTGTTTTATTTTTGTTTTTGCGACCACAATCAATTGTTTATATCCATACGTATGTACATGCAGGTTTATAAATATGATTTTGACCTTGAAAGCTACAACATTAAAACCCACTTTCAAATTTAACTGATTTTATTTAACTTCTGTTTGAACTTAAAACATTTTAAAATGCACAATTAATTACATTGATTTATGTATAAATATATACATATATATGTACCTAACGTATGTGTACGTATGTATATAGTGTATTAAGTAATTCCCCTACTCAAGTGCGGAACTGCAGACATTTTTTTGACAGTATATCAGTAATTTAATAGTCACGTGTAAATTAGTTTAAAACAAACATATGTATACATATACTTTTACACATTGTACATAGTATGTATGTATATTTACTTACATAGTTCAAAATTTTGTATTTTTAAATATTTTTACATAATCAAAATGGTTTCTTGTAATTAGTTTTTGTTAAATGTTGACATTAAAAAGCGTTCGTAGTTCCAATATACTATCGTACATTACATTGTTCTAATATATGTATGTCTGTTAACATACATATGTATGTTCGTTAAGTGATGGAATTTATATGACTTAATGTTTGTTAATAATTGTTTGTAGCAGTAACTCACGTGAGAATAAAAATTAAAATGAATGAATTTACAGTTTTTTATTTTTTGTTTCTCTCAAATGCAAAATAAGTACGTATGCTGAAGCACAATCGATAAAATCGCAAAAAAATTTAAAATTATACCACCACTTTTAAATGTTGGCATTTAAAATAAAACAATTAGTGCGGTTACATTAATTAACATTTTTTTTTTTTTGGGTAATTCCCACTTCAAACGGGTATTTACAAATCTGCAAAAATTTGTTGGAAAGTTGCACATTTAACATTTTAAACTTTTTTAGAATAAAAGAAGTTTAAAAATGAGTCACTTTTAAATTTAATATGAAGAGGATCTGTTTATATAGATATATTAGAATATGTTTTTTGTAAATTACAGGAAAGACTAGGAATGTGCCTTGTATTAACTTCTGTGTTATAGGCAGTGAACGAGTGCTCTACAAGAAAGATAATAATTCTAATTCTATCAGGTTAAGCATTGTTTCCACAAAACTTAAGTTTAAAATTCTTTATGCTGTAGGCTGCCTCCGTACAGATTGTAAATAAATTGTCAAGACGTAAGGGTCTGACGAAGAGGTCTTTTAGGCCTGTCTGTGGTGAATGACCAAAGCATCAGATTAGAGATGATTATAAAATCTCCAGACTATTACAACCCTGCCTCGATTGTTCTAGAACAAAAAGGGTACTCAACCTAAATATTGATTCTATTGGAAAATTGATAGGTTTTCTGATTGAGTATTGTATTCTGAGGGCGAAAACTAATTTGTAAAACACAGCCATCCGTCTTTTCTGCGAGAAAGCCTGAGAACACCTTTGTGACTTTGTCATGGTATACAGAGACACAAAGACAGGATACAAGGTCAAGAATTCTTTAATGACCTAGGAGAGTTAGCTTCTCTTAAGATTTCGAACTTGGAGATACTCATATTGGACATTGATGGGCTGATGAGATGCTCCCTGCTTATTCTTCACTTATATTCACCGATCATTTTTTTATTATTTTCTTCTGTTACTCTTTCAATTTTACTTCTATACTGTTTTTTCGGCCTTATTCTGTTGTGTGGAATTTCTTGATCTCTCGGTGCAGGTGTATTTTTCACATAGCTTCGTAACCTAATCTTGCCTACTGATATTTTATCGAACTCGACCAACTGTTTTCTGATAGGTTAGAATTTATGTGTGTGAAGATAGATTTTAAAATCTATCTCTCATGTTAGCTAACAGAACTCTGTTATGTTATTAACAGAACTAACAGAGCTCTGTTATGTTATTAACAGGGACTCTGTTAAATAATTAATTTAAGACTGGGAAAGAAAAAAAGAAAAAATTAATTCAATTCATGTGTGTGAAGATGTGTGTGAAGATAGATTTTAAAATCTATCTCTCATGTTAGCTAACAGAACTCTGTTATGTTATTAACAGAACTAACAGAGCTCTGTTATGTTATTAACAGGGACTCTGTTAAATAATTAATTTAAGACTGGGAAAGAAAAAAAGAAAAAATTAATTCAATTCCAGGGTAACAAAAGTAAAAAAAGCAAAAATTGATAAAAATAAGTCCTACAGTTAATCACTGTTACAAAATATTGCATAATAAGAACTACAATAAATAGATAATCACACATTTCGGAAAGCTATTGTAATCCAATAAATAAATCAATATTGTGGGTAAACAGGACAACATGGGCGGACAGTGAAAGTTGTTTTTAAAGCATTGTACGTCCCTTTAACTAAATCAATCGCCAGAATCATTAACAGCGGGCGTTTTCATACTAGATTTTGAAATTTTCTGAGATTTCAGATTTTAAAATCCACTGTAAGTCCTTTTGTGGGAAAACAGGACAACATGGGCGGACAGTGAAAGTTGTTTTTAAAGCATTGTACGTCCCTTTAACTAAATCAATCGCCAGAATCATTAACAGCGGGCGTTTTCATAGTAGATTTTGAAATTTTCTGAGATTTCAGATTTTAAAATCCACTCTATGTCCTTTTGCGGGAAAACAGGACAACATGGGCGGACAGTGAAAGTTGTTTTTAAAGCATTGTACGTCCCTTTAACTAAATCAATCGCCAGAATCATTAACAGCGGGCGTTTTCATAGTAGATTTTGAAATTTTCTGAGATTTCAGATCTTAAAATCCACTGTAAGTCCTTTTGCAGGAAAACAGGACAACATGGGCGGACAGTGAAAGTTGTTTTTAAAGCATTGTACGTCCCTTTAACTAAATCAATCGCCAGAATCCTTAACAGCGGGCGATTTCATACTAGATTTTGAAATTTTCTGAGATTTCAGATTTTAAAATCCACTGTAAGTCTTTTTGTGGGAAAACAGGACAACATGGGCGGACAGTGAAAGTTGTTTTTAAAGCATTGTACGTCCCTTTAACTAAATCAATCGCCAGAATCCTTAACAGCGGGCGATTTCATACTAGATTTTGAAATTTTCTGAGATTTCAGATTTTAAAATCCACTGTAAGTCCTTTTGTGGGAAAACAGGACAACATGGGCGGACAGTGAAAGTTGTTTTTAAAGCATTGTACGTCCCTTTAACTAAATCAATCGCCAGAATCATTAACAGCGGGCGTTTTCATACTAGATTTTGAAATTTTCTGAGATTTCAGATTTTAAAATCCACTGTAAGTCCTTTTGTGGGAAAACAGGACAACATGGGCGGACAGTGAAAGTTGTTTTTAAAGCATTGTACGTCCCTTTAACTAAATCAATCGCCAGAATCATTAACAGCGGGCGTTTTCATAGTAGATTTTGAAATTTTCTGAGATTTCAGATTTTAAAATCCACTCTATGTCCTTTTGCGGGAAAACAGGACAACATGGGCGGACAGTGAAAGTTGTTTTTAAAGCATTGTACGTCCCTTTAACTAAATCAATCGCCAGAATCATTAACAGCGGGCGTTTTCATAGTAGATTTTGAAATTTTCTGAGATTTCAGATTTTAAAATCCACTGTAAGTCCTTTTGCAGGAAAACAGGACAACATGGGCGGACAGTGAAAGTTGTTTTTAAAGCATTGTACGTCCCTTTAACTAAATCAATCGCCAGAATCCTTAACAGCGGGCGATTTCATACTAGATTTTGAAATTTTCTGAGATTTCAGATTTTAAAATCCACTGTAAGTCCTTTTGTGGGAAAACAGGACAACATGGGCGGACAGTGAAAGTTGTTTTTAAAGCATTGTACGTCCCTTTAACTAAATCAATCGCCAGAATCATTAACAGCGGGCGTTTTCATAGTAGATTTTGAAATTTTCTGAGATTTCAGATTTTAAAATCCACTCTATGTCCTTTTGCGGGAAAACAGGACAACATGGGCGGACAGTGAAAGTTGTTTTTAAAGCATTGTACGTCCCTTTAACTTAATCAATCGCCAGAATCATTAACAGCGGGCGTTTTCATAGTAGATTTTGAAATTTTCTGAGATTTCAGATTTTAAAATCCACTGTAAGTCCTTTTGTGGGAAAACAGGACAACATGGGCGGACAGTGAAAGTTGTTTTTAAAGCATTGTACGTCCCTTTAACTAAATCAATCGCCAGAATCATTAACAGCGGGCGTTTTCATAGTAGATTTTGAAATTTTCTGAGATTTCAGATTTTAAAATCCACTGTAAGTCCTTTTGCAGGAAAACAGGACAACATGGGCGGACAGTGAAAGTTGTTTTTAAAGCATTGTACGTCCCTTTAACTAAATCAATCGCCAGAATCCTTAACAGCGGGCGATTTCATACTAGATTTTGAAATTTTCTGAGATTTCAGATTTGAAAATCCACTGTAAGTCCTTTTGCAGGAAAACAGGACAACATGGGCGGACAGTGAAAGTTGTTTTTAAAGCATTGTACGTCCCTTTAACTAAATCAATCGCCAGAATCCTTAACAGCGGGCGATTTCATACTAGATTTTGAAATTTTCTGAGATTTCAGATTTTAAAATCCACTGTAAGTCCTTTTGTGGGAAAACAGGACAACATGGGCGGACAGTGAAAGTTGTTTTTAAAGCATTGTATGTCCCTTTAACTAAATCAATCGCCAGAATCATTAACAGCGGCCGTTTTCATAGTAGATTTTGAAATTTTCTGAGATTTCAGATTTTAAAATCCACTCTATGTCCTTTTGCGGGAAAACAGGACAACATGGGCGGACAGTGAAAGTTGTTTTTAAAGCATTGTACGTCCCTTTAACTAAATCAATCGCCAGAATCATTAACAGCGGGCGTTTTCATAGTAGATTTTGAAATTTTCTGAGATTTCAGATTTTAAAATCCACTCTATGTCCTTTTGCGGGAAAACAGGACAACATGGGCGGACAGTGAAAGTTGTTTTTAAAGCATTGTACGTCCCTTTAACTAAATCAATCGCTAGAATCCTTAACAGCGGGCGATTTCATACTAGATTTTGAAATTTTCTGAGATTTCAGATATTAGATTTTAACACAACAGATTTCAGATTTTAACAGAACAGATTTTAGATTTTAACAGAACAGATGTCAGAGTTGAACAGAACAGATTTCTGATTTAACAGAGAAACAGCATTTTTTAGGGAGGGAACAGTAGATTACGTTGTTGTTAAACAGATTATTATAAACAGTATAAAGCACATTGGTTGGTAGTCGCCGTGGCGTAGTAGGTAGGAAGTAGGTTTGTTAGACGTAAGGTCGCGGTTCAAGCCCCAGGTCGGGCATCAAAAGAATTTTTTTTTTTTAATTTTTTCTAATAAATGTCAAATATATAAAATTTATCAGTATATATTTATATCAGTATATTAATATTTATATATACGTGATAGAAAAAATTAAAAAAAAGAAAAAAACAATCACACAAAAACCCCAACTAGGGATTGAACTCGGCCAGGATTCAGAATAAACAATTGAATTTTAAATTCAACTTTCAACAATGTTCTCAAAAATTTATTAATCACAACTCTTAATAATAATCTCAAACAGCTCGGTTCAATCCTTGGGCAGGCTTTATTTTCTTTTTTATAAAAAATATATTTACATATATACTGTATTTTTCTTTTTTTTTTTTGTTATTAAACGCCATATACATACATAAATATATTTATAATATTATATTAATAAATAAGCTTTAATTTCTGATTTAATTTATCAGTATATAGGTATCTTATATTTAATTTGTATTAGAAAAATTAATAAAGAAATAATCGTTTATATAATACGCCCGACCTGGGGTTAGAACCCGTGACCTTACGTATGACAATCCAACACACTACCTACTACGCTACTTTTCATCCTTTATATTTGGTTTTTGTTGCTGTGATGGAAATTAAACATTGTAATTTCTTTTGAGTAACTGTTTAAAAGTAAAAACAAAACTGGGGCTTCCCCGTTGTTTTCATTGTACCACAATCAAATACAATGCAATTTTGTGCTGACATGGTATTAACATAATAATTAATGGTATTGAATGTGAATTATACATTTTAATTAATATTTATCAAAAAATTATTATATGTAATAAATGTAGTTTAAATGATTATGAATATAAAAACTGTTTTTGTAACATTGCATTGAAACGAAATAATTTTTTCTTTTTTAATCCTCTGTGCCAACTAATGTTAAATAATTGAATTTTTTGATTATAAAATCAGAAAATCTACTATGAAAACTTGCTCTATTAAATATGTATATATATAAAATATATACTGATAAATTATATTAATTGATATAATATAATATTATACAATACATATTTATATACTATATACATATTTAATAAACAGGGAAAAATTCTGGTCAGGGATTAAACCAAACCATTGTTAACGGTTGTGAATACACTAGACTTTTGACGATATTTCAATTGCTTATTCTCAATTATGCCCAGGTTCAATCCCAAGTTGGTGTTTTTTTGTGATCTTTTTTCTTTTTTAATTTATTTAATTTAACTATTCTTTTTAGTTATTATTATTTAATGTAATTATTTATATTAATAAAATTATTATATGTAGTTAATAAAATAAAAAATTTTTGAGAACATTTTTGAAAGTTGAGCTAAAAATTTGATGTTCAATCCCTAGTTGGGGTTTTTGTGTGATTGTTTTTTTCTTTTTTTAATTTTTTCTAATACATATATATAAATATTAATTAAATATATACTGATAAATTTTATATATTTGACATTTATTAGAAAAACTTAAAAAAAAAATTCTTTTGACGCCCGACCTGGGGCTTGAACCGCGACCTTACGTCTAACAAACCTACTTCCTACCTACTACGCCACGGCGACTACCAACCAATGTGCTTTATACTGTTTATAATAATCTGTTTAACAACAACGTAATCTACTGTTCCCTCCCTAAAAAATGCTGTTTCTCTGTTAAATCAGAAATCTGTTCTGTTCAACTCTGACATCTGTTCTGTTAAAATCTAAAATCTGTTCTGTTAAAATCTGAAATCTGTTGTGTTAAAATCTAATATCTGAAATCTCAGAAAATTTCAAAATCTAGTATGAAATCGCCCGCTGTTAAGGATTCTGGCGATTGATTTAGTTAAAGGGACGTACAATGCTTTAAAAACAACTTTCACTGTCCGCCCATGTTGTCCTGTTTTCCCGCAAAAGGACATAGAGTGGATTTTAAAATCTGAAATCTCAGAAAATTTCAAAATCTACTATGAAAACGCCCGCTGTTAATGATTCTGGCGATTGATTTAGTTAAAGGGACGTACAATGCTTTAAAAACAACTTTCACTGTCCGCCCATGTTGTCCTGTTTTCCTGCAAAAGGACTTACAGTGGATTTTAAAATCTGAAATCTCAGAAAATTTCAAAATCTAGTATGAAATCGCCCGCTGTTAAGGATTCTGGCGATTGATTTAGTTAAAGGGACGTACAATGCTTTAAAAACAACTTTCACTGTCCGCCCATGTTGTCCTGTTTTCCTGCAAAAGGACTTACAGTGGATTTTAAAATCTGAAATCTCAGAAAATTTCAAAATCTACTATGAAAACGCCCGCTGTTAAGGATTCTGGCGATTGATTTAGTTAAAGGGACGTACAATGCTTTAAAAACAACTTTCACTGTCCGCCCATGTTGTCCTGTTTTCCTGCAAAAGGACTTACAGTGGATTTTAAAATCTGAAATCTCAGAAAATTTCAAAATCTACTATGAAAACGCCCGCTGTTAATGATTCTGGCGATTGATTTAGTTAAAGGGACGTACAATGCTTTAAAAACAACTTTCACTGTCCGCCCATGTTGTCCTGTTTTCCCACAAAAGGACTTACAGTGGATTTTAAAATCAGAAATCTCAGAAAATTTCAAAATCTACTATGAAAACGCCCGCTGTTAAGGATTCTGGCGATTGATTTAGTTAAAGGGACGTACAATGCTTTAAAAACAACTTTCACTGTCCGCCCATGTTGTCCTGTTTTCCCGCAAAAGGACATAGAGTGGATTTTAAAATCTGAAATCTCAGAAAATTTCAAAATCTACTATGAAAACGCCCGCTGTTAATGATTCTGGCGATTGATTTAGTTAAAGGGACGTACAATGCTTTAAAAACAACTTTCACTGTCCGCCCATGTTGTCCTGTTTTCCTGCAAAAGGACTTACAGTGGAGTTTAAAATCTGAAATCTCAGAAAATTTCAAAATCTAGTATGAAATCGCCCGCTGTTAAGGATTCTGGCGATTGATTTAGTTAAAGGGACGTACAATGCTTTAAAAACAACTTTCACTGTCCGCCCATGTTGTCCTGTTTTCCTGCAAAAGGACTTACAGTGGATTTTAAAATCTGAAATCTCAGAAAATTTCAAAATCTACTATGAAAACGCCCGCTGTTAAGGATTCTGGCGATTGATTTAGTTAAAGGGACGTACAATGCTTTAAAAACAACTTTCACTGTCCGCCCATGTTGTCCTGTTTTCCTGCAAAAGGACTTACAGTGGATTTTAAAATCTGAAATCTCAGAAAATTTCAAAATCTACTATGAAAACGCCCGCTGTTAAGGATTCTGGCGATTGATTTAGTTAAAGGGACGTACAATGCTTTAAAAACAACTTTCACTGTCCGCCCATGTTGTCCTGTTTTCCCGCAAAAGGACATAGAGTGGATTTTAAAATCTGAAATCTCAGAAAATTTCAAAATCTACTATGAAAACGCCCGCTGTTAATGATTCTGGCGATTGATTTAGTTAAAGGGACGTACAATGCTTTAAAAACAACTTTCACTGTCCGCCCATGTTGTCCTGTTTTCCTGCAAAAGGACTTACAGTGGATTTTAAAATCTGAAATCTCAGAAAATTTCAAAATCTACTATGAAAACGCCCGCTGTTAATGATTCTGGCGATTGATTTAGTTAAAGGGACGTACAATGCTTTAAAAACAACTTTCACTGTCCGCCCATGTTGTCCTGTTTTCCCGCAAAAGGACATAGAGTGGATTTTAAAATCTGAAATCTCAGAAAATTTCAAAATCTACTATGAAAACGCCCGCTGTTAATGATTCTGGCGATTGATTTAGTTAAAGGGACGTACAATGCTTTAAAAACAACTTTCACTGTCCGCCCATGTTGTCCTGTTTTCCCACAAAAGGACTTACAGTGGATTTTAAAATCTGAAATCTCAGAAAATTTCAAAATCTAGTATGAAAACGCCCGCTGTTAATGATTCTGGCGATTGATTTAGTTAAAGGGACGTACAATGCTTTAAAAACAACTTTCACTGTCCGCCCATGTTGTCCTGTTTACCCACAATATTGATTTATTTATTGGATTACAATAGCTTTCCGAAATGTGTGATTATCTATTTATTGTAGTTCTTATTATGCAATATTTTGTAACAGTGATTAACTGTAGGACTTATTTTTATCAATTTTTGCTTTTTTTACTTTTGTTACCCTGGAATTGAATTAATTTTTTCTTTTTTTCTTTCCCAGTCTTAAATTAATTATTTAACAGAGTCCCTGTTAATAACATAACAGAGCTCTGTTAGTTCTGTTAATAACATAACAGAGTTCTGTTAGCTAACATGAGAGATAGATTTTAAAATCTATCTTCACACACATTTAGAATTTTTGCAAATATTTCAGTGTGACCACCCTCTACAATAATTTAAATCGAGTTAGTATACTTTCCTACCACTCAATGAGTGAACATTTGCTATAGGTAAAGTAATTTGTATTAAATAGTAGCCATAAGCCATAATTTGTTTAAACCGGTGGTGTTTGTTATAAGCAAACTTCAATATGGTAATTTTTTTATGATAAGGTTTCTGAGTTCTGCTTTTGAAAACGTAAAAAAATAATAATAAAAGCTGCTTAATTAAAAATGCGGGTATTGTCTATCATTACACATTTGCATTAGAATAAGAAGCTTTCTGTAGCGGTAAACCGGTCTAAGTTATAAAAAACACCGGTACTCGTTCTTTAGAAACTTCTGTTTAAAGTTTTTCGAATTTAATTAAATATTAATTATTATAATTTACACATAATAACCAATTGAATATTAATTATTATACCTTAAAAAACAAAAATAATTTTTTCTTAAAGAATGCACTAATGAACGTCTAGTAACATGCAACTTTTCAATAGAATCTAAAAGCCAATGGCCAATTACAGACTAACTTAATGATTACTTTTAATTATATTCATGCTTCCTTAATGTCTGTGAAGTTAAATTCTTTTTTATATTCTTTTTTTTACAGTGAATGTTATGTTAACAGACACTGTTAACTTAACATAATTAAAAATTTGGAAAGGGAGGAAAGAAAATCGCTTAAAAATCGCAAAAATAGGGATAAATTAGAGAAAAAAATGAAAGGAAGACGAAGCTAAACCTTTGAACTTTACAAAAAACCAAAATGTATGAAAATAACAATTTGCTTATTGGAGATAATAAAGTTGAAAAATCATGTATTTTTACCAAATATGCCCTCTAGATATGAATATGAACAGAACAGTTTTCAGATTTTAACAGAACAGATTTCTCATTTAACAAAGAAACAGGGTTGTTTATAATGGAGAGAACAGTAGAAGATTAGGCTTTTGTCGGACAGTTTATTATAGCAATACACTGCCATTTTGTTTGAGGTTGCTATAGTCTAGTAGGTAATGTGTTGGCTTATTAGACGAAATGCCATGGTTCAAATCCCAAGTCGGATGTCGAAAAGTTTTTTTTTTTTATTTTTTCTAATACATATCAGATACATAAAATTTATCAGTATATCGAGCCATAACCGCAAAAAAAGCTCAAGCGACAAAAACGAAATTTTACAGGGGAAGGTTTTTATTATTTCTTTCTTGTTCAAATCAAGTTAGAGCAACAAAATTTTGTATGAAGACACATTTTGTTCCAATGCATAAAATGAATGCAATTGCTTTCTCATATAAGCATAATAACGGCAATTTTTGGCGCTTAAGCTTTTTTTGCTGTCATTCTGATTAACTACTGGGAAAAAATTTTGTCGGTTAAGATAAAATATTCTTATGACAGACGATTTTTTTTTCATTTACCAAACTATATTATTTAATATAATTTAGGTTATTATTATAACATTTTATACATAAATCCATATTTTTATATATAAAAGGCTTTTTATTTGTATTAGAAATTAAATATTTTTGTAATTAATACAATGAATGTCTAACAGTAAGAATTATTATCGTAATATGGGAAATAGGTGTTAAAGAACTCGAATTTTTTCTTTGTTTCGTATACATACATACATGTCGTTGCCTCAATAGAGAAAGGCCCTAACTCGTGTTTTTAAGTAGAGATTTTTTGGGGCTTACAAAAAAAGAGTTAGGACTTTTCCTTTAAAGGTTACAATATATAAAATAAAACCATGCAGATAGTTTAATTCAAACTTTTTTTATTAACAACGAAAAATAAAAATGTTTTATATATCATTATGAACACTGTACGTGGTTACAAGAAAATAATAAAAAAGTCGTTGTAAAACTTAACATTTTCAAAAAACAATTATTTATTTTTTATATCTAAAGGGAATTGTCTTCTTGATCGGTTTCAGGCAGCAAGTCTTCTATGGTATGATCATTTTGTAAATTTAAAAATTCGTGGTGAAATCTTTCAGGTATGATTTTGTTGTCACAGAGTGTTTTTAAATCTCTGTACTTTGTAGAGGAAATTTTCAATGGAATTTTATATAATTCTGCAGGTCCCTTGGCTAGTATTTCAGAGTGTCGTCTAAATCGTAAAATCGGTTTTATATCAAAATATTTTAATTCAGAATTTTCAAAATAACCATATTTAAGACCTATGTTCGGGTTATCTTTTTCAAATATAGCAGAACGTAAATTTGTCAACGAAATTTTCATTGAGTTAGGAAACATTGTACACGCAAATGTTTTCCAATTTCTGAACTCGGTATAATTTATTTCTACGCAATTGTATTTTCTTGAATTAGTCCGTGCATTGGATATTAGAGTATACCATTCACTTGGCGCCCATATAGTCCTGTTGCGTGTAAAGGTGCTATGCATTGAATCCAATGGCATCATTGTATGGCCGGGTAACAAATAAGTTATTTTTATATTTTTAATGTAATTGGAATTTTTAATAAAATAAAATAATGTCGCAAGAATAGCTCTGTTTCGATTTTGTCCCGTACAGCTGTCACAATTAGACTGATAGACGAACACGTTTTTCGTGCATCAACAAGTTTTAAATATTTGTAGACAAGGGTTGAAATTTCATTACAACCTCTTTTTCCATCATTTTCTCCCCATAAAAAACAATACCCGTTTCTGGTGCCACTTTCGTAAAAGCTTTCGTTATAGAATGCATATTTTCTAGAGTAAAACAGTGTTATAGCGTTTCCGTGTGGTGTATTAAGTACCTTTTGCAGATCGAAACTAACACATAGAAATGAAGAATCGGTTTTGCTCTTCTCCTGGTCCGCTAAAAAAATTTCTTTTGACTTGTCTTTATTCATTACGTGCATTTGATATATTTTTGTTGCCTGCAATTTATTTTTCGATTCACTACTCAAGCTCTTGACACTTTCACAAGTAGTACATTTATCCTTCTTAGGCATATGAAAGCCTAGGTGGAAGTTGTTTTTAAAAATGCTTTGAAACACTCTTAATGACAATTGGGACGATTTTTTTCTATTGTTCTCAAATGTTCCACGTAAAGCTTATATACACCTTTTACATTTCTAAACTCCTGAGGTAGGTACAGTTTATTGCTTTTATTTCGACAATAATGAGATGGGACTGCTGGCAATTTTTTAATAAAGGATTTTACCAATGAAACACTTGCTTCGTCAGATTTATTGTGAGGAGTAAATTTCTTGGCATTTTTAGCGTGTATATTAAGTGATCTCTGATCTTAACATTGCTTTTTTTAATACAAGTTTTCAAAAAGTCTTTTTGTCGTTGTTTGCTGATTCCCCAATAATGTTCATTTATTCGTATCCTGTCAGATTCGGAAAACTTTTCGGCGCACGAATTACCACATTTTTTGTTCTTACACGGATTAGACAGAACGCTTGTGTTGCGAACCTTTACATTTTTCAGCCGTAAAGGTAATTTTCGTTGCCTTTTAAACCCTCTCTGTCCCACACAGGTTTCTTCTTCATCAGAAGATGTGTCTGAATCGCTGTATGGAACGAGGGAGCACTTATTAAACTTCTAGAAAAAAAATTTATTTAACACAAAACTTTAACAAAACTTTAATACTTCCTTATTCACCTCTGTCATGTTTTATAAATTTTTTAGATATTTACATACGAAAATTAAATTAATACTTCACACGTATTATTATATTATAATTTTTAAAAACAATATATTTTTCAAATTTTTTATGAAGAAAATTTTATCTTAAGCGACAAGTCGCTGTCACTAAAAAACAAACAAATTTTCAAAGTGCACTTAAGTTAAAATTTTTTTTTGTTATAAATTCATAACGGTGCACAGTATGACCATGAAATTTTTATAGATGATGCAAATGAGGGTAATGAATTTATTTATTACAAAAAACGATATATGAAAAATATGTCGCTTAAGCTTTTTTTGCGGTTATGGCTCGATATATTTATATCAATATTTTAATATTAAAATATATATATTAGAAAAAAAAAGTAAAAATAAATCACACAAAACCCCTAACTCGGTATTGAACTCGGGCATGATTGAGAATAAGCAATTGAATTTCAAAATCATTCATCTTTCGAAAATGTATGTATTTTATTTTATGTATTGGATTTTTCTTTTTTATTATATATATTAATAAGCTATAATTTAATTTGTATTATTATTTTTTATTTTATTATAATATGTATTAGTAAAAATATATATTTTTAAAAAAAGAAAATACAACATCCTTTTCATGCCCGATCGACGACTCGAACCGCGACCTTTCGTTTAGTAATCCAACACACTACCTGCTACACCACAGCGGATCTGGTAAGTCCGAATGTTTTATACTTGATTTTAGTTACTATGACGAAAAGTGCAAATTGTATATTTTGTTTTGAGTAACTGTTTAAAAGTAAAAACAAAACTGGGGCTTCCCCGTTGTTTTCATTGTATGTACTACAACCAAGTGACGCATTTTAATTTTGCATATTTTGTACTGAAATGGTATTAACATAATAATTAATGATAATGAATAACAAAAAAGAAAACTACAATACATTAATATATATTTTATAAAAAAGAAAACAAATCCTGGCCAGGGATTAAACCAATCTGTTTGACATCATTGTTAAAAGTTGTAAGTACTGGACTGCTGAGGACATTTGTGGAATTATTCTCTATCATGCCCGAGTTCAATCCCTAGCTGGGGTGGTTTTTGTCTGATTTTTCTTTTTTAAATTATTATTTAATATAATTATTTAATTGAACTATTTAATTTAATTATCATTATTTGATGTAATTAATTAAATAAATACAAACTTTTTGAGAATATGTTTGAAACATGAATTAATTTAAAATTCACGTTGACTGCCAACTAAAAGATAACTCGTAGATTTCTAGGGAAGCCCACTTCTCCTCAAGAAAACATAATTTTTTTCTTTTTGATGACACCTATGATCCAAAAATAGAGTTTTTAGTAATATAATGTGAAAAAATCAAATTTTTATTTTTGACCAATTCTCTAAAAATTGCCGCGGCAGTCAACATGTTAAATAAATTCAATTCCTTATTCTCTATCATGACCGAGTTCAAACGAACGAAAGGTCACTGTTCAAATCCCAAGTCTGGCGTCAAAAAGTTTTTTTTTTAATTTTTTCTAATACATATATTTTAATATTGGTATAAATATATAGTGATAAATATCATGTATCTGATATGAATTAAAAAAAATAAAAAAAAATAACTTTTCGACGTCCGACTTGGGATTTGAACCATGGCATTTCGTCTAATAAGCCAACACATTACCTATTAGACTACAGCAACCTCAAAGCAAATGGCAGTGTATTGCTATAATAAACTGTCCGACAAAAGCCTAATCTTCTACTGTTCTCTCCATTATAAACAACCCTGTTTCTTTGTTAAATGAGAAATCTGTTCTGTTAAAATTTGTTCTGTTAAAATCTGAAATCTGTTCTGTTAAAATCTGCAATCTGTTCTGTTCAAATCTAATATGTCAGAAAATTTCACGATTTATATAGAGCATTTTGTTTGCTCGTATAAAAAAGTTAGCTTCGTCGGCTATATCTCCGCTCCCGGTCGTGACCCGACCATAGCGAAAACTGTTTTGGAATCCTTGATCCAATAGCTATCTAGCCCAATAGGTCAGAAAACCGCACCTTTTTAAATTTTATCGAATTTTTCACGATTTCTAGAGGGCATATTTGGTAAAAATACATGATTTTTCAACTTTATTATCTCCAATAAGCAAATTGTTATTTTCATACATTTTGGTTTTTTGTAAAGTTCAAAGGTTTAGCTTCGTCTTCCTTTCATTTTTTTCTCTAATTTATCCCTATTTTTGCGATTTTTAAGCGATTTTCTTTCCTCCCTTCCCAAATTTTTAATTATGTTAAGTTAACAGTGTCTGTTAACATAACATTCACTGTAAAAAAAGAATATAAAAAAGAATTTAACTTCACAGACATGCTTCCTTAACTATCATTCTTATAAGCTTGTTGATCATTCATTATGAACTTAATTTAACATTCATTAAAACTGTTATTGTATGATTATTGAGAGAAATGTCTGCTTTAAATGTTATTTTAAAATTTCCCTAATATTAGTCATGTGGTTAATATAAATAAATTCTGGTTACTGGCACTATAAGCACACTCAGCAATGACATTTATATTCATAATGAATTTATATTAAAATGCAATTTAAACAGTATTTAAGTTGGTTTAATTTGGCCAATTAAAAATAAAATATTGAAATAAAAAAACGTTTTCGTTATAGTACATATTTTAGCAACGTATGCATTTTTCGCAAGTCAATTAAAATGAAGTTTTTTCCTCAGCAAATATTTGACACAATTACAATTAAAAATTATATAAAAACAAAGTATTTGACGTTGTTCTGTAAGTAAATAATTAAATTTCGTTATAACTGTGATATACTGATTATAAACTTATTTTGATTTGATAAAGTCTAAAAACAGAGAATGGATTTCGATCTTACAAAACAAATTAACAAATTAATTTGCCTGTATCCGCACCTAAATATTTCATCAATTCATACAGCAAATTAAATTGGTGTATTCTTTTTTCTTATAACAATAACAAATTACTTATAATCTTGATATAAAAATAAATAATTGCATCCAGCTTCTCTCACTTAAGGAATATTTTTTTTTTTATTTCCGAAGAATTTTAATTTTAGAATAACAAACCAAGAATGTGTTTTGTTTTTAATGTTATTTATTATATTTTTATTCAATTTCTTTCAAATTCTTTAACATTCGTTAGATAATTATTTTCCTTTTTAATTTCATTGTCTCATTATTACTAAATTTTAAAAATCAATACATACTACACATATGTTACATACATGTGTTGTGATAAATATTGATTAAGTTTTGTTTCTTTTTTTGCACGTTGCATGTTTGAAAAATGTGATCCTAAAATAAATTAAATAAAGAAACTTAAATACAGATAATGGCATGAACACGAAATTTTTATTTTCGATAATTGTAGTAGCCCTTAACACGAATCTTTAGAAAAATAAATTAAATTTCATTATATCTGCTACAGATTTAAGTATATAACATGTTCATTTTGTATTCATATTATAAAATTGTTAGCAGTTATTAATTTTAGTTAGTTTTTGTATTTGAAATTCAAAATTTCATGTGTACAGTAGTCATCAAAAATGTGAACTGTAGACTAAATGTGTACATTTTTTCGAAATAGGTTTTATAACAATATTTACTTATTATTTATAATTTAATTTATATAAATAAGGTAAAACTAAAAGTATTTATATAATTTAATTATTTTATAAGCAGTACAGAAAAAATTTTATTTTATATTCAACTTCCTCTCAGCAGATTTCTGGCAAAAACTCTGAGAGTAAATAAAATTTGCCATGAAAAGTTTCTCAAAAATCTGTCGTTCGGACAGACCCCGCCACTCATGTATAAAAATTAACACACACAACATAAGTGGTGTGAGAAACCAGGTCGTAATCCTGACTGAAGGTTGTAATGACCAATTATGTATGTATATATTTTTCAATTTATTATATTTATTAAGATAAGCACTAGATGGTCCTTTAATCTTTGGTTGTTAAATTTTATCCTCAAATGTCTTCCTCATGGCAATTCTTTAATGGACATTTTCGATGACATTTCAACATAATTAAGGCTTCGTTTGATTTATCAATCCGGTTGTTCTTCAAAGAAATTGCTAAGCCTTGTAATGCTTATACACCAAAAACTTGTGTAAAATTTTGTTTTGGGATGTTTGTAGATATACAAATTTCTTTACAGGTAGAATACTTTAAGTCATTCTCTATGTATTGAACTTCAACAGTAGACGTGAATTGTCTGTTAATTTTCATATCTCAGCTTTAGTAAGATGATTATAATTAACAAAATTTTCCATAGTTTTATGGCTTGTGGTTTTCATTCATTCATTAACTATTTTTCTCCTGTCACCTGTCAAGAATAAAAACAAAGAAAAGTCTGTGAAAAGAAATAAAACAAATTTAACAATTAAACACAATTTCGAGGGGCCCTGTACAAGGCAAAGCTTAGAGAACAAAAACCATTTACAGTGGTCGGCACTGGAAGTATTACCAAATTTCGTGCTGCTAAAGCAGCCCATCACTTGATGACAAGCTGTTAATTCTTTTCTTTTACAATATCGTTTTACGTTGCTGTTACAACGAGTAGCGGCATAGAGATGAAACGCAACAGTTTGCTTTTTTATTAGACTGCAATATCACAAACAACCATTGTTAATGAACTGTGGCATTTATGTATGAGTAAAAACTTTTGCGTACAAATCTTTGCAAGTTACTCTAGGAACAGAAAGAGGAAATAAAACGTAACATAAGGGTGGGACAACAAGTTCAAAGAATTCAATAGAAGCAATAGCAGTCTTCAACAAGCCTGTAAACCTTAATATTTTTTTACAGAAACAAATCCTGCCCTTTATTTCATCATAATTATGGTTATTAGACTATTTGCAACAATCCAACAGATTTTTTCATATGGTCCTTTATTTTAAGGACAATGTATATATCACGCGACTACATCGAACAACAAATTTTCTATTTTTCGTATTTTAAACTAACAAAATAATATATTTTTGGTGTTATGCTTGATTTCCTTTCTATAAATTAAACAAGGTTTGGGAACAACACTACATATGCTGTGAGCCATAGTATGCATATTAACGCTTATGCCTTAAGTTATAGGAATTTGAAATAAATTGTTAATTTAGTTTAAATATTTTGAAAGAACGTTAGTCTTGAGATGAATTTCTTGATACAAAAAGAAGTTGAGCATTTGCAATTTGGGTAAAATGCTCCATAGTCAAAATGTTGTAATTATGGATGGAGTTATTGATTACATGTATTTACTTGAATTAAAATATTTTAAACCTTAATACAAATAATTAATCAAATTCATTAATATTACTAATAGTTCGTCTTTACATTAGTCTTTTAATAACAAAAATAATTTGATTGATTTTGCGATTGGAAGTATTTTCACAATGCTGTCGTATCACGCGAAATGTCATCAATTACTGTTTATCTGATTGTAACATTGTGTCTCCCTTGTTGTAAACAGCTACTTAAACCTAATCTTGGGAATAAAAGTAAATATATAATGTTTACGCCTAACTGTAATTATAGCTACTTAAAATGTATGTGCATGTATACTTGTATATTGTGTCTCTATCTCCTACTCAATTACATTTTATAATACCAAACAGCCGCTCGAGAATCAACGTAATAAATAAATAAATAAAAAAATAAATATTTATTATACAATCAATATTTACAAACTTTTATTTTCAATTTCAAGTGCATTGAAATTATTTCATTTTAGAAACTAAACAAACAAATTAAAACTCAATTTAGTAATTGGATCTGCCAAATAATAACAAACATACTTAAACATATTATATACATATTACATAATACAATCGGGTATCAATTTACTGTCTTTTATATAATTAAAATATTTTTATTTTTTAATTAATTTAAAATAATTTTGCAAATTTCGAGATAATGCTTTATATACTATACTACATTGCTTTTTTAATATATCTTTTTATGAATGAATTTTATGTTATTTTTTAAATCTTTTTGTTTTATTACCCATAATATTGGTTTTGTAATAAAAAAGATCCGTATTTGAGTAAAAAGCGTGATTAAATCGAGGGGAAATAATTTACACGTTCAAATGGACAGATGTTTTTTATTTTACCGTAGTGTACGTACATACTTATGTACGTACTTACTGTTCATATATAAACTGGGATATACAAAAACTCGTTATCAATTGTTGCATGTAAAAATAAACATTTTTTGAAATGAAACGATCTGATCACACCTTAAATTTTGTGTATAATTGAAAACATTAATTGGGTGATTCACTTGGGCCTTTTTTCTTTCGTTCAGGAAATTCTTTCAAGAAAGAGTGTAATAACACGTAAAGGTCAACTTTTTATTGAATCCCCAATAAAATTTTATTTAACTTTATTTCATTTGATTTATTTCCTATTAATATTTGCAAGAAACTTGAATTTATTTCAAAATTATATTCATGTTGTAATAAAATTTGAACAGCAGCTGCTCAGAATTTTTCAACACCGTTTTTATTAATTTCACTTTGATTGGGCAAAGAAGAAGAAAGATAGTGTTATCTTCTATGGAGTTTTGTGTTAGTAAAGGCCGTTTAGAAGAGTATCTCGTAGAAGATAAACTTTTGCGATACGGCCAGCGTGTCTGAAGGCTAAAAATAGCACTCATAACTTATACTGCTATTTGGTAAGTTTTTTACGCTCTATGGCAATATTTTAGTAGAAAACTTGTATAATTACAATTTTTAAGAACTGTCCTATCTTTTGACTATCCCTAGAGCTAAACATACACGCAACGTTAATTTACCGTATGTATTTCATACCTCATGAGCGCTCTACTTAGTCTTTAATTACAAGTTAAATGTGACGTTTTCTTTTTTTTTTTCTTTAAAATTATAAATTAAACCAACTTTGTACGCAACGAGGTGTAATAGTTTTTTGTGCGCCGTACAACTGTACTGATGTAACCTTGTTTTTTTTTGAGAATCACGTGGTATACACGTTTTGCTTTGTGTAAGTGATAAGCCGCTATACGATATTTGCACAGATGTCTTTTATACGCAAAGTGAAATATTTAGGGGATTTTACATTGTTTAATATGGTACTGAAATATCGTTTAGACTGACAGTTGTGTATGAGGTTTTAGTCATTCTTAATTAACTTTTGTATTAAAAATATTTCGAAGAGTATGCTGTTCATGATGTCATGTTAAAGAAAATTTTGCATATTCATAGAAAATGGTGCATTTCAAAGCATAACGGACAGTTTGGCGAAGTATAGCTCTATCAGTTTGGATAATTATAAGAAAAATTTCTTCAGGCTGTTGTCAGGTCTTCCTATACTGTCAATTACATACCACATACATTCCTTATACTCATCTGAGCTGCCAATTTTTTTTGCAATAACCTCTTCAGAAAATCGCTTCCCATTATAATCATTAGAGTTTAAGTTTACATTATCTCAAAGTCGTATAGCTTAAGAAAAGTGTTCGTTATATTTGGAATAATATTATGTAGCTTGTGTGGAGACGAGAGCGTTTTTAGATTAATGTTACGAAAGTCTAAGATATTACGAATCATGGCGTTCGAATGTAACAGGAGCTTTTTCAATATTTAGCAATCTCTGTTTCAACATCTAGCACATTGAGATTTCCCGTCATTAACAAAATGTTGCGAGTACTGGAGTTCGTATTCGTAAATTTTCTCCACAACGATCGCTCAGGTATTTTTTTAATTTCAACTAATTAACGCCGTTGTACACTCTTAAACTGGCGTTGGGAGTCATAAAAGTGGTCGAGTTCGGGATCGTGATGATACTAGGCGAGTGTTCCGATGACAAATCCAGTGAAGTCTCAACTTGGAGCCAATCTCTAGAAATATTTTTATTTATTATTTTTTTTTTCATAATTATTGTTGAATATCACGTAACCTGTAAATAAATAAAAATTTAATTTATTTATTATGTACATGTTAAAAAATAACAATTAACAATTTAGGCAGCTCTTTGAAATACTACACAATTTAGAAAGCAATTTAAAAAATTGTAATTACAATGCAATATATTTATGAAGACAATTAATTAAAAATTTCTTAATTATATAGACATAAATAAATTCACTGTGTTTTTAACTCAATTAACTTTTTTCCTTTATTTCCATTATAATTACAATACAATTTTGATTAAATACCTCAACTACTGTTCCTTTATATTTAATTAATATTCTTTCACTCAAAGAGAATAAGTTTCGTTTTAAATGAGGAAATAATTAAAATGTTTTAAGGTATAAATTACGCATAATTCTGCTAGCAAAACATAAAAACTGGTTAATTTGAATAGCGTTCTACCGAATAAAATTGCATAATTTTCAATAATATTTTCTAAAGGCAAGTAAACTTTCTCAAATCAAACTAGAAGAAAAAAAGTTGTTTTTGGTAATATAAATTCCTTTTATTTTTATATACAAGCAATTAGTAAAATTTAGACTTTTTGACATTACAAAAACAGAAAGCCTACCGAATAATTTCTTCAATGCAAATTTTTACTTTTAACTGCATTTAACTACACTTAAATTTATTATATTTATATATAAAACACGCGTAAGTTGTTGTAAATGACATGATTTAAAATCCAGTTAATCATTTAAAACTCATTTAACTATCAAGCTACACAACACACATGTTCATTATTTTTTTTTATTTTGCACTCAACATATGACATTTAATAAAAAAAATTCTTAAGGAAATAATGTTGCTTTTGCTACCAGTTGATTTTGTAAACAAACTATTCAAAAAATATGTTTTTCCCAGGTGGGCGTTTAAACATTAATCAACAATTCAAATTCTTTTTTATTACATTTATTGCAATATCATGCTGTTAAATAGATACTTCAGTTTACACACTATTATTGGAATCTATTATTATATCTACAAAACCATAATAGTTGTAATTAGAAGTTTACACGCATTTAAACACATATTTTAAATGCTATCTGCATTTATGTAATTCTTCTCTATATTTTTATTCTTTTTATGAAATTTAAAACAATAAATTTGACACATTATACTGTATGTACAGTGGTGGTCTTATAATTAGAAACGATGTTTCTGGAACAGAGTTCTCCGCAGTGACGAATCTAAGTTTAATTTGTCCCAACGTGATGAAAAAACGTATGTAAGACGTCCTCCAAATAAAGCCTTTGATCCCAGGTACACAGTGAAAACTGTAAAACAAATTAACAAACATACATGTTGCTAAGTCGTTTCTAATTATAAGGCCACCACTGTACATATGTATATATTTTTTTGCCCTCAAGCACTAGTATACAGTATATTTTATTCCGAATCATTGTTCAATTTTAAGTTCATGGTACTTTTTGAGAGCTTAAAATGTGTCTGACCTTACAATGACAGTAACATACCACCAGAAAAAATGAAATAAATTCAATTGAAAGTGGTCATATAGACAGAAAATTTTTATTAGGGTTTAATAAAAAAAAATGTTAAATGGTTAAATAAATGATAATTGTCAAAAAAAAAAACAATATAATAAAATGTCTTCACTGGTGAATAAAACATACATACACACATAATTGATCATTACAACCCTTCAGTTAGAATGACGAACAATCTTCTCATACCACTTATGTTGTGTGTGTTAATTTTATACATTTAAAGTCGACTCCGAATGACAGTTTTTGCCAGAAATGTGCTGAGATAAAGCCGCTAATGAGATATTTTTTATATATTTTTTGTTTTTTTTGGGTTTTGGACCGCGGCCTTACGTCTAATAAGCCAAAACACTACCTAATGTTGGCTAGCTAACATGACTACGCTCATGATGTTATGTGTCGTCTAACTCATCAGCAGTCTAGCCAACTCAACCAACATGTTGACATTGTTTAAAAAACAAATACCAACATTGAATAACCGAATAGTAAATCTCACAGAAAAATTGCCAAGACACTGATATTTTTCTAAACGTAACTTCTTGTGAGTACAAAAGGTGCGATAGTTTCCATGGATATTATCTTATTATATTCATGATCTACCTGAGATAAAAGAATACAATTTTATTGAAAACTGTTTCAAAGAGTAGAATAAAATATTGTTTCGCGGATTTTTTTCGCGCAAGTCCTATAAATTTAAAATAAATTTGTTTGAAATCTGACCCTGTCTGGTTGCAGAACATCATAAATAATTTCGCGTCAGTATACTATTTTATGCTTAGGATAGAATTAAAAGATAAAATAAATTTCTCATTTTGTGCTTTAAAATGATTTTAACTTGGAAATTGAAGAAATTTTTCTCTGCCGAAGCGTCCACTTTAAAAGGGTTCACAAGTGATCGAAAGTATATAAGTTTGATATAATATATGTATTTGATGATAATATATATTTTACATTTACGATCTCTTACGATTTCTGATTACCGTTGAGGGTAAATTTTTTAATACCATTTTCTAATTCTTCAAAATATCTGCCCACCTTCATTATTACTTGTACATTATCATCATATCAACACTGTGATTTACAGTACAGTGTACATCTTTTGTTTGAAGATAAGTACACTGCTTTCATCAAATAAATGTTTTCTTAACTGTAAATTCATTTAAATGAATGTCTTTGCAGCATAGTCTCTGCGTTACTCTTTATTGATGGGGCCAATGTATGATTTCTGGCTATGCACGCCTTAAGCCAACATTTTGTTTAAGTAATGTCAGCTAAAGACTTTGACAAACTAATATTTCTTCCTATTGTAGTCATAATTGTATATTTAAATATGTACTTATTATTTTCATAGACGTGCTTAATAGCCTATACATCTTTGTATTGATTTCTATTTTGTCGACATCCTCTTAACTAAGTTTTATTTTAATTAACCCTTGTTTAAAATGTTTTCAAATAAAAGAAATCATTTTAGCTGATAAGTCACGTTGTGCCGCAAAATTGTTTGTCTCGTATTACAGACAGCTGCTGTTCATTAACCTTTGGGGTGATGCTCTATGTTTATTTTTTAAAGTAATTCATCGCTTTTTTGTTTGATTTGCATGCAATTGTGAATCGCAATTGTATAAGGAGGGATGAAATATTAACACACAAATGTTATTTATTGATTAAAATTATTTATTATTATTATTTAATAATTTGTTGTATTATTTAATAACGTATGCAAAATAAATTCAAATGTTTGCTTAAGAAGCATTTCCTGAGGAAACGATTAAGTGCCATTGTACTTTAGAAATTAAATTTAATCAATTGACTCCATTCATGATGTTGCATTCTTTTTTTAACAATAAGTAGTTTTCTAACAAAATTTGTTTAAAAAGCATTCTAACTAGAATTTAATTACTCAGCGCTAGGGTCAACGGACAAAAAGGGGTTAATATCCCTTGTTGGATTTCACTTAGGTTAGCGGGTAGCTTACCGTCCTCAGGCAAGTTTACTCGTTGGTCATATGGCCAATTGTATTATCCTGTTTGAAAGAAGCGCAGAAGCCACGTTAATGGTGGGTCTGAACCATCCCAAATTCCGGATTAAACCGACCAGTTCCCTTAGTGGCATGTTTTATAATGCAGGGCACTCATAAAAAATGTGTTGTACCGATTCCCTTTCTCCCACATCGTTGCAATTTCTGCAGTACTACTTGTGGGACAGACCGATCTTGTCAGCCAAACTGCCAATAGCGCAGTGCCTCCTATAATTTCTGTTAGAACGCGAACCTTTTTCTTGTCGAACTCAAGTTGTTTCCTGGTTCTCCCGCTGTCCACGGCCGTAGAAGTGATTGATTGGGGGATCAGGACCAACTTTTAAATCGCCTTACGAAAGTGAACTCAGCACAAACGGATTCGCTCTAGTCCAAAGGTCCCTAAAGACTCTTTGCAATCACGAACAAGCCGTGATTTACACCAGACCAATGCAATGGCCCTTAGGGCAGCCTAACTATCAACGAAGGTTCTACAAGCTACGGTCTCAATAGCCTTCAAGATAGCAAAAATCTCTGCCTGAAACACGCTAGTCATCCTTTACCTTAAAGTGAAGTTATAGGCCGAGATCCTTATAGAAAACTCAAGCACCTACTCCTCCATCCAACTTGGACCCGTCTGTGAAGATGTGTATAACCTCTCTGCCCCTAGAGTACCCCACCATTCCATAGTGCCCTATCCGGTATGAGTATCCTCGAACCGGGCAGAAACATAGCACAGATCCGTTCTTCCCCTTAGGAAAGACGATGTTCAGAATTCCAGAATGTTGTATTGAGCGCAAAATTTGTCACCTACCAGAATAACCACATCATGGGCATATCCCACAACCTTAAAGCCCCAACTTTCTAGACGCCTGAAATCAACATTA
This sequence comes from Sarcophaga carnaria, assembly GCA_958299815.1. Classification (NCBI taxonomy): domain Eukaryota; kingdom Metazoa; phylum Arthropoda; class Insecta; order Diptera; family Sarcophagidae; genus Sarcophaga; species Sarcophaga carnaria. The sequence continues at coordinate 35,282,546 of OY283151.1, forward strand.
GCCACCAGATGCCATAAGAGAGGGATACGCATATCCTTTCTATCGTCTCCGCCACAGGCATATCGATCCCTTCTATACCAGTTCGTCCGCCTTTTTGTTTCCCCTATGTGACCCAGAACCCAGTAGAGGCGGTCGTTTGGCCGACGTATACGGTGTACAGAGTCCGATTTCAACCATGAGTGCAGCTTGTTCAATAGCAAAAATTTCTGCTTAAAATACGCTGGCCTTTTTGAACGAATATACAAGACTCACAGTCCCACTCGGGAACAATTGATTTCTGAACCTGTCATCGGCTCAAAAATGGAATGTGGAACTCGATCTGGGGGTATACCTATACCGTTAAGTGTAGCAAATACCCCGTAGGAGAGTAAAGGCTATACAACCGTTGTATACATCCAGTGGATATTACGAGGCTGCAGGCCCCATATACTCCCAAGCGTCTTTTTACAGGCGTACAAGGCATTCATCGCCTTCTTTATCCTTTCCTCCGTATTCCTCTTCCAGAACAGTTTGCAGTCCAGAATTATATCCAAATACTTTACCTCCTTTGCGAGTCTCAGAGCCGCTCCGTTATTCTCAGAACGGTGAAGCTCCGAGCCTTATATATCCCAGTGAACAAGACAAGTTTGCTCTATATAAATCGTGAAAAATTCGATAAAATTGAACAAGGTGCGGTTTTCTGACGATCCAATAGCTATCCAGCCCAATAGGTCAGAAAACCGCACCTTTTTCAATTTTATCGAATTTTTCACGGTTTATATAGAGTATTTTGTTCGCTCATATAAAAAATTTTGCTACGTCGGCTATATCTGCGATCCCAAGATTCGCCCGACCATAACGAAAACTGTTTTGGAATCCTTGATTCAATATCTATCCAGGTCAATAGGTCAGAAACCGCACCTTTTTAAATTTTATCGAATTTTTCACGATTTATATAGAGCATTTTGCTTCCTTGTAAAAAAAAGTTAGCTACGTCGGCTCGATCCCAAGGTTCGCCCAACCATTACGAAAACTGTTTTGGAATCCTTGATCCAATAGCTATTCAATCCAATATGTCAGAAAACCACACCTTGAAATTTTATCAATTTATGGAGGGTATAGTATACATATTTGGTAAAAATACTTGATTTTCCAACTCCGCATCCATGCTTATCCGCATGACAGCCGTAATATATAGCGCAAGATACAAACCTTTTGCATCTATCGCATTTCCTGTATGGCAGTGATGTCAGTCCTGCATTTCATGAGGGCATCCACCAGCACGTGGAAGCGCTTACCCTGTAAAGAGTGCGGACGTTCTATGTACCTAATCTCAAAGCATTGTCCTTTCTGCCGTGGTCGTCAACTTTTGAGGGGATCTTATTATAGGCGTGTGTTGTCTCTTTCATTGGATACTGTTCTTACGTGGTGGATTGCTAGCCCTTGACACAACCCTAATTTAAAATCCAGGGTATTGGACTGCGCTACACGCATTAGTTAACATCTAGCGGGTGCTAGTACACCATCCAGAAGAGGCCACGAGGAGGCTGCGTATCAACTTGAATACAGCAAGAAAAGAATCGTTCTGGCGGTCACCATGTTGTCCACAATCAGAAACCTATTGCCAACATTTCATATAATAAGTTTAGAGGTAAAAATGAAATTGAAAAAGGATTTACCTCTTCTGTTAATGTCTGTGCTCACCCATTCGGTGTGGTGAGTGTTCTACCAAAACGTCCTGTTTCTGTGCCCAATGCAGCAGGTACTTGAAGGCAGATGTTGGCGGCTCCTTCGTATGGCAGATGCTATCAAGAATCACTACTTCCAGCGTTCGCATACTGCTACGGTGAGGTTGGGATTGGAGATCTACTGAAAAGTATGCAGGTTAAACATTTGCTTGTGGGACAAGAAGTGCGTAGAAGTTCGACCTTAATACATTGTGGTAGAATGGTGCAAATTAATCGGAAACATCTTCAGCTGTCGCAGTCTCATTGCTGTCGTTCGATAACAGGATCAGCCTAGCTGTACCATTCCCTGATTTTGACGTCCAAGAGGCGCAGAAGCTGCAGAGTTTCCAGACCTATTTTGATCTAGAAATTCTTACAATCTTTTTTTTAGTCCCACATTTTGTTGTTTGAGGGAGAGCGTGGCTTCGTCTTCCAAAATTGAAAGTGGAACCCAAACCCTGACGAACATTCTGAAATGAGTTTTTGTAACCCGATCTACGCTTACCTTCCAGGTCTGGGTTAATTTGATGGGTTTCCGAAGGCTTAGCGGAATATATCAGTGTACAAACGTCCTCTGGTTGTGTTGGCGCTCTCTTCGATTGAGATAGCAGAGAATCAATCCTGCCAGCTCTAACGCCTGCATCGAAATTTCAGAGCCTGTGGAGACAGCTATTCTGTCTTCGACAGGTAGCAAGTCTTTAACAGCTTTCGTAGATATGATATGGAAGAAAAAATGATTTTTGGATATTCAAGAATGATTGCGAGAGTTGTAGGCCACAATACATCATTTTAAAGAGCATATGTTTATGGCTGAAATCATAGATAGCATCTATCGTTGTTGTGTAGACGTAGATAGCACTAAAAGCATTAAACCTCGTCGCCATAATGCTCCTAAACCGTTTCCGTTTCGTTTCTGCTTAAACTTCAGTTCATAAAGCTTTGAAAAATAGCGAGGTGAGGAGTACAACCTCAGATTTAGATTGATTAAAACCATGTCACCCACTCCAACTTCCTCTATACAGATTGTAGTCACGATAGATGCTTATCAGATATAGTTGGATCTTAATACTGCACTGTTGTGTAGGACATATCATCTATATCTCCATACTACTTACAACACTGTACTCTATCGTGCCTTAAGTTTATCGTTTGCAATCAAGTTTTTAATTAATTTTTTTTTCTTTTATTACAGCTATATTGCGGGTCGCTTTAAAATCATATCAAATGCCGAAACCAAAGGTCTGGGTACATTTGTCGGCACATTTGCTTTGCCCTCTTTAATATTTTTATCGTTGGTGGAATTGAATTGGGGCAAAGTGAATTGGACATTTCTGTTGGCTATGCTTATATCGAAGGCAATAGTATTTTTTGCTGTGCTCATAATATCTTTGTTTGTGGCTAGACCTTTAAATATGGCCAGAGCAGGACTACTGGGTATATTTTGTACCCAATCAAATGATTTTGCAATTGGTTATCCCATAGGTACGCTAATCACTTTAATTTTTACTTATTAAAACTCATAGTAATGTTAACATTTTATTATGTTTTCTTTAGTTATGGCTTTGTATAAAGATATCCATCCGGAATATGCATCCTATTTATATTTAATGGCTCCCATATCATTGGCTATTTTAAATCCAATCGGTTTAATTTTAATGGAAATTGCAAAAATTTCACAAAATAAAAATGAACAGGTAGGTTTTTATTTCCAATGATGTTTTCAATGAAAAAGAGACGAGAGAATAAAAATGTTTTTGATTATTTTACAGGCTCAACATCCTCCATTATGTCCTGAAACTTGCCCAGCCGAACAGATGGCTAAACGCAATCGTTGTTTAAATGAAAAATCTTTATTGATATTGAATACCTTTAAATCGTTATTTTTCAATCCTTTACTTTTAATGACGCTATTAGGTGTTGCTGGCTCCTTTATTTTTCCCAATGGTCTTCCCGAAATGGCAGCTAGTGTTTTAAGAGTATTTGGCCAATCGTTTTCAGCCACTGCTTTATTTCTATTGGGTTTAAAAATTGTTGGACAAGGCAGCTCTTTAAAAGGCTCTGGCTTTTTATTACCCGGCATATTGATTTTAGTTAAAATGTAAGTCTATCATTTTCTGTAACATATTCTTGTAACATTGCAAATGCAAATTTTACAGCTTGGTTTTGCCATTGGTTTGTCGCCAAACTGTTAATATAATGCAAGCTGGCTCGGATTTCAATGATACCACGGAATTAAGTACTTATGGCTTTTTGTATGGCACATTTCCCGCTGCACCCGGTGCATTTGTTATTGCTACACAATACAATATTGAAGTGGAATTGGTAGGTTCTGTGCACACAGCACACATACCGTTTGAGAAATATATTTAAAAGGCATTATTTTTGTCGTTATTTTACATTTTAGATTGCCAAGAGCATGGTTTTATGTACTTTCATTTCGGCTCCTTTAATGTTTATCTCAGCAAAAATGATTTCCCTTACAAATCTTAATCCCATTGATTATATACATGAATTGGATGCCTTCTCTTTCGATATCAGTGTGGCTGGTGTTGCAGCTTGTATTTGGATGTTGTTATTGCTTATATCCAGCAAACGTTTCAAACGCATGCCGCATCGTATAACTTTCTGTTTGGTTTTATCGCAGGTAAGTTTGATTTGAAATTTTTTATGGTATTTTTTTTTTCTAATTTATTTAATTTTTCTTGTAGTTAATGTGCTGTGTTAGTGTGATATTGTGGTCGAAACTGGAACATATACAAAAATGGGCTTTATTAATACAATTCTTTTTATTCAATGTTGGCACTTATAGTAGCCGACTATGGACAGGCATTTTGGCCATTTCTTTATTATTTCTTCAATGTCGTAGCCTTTGCTTTGTTTTGAAATTATGGCCATATATGGTATGTAGTTTTAATTTTCTTATGCAGCAACAGCATATTAAGTTTTTATTTAACCAACTAACTAATTGTTATTAATAATGTAAATAGATTGCTTTCGCTTGGGGTGTTCCGGCAATTATTTCGGGTTTATTGGTTGCATTTGATAGTAACGTAATGTCTGGAGAAAAACACAATCCCAGCTTTCAATATGGTAATGCCCAGGCAGCTATATCCGTATTTATGCTAGTTATGTGTTTCATAGGTGGGTTTAATAAATAATACTTAACTTAGTCTATTTTATTTAATATTTGTAATGATGAAAAACCAATTTATTGATCGGTTATTAATCTCTTAAACATAAGCTATAAATTGTTTTAAACTTTAAAACTGTTGTTTTTCTTGCAAATAATTTTAAAACAAGTTATCGTTTTGAAATTTTCTTGAATTCCAATTTCTTAAAATTTTAAAACAATTCAATTGTCTATTTTAAGATTCTTTAGTGATGCCTAAATTAAGTTTTCAATCTGATTATTTACTTTCTTATTAAAAAACTATAAAACTGTTTAAAACACATGGAATAATTTTTTTTTGTTTTATTCTAGTTACTGTGGGTTGTCTTGTAATGCATCAACGCTATAAGAAACGTTATGAAAAATATTTAACATTTTCACGAGAATTATCTAATCCTGAATCGGGTAATTATATTCTTATCTTGTTGCTTACTTTATAGGCTTTATTTACTATCTTTTCACTTTCCTTTAGAAATTTCAGATTTACAATCGACCATTTCTACTGCTAATTTAATAACACCATCTGCTAATAGCAATATTCATCATAGGCGTCGTTATACTTCTTATTCCTCTTCAGATGATGATGACATGTTACCAAATACAGTAAATACGCCTAATAATGAACCAGTGGGTGGTGGTTGCGGTAATGGAAATGGTACATGTTGCTCCTCAAGTACTACAATAAGTCCTCCCACCACAACTGTAGTGGTAGACATTGAAGATCTTTTGAATAAACGCAATTTGGAACGAAATAAAAAAGATTCAAAGGATTCTACGAGCACTCCAACATCAGAAAATGACTCGTAAGTAATATTTTTCTTCGATTTAATTTTTCTTTCTTTAAACGAAAGAAAGCTCGAACTATGTATGTACGCATAAAAATTATAAAAATAATGGAAAGTTACAGTATAGAGGAAGGTTTTCGCAGTTCTTATAAAAAAAAAAGAACTGTGGTGGTTATTTTGCCTTTATGTTGTGTTGCGTGAGGTCGATAGAATTTCGGCGCATTTATAGATGGCGTGGAATGACAAGATCTCTTATAAAAAAAGTCTTTGGCGGTTTTATGACTGCTCAGTAATTGCTTAAATACCAGTAAAGCGAGAAAACGTAAAATTTACAGCTTCATTGTGATAAAAATATGAATAGTATTTATGGACCCGTGAGTAACAATCTTGCAGCAAAAGCGTTTGGAGTCGGCTATATGTAATGGTCAATAATGTCTGTATGAATGCACAAACAGGCACAATTTTGATTTCCTCAATACTGTTCCGTCACGTTTCATGTTAAAGATGTTTCTTTGCCACCATTTAAAACGACTTTATTTACGCTATTGTTATACAGAAGTCGCCGTAGTCTAGTAAGTAGAGTGTTGGCTTATTAGACGATCTCAGATATCTCGAACAAAACGAATTGTGAAAAAAAAATATTTCATATCCGCCTCTCAGCAGTCTTATACAAGTAAATGCAATGAAAAGTTTCTCAAAATCTGTCGTTTAGAGCCATCATTAAACTCCCTTCATGGTGTGAGAAGTTAGCTTCTAATAATGACTTAAGGGTGAAATTATGTAAGTAAAGCTACACATTGCACTAGAAACCGTTTGGACCTAGTTAAATAAGGCTCGTGAACTCTCGTGGACGACATTAAACCTTCGAATCGCTGTTGAGTCTTGCACAGTAAGCTTCTAAGTACGACAAAGTAGAAGAAAGATTTTTAGTCAGAAAGCCTTTTCTGTTTGTTTCAGTAAGGCAAACTCTTAAAAATCACTGCTATGAATGACCGGAAGGGAGGTGCGGTTGTTTATAAACGGTAGTCCTTAAGAGGCTATTATTCCGGAATTGACAGGAGAATGGTTATTTTTACCTGTTGTAACAACATTGCATTAGCAACAGAAGGTTATGAAAAAGATTGTGAAAATTTTTTTGTCCTATCAAAATATGTAGAAACAATTAGGAATCATGCTGTCCGTATTAGATCAGAAATGGGCTCAGCTGTGCAAAATCAAGAGTCTTATATACTTCATATATTTAATTTTTAGATGATCACCATGCATGTATCAGCTAAATAAAACGATAAAGAAATTGGGAAATGAAAACTGGAACCTAACGTCATATTAAATCATTATTTTCGCTTTTTTATTGTATTTTCTTAATGTTTTCTTTAATTGATTTTTTTTTTCGTTATTTTAGAAATCAAGCGCGTCCAAACATTTGTGGTCCTGGTTTCAATTGTGGCGCTAGTACATCACAAAATTGTCAGTCTTTAATTGAACGTTATGAAGAAAATACCAGACGTGGTTTAGAGCCTTTGGAGAAAACCAACGACGAAGATGATCATCAAACTTTAAAGCATATTGTATTGCTAATTATCTTGTTATGTTCAATGTTTGTGGTAAGTGATAAGATACACGAAATTTAAAACATTTAAAATTGTTAACATTGCGCCTTTAAATAAAGGGTTTGGCTGTTTCCATATGGACACTGGTTATGGAGGGCATGTCAGGTATTTATTTGGAATTAAGCTTCTTGGATGCTTTCCTAAATTTCGGTCAAAGTTTAATTGTAATGGCCGTATTTATTGGTGATTCGGGAGAACTATTAATGCCTGTTGTTAAAATATGGCGTAAAATATGGTAAGAGTTTTAAATTTTTACTTTTCGATTAAAAAAAAAATGAATAAATGTTTCATGTTTTATTTTCTTTTTTGTGTTGTAGGTATGGAGCAAATGTTGTCACCCTGCCGCATTGGTCACAAGTCAGTCAAGAAACTAAACATATATGTGAACAGTTTCGTAATCATCATTTGGAGAATTGCAAAAAGGATATTGCTAAAGATAGAAGGTAAGTTGTTAAAAGGTTAGGTGCACTATCATTTTAAAAGTGATTTGGAGGTCAAATATCAATAATCAATAATCTTTGAAAAAAAAGACACAAATACATCAGATGTTCATTAAAGTTCTATTAAATGAAGTGAAAATCTATCAATCAATCTTGTTTTTATAATCAAAATGACTGACCTTATTTGTCTGTTTGTTGTAAATACATTTATTATCTATTTCGTTTGTTTGTTTTATCGTAGGTGGCGAATTCGAACTTATCGCAAAGTGTTTTATGGCTGTGAATTTGTTGATTGGTTAATAGAAGTTGGCTTATCAAAGAATCGCTTGGAGGCAGTACACTACGCTAAACATTTGGTTAATGGACGCGTTTTACGTCACATAAATAATGTTTATCATTTCGAAGATAAACAATTGCTCTACAATTTTTGCAGTCGCATGTAAAAAAACAAAGAAAAACAAAATTGACGGAACATATGAAGAATGGGTCTCTCAATATTAGAATTAATTTTGTTTTGTTTTCCAAAAGCTGTGATTTTTGTTAGTTCATTTTTAATTATAATTATTATTATGATACACATTATTTTTTCCTAAAATTTTAAGTTCTTTCACAAATATGCAACATTATGTTACAAATGAATTTAATTTTCTTTGTATTTTCGTACACAAAATTTTTTTTTCTTTTTTAATTGATCACAATATATAAACAAAGCTCAAGAAGAGAAACTAGACTCTCCTATAATCATAATAATAATTTAAAGTGCAATTTATGTTAAGTTTATTGTGTATATTTTCTTTTAAATCTCTTCTCTTTCTTATTGTTAAACAAAGGAAACAAAAATTGATTATGATTTCAAACATGTCACAAAAAGCAACAAATACCAAAAGTAAATCAGAATTAACATAACATGCTGTGGCTTCTCAACAACAAATTAGGGAATAATTATAGATTTTATTAGGTTTGTAAAGATGAAAGTTTTTTCTAAAAACGAAACATAGTTTACAAATGAAAAAAAAAACAAAAAAAAAGAATCCTATTTATTAAATAAAAAGATATATTATAATATGTTAAAAATTATACCAAATTATGCTTGTAATTATAAAAAATATATATATTTTAAATATTTAGTTTACATAATGTATTAAAAAGGAAATCATAAAAATAAATATATGGTCACAAAGTTGCTTTAGAACTAATATCTGCTTAGTGTTTTTTATTTAAATAGTTAAGTTTAAATCATTCGGGATTATGATTGAATTCAATTTGAAAGAAAATATTTCTGCAAAAAGAACCGTTTATTAACGTCGGAGGACTAACGGGGACTTTCATACTTTGGCACTTGATAACAGACATCATGTTGAAGCTATATCTGTGCAATTAGTTGTTATTTATTCAAACTGTTTTGTCAAATCACCATAGACAAATATGTATAACATTTAAAAGAAGTCCAAATAAAATTGTTTTATGAAAGTGAGTATTGGCAACATACCCTAATTTTCATTAAAAAATCATCTGCAGGGATAATGCCCATATCTGGATAAATGAGTACGCGAACAAACAAAATTTTCGAATTTGGGACGACACCACTGATACCATCCAAATTAGATCGAAGAGCGTTAAATGTAAATCGAAGTAGTCACTCTTTGACATGGACTTTGGCTGGCGGTGTCATCGGTCCATATTTCTTTGAGAACGACATTGGCCAGACCATCACTTTCAACGGCGAGCATTATAGATCGATGATTACCAACTTCTGGCCTGGACCACATTAACCTTTTCTTGTGCGATTTCTTTAGGTCGCATGTGTATGATGCGAATAAGCCACAAACCACAGCGTACTCAACATAACAAATTACAATAATCACTTTATATAATAATTGCCTTAGCGGAATTTACATGAATCAACTGAAGGAAATGGAAGTGAATCGTCCATACCATTATGGGTATTACAAATATTACATACTAAGGGTGACTCGATGATCTAGTTAGCAGTGTTCGATTCCCACCAGAGACTGTGTGTTTGTGATCTGACATTATATAATTATTCACAATAGAAAAAAGGAAGTGAGAATTATTACTAAAAAAGCAATTCAAAAAAAGCGACGAAATACACTGGGCATTGTAAAGAAAATTGTCTATCTTTTCTGCATGCCAACACAATGCACTGCATGAATAGGGGTTATCTCCTGAAAAGATACGAAATTAACAGCGGAAAAGGTGAGTAAGATGGAGATGGTGAAGTCGTAGGTACTGTATTGGCTTATTAGACGAGAGTCCGTAAATCAAAACCCAGCTAAGAGGCATCTGGAACAAAACGAAATACGGAAAAATATTTCTTTCGTTTACTTTCTCTCAGAGTTTTTGTCAGAAAACTGTTTGCTGAGATTAAACAAAAATCCCATGAAAAGTTTGGGATTCGTCGTTAGCACGCTAAAATTAACACACACAACATGGGTGTTATGAGAAGTATGTAAGTAAGTACGATAAGGAAGCTATGTATGTGGAAGTCATAAGCTCCCAGTCCGTACCTGGAATCAAGTAAATATCACCTGTTTCTGTCTATGGCAAAAAATTATAGGTTTTTCTCTGCTAAATCGAGGCTAGGATTGTTATGAGAAAAGTTTAGTATAAATGACATTTGATATTTAAGGGATTATTCTAGCATTCAAGTCTTTTTCAAATGATAAAATATAGCTTAAAATAGTTTCTTTCCATTAAAAACTACAGTTTGTAACATTAATTTCAGTCTTTTGTTTTTGTTTTTTTTTAATTATAAATCCATTCCATATTAGTACATATTTTTATTTTTATTTTTTAATAATAAAAATTTTTTTTGTCATCACAAAATTAAATTTTTATGCCACTGTTCATCATTATATGGTACACAATGTCATTGAGCCAATCAATCATTAAAAAATTGAATTCGTTTTTTTTTTAATTTTTTGCAATGCATTTAATTTTTTTGTTCACAAGGCAACAGAACGAGTGAAAATAAAAAATTCTTACAAAAGTCTTTATAAATCCATAAAATACTCTATTGAAGTCTTTTCTATGATCAATGCGTTGTTTTATTGTATTTTAGATAGATAAGGCATTGGTAATTGTTTTCGTTTTTTTTTGTACTGCTATCGTATCTTTTTTTTTGGGGGGCTCTTTATAACAACAGAGCATAATAGATGGAATCATGTCTGTAAATAATCTTGACTATTAAAGCGTTTCATTATACAACAGTGTTCATTCGTATAGAACGACAGAACAACAGAACAATTGCATTTGCATTTTTGTTTTATAAATATTTCTTCTTTTCGTTCTTTTTTTCAATTTTTTTGTGTTTATTTTGTTTCTGCTTCATATAACTTCCATTTATTTGCACTCGATTAATGCGATAAATTTAAAATTCAATTAATGTAACTGAAACATTTAACAAGAAACGTAAATAAAAACAACAACAACAAAAATTGTTGAAAAATATTATGAAGAGGCAGACATTTTAAAGAATGCATTATTCAAAAAATGATCTAAGATTGTCAGAATGGAATTATGATAGCCCTCGCTTACTTGACTAAGACTGTAGGATATCCATTCAGACGAAATGCTTGGGGGTTATCATGGATAGGAAATTAGAAAAAGAAGAAAAATATAGCAGTAAAAGCGGATATGTAGATGCAGATATGTGGGCGTGCAATAGGTTCCAAATGGAGGTCTCACCCAAACTGGTTCTACAGAAGCGTAATTATACGAATAATAACTTATTCCTCATTAAGGTGGTGAACGTTAATAGATAGGAAATGGTGCATTAGAATAATTCAGAAGTTTAAAGGATGTGTTATTTAAAACTTTCATTAATCTGTATTCCTGATATTATTCATCGTTGGCTAGATTGTTTAGGAATGTATTGTCTAAAACTGTATATGTTACTTATGGCAGGGTAGCCATTTGGGTCCTTTACTGTTTTTATTGTTTCTTAATGATCTTCCTTGTGCTATTTCTGATTGTAATATTCTGATGTATGCTGACGACGTTAAATTATTTTATACTTTTGATGATGATCATGGTCAGGCTGTTCTTCAGCGAAATATTGATTTGTTTGTAACTTAATTTAATGGATCTTAACTTGAAAAAATGTAAATGCATGGTTTTCTCTCGCGGGGGCGTAATTTCGTCCACTTATGTGATTAATTCTTGCCCTTTGGAAACTGTGACTACATTTCTTGATTTGGGAGTATTATTGGATATGAAACTGTCTTTTATTGATCATATTAGTATGATGATTGGCAAAACTCGGGCTGTTCTTGATTTTGTGAAAAGATGGGGAATTCATTGATCCTTATATGACAAGACTGCTATACATTTCACTTGTTAGACCTATTTTGGAGTATGCGTCTATTATTTGGAATCCATACTATCGTTGTCACAGTGATTCAATAGAGTCTGTGCAGAAGCAGTTTTTATTATTCTGTTTACGTGGCTTAGGATGGGATTGTGCCAATGGGTTTCCGTCATATGAGGCTAGATTAGGTTTTATAAAACTTCCAACTTTAGAACGTAGAAGGGCTGTTTTAGCGGTTTGTTTTCTTTTTAATCTGGTTAAAGGTGATATCGATTCTGAGTTTTTGCTTTGTAACCTGAATTTCAGTATTCCAGCAAGATTTTCACGGCACTATCGTCTTCTTTCTTTAGATTTTTATAGAACGAACTATGGATGTAATTTTCCTTTTCGTAGATTATGTAATGATTTTAACTTATATTATGATTTTATTGATTTTGTTTGTAATATAAAACGTAGCTTATATGCTGGCATTAATTTGTAAATTATTATATAAAAATGTATTTTCGATCTTGTCATAGGTAGTTCCTGTGTATCGCTACTTTATTCAGCTTGTGATTAAGTTCTGTAGCTGATTTATGTTCTCGTTGCCATTACTTCTCCCTTACCCGCTACAGTCCGGACTGTAGTGTGTACGTGTCCCTACGTAATGGGGACGAGACCTCCGCGGTCGGGTGAGGGTGGGTTAGTGTGAGGCCGGGGACGTTCGAAAAAAAAACTAGAGCAGTAGAAGCAATACCCTTTATCCAACCGGAAGAAATATCAGTTTGATATTAGGCAGCTCTTACTGCGTGTTATGTTCAGGAGGGGGAAGAATGGATCAACCAGACACACAAATGTCATTACCAGGGTATACTTGTGATGGATACCCGCCCAACGCGTTATCCGACGCAGAATGCCTAATATATCCATCACAACCAACTATATCACTGTGGTCGACTTTCTTCGTCAAACGAATTCATGGAATAAATGTTAGTGAAAACTTGTTGCTACTGGGATGGGTTCTAAACCAGAAACTAAAATACATCTTCAGTTAACAGACCGTAATGCAGTTTTTCAGTTAACGAGGCAACTAAAACTAAGTCCTTGTAACAAAAAGTAGGTTTTTAATAAGAACGTAGAGCTTGTTTAATGGTTATCTAACTTGGAAGGCAATTACTTAACTTAACTTACTTACGATCTAGTCTCTCAAACCACTTATGTTGGGTGGGTCGACTCCGGACGATAGATTTCGTAGAAACTTTTCATGACAATTTTATTTACTCTAAGTTTTTGCAAGAAATCTCCTGAGGGAAAGTCGCCAAAAATTTTTTTTTTCATATTTCGTTTCGTTCGAAATGTATAACCTGTGGCTTGTTGAACCATGATCTCACGTCTAATAAGCCAGCACACTACCTACTAGGCTTTGGCGATTTCAATTGTTTTCCTAATTAAAAATGGGAACTCATTTAGATATAGTTTTGTGTAACGCTAAGTAGAGTCTTCTGTCTTTTTGGTAGTGACTATGTGAAATTGTTATACCTATGCTATGATCTCTATCTCGCCCTCTCTGTAAATTATGATTAAGAGATTGGCATATTAGTTCGTATATGGATTTGGATAGACAGTGAAAAATCAGTAGCCTTGTATGGTATTAAAGTGTAATTTAGTCTAACGCGCGGTTGTAGAATCCTGTACAGTCATGTGCTGGCTTGTTTTCGCAGTTTACAAGGTAGAGGTATAACAACCAATAAGTACTCTGTCATGCACTTTTTACTGCAGATGACTGGACATTTTGATGTCGTTTTATTGGTGATGTTGAAATATTATGATTGTTTCTTTAGTTCCTTTATTAGATAAGTATTTTAATTTCACCGATATAGAACGAATACATTTACAAAATATAGGCGTGCAAATTAAAAGTAAAAAAAAAATTGGAAGAAATGAATTCTTAGAAAATAGCAAAATTCAAATTGGTTGCTTGAAATATTTTACATTAAAATTTCAGTATTTTTAAAAATAAACTTTAAAATATGCTCATTTCGAACAATTTCAAAATAGAAATATACAATATATGTATGTATGTAAGTAAACCACAATAAAATAGTTTTTTTTTTTGGTACAGGAAACTGAATGTAATGCGATAATTTTTTTTATTTTTAAATCATACAATTGCTCTAAATTAGCAATTAAAGGCAGTGGTTTATGCTTCTCCTCACTCAACAAATAAACGCTTTCAGGTGTTACAAACAAATTAATGGAATATAATATTTGGCTATACAGCCAGATATAAATACAGTTTTATTTATTTGTCACACAGTATTTAAGAATTTATTATTTGGTTTTTTGTTTTTCTTATTGTTCAAATTCAATTTCATGCTTTTATTCAATTATATAGTTTGATCACGTCTCTCGTTATCTATAGCTTCAGGGCATTGTTGTTATTATTCTGCCAAAATGACAGTCAAGAATAAAAATTAAATACTACCAACAACAACATCAACAATTGTTTTTTTCTTTTAATTTATTATTGTTATGACCAATTATAAATTATTATTTGATGAAGTATTTCTTTTTTATTTGTTTTTATACATTATTTATTGTACTTTATGCGAAAATAATGGTTTTATATCGGAGAAGAATAAACAAAACTGGAATGGAAATTATTCTCTTGAAGTGCATTCAAAATTGCAGTCTTCAAGATCCAGTGATTTATGAGCCCAGTTTGTATTTTTAATTTTACTTTTATTTTTAACCATAAAACGTAATTTTTAAAAAAGCATATGACATTTTTTTTATATTTAGTAATGCAACCAAAAATTTAAATGTTGTACTATTGTTTTAACAACAATTCCCTTACAAACAAAAGCAAACGAAAAGTACACTAGAAAACAAATGTTAGTAAAAAATTCTTAACGTTCTTACACATAAACTGGGGAATAATGTTTATTTAGAATATTATTCTCAAGGGGATTATCGTTTATAGAGCGCAAAATTTTTTAACAACAAAACATACTTAATTTGTTCTTTACAGGAACAACATCAATGACGCTAATAATCTTGAAAACTATTACACACATAATTGGTCATTACAACTCTTCAGTCAGGATTACGATCTGACCTGTGTGTGTTAATTTAATACATGACCTACAGTTTAAATTCGATTCCGAACGACAAAATTTTTGAGGAACTTTTCTTGTCAATTTTGTTTACTCTCAGAGTATTTACCAGATATCTGCTGAGAGGAAGTCGCCGATTTTTTTTTGTTCTGTTTGAGATGTCTGACTTGAACCGCGGCCTCACTTCTAATTGGCAAAAAACACTTCTAACTAGACTACGGCGTCTTCAAACCTGAAAACACCCAACCGATAGTAAAATGTATTGTATTTTCCAAGGTTATGGAAAGTATGCTTAACCATCTGTTTGCGAGATATTTAGTCTAACTACCTAATCGGCGACTGGGTGAACGGTTTCAGCAAGACGCCCTCAATAAGTAACCTTTTAGAGTTACTCTCAGAAAGGTGGAACTAGTCTAGCCAACAATTTGGTGAGAGCAAGATTGTGGTTGTGTAAAGTCGCCGTAGTCTAGTAGGCTTAGTAGCTGTTAGCTGCCTAACATCTCCAAAAAAAAAAAAAAAAAAAAATATGAAATATGAAAAAATATTTCTTCGACGACGTTCTCTCAGCAGATTTCTGACAAAAAAAAAATTCCATGAAAAATTTCTTAAAAATTTGTCGTTCGGAATCGACTTTAAACTGCAGGTCCCGCCACTTTTCAATAAAATTAAAACACACTACATAGGTGGTGTGAGAAGCTGGATTGTAATCCTGGCTAAAGGGTAGTATACAATAAGGTTGGTTTATGTTACTCAACTCGCAATAATTCAAGTATATTCGTAATACTATTCTAATGAATGCTTTAAATTTACACCTTTATGTACTTTTATTATATATTTAAAATGTTTGTAATTATAAGTTTAAATTGAATTTAAGAACACTATTTTATATTCATATTAATATAAATGTTTATAATTCAATCTTACTTTTTTTTTTTTTTGCTTTAAAGTATCATTAGCTTCATAATTTGATTATCACTGAACATACACTACATATCTATAGGCGTATAATTTATGTTCACAAAAAGAATGTCGAAAAAGATTACTCATACGTATGGGTATTCATATTGTCAACAAACAAATGAAAATTCCATTTTCATGACGTATGACTAATATGGTTAATGTTCTAAAATATTACTCATACGCCTGATAAGCGGTTTATATTTTTCTTTTTATTTTTAAAACTAAATTTGATATCATTGCTGAGTTATTGCCGTTGGGAAAATCCTTTTTTACCCTTTGGGGTTAACGACCGACGGATTGTTTATCATCTGTAGCTTACATTTTATTGGTATTCCTTTTCAAACCCATAATATTTTAAGAAAACACTTAACACGAGTGTTTGTTTAAGACTTTTATTGCGTTTTGTATGTGCAAATAAAAGTTTTACACTAAATGAGTGGCCTTAATGACCCACAGACGGTCAATGTATCAAATTAAAGGAAAACGTTGATTAGACGGTAAATGATTTGAAAGCCTTTAAGTGAAAGCAATTAAATAAGGATTTCTGTCCGTTGAAAGATGATCAAAGTAACCTTTACGGGAGGAATACATGTATACAATAAAAATAACTCTTTAATTTTATTTTGAGATCATACAGCAAATACGATTTTCAAGATCTCAGTTGCTCAAATAGCGTCCAAATCTATATCACATATTGTAGACATCGATTTTTTATACGATCTTTATCAGGCGGCTACTTCGAATGTTTACTTATATGGGGTCTGCCAACAGAGACATCCGAACTTTGACAGTTGATAACGGCCATCTTGTTGGAGTTACATCTACCAAGTCTACCAGTCTGTTTTGCCACAGCGCCATGGACAGCCATAGATAACAACATGTGGCCCATTTCTGAAGGAATGTCGAATTTGGAACAATACTGCTTTACATGGTTTCCAAGAGCATCCAATGCATTCCGAAAAGATCACTGTTTAATGTGGATTTTGAGAACGGAATTGGCCAGGCCATCACTGTCAACGACGAGCACTATAGGCCGATGATTACCAACTTCTTGTGGCCTGAAAATGACGGTGCTATGTACCACATACCTCATGCAAAATTAAATATTCAGCACGAATGATTTGAGGGCAAATTCATCTCACATGGAGGTGATGTGAACTGCTTACTAGAATAGCGTGACTTGTAGTTTAAAGTCCGACACGAACGATAGATTTTTAAGAAATTTTTCATGGCAATTTTATTTACTCTCAGAATTTTTGCCAGAAATTTGGTAAGATTAAGTCAACTAAGAAATATTTTTTAATTTTTAATTTTTTCGTTTTATTGGAGATGTGTGGCCTGAGGTTTGAAACTACTAGACTGCGGCGACTTCATATCAATTAAGAAAAAAGTTTGGAAAATACCTTAAGCTTTGTGATTTCAAGGATAATTCCGCAACGGCCATATGACAATGGCTGAGTAATGCTGAACAAAACAAGGTCGACGAAATGTGTTTTGTGTATCACTTGGCTACCAAACTACAAGATAACGCATAGCTTCCGTTCATACCCATTCACATCATGAGCAATAATAATATTTCCATATCCAATGATTACTTTGTAATTCAGTAGTTTTTTAAGATCTTTCCAATTCAATTTTTTTTCACATTAAAGTTTAAAAAGTATTTTTGCTAAAACATTATAAAAAAAAAAACAAATATTTCCTGCAAAATTATTCTTGAGGACAAAATGATAAAATAAAAAGGAAATATAAAAATAGTACTGTCATGTCCTTTTAAGGGCACCTCATGCTAACTTAGTTCTAAGGTGTATTAACAGGAAATATGTTGACAAAAAAAAAAAAAAAATATAAAACAAATATGCTTTAAGCGAAATACTATCTGTCATGCGGAATATGCAACAACTCATAAAATAATACCATGAGACATCCTTTAAATGTCCCTGCACAATGGTATAGCTTTAAGCAAATACTGCCATCAAGATTATAAATTATTTTTATTCTAAATTCAACAACCCATATATTATCCTTTCCCATGAATTAGAGTGAAAACACATAAAAGAAAAAGCTTCTTAGAATTTTGAATAAAAAGGTTGATGTTTGTAATTTTCTTTGTTTCTCTTCTACTTGTTTGCTTTTATTTATTCGGTTTGGACTTTGCCTAAAGACAGAGAACACATAAACAATATTTTGCGTTTGTTCTAACGTTTACAAGCAAACCCTAAAATTATTTTCGGCTCCAGCCATAACAAAAACGTCATCAAATGTTTGTCGTATATCGGAGACATTTTTTAAGGTCGTTTCTTCTTTCTTAATAATGGGAAGCCATTCAGGCACAAATTTATCTCTATTCAGGGTATGGTAATAACGAAATAAAAAAGGAGTATAAAAACAAAAAAGAAAATTTATGGTTTTTACTTGTTGAATGGAAAAGGGATCCTGTGTTTTATTAGGCTTGACGTAAAAATGTATGAAATAAAGCCAGTCGGCCTACAGCCTATAAAAGCTAAAAATGAAGAGGGCATGAACACATTTCATCTTATAGAATAAATACAAACCAAATATAAAAGAAATTTAAGATAAATGAACAACAATATTAAACGACGTTACGGCACTGTTTCCTAATATATGATGGAAAAGCATAAGAAATTAAAGTTATTTTCATTAGATATTCATGAACATTTTTGAGCAGTTATTTTAAAACCATATGGCAAACGAATGAACAACAAACAGTTCATTTGATTAAATTTATTTAGAAAATTTTTTGGGCATGGGGTTTTGCTTTGTCCTGTAAATATTTCATTGTACATTAGAAAGTAAATAGAAAAACTTTAAATCGAATTTAGAAGAAATTTTCGCACCATTAAAGATTTAAATACACATAGAGGGCGTACCCAAGATATTATTAAGGAATTGATTTCATATTTTAAAAGTCTTTATAGCTCAGTATATATAGATGAATAGGTTTTCAAAAAGTGCAACTGTGTTTTAAGAATCTGTGATCTCAAATCTTAAATAATATGACAACTTGTTAATACTAACCTATAAGCTGATTACAAGACAGGTAGTCAATTCCCCACCTCTGTCATTATTCAAGGTAAAATAATTTTAAATGATATCAGTATTGCCGCCCTTAGACGGCATGGAAAAAGTTTGTGGATGGAAAAAGTTCGTTGCAACTTTTTTAAATCACCAGATTAGTTCCGGTTAAGCTCAGGGGTACCGAAAAGTTCTGTTCCATCCCCAACTCTATTTCTTATTTTCATTAACGATTTTCTATCTCTAACTTCTAACCCCATCTACTCTATTACAGATGACAGTAATATTTTTCGTTCATATTCTTACAATGAAAGGCCAAGCCGTTTCGAGAGTCGACTTTAGTTGGCGTCCGTTATTGACACACAAACACGGCAACAATATTACATAATCTATACCTATGAGTGGTGTAAATATTAGAGAGTCAGAAGCTGTTGCCGTTTGGATCAGTTGATGTTTGCTGCAACCAACACATTTTTCAAGTGTCGAAAACAGCATTCAAGAGCCTCGGTTTCTTAAGACGGTACAATAAATTCATTTCAGAATAGAATAGAATATGGACCGGTTTCTCGAAGTCTTTTTTTGAAGTTTCTAGACCGCGTACAAAGAGGTTAAAGGTGCTCAGTAATGACGGTAAAGTCGCACTGTGGGCTGCGTTTCCTTGTTCTATCGCTACTACAACGTATTTAGCTTGTTCTATATTCTTACGGCATTCTCGCAAAGCACATCAATAGGTCAGCATACAATGTAAATCCATTTAGAATCATTGTATTGAAACACATAGCGTTCATAAAGGGACAGTAGCCCCTGAGCATACTAGCCTAAGACTGAATATTATTTGCAATTATTTATGCAGAAGCTATAATGATGAGTAGGTGGAAGAGACCACCTAAGATCCTTTTGGTACTGCCTGGTTCTCGGGAACCTGACATGAAAAAAATTTTAGGCAACCAGAATTTGTGGATAGAGCTTGTCTATTCATAGGTTATTAAGATAAAAATCCATACCTTGAAATACTTATCAATTGTTTTCAAAATACTATGTGAGTTCGACTTTATAAAGGTTTGCATAACTTCCTACCACTGTATTCAATTTGTAGAATATTGTGGTTTTAAACCAAAATCATTATTATGAGCTATGCTTGCATTTATTGATCAAATTTATAGTTAATATCGGGATAACTTAGCAAAGCCTTTTGTTCATTTAAATACAAAATATCCCACATGAGTTCTGGGAATTGGTGTAAAAGTTTTCTTTTCTTTTTTGGTTTTGTCGTCTGAAAATAAAAACATGAAACCAATAAAATTATGGAAAAAATAAATACGTAAACGACAATGAAATGACACCCAAAAACCGATACAATATTTCCACCAAATAATGCGTAATAAATTTATTTTTACACGATGCTTTAAATGGCAGTAACATAATAGGAAAATTTCCTTGTATTTGGAAAATGTTTAAATTTGTATTAGAAAACCATAAATTTGAGACTAAACATCTTTATATCTCTTGAAAAATAGGATGTAATTAAATTTACCCCGTATAGAACTCAAAAAAGGCGCAAAAAATTAACACAAAAAAGAACAGGTTAAAAGTAAGGAAAAGAAAGTAGACAAAACTAAGAAGAACAGGGAGAATAGAAAACAAAACAAACAACAAATTTTAGTTTTATTAGAAATAGAATGCGATCTTAATTGTAATTGAATGTTTACATATTATTAATAATAAATTATGAAATTTAGGTCAATTGATTTGTCATAATTTTTTCTTTTCTGTTTCTATTAATGCTTAAATATATAAAAAATGACACCTTATTCTGTAATACGTTAAGATGACCATGGGTTTTTTATTATGATTATGATTGTATTCTTTTCACAATGACGTCTTATAAGTTATTTTCATTTTCATATTCATTTTAATTCTTTTGAAGTCATTGCAAATATTTATTATTAACGCATATTATTCATACGCCATAGGAGCTTTATTTTAAATGACTTTATTGTCTTTATATAATTGAATATTTTTATTAATTATTTTTAAATGGAAAATTTTAAATGTTTCTTTGATCGCTCGCAAACGCATATTACTGTGGGCTACATCATAGGCAATTAAAAATTTAAAAAAAGATGAAAAAGGAGATACAGATGCAGTAGAGTAAATTATTGGCATACCAGGTTATATTACTATTTCCTTGAAATATTTAATTTGAAGAAATTACTTAAATGGAAATTGTGTCTTTTAGCTTTTTTTAAATTTCAAAAAAAGAAAATATTAACTCCTCTACGAAGCCTTCATAGTAGATCCCACCCAACACACAGTAAAACTGTATTGGTCATTAATTTTCGCTCAGCCATATTTGGTGCCACCTCACCCATTTTCATTTAAGATTGCCATAACTGGCATATGATTGCTATTAAACAACTAAATTAAAGTTGATATCAGCAGGATAACAATTAAAGCCTAGTTTTATAATTTAAGAAGAATTTCTAGTCTGGATCCCAGGACACAGAGACATCTTTGGAAATGAAAAATGAGAACTTGCTAGAGAGGCCTTGGTGGATGTAGAATCTGTCATCTCCTTTGTTATTGTTCGAGTGCTGAAAAGGGCGGAAATGTTTTTTAAATTGGTCACTACAATCCTTTAGTCTCGCACCACTTATGGCATGTTTGTTAATTTTATCCATGAGTGGATATTGATTGATTGAATATTTGTGATTGCGTAAGTAAAGTTTCAAGCTGCCTACAGTATAACTTAAAAATAACATCTAAGACAAGGTTGAACATCTTTTATTGTAGGATAAAATCAATGCTGAAGCCAGACAAAACTGACATTTTGCCGAAAAAATTCTTTGAAAGTCTTCGAAAGTTCAATAAGTTCCTTGTGGCAACATGCAAAACGCTGTCCACTCGTATAAAAGAGTTTTATATATAAGTAAACTTGAATTGTTAATATTTTTAAACGTCCATTAAAAGAAATTAAATAGAACCCTCAAAATTCAGTGACGTTCTAGAATTTTTGTGATTTTTTTTTAAATATTTTCCAACCATATGTATTACGAGAAACTAGGTCGTAATCCCAACTACAGGGTTGCAATGACCAATTATGTATGTATGTATGTATTACGTATTTATTATTTTTATAAATATTTCTTTAAGATTTTGTTTAAATAGTACTGTACCTACACTTTAACAAGTTTATCATTATAATCGCAATTAAATTCCAATATTAAAAAAATCTTTTTAATTTGTGCCACTGTACAGCTGTACAAAAGAAAAAGATGTGACGTTAAGATTTTTTTCCTCTTTACGTATTCTACTAATTTTTTGTTTGTATTGCCTTTTTTATTTATTTATTATTAATGTAAGATTTATTTCCGATTTTAATAAAAAAGTCCATGCACGTGCTCTATGTTACTTATTTGTTTCAACTTCTGTTTTTGTTTAATCAATTCTATTCATACATATTTTTTGCTGTTTTCGTTGTTTCAATGGCTCCAGCCCATGCCATATAAAATGCTGGCAAAAGCAAATCTCCCGGCAGGCAGACAAACAATCAAAGACTGCCCAACAGTCCATAAATTACTAAAAAGTTATCGACACTTTTGGGGAGGAATAAGAATTATATGTACATACTTACATACGTACTATATATGTATGTATGTAATAAATATAAAAATAAAACAAAAATAATAAATCTGCGTTATTGTTTATAAACGTTTTTGCTATTTTGCATAATTTAGCATTAAGAATGCATTGCATTACATGAGAAATGCCAAAATGTGTCGATATTAATGCATATTTTTGTACGTTTCGTTTCGTTGGTGCAAACAACTTTTTTTTTGCTTCTCTGGATATCTGGTATGTTTGTAAAATATTTAAAAAATTTTTAATTTTTTTCCTGCTGACATTTAAATGAGTTTCACTAAGAGGAAGAGGTTGCTATTTAAAAAATGTAAATCGCATTTTGAATAAATACAAAGATTTAATTTAGCAGAAACAGAGGAACCAAATTTAATACAGTAGAATCTTGATTGTTCGACTTCAGTATTGAAGTAGCAAACTATTTATTTATTTGTATATTAGGAGTTATGATACAGTGGTTAAATAGCTAAATAGCTTTTCTACAAAATTAATTTCAAAAATTAAGAGGCTCCTTCAAATAAACCATACAGTAAGCTTAGCTCTGTATTATTTAGGCACGCGTGTCTGACAAAGAATATTGAACATTAAGAACAAAAACACAAACCAGTTGGCTGTATATGGTTTTGCTAACTTAACAGTCATTAAAGCACAATTTTGGTTTCGAAAATGTCCTTCCAGTAATTTAAATAGCAAAGACGCATTGTACATCACATATTTTTTTCAATAAAGGCGAAAACGCCAATAAGGAATAACTCAAAATTTAGATTTCATAGATCAATTTTGGTAATTCTAAATTAATTGTTCACGGCTCGAATCAAGATTGTTTTAAGAGAGTCGATGTTGGTGTATCTTTTGTTGCAAATAGTGTCGTCTAAAATTGTCGACAATTTTTTGCCCAGTGGGTTCAAATTAGGACAACCAGAAGACAATTGTTCAGAGGCGATGAGTACTGGCAAATTGTGTTGGAGCCAGGTTTGGGTCATGTTAGTTTTATGAGCTGTTGCAGAGTCGTTCTGGCAAGGATACGGCTGGTTTTGGAACATAGAACAGTCAAGTGGTTTTACAATAGCTTTAAAAAACATTCCTTAAAAAACTTTGATCCTTTGTTTGCAGAAATGCAAGTCAGTGACACCATCGTAAGAGATACTGCTCCCTGGTGGCTGAACCTTTTCTACCAAAATGAATCAGTTAATGATTTCGCCTGTTAAACTTTTTTCATCACAAAATTCTTCATCAAATGATGTTCGCAGTTTGTCATCCTGCAGCCACCAAATATCCGATTTTAGGACCTACATTTCCGGGACTATAATTTTTACGGAGGAGAACTTGCTGCGTTTTTTATTTGATAGCTTTGATGGTTTCCAGCGTTCGAACTGTGTCTGCACGAGCCTATCACCATCGTTTTAGGTTCGTTTTATGCATCGTAATGCCGATTTATTAGTCGCTAGACGAAACTACGACCAATTGCGAGCGATCGTGGTATGTTCAATTCTTCTATTAGGCAGAATGTTGTAACAATATTTTTGACCCTATTAAGTACGTATGTATGTACAGATAGAAAGAAGCATTTAAAAAATACTTATCACGTCCCTGCAACTTTTTTTTAGAACAAAAGGAACAAATTAAAGCAAGTTATAGAATTAAAAGTAAAAAAGCGTTTAAAGTGAAAGTGACTTACGAATATGTAAATGCAACCAAAAATTATATCGGGTCAAATATATATAAACTATATACCTAAAAGCAACAACATTGTATTTATTGTCACAATATTGTTAAGACTTCCGCTAATGAATTTAGCATTTCTTTTGTAATGCCTTTCCAAGCCCAAGAAAATATGGTTTTTAAAACTTTAAAAATCCTTTCTAAAGCGAACTACATATAAACCTTTTCCATTTTAAGTCCATTTAAATTAAACATTCTATTAAGCCATTGAAAGTCATTTATAAGCTTCACCGGCCTAATTTCAGCACAAAAAAAAAACAAATTTAATTTTTTAATTAATGGTATTTTCCATACGAAAATCCGAATTAAATAAAGCATTTTATTCTGCCCATTAGTATTAGAAAGTTCAGAACGCCTTAGGTAAATATGTGTACTATGCATTGGTATCCACAACATCTCCCCTTGGAATTTATACGACATCCATACATATTTAAAGTAATTTTCCTCTATACTATTGTGTATGTTTGTGAAAGAAATAAAACAATTAACAATTAAAAACAAAATGAGAAAATGGAATAGAAGCAGTATTTTTCAAAAGTTTCCATTTACATTAAGGACATCTTGTCGTCTGTACCGGAGGTGGTGAGTTTATTGTTTATATTAATTCCATCGGCCTCAGTGGTATGCGAAATTATTAATTTTAAATTTTTTTTTTGCCATGGTAATAATATTTCTTGCTGTATTGTGTTTGTATTTTATGCGACTTTTTGTTATATTGAAAATATCTCTATTAATTTATAATTTTAAAATACATTATACATCTATAATGATTATGAATATAAGGGTGGTACTTAATCGTGTGTAGGAAAAATAACATGCAAATTTTGCTTCTAGCTATGTATGTATATGTGAATAAAAAATCTTTTAAAACCACAGAAATCTTAAAAATATTAACTTATGCAGATCAACACAATCTGTTAAACGATCGCAAGACTCAAATCTCCTCTTATTGGAGTTTTTACACAAAAGTTTTGATTGCCTCAAAGCATTGCCTCATAGTCAAGTAGAAAAATTTTTTATTTTTCATTTAATTTTTTATCATCTCCATATCTATATTGTGAAATCGTTGCCCCAGACTTTATGGACAAAAAATACACTACTTATGCTGATAGCGTTACAAATGTATGGATATTTGTGCATTGGAAAATCCACTCCAATCTCGTGGCATATTTTTTTCGACAATTTGAATATTGACAATACGAAACAATACTTAAACTTAGAATTCTAATGTTAATGCACTGTTTTGTATCGGTTAACATTGTGACATAAAAATAGTCGCCATAGTCTAGTAGGTAGTGTATTCGCTTGTTAGAAGAGGGATCGTGGTTCAAACCTCAGCTCAGATATCTCAAACAAATCAAAATGTGTATAAAGCACTCCGAGAGTATATAAAGTCGTCAAAAAAACTTTCTCAGATTTTTCGCTTGGTGTCGACTTTAAACCCTAGGCCGCGCCACTCATGGATAAAATTAACACATTTAACGTGGATGGTGGGAGAAGCTAGGTAGTAATTTTGACCAGAGGGTCATAATGTCTAATTAAGTAAGTAAGTTACAGTATAAAATTGTAACATATGGTTTCATTAATTTCTTTTATAACTACTGTTGTTGTATTGGCATCGAAATAGTTTTAAAGAGAGGGTGAACAAAAAGCACTTAGGGCACATAGATCATTTGAACTAAAAAATACAGGATGACATGATTTCGCACTTAATAGTAAGTACTTCACTCCTATTGTACATCAATGTTTTTATAATAATATACCACTACCACAGTGTGGAGATAAAATGAATGCATGTTAAAAATCCTTGCTAATAGAATTAGAGCCGAATAAAAAAAAGGATTGCAATTTATATCATAAAAAGTTTTTGCATCTCTTCAGAAAGCTTATGCAAGAGCATATCATACTGTTATTTCTAAAACATTGTTTCCGAGCAATAACTGATGATAAACATTGCTAAAGTAGAGCAATAATATGCTTAACTGGTACAATTTGATGATGGGCCAGACGCTTTGTCACATATTAAACATATTTGCAGTTGTTTCCTAATTACAGTTAAAATTGTATTCTGATCTGAATCCATACACAAAATTTTAACGTTTCCCGGCTCACTTTTATCTTATAGACGTAAAACCTAGATTTTTTCGTTTCTTATTTTCACAGTTGCCTCTTCCATACCCTCTTGTAGTGCTCTTTATTTTAGTATCAAGAATACAATGTTTACAACCAACTTAGAATTTTATATGAACATTTTTGCATTTATAAACCTTTTGTGTTATTCAAAGACATGGGCATAAAATTTTGAATACTTTACCAAATAAGGTCCTCCCTAATGTTTAGGCTAGCAAAGAAAAAGAAAATCCATCCATAAGTAGACTTTATATGACAAACAAATAAGCCTACAAACTTACACACTTATTTTACATTTAAATGTAAAAAAGCCGAACGAACTTCGTCGCTTAACAGCAACAGCAACAGCAGCAGCTGGAGGAACTACTGTTGCTGTTATGAATGGTATCTGTTGCTGTTGTTATAGCTGCTGCCGGTGTAAGTCGGTCTGTTGGCAATTAAAGTCTAACGTTAACAACGCATCGAAATCACTTAGTTTATCAAGAGCCGCGTTAACGACTGGACACGTTTCGCTTAAACAAGTGAGAGTGTTTTATTTTTTATTTTTCGTCCGTCATTTAATTTAAAAGCATTTTATTAAACTAAAATAATACAAATATTTTAAGTAAAATTCATAATCAGAAAAAAAAAAGAAATAATCAAATTGCACTTGTTCATTTCAAAGAAACTAGTTTTTGTAGCTGCCGCCTGTGTAACTGTTGTAATTTATGATATCGATTTAGAAGACGGGAAAACTTTTTTTCTTTTGCATAAAAATTTCAACTCTAAAGCATTAAATTAAAGAATTTTATTATAAAAAAAAAGAATTTTTATAAGAACTATTTGAAAGTCCGTGTAAAGTGTTAAGCAAAATGTTAATTAAATTAATTTTGAAATTAATTTATCTATTGGCAACATACTTAAGCCTTTGCCATGGTCTCAATATGGATTCTACAGAATCCACTAGTGATTGGTTTAATGTAAGCACCACAGAATCGACTACCTCCCCTATGGCTAAACAGTTGTATCAGAATAAACGCCGTTTAGTCTTGAGCACTATTGTAATAGTTCTTGGTGTTATTGGCAATTTCTTGGCGCTGGTGATTTTGGCGCGCAAAAAGGCCACTAAACATAGTAAATATACGTTTATGTTGCGGTAAGTTTTAATTGATTCTCACTTTTTGTTTACATTTAACAATAAATTGTTTATACACTCAATATAATATGTTAGTAAAATAAAGAAGTGTTAGTGAATCAATTGTTAAGGGGTTTAGGATTTTTTATGAAACTTTTTTGTGAAAAACAAATACATTGAATTAGAAAAAAGGACGTAACACATTATATCATTTTAAAAATTCTTTGAGCCAAATATCAAATTTATTTCAGTCTTAAGTTTAAGCTTATTAAGATTACTGATCATAGAATTTTAAATTTCAACACGAATTATTAATCACAGAGAACTTTGAATTAAAAGCAAAGTTGATATTCAATACATAAAGTAAGATCTTAAAAATAGGAGTTGGTAAGACGGCAACATTAATACAAAAAAAATTAAGTTTTGTTTGTTAAAATTTAACCATACTGTTGTAAGTCTTTTTATTGTAAAATTAAACAGTTCAAGTTTATGGACGTTAAACATAAGACAAAATCACACATCAACTTTCAATCATCTTTTAAAGGATAGTTAAAGGAACTCATGCCTATCGGTATCCACTTCAGCCATTATGTAGGCTTGTCGGGCACCATTAGCTGTACCTACCATAGTTTTTATAGGAAGTCGGTATATTGTACAAACTTATTCCAGTTAAGTCATCAGAGGTGAGTTGTGTGCGGTTTTCCTCAAAATATTGAGATCTCGAGCTTACGAAAGCTGGGATAATATTTTTTGAACCTTCGGTCTAATCAGACGTATTGGCATTTTGAAAATTTTAACAAAATGTTTCTCAATTTTCTTTAAACTCTTGATGGATGAGAGTATTGGAAAAGAACTCTTTTAAAATTTCGTTTTCGAACGAAAGTTACCATACTTAATTGGTCATTAGCTTCTCACATCACTTGTGTTGTATGTTTTAATTATATCCATAAAACACAGTGTGAAGTAGATTCCGAAAGTCAGATTTTAGAGAAACTTTAGATATCAATTTTACTTATTCTCAGAGTTTTTTCCAAAAGAAATATTTTGCATATTTCACTTTGTTCGAAATGTTTAACCTGAGGCGTCTAATAAGCCAACACAGTACCTATTAGACTACGGCAAGTTAAATAACAAACCTTGTAGTAACAAATAAAGAACATACATTTGTAGAAATATTTAAACATCTGAGTATCAATCTGTAGTAATACAAAATTGCACACAATCTGTGTGTAAAATTTGGTTTCTCCATTTGAAAATCTTTAGATATCTAGTAAGCCAATGTGCAATGTTTATAGAACAGTAATAAGAGCAGTCTTATTACATATCCTTTCGACAGCTTGTAATATCTGGGCTCCACAGACATCAGATATATTGTCAATTAACTACTTCTCTTTGAAAGTGCGTGTTTTAGTCCACTTGAAATTGAAGAAGTATATCGTCGTCGAAAATCCAATAGTACGTAACATCACTTTTTTTAATTTTATAGGAGAAGCAAAAAACGTTATAAAATAAAAAATACTTCAAATCGACGCCTCCATTCTATAACGTTCTATGTGTACTTACTTATTATATAATTTTCATATTTGAATTATTGATATAAAAACGCAATTTTTGATCCAAAAATCTAAAAATTAGATAACCTTACGAATCATAATTAATCAAAAACTCGATTTTGATTTTTTTGATGATACGTACTTTTGGATCTTCGACGACAATATGGATTTCTGAATATTGTACGTTCTGTAAAGGCGCAAAAAATGTGTTGGCTTGAACATAGTATAATAATGATTCTAATACTGTCAAGAAAATGTTTCATCAACAACATTAACCAACACATTTAGACAAAGCAGGCGTTCAGAAAAAGTTAAAAAGCTCACGTTGAAAAAGAGGATGAAAAATTGTAAACTACAAACTATGGAGAAAGATAGTTGTAGAGGAATTGGAGAAATTTCTTTTCTTTATTAATTTTTGTATTCCATTAGTATATTAGTAGTTTAGTTTCAGAAAATATGATTTCAATTTCAGATATTTTCTATTGTACATATCTCTATAAAGCATTTTATTTTTCAATCAATTCACAAATTTATGTATCAATTAATTTTTAACAAATATTTAAAAAATTTTTTTATCGCTTTCCAACACATCTTATACATTTATATAAGGGTGGCTTTAATTTATTCTATAGCGCGAATAATAACTTTTAATTTTATTACGAAAATTTTTCCTTTGGTGTACCTACATGCGAGTAATAAACTACATATCTAACGTAGTTTTTTAAAAATAAATTACAATTTATTTGCAAAAAAATAAAATTAAATAGAGTTCAAGGCATTAGTTTATTGAACTTATTGAACAGCATTTAATACGTTAGTTGTCTGGGTTCTTAATTTGAAAATTAAAACCAAATAATTGTAATATTTCTTTGAAAGTTTTATGATATTTTTGGTTTTCCTTTTTTTCTCAATAATAAATCGAGTTTATTGTTGACTTGAATTTGCATTCAATTAAAATTTCCATACGCATTTAGTGGTTATAATTTATTGATTAAGATTTGCTTACGATATTTTTATTCATTATTACTAATTAACAATGACAACATCATTATGGAGTTTATTAAATTGAAAATATTGTGTGTGCATCATTTACTCTATCATGGTCTATAAATGTAAAGAATTTTCCAAATTAATCATAAAAGTATTTTAAGATATTATGTTTATTTTCCTACTGTGTTTTAAAATATAATCGCTTAGTTAACGATAAAAACTCTATCATGGTCTATAAATGTAAAGAATTTAAAATAATTTTCCAAATTAATCATAAAAGTATTTTAAGATTTTATGTTCATTTTCCTACTGTGTTTAAATTGTAATCGCTTAGTTAATGATAAAAACCACTGTTTTATTTCGTATAATTTTTCTCACTTTTGTGATGATTTAGTCATATGAATAAAGTTGACAAATATTTAAAATAACAATTTGATATAAATTTTTAAATATCATCTTTAAAAACAATTTTACGGCGTATTAATTAAAGTGAGAATTATTTCACATACATTTTACAACTGTTTTTATATTTGTCAAGAGATTGTTAAAGCTTTATGGTTACTAGGAGTTATTAAAACTGAATGTTTTTAAGTTACATTCGACCCACCCATCGATATGGGAACAGATGTAATCATTTTTAGCATATGTCAAGTATGTAGGTCAATCATAGATAAAAATAGGGAATCAATAAGTTCAATAATAGCACTAATGTTTAACTTTCGATACAATATCGAATTGTTTAACTTAGCCAAAATAAGTAGTTTGTTATAATAGGCATGGAAAGCACTTAAATAAATAATTGCATGTAAATTAAGAAGTGTGCCTCTTTAATGAAAAATATTGAATCGTATAGTTTTCGAACCGTTAAGTTAGGTGTAGCATTGTAGTCAATAAAACAAATCATTGCCGGCTATATGTAATACGATTAATTTCATAATGTAGTCTTGGTTTCGAAAACATTGTACATTCTATTGTATATACTTGGCTTAAGTTTAAATTATAATTTTTGTTATCTTTAAAAAATATTTGCAATATTTGTAATAAAAGTTATGCAAAACCGACCACCATTTATTGTTAGATGCGAATACGATTACATAGAAGGAGCCTCGTTTTAGAGCAAAACTCCCTTAGTATTCAGCTGAAGGCTAGCCTGAAAAAGAACGCAAGAGAAGGGGTGAAAGCAAATTCCAAAAAGTGTTCTTAGAGTCACAACCAGCATTGGCTCGTTCTCTTCGGCTAATTTAGCATCTCTGCAGAAATACTTAGTAGGTAATCGAAGTGAACTCGCATGCGACAGATATGTTCGAATGATTCTTTCTATCTTATTTCGAGATATGGGTTTAAAAATGAGCAAAGATTCTGCCTTAGCTTGAGATATGAAAGACATACCTATTTTCATATGTTGATTGGTATTAGATAGAAGCGTGTCTGCTACAGCAAGTTCATTACACAATTACTCGGAATGTCCTTGTGACTAAAAACTCGCAAGAGTTTGACACAAAACAGCCTTTCGTAAAGACTATATAAAATTTTTGAAAATAGGTTCATATTTTTGGCAGCTGGGTTTGTATACATTACAGAAACCTCATTATAATTGTTCATAGCTATTTGGAAAATATAAATAACACAGAAATAGCAAATCAAAATAAACTCTTACGTGGATTAAATTATTTTCATATCGATTTTAATTGGTACAAATAGCGAACAAAATAGCTGTGATTATAAGATTTTTTCTCCTGTCTACGCTTAATTTACGAAGTTTTTAATTCATTTTTATAATACTGAATATAATTTATTTAATTTACTAACTCAATAGGCTTTCAGAAACCAATAAATTTTTGGGGATTTACCAAAACTATTAAATAGAAACAGAACGTTTATTATTTTCATTGTCACAGTCATTTGGAAATAGGCCTTTCATTGTATAAAATAATTATTACACACATTAAACACAGAATCATCACAAGTCAAATTGTCTAAGTCATATGGTATTTAATACAGCAAAATAACATCATTTATTACATTTATTACACTTATTCAGTGACTAATTTACAAAAAAAAAAAATATTCTCTGTGGATACAAAACCTTACGCTGAACTTGTTATATTATCAACAGCAATAAATTATTGCAACAAAAAAATAAAAAATAAAAGTATTAATTTTCTCGTTAGGAACACAGATAACAATTGTAAATCACACTCGCATATTGTAGTTTCCGAATGGGTGTCAAAATGAAGAGGCACCTCCAGTGTGTAAATAAATAATGCATTCATTCATGCACTTGAACGATAGATATGACAATAAAAAGTTTGCTTTTCTTTCTTTCTTTCTATCGAGATAATAGACTTGTGGTCTATAATGGTTGGTTTATTTATTTCCTTTCAAGTTCAAACTAATCTGGGCAATAAAAATAACTGTATACGTAGCGTAAGTGGGATTGTGCATTACTTTCGTTTTACTAAATTAAGTACACTTTAATTGTTAACTTAAGATGCACCACAGAGTAAATTATAATTTCTTTGGGGTCATATTAAAGCTGGCAGCATTATTTTTTGTCTTCTTTAATTAAATAGTCTTGTTTAAGAGTAGGTAAGCCTAACAAATTAATTAAATCTCATGGCATGAATAATCGAAGACCAAAAACTGCCGTAATTGCACACTAATAGAACGACCATATAAGAGAAAATATAACTAATTACATTAGTTAATTAATGTAATTAGGAGATCTTTAAGAAATCATTTTAAGCAGCCAGTATACTCCCCTACCAATGTTCTGACCTAAAGTTCAAAAGTGACACCACCTATAGGTTGATGCCTATAACATAAATAAGCATATTAATGCAAAGCTCTCGTGACAATTATTAGTCAAAGTAGAAGACAAGGTTAAATATCATTTCTTACAAAAGTGCACAGTATATTGCATTGAAAATTTATAATTTCATATTTGGCACCGGATTCGTGAAACACTAGCATACATTATTAAATCAAATTCTGGACTTACCCGAACTCTCTTTTTTCTTTTCAATTTCTTTAAATTCCAGTGGAACATATTGTCTCAACATATTATCGCCATTCTTTTCTATTTCATGTGGTTGATTTATTCGGTTGAATTCGTTTCAGGGCTTTCTCAATAGTTTATCGTGAGGGTTTTTTTTGTTTTTCCCGTTGCAGACAAATTTCTCCAGCTGACTTTCGTAGGGCATGTATAATCCAGTCGCATTGTCTCTTCCCGATTTTATTTTATATTCGGAACTTGTTTGATTTTTTTTCAGCTGTTGTTTTTTAGCATTTCTTAATAAACGTTTAAAAGTTATTTTCGTATAGAAGTACCAATTTTACATTGAAATACAAGGAACATTGTTTGCAATCAGTATGAGTGCACATTTTCCACAGCTGCTCGCAGCATTGTTATTCTACAACGCATTCTATTTCTTTTACTGCTTCTGCATTAATGCATGCCACGATGTTTTCCATCAACTAACCTACATAATAATAAGACATAGTCCGATTAAATAGGTGATCTTGTTGTATTGGAAAGGTATTAAAATCCTTTAATAAGCAGCTATTACATAGCACTCTATATTTGAAGCCATCACTTTGATCCTTAGTATGTTTTACTGTTGTTGAACGCCTTGCTATAATCAACGAACTACAGCTTAATGTCTTAAATTCAAAGGACTGTTCACCTATTATTCATTATATATTTATATGGACGACATGCGAACTACAAAAGGTAATAAATATAATGGAAAATTTTATGATTAAAAATGAAGCGATTGCGATCAAAAGCTATACAGTCAGAGAAAAAAGTCTACACCGCTGTATTTTTTTATTGATTTCTAATAATTTCTATGTGATATTTTTTATATTCGTTTTGCCTTCAAACATTCTTAATTGTAACTGCCTTAAACAACACTATAACACCTTTTACAATTTGATAGAAATCACCAGGAAAAAAGTTTACAAGCACCACTGTATGTACATACATAAAAAACAATTTTGAAAGTCTCATACAGGTTATTTGACAGCAAAGAAGACTATTTTAAATTATAAATACTATCAATAAAACAACCCAAAAATTTTGTTTTATTTTTGTGATTAAAACAATCAAAGAGTTAAATCGATTTTAGAGCAAAAACAATTATTCTGTTACAACTGTGATATTAATTTGCAAAAAAATTTGGAAAAGCTGTCCCAAAGAGAAGATAACTTCAAGAATGAACGTCTATAAAATACGAGCACCGACTTTCATTTAAAGACTTGTCTGATGGATTTAAAAATTTTTCTTAAAGGACTATAAACCAAGAAGTTGCGATTTAAAGCCAAGAATTAATTCTTCTTCCAAAGTCCTCTCTATTTGCTGATAGATTGCAAATTTTCTAATAATGGCCATTCAAATACAAATTAATAAAATGAATTTAATATTGAAGAAGATATGATAGATACACGGGTTCTGTTTTTAATTATGAGCCTATTTATAGACAACTTGTGGCTTAATATACAAGATTCAAAATCTTTTGGATTTACAAACCTACTTAATGATCCCAAATTAATTTAATTTCATTCACTTTTCTTCAAATATGACAAAATATATTGAAAAAGTAAAATATCACTTAAATTTATGACAATGTGTGTTAAGCTAACTGTTAATATGTAAATCAATTAAATGCCATATGCTAGTACACATTATACACTTTTGTAGAATCTGTAACCTAATTGAAATTCAGAAAACTTAATTAAAATGTTTAATTAACTAACATTTGATTTGCGCCGTGTGGTATAACTTAGGATTTTTGGCAACAAAAATAGGCGTCAGGAATTTTTCCAGGAATATATTTAAAAACACACTTTAAAACAAGAGGCAACAGCTTGTAATTTTAGCGTTAATTTGTTAAACAAAAATCAAGTTAAAATAAAATTATTACAAGTCTGTGTATTGTAAACTGTAATATGAACAAAACACAGTTAGAAAGTTTAACACTTTTTGCAATACATTAAACATATTAACTCAAACCATAAATAAATATTTCTTCCTACCCACAATTAAATTTAAATAGAATAAAGCTTACGCATAAATTATTGTTATTTAAAATTGTTTTTAGGAACTTTACTCATCTCTAATAAAAACAAAATACTATAAAAGTTTCCGCAATTAAATTTACAAAAATAAATGAAAACAAATTTATATGCAAGCCGTTCAATCGGTATGAACATTAGTGAACAATGAGTAAAATAAGCTATAAAAACAATTAAACAAATAATGTATTTAAGATGCAGTTGAGGAACAAATAAAAATGCAAATAAATTACAAAAAATATTCTCACACACCCAATTATCGAAGATTAATGCTTTTTCTGCACTATTAACAAATCAAAATTTTATAAAATTTACATACAAAATATAAATTCAATAATATTTCAAATAACAATTGAGATTCATATTCTTATTACAATTGCATTACTTAATAAAGTCATTAAAGAAAATATTTTAATAACAAGAAAGAAATTCTATTAATGTTGTATTATAGAGAAGTGTTTTATTATTTGAAAAAAAATAATATTTTTTTTTAGAAAAAATCTATTGAAATCAGCTAAATATTGTTAAAGGAAAACTTACGAAATTTTTCATGCTACTCAGTAGGAAATGCTGATAACATTATACATTTTTTATATACAGCACCTTCTTATAAATTGAAAAAAATAACATTTAGATAGCAAATGTAAACACCTTTACAAACTTAAGAATTTTCAATGACAAAAGGGGTTAGCTCCGTAAGACTTTTAATTGGGTATGAAAAATCTTAATACGAAAAATATGAATTTACGTGGGTGGTATGGCCAGTGGGTGCAGTCAGTTTTGATAAAACTTAGCATCGATATTTCGTTTATTCTGCAAAGTATGTGTACTTGGCTATGAAAAATTTTATGAGAAAATATTGATTTGGGTTGTATAGATGGTAGGCAGGGGTAATTTGATGGAATTAAATTTTTTTCTGTTCTTAATTCAGTGCCAGCTTGTTCTGGTCATCGTTTAAATCTTTTGCACAAATATGTACGAAACCTAGAAGTATGGCAGCGTATCAGGAAATTTCATGTAATATAGATTTAATATATATTTTCAACCATATATCGGCTCTCGATGCCGTGAATCTGTGGAGACCACTCGCTGTCATTATCAGAAACGCGATAGACTAAAATCCTCAAGACAGTCTAATCCGACGTCGACAAATAAACATGAAAGAGCTGCGGCAAAACATGGAACGAGCGGAAGATCACAGTAACAGATAAGCAAGAATGAAACACAGTAGATGAATGAGCAAATAACATATAGCATATGTCGTTTAAGGCATAGATTTCCATTAGAAGATAAAAGAACAATTTTTACACACTTTTCATAATGCTCCGACTGGTTAATTTTATAATTTTGTGGTTCGTAATACTGCCACAGATTCGGATCTTAAAATTGTACATAAAATATCGAGCGTATTCTAATGAGATGCAGGGACAGTCTACATTGGATACTGACAAGACGTTGAAGGAAGAGACATCCTTCCTGGTTGGTAAACTATTTGTCTTAGAACGTGATGGACCGCAAGCTAAACGTGATAGTATAGGCTGGTTGCTGGATTAAACTATAATATGGAAAATCTGTCACACTTATAATAGCAAAACATCATCTGTATTGACTAGCGACCAAATAGTTAGCATAGTTAGCTTATGCTTCTGTTACTGTATACGCAATGGATGTCAGCTTTGTACTTATTCGGGTATATGACATCTACTATTACAAGGTTTTCACAGTGAAATTATCTCTCTGGCTTAATCATTTTATTATCATTTTCTTTTCCATGGAGTCTATTAATTCAAAAGTATTCATTAAAGAGCAAACTAAAGTTTTATTTTAAAATAGTATGCCATCTGCAGTTGATTGCAAACATTTTCTGGGACTGTTGGACATTCAATATGTTTTAGAAAGCGGTTAATCACCTCTCATTTGTTTTCTAGTACAAATGATTTTTTTCAATTCAAAATTCCTGGAAATGTCAAGTGTTTATGGTTTAAAATTACATTTATCTTGCAATAAATAGCAAATGTTTTATTGAAACATTTTTCCAATGAATCCACCAGTATACAAATATTGATAAGAGACTATTATAGTTCAATTGTTAAATCTGGTATTTCTTTTGACCAACATAACATAATTCATATGTTAACAAAACAATTTGATTCGATGTGATTGTCATCATATTTAATGTAAAAAAGGGTTGGGGTGGGGATAATTCATGTTTTCATTATGTTTGAAATACAAGTCAAGAATTCTAGGAATAAAGTTTCGTCCAAATACAGAATGGTCGTCATATTGCGTAAATGAATGTATTTGAACAACTGAAAGATTGTTGTTAGAATTATTATTAAAGTTTTTGAATTAAATGAAAAGTATTCAAATAAAAAAAAAACTCAAATAAGGAAAACCAAGCATTAATTTTGGGTCATTTTATACATGTAAGTTGCCAATTTGTTTGGGAATTTTTCTTTCAAACTTTTGCAGAATATCACAAAGTATTCAAAGCAATTGCATTTTTATTGTCAGATATTCTTTAAGAACATGTTACTGTTATAAAAACACAAAACTTTAGTGCAGAGAATACGATGTTAATATATTCCCTTGTTCAATTTAAATTGATAGCTTGAGGTCAGCGTAGTATAGTAGGTAGTGTGTTGGCTTATTAGATGTGAGGCCACGGTTCAAACCCCTGGTCAGACATATACAACAAAACGAAATATAAAGAAATATTTCTTCGCCGACTTCCTCATAGCAGATTACTGACGATAACTCTCAGAGTAAAATCAAATTGCCATGAAAACTTTCTTAAAAATCTGTCGTTCGAAGTCGACTTTAAACTGTAGGTCCCGCCGCTCATGTATAAAATTAACACACACAACATATGTAAGTGGTGACTGAAGGGTTGTAATGACCCATTATGTATGCACATATGTAATGTCATCAGGTGGTTTTCGAAGTATGGGGCCAATCCATCGCCATTTTCCCCAAAGCATTTTCTAACTTGATATCTGGCAGACCTTAAAAACGGTGGAGCCAAAGCAGATATCGACTAAACAAGGCTCGTGAAAAATATTGTAAATTGAGAGCAATGCGAAAATTGTTGCACACATTAAGGCGAATGAAAATAAAAATATTCATCACCAATGTTACTTTTACAAAGTGTAAAATGCTGAACAAACCGAAATGCTGTTTGTGTACAAATGCTTCATAACAATCCTTCGTATGTACCGATAAGTGACCATAGCAAATGTATAGCTTTGTCAGACAATAATCAATAGTAAATGCATGTTGAAGTTCGTAAACGCAAGCTATGGATTTCAACGCTCCTTATTCTTTCAAGCCAGAATAAAAACTTTGTTGTTTTAATATCATTAACTGCAGTATGATCCATTAACATACATATAATATTACAGATTTAAAATTGGAATTGAAAATTCTGAACTTTGCCTTATTTCATCTACTTTTTGTCTTGAGGTGAATCGCCTGTAATGGTGTATCCTAGATACAAAAATATGGTCATGTCTTGTATGGTTTAGTGTTGGAATGGGAACTGCTATGTGGTAAATGTTTTGACATTCATAGTTTTTGCCTTGTTGGGACATGTTTAATAACTTAATATAGATGACAAAGAAAGGGCAATGCGTGAAACTTAGAAGTCCTGCGCTGCCAAGCCTCTGTTGACAGACGTCTTATTCGAAAATTAAAGACACAAAATCATTTTTTTAGGGATAATCAACTACAAGTTGCGCTTATATTTCTAATAAAAATAAAAAAATATAACTCTTTAATCACAAAAAAATGCATGCCACACGTATCATCATTGAGTATAAGCGTTAAAACAAGAATTTTAATATATTATAGAAACATTATTCAATGAAACATTAAATTATTTAAAACCAGTGAAGCATAAACTTCCAATAAACGTTTTGAAAATTAAAGTATTCTGCTGAAAAGACTTCTATGGAAATAAATATTCTTTATAGCAGAAGAAAATCAATCTTATTTTCTAATAATTTATGTTTGTCACTCAACAACATTTATTCCTTTATAGATGTTTATCCACGAATAATTTCATCGGTTTATTGGGTATGCTAACCACACTTTTATTGAAAGTCTATGTACCACGAGAAATCTTTGAACAATACACCAAATGGGATTGTGTGGGCAAAGTGATTTGGAGATTTTTTGGCTTAAGTTCTGGTTGCATAGCAGCTGTTATGGCTATTGAACGTTGGATGGCATTGGCAAGACCATTTATATATCACAAAGTAAGTAAATTATTATTTTGTGTGAATTTCCACATGTTTTTTTTCTTACAAACTGTAATAATTCTTTGTATTATTTCTTTGTGTCGTATTAAGCATATAACATATGAATTGGTGCGTAAAACTATTAAGTCCTTAATTTTAATAGCTGTGGTCATTACATTTTTGCCTTTCTTTGGCTTTGGTGCTTATATGGATGATAGTGATCCGAATAAAATCAAGTGTCTACGCTATAGAGATGCTGACGGCTTTTGGAATAAAACCTATTCAGTATTGTTTATGTTGTTTGGTAAGTACATACCTTCCTCAATGGCTGTATAGTATAATAATGATGGGTGGAAAATTACGTCTTTAGGCAAAAAAAATAAATAAATAAATGTAATACATGTACATATGTATGTAGTATGTACGTTTCTACATGCTCATGTACCAAGCAATTGTATAATATAATGTAATAATATGATTCCAAAAAGAACATTTCATTTAAGACTTTTCAACTTCATAACATAATGAACCCCCCGTACTTCAGAGTCTATAATTTAATAAATTGTATAGACGTGATACACACAACAATACTATTGTATATGGAGAAAAAGAATTACATTTTATGTTATAAACATCTTAATAAAGTAAAATTGGATTTTTTTCCTAAGAAAATTTCCGGGATACTGCATATTTTTAAATGAATCATTAGCGAGAAAATTGTTTTTTTTGGTGACAAGAATAGAAAAGTCGTGCGTGTAATACTTAAGGGGATAGCATAAAACATAATTAATAAAAGTGTTGGTTAAAATGAAGTTATCAGGAAATTAATTATATTTTATTGACTTGCTTTTTTAGTTGTATTTGTCGTAAAAACGACATTGGCCGTTGACACACAATATGGGATTTGATTCATTCAGTAATTATGCAATGAACTTGGTTTAATGACGGGTCGACGGCATCGAGGATTTTACTGCTCAAACAACCCTCAACTCCTCTACAAACCAGCAATAGAAAACTCTCACCCATGAGTCCTGTGTAGAAACGCGAAATGCATAATTTTACTCAGAGGTAGTTAAACTCTGCATCATGCATGCCTCATGGTTGTTGTTGTAACAGCTCTGGTGCTGTTGAAACAGTTTTCGCTGGGTTGACAATCCTGGGCCGATGGGTAATCGGGTCGTTCTGTAGCGTAGATCCAATTGTCGTAGGAACGATGTCTCATTGTTGTTGGCATTGACATTGTGGGGTATATCTTAAAAGTTATTTTAAAGAGTTGAAAAAAAAAATTAAAGAGTTGAAATGACTCAGGGTCAATCTGTGTTCCTTATGGCATACGTGAACCAATGTCTAATACCGATTATATTTCAAGAATTTCTAAAAGATTACTGAGGATGTGTCTGAACAAGGGGATTTCACTATTTTATCACTGGCTAAATATCAATAATTTGAGGAGGACGTGATCTATACTTATACAGATGTTTCGCAGCTAAATGAGTATAGTTACCAACTGATTTTTTTTTCTTTAGAGAATATTTTAAGTCAAGATTATCCCCATTAAGAAAGCAAAATTAGTATATAGTATTGTTGGGTAGATATTTTAGCAAAATAACCATTCAGTGTGGACTTTGTGTGGAATACCCAACGTGATGTACACAAGGATTGTAACATGTCGAGTCGAATATACTATATACGCAATATTGCTTTC
Source organism: Sarcophaga carnaria (assembly GCA_958299815.1). Classification (NCBI taxonomy): domain Eukaryota; kingdom Metazoa; phylum Arthropoda; class Insecta; order Diptera; family Sarcophagidae; genus Sarcophaga; species Sarcophaga carnaria. The sequence goes on from OY283151.1 coordinate 35,323,844, forward strand.
TAATATATGACTTATTTTCATCCCTTCAATCAAGTTTCGTTCTACGCTTTATATTAAGAGTAGAACTGATAGAAAGAAAGATGGATTAATCTCTGTTGCAAAGGCCGGTTCTTATTAAGGATTTTTTTAAATCCACGAATTGTATATTGTATGGAAAGTATGGATATGAGGAACAGATTCTTGTACATTAAATACATTTGCTTGGCACTCACTTTTAAGTTCCCCAAAATAAGTGTTTTATTTTCCACCAAATTCAAATGATTGTTATTGGAGAATCTTTGATAATTGGTTTTTAATTTAAAGAACCATTTGTCAACATTACAGTTTTAATATATTTATTTTATTTTTACAGGCACCTTATTGTGTGTGGTAATAGTCGCCTGTAACTTGTTCGTTACACGCGTTCTATGTTTCATTGGTCGGACACGTACCACTCAACGTCACATGACATACGACATGGTAAATCGTTGTGAAAAGGGTTCGACCGCACAAATTGATGGTGAGAGTTCCAGCGGCACAACACTGTACCAGCATCAACAAAGCAGCACAACACACATACCACACTATCATCACGCTAACAGCGTGAATTTAACAGCAACCGCATCGCCAGATGAAATTAAATTCGCCAAATTAATGTTGTTCTTGAGTATTTCATTTGTTATCTGCTGGATGCCACAAATGGTGAGTTCTTTTGTATTAGACGGCAAGCAGACCGACAGACAGACTCTCAGCAAATATTGTAAATTGATTTTTAATTGAAAAAAATTACTTCGAATATGAATTTAACTTTTTTTTGTACTTTTTTCTCCTTTTTTGTTTGCCGCTTTAGATTGCCATACCCATGGCTATAGTACCGAATCGTGTACCTAAAGCGCATCCTTTCTTTTTGGTAGCTGACATGTTGATGGCTTTACACTTTACCTCTGATCCGTATGTTTATGTTTTAAGTCGTACGAAACATTCATACGTCTTGGGTTGTCTCAAACGTTGGCGTACCGGTTTAAAGCGCTCACAAAGCGATCAAAGTCGCTTACGTACAACTATCGAACAGCATACTTTAGATTGCGGTCTCAATTAAAAAACTGCTTTCATGTTTACTTTGGGCCTCCTCATTCCTTCTCCGTTACTTTTTTTTATTTTGTTACTGCTTAATTTCATTTGTTTTTTATTTTTCTCTTGACATAATTACTTGTTTCCTTTACGACTTAAAGACATTATCGAAATTGTCATTATTATTAAAATTTTCAGCAGCACAGTGGGTAAAAATTTTATTTTAATTTTTATTATAATTTTATAAGTTTTTTTTCATTAGCGAATTTGATCTCATTGTCGAAATTGATTTTTTAATTATGTATTGTATAATTAATTTCGTTTTAAATTATTTTTTTTCGTTTTAATGAAACATACTGAACAAGTATAAGTTAAACCGTTAAGGACTAAATTTTTCTATGCGGTGCTAGAATATTTTTTATAATTTCAATTAGAAACGATCTGTTGTTTTTTTAAGAAACTATAATAGAAAGAGTTATGAATCTTCGGTTTTTTTATGATTATTTAAGATTTTAAGCTTAGATTATTAAACATTTTTTATTAGCTTGAATATTTAAGATCGCCCATGAGTCCATTTCTATGGTAAACTTTGTATATAAAACTAAAATCAGACATGTAACTTTATCAAATTCTTATCAAAGGTGGCAAAACTCAATCAAAGTAATTGTTTGAATTTAAGAAAGTAGAGAGCAGTTACATTTTTCATTTCTATATTTCAATCTGAATTTTCAATATTTCACTGAAATTAAGACTAAAAAGATTCGGGATCTATAAACGAAACATAACTGAAAATGTTTCCCCTAGATTTATGAAATAATATTCCAGGTCTTACGATTTTGTATCTCTACAAAAAATATGTTGAGTTCAAACTGAGACTGCTCCTTAAAGGGAATTAAAATTCAACATTCAGAGGAAATAGAATTTGTCATAAGTATCTAAGAATTTACGGCAAAGCGAAGAAATTTCAGACAAATTTTCATTTAATTGCGGAAATAGTACGTAAAAATGAAACTATTTACTTCTTAATGTTACGGTTTAGTATACTAGGATTAAAAACGATTTTATATGAAAAGCTAATCTTAAATTTACCACTTTAAAGTCGAAAAGTATGAAATTAATTAATCACAAGCACAAATCTTGAAGATAGTACAATAACTTTTAGGAAATTTAAGTTTTGATTAAGTACAAGAAAATATTTATCAGGCACAATAAAACGTACCTTACTTTATAAATTTTTGAAGTTGAATTTTTATATTTAAACAATTTTTTAAATAATCTATTAAGATTTACAAAAAAATTTATAATTAGTTTAGCCCACTGTGCATTACAAGATCATCAGCATCAAAGCATTATTATTACTCTGTTTGTACTTATGATTATCGATTGAATTGAATTAAAAAAGCAGATGTTTAAAATCTACACTATTTTAATATCCCTATGATTAGTTTTAAGTCTAAAATTTTACAAAGAAAAGAAAAACACAAATATGGGTTTCAATTAGTATTTTAAGTACAGAGAAATATTTCATATTATATTGTACACTGTAATCATCATTAAATCAATATTATTGTTGTAAATAATACATTATTAATATAATAAGTTTTAAATATTTTTATTTAACAATACGAAAATAAGCCAATTTTTGAATATAATTGGCTAATAATATAAATTTCATCGTAGAAGAAATCGATTATTTAAAATAATGAATAAAAATATTGTACATACTTGCAGTTAAAAATCCATGTTACTATCGACTACAAAAACCAAATACTATAACAGAAAAATATTGTCTAAATTGTTTCATCAAATTAATTAAAATTTTAAGTAAATTTTATGTCAAAGGCTGGTTTTATCACTTGTTTGAAAGTGCGTACGAACGAATCGTTAGACGAGAAGTTGGTTAATTTAAGTTACATATACTATGTGTGTATTATTAACAAATAAATTACAAAAATAAAATATAATTGTTTATATTTATAAATTTAAACAGTCTAAGCATTATTTGGGTTAAAAAAATCCACATTGTTAGATGATTGGGTATATTGTAACACAAACATATAGACGTACATATCGATGGCTTAATATGAAAAAGGCCTAACTCGATTTTTGGTTACTTTACAGGAGAAGGAAAAAACTTAATAAAATTCGTAAAATCTTAGATACAACAAAAATTTCAATACAATTTTTAATAACAAACAGCAACACATTTAATCTTTCACTTAAAAAATTTTTAATTTTTTTGTGCATCTGTCATTTGTCTACCAGAATAAACAAAAAACCTTATTTTGAAAAAAATAGAGTTAGGCCTTTTTCATATTAAGCCATCGATATGCACACCCAATATTCGACAAGGTTTGTCGAGTTGGTCTTCTGACAAAACTAAAATATTTTGTGTTTAATTTCAATTTAGGAAATCCACTCCCCTTTGCATTAAATACAGTGGCATAATCAGAGCACTAATATCAGAAACAGAAGCCAAAGATAAACTGACAAAATGAAACCAGAAACAATTCTAAATTCTATTCTTTATCTGAGATTGATTTTGCAAACCAAACAGAAAATATTCTACCTAATCTGGGAGCAAATACCATACCAACCTTCTTTCCTTATTATCCCCAGTTTCAATTGTACTGTTTTATGGAACAAAATTTAAAGTGTCACCAGTTTAGTTTTCCTATGCGAAAAAGTATCCTAAAATTTATATTTTTTAAAGGGTCTTTAACAGCAGTCCAGTCCATTCTGGCTTTTTGCATCCTCCAATTAAATAAAAACGCACGAAAAGTTTACTATTTTGTTTATACACTTACATTGGTATGTTTTATTTATAATTTTTTTGTTTTTGTTTTTCTTTTGTTCATTATTTTCCAATGTTCTGTAACTCTATGGAAAGGTTCTTTTCCTTTCCTTTCATTTTATTATTTTCTAATTTGTAGATAATTTTTGTCCATATTTCTTTAGAGTGTTTAGATAAGTATATAATGTTCTCTGAATAATGTTTAGCTTTCATCAGTTTTCTTAATACTTATTAAACTAAAATCTTAAAAGTAATACATATTTATTTTTGTGAAGCGCCTATATGTGCGCTCATGCTCATTCAAAAAATTTAATGTCCGTTTATATTAAAAAAAAAAAAAAAAAATTGAATGAGCGTGGGAAGAGAAAAAGTCCTAGTGGATGTGTTGTGTGTTGTTATAAATAAATTGTTTTAAATATTAATAATTTTTGTTTTGTTTGGATAGTAATAAATATTTTTAAAATGTTTTCCGAGTGTCATTATTAAGATTTGAATAATAAAAAATATTTAGAAGTAACTGCGACATTATTATTGATTTATGTATGGATAAAGTTAGATTTAGTAAATTAAATCCATGTTTCTCATTTTGTTTTGTTTTGTAGTTATATTTTATTATAAATTAATATTTTAGCTTAATAACGGTTGTAACGACCACGTCCACGATTACGCGGCGTTCCCTTGGCGGCGCCACCACGGGCAGCTGGGGTTGCTTTCTTGGCGGGTGAAGCTTCAGCAGAAGCAGGTGTAGCAGGAGCAGCAGTCTTAGCGGGGGCTTTTGCAGGAGTTTCTGCTTTGGGGGTTTCTTTGACTGGTTCGGGTTCAGGTTCTGGTTCAGCTTCAACTTCGGCATCTTCCTGTTGTTCTTCTTGTGTTTCCATTTCTTCTCCGTTTTCTTCAGCTTCACCTTCACCTTCGCCTTCGCCCTCACCCTCACCTTCGCCGCCTTCACCTTCTTCAGCACCTTCACCATTTTCATTCATTTCAACATCTTCATCTTCGCCGGTGGCTTCAGATGGATCGTACAATTCACCTTCGGCACCCTCAGTGCCTTCTTTCTTTTCTTCTTCACCGTTAGCGGCGGCTTCAGCTTCTTCCAACTTGCGCTTCTTCCGTTCGCTTTCTTCAATGGCTGCGGCAGCACGCTTTTGAGCGATCTTGGTATCGCTGGCCTTCTCGTTAATGAATTTCAAGAAGTTGCGGTGATGGGTAACAGTGCGAGAGTGTACTTCGACAGTCTTTTCGGTATCGAAGAATTTGCCGCACAAAGAGCACTCGAAACATTCGAGCTTGGTGATGAGAGCAGTACCAACTGGGCGAGTCCAGTTATATTTTGGCAAGCGGTTATCAACTTCAGTGGGGATATCGTCACCATCGTGGAAATCAATAATGCAATCCTCAGGATCAACGGGCAAAGCAACTTCTTCTTCACCTTCTTGAGCTTCAGCTAGTTCTTCACCCTCTTTGGTTTCATCGCCACCTTCTTCACCTTCCTTCTTGGCCTCACCGTCTTCACCTTCGGCTTCTTCGCCCTCACCCTCTTCTTCACCTTCTTTCTTAACTTCAGCACCGCCTTCACCAGCTTCAGTAGTTTTCTTGGCAGCAACCTTCTTCTTCTTCTTGGTGGGTGGGCGGACATCCTTCAATTCATCCTCCTCAGTAAGGATGGGCAAGGTTTGGCGTTTACGTTCGCCAACCTTGGTATTCTTTTCAGCGGCCTTGATCAAATGCTCGGCAGCCAACAAATGGGTATCGTAATCGATGCGTGTAGCAAACTCCTTGTTACATTCGTTACACTTGGGATGCAAGAATTTCTTTAATTGCAAATGGCCTTCAGATTTACGATGGGCCGAAATATGGCCGTGGAAATTCAAATCGCACATGGTACAGTAATCCAACTGTCGTTGCTTGCTCTTACCCATACGCTTCAAACGATCCAATTCAATTGATTTCAATTGCTCGGCAATCTTGGCTTCCTGGCGGATCATGTTAGCCTTTAGGCGGTAGCTTTCCTCAATACCTTCGCGCATCATCAAATGAGTGCGTCCCTTAATATGGTTTTCAAATGAGTTGGCATCCCACATATGCTTCTTGCAAAGGTGACAATAGAACATATCGTTGGGTACATTGGCGTAGGGAGACTCTTTGCTAAAGATGACCGAAGTACGTTTTTATGCGTTGTTTATATAGTTTTTGGGTCAAGGTTTGTACAAAGTGGAGAGAAAAAAAAAATGGGGGAAAATTGAAGAGAAATCGTTAGTCAAATTGCAAACAAAAACTTTATAAAATAGTTGTGATGATTATGGGAAAGCGGATTATGAAAAAAGTCGTATTAGGAGGATTCATTTCAATATGGATGAATATATAAATTTCTGTTCTAAATATTCTTTAATGGTTATTAAAAAAAAACCAGTTTTAATAATACACTTTAAGAAACGTATTAAAAATTATTGCTGAAAAGTTTCTTGTGATATGAAAGTAATTTCAACATTTGTAACACATATGTATTCACATTCGTTTGTAAGACAATTGGCAATCAAGTTGCGTCTAACTACAAAATTCATTAGTTAAAGGTTGGAGAAATGTTTTTCAATATACATTACAGTTAAAGGGAAAGCATTCACATGTTATTACAATTGAAGAAAACCAAACTCAAATAATTTTACTTGTATAGTTAACAAATTAACGACCTCATTTGGATATAGCGACAGCTTAAATGAAGTAAGAAATCGTTGGATCTGAGAAGTTTTACTTAAGATTAGTTAGTACCAAAAAATATTTTAAATGATATTTGAAAGAAATAGACTTTTTTGATAATATAAATATGCGATACTAATGAGAAGTAAATCTGTAGTTGAAGCTGAAAGTAATTAGGCACGCTTTGTAATTTGAAACCACTAAAGCGTACTTCCGTAAATGGATTGCCATTAGAAGTTTTTCAAATATAGACATTTAATAGGATTAATAAAAAACTTCAAATTTATTTAAAATATTTTATCAAAATGATATGAATGACTATTTTAATTTTGCGATTATCGTGTCGTATGTACAATAATTTTAAATAAGATTTAAAGAGATTTTTTAGTAAAGAATTTTCTTTCAATATTTAGAATTGTACTCCTCTAATCTTTATTATATTACCACAAATGTTAAGCTGTTTAGTTTTTCTTTTGAAGAATTAATAAAGAAGAAAACAAATAAAAATGCGTTAACCATTAAAGAATATTTAAAATCAGTGTGGTATGGTATGGTATATGCTGAAAAATAGATTTTTTATTATATAAATATGAAATATATTATAAAACCCCAATTTTCTAAAAAAAAGTACAAGTTTAGAAAAATCATTTAAAAAAAAATTATAAAAGTCGAGAATTGTAAAATGTGTACATAAAGATTTTTCTAAAATACTTTTTCAAAAAAATTTAAATACGAAAAAGAAAAATTAGTATAAAACTTAAGGTAACATAAAAAATAAAATATAAAAAGTAAAAATCTTTCAGGTTGATATAATATAAAAAAAATTCCCACCATATATCATCATGTTGCCAGCCTTTTCTACTTATACAAAGAAAAAAACCAACAAAAGATTTTTTAAACCTGTATTTTTTTTTAAACGCAGACTAAGAGAGAACTTTCCCCTCCCTAACCCACATCTATATGTAATAGTATATATTAAAGAGAATGGCTTATATAGTAGACAAATATAATTTAAAAATTATTTTGAAAAAAATTATGGAATATTTTATAAAAAAAAGATATTTTAGTTTTTAAAATGGATCATTTTTTGAAAATTTGATTGATTTGAAGTTTTGTTTTAAAAGGCTTACCTCTCAGTTTTCTTATCGCCAGAAGCGGAATCCTTCTTTTTATTGTTGGCATTTTTAGCCAAAAGTTTCTTTGCACGATCAAAGGCATTCTGTTTACGAATGCCGCCACCAGCGCCGGACTTAGAAGCTGATTTAGGACCAGCGCGGTTTTGGAAACCTCCTTGACCACGACGATTATTTGGGCGATTGCCACCAGGACCACCACGATTGACCATCTGATTATTTTTATACAATTTTGTTTAATATTCATTTTGTTATATACAATATATGTAGTAAGTAATAAAACATATACAAATACATTTTTGTTTTTCGTAAAATATATGCGCAATTATTATATCATAATAGTTTTCAGTAACATATGTATTTTCATTTAAGAAGATCAGATCATATTAAAATATAGAAATATTTTAACAAAAATTTTAAATTATTGAAATTAGCATGACAATGTTGTTGTTTTTTCAAGTATTTGTATTTTTATAAACACACATTTACATAATGAAAGTAAGTAGAGCGGGTGGTGATTGTATATAAAGTAGTGGTGATTTTTCAATACAATTTAATTTTTTTTGTATTTTCATTCATTTTAGATTTTATAGCACAATTTTCGTTTTATTGAAATACGATTTTTCACAATTTTTTATTAAACATTTTGAGTAGGCGCATTAAGTACAAAAAAAGGAAACATTTTCAAAATTTATATTTAAATTTGAATAATGATGGTTGATAATAGATATATTAGTTATTTGTGGTGGTCGGTCAATACGTTGAAAGTTGTGGTGGTGGTATGGTTTTTTGAATTTGAAGGCAATCAGTAGTTATGGATTAAACACATATACATATTATATGTTTGTTGTTTTCAGGCGAGTGGCAAATTATTGTTATTTTTTATAAATATAGTTGTTTTCGTGTGTTTTTTTTTATAAAATATTTTTGTTTTTCATTACAATTAAATTAAAAAATTGTAATTATTTTCATTATAGTTGAGAAAACCCAATAAATAAATGATGGTTTTTGTTTTTGTAGAGTACATAATTTGATTGATTACACAAAATTTGTTTGAAGCATATTTTTAAACGGTCATATATCATATAGAAGTGGTTTATAATCAAAAACACATACAGTAGTAGCAGAGCAGTTTAGGCAATTTGCATCACAGATTTCAAAAGAAGTACATACATATAGTTGAAGAATGCAGTTGAATATGGCACCAGTTGCATATGTATAGTCACGCACACACACATTAGGGGAATCATCACAAGAATCAATACGCGTCCATTATTTTGATTTTTTTAATTGCGTTTGCAACATATGTTGTAGTGTTTGTTATTGTTCCAGGTTTTTGTTTTCATGTGTTAATATATTTAACAAATCGCAACAAAATAGTCGTGTGTGTAGATGTTTTTACAAGAAATTGTTGTTTGATTTTGCCCACATATATAATATGAAATTATATAGTTTTATTTTTATAATTTTTATATATTTATTGTAGTAAAATATTAAAATAGAACACACAACAGCAGTAGCAGATAGTCGTAGGTAGATGAGATATAATAGTTAATGTTTTTATATAAATATTAACGGGTAGTATTTATTTTTTTTAATTGGGCAAGTAACAACAATAATAAGTATTGTTTACAACACAACGACAATTTGGAAGCAAACAGACAAACGAACAAACAACAATATGTATGTAAATGCAAAATATTAAAATTTTGCAATAATTTGCAATTAATGTCATTCAGGATTGATAATTGGCATCATCATCATTTCATTTGATCATTTATTAAATCATTATCATCATTCATCACAGTTTAGAAATCACAGTTGATGGTATATATTTTACATATATATGTTGATGAATATTTATTCAATATATTATACACGGTTGGATGGATGAAGAAAAAGTTGTGTGGCACAGAAGAGTTTGTTTTTATCCGAAAAACCAAAATATCAATTCAACATTTCGTTTGAAGGGTCAATTGAATATTATTTTGTTTTTTATGTCAACAACAGACGAGATATTTTGTTTATTAGAGAACATGGAGAAGAGAGAATAAAATAAAACAATTTATGATTAGAAATGATTTGGAAATTATCCAGAAAAAAACAATAATAATAATAGTAATAGTAGAATATTTGTTGATTCTTATGTTGTAGCAATTAAATTACTAAAAATATATTTTTATGACTAGAAATTTATTATTATTTTCAAAAAAAGAAAGAGTTGGCCTTAATACAATAATAGTAAAGCTTTTTTATTTTGTTAAAGTTGAAAAAAAAAAAAAGTAAATAAATGAAAAATTATATGTATTAATTTTGTTTCTTTCTATGGAAAAACGTTTAAAAACAAATTTTTTTCTAATATTTTAGAACGAAAATTAACAAAACACCTAAGCAAACATATAAAGAACACATTAAATCGTACGAAATAAATTCTTAAAACGGATTAAAAAATGTAGTCGTAGTCATTAAGTCTAGAATACAATACATAACAAAATTAAACCTATCCCAAAAACATGAGAACGTGGCCTAACACAAATGCAGTATAAAATGTTGAACGTTTAAAATTTGAGGTCCTAAGGCAATAAATTTGTGGATGATTAGAACACAGGTGTTAATGCAAAGTAACATGTATCGCTTAAAACAACATACTTATTTAATATTTTTCTTTTTTAATTTTAGTGAAACAACTACTAGGTAAGTACACACAAAATTTGGTTAAAGTGGGCCGCAAAAAACATACCATAAAGACTTTGCCTTTATCCTTTACAGGATATCAAGTTAGTTGGGTACTTTATTATACATACTGAGGGAAAAATTACGTTCAAAGAAAACATGGGAGAACTTTGAGTAATCTATGCAATTGATAATCTCAAATGAAGGTTATTTTCATACAATTTGTGTTTTCAAAATTAGAGAAAAGTGCATTTAGTTTTCATTAGATTATATAAAATGGAACGAGTACGTTGGAGGACTTGAAATTAGAGTACAAAATTACGTTATAATAGGATAGGTTTGTGATTGAGGAGAAAATATTTAAAATATTACAAAAAAAGGCAAATATTTGAAGTCACCTTTTTAAAAGTACGAAAAAAGTGCTTAAATCAATCTCAAATTTGAATATGCTCATATTTTTTACACTGCATTTTATACCTTTCTTCTATAATAAAATAATACAAAACAAAAAATCCTAATTTAAACTTAAAATACATATCAAAAGAAATTACTTAAGTAATATGGATAAATAAAAATCATATACATACCGGTCCACCACGTTGTCCACGGTTACCCATGTTGCCACCGCGAGGCATATCCAATAATGAGGGGGGATTTTGGTTGCGGAAAAGGTTATTCAAGAGATTATTAGCTAAATTGATGGCTTGGGCATTCATGCCTTGGCCTTGGCCGCCGCCACCACCACCGCCACCTTGGCGCATGTTGCCACCAAAGTTACCGCCGCCAGTATTTTGACCTTCCCAGGGTGACATGTTCATATTTCCCATGTTACCGCCACGATTACCACCAACCATAGGATTACCTCCATAACTGTTACCGCCGAAATTGCGATTACGGTTTTGATTGCGGAATGCCATCTTTGTTTTGTCTGTAGAGATTTGTTTAACGCTAAGGAGAAAAATAAAATATTGATTAATTGAAAAATAATCAAAATAAAATGTAAAATTATAGAAAAAAATTAAATTACAAGGGATTACTAATAAAAACAAGTACTTTTTTAAAATGAAATAAAAATGAGGGCATTCCTTGCGATCATTGTAGTTTAAAGGACTTTGTTTCTTTTCTTTTAAATAAAAAAAAACTAATTTATAACTATAAGCTGTAAGGAGATTATAGGGTGATATTTTTTTCTAAGTTTTTAACTAAATTAAACTGAAAGTAATTAAAAAAATGGCGCACAAAACCAAGGCCATACAAAGTTTGTTTATTGTATTAATACGTAATTAAAAGACAAAACTAATTAATAAAACTTACTTCAATAAGTTTATTGAAAAAGGTTGTTAGAAAATGAATAAGTATTTAGTATCTACACCATGTCATTTTATATTACAATTTAATACAACCCTGCACACTAAATGTATACAAAAGAAATAAATACATACGAGTTGTTCACTAAAACAGAGTTGGTTAATATGAGACTAACGAGTAAAAGCAGAATGTAAACTAGAAAACCGCAGGACACGCAGTTGACTGCCAAATAATGTTGGAAGTAGAAAAAATAAATGAGGGAAGTTTTTTTTTCTTAGCTTTTTACACATATTTGTACGAACAATAACAAAGAAATACAGAATTCGTCAAAGTTAAAGAAGTAGGTTTAAAGAAACCCATCACACAAAAGAGGGTCTAAATAAGACGAAGGAAAAACTTGCGAAATAAGTGTTTAACTTTTACTTAAGGATTAGATAACAAAAGGACAAAAAGGGAAACGAGAACTAGTTACAGAAAATGGAAAAATGAACATATGTATAGGGTTCGAATCTTTGTTTTACTTCAATTTATTCTTTATATGTATACCCAGGTATTCATTTTTCCGGCAATTACACTTAAAATTCGATATAACTTGGCAACCAAATTTCAAATTATCAATATCATAAGAAAACAAAGGCCAGAACGATGAAGAATTTCCTGTTAAGAGTAAGATGCATTCTACTTCCGCTAATTGTAATGATAAAAAAGAATTGTTTCTTAAATTCCTTCCCTCCTCTCTATATTTATTAAACACTAGGCTTTTATTTCAACCGTAATTACGTTCTAAGTAGAAAACTCAACAAAACAAGAAAAAACCTGAAGGTTCGATGACTTAATTTGTAATTTAGCGCGCTATTTCCCTTCACTAACCGGTTTTGCAATTTTTTTTTTATAACCGTCATCACTATTACTATAAAGAACATTAACCAAAAGATCATTAACACCGGCTTTTTTCTCATGAATTATTAATAGCAGCGCTGCATGCAAAAAGCAGAGTAAAAGAAAAGAGAAAAGTAAACGAGTAAGCAGCAAACAATAAAACAAAATGGCGCGTTCACAAGCGTGTTCAATGCCGAGGAAAAGAGAATAAAAGAGATGACGTGCAAATTTTATTAATTTTTAAATGACTATAACGCCGGCCGGTTTTACTTAAGAAATTTGCAACATAAAGAAATGGTTTTTTTAAAAACTTCAATAAAAATGTTTTAAAACGGATTGCAGTATATTGTGTAAATAGCACACACCATTGCAAAAATATTAAGATTAGCAAAAGCAAAGAGCGCCAACTGTACTGTTACAATAAGGCAAAACATTTTTTTTGTTGTAAACCTCCAAGAAATGTGTACCCATTATTTCTAGATCTTTTTACACACACATATATATGGTCTTTAACTTATGAAAGAAAATGTGACAGACCCGAACCAAGCCAAAAAAATAAGAGGAAATTTTTTTTCTTCATAATAAAAGTTAGTAGAAAATAGTTGTTATATAACTAAATAAACCTAAATTATACTACTAGGCTTTAAAATTTCGGGATAAAACTTACTTCATTTTTAAACAAATTTCTTAGAAACTTTTAATGACTCATAACTACAAGGAAAAATGAATTATTAAAACTTACCTTTTTTTAATTAGTTTAGTGCCACTTCTTCTTAGCGATTTAATTAATTATAACTTTGTCTTTAGGGAAATCACTGAAAATGCTTGTTTTAATTGCAAAAAATTAATTTTTCAGGGTGTTGTAAAAAACCAAAATGGCTGCTATATGTTCTACACCACACTTTTTATGTATCACTTAATAGAATAGAAAATTTGCGTGAATTGGTTGGAGGAACACAACTTCACTCGACGAACGACAAACAATTACTCGTGAAAAGCAAGAGCAGCAGCCGACTATATTGACTTGTGTAGAGAACAAAAATCAGCGAGCAATTAAAACACACGCAAGGTTGTATTTCATATTGTAGACATTTTTACAGTGTGGTATTCGAAATGTGTGGTAAAGCAGTAATAAAGCATTGCCAGTTAGCAAAATAATGCTGGTGCTAAATTTTTGTGCATAGTTTGGTGGAGTTGTACTTGTCATTGATCAATGTCTCGAGACAAATACCCAGAGGTCAACTGACTCATTCTAAATATCCAATTAATTTGAAAGAAATAAGAAGACGGGAGAGAGATAGAAAAAATGAAGCAAGACACAACCACGATACTCAAGAGTGCTCCAAATGAACTACCGACATGATGCCCGAGCACATCTTAATCAAATGACCTCTCAACCTCGTCCTATTTTGGGCGATAGGCGTCGATAGTCTCCAACTCGTCGTTGCAACACACCCTGTAATAGTCCGTCTGGGGTCTGTTTCAGATCCTTGCAAGCGATCTAACCACGCACTGCTCTAAGAAATCCAGTCTTCTGTCTTATGCTGGATTTATCTAAATTTAGCAGCAAACCAATTTGAAAATGTCTATTGAAGGTCATATCTTCCTTGACACATAACAATCCGATCAAAGGTTTCTTACTCCTTCTGCCTGACTCATGCGTAGAATTACATGCTATATGGTTGAAGGTTTATGACCTTATTAAATCGCCCGCAGCAAGAGACTCTGACCAGCGAAAACATCCGCCGTCTCGTTCGCAGGTACATCTCTATGTCCCAGAACCCAGCAAAAAGTCCAAACGATCTTATACATTTTTAACGGGCGATCCATAATAAAGTAAATTAACTTCGAAAGGTATCAAAAAGATGGCGTTAAAGTCCTTAAGGATCAAGATAACGTGGTCTACAAAAGCACATGCAAACGTTTTATGACAGAGATGCTTTGTGGAAATTAATGCTCCCAAGAAGGGTATTAATGTTTATTGAAGAAAGCGCGAAACACCAATTCGCAATTGGTATTAAATTGTACACCCCAGCGTGCCCATTGAAAAGGCCTAATTTTTTATACAATAATGCAATTCCGCACTAGTAGTCAATGTTTAATAAAAAGAATGAATTGGTTTTAATTTTGACACATTTTAATATTGAGTTTTATTAACAAATTTATATTTTTAAATGTTTTTTTTTTGTATACAATCGTTATTTATTTCAATTTTAATTGCAATATTAAAATAGTTCATACATACAACAACAACATTAAATATAATGCCTGTATTATTAACAATAATTGAATGTTACATTTAATGTTAACAATTAATGTTTGTTGGTTTATATTTTATTAAAAATTATTATTATTATTTTTTATTTATTTCAAAAACTTGTAACAAATTCACATACATATATAAATACTTAAAACATAACATTGAATTTATGCTGCTATATTTAGTTAGAATTCTTTTTTTTTTTTGCTATTAATTAAAGATAAATTCATATTTTACTTATATAAATCAGCAACAGCAATTATTTTCTAAAACAACAAAATATTTCATTTTCTATGTAAAAGATTTTATTCTTAAAAACTTTGCAACAATAATAAATTCTTTTCTTCTGATTTAATTTGTTTATAACTTTAGGTAGAAAAGAGATTTTGTTTTAACATGTATATTAGGTACACGAATAAAACTGTTCTACCATTTGTTTGTCTTTTATTATATTATACATACCCTGGTTTTGTTTTGTTATAATTTAAAGAAATTCAAGCCATAAACACATTTTGAATAGGGTATTCCTTCTTTAAGGGTTGATTTTAATTAACATTTTATTATAATTTCTACCTAGTTTCAGTATTTAATGACTTTCTAAAAAAATATATAATTTTCATGTTTAAAATTCAATATTTTTTATTTATATTAACAATTACGAATTCGAAAACACAAGAGAATTTTCAACGCGACAAAGTCTATACCATACTTCCTACTGTTCTCACCAATAAACTAAGCATAAAACTTTTAAAAACTAAAAATTCTAAGACGAACAAGCTGTAAGAGATATCACTTAACCTTTAGAATAAAATTGTTTTCTTGAACTGGTGTAACCTAGTGTAAAATTCTAATCAACGGCGTAACTAGGTTAGGTTATGTTAGGTTAGGACAAGTACAGTACCCGGAGGTCGAATTTACCCATTGTACAACGTCCTAGTTTCTCACACCACTTATGTTGTGTGTGTTAATTTTATACATGAGTGGTGGGACCTACAGCTTAAAGTCGACTCCGAACGACAGATTTTTATTTATTGAGAAACTTTTCACGGCAATTTTTATTTACTCTCAGAGTTTTTGCCAGAAATCTACTGAGAGGAAGTCGCCGAAAAAACACTTTTTGTATTTTTGTCTTTGATGCCTGGCCTGGGGCTCGAACCCAGGCTTTTGCGTCTAATAAGCCAACACACTACCTACTAGACTACGGCGACTTAGTACCGCGTAACTAAATAAAATATTTTTTGTATATCCCTGTAAATCTTCAATTTTGAATTTTGTAGAAAAGTCTTTATAATTTCTTCTAAGTCCGGACTATAGCAGAAATATTTTTTATATTTGTTTTGATTCGAAATTGAAATTATAACATAAGAGATTTTTAATGTTCTTCTTAAGATGATAACGTCGTTTATATAAACAAGAAACTGAAGCTACACTAGTTTTACTAAATATAAGTTTGAGGTTTTGTAAATTAAGATCGAAATGAAAATAATTTTAATAATTAAAATCAAAGGAAATTTAAGATAAAAGACAAGAATTAAAAGTTAAAATTAATATGTAATATTATAGATTTACTTTAACATTTAATACACAAATTTAATAGATTTTTAAAATCTCTTGTAATGTAATTTCTCAAAGACTGGTCCTTAAACTATATAAATAACACATACATATATTTGCGATTATAAATCATTTAAAAAAATCTAGCTTACCCTGACATTTTATGTATATTTAATTTGGAAATATATTCAAATATTCATGATTATTAATAACGAAAGAAAATAGCAAAATTTAGTTTAAATTTGTCGCTTAAAAATATAAAATAGACAAGACAATCTCATTTATTTATTATTCTACTGACGATAGATTTTTTTTATAATAATTTAAGAATAAAAAAGATTTCTTTGTATTGAAACATTGATTAATTCAGTAAAGAATATATAATTATAAGCCTTTCTATAGTCTCCTATAAATGTTTAAAACCGTTTTAATTTAAAAAGAAAGTATATTTCTTTTTCGTTCTCTTCAATACATGTATTTTTTTTTTCATAAAAAATAAATTTGTTTTTTTATCCTACAACTATTAAAAACATATTTCTTATAAGCTACTCTAAAGTAATAAAATATTAATGAAAATTATTTAGTTCCCTTTTCAAACGGTTTTATCGACACGAGGAGTTTAGTTTTGCATTAAAATTTCGATGGTTTAGAAGTTTTAAACTTCGTTTTAGTTAAACCATCTTGTTAACTATATTATTATAGTAGTAGTAGCGTTCAGCTGCCGTTTTCTTATGTCCTAAATACCTTTGTTAAAACTTAAGGCTGCACGCAACTTATTGCGGATACGTGGTGAGGTCCAACGTGAGCCATTTGCAGTACTAATGCCGTTGCTGTTACTGCGTAAGTCATTTGGTGAGACACCTTCATCTACATCGTCGGCTTCGGTTTTAATTTCCATCTTTTGCACGATTAAACGCAGCAATTGATGTTGCTGATCCAATATGCGACTGATGTCACGTAGTTTACGTCTTTGTTTTTCCAATTCACTGTTAATGATATCGTCATTGTTTTCAAACTGCATAACATCCATGGAGGCTATATGATTGAATGAAAAATATCGATATTTACATTTTTTGTTAACAATTTATCGTTTAGAGGTAGAATTAAACTTACTATCCTCGGTAAATGGATTTGAAAACCATTTTCTCAAAATAAAATCAAAGAAACCCAATTTACACTTGGTTTCGTTGGGATATTCAATCAATTCCATTTTGTCGACTTTTTGCAACCACATTTGAGGTAATTTTCTTTCGAGTTCGGTGTGTAAGACCACCTATGAAATAGAAAAAATAATAAAAAATTAAATTGAATACTATTTGAGAAGAGTTCTAAGGGACAGGACGGTATATCAATTAAAAGTAGACACGCTTATATTAGTCTGCGATAAGGCGTTTCGTCGAAGTCTCAAACCTCGGCTCAAACACCAGGCCAGATAACTCCTCTGAGGGTAAATAATGGCAATTTTATTTACAAGTTTCTCAAAAATCTGTCCGGCCACTCATGTATAAAATTAACACACAGTGGTGGTGGCGTTAGAAACTAGGTCGTAATCCTGATTAAAGGTTTGTAATAACCAATGTATGTATGCGTACATATATATTATTATAATTATTTTGCCAAAAACTTATTAAACTTACCTGCATGGCCAATCTTTTCAATTGGGCATTACGTTTTACAGATTCAATATCACCAACAGCCAAACCGATAAGCAAGTTCATGAGCAATATGGGCATTAAAATCATAAAGATACCTTAAAATGGAGGGAAATTCATAAAAATATTGTTCACTTGCTTATTGCCAGCTTAGCAATGAAACAAGCTGTTTCATGTTTCAGATGGCGTTTTAATTCTAGATCAGTAGACTTACTTAATATTAAAAATGATGTCAAGGGAACCTTTAACTGATGACGATAATAAGTATTGACATAAGTACCCACAAAATCCAATTCGCCCAACATCATGGAAAACGTTCTCAATAGCGACATGGGTATATTTGAAAAACTCAAATGATTTGGTTGAGGATCAATTATCTGCCGAAGAATAAAATTGCCAAATAATAGAACAGCAGTAAATAACATATAAAGTTCATAAAACTACCTTTGAGAGAAGTATATAAAATGCCAAGCCAAAGGCTATAATCAATATGGAAAATACCAACAGAACTTTAATTAAGGTTTGCAAAATTTCCAAAAACATGACCACATAAATGCCGACCTGTAATTATGTAGAATAAAAATGTAGAATAAAAATACTTAAGACAAATGGGTGGATTTAGTACCTGATCAAATCTTTGTAGAAATAATAACAAACGAAACCATGACAAGAATACCGAAATGGAGGCTGCTGAATAGTGTATATTCGTAATGCCACCATCTGACTTAAAGACCGGTATAACCATTATTAGTGTTGATATGTTTAGAATCCATGCTATCAAATTGACAATTTCCAAAATATAATGTAAACGCTGCTGATACATTTGAATCAATTCACGCAATGAACTCAAGATGATGTAGATAATAATGGCTACAGCACAGAAAACAATGGCCGGAGACTGTTCGATACTCTCGTAACAATCCTGACTGGTTGTAAAATTCAACAGACGTATATTAGTGGTTGAAGAGCAATTGAAATCAACTAAATCAGACCTGAAAGCAGGAAAATAATAACAAATAATTAATTTTCAATTTACTTCTATTGTATTTGCTGAATGGAAATATGTACTTACCGGTTCCTTTGAAAATTTGAATTTCGATTCTCCACCTTAATGCCGTCCATCATTAGCGACGAGTATATTGTAACGAATAACAAGAATATGGAGTAGATTAAAAGATGTGCCAAATGGAAGTATTTTCCATATGAATTCCATTTCATTTGTAAATATTTCTGACTCAAAGGATGTGCCAATAGTTCAACACGACCGTGATTAACCATAGTCTGCACCAGAGCA
Organism: Sarcophaga carnaria; assembly: GCA_958299815.1. NCBI lineage: Eukaryota > Metazoa > Arthropoda > Insecta > Diptera > Sarcophagidae > Sarcophaga > Sarcophaga carnaria. The sequence goes on from OY283151.1 coordinate 35,343,135, forward strand.
GTGCCATTGGCGAAATGTTATCAAGAATGCAAAGTGAAACGTTATACATTTTAAAATATTGTCTGCAGTGTTTAAGGGTTTATTAAATTGAAATTGAAATATTCTCCAGTTTAAATTACTTACAATAGCAACTGCAAATTATAGCCATTCTTAATGTATGGCCATAATGTTATTCCATAAAACATGGTTAGGGGATGTTTATGATTAAAAAAATTACAATTCGTTTAAAATAAAATCACAAGTTTCTTTTTAAATGCCTACCAGCATTTCCTCCACATTTTGTTCAACGACACAAAGGTCGTAAAGACGAATTTTTTCTGGTTTTCTGTAAAATATGAGAAAAAAATCTCAAAAGTAACACATTTTACGCACGGGTGACTTATCTCGTCGCTGACGTTTTAAAATGAAACACTGTACGAAATCATTATCAGAGAGTCCTTAAAACGCCTAATGTATCAACAATTTGGAGATCATGGCTCAAGCCTTATAAATCCAAAGCATTAACGATCTCTCGAGCTCCCATCAAACATATATGTATACGGTATTTGAGGAAAGTATAGTGATTGACAACTTTTTGATAGATCAGCAGCTATTCGTTCAACAGATAATGCATGTCAACTTATGAACAAGCATTTTCACGGAGCTCATTTTCTTCTGAAGTCTAGAATTTAGTTCTTAAAACAGCAATTAGACATCATCGAAATGATTTGCAGTCGAAAGCTTTAAACAAAATATATTTGTGGAAGAAATATATGACGGAAGGTCGGAGCTGGACGTCTTGTAGTGTTAGAATGACAATAGCGAAAGAAAACAGTTAACAACATGTCACTTCATGAAATTTTGAAGTCAACTGTCATGAGAGGCTTTCTTTAGGATAAATTAAATCATGGGTAACAAACCTGTACACATTTGTATCATCTGTCTTTATGGTTCGAATTCAAAATATCATCAATATTTCCTGCTAAATGCTGCCTCATCGATGATGTTTTATATAAACTGACGTACGTTAAGGTCTTTGAGCTTAGCAGTTCAGAAGAGTTAAAATTTCCGAACAATAGAAGATCACTTAGTGGACTTAAGCGTATTGATTTCTGCAAGGTATAAGAATTGTCTTTCGTAATTATATTAGAATAGGAAAGTTCTTGAACGGGTTGGCTTCTCTGCTTAAAATTGAGATCTGTTTGGTGATTAAGTTAATATTGGTGAAAGACTGCTTTGAAATATCTTTTTTAATAACAGCAGATTTCTAAGAGAACTGAAGCAGATTGAAATCTAAAGGCTCCGAAGGTTGCTGTTGTTACGTAGATTAAAGATGTTCATGAACTCTGTGGTATCGGTAAATGAAATTGAGTTTAACAACAGTTTTCTACTATACTACAGTGATGTTATACGTCTTCTGATTGATAGGAAGTTGTTTTATTATTGCGAATTAGTTATCTTAAATAATTCCAGTGTAAAACAGGAGAGATGGTGATTGGCTATGCAGGTTCTGTGGAGTTTTTGCAAAATTTTAGTTTCCATTCAATTTCTATTAAAATTTTGTGAGATTCAGTTTCTAAAATTTTTCTAAAATTTATTTCTTAAAACTTTTACATTTTTTGCATCTGTTTTTGTTTATTATAATTTAAACCAGAGAATTAATTTCTATACAAATTAACATACTTAATCTTAATTTTAAACACAAACATAAATTCAATAAAATGAAAAGTTAAGAAAAAAAATACAAAAACAAAAAATAAACTAAAATGGAACAAAAATTAAAAACCACAAGACCAAATTCAAACAAATAATTTTTAAGGTCCACATTAAATACTAACAAAAACTCATCAACGAATTATTTAATGACAATATCCGAAACACAAAAAAATAAAAAAACAATAAAGAAAAGAGAAAGAAGAAAGACAAAAAAGATTTATAAACCCTTCTTGACAACTGAAAGGATATCAAACTGACACACGTAAACATACAGTTATAATACATACACGTAGACACATACAAAATCAACTTTTTTCTTAAATATATTTACATTCATACATACAAATGAACAACTGTAATTTTAAATGACAGTTACTTAAAAAAGAAAATAATGAATACAAAGGAATGAGAGAAGTTTAAATATAACGATTATGGTCAAGACGTCACTAGGAAGGAACATTTCAACAAATCATGAAATATGAGGACAAGAAGGGGAAAAGTAACTGTTGTAGAAATTGCTGTCTTTTTATTTTTTATTATGTTTACACATTTAAATTCAATTTTTTTCAAACAATAAAAAGAATAGAAAAAAAGCAGTAAATAATTCATTTTTTTCATACTCTACAATTACTATATAAAACGTAATAATTTTTAATACCCTACACCACTAAGGATGCATATTGTGTTTGTTAGCTTAGTACTCTTGTAAACCATATTTTAATTATAAATTGTAGAACCGATTTTGTGAATCGAATGGACTATGCCTGGTCTATACGTTTGTCAACGCAAGTGGCAGAAATAACCTTGGTTTTGGAAGCCTGTGCATCGAAGGGTGTTCCAAATCGTCTGATGATTTCGCATTAACTATTCCACTATGATTAGTAGACTGTTTACTTGATTGTTGTCCGGGCTGTAGTCCAAAGACCAAAGACTTGACAGTCACGCATAGATTATAGCCCATTCAGTTTCTGTAGTATTTATTGTAGAAATTATTATTAAAACATCAGAAAAATTAAGTCATCAGGATGCCGGTTTAATTATCCTTTGGAATCAAAGGTAGAACTTCTACAAAATTTGGCGGAAAAGCTGATTTTTGAAACTAAAATCGGTAACCGATTGGTAAAATCTGTAAGCGATTTATAATTGATTCCAGCTAACATAGAGAAAGCAGCCAAATTTACAAAATACAACTTTGGCTAGTATTTATGTATGTCGGCAATATGTTGTACAGACTACGATTCAAACGAATTCAAGATCAAATAGTACCTTAATTGAGGTAGTAATCAAATATCGGTAAAAAGCCAGACAACTATCGGTTATTTTCTAGTTATAAAACAAAGTATTCAAAGCATCAAAAAGTATTTAGTGGTATAGGGTATAATATAGTCGTCCTTGGCCGACCATAACTAATTTTAATTTTTCTAAAAACTACTTTTCTTTTATTATTAAAAAAAATAAGAAAAAAAAACAATTTTTAATGCATTTTATACTTGAACTCACATTAACCACAGCCAGTGGTGGTTCACGCCAAGTTGGGTCGTTATTTTGTATGCGTTTCGCTTCAAGTTGTTCGGGCGATAGTTGTAGTGGATAAAATGAATATTTTATCTACAAATGGCGTAAAACAAGAAGAAGATTTATGTATTTTACAGTTGAAGATGTTAAATTTCTGATTACTTTTTGCATAACAACTAAATGTGTAAGTGAATGTATATGAAATGTTGACTATTTATGAGACATTTCAGATCCATTTGATGTATTTTAAAGTTCTCTATTTAATAACTTGAACTTATTGTATTCCATTGTATTTGTATTGCGAGGTAATGAGGTCGGTCTAAAGGTAGAAATTAGGATTGAAGCATCTCTTGCAATTGTATTTCTAAAATTATGTACACAGAGAATTTCTTTCATTTTATAGATCTGAGGCGGTGGCGTCTTCCTAATCTACTGTCCATAATTTATTCAGTGACACCTAATCACCATGGCTAGTTGCAGGTGCAATAATGACACGATTAAAGACAAACAATTTGTAAATAACCGGCCAGTTCATTTGAAACTTTAGCTACTATCGATTCAATCGTTTAAATTATATGTGTTTCGGACTGCTTCTTGGCGATTAATTACGTAAAGGAATTTATATATTATTTATAACAGACCTGTAGGCCTACATGCCAATAGCAAATATTTAGTTAACTTGTTTTTACCAATACTTGCAATGACCAAGTTCTAGATTCTAATGTATTCTGCTTTAATCGTTCCCCCGTTTTGGACCAAAAGTTGTAAGAAGGATTCTTCTTACGAAAACCAACAAAAATTTAGAACGACTAGCTGTATGAGCTGATAGTATAGCTTAACTTTGGTTATGTTCGAAGGACATCTATACAATTCTTTTACTGATCAATACAATTTTTTACTTAATTTTAACAATAGTGAAGTTTTATACTGCCCCAACGGTATATTGTAGTCGCCGTAGTCTAGTAGGTAGTGTGTTGGCTTCTTGGACGAGAGGCAACGGTTCAAACCCCAGGTCGGACACCACCAATAAAACGAAATACGAAAAATATTTCTTTGGCGACAGCCTCTCAGCAGATTTCTTGCAAAAACTCTAAGAGTAAATAAAATTGCCATGAAAAAGTTTCTAAAAAATCTGTAGGTAGGCCACTCATGTATAAAATTAACACACAAGATAAGTGGTATGAGAAGCTAGATCGTAATCCTGACTGAAGGGTTGCAATGATATATGTAAGTAATGGTATATGGTATATTAGACCGACTGGATTTATTTTTCTCGAGTACAAAAGTGATTATATTAGTGTGTCTTTTGTCCTTAGAATCAGTTCATACTCTCGTTATTGTCGTAACATAACAAAATGAATGATGCCTCTGTGTAGAGTCAGAGACTGACAAGTGAATAATAAAGAACGAAATTTTGTCTGTCGCCCATTTATACTACAATTTCACTTCAGAGGTGAATTAACTTGACCTAAACTCTTGTCTCAAATTGGTAAAACCAAATTCTATTTTAATCGAAACTCTTTTATTTAAACATCAAATGTCTCATGTGAACGTGTGTGAATATATGTATGTATGCATAGTTAATTTTTTCTCATGTATGTGTGTATGTATGTATGCGTATAGGAACTGTTGATTGGCATTTTCTTTGAAGTGTCGTTTGGTCTTGATTGAAAATTCGTTAGCAAAACTTTTGTTGTTGAATTAATTACACAGAACTTCTGGAAATATTGTTGTTACAATTTACAATTGATAGAATTTAACTACGGCTGAATATTTTTTATGACTGGAATTTACATTTTTTTGGAACGAAATTGGAATAATTCGTAATAGAAGCAAGATTTTTTGTGTTTTATATTTCAAATCCCTTGAACAGTTTGTAGGTAAATATACATACCAATAAGCTCTTAAAAATGGCTGTCAAAGAAATATTGGTTCGAAATACATCGCCTATATTGATGTTGATTCTGAGCTAAATTTAAGCATATGACACTGTAAGGAATAATTTATTACACTTGCCTTAAGCCTTAAGTTATGTCAGGAGTTTAAATTATGCAAACATAACTCTGAAACTTTCTTTTCAACTTGATTTTGAGAAAAGCAACGAGTGACATTGCCAAATTAATTTCAATTTCAAGCATAATGTATGCCATAAGTGCGTTTCATAAGGAGTCTTACATAAAAAGTTTCATACAATTAAGCACATGGGTCAAGGTTAACAAATATGGATATTAGGCTAACATATTTAGGCTTTAAAACTTGCTGCCATTACATAATATTCAGTAGGAATAATTTTTATTGAGTTTTACATGCCCTGCTTGCTTTAAATAGCGACGAATACCGACATTACGCCGCTAGTTTTGGTTAACATTTAAGTTTTAAATTACCGAAATAAGAAATTAAAATGCCTGTAAATAAATAAAGAAACTAATTAACTAAAAAAGTAAATTATAAAATGGAAAGAAAACAATAAAAAAAAACTCAGAGAAAAACAAAAATAAAAACTCATTAAAGAAATTTCATCCCAGTAACGTTTTATATGCTCTTACGTTTAAAGCTGGCAATGGTACTGAATTTTGCTGTGGTTCGCCAGTTTTCTCATCCAATTTGGAAAACATAAACGGACATTGCAGAAACGAGAACGAATACTTAATCTAAAGGAATTTTATTTTAGACACATTGTATGTTATAAGATTAATTTTATTTTTTTTTGATTGTATAAAAAATGTTACGTAAAAAGTGTGTAAAGTGTGAGTACAGAATGTGAATAAGATTAACAGTGAAGTCATTTATAATAGCAAATTACAACGAAAGGTTTATTTATTTTCTAAATTTATGCTACGTTATCTGTGCTATAGTACTTAACAAAGTACTTCTTTTTTGACCATTTGGTAAACTAATAAATCAAAATTTTAAGGTAATTTTTGCTTCATAAGCAATTTGAATTGAGTAGTATGTTTATGTACCTTCGGGGTCACTTATTTCATACAAAATTTGGCTCATGCATATCTGTAAAAGAGTAAGAACATTACAGAATTGTTAAATGAATTGTGTGCGATCGGTCTTTAGGTTTGTAACATGTATTATGAAAAGGTATTGCTTTTTAATGTGTATGTGTGTGTGTGTGTTAAAATTTGTGAGAATGCATATCTGGAAAAGAATTAAATCATTTTAATTTTTAATTTTTCCATACAAATTTGGAATCATACCTGCTTTTTCTTGTTCATTTTATTTGTATTGCTTTTCAAACGAATGGTTGGACGGACAGAATGAGTGCGTGCACGTTTCCTCATCTACATCCCAGAGTACAAGTAGACTCTAATGTGAAAATGTATATACGTATGTACGAATGTTTGGACGGACAGAATGAGTGTGTGCGTAACATGTAATGTGGATCTACACCTATATAGTTGTTGTGTGTTTTTTATTTTTTTTTTTTGTATATTTAATTAGAAGGATGTTTAATTTTAAATGTGATAAGAAAGAGTAGGTTGGTTGTGCGGTTGTTTTTATTTTTTGTGTGATTTAATTAGAAGGATCTGTAATTTTAAGATGATAACAAATTCTTGGCACGTATTGTTCATGATCACAGGTAGAAGAAATAGAAATATAAACTATTAAGAAAGGGTAGGTTGGTTGTGCGGTTGTTTTTAATTTGATGAGAAAGAAATGTATAGTTGTGCCTGTGGGTTTTTTTTCACGCATAAGTATAAGTAATATCTGTTTTCACATAATTGAATTTACTGATTGATCTACAACACCCCAGAGTATAAAGAGACTTGTTTTAAGGATTTAGAATTTTTTAGTTTTACTGTTTTAAATAAATGAAATTATAGAATAAAGGGATTAATTAAAACAAATTAGTTTTTTTTTTTTTTAGGTATACATATTTTATTTTTAGATTTTGTTATTTTGTACAATACAATACATATATCTACTTAATATAATAATAGTTAAACATTCGTTTATACATATTAAATAGCTTAAGCGTTAACAAATATTTATCATAAAATGTTTGACATCGACAAATGTTGAAGGATTGTGAATAAGTATTTTCACAATAATACAAACGTATGACATATTAATAAATAAAAATGGATTACTTATTTTACTAATGTTACATATTCTTAGTTCATTTATAAGTTTCATAAATAAATCTATATGCTCTTTATCAATCTGATTACTATGTTTTATTAATAGTTCTTCCAATTCAGCTGATGTTACCATTTTTGTTCCCCTTCTTTAAAAATTTAATAGTAGGTTGTGTTAGTGCGGGACGATGTACTCTGAATTATTTCATTTTAATTTATATTTATTGAATAAAAATTTTAAACACAAGTGCCCACAATTAAATGTATTAAATTTTTGTTTTCGTTCATAATTATATTCAATAGGAAATTTTAAGTAGTTGACAATCTCAAGTGGTGGTTGTAACTTTCCAAAGCTATCAAAGTATTCCTTATAGTTGTGGTTTTTATAATATGCTACCCAATGTGTTCCCATACCATTTGAATCATCTAAATTAACAATGCCGCATTCTTGTTTGAATGGTTTTTCAGGTAAAGAATCACGCATGAAAACACCCCTAAAATGTTTCAGATGTCTTCCATATTTATTCAAATCCAAATCTGTTAATGGGCGATTGGGAAGGTTATCTAATAGTTTTTTGGAGCTGGACTATAATAGAGACCATATCCAGTTTTATATGGTTTGAGGTACAACCCTTTACCCATTGCAATTGATTCCATATATCTATTATGACGGTTAGCTTCAGCCAATTGTTCTTTTCCATTTTTGATAGCATTTACTGCTTTGACAATAGCGGATCCTCCACTTGCCAAACCACCAAGCGCTGACAATGCTGTTAGTACGGGAATAAGTGGAAGAAATCCTCCAATTTTCGGTACAGGTATAACTCTCGGTATTATAATGTCTGCTCGCTTTTTCCCTTTAAAATTTGAATGAATAGCCTTTTGAGCTATTTTAACAGCATCATTTATATCAAGGGGTTTCTGTTCTTTCAATTGTTTTAAAGTTTTTCTCACAGTAGCTGTGAATAATTTCTTATTACACTTATTCATTTTTCCTTTTCTTTTCTTATGTCTCTGCTCCTTCAAACCTAATCCAAATTTCACTTTAGTTTTCATAGCGTTTGTCACAAACAACGCGTTAGCACGTTCTTTAATATCACTATCTTTAGATTTAACTCGTTGCCAGGCTTTTTCAGCTAATATTTGATCTGCTTGATGTCTTGTGTCTATATCTTTTGATTGTGAATATGCAATATCGTGCTCTCTACAAGCTGCGTCTAATAAATTTATACCCTTATCTCCTCTTGCTAAACGTTTTTCAAGTTTTGTACCAGGTCCACAAAACTGATAACCAGGTAGATGTAATTCAACAGGTACTTTATTTATTAAGTTGTTTACAAATCCTCTTCTCATCTTACACTGGCTGGGGTTTTGTTTTGACTGTAGATTATAACAAATTTTTTTCGTTACTTTTATACCTCTTCGCAAAAATAGCTGAAATCAAGACGATCTCCTATATATACAGCAATTTATATGATTTCAGTATGTTAATTTTTTGATATTGATTTTGATCTGCTTTGTATCTGATCACGATCTACTTTACATCTGATCACGATCTGCTTTGTATCTGCTCACGATCTACTTTATATCTGATAACGATCTACTTTTTTGGTTTTGTCTATTTTATTTTAATTTTTTTATTTTTTTTTTTGACATTACCATGTTTTAGGTATACATGTTCTACCTCAATGTTTAAATTGTTTATTTGATCAGCTAGATCATCATGTATTTGTGTTATATGTTTTTCGATTACGATATTTTTTTGTTTTTATGGTTATATTTATTAAAACCTTCTCCAAATTTATTAATATAAGACATTTCTTTCACTCTTCTAATAAATTATGTTAGCTTCTTTAAGTTCTTCGATAATAGAGATTATTTCGTTTTGATGATTGTTGTGACCAGAACCTTCCGATGAAAGAAGTAAACGTAGTCTGTCAACTAGTTCATTAGGATCATCCCAATGTATGTAATTTGATCTCAGATTATTTTGTAATTTTAGCATTAAACCACTGCCTTTTGTTAAAATGTTTGTTGTTGTTTCGAATAAATGTTTAATTATTCGTATATATTTGAAGGCTCGTGTTCGTTTCACTTGTTCATTAGGTTCATAGCGACGTTTATGTGCATTGGTATTAATTAAAATCTCTTTATATTTTTTCAAATCATTTTTAGAATAATGGAGAGGTTTTTTATGAAATACTAGTTCAAATAATCCAGGCGTCATTTTCAATTTCATATTCCCTATCTGCATAGTATTATCTCTATTAAATATTAATTTTTCCTTGCCATATCTCCAACTACCGTCTACATCTTGATTAAAACCATAAATTTTATCCAATTGCTTATTATTAATAAGTGTTTGTATATTTTCAAATAACGGAGAGCTTTTCGTCAGCTTTAAATATTGTTTTCTTTCCAAGTTCTTGATACATGTACTTGATACAGGTCTATTATGCTCATAGTTTTTTTCACCATCATTATCATCAGTTGAAATATTTTCATACTGAAAATCGTTATTATCACCGTTTACATCATCGTAATCATCGTCATCATCAATAGTGTTGTCTATATCTTTATGCTTATCTTCAAGTTTTCCGATGATTTCATTATCACCATTTACGTCATAGTAATCTTCCTCATCATCAATAGTGTTGTCTGTATCCGTATGCTTATCTTCGAGTTTTCCAATGATTTCATTATCACCATTTACGTCATAATAATCTTCGTCATCACCTATAGTGTTGTCTACATCCTTATGCTTATATTCAAGTTTTGGGATGTTTTCATTATCATCATTTACATCATCATGATCATCGTCATCATTAATAGTGTTGTCTATATCCTTATATTTATCTTTAAGTTTTCCAATGATTTTTTTAAGTGGTTTTGTTATTGGTTGAAAGGTATCTTCTAATAAATTAAATCTATCTATTTGATTCAGTTTAATATTTTTTAACTTTTTCTTTAGAACAGCCCTTGTCTTTACAAGATCTTCCAACACTTTATTATGGTAATTTTTAGACATTATAATAATTTTTTTATTGAATTTGATCTGGTTATGATCTGCTCGCTATCTGATTATGATCTGCTTTGTATCTGATTACGATCTGCTTTATATCTGATCACGAACTGCTTGCTATCTGGTCACGATCTGATTTATACCTGATCACGATCTGCTTGATGGCTTGTGTCTATATCCATTGATTTTGAGTACGCTATATCGTGCTTTCTACAATCTACATCCAATAAATTATTCCTTTATTTCCTTTATTCTTGCTATTCGTTTTGAAGTTTTGTATCAGGTCCACAAAACTGATAAACAGGTGGATGTAATTCAACATATAATTTGTTTATTAAGTTGTCTACAAATCTTCTTCCAATCTTACACTGATTAGGTGTTTTTCTTTTGACTGTAGTTTATAACCATTTTTTTTTTTCATTACTTTCATACCTCTTCGCATGAAACACTACACCAGCTATACCTGCTATACCAGCTGTACAATCTATACTAGCTATACTAGCAAGCTGTACAATCTGTACTAGCTATACTAGCAAGCTGTACAATCTGTACTAGCTATACTAGCAAGCTGTACTAGCTATACTAGCAAGCTATACAATCTATACTAGCTATACTAGCAAGCTGTACAATCTGTACTAGCTATACTAGCAAGCTGTACAATCTGTACTAGCTATACTAGCAAGCTGTACTAGCTATACTAGCAAGCTATACAATCTGTACTAGCTATACTAGCAAGCTGTACTAGCTATACTAGCAAGCTATACAATCTGTACTAGCTATACTAGCAAGCTGTACAATCTGTACTAGCTATACTAGCAAGCTGTACAATCTGTACTAGTTATACTAGCAAGCTGTACTAGCTATACTAGCAAGCTATACCTGCTATACCTGCTATACTAGCAAGCTGTACTAGCTATACTAGCAAGCTATACCTGCTATACCTGCTATACTAGCAAGCTGTAGTAGCTATGTCAGCTATACCTGCTATACCTGCTATACTAGCAAGCTGTAGTAGCTATATCAGCTATACCTGTTATACCTGCTATACCAGCTATATCAGCTATACCTGCTATACCTGCTATACCAGCTATACCTGCTATACCAGCTATACCAGCTATACCAGCTATACCAGCTATACCTGCTATATCAGCTATACCAGCTATACCAGCTATACCTGCTATATCAGCTATACCAGCTATACCAGCTATACCTGCTATACCAGCTATACCAGCTATACCAGCTATACCTGCTATACCTGCTATACCTGCTATACCTGCTATACCTGCTATACCAGCTATACCAGCTATACCAGCTATACCAGCTATATACCAGCTATACCAGCTATACCTACTATACCTGCTATACCAGCTATACCAGCTATACCTGCTATACCAGCTATACCAGCTATACCTGCTATACCAGCTATACCAGCTATACCTGCTATACCAGCTATACCAGCTATATACCAGTATAGCTGGTATATAGCTGGTATATAGCTGCTATAGCTGGTATATAGCTGGTATATAGTATATATGGTATAGCTGGTATAGCAGGTATAGCAGGTATAGTAGCTATAGCTGGTATAGCTGGTATAGCTGGTATATAGCTGGTATAGCTGGTATAGCTGGTATAGCAGGTATAGCAGGTATAGCAGGTATAGCTGGTATAGCTGGTATAGCAGGTATAGCTGGTATAGCTGGTATAGCAGGTATAGCTGGTATAGCTGGTATAGCAGGTATAGCTGGTATAGCTGGTATAGCTGGTATAGCTGGTATAGCAGGTATAGCAGGTATAGCAGGTATAGCAGGTATAGCAGGTATAGCTGGTATAGCTGGTATAGCAGGTATAGCTGGTATAGCTGATATAGCTGGTATAGCTGATATAGCAGGTATAGCTGGTATAGCTGATATAGCTGATATAGCAGGTATAGCTGGTATAGCTGATATAGCAGGTATAGCTGGTATAGCTGGTATAGCAGGTATAGCTGGTATAGCTGGTATAGCAGGTATAGCTGGTATAGCTGGTATAGCAGGTATAGCTGGTATAGCTGGTATAGCAGGTATAGCAGGTATAGCAGGTATAGCAGGTATAGCAGGTATATCAGGTATAGCTGGTATAGCTGGTATAGCAGGTATAGCTGGTATAGCTGGTATAGCTGATATAGCAGGTATAGCTGGTATAGCTGGTATAGCTGGTATAGCTGGTATAGCTGGTATAGCTGGTATAGCTGGTATAGCAGGTATAGCTGGTATAGCAGGTATAGCAGGTATAGCTGGTATAGCAGGTATAGCTGATATAGCTACTACAGCTTGCTAGTATAGCAGGTATAGCAGGTATAGCTGACATAGCTACTACAGCTTGCTAGTATAGCAGGTATAGCAGGTATAGCAGGTATAGCAGGTATAGCAGGTATAGCAGGTATAGCTGGTATAGCTGGTATAGCTGATATAGCAGGTATAGCTGGTATAGCTGATATAGCTGATATAGCAGGTATAGCTGGTATAGCTGATATAGCAGGTATAGCTGGTATAGCTGGTATAGCAGGTATAGCTGGTATAGCTGGTATAGCAGGTATAGCTGGTATAGCTGGTATAGCAGGTATAGCTGGTATAGCTGGTATAGCAGGTATAGCAGGTATAGCAGGTATAGCAGGTATAGCAGGTATAGCAGGTATAGCTGGTATAGCTGGTATAGCAGGTATAGCTGGTATAGCTGGTATAGCTGATATAGCAGGTATAGCTGGTATAGCTGGTATAGCTGGTATAGCTGGTATAGCTGATATAGCAGGTATAGCTGGTATAGCTGGTATAGCAGGTATAGCTGGTATAGCTGGTATAGCTGATATAGCTGGTATAGCTGATATAGCAGGTATAGCTGGTATAGCTGATATAGCTGATATAGCAGGTATAGCTGGTATAGCTGATATAGCAGGTATAGCTGGTATAGCTGGTATAGCTGGTATAGCTGGTATAGCAGGTATAGCTGGTATAGCTGGTATAGCTGGTATAGCTGGTATAGCTGGTATAGCTGGTATAGCTGGTATAGCAGGTATAGCTGGTATAGCAGGTATAGCAGGTATAGCTGGTATAGCAGGTATAGCAGGTATAGCTGATATAGCTACTACAGCTTGCTAGTATAGCAGGTATAGCAGGTATAGCTGACATAGCTACTACAGCTTGCTAGTATAGCAGGTATAGCAGGTATAGCTTGCTAGTATAGCTAGTACAGCTTGCTAGTATAGCAGGTATAGCAGGTATAGCTTGCTAGTATAGCTAGTACAGCTTGCTAGTATAACTAGTACAGATTGTACAGCTTGCTAGTATAGCTAGTACAGATTGTACAGCTTGCTAGTATAGCTAGTACAGATTGTATAGCTTGCTAGTATAGCTAGTACAGCTTGCTAGTATAGCTAGTACAGATTGTATAGCTTGCTAGTATAGCTAGTACAGCTTGCTAGTATAGCTAGTACAGATTGTACAGCTTGCTAGTATAGCTAGTACAGATTGTACAGCTTGCTAGTATAGCTAGTATAGATTGTACAGCTGGTATAGCAGGTATAGCTGGTGTAGTGTTTCATGCGAAGAGGTATGAAAGTAATGAAAAAAAAAAATGGTTATAAACTACAGTCAAAAGAAAAACACCTAATCAGTGTAAGATTGGAAGAAGATTTGTAGACAACTTAATAAACAAATTATATGTTGAATTACATCCACCTGTTTATCAGTTTTGTGGACCTGATACAAAACTTCAAAACGAATAGCAAGAATAAAGGAAATAAAGGAATAATTTATTGGATGTAGATTGTAGAAAGCACGATATAGCGTACTCAAAATCAATGGATATAGACACAAGCCATCAAGCAGATCGTGATCAGGTATAAATCAGATCGTGACCAGATAGCAAGCAGTTCGTGATCAGATATAAAGCAGATCGTAATCAGATACAAAGCAGATCATAATCAGATAGCGAGCAGATCATAACCAGATCAAATTCAATAAAAAAATTATTATAATGTCTAAAAATTACCATAATAAAGTGTTGGAAGATCTTGTAAAGACAAGGGCTGTTCTAAAGAAAAAGTTAAAAAATATTAAACTGAATCAAATAGATAGATTTAATTTATTAGAAGATACCTTTCAACCAATAACAAAACCACTTAAAAAAATCATTGGAAAACTTAAAGATAAATATAAGGATATAGACAACACTATTAATGATGACGATGATCATGATGATGTAAATGATGATAATGAAAACATCCCAAAACTTGAATATAAGCATAAGGATGTAGACAACACTATAGGTGATGACGAAGATTATTATGACGTAAATGGTGATAATGAAATCATTGGAAAACTCGAAGATAAGCATACGGATACAGACAACACTATTGATGATGAGGAAGATTACTATGACGTAAATGGTGATAATGAAATCATCGGAAAACTTGAAGATAAGCATAAAGATATAGACAACACTATTGATGATGACGATGATTACGATGATGTAAACGGTGATAATAACGATTTTCAGTATGAAAATATTTCAACTGATGATAATGATGGTGAAAAAAACTATGAGCATAATAGACCTGTATCAAGTACATGTATCAAGAACTTGGAAAGAAAACAATATTTAAAGCTGACGAAAAGCTCTCCGTTATTTGAAAATATACAAACACTTATTAATAATAAGCAATTGGATAAAATTTATGGTTTTAATCAAGATGTAGACGGTAGTTGGAGATATGGCAAGGAAAAATTAATATTTAATAGAGATAATACTATGCAGATAGGGAATATGAAATTGAAAATGACGCCTGGATTATTTGAACTAGTATTTCATAAAAAACCTCTCCATTATTCTAAAAATGATTTGAAAAAATATAAAGAGATTTTAATTAATACCAATGCACATAAACGTCGCTATGAACCTAATGAACAAGTGAAACGAACACGAGCCTTCAAATATATACGAATAATTAAACATTTATTCGAAACAACAACAAACATTTTAACAAAAGGCAGTGGTTTAATGCTAAAATTACAAAATAATCTGAGATCAAATTACATACATTGGGATGATCCTAATGAACTAGTTGACAGACTACGTTTACTTCTTTCATCGGAAGGTTCTGGTCACAACAATCATCAAAACGAAATAATCTCTATTATCGAAGAACTTAAAGAAGCTAACATAATTTATTAGAAGAGTGAAAGAAATGTCTTATATTAATAAATTTGGAGAAGGTTTTAATAAATATAACCATAAAAACAAAAAAATATCGTAATCGAAAAACATATAACACAAATACATGATGATCTAGCTGATCAAATAAACAATTTAAACATTGAGGTAGAACATGTATACCTAAAACATGGTAATGTCAAAAAAAAAAATAAAAAAATTAAAATAAAATAGACAAAACCAAAAAAGTAGATCGTTATCAGATATAAAGTAGATCGTGAGCAGATACAAAGCAGATCGTGATCAGATGTAAAGTAGATCGTGATCAGATACAAAGCAGATCAAAATCAATATCAAAAAATTAACATACTGAAATCATATAAATTGCTGTATATATAGGAGATCGTCTTGATTTCAGCTATTTTTGCGAAGAGGTATAAAAGTAACGAAAAAAATTTGTTATAATCTACAGTCAAAACAAAACCCCAGCCAGTGTAAGATGAGAAGAGGATTTGTAAACAACTTAATAAATAAAGTACCTGTTGAATTACATCTACCTGGTTATCAGTTTTGTGGACCTGGTACAAAACTTGAAAAACGTTTAGCAAGAGGAGATAAGGGTATAAATTTATTAGACGCAGCTTGTAGAGAGCACGATATTGCATATTCACAATCAAAAGATATAGACACAAGACATCAAGCAGATCAAATATTAGCTGAAAAAGCCTGGCAACGAGTTAAATCTAAAGATAGTGATATTAAAGAACGTGCTAACGCGTTGTTTGTGACAAACGCTATGAAAACTAAAGTGAAATTTGGATTAGGTTTGAAGGAGCAGAGACATAAGAAAAGAAAAGGAAAAATGAATAAGTGTAATAAGAAATTATTCACAGCTACTGTGAGAAAAACTTTAAAACAATTGAAAGAACAGAAACCCCTTGATATAAATGATGCTGTTAAAATAGCTCAAAAGGCTATTCATTCAAATTTTAAAGGGAAAAAGCGAGCAGACATTATAATACCGAGAGTTATACCTGTACCGAAAATTGGAGGATTTCTTCCACTTATTCCCGTACTAACAGCATTGTCAGCGCTTGGTGGTTTGGCAAGTGGAGGATCCGCTATTGTCAAAGCAGTAAATGCTATCAAAAATGGAAAAGAACAATTGGCTGAAGCTAACCGTCATAATAGATATATGGAATCAATTGCAATGGGTAAAGGGTTGTACCTCAAACCATATAAAACTGGATATGGTCTCTATTATAGTCCAGCTCCAAAAAACTATTAGATAACCTTCCCAATCGCCCATTAACAGATTTGGATTTGAATAAATATGGAAGACATCTGAAACATTTTAGGGGTGTTTTCATGCGTGATTCTTTACCTGAAAAACCATTCAAACAAGAATGCGGCATTGTTAATTTAGATGATTCAAATGGTATGGGAACACATTGGGTAGCATATTATAAAAACCACAACTATAAGGAATACTTTGATAGCTTTGGAAAGTTACAACCACCACTTGAGATTGTCAACTACTTAAAATTTCCTATTGAATATAATTATGAACGAAAACAAAAATTTAATACATTTAATTGTGGGCACTTGTGTTTAAAATTTTTATTCAATAAATATAAATTAAAATGAAATAATTCAGAGTACATCGTCCCGCACTAACACAACCTACTATTAAATTTTTAAAGAAGGGGAACAAAAATGGTAACATCAGCTGAATTGGAAGAACTATTAATAAAACATAGTAATCAGATTGATAAAGAGCATATAGATTTATTTATGAAACTTATAAATGAACTAAGAATATGTAACATTAGTAAAATAAGTAATCCATTTTTATTTATTAATATGTCATACGTTTGTATTATTGTGAAAATACTTATTCACAATCCTTCAACATTTGTCGATGTCAAACATTTTATGATAAATATTTGTTAACGCTTAAGCTATTTAATATGTATAAACGAATGTTTAACTATTATTATATTAAGTAGATATATGTATTGTATTGTACAAAATAACAAAATCTAAAAATAAAATATGTATACCTAAAAAAAAAAAAAACTAATTTGTTTTAATTAATCCCTTTATTCTATAATTTCATTTATTTAAAACAGTAAAACTAAAAAATTCTAAATCCTTAAAACAAGTCTCTTTATACTCTGGGGTGTTGTAGATCAATCAGTAAATTCAATTATGTGAAAACAGATATTACTTATACTTATGCGTGAAAAAAAACCCACAGGCACAACTATACATTTCTTTCTCATCAAATTAAAAACAACCGCACAACCAACCTACCCTTTCTTAATAGTTTATATTTCTATTTCTTCTACCTGTGATCATGAACAATACGTGCCAAGAATTTGTTATCATCTTAAAATTACAGATCCTTCTAATTAAATCACACAAAAAATAAAAACAACCGCACAACCAACCTACTCTTTCTTATCACATTTAAAATTAAACATCCTTCTAATTAAATATACAAAAAAAAAAATAAAAAACACACAACAACTATATAGGTGTAGATCCACATTACATGTTACGCACACACTCATTCTGTCCGTCCAAACATTCGTACATACGTATATACATTTTCACATTAGAGTCTACTTGTACTCTGGGATGTAGATGAGGAAACGTGCACGCACTCATTCTGTCCGTCCAACCATTCGTTTGAAAAGCAATACAAATAAAATGAACAAGAAAAAGCAGGTATGATTCCAAATTTGTATGGAAAAATTAAAAATTAAAATGATTTAATTCTTTTCCAGATATGCATTCTCACAAATTTTAACACACACACACACACATACACATTAAAAAGCAATACCTTTTCATAATACATGTTACAAACCTAAAGACCGATCGCACACAATTCATTTAACAATTCTGTAATGTTCTTACTCTTTTACAGATATGCATGAGCCAAATTTTGTATGAAATAAGTGACCCCGAAGGTACATAAACATACTACTGAATTGCAGCAGAAAAGAAAACAAATAAAAAAATTTCAAAATAAATAAAAAAATAAACAGTAATTATTTGAAGCTCCAATCAATACTAAAAATACGAAAGTGTACTGTAATATAACTGTAACTTAAACACGGTGACGTGGTGGAAAATCATGAATGCAGAGCATGTAGTCAAGACATTGATTAAACACTTTTTATATAATTGCCTAGCCTTCGTGAGCTCCAGGTTCCACTGGTACCAGACATAGCTCGTCTCGAAGGAGTGGGCTGGAAGAAAGTAATGAAATTAAGATACTGACTTCCAATAGGAAGTATAGTTGGTATCCCTTTCTAGTGAAGGCACAAAAAGTTTACTGATGCCTTAGGTGCATGCTGATAGTTATGAGATCCTTGTTTGGTCTCATTTCCTTTAGCCTATCTACCACTCTTTATTATTGAATAATTTGTTACAATATTTGGAAATATTATTTACAACTACAATTTTCTGTGTTGTACTTCAAGATGTTATCAGTACAGGACGGAAATTAAATTTAAGTTTTAATGAAACCTAAAGAGAATATTAAAAAGAGAAGGTTAGGTTAGGTTAGGTTAGAGGACGTGTACTTGTCAATTAAGACAAGTACAGTACCCGGAGGTCGAATTGACCCATTGTACAACGTCCTAGTTTCTCACACCACTTATGTTGTGTGTGTTAATTTTATACATGTGTGGTGGGACCTACAGTTTAAAGTCGACTCCGAACGACAGATTTTTATTTATTGAGAAACTTTTCATGGCAATTTTTATTTACTCTCAGAGTTTTTGCCAGAAATCTACTGAGAGGAAGTCGCCGAAAAAATACTTTTTGTATTTTGTCTTTGATGCCTGGCCTGGGGCTCGAACCCAGGCTTTTGCGTCTAATAAGCAAACACACTACCTACTAGACTACGGCGACTTCTTAAAAAGAGAAACAATCATAAGAAATTTGTTATGTGTCCTTTGTTCTTTTTTCCTGTGTTAAAATAACAAATTCTTCACGATTAATCTATTGTAGCACGTTCTAGAATAACAGAGTTGCCATCTATCACTCCATGTATTATTTTCTCAAAAAGTGATTCTCCTTGTTAGTGTTTTCCTCATTTAGAAATATTGCGTACATCTAGATTAATGTTATTACTCAATGAGTCATTGCTGATACTATTTCTTTTTGATGTCTTAATTCGAGGTTAATTTTAAGGGAATGGAAAGTAGAGTATGAAAGACTATTTTGTTTTCATAATTTTAGGTGTTTTTAAAGAATAAATACAACATACTATTGTCATTGTTTTTTTAACTGTCAAAAGGAAATACAAAGTAGAAAACACCATCAAAAATCCACAATATTTTGTATGCTTCTAGGTGCTTAAAATAACTATGTGTGAGAATAAAACAATTTCATAATTTTTGAATCTTAATGACAACATGTGCCTTCAGTTCTTTGTCATGCCTTTTTTTGACATTTCCAACCCAATTATATTTTAATCTGACTAATTTTATTGTAAACTTCTTAAAACATACTTCTAAGAGTATGCCAATAAAAAATGTTTTGCCTAATTTTAGGCATTTAAAGCATAAACTGTATGATAAATACCAAATTAAATCTGCTAATCTTGTGTAAAATTACCTCATTATAAAAGCATTCACTGTTTAAGTAGAGAAGAAAAGAAAATAACCGTTCAACTGTCTGTCTGTTATGTCTGGTTGATTAAAAAATATTTTTCTTTTATGTGATTTCTGAGGAAAGAAAAAGTTTTGCCGCATGTGTGTTGGAAATGTTATTTATGAGTGTTTTAAGAAGATTGTAATGGTACGTCTTAAATATTTTTGTATTTGAGTACAGTGTTAAACCATTGAATGGGAAAATTTTAATTTTTTGTTTGTTTAATAATAAAATTAAAGAGATGTCCAATTGATCAAGTATAACACTGTAATGTCATGTATTATAATGAATTTATATTGCGTTATACATACGTAAAAACTCTTTGAATCTTTTTTACAATTCGCCTTTGTTATGCATTTATCCTGTACGGCTTCGAAAACCTTTGGCATTGCTGCTATCAAGGCCAGAGTGACACAAGGATGTTTGTCGGATTTTAGTGCCATGACTTCATTTGCTCGCTCCTCATGGGTAACCATAGCTAAAGCAGCTTCAGGATATTTATAGTAAATGGCATAATCAATTGCACTCAAATCCTTTTCATTATTTAATAATTTACAGCCCATCGATAGTAAAACCGATATTGCATGCGGTTTATTTTCCATGGTGGCCAAATGAAGGGCTGTATTCTATAAGAAATAAGAAAAACAAAAAAAAAAAACAAAAGTAAAATAAAATAATGAGAAAATGAAAAAAGTAATAACGAAATGTTACTTAATATCTTATCGTTAATTACTTATATTCAGTAATTGTAGATGTAATGTAATAAAATTAATTATATTTATTCTATACACATGGATTAACGAAAAACGTGTAAAAGTAATTTGTAATATTAAATTATTATTTTTATATAATAATAATAATTACACAATTGTATATTAAGAAAATTGATATATGGAAAGATTTGTTAGGTTTATGAATTAAGCCCCATACCCTTACACTCTAGAAACAGATGAAATATTTAATTTAAATAGGAATCAGAATTTTAGTTTTATTGTCTTTAAAAGAAGATGACGGAACTACTGATTCTATTCTTTCCATACCATAACTTCAATACCAGAATTCAAGCTCAAAGCTTTACGATCAAGGTTGCATTAGACGAACATTTTTTTTCGCACTATTCTTTCATATTTGTAATCATTTTGTTGAAAAACATACAATAAAGTTTAGTTTTTTTTAAGAGAGCGCATAGAGCGTAGAGCATTTATAATAAATTTTACTTTCACTAAAAACTTCGTCAAGATATTTTGACGAAGGTGTATGGAGACGATTCTTATGTTGAGGAAACTTTGCTGTGCATATTCAACGCGAATAGATCAAATAAATCGATTTTGCATGTTTCAAACACCGCAGAAATCGTTTTTGTATTGTATTTGGAAGACATAGAGATAATACTAAATTAAATGGAGCTTGAAAGTAAAAGCTCTGAACGCCTCAGCTTATATACAACTGACAGAAACTGGTGATGAGGTTTGTATCTTTCTAGCACGGTCCACTAACTATTGAATGATGCAAATTACGTCAAAATTTAGTGACGATTTAGGGGCATAAAGTTATAATACTAAAACCCACATAACTTAGAACGAAAAGTCTACTCAAAGTTCGAATAAGGCGTTAAGTTTTCTCACAGTATTCTTTGTTTAACGTGGAGCAGAATTTCAAAATTTCTTTATTGTGTTTGCTGATTGGCTTCAAAGGCTTTTGTTTGAAACTAGTTTGGATATTTTGAAAGCTCTGGATGATTTTATCAGCCGTAAGATTGGACTGTCAGACGAATTTGATTATTCAAGTGTTGGAGTTAGTTAAAAACAATTTTGTTATCCTAAGATAGAAACCACTGTACACAGCAGCGATATATTAGAACACAGTTTAAAAAATACATTCAAATAATTTCGTTGTTAGGAAAATAAACACTTACCCCATCCTTATCCTTCTGATCCAATAGATGGGAATGCACCGAGTGTAATAATTCTATGGTCTCTGTATAGCCAGACATTGCAGCCAGCTGTAAAGGATTTCGACCATTATGATCGCGATGTAAGAGAGCACCACGATTTAGCAGTAGTTGCACGACTCTAGTATGGCCCTGCTGTGAAGCAATATGCAATGGTGTCAAACCCTCACCATCGCTCTCATTTATAATGAACGAACCCTTTTCCGAGTCTAGCAATTGCCTGACCGTATTATAGCGGCCATAGCGGGCTGCAAAATGTAGAGGACTTTCGTTATTATTATTCTTTAAATTTATACAGGCTCCTAGTCTTATAAGGTTCTCCAGGGAACGTATATGACCATCTCTGCTGGCATAATGCAGAGGTGAGCAACCGGTATTGTCTTTTTCATTGAGTAATTGTTGCAATTGTTCTTTGGAATGAGTCTTACTAACTTCTTCGGCAAATTCCTGCAGACGTCCACCATTCATTATAACCAAATGTAAGACATTGCGCGCACAGGCATCTTTAATGCATATGTTGGCTCCCAAACGTAAAAGACGATATACGGTTTTCCAACCAGCACGTGATGCGGCCAATAACAAGGGTGTTCTGTGTTCTTTATCCAAAACATTAACGTCGGCACCTTCTCGAACCAGAAAATCCACAATATCGGGATGATCAAACATGGAGGCACAATGTAATGGCGTCATCCTTTGCACATCGGTACAGCTTAAGCAGATTTTCTTCTCTTGCGGTTGTGATTCAAACATCAGTTTGACGATATCAATGGCACCCTGTTAAAGAATACAAAAAAGAAGGAAACAGTTTAAAGCCTTAATTGTCAATCCTTTGTTTTGGGTCAATACAATACAACCATTAATCTTTTGCCATGTGAAAAAAAAAACAAAACATTGGCGAACGAGTCGTTGTTGTAAACGTGTAACGGCCCAATGTACAAGTATATCTGTCTAAGAGAGTATGTATGTATATATTTGGGGTTTTATTCGTATGCAAATCCTTTGGAGATTTTAATTGTTGTGCTTGTTCGTTTTTAAAACCCTTTGTAAAGCAATTAAAAAAAATGAAAAAATTAGAAAAAGTTTTCCCAAATAGCAAAGCACTCAATTGGCTCAGAGACAATATGGCAAATTTAAAAAGTCTTGTTTGTTGTTGTATTGTAGCAAATTATTAAAAATATTTGTGTTTCATTTTGTCTATTCGTATTTATTTTATTGCAACAAAATGTTGCATGCCTCAAATTTTTCTTTTGCTTTTCAAGTATTACTGTAGAGGAATGATTAATATCGTGCTAACAAGATTCTGCTCCCAACACGACTATTTGATGTTTTCTTTCTGAATGATTTTGTAGTGGTTTTACTGTTTCACACATTCTCTCAAGGATAAATTTTAACTTGTGCTGTTTTGTCATTGAAGGACCCTCAAGTAAGAATATCTTACATAAACAGTTTGGGTTAAGTGAATACAAAAAAAGATAAACCCAAATATTCCTTGGTACATAAATTAAACAAAAAAATTTTGGGCCCCATAATGGTGAGTAGTTGTTGCCCATAAGTTATGTTTCTGTGGACGTCAGCAGCACATTAAATAAACTAGATTTCATTACGTATTGTCATACGGTCATAGGTATTTTTGTTGCATTGAGCGAGAATGATATCACATCGCAAAGAATGGGAACAGTCCAAGACCAACATACATACATACATAATTGGCCATTACAATCGTTCAGTGAGGGTTACGACCTAGCTTCTCACACCACTTGTGGTATATGTGTTAATTATATATATGAGTGGCCTACAGTTTACAGTCGACTCCGAACGACAGAATTTTTGAGAAACTTTTTCTTGGCAATTTTATTCACTCTCAGAGTTTTTATCAAAAATCTGCTGAGAGGAAGTCATCGAAGGAATATTTTTACATACATATGTCTGACCTGGTGTTTGAACCGAGGCCTCATGTCTAATAAGCCAATACACTACCTACTAGACTACGGCGACCAAGTCCAAGACCTAGATAAGTGTTTTTAGAGGCAAAGTGGGTAATTAATACGCTGTAAGTGGGTAATTAATACTAATACGTTGAAAGTAATATAATGACTTCCAATTAATATTAATAAATTAATAATTTTCGAATGATTGACAAGTGGGTTCATGAATAGTTGATCCCCTATTACTACCTTTAAGATTACGGTTCTTCTAGGGAATTGTTACTTTACATTTTTTTCAAAGTAATCTTATCAACAGTCCTTTATCAGTTTAATATCCTTCCTCCAGTCAGTTTAATAACCTTCTCCGGCTGCCTTTGTATGCAAGCCTTGAAAATTGATATTGAGAGTTCCAGTCAACAAGAGATGATATAATATTCCCTATCAGGGAAAGAGAGTTTAGAAAGAAATTCCTAATATTCTGCCAAGATAACTTTTGACAAAAGATTTGATAGTACAGATATCATTGGCGATATTGCAAGATATGTTACTTTTTGAAGCTATTGATGCAGCATCATTGGACTCGTAGGCCTATGATAAATGTGTCGGTAAAGATTTTTGTCTGGAATTGGGAGTTTTGGCTTATGACCAGTCCTGCATAACATACATTGGATGTAATACCCTCCGAGTAAATTAACCTATGGAGGGCTATTCTAACGAAACCTAAGGTAAGGTTTGAAAATAGGTAATAAAGTCTCAATTAATCACACGCGCTAGACAAGAACCGCTCTTAAAAATGTAATTTCATTCAGTTTGATGGTCTACCTAATTAGCTGGCACTAGCTGCATGTGACAAGTGTTACAAGCAAATGTTTACGATAACGTTAAAAATTTACTGTATTACCATTTAACAAAACGTCAACCATTTTTTAGTTTTTGTTTTCCTTCACCTCGCCTTTCTGATCTCTTTGGGTGACAATAAACTTGATTAGTGTTTGTATTCGCATGGCAGCGTTGTTTATTGCGTATGACTAACATTATCTTAGAAATATCATATAAATTTCAGATACATTCATACGTACATAGATACGAATTCGTACATGAAAATTTGTTTGCATGTATGTATGTACATGGAATACTTGTAGATTATAAGCACACATACATATGTATACGTGTCTTCTTATTTCTTAAATTTTAAAGTACGCTTATAGATCATGAGGAGATGTCAAATAACAGCTACACAGAGAGTAAAGTTGCATATTTTGTTGTTGGTTTTTAAGACAAATAAATGCTTAAATTGCATATGCACATGTTTTGAATATTTTCAATTGAATTGAAAGAAATCTTAAAGCAGATTAAAGGAATTTATCAATTTATTTTTATAATAAATTCTTAAAGTAACCTCCAGTTTTCACTTGTCAATTAAAAGTTTTATTTGTCATGTATTACTGAAATAACAATGAAGGAAAAATAAAAAAACAAAAGTTATTTACTTTTATCCCGATAACAATTCTAAGCCACAAAAACCATTTATTAATAATTTAGCTGCTGTAGTTGACATACAATTATTGAATTCGTTATTTACACCATTTCCAGTTTAATTTATGAAATTTCTTGCGAAGCAAATTTAAATTTTTCAAGTCTCTTAATTAAAATTTTTTAATAAAATTTTAAATAAGTCTCGTAAGTTTAAATAAAAACAAGATAAATATTCTCTGTACACCAATGTTTGAAAGCAAACTCTCTCTGACGAGGTTTACCCGCATGTGGCACAATTTGTAGACGTTTTCCTTTTTGGTAATTCTAGCAAAATGTTATCCAACCAATTGGCATACAAAATATTTAGCAATCAAGGCCTGCATCTGGGCTGTACATTGTAACAAAAACGGATACTCTGCTTATGTAATGTTTTTGTGGTCATGAATATGGTACAGCAACCTATTTCACTATCATTCTTCTTTATCGGTCTTCATGTATTGGCTAATCTCATTGTGATTATATAGAAGGGCATATGTCGGAGATGAAATTGAAAAATTCAGAACCACTAGTTTGCATTGCTTTGCATCGGAAATTTTTAGGATTTATTGGAATTTTATAAAGACCCACGTAACACATCTTCTTTCATTCGTTGTTTAAACAGTCAATCCATATCCTATTATAAGAGCTCTAAAGCCTAGAAGCCTGTAAAAATATTCACCAATCTTCTAAACTAATTTTAAAACAGGTCAAAACTCAAGCATAGTATCGCTATGAAGACGAAAAAATAAAATGCCAATATTTTCCATGGGAAAGACCTTTAAATCACGGACACCAACCCTGTTCTGTAGTCGCGCTTCTTACAGCGATCTTTGTTGTGAAGAGACTTTAAATTTTTTATAGAATCAAAAAAAAACCAAGTATTTATCGATGTCTCCCTATCGGTTTTTTAGCCGAAAACATTTGGCAAACTAAATGTAGACTTGCAAACCATCTCTTACAATCGATTGACCAAGTTCATAGACAGTACGACAGAAATTCTAAGATAACCATACAAATGGTTTTCAATAATTTTCACCAATGGTTTCATTGTATTTTTATTTTTGATTTTATTTCATAAATTCTTGCCATAGTTTGTTGATGTTTTTATTCTTGTTACTCAAACCTTGAAATGAAGAATTTTTCCTGGAATTTGTTGAACAAAATATTAAATTTGATTTTAACAATGTAACCCACATCTTTCACCAATCAATGCGTAAAACAAAAAGGAATGTCTTGAAGTAAAATTCATTTTTCTTTCGTTTTAACCTTAAAACACATGAGTAAAGTCTTATAAGTAGAAACCAATATATGGGTAATGTTACTTTAAATGAAATCAGAAATCATAGCGAGCACTGAGAGCTACATGATTTTCGCCAATGATGGATGTCATTTTTCTTGAAACCAAATAGTGGAAAAATCTTTTAAGTTAGCCAAAGAAGCAGCCGAAAATTCTATTTTATATAACTAAGGTTTATAAACAATGACTTGGAATGATATAGCCAATTCTCCTGATTATTTACAAAGACCTATGTTACCATACTATACCAACAAAGGCTGATGTGTTTATTAGAACCTCGATGTATAGTGGCAATGTTTGAGACCAAATAACATCTTGACTTTGGGGACTTTCATGTTAGTTCATATGTAAAATAATTCCTTAACACTCGAAAACTACTGTTCTAATCAGTACTAACTAGTCTTTATCAGCTAGAATTAAATTCCTTTTATCGGATATCAAGATGTAGATGCCATTCACGTAACCTCATACGTACCATTCGGTTTTCTGCTGCAATTAAACTAGTGTGTTGGCTTATTAGACGTAAGGCTAAGGTTCAAACCCCAGGTCAGACATCAAAACGAAATATGAAAAAACATTTCTTCCTCTCAACAGATTTCTGGCAAAAACTCTGAGTAAATAAAATTGCCATTAAAATGTTCTCAAAAATCTGTCATTCGGAATCGACTTTAAACTGTAGGTCCCTCCACTCATGTAAAAATTAACACACACAACATAAGTGGTGAGAGAAGCTAGGCCGTAATCCTGACTGAAGGGTGGTGATGGCCAATTACGTATTATGTATGTAAGGTTCTCCTATGTAGTATTTATTGTTATCAGACCTCATTAGATCCCTAGTTGTATTAATCAAGTCTTTTAGAATTTCAAATCAAAATACCCCATATTAACCCAATTTGTTGTTGCTGTATTAAATTCTATAAGTTTTTTATTTACGTTGCTAATAAAGATGATTGGTTGTACGTTTCAAGAATATGATAGAAAATTTATTATGCAATCACTCACCTGTGCACATGCCAAATGTACGGGCGTTGATAAATCGAGTTGTTGTTTCGAGATTTTTGCTCCATATTTCAGACATAATTCAACAGCTTTAATATCGCCACCGTGTACAGCTGAATGTAAGGGAACATTACCTTCGTTATCATAAAACGAAATCATGTCTTCGCGTGTACAATTACGTTGTTCGCCCCACTGTGTCGTCAAGTAAAAACCAAAAAGAACGTAAATATTTAGAAATCATTTAGAAAATGAAACAAAAACATCATATAAAATATAAAGAAATATTCCAATAAATCCATCTTTTTTTTGGAGACGAAAAAAAAATATATCAAAACAAAGAGTTTTTGTTACAGACATACATACATACAATACGTACATTCTTGATAATCATATCCTGTCAAATAAATGTAAAAAAAATTTCTATGGCAACTTTAAACAAAAGAAGTAAAAAAATAAATGGCCAAGAAATTCTTTCAATAGAAGATAAAATAAAAGTTTAGAAGTGTTGGACATACACACATCAAGAGTTTAACAAAATACGGATTATAAAGTAAAAAAAATAAAAAAACACTGTATGTATGTTATTAAAATTTCGAAATTCTGAAAGATTAACTCTGTCCTTGTTACTCCTCTTGAATAGTGAAATAATATTTTAAAACACTGCCGTTACTCAGTGTTTAACAATATTTTAGAAATTCATATATCTATCTACATAGAAGGGTGGATCATGTAAATAACAAATCGGATATATACTTGGCAGTAGTGTGAAAAAACAGTACAAGCGTCACTAGTGAATAGTGAAAGCGTCACTGGATGATACCTTTATCACTGATCTGGTTTATGAATTATTAAGAGGGAGCGATCATGATTTTTTAAAACGTTGTTGTTACAATGCATTTAATAACCCTCACTTGTATTGCATAACATTAGTATACTTAATCTATATATGATCTACATCGATGTATAGTAGTCTCATTTCACAAAAAAATATCTTTGGAAGTCTTACACAAAGTGACAAGTTTAAACACTTTTTGCCTCTTTACTCATTATTTTAATCATTAGCTTAAGTCCTCCTTAATATCTCTTTCAACGGCTGGACAACGCACTGTTAAAGAGCAAAGCTATAGGCAAATATGTTTGCTTTATTCAGCTAAATCTTAATTATTTCCACTTTTGTTGTTGTCTATGAAGACGTAACTATTTTACGCAGGATAAATTTGGCTAGCAAATCATATCTAATCATTGAGATCATTATAACTAAGCTGACAAAATGTAAGTAAATCAGAATGGCAAGAAAGTTCCGATTTAAGCCAGAAACTAGGATATGATTTTTAAATACAGCTTGGAAGGATTTTAATTACAAAATAATTCAACTCAAGAAATTGAACACCACCTAAGCACGAAATATTACAGAAGTGGTCTCATTATATGACCTTGGTCTACACAAATAAACAGTTCATGTTGCACATTAGACATCGAAGGAAGGGTTACTAGTGAGCCAGCAGCTTTTCAAACTAAACTCACTTATAAAACTCATAATGTGCCTGATGCCAAAGTAATAAAAATCTTATATTTTTAGAATTCAGAAAAAGAATTTTCTAAAACCAATAAACCTGTTTTATACGGAAAAATTAAATAAGAGAAATACACGTTTTTATATACAAAAATGTGTACATTTAAAATAAAAAAGTGAAAAAGAAATGAAAACATAAAAGGATTTGTTATGCTAAACAGATTCCAATAAAATTGATGATAAAAATCTCTGGTGATTTTCGTTTTCCCTATACGTAACACATATTTTTTGGGGACATTTTCTTTTAACGAATGATCAAAGAAATAAAAATTTGTTTTATTTTGTTTGTTACACAATAAATATTGGATGTAGTATAATTTAAAAGTGTGGCATTTACATTTCTGCAAATGGGATTATGGAAAGTAAACATTTGTCGTTTTCCATACTCAGAAATTCTCTATTTTTGGTG
Source organism: Sarcophaga carnaria (assembly GCA_958299815.1). Classification (NCBI taxonomy): domain Eukaryota; kingdom Metazoa; phylum Arthropoda; class Insecta; order Diptera; family Sarcophagidae; genus Sarcophaga; species Sarcophaga carnaria. The sequence continues at coordinate 35,372,982 of OY283151.1, forward strand.
GAGCAGGGTGCCTTTTAATGCGCTTCCATAAGTTGCCAGAAAAAAACTAAAGATGATCAAACTATTATTTGATAAAATAAAGACGGTTAGGGTTTCTTTTCAAATCAATTGAACCGTATATAGCGTCTCAAAGTACGCACACTGATCATAATTCAGGCTTAAATAGTGGCTATAAAGACAGCCCCAGAACTAATTGTATATATACATATACTGTATAAGAATTCATATAGTTAGTATGGTAACTAGGCTGTATACTCTACATCGAAAATTGTCCAAGAGTGCTGGATGCTTCTGGCGGAAGTAGTGAAACATACTACATGTGGGGTCCAAGTAATGGAGGCTTAGAAGCTAACAACGTAGTTGACTCATTTGCGAACTACTATACTACTACTTTGTCACAACGTGCCGCTATGCGTGCTCAAGTGAGCTTTTGGTATGAAAGCTACCACACTGACCTAACTACTACTACTATTCACTGATACGACTGCTAAAATTCGAATGATTTCAGACGTAAGATTAAGGGACAAATAAATAGACTCACTCACTCATTTGAAAAAAAGTTGAGAAAATAAAACCACTTTTAGAGAAACCTGATAAATTTGATTCGATTTGCGTTAAATCTGTCCGCCATAGGAATCTCATAGCGAACATACCGGCTCATAGCCATACATGCGCAAAGACCGAAAAAACCTATAAGTGTCGTCTTCACATTCATTGTTCTACGCCTGCGACCTGAGACGAAAGAACTTGTCTAGCAAGTGTGCTGTGTTTGAGGCAACTGCCAATTTTAACAAACCAAAGTTATACACTCAAATAGAAATTTAAAACAAAATTTAAACAAATAACAACAGGTGGGATAATTCTGCAATAAAAATTTTATGGAATTTTATAAATTTAAAGGATTTTTTAATCTTTTTGATAAATTTGCACTACTACCTCTACATATTTGCAAGTACACCACAAATAAAATCTACTTACTTGAAAAAAGACTTCCATGGTTTTTGAGCTGGCATTTTTGGCTGCCTCGTGTATAGGATAATAGCCATTGTTGCAGGGTTTACGAGGACATGCACCAAATTCAGTTATCTAAATACAAAAAAATAAAAATATATAAAAATAAAATAAAAATAAAATAAAATAAAAATATTTTCAATACAACAAAATAGTAAAACATAGTAAGAATAATAAACCACACGTATAACTAAATATTTTAACAGTTATCATTATTTCTTTTTTGTTTAAATAAAATTTATGTTTCAATATTTACACCATGATTTATTTTATACTTGTTTTACTTTTTCAATTCGAAAAACATTCCAAATAAATATTGCATTTGTATTAATTATTCATATTTAAGTGCTGCTGGGAGGGTGTGTAGGTAGGTAGGTATCAAGGGAGGAGTATTACATATAAAATATAATTATTTTATTAAAACTAATATAAAATAAAACAAATTTGAAAAAGCCAAAGATTATAAAAGCATTAATACGATACGTACATAATAAATTTGATTAAAATCATTTTCAATTGTTTTTTTAACATTATTTTTTTTGTTTTAATTTTAAAATGTGCCAACTTATGAGTTTTATTATTTAAATTTCTTATAGAAAGAATTTTTCTTTATAAATGAATTATTAAAAATAACTTTTAAGACATTCTGATTTATTAAATTTTAAATGATAAAACTCACTTCTATTTTCTGTGCCAATTAAATTTTTTTAATATTTTGACAAATTGACTAAAGAACGAATTCTGACAAAACTTCTCCTACTTTAGCAAACCTATTTTTCAAAATCTGAGTTAAAGGTTCAAAACAAAGTACATATAGTATCATGTTTTAAATACATTTTCTAGTAACCTTTGATCTTTGCTAAGAAAAATTAGAATTTATTTTATTTGGTCTAAAATTCAATTTCCCAATATTTCTAGAATTTTTAAAAAGCGCAAGTTTCTAATGGTTTTGAATTCAAAAATTGATAACCTTTATAATGAGATTTTTTAACTACTAATTAGCTAACACAAGCTGTTGGCATAAACACAAATTTGAAATGTAAAAGAATATCATTTTTTTCAATACGTTTTGGTTTACTTTTTGTTGAGAAAAGGTGGGGTACCTTCTTATTCATTATTTGTTTTATCATCTGCTTTATTATCATAAATAATTATTAACAAATTAAAAAAACAGTGAAAATCTACAATTTACTTTGTTTTTACACGACACTCTTTTATATGTTTTATATTCAGTTAATAAAACCCCACCAAAAAAGAGAGACAAAATAAAATTGAAATGAAATTATTCGGCAAATAAAGCTTTAAAAATTGGAAACCTGATTATAATACCATATTGCATACCAAAATTCTGGCACATTCCTCATGATCATAAATGGCTGCCAAATGTAAAGCGGTACGACCATGTTCGCCACCCTGTTGTATATCGAAATGATCACGATATTTTCCCATCACCATCAATGATTTAACTTTATTCAGTTCCGTTGCCAAATGTACGGGAGCCTGTTTCTTATCGTTAAGGACGTCGGTTTGAACTGGTCTGAAAAGTATATGAAAATTAGTATAAAGGAAAAATAGAAATGTAAATTAAATTTTCAAATACTGGTTATGTGCAACAAATGCGACATATGCGACATAAAATAAAGAAATTTTTAAGTGTTTTAAAAAATATGTAAGTACACGAAGAAGGTATGCTAAGCTAAATGTAATAATTTTATTTTAAGCAAAACGACTTAATCGTGTGCTAAAAGCACAGAACATTTAAAGTATCATGATACAATACTAAGATACTTTAAAATTTTCAAAAATACACATTTTTGCAAATAGAAGGTAATTTTCTTATTTTTAAAAAATCCTTCTTTGGCTATACTTCTCTTAGATTGTAATAAATCAAAGAATAAATAAATAAAACATTGCGTATTACATTCTGCATAACTGCTAATATGGTTAGAGTTTTTTTTTATTAAAAATGTAATAATAATTCGCACACAAGAAGGTTAAATTTATGCATTGAAATTCTGCTAAAAGAATAATTTGTAACGAATGAACCTTGTTATTAAAAAAAAAAATAAAGAAATTCGTAAGGAACATTTCATGTTGAAACAGAAAGGCACAATAACAGCATATAGAAGTAGATTATTCCTTGGGTTCACAAGTTTTTAGGTTTACAGTCATAACTATAGGTTACCGGTATTTACAATACCGAATGTTTCATTTCTTAGTCAAATTTATCAAGTTTTTGTTTCTTTATTGAGAGGATGAAGACTGGTCCAATAAGGTTACGTTGCAATAACGATAGCGCCCTATTTCACCATTTATCTATAACTCATGGCTGTATGCTAAATTTTGTTTTAAAAAAACTGAAGCCTTTTAAATCTTATCATCGTAAAAAGGCCGTAGACTATAAAACACCACAAGTATCCTTTCTGTTCCCGCAACAGGAAATGGATATACGAAATTATGTCCAATAATTAATAGAATTTTTTAAATCCCATTAAATATTTATAAAAAACAATTATAAAAATGTAATAATTTAATTATTAAGGGTCGTGCAGACCTTTCTGTAAGGAAGAAAAGTTTTGCTTTTGTTCTATACAAATATGTTGTAAACAAAGAAAATTATGGTCTATTCCTGTGAATAGGAAATGATAAATTTTAAATCACTACCAAAAATATACACAAACACTATATGTTATTTCAGGGTTTCTTATTTTATGTATAAGATATAAATAACACTTATGAAAATATGCTAATCTGTTGTTTAATTAAAAATATTAATGATGCTTCAGCTCTACCAGTGCGGCAATAGACGGTAAGAGGTACGCTAGGCTGTGTAAAATTTCCACATCGATAGATTCATAGTTTACCATTGTTAGCAGAGATACAGGAGTCTTGCAAACGGTATACATACATAGTTGGTCATTACAACCCTTCAGTCAGGATTACGACCTAACCTAGTTTCTCACACCACTTATGTTGTATGTGTTAATTTAAGATATGAGTGGCGAGATCTAAAATTTAAAGTCGATTCCTAACGAGAATTAAGAAACTTTTTATTGCAACTTTATTTACTCTGGGAGTTTTTGCCAGAAGACAGCTGAGGGGAAGTCGCCGGGGTAATGTTTTACATATTTCGTTTTTTCGAGATGTCCGACCTGAGGTTTGAACCGTGTCTAATAAGTCAACACACTACCTAATAGACTACAGCGACTTCACTTACAAATTCTTTAACTATTTTAATTCAATATCATAATTTTATTCTTGAAGAAGCATTAAACATCCCATAATGCAGTCCATAGCATTACATTTATTTTTTATAAAACATTGTCACATCTAGACAATTGTCATAAGTAGACAATAGTAAAAGTAGAAAAAAAGGATTTATTATCCTTAATTACCATATATTCCTACTGCTCATAAATATACAATTAATTATAGTGTCCACGTGCATTTCCCATGGTAACACAGAAACATGCAGATGATATCAACCCTTGTGTTGAGACAATAAATATTACTCATCTCTTGAGAGCAACTTAAAGTCAATATAAGAGAATAAAATTTAAAAGGCAATGGAAAGGAAATATATACCCTTATATATATATATTCAATCATTGCATTTCAGTGCATAGCACTGGCTTGAATTTTATTTGTTTTATTTTTCTCTATTAAATCATTCATACATTGTTCTGTTCTTTTACTTTCTTGGCCGTGGTATTCGTTTCAATCTTTTTTGTTTGGTTTGCATAAAACACCGGAATAAAGAAAAGTCGAGATAGTTAGTGAACGAGAATACAGGCCAGGCAGCAAGCAAATTGGCAATTTAATTTAGCACTCTTACATTCACACCTTCGTTTCGTTTCTTTTATTTTTTTTCTTTTTGTGAAAGAAGAGTTCAAAATGGTCATTTAAAAGTGACATTTAAAAAATGGTTACAAACCAAAGCCACAAATATGAGGGGTTTGAATGGTTGCCTAATGAGTTTCGGTCATTTTTACGGAAGAGTAACCTTTCGATGCCAACTGGTGTCACGCAGACCACAATATTGAAAAAAAGAAAAATATTTTTTAAGCGTTTACACTTACATTGACAACAAAAATTCCAAGGCCTCATATGAATCAAATTCAACCGCCATGTGTATTGGTGTATTGCCAGCATTATCTTTGATATTGAAATCTATGAGGAATAAACATAAAAATATTAAAATTTAAAGCGAATTTCAAGATAAATTCTTGCTTACCTCCATTTTGATCTCGTATATAGCGTAAGATATTGACTCGATTGCGAGCTGCAGCTTGATGTGCAGCCGTACGCCCTTTGCCATCTTGTAAAGACAGGCGTGTGGTATCGGCCATATAAAGCCGTTTGAAATCATCCAGATTCCCAGCTTCAGCTGCCTGCAAAACACAAAAGATATGTATATTGTTAGAAGTCTATGAGTTTCTAAATAATTAGTGTGATGGTTATTAACAATACTTTATACAACCTTCCAAAAAGTTCGAAAGTGCGTTAGAATTATGCAAAATTTTTCAGGATTGTTAGGGAAATATCCCGTACTATATTTTATGCCATATTTTGAGGATTTTGCTGCAAGATATTCCTGCAAGTTTGTAGGAATTAATTTTCATCTCCAGTTGTATTACATTTTCAATATGAATAAATATACAACTTTAATCAAGAATTTAATTACATATGGATATGTAGCATTCTTTTTCATAACTTAAATACTTATTTGTAATTCATATATTCGAAGTAATTATGCTAAGAAAATTTCCAATACATACCATAATATTTGATATAAACGTAAATATTCATACTATGCTTGGCCCCCCTACAGCTCTATTGACATAATAATTCCCATATCAAGGTTTTGCGAAGAATCCAATTAAACATTAAAACTTACATGACAAAGCCAACAACAAATATTCTACAATATGGCATATTGGCCATGTCCATAAAGCAAAACAAGTTTGCAGGACATAACATGGAGGAAAGGCAAGAAGAGAGATGCCAATTTTTATTGGAATTTATCATTGTATTTAAGAAGCTTTGCAACAGTACTTCTGTCCCTTTATTTATTTATTTTGGTTTTTATTTTGTTTTTTTACCACATAAATACGCATTAAGTTCGTCAAACTTTTGAGGAAAAAACAATCTCTTAAAGGTTTTCATCATACCTCATAGGCTTAATATACAACTAACAATAAGCTTAGCAAACTGTTGCCACATGTATGCGTTTGAATAACTGCCAATAGCATCGATTTATTCTCAAAAATTAGACTAAATTAAATTCGATTAGACTAATTAAAATCGATTATATGTAGGAAACTCTCCCAAATGTATGCTGTAATAATAACTAATCCCTAGAAATATGCTACATTCATATGTTTATTGATTAAAAAATGATTTAAAGACCTTTATTCCTTTTATTAGTATTTAATATAACAAAAATATTAAATATTTTTGTATATTTTTTAGGATTATTTCCAATGCGCACTCTGGTCATGTACTTGTTTTGCTGAGACATTTTTATTGGACATTTTTGTTGATTTTTGGGGAAATCCTCCTTACGATATGCAACATAAAAGACAACTGACAATTAATATTGTGTGTGTCTGTTAGATTAAACACAAAAAAAAACTAATACACCCAAACCTTTTTTTACGCGGTAGATACGTTCCAGTGGATACCGTGTAAAAAAAAACGCGTAAAAAAAGACAAATATTATGTATGTATGTAAGTGTATAAACAAACTGAAAATGTATACATAGATGATACATGATGCAGCAGCCTACACATGCCTATAAAATTGAATAACTTTATAAAAATGCACAGATTTAGTTCAATAGTATACACAGAGTTCTTATTTTATTTCATTTTATGATTATAAAAAAATAAAGAAAAAAAACTTAAAAATTCTCTTCCATTTATAAAAATAAAATTAGTTATCAAACTCTTAAGACAATTAGGAGCGGAATTATTTTCAATAAAAAATTTATTTTATTTTATTCGGAGTCAGTTTCTGATAGCAAGCGCATTCTCTTTTGCTGGGGTGGCTCAATATCAGTCTCGTCAATAGAAATACTTATTACTTCTACATCTTCACAAGCTGCTTCTGGCACTGGTTTATTTCTTTTAACAGCAAATTCTGTTATAGTGCGTTGCGATCCAACTTTGGAAAGCTCTTTATAGAGCTCTCTGTATTTAGCCATACATGTTTGTAGGTCTGATTGAAAACCGTGTTATTTCAAATTCGCGTAAAAAAAACCGTGTAAAAACAGGTTTGGGTGTATTGATAAATTTCCATTGATAAGTTCAGTATTGCTGCTAAATTAATAAAAAAAAAGAAAATAAACAAAAAGAAGATATTTGATACTCAATTATTTATTAAATTTTTGCCCTAAAGTTTATTGACCACTTAAAATATAAGAGATTATCAAAGATTAATGAAAACTAGAATGATTTCAATACTTTTGGGGTAGGTTAGCTACAACTGAAAGATAGAAGATAATAATGTCTTTCTGCCTCATCTGTATAATCAAAAGCTAATCATTAGAAAGGGAAATAATTAGCGTGCACAGCTATAGACCTCTAATACACTTAACCAAATTGAGATCATCAGCTACCTATAGAGCTAAATAAGATGTATCTTACCATCAGTGGCCATAAATAATCACCCCGAATTCCTAAGGGCTTCTAAAATCGTTGAATGCTAGACCGGTCGGTCCATCAAGATTTTACTCAAATATCTTCTTAGGTCTGAGAAGAAGGAAGAAGGAAGAAGTTTTGCCGGACACTATCCCCCTTTCTCTTCTCCTGTATTCCAACACAATACTCTACAGGTGTGCTGGTATCATATAAAAAAGAACTCTTCAGGAAGCCTCTTGGTGTTCAAAGAGGCTAACAGCAAAAAATGAAAATTATCACGGAGAGTAACGACAATTGCTGAGTTGAAAAAAATTTGATAAATGAAACTGAAATAGTAAATATTATCACTAAAAAACCGAGGCTCAATAAAAGGGAGCCAAGCCCTATCCCAATAACCGAAATAGGTACAGCTATTAAATTTGCCTGTTATTAGTACAGGTGCTAAAGGGATAAATTAAAGGGTATTCGATTCGACTATTCTTTTCAACAAAACTTAAAATATTTTTACAATAATATAATACTGAAAATTTTCTTTCATAACATTAAATAAGGAGTGTACGCAAAAAAATTGGACATATTTCCTGGCTCATACCATACCATATTCATACTACGATGGAAAACTAATTACCGTTACTTTGCTTTTGTTAACAAAGATCAAAAAGAATTTTGCCACTAAGTTCTTATTCAGACAGAAAGGTGTACGTTTAAATTTTTTTGTACTCACTCCTTAACCATTCTTGCATATGATTTATTTTTTGCATAAATAAAATCTCTTAAATATCCGTTTACATTATTTATATACAGCAACTAGCGTTACAGCAGCTATACGTTAATGACCCTGAACTTGATAACCTAAATGTCTGGATCATTTAATATCCTAAGAGTTGTACGCTAGCTGCTCTTTTAAAATATTTAATAAATTTTATGGAATAATTTTAGATAATTACGTACTTAATGGTTTTTTAGTTTCTTTTGCTTTATTATTATCGTATTACGAGTACTTTTTATTGTGATAGGCTGTATAATTAAACGATGAGCTTTTGTTAAAACAACAAAATTTGAAATAGTAAATATTGTCATTGAAAAAAAATATTTTCTAGGGAAAAGGGCATTAAAAATTATTTTATTTCATTCATATTTTTTTCATCATGTAGACCCAAAAGAAAGTTCCAGAGAAAATTATAGAAAATTTTAGATAGAAAATATGTACTGAGCGTATGCATATACAAAGAAAATTAATAATGAATTCAAATGGAAAAACAATGATTTAATGTTTATTACTAACTTCATATTAACTTAATAGCCATTAATCCCTTTCCCATATGGGTAGAATTGATTTAATTAAGTGATTATATAATCAAATTAATTAAATGTACTGTAATGGAATCCCTTCTTTGTTATTATTATAGATGTTGATGATACAATGATTGCTTTTGTTTTAATTTCTTTATTATTTTTCATCGTACGGCGTAAATCTGATATTAATTGTTTATCTGTTTTGTTCTTAGAATTTAAGCGCTTTAATAAATTTGTTGTGGTCCGAATCATTAATAATTTTATTTTCACACACATATATACATACATAATTGTTCATTCCAACCAGTCAGTCAGGATTACGACCTAGCTTCTCACTCTACCACATTGTGTGTTAAACTGTAGGTCCCAGTTTAAAGTCGTCTCCGAACATTAGCTTTTTGAGAAACTTTTTATTGCAATTTTATTTATTCGCAGAGTTCTTGCCACAAATCTGTTGAGAAGGAAAAGCCGAAGACTCCATTCGGAGTCGACTTTAAACTGTAGGTCCCACCTTGTATGCATGTAGAAACGTAAATCACTATTTTCTACATCAAATGATTGCCAGTCATTTGGCATGGTTGAAAGTGGATCAAGAGTTTTTTTTGTTTCTAAAGGTGAAAAATATAATTGTCTGGCAAATAGCCATAACTTTGCAATACATTATCAATGTAAGTTTTAATAAATCAAAATTTATAAAAAAAATTTATTCCTACATAACTTGACTTACATGTGTTTTTCTCACAGAAATATTTTCATTGTCTTCCGTTTTTATACTGTGCCCAATTTGGCAACAATTGCTCTGTAGGTCGGTCTTTAAAGTTTTTATTTAACTTTTGCAAGCGGAAAGAGGTTTGTAAGAATTTGTTTTTAACATTTTTGCTTAATTTTCTACAGTTTCAATTCTTAAGTATTTTTGCATCTGGCAGTAGCATTTAAACAAATATACAGTATTGGCCTTATAATTAGAAACGATGTTTCTGAAACAGAGTTCTCTGGAGTGACGAAACGAAGTTCAATTTGTCCCAATCTGATGAAAAAACGTATGTAAGACGTCCTCCAAACAAAGCCTTTGATCACAGGTACACAGTGAAAACTGTAAAACAAATTAACATGTTGCTAACTCGTTTCTAATTATAAGGCCACCACTGTACATGCGTGTATTATGTACATGTGTATATTTACAAAAACTGTGTAAAAAATGTACAAAGTCAGCAACTTTTGTGTTTTTAAGGATTTTTTGCATGTTTTCTTCGTTTTTATTTTTTTGTAGATATGTTTTGGCTAAATTGTTGTATTTATCATACAGATTTTAGTCAATATTGTAACGTTTTAGCCAAAATAATACCATATTGTTTCAATTGCGTATTTAAATATGATGACTTCTGGAAAAACGATTTTATCTACGACAATCTCTTTCCTTCTTTTAAAATGAGTATCAAATATAAAAAATGAAAAGTTCAGACAAAAAAGAAATTGAAAAAAAAATTAAGAATAATAATAATACACATGTGTGTCTTAGAAAATTTTTTGACAAAAAATTACCAGAGATACGTTGCAGAAAGTGCTGTAGGAATGTATTGGTAAGTAAAAATACTTCAATAATATCCAAAAACTATCATAAGCTTAAAGAAAAATTACCAAATGAAATACTTAAAATCCTTACAACATTGTAACATACATATATTAATAGTTTATAGGTTTAACCTCTTCAGGGACGATTTTTTTATGGTGACGAAAAAAATAATTAAATTTTGTTTTCTTTTTAAATTAATTAATTTTATTTTAACAGGAATTCAGATAGCAAAAAACAATGAAAATTCACAAAAAGGGACAACGTCCACATTTGTGGCCACTGAGCGTTAATGGTAATCACCCTTATCGTGAATATTATGGGAATAAATTATTTGGGAGTAAACTTTTTTTCCCATCCCAAAAAATCGGTATTGCGAATATATTGGGAATAAAAGTTTTTATTGTGAATTAGTTATAAATGCTGTATAAACAAAAAAATTTATTGTCTATCAACAATTTTTCAAAGAAAAATACAAATCTTAAAAAATTATTTGTGTATATCTTCGTTTTTTGGTGCAGGAAGAGGAGAAACAATCCATGGAAAGGTTGCAGCAAAGATCTAGGTATACTTTTGTAATAATTATTACATATACATATAATACAAATATAATTTAGGAGATTGTCTCCTAAATATAATTTAGGAGATTATCCATCTGAGCCATGGATGCTAGTACCCTATAGAAATGCCGCAGACGGATCAGCAGAAGCAAAATTTAACGAAGTGCATTCTCGAGCGCGTTATATTGTGGAAAGGACCAACGGAGTTCTTAAAAACAGATGGCGTTGTTTGCGTGGAGCATGAGAGTTACACTACTCCCCAAAGAAAAATGCTGAAATGTTTAATATTTGCAGTGCGTTGCATAATTTATGCATATATTGTAAGTTGATGAAGTTATTCAAGGAACACGTCTGAATGAAGCTGAACGCATTCATACTAGCGTAGCAAGTTCACTTTCATCACTTTTACATATATGTACATACATAAAAACAAAACAAAATAAATCCAGTCTTCTCTGGAATACTTTAACCTAAAAACCAGTCTTCTTTGAAAATATCACACTCCAACTTGTACTAGTATTACATTTGCATTCCTTAAATTAAACAATATACTTAGTTTTAAAAATACGACACCAAACCAATTTATAACTTACATGTTCCCTTCTTGTTCCCATTGGCAAGTGTTGGGAATTAATTTTACAAAATAATTCTTGGGAATAAACATTGGCGATACAATATTTTTTGTGTTTGTGAATTCACTCCCATAAATTTTTTTGGGAATGATTTACAATAGGAAATGAGGAAATGAGGAAATTTGGGAATTTTTTTATGGGAATAGTTATTTGCGATAGGGGTGATTATTATAATTATAATTATAAAAAATTAAACGTCCACCATTTATGTGGCCAAGGGCGTGAAGAGGTTAAGTTCATAAATTCAAAGTATTAAAATGAAACGTTATTTTAATCAAAAGATTATAACTTCTCAAAGTACCATGAAACGCCCATAGCTTACATTTAAAAAACAAATATTTGTCAGGAAATAAATTTCACACAATCATTATAAAAATATTTTCCGTAAGAGGAAATATTTTCTAAGAAACCATTGCAATTTCTTATCAAATCTATGGAGTGCACACGAAAAAATTTGGACAAAATTTATAAAAATTTAACTCCATGGGTAAATTATTTCAATCCCTATTTAAATTATAGAAAATTTAATAAAGCTTTAATATTGTAAAGGAGTACTTGATAAATATACCCAAAATATACCCAAAACCAAGGGCAAGAGATGTAACATGGAAAATACCACCAACTTAAAAGAACAGCAACATCAGAAAATTGAAAACGTCCGGTTAGGGGAACATTATTACAACAAATGGTGGCTATAGAGAAGAGGTTGAATCCGTTTTAACTAGACTAGGCAACGCTACGGTCAACTACACCCAGTATGGAACTACCGATACATTTCGCAGCCCACTAAATGGTGGCTATAGAGAAGAGGTTGAATCCGTTTTAACTTGACCAGACAACGCTACAGTCAACTACACCCAGTATGGCACTACCGATACATTTCGCAGCCCACTAAATTGAATATTTTTAGCAGTAGTATTAACATATTTGTTTGAAATGAATTGTATCATAGAACGCATCTCCTTGTGACTTCAAGATAATCCCTGGAGCAGCCGTCGGAAGACACCCAAGTCACACTTTACGCCGTCAGCTGGAAATGGAGGTAGTGAAGATAAATAAATCATAGAAAAAGCAGAAATCATTTTCAGCGTTTAAAGGAGATAAAGTTTAATTACTGAGTCCATATGCATACATACAAGAGTAATTCGTATACGAATACATGTATATTCATATGCATGTTTAAGGCTTTGAACTACTTTCTCTTAAGAAAACCCTACAGGAAAAAGTCAAAAAGAGTCTAGTTGACCAATATCATGTTGAAACCACATGTCGATTATACCCATATCACGCAATTCAGGTCAAAAGAAGTTGGTAACGGTCGACCGTTCGACAATTTTGATTGTCTGCCTACCCAGTTATCCAGAAATGAGCCTCTTTCCTGACTATGCATTCGGCGAATAAAACAATTTATTATTTGCACGTATTGTTGAATGCTAAAGCCGTCCATTGGCAAAACAGTCTAAATAAATTACAACTAATTTGCCAAATGTATCTTCAACAAGATGACCGTTATCACTGTCAATGTTGAAACGCTGACAAAATGTGTGTTGAATTTGACCATCCACTAGATTGATTGACAACTTGTGCTTAATGAAATGACAATTACTCCGTTAATTCTTAAGTAACAATTGTTTTTTTTTTCTAAGATTCCAATTAATCTGGTAAATTTTGTTTCTCTTACATTCATATAGTGTAAATTGTTGTATTAAAGGCCTATAGGAATACAAGATAGAATTTATTAAGGGGGTTAGCTTACCATCGCTAATCTGTTATCATACCTAAAATATTTCTTATTTAATAAAAATCATCATTTGTATGTAAATAATATTATAATTGCGTAACGGTAACTGTAATAAATACTTCTATTTTATGTTAATATCATGGTTGTGTAAGTATTTATAACGGTATTATGAATAACAATTAAATACTTTAAAGAAAACCAAAGAGGCTCCTCTTTATACTTTTTTGTTGTTGTTTTTTCTTATTATTTGCTTTATTCCACTCATATTCTTTATCGCAAAAAGATGAAGTTATTCAAACTGTAGAACGAAAAGAAAACTTTGAACTGAACATCACGCAAAAACTTTTCAAAGTGCGGTTATTAACTCGACAAACGAATATTTTGATATTGCTTTAAAGGAATACAGATTGGAATAGCCCTTTCTATGCTTTGCATTTGAGTGTTAAATGCGTATTTCAACGCTTATTTAAATACTTGGAACTCATATTATTGGGTATTCTGAGAAGAGCAATAATATTTAACCATATTCACCAACATCATCAATATCGATATCCCTAAATTGCGATAAATTTTGTTTTTGTTAAAATGAAAGTGAGACTGTTTTGTTTAATGCTTTAGAGTTTATAACGAATGACTGATTTAAAACAATTTTTTTATAAAAAATCATAACCCATATAAACGTTAAAGTACAAATGCATTTTAAGTATTGTCTTTAAATATGAAAGAAAATGCACCCTTTACGGATAGAAATTTACCTTGACCTACAGAAGGTAAAGACAATAGTCAAGGTCAACCGAAACACTGTCTCACTGATTGAAAAAAATTTTAAAAAGCTTCTGAGTATTGAAATAAAACGCGCAATGCAGTTAAAACACTTTACGTCTCTGTTAGAAAAGCAGCCCAAAAAGTGAAAAAAGAAACTAGTTTTGATCCCTAAATGTTGCATTGCATGAATGATAAGACCGATTGTGACCTATGGAGCCAATGTGTGAACAAAAAACGCAAATTGAGTTGGATAAGGCACAGAGGTTGACATGCGACTCTATTGGATGTAAGTCGGTTGCACAAGACTGCAGAGGTTATGATTAGGATAATGGAAGACATGTCGAAATGAAATTTGTTAAGAGGGCACTGTGAATTAACAGATCTTGTGGCTAACAATTTCCTTCCAAAATGTCTTCTGGACGAAACCAATAAACTCAAAGTGATTCAGTAATAAAAGCAAATGGTACAATTTCTACCTTTTAAAGACTGATAGTTAAACGGGAATGACTGTTTGGGTCCGAAATAAAATATACGGATCCCAATGCAAAACCATAAAGAATTTTCTAAGCGGAAATTGTTGTCAACAAAAGATTTACTCAGTTCAACATGGCCTGGAAGTACAGAGAAGTTTCGCAGCCACAGAGAAGTACAGATTTGTCATGTGTCTTGTTTACATAGATTTTAAGGGTTGGGTTGAGTTGAGTTTTTATGTATAATGCCTTATATTTCAGGCGGTATTTAAAATTTGGTGGCGAATTTATTTACTGTTGGAAAGCTGATGTTTTTTCCAGTCGCATGGTGAAAACTGCTTGTCATTATCTCTTATAGTTTCCGAGATATTCGCACAATAGTAGCTACTGCTACTGCTACTCGGCTTTAAACGGGTAGAACTATGTTGTCGGTATAGTCGAGCTGCTTAAGGTGCCGGTATTCATAATTACATACATACATTACAGCTCTTTAGTCAGGATTACGACTTAGCTTCTCACACCACTTATGTTCTGTCTGTTAATTTTATACATGAGTGGGGGGGCCCGAAATACTGACGTTTAGGCCGGCATCAGTGCAACTAGCTAGCCAGGGAAAATTAAATCGTCTTTAGCACGCTGCCAAATCATGTGAGAAAACAGGAAAGTGAGCAGACAGATGAGCTTGACAGGGAGAGTGTTTCTTCAACGCCAACGGAGCGAGAACTTTTCTGAGGAATGGGATGAGAAGTTAATTATAATTTAAGAGTCAACGACTATTAGTACAGAATAAGAATCGCTTCAAAACCAATGTACACATTC
This sequence comes from Sarcophaga carnaria, assembly GCA_958299815.1. NCBI lineage: Eukaryota > Metazoa > Arthropoda > Insecta > Diptera > Sarcophagidae > Sarcophaga > Sarcophaga carnaria. Next base: position 35,388,488 of record OY283151.1, read on the forward strand.
TGTGATGAAGGGAACCTGTTCCATGTTAATATATTTCAGAAGAAAACATCCGTGTGGATATCAAGCACACGGCAGGGAGTTATCCTTATCCCGGGTTTCGTCAGTCTACAAAAAATGTTTTTCCGGATGTTCTTCGGTATATGTTTTCAATTGCGTTCGATTAGAAAAGATACGTTAATTGTAAGATTATTTGTCTGAAATATACTGCTCTTAAGAAACACTGGCTGGAAAATATATGACATGATGTGTGTGTTTGTGTTCAGGTCTTGAAGTTAAAAGTTAAGTTATCTAAAAATAAAATTGTGGACTTGAAACTTTCGACTTTAGGTGGATTCTTTCTAAGCTCACTATAAAATCTACACTCAAAAAATTATTGGTATTTCTCTTAACCAATTTGATTTTATTTTTGTAGCAATTTTCTGCATTCAGAACATAAAATGGTAAGACTTATGACGTAAGTATAAGAAGTTTAAACTTTAATAAAATGTTTTTTTTACCTGCATAAAATCATCGATGATTTTTTTTGATACCGGTGACATGGGTAACATTTTTGTCCAATGCGTTGGTATTTTAAAGGGAGCAGTTACCGTTAGTTCAGCACCGCGTGCACAGCCGTTAATTAAACAACGTAATGGTCTTACAATAACGTCACGTTTTGACGAATTTTTCATATTAGATTTTATCGTTATCATAAATACTATTGTGTTCTTGTTATTGCAATAGTTATTAACGCACTTTTTTCCCAGTTTCTACTGTTATACAGTATTGGTGATTTTTTGATTTGTTTTTTGTTTGTATTTTTTTTGCTTTTCCGTTTAAACTGTTATATCCGTTAAGTTCGTATTATTTAAGGAAAACTAAGGAAAAACTATATCTATGTTTAGTTTTATTTATATTTTGTTTATAAAAAATAAATTTTTTTTCTTGTTATTCACATTATTATTTTCATTTGTTGACTGGCTATTGTATGATTTTTTTTAATTTCAAAGTTTTTGTTTTTGTTTGTTTTTAACTTTTTATTCTATTCACTCAGTTTTTTAAATTTTTATAGATTTTAAACTCTTTACATTTCTCTACATTTTGTATTTTAGTTGTTTAAATTTATAACTTTAGAATCTTTTGTTTATAGTTTATTATTTTTATTTGAATTAGAAACCTAAATTTCAAAATATTTTTTATTTTTTCCATTTCTATTTGGTTGATTAAAATTCACATGTTACATTATGGGCATTTTCATTATAACACATGAAATAAATCAAGCAAAAAAAATTTGATCAAATTAAAATTGCAGCAATTTTCAATCCTTTCATATGTGGATACTTTTTCACAAATAATGTATATGGATATTCCTTTAAGCAGGATTACGACCTAGCTTCTCACACCACTCGTGCTGTATGTGTGTGCTATATGCCTGAGATTTAAATTTGAAGCTTCTGTCTAGTAAGCCCACATAGCGAACCTCTTTTGTGTTCACTAATACGTTCAAGTTAATAGAGATAAAATTATTAAGAGAAAGTGAGAGTTTCTAGATAGAGTTATTCCAAGTTCAAACCAAAGTTCAGCCACTTTTGATGCGACATAATTGCGTTTTGAGTGTTCAGAAATTTTAGCAAAATTTTTTGTTGAGCCTGAAACCGTATCATATCTCATATGGATTTATACATAATTGGTCGTTACAACAATTTAGTCAGGATTACGACCTAGCTTCTGATACCACTGACCAAATCCCAGGTCAGACATCAAAACGAAATATGAGAAAATATTTCTTCGGCGACTTCCTCTCAGAAGATCTCTTGTAAAAACTCTGAGAGTAAATAAAATTGCCAAGAAAAAGTTCTCAAAAATCTGTCGGAATCGACTTTAAACTGTAGGTCCAGGCACAATATAAGTGATGTGAGAAGCTAGGTTGTAATCCTGACTGAAGGGTTGTAATGACCAATTATGTATGTATGTATGTATGTTTCCAATAGTGAAATTGATTTGTAAAAATAAATGAAAGTTTTTGGCCCCTCAACTGAAGCCATACACTTCCACAAGATTAACATTGTATGTTAAGTTCCTCATACGATAACTTTAGCATATAGTGAATGAAATGTCATAAATAGGTATAAAGAATATATCTTGAACTAAATCATGAGATCACTCTAGACATTTTTCTTACTCCTCCCGCTTTTAAATATAGTTTCCGAAATAACGAACTAATTTTAAACATATTAAATTATTATTAAATTTTAAACATATTCAACAGTAGATAAATTGTCAAATAATCTTCTTGGGTAGCATATCTTAATTTAATGATAAAGCAGATTAGTGAGAATAGTAAAATTCTTATAGAAACATTTGTTTCGTCTTAAATTGTACTAAACACAGTAGTAGAACGTTTACTACTTGTGGCAATCAAATTAGCATTATGATGTAATAATGAAATTATGTTTAGAAGCAGCAGCTGGCATGATTTATGATTTATTGATATTTAAAAGGTATTGGTTTTTTGTTACATAACCTAACAGTTAGGCAGAACAGTAGTCAGAGATTTCCAATTCTCAGTTGGGCACAATAACATGTTCCCATTGTGCTATTCTTAAGTATCAAGTGTCAATATCTTTTAAAAATAATTCTTAGAAAAGTTTTTATTGTTAACAACAGAGATGTTTTAAATTGCTATCTTAATCAACAAAATAAAGTATACTTTTAGTATCATTACTGGTTTTCTAGGCGTATATACATACATATGTACATACATATTGTGTAAAATATATTTTTTTTATATTTAAATTTTCTTATATAGAAGAATGAATCCTTAAAAGTGTGTTGTTTTGATAAATTTTTTGCTAAAGAAAAATTTATTTACAAGACATAACATGAGGTCTTATAAAATATATTTGCCATTATGTTGAAATCAAAATTAAATTTTATAATAATTTACGCAAAAACATAAAATAACAAATTGATTCAAAGCTGTTAACACTTTAAATATGTTTTCATTTTTGTTTTATAAATAATATTTTTATCTTAATCATGATTAACACCTAAAATCATGCTTTAAATTTATTTTACTTACAATAGTCAATACATCCCTGTAGTATTGTATTGTATGTCACATGAAGCCGATATTTAAGTTGTTTTTATTAAATTATATGTACATATGTATGTATTTACTCACATATATTTAAACTTCATTGTTTACTTATACTATTATTTATATAAATACAATATTTAGAAAGCCTTAAAATAGACCACACTGAATTTAATCAAATTTAAATTTATCATCAATTAATTTTCCTCTTTTCAATTTTTATAGTATAAGTGTATCAAAATGATGTGCAAATACCATGATTTTAATATTACGAATATGTGTTTCCCTTTAAAGGTAACCATTTTTGTGGAACCATTCCACAAAATGCTTACAAGCACCAATCCATTTAAAACCATTTCATGTTTGTTTAGGCATGTGTTTTGTAGCCATGAAAATGTGGTTAAAATCTAATTTACTTAGAAAACAACGTTCTTGGGTGCTTAATCAAGCAATGTTTACTTTAGAAGATGCTTTTTTTAATTTAATTGAAAAAAACAAGTAATTATTTAAATTATAAAAGAAATTTTGTGGTAACTAAATACACACGTTGACAGCTCATACGATAATAAAATGCTTTTAGTTGGTTTCAATTCTTCAAGTACAAAAAAAATTTAAATTTCTTTTGGAAACAAATTGCATTTTGTTTTTTTTTATTATTATTATGGTAATATTGCGGTATACTATATAGTGTGGAATAGTTACATCGCCCTAAGCTAAACCCTTGTTATTGTTATGGTTACTCTACATAAATTCATTAAGAAATCTAAAAATTATATTTCGGGCAACAGAAATTATTATTTATTTTTCTTTTTAATTTAAACAGACGTTTAAACATTTTACCTTATCACTGAAGACATTTTCTCCTCTTTAAAACCATGTACCGCACATTATCATGGTACGTCTGGTACTTCTTGGAATTGTTTCAAAAATCTTAAAAATAAATTCCATTTGAGGTTTAAAAATTTTAAGAAAGTGAAGGTCAATGTTCAGTTTGTGCAGAATTGATATTTAATTATGGTTTTCAAAATGTTTCATTTAGAAAGGGTGAGACGTACATATTACATGCTTTTTAAGGAAGGATAAAATATAGTTTATAACAGACGAACATGAAGATGTATTTAATTTTCACATTTCATACGAAAAAAAACGGATAAAGCTATAGAAAGCTATAGTTTTTGCCCAAAAATCTGCTGAGAGCAAGGCGCAGAGGAATTATTTTTTATATTTAGTTTCGTTCGAGATGTCTGACCTGGGGTTTGAACCGTGATCAATCTAAATAAGCCAACGCACTAACTACTAGACTACGGCTACTTAAAGCATGGATAAAGCAATTTTTATCGAATGCACTGGTAAACTACTGGATCTAGGCACATACAAATTTTAACAAAAAGAAAGTGAAAATCAAAATCGTATTGAAATTATAGAAGGATGGGTAGATCGGCTTGATATAAAATAGACAGACTTAGAGGTTGGGCCCATGACCCTTTGCCTTTTGAATGATACAGGGGTTTTTAGATACAAATTATTATTTCTATTCAACTTGTCTTGCTCTTTGTACAACCTTCTCTAACTTTTTTATCATTTCCTCAAAATCGCAGTCATTAGAAAAAGTTGAGGTGCGGGATATCCTGTATATCCACATTCGGAGTGAATATCATTTTCTCTGTGGTTTCAGCAAGGATATTTAGCATCTTTTGAAAACGATTTAAATATTTTTGTTGAAACTAATAGTTAGCGTTTATCCCATATAATAGTCATGGGAAATGCTAAATTGCTTTGACATTATTCTTCCGGATGTAAAATTTTCTATACATTTAGTCTTCAAGGACGTCTTTACTTTTTTACGATTAGCAAAAAAGCAGCTCAATTTCCAGACCTTGCAAGCAGTTAACTTAAGCATGAGTTCCAAAAACCAATGGGAAATGTAGGCATACATTCGGCTTATTTGTAATAACTGCCGTAGAAGTTGTTGCATGGAGAAGGTGTGGTACTATTTGTGTTTTAGTCCCCAGGAATTTATTGCGCTGATAATACTAAGGAACTTAAAGAGCTTGGTTCGTGAATTTGTTGCTCTTTTTTAACACGTTGGGCACTGGTCTATCTATTTCGAACCATTTGTTTACTTTTTTCTGGATTCTGGATTGCTAGAGCACTTTAATCACAATATCACGCAAACTCTATAAACATAAACTAGCACAATAAATCATTGTATTCATAAGTAATACTATTTTAGTATTATTTTATTATCATTTTCAAGTTCATAATTATTACTTTAGTTTTCAAGGATTGAACAGTATCCTTAATCGAATATTACGAATATATATGTTTCAATTATTTCAATTCTTAATTTTACTGCATCACACAGTATATACATATTTATTGTTAACGATATGAATTCAATAATAAATTTTAAAACCACCATTCAATAGCGTTCAAGGGTAACCAACAACAAACATTTTTCATATATAAAAATTAATATAAAAAAATGGCCAAGAATGCGCCAATTGCTTTTGGATTATTTAACATACGCAAAACTGTTTAATTGTAAAATATTTAATTTGTGAATAAAAAAATTGGGAAAAAAGAAAACAAAAATACCCCAAATAAAAAATCAATAGCCTTTAGACCCATTTAAAGGTGAGTGGTGTTAAGCGAGGCCACGAAAAAAATTGGTTTTATTGTTGTTGGCTTATAAAGTATTAAAACTGGCGGTCGGTTGGTTGGTAGGTTGGTAAGTTGGTAAATATTTGTCCGTTTTATTATTGAAATAAAATTCATTATTTTAAATATGAATTTATAACAGTAATTAACCATTAAAATAACTCTGCATTGAAAACAGTTTTCATATTAACTTGACTAAAATTTTTATTTTGTTGTATCATAAATTAATTCCACGTGAAAATATGATAAAAATTTTATTTCCCGAAAAAATGTGTGAAATATAATTGGAGTGAAGTGAAGAAGAAACTAAAATTATGGCACTGCACTAAATTAAATGTTTTTTATGGAATGATACAAAAAAAACCTTTTAAAATGCTTAGATACAGTAACATAATGTTAAAACTTTAGATTAAGTAAGTATTTGGGTTGAATAAAGAAAACTATTCGGCCATATCGTACTATTTCCTCAATTTATTGTAATCTACTACTCTTTGATGGGTAATGTCGGGATCTCATGTGTCTAAAAGGTGGGCAATGATATGGAAAGTGTTACATTGTTTCTCATACATGTTCTGCATTAGCTGTTGTCAGAAAACAGAGAATTTTCGAAAAATCGAGTTGCAGTGCCTCGGCTGGCCATGCCGTAGCCTACACCAGAAGATGCCGATTTTGGCAAAAAAAAACCATCTTTTCAGATGAAGCTCATTTTGATCTTGGCGGGTATGTAAACAAGTAAAATTGTCGCATTTGGGGCACAGAAAACCCGCACGCATACATTGAAAAGCCGACGCACCCAAAACGAGTCACTGTTTGGTGCGGATTTTGGTCCAGAGGCATAATTGGGCCATTTTTCTTCGAAAATGAGCAAGGAGTGGCCGTTACAGTCAATGGCGATCGTAATCGGGCCATGTTGAACGAATTTTTGTTCACAAAAATTGATGAAGAGGATATTGGCAACATTTGGTTTCAACAGGACGACGCTACGTGCCACACAGCCGAAGCTACACTCGATGTTTTGCGCCCTGTTTTTGAAGATCGCATTATCAGTCGCAGAGCTGATGTCGTTTGGCCACCTCGGAGCTGCGATTTGACACCGTTAGACTATTATTTGAGGGGTGCCGTCAAAGATAAGTGTTACGCCGACAAGCCAGAGACAATTGACGCTTTAAAGGACAATATTCGTGAAGCCATTGGTGAAACACAGCTGCACATCGATAATGTGCTTAAAAATTGGACCGATCGTGTAGGCTACTGCATGGCCAGCCGAGGCAGCAATTTGAATGAAATTATTTTCCATTATTAACCGGAAGGATTGTACTTTCAAATAAAAAAAGAAATTTGAGAAAATATTCAGTAGTTTTTTTTAAAGCATTTTCAAAAAAAAAGTTATTTGGTGGACCCTTTAGTTTACTGCTATAAAAGCATGGAAGATGCATAATTTTGTGGGTGCGCTATTAAGTTCAATACAGGAGAAACAATTGAAAAAATTCAATACAGGGTGGCAAATCGATTGAATACTAAAACAGCGAACAATTCGATTAGGAAGCCTTGGACGCATCTAACGCCTTAGCGATTTAAGTTTTGAATGGTGACTATACACTGCACAGTATACATAATCGTGTGACATCTTTACAGGAATGTTTTGCATTGTTCAATGTAAAGACGTAGCGGTGAGTCTCACACACAACAGGTACCAATCCCCAGTCAGAATAGGCATGACAGCCGAAAGGGCTTTACGCGATTCATAAAGTATTATTGGTTAGTATCACAGGAAATTTCATAGTAATTTTGATGTCCTTAGCAAAATATTAAATATCTTAAAGATTTTTTAATCACACCACAAAACAGCAAGTTTTTCTTTGAACATTTAATCTACAAAATGGTCGTTAAGTTTCTGACTTTTATCGAAAATTAAAATTTTCTTGTCTGCAGAGTTTATTATTAAAGAAAACGAAAAAATAATAAAAATTTCGATAAATTTCGCATCATAATAGAATCATAAAAAAATTGATTTCAATCAAAATTGTTTTCTATAAAAAAAAATTTGAAAAAAGAAATGAAAAAGAATTTTATCTATTTTAGTTTTTCCCATAATATTTCATTACACTTTTTCCATTTAAGAAAAATTTCTTTTAAAACAGGACAAAAACAAAAATTCAGAGAAAATTAATAGTAAATGAAATCAGCAATGCAAGTGATTCAATTATAGAAGAAAATTTTATTGAAAAACAAAAACAAAAAATAGTTTAAAACAATTTATTTGTTATAAAAATAGACATATATTTTGCAACTGTAACGGTAAAATATTATTTAATTTTTTTTAAAACTAAAAACTCAAATACTTGTAAAATTATTTTTAACCCTTTCATGCCCGATGTTGCCTATAGGCAACATTGTACATTTTTGTTCATAAATTCCGTAATTTTTAATTTTTTTAAAAGATTTTTTTGCAAACAAGCTTGGTTAAAAACGTGTAAAACCAGAATACGTACGACTCTGAATTTAATATCACTTCATATTTAGATCAATGACTAACAAACACATGTACTTAAAAAAATTTTAGCTCTGGCTCAAAAAATTCGGGCATGAAAGGGTTAATAAATGTGTTAAAGAGAAGACCCAAGTAAGGTTTCTTGTAATTCCTGATGAAAACATAAACATTGAAGTTGACAGCCAGTAATAAATTGTTATCGGCTATTGACAGAATTTTGCGTATGGACGTATTTTACTGTGTGATTGTGTGTTCTTTAGAGGTTGGAGATAAATATGAAATTAAATTCTACTCTACTAAACGTTAACATTTAACGCGTGTGACTAAGGCCATAAAATACAATGCCGTTTATGTGGGGAATAAATTGTTTATTTTACAGATCATTAATTACAAATAAACATGCTGTGTGTGTGATAAATAAGTGAATTTCACTTACATTTTAAATGTGCCATTAAATAATCATTAAATGTATGTCAAATACTAATCAAAACATTTCATTTCAGATTAAACAAAGTACGATTTTTTTGCATAAATTTGGTTTTAAAGATATTTAATAAAAAAGTTTACAATATCCATTTTAAACATTATCGATTTCGTCTATTTCAAATATAAGCTTGTATTAAGCAGTCGAAAAAAAATTAACCGAAACGAAAAAAATTATTACTGCCTTATACAGTCGATATCACGGGAGTACAATAATAAAATATCTTCTGCACATGGTTTGTGTCTTTAATAACTGATATATCAATTTGCGGGGCTTATTATTATTTTATTCGAGGCTAGAAAATAACCAAAGAAGATTAACTAAGCAAAATCTATTACATTAAGCCTCTAATCTAAGGCTTTCAAGAAATTTAAGCCTCATTCATGGTTTTGTGTCACTAAGAAGCAAGTTGCACAATTGCAAAAACTAAGTTGCTCTTAGACTAACTTTCACGAAAACAATAGACATTGATCTTAGAGATAGAAATTTTGTTCAAGGTGTACTGCGAAGATCTATTGTGCAAGGCCTATTGCATTAACCCTCCAAATTGTACTGTGTTTACAACTTACATGGCGGCACAACAATGTCACCAAGTTGATGAATTTTCTGTCTGACGAGTGCAGTACAATATTTTCTGAGCTCTCAACATCACTTTCAGATAAACTACAGACGCTGTAATTAGAGAAAACAATTTTATACCACGTGGTAAGGGCTTAAAGGCAACAACTTGTAAGAAATCTACTATTAAACTAACTAATTGGCATGACTCTCTCTAGAACAATTATGTCAGTATATAACAAATTCACTCTTATCTTAGTTCCCAAATATTTCGTTTCAGTGGCAAATTTGCTGTTCATTTCATCAGTTATTCTGATGATAATTGTTTCGTTCTGGGAAGCATTAATGTTTTCTGTTGATTCACTTTCATCATCACAGAATCCACATGTTGAACTCGAGACGATTCTCTGATTCTGCTTCAAGGTTACTTTGAGTAGATAATGGCCTCCCAAAAAGCCGGTTACTAGCCTCATGATATTTCTGAATAGTCTGATGCATGACTGAATACTTCTCCTATTGTAACTTAGCTACATTAATTCTAATTGTTCGAGAAGAGTCTGTGTCTCTCTTTATCTTCCTCTGGTTTGATTATATCTTCCTAAAAATTTCTTTCCACTCCACAGACTGGTTATGCCCTCATTCGTGGCATAGAAACTCCTCTACTCGCAAGGTCATATGACTACTGGGTCCCCGATAATTTTTCCATGTCCTGGAGCCCCACAGGTAACGCGGTCAATTGAAGCCGTTTGAGTATTCGAAGAAATACAGATGGGGCTACGTTTCATTCTCCTATGCGGACACTCCGTTGAATTTCTGCTTGAAAAATTATCGGTTAGGCAACCATTGGAATCAATTTCTAAATCTTAGCTTTGTGACGCCCTGCGGCTATTCTGCCATTTTCTAGATTAGTTACCACGGGATATTATAATAATGAGTCGGAGACTCCAAGTTGATAGGGTTAGTTAGTTGAGAATTCTGAAAAAAACTCTTTCTGGTGTCATCATCACTATAAGGAATCGGACAGCATTGCAAATTCCTCAAGGTTTTCAAGCTCCGCCTAGTAATTCCACTTTTCCGTTTAAAAATATCCTTATCAGGGCAATAGAAAAAGCCTATTTCTGTATTATGATCGAAAGCAGTAGGATATATGGAAGCACCCCCAATGCATTGTGAGACGTAATTTCATTGCCCCCGTGGTTATTATATGATACTTTTTGGTATATTTCTTTAAATGAGCCTCCCTTTCACAGTCCTATACACGAACACATTTCACAAATTTTATATCGATTGAAATTTTATCAGAATTTGGTATCAATTTTAATTTAAATATTTTCTTATAATGTTCCTTCATTGAAGATTTCTTTTTGGTTTCACTTTCTTTTTAATGTAAGTACGTGCACTTCTCGCAGTAAAAAAATATGATATTTTGTTTTTAACAATGTTACCTTTTTGTTTTTGGCCAACTTTCAACAAAAAAAAAATTGATATTTTTCACATTAAAATCCTTTTCCTTTTTTTTTGTTGTCAACAAGGTTTTGTTCAAAAATGTTTTCATTAATTTTTCCATTTAAACTGTCGTAAATCAAATAACAAATTAAGCTTAAAATTTTTTAGATAAAAATTTCAAAGATTTATTATAAACAATTATTATAAATAAATACACATTATACAGCTTTAACTATAATGTTGGCCAACTGGTGCCAAGTACAGTTTTTCGTATTTTTCTACCAGTAAAGCCACAGTCTAAAATTTTTTTCTTTAAAGTCTATGAATATTATTTATTACATGGCGAAGAAGAAAAATGTTTCCAATTTAATGTCAAAATTACTATTATGCGTTTGATGTGGTCACTTAATGAACAATAAATCGATTGTCAAAGAAAGGAGTAAAAAATTGAGACGGAAAATGATGCATTAACTAAATACGTGGTAGTAGATGATGTAACTTAAGAACTGCACAAGAAAAAATTTGTGCTTACTTCTGACCTTATTGAAAAAATAATTACCGTTACTTTGTCTTACAGTGGCGTCACAACGGGCCACTACGTGAGTTGATGTGAGCTTTGGTATCAAAGCTACCAATCCAATCTAACCTAACCTACTTTGTCTTTATTAATCATATTTCCGAGTAAATACTTGTAGTTTTATTGTGTTTAAATTCAGCTTTTTAAAGGGGTATCGAACAAGGATCGCAAGAGAATAATTGAAATTTTCAGTAACAATAGGTTAATTGGTTATAAGAAAATACTATTGTTAGGTATTGTGGAAGATGAAAAAACAAATAAATTGGAAACCCCAGTAAGGGAAGTAAAATAAAACAATTTCGCTAAAACACCCTAACATCTATAGAAGAAAAGTGGGGAAATTGGAGGATAAAAACTTTTGGAAAGGAAGGTATTTAAAAAGTAAGAGAGGAATTGGCGAATTTTTCACGACTTCCTGCGAAAGAAATTTAAGTTGTGTATTTCAGGGAAAATCTTGAGGAAAAGTGAGAAAATTTTTTAAGCAACTAAGTATCGTAGTTGTGGTAAAAGAAGCCCATCTTCCAATATAAACGGCTCTATGAATACCGATATTTATGGTTATAATTGTCTTCAAAAAAAAAATAGTTGCAAAAATTTTTTTGGCTAGATCTTGTGTTATTATTTATGTATGCCAACCCACTAAAGTGCACACAACTCCAGCCTATTAAGAGGCAGAAGGCATTAAAAAAAGATTTGACAGGCACAAAAATATCTGCCAGAAATGAAACTCAGTTTAATAGAAATTAATAAAAAAAAAAATTTTGTTAGAAACTATTAAAGCCTTTAAATTTTGTATTCATTACTTCCTTTCTTACAATACTTTCTTCATTTTAATAAGAATTGAAATAATTTTACAAATAAAGTTTAGTTTTCATAAACAATAATGTATGCCCAAATTTATTCTTAGGCTGTCCTTACCTCTTATCTCAAAAGCGAAAAATTTCTTAGAAAGATGAGTTTAAAAATTACCTTAAAAAGTTGATGTAAGACATTGGAGAAGATGTACGTACAATTGATAAGAATTTGATTTTAATGACGTCTAAGACCAAAGGTTTTGTATATGAATAAGTCTTTTTTGGAGGTAAGTATACGGATGGCCTGAGGCTTTACAGTGGGAGACAAATATTTGGAACCCGTGGGAAAACATACATAATTGGTCATTACAACCCTTTAGTCGGAGTTACGACCGAGTTTCTCATTGAATTTTATACATGAGTGGCGGAACGTACAGGTTAAAATCGAATCCGAACGAGAGATTTTTGAGAAGCTTTTCATGACAATTTTCTTTACTCTCAGAGTTTATTCCATAAATCTGCTGAGAGCAAGTCGCCGAAGAAATATTTTTTCATATTGAGATATCTGACAAGGGGTTTGCCGGAGTCCTCACGTCTAATAAGCCAACACACTACGTACTGGATTACGGCATATACTATCCATGGGAAAACACCAATCTATGCCATCGAAAGATGTGCTCTATTCTACTTGAACTGAAATTACAAAGGTTGGGACATAGATATACTATCTGAAAGTAGGGTGCCATCCAAGCAGTCGACTTTTATAAATATTATAGAACTGGCCACGCAAGCTGAATCATCTAGGCAGAGAAAATAGGATAATCGTCTGATCCCAGGTCATGTAAGAATTTACGGCAATGAGCAGACAGGTAAGAGAAAGAAAGCTTTCATGTCTGATAAAACCAATACCTTTGTGTGGATTGGGTATTCTCTGGGAAACAGATAAGGAAGAGAGACAGTGATTCTCGTCAAGTCATATAAGTTTGAGAAAATCTAAACTTTTATTGCATTAGGCATCCATTGACTTGACATTTTTGACTGAACACTAATTCATCAGAAGATGGTGTTAATAAATCTCGTAATAAAACTCCGTATTCTTATCCTGAAGTTCTTTGGTTTGACGTTATATGGATAGTCCTTTATAATACAATAAATTGTGTCGTCGTATTACTCTAACAGCTGTATGCCACAATAATAATGACGTTCCCTAATTACTTTTTTTAATTTTTAGTCAATGGCAAAATATTTGTTAACTTTCGCCTTATTAATAAGTATGTATTTCGGATATTTTAAAACCAAATATTTTCGAATGAATTAATTTTTATTGACAAAGTTTATTAATATTTCTACTTACAACCTTTTCTTTCTCTATATAACTTATTACTTCGAAAAAACAAAACCTTATTATAGTTTACTGATTACTTTTTTTTAATTATTTTTTGTTTCAATATAAAGCAATTGACCCTGTTTCCAGAAATGAATTAATTTTGTTGAAAAACAAAAACAAAAAGAAAATTCTTCTTGAGAAATTGTGTGATTTGCTGATGTAAGAAGGATTAAAAGTACTTTTTTATTATTCTGCTCACCCAATAATGTAACATTTTCACTTTTATGTTTCCTTTTTTTTTGTTTTTAAATTTTCATTAAGTATAGCAAAATCCCTGTGTTTAAATCGTAACAACAAAAAAATATTGAAAAACTTTTACTTTTGCATGCTCAACAATTTTTCAATTGTGTTGTTGATTCTTGTGTGTCTTTTAATATTAAAAACTTGAGAACAAGAATTTTTTTTATTAACAATGGGGCTAAAATAGATACTCTCTGCAATACAGTACTTTTTTATTATTCTTTTTCTTGTTGTAATTTTTTTGTGTTATTTTAGTTTTCAGTTATTTTTAAACAGAAATTTAACAGATCGAGAAAGATTTTAATGCAATAAGTTCAAATGAAATAAAATTAATTTGTCTATAAATTATTTGAGAACTATTTTTAATATTTTTCTTATTTATTTAGAAATAAATTAATTTCAAATCATATGTATTTTTTATTTATTTATTATGTTATTATTTATTTATTATATTATTATTTAATTTATTTATTACTTTTATAATTTTATTTATTAAATTTTTTAGTAAAAATTGTTTTATGATTTATTAGTTGTTTATTTGTTTATTTTCAAATTGTATTTTTTTAATTTTATGTAATTTTTAATTTATTTTTTTGATTAAAAAAATTTTACTTGTTTTAAATTATTAATTTATAAAAATTAATTTGTTGATAACAATAAAAATTTAATAATTATTTTATATGAAATATATTATTTTTTAATTTTTAATATAACAAAATTGTTTTTTTAATTTTATGTTTTATTACGTTAATTCTTTTATTATAAAATATATTTATTATTATTTATTTCTCAATTTTATTATTTGATAATTTTTTTATATCAAAATATCAATTTTTAATTAATTTTTTTTAATATCTTTATGTTATTTATTATTTTTTATATATTTTTGGTACTTTATTTCAGTTTTTATGTAATTTATTTTATTATTTGCTATTAATTATTTCTTAATTTTTTATTATTTTTATTGTTATTTATTATTTTTTTATATATATTATTTTGTTTACTTTTACTACATATTGTATTTATACTACTTTAAAATTTGAAAATTATTGGTTTACTTAAAACTTTTCATATTTAAATTTTTTTTAATATTTCTATTCTTTATTTTAAATTCAACTGTTATTTATTGAAATATTTAAATTCTCCCGTTAACCGTTCTTTTGTTTCGTTTATTTATATTTGACGACAGTGATAGCCTGTGTTAAACTAAAACCCTTCGCAGGATGTTGAGTGCTTTTATAGTCAGTCAGCCTAACAACAAAGATGGAAAACAGACCCCAAGTAAGTGTTATTGTTTATCTTATTTATTTTTCTTTACTTACATGGCGGCTTTGATTACTGTTACTGTTAACGTTGCGATGCCAACCTATTATTTTAGCAGAGATTCCAAAAAAAAAAAAACACCAAACATGTGATGATTTCTTCAGGCGTGGTGAATTTCATATAAGGGAACACAATGCGAATAAGTAACAGCAATAACAGTAATAAGACACAGCGTTGGCGAATTCGCGTTTTTAATTCAATAATTTTTTAATTTTTCAGGAGTTTAAATAAAAATTTATAAAATTAAATTTAACTTCAGTTTGATTATACATGCAAAAGAAATAGATTACAAGGACCTTAAGTAACTTATTGTCCAGAAATCGTAATCCAAATTACGTCTTAGCAGTCTCCTTGCAAAAACTCTGATAGTAAATAAAATTGCTATGAAAAGTAACTCAAAATCTGTCGTTTCGGCGTCGACTTTAAACTGTAGGTCCCGCAACTCATGGAAAAAATTAACACACACCACGTGGGTGTTGTGAGAAGCAAAGTCGTAATCCTGACTAAATGGTTGTAGTGACCAATTGTGTATTTAAGGATTTTTAGCAGTTACCTTGTATGTATAAAGTTTAAAATTTAGAACATCACATTAAAAGAAATAAAATTTGATAAACATTGATTTCTATTGATGCTAGTGGTTATAGATATGTTAGGTTGAAAAAATCAGTAGAAGTCGGTTTATTTTTCGATAAAGTGTCTAGTTATGACAAACTGCACCAACTTCGATTGAGGTAAGTTATATATTACATTTTACCATAGGATTCATATATTTCGTCTCTCACATAAATTAACAATTTGTTAGGATTTTGAAAAGATTAGCTTCAGAATCACATTTGGAATGAATACGAGTACATACATTAAACATCAGTTGCAGCAACATGTGATCGCATTTTTACAGCTATTATTAACACCCTTAGTTTTTCGCAGGAATTAAAACAATAATTTTGGATCTACTGTAGTTTAATAAAGAAGTCGCATTACTCTAGTGGATAAAGTGTTGGCTTATTAGCCATGAGGCCTCGGTGAAAACCTTAGGACAGGCATCTCCAACAAAACGAAATATGAAAAATTATTTCTTCGGCGACTTCCTGTCAGCAGATTTCTGGCAAAAACTCTGAGAGTAAATAAAATTGTCATAAAGAAGTTTCTTAGAAATTTGTCGTTCGGAATCGGCTTTAAACTGTAGGTCCTGTCACTCATGTATAAAATTAACACACACAACATAAGTGGTGTAAGAAGCTATGTAGAAATCGTGACTGAAAAGTTGTAACGATCAATTATGTATGTATCTATGTAGTTTAATAAAGCAAAGCGAAACTATTACAATTGTTAAACATTCTCGCACCGAAATGCTATAAAAAAAGGCTATTTAAAAAATCAACTATAAATCGAATGTAAATTTTTCAACACAATATTTCAAAAGCAAGGTTAAGTATAAACTAAATACTCAAATTCTAGCACTTTCTCGTAAAAAATGCGTGTTTCTACTACTTTCATATTACTGTTGTATTACAAAAAGAAACAAAAGTGTACAACACTGTAAGAGCATGTCTCCTTAAATTCACCTAATTTGAGAGAGAAACAAGGAAGAAGAAATTGTTAATAATTCGCAGAGAGTGTAAACAGGATTTTTTATAAAGAGAGTTACTGTTGTACTTAGCAGTAGAAACAAATGTTTTCATTTTGTTTTGATTTTTTCATTCTCAACAAAAACAATAAACCAAAACAAAGCATAGCAGAATAATAAGACTATGTGGTGAACAAAACACACAAGTATGTGTATTTATTTTATTTAAAGGAAATTTAATTGTGGTCTTGCTGCTGCTGTTCCTCTGCTTACAAGAAAATAACAAAAAAACAACATTAGGTAGATACTCTTTGAAAGTGCGGTTGATTTCATTACGTTTGCGTTTGTGTATGTTACTCTGAGTACGTGTTATCGTATTATTGTTGTGTGAGTGTGTTGTTATTGTATTTTAACAGCTGATTATGAATGTTCTTAAGAAAAACAATGATTTGCCATACACGATGTACGGATAAGTTATTGCAAACACGTATACGTCTCCAGTTACATAGACATTTAATTTATTTTCTTCTCTCTTTGTTTCACTTCTCGACCACCACTTTTAATGGAATTTATTTGGGATTAGACAAGTTTAAACATGCGAAATTTTCTAGAAATTAGAGCATTTCTTGTAAAGGAAACAAACAATTTGTGTGTGTTCGCTGGTAGAAAAACACTTCTGGATTTAATTGGAAATAAAAAATGATTTGTTTGTGGCAAGAATGTCAATTGGTATATAAATGAAGTTAGTTTTTCACAGCGAGAGCCCTATTTATCGAATAATAGACATTGAATATACTATTTAATTAGTTTGACATGTGTTCATATTTCTAGTCGTCTAATAACAGATCATCAATTTGATGCTTACTTTCTCTAAGACTTTTAACAATTCTGTCAATTGTAATGTTGGTTGGATGATGGAAGTTTCTATGAAAATATTCTCTTTACTTTAACAGATTGGCTTACATTAATTTTTTTAAAACCATCACATCGACTTCCATCTTTCTCCATTAATACTGGGTATTTTTTAGGAAAACTTCGGATCATTAAAGGTTCTCGGACATAGCATGGTTTTAGCATTGTGTACATACATACATACATAATCATTACAATCCTTCAGTAAGAATTATAACCTAGCTTCTCCCACCACATGTTGTGTGTTAATTTTATACATGAGTGGCTGGACCTACAGTTTAAAGTCGACTATTTACTCTCAGAGTTTTTGCCAAAAACCTGTTGAGGGGAAGACGCCGAAGAAATACTTTTGCATATTTCGTTTTGTTAGAGATTTCAGACGGGGTTTTAACCGTGGCCTCGCGTCTAATAAGCCAACACATTATCTACAAGACTACGGCGACCTCTGTGCAGACCTCGCAACTGGTCTCTCTGCTAAAGTAGATATCCTCCACTCAACTTCATTAATGTCATAAGGGCAACACTACAATAATCTGCTGTAATAATCTGAATAAGAAGAGTATTTCTTTCCTTGCATTACATTGCCATCCACCACGCTGTTGTGGTTCTCATAGGCCACTGACATAATGGAGGGCATGACATTTCTGCAGGTAGCGTGAACCTGAAAAGGAGATCTTTATTCGCCTCATATGGCAGTCCCCAGCTCTTACCATAAAGAGGCGGATATTTTTAGCCTTCCGAATCCTGATTTCTTTGATTAAACATTTCAGAGACCAATGCAGTAACGAGATTTATTTTGAAGTCGTTATGGTTTGTTATATTTCTGTATTGGTCTTCCGGGAGATTCTTTAATACAAAACTGATATACAATAGTGCACATATTTTTGAATAAAAATGTTTTATATATGTTTTCCAACAAAGCCCCATTTACAAATGGTTTAAAAAATGGCCTGTAAAAACTGTAAAAAATATAAAACATTCTTATCAAACCACTAAATTTAAAGGAGGTTAATGGGGTTGTGTAAGACTTCTGTAGTAAAATAACTGTATATATATACTACATACAGTGAGCGCCATAAGTGAGTCAACACTTTTGTTCTTAAGTATAAAACAGTTTTGTTCTTAAGTATAACAAAAGTTCCTTTGTTATGAATTGTTGTTGTTGTTTAAACATTTTCTAAGTAATAAATAAACGTTTTTATTTTTGGAAATTTATTCATTTACTTTTCTCGCTATCCTAAGAAAATGAATTGTTTCAGTGGTGTTTACTCACTTTTGACGCTCAGTGTATATTTAAAGCATTACTTGACATCCTAAACAGCAGACCTATAAACATCTGAAATTTACTCTAAATTTAAAAAAATAAGTATTGTTGAACTCAATTACGTTCGCCTGGTAGAGTAATAAAATTTCTCAACAAATGCCGCAATTGCGGTATTCTTTTTCAGGCTTTAAATTTTTGTAATTTTTCTCTTGTTGTTTGGCATTGGGAAAATTTAATATCAGGCGAGGTGTCAAACAAATCCCTGATAATGTTCACACATAAAATACATGTCATGCCACATCAATTCCAATTGATTTGTTAGACGAGATATGATATGTCTATTCCCTATTCGCTGTTTGTTTCATAATCATACCAGCTATAATGATGATGATGATGATAATGATGATTTTAAAAATTCACAAAAGTATTGCTTAGAGGTTAAGGTTTTAAGCTTAATGATTAGAAATGAAATATTTTCCGTATTTTTTTGTTTTAATTACATCAAACTTATGGTGGCGGTGGTAGTCATGCATAAAATTAAATAATAATTTTTGAATATTATGGCCACTAGTATATCATGAGCTTGAGAACAAAGAACAATAAAATTTAATCAATTTGAATATGTTTGAAGGTAATAAAATCATTTGGTGTTAAACAAAGGACTATTAAATAAATTAAGGATATGAATACTATCGCCTCTGGGGTAAATTAGTAATAGAGTCGCAGGTAAAATAGATTCCCATTGATTTATTACATCACAAATAACAGTCCATTGTCTTAAAAGCATTTTTGGATTTTCTATTAAATTTTAATTAAATGTGTATTCTCCCTTTATGCCCGCTTAATACAGTGTTGAACGAAATAATAGGTACAGTTTCTTTATTTGCAATGTAAAATGTAATAAAACTTTGTGTACTAAGCTAATATGAATGGAACTTATTGTAAAATTCTTTCCAATATAGTAGGATTTCATATTCCGTCATCATTATTATGTCGTTATCTTTTAAATTGAAATTTATTTGCAAAGAAAGTAAACAAACAAGCAAATTCGTATGGACGCAATAATAGGGGCACTATCACTAATTGTGTATATTTTTTAACGTGTCCAATACGCGGGAAATAGCCCATGTGGTGGAAGTTAGACAAATAGCTTATGGGGCGGGGAACCAGTGTATGTGGGTATTAGATTTGTATCGGTTTATATTGTAAGTGGCTATCCTCATGTGGATCGTGTGATCAACCGAAAAACAGTTCGATGTGTTCTGATGCTGATTTTCAACTTCTTCCATAAGTGTTAGACGGAATCCCTTTAAATAACTTCAGCAGAATTTAACTCAGCCTTTTGGCAGCATTACTTCAACAAAAACTACTGCTTCTCCGGAAATTGAGGACACAGAAGTTATAACAACACAAGTAATAACTGGAAGAACATGGTACGGTTTGATGAAACAAAGATCAAATTGATGTGTCACATAGAGTCCCATAGGTACGTTACTCTTCCAAAAGGAAGTATAACGCAAAATATAAAAAATACCGATTAAGAACGGAGGCAGATAGTTATGATAAAAAATGAGAAAAGAAATTATCTCTGCCGATAATCATGTATTCTGTAGAGTGTTTCTTTCTCGAGGAAGGAAGAGAAACGTAGTTTCAAGATAATAAGGGATCCGTAATGGAATGCTTTCTTTTTAGCCTAAAAATAAGCAAGAATTATGGTATAAAATTGTATTTTCCCGGAATATATTCAACTTTTTTATAACCAATCGTCATCGCCATAGTTGAAGTCACCGTATTCAAGCTGGTGGTGTGATGGCGTATTAGGCCACGGTTTAAACTACAGGTCAGACATCTCCAAAAACTCTGAGAGTAAATAAAAATGCCGTGAAAAGTTTCTCAAAAATCTGTTGTTTGAAATCGACTTGATGCTGTAGGTACCGCCACTCACATATAAAATTAACACACACAACATGAGTGGTGTGAAAAGCTGACTGTAATCCTGACTGAAGGGTTGTAATGACCAAATATGCATGTATGTTTGTGAAATCTTGATCATCAATATATTTACTTTTATTTAATAATTTAGGAACTTAATTTAAAACAATAGAAACAAATTGCTGGTGACAATCAAACTCTCACTCGCAGGTAAACCCAATTACTAAATACAAAATAAGATAATGACAGTACAGTTGGCGTTACAGTATCCCAAGGTACAATGGCAGAGAATATGCCAGTGGGAATAAGTCACCCAATTGAAAGCAATTAGCATATACTATAGAAAAAATGAAAAGAATCCCAAATAACTTAGGTTCGAAAACGAATTAAAACTAAAAAACTTTGTAATACTCTTACGAATTCTAAAAATTAAAGGGATTCAATACTCTCCCAATAAAAATCTGAAAAATCCCGTGACTCCTGAACAAAGAACAGCATCACATTTTGAGGAAATGAATGAACGATTTGGACTTAATTAGCAAAGTTCTTCACAATATACCTAATTTAAAAATCCAATACGCTTTTATTGAAGTAGTTGTAATTAGCTGATGGCAGCCTTATCTTTCTAGAAACTATTGCAGACGTCCAATTACTTAGCTGGATAAACTTGTTTTATAAAATAAAAGGATGTGCCAGATGCTTCTTGTTCTTTTAAGGAACGAAAAAAGAAACAAAAATTTGCAAAACTTGACTGGAGTATGAAAAACGTGCAGTTTTTCTATTTTTTAGACAGCACAATATGACTGACTAGTGGTTCTCTAAAGAAAATATTGAAAACAGTGTCACAAAGTCACGACGCATGTTTGATAAACAGGAATCCGTTTAGAGCTCAATAATCCTTTTCCTCTGAGTGAAGCTTAATTATTAAGCTTAAGAGGAAGACCTTCGTCTGACTGGCGCCCAATAGAAGCTGTAGCCATATACATATAAAAATTACACCAACAAGACTTAAAGATAAAATTTAGTGGAAAAATATTCTCAAAATTCTCTTTTTATTAAAGTTATAGAATAAAGTACTAAAAAAGTACTTTTATTAAGAGAATTTGTATTATTCATAAACGATATAATGTAAATAAATAAATTCACAATACAATGTAATATGTAAACACTTTCCTTGATTATTTCTTAAAAAGAATGCAAAATTTACTTGCACATGAACTTGAATATTTAAATTAATTTTTTATTCACAATTGTACTTGTGATACACAAAAAAAGATAAAATAAAACCAATAATTGAATCACTTACCCTTAATATCCTAAAAGGACTGTCACGCAACAGACAGACCTGTTCCTCTAAAGGTTTTTGTTCATATTGTAGTGGAGTTTCCAAAGACGATTCACCGTCATCCAATTCGTGATTGCCTTTGGGACGATTGCCTTCTATAATCATGGAAACTATCCAAAACTAAAATGAACGAGGAGAAAAAATTAAATAAATTGAATTAAAAATGCATTTTATTTAAAGGAAATTTAATATTGAATAAAATTATATTTATTATATATCGTTACAATACACGGTGGAACCGCATAAAGGCTGGATTGGTCACCACTCGCAATGTCAGCGACTAAAATTAGAAACCAAAAATTTGTAGTGTGATATTCAAGGAGTATAGCTACTTAATCCTCAACGGTTAAATATTAGGGTTTTTTTTAATTTGAACATATTTTTGCAGCGTTTGGGTGTAATTAGCTTTGCAAATACTAAGCGTTAAACAGTTGAACACAAAGATGTCTAAGAACTTCATCCATTTTGTTGGTAAAATTTCGAGCCACATCAGAAATCAGAAGAAGAAAAATGGTGAAGGATAGGATATACTCGCATGACAGCGTTCTCCACGTGCACCGAAATGATAGAAACTGAAATCGCTAAAACAAATTTAACCTTAAGTGAACTAAAATATCGTCCATTATGCAGAAATTATTGCAATTTACGCTCCACTTTAGGAATAATAAAAATATAAACGAAGCTTTTCCATAAAACTTCTTTTGGGATGTTAAATTGGAGACTGTTCTGTAGTTAGCTGGTCCCATATTAGATTATATTAGGTTAGATACAAGATAGCGCGATATCCTAATTCCCTTTTAGTCAAAGGGAAGTCACACAAATTAGTGTGAAATATCATGTTGTTCGGAAATAATAAATCCCATTAAGACATACATAATTGGACGTTACAATCCTTCAGTCAGGATTACGACCAATCTAGCCTAATAGGCTACGGCGGCTTCAGATGAAGACATATTAATTATAATTATGTTGCTAAATCCATGAGATCATATTCTTGAGGACTCATAAGACTTGGCACTACCACTATGTGCAATAATTCGGTCCTTCTTTACATTATTCCAAATAATACAGAAGTCATTAAAAGGAAAGTCGAACTTCTCGAATTAGTCCCTATTAGCAATGACCGGCTATCTTCCCAACTACTATTATAATACAGCCAAATCTCGTAGAGTATGTATGTATGTCCTCGATCAATTGGTCAATAGATCTCACTATACGTTACAACAACAATTTGTTTTTGTCGCACTATATACGATTCAATATACAGGAATCATATATTTACACACATACATAATTGGTCATTATAACACTTCAGTCAGGATTACGATCTAGTTTCTCACACCACTAATGTTGTGTGTGTCAATTTTATCCATAAGTGGTGGGACCTACAGTTTAAAGTCGACTCAGAACCACATTTTTTTTTTTTTTTAATTTTCATGGCAATTTTTATTTACTCTCAGAGTTTTTGTCAGAATTCTGCTGAAAGGAAGTCGCCGAAAAATTATTTTTTCATATTTTGTTTTGATCGATATGTCTGACCTGGGGTTTGAACCGTAGCCTAACGTCTAATAATCCAACATACTATCTACTAGACTACGGCGATTTCATCTATATTTATAAATAATTTGTTTTCTGCCTTCCACAATCTATTTCCCTAATTTCAAGATAATGCACTGCAGGAATAATGGACAGTGGGCGTGGGTTATCCAACAGAAACAATGTTTTCGATAGTGCGTACATTGTAATGTTATAGGCTTGACCACATACGTAACGCTTCTAGATTCTGCACTTCCTTGCTCAGTACAATAATTACTTTTGTAATAGGTTTGAACTATTTTTACGATTCACACTTTCACTAAATAAATGACTCTTCAGATGGAAACTATTTAACAGATGATAGCCTTACCAGACTGGCGACTAATAGTTATATGCACTTCTTCTAGTCATAGTGCTACTGTATAAAATAAAATAAGAAAAAATATTCTAATCCAATATAAATACAAAAAGTTACTCACTTTACTTTTGGGTCTTCGAGATTTTAAAACATTTTTCATAATTTGCGGTTGTGTTTCGACCAGTTCCGGTGCAATGGCCCCATGGCCATTGTGATGTAAACCGTTTAATAATTTTGGCATTTTAAAGGATTTCGTATAACTGCTGAATGACATTTGAAATTTTATTTAATGGTGATTAATCTGTAAATAAAAACAAAACCAAAAACAATATTTTTTATTTATCTGTTATAAAAGAAAAATAAAATAAAACGTTTATTATAATATAATATTATACGGCATATGTGTGCAATACATTAAATTATTGATAACTGACATTAAATAGTAATTAATCGTATTAGTATTTTTATTAGAGAACTAAAAATTTATTACAGAGCTTTTCACGTGTCATATTTCTTATCAGTAAATTGTGTTTGTTTAGTCATCGTATAACGAATTCTTTTCCAAAACGAAATTGTTGTGAAATTGTTAAGGGAAGCAGCGATTTGGTTAAATTTAGATAATGAAATCACAGACGAATTGGTTACTTTTTTTTTTGAAAACACCATTTCCAAGATAAAAGCGTTTCGCTTTTTACATTGAATTCGTAACAGGATGGTGGGTTCTTCATTATAAAATGAAACATATGCACATGCATACATACATGCACATACAATGCCTACAATCATTTGTGTTGAAACGTGAAGAGAAAAGGTTAAAGTCTAGGGAACACTTATAATTGTTTAAGTGTCATTTGATATTCGCCAAACACACAAATGCTTTCAAAGCTTGTGCAAATAGTCTAATATATTTATATATATATATAATAATATATATATAATAATTTTTTCTAATTTTTTGAATCTCCTCATCTTCTTTTTCGTAGTTCTGTGCTTAATTTCAGTATCATTAATTAAGTTTTTGTAGTAGGTTCTAGAAGGATAGAAACAACGCCCTGTATAAAAATGTGTTGGTTTGTTATATTTGTTATTTTGGCCTTCCTACAATATTCATCCCCCGATGGGAGGGATTAGGGAGGGGGTTTTCTGAAGGGATTATTCGTTTTCTCCTCGGTTTGAATTTACATTATTAATAATTTCAATTTTAATAATTCAATTTTTGAATATCGAAGTCATCAAAATAAATAATCAAAAGTCATTTCATCAATGGAATCAAATAGCTCTTCGCAGAGCTATTATTTTAGATTTGGAAACAAGATTTACGACAGAATCCTTAGAATTGGGCGGACGAGAGAGAAATTGGTATACAAATTTAATGGATTTTTGTACGCTCTTATATTTTTTTGGTTAAGCGAAATTTTTCTTAATCAAATGCTGTCGTTATTTTTTTTCATTCCTCATTATATCAAGACACTAAGTTGATTGTATTATGGTTTTGAAGTTTCAATCTCTGGCCAGTTAGCATTCAACTTCTTCGATTATTTTAAGTTGTAGAAACTTTAACTGGGCACACTTGTACGGCTAGTAAGCCACTTTTTTATTATTGAACTTTATGGGCATTGACGCTCCCAAGTTTATCAAGCGTAAAATAACGCGAAAGCCTGCTAACAACGGCTGTCAAACGCCAACTAAGATTTTTATTAAAATTTAAGCCAGCTGTTAACAGGAGGCGAAAAAAACCTCACGAATTTATTGACCTGCCCTTGTAAATTAGAAGTGCTACAGATGATGTATTAATTAAATCGTTCTCCTAATATTGAAGTCCAACTTAATCATCAAATGAATAATTTTCTAATAGGCGCTGCTATCCAAAAGGGAATTTAACGACTTAATGATAAAATTATCGATATCATGAATATAATAAATTAAATGAAAATGAATGTGAAATTATTTCTTAATTTTGCTAATGATTCATCAAAAATTTATGCAAGCATGGATTTGCAGGCAAATGCGTAATTTAAAGACAATGGCTGGCACTGTTGTGATAATACAATCCTTTTATACAAGGGCCAATATAATCTAGATGATAAAAATTTGTTTTATTTTTATAAAAACCTATTACAATAGTTTTTCTGTAGCACAATGCAATTAATTTAAATTCTTTAAAATTTTGCTTCAAAAACACGTGGTTGAGATTATTTCAAAACTGGAAATATCGAATTTTTAACTGTATTACTGCAATTTGTTTACATGAACTTTTGTTTCACTTTATTTAGATTGAAAATACAATAGTTTTGTATTAAAAAAAAATTAAATAAAATATATTTTTTTAAAAACATTTTTTGGCTTTTGATTCTCTTTAAAACAAAATTTTTAAATAAAACACACACTTGAATGAATTTAGTAAGTATGTACAAGACTTCAGAAAAACTCAGTATATGAAACATACCCGCTTTTAAATTCAAATAACTTTCAATGCTTTTTAGTCGAATTTTAGAAATCTTGAAACTTTTATTTGAAATTTATTTGTCAAACACTCATTCACTTTAAACACTAGATATTCACCGATTTGTTTAAATGATTTTAATATTTCCTTTGTTCTTAAAAGAGTTATTCAATGATATGTTTAAACAATCAAACGTTGCGCAAGAATTAATGCGAAATAAATTAAAAGTTTGAATAACACAACCTCACAATTCGAAAATTGAAACGAACTCGAATACACTACAACAGCAAAAAACAAGGTTTCCATTCCATTTACATATTCATACATTCAGGTGTTCATACCCAGTTTAGGTTTTTCTTCAATATGAAATTAAAACATATTTGATATTTTATTGTAAAATACTACAATAAAAAGATGTAGTCGGACAACTTCGACCATATGATATCCTACAATATAATATAAATGAAAAATTTTTGAAAATCGAAATCGAAGGAATCTAGAAGAACAGACATATCTGTTGTCACAAGGCATATCTCTCATCTTGTTGTTATTTCTTTAAGATTCCTTGATCAAGATTTTCCAATTAAGCAGGGCATTGCTTTACTGTAGCTAGTTCTAGAACTATAGGGTTGCTATCTACCGTTACCTGAAAACAGCATCCGCCGTGAAAATGTATTGGATTATGTTTGCCGTAATGCTTGCGAACTTAATTTATTAAGTCCTATTCTTTCAAAAGATAGTCGCCATATTCTAGTAGGTACTGTGTAGGCTTATTAGACGTGAGGCCCGGGTTCATACCCCAGGTCAGATATCTCCAACAAAAAAAAAAAAAAAATTAAAAATATTACTTCGGCAGATTTCAGGCAAAAACTCTGAAAGTAAATTAAATTACCATGAAAAATGTCTCAAATATCTGTCGTTCGGAATCGACATTAAATTGTAGGTCCCGACACGTTTGTATAAAAATAACGCACACAACATAAGTGGTGTGAGAAGCTATGTCGCAACCCTGACTGAAGGGTTGTAATAACCAATTATGTATGTATGTGTGTGGAAGCTATTTTGTACATGTTAGATACCCAAGCAAATGTTTAAGAATGGTGGTGTACTTTGTGGACATTTGTAAGATTATGATATTGGACTATAAGAGACTGCGAAAAGTGTTACTGAATAGGTCAATTAATTATAGCGGTGTCTAGGAAGTAATATACCATACATACATACATAATACATAATTGGCCATTACAACCCTTCAGTCAGGATTACGGCCTAGCTTCTCACACCACTCATGTTGTGTGTGTTATTTTTTTATACATGAGTGGCGAGACCTACAGTTTAAAGTCGATTCCGAACGACAGATTTTTGAGAGTTTTCGCCAGAAATCAGCTGAGAGGAAGTCGCCGAAGAAATATTTTTTTTCATACTTCGTTTTGATGTCTGGCCTGGGATTTGAACCTTGGCCTTGCCAACACACTACCTACCAGTCTACGTCGACTCAGTAATATACCATTGCCACTTATTACAGTGTAGGGCAATTATAATTATAACTTATTATAACCCGTCTTTACGTAGGAGTGTATGTCTTTGTATGGTTTTATTTATAACCCATCCATTCACAAAGGGAATGTCAATGCGAATGACTGAAATATAAATTCAAATGACTCCCGTAGGATTATCCAACAATACGTCTGCTGAATACAACTTTAATACGCCAAAAACAAATAATGAAACTCGTCTTCGCAACAGAAATATTTTTGAAAATAGAATTCGTTTTTCATAGACTATGTAAGTCGAATATGAAATGTCCATCTACATACAAATGTATGTGTATAAACCTTGTAGGTAATAATAACTGGTCGAACGCTATTGTTTAGGGAAATTCGTATATATGATAAGCTTTTCCGTCTGTATAATTACAATAGTTTGTAAGTGAATTCGTTTGACAAACCAATCTTTTGATTATTGTTACGGCAGCCTCTGTTTTACAGAGTCAAAAATGTAAATTCTATGACCCACTCATATCATAAAAATTTAACATGTGCTTGATTACTTCGATTTCTGTTTTTTTCTTTTATGATAACGAAAAAAAAACATAATTTTATGCCAATTTTTATTCGTCACACATAATTATATACATACATAAAGGGCCCGCCAAATATTCAGTAGTTTTTTTGAAAATGCTTTAAAAAAAAACTACTGAATATTTTCTCAAATTTCTTTTTTTATTTGAAAGTACAATCCTTCCGGTTAATAATGGAAAATAATTTCATTCAAATGGCTGCCTCGGCTGGCCATGCAGTAGCCTACACGATCGGAACAATTTTTAAGAACATTATCGATTGTGTGCAGCTGTATTTCACCAATGGCTTCACGAACATAGGTTTTCTGATAATTCAAATAATCTTTCCTGTTTCACCATAACCAAACATCATAGCTTTGTCCCCAACTATAACTATTTCAGCAAATTTATCATCATCATTAAGGATGTTCATCTGCTCCTGAAGGAAGCCCAAGCAGTAGGTTCTTTTGCTTAAAACTAAGCTGTTCTGAAACAAAATATAATAATCCGTCTCTAGCATTTAAAAAAGATTGCACAGAGCCAGGCATGTGTTACTTTGCTCCTTATCATTCTTTTAAGGAGAAAGCGCTGTCACAAAGCATTCCCCCATCTTTCTGTTGACTATGTCATACTCTTTCCAAAGATGTGACTTGCTCAATTTTATATATTCGTCGTCTCTTGGGAGGTCAAAAGTCGGGAGGTTCTTGAAGATTCTTCTTTCAGATTCAAACATGTATTGTTCAAGTTTTTCATAAAAGGAAAATGAAGACAAAACTTTCCGTCATTGAAATTGTTTTCTCCTGGATTGCACGATCTTGTAATAAGCATTTTAACCACTTCAACATGATAGTTAAATGATTATTAGATGATAAACTAACACTTTTTCCATCAGTTGTTGAATTGCTATGACGTTTAAAGTGGCCTTCTTGGAAGGATTTACAGTCCCAAGAACATCCATTCGTATTCTTTCAGAGTGAATCAAATGTACAGAATGTTTACTCTTGTTTCGAAAACGAAAAGGCGGACGAACTGGAGCCGAAGAGATCGGAGATGTCTGAGTAAGAGACGATGGCGGGGATATATGCGCCCCAACAAGAATACTTTTCCAAATTGGAAAAAGCAGCATGGAATTTAACAAACAGTGGGTGGTCCAACATACCCTGTCGAATTTCAAAACTGCTGTGTCCAGTGGTGGACAGCTGGAGAATCAGGGAACTACAACAAGAGAACGGTTAGGATTCTAACGGGACACCGCGCTATTGGCAGTTTCGCTGACCAGCTCGATCTACCCCATCAGGATTACTTCAGAAGCTGCCAAGATGTGCATAACACACGCCATGAACTGCCAGTTACCAGATTCTTTATCACCAAAGTAGCGAAGCTAAGTTTTACTCCTCATTTAAAGTAAGCGTCAATAGATAACCGCCTGTGTTATCCTTCTTCAAAGTTCAATCTTCAATTTCAATCATTAGTTCAATTAGGAAAATACGGATATTACTCTAAACTGATCTACCTCTTGACCAATCTATTTCCATAAATGCTAGGTTTCATACTAGCATTACACTGCATTCAGTCAGAGGCTCCAGTAATCAAACGCATTTTTGGAAATTTTCTTAATTCAAAGTTCCTTAGTCAGTAGCATTACTTTTTATGGCCTTCTCTACCAATCTGTCGTCCTGAGTCGACGTTGAACTCTAGATTCTACGACTTATAGATAAAATTAATACACACAACATGCGTGGTTTAGGAAGCTAAGCTGTAATACTGACTAAATACTGGCGAAACTGTCCACAGGGGCATACATTTCCCCTTCGACATAAGGTCCTAAGTACATCAAGATGCCTTATAGTTCTCCGCCTGGAGCGAAAACCTGCAGATCTTATAAAACCTAACAGATCTCAAGGCAGATGTCATTGCAAAAATCTGAATCTGATTCCATAGGTTCCCAGACAAGAACTGGGCCCAATATCTATTTAGCTAGGAAATTTAGAGGATTCAAATAAAGCAGACTAGCTCATGGTGAAAATTAATAAAAATGTTTATCATACCTCGTATATTGACGGTCGTAAAACGTTTTCTTTCTGAACAAGAAGAAAAATGAGGTGGTGGCATTAATTAATTAAATTTAAATATTGTAGCAGTGATGATTATCAAAAATTACTTTTAAATAAATTGAACAATTAAAAAAATAACACTGGGCTACACAAAAAATAATGAGATTGTCTCAAATAGTAACGAAGTACTGTCATGGTCTGACTTGATATTATTTGACCCCTAACATCGCACACATTTCGTGCAGCATTGTATAATAAAGTATGAAAAATTAATATTTGAAATAAATTAAAAATCAGTTTAATTTTTAAATAATAACTTTAAAGACTTGCCTTTCTCTCTTCCGATATAGAGATTTTAAAAACATTTTAATTTTTTTTTTGTATTTGTTTACGAAAACCCAAATTGAATATTGTTTTAAAGCGATTTTTTTTTGCATACTCTTGGATAAATAAAATTATTGGAAAAATAAACAAACAAACCCAGAATTTAAATGAAAACAGTTGTCGGCGCCAATTATACAACAATTACAAACACATGTTGAAATCCGCTAATTTAAAGGGTTAGAAAGTTAAAAGGAACCCCATGTTTCAATGTGGTTGGTTGTTCTATTACATTTGCACGTGTAGTTGTATTACAGAGAAGGGAATGTCAATGACTTGCGACTTTTGCAAATGATTGAAATGATGAAAGGAATATTAAAAGTTATGTATATGCAAACAATATTATATAAAAATATTTTAAAAAGAGTTAAATGAAGTCTGTTCACTGTTCAGTTTCAATTCAATTGTAAGCAAGATATTTCGGTATATAATTAAATATTAACACTGATATTTTTCGTAGCTTTCCAGCAGCATATGAAATTCGTATGAAAAAAAATTTAATTTTTTTGGTACCAAGGTACCAAGATCGATTCAAGCCAATTTCGTGTATGCATATTCCAGTGAGATTATGTCCGTATTCCATAGATCGAAAGAGTGATAGTCAGATGGGTCAACGTTTGGACTATAAGGCAGTGGAGTTAAAACATACATACATACATAATTGGTCATTACAACTCTTTTGTCAGGATTACGACCTAGTTTCTCACAGTACTTATGTTGTGTGTGTTAATTTTATACATGAGTGGCGGAACCTACAGTTTAAAGTCTACTCTGAACGACAGATTTTTGAGAAACTTTTTCATGACAATTTTATTTACTCTCAGAGTTTTTGTCAGAAATCTGCTGAGAGAAAGTCGCCGGAGAAATATTTTATTTATGTCTGACCTGAGGTTTGAACCGTGACCTCACGTCTAATAAGAAAACACACTACCAGCTAGACCGCAACGACTTTAGATAAAATATTAACACATACTTTTTTCTTGTCTTCCAGCAACATACGAAATTCGTACGAAATAAAAAACTAATTTTTTGCTACCAGGAACCATTCCAACCAGTTTTGTATATCCATATTCCAGTGAGATTATATCCGTATTCCATAGATCGAAAGTGTGATAGTCGGATGTGTAAATGTTTGGACAATAAAACTTTTAATCAATTTTTCAAATAGTTTTTAACTGGTATACGAAATATAAGTCTAAGATACCTAACCTGCGAACAGATCTAGTCGTATAATTCACAGAAACCGAAGTTTATTTAGAATAGATTGTAAGCTGACATAAATCACTTATTCCCTGGGTCGACTGTGTAAGAAAACACTCGTTTGTAGCAACATATCTCTGTCCAGATAACAATTGCGTTAACTAACGCGTGTAACGCCAGGACTAAGCCTTGTTGTCCATATTGTTTTTTAAATTTTTCATCTGCTTTTACATTCATTGTTTGCGACTTCGTCACTGTTGTGGGAATATTATACATTTTTACCTCCATTTTGCTAGAAATTTCATAATAAAGGATCATCTCACTACAACCGAATGATTTAGATGCTCTAGCCACTGCATGCTTTAGCTAAGTGTTGAATTTCAGTCTGGAATTCATTCTCAAACTCAGTCACACTATGGAGTTTTTTTGACTATTACCTTAAAACTCGAATTTGCAAGTTAGAAGGAATATATCTCAGTTCAGTTTTGTTCAATAGCAAGCTTCAGACGTAAGTCAAGCCATACTCTTGTTCCCAAAATAACTTGATTCAGCTTCCTCTGCACATTTGCGGCATTTCGTGAAAAAATTTGCTGCGACAAATTTATCTACGATATGTTTTGAGTCACAGTTGATATTTCATAGTTCTGGTTCAAGAATTGAGCCTTTTAATGGTCGTGATATTATCTTTCGTTGAGCGCTCAATTTCTTAAATAATAGCTTTCATTCATGTTGATGGTGTAGCCGATGCTTTTCTAACATATTTCATGTCTAGTCATCTATTAAGAGCTGTTAAAAGCAATTCTTTGTACTGATTTTACTTCAATTGTTAACATCTTGGACCTAAAAATTGTGCAGCCTTTTAAAAAGTCTCCAGGACTACAGGGCACAAAAATATCTTGATTGAAGCCTTTAAATCCATTTTTCATTCCTTTTAATTTCTTTATGGAACTTACTGTCCTCAGTCTCTCACTTCTTCATCATTCGTTTACTTTTTGCCTTTTTCCATATTCATTATACAAGTTTCTTCTGCTCAGCAGTTGATTGGCGTTCTATAGCAGTTTCTAGGATAATAGAGTTTATAATACAATTATCACCACACCATTCCCCCTAGCTGAGAACATATTCTCTTATAAGATCGATGGTATTATATACAAATTATTAATTAAAGTTGTGAAATTGTTGGTAGAACTTTCTCGAACAATCATGAATTGTTTGCCTTTCATACCGATTGTAGCGTAGCCTATTAGACGGCATATTTTTAGTTCATTATACGATCTATGCAATAATACAAAAAACACATGATATTTCATTGTGCACGTATACATACATAGTATATTGTATTTCTTGTTCCTTTTTTTATGACATTTTATAGGGCTTCATTAAACAAATTAAAGCCATAAATGACAGTTTATAGTTTAACACTGAGGGATGGAGGACGTTTGATGGAACTTAATCAAATTTTAATTAAAAGTTGTCATCATATTAATTAATATCAACAATTATTTTAATTAAATTAATTATATTTTTTGTTGACACTAGTAACACTTTATTTACACAATTAATACGTTTTTTTTTTAATTTTTATTTGGATTGTTAAGCCATATGTTGAAATAAATAAAAAGTTTTTTAACGTAACAAATATACCGTTATACGTTAAAGACCTTTAAGCTTAACAGTAAAGACTATAAACTACTATGTATTCCCTTTTAAAGTACTTTAAATGAATTTAACAAAGGAAATGCAAAAACAAACAAGGAATATTAGTTATAGAAAAACTATCAGAAAAAATTAATTTTTTGTTGCGTCACGCTTTGACACTTTGTCATTTGTCATTTTAAACAATAACAAAAAAAAAAAAGAAGCGAAAAAAATAATAAAAGCAATAAAAAATTACCAACAAAAATTGCATACATTTTGATGACTTTCGCGTTGACACCTTTTGTAATTTACAACCATTTCGCATGTCAAAACTCTGAACTGCGTCCTTTAGCTTCTATTGCGTTGATGTTCTTACAGTCTCAAAGTATAAGTCCTTTGGTTCATAGTGTGTACCAATCCTGGGGGAATTTTAAAACCATCATTTGTTTTTAAACTAATCCGTGCCGGTAGCCATTATATTATCCCGTTTACATACAAGGATGTTTGTACATATATGCATATATGTATTTATGTACAATATAAGTAGCGGGTATTGGGCAAATGAATGCCTTCTTTAACAACTGCTTTTTATGAGTTTCTAATGCAAATAGTAAAAAATTTAAACAGTTTTCTTAACACTTCTAGCACGCGAAATTATTTTTTATTCCTTTGCTACATACACACTCACTCACTACGTTACGTAAATGTTTCTGTGTTTATTCTGTGCTATTCAAGTTACTATATAAGAACCGTTTTATTTTTTTAATTGTGTTTTAATTGTTGGATTTCCGTTTCTTTGACCATAAATGCGTCTCCACAACCGTTTTGTTTTACAGAGTTTCAGTAACTGATTATAGAAAGTCAAAAGCGTCTAACAATAGACTCAACAAGTTGCTGTTATGCTTTCTATTTTATTCAACAGTTTGACTTTGTTTGCTTTTTTCCTTTGATAAAATAAAAAAAGTAGAAAATTATAGTGGATTTCATAATACCCTACATTTGCAAATGTGACGTCATTCTGTCGTTATGTGAGGGCTTACTTTCAAGAATTCTTAGCATCCAGAACAATCAGAATTCGTGATAGTTTATCCACACTTTTTATGGCAGCTGAGATTTTTCCAACTTTTTCCGATGCATTTGTTTTTTCTGGCAACTAAACTAATCGATTATTGCTGTGGTAGTTATATTACTTGACAAGTACGCATTCCTTTCTCATCCACAGAATCCATCCAGAAGCCACGGTATTACGAACATGAGCCCAAATAAAACATAATCCTGCGATGGTAGGGTATAATAAAAAAAAATAACGTATGAATAACTATTATGAATGCCTGCCTCATTTTCTATTTGATTGTGACGCTGTGTAATTAAATTTTCCTCTATAACGAGTTGAAATTGAAAAATCATTAAAATTGACAAAAAGTTACAATAAATAAGACTTCATTAAAAGCAAGTATTGTTAACTTAACCTGTTATGTCATGCACTGACACATGATGGTTTACTGGGTCAATGGGTCATGGCTGTTGCAAGATCAAAGAAAAACATTTTTATCAGGGATTTTATTCAATGAAGTTTGTGAGGAGCACAATGCATTAAAAAATCGTGGCCAGTGGCATCCTGGAAACATAACGTTCGATTATAGCTGACTTTTTTGTTTGTACAAAATGGAAAAAGTTGAATTTCTTAACTTGTGGTTTGCACATACCTCAAGGCACGTGATAAAATGAACTTATCGGTTGATGAGTTTGAGTTTGATAAGCAATTAATTGCACCTTTAGTAACAGTTCGTTCATCTGCAAGATGATGCAAAGATATGTGAACTCTCTCATGTATAAGAACAAGCAAACCACAATTATTTCGTTTATAATTTTGCAAGCAAGCTAAACAGTGTGTGGAGTTTACTTTAATTCAGGATTTACATTCACGATTTACATTTTCAAAAAAAAAAAAAAAAAGCGCAGGTAAGCACAGTGCTTGTACTGACCGAATTCCACTAAACTAGCGAAAAAGTTGGTTAGCGCAGAGGCTACCCTAATCTGAAAAATCGCCCTGAAAGTTTAACAAACGAAACTATATCCTTGAGATCAATGGATGATAACTCTTTTAAGCTGAGAAGGAATAGACAGCCTCATAATCTATACACCTGGCAAGAGATGAGGATTGACAAAGAAAGTGGCTAACAGTTTCCTCCTCTTCAGCAGATCCACACGCACGGCAAAAGTCGTTAAATGGGAGCTGCAGTCATTCAGCGTAACGCAATGTTTACACTGTAATCGAGATGACATTGCGATCAAGTCCGAGTAGTTGGTTGGTGCGCCATTTATCCATCGTGGGAAAAGTGAGTCTGGCAGTGGAGCAAGATTTTTTTTGATTTACAGTTTTAATTGTAAAAATGTTCAGACATTATTTTGTTACAATTTTGATATCCAATTTTTTATTACAATAACTTTTCAATTCACCCACTGGTATGCAAACATATGTACGCACTTTCACTCCATTTTATACACAATATTTAACATTACGTTCGATAAAACGAAAAACGCAAAAGAAATAAATAAAGGAAGAATATAAAAAAAATATTTTACTCACCCAATACATTGTGTTTGTTTGTCTGTCTCTATTTTTCTCCTCTTTTTTGCCTTCTAATTAATCAGGAGTGAAATGAACAAAAAAAAAACGCAATAGAACGACAGACAGCATTCGCCACCGCAACAACACCACTGAAACACAAACAATAATCATGACTTCAGTTTGAAATTGATACTCTCGAGTAGTTGGTTGCCCAACCAGCTGACATTAAATGTCATTTACATTTATTTACACATTTAAACGGCATTCTAGGCATTGTTGTTGTTATTGTTTCTTAAATGTATAGAAGAATATACAATACATACATATACTTTTATCACTTGTTTACACTTTTTTATACCACACTCACACAAACACTTTTAGTTAAATGTAGTGGTAACGTCTTTGTCACTTGATTACAATATTTGTTATCCTTTAAACACACACACACACGCACACTCACACATTGGCTTGTGAGTTTCTTTACATGGCGTTTTGTATTTGAGTTTGTTTATTTTTTTTTTAATTTTTTGCGTTTGCAAAGTGATACTCACATATTAGTAGTACCCTGAACTTATTCTTTTTCTATTGTTACTGTTTTACGACAAAAGATACATATTTTTTTGTTTTCTTTTAAGTTGCATTCTAATGAGACAGAGTTGCGTTGGTAAGGGGGTATATTCCCTTGGAATAGGATAAAAAAAAATTATTTTAATTTATTTTTCTGCAAAATGTAGGTCAGTGATGATTTAAATAAATGATGCTCAACAGTTTCCTTGATATACTAGTATTTTAAAAGGACAGAAAGACTAATTACTCATTTTAGGAGTATATTATTGTATGACACTTTACGTACATTCGGGGGACTAATCAAATTTGGTGATGTAAAAAAGAATTACAAGAAATACAAGAGCTAAGTAATAATTTAACCTCAATAGGGTTAAGTTAGACACGTAGTAGGTTTACGCGAAGTTCATGAGGCCCTTTAAAAAGTCCATGTTTCTGACAGATGAACATCGAACGAGATTGAAGAACTCAGTACGAAGATATTTCCTTTTTTAAATTATAATTATTTCTTAGAGTGTACAATAGAAATCTTTATTATTATTAATGTTTGGTTTTAAATAAACTCGTATAAATAAATAATAAAAATCTAAAACAATAAAACTTCTGAAATAATTAATAACCCCAACCCATCATTGTGCCCGGTAATGTGGTTATGAAATGATACAAAACCATGCCCACAATTACCACAACAAATATAATGAGACACAATTTTAAAAATTTTGGTAATATAATCCTTTTGAAACCCTTCCAGGGATTTTTCAGCGGATTAAAAGAACTTTTAGGCCGTCTAAAAC
Organism: Sarcophaga carnaria; assembly: GCA_958299815.1. Classification (NCBI taxonomy): domain Eukaryota; kingdom Metazoa; phylum Arthropoda; class Insecta; order Diptera; family Sarcophagidae; genus Sarcophaga; species Sarcophaga carnaria. The sequence goes on from OY283151.1 coordinate 35,426,144, forward strand.
AAAAAATGTAAAAAAGAAAAATTCCAAATTATATTTTAGACACTCATTCCAAATTATAAAGTACTTGGGTTCTGGCAAAGGCTTGGGACCCTCGCGACCCAAACCAACTGGGTCTGCTTTGGCTTCCTCGATAGTCAACATATCCATTTCCAAATCCACTTTACCGGCTAAACCTATTTGCGACTGTTTGTTTGCGGGATTATTAAGATTTCCCCGTACGGGAAACCAGCCGCGTACATGTTTCTCTTTGAATAGATTGATTAACTTTCTCGACGATTGTGGCTTTTTCTTTTTAGTAGTGGAGCCAACAGACGTTTGCGAATAGGTAACATCCAACAGTTGACATTTTTTGGAAGTGGGAAAGGGTTCAGGAAAACCGGATAAATTAATTTCTAATAAACCCAGAAAATCATCTGCTGACAAGAAATCAATATCCCAGATTTGTATATGCAAAATGGGAGGCTGTTTCTGTTCGTATTCCTCCATAAAACCAGGACGATGTTTTACAACCACCTGTAACAAAGTAAAGGCAGTAAAATTGTAGTTTTATGCTTAACGTGGTGATCTTGTATCAGGAGTAACTGAGGGCGCGTTTGAATGTCAAGTTATTGTAGTGATGGATATGTATGCAAAGTATTTAATAAAGGGTAATTTTAATGCTCTTTTGTAGAGATTTATTATCATATCATAACTGCCACGTTCACATTATAAGGCTATAATTCTATAATTCTCTGGGAAATATGTTTGCAAAAAGCGCTAAGGACGCTTTTTCTCAATCGAATAACAGAGACGTAGTTGATGACATCAATGCCATGAGTATACTGGCCACTGCCGTCATTAAAATCCTCTAGTTTTATTATATATTCTTTCTATGTCAACACTGAAGTGAGGCAGAGTAACATACTGCCTAAAGCACATGTGGAGCCCTTCAGAACAATGTTCTAATCTACTTATAAATCAAAATTCACTCTTTCTCCTCGAACATAGGTTTCGTGCTGTTGTATAGTTGTGAATCTTGGAACATTTCGTCTAACGACCTTCTTCCACTACAGGTATTCTTGAACCGTACTCTACAGGGACACAATATTTTGACCGAATATCATCTCAAATAGAGACCTGTGGGAAAGGGCCGTTAAAACGCCAACCTGAATTGAAGTCGCTAAACGAAAAGTACTCACGAAAACGTAGCAGGAATGGCAATCAAGGCAACAAAAAAGCGATGCTGGCTCGATGAAAAAGAACTGGAATGAATCGAATCTAATTGCAGAGCCGATTACAATAGAGGCATTTTGTTCAACTCTCAACCCATAAGAATAAGATTTTGAAGAGGCATTGTGACGGTAGTTTTTATACAATATAACATGTTTTTAATGCGGATGGCAATTGTCATTAAAGACGATGTCAAGCTCGAAGGTTTGCTGACAATCCTGGCCAAGACAAATTTTGCAAAAATAAATGGGTATGTTTTCACTTTTATCTTGGCTAACAATCTTTTATAACGAATCAAACATAAAATATGGACCGATTGTTTATACTGGACCGATATACATTTGTATGTACATATGTATATATGAAATCAAAATTAAAATATTTTTTATGCCATTTGCAATTATAATATTTAAATTGAAAGTTCTTAGTAATCAAATATTAAATTAATTGCCGTACTGTATTTTTAGTCGTCCTTATGAAACAGATTTTTCAACGAAAAATTTCATTCAGCCACAAGCAAGCTGCTCAATGCAATTGGCGTTTGGGATTTTACATCACCTTGAGGATATTTAATGCCAATAAAAATTTATTAATTAGCGCAAAAAGTTATAAAAAAGGTTATAGTTTTTTGCAAATCAAAAAAGAAAAAAGAATTCAATTAAAATTAATAATGTGCTCATTATATTCGATTTCAATGGTCCACAACTGCCACTTTGAAAATAAAACCTTAAAAATAACTGAACATAAACTAATTGGTGTTGTATCGTTTGCGAGACACAATACTATGCCCACGCATAATTTACATTCTGTACACCACTTACCATGTCTTCATGAAGGGAATACTTCAGAGGGAATAACATGCGCCAATTAAAATTGCCCTCACCATTTAAGGAACGGTAATGGATATCCGTACTTTGGGCATCATCGTAACTACTGCACCAGCTTAAGCGGGAAGAAAAGAAAAATCGTTAAAAAAAAAATAACCACAAATAAACAATAATAACACTGTGCTGCAAAAGTAAAAGAAAAATATGCAAATGTTGCTAAAAAAAAAAAGACGGCCATCTCTTAACAGGGTTGTTCGATAACCATATACTACACAAAGTCTTAAGATTGTAAGGTGTATTGATTATCATTGATTTTCAGGTAACTCTTACCAGGGTACTAATGATCATCTCTAACCGGCCCCTCTTTACATAATGATCCACAGAGTAGATAATACCACGACTTTAGGGCTCAGTGCTACTTGAGTAGGACCTTTTCGTACTCCTCTATCTTTGAAAAATGTAGTTCATGTTCAACGATTCCTTTTCAACGACCGCATGACAATGATAGTCAGATTGAGGTCTTCAGGGTGGGAATTAAATTAATGTCTATTGGCTTCAGGCTAATAGATGATTTTACAAACGATAGGTTACAGAGACGAGATATACCCGTCTCAATGAGATCCTGTCCTTTAACGACACTGATGGCTCTGTTGGATTTAAACCCATTGCATAGGTAACGAGGACCAGAGGTATTGAGACTATAGTTAGGTTAATGGGAAGCAGGCCTAGAGCAATATTAACCAGGCAGCATTGTAGACTAACAAATCCTATGGCTGACAGTTACTTCCCCCTAGACGGTACCAGTACAGTCTAAGTCTGCTTCGAAACGAAATTGGGTAACAAGAGTGAAAGAGATAATTTGGCTGCCATTCTTTGGTGTACTGATAGGTCAAAGGCATATAGTGGAACAGTCCCAGAGTCAAATGTTCAAAGCACATGGGTAACACCATCGTAAGATGGAAATGTTGCTGGCTGCTCTACATGCACTCAGTTCCTGTGATTTTGACAGAACTGTAAGCTAGACAAAACTGGATAACCAGCCACATAGGAACTCATGGTAATGAGCGTGCAGACAAGCTTTTGACGAGGACAGCTTCCACGCCGCTGTTGACGGCATAACGTTTATGTCTTTAACTTAAAGTTGAAATCGTCAACACGAAGCTTAAAGATAAATCACTATTAAACCGATCTTGTACGATTTTGGTATCAGTATTGCCGCTTAAACTCGACTATTTAAAGCTGCTAAGTTACCTGTAAATTCTTTATATAACATTTCCTACACACCCTTACATATTTTTTCTATGTAAAATTTTGTATCACAGTGTAACATCAAGCGCACTAACTCACCCCTTCAAGTAAATATCACTCATGGCAGTACCAAAAATATTCTTTTCATTCAATACCACATCGCTAACATTGTAAATTATAACGCGTAACTCATAGAGTTGAGGAGGTAGCGGCATTATATCAATAGGTGGCGGTATATTTAGATTTGCATCGTACAATTCAATCCACAATTGTATTTTACCCTTTTTTTTCATAAAATCAAAAAGAAAAAAAGAAAATAAAGAACAAAAACTTAAATAATGAATTTCATTTCTAAGAAAAAGCACACTCATTAACAATTATGTACATACCTGTTCAATGCCTGGACATTCAGTTCGATACAAAGATCGTGTTTCAACGTGCTCCGGTACTAGTTTATAACCGAAGGAGGGTAAAAGTTCGAAATTTTTAAGCACTGTTATGCTTAAACGTTGTTTTAAATCTTCATCTGAAAATTAAGCACAAGATTTATTTTATAAACAATTATAAACAATTAGTTTCACTGCTTAAATCAAAAAAGTATACATGGTCATAAAAATATAGCGATAATTATGCATGCGCTAATAATTGACTGCCTGAACATTTTTTCGTATTGTATTGTATTGTATGTAGCTACTGTAAAAGTTGTTGTGGGGTTGAGGAGCAAGAAACGTTTGCTTACCTCAGCCTCAATTGTCAAGCGATAAATAATAAATGAATGAATAATTAATGAAAGATTTCTTAAAAAAAAACAAACAAGCAATATGAATGTAGTAAACGATTATGACCACCTCAGGAGAAGTTCACTTCTGATCGGTAATATGCGAAGAGGAAATTGCGCGTGTGCTGATTCAATTTGAATCTGTTTATATGTATAGCAACAGACAACAGAAAAGCTTTTTGTAACCCCATGTTATTTTACAAAGAAGCAATGCCAATAAATACGAACTCTCTCTTTAAGGTCTTGTGCAATCCACCAACAAAACGATCAGGTAAAGAAATGCGAGTTTTTGGGATAAGTTCCCTGATTTCATTAAAGCACAAACCGTTATAGAATGCTTAGGACACCGATACATATTTTAATTCCGATCACGTAGGTAGAGTATAATTTCGTTATATAGGAAGCAAGATCATCAAAATTAAATAACATTTATGGCAATTCCATAAAATGAAAACACGTTATACACAAACTACAGTCAAAAAAAAAGGCCTACATTCAGCGGTGTATGTAGATTTTTTTCTCGGTGATTTTTTATCAAATTGAAAAAGGCGTTATAGAGTTGTTTAAGGCTGTTACAATTAAGAATGTTTGAAGACAAAAACGAATATAAAAAAGCTTAACCTAGAAATTATTAAAAAATAAAAACAAAAAAATTAGCGAGAAAAAAGTTTCTTCTTACCAATGCCAATTTGTGTTTCATCTTCAAATCTGACACCATCCACTTCGATTGTGTTTTCTATAAATTTCGGTGGCCTTATATCGTTGCTTTTACACAGATCTTCGAGAATTTCCAAGGGCAACAAGTAATCATGCCATTTATTATAACCATAACTAAAGAAAATATTCATATTTCTACTTTTCAATATGAATGAATCCAAATTATTAGACAAACTTACCTGCTAAACTCATTTGCTATACCTACAGTGGCCCTATGCTTCGAGCGCCATCTGTCCTCCAAATCAATAATAGTGGAGCCAATCACATCATCTTTTACATCTCTACGATTAAATATGGCCACTTCTAAAAGATGTTCTCTAAAGTTAGATAATAAAAATACTTTTTAATACGCAAATATTTATGATTAATAAGAAAATATTTCTTGTCTGAGTCATTCAACAAAAATTTAACACCTCTCTAGAATTGGAGACTGTAATTTCCCATTTTTTATTATCAGTTTTTGAATTTTTCATCTTTAAGCAAAATAATAAAAAATAAATGTTTCAATGAAATTTGTTTATTTCTATTTAATTTCAAATTAAAAATACACGTTCTTAAAATAAAGTCATAAAAAAGTATTTATTTCTCGTTGTCTAAATCGCATATACTTTCACGTAATCGACCTTAAAATCGCTATTATCTAGCCACTGTGTATTATCAGCATATTTATTCCAGAAATGTTTCTTCGAACGCGGATCGGTATTTTTCCAAGGCTTCTCTTCTTGCCATTTCTTATGATCATCGAAATCATAATTACCTCCCACGCCATATCCCAAAGTCAAGTAGAATTCCTGATCAAAAGGTGCCCAATTGGAGCCTGCGTTCAATAAATTCCTATTCGGCAAATATTTTTCTGAAATTTTTAGATTTTTGAAAGCTGCTGATTCGTCATTTATTTGCCAACGACAAAACTCCATGCCATCTACAGCAAACGCTATGAAAGAGGGTGTCCAGATTAATTCGTAGACATGATAGCCTTGTGTTAATTGAAGATCTTTATTTTCATGTACACACATCTTATTAGAACGCCAAGGTTGTTCGGCATTTAAGATTAGACCACCTATTAATTCTACTTCATTGCCGTTGACAATCGTCTGGGCCATGCGTATTTGACCAGATTGGTATTGAATCTCACCATACAAATTTTTGACAGGTTCCAGCCATAATTGGGGATACGCCCATAGGGCTGCTGGCATTTTGGCTTTTATCTCAACTCTGCCATATTTAAATGAAAACTTATCCTTTGTTTTAAATTGTGCCGTTATTAAAGGATTCAATTTATTTTGACTTTTACACTCGAACTCACATTCATCTGTAGCCAATTTGCCCGTGCACGATTGGCCCAATGAAAATGTTTTATTCAGCACTTCGCCAGAATAATATCTACTAGTGGGCACAGGCTTTATATTTACTGCTCCACCACGTAGTTGTAATACCTCAGGCTTATCATCCAAATACAGATTAAATTCATAGTCAGGCTGTTGGGGTATGCGTCTTTCCACCGACCATTTACTTTTATCCAAAGTTTGACCCTTAAACTCATCTTCAAATATTTTCTGGCCCTTACAAAGCACAGGAACACCATTTACTGTCGTAACGCTGAAAGTACATTGAGCCGTTGAATCGCCAGTTGTAGCAGTTGTAGTTGTTGCAGATGTAGTAGCATTATCATATTGATGCACCACAAACACACCATCATCTTCTCGATAGCCCAAACCGTTGTAGATAACATAAGTCCAGTAATAGAGTGTATCACCCAATTCGATTTTAGTATTGCGTTCACGAAATATCCAGCGTCCACCTTTTGGTTTGGCTATATCACGAGCCCAGGTACCAGCTTCCAATCCTTCCATTTCCTCATTTAGCTTGCCATGGAAGGCAAAAAGTGTTATGCCTTCTTCATGCGGTATCGACACCTCAAAGCCTTTGGGATAAAAGACTTTTATTTGAGCTTTAGGCGCTTCATATGTTTGCGTATGTTGTACCAAAAGAATGAATATTGAAATCAAACGCAACAAACAAATGACCGGTTTCTTCATATTTTTTAAGCGTAATACTGTATTTGCAAACCTTCTACCGGTTAATTCAAAGCTTAAAAGACGACTGACGATTTCAACCGCCTTAAAACTCAACTTTATAACCACAAACACACACATATACATGAACTCACTAAGAGAAACGTGTTTCAAATTAAGCTTAATTTTATGATATTTGTTTACAAAAACTGAGAATGCAAATAATACATATTTATTATTTATTTATTTAATACACATCATTACTTACATAAATACAGAGATAAGTATTGTATAAATATGCGTTTAAAGAACCTTATCAATCTGATTTGGTTTTAAATTTCTGCTCTTCTGAGCCTCTCTGGTTAGAATCATGCAAATATATTGCCATATTAAGCAGAACGTATTTTGTCTTAATTGGAATTGAAAAATTCTACAAAATTTTGTCAATTTCAGAAAAATAACAAGTTCTGCTTCCATAGAAGTATTTAAATGAATGAAGTAAAGTTTGAAGGCCAGAAAAAGAATAATAATCCCAACGTATCTCAAACCAAATCAATGTCCCCCAAATCGGTTCAAACTAAACCATGACCAATAATGGACTACTATACTACCACTAATAATGTCTATTCTGAATGATAGTCAAAGTAGAAGATTTACTACGACCGTGCAGCGGTAAGATTTGTCATTTTGAGTACACAAACTCTATATTAAGCGGGGCATATGAGTAATCTGTTACATACCCTTTCAAACTCAACAGCCACTAGATTAGCCACAAAGCTCTTTGTACACTATACCTCCAGGTTTATGTATATCTGTTTAGAGTACTGTATAGATGCAACGAATATTAGGCTCTCGCAAGATTTGCAAATCTGTAGCATACATACATACATAATTGGTCATTACAACCCTTCAGTCAGAATTACGACCTAGCTTCTCACACCACTTATGCAGCGTGTGTTAATTTTATACATGAGTGGCGGGAACCTACAGTTTAAAGTCGATTCCGAACGACAGATTTTTTGAGAAACTTTTTCATGGCATTCTCAGAGTTTTTGACAGAAATCTGCTCAGAGGAATTCGCCAAAGAAATACTTTTTCATATTTCATTTTGTTTTAATATGTCTGGCCTAAGGTTTGAACCGTGGCCTTACGTCTAATAAGCCAAAACACTGCCTATTAGACTACGGCGACTTCAGTAGCATAAATTAGATGAATTAAGTTTCTATCAAAAACAACAAACTGTCTAGTTATCGTTGATGCAAAACGTTGATACTGAAAGCAAGGGAACTAGCTCTATTTCATTGATAATAGGTTGAAAGGAAAAATAAAAGGTTGGGAGGTTCATTGGTTATAGGTTGCATGTATCAATACCGGTGGAAGGCAGCGAATATTTTATTTCCCTTTTTAAGGACAATATGGAAGAAGGAATGCATAACCTTTAAATGGAAGTGTACAATCATAAACCGACTGCCGAGAAAGGGCGATCTGAGGAACAGAAATAATTGGCGGAGAATATTTTTGACTACAAAACATAGATTGAACTGAAAGTATTAGACATGTTCGGTTGGATTTTTTGTTTGGAATTTCAATTTCCCATTTAAAGTCATCAGCTCCAACCCATGAGGCTTAGAAATTTAGAAGTTACATTAGACAATATCACATTTGAAACGCAGTTTTTGAAGCCTTTGAACCCAGAAAGTAAAAAATCTATGACACGCGCTATAGCGCTCTTTATTTAATGATATCAGAAAAACATGCGTTGAGAATTTTTAGAGTCTAACAGCCAAAATATACTGTCGTAACTATATATCATGGCCACTAATAGTTATAAGCTTCGGATCAGATTAATTAATTCATACGTAGATATTGGGTTTCTTTAGCATTCTGTTCTTACCCTCACTTTGTATTCCCAGAGTTTGTTTCAATCTGGTAGCCTAGTAAAACAACGAATGTAAATAAATATTGTTTCAAGAGGTAAACCTGATATTCATACAGACTCAGCTGCAAGATAATATATGCGCTCAAACAACATCTGTATATCTATACGTATGTATTTTTATGGATTCATAAATATTGTAATACAGACAATTTGTTGCATGTACATTTTGATTTCTACGATTTAATTCAAAACCATATATGTTCTAATCATGAACTTGATTTTTTATGTTAACTTACCTCGGTAATAAGCCATCGACTTGGAAACATTTTCCGAAAATCGGATTACTATCGTTGGATACATATTCGGCACGATTTGTCATTTGTTTCTGACCCAGCTGTACCGTTACATACGAATCGGCTTGAATATTTTGACCACTTGGCCGCAACTGTATGCCCTGTATTACATAAACACGTGCCACAATTTTCACTAAATCCGCCAAAGATTGTAACTGAGCCTGATAACGAGGATTAAGGGCTGTGGCTAAAGGTTTTAATGTGTTATGATTTTCAGCATCGCCACCACCACCAGATAAACGTCTATCTTCAAAGTGTTTACACATACAACGAGTTATTTTCAAATGTATTTTAAGTGTGGCATAGATTTCCTCATGAGGCATAGAATTTTTCTTATACTTGACGCCATGGACCATATGAACCGGTTCAGCCCAATCGTTTAAGTAACTAAATTCAGGTTGTTTTTCCAATTCATTTGAATAGATACACAGTTTATGCTTAAACTCAGAAAAAGTACCACAGGGTTCTATGTAGCCCGAATTATAGAATTTTGTCCACCAATTGTAGTCATTTTCGTCGATTATATCTTTAAGATCGTACATTTCATCAGCTTTTTTACGTTTTCGTTTTGGAAGTTTGAATTTTTTAATTATTAATTGAAAATAACTATTACTTGCTTTAGGAGGTATTAAAGGTTGTGATTCACTTGCCATGGCATCATCTTCATCATCGATTTGTACAGTAGTAGAGGGAACGTCCTCATCTTCAAATTCATCTTCACCATCCATAGGTACGCAGGGTACATGTTTTTCTTTTTGTAAATAACGTTTTGAATTCGCAATTATGGTGGCTCCCAAAGTAGACTCTTGCCCTTTGGATGCCACAGCCATATCAGTAGCTATAATGGCAGGCCAATATTCAAGTTGTTCGGGTAGACTCTACGCAAAATAACAACCTTATTTATAATTACGTGTGATACATATATGAATGTTAAAATGTATCTTACCACAACACCAGCTGCATATAAAACCAAGAAATTCATGCTATTATTGATGGGGGAAGTTGAAAGACCACTGGCCAATACTAAATCGGCCAGCATTAGTTTAACGCGATGTTTGCCCATTAGAAAATTTTGTTTCTGGTAATTACGGAAACCAGCAAAGACCGCTTCCAAACTAAGAAAATAAAATCTTTCATTTCAATACTGCCACACGCTTGATCATTTACTTACACAAAATTCTTCATATTGGGCTTTATGGCTGTAGGTATGCCCACTGTTACGCTAGTCTGACTTTCCACATTCACCGCAATCTCCGTGGTCACAGCATCTGCTACTTGTACTAACTCGCCGGACATTAAAACTTCAGCTCTTATGGCACCACTCAAAGCTATAGGTATCCATTTTAAGGGTGGAGGTGTGACCGACTTTAAAAATTCATATTTTTCTAGAGCATGTTTAGGTCTTTCCACATGATCCCAATCTCCCATGGTTTTATTATTCATATCGGTATTGTCACCCTTCACAACCGTTAGTGCTAAAACCCCACAACCCAAGAAATCATCGGCCGTGCGTTTGTCCGTATCATATATTTCAATGGCAACTAAAGGAGGATGTTTACGATACCACTCGAATTCACCAGGCATTTGTAAGTTATCAAACGATATTACAGTGTTCCAAATAGGGGAAAGACTGCTTAATACCACAGATGTTTCGGCACAATACTGGTACAACATTACGCGCATGTAAGGATCACAAAGGCCATTACGATCTGCACCTGGTCTAATTTTAGCTTGATGTATAAATAAACGACTTTTAAAAGTGGTCAAAACATTATGAGGATACCAATAAAATGGCTCTGTATGTTGCCAGTAAGGGTTTATAAATCTAGTGAAATCATTATTTTCAGACTCAGCTACTATGCTAAGACAGCCACGCATTAAAGCCACTGTACAACCACAATTTAGGCAGGTATGTTGACATTTTACATCCTATAGCAGACATAATTATTGAAATTATTTTACAATTATCTTTTAAATACATAGGAATACTTGCCTTAAAAATGAAATTTTTCAATTGCCAACAATGGCTACTGTAGTGTGTTTCCCGTTCTCTGCCGGGATAGAGAAAGTTTTTGGCATTTAAACGGCATAAACCTACTTCTTTACTGCCGCTTTGTAGCACCAAAATTAAATCGGGCCATTCATCCTGGGCCAAGGTACGCGACATTAAATGCTGCAATTGATTGCTGCACTGGATTAAGTCAACCAAAACCTCATCGAATACCAGATCGAAATAGGGATCTTTAAAACATTTAAGTTTTAAGCGCATCTCACGTAAATCTTTTAAAATTTTACTCTAAAACATTCAACAAAATAAGTCGTATTTAAGTTGTTGTACTTACGGAATGAACATAACTTACAAAGTATTCCTTTAAATATGCCAAACGATTTATGTCCCATTTTGTAGCTTCTTTTGAAGAATTATGATCCAATCTATTGTTTTCGATAGCCTGTTCCATTTTCGTTACAACGTTCAATAAAATATTTCTTAAGACCTTTAGCTGCGTTTGTTTATGACCCGCATAGTATATTTGAAATAATTTGAAAAATTCCAATTCGGTTCTTATGAAATCCCATATCTCTTGTAGATAAACATCACTTTCGAATTTTGTGCGATTATCTGGCAAACGGATCCTTAAGCTTATGGTTTTAAACGGTGTTTGTTGTAAGAAACATTTTACGTTTTTTACGGTGTGTTGGCCTTTTTTTGTAGAGGTGGTGTAATTCTTTAAATTGATTTCCAAAAAATTTGAATTGTGCTCTGAAATATAGGATTGAAGAGAGATGAGGTGTTTTTATTTTGATTCATTTTTTATTGTTTTACCAGCTATTTTGATTCCAATTTTACAATTGCTGACATTACAGTGTATGAAGTCTCCCTGTACAGCCATGAATTCTATTAGAAAGTTTTCTTCATGCCAATAATGTTTTTCATCCAATGGCGTTACTTTTTTAATAGTCATTACATGATTGAGCTCGGTTTCCAAACATTCTGATTTTATTTGAAATAACAACCGGCCAATATAATGCGAACTATCGAGATTATCGTAGAAATGTATGTAAGTTGGGCCCAAAGCGGGTTTGTCTGAAAAGAAATATTTATGCAGTGATGATTGCATTGCTTTAAGGGTTCATAATTTCATGTTTAGAATTTCTATTTTCTCTAGTCAATGAAAATATCACAGCATAGTATGAGATATTGCTGCAGTACTGATAAGTTCTTAAATTAATTAAACACCACACAAATCCTAAGGCAAAAATCAATTTTTTGAATATTCGGATTAATTTTCTTGCGACTATACGTGGAGGATACGTTAAGCCGCTTAACGTCTGCCATAATCTTATGCTCTGGAACCAGAAATTCTTTTATATATCTGGTTTGGATTTAACGAGATAATTGCCTTAGAAATCATAATTGAAAATGTGGTGATTAATGATTGGCACAACCATATAGCCGTTACTTTGGCATATGCACTATAAAGAGGTAATCATAAATATATGTATACGTGATGTTATGTCGCTTCTTATCAACTAAAATCTGTTGCATTGTCAGCACCACATTCCACGAAACTACCAGAGTACACTTTGGCTGCTCTTTAACTCTCAACCTTTATTATATATACTGTTCTAGTTCGGAGGACCCAAGATTCATTTTTAATAAGCCTAGATTATAACAAAATTTTACAGTTTACAGAGACTAAAACCATAGGTCTCTATGTTGTCCAGCACTTTCAAAACATTCTTTTCCATCTAGTCTACTTACTAATCTAGCTCCCATTAACGAAATGTTTAAATATTTCCTATTAAAAGACAAATCGTTCTGAGATAAAAATAAAGTACGTATGGTCTCTCCAATAACTTTATAAGCAATTGAGTACCTTTATCTACTTACCATTAAAAGCAATTTCATTGAAATGCACCTCATATTCAGATACACATTTCCATTGCAAATGTTCATGCATCATCAGTTGTATACCAAATGATTGAGCCAGCGACGGGTAAGTCCAAACAAAAGACATTTCTTGATTCCAGGACGGTTCCGTAGTATTCTTGATAACATTGGCTTTACCCTTAAACGGATGGAATCTAAACTTTAAAAATAAACAATGAAAAGAAATACATTTAAATTTACAGCTCAGTTCAGGTACACAAAAGTTACTTGTAACATATAGTCTGATTTCTTAGCCATTATGCCGCGATAAAACATCACAGTATAACGTATATTGCAGCGAACTCCAGTATCAACATTTTCCAATAAATTTCTAAAAATTATAAATAATAAGAAAATAAGTAAAGATGTCCTTGCAAAGCATACTTCTCTATGTCATCATAGTCCGTATGCATTTGCCACTTATTCAAAACCATAAAGTCCTCCTCGGAGGGCCTGAGCAATGTATGCGGATTGGAGGCTTGAGAAACTATGGCCAAATCAATTTGTAAGAAACCTCTACCATCATTGCCACCACCCTCCGCTGTAGCAATTTGACCAATCGGAGTTTCAAAGCGACCCCATTTCTTAAAATAACAACGATTCGGTTGATTCCACACACTTTGCATATCGATCACCAGCTCCCCCAAAGTAGGATTCTTCTTACAGGTGGTGCGCTTTTTCATTTCATACAAAATGGTCAGACGCATTAGTTCCATTAGAGTGCACCTGACTTCGAAAACGAAATACTAAAAAAAACAAGAAAAATTAAATTTTAAAGACTTTTTAATGGCTTGCTTCCTTCACCAACAAACCTGATTAAAGAAGGGATTTTCAGAATTTTCATAAGTACGCGTGTGTCTCACCATTTTATCTAATGTTACGCGCACATAAACACCACTTTGGAAAGTACCTATTTGGCGCGCTTTGTGTACCGTGGTACAGATAAGAAAATCTTGTACAATATTTGAAAAACATTCCTCTTGAGGAGCTAACATTTCGTCGTTTGTTTTCTTAATGTGGCAGTTATTTTTGGTGAAAATTCCAAATATTTTTTCTGTTATTGACACTTTAGAAATAGTGTTGGAAAACGTGTTAAAATATATTTTAAAAGCTTTTGATCAGAGGTGGAACCTACATAAATAAAATTATATCGACCAAGAAATTCCATTCTAAATAAGCATGAGCGAATATTTTGTAAACGTTTATTTTTTGAACGAACAATACTACTCATACGAAACAAAATGAAAACGGAACATAAGAAAAGCTCACCTCTATGAGTTTATCCAATTTCTAAACCCCATATAGAACGACTTGATTGTTAGTTTGCATGAATGAATGCAGCATGCATGAACTGTACATAATGGAATGAATGAAATGCAACATTTTAACTCTTTCGTTGTTAATTATTTTACAGGGTCTTTGAAGTTGGAATTGCTGCTAAAATAGTTTTGTTACATTTTTATTTTGTTTACCTTGTAGTTGTCGTCTGTCGCTCTCAAATATATAAAAATTAACTACCGAACTTTAAGCTATATTACAAACAATTTTGGCTCCAACTGAAAAGTAGCAAAAACTAACACTAAATTTGAAGAGCCTGTTTCTGTCCCTCGTAAAAGACAAATAAAAAGCATTTAAAAAACTTATTTAATGTATCCATCACCAATGCCACTGTTTTTGGTTTTGTACTTTTAAAAAAAGCATACTTTATTAAGTACCAACCAACACACCACATTCACGCATTAAGAGAGTAAACTCATATATGTTTGCTTCCTTCCCCCCACAGTATAAACAAAAAATAAAACAAGAAACGTTGTTATTGTTATTTATCAACGTTGTTTGTGCCATTCCAATATGTTCCCCACAGCAGTCAGTAGTTTTGTTGTTATTGTTTGATTTGGTTTTGCATGATGAAAGATGACTCCAAAACTATTGATAACACAAGCTCGTATTCAATACGCTTTCGCTGCTGGTAGACGTTAGATGTTTTGAGCGGGTAACATACAAAAAACGGCAATTTAAACGTGTGACTTAAAAAAAGCATTTATTATCGTGTTCAAAAGACAATAAACGTGTTTTTATAGTTGTTGTTGATCGAGTTAAAGAGAGAATTAAAAAAATTTTGAGTCTTTTTTCTCTGCTCGAATAACTGAACGAATGTCAAGAAAAAAACAATTAGTGAAATGAAATAAAACAAACGAATGTTTTGAAACTGAACTTTTGTGTGTATGAGAGAGAGCCGAGGGAATGTATATTGTATGTGTATGTGTGTGTGAGTGAGTGAGTGAATGCATGTAATAATTGGTGTTGGTGTAGGGTGTTTCGTTAAGCTTGGCTGAATTTATTTGAAGCAGAAAAGTTACAACAAATTTTGTTATTGTACTAGTTAGTTGTTTTCAGTTTGAGTGTTGGCCGATAAGTTGGTGATTTTGAAAATGAAAATTACAAGCATCACCACCACTGCTTTAATTGTTGCAAATTAAACAAAA
This sequence comes from Sarcophaga carnaria, assembly GCA_958299815.1. Taxonomy (NCBI): domain Eukaryota; kingdom Metazoa; phylum Arthropoda; class Insecta; order Diptera; family Sarcophagidae; genus Sarcophaga; species Sarcophaga carnaria. Next base: position 35,441,587 of record OY283151.1, read on the forward strand.
AACCAAAATCAGCACAAAGTAAAAAATATACTTGCCAATTCCACAAGTGAAAAACAAGTGAAGTTCGTTCAGTTTTTCTTTAATTATAATTGTTGTTAATTTGTATGTGATTTGTGTTTTTATTTTCAATCGACTGAAAAATTTCTGTTTTTCATTACAAACTGATGTTTTGATCACGATTTTTGTTAAATATTTATTTTCAGTAGCAAAAAAAAACCTAAAGAAAACTAAAAGGAGTAACAAACATAACATAATAAAAATAAATTAAAATTTATTGTTGTGTATTTATAAAAACAAAAAGAAAATTGTGACAACAAAACAGATTTTGAAATAATTTTTAGAATTTCCTCTTTAAACTGGAATTTATAAATTAAAAAAGGGTATTCAAATCATCTACAATCATTTGAACAAAAAGGGTGAGTAACACAAACAATTTCTTTCATTTTATTTCTCCATTTTTTTTTTCACTTTTTTGCGCCCAATTTCTTGCAAAAAGGAATTCAGAGCAGAAACTTGTTTTTTTCTCTTCTGTAAGGTCGTCCTAAATGCAACAGTGTTGCTATGGTGTGTACTTATGTACGGTACTATTTGTAATGGGAACATGTTATATAACCGAATTATTTTTTGTTTTTAAAAGGCTGTGTCTGTAAATTTATATTTAAAATTGTATTTTCGAAATCTTCTTGATACCATTATATCAATTCGCCACAGAGACTGAATGCATTAATCGTCTACACTATTGTCGTATAATAACTTACTTTTTTGGCCCACAATTAAATATAATGAACTAAACGGTATGTGGTTTCAACAAGATGCTGCCACAAGCCACACCACGCAACCTATTTGGGCTTTGTTACATAAGCCGTTTCCAGTAAGAGTAAACTCAAGTTTTGACTTCATGATATTTATCTCTATTGGACTTTTTTGTGTGCCTATTTCAAAGATTATGTCTACGCAGTAAATTCTGTTAAAACAAATAAAAACACACATTCGTCAACTTTTCACAAAATACGACCCGATATCTCGAAAACCGCTGGATTTAATATAGAGGCGATCAATTAAATGAAATTATATTTCGTATATAATGGCAAAGTTTGATCGAGATCGTAGCTTTATGTGTGTTTTATAAAATTTTATCTTAGAATACCCTTTATATTTTGTTGTTGCTCAAAAGGTTATTGAATACATCCGGTAAACCTTCATGGGATTATTGAGAATACCGTTCAGTTTTAAAGTTTTGTTGCTAGTTTGAAAAAAAGGAATTCGGTACCTTTTTTTAAGATACCTCGGTAAAGTCGCTATGAGAAAATGCGAATGGCTATTTGAAGTCTATCATGCTATCTTAAAGGCAACATACAGTAACTCAAAGTGCGTGACATCCTACAAGTTTTATTCTTAAGCAGTGTACTTCATAGTTGTCTGAATTAAAATATGCATCCTGGACATTTTTTGGCCAATATTTTTACATTTGCAGTGGTAACACTGTTTAAAAATACCACGACTCGTTGTGATCTATAAATATTTAATTTTGCTTTTCTAAACTTTTTTCAAATCTTAAAATTACTGGTTGATTAAATAAAAATTAATACTTTTTTCATTTTCAATCCAAAAAACTTGTAGAAAACAATTAAGTACCAAATTTTCTTATAACATCTCTGTTTTTTTTTTTGCAAGTTGAAGAGTTTTGTGGTTCGTTTCACGCAGGTTTTCTTAGACAACAAGTTGCATATTCTTTTTTGTCTTTTTCTGTCTATCTCTCTTTCGATTTTTCACTGCTTAAGATGATCTTGTGACACGCATTTTCTTTTTTATACGATATTATTGAAATTGTTGTAACTGTTACGAAGTTAGTTGTTTGTGTATTTAATTATTACAGTAATACACATATACTCGTACGTATATGTACGTATGTATAAATGGATTTATGTTTCAATTTCCATTTACTTTTACTTTATATGGCTTGTCTGACAGAAAGTCTCCCGTCACTTCTCACTTTATTATAAGAAACTCGTTGTTCATGGCATATTTATATCAGGTAAGAGCAATTCAACAGCTGACGAGTCTTAGAATGTCAAAATTTTGTTGTTTTTTTTAGTGTTTTGTAACCATTTTTATAAATTTTTTTAACATTTATCTTTCTATTGTTATTCGTCAGTCAGTTATGAAGCTGTTTTTGACATTCCGCGTACTCTTTAACAAAAACAAAATGCCTGTTGTTTTTGCATTATTGTACTTGTTGTATTCTTGCGGTTACCTCTTATGAATATGCCTTGTCGTTGTTGTTGTTATTTACTCTCTATTTGTATTATAAGTTTACGGCAACCAATAATAACAACAACAACAAACAATGTACACACACGAAAAATAAAGGCAACAAGTGTAACTGGTCTTGTTTTTCTTACCATTACGTTTCATCTTCTTTTAATCCATTTCTTTTATTACTATTATTTATTGTTGCGTTGTTGTTGTTTTCATCATCTTCACTTGTTTTTGTTTTTATTCCTTTTTTTCTACCAGGTTAACAACTTATCATTTTTTATTGCTGTTGCTACTATGGAATATCAATTCAGGTTGATCGTTTTACATTTAACCACAGCAACATAGAGCAGGAACAACAATGTCTGTTGGAATTATTGAAAACTGAAATGAGTAGAGCAAAAAGCAAAAGTTTGTTGTTTTTTAAAGGGTGAGAGACTTTTCGTTTAGATTCAATAAGTCATTCAATTTGTTCCTATTTTAAAAGCATAAATGTGTTCTATCAAAGACTATAAATATATAAAGATGTTGCACTGCCATACATTGTACTGCCAGTGCTAAATTTGTCGATGGCAGTACGGCTACTGCCACTTATTGTACTCAGAGAACTTATTATACTCAGAGAACGTATTGTTCTCTTTAAGCAATTTATTCTCATATGCTTGTATACGTGTGTGCATGTATGTATAGTTTTCATAGCACAATTGTGCAGAGAGAACTCACACGCATTCTTGTATTGCTTGATGTAGTTGTCGGTCAGACTTCGACAAGAACGCATGCGTAGCGGATGTTCTATCATTTTATTTCAGAAGAACACTCAAAAAATATTTTATGTTTAAAATGGTCTATGTTATTAGCTGGGCGTATTTAATTTTTTTTTTAATTTGTCGCATAGTATATTTTTTTTAAAAAGCTGTGGAATGCTCACTTTTTTTCTTTAAATAAAAAATGGGTTTTTTATTCCTTTTATTTCTATTTATCTAAAAAACATGGCCTAATTTTTAAGCCAAAGATGGATAGCTTTATGTTCTTTTAATAATAAATGAATTTTTTATTTTATTTTTATTTATCTAAAATTATTAAGCCATAGATAGATAGCTTTACATATGTATGTTGATGTAATGAAAATAAAAATACCGTAAACTTCTAACACTTTTCTATGGCTGTAAATAAATAAATTCTCTCAATTTATTTTCTCACTTTCTCATAACCAAAAAATGTTTGGTATGTATACATTTGGCAAATAAAAAAACAAACAAACTAAAAGAAGTCTTGTTTTCACAAAACGTATGTGCAAATAACCTGTGGAAACGAAATGTTACCGTTTGCTTTATTGTAGGGTAAGAATACGTATTTTATTGTTGTAGAAATGAAACTATATCGATTCGCACCGAAATAAAACAACCTTTATTATATAAATAAATTTTTAGAATTACAGATTTAGAGAGAAGCAAAACTCGCAAGTTATGAAAATAATCTCTTAATTATTACATACATTGATTAAATATTAAAATATAAAGTTTTTAAGCATTATTTTAAAAGAAATTTTGCTGGAATTTATATTTACATTTGGTTTACCATAGTAACCATAGAAATATAGAAAAAATACATACAGACTTTTATTTACCGTTATTTTACCGTTATTTAATCCAAAAGAAGTGTTCCAAACTTAAAAATCTTTTCTTTCCCATATCTTCACGCCATATTACTTAAAACCTGGTTAGACAATTTCAATTTTGACGAATGTTTTTAGAAAGATCACGGACATTATACATATGTGAAACACATTTTTCGCCAAACTGTTTTGGAGGAAATATTTGAAGCGAGTTGCCGTGCCAACATTGAACTTAACCGGCAAAAAAGAGGAAACAGGTATAGAAAAAGGAAACAGTTTCGAAAGTGAAGATGTTGACTTATATTTATATAAATCTTCGCCACGTAACCGTAAGAGATCGGAATCACCATCATTATGCACAAATTGTCAAAAATACTAAACAAAAAAGCTTCGTTTTATTACAACTTCATTCTATACAAAAATAGAGACAGAAGTTCAAATTTGAACTGTCTATAAAATTACATATCGCACACCCAGTACAAAAGTGACTCAACTCAAAATTTTCATTTCTCGAGTTTATATGTTAAACTATGTAGAATACACTGGTTTATTTATAAAAAAAAAATAGCAGTGTATTTTGTTGTTGCTAACTGCTACTAAAATGGTCCAAAGATTTTTTTAACTATTTTTATTTAACATTTTTTTAACTATTTTTATTTAATTCAAAAACAGTTTTTAATCGATTTCTGAAAAATGAAAATTTTGACTGTCACTTTTGTACTGGGTGTGCGATATGGTAAGTATATACATACATAATTGAATAGTCTAAAAAATAACATTATAATTCGATGCGAATCGATATAGTTTGATTTCTACAACAATAAAACACGTATTCTTACCCTACAATAAAGCAAACGGTAACATTTCTTTTTCACAGGTTATTTGCACATACATTTTGTGAAAACAAGACTTCTTTTAGTTTGTTTGTTTTTTTATTTGGCAATCTATCTACATACATACATGCACACACGTATACACGCATATGAGAATAAATTGCTCTGAGAACATGTTACTTTTTGTGCTCTTTCTCTCAGTTAACATGGAAGTGAGCACGAATATTTAGCTTTCCCTGTTACCTACCCCCCTCATCCTAAAGAAGCAAAAAATTTTGTCAATTTTAAATACATTGTGTGCAACATCTTTATATATTTATAGTCTTTGGTTCTATTGTTTTAATTTCTGGAATTTTTTCATTGTATTTAATTGTTTATTATTTACTTAGAAAAAAATTCTTTTAGAATTGTGCCCCTGAAAGTGAATGAGACACAGTTGTGGCATTTGTGTTTTTTGTTTTTTTAGACTTTTTAATCTGATGACTAATAAGTCTGATGACAGAAAGAAAGCACTCCAGCACAAATCAAAGCAGAAGATGCTTTTGTGTAATCTGCATTGATATGTTTGTAACTCCGATCATTTAATGCTTCATGTTATCGCTTGCAACAAATGTTCCCAAATGGTCAGCACCTTTAATCGGATTTTTAGCAAGTTTTCCACCGTTTTTTCTAGAAATGGGTCTTCCAACATGGCTTTCCCAACTTTGAAAATTGATAACGGTTTTCCTGTTAAAGATACACTTGTCAAATTAGTTGTCATTTATTCACTTTGTTTTGCCAAATCTCCATGGACGACCAAAAAACAAGGATCTTGAGCAGTTGCTTACTTACGCTAAGTTTCATTGAAAAATGATTTTCAGCGATTAGGCCTATTTCTGATTAAATGGTTATGTGAACAAATAAAATAGTCAAATGGGGACGATATTAATCCACATGAGATGTAAACGTTCCCAAGGCATTCCAAAACTGAAATTTTTTGTATCGATTTTGGGTTGGCGGCGTCGTTAGTCCATATTTTTTGAAAACATCGTTTTTTTTTTTTTTTTTTTTTTTTTTTTTTTTTTCGCCGAGGAGGGGCAAATGTACCTAACCGCACCATAGAGGAAGTCGTCACATCCTCCGTGTGTGGGGCCCTCACCCACTAAATCCCCCCCTCGTCTCCTGTGGACTTGTTTGTACCCACTCCGGAACTACGGTGGTATTACTTCGGAGTGGAGTCCTTTTGGCCCTTTGGCCCCTTCATGTTCATATCCGCGTCCGGATTGCGAATCGAAAGATGAGGAGTCATCTAAGCGTCTCCACTATTCCTTTCGTCTATATATATTATATTCTGCTCAAGTGATTTGAGGGCCACATCACATTTGAGGGTCACATCACAAGTGTGTTTAATCCCCATCAGTCTTTGTCTTTGAGGGGTTTTCTTAGGCCGCTGGTGTGTGCGATTAAGCCGTAAATTACAGTGATCCCAAAGACAACATAACGCATACCATCGGTCAAATTGAGCCTGCTTCATAAGCCAGAGTTGTGTAAAATTGGACATTTCCTTAAAAGAATAAGGAGTTTCAATGATATATCTCACACTCGTTGTTTTATTAAAATTTTAAAATAGAAAACACTTAAAAAATGTCCCTACAGTACTGTGGTATGATAATGCTGAAACATTAAATATTGTGGATTTGAATGTCTTCCATCCACCTTTTTCTTTTCCCATCATACCTTTCAAAAGGAAACAGTACTGTCTTGCAAAACCATTTTTATTGTTGAAGTTATAAAGCCTTTACAAATAACATGTTTTAATATGAAAACAGAACTACTGTTTAAATAATTGAAAATCATTCTTTACAACACAATCATTTTTTAAAGCCAGTTTTAATTGAAAATTACAACATAAATCATTTGTGCAAATGCTTTGAGTCAGTCTCTTTATTCTGTGTTCATTACAAGCTCAGTTTAAGATTAAGAAATTCATAAATTTTAATTATCATTTCCTTAAATTTTAATTAGTTTATGGAATTATGTTAACTAATGTCGACCAAGCAAATAATACACTCACAAATAATTGTTGGTGCGACATTAAATGTGTAGTGAATTTGAGAGGGAAATTCGAATATAAATTCAAAGATCCTATACACAACACTCATGGTTAATATTCAGAAAATAAATTTATATTGAAAGGAACTGAATGAGTTGTTTAATTCTCGTTTTTATCAGTTCTTTTATTCGTACGTAGTCGTCCTGTTTGTTTTTCTCACCGGTGACATATTAGCCAGCACTTCTGAGAAAGTCTAAACGCTGTTTAAAGGAACGTTAAACATTCTCTCGAGAATTTATATTGAACACAGCTGCCTGTTTACTGCATGAAAGCTGATGCATACTCTGTTTTAGTAGGTCGTAGGAAGGTAGTGTTAAAAATGTGGTGTCATTTGGTGAGAAAAATAAAGCCTTAAAAATGTTTAAAATTTCAAAACAATTTTATTTGTCTGCTCCCAGATTTGAATATAACTTTAGACTTTAAACCGTTCGAAAACCACGATGAAGGTTATATTTTTGTCTTCTTTTGGGATCATAATTAAATTGCTTGGGTTTGTAGCCATTTAACCATTACATCACCCCAGCTTTATGTGATTTTCACAGTGGTTACCGATATAGAAAGTAAGTAATGTTTTGGCTTATTAGACGGGAGGGAGTCCGTGATTCTAACCTCAGTCTAGACGTCTCGTACGATATGAAATACGCAAAAAATATTTCTTTCGGTAACTTTCTCTCAGCATTCTTCTGGTAAAAACTCTGGGAGTAAATAAAATTTCCATGAGACTTTTAAAAAATCTGTCGTAATCCTACCTAAAGGACCAAGTAAGTGCTGACAGAGTAATCTTGCATTTAAATTTTCATTCATTTTTCAAATACGCAGTTTTAAAGCGTTATACATTTTTCGGTTGTTGTAAAAATAGGCTGAGAAAGCATATTCTAACAGAAGCAATATTTTTGGCAACGCGTCTGTATATTGCGCTGTTGCACAGTTCTGACCACATCTGTAACGTTTGCATTTTCTTCAAATTTCTTTGTAATCTTGCCAATGCTTTGCACAAGAGCACGTAACGCACGTTTAGATCACCACTTTTGTATTCAGTTTTAAAAATTTTTATTCGTTCTTCGATTGTTAAACGATCCATGTTGGAAATTGGCACTTTCAATAAAAAAAGTGACTTTTCAGACGAAAGACATGCATATAACAATTGCGCGGCCTGCAATTTTGGGTTCCTTTAAATTGATTACCCGATACTAATGTAAATACTTATATACAAATCTAATCGGCTTGGAAGTTTAAAGAGTTTTTTTCAAAATACCTTTTTGCTCGTTAAATTCGAAACCGCACGTTCGTTATTAAGTCGCATAAGGTTTCGTTTATTATTTTATGGTATAATATACTCGCCGTATAAAAAGTATTTTTTTTTTCCAAATTCACCTCATCTGTAATAGTACTTATTTTTACTGTCATTATTTTATGAGTGTAAATTTTTATACATTTATTAAGTAATGTAAACATGTTTGTTTTTATTGTATTGTTTGTGTGCCCATTCATTTGTTGTATATTGCATTTAAATGCATATTAACTGCATATAAAAAATATGCATTCACATTTCGAATTAGTTAAACAAGTTTGTAATTAAAAAAAAGAGAAGAAAAAAAAAATAACAACAAGAAAAAGAAGTTAAAAACGAAATTATTTCAAAGAAAAATAAATTAAAATTGCAAGAATAAAAAGAACAGACATACATAATTGCACTTGTATAGTGTTTTTAAAGCATTTTAACTTTTATGCTCTAAACAGGGACGCTTGTTTTAATGGCGGTTACATTCAAAAGAAAAATACGAAAAAAAATGAAAGAAAGGAAACCACAAATCATTGGCAGAAATTTATACCCAACCTGTTACTGCCTCTTTTACAAATACTGTGAATAAATTTTACAACCCCTTTTGCAGTTTTACACATGTTTACTCCACGTATATGGATGTTTTTAAATATTAAAACTGATTAAATTTATGTGGCGCTAAATTTTCTTACCGACTTGTTTAGAGTTTGGCATAATGTGTAGTCAAATTTCAAGTTTAAAAAAAGAAAATAAATTAAATTTGAAAACTAACCTGTGCTTGTGATCTCTAAAGGTTTTAATTTCTTTTTTTATTTTACAATTTGTAAATGAAGCACTTAAAATCAACGAAGTTCATACAAATATACATACATACGTAGAACGCGATTATCTTGTAAATATTTTAAATTTTGCGTATGAAAATAAATTTAAAACAAAAACAAAATTCTCCGCATACTAATTACATTTTAAGCAAACACGTCAACAATTCTTTTCTTCTAGACAATGAGCAAATAAAAAAATATGTTTATTTTTGTCTTGTTTTTAAAAAATTCGTCAATTTAGCAAAACAGTTTTTGAAGGTCTAATTAGTCAGACCTTTAAGTATTTAACTTGTCAATAATTTGTTCAAGTACATTAGAGTAACACATGTATTTACTTTAGGGTTTCAATGACACATGTATTTAAGAAGAGAACAATATGTTCCCTTTATTGTATTGCTACTTCTCACAATCGAGATTTCTCTTCTAGATTTCTAACTTATATTTTCTAAAGATAGGATTTCTAAAGAGAGGATCATAACTACTGATTGTGAGCATGATTCATGCTCATATCTTTTCGCACATGTTCACATTATCTTCACACCGGACTCTGTAATACAACTTGATTTTAAAGCAGCATGATTAGGGTTGCCAGCCTGGCTGGACTTGGCTGGATTGTCCAGCTTTTTTGATGCTTGTCCAGTTTCAAGCTAAAATTTAATTTGTCCAGTTAAATAGAAATTTTTTAGTACACTGCAATAACTTGGGCAATAATTTTCATGTTATCTTTGTCAAATCATTAATTTATTACAAACTTTCTATTTTTTTACCAAAGTACAAACTAGTAAAGGGTCCTCCAAATAAATTTTTTTTTTGGAAATCCTTAAAAAAAAACTACTGAATATTTTCTCAAATTTCTTTTTTATTTGAAAGTACAATCCTTCCGGTTAATAATGGAAAACAATTTCATTCAAATAGCTGCCACGGCTGGCCATGCAGTAGCCTACACGATCGGTCCAATTTTTAAGCACATTATCGATTGTGTGGAGCTGTATTTCACCAATGGCTTCACGAATATTGTCCTTTAAAGCGTCAATTGTCTATGGCTTGTCGGGGTAACACTTATCTTTGAAGGCACCACACAAATAATAGTCCAACGGTGTCAAATCGCAGCTCCGAGGTGACCAAACGACATCAGCTCTGCGGCTGATAATACGGTCTTCAAAAACAGGGCACAAAACATCGAGTGTAGCTTCGGCTGTGTGGCACGTAGCGCCGTCCTGTTGAAACCAAATGTTGCCAATATCCTCCTCTTCAATTTTTGTGAACAAAAATTCGTTCAACATGGCCCGATAACGATCGCCATTGACTGTAACGGCCATTCCTTACTCATTTTCGAAGAAAAATGGCCCAATTATGCCTCTGGACCGAAATTCGCACCAAACAGTGACTCGTTTTGGGTGCGTCGACTTTTCAATGATTGCGTGCGGGTTTTCTGTGCCCCAAATGCGACAATTTTGCTTGTTTACATACCTGCCAAGATCAAAATGAGCTTCATCTGAAAAGATGATTTTTTTTGCCAAAATCGGCATCTTCTGTAAGTCGATCGCAGGCCCAAACGAAAACGCGTTAGATGGTCCATATTCGTTCAGCGGAAGGATAAAACTAATTATCTGTCAAATCAGACATGAGCTAAGTGTTACCATTCACGAAATAAGCACTAGTTGAAATTGATATTTTAATAAAAATTATTTACATAAAACCAAAACTAACATTTTCTCAGTATTTTGTATGTCCAGCTTTTTTTTGTTTTGTCCAGCTTTTTAAAACCCAATGCCCAGCTTTTTGCGAATCGGAATCTGGCAATCCTAAGCATGATGCTACTTAAAGCTACTTAAAAACACCCACAATACAAGCTGATTTATTGTGACACGGGGATTCCGTGACACACGTTATTTAAAGTGCGCAATACACCGGTATATACCGTGCTTATGACGTCTGAAATGTCATCGCTTAGTCGATGAAGTGCTGTCATTGACTCAAAAAAAAAAACCATACCCTTCTAACAGGCCATATTTCAAGCAGTTCAATGTAAGATGCTTCCATTAGGACTTATTCAACACCAAAGATAAATAAATCTAAATACCACAACTCCACACATTCCAAAATAAACATTACCAAGCTTAGCATCTTAGTCCGTCAAGCAATTTCTTAGTTTTCTTACTTTACAAGTGGCTTGAATTAAAGGGACAAATCAGTCGAGTGGCGAGAGCAGTTTAGAAATTGCTGATGGTTAGATTATTGTAGTCGCCGTGGTCTAGTAGGTAGTGTGTAGGCTTATTAGACGAAAAGCCAGGGTTCGAGCCCCAGGCCAGACATCAAAATAAAATACAAAAAGTATTTCTTCGGCGAGTTCCTCTAAGCAGATTTCTGGCAAAAACTCTGAGAGTAAATGAAATTGCCATGAAAAGTTTCTCAAAAATCGGTCGTTCGGAGTCGACTTTAAACTGCAGGTCCCGCCACTCATGTATAAAAAAATTAACACACGCAACATAAGTGGTGTGAGAAACTAGGTCGTAATTCTGACTGAAGGGTTGTAATGACCAATTAAGTAAGTAACATTGGTATGCTTGAATAGGAAAATTTCTATTTTATATGAGTAATAATTATTGAATTGCTGCACCTGTTTTCAAAATTTGTTTCCTTTCATTTTTTTGAATTTAAATTCAATTTGAGCTTGTTAATCTTTTAATCAATGTGATTAGTTTCTTAATTAAATTCTAAGTACGGTTAACAATGAATCATAATTCTTAATTACCTGCCACAATGTGAGACACATTTCAACCGCATGTACATACATATGTACATATCTCTGCATTGTGTTATTTTACACAATCTATGTAATTTGATAGAAACATGTATTCAAACATACATACTTATATATGTATGTACATAGATATGTACATACGAGTGCATACGCTAATACCATGTTAACATGCTGACATATTCGACAATATTGTTAACATGACTGAATGTGTGGAGTGTGTGGTGTGTGTGATGTGTGTGTGTTGATTATAAAATATTTTAATGCTTAAAATGCCTAAAAAACAATGCTTAAATGCTAATAATCAGGAATTAACAGAGACACTTAACCCAGCAACATATATTAATAAATATTAGGGGTATTCACTACGAAGTTGTGTTAAATGTAATATTAGATGTGTTTTATGGAGGTATATTGATACCTCCTTAATCAATATTTCAATATCTTACGAAAATTAGCTGTTACTGGCATCTTTTCAAGAGCTATTACTGCTGCTTACAAAGAGAATTTTCAAAGCATTGGTGTTTTGCTGCTGCTGCTGTCAGTTTAACAAATGACTTTATAATTGTTATTTAAAGCCTTTGACTTCTTTCCGTTACAAATTATTTAGAAGAAAAAGAAAGAAAAGTAAAGAACGAAAACTGAAAGAGAACTCAAAACCATGTTAGAGTAACACATTGTTTGTGTTGAGATTTTGTTAACCAAACATCAAAGTCCCCATGAATTCCCCTGTTATTAAGAGACGCAAAGCTCTGAAGAGCTTAGCTCTACCCCAGGATTAAACTACTTATGGCTGTTAATATGCGGAACAATGAACTGCATAAGAGTGTGTGTGTGTGTGTGTGTGCATGTGTACGTTTTTGTTTTAATATGGGAAATAACGTTAAAGGAAAAACTTTGAAAAAAGAAATGCAGGAAAAAAAAATTTAAAAAGAAATTGTAAAAAAAAACTGTCATTGGATATTTTTTCATATTATTTTATTTAACAAGTTCATTGGCATTTGACGATAATGGCAGTAGTAGCAGCAGCAGAGTCTTTATTTATTTTTTTTTACCATATTTTCTTACTCACTTTTTCAAATGCTACAGTCCATGAGCAGCATTATACACCCAACTTTCTTTTTATATTGCAAATTGTACACACAGTTACCCGTTCACTTGGTTAAACCTTATAAAACTCAACGACTTTTCAAAGCGCCCGTCATCTCACTTACCCTTGTGATAAATAATAATAATAATGATACCCCTTGTATTGACATCTTCTTTTTTCTTAAATATTATTCATGATTTTTCTTATATTCACTCTCGAATTTCAGTCGTAAAAGTACCCATCGTATTATTTTTCCTTTTTAACGCTTTTTTTATTTTAAATAAATAATTGTTGATATTTATTAAAATTTACTCTTATAATCATAATAGAAGATCCGTTTAGTTAAAAAGCGAAAAAAAAATTAATAAAAAAAGAAAGAAAATTATTTACAATAGTTAGTTACTCTCAAAGTAGGAATTGCAATAAAATGTCAAGGGAATTCCATAAAAAAAGTATCAAAAGGAACTAAAATATAATAATATTCTGTCACAATAAATATATTTCAAATGAAAGTTTTTTGTAAAGCTACGATTGCGTATGTATGTATGTATATACAGTGGTGGAAGCAACTTTTTACAATTCAAATAAGAAATTATAAAAAAATAATCCTCTTTGAACACCAAGTAGTGCCTAGAAGAAATAATAGGGACAGAATATTTTCTAACCTTCTAAATAAACTTTGTTTTCCAAATACCATACATACATACATAACATAATTGGTCATTACAACCCTTCAGTCAGGATTACGACCTGGTTTCTCACACCACTTAAGTTGAGTCGACTCCGAACGACAGATTTTTGAGAAACTCTTCATGGCAATCTTATTTACTCTCAGAGTTTTTGCCAGAGATCTGCTGAGCGGCAGTCGTCGAAATTTTTTTTTCATATTTTCGTTTTCATGTCTGACCTGGGATTTGAACCGTGGCCTTACGTCTAATAAGCCGCCACAGCGACTACCAAATATCATTTTGTTTAAATCCTAGCTAACTTGAGCACACAATGCGTCCCATTGTGATATCACATGAAACAATATCTCAGAGCTAACTGACTAGTCACAATAAACCGGTCTCGGGAATCAACATCAGTCTCTCGCATTAAAACAAGATTTTCGTGGAACCAAGCTGAAAATCAGTCTGAGAGTTTAATAAATGTAGCGATTGATTTGATTTCATATCACGTTAGATTGATAATTTTAGAGTGAAGTTCTCACATCTCCCTACTCAGAGCATTGTTTTGAAACTAAGAAAATATGTTATGGGAAGAAGGAAAGAAGGAATAGAGGAATAGATTTGACCCCTGAATGAAGGGAGTTTCACACACGAATAGTACTGACCAATCGACCACAAACGGATATGCTCGGCGAGAAAGATGAGTGTTACGTAGGAACACATGATTTTCGGGCTCGAGCAAAATCCGTTGTAGTAGCGATAGAACAGTGAAACACACATGGCAGCGATACTCCAATGAATCAATAGAGTTGGATATCCTATCGTCATTAATGAGCATCTTTCGCGTTCGAAAAGTGGTGGAAATAGTAAAAACATCAAATGAAGTGAAGTATTTCTTGCACCGTCTTAAGAACCCGAGGTACTTGAATACTTCGACACTTGAAAAATGTGCTGGTTTCAGCACATTTTACTCAATTTTCATGCCCAGAATGTCAACAGCTTTTGACTCATATTTCAACCTTTTTCGTGAATTTCGTTTGCTAAGGACAGATGTTTTTTGTGAATTTGGAGCCATAAGTGCAACTTCTCAAGCTTTTTTGTATTAAAGTGCGTTTCGCAACAGGAGAACTGAGTAGAATGAATGGTGCCTACGAGTATATGCTATGGCATAAGGTAGGTATTCATCTTTGTAGTCTTAATTAAAAATACATCAGAACATTCAGCTGTTTTACGCTTTCTTCCCCTTGTATCTGCAGTTTTCTTTATCATTTCATGGTCGGTGGATTTTTTTTTATTGATAAAGCTTCTGATTTTAATTTATAATCATCTCGCACTTAATTTTTAAGTTATAATATAAAGCATACTTCACTAGGTATACCAGCAAAATCTTTTTACTATTTTCAACTTATTTTTATTTTTAATTTAGAAAGTTTTTGGAATTTGCTCGTTTCCATAAATTTCTGCAAATAAATCTGATTATGTCTTAAAGAGCTTTGCAGTGAGTTTTATTAATAATTAAATTTTATGACATTCTATTGAGAAAAAAGATATTGTAACTATTATTTCATCCAACACTGTATACAATTACATTTATTGTAATTTATTTCTAAGCGAATAAATAATAAATCACTATTATCGCTATTAACCTACACTACGCTGCCATCGACATAAAGCTTCTTTCAAGCTGCAAAAGAATTGATTTCCGTTTTCGCAGAAAAAACACTCACATATACTGAATGGCTATAACAATTGTTAGAAAATAAATGTAAATAGAGGGGATAGATGCTGAGTAAAATATAGAAATGGGTGGAAGGCGACGATTTTTGTACATAAAGTTTAAATAGGGGTTTTCGACCAAGAAGGGAATTGGTCTGCTGCAGTCTAAAATGTATACGATTATTACTTGGCTGCATATAATATGCACATGGTAGGCTACTATCTGTCCTTCTTGACACTGAACAGCATTCTGAAGCTTGTCAAGGTAATAGGCAAAAAGACATTCTATGGATACCCTGTAGTCCGGCACCTCTTCACGACGATAATAATGGCGACTGACCATTCACAACTCCTCTTTCCAAAGAGATTTTAATGTCTTATCTTCGTTTTAAACTCGCTGTTGATGTTATCTTCTATGTAAAGCGGATGAAGCCCCTTAATTGTTAATAATTTGAAAAATGATGATAATGATAAACAATTTTTTTGTTTTCTATTGTATTCGATTCTGGAATGCTTAGCTTTGTAAATAAGCATTCTATATTCCACATCACACCATATCTAATGAGAAAATATGGAGCCATTTTTTGTTAACTTAATTTTAATTCTAAAATTGGTACGACTGCTGTTGTCTACTTAAAATTTAAATCTAAAATATTCTTGAAAGCAGGTGGAGGGTCTATTCCGCAACTTAGATTTGGAGTCTCATATACATTTCTTAAGTACAAATATCATCTTTCTATGCAGTACACTTAAGTTAACTTCCGCTTTTTCTTTTCCTCAAACACTACTGAATAGTCTTGAGCTCTGTCCGTGTTGTTTTTCCAAATCTATAGAAATCTTTTTCTCGTCATATTTCGGGAATAAAACAATTTAACTTGTTTGAAATCTGAATACAATGCGATACAAGGAAAGTATAATTCCTTAACTGAAATGAAACAAGTTTTTTTTATTTTTTAAAATTGTTTCCAATTTACTAATCCGACTATGTATTCACCTTTGCCTTTATCAAATGCAAAAAAATATGTATGTGCAGATTAAATTTCATCACTTTAAAAACAAATCCCAGTAGCCTTTTTGCTTTTTAAAAGTTTTTGTTAATTTGTCGATAAAACATATTACCTGGTTTTTCGTTTTTTTTTTGTTTTCTTTGATTTGTGATTATGATTTCTCTACCTGGTTTTGGTTTAAACCCACTTAAACCCGTTTAATATCAAACTTTATTTAAGTTTTTAATTTTCTTGTATTTTTTATTTTATGTGCGGTAAGACTGTTGATGGCTCTTCATCTAAAATTGTTTTTAATTGTTGACAGTGTTATTATGAAGACCTTAAATTTATGATTTTTATTTTCTTTTTTTACCTTTTCTTAGAAATAATTTCGGTTAAGTAAGTGCATTTTAAATGTAGTGAAAGTTTTATTTTTTTTAACAAGTAATGTTAAAAAACCGGTTAGAAAAAAATTCTTTTTAGACATCATAATTTTTTTGTATACAGTGCAACAAAAAAGTTTGCGTACATGGTCATATTTTTTGATTATGAATATTCTAGTTTTAGAAGTATTTGTTGCAGTGTATATGTAAGTGTGTATTGAAGAACAAATTGGCACTTAAAAATGCTGGTTTATATGGCCGGCCCTGGATTATATTCTCTTCTATTTTGACAGTACAAGAAAGAAAATAGCTTTTTGGAATTGTTGTTGCTTTTGCATCAATGTAAACAATGAATAGGCAGTCTTTGAAATTACATACACAACGCATTTATTATTAGCTATTGCATTACAATGAAATCCTAGCTTCTCAAACCCCTTGTGCTTAACACCGAATCTAATATAACTGGTTTAAGAAGCTTTTTCATTGCAAATAGACTAAAAACATTCGGTTTCGTTTTCCGTTTTAGAGTGTTGGCTTATTAGACGTGAGGCCTCGATTCAATCCGAGTTCAAACATCTCCAACAAAACGAAAATGTGAAAAATATTTCTTAATGACTAGAATACTTGCAAAAAACTCTGATAGTAAATAAAATTGTCATGAAAAGTTTCTCAAAAATTTTTCGTACGGAATCGACTTTAAACTGTAAATCCCGCCACCCATGTATATAATTAACGCACACAACATAAGTGGAGTGAGAAGCTAGTTCATAATCCTGACTGCAGGGTTGTAATGACGAATTATCTGCTGTGATTTTATATATCTCTGCAGAGGTGTGACAAGCTCTGTTCCAATTTATTTCGTACAAAAAATAGCTAAAAATCATGTCGCTACACTAACCCGTACTAGTACAAATCCAGCGCTAAAGCGTCAATCGTTAGAGAATGTACTCTGGGATGTGTTCCACACACAATGTGTTAACATTGGCACTTTTGCCAGAAGACAGCGGAAAGAGCTCTGCTGAATCATTTATTTTTCCTTTAAAGATGCCAAAGCCGGTGTTGCAACTCTTGAGCCAACACTAGACTACGGCAATCATTTTGACATTATTGGCTAATTTCTTAATTATTGACTACATTTTTTGACACTGTTTTCGCCTGAAGTGAAGACAGTTTCTTGTTCTTATACTTACTCTTTTTTTTAATATTTGTTTTAAAAAAGTACCAAATTTAACACGTTCCCTGCCACGTGTACCCTTTTCGGTGCACACTAAACCTCATTTCTACGCCAAACAGAATTTTTAAATTTAAAATTTTTATATCCAAAATTTAATATGTCAATTATTCTATGTGAAATAAATTAAATAACAATAAAAATTTTGTAAATTTGGCATTTTCTCAAAAATAAAATAATTACGTGTATTTATAGAAATTTATAAAAGTAGTTATCGTGTACCGAAAATGGTACACGTGGCCTGGAAATGACACCTTCTCATAATCAGCTTGGCATTTAATTGACTTCAAAGGCTGCCATTTGAAAGTACTTTAATGGAGTACTTTTTTAAATAACGTTATTATTAAGAAAACTATCGTAGTAGATAGACCAATTTTTTTAACATTTAGTACCAAATTTAGTACTTTCCCTAACAATAGCTACTCTGCTCTCAAATGATTTTAGAATTCCGTAGCAAGAGGTCTTTGATCGCTTGTTTTAATAGACAAACTTGACACATTTTTTATGATTTGAACAACCTTTTTTTTGCATAATATTGTTAATTTGAGAAAATAAATGTTAATTTTGTAAATAAAAAAAAATGAAAAATACAAAATATTTTTTTTATTATATTATCTCCCTCGATTACATTTCAAACAAAAGGTATTTTTTATCCATTCAGCAACGAAACAATGAAAACATTTGTATTGGAATTTTGTTGCAAAAAATTATATGCAAACCTGTTTAACTATTAGAGATCTAATGGATTCCGTATGGACCAACCTTTATGCAGCTGTGCGATTAATTCGTTTTCTAAAATATTTTATAGTTTTACTAAATATTTATCTTAGTTTTGGTATTGGTATTGTGTACTTAAAAATTGTACACTACTGTACTGTAACACTTGGTAGTCTATTACAGTGATTTATCACGGTGGAGACAAAAACACAAAGTAAAAATAGAAAAAAAAAACACAAAAAACAAATTCAATATGCAAATTTGAACACGTGCTCAAAATATAATAACACGCAAACCATATTTCTATAGATTTCAGTTGCAACGATAAAATTGAAGAAATTAAGTTTTCTAAAATAATTATAATTTTTTTGTTTTTAAATAAGGCCGGCCTTATTGCATTCCAGTGAAAGGTAAGACGTGTTGATTTTATTCAAAGACGTTCAAAATTCTTTGTTATACTTTTGTTCTCGGAAGCAGAAAGTGGTGGTCCTTCATTCTGAGTCCATACAATTAAACTAACGTTCGATGAGCAGAAGCATTCCGGTCGCTGTGTTTAATTGTTTACGTATATTTGGTAATAAGAGACTTTGTGAGCTGACGTACATTTACATTTCACTCAAACAAATTAACCTTTGCTTTGTGAAACCATAACAAGTTGTTGATTGGCAAACTCCAAACTTTTTCGTACCTTTCGTGGACACCGATCCATAAGCCTGGAAACAAACATTAAATTTTTGAAAGATAGTTTCAAATGAATTCAAATCTTCACGAGGCCAATAATGCCGACATGACCATTTACAACGCCTTAGCTGTAACTGAGTGCCAGAGCAATATTCTTTCAATGTTGTCAACTAGCAAAATTATTGCCTATACGACTGGAAGAACTTAGAAATGTTTGTAGGGAAGGGAATTGTGTACAGAAGAAGTCACTTTTGGTATATCATTGGGCTTTTTTTCAAAAATGATTCAGGAAAAGCTTTTTCTGTCAATACAGAATAATTTAAGATCATGATCTGCATTGTCTTGTAGATGGTGTTACATTACGATTTTGGCTTTATTATATGCGA
Source organism: Sarcophaga carnaria (assembly GCA_958299815.1). NCBI lineage: Eukaryota > Metazoa > Arthropoda > Insecta > Diptera > Sarcophagidae > Sarcophaga > Sarcophaga carnaria. The sequence goes on from OY283151.1 coordinate 35,461,105, forward strand.
AGTTATCAAAAAAGTAAGTTCATGCTTTGACGAATTCATCTGGCTACTAAGATCATACTGTAGTTAGTCGCCGTAGTCTAGTAGGTAGTGTGTTGGCTTATTAGACGTGAGGCCTCGCTTCTAACCTTAGCTCAGACATCTCCAACAAAACGAAATATGAAAAAAATAATTCTTCGGCGACTTCTTCTCAGCAAATTTCTGCAAAAACTCTGAGAGAAAATAAAATTACCAAGAAAATCTTCTCAAAAATCTACCGTTTGGACTCGACATTAAACTGTAGGTCCTGTCACTCATGTATAAAATTAACACACACAACATAAGTGGTGTGGAAAGCTAGATCGTAATCCTGACTGAAGGGATGTAATGACTAATTATGTATGTACATATGTAGTTTCTAATTTAAAGAGCAAAATTTTTTAAGTTCTCTTTGTTAAGTTTCGAAGCAAAACCTTAAAAAAAAAAGTGAAAATATTTAAATAAAAAGTGTTACTTTTTAAAATTAAACTCGAATACAGCTGTTTTTTACTAAATTTCTTTTATGTGATTAGAACTTAAAACACAATTTTGTTAAATGCTAAGATTTTATAAGATAAAATCGAATTTAATTGCTATTACGTGTAATGTGAAAGACAATTAAATTAAAATACGAAACTTTAAAATAATTAATCTGATAAATTCCATTGTTAAACACACACACGTGAGAAATAAACAATTTTTATATGAAATATTTATTGAATTTAAAATTAAAACACAAAATATTTCAACGACACAAATATCGTATTAAGCTTTATTAAGACATGAGCTATAAAACATTTAAAATTGTTTTTAAGCACTTAAAATGATTAAAAGCCATAAATTGTTGTATTTAATAAATAAATATATGTATTGTTTAAGCTCCGGTTATTTTTGATTTCAAAATTGTTATTATTTCGTTTCGTTTTAAACAAATAACCTAAAAATACCATCGTATTATTAATGAAATACCATAAAAACAAATACTTTTAAAATGCTTGTATTTGCATAATTATAATATTTTAATTGTTAAATCAATGGATGATTTATTTTTCAATAACGAAATTGCATTATGCCCTACCTACTATGTATACAACGTCTTAATTAACCCATTAAAAGTGTTGCAAGATACAATATTAACATAAAGAATATTTAAATATATTTGTATCATGAAAGTAAAATCATTTCAGATCCAGTTTTAGTTTTTAACTCATTAGTAAGCTTGAATCTTTTGAAACAATTTAAAACTTTTTCAGTATTATGTTTTATTTTTTATAGTCATCTGGTTATCCATTTAGGGATTTTAAAACTACCGATCTGACAAGTATGTCAGTTGTTACACACCTTTTGTCTGAAATGTCATTTATTTAGTAAAATGTTTGGCACGAATTTAGATCGTTGAATAATCGAAGTAATAGGTCCGCCATCTAACGTTTTTTTTCAACTAGTGTTTATTTCGTGAATTGTAACACTTAGCTCATGTCTGATTTGACAGATAATTAGTTTTATCCTTCCGCTGAACGAATATGGACCATCCAATGCATTTTCGCTTCGCTAGGTGGGCCTGCGGTCGACTTACAGAAGATGCCGATTTTGGCAAAAAATCACCTTTTGATGAAAGCTCATTTTGATCTTGGCGGGTATGTAAACAAGCAGAATTGTCGCATTTGGGGCACAAAAAACCCACACGCATACATTGAAAAGTCGACGCATCCAAAACGAGTCACTGTTTGGTGCGGATTTTGGTCCAGAGGCATAATTGGGCCATTTTTCTTCGAAAATGAGCAAGGAGTGGCCGTTACAGTCAATGGCGATTGTTATCGGGCCAAGTTGAATGAATTTTTGTTCACAAAAATTGAAGAGGAGGATATTGGCAACATTTGGTTTCAACAGGATGGCGCTACGTACCACACAGCCGAAGCTACACTCGATGTTTTGCGCCCTGTTTTTGAAGATCGCATGTCGTTTGGCCACCTCGGAACTGCGATTTGACACCGTTGGACTATTATTTGTGGGGTGCCGTCAAAGATAAGTGTTACCCCGACAAACCAGAGACAATTGACGCTTTAAAGGACAATATTCGTGAAGCCATTGGTGAAATACAGCTGAACACAATCGATAATGTGCTTAAAAATTGGACCGATCGTGTAGGTTACTGCCGAGGCAGCCATTTGAATGAAATTATTTTCCATTATTAACCGGAAGGATTGTACTTTCAAATAAAAAAAGAAGTTTGAGAAAATATTCAGTAGTTTTTTTTAAAGCATTTAAAAAAAAAGAAGTTATTTGGCGGACCCTTTAGTTAAACTGACTAAAATGTGATGATTTGTGAGCTCTTTTCAAGTTTTACGAGCATTACGAGGCTAATAGCATTAGCGATGTCGCTTCTGTTACAGAAAGTGTGGCTAATAATTCGTATTTATCAATTCCACGGATTACGAATCATTGCTCTATATTTTGTATTTGGATTTGCTTCTTCATCCATAAAAGATCCAACTTAATTAATAATTAATGACTCTGCCATCGAAAAAATTGCTCTATTCAACGCGGATAGAAAGTACAAGGGTGGGACATAGTAAGTAATACAATCGTTCGAGAACTCAATTCTCTATGAGGTTAAATCGAAGATATTACTGTTTGGCCTAGGGCATCTGAATCAGCTAGATAGGAAATATGTGGTTACATATTGCTCTGTCCAAAGTCATGTGTAAATTCATGGAAATGAGCAAGCAGGTAGGTTTACGAAGAAGCTTCTAAGCTGATGGGATCAAAACCTTTCTGTGGAGTGGAAACAGATGCTTTGAAAGGTGTATTCAACAAAAAGTAAGACGAGGACATTTTTCAAACCAATTGGATTTGAAGCAATCAAATCTTTTATTGGAAAATGGTAATAAGATGAGATTTGAGTCATCCACCCATGAAAAACCTGCGAATAGTAATCGACATTTTAACAGGACACAGTTGACTCAGAGTACACTTATTCAGAATGGAGGTTATGTCGAACTCAACATGTACATAAATTATGTGATGATGGGAATGAATCCTCAGAATATATTCCTGTAATCGGAAAGGCATTAATGCCTGCGAGAAGGAAACAGAAAGCTGCACATCATATGGTAGAAAACTGTCCTTGTTGACACTGGGTAGCATCTTAAAGTTTATTAGGGTAATAGGCGAGAAAATATTCTATGGATACCCTGAAGTCGCCGTAGTCTAATAGGTAGTGTGTTGGCTTATTAGACGTAAAGCCCGGGTTCGTATCCCAGGTCAAGCATCAAAACGAAAGTTGAAAAAAATATTTCTTCGGCGATTTCCTCTCAGCAGATTTCTGGCAAAAACTCTGAGAGTAAATAAAACCTGCGATGAAAAAGTTTCTCAAAAATCTGTCGTTGGGAGTCGACGTTAAACTGTAGGTCCCGCCACTCACGTATAAAATTAACGCACACAATATGGGTGGTGTGAGAAGCTAGGCAATAATCCTGACTGCAGGGTTGTAATGGCCAATTATGTATGTATGTATACCCTGCAGTCTAACACCTCTTCCCGAGGACAATAATGCCGATATAACCATTTACAATGCATTAGCCATAACTGAGTACTAGAGGAACATTCTTTCAATGTCGTCAACAAGTAAAATTGTTGCATATGTGGCTGGGAGAACTTAGAAATGTTTGTAGAGAAGCCATTGTGTATAGAAGAAGTCGCTGTTTGGTATAACTTTGGGCATATTTTCGAAAATAATCCAGGAAAAGCTTTTATTGTCAATAGAGAATAATTTAAGATCATGATCTATATTGTCTTGTAGAAGGTATTACAACAAGACGCGATTTTGGCTTTACCACATAAGAAGCTACCAAAAAGAGTAGGTTAATGTTTTGACGCATTCAAATTGGTTACTAAGATCTTATAATTTAATGCCACTGGAATTTTTTTTTCTGGACTACATTATGTCAAAGACCATATTTACCAGATAATACTTCAACACCGGAGGATTTGAAAGTCAACTTTCGTCAAGTTATCGCCTGTGTAAAGCGTGAACTGTGCAAAAAAAGTGATTGCAAACTATCTCAGTAGGATAGACTGCTGCCATCCATCCAGAGGCGATCATTTAACTGACATTGTATTTCCAAGGCCCAAGCATTATAATGAAATAAAAGTGTCATCCAAATCATAGCTTTTTGTAAGTTTTATTTAACTTTTATTTTGAAGCCGAATAGTTGATAACCCTTTATCAATATTACGCTCTGAAAGTAAGATCGAGTTTTAGTTTTTAATTGTCTTACGAATATTTTATTATCTTTTAAAACTATTTCCAGATTATCGTGTATTTTTATTATTTAAAATGATTTGAAATCCAAATTTAAATTCAAATAATATTTTTTAATGAAATCGTAAAGACTTAAACTGGTTATCTTTATGTCTGGCTTTTATTAATTAAAGCTTATTTATATAAATACAACATTTATTCATAATAAAATATAATTTTAATATTTAAAAAAAAATTAAATGAAAAAAAAATTGCTTTAAAGAATTTCTTTTTAGATCTTGTAGAACAAGTTAATGAATATGACCATGACAAAGTGTTTAGGGTCTTATTTATTCTTTTTTTATAAATTCTTTTTCATTATTTTTATTTTGTTATTTCTTTAAATGAAATTTTATTTGCCTGCTCGACGTGTTCAATTTGGACGAGACGTTGATAATTTCTTTCTAAAATAAAAAATTCTGGTTTCCTGTACAGTGTTGACTGTTTATTTTGAAAACGCCTGTGCCTGCAACTCTTTTAAACAGCTTCTGGCCAAGTTTACTTTCAGATAAATTATACAACAAAAAATGAATTTTAATTACTTTTTAATTAAAACAGTTTCGGTGTTGTTATCATATTCACTATTTCTTGTTATATTTTGCAAAAAGCAATGCCAGTAGCAGTGAAACTGTTTAAAAATTTCTTCTTTTATTTAAAAGCTTCATTGCTTTGCTTGTGTTGCTTCTTTTTGAAGGGGATATTCGTACTTCACACGGTTTTCTAATGCGAAAGGTTTTTCGTTTCGTTCTTAAAAGGTGTAAACAGCCTATATTTTTCAGCTTATGTTGTGGTTCTTAAGATTAAAAAATTCAATTGAATTCATACATGAGATTGGCAGTCCTCTAGAGAGGATCAAAAAAAATGATCTCACATACAAAACCTCGTTCATTTGAAAAAGATGGATGGGAATGGACCCACTTGCAGAGGGACCTGAAAGATCAGGCCTCATGTGGGTGTATGCAGAATAAACTTTGCGTTAAATCTGCCAAGATTCAATCTCAGGAATCTCCTAGCAGTTACAACGGGACATTGGGCCCAGGATGCATAGGCCCGGAAACTGGGAATATCTCATAGCAACAGATATTTGCAAATGCGATATGTATTCATAAAAATAATGCAACTATCACTTTTACTTACATTTTCATGTTCATTATAATAATATTTCACATGCAAAAAAAAAAAAATAATACAAGAAATATTAATAAATAGTTGTCAACAAAAGAAGTGCACATGTCAGTGTTATATTTTATTTTTATTTCTTCATCTGTAATGTAAAATAAAAGATAAAAAAAGATTGAAAATCTCATAAATGCCTTTGCTTAAAACGATAATGACCTAAAAAACTATTTTACGCTAAAAGAATGAATATCAAGAAGAAAAAAAATTCAAAATAATCATAAAGTAGAGCACTTTACTTAACAATATAGTATGTGAGGGACAGACAGACAGATAGCTTGACTACTGGCTCACTGACAAACACCAAGACTTGAGCAGTGATTTAAAAAAAAAAAGTGAAGACAAAAAATAATAAAAATCATAATATTTTGAGATGGAAACTATTGTCGTAATAAAAAACATGTTTATTTTTGTCTTCAATACAAAAACGCATTTTATTTTCTTACAAAAATAAAATATGAAAATATATCTAGATACTGTATAAGTATCTAGATTCTTATACTCACATGATGAGTAACTTGGATATTTATGACAGGCAATCAAAACGTTTACAAAACATTTTAGAATAAAAAAAAAAAACAAACGAAACATAATAAAAATAAGAGATTTGATAACAAAAGAAAAAAATTTTTCTAAAATTTTTTATTGTTCCCCCAACATCTTGATAAAATTTAAAGAATAAGAAACTTTTAAACAATAAGAGAATTGTGATTTCAAATTTCAATAAGGAACATAAGCCCTTTTTTCAAACAATTGATTTCAATCTAGCTAATTGTTGCCATCTCCATGTGCATCTAAGGCAGTTTCTATCAATATCCCCTAAATAAAAATATGTCCTAACCAATGCCTTGTCTGCAGATTTCGATTTTCAAAAGAGTTTTGTAAGCAGCAATTTACAGTGTCTCCTTGTTAAAACGCTTAGAACAAGCGATTCCCAGAATTCTGCTGAGCCAACGGTTTACTAAAAACTGAATCGTACGGATATTATTTGATGTGACGTAATATGTCTCATTATATATAATATTATTGGCCATTACAAGTGTTTAGTCAGGATTACAGCCTAGTTTCCCACACCACACATGTTGTAAAAGTTAATTTTATTCTTGAGTGTGAACACCTACTGTTTAAAGCCAACTCCGAACGACGGTTTTGATAACCTTTTTACGGCTTTTGCCAGTCAGGAAAGTGGTTTTCAAAAGAAATATATATTTTTTTTTTCAAAATGTTAATGAAGAGATATAGTTGGAGCATTGCTATTGCATATTCGGGTTTTAGGTTCGGAAAATTGTTGTTAGGAACTCCTTACCATGTTAAACGCTTCAGAGGAATTACATATTCATTTAAAATGACTCTGCTGCTGATTCTCTATTTCTTCAAGGGATCCGTATTTATCCTCATTGTTTTTGTGGTACTACAGCTTATTCTCAATGCCAGTTTAATGGCCGTTAACTGAAATATGTAAAGCTTTTCTGCCATGTCCGTGATATAATACGCAGATGATATCTGCGTAATTTAAACGCTTTAAGCAATCATGAAAACCTTCGGGTATTGATGATCTTCTTAAAGTTCAAAAATGCTAAATCAGGTATTGAACACTGTGCATTAATTATTCTAAAATTAATGATGTAGAGAAACTGATCATTAAATGGAACGGCTCTTAGGAAAGATGGGCCGTTCTTGAAGAAGACTTGCCACAGGTTGACTTTGAACATTATAATAGAATTGACTTTGGTCAGGCGCAGTTGTTAAAACGGTGTTATGACACTGTAATCGTTTAAACGCTTAATTAATTTGGCTTGGATATGATCTTATGGTTCTAAATTTTTTTTGCCTCAGTTGATTACATAAGAATGCATCTAGTGTTGCATACACTCATACATACATAATTGGTCATTACAACCCTTCAGTCAGGATTACGAAATAGCTTCTAGTGTTACCATACAGGCTGTTATTAACGATTTTGTAATTTTGTCATACTCTGAAATGTTTTTTTTTTCTTTTTTGTTTTTATATTTGTTTTCGTTCTTTTAAAGTGCAAAAAGCATTTTCTCTTTCCTTTTAAAATGTCCCTCTTTGTTTTTCCAGCTAAGTAAGCGCTTGGGCTACTGTTGCAAGTCTTAGGGCCGTTTTTTGAATGCAAGTTTAAACTCGAGATTAAGATAATCTCCAGTTAAAGTTAATCTCCAGTTAACTCAGTTTTCATTTTTTGAATGGGAATTTAACTGGAGATTAACTTTGTAGAGCTGCTGTACTTATAAGCAAAAATGGCAACATTTTTTTCTTTATTTTGTTGTGTTTACTACTTTTTGCAAATTGTTTCACAACAATTTGCTTTTGTATATAACAAAAACAAACAAACAAAAGCTGAATACTATTGATCTTTATGTAAAAAAATTATTTTCTTAAAATAATAAATAAATTAAGACTGTCTATTGTCAATTTGTGTTTTATATAATTCATAGTCACTTAAATATTTGTCTTATTCGGCTTCCCCTCACTTAAAAGCTTTTTTTTTTAAAAAAATTTGTCAACTACTTTTCATAGTTAATCTCGAGTTTAAACCAGCAACGTTGCTGGTTTAAACTCGAGATTAACTACTTAACCGTAAGGTTAAACTCAAGATTAAGTGAATTCAAAAACTGAAAACGGAGTTTAACTGGAGATTAACTTAATCTCGAGTTTAAACTTTCATTCCAAAAAGGGCCCTTAGAATGATAGGTTCGCCATAAAACGTTGCCTTGACACAATATTCTGTAGCAGTGGGAATTTTTGCTGCTTAAGAACTTCTTTTATTATTTGGAGGAGTTTGAAACATCTTAATTTTTTTTTTCGAAACTGGATTGTTTTTCCTTAATTTGTTGATCAGTTTTTTCTTCTTACAGTGTACTGAACTGATTTAAGACAGGTAGACCAGAATAATTTATATTTTAGTATTTATATGTCCACTGATTATGTGCTTTTAATAGAATTTATCTTATTATTGTTACTCTTAACTGTGCACAATAGGCTGTATTTGCCGTTTTGTTCCATAAGATTTTTGAGGAAAGACTTCAGTCTCAGGCGTTTGGTGCACCGCTCGTGTGTCGTGCGACAAGTACTGACACGTTTATATACATATTGACTTCTCCCCAAAATTTTTTTAAATATATTGAAAAATATTTTTAAAATGTATTTTAAGGGTGCCCTGGTAGTCTAGTGGTTAGTGTGGTAGACTATTAGCGTGAGGGTCGTGGGTTCGATTCCCACCAGAGACTCTGTGGTCAAAGTTACACAGCTCGTATATAATTAGAATATAATTTGTAATTGTATTGTAATTAATAAATAAAATAAAATAAATATTTTAAATTAATCACAATATTTTTCTTTTCATTGCAGGTAAATACAAAATCCAATTCTATGGCAAGTACTATTATTAATGAAATTTATGAATTAAAAATAATTTTTGGTAATAGCAATATGTATTAAAACGTCTATTAAACTTTTACATTCTGATATGTATAACTGAAGGCCCCAAGGAATTTTTTACATAAAAAAACTTCTATTGCATCATCGTCTGTATGTCACCTTGTAGATATTTATTGATTGCTGGAGAAAAAAAAAAGAATATAATAATTTTAAATTTATTTCGTTTATTGTCAACACCCTTAAATGGCAAAATAAAATAGAAAAAATATTGCGAATTTCAATTAATGACTTCATAAAATTCTTTCATTCATTATACAATTGTGATCATAAATTATGAGAAGTTTTTTCTCTTTTCTTTCTGTGCCTCAACTCAATGTGATTAAAAACAAAGTGACAGTGATGACAAAAAAAAGTGTGGCAAACAAGTAGTAAAATTTTTATTGTTTTTTGAGACTTAAAGAATGACACAATTTTTAAACTGCAACACTCATTCACTATTTCCATAATTCACATATATCTGTAGCAGACAAAAAAAATGAATGAAAGAGTTTTAAGCAGATAATAAAACTGCGAAAAAATGTAAATGGCGATGGTATTATTGTATCTTTTCCTTTTTTCTTTCTTAATTTGTATTAATTTAACCACAAAAATTAAAGTCAACGCCCCATATGCAAATTAATTAAACAAATGCGATTAATAATGAAAAATATAGAAGAAGAAAAAATAAATAATAAAAAATAAACCACCAGCGTCTAAAGAGAAACGATACGACGATACGAAAAATGTATAGAAAAATTTGTTTGAAATTCATATCGAGATCAATTTTCATAATATGAATGTGTTAGAAACACAATACACACGTTCAAACTTTTTTTATAACATAAACGAAATTAAGCAATTAGCAACTAACGGACACTCTATCACTAGGCCAATTCACCAAGTAACGGTATTTTTTCTGTAATATATGCAAAATGATGGTGATGAAATTTTAAAAATATTCGCAATTAAATTGGCGCATAATTATTTAATAATGAATTTATTGCATAAAAATGTTTTTCATTTAAATAATCATTAAAATTTTTATAGTTTTTGTTAAAAAAAAATAAAATAAAAAATGTTGCTTGTTTAGTTAGTTGAAAATCATGTTAAAATTTTGTATGTGTCACCCTCCTATATTCACTTTTGATTAGTATTCCGTTTGTGGGATAGTCTCGATAAAATATTATTTTCGAATTCCTTCAATAAATATTTTTTTTTTTGAATCGGTTTTCAGATCGGATTTAAATGTTTATAGCTCCGAAATAAAACTATTCTGGTAATCAGATAATAGCAGTCAGTTAGAAGACTATGTGGGAATCAAGATATCTTCATAGATATCACCATATCAAGACCCAAACATAACGTTCATAATTGGTTATTACAACCCTTCAGTCAGGATTACGACTTAGTCCCTCACACCACTTATGTTGTGTGTGTTAATTTTTATACATGAGTAGGGGGACTTACAGTTTAAAGTCGACTCCGAACGACAGATTTTTGAGAAACTTTTTCATTACAATTTGGCCAGAAATTTGCTGAGAGGAAGTCGCCGAAGAAATATTTTTTCGTATTTCATTTTGTTGGAGATGTCTGACCTTGGGCTTAATCGAGGCTTCACGTCTAATAAGCCAACATGTAGCCAGACTACAGCCCCTAATGCCCTAATAAGTTAAATTGGAGAATTACCTCAAGCGAATCTATGTCATTGCGGGGAGTTGCCAAAGGCAGATTAGTGGCAGCTAGGGGATTATTATGTATTTCGAATCTCTTGAAAGAATTTTCTTTTTAATCTTATGCAGTCAAACATTGTGTTACGAACGTTTTTTTCTCTCGAATCGAAATACATAACATAACCTCTCGATGTCGAAATTTGTTTGAATATTAATAAAAGCAAATTGCTGGAAGAAATGAAGTGCAACTACTCTTAAAGAAGAATATAATAACTACAGAAATATTTTGAGTTTTTTATATGATAATTATCATGTTGTTAACATGATGCCCGAACAATTTCAATAGAAATAAAAGAAAATCAATTACGCCTATAACCAAATAACAAGTAATGATATTTGTTTTAAACAATTGAGAAATATAAAAAAGCACTTCACGTAATTGTCTTCATAATGGATGTTCAGCAATAACAATTAAAAAAAATAAACATTTGATCTGTTGAACTTGTTATACGCTACACTGCCACAGATGACTGTGTGACGTCCAAGATTATGTTGGAGCTTGTATTGATGTTTGAAAAAAGTTAAGTACTTTATTTTCACGTGGGAATTATGTTGACCTAGCTTCTCACACCAATTATGTATGTTGTGTGTTAATGTTATACATGAGTTCTGGGACCTACAGTTTAAAGTCGATTCCGAACGATAGATTTTTGAGAAACTTTCCGTGGTTATTCTATTTACCCTCAGAGTTTTTGCCAGAAATCTGCTGAGAGGAAGTCGCCGAAGAAATACTTTTTGTATTTCGTTTTGTTTGAGAAGTCTGTCCTGGGGTTTGCACCGAGGCTTCACGTCTAATAAGCCAACACACTACCCACTAGACTACGGCAACTTCTAGCTTATGCAGGTGCACGTCCTAACACTTAGTACAAAGAAAATATCCGAACATTTTCATGATAACTTTGCTGATATTTGAACCAGAATTCATCACAAAATTCATACAACTCTGATGGACGATACTATATTTGTTCCACATTTCACAGAATGCTGCTTTATCTTTGAAAATTTTAAATATTAGGGAATATAAATGAAATTGTCATGAAAAGTTTCACAAATCTGTCGCTCAGAGTCGACGTTAAACTCTAAAATGGGTGGTGTGAGAAGCTAGGTGGTAATCTTAAATAAAGAACTGTAGTGTAGTGTAAGTAAGTAATTAAAATAAAATTAGGCTTTAATAGGTTTCTTGTTGGCTGACGTGATTATGTTAGATACAAAGATCAGTGGTCCAGTAATGTTTAACCAAAACTCAGTTCAAATCAATAAAAATTGCCTTCAATAAATAACACTTCGACCTTATTCAGCGTTAAAATTTTTTTTGCCAGCATCTTTCTTTTTTTTAGTATTCATTTGTTTTGTTTTGCAAGTGATTACTCTACTATAACAGGTTCCAGAATAATAGGACTACCATCACTCGTTTCTTAATAACAACGCCTTATGTAATATTAGGTTATTGTAATTTTTATATAGTGTATCTCATAATCGGCTCGAATGTTATTTACAAAAATGTTTTTTACTAGAAATTTGAACTCTTCGCAGTTATAATTAATCCATTATGATTTATCGATATAATTGCTGATGTTCCCATTGTAACACAATGATTTTCAAAAAACTGTCATTTGAAAAACAATAAATAAATAGATTTTCAGTATTTGTTTTGTTTTATTGTGTTTTTTTTCATCTTCTTATTGTTCAGTTAACTATGAACGAAACATGAAATGAAGTGAAAAAATTATAAGTTTCATAATATGAATAAATAGCAGGCAGAGCAGCAAATAAATTTTAATAAAATGAGTAAAATACATACATATATAACTGACTTACTGACTGCCTATACGATGTTCGATGTCGATGATAATGATGACGGTGATGATGGTGATGATGAGGATCGCCGTAAACATACATACATTTTCACACATGATTTTCAATTTATTTAAATTGAATTAAATAAAGATGAAAAATAATAAATAAACTTAACTGAATAACATTTGTATAACATACATACTCGTACACAAGCATTTGAGTAGTTTTTTGAAAAAAAAAATTATATTTTTTTGTATATACAATAGTTTTAAAAAATATATGTATGATCGCATGTGTAAATTTATAATTTTTTTCATTCTTTGTTATTTACTCTAGACATATAAAATAAACAGAAAAAATAACATTAAAAAATACTGAAAAATAAATACTATCGTTGATGGAGTGTAAATTTACACAAAAAATTAACAAATCTATAGTATATGCATAAAATCGTTGTAATAATCATAGGTTTTCGTAAATAATTCACCAAAAAAAAAAAAAAAACAAAAATAAGTAAAAAATAAAACGGATAATGAAACCTGTTCAGCTCAACAGTGTTTTAAGAGAATAATATAAAAAAAATAACAGAAAAAATGTTAATAACAAAAAATATCACGATAAAATTTCAAAGTAATCTCAGTCACGACTGTATTAGATAAGCTGCTAAGAATAAAAAAAATACTTTTCAAAGTTATTTCAATTAAAAATTCATAAATTGAATTGATTTCAAATCAGAAAAATTCAAATATTCTACACCCTACTACACTTTGTCTTAATATACACTGCGGAGCATAAGTGTTTGCTTTTTATGCGGAAGTGACAGAAAAAGAAATGTATCATAGTGAGTCGTCACTTAGAATGCTGTGTCGGGTTTTGCTTAGGTGTATACTGACTACAAATCCTTTTTTTTAAATAATATTACTGAATTTTATCCCCATCGGATCTGCTTTGCCTATACATCCGGATGTCTTTCTATTGGCTTTTCTATTTTGTCTTCGTATGGTTTGCGTCGCAACTATGCCTGATCTGCTATATCCAGATGGGGTGTTTCATACATAGAACCCGGTCCCAGTATTCGTTCATCAGGCATTCTGTGACTTTACTTGTCAGATGGCGCACTGGAACCCCCTGTTATATACGCTATTCCGGACGTGTGGAACATGCTTGACATCGTCAATAATATGCTGATCTTCATATAGGCAGTATGGGCATTTCCTATCTTATGCAGATACTTATGAGAGTATACATGGTCTGAAAGCATTTCCATCACATAACATTTCCTATTTCCTCTTTTTAATCCATATTTGGAAATTTTCGATTCAAGCGTATAATCAACATGGTAGCGAAACATGGCTAACAAATATTAACTTGTGAAAAAAAGTATACTCTGGCCTACCACCATTCGCAACTATTGCCTTTGATATCAAATCAGACTCTTATTCATGTGGAAATTCGTAAAAGGAAATTGAGTTGGATCGGTCACACACTACCATGGAAGTTATTGTAGATTAGCACGCGGGCACACCAGATTGAACTTGGAAGTAACATACGTTCTCAACAATTAAAACCTGAGCTTTAAATAAAGTTCGGTTGCAGAGTTTTGTTGGAACCCCATGTTCCCAAGAGGACTGACAAGAGGAAAAAGGTACATTTAGAATGAATTACAAATCTTCAGTCAGAATTACGACTTAGCTTCTCACAACTCTCATGTTGTGTGCGTTGATTTTATCCATTAGTCCCAAGACTTACAGTTTAAAGTCGGCTGCGAAGGAAAGCTTTTTAAGAAACTTTTCATGGCAATTTTATTTACTCTCAGAGATTTTGCCGGCAGACTGCTGAGCGGAAAGCAATGAAGAAATATTTATTCATATCAGTTTTGTACGAGATATCCGAGCTTGGATTTGAAACACAGGCTCGTACCTAATAAGCCAATACCCTACATACTAGATTACGGCGACAATTACCAGTTTTATTGCTTCTCCTCGTTTTGCCATTCATATTTTCTCTATTACCGTTACGATGAAGTTCTTAACACATAAAAATAAGGCCGATGCTGAGTATTAGGCCTTCCTAACGTAAGAACCAAGTGAGAAATGTTTTGCTCGTAAAATCAGCATAGAAAGCTTAATGGTCTAACAACAAATCAGCAATTTGGGGTGTTGAGTTGGACTTTATATCAATATAAAGGAGGAGGAGGTCCAAATTTAAATGCAAACTACATGATGATGTATCCTAAGATGGGCCTAATTGCCGAGAACAGCACACTTTCTCTAACGGAAACGATATTTACGGCAGTGTTTACATTGCGATGATGCACAGGCATTACCACGTCTGTAACGCTTGTAGCGTTGGAAACAAATATCAATTCTGACCACCAGACTGGCGTTTTTGAAAGCTCTAAATTATGAGCATACGGTATACATATATGTTTTTAATAGTTATGAGAAGTGGTGGCAACACCTTGTAGCAAAATTAAAAATGCTAATTAAAATCATTTAACTTTTAAACTTAAGCTTGCCATGAATTTGGAAATCCGGAAACATAAAAAGTAAATAAAATTATTGCATCAATTGAAAAT
This sequence comes from Sarcophaga carnaria, assembly GCA_958299815.1. NCBI lineage: Eukaryota > Metazoa > Arthropoda > Insecta > Diptera > Sarcophagidae > Sarcophaga > Sarcophaga carnaria. Next base: position 35,476,148 of record OY283151.1, read on the forward strand.
ATTAAAATTTTTAACGAATTTTTTTAAACACTCTAAAAATATTAATTTTGCCTTTATGAGTGGATTCTCCATATCATTTTACGGATTAATAAAGCTGAAAATGTTTACTTTTATTATAATGAACTATTTGAAAGTCTTATGTGTTTGAAGCAAATAAAACTTCTTTTTTCCTGCCAAACTAAGAAAAAAATTTGTTGGAAAATATTCAAGAGATTGTCAGCCCGCATATAAGCATTTGAAAAGCGGCTTAAAATATTTGAAAATTTTTTAATTTTATTTCTTTATTTTTTGGCAAAGATTAATACAAGTTTTATAACATTTTCCAATTTTTCTGGCAGCTAAAAAAATTGGTTTTTATATTTGTAATCATGTGTCTGTCTGTCTGTGTAATCATGGGTGTTATTACGGCCACAGGTAATTAGTGTTTAGGTAAACTTTATGTTTAAATAAAAAAATAAAAGTTAAAATCAATTCATTCATTCATTCATGATTTTATTTTTTTATGAACTTTACATGACTTTAAGACTTTCACTTTTAAAAAAATTTGAAAAAAAAGAAAGAAAAAAAAACGAAAATATTTACATTTTTTTAAAAAAACGTTTACGGCTGATTACATTCATTGAACTTCTCATCTATCTGTTGTGGCCACTTGTTATTTGTTGGCTTAAAAAGTAAGCAGCCGTCATCATTAAGATCAAAATAAATCCGATAACGATTACAACTTTTCTTTTTTACATTTTTTTATAATCGTTTAACAATAAACAAAACAAAAAAGAAACGGAACAAAGAAAAACCCTTTTAAATATTATTCAATTTTGTTTTGATTGATTTAAAGAGAAACAATTTTAAAATTACAACATTTTTTAAGTGGAGAAATAGAAAAAAATTTAAAAATAATGTATTACACGACATTGTAAAATAAAAAGTAAAAGCGCTCATCAGCAATTTTCTATTTTACAGCCTAAAAAGTCAAAATAATTTTTTTTTTTTATAATTGAACTTTATTAAATGTTCTGTCGTAATGTCATTTTTTTGTACTGTATGTCTATAATTTCCGGCTGACATCGTTTTCCAAACATATATACATACATACATAATTCGTCATTACAACCCTTCAGTCAGGATTACAACCTTGTTTCTCACACCACTTATGTTGTGTGTTAATTTTATACATGAGTGGCGGGACCTACAGTTTGAAGTCGATTCTGAACGGCAAATTTTTTGAGAAACTTTTCATGGCAATTTTATTCATACTCAGAGTTTTAGCCATAAATCTGCTGAGAAGAAACTACCGAAGAAATATTTTTTTTCATATTTCGTTTTGGTGGAGTTGTCTGGCCTGGGGTTTGAAGCGAGGCCTCATGTGTAATAAGCCAACACAAACTTCAAGCATCCAGTTTATTTTATGAAGGCAGGGATTATAACGAAATCACTTATTGGTAGAAACGTTCTGTAGATCACTTCTTGGTTCCCAAAATTTTATCGTCCCAGTCTTGCAAGTTCTGGTAGATGGACAGAGTGAGATGTTTAGCATCTATTTACGAAATAGGGGGAAAGTTACAGCAACTCTTAGTGACTCAGCGACTCTTTCAGCATCCCATATCCGCCTTAATTATAATTCACTTGGGTATGGATTTTATCCAAAATGTCTCTGGGAAGACAAGTACAGGTGAAAATTTTAAGGGACTCGAAATTCTTTTGCTCAGCTCACCAAGTGAAAGAAAATGCCTGAGATGGTGTTTAATGTTCTCCTCGCGTTTCTATTCATTACAGTCTCCGCAGATGGCTTTGAAGAATTTTTATTTTGTATGCCTAACAGCATGTGTCTCATTATAAATGCTACGACTATACGATGTCCTTCATGTATCAATATAGAGCCTACGATTCATTTTTCCATCCTTCTTTCTGGAATGAATAATTAATCCAGAATGAAGGAGTGCATTGTGGTATACGGTATTATCCAGATGGGTATGATCAGCCTTTTTATATAAAATTTTAATTTAAACAAATTTTACTGATTGCTGAATGACCCTTAAAGTCTAATTTGTTGGATTTTAAATGTTTATCAAATTAGAAAATGATAATTAAAATATTTTTTATGTTATTGTAGTTGTATCGTCTTTAAAATGTGTATACCTTTCCTATTCCAACTCCCCGCATTTGAGAGTTTTCATTTTTCTACGTTCATTTTATTTAAATTTGCCTTTTTTTCTTAATTTCTTTTGATTTCCCACTTTTACACACACACTCTACTCAATGGTCACATAATGACTGACTGGCTAGCTGACTGACTGACTGTTTGACTTGAAAGTTTGTTTGGCATGTTTATGCGTTTGTGAGAATATGAATTATGTGGTGTTTCTTTTAACGGATTTTTCTTTGCGGTTTTTCTTTAGAAATTCAGAATTTTTTTCTTTGTTTTCGCATTTAAACATCAAGAAAAAAAACAAAGAAAAGCAAAATAACAGGCGAATTTCTTGAAAAAGTAGTGGTAAAAATTGTAGAATGAAAAGAGTTCACACAACGTGTCTTGTTTGTGTTTATTATTCTTCACTTTTTTTTTGTTTTTGTTTTTCGCATACAAACCATGTTGTTTTAAGTCAAAAACACAAGTGAAGAAAAACACTTGACTAAAACACCTCAACATAACATTTTCTTGATGTTTTTTTTGTTTGTTTTTTTACTTTACTAAATGGCAGCAACATTTAATGATGAGAACTTTTAACTTAAACCTACAAACGGACAGACAATCAGTCAGAAAGGCAGAAAGGTAAATAAAAGGTTGAACAGACTTTTCAAGTCTAAAACAAAAATTAACGTTTCTCTCTGGTTTTCTTCGCCTCTATACGCTCACTCATTCGTTCACTGATTCATCATTTATGCTGAGCCCATGAGATTTTTTTGTTTCTTCAATTCCAGTTACAGTTAATTAGAAAATTCAAACAGAGTTTTTGAGGTATTACATAAGACAGACTTTACTTTTCACATGACTTCAAATAATAATTGTTAATGATATGACTAAGGTACTTTTATATGATCAAATCTCTGCCTCTTGCTTTTCCAATCATGATCTTCTTTTCTTAACTTATAATCTGCCTATGAGTCCTGTGGACAGGCATATCACATACCGTGATTTTAAAAGTATCGATTTTGCCGTTTTGAATAGTAGTGTGGATAATGTCTGTTGGAAGCAAATCTACTCACTGGATAATGTAAATGACCAGGTGGCACTAATTCAGGAAAATGTTCGTCTGCTATACGACAGTTGTGTTCCTGTCAGAACTAAACTTGTTAGAGCCAAACACCAACCGTGGTTTAATGCTGAAATTAAAGCTTTAATTTATGAACGCGACATTGCCTACAGGCGATGGAAGAGGTTCAGAACGGACGATCTGAAAGCCATCCATAGGTCAGCTCGTAGTGAGGTTACCAAACGCATTAAGATTGCGAAAACATTGTTTTATGTCGGGAAGTTCGCTTCCGCATTGGATAACAAGGCTAAATGGAAGGTAATCCGTGATATTGGTGTTGGACAAAAGTGTCATAATACTTCTGCTGATGTCGATGTAAACGCTCTCAATGATAAATTTGTTAATATCAGTGTTCCGACCCCTGATAGTGACATATATAATGACCTTTGTTTTGTTCCGCTTGAAAATCCCTTTAGTTTTCGTTGTGTTAATCAGTTCGAGGTTTTGGAATGCTTATCTTCGGTAAAATCGAATGCGGTTGGTTCTGATGACTTAGATCCTCTGTTTTTGAAAGCTTTGTCATCTAGACTTTTGCCGTATTTGACTCATTTATTCAATACAGTTTTAACTATGTCGTCCTTTCCTGATGAATGGAAACAGTCGAAAACCATTCCCATTCCTAAATCCAACAACGAATTCAGGCCAATTGCCATTCTTCCATTCCTGTCGAAAGTAATGGAAAATCTCATGGCTAAACAAATAAATAGTTATCTCGTGAGTAATAACTTCATATCTGATAAGCAGTCGGGATTTATGAAAGCAAGGAGCTGCACTACTGCTTTAGTCAATGTAGTTGATGATCTTAGGTTGGAACTAGATGAAAATTACATAGCGTTTTTAGTTCTTTTGGATCACACCAAGGCTTTTGATACGGTTGACCACAAAATATTATTGAAGAAGCTACAGACCCTCTTTCATTTTTCTAACTCAGCTTGTAATCTCATACGTTCTTATCTTGTGAACAGATCACAACGAGTTTATCTAAACGGCAAGATCTCGAATTCGCTAAGCGTTGGAAGAGGTATTCCTCAGGGATCAATCTTAGGGCCTCTCTTGTTCTGTATATACATTAACGACCTGCCTGATGTTTTGGATAATTGTAGCGTACATATGTACGCTGATGACGTTCAGCTCTATAGAAGCACGCGTATAGAGGATATCCAACTATGTATAGACACCATCAACTGTGATTTACGAAAAATTGATAGCTGGGCTAGGGCCAATGGACTTTGTATAAATCCCTCTAAATCTAAATGTTTATTGCTCTCCAGGACTAAGAGAGCATTAGTTGTGCCGGATATTATTATCAGGGGGAATAAAATTGACTTTGTTGAATCAGCATCCAATCTGGGTGTTATCTTTAATGGTCGGCTAACGTGGTCTAACCACATTAACGTCATCGTTGGTAAAGTTTATGGTATGCTTAGGAACTTGTGGGCTGTTATAGATTCGACTCCCTTTGCCATACGTATGCAACTGGCTAAAACGTATTTGATTCCTGTCCTTTTATACGGATCTGAAATTTTCGCGAACTGTGATACTGATGATAAGCGGAATCTCAACCTGGCTTATAATAATATAGCCAGATATGTTTTTATTAGGGGACGTCGAGACCATATATCACAATTTTCATACCGGATATTCGGAGTTAATTTTGATAACCTATTGAATATAAAATGCCTTATTCTCCTCCATAAGATTATTACTCTAAAACAGGCAATATACTTATTTAGTAGGATTACATTTACTAGATCCAACCGCGGTATGAAGATTATCCAACACAGACATAGGACTCTTTTGTCACAACGCCAGTTTTTTATATACACCATCAGTCTTTGGAATACTTTACCTAATTATATTCAGAATATAGGCAATGCAGTTAAGTTCAAAAAGGAGTTATACAATCTGTTCAAGTAGTTTTTAGCATATCTTGATTTTTTTTTGTGAATTTTTTTCTCTCTATTTCTATTAATGATTGTTTTTAATTTTTCATTTTTTTACTTAATATATCTTTAAATTTCATTGTATCTTAGTATATGAATATATTTTTACTTTGTTTGTATATTTCTTTATATTTGTATATATTGTTCTTTGTAGTTTTCCTAATTTATTTTTTACACATATTCATTTTTTTATCCTTTTTTGTATCGATTGCTATTTCCCGTGATTTTAACACGTTCTTATTCATTTTTATTTCTACATTATTTCAAACATTTCATTACATATATAATCAATGATTTGTTATTATTTTCTTTCTTTGATGTACTCCCATATCACTTTCATTTATAAGATTATTATCTTGTTGTGCTAATAATGTTTCTGGACATAGCCCTTTCACAGTTGTAGTCGAATTTCAACACCTGATAACATGATTTTCGCAAAACTGTGATACATGATTTTCGCAAAAGTGTGATACAGTTTAGCAAAAATGCCAATTTTTGGGAGGATTAAGTTTGCTTAAAGTATAGAAAACTCCAGCCAGCATATTAAGGTTCAAAATACCTTTGATATTCGTTCATTAAAGACAATTTCTGCAATCTTTTGGCAAAAACTCTGGAAATAAGTAAAAATTGCCTTGAAAAGCTATCGTTCAGAGTAGACGTTAAACTGTAGGTCCTACCGCTCACGGAAAAATTAGTAGACACAATGTAGGTGGTGGATGGTGTGAGAAGCTAGACGTAATCCTGACGAAGTAGCTGAAATACTGGACACTTATGCTCTGCAAATTTTTCGTTCGTTTGACGATTATAAAGCTACCATAAAGCAGCACAACGAACTGCTTTATTGCAGTTACATTAATAAAGTTTTTCCGGTTCAGCAGGTGATCCACTGGTTAGGATGTCTTTCTCAAGAGGTGACTGATGTTTATAGTTGATGTAAATTTCTTTGGGGGTTAGAGCTCAAGGGCTGAGACATTTTAACTCCCCATGAACTTCTTACGATGTTCGTCGTAGTGAAACATTTTAACCACCAAACCATGGCAAACTCTTCCTAAAATCTTCCCCAACAGGCAACACTGCCTGACCTTCTATCGCTATTCATTGCGATGTTAACCTCTCTGTGGACATGAGTGTCAGAGGAATACGATGCGCTATTAGGAGAGGGATTGCGGAGCCTATTCATTTTTAAAATTCGTAATCCATTATCAAATTGTTTTTATATTCTTTGAACTCTCCTGACCTCGTATCTCGATTACTCATTTGTGTTTTAATTTGTTTTACAATATCTTATTTACATTATACAAGACGAATCCACTTCACTTCAGTGTTCGTCCGGTTAGCAACCTTTTCACAGCCTCTAATTCGCAAGATTTATTATTTGCATCGATTCTTTGTCGAGGCTTGAATAAAACCTTAAAAAACTCCAATTACATGGGTTATCGTAGACGGTTTTTTCATCAAAATCAGATATAAATGGATGGACCCTTTCAAAATTAATTCTAGCTATCGTAACATCGATTCGTATCTTTGTTGAAAATTCGTACCATCTTTTTGTCTGCAGAGGAACCATTAAAACCCCTAACTGTTATACAAGCAATTAATTACTCCATAAAGAGATGTTTTTGTCTTGTTGAACATTATTTGGAAATTAAATGAATTTTTTTTCTTGGTTTTATTTACGCCGTTAGAGTACTATTTAAATATCTTTTGTTTGCTTGTTTGTTTATTTAGTACCCGCGTATTTTTTTTCAATTTGTGCCTCTTCATTAATTTATTTTTTTGTATTTTTTTTTTCTAAACAACTACAACAATGAAAATAATAATTAATAATTGCATGTGAATAAGCAAATGAACAACTGAATGAATGATGAGCGGATTTCATTTCGAGCTGTCAGTTGTACAGCAAAAAAAAACAGCTAAAATAGAAAGTTAAAATAAAATTTTTAATTATTCTGAAATAAAAAAAAGGAAATAATTTTTTTTGAAATAATAAATATTGACATCAAATGCCAGGTTCTTGATAAACACTACAAAAGTCATTAAAATTTATTTAAGTACTTAAACGAAATCCAAACACGATTTTTTTTCTGGCGCTTAAACGAACCTAAAAAGTCTGTTTCAAGTTGTGAGAAATTCTTGAGAAATAAAAGTGTTAAGAATGGTATTTAATTACCAGAATTTTTTAATTTAAGATTATTAAATATCAAAAAAAGGTAATTAATTGCTTTATTATTTGTATGTAAATAATAAAATTAAAAAGTATTTGATAAATCTTTTTAGGAAATTATGTACTTTCAAATAAGCGTCAATATTAAAAAAGTAAAAAAAATAATTAATAAAGGCCTTTAAAGGTTCTATTCGGGTAATAAAACATCAATAAACTTTCTTTACATGCATTAATTACAAACTTAATTGGAAGTTATAAAGTTATAAAGTACATACGTATGTATTTATTTGTTCTAAAGGGGAGTAAAACGAATAATCCAATTCAAATGAAATGTGCTTCTTTTTATTTTTGATAATTTAGTATACTTTTGCAGGCCAATCAATCTATTATGGCATCACATTCAAACCTTTATTTGTATTTGAAAAAGAAACTGGGACAACTGATTTTCATAAACTTTTTTAGAGCGCTTGAGAACACTGCATGTGGAATTGATAACAATCCAAACAGCTTATATGATGGTTGTCGTCAATGTCACGGCATTTTGTCGACAAGAGTTTTTGGCCAAAAACGACTACACAATCGCTTATAGGCCCCAAAGACACTGGATACATATGACTTGAAACTAAATACTGGAACGGGCACCAGAAGCTTCTGTAAACATCTCACTTTTTTCCATCCCCTAGGCTGCCAAACTGTTGCCCGGAATTGTTGTTCAAGCAATTTATTGGCAAATAAATAAAGCCTGTAGCATAACTACTAGGACATTCAGACATTTATGGAATTGAAACGACCAATGAATGCGTTATGGCATAATGACTTTGAATATAATTATTTATCCACTTGATTACCCCTAGTTTTTTTGGTTTTAATGCATTCCCGAAAGCTTTAAGCATTAGAAGATTTTAATTTTTGATGTTTTTATGCATTCTCGAAAATAGGTGTTATCGGGTATTAAAGAAAGTGCTGCAAACCTGAGTAATTCGATATGGTTCTCGAGTTCAATAAAAAATTAAGAAGCTTCAGTACCTCTTCAAATTATCAGTTCAGAGAGCCCCTCTGATGGCTAACCGCTCAAAGAGGATGGTAGGTAGGTAGAAGTGGCTGTCCCCTCGATGGAATCATGAGCGGACACACTTAGGCCGCACACAGGTCCCATTGTGATACCACAGTTCCTCATTTCCCCTATTCCAGGAACCATTCGGAGCTTCCGATGAAGCGACTCAGGCTGCCAATATACATGCAAGAAAGTTCATCCATATCCTCCATGTAGTAGGCACCCAGGTACCTCTTTCTCCTCCGACTAAGTGCCGGACATGTGCACAATAGGTGAATAATAGTCTAATCCTCCTCTTGATCTCCACAGCTTCAGCAGAAATCATTTGCAAGGTGTCCAAGACCAATACGCCTTGCATGCGCTCCTATAATGCAATGCCCCGTAATAACCCCCAATAACAGCCTACTTCTTTAGAGTTTAAGCGGAGTCGCCGTGCGCCTCCTATCCAGCCTTGGCCAGATCTTTTGCGCCGCACTGACCTTATCCGAAGTTGCCCACATTCTGTTGACGAGATCTACGGTTGCATTGTCAATTATAAGTTTGCAGGTCCCCAAGGGGATCCCCAACGTAGAGAATTCATCAGAGAGTTCGATGGTCGTGCCTCTTCTGGCCAGTTCATCCGCTCTGCAGTTGCCAGGAATATCATTATGTCCCGGTAGCCATGTGATACAAACATCATATCGGTTCGCCACCTCATTGAGATATCTGCGACATTTATACACCGTCTTGGAGTTTATTACATTGGAATCCATTGCCTTGCTAGCCGATTGGCTATCGGAAAGTATGATGATTTTCCGTCCGTGAACATTTTTGTCCACAATAATTTTCACCGCAGACTGAATTGCTGACACCTCCGCCTGAAAGACGCTGCAATGATCTGGTAGCCTTATAGACTCGGTTATTCCGATTGATTCCGAATAGATATCAATTCCAACGGCTCCTTCCAGTTTGGAGCCATCTGTGTAAATTTGTGCGGAGTCCCTGCTCAAAGAGGATCAACAACAAACTTTTTAGAAAGGTCCCAGCTGTTGAAAAACCAGAGCAGAAGGTTGCAATACAACAACCAAGAGGGCATTGTTTCTAAACAATGAAAGATAACAACGCTATCATCATAGGATGTGCTACATTAGGCCAATTGCGTGCTTATCTAAAAAAGTTTAATCAGGGAAACTAAAGTATGAATATGGGAAAAAAGATTGTCTGTGATAGAAATTTATAGTAAGTGCTGAGTAATTGTCAAGAGTAAGAAAAAATTCGTAAGGAGAGCAAGCAGATGTAGTACTACGAGCTGGAGTATATATGTATAGATCAAACGTGCATACGTGTCTCCACTATTGCACTGTCTGGCAGTTGCAGAAGCTGGATTAATGAAGAAAACGCTGCATAGAATGCCGTATGAGACTGTTTGGCCCGGTAGTAGCTCATGTCATTTCTTTTTATTTTTCAAATCCAGTTTAAATAGCGAAGATGGTGTTACATAGTTTCATATCTCGGAAATACTTAGAAAAACTGAATTGTTCATAAATTATGAATATAGGAAGTGAAACCGCACATGAACGTATTTTCTGTGAACTTAAAGTTCTCCTGGCTAACTCTGCTGAGTTGCACTAAATTTTTTACAATCTTACAATATTACCCAATTGTGGTCTTCAAAAGCTATTTTTCTACTACTTTTTTAGTTCATGACCCCGTCCAAGATGACAATTGTCAAAACCTTTAAGCTTAAAAGCATCTGAAAACTTTATAAACAATTTAAAAGAACCTATTTCTTATTTACCCTTAAAAACAAAATTTCTATAAATTTATTACCAAAAAAAAAAAACAACAATCAAAAAATGTACAACAAAAAAATTCGAATGGCGGGGGAACCACATCAAACAACACCTGCAGTACGAGTTATAAAATCTATAAAAACTAATTTTAAATCTTTTAGTGTACGAGTATAAAAGATACTCTCTCATATGCAAATACATTATTATGTATATTTGTGTGTGTGTGTGACTTTGTATGTAAATTTGTTAAGCAATTATAAGAGTTTTTTTTTTGCACAAACTTTTCTAGTACAACTTGTGGGTTATTCTTACGAGTATTAATCTTTTACAAAAAGAGAAAAATAAATATTTTTATTAAATTTTATTTTTTACCTCTTTACAATGACTAATAAAATTTGTTGTTGTTGTTGTTGTTGTTGTTGATACTGGTTGGAGGTTTAAATGTTTCGCATTGGTTGTATTATTACTGCTATTTGCTACTGTTGCTGCTGCTGCCGCTGCATGAGTGTGGCAATTTCACATTCATATTCGAAATTCTAGATTTTGAACAACAAAAACCATATTTGGGCCAGGTATTAAAAGTAAATGTAGGTTTCTAGTCTACAATTGCAAGAAGAAAGAAACGTTAATAAAAATATACGAATTCCATTTTTTTTACTATTATTATTGTTGTTGTTGTTATTCCTTACTCTTTCAATACTTGACATAAATGTGCCAAAAAAAAAGAACTAAAAACAACAATAAAAATCGTAGAAAACTTTATTTTAACCCATATTGTATAGATGATATTGGTTTCAATTTCAATTTTTATTTCAGGTGAAAAGTGAAATTTAAGAAGAAATTTTAAATGCTACAAAGTAAACTCATACTCAACAATATGGGATTAAAAAACCACTTTTTCAAAAGTTAAATAAATTTCTTTTGTTGCTTATTTCGTTTATCACACAGCCATTGAATATGTTAATTGCCAGTAATTCGGTAAATTACTAAGCCATAGTTCGGTTTGTTTGAAACCCATACATCCACGATTCACGTAACTATTAAGCTCTATTTGTAATTAATTGGATATTTTAAAATGCTGCTCACAATACGCACGTTAAGTTCCCTAGTTCAGTTATTAGAGGAAACCTTAGTTGGAGAAATTGAGCCTACCAGATTAAAACTTGATGACTTGGACATCAGAAACTCTTATGAGATTATTTAATCATCCATTTCTAGTACACTCAAATTCTTTTTTTTTTTTTTTTTGTGGTTAGTAAAAATATCCCAAGCCACTAGTCAAAAAAAATATAAACTCTGGTCAACTAACAACAGTGACTAATGAAACCTACTTCTATAAAGTCCAGCTCTGACGGCATCATCCAGTGGAGTTATATCAAGCATGGTCTGCGAGATTTTCTAGACATAGTCCTCTAGACCCTTCAACCAGGATTACGATCTAGCTTCTCACACTGCTTATGTTGTGTGTGTTAATTTTATATATGAGTGGCGGAACCTACGGTTTAAAGTCAATTCCAAACGACTCATTTTTGAGAAACTTTTCATAGCAATTTTATTTACTCTCAGAGGTTTTGACAGAAATCTGCAGAGAGGAATCCGCCGAAGAAATATTTTTTCATATTTCTTTCCGTTTGAGATGTCTGACCTGGGGTCAGAATAAATAATTTTAATAATTACCTTATTATCTGCTTCCAAGGGATCTGACCTTTCCACGAGCATAACATCAACAACGTACATTATAGGAAGGCTCATGTTAAGAAGAAACCAAAATCTATTTTAATAAAGCGCATTTTTTCTAATCAACGACAAATGACAACCCTATTATTTTAGGTACTGCTACATTAGATCAATAACCTTCTTGGCTATGTAATGGAACTGAAACAAAACGTAGAAAATTAAATAAAATTTAGAACCTGCGTTTGAAGTTCGTGTCGTGTTATTAATCAATTTGAAAATTATCATATGAATGTAAGTTCAAGAAAATAGTGGGAATATATCTTCGCTGTGTGCTTACTTTTTTTAAAGTCTTGCATTCTCCATAGTAGAATAGACGGTCCAACTTTTTAGCATTTTCTTTGCCCTACACAAGTTCATTGGAATAGACTAATAGGATATCTCCATCCCAGAAAATATAGCACAATATGTTGGTAGTTATGATATGATAGTCGCCTGCGTCTAGTAGGTAGTGTGTTGGCTTATTAGACGTAAGGCCACGCTTGAAATCCCAGGTCAGACATCTGCTACAAAATGAAATATAAAAAAAATTTATACGGCGACTGCCTCTCAGCAGATTTCTGGCAAAAACTCTGAGAGCAAATAAAATAGCCATGAAAAGTTTCTCACAAGTTGTCGTTCAGAGTCGACTTTAATGTGTAATTATCGCTGCTTATGGATAAAATTATCACACATAACGTAGGTGGTGTGAGAAGCTAGGTCGTAATCCTAGCTTAAGGGTTGTAATGGCCAGTTATGTATGTACATATGTATAATGCGGTACTAGTTGAGCAACTTCTCAATACTTTTATATCTCTCTAGTTATGATACGTTTTGCAGAGCACTTTTATCTAAGGTACGTTTTAGATCGTACTAGTTGAGAAGCTTCCCGATACTTTTATCTCCTTCAAGTTAAAGTACGTTTTAGGTCGTACTAGTTGAGAATCTTCGCGATACTTTTATCTCCCTCTACTCCTTAGGAAAGTACGAAAGAAAAATCAAAACAAAAATATGCAGTGATGCTCACTAAGTAAGTTTAGTTTGTTAGTATCTCTCTAAAGTGCTTTAATATTAAAAAGTCAGTAGGTTTTCCATACATTATAGACTTTAACAGAATATATCTACTTTCTGCAAGCACATAAAGACTTTTATTAATGTCAGCTTCTAAAAATGAGCCTCCTATTCAGCGAATATTTCAATGACTCGACCTAACCTATAATTATTTCTTTTTTTTTTTAATATTTCATTACTTGAACTACTTTGATTTTCGGAAGATATCAAAGTAACTTCAAGTGTAGAACTATTTTTGTCTTTAGTTTTTTATTATCTTAGAAAATATGTATGTATGTAGCAGATATGAACATTGTCTTTGTTTCTAACTACTCCTATTCATATTTGTAGTCTTTCATTGTAAAGTAATTTCATACTGATATTTTTTTTCTATCTTTTAAACAAAGCAACAACGATATTTTCATCTTTAAAAATGTTTTTTTTTTCTTTTACTCTAGAATTGCAAACAAAACATGCTCTACTTTTTCATAAAAACCTATGAAAAAAATAACTATTTTTTTAATGTTTGTCAATAATTGTTACACAGCTCGTGACATTGTTTACAGACAAAAAAAAAGTGGTGGAAGAAACAAAAAAATAAAGCGAGATGATGAATTTTTTCAGAGCAGCAATTTGTCATACGATGGGTGTGTTAAAGGAAGATACACGACAACTTTAAATTAAACCCTACGTTATTACAAATGATCAGAGCGCTAGAGAGTATTTAGAGAATATATCAACATCTCCATTCCTGTACTCCATTTTTAAGCCATCTGTGACATCTCAGATATCATTATCCCAGATAACCAAAGTCACGAACTCTACACCTATGTGAACAGTTTTAAATTTATTGTCTTCCACAACCAATTTCCTTAGCTGCAATACAATATTCTGCTTAACTAGGGACTATTCCATGATTTTACATTTAAATTTATTTGCAGGCCCTCGTAATTGTAGAAAAAAAAAACAAAAACTTGAAATGTTTACCCACTGCATACATAAATTTTCCGTTTATCCAACTCTGCATTGTTGTAAATGCGGCAACATTATTATGCTGCTGTTGTTAATGCTGTTGCTGACTCTCTATATTTGTTGTTGTTGGCAAGGTAAAAGTAAAGTTACATTAAATATGAAAAAAAAAGAATTAAAAAAGATATTTAAATAAAAAAAAAGTGTTAATGAGAATGTTTCATTTTTTTCTCGACTTTTCAACACCATTACCCAATAATTCAGAGTATGAATAGGCCTTTATACACTGTATACTCGCATACTTGTAATAAAAACATTTATGAATTACAAATTTATGCATTTTTGCTTTAAAAATAAATGTAAAATACCACATGATTATCACCTTAAAACGATCCTTTAAGAGTTTAATAAAATTCTTTAAACGAAAATTAAATATTATCGGCTTTCACTCAATTAATAAAGCAGCGATAAATATCATTCAAGTGTTATTGTGCTAATTTTAATGGCACGTATTAAATATAAAGTTTCTTTATTCACTGAAAGTTGTGTTTAAAAAAATAGAAATTCTGATTGAAAACAGAAACTTTGTTTTTGGAATTTTATTGGCATTACACTTAAATGATCTGTTTCCAATGGGCAACCTATGTTAAGAAGCATTGAAATTTCTACTAGTGAAACCAGTAGTTTTCGACTTTTTCTGAACCACTTAGTCAGCTTGCGCAGGGATGAGTGGCATTACCACACATAATCCCATGAGGTTTTCTGCTTAAACTAATTTATTGTGTCCATTGTGCTACCACATTCGGTTCAAAAAAGAATACGCTGATGTGCACCATTAGGAATTGTCTTCTAACCCAAGCGACAAAGCGTCTGTCAAAAATAAGGTTATCAATACCATTGCACACGTTTCTGTTAGTACTGGCACAATTAATTCAAGTCGTAACTTCAGCATAAAGCATGCGAGCGGGCATCTAACTGTTTGACATGCTTCACTATTAGACCGCATAGTAAATATCCAGTCGAGAGAGAAAAAGGAGCTGTTTCGTTCATCCTTGGTTGGTTAATCTATATGCGACATTGTTCTATTTAATAAATTTACAATATTGATTGCTTTTTCACATGAATATTCAGTAGGCCCTTTAAAGTTCAATCTGTCATACATTTCATTGCTTCTGTATAAATAATTTTCCTTTTTCCTACTTTTATTTTGTTTTACTTGCTTTACTTAAACATAATTCCGCTCAATATCCGTCTAAGAACATCAGTCGCTACATTAAATTTAGGGCTGAAAGGCTCTCTAAAACACAATCTATATTCATTCAATATTCGCATCAGAGGTCTAGTTGAAAGCGAGACTCGAAGTGAATTCGAAACTACAATTGATCCGAAAACGAAACTAAACGAAAGGTTTATAGCGAGACGAAACTTGATGTATTCAAAGATAATATCTTTTAGACTGGAGTTAACTTTTTTGTATGAGCAAAAAAGTATAGATCAAGTAAAATTCGATCAAATTGAATAAGGTGTGGTTTGTTTGGGAAATGGGCCTAAGTGAATTGCCATGACATTAAGGATCCCAAAATAGATTTCTCTATGGTCTGGCTTTACTTGACGAAGCTAATCGTTTTCCTCAAATGATAATAATCTTCCATTTTTCATCGGATTAAGTCCAATTTGTATAAAGCACTTTTTTTGCTCTTTTTTCTAGGTATAACCGACCTTAACGAAATCTGTTGTGGTATTCTTGATCCAATAACTATCCAGCTTAATTATGAGCAGCTAAAGTCGTTAATCTATTTTATGTAGTCGTAAAGCGACGATTGTATACATTGATTTAATTTCAATTTAATTCAAACTTTAACCTGTACTCTATGACAACTCAGTGAATTATAAATTCTTACTTTTTTAATCTAAAATTTTAAAATTATTACGAGACAATGATTTTTCGAAATTAGTTTCTCTATCAATTGAAATATACAGTGGGGTGCACAAATGAGTACATGTTTGTACTCTGAGCAATTTTAATTGCATAAAAATAAAACTAATAAAGGAACTCCAAAAATTTTTTTCGTTTTTTATTTAGTACATATTTAGTACTTAACAAAATAATTTAAAATTCAAAACTAAAGTTATCAAATTCTAAAAAAAAAATTACGAGGAAAATAACTCGGATTTACTCAATTTTGCACCATTCCAACATTTTAGGGAATACGAGTATTTTTAATATTTAGTCCAAATCCCCTTGTTACGTAAAACCTCATTTACGCGACTTGGCATGCTCTCCACCAAATTCTCTATAATTTCTTTCGGAATATTTGTCCATTCTTAATGAATCCGTTGCCAAAGCTCATCTAAATTGGTTGGGGCTGATCGATACTGTCCCAACCATCTCTTCACGATTGACCAGAAATTCTTATTCGGATTAAGGTCGGGACTTTGTGCTGGCCACTGCACTAATTGAAAATTTTGCTTACTAAGCCATTCTTTAACGATTTTGGAGGTGTGTTTGGGGTCACCATCTTGTTGGAAAAGTACTTCTTGCGCAGGAGAAGCGCTCTTGTCGACAAAATCGAGAAGATGGGTCTTCAAAATTCTCAAATAATCTTCTTTTTTTTTATAATATTATTTATTCTTTGCAGTGGTCCGAGGTGCCACAATGTAAAGCAACCCCATACCATGACATTTCCTCCACCGTGTTTCACCGTTTCCTTAATATGGTGTCTTTGAATATTTTCTCCATGGCGGCGCCAGCAATATTGCTTACCATCAGACTGAAAGCGGTTGAATTTTGATTCGTCTGATGAGAGCATATGTTTCCAGTCATCGGCTGTCCAATTTCTGTGTTTTCTGGCAAACTTTAACCGTGCCTTTAAATTTTTAGTCGAAAGTGCAGGTTTTTTCTTTTTGACTGCTGAGGTATAGCTAATGTATTTAAGAGCTCTACTTGCCGTCCATCGACTAACGACGGATTTCCCGATTGCCAAAGAAGCTCTTTTTGGTGTTAAAAATTTGTCCCTTTTCATTTTTGTTACCATTAGATGAGTATCTGCATTAGTTAGTAGTTTTTTACGATCTCTGATTTGGGGCTTGGGAACAACAGAAGTACGTTTTTAAATGATGATGATGACTACTGACTGACTAACTCCAAGTTTTTAAGAAATTTTCCTGGTAGAATAGCCACTTCCAGTCAAAGCTACAATACTACCTTCAGTTGATTTCGAGAGCTTCTTCATTTTTTAATAGAAATTGATTCTTGTTCTATAAGTTGCAAAAAATATTCGCTCGAGATTAAGTAATTAATATTTAACGTGAAAACGTGAAAAAATAACGGTAGTTTTTGATTTCGTTTTTGCTAATATAACATAAAAAGCAGACGTGCAAATTTGAGTACATACGAGTTGTTTTTGCTTTGGTTTTTTTTTTCTTCGAGCTTGATGCTTCTTGTTTAAATTTTATTTTATTTTGTTAATCACAAAATGCTAAATAAATGACAAAAAAACTTTTGAAGTTTTCTTTATTACTTTTATTTTATTCAATAAAAAGCATCCAAAGTACAAACATCTTTTCATTTGTGTACCCCACTGTATGTGCCTTTGTTTAAAAGGTGACCTAAACGGACGAATTATTTTGCTACAAATACAAATAAATTGTTTAGCCGTTTAAAAAGTATTGAAATTTTGTAACATTATTTTTTTTCTTAATAAACCATAAATAATGAAGTTTAAATAATTATTTACATAATGCAACCATTAGTCACGATTTTGGTACTATTTTAAATTGAATGGTAATGTAAACTGACAAAAATAAACCCGGAGAAAATCGGTTAAGCAATGTATATTATTTTTACATAATCAACATAATAATGCCATTAATTAACAATTATAACAAATTGTCTCTTAATATACCTACTCTATACATTGTTTTAATAGACTTTGTTTTCAAATCAAAAAAAAATGGAAAACAATCTGCATTAATATTCCAATTGCACATCATCATTCAATTGGTTTCAACAAATTTCTTTTTTATAAAATAAATAAAAAAAATAACAAGAAGGGCAATATGCATACATAAATAAAAAATAATAATAAACAGTTAAATATAATAAACAATAAATAATGCTTTTAAACAATTCCATTTACAATTACAATTTATCTATTTTATTTATTTATTTATTTATCAATTTTATGTGTGTTTTTAATATAATTTTTGTTGTCTTTTTTTATTTCACAGATATCACCATAAACGTCAGTTCAACATAACCACCTGAATTATAAAACGAAAAAAATTGGAACCGTTTACACTAAGTTTACGTTACGTGCACACCTTCTCTCCTGTAAGAGCAGTAGCAGCAGCAGCAGCGGTATATTCAGTAAAACACAAATCAGGCTGAAAAAATGGGCTCCGATTGTGGTGTTTGGTTTGGCAAATATGTGCTGTGCATATTTAATTTTTTGTTTTTTGTAAGTGTTGTTGTTGCTTTTTTCTTTTATAAATATTTTATGCATTTCAGTTTAACAGATTAAATTATTAATAATTTTATTTAACATTATTGTATAATAATATTAAAAAGACACAAAAGTAACAGAAAATGGGGGGAAAATGTAATATGATGAAAAAGTGAAAACTGCATGTGGATTAATATTAAACATATTGGGCAATAAAATTCATTTAAATATACATATATTAGTTAGGGGAAAAAATAGAATCGTACGTTAATAAGCTGTGGTGTTGTTTTATTTTGAAATACAGTGCACGCGCGCTAATGTGAAATGTGAACAATTCGCAAAAGTGAACAACGCCAGTTTTAATTAGTTCACATTAGCGAGCGTGCACTTTATAATAAATAACGCACTTTTTTAAAAGAAATTGTTGGGTATGGGAAAACCTAAAATCGTATATAAAAACTGTCGTGATATGCTCGCCGATGTAATTACATTATAATAACTGGCCGGCTATTTTTTAATATTTAAAATGATGATGTTACTCTCCTCATTGTGTGAACACTTGCACTGGAATCTACAAATCTACTACACTTGCGATCTTTCATTATCCGCAAATAAATTTCGTATATAGTTTGCTCCACATGTGTAAAGGGTCCTTTTGAAGTCACGTTGTCTCTAGTAAGTAGTGTGCTGGCTCATTAGACGCGAGCCCACTTTTCAATCATCAGGCCAGATATCTTGAACGAAAAGAAATTTAAAAAAATATTTCCTCGTCGGCTTTCTCTCAGCAGATTTTTGGGCAAAAACTCCAAGATTAAATATTATTGTCATGAAAAAAAAAATCTGTCGTTCGGAGTCGACTTTAAACTGTAGGTCCCGCCACTTATGAATGAAATTAACACACACATTATAAGTGCTGACCGGTTGTGCAGACTATTCTTGGATCGAAAAGTATTCAATCAACTGGGCACCAAAATTATGCGACT
This sequence comes from Sarcophaga carnaria, assembly GCA_958299815.1. Classification (NCBI taxonomy): domain Eukaryota; kingdom Metazoa; phylum Arthropoda; class Insecta; order Diptera; family Sarcophagidae; genus Sarcophaga; species Sarcophaga carnaria. The sequence continues at coordinate 35,495,492 of OY283151.1, forward strand.
TAATGTCATTCGCAATTTGTTAAATTTTACGTAAATAAACCAGAAACAATTTCTGAGATACCGCCACACCGCTGTGTGAAAGCTATCCAAAATATCATTCCAAAAATTATGTATAGTCGTCTCAACTGAAGCGATATTTCTCAGTTATTTTATTCTATACTAAGAGAAACAAGTCTTTTTTACAATCGAAATAAAAAAAACAGAACATTATATATGGTTTCGGCGATCGAAAAATATTTTTCATAGGCTAGTGACTGACTGATCAAACCCGAGTTTAGCTTCAGAGTTGTCCGCCGTGGCATCCAGATAATTTTCGATGATGAGGCTAGTTTTTATTGGCCTCAGTCAGATGCCGAACTCTACTCGTGATTACCAATGGTTATAGAAATTAAATTAAATAAATTTTTGAGCATGAATTCCAATGAAGAATTTATTTTTAAAAAATATGTTAAAAAGCCTCTTGTATTTATCATATGCATTTGTAAACACTCGTCTATTTATATTTTATTTTCATATTATTATATTTATTTAATATTGGTTTCTTTTTTATTGACAGATCCTTGGCACGATAGTTCTGGGTACTGGTATATGGCTGGCAGTTGATAAGGCCTCTTTAATAGCTCTATTAAAAATGGTCGAAAATGAAAATATTAATGTGAGTATTATTATTAATTTAGTTATATTGTATGTAAAAAATCTTAATGTTTCTCTTTTCCTTATATTTTCCTTATATGTACATATGTATGTACATATGTACGTATATTGGATTTCTATTTCTTATAATCCGTTTTTGTAAAGATTTTTATGTGTCCCCTTTTTTTGTTCGTTTAATTTAGTTCAGGTCATCTGTCGTTTATTAATTTGAAGACACTTTTTGACATGGGGTCATGTGCGTGTTGTTCGTGTGGTGTAGCGTGTTTCATTTAAATTTTTGATATGAATCTTGATTAGATTTTTTAAGTGGTCATTATCCATGAAATCAAACATTGTCGTCTATTGACATACTCTGTCTGCCATGTTTGTATTTGAAAACGAAACCACTAATACGGTATGAATTTTCTGAATTCATTTGACTGAATGACACTCCTTTTGCAGGTGTTGTAACCAATTGATTGATACAAAACGTTTTTTCCGTTTGTTAGGTTTTTGGAGTGGCTATAAAATATTTATGATTTCCATTTTATTTATATCACCAGGAAGTTGAAGAACATTTTGTTTTTAACTTCATTAGAATTTAAAATTAATGCAAGGAAGAAAAAAACATGAAATCTTTTTACACTATTGTGAAGTAAAACTTCAGCTGTTACTTCAAACTCGAAATGCATGTACTGACCTTGTTGAAGATCTAAAGGGTTTACTATAAATATTAGTCTTAACCAATATCGTTCAAGCTATATTGCAATGGGTCATTTCGACCTCCGGGTACTGTACTTGTTTTAATTGACAAGTACACGTCCTTTAACCTAACCTAACCTATTTGTAGAATTGGAATAGATATTCCAGAGTGTGTTAAAATGAGAATAACTCACATTGCTATTTATCAGTAATCCAACTTATTTATCACGCTATCAAGGCTTTACAAACTGGATATGATTTTTGGTAAGCAATCAGGATTTTCAATGCAATATTATCTATGAAAGCTTTAAATGGATAGGAAAACAGTTCTCAAAACTTTTGTTTTATCAACAAAAATTTTTTTCGCAAACTTATAAGTCTGCAAATCCGTATATCCATGTATATCCATCAGCAACACTGGCTGATGGTCAAAATTGCAATAAATTATCTCGAAAAATATCTTCTCATTTTATACCATCACGCTACAGACCCAGAAAACTTTCGACCAGAAACATTTCATATCCTGCCAGACGTCTTAGCCTATGCAAGCCTCTTTTGTACAGAACTGACCCAAAGTATATACAAAAAATAGGCTCTTTTAGGTTATCATTTTAATAATTCTAATCGCAATTCGCATGCCATATTAGAAATTTTTATTTATTATTGCATACATGTAGTAATACGTATGCATCATGTGCAGTAGCTTTTATAAAATTTATGCGTTTCAGTATTATAGGAGTAGACAAGACTTTTATAGAAATTTACGATGTTATGGCACAACAAATTTATCAAAATGCAACAATAAAAGACACGCTTACCGACCGATACATGAGGAAAGACACCCCCGCGGGAATGGGTGCTCAATATGTGTACGAATTTGTGCATTTAATTGACTGACAACACCCTCATAAAACCAGCATAGTAATGATCATGGCTGGCTGGCAGCATGTTTTACATGGTTTTCCATAAGACAAAAAAGAAAAACTTTTTTCGAAATGCGAAAAAACATGGCAAAAAATAGTCGGTTTATTGGCATTTTACAAGTTTACAAGACTTGTAATGAAAATTTTTTTTTTTTTTTTACTTTTTTTTACTTCACCACACTACGCAATTTATGAATAGGAAATGCCAAGATTTGTAAATTTCCATCTCATTGAACCAGCTTTATTAGCAAACCAGTGGCAATATGCATTATTCATTAACAGCGTAGTGTGTGTGGGAAAGCAAGTTTTTCTTTCTTTTCCATTTGTATTCCAAAACTATTGTATACATGGTCGGGAATACATAGTCATCTAAACACTTAATCAATTACAGACAGACACATTTATTTGTCTATTCAATATGGACATGTTAGACAAAAGCACAAAAGCCAAATGGACAGTCAGTATTAAATTATTATTGGTTTGACTTGGAGTCTTTTCAGTTTCTGTTTTTGAGTTTGTTGTTATTTCATGTTGTTCAACTGAAATCCTACAACTTTGTTTGAAAACTTTACAGCCATACAACACCAGTCTTCACGATACTATATACTCGTAGACTCCAGTCAATGAACCCAATGACTTAATGGCGTATTGGTGTAATAACAGTAATAATTAGGGTATTACGTTAAAGAGCAAATCAAAAAAAATATAATTTTAGAAAAAACTCGCTTATAAATTTCAAAAATGCATGCGAATTTTTAATTTTTTTTTTTTATGAAAAAAAAAATATTTTTTTTTTCGTTATAAATCGTAATTAAAGTTGAAAAAATAGTAACAACAACAAAGTAAATCACAATTATTATGGTTTAGATTTCAACGATACGAAGTTGAAACAATTAAAATCAAAATAATAAATAAATACTGATACCCTACAGGATATTTGTTTAAGCAACTAATTTTAGAACGTTTCTGCAACACATGAACTCACAATTCAATATGAAGATATTTTCTTTCTTTCTTACTTTAAATAATCTTGATAAATTATTAAGGTATCAGTATGATTTAAATTAAATGTCGTTTTAGTTTGACCTCAAATTTACTTATTTGGATCTTATAAGGTCTAGTAACACCAATATTTAGTATTCCGTCATCTTTCAGTTATCCCGTTAGTTTTACGATTGTTTAAATGTTATTCATACCGTCTTTGTTTAGAGAAGTTGCGTCCATAAATTCTAGTTATACCCAGAATTAATCTTCATAGGTTTCCAAACATCGGACAATGACAGAGAAAATATTCTGTCTGCCTCCATATCTTACTGGTCGTTACAGCTTCTGCAGAAGTCGTTATGAGGCAGTTCCGGTCTCTGGATGTGTGCGCCCATAGATTACATACATACATACATAATTGGTCATTACAACCCTTCAGTCAGGATTACGACCTAGTTTCTCACACCACTTATGTTGTGTGTGTTAATTTTTTTATACATGAGTGGCGGGACCTACAGTTTACAGTCGACTGCGAACGTCAGATTTTTGGCAATTTTTTTTACTCTCAGAGTTTTTGCTAGATATCTGCTGAGAGGAAGTCGCCGAAGAAATACTTTTTGTATTTTTGTTTTGATGTCTGGCCTGGAGCTCGAACCCTGGCTTTACGTTTAATAAGTCAACACACTACCTACTGGACTACGGCGACCCCAGAGGTTACCAAAATGGAATCTGGTCGGGTTTAAGGCATGTTCTGCATATATTCTTATGAGGGCAAATCTGTCTGTCTCTCTACCAGTGGGTTTATTATTCAATCTTTTTTTTTGCAAGTGAATGAAGTGTATTTGCTCCTCTGTAGAGTAATGCCAAAACGTCGAATGTTTCGCTACCTCCCATCTAGAGGTACCCGGCATTCTTGGACAATCTTCTCTAGGAATCTAATGAACGCTTTACTATCCCCGATTAAGAAACTAACATTCGGGTGCCGACTTTCAGCATTCTCCAAGTTTTCGAGTCTTGAAATAATAAAGAATCTCATACATTAACATGTAAAACTATAACCATTATTGTTTTGGATATATTGTGTGACGGATCGGTGGACCTGGTATTGTTATAGTCTTTTATGATTGACACAGTAAATCTTTAAAAACTTGTGAGTATTTTTTTTATCGAATCCTGACAGTCCTAAATTGCCTTCAGAATCAATTTGCCTGACATAAACAAGCCAGGATTTTTTCCATTCTTTTTAGCGGCTAGACCTTAGCCACTGGCAGCAATTCTACGAAAGGATTATGTTTAATGGGTTATGTAGAGGATGCACATCCTCTAAGCTAGAAAAATCTTTCAAAAAAGAAGTTTTCCAATTACTATAGAAATATAGCCGAGGCTTCATTAAAAAATAATTATCGGAAGCACTTCGAGGGATTTGAGAAGCTCTATACAAAATTCAGTACTTGAAAAGCATTGTATTTTTAGTCTGCATTTTTAATAAAGCTTAACTCAAATCCTCTAAATTGTTAATGGTTGTGTAGGGTGTTTAAAATTATTCCGGATTAGTTGGAAAGAAATCTGAAACCCATAAGCATATCTTTTTAAGCAGAATCATTATAAATATAAAGAAATAAACGAGCATTCATTCCATGGTTTGGAAATGTATCTGTATTTACGTTTTCTATATAAGCGTATGTAAGTTTTTTTTTTTTTGCTTTTGCTTTTTTGTTGTTTTACTAAAAGGGCATTTACGGGCAGCAGCCACAAATTAATTGGTCAAAGTTTAATTATGCTTCACAATCTATAAAACTGGCAGCAAAAGAGATACAAAAAAGTATCAAATTTTCTTTAATTTATCCGAGCTTTTTTTATTTTTCTTTTTTTTTTATAAATTTTAATTAAAGCTTAAAAAAGGCAGTAAAACTTTGCTCAATTAATATTGTTGAAATAATATTTAAAATATAAAATTTTATTTACTTATTTTATGTGCTTTTTTTCCATATATTTTAGCAATTTACCCAACCCCAAGTTATTGAACAAATGGCCTATGTTCTGATAGCCATTGGAGGCATTATGTTCTTTATGAGTTTCCTGGGTTACTGTGGAGCCATACGAGAATCTAGATGTTTATTGACAACGGTAAGTTGCTACCAGTTTTTAATTATTGAACATATTTTTCTAAACCTTTTCTTAAAGTAAATTTTTTTTAAAGAATTGTGGTCATTAGTATTTCCCGTTTAACAACAAAGGAACTTTAAAAAAAATCGGAATTCATTGCAAAGTAAAAAAAAAAGAAAAAATTTCTACTTTAAATAAAGTATGCAGAATCATAATTTTCTAATTTGTCTCTTCGTGACGTCCCATGGTTGCATTGGTTCACGTTTATATTTCGATAGCGTCATCGTCTTTGTCATGTTTCCAAACCTTTTTTTTTATTGCCAACATTTTTTTCTTTCCCCTCTTTTGATGTATTCGAACGTGTTTTTTGTTGATTTGTTAGAGAAAGTTTTTCTTTTTGCCACTCGTTTAATCATGAATATTTTTGTAATAATTTTGGGTGTCAACATATTTAATGTTGCCCCTTAAATTTTTTTATATTTTTTTTTATATTCAAAAATGATAAAAAAAAAATTTCCAAATATTATTAAAAATTTTAATTAATAATTTATAAAGGAATTTACATGCAACAAAATGAACACATCGGCGATCGCGATATCCTCTCAACAGTCTTCTGAAAAAAGCTCTGAGAGTAAACTAATTACATACTATGAAAGAGTTTTCAAATCTATCGCTCGTATTCAACGTTAAATAACCAATTCTTTCTTACTTAATTAATTGGTCATTATAACCCTTTAGTCAGGAACACAACCTAGCTTTTCACACCACCCATGCTGTGTGTATTAATTTTATCCATGAGTGGCGGAACCTACAGTTTAAAAGCGACTCCGTACGACAGAATTTTTTAGTTACTCTCAGAGTTTTTGCCGCATGATAGCTGAGTGACATATTTCGTTTTGCTTGCGATGTCTGAGCTGGGGTATTAACAGAGACCAATTGTTCATAACAGTTGGGGTAATTACAGATCTTTCTCTAATAGATATGCAAGCTTGATCGCCCAGATAATAAGTTTTGCAGACACTGCAATGACACAAAAAAAATTGTGAAACCTATATTCAGCTCTCTGTCATTTTAGAGGAATAGAAACAGTTCCTCATGTATTAACTTTATTTAAGAATTGGTCGCTTTAGCATTAACATTGACATCTGAGAGTTATGTGGGCATTTCAGAACTGTAAAATGGTTCCATCACGATAAGCAATGGCTTTAATATTTACTCTAGGGAGATTTCTTTAATAAATTTGGGATTATGCTGATATTGTTTCACTAGTTTAGACGGCTGTGTAGAGGACCTTAGAACTCTATACCTGAATTTGGCAAGTTTTCACTCATATTTTTCTCTATAACAATACCTGAGTGCATATGTAAGAGTTTAGTTAGTTTCTAGGTTAGCTGAAATTATCACAGTAACTACGCTTCTTCGTAAGGCCTATCTAACCTAACCTCTAGGATACATTAATTCAAGTATAAAACATCCAATGTATTATTTTGTTTAATTAGATATACAGGTTACGAACTTTGCTCATTGTTTTCCTTCTCACTTTCAAGGTGGTCCTGCAAGATCTTGCAATCATGTTCGTTCTTGATGCCTGATCTTCTGGAGCACTGAAATACTCAAATAACTATTTCAACTATTCAATGCATCACCTCTTATCTTATAATAAAATTTGTAAATAACACTAATGCCTTGATATAGGCAATAGTCTATCAGGCTTCTGCCCGATAAAAGAATGATTATGGTTGCTGTCGTCATAAAATATCTTTCACTTTTTAATCAGAATTCCGTGAGTCTTTTTATTTTTTTACACGTACACATTTTGATTTCACTTTTCATTTCAAAGAAATATTTAAATTTTATTTTTTGGTTTAATTTATGCCTAAACACTTACATTTGCCCACATTGAGTTCAGGGTTCGCATATTAATATTTATACAGAGTGCATCTGTCATCCATCATCGCCGTCACCATCACGTATGAATAAATATTCATTTAATTTGTCTTTCTATTGTTCAAATTTGAAATATGGTCACACACATGGAAACACACGAGACTAGCATCAAAGTAATATTCAGTAAATCGGCCTAATTTTTATGGGGTCAAATGTAATAATAAAAAACAAATAAAACAAAAACAAAAAAAAACAATAGTAATATTTTATTATACTTTTGATTTTGTAACACACAATCACAAGACAATGAAAGACCTTTTCATTTCGTATTGTTCTTATTTATTGGGTAGAGAGACAGACATTGCATTGGATTTTGTTTCAAATTTATTAAATATTCGATAATAAACATGTCAAATTAGAGGTTTATTGAAGGTTTATTTTAATTATAACCATAATTAATAACGAGTATTACAATAATTTTATGTAAACAACAAGATTAGTTTACAAATTAAAAAACAAAAACCTTGAACATTACCGAAGAAAACTTGATATCTGCTGTGTTGCTGTCATCAAATCACCAAAACGCTTAACCGTTAGAAAACAAAATTTTTCAAAAAATTTATAAGTTATAGTCTGTAGTTCTGTTGGTTACGAGTAAGCGAGCGTAGTTTTAATCAGTGAAGAACTATTTACTTAGATTCAAGTGAAGCCGGTAATAAAGCACTCATTTAAAGCCCTCTTTGAGGTGCCAACGTATAGATATGGCCGGACCTATATAGAGCCCATTTAACACTGTTTTGTTTCAGATTCCTACACAGATCTTATTATAGGTCTTTATGAAAAGAAACAACATACCAGTTTAAATAATACGAATATTCCCTCACAGGCGTAGTCGCCGTAGTCTAGTAGGTAGTGTGTTGGCTTATTAGACGTAAAGCCCGTGTTCGATTCTCAGGCCAGACATCAAAACAAAATACAAAAAGTATTTCTTCGGCGACTTCCTCTCAGCAGATTTCTGGCAAAAACTCTGAGATCTGAGAGTAAATAAAATTGCCATGAAAAGTTTCTCAAAAATCTGTCGTTCGGAGTCGACTTTAAACTGTAGGTCCCGCCGCTCATGTATAAAATTAACACACATAACATGAGTGGTGTGAGAAACTAGGTCGTAATCCTGACTGAAGGGTTGTAATGACCAATTATGTATGAATGTATGCCCCTCAAAGTGTGAAATGCCAATACCAGGCAACTTAACTGCAAAATTCCACAAATGCTACTTATTTACAACGGCATAAAGACCCCGTACTTCTTGCCATTACTTTTTGTAGGGTCTTTCTTATTTATTTAAATTTAAATAAAACAAGTGTGTGTATGAAATATCATCGAAAGTTGTTATCGGTTTGAATTTAAACGATAGCATGGGTTTTCAAGACCGCTGTAGTTTGTAGCTTATGCTGTGTTGTGGCTTGCGGCTGCGACTTAAGAAAATAAGCAAAAGTCTAACGATGTCAAATTACACAAATGGCGAATTCATATTATCACGTGAGATCACCATGCCCTAAAATATGCGAACATCCAAAGTGATGTGTGTGTCACGTAGCGCAGTCCTGTTGAAACCACATATCGTTGGTGTCCAGGTTATCAAATTCAAGGCAAAATAAGATGATTTTTTTTACCAAAATCGGCATCTTCTGGTGTAGGCTACTGCATGGCCAGCCGAGGCAGCCATTTGAATGAAATTATTTTCCATTATTAACCGGAAGGATTGTACTTTCAAATAAAAAAAGAAATTTGAGAAAATATTCAGTAGTTTTTTTTTAAGCATTTTCAAAAAAAAGTTTTTTGGCGGACCCTTTATTTATCCGGAAATGGACTTTATGACTGATGATGATTTTTCGATAAAAATTAGGAACAGTTGTCAATTAAGCCAGAGGTTATTCAGCGAACACACGTCCTATATCATCTATATTTGGACAAGTTTTATTACATTACAATACAACAATTACGAAAATAATCAGGAAGGAAAAATCAAAAAGTTTTACTTTTAATTAAATTAACATAAGTTGCCTCATACATAAAAACCAAAATTATAAAATGTTTGAGACGAATGTCAAATTGTTTTCCATCTTCTTTCGTTGCCTGTTACAAACTCTATACAATTTTTAGACATGTCATCTTAATTTGACATAAAAATCAACATCAATTTTTAAATGACTTCTTCAAATGGGTTTCTTAACCCACTGGCTGGTAGAAAAACCAGAAATGTTTGTAGGCCGGCTGGCAGATCTACATATAGTTGGGGAAATATTGTTGTGGTTTAAATGCTGTTGCAATTAAATCGTCGTCATATCAAACTGAACTGAAAATAAAATAAAATGGAAATTAAAATTGAAGCAAAACTAAATTGTTTAATAATATTTATTATGGTTTGTGTTATATTTCTTTCACTTTTCATCTCTGTTTTATGACTGTTTTTTTCTTTATTTCTGTTTCTATTTCAATTCGTTAGACTTTAATTGTGTAATAAGTATGTATTTTTATTTTGATTTTTGTTGTTATTGTAATATTTTATTTCAGTTTTGGTTTTATTTAAAACAGCCTTAACAGGTTTATTGTATTGGTTTATAATAAATTTGGAAAAATGTTTTTTAAGTTTTTCACCATATATGAACCATGTACATGTAATTAAGATGCACTGTGGCTTGGTAATGCTATTAAATGCTATCGAAGTATTAATTAAGTAATTAAGTAATAATGTGGTGGGAACAGGAATTTGATTTATTTATTAGATTGTTTAGTGACCTCAAGCCGTGTTATCCTTTGGTATAAATACTTATATTGCCCCGTTGACACTTAACCCATTAATACCCGAATTACTTTTTTTTTTCTAACGGTTACTGATTTTGTTTTTTACACTCAATTTCCTCTCAGAGCATAAGGCAACCTCTGCTGGCAACTTAAATTGCCACTGGGCACCAATGGGTTAATATGCTACAATTTAATCAAAGCATTATGTTTACATTGAAGTTCAGATAAGAACTTTAAAAACTTTGGCATTGAAGCTTAAGCATAAGAATATTGCCACATATCAGTTAAGACCTTTATTAATAGTAACCTCTGCAATTATTCAAAAAAAATTAATTTGACTATCGAATGTATAGTAGCTATTCCGGCTTAATTTTACTTACTTCCTTAATTGTTAATTACAACCATTTTGTCTGGATTACAATTTAGCTTTCCGCACCACTCATGTTGTGTGTGTTAATTTTATCTAGAAGTGACGGGGATCTACAATTTAAACACGACTCCGTACAATAGATTTTTGGGAAACGTTTCATGGTAATTTTATTTACTCCCAGGAACAGACTGATGAGAGAAAGTCTTCATTATGTTCGGAATGTCTGAGTGAAGGGTTAAACCACGGCTATTAGACTGGGAATTCTAACTCAATCTACAGAAAACCTAAGCATCTACCCTTAAACTCTTGGAACTTAAAATCAAGCTTCGTATTCACGTACTGTACATTCCTGTAGCGGAATCTAATATCTGTGGCAAAGCTTGTAGTAAATAGGAACGAATAAATTCTTCTATGGCGTTTATTGTTAATATTTTTGCTCTTTGGAGAGTCAGGGACTTCTAACTTTTTACTATTCATTGCCGTCATTGAATTGTAGACAACATACCATTTAGTCACGACTACAACCTAGTTTCTCACACCACTTATGTTGTGTGCGTTAATTTGTATACATGAGTGGTGGGACCTACTGTTTATAGTCGACTCTGAACGACAGATTTTGGAGAAACTTTTCATGGTAATTTTATTTACTCTCAGAGCTTTTGCCAAAAATCTGCTAAGAGGAGATGCCTAACCTGGGCACACTACCTACTAGACAACACCTCCTGCATATTTAACTGTGAATAATATTCTATTTAACCCATGGCCCACTGTGCAAGGCTGCATTTCAATTTCAAAGTCCATTAGACAGGCTTTTTGGTTTTTAAAACAATTGGTCTTACTATACGATTATGGAAGGTTGTTGTTGAGTTCATATATGCAATAGATTTGTATATGCGTGTGTGTTTAATTTTTGTTCATTTTCAATTCCAAAGATACTCTGTTAAGCGGCTATTGAGAACACGTGCTTGTTTTTGTTGTATGTTAGTTTGTTTTTTTTATAAAAGAAGAAAAGTCGCACCGAAATGAACATGATTAGAGAGGCAGTACATATTAAAAAACAATTGAAGTTATTTTGTTTTTATACTTGGAAATACGGTTTAATTATTTTTTAAACGTTAACAATACCAAAATCGTAAATAATGCGCACAACTTGCAAATATTTTTTGTTGAAAAAAAAACAATATTAAATTTAGTAGCCAAAAAAGCAATAAAAAAAAAGTTAAGGTCATACGTTCAACAATGATAGTCTTTAAGACCTTAACTGCTGCACTAATTTGTATGGAGCAAGCACCTCGCTTATTACACACTTGCAAAAATTATTATGCCAAATTAATTTATTTACAGTATTATACTGCAATAGTATATACATACATACATAAATACATATGTATGTACATAGATATATACATAGATATGCTAAGGTTACTTTGCAAATTTTTATTTTTTGCAGTTAATAGAGTTTAGAAAAGGCCTTCGCTTTTGCCATAAAATTGTACACTTGCATGCTTTGATTTGTTGCCTACTATTTCATCCATTCCATCCCATTATCCAATTTATGTCTTCCTTATTACGATGCATCACAAGTACTCACTCACCAGCTACATACACACAGTTACTAAATTATACGTACGGTTAAAAAATTGCCGAATTTTTTTAACTAATCCGTTTTCGTTGAAAATCTTTATAGTTTCCTTGATGTTAAGACGGTCTTTTGCATTGGTTAAAAAATTTCTGAAATTGAAGTGAATTGTGGCCCTGCACAGGCCCACAAAGGTATACATCCGATTTACAAATTTCACAAATTTCTGAACCAAAGCAAAAAACCGCCTTAAAATCGAGGAAAGTTGTCAGACAATTACAAAGATTTTCAACGAAAACGGATTAGTTAAAAAAATTTCTGAAATTTGTTATCCGTATGTATACTTTTGTGGCTATGTGTAGCTAGCCAGTCAGCCAGCCAGATAGTCAGCACATTCGCTGTGGAATTTATGAACAAAAATTATGTACGAACAATTGGTTCGCCGTAAAACGTTTTGCTTTGTTGCGTTTCAATTTGTTTTGCTATTTTGCGCTGTTTTCTTTCTTTTCTGCTTTCAAATTAACGGTCATTGTGTCTCTTTTTTTTTTCTCTTTTATTTTGTATCGAATTTGCGTATCGGTTTGGTTTTGATTTGTATCTGGTATTGCGATTGTATTGTTACGTATTGTGATTGCGTTATATTTCGCTTTGTACCTTTAATATACCGTAAGTGCTAGTGGAAAATACACTCAGAAAAATGATGTTCTTTTTCGTGGTTTTATTTCCTCTTTAGAATCTCCATGACACCCAGAGAGGACAAAATAGCATCAACCTGACTATCTTAGGAACTAAATCTCTTAAGTAATGGTATCAGTCGATAGGCAACTTCGCCACTTCTGTACAACAATCTGAATTTAGTCTACAAATTTAGTTTACAATTTAACTAACTAAACTAACAATTTAACTAACTCAACATAACTTGTGATATAATTTCTCAGATTGGCCCAACGATCTGACTTCATATAAATACCCATCTCACGTCAGTTATTTTGCCATACTGGCTTCAGTATCTTTGTTTTCTGTTTTAAATTCTTAGTAAAGCAGACCCAATCAATCTATTCATTAACCCAATGTAAGAGAGATAGGTTCTTATAATTTCTGTATGAAGTCAGAGTTTTTGAGACTAAGTTCAAAACTTCAGGTTCCTGTTAACAGTCATCTGTCAGTTGACACCTGTCAACCTGTCAACATGTTGAATCATTTGTGATTTGACAACCTTTGATAATAGACTTCAACGTGATTTGAGAAGAAAATGTAAAAAATTAATTTTGAGTTAAAATGCCAAAAATCCATGGATTAGGCTATGAATGGCAATCCAAAATCGCTCTCTCTTGTCATTGCTGTTACCAAAACACGTTTACATGACGAAAACCTTGATCGCTATACTAAACTTTTGTGCTATATTTTCAACAACAAAGGGGTAACCACCTTTTGCTGAACTGATTCCAAATTTGGTTAAGGTCGACATTTTTTGACATTTAAAGATTAGGTACGGAAGGTATAAAGCATCAATACTTTTCCATCTGAATTCAGGAAGTGATTCTACTACTATGGTGTCCTTATGAAACAGATTCTACACAGAAATATTTCCCTAATCCTGAATAAAGTACGACAATAGCTGAGAAGTTGCCGTAGTCTAGTAGGTAGTGTGTTGGCTTATTAGACGTAAAGCCAGGGTTCGAGCCCCAGGCCAGATATCAAAACAAAATACAAAAAGTATTTCTTCGGCGACTTCCTCTCAGCAGATTTCTGGCAAAAACTCTGAGAGTAAATAAAATTGCCACGAAAAGTTTCTCAAAAATCTGTCGTTCGGAGTCGACTTTAAACTGTAGGTCCCGCCGATCATGTTTAAAATTAACACACACAACATGAGTGGTGTGAGAAACTAGGTCGTAATCCTGACTGAAGGGTTGTAATGACCAATTATGTATGTATGTATGTAATATCTGAGAAAGTGAATGATAGTTTTCTGCTTTGCAACATTAGAATTTTGGAATTTTGGTCCTATATTGCTTCGGGCACCAAGAGGCTTCTCTGTAAGCTAGTCAATACAAAAGAACTTCTTCACAACATTTTAAATAAAAAATACTTCGGCCATGGATATTGCGGCTGCCTCCGATACTGTAAAAAGACCTTACGATTCTAGCTTATGTTATAAGTTTATCAGTGTATATGTATCTAATTACAGGGGACTTGGACGACTAGCAATTTTACAAATTCTACCAATAAAATATGGATGCAAATTACAAACCGACAATCGATTAATTATGATGCAATTTGCTTAGATTATCAGATTTGGATATATTTAAATTTCTACCTTGCTTTTAATAAAGTCTACCAAGATTTTCAAACAGCTAGTCCTAGTGTAGTTTTTGTTTTCTTTCAGTGTAAACACTGTCTGCAACATATCAAAATTCCTTTCACATCACCTCAAACAATGCGGTAGTAATCCATTTTTTATGATTTTTTTCTCAATTGTTTTTTTTTCTACATCTTTATTAGTCATGTTTTGTTTAGATTCACCTGTTTTGATTTATTTTTTAATGTCTGCAACACATGTTTCTCCATCTGTTTATTGGTCTTTATGTTTATTGTCTATCTAACTGTCTATTGTGTCTGGCAGTCTATGGCGTTGAGGTGAATGTTGGTCAATATTTTTCGTTGCTTTATAATGGTTTTTAACACATGATGCCAAACCCATTAAATTATTGCTCTTTTTAGGTATTTTTCTTTCATCTACGGTTGCGTTTTCTTTCCTAGTACATGCAGTCGTTAGAAAAAAAAATTGCACTTTTGCCAGAAGGTATTACCAACTTTCTTACTTTCGCATGTTGGAATTTGAAAGAGATGTGAAGTATGTGTGTGTTTTTGTTCCATAATTATCTGGCAAATTGGTCATTAAAAATTTGTGATTAAAATTGATCTAAAAACCGAGATACTGAGGTTTTGTTTTATAAACTAATAACCTCATCCATCTTAGGCATAAATCCAACGAAGGTTATTTATTGAATTTCGGCTATTTTAAATCATTTTGTATTCGTTTGCTACAAAAAAAAGTAATTTTTTGTAAAATTATGAGGTAAACCACAAAAATTATGAACAATTGGGCAACGCAATAGCAATTATGCTGATGATCTACAATAGTTTGTATTGAGCACACATTTAAATTTAAAATATTTTATGAAAAAACCTATCCAAATAGGAATTTACGCTGTTGTGCAGGTAAACCTAGAGGCATTAATGACCTTACGGCAGAACGAAGAAGTCTCAGATTTCCATTTCATGTTAAGTTCTCCGCATTTATGTATATTTTCAACTGTGGTCATAAGTCTTGACTAGGCCTGCTTTAATGAATTGCCACTAAAAAAAATTGAACCGAATGTGAATCAAAAATTTACACTTTGACTTCCAAGTCACCCATATTCGGGTGATAGTTAAGCTTCTGATCGGGCCGTGTCATCCATATTGGGGTGACGCTTATTTGACTACTTGCATACAGTGGTACGCTTGGCCTAAAGGAGATTTTACTCTAAACGCGCGTGGCAGTCAACGTGCTATACGAGAGATTAAAAGTATGTATAATCGCTTATAGCAGGAACTCAATCGTCGACCGCCTTGTTTATGTGTGTAACAAAACCAATTACTTCTTTCAATTAAACATTTTTAAGCTGTTAATGTGTATTTTAATAACCGTAACTCCAGTTGAGTCAACATAGTCTAGTATTCAAACCCCAAGTCAGACATCACAAAAATTATGAAAGAAATATTTCTTCGGCGACTTCCTCTCAGCAGATTTCTGGCAAAAACACTGAGAGAACAATAAAATTGCCATGAAATAAAGGGTGTTTTTTATAGAGGTATAGAACTTTAAGTTGCAATAAAACATTTATTTATCCGAAAGATAATCTTGTGGCATTACATTTTAAATATGATTTCTGGCATATGACCGCCACGGCTGGCGCGGATGTAGTCCAATCTGAACGTCCAATTTTCGATGACTTTTTCCAACATTTGTGGCCGTATATCGGCAATAATACGGCGAATGTTGTCTTCCAAATGGTCAAGCGTTTGTGGCTTTACCGCATAGACCAATGACTTTACATAGCCCCACAGAAAGTAGTCTAGCGGTGTTAAATCATAAGATCTTGGAGGCCAATTCACAGGTCCAAAACGTGAAATTAGGCGGTCACCAAACGTGTCTTTCAATAAATCTATTGTGGCACGAGCTGTGTGACATGTTGCGCCGTCTTGTTGAAATCACATCTCCTGGACATCATGGTTATTCAATTCAGGAGTGAAAAAGTTAGTAATCATGACTCTATACCGATCACCATTGACTGTAACGTTCTGGCCACCATCGTTTTTGAAAAAGTACGGACCAATGATTCCACCAGCCCATTAAGCGCACCAAACAGTCAGTTTTTCTGGATGTAACGGTGTTTCCACATACACTTGAGGATTACCTTCACTCCAAATGCGGCAGTTTTGTTTGTTGACGTAGCCATTCAACCAGAAGTGCGCTTCATCGCTAAACAAAATTCGCTTATGAAAATCGGGAACAACGGTAATCTCGTTTTGGGCCCATTCGACGAATCTACGCCTTACTTGATGATCGTTTGGCTTCAAATCTTCCACGAGTTGGATTTTTTAAGCACGCAAACCAAGATCCTTCCGCAAAATCTTCCATAAAGTGGATGGACACAGATCCAATTCCTGTGCTCGATGGCGGATGGACTCATTCGGGTCTTCCTCAATGCTACGCTCTACAGCAGCAATAACTTCTTCTGTACGCACCGTACAGCGTCTCTGGGGATGCGAGTTATCAATAAGAGTAAACGTGGTGCGAAAACGTTCCATGGTTAATCGAATTAACTGCTCTGATGGACGATTTTGTCGACGATAAAATGGACGTAGTGCGCGATACGTTTTCCGCACAGAACCATTATTTTCGAAATAAAATTGCACTATTTGTAAGCGTTGTTCAGGCGTGAGTCTATTCATGATGAATTGCCAAATCAAACTGAGAATAAATCACTTGACACCTGTTAAATCGGTCGCCATCTTGAAAAGTAATGCAAACTTAAAGTTCTATACCTCTATAAAAAAACACCCTTTACATAAAGTTATACTACACCAGTGAAGTTATCTCTTACCTAAGTCCCAACAAAGTTTTTCAAAAAGCTGCAGTTGGTTATAGTAGACCAATAATGTTTTCGCATCCACATTACTTCGGTCCGAGTATTAAAAATATCACACAGAAGGATTTTGGTATTCCCACTACTCCTGCCTTCAAAGTCGATTCACGTTTGGCGTTATTACCAACAGTCTCAATACCAAACTACACTCAATCTGTCTCTCGAAATATTTTACACGTCTGGATATAAATCACGTGTTTTGTTCGGTTCTGCTGGATTAGCTGTAAAGTTGCATCGTCCGTACCTGTATGTGCGTTTAACTCTTCTATAAAGACTCCTACTCATTCTGTTTGATAGCGAATCTCCGCCTTGGGCAGCATGAAATATCTCAAAAAGTTTGTTAAACTTTACCCCTGAAGGATTGCAATAATCTGTCATACTACATACAGGTCATTGGACTGTGAGTATTAATGTCGACTTTCTCATCCCTTTCAACAACATTGGGAGGAATTTATTCAACACAGTTACGGGCGGGCTTACGAAGTAAATTTAAATGCTCAAGTTATAGTATATATTGAAATTGTATTCGTGTATTCTGTCGCATTTATCGGACTTTGTAAGCCTCAATATTTACTTAGCAATGGCTTTCCTACTGTAGATATCAAGAAGAGTGAATTACAGCATGGCTCACCTTGTAATCCTCTGTTATTAGTTATTAGATTATTTTTCATTTTATATTTGTAGCACAGTGTAATTAACCTTGAAACACATTTGATTTATCGATTATAAACTTTATTTTTTGTATTTTTACTCCTCATTTCTTTAGTATGGCGTTTTCATGATTTTACTATTGATTGCTGAAATCGTTGCCGGCGGTTTGGCGGCATTTTATAAAGAAACGGTAATAATCTGAGAAATTTTGCAATATTTGCAATAATTTTATTTATTTTAATGATTTTATTTCATTTGATTTGATTTGATTTATTTAATAGGCACGCAATGAAAGTAAAACCTTTTTACAAACCACCATCAGCAAATATTATACAACGGCTGAACATACTGATGCTGTTACACTCATGTGGAATCAAATGATGAGCACATTTGGCTGTTGTGGTGTGGTTGATTATCGTGACTTTGAAACTTCATCGGGTTGGGTAAATAGCCGTGGGAATCATACTATACCAGATGCCTGTTGCCGTTTAAAGGATGTTAAAAATATCATACCAGAGGATGATAGTTGCGTTACAAATCCCACTGAAGGAAACAGTTTCTTTATGAAGGTAAGTTAATTAACGAATGTGCATATTGAGCAGTCATTTATTGTTTGTAAAGGTTGCATACACTAGGATTTATGAATATTGGATAGAAGACGTTGGGTGGTGTAGTGATTTAAAGTGATTGACTACAAACCCGAATGATCCTGAGGAAGGATAAAAGATTTGTGTCGTGGTTTTCTTATAATTTCTTATAATAATTCATGTAGGAAGCCACCTGACATAAACCTGCTCAGTGAGAATAAGATTAAACACGAACATTGTAGAAGGTCAGGCAGTAACCTTATCATCCTAACAGACCATCCTAGTTTTGCAATCGTCCACGTCTTAGCTAATAAACATTAGTTATTGAAACTGAAACAAAACAAAGAAGTTAGAATATAGTGGAGATGCTTTCTGACAGCCCTATGTACCTGAAAGTAACTAAGAAAGGAATTTAACAATATGCTGACAGGCTGAAGTACGCCGCATCTCTACTCTATCTTATCAATTTTACAGAGTGATTTCGTTTAAGGCTTCATTTTTTAAGATTTTGGTTTTTGGAGTGAGCCTTAAGGAAAATAGTTAATAGAGGTGTCACACACCTAAATGAAGATATCTTAGCAGCACTTTTGTGGGTGATGCCGTATAAACTGGACATCTTTGGAAATCTTGAAGCTGTTCTGGACCTTAAGACCTGAGTGCAGAGGCTAATCGAATACAATGAACACTGTTAGCCGACCTTCTTTTCGAACTAAGAACAGCAAGCCGAAACATATCCGATAAATTAGCGAGTCATTTAAATGCTGTGTAGAGTTGTAGGCTGGTATGAAACAAAAACGTTACGTTACTAACTGGAGTTGTTTTGAAAGCACTGGTGTTGTTTTGTGTGTGACGCAGTGATATAAAATGGAGGTGTGAAGAGTGACCAACCCTTTTAACTACAGGTTTTTTAAATACCCTTCTATAGGTCTCTGTATAGGAATTCGGTGAACAGTTTAGCTGAGCTGGTATTTGTCCATAGGCATAGTATGGGTCTATAAAAACCCAACATAAACGGGTTGTGTATGACTAGAATTGTTGAATAGTCAATTCATTCCTGTTATTTTGTAAATAGTCGCCGTAGTCTAGTAGGTAGTGTGTTGGCTTATTAGACGTAAAGCCAGGGATCAAGTCCCAGGCCAGACATCAAAACAAAATACAAAAAGTATTTGTTCGGCGACTTCCTCTCAGCAGATTTCTGGCAAAAACTCTGAGAGTAGATAAAATTGCTATGAAAAGTTTCTCAAAAATCTGTCGTTCGGAGTTGACTTTAAACTGTAGGTGAGAAACTAGGTCGTAATCCTGACTGAAGGGTTGTAATGACCAATTATGTATGTATGTATGTATTTTGTAAATAACTTCAACGCCATAGATGATTTGTGTTCTTTGGAACTCAGATAGGACAAGGTTCTCACTGATGCAGCTCGATCTATTGACAGACCCTATGTCGGTTATATCAATGGCCTCTAAATCTTCGTTCTTGACACTAAAAATAATAGACTTTAAATTGAATTAGTTTTGAACGGAGTTAGCTCACTCTCGATGAATTAATTTCCGGGCATGTATTGGGCACTGTTGTTCAATATCAATATTGTGATCTATGTAGACAACAGTTCCAATTCATTCGGGAAAAGACCCTGTATTTCTTTATGCATAATTTTTTATTATTTTTTATTTCTTCTAGGGCTGCTATGATGTATTTGCCGACTGGATAATATCACATCGTGAAGTAATTATTGCCGTACTATTTGGTGTTGGCCTTATACATCTTTTGGCCATTTTCTTGGCGTTCTGCCTTTGCAAATCATTTGCCAAATATCATGGCATGAGACTGTAAATTGTAAATCTTCTCTGAACACACAACGTTTCTTTTAAGTGTTTCATTATTTACTTTTTAGATAAACAAAAAAATAAAAACAAAAACGAAAAGGACCAAAAGTCAATAAGAAATTTTTTATCTTTTTAAACGACAATTTTTTTTTCCTTTTAAATTAAAATTATTTAAAAATTTAAATAAATCCAACATTTCATTTGAAAAATATTTATTAAAAATTTTCAAATATTTTTTTCTTTCCCTTTTTGTACCAAAAGCAAAATACATTCTAAAATTTAGTAAAATTTTGAATTAACTTTTCTACTTCTTTGTTCATTTATTTTATTATTTACTTAGTTTTAGTAAATATTTAATAAAGTCTTCTTCTTCAATTATTTTTCTTTGTCAAACTGTTTTGTTTTGTATTATAAAAAAATATTTCCACTTTAAACATCACAATTTTATTTTTAATTATAATTTTTATAATTAAAATATTATTTTCATTTTAGAAGTTATTTTTTATTATTATTTTTTAATATTACACTATTATATTAATTAATTTAAAAAAAAGAAAAACATTTCGAAAACAATACCTACCATCAAATGGAAAACCGATCAACCAACCAACTACAAAAAATTTTCTTGAATATTAGTTTAGTTTGTTAAATCGAAAAGTAAACATAAAATTCTATGTTTTTGTAATAATAACAATCATACTGTTGTTAAATTTTCTTATACATTACTATTATTATTATTATTATAATTTTTTTTATTATTATTATTTATTAGTTTTTAAGTTGTTTTTGGTATTGATGAATTAAATTTGATAAAATGAAATTTAAAACATACATTCATTGGAATAGTTTGTAAAGTATTTAAAAAGTTAAAAAAGAAAATGTATAAAAATTTCAATTGCATTTTATGTATTAATTACTATCTAGCATATCAATTAAAAACAAAAACAAAATGTATAAAATTTAATTAAAAATTTAGTTAATAAAAATAAATAATTAGTTAATAAAACCCAAATAAAACAAATGAATTTTTTAATTAAATATAGTTTAGTATTGTATTTCATTTGACTTAAGAATGTCAGATCAGGTCTATTTCCTAATTACTCATGTTATATTTAGATTCGTAACCTGTTTGGATATTTTCATTCATCTGTCTAGTGTCCAGTCTATATGGTTTTTAACGGTCCAGCCAGTTGGGCTGTTTGTTTACAGCATTCAGGTAAATAGCAGTCAGTATTTATGTATGCTTTGTAATGGTTTTTAACACTTAATGCTAAACTCATTTAATTATTGCTCTTTACAGCAGGTATTTCTTTCACTACTGTTGTGTTTTATTTCCTTTATGCAGTCGCTAAAATAAGAATTAAACTTTCTTACTATGGTATGTTGGAATATGAAACAGATGTAAGTGTATGTTTTTTCCATAAATTAAAGCATAATTATCAGGCAAATTGAATACAGAGTATTAGCCATTAAAACTGTTTTAAACTAAGATATTCAGCACACATTTTGTAAAACTATCTTCATCTTAAACCGATTTAAAATTTGTACAGAAATCATTAGCCGCTAAGTCTCTACGCATGCTTACTCATTACATAATGACCTACGGAAATAGGTACAGTGTGAGTTATGTCTCTAACAATAAATAGTTAAAGTAGATGGCAATTTACCCAATTTACATGAAGTTGAAGATTTTCTCTTAATTCGAATATAAAATCCATATTGTTGTGCGGCTGTAAGGCATAAAATTCTCACGTTCTATAGAAGTTCTTGTAAACAAAAGCTTTAGAAAAGTTTTTTGCCTTGTCAAAAGATCATCGATATTGATATTTCAGTCTACC
Source organism: Sarcophaga carnaria (assembly GCA_958299815.1). NCBI lineage: Eukaryota > Metazoa > Arthropoda > Insecta > Diptera > Sarcophagidae > Sarcophaga > Sarcophaga carnaria. The sequence goes on from OY283151.1 coordinate 35,517,579, forward strand.
CCCTTAAGCAGGATTTAGACGAACACACAAGTCGTACAATATGTAAAGTTTCTTCCAAAAAATTGCAAATAGTATCGTGTACACTCGATATGTAACGAGAGCGTATGACATTAAAGGATTTTGCACGTCGTACAGCTCTCTTCGTTTTCCGAAAACTATGACACTATTAGATTATGAACCCAGCCAGCATTTTTTGAAAATTTTAATCAAATTCGAGTCTTTTTTGACTCTTCTACACGATTGAAAAATAAGAATATGCGCTCATTTTCTGATCATAAAAGACTCATTTGTCGGGAGAAAAGTGTTACTACGGGCGACTCTTCTCAAAAAATCATTTATGAGTCATTTTCTATATTAATTTCGAGTAATTTTCGATGCGTTTTCGAATAGTTTTGTGATCATTTTTGAATCGCTTTCTGATCATTTATTAGTCGTATTTAACTTCGTTTATGCTTCTTTTTCGAGTCGTCTTTCAGTCATTGTTTAAACGCAAGCGAGTCTTTTATGAGTAATTTATCAATATGTTTATGAGTCCTTTTATTGTCATTTATCAGTCATGTTTGTATTAATCTGGACTCCTTTTTGCGTCATTTATGATTATAATTTGAGTCATTTATTAGTCGTATTTCAAAATGTGTTTTTAGCCGACCCCAACGACTAATCAAGGTGGCAAAAAATGAAAATGCATTGGCCATCTTTAAGGTATACAACGAAAAGATTGTTAAAATCCGAAATGGAAGAAGCTAAACTGGCTAATCGGGAGGAAATCCAAACTGTCTATTGAAAATAAATTGTTAATATATAATCAAATATTAAAACCTATTTGGACTTATGGAGCACAATTGTGGGGATGCACAAGCGAGCAAAATATAACTATTATTCAACGTTTTCAGAACAAAGTACTCAGATGCATCGTAAACGCACCATGGTATATACGCACAAGTGATTTACATCGTGACCTTGGTGTAAATACTGTTAAAAAAGAGATTGAAAACATTGCAACAAAACATAACATCCGACTCAGAGACCACGTAAATTCAGAAGCATCATCTCTTGCTGATCCCATTGGTTTGGAACGCAGACTTAAAAGAAAGAAGCCATCCGACCTAATTAGAAGCTCTCTTTTGGCTTGATGATCATCATAATATCATCATAAATATATATTAAATTAAAGTTTATGTTTATTTAAATGTTGGAAGTAAATTACTTGTTAGTTATAATAACTAGTTATACTACTAATTAATAAATACTAATTAATTATACTAATTATACTACTAATTAATAAATGAGAATTTAATGAGAAAAAAAAAAAAAAAAAAAAAAATCCGATTTTAGCCTAGCCCCCAGGCTAATAAGAGCTTGGGGCTTCATACATACGGACATACATAATTGGCCATTACGACCTAGCTTCTCACACCACTCATGCAGTGTTCGTTAATTTTATACGTGAGTGGCGGGACCTACAGTTTAACGTCGACTCCGAACGACAGATTTTTGAGAAACTAAACTGAAAGGAAGTTGGCGACTACCAAAGAAAGAATATTATATTTATATTTAAAAACAAATTGTACTTAATTTCATAGCCATCTTTTTACATTAATGAAAAGTTATATAGAGAGGGTGAAAAAAAGCATTGTGTAATCATCCCTCTGTTCAAAATATGATCATAAATACATACTTATAATCACTTTTCAAACACCTGCATGATGCGTTTTTGATTAATCGTTTTTCAATCTACAGTATAAGTAGAATATAATAATAAATAATGTAAATAATATTCACATTTTAAACATCTGGACGATTAATTTTCGATTGCTATACAATTTTTTATTGTATTTTAAATCGAACTTATTTTACTCATTGGCGCGAATCATTTATGAGTCCTTTTTTTAATCGTGTAACTGATTAATAAGTTTTTGATCGCCAAAAGTACTCTAAAAAGACTCAGCAAGGTGATTTTTCAAAAAACAATCTTCCAAATGCTAGCTGGGTATGAATTTATATACAAACAATACAGGGAAATATTTGTTTTTATTTTATTTTGTTTTGGTATTGTACGAATTGTGCAAATCATTTTAAAAATTAAAATGGAATTTTGTAATATTTCTCTCTAGCTTTACGTACGTAAACTCTTATCGTATTAACTACCCTTTAGAAACGGTAAATTAAAGTCTCACTATTCCATTTAGGCTTGCATTAATATGAGATAAAATATTGTGTATTAGCACGTGTACATGTATTAGAAAAATCTTATGACGGCATTGTGCACATTGCAGGAGTAAGAAGAAGAATTATATAACACTACTGGTAAGTAATTTTCAATGTATAAAAGAGACGTGCATGAAAGCTTATAAAACGCAAAATTGTGGATACACTTTCAAATGAAAAAGAAGATATCTTTTTGAAAAGCTACTTATAAATCTCCATTCGTTTTTCTATGCATGCGTTTAATGAATCATAAACACATTAAATCAAAACAATAGTGAAGGATCTGTATGGAGAACATACAGTATGACTGTTTTTTTTATATTAGAAAACAAAGCAAAAAACAAAAAGACACATTGAAATCAAAAAATAGAATGGATTCCTTATTGAAAGCAAATTGCATTTACATTTGATGCCATTGTAATGACTATTTTGACTACATATGTACTTCTCTTTCCATTAATTGAAAATGACAAAAGAAAGAGAGAAAAAAAAGCTTAGTACGCATATTTTTTTGTGAATGCATGGTATTGAGTTACTGGACATTGTTTGCGATTCTGTTGCCATGCTGTGTGAACAGCTACATATAACTTATAAGAGCATTTATGTTTGAGAGAATGAAACATTGATGAATGAAATGTTTCTTTGTCTCATTTAATTTGCGTATGTCGTGTATGTTGTGTAGTAAACATCATAACAGCTTGAAGCTGGATTCAAACTGGGTGAGTGAATGAATTGAATGCCGTAATTCAGGCATAGTATGCATTTTAAAGACGAAGATGATTACTTTTATTGATGAAGACTGTTCACATTATTTACTTACTCTTATAAAAATGTTAGGAATTACAGGACTATGAAGAAGGAAAGATTTGATTTTTGTTTTTATATGTATAATAATATAAGTTGGTTTTTATTAATTAAATTCAATAATCTTAAACAAGATATAATTTCTTGAATTTTACTTTTAAAATGATATCAATAGGAATACATTAAGTTTAATACCTTAAAAGCCATTGGCAAAATATATGTGGTTTAAGACGAGAACTGAAAATCACTCTTGAGTATAAAGTTTTAATAATAAAAAAATTAAAAAAGAAAATCGTTTTCCTCACTACTACTGTTACTGAAATAGAAATACAAAAGAAAACTTATAAAAAAATGTTTGTTTGCTTAAGTGTAAGTAGTGGTATAAAAAATCTAAAGTAGTAAGTATACATACGTATAAATAAATAATCATATTTCGTAATAAATATAAGTATATAAAATGATATAGGTTAAGAAGTAATAATTAATAATAATGATAATGTTTAAATATTAAAAAAAATACATGTGTATAGATAGAGTATTTTATGGAATTAAGTTTTTGGAAATTATAAATTTATTGTAATAATTTTTTTTGTCTTTTAAGTTATTAGCGATTTAGTTTTATTTCTATGTAATACTTATAAAAGGGAATTTTTAAAGGAATTATTAAATTGTTTAAAATAGTTTAACTATACTACCATTAGATTTGGATTTATTTTGTTTATATGTATATGTATACTGTTTCTTTTAACTGTAATTAGATAGAAAAATAAGGATTTATGTACGTTTCTGCTTAATAATAACACTAAGTAAGTATTTTTTTTTTAATATAAATTCTTGTATATAATTTTTTTTAATAGTAAAATTAATGAAAACTTTATTAAAAAGACGACGGCAAACACAGCAAACAACAGTACAATTTAAATATGATTATTTATAATCATTTATAAATATTGTAACTGTAAGTATGTATATAAAAAAAAATAAGTAAATAATTTTATTCTTATGTTTCGGAAGCTGCAGATTTGCCCAAAAATGGTACAGTTAAGTCAACCATATTGGGATATACTAAGTATTTATTAACAGCCTCGCATAATTTACCCTCAATCACATTGGTTACTATACTCCAATCCACAGATTTATCACCAACTGTTGGACGTGCGGTCAACCAAAGGCGTGGTGGAGCGCGAAAACTAAAAAAAATAAATAAAAATGAAGAATTAAATTTCATCACATTTGTATTCGTTAACTGCAAACGACAAAAGAAGTATTTAATTTCCTTAGTACTCGACCCGTGTTCCTAAAAAATGCAGGTTAAACACACGATATTGCCAAAGACACAAGGAAGTTACACATTTACCAAATACGTACCAGTCATCCAAAACAGTCACAGAAAACTAAGAATTTGGATGCGAAAGCATTAAAACGTTTAGTACATTAATACCAAGCAAAATAGTAAAAAGAAAACCATAGTTTTTGCAATGAAAACAACACAAATGCTGGTAAAGATGGCATAAAAGCACAACTTCTCCAAGCATACACATACATACATAATTGGTCATTACAACCTTTCAGTCAGGATTATGACATAGTTTCTCACACCACTGATGTTGTGTGTGTTAATTTTTATACAGTTTTAAAGTCGACTCCGAACGACAAATTTTTGAGAAACTTTTTCATGGCAATTTTATTTACTCTCAGAGTTTTCGTCAGAAATCTGCTGAGAGGAAGTCGCCGAAGAAATACTTTTTGTATTTTATTTTGATGTCTGGCCTGGGGCTCGAACCCTGGCTTTTCGTCTAATAAGTCAACACACTACCTACTAGACCACGGCCTCGTAGACCGGGAATGGCAACAAAGCAGACAGAAAAGAATGTGCCTACTGTAGAGATATTAGTCTCCTTAACTTCGCATATGAGATCATAGTGTCTTCCTAACTAAAAAATGATTTCCCATTTCATTCATATCATTGGTTCCCACCAATATGGTATTATGTCTAGCTGCTCTACAGTTGAGCAGATTTTTATACTGATTTGGACCTGTATTTATTATAGGACTAAAGAAATATCTACTTACGCAAGCCATATTCTATCCGAAGGCGGTGGAGGTATATTGATTGTTACACGTGAAACTAAACCTCTTAAATCTATGCCTAATGTTATAGTAGTGCTCATATTCTCCATGGCTTTTTGTACAAAAGACAATTCCGTTGCAGATTGGAAAAAGTTGGAAGTAGCGATACGGTCAACAAATTTAAATATACGTCTGGCATTGCCCGGATTTGTGGTACTAAAAAAGAAAATAAAAACAAAAAAGAAATTAATTAAATAAGATAACGTGAGCATTAGTAAAATATAATTGTATTACCCTTCACTAACACTATTGGGATTATCACCCATTGTAGCGACACTAGGACTATCGGACTCAGTACTTGAACTGCCAGTACTTTCGGCATCACTATCAAATATAGCACTGCCGCTAAGAGCAGTTTCTAATAATAATTCTGCTTCATTAACACCTGTGCGCGAACCTTTATTGGCTGCTAAAAGTTCATCTTTCAATGAAGAGGTACTGTGTGGATGTGGCATGCCGGCATCCACATTTTTAGTATCCACATAGCAGGTACGCATAGGACGTTTAAGACGTAACAAATTCATTTTTGTTGTAACAGTTATATGACAATGACCCTCATACGTTACATCCATATCTAGCCAAATACCACGTTCATCAAGCATGGGCTGAGAAACGCGATGCACAAGTGGAGGTGTGTTGCCAAGGTCGATGTTTTTAATGACCACATCCTCCATGAAACTGGGTAGCTAAGGGAAAAAATAATTAAATTAAATAAAGAAATAAGTGTTTAAACTAAAGAAGATTGTTTGCTTACCTTAATGGAATTCAATTTCTTTTGCAAAATATCTTGGATTTTCTCTAAAATTTGATCATTTTGCAAGACACTGTAAAGTAGGCGGCCAACTAAAACATTAGCCCATACAACACTGCCCGAAGGACCCAAGAACAATGATTGATCAATGCCTTTCCATAATTCATTTTCATGGCGAGCAGTGCGTTTGCTCTAGAATAAGTAGTATTAAGTATTATAAAATATGTTGTTGTTGTTGTCTTTATAAACTATATTTTGGAAAATCTTTAGTTATAATTTTTAATTATACTGTGAGTGAATGAGTTGAAAATTAAAAAATAAAAAATGTAATAAATAAAGTAATAAAAAATAAATAAAAACATACGCTTTTCTTGTCTTGCGGATCATGAATAACTTGACCTTTATAAACGGGTATCTTTGATCGACTACAAGCTTTCTAAAAAATAATTAAAAATTTTAAAAATAAATTAAAAAAGTAATTAATAAGTGAAAATTAAATGGTAATTATTAAAAAAAAATTGAATCATTTCTTAGATTTTTTGCTGTTTGTTGTAGACAAATCCTGTAATTTCCATTTAGCTTTTCTTATAAATATTATAAGGTGTAGGAAAAAGAAATTTGAAAACAATAATTTTTAAATAGATGGTGTAATGTAAATAGATGTTGGCATCGGCAAAAATAGTGGAGAAAACCTAACCTAAATTTCTATTAATAAGTTGCTGCTGCTGATGGTCGTCAATGAAATCAAGTTGATAGCAAGCCGCCATAAGTGGTACTCAATCAATGTAAGTCAGGAAAACTTTTGATTTATATTTGAAATATTGCCTTACGTTTTACAAGTCTGTATTAAAGCCATTATCATGCTATGCTTTGCAAATATGGTGCACAAACTCAGCGTCTGATATCGAAAGAGTACAAAATAGCCGCTGCAATTTGGTATCATAAGAATTCAAACATTCACAGTGACCTTTGAAAAATATGCAGAAATATATTTAAATGCTGGTCACTAACGACAAAGCAGAGTGGGACACTGCTACCCTCATTCCACATACACACAGTTACTAAAGTATACATACGGTTAACAAATTTCAGAAATTTTTTAACCAATCCGTTTTCGTTGAAAATCTTTATAGTTCCCTCGATTTTAAGACGGTCTTTTGCATTGGTTAAAAAATTTCTGAAATAGAACTGAATTGTGGCCCTGCACAGGCCCGCAAAAGTATACATCCGATTAACAAATTTCACAAATTTCTGAACCAATGCAAAAGACCGTCTTAAAATCGAAGAAAGATGTCAGACAATTATAAAGATTTTCAACGAAAATGGATTGGTTAAAAAATTTCTGTAATTTGTTACGACCTAGTTTCTCACACTACTTATGCTGTGTGTGTTAATTTTATACATGAGTGATGAGACCTACAGTTTAAAGTCGCCTCCGAACAACAGATTTGGAAAGCTTTTCATTGTAATTTTATTTATTCTCAGAGTTTTTGCCAGAAATCTGCTTTCCTTTCGCAAAAATAAATATTTACTTATATTACGTTTTTGTTCTACATGTCAGGGTTGAGGTTTGAACTCTCGGGTTTTGATCTAGTAAGTCAATACACTACCTACCAGGCTATAATAACTATTCTTAATATACTTATTTATCACTCTGAGACGTGTATATCTAAAGTCTGCAATTTAAGCGTTTAAAGGAAATAATCGCACAATTGGCAACCAGTTATGGTTTATAGATGAGAATTTGGGCTATACGAAGTGGTAGCAACTCGGAGGGTTTGTTTGGGATATGGTTAGATATCCATTTTATAGTCCACGCCGTCTGTTTATATCTATAGCGACTTACTTTGTTGGTAAAAAAAATCCATCTTAATAGAAGCTTGTAATAATCGTCTTTTCCCCTAGGACATATATACATAATTGGCCATTACAACCCTTCAGTCAGGATTACGGCCTAGCTTCTCACACCACTCATGTTGTGTGCGTTAATTTTATACGTGAGTGGCGGGACCTACAATTTAACGTCGACTCCGAACGACAGAATTTTGAGAAACTTTTCATGGCAGGTTTATTTTACTCTCAGAGTTTTTGCCAGAAATCTGCTGAGAGGAAGTCGCCGAAGAAATATTTCATATTTCATTTTTGATGTCTGACCTGGGATACGAACCCGGGCTTTTACGAATAGTAAGCCAACACACTACCTACTACACCGCGGCGACTTCGCCTAGGAACCTTTCTATAAAAGGGACGGAATGAAATAACGTTTAAAATGTTAACCAGTTACCAAACATAACCCAACATTTTTGACATCAATTGGATTATTGTGACTGCTAAATAGAGAATTAATTTTTTCGGATAAACTAATAGATTTCTTTTTACTACACTTTATATATTTATTACTAAGAGGCAAACAAATCTAGTAGCATTATTATACTTCATAAAATCCCAATTAGTCCGATCCACTTGGTTGTGCTTGTTCTGAATTGATTCGAAGCTTATTTTAGAAAGGAAAACTTTGAGCTTACTTAGATGCTATTGCTAAATGTTAGAGTACGTCGACAGACTTTTTAAGCAGCGACGTTTAATACATCGCTTATATAAGCCGCTTATCTTTTTAAAAATTTATCCGGATCCCTTGAAAGCTAACCCATTGTAGAAAAACTTGACACCATAACAATAAATTCTATTGGTACCTAATAAATATATGCCAATCTGCAAACAAATTGTTACGACACCCTATTACCTGCTCAAGTGATCGGCATTGATTTTGCACTCCAGATTGTTGTAATGGTATAAGTTTGTTAATTTTCCATAGAAACACTTTTTTACATAATTTTGACAGGCCTGGTGACAGCCGGATACATCGATTAGGATACGGTACTAATAAAAGTTTTTCGGTTTTCGGTATCATTACAACTATTGAAGTTTTACGTTTCTGGGAACAATATCGTACTTCCAACATGGCATTAAACAATTTTGTAAGCGTTATAATAGACATTTTCGGATGCATTTTTTTCACTGTTGGCATTATCATACGCTTGATATTGCGAAATTTTGAATTTAAATCAAAACGATTATCAATATTCTAACAAAATAAAAATTAATTAAAAAAGAGAACTCAAATGTTAAAAGAGTGCAAGAGTGCTACATGGAGAATATTTGGTGTTGAAAATCGCTTGCTATTGAATGAAAATTTCGAAGCTTGCTACATATTTAACAGAAATGTAAAGCTCAATATTCTGAAGCTTAGCTTAGTGAGTTCTTGAAATGTTTCGAGCTGCCTATACATACATACATATCACGTTTTTTACAAGCCTTTATAATTTTGATAAAATTTACCTGGTATAGTGCCATAAATTTAATATAGTTCGGATCATTGCGTGCTGCACTGGCTAACATTAAGAGACCTTCAATACTTTCAGCATCATCTGGCATAAATTCAATGGATTCATCATCACGTTCTGGTTCCTCCTTTTCGGGAACAGCCGGAGAAAGCTTTAACATAAATTTTACTTTAAATTGTACTCTCTCTCTGAAAATAAATTCACTATTAATCTTACGTCAGGTAAATCTTCAAACGTTATTGATGATGAAAATTCTCTTTGCTGTTCGGATACTGTAGATTTCACAGAGACAGTACTGGCATTCTCTTTAGGCTGTAAGAACACAGAAAACACGATTAAAGAAACTATTAATCGAAAAATTTTAGTTTCTAATTAAACCTTAGGATTCGTTATCAATTGAGCCGCTTTAGTGGCGGCACGTTGTAAATCTTTAGAGTTTATCAATTTTACATTGCTCAAGTGCAAGTCTTGATCATGGACGTCACCATTGCTAGCAGCCACAAAGCGTCTATACCTGAAATAAGTTACAATTTTTTAGTGCCTTTCTTAGAAATATTTCATAATATTTCAAGCTCGAGTTCCTTTAGTTCATTAATTAAGCAATCGGGTCCTTCTGAAGCCACGACTTACTTGGTCTTTAGATGTTTTCGTTGGCAAGTGAATTGAAATGAAACTGTCACAAACAACATTAGAAATACATTCATTAAACAAACAAAATTGACGTTTTCGCTGGCAGAATATTAGGGAAGTGTTAACATTCTTCTCGTGTTACGGTTTGATAAACATTTTGGTGCCTAGTATTCTTAGAAAACTTACTTAACCATTCAACGGTACCGTAATATGGTTTCAATAAGATGATGTGTCCAGACACAGAGTCCACAAGTTTATTGCAAATGAAACCAACGAAAAATATTGGAGAAAACGCTGAAATCGTTTGTCATAAACCAAAAACAATTGAAGTTCGAAAAGATAACATTCTGCTGGAAATTTTGTGAAAGTATTAGGCAAAAATCAATAAAAATTTCGCTGAAAATTCAGAATTTGTAAGTCAACACGCGAGGAATTATTGCTATTATAAACTGTAGAACTGTGAAACTCGAACTTAAAAGACCTTATATTTGATTTTATGAATATTACCAATCCTCCTTTTCTCTGGCACATCTGGCAAATAATAATATGCGAACTTCATCACCACAGGGTACGGTTATGGTAGTTAAATCGTCATCAGGATTTACGTCATCTTGCAATTTCTGTAACTATATTTTTAAAATTTTATTTCATTACGCTTTCACATTATAAAAATTGTTTAACAATTTACATCGGCATTCAGTATAGTGGCTCCAAAATCCATTTCTCCACCTGATTCTTGAGTTTGTGCTTCCGTTTCATTTAGCTTAGGAGAACTTTCCGATAGTTCACGAATTTCGGATTTTTCATGCTTAGTGCGATGACGGCTAAGTCTACGTTTTATAGGTTTTATCTCGACAAAGTCCTCATCGCCCGTAGTGGGCGCTTTATTGTCTTTTATTATCAATTGTATTGGATATTTGCGATTAAAATGCCTATTTAGGTAATATAAAGTATTACTGGCGCTATAGAATTAATCAGAAATGTTACCTTTTCCTAGCTAAACCGATGGGTAGTAGTTCAATACGACAGCCTAACAAATCATAGCTACGATGTGTGGTGTATAGTATATTTTTACGATTTATAGGCAATTCATTCCACATAACACGTTTGGGTATACGAGCGTTGGTAGTCGACAAATGTAAGACAGTGCCTTCCAATTTAACATAAACCGAACGAGTCAGATTAATACTGAACGTATTGGGATCATAGCTATCAATCTCATTCATCCAACCCTAAATGCGATACGAAAAATATATTTTAAAATAAAATTAAAAAAAAAAATAATTAAAATATTATAGAAATATTTACCCCATAGGATTTAACAGTTTTATATTCCTTTACAGCTGGTACTTCACATATGGTCATCTTACTGTAGTCGGGTATATGGAATGAGGTTTTTTCCGGCTTAAAGGTTATGGTATAATATTCAATAGCCTCTTGTATAAAGGTCCAAAGACCATCGACAATTGTTATACTTAAGAGGCAGCTTAACACGCCTTTTATGAAATCGTTTATGGGTAAAAAGAAAATCACCACTAAACACACAATGGATATACAAGGTAAGTATTTGGCATGGGTAACGAAATGATACCAACAATTCCAAAAAGTATAAGCACTTCCAGTTTGATCTGATTGAAGATAGGAAGCATTACTACTGTCTACTGCTAAACGTGAAGCATCGGTAACTGAACTATGTGTAGGATCATTGTTGTCATAAAGCGTTTTACTGCCTATTATAGTAAATTCCTTAAAGTAAGACGCATCTGTTTGAAGAGGCAAATCTAATTCATTACGTTTTGGTGGTCCAGAATCGGGTGATGTATCGTCTGTGGGAATAGTGGGTGCTGATGGTGGTATCATATCCTCTAGCATTTCTACGCCAGATTCAATTTCAATATCCCGTTTACCCACTGTTACACCTTTGGTTTTCTTGGCGGGTTTACCACTGACCACGACTGGCACTACGGCTGCCATTTCGCCACTGGCTGCTACGGTAGCCGCTAAAGCAGAGGTCATATTGGTGGGAGAAGCCAATTCAGCTGTTTCCACAGCCTTATTACGACGTCTACGCAAAAAATTGCCACGCAAAGAAGTCGACGACGAAGAAGAACCTGTACTTCTGCTAGGACTGATATCCTTCTTTACCGCCGTTACTGCCACATGACTGCCAGCTGTAGTCGAAGCCGTGGCCGTGGCCGTACTTAAAGTAGTTTTTTGTGCTTGGTGGGCAGCATGTTTGGCTTTAACCTTCGACTTAAGATGAGCAAAACCACGACGCAAACGTGAATGCTCTGATTCACCTTCCAACAATATTTCATTATCATACTCGGAATCGGAATCTTCTAATTTACTGGCACGTTTATTTTTACCACTGCCAGCACTACTGCGCCTATCTTGTTCCACCGAAAAATCCTCACTTAATGAGGTCTTTGTCTCCTGATCTGAATCCAGTTCTCCAGCTGTCAATTGTTGTTGCTGATGATGTTCGCCGCCTAAGTTTAATTAAATTAATTAAATTATATTTATTGATGATATTAAATAGAATATCATCATCTGTTAAAAAAAATGTTTCGATTTTAATTTTTGTCATATTGAATTCAAATTTTCAAACATAAAAAGCAAAAACCAAAAATCGAAAATAATAAATTTAAAGAATTTTGAAATATTTACCTTTGATTATAATAGTTGGATATGATTGGGGTTGTAATGTAGTTATATTTGTTGTACTACCTTTAGATGATTTTATATCTTCAATTGTTTGTGAAACTTTACCTTTTATCATGCGCCAAGTGCCCATCGAAGTGGCATCACTGCTCGAAAGAGCTGCTATAAGATTGGGACCAACCGAAGTCGGTGATATGCCCTCAATACTACCGGATCTATGTGGAGAAAAATTATGCATAATAATTTATTTCTAAAAACATTTTCAGAAAGATTTAAAACAGAAATTTACAACGGTTTGTTAGTCTCATTTTTAAACGTGTTGAATTTTATATATTTTTTTAATATAATAGACTTTTATTATGTTGTTAACAGGTTTATAAAAAGGAATAAAAAAAATTTATGATATATCGATGGCTTAATATAAAAAAGGCTTCTCCTGTAAAGTAACCAAAAATCGAGTTAGGGCCTTTTTATATTAAGCCATCGATATACACTATATACACGTACGTGCAGCCGTAGTGTATTCCAAATTAAGTGGTACGGTCATTTACTAATACTTTCGCCACAAAGTCTAAAATTTAAATAAAAATCTTGTGTTGCAGATATCTATTACCACGCAGCGATTGCCCTTCTGAACGATAGATTTCAACACTATTTCAGCATTACAACATACATAACATAATTGGTCATTACAACCATTCAGTCAGGACTACGACCTAGCTTCTCACACCACTAGTGTTGTGTGGACCTACATTTTAATGTCGATTCCGAACGACAGAATTTTGAGTAACATTTCATGGCAATTTTATTTACTTTCATAGGACTTTTCCAAAAATCTGCTGAGAGGAAGTCGCCGAAGAAATTTTTTCATACATATTTCGTTTTGTTGGAGATGTCTGACCTGAGGTTTGCACTGCGTCTAACAAGGCAACACACTATCCACTAGACTAAGGCATTACTACACTAAGGTATAATTCCTTAAGCAGTGTAATCATCATTTAAGGATTTCAGAATAAATTTCTATTAACAAAAATAACTGGCCTCTCAGTAGGGTTTTTCGGAGCCTTAAATTCCATAATTTAGTATTCGGATGGAAGTATGCTACATCGGAGAAAATTCGAAAAATTGGCATTGGCTTCACTTAGCTTCATTACCTCCACTGAATGGATTGCTGGTGCTGGTTCCAGTATTTGCAGATTTCGGCTCCTGAGTAAACTGAATTGTGTACGCATGAAGTTTACAATTAGAAGTCATATTCTAATCAAAAGTCAATTAGCCTGAGGTCTTTAGTTTTATTTTGCTTTCTTTAACAATTATGTAGACCCATTGTCTTCAACTACAAGCTAATTAAATATTTTACTGGAGAATCTGTTGGAAACGCATTTTAGTTTTATAAGCCCTATTGTACTCAGTTTGATTATTTAAAAGAAAGGCTCATATACTCATTATTTTTATTCAGAAAAAATGTATTTTATTAAGTGAATTGTATTATTTTTGTTTTTAATATTATATTTTGTTTGTTTGTTTTTTTTTTACTTTTTTAATATATGTATAATTTTTTTTTATATTTTATTTTTTATTTGTTTTTTTTACCATCTGTATTTATTTTGATGCACCAAAAGTTTTCAAGAATTTTTTTGTATTATTTTTAATAAAAAAATTTTGTTGCTGCTTTAAAGAGTACATTTTTATTATTCTTGATTATTTATTTTGTATGATTTTTTTTTAAATTTAATTCTTTTTATTTTTTTCTGTAATATAATAATATTTGTTAAAAGTTTGCAACTAATATTGTTTTTTTTTTGTTTGGTTTTCTGTCTTTATTACTCGTATTATTTATTTGATTTTGCTTATACTGCATGTCATTTACTCTTTTCACATTGACTGACTGATATTTCTTTCTGTTTTTTTTTGGTTATAGTTTTTAAAACTGATTTTTTGTTTATTGTTAAGTAATAAATAATAATAAATTTGTTTCAACTATTTCTGGGTTTTCATTTTGTTTAATAATTATAAATATTATAACTTTTGGTTTTTTTTTTTTAGCAAAAAACTGTTTTCGAATATTTAGATATTTTTGTTTGAAAGATTCTTATACACGTTATTCGAGCATTTCTTTTTTGGTTTTTTTTTCGTAATTTAACAAAATTATACAAGAACTTGAGGATCAGGTTAAATTAATAGACAATTTTTGTTTAACTCGTAGATTTTAATATATTCCCAATTTAAATTATAAACTTATTTAAAATCAATATTTTTCAAGTTAATATTGGGTATGTGCATTATTACTCATTGCTTGTTTTTGTTTCTTTTTTAACTGTTGGTTTTAAAATAATCGTTTGCAAGTGGTTAATTTCTACAACGAGACTTTGAAATGGAACATGTATGAAACATTTTTTGATTTAGAAAGTTGGCCGACTCTTGGGAATTTTCGAAAACTTCAATCAACTCCCCTTTTTCGGTCTTAGATCGAACGTGGTAATCTTTTTCAGGCATTTCGCACAAGGCAATAAAATGTGAGAAGGTATACAGCATTGAGTAGCCTTAATGGCATACTAACTCCAATGGTAGGTTGAATGAATGGAATGTTGAAAACTAGTCGCTGAAACTATACTGTACTTTACCGTTTATCGGTGGCCCTAAAAATAGTTTTGTATATTTTGGCCTTATTCGCCAATGCTCTTATATATTTTAAGATTGCAGAAATGTCGATGACTTTCGTTAAACATGAACTTTTCTTTAAATATTTCTGTACAGTCGTTTATAGTAGTGAGCCGCTTAGTTTAGTGAGTCGCTTGGAGTGCTGGTTAAAAAAGTGCTGAAACCAGTGTATCCGACTATTTGACGAGAGCATAGTTGTGGCTCTAGAAATTTCCAAAGCATTTGATAGAGTGTGGCACGGTGCACATTTATAGAAACGTATTGCTTTTGGTGGCGTCACTTCTTTCGATTTCTTTCTCAGGATTGCAATATAGGGGTTGTTAAGGCTTCTCGAACGCGTACAGAAGAGGGCGAAGGAACATATTAATGACAGTACAGTATCCAATACTATTGATTCATAAGCACACCGAAACACCGTGGCTTGCAGTTCCTTCGTTTGAAATAAAGTGACTTGTTCCTAACGACACTATTGTATGATCTCTTTATATCCGAATAACGGATCCGCAAATAAAGAAGAAGAGTTCCTAACGACAGATATTTTTACGTAGTACATGTTTATCATGTACTGACATAATTTATTTAAGATAGGATTCGTTCTTTAGCCACCCTATCCTTATGTGAAACTCTACTCTTGCACAAGATTTTCTTGTTACGTATAAACAGATTCAAATCTAACATGTATAAACACTACTGCTTGCCTCTCCTGTCTCTCTTTCTCTTTCTCTCCTCCTTCTCTCAAATAATCTATTTTCCTATAATACACTGCAAGAAAGATTGACCTGTAATGTAATGTTACTGGTATTTCGGTTTGGAATCTGTAACTTACAAGAAATATGGTTAAAGTCAGAACTACAAACTACTTTAGAAAGAACTCACTTACAATTATATTACAAATCAAAGATATTTCTTTTTTGTAATTAAAAAAACAATGGATATTAATGCCTATACCTAATATTAACTGAAATGTTATAATTTAATAAAAATTGTTATTTAATTATACCTGATCCAGAGCTTGTATAAATTAATTAGATATTATAGTGAATTTTTTTTATTTAATATTTTTATAGGGAGTATAATATTCTTTAAATTGCTGTTGTAATTGTTTTTGTTTATATTTTCTTTATATTATTATAAGTTTTTATTAATTAGATTTTAATTGTAATTGTTTGTAAACTCCTTTTCTGTCAATAATATTTTTCATTTTATTTAAACTAAGCTAAATTTAATTTATTTAAAAAATATTTGTAATATCTTTGTTTTTTTTTTTGTTATTTTATTTTGTTTAATAGAAAATATAAAAGAAAACTACCATACAAAAATCATTTTAAATATATATATATATATACTATATTATTAATATACATACTAAATATGTTTGCTTTTTTTATGTAAAAGTAACAAAAAAAGTTATATAAATAAATCATTTCATTTATTGTTTTTATTTTTGGTTTTTTTTAGTTTTTATAAAATATTCATTATAAATAAAGTATAAATATAAAAAAAAAATTCATTTGTATGTGATTTTAATTATTGTTGTAATAATAATAATGATAAAATATTTCTTTTAATTTTTACTTAATCATTATTTCTTTTTTTAATATTTTGCTAAAGGAATCATTTATTTAAATATTTTTCTTTTTTTAAATTATTTTCTTTCATTAATATATGGAAGGATGTGTTTAATGATTTTTTTTCTTTAATTCTTATATCCTATTATTTTATTTAATTATTTTTTCTTATTTCTTTTTTTTAATTTTTTGTTATTAAAAAGGGTCATTAAGGTTAACAAAAATTCTTTAGTTAAGGTACTACTTGAAGAATATATATGTATTATAATATATTTTTTTATTTACTCTTTACTTTTTTTTTTGTTTGCTTTCAATAATCAATTTAAAAAATAATTCCCTTTTATTCATTCCATTTAATAATTTTTAATACTCTATATCAATGAAGGTGATAGTAAATGACGGACTCCGTCGAAAATGTATAAAAGAAGGGTGTTGCATACCGAGACCAACAAAGTCAAGAATTTAAATATTTAATTTCGGATCTTTCTTAGCCAAAACAATTAGACCATAATATTGACGACTAACATTTTTATTATTCAAATCAAATAGTCCATAATCCATTTTGAGTTTAACTCCGTTAAAACTCAGACAACATCAGCCTTTAGAGTCCATATGTGTAATCTAGCTCAATATATTGTTTAAGAAAATTGACTATAAACATGTTTCATTCAAGGGTAAGTTAAAATTGACAGGCAAATGCACTTGGAAGGTATTAAACTCTTTGCTCAGTTTATAACAACCAAAAAGATTCAAAACTAAGGCCGAAGATAGCCTATATGCTATAAGCTTTGTTCAGCTGACTTTGCTGAATTTGCTAAACAACTTTCGAAGTTGTGAATTCATAGTCGATGCAAGTAATCATTCTGCTCTATACGATATAAATTAGTATCCACGATTAGGTACAATGTTTACATCACTTTGAGGCAATAAGATACGTAAAAAAGCCAAACATTTTATCTTGCTGGAAACATCGTACAAACATACATCCATAATTGGTCATTGCAACCGTTTAGTCAGAATTATGACCACACCAGTTATGTTGTGGGTGTAATTACATGCATGAGCGGCAAGACCTACAGCTTAAAGTCGACTCCGAACAACAATATTTTGAGAAACTTTTCATGGCAATTTTATTATCTCTCAGAGTTTTTGATAGAAATCTGCTGGAAACTTCGCCTTCGCTTACAATCAGATAGGCGTATTGAAAATTGAATACATTATACTCTTCTGCGTCCAGACAATTCCTACACATTTAATTATTTAGGAGTACTATGGAGCTAGAGGGAGTGGTAGAATGGAATAGTGATTAACTTGCTTAACTTGATTCCCAAGTAATTAGCAGTAGAAGGCAAAATATGTTTCATCAGAGATTACGAATGTACAAAATGAATATTCCTTTATTCCATCCAAATAGCCCATCCAGGAAGTCCCTAAAACATCAAAAACGAACATCATAAGAAGGAATCTATTCAGATTAGCTTCCTCTTCAATTAGAAAGTATTTTATTTATGCAACTGAAACAATGTAAAAATTAATCAGAAGACGCGAAAAGATGCTTTGCAACAGTCGTATGGTCCATAATGAACACAAACAGTCGTACTCAACTAGTCGCTTGTACAGAGCTCAGTTATAATCTGAACATAACTCGTGCCATTGTCTACACATATCTCAAAGAAAAAACAGTTGAATAAAAAGTTGACATATAAAAATTTTAACAAATTTAAATTTTTTATATTTTTTTTTATTTTTTTTAAATTTCTATAAAAAAAAAAATATTTTTTTGAATGATCTAGAGTATTAGAAATTATTTTATGCCAATTTATATTTGTATGTGTGTATGTATAGTTTTTCATTTATTAATATTTGCTAAAAATTTTAATTATTTTAATTAAAGTTTTGCAATAGGTACCAAATTTTTACTTTAATTATCATCCAATTAATTTCACTAATTAAAACAGGTTTCTAGCTACTAATTAATCTTTTTCTTGTTTTTTTTTGGTTTTGTTTTTGTTCTTGTTTGT
Organism: Sarcophaga carnaria; assembly: GCA_958299815.1. Lineage (NCBI taxonomy): Eukaryota > Metazoa > Arthropoda > Insecta > Diptera > Sarcophagidae > Sarcophaga > Sarcophaga carnaria. The sequence goes on from OY283151.1 coordinate 35,536,360, forward strand.
TTTGTTTTGTCAATTATATATTTGATTAATGTTTTACAAAAATTGTGCTATGAAAAGTTTCAAAAAATAATTTTTTTTATTTAATTTTATTATATTGTAATGTATTTATTATACGTTATTTATTTATAATTATTTTTTTGGTTGAGAAAAATTAAATGCTCGTTCAAAACTCATGATTTGAATTTGAATTGTTTTATTGGAAAAGTTGTTTTTTCTGCAAGGAAATCTTTTTTATTTTTCAATTTTTCTTTATTTTTTTTTTTTGTAAAAGTTGTTAATTAGTTAAGAAAGAAGTTCTTATTTCATGTAATTTTAAGAAAAGCCAATTGAGTTATAGTTATTAAGTTATATTTTTATTAATTTAATTTTTTATTTTTATTATATTTTTTTTGTTAAAAGTAAGATTTTTATTTTATTTTATGATTTTAAGTATTCAAGGCGTTTTATATAATTAAATATCGTTTAAGCTTTGGATTAAGGTATTGATTTTTAGTTTTCTTTTTTTCTTAATAATTAATTTAAAAAAAATAAATAATAATTGTACTACCTTTCATTTAATTCGTATATTTTTGAATGTTTGGTTTTTACATATTTTTTTACAACAGTTTTATTAATAAAAAATGATTTTTAAGTCTTATCCTTTTAAAGAAAAATTACTGATATTTCCAGCATTTTTTATTTTAAATTTGTAAATAGTACAGTATTTTTTTTTATTGGATATCAACTGTAATTTGAGATTTATGAATGTAACAAGAAAGGAAAGCTTTTGTAAGGAAAAGTTTATGGTTTTGTTTTCAAATTAAATAAAATATATTAAGAAACATATAATTGTAAGAAATCATTTAAAATTCAAAGAACAACTATTAAACCAACGGGTCTACCCTTTATACTAATTCGAAAAAGAAAACGCATACGACTTTATATGTACAGACAACCAACATTTTAATTATGTTAAGGACCATTAATGTCATTGTAAAAAGAAAGCTTTCATGATAGGTACTTTCCAAATACCTTAGCTCAACTGACGTAAATAAACAAACGCTTGCTTCCTAAATGTCAATTATTTAACGGTTACAGTCTGAATCTGTCTGGGACAGGATTGTTTCTTTCCGAATGATATTTTTAGAAAATTAGATCTGGATGTCGTAATTCGAACAGTATTGATTTATAATATAGCATGTCACTCTATTGGATAAAACAGCGCTCTTTTCTCTTTTTTTTTTGTCACATTGGCTTACATATATGATTCCTGGTACTATAGCACTTTTCAGACAAACCCAATAGCAATCTCCTCTCTTATTCACCGCATTAAACCTAACCTAGAAGTTATCAAGACTCTTTTAAGTACAAGAAGAGTTGACCTCAAACGTCTTGGTTTGTGAGTTTTAATGTAGCCTTTAAAGCACTAAGAAACCATTAAATTCACTTTGCAATAATTTGTATTAAATTGTTTTCTCTTAATGCATACTCTAGCAGCCTTCCTTGCCACTTATGTTTGCTTTAATTAGTCAACGAACTATGTAACGAAGAACATTCAAACATTTCACTTGAAAACACCTTTTTTGCAGCAACTACGTATTTTTAGTTGCCAGTTTTGAACGAAATTGAAGTTCGGTTCCTGTTTATAATAAACCCCTAAGAATGCCTTTACTCTTCCAATTCAATTTAAGGGAATCTCAATCAAAACTAATATACAAAATTCACTATTTAAAATATAAAAAATATCGTAGTAATTAGAAAATAAGATACAATCCTTTCAATATTCGCAGTACCTTTGAACATGATAATGCATTCGGAATTGAACCAAACTTTTAATTTAAAATTTAACAAGGCTAAGTTTTAAAAGGTTTCTGCTTCTTTTGTTTCATAAAGTTTAATATTGCAATAATAAAACAACAACTTTTAAAAAAAGAAAAACAATTTTAGATTTATTATATAAAAAAAATTAACAGAAACACAATTTTTTCCTTTATTATTACAAAAAACTTAATTTTTTTAAATATATAAAGGTATAAAAATTAGAAAAACAAAATATAAGAAATTTATATTTAAATTATAAAAATTAAAATGGGATTCTTCTGTTTTTTTGTATTAAAAAAAAAACTATAAACAAAAACTGAAATTTTAAATCTGTTTACTGTATATGCGAATTTATTTTTTATTTATTTTTGGTTATTTGTTAAATGTTTTAAAAGGTAAACTTTGTTTTAAAGCAAGAATTAAACTTAAATATAAATTTTATATTTTTTTTAGATATTGTTTTATTAACTTTTTTAAAAATGATTTTAAGAAGAATTTTTTTTTAAGTTTATATATAATATATACTTATTGGTTTTTTTATATTTTTGTATTACATGTAGAAAAAATTATATAAAAAAGTATAAAAATTGTTTATATATATATTTATATAAAAAACAATAATAATGAATTTTACTACCCGGTTAAAGTTTTAATTCTTTTTTTCTTTTTGTATCTTAAAAAGATTCTTTTTTAATAAATAATTTATTTTAATATAGTGTGTTAAATTTTAATTTTATGATTTTAAGAGTTCTTAAATAAAAAAATATATATATTATATATAATTTTTTTTAATATAAAAAAGACCTTTCATGGAGTTTTAATTATTTTTAAACGATATGTATTACAAAAATACTGTAATTAAACAAAAGGTCTTTAATTTTTATTTTAATACTTTTAATTTAAACACACTATTAACTTTTTATTTTATTTTCTTTTATATATTTTGTTTGTAATTAAGATTTTGACTAAACTTTTCATATTTATTTAATAAAAATTCTAGAAAAATTTTACTAATTCATTATTATATTTTCTATAATTTTTTTTTTTTGTTAAAAATATATTATATTTTATAAATTTATTGCCAATTATTTTGTGTTTGAAGCAATATTTTATTTAAATTTTTTTTGTTTAATTTAAACATAAAAAAAAACATTTTACTATTATATTATATATATATAATTTTTTTTTATATAAAGAAGTCTAAAAAGTTTCAAAAATGTCTTTGCTAATATATTTCATGATAAGTTTTAATAATTCTTATATACATTTTTTTAATTATAAAATTCATTTTAATTAAAAAACTTTTAAATTTACTAAGTTATCTTTCCTTTTATTTTATTTTTTTATTTTTGTTATATATTTAATAAATACCTACTGTTATGTATTGTTTTATTTAATTATTATTTATTAATTTTTGTTTGTTTTATGTTTTAAATTGGAAAATTTAATATAGAATTCGTAATTATTTTTTTTTTATTTTTTTTTTCTTAAAATGAAGCTTTAAACTTTTTTAATTATTATTTTAATAATTAGTTAATATTGCACATAATTTTTTTATTTTTCTTTTTAGTTTTTATTGAATATAAAATTGTTTACAAAAAAATTTTTATAAAAAACGTTTTATAGCTAAAATTACAATCTTTTTTTTGTATTTTTTTTATAATTTAAAATAAAACAGTTTTTATGGAAACTAAATTAAAATTGTTAACTAAACAAACAAAAAAATTAAACTAATACTGAACACAAAGAAGTTTGAAAAACATTTTGTTGGTATAAAATTTAAAGATAAAAACGAAACTTATATAAAGAAAAATATATAACGAAAACAAATGCATTAAAATATTCTTTAACGAACATAAAATAATTAACAAAATTTTTTAAATACAAAAAAAAAATTAAATAAAACAGCAAATTAATAACAATATAAATAAGATACTCGTATTATTATTGCACATTTAAGTTAAATGTTAAAAATAATATTTAAAAAATAATAAATTTTAAATAAAATCTATTGTCGGTATACATTTTCATTAAGTAAAATCTTAGTTATTTCTTTAACTAACAATTAAAAAATAATAATTTAAAATTCAAGTGCTAAAAGAGTCAAACGAATTTTCAAATTTTATTAATTTGAATACAAAAAAATATTTCTTAACTAGGAACGTTATTAAAAATAAAACATAGTCAAGTGCCAGGTTAGGTGTTTTACATTTTTGGTCGAAGTAATATTGTAGATGAAAAAAAACTTCTACTAGGAAAAGACTCGATTACAATGCGTTAACAAAACAAGATTTTTTAGAATAATAACAAGAAATTGTTTAACGAATAACATTAAAAAAAAACAAAACAATTCTTGACAATTTTAACGACTCCTTGGAAGCCGCTTTAATGTTTTTTGGTTAAAAAATTTTAAAAATGTTAAAAATTAAAAAAGAAAATATTTCAAATATACTGAATTTTTTTTTTTAAGAAATAAAATCAACAATGGGTTTAAAAATATTAACCGCATTGTAAATGAGTTTAAGAATATACCTTTTGAGAATTAACAAAATTGCGAGGACTACAACAAAACAAATTTAACTAAAAACTATTTAAAAAAAGAAGTACAAGAAAAATACTGCACAGAATAAAAATTAAAAATACAGATTCATATAAAAAGTAGAAAAAAATTATAAAACAGTTTTTTTTTAATACAAAAATTAGTATTAGAAAAAAATAACAGTAAAAAACAAAAGAAAGTATAGAAAAAATGTAAAAAAAGAATTAAAAAGAAAAATTAAAATAAAAAATATTTCGTTTTATAAATTAAAATTGACTAAAAATGTTTTAATGCAATTAACCAGAAATTATGTGTAAAAAATTCGTTTCGAACTGATTTTCATTACACAATTCTGTATTGTAATTAGTATTGTTTAAAAAAAATGATTAGAAAAGATTGATTATAATTTAATTTAAAAGAACAGTTTATAAATATTTTTTTTAAAGCTGCTAAGAAGATAACTTATTAGAAGGATGTAAAAAAGGAACAACAAACACTTAAACTATTACATTATTTTGATTAAGATTTTAATTATTTTGCTTTTTTTAACATGAATAATTTGTCATTTTATTAGACTCGTATAATTTTCAAAAAATCAATAACACAACCTAATAATTTGTAGATCAATATCGAGTAAAATCTGACGTCTAATCGGTCAAAGATAGTTACGCAAAGTGCAGCATAACATATCATAAAATCAGTACGTGGTGATATAATAAGTTAAGATTTGGCAGCAATTTACACATTTAAGGAGTAAAGAATACTAAGAACAAAAATGTTGTTCTTCGGACCAAAGCAATTTTTGTGTTCTTGGAATAAAAGGACGAGTTTGCAATATGACATTACAAAATGAAAACTTGTAAATACAGAAAAGCTTAATGCCGTCTAATTAGGCTTATCTAAGCTTTTATATTTCAACGGCATTAAGAAAATAAGTGTTGCTATGTTTCCAACAAACTTCATACCTCAATTCCACTTAATATCGATGGCTAAAATTTTTAGAGCTTAGGTTGCGATGCTAAACATATAAAGCCATTCAAAGAAACAGCAAAAACTGTTAAGAGCTATGCCAAAACACTTGGCATGAGATACTAAGAGGTAAATATTTTATTTTTTTAATATTATTCTTTGGCATCAACTTTTGTAGTAATAAATAGCTGCCATTGCAATATGCACACTAAGTTTTTTCTAAATTTCGAATTCAAATTCAAATTCGAAGAACTTTTATCTCCATTTTACTCGATTTCGATTTACAAAATATTGGATAAGTTTCCATCTATTTTATCATTCTTTTTAAGAAAAAAAAATCTTTTTTAAACGTTTTAAGGAGGGGGAAGAGATTTTGGTGTTTCTTTTAAAGGTTGTGGTAATAATTTATAAAAATTCTCTTGTATTTTATTGGCTACCAATATTTTAAGCTATTTCCTTTTTATCATTTTTTTTTTCTTTTTTGTTATAAAAAAACGAATTTGTTTGTCTAATTAAAATTTTTGTTTAAAGTTATTTAAGAGTAGAAAAATATGTTCTTTTTAAAATGAAAGAACCATTCATTAACATTCTTTTGTTTTATAAACTGTTTTTATAAAAAGTGTAAAAAATGTAACTACTAAACGCTACCATTAGTTACTGTAAATTAAAAAAGTAATTGAAAATACTAAAAACATAAGGATCAGTAATAAAATAACGAGTAGAAGAGTTGTTGAGAGTAGTTAGAAAGAAGAAAAGAAAAAAGATAAAATTTAAAAAAAAAGTGAATGAAAGCTTTATCGTTTCAATTATTGCATATTAGCAATTTTATATTTACGTTGAGGTCTTAACAACCTACCAACGCCGCCGTTAACACCAACGAAAAGGCACAGCTCGAGGTCGATCAGCTCCCTCCTTAACCAATGGCTTGTGATATTCACGACCAGGACGAGAATGTATTACCGACCAGCAGTGTTCACAATAGTATTGTAAACATGTAACATTGGCACAAAAGAAGGGTGCAAATTTGCCACCACATCTTTGTCCCTCACACTCGTCACACATTTGATCGTCCAAAACGTAGGGTTTCACTTCCACACGCTTATCTATGTCTCCGTGTTGCAACTGCACAAAACGTGCAGAAATAGCTGCTATATAGCTTTGTTGATTGGAAAAAGCCACACGACCTGCTCCTTTGGGATATTTCAATTCGGGATCGGTGTCTATGCCGGCATAGCAGACACCACCATACAGACGATCCATGATCATGGCCAATTCGAAGGCTTTTAGTGGACGCGGCACACCACCTACAAACACTGTTTTACGTGGATCCAGAGACATGGTAGCATCGAATACATAATCAGCATCTGCCAAACGCCAAGGACGTATTTGTACCGGTTTGTCTTTGATGGTTGGCGATGAAACGCACAAATACAGTTTGTCATCATCCGTAATGCAAGAGTCTATCAATTGCTGTACACTGTTCTCATCTTGGAAGAGTAGAAAAGCATAACCCTTAGGTGGAAAGTACGACTTGGATTCAGCCTTATGAGGCCAGTCGACAACCAATGGGCCAAAACGTCTAAATGAACTGGTGATTTCATCTTCATCGATATCCGGTGGTAAGCCTCCTACAAATACCTTACGGGAAAAACGTGCCGTATGATCGGAACCTTGTGAATGTGGTGAAGAACGTGAAGGTGAATTTAATTTCATATTTGGATCTAAATATGCGGTAGCACCATTACCTGCTGCAATAGCTACAGCATCCACTTCACTCAGATGATGTTCACTCATTTTTTGACCACGCATCCGATCGGCCATTATAGCGGCTGCTGTCATATTATTGTCACCACCAGGGCCCACAGCACCCATGCCGCGCATTATATCATTTAAACGATGATCTAAGGGCCGCATATCCAAACCATTTGGCATATAGTGACCAGCACCAGCACCCAAAAATTGAGGTGCATCACCACCACCACTAGCGCCTGCGCTTATGCTGCCATTACCTATCGATAATGTGGGCACACCTACAGCAGCCTGGGCGGCATTAATATCTAAAGTATAACCCGGTGTCGGTGAAGTGCCCCCTTTCGCCGGAAACGATATGCTACGTCTGTATTTGTTTGGTGAAATGCCAGCATTCGAATTGGGTGAAACACCACCACTACTACCACCCGCTTGTGAGCCATTATAAGGTGAATTACCGCCACCACCACCACCACCATGAGCTTGTGGTGGTATAGGCGATGAAGGACTATGAGGACCAACAATACCACCACCACCGTCTAAATGCTGTGATGGACATGGGTGATTAGGGGATAGCTGCTGTTGTTTGATGGGTACTCCGCTACAGAGATTAAATTGATTTTATTTTATAAGTTACTTCAATTAGAATTTGCTTTGTCTCATAAATATTTTATAAACGAATTGAAAAATTAAACATTGAACAAAGACTTGATTAAAAGTAAAATTATTTTATGTGTTTCGAATGTTATATTTTTTGCAAATTGAAATATACAGTTATAAATACGGATTTGTATAGCCTTATGCCGGTCTGATCTATCATTCTAAGCACATATGCAAATATCACTTTAAGCAATGCAAGTGGGATACCATATTTTATGTGATCACTGCTCGAAGCAGACAATCTGATGTTTGCCTCCTATCCTAGCCCTAACATGTTCATGTATCCAGGCAAGAGTCAATAAAGTAAAATGTCTCGCCATGTCTTTTAGAGACGCCCAGTATGGCAGTTTTATAGGCCTCCAAAGCTGCTTAACTGTCTGTAAATATCACAATAGCCATATTGTATGCTTGTTAATATATATTAATAGAACTTTGTAATCTTCTAAGTATGGGATTTCGAATAATTGTGGATATTTTTGCATATTCGCCCCGATCGTTAAACTAAAAAATATAGCCGATATAAGGGCATTAAGTAGAATTTTACATAAGAATTTTGACTTTGGCTCTACAAGTTTTATAATGGAAGTCAAGCGCCCATTTGTAATGTGGACAACTTTCACTGAAGAACAAAATAATGGCTCATTTCATAGTGACCATTCAAAAATCCACGCTATGATATAAATAAACCTATGGTGATGTCGACCATATTCCTTTGAAAATTGGGAAAGTCTAGTAAGAAAAATTTCATATTTTAAACCAAATTGATCACTAAAATTGTCAGATCCAATGCTTAAGAACTGATTTCTGAGTGACTATCACAAAGAAAGTTTAAATAAATGAATTAGAAACATATAAAGCTAAAGTCCGGTGCAAAATACCTCCAATAGAGACACGAGTATATAGAAGTGAGTAAAAATTTATTCGGGGTACATTTGCCAGTTATCATATATCATTCATAAAATCTAGATCATATATCAGATATTATAAATTCCTATTCAAATTGTTTTTTAATTTCCATTTGAAAAATAAATTCGTAACAATTGTTCGAAAATGTTCGAATTTAATTTCTATTTGTTCAATGTTTAATTTTATTATCTTTTATAACAAATAATTAAATATAATATAAATAAATTTTTAATAAATAAAATACATACAATATTTAGTTTTTTTTTTCTATAATATATAAAAATTTTTGGTATATTAACCCGCTTCCGCCCAGCGTTACAAATATGCAACGGTGGAGGTGTCCTTTTTTAAATTAGATTTTTATTACTTTTCAAAATTTGAAAGAAACAAAAGTAAAAGAAATACTTTATTATTTATTATTACTAAAAACAGTAGTTGTTGCAAGCACATAAAAGAAGGGTATTTTCATTGGGAATGAAATTAAATTTTAACTTTAATTTTCATTAAAAATGTAAAATTTTGTGTTTCAAAAAGGGTAGTTGGTTGGTTGTTGTATATGTGTTACACTGGGCGTTTAACAAAACATTGATTTCTTAATTATAATTTATATATGTAAACCGTAGATATAAGAAAATATTGTTCTTTCGAGAAAACGATATTGTACGATTTTTCCTTGCATCTTTTTACTAAAAAAAAATTAATATTTTTATATATTAACCTTTTAACAAAAAATACCACAAATTTAAAAAGAAAATGTTTAAATTGGAATGAAACTATTTGTATTTTGCCAAAAAGCACAAAATGTTGATCATTCAAAATTAATTCATCAATTAATGTGAAACTAGACTTAACAAACCTAATCCTGGTCCTTCCAAATTTACAAAAATCTTAAGAGGTGAAGGGCTGCAAGCTTGAGGATCTAATAGGGTTCATAAAGGAGATTGACTGGCTAGAAAGATATCTTTAGCAGGGTACTTATCTATAGAGTATGATGCCAACTTAAGGCATAATGGTTGTGGAATATCTCAATTCTCTTTTCTATTTTCGTTTCTATTTTTTTATATATATTTTATTTCTCTTATCTTTTCCTCGGTTTTCCAGTTTTTTTTTGTCATTTTTTCAAGCGTCACAATGTATTAAAGGGTCTACGGGTAAAGACGTATCGTTTTTCAACCTAACCTTAAAGAAATATTTCATTCTAACGATCCAATAACAATGTCATTGAAGAAACATCATTCTGGAGAAACAAATAGAAATAACGTCGACTACGTCTATGCTAAATACAAAATTTAAATTTTAATTGAACTCTTGTAAATTTATAAAAAAAAAGTTTATAATAAAAAATAAAAAGAAAACAATTAACTTTTGTTTGATTGTCTACTCCTTGATAGATTTTGTACAATATCGTTTTTATTAAAAGATATTTTAAAACATCTTCAAATACATGCACTTTTTTAAACTTTATTATTTTTTTTACCAACACATAAACAAATACAGTTAAATAAATTAATAATAACTTGTTTATATCTTACACGATACAAGACAAACAAAATTAAAAAAAAGTTATAGACACAGACAAAAAAAAAACAGGAGAGCGAAAGTTAATAAAAAAAGCAAATTCTAATTTAAAATCAATTACTGCTGGTTCCTGCTATATTTTTATCGTTTACAATGATAGTATGTTGGCTGTATCTAGCTGTTGATGTTCTAAAATGTTGTAGTATCGTATAGAAATATTATTAAATACAGAAGTTGAGTTTGTTGAGGAGTAGACAGTTAAAGCGTGAAAATTATTTACAGATGTTTTACTGTGACACAACAAGTAGTCCGTCCTTCCTTTACACATCCTTTTTCATTTAGTCGCAGTTTAGAATATAATTTTTTTTCCGCACTTCAATAAATATATGTATGATGTATACATACGCACACAAACACTTAAAAAGAATTTAAATATCGTTAGCGCTTAAGTTAATCAATTACATTGCAGTTGGCGGTGGTAGATGAGACAGTAGTTATAGTAGTATGTAGTAGTAGTAGGTAGTAACATAATCTAACACTGTTGACGGAAATTGTTGACGGTGAATATATTTTCATTTTAACGATTAATACATGGAGTTGTTAGCAAGCGGTTGTTTGGTCGTATGTACTGTAAGGTTCTCCTTTTATTCTTAAATATAGCCGTAGTTGCTGTTGATGCTAGTAGTAATGGTGGTGATGTTGGTGATAGTATTGGCAATGATGGTAACAAATGTTGTTGTGTTAAGTGTCATCACTTTTATTTTTAATTGAATTTTTATTTATTTTGAATTCTTTTTTTCAACTTTTTTATTGGCATAAAGTAACGTAAGTATAATTTTACTTTAAAATCATCACAGTTTTAAATAAAACACATGATTTTGTAATAACAACGTTAGTGGCTGTCTAAGGTGTAATGAAAACTTGTAATAAAAATTATCAATTTAAAGATTTTGTAAATATTATGTCTTTCACACGAAACGTCATTAAAATAATTTGTATTGCTTTACAAAGTCTTTCAAGTTCAAGGTCCTTTTCAAGTTGTATTTTATTCTTATTATTTTTGTTTGTTAGGTACCCCTGTGAACAATGAAAAAAAACAAATGAAGTTCACTAATAAACCTATTTCGCACAATTAATGACCGTTTAAATTAAAACAGCGAAGCGAAAAATTTTAGTTTACTTGATTTAATACAGATCTGAAAAGACCAGCTCATATTCTTGCAATTGAAAATGTTACCACTGTAAGGGTAAACTTTAAAGAATATCGAAATTTATTAATGACTCAGCACTGACAACTATTAATCGTTCAAACTGATGGTATTACATTCCAATGTAGGATATCCCAAATATGATTCGTATTACCAATAAAAGGCATTTACAAGTAAACTACATGTTATGCATCTTGTGCATCGGCTGTGCTGTTCTAAATGAACGTTGACAAAAATATCTGAAAGATTACTTTAATCCGGAACTAGAATATGTCGCAGAAATATGGGCTTCTTTGACACTTGTAGTCGTGGATTACAAATGTAGAAAAAATACCGTTCGCAATAAATTTTTGGTAAAGTGACCTAAGTACGTCCCTTTAAACTCCAACTAAATTTCCGTTCAAAGTGTGTGTTTAATTACATTTGAAAAGGAAACTCGAACTTGTATGACAATGTAAAATAATTTTAAGCTATTACCGAAACTTCAATGTTATTTAAATACACTTAATACACGATACTCGGTAAAGTATGTTTTACAAACTCACGTTTAAGAAAGCCTTTAAAGATTTACTTTGTTCTTAGTTAATAATTTGTTATTATCTATTATATTTGTTTATGGAATACATATTTATATAATATATTAAACTAATTTGTTTTTGTTTGCTTAATTTGTATAGCTTAGAGTAAGTAAGTATTGATTGAGTTTGAAGAGTTATGTTATATAAATGTTAGCATTAGTTGTGTGCATTAATTAGAAATTATTGAGTAATAAATTAAATATCGTTTTGCTATTGCATGTAATATTAAATGAACTATGTATTTATTATAAGAGTTTTCTTGTTTTAAAGTTAGAAGTAAACGGCCCAGAATAACAAATATTGTATAGGTAGGAGGTACATAATTCTAGTAGCACCTTGGAAATTTGTGTTTCCGTTAAAACCAATTTCAAAAATTTGAATAGATTGTTTGGATAGGAAAAGTTATATATTTTTTTTAACTATAGTACATAATTTATTTACAGCTTTGTTTATTTATATTTATTTTTTTACTTGTATAAAATCTATATGATCTAAATATACACAAAAAGAGACACACAAACCGTTGAGCGGAAAAAGGTTAATATATTTTGATTTTAAATAAATACAAACTAAACATATTCTAAATGCCTTTCAGAGACAATTATGTTAATACTACTAATTAATATTTTATATATGTATGCATACTATTTTCATTTTTTTCTTTATTTTTATTTTTGTTTAATCAATAATTTACCTCAACTCTATGTTAGAAATTTATTTACTGATGTTAGTATTGCAAACTAAATCCAATTAGAATATAAATTATCGTCATCATGCAATCGTTTTTGATATACCTTATTACTTACGATAATGTTTGTGAACCGATTTTCAGCAAATTAGCTATATTTGATATACAAATCAAATTTTCTAAAAATAGACTACTTCCGGGTACGACTTTGTAAGCGTTCGACATTGTCGTTTTAAATTCTTTGGTTTGTTTGTTGGCTTACAATAGTGCCGCTAATTAGGGGTCGCCAGAAACAACTTGTGTTTTATAATGCCCTGTTCGCTTGATCCGGCATACATTTCTGGTATTAAAAACGCTCCTTATCTATATTATTCCTTTTGAAGCTTCACGACCTCTAAAATAGAGGGGTAGTTCCTTTACAGCCCAATGTGACCTAAAATTGTTCAATTGCATCGCTACTAAAAGGTACTAAGGATTCACGACAATCATATTTCGCTAGACTTTCGCTACACTATTCGTATACGGAACTCTCATCCGTGATTCTTACAAAGTAAACAGTATTGAAGCGGATGTCTATGTGAGCTATACCTATTTTTGTAAACAGCAGAACGTTCTTACATAGCAATATATATGACTTCAGTATATGTAAGACGAAACTATCTGATGTACCATGCCCTCAAAGGCCATCATCGAAAATGTAAATAAAATAGGAACAATCCTCGAACCTTTACATGAATATTTTGATTGCTCAGGTACTAGAAAATGTGAAAAGCTTTTGTAGTTGTGTTTTACTGCGTCCTGTAAGGTCAATTGTCGAAAATAATTATAATTGTGGAGTCGAACCTTTATATGAGAATTATATCGATTTTAATTTCCTAAAACGAATTTTTATCTGCCAACCGCTTACGTATGCCGACAAAACCAAATAAGGCTAAAAGGCTATAAGGCTGAAACAAATGGTGACAAAATATGGACACTATTTCGCTTGCTATGGACCTTATTATTGTACTAACTAAATAAGACTGGGAACGAAATAATTGGACTGATGGTAATGAATAAAAGAAATAAAATCGCTTCCTTGAAAGTGAATCAATTACGATAACAGTACGTACAACGGGCCGAGGCCAAATGTCAGTGCAAGCTGTAGCCAAGTCATCAATGCTAAGGTTTCTGTGAAGGAAACAATGGTCAATAAGCGGTTAACTCCCCTAACCTTCATTGGAATATTATTGCGTATTAAAGCCATTTAATTAAAATTAATGGATTTCTTTTTACTATACCTATTTACACATCATTTATTAAAAAGTTATACATATATGAAATATCTACTGACTTTGTTTACAAATAAGAAAAGAAAAATTTTATAAATATTTTAAGAATTATTCTCCTTGAATCTTTTAGTTCTAATTATACAGTATAAATGCTATACATACAAATGTTTTGATATGCAATTTCTGTCTGGGATTATATGAAAAAATTCTAATCTAATAATAAAATTAAGGTCGAAACAATCATTATATGAATATACAAACAGGTATTATCCTCTCCCACATACATTAACGTAGTGTAAGGACTTTAATTATTTGAATAATTGATACAAATTCAATTACTTTAAAACAAATTAAATTTGCAAACTATTGAAGCAATATTAAGGATAAGGAAATGTAGGAAATGTAGAAAATGTGTGTGTATGTGTGTTCAGGAAAAGTAAAAGAAAAATGCATTAAAATACTTTTGAAAAAGTCAAGATATCAGGTAAAAAAAAAAATCAATTTTCCTGTTACTATTTACTGTAGTACGTACCAGTATTATAACGACTTGTTATTTTTGAAGCTTTCAAAATATTTGTCTAGGTAAGAAGCAACAACAATAGGAAAGCATTGTTGTTATGTTTCTAATGTAAATTTATATGTACGTATGTGTATACATACATGCAAATATATGTTTAGAAAAACAAAACTAAAAGAAATTCACTTCTAAATGTTAAATTATTATTTTCATTGTTGTTGTTGTTGGTGTTTTCTTTTATTTTAACACAACTACATACAAAATGTTTAGCAACCATTGTAAGAAAATGAATGAAACTCTTATTTGCTAAGAAACTTGGCAACTCCTAATGTATTCATTCATTTATTCATTCACATCCAAATGTGTCCTTACAACCCATCACCCCTTTGTAATGTTATTTAGATTTGCTTTTCGTTTTTTTTTCTCTTCACTCTTTTTGCATTTATTTTGTTCGGTTTTAGCTTTTAGTCACAAAAAAGGGAATAAAAAGCAGAAGAAAAAAATCAAATAAACATGAATGAAAGAATGAAAAATTGTGTATGAAATAAAAGTCTATCCTGAAAGCCTGTCAGCTTGATTTTTTATTTGTTGTTGTTGTTGTTATTGTTTTTGTTGTTTGTATCCAGTCTGGCTAGACATAATGCTTACAGCAGTCATAGATTATTTTCATATATGATGAGAAATGAAATGAAGTTACTGCACTGTATGGCTTTAAAATAATAAGTTCGTACGTAATTTGTTCCTCTCTTTTTGGAATGCAGTCAGTAAGCTTTAAAATCACAATAAATTATAACAACTCCTTTAACAGTTATGCAAAGGAATGGTTTCTTAAAGAATCTCATCAATCTAGGCGATGGTAGGTAAAAAGTCGCTTCTCTGATTGACAAAATGGTACAAATGTGAAAGCGTACCATAAGAGCTAATTACAACTCCTTACTTGGCCTAGAGTAATCAGATTTGATGTACACATATAAATAGAAGTGGTGGTCTTAGCAATGGAAAGACGTTAAGACAACCAATGTGATGGTACTCTTAATAGCTAATTGCAAATCCTTACTTGACCTAGAGTAATGAGATTGGATGTACGTGGTGGTCTTAGCATGGAATGACGTTAAGTCGACCAAGCCAGAGAATTCCGAAATGTGTAAAAAGGTAATTTTAGGGCCTCTGGATATTTACGTCTCAAACAAATCAATACTTAATCTCAACAAACTTATCACACTAGATGCGGTCGATAGTCCCTATCTATTAATGCTTCTTTTGTAATCCCTTTTAGGGTTGGCCTTTGTAAGGACATAATTGCATCCAAATGAACCTAAGGATTCTTAAAAAATAACATTAAATAACATTCCTTTAAAACTCGTATCTCATATAAGACGATTTAAAGAATAAAAAAAATTAAATAAGAAAACGTTGACAATAATTATAATGACAACGTTGACGATGATGATAATATTGCGTTTGTGTTGAACTCATGTAGTTGCTATACATGATAATGACTTTTATATTGACAACAACATGCTACGAAAAAAGAAAAAAAAACAACATTTCACCACTTTTAGCTTTTCTTTGCTCTGCTTCACCGTTTCAACGTCATTGCATTTAAAGTGCATTTCATGTTTATGCATTTTTCATTTTTTATATTTTCATTTTGTTGTTGTTGTTGTTGTTGCTGTTGTATTCTTTTTCTATTTCCTTCAAAATGTACTTTATATTACAAATAATGTCTACGAACAACCCTTGATATTTACATTTCGTCGCCCAGCATTTATTCTTTGGAAAGAGGAAGAGGAGAGATGAAGATGAAAGTATAAAGGGTTGGAAAAATGGTTAGCTATACTGAAACTTGTGTTGTGTGGGTTTTTGTTTTAAAGCAACTTTGCTTTTCTTGTTAGTTTCATAATTAGAATATACGAAAAAATATTTTAAAAATAATGTTAAAAATCTCTCATAAATAGGTTTCTTTTAACAAATTATGAGTGAGCATGAACTGTTACGTTCTGAAAGCGAATAAAATGTATGGCTTCGCCCTTTTCATATGCATATGTGTATGTACTTAAAAATAGGCACATACTTATTAATTTCATTTTTGATACATTAGGCTATGTGAGACGATGGGGAAGAAGACAATATAGTGTTCCAAAGCTTCCCTTTTGCGTCCATATAATGTGATGAAAACTAAAACTTAGGCCTGCGTGAGCAAAAACTCAGATCAGTATATAATTAAAAGCAGTGCTACAGCATCAGTATCAGGTTAGGTCATACCTTTCAATTTATCAAGATAGATTCTCTTACAATAGCAGAAAGTGGCTTGCGGTCGCAAAGAGGGACAATTTGAATTAGGTTGTATAGATCATCTAGCTGGCATTAACATCTAAATTAAGCAAGAGGGAAAAGATGTAACAGAAAAGGCATATTTAGAAATGCCACGTATTTCCTAAACATGATGTACGTTGTATAAACCATATTTGGCTTATGATCACAAGGGAAGACAATCAGTCTTGTCGTAGCACATGTAGTGGTCTTATAGACCATCTAGTTTAGACAAGAGGGAAGTGATGTAATAGATAAATATGATATGATGGACGTCGTGTAGACTTCTTCCAAGACCTTTAAAGCAGCCTGTATACAAGGATAAAAACATTCATATCTCTGCCTAAGGCTTTTATTTATATTTCTGCGAATAAAATAGTGGAGGCTATACGATCACCTTGAGGTCAATTGGAACTGGTTTAAAATAATTACACTCGCTTATCTTTGAATTGTGCAAAGCCAACTTTACACCACAATACAGCTGACTGATCAGCCAGTTGTTTTGAAAACGTTAATAAAAGAGCAAATTGAAATGAAATATACCTCACATACTTATCAGAAACAAAAGTTTTTAAAATTATTAACATTTTGAAATTACTTTCAAAGCTTATGGTTAATTAATATCAATTCTTTGACGAAATTTTAAAACAGTAAAGGAATAAAAAAAACAACAACTACATTGAATTCCTTTACATAATTTTAATTATTCGAATTTGACACAAATAGTATGCATACATATTTAGTAATTAAAAAGAAGGAAATTTCACAAAAATTCATTGACTTACCTCTTACGATTAAAGAAGTTGCCTTGTAAAAAATTATTACGTGTATTCACTTCATCAGGCTAAAATATAGAATAAAAGAAATAAAAATTTAAAAATATATTTTTAGCAGAACAAAAATATGTTTGTATATTTTAAAACATAAATATTGAACAAGTTTGCTGTTGTAAATAAATGCCGACATTTAGTCACAGGCAATCAAATGTAAATATTTATGAAAATATCACGCAAGCCTAAGCCCCATGGTCCCATTGTGTTATAAACTGAAAAAATACTATCGGACATGATGCACATGCATATGTATGTATGTGCAAATATTGTCTTCTATGATAATAAATAAACACGAGCTGTAAGAGCATGAACAAAATGCTATAAATTTGCATACACATTTGCGGCAGCAAATCAAGTAGTTTCGAAATAATAATTCTTTTTTTATTTTTTGTTTTGTTTTATTATTCAACATTATTTAGTGTATTTTTAATGTATGCTATATTCTACTACTAACAAACAAGAATAAAATAAAAAATAAAAAAAACATTACATTTCAAGTGTTTTACATGGTGGCAAAACAATTTGCTTATGAAGAATACATATTTTCATTTGGGGTTTGTTGTTTAAATAAAACAAATAAAGAACAATTAAAATGGTCAAGTAAAAATTAAAATTTTAAAATCATGTTCTATTTCATGCTTTTCCTCTCTTTTTTCACCTATAAAATGTCCAACTAACATATTGAATTTAAATTATTTCACACATATGTTATGTATGTATAGTATGTAGCTGTGTAGGGGGAGCAAATAAATAGTTTAGCACTTAAATATATTGTTTTTTATATTATTTATAACATAAAACACGTGGGAATGGTTTACAATCACAGTGAATGGCAGTGAAAATCGTACAATAAAATACAGTAAACAAATGGATTATTTTTAATACTCAGGAAATTAAAAATGCGTTTTCTAAGTAAGCAAACAGTAAGGGCATTTTTTGGGTGCAAGTTTAAACTTAAGTTAATCTTGCACCCAAAAAATGGCTCTAAGTGTATCGCAACAAACATTTTCCTTTTTCTGCATAAAATTAAAAATAATGAATAAAATAGAATAAATATTGGCTTCACTGAAAATCATACAGAGACTTGTTCAATTCTAAAAATCCTTTCACATACAAATTACGCGTTTGTAATTCGAAGTGGTGGCTGAAGTCGCCATAGTCTAGTAAGTATTGTATTTACTTATTAGACTCGAACCCATAGGTGAAACCCCAGAACATTAAATAAAAATTGCCATGAAAAATTTCTCGAAAATTAACACAAACACGGCTAGGTCGCAATCCTGCCTAAAGGATTGTAGGAAATTTAAATTGCAATCTGAAGAAAAGCTTCTAAATAACTGCCAAACCTACAGTTTGTAGTCAGAAAGATATGTTTTTCTTTTTAAAAAGTCTGCGATAAGGCCTATATTTATAATCTTTTATATTTTATTCTTCTTATACTAATAAAAAATGCTACACGTCTATGCAATTTCCACTGAAAAGAACGTCAGCGTGCAATAAATGTATACAAGGGGCTAATCCACTGCATCTATTATTCATTAATTTCCATTAAGTCATACTATAAAACGAATTGCAATACTGAAAAAAGCTAAGTCCTTACAAGGGAAGCATCACTCAATCTTTTCATGGTAAAACTTTTTGTAGTCGCCGTAGTCTAATAGGTAGTGTGTTGGCTTATTTAACGGCGACTGCCTCTCAGCAGACTCTGAGGGTAAATAATAAAAATTACCATGAAAAGTTTTCAAAAATCTGTTGTTCGGAGTCGACTTCAAACTGTAGGTCTCGCCACTCATGTATAAAATTAACACACATCACATAAGTGGTGTGAGAAGTTAGGTCGTAATCCTCACCGAATGGTTGTAATGACCAATTATGTATGCAAGTATTATACAGACTACAGATATCGATATCAATGACTGTGGTTTGACAGCAGTGTACTAGACTTTTTGACATTTCTGTATAAAATTAACACACATGACATAAGTGAGGAGCTAGGTCGTAATCCTTTTATGTATGTATGTATGTTTTTGATGGCTTCGAGTAACGTTGTTCATGTTTCATTATTTGTTTTATAAAACACGAATTAAGTTTATCCCGAGAGCTACTGTCGATTAAAAATTGCCAATTATTATTACTTTTGGAAAAGATAAAGCATTTTTTACTTATCTATTCTTTAAATTAATCAATGAAAACGCAATGTATATACATAATTAAGCAACTGTGATATCATTGGTATTATTTACCTTCCATTTTTTATTACGCATTTCATAAATACTAATTTATCGAGTTCTTTAATAACGAAATACTTTCTTATAATTATAGAATGCGAAACTGACTCATAGAATTCTTAAGCACATTCTTCTTATGCATATAAGGCACGTTTTGATAAAAAAAAACCAAGAAGCAATAATAATAACTATTAATACGAAATAGTTCTTTTTAAGAAACAGCGATTTCTACATGCCGTCTGGCCAATTATTAAAATGGAACTAAACCACCGAAATCAAAATAAATTTTAAAATAATGTACAAGACTTATGGGAGAGGACTATAAGCACAACAATAAAAATTGATGACAAATCAAAAATTATAATAAAGTTCCCTCCTCAGCAATTCCAAAGAAAAAAAAAAACAAACAAAAAATAAAATAAACCATTTATAACGTAATAAACACAATAAACATTTATATTAAAAACAAAACAAAAAAATAAACAATGAATATAAAATAATAAAAAACAGTGTTCTAAAGTTTAATACTTACATTATTTATAGGATTTTGATGATGTTGTGAAGGGCTGGTTGATAAGGAATCTACACCACCACTAGCGCCTGTGGCCGCTGTATTAATATTATTTGTATTTGAAGAACCCATTGCAGAACTACCACTACCTCCGCCACTGCTGCCACCTCCACCACCGCTTCCTGTGTTTGTGGCTGACGTATTGGTCGTACTTGTGGTATGAAACGATTGAAATAAGTCATCAATACATTCATCGCCAGCATTAAAACGTACAGTTATCGGTACTGTTGTTTGAGTGGAGGAGGTTTGTCCAGTTGTGGGTTTATTTGAGCTTGGCGATGAGGCATTATTAGACGACGTAGTTGAAGAACCTTAAAAATAAAACAAAACGAATTAGTTTAAATGTCACGAATATTAAAGAACATAACGAATTAGACTAAATGTCACGCTTATTAAAGAAGCATAAGCATATTTTTGGGAATTTTGAGTACAACAGAGAAATTCAAAAACAATTACGATTTTATTACAATAAAAGATCAGATTTTTCCTTTAGCAAGTATAGACACCAGCGAAAATAATCGAGCACTGTTGAACCTATAGAAATGTAAAAACGTTATTGAACAGTACAATTCTAAGATTACGTCCCGGTCATATTAGCCTTTAATCGGTTATAAATGAGTATCACGTCTCATTCTTTGTATTGAAGCGTTTATAGGTACATACTCGTTCCGATTGCTCAACTGATAATATCACGGTTGTATGGGATCGCATGGTTAAGTCGCCGTAGTCTAGTAGGTAATGTGTTGGCTTATTAGACGTAAAGTCAGGGTTCGAGTCCCAGGCAAGACATCAAAACAAAATACAAAAAGTATTTCTTCGGCGACTTCCTCTCAGCAGATTTCTGGCAAAAACTCTGAGAGTAATAAAAATTGCCATGAAAAGTTTCTCAAAAATCTGTCGTTCGGAGTCGACTTTAAACTGTAGGTCCCGCCACTCATGTATAAAATTAACACACACAACATAAGTGGTGTGAGAAACTAGGTCGTAATCCTGACTGAAGGGTTATAATGACCAATTATGTATGTATGTATGTGTATTCCTTCCGATTGCTCAACTGATAATATCACAGTTGTATGGGATCGCATGGAAGATAGAAATTTGTTAATTGAACGAAAGAAAAACGAAATTCATGATTTAAGTGACAAAAAGACTAATCTTACAATCTTACTTTGCGTGGGTCCACTACATTAAAGACCTTTTTTTTAGTAATTCAGAGAGAGAGTTGAATTTTGAATAAATTTAAGGGTATATTATATTCTAGACATATAAAAAACTCGATTTTAGACGTTCAACAATAGGCGACTAGTGGTAATTCCGAGTACTTTCAGTTACTGTTGGTTTTATGATTATTTTATGAGGTAATCTACCCTCAGTTCAAAACACGATTTTCTCGAAACGAATTTTTTCTACGGCATATAGCCAATATGAAATCGAATTCTGATTAAACTCAAATTTTGTTTTTTCGGCTAGAACACCTCCTCGGGCCCTTATCATTAACTGAAATCACATTTTAATGTTCTCACAAAAGCCGAAAATTATATGTAATTAATATTTGAAACAGTCTATTTTAATTATACACATGCTCTTTAAATAAATAAGAGGTACGGATATTTTTAAATAAATATTGAATTTTACTTACTTTTGTTTATTTTTAAAGAATCCATTTTATAGTCTGTTGTTTAATGATTGAATTTCTTTATAAAAAAAGGGAAATTGTTTTATTGCTATGTTAACGCGCTCCTTCTTCTTGGTTTTTGATAGTTCTACTTTTGATGTATTACGGAACAAGTAACAACTGTTTGTTGGCTTTATTTTCGGCGTTTTTCACGTGTTTCTTTTTTTCTTCTTTGTTTTTGGGAGGCTATTATTAACAACAAGCAAATGTAGCGTCAACAAATCTAATACCGCTGCAGCCACCTCTCTGTCTTGTATGAGGGCCTTGTTTTAGTCGTCTGTAGTTGTTAAATATCTTACACTTGGTATTTTCTTTATTTCAAATTCTTATAGTTGCAGATTTCTTAATTTTTTTCTTTCATTTCTTCAGTTCTATGCTGTTGCCCTAATTTTAGAACGTTATGTTTTGTTGGTGTTATTGTCATGAGCATATACCCCAACGGCGGAGTAGTTTATTATATAGCACACAGCCAGCGTAGCACCAAGTGATTGTTGTTGTTAGTTCATCACCAAATACAAAATAAATCATAAGAAATAACCAACAGCAACAAATAGCAACAACAAACAAATCATCGATAGCAGTAGCAGTAGCAAATAACGAATGGTCAATTTTATGGAGTGGTTGAGTAGAGTTGAAGTAGTTCAGGTGGTATCATCCATATAAAAACCAAGGCAATTGAAATGGATGTTAAAAAATTGACATGAAAATAAAAGAAGAGATAAAATAGAAATAAATTTAATATGAACTTTAAAATTCAATTCAATTTAATTTATTATTATTGAAGCGGAAAAAGCTATTATTACTGTTTGTCTTCAATATTATATTTCGAAAAAAAAAAAAAGTTTTATTTTTCAATGACACGGGTTTTAATTTAAGAAATTGCTGATACATATAAAGCTTAAATATAAAAACATAAACTGAATAAAAAATTAATATGATTCAAACGTTATTTGTTTTAAAAATTATATTAAATCAAATCAAAATATCACCCCAATAATAAATTACGAAAAATTTCAATAACAATTCAATCAATTCAATATTCAAACAAAATTTTTGTATTCCCATTAAAGTAATTTCTCTTAGATATAAGCGTCTTTCGAATTCGCGTCAGTGGTTATTAAGATAACCGTCCAATGTCCCCAAGAACTCAAATTCTAAAATTTTAGTAAAATATCCGATAATTTTCAGTATAATAGTAAAACTAATCGATTTCCAGCCAAAATTTCTACTTTTTGACTTCAATTGTTTCCGACTTAATTAGATAAATCCATACCTTTGACTAAAGAAAAACAAAATAGTACATATTTATTGAATCCGATGG
Organism: Sarcophaga carnaria; assembly: GCA_958299815.1. Classification (NCBI taxonomy): domain Eukaryota; kingdom Metazoa; phylum Arthropoda; class Insecta; order Diptera; family Sarcophagidae; genus Sarcophaga; species Sarcophaga carnaria. Next base: position 35,559,704 of record OY283151.1, read on the forward strand.
ATTTGACGCTCAAATTATATCAAAATTTGTTGAAATTAATGTTTAACATCCTCTTATTCAAACCCCTGATCGTTATTATTCACATATATCATCAACAATTAGTTAAACAATAATGTTGTACACATGCCAGTCACGACATCGTAAATCCGTTGAGTATAAGATAACTACGTAACAGTAACACGAAATAAATATAAAGAATCTTTAACCCTTAGTTTCAATTTGATCAACTAAGTGTGTAAAGAAGTAACCAGCAAAGTAACAACGCTACTTAGGATGCGTTATCATCATATTGACACCATTAATGAAAAGTGATTCTAGCAACTCATAACTAAGAAGAAACGCTAGCTATTGTACAATCACATCAGACAACAAGGGTGGAACCTAGTTTCCTAAAGGAGGAAGCTTAAGAGACCGCTGAATAATAATAATACTAAGGAGGAGCAATATTAACTGGAGGCTAAACAAGTAAAGAAAGCAGCAATGAGGACAAATGAAGCCGAGTAGGAAACTAAGCGACACAGCGACTTTAATAGCAGGTAGACTATCAGAGGAAACTCTAAAGAATGTTATAGGAACACCAGATCTCACATCGGATATTATCTTAAATCCGTCTGGCATGCCACAGCACCACAAGTTGTAGAAAGCAAAATCCATTTTCCGGGTAATAAGATGCAGTATTTATAGAATAACATTCAAGAGAAAATTAGGACAAATCTGCACTTTTTCAGCTTAGTAGCTTGCACATAACTATGCATTCATAGAAAAGAATTTATAGAAACCCTAGATTGAAAATCCAATGTGGTATTTGTTCAAATGGAATTGCTGACAATAACAACACAACTACATGCCTGACGCAGAAGTTCTATAATAATAAAATTGCCTTTAGTTAAGTAAAGTTCCACGCCTCGTATAACTAAGAAACTAGTTCAATTAATTCTCTAATTCCATTTATAGATGCTGCTATGCGTACTAAGAGATTGTCTCCAGAACCCCACTGCATTCAGCCGGATTACGTCCAAATCAGTAATTGTAGAATGACACTCAAGATAACATTGGGACAAGTCATGACAGCCAAACAAGCCGTTTTTTGAGCTCTTATCAGATTAGTGGTGATATGATTTTTACTAAAAGCTTTCCACCACAGTAGGCATTCATAAAAAAGTATTAGCAGAAGCACTAGATTCTAAGGAACCATAAGGAAACTAATTTATTTGTAACTTTATAACTTTATGGATTTTGCGTCCACATACATATAATGTATTTGCAATCATCTCCTTGATGTTTTGTCTAATAGTTTTGTTTATTTTTCTTTTTTAATTATAAACATTATGGTGTTCGTTGAAAAGCCACTCAGGCTGGCTCAATGAAAAACAGCAGTTAATAATACTAAAAGTAACTGCATAGCACTTAAATGCATACTTTTACACACTTTTTTAAGTAACATAGTGTATGTAGTTATACAAAATGAAAATGAAAATTATGTTTGTAATGTTACATCAATTTATATACATATGTATTTATGTATATACATACATATGTAAAGAGATAAATAAATAAACATATAGATAAATTATGTTTGTATGTACGTATGTACATACAATAGTTCCCCCCAAAAAAATTAGAGCATTATTTTAATAGTAACAATAAATAAGAGCAACAAACAAAAATTACTATGAAAAATAACCATTCATTCTTCTACTGACAATGACAAAATTAAATATCATAATAATAATGATGATGATAATGATGACGATGACGTTGTATGAGATAATTATGATGATGAACGACAAGTACTTTTAACATAATAGTTGAGGTAAACACGAAAATAGATCAGCCAGCCAAACCAACCAACCATCCAAGAAATTTATAATAATAGAGCGCGCATGGCCCAGTTTTTTCTTATTTTGTTTTTTTTTTCTTTTATATTTTTGTGTTAAACAGTACACTACAGTGACTACAGCAACAAAACTCAAATATAGTGCATTTGATTTTATTCCTATTTTTGTTGATTTACTCTTCTTATTTTTTTTTTTTGTTTTTTAATGACAAAACAACATGAACTCTAATAAAAAGGGGGTAGTTAGACATTATATTAATGTTTTCTTTTTATTATTCTTTTATTCGATTCTCTTTTGTATTATTGGGAAATCCTTTTACCAATAATGCGTAGGATTTTAATTTTTTTTATTCTTTCTCCGAATTAAATAAAAGCAAAACCTAAAAGAACACTACATTGTTTGTAAGTACGTATGAATGGGTTTGTCATATTTTATTTAAATATAAAATTCCTTTGTTTAAACAAATAATACTGAAGTTGATTTCTATTTGAATTTAATTTTGTTAGAAAGTCAATACATAGTTAGTTATGGTTGGATTTTAGTGCCAAATTACAATGTATACAAGGAGGTTTAAGGCAGAGAGGGGTTGCCTGCTGTACAACAATTTGAAATATGCTGAAATGTGCAATTTTCATTTCCATTTTTAGGTTAGGTTTTTATGCTCTACGATGCGTATTATGAAACAACTTTTCGTAATGTCTATATGGGTGCTGATGATGGTAATAATGATGGTGGTTTGGATGGTATGTTCGAGTGTCAAAAAGTAACCCAGTAATATAATATACATACATACACATACATATTTACGAATATATGTACTATGTCTGTATGTACATACGTATGTACATAGTTTTCCCAGTTATTAGGTCATTTGTTTGCTGTTGCCATTCATGTGATAACATGTGATTCTCTTTTATGTTTTTGTTTAGTTTCTTTCTCTAATTTTTTTTCTTGTTCTTTTTTTTTGGGACTTATATACACAATCATTTTTTTTAATTCAGTTTTTTGATTTGTTTAGTTATATATTAGTTTTAGTTAGTTTTTTCTATCAATCACTGCAATTAGGTTAAATTTTGTTTGGATTTGCAATACACCACCTACCCAGCAGTTCCAACTACCAACTATACATTTAAAGACGGTAACAACAGGGCATCTTTAGCAAACAGCAACATTGTTAATCCAATTTCATGTTTTTTATAGGCAATGTTACTGCCGACAAATATCTTTCACGACGCCTTCTTCTAAGGACCCAGAAAAGTATTATTATTAAACCAGAAAAGTTATTATAAATCTTCAATGGACCCGATGAAAGTTTTAACCCAAAGAAGTTATTATAAATCATACTCAAAAGCCTTATTTCTATTTTCTCTAACAGTCTGCGGAAAGATAAGTTCTTGAAATTAAATCACACATGCCAGGAGTGAATATTTTTGCACTTTTGCCTCATAAAATAATTTTAAATCAAAATTTATTTTTTTTAATGGCACTTTACAGTAAATTGAGCTGAATTAGTAAAACAACAGGTCAAAATAGGTATATTGGATATTTAAGTGGATTTATACCATGAGAAAAATAAACTCGTTTTTGTACGGCTAATCCAATAGGCGAGTGGTTAAATCTCAAGGTTAGCTAATACCCCTTTAACTTCGAGGAAAGAAAATGCCTATAAATTTCCATTATTAAGTTTTCTCCTCTCTAAATTGTCTGTTTTTACAGCAATTATGGCAATGAGTACAAAATACAAGATCATCTGAGCACTACTTCGATTGATTAGGAGCTAAACAGTACACAAAAAAATGTTTGGAACAACTTGGAAAAAGAACAAATACAAAAAGAAATACAATTTATCGATCGCTTCTGGATAGCAGCGAAATCGATAGAGACTAGGCAAGTCAACACAAAAAATGACAGAACCAGCTCGACAGTAAAGAAACCCTTCTACTACTTATTTATTTGAATTATTAGTGAATCATTTCCTGTAGTCTAATGCTCAATACATATCTATCTTTCGATTAGTTTATGTTGTTCATTTAACTCATTGTTCATAAATAAATTTGGAGGATCTAGAAACTACATGAAGTTTGGAGATTATTTGAAAAAGAGTATTTGCGAAATTCCTTATCTTATCCTGCTGAGAGCAATAACTGCTAGAGTTTCTAATTCCACTGATCGTCGTTTGTAATATTTGGTTGTTTTTTCGTAACTTATGATTAATACATCTCCATGTCCTTTCAGACACTTCTACATCAAATATATCTTTGAAACTAAAGTATCTTTGGTATTCGACCGACATTTGTTCAGGAAAATCTGCAGTCCGTTTGATATTGATGCGAATCTTTAGTAACAATAATTGAATTGAATGCGATATAATTTTAACCTGTAGAAAAGATAGCCACTCCAATTTATAATGATTCGCCTGAAGTTCTGTGAGCTTGGTTATGTTAGCTTCACTAGTGGCAAAAATGTTATTGGTGAAAAATTACTCTCGATGGAAACACGATCAATCTATGATACCAGATTTTTTTACAATATTTCTAAACAATAGAATTACGATCGAACAGTAAATATTGAAATGATATCATTGTGACTAAACTAAATAAATGTTTTTATTTCCTAAAGAAATGAATTTCATTTTGCAATACATGCACAGCAATTGGCAGATTTCATTTCATTTGTATTGTATTAATTACAAATCACATTAAGACTACAAAAACATATTCTAATCTTAGGAATTTTGCATAAACGCACGTGTTACATTTAAAAAAAAGCAATCAATTTAAATTGCAAATATATTTGTTAACAGATATGTTATCTTTTTTAAAAAATATTTTCTGAAATCTATTTGAAATTGCTGCTGCAAAAGTTCAATTCTAGCTATTGTTCTCTACATTAAAGAGGAAAAGAAATCTATTTTCAAACAATTTCTTTTGAAAATATAATAAAAAAAAACACACAGTTTCTAATGAATTATATTTATTAATTGATAAAACTTTTTAATGGTCACAAAACAAAATAGTAATTCGTTTATTTGTGTTCTCAAAATTATTTTCCTTCTTCTAATTTCACTTTATTGCGACTCATTAGAGTCATTATTTAATTTATTATTTTTTCTTTTAAATATTTAAGAGATTACATTTTTGTTTTGTTTACGTGGCAATAACAATTGTTAAGCATGAATTTCGTTGTTATCAATGTTATTTTCAAACTTTTATTTGCTAATGTTAGTAAGAAGTTAGTAATTCTCCCTTCTGCATGTTGAAAATGTAGGCACAAATGTGAAAGCAGTTTTTATAAATATAAAAAATATTAAAAAAGTGAAAGAAGTTGTTCCAAATTAGTTCTATAAAGGTATTAATTTATTGTAGTAAATTTTAAATTTTATTCTATATTTCTATAAATCGTTGCCCTTTTAAACTTCCATTATAAGATTCCTGCTAAAACCTAAAAATAGTATGATGTAAATTTTTCATTTTCTTAAAAGTAAAAAGAAGTTATCGTATGGTTTTCTACTACAAAGAGATATTAAATTGAGTCAATTAAATGACAGTTCCAAAAGCTTGTTGAAGTAGAGTTATGATTCTAGGTTAAGACGAGATGCGCTTTTTGGAGCTTCTTGTTGTTTGACGTCAATAACCACTTCTCTTGATTTATATCAACCTTTTTCAGGGGAACATAGTATTCAAATTCCAGAAATGTAGAGGGAAAAACTTGTCCTCTTATATCTAGAATTTTTAGAATTAAGAGGCATCAATCCCCCATATAATTCATCTAGGTAACCACTGAACATTATAGGACGATAAGAAACGTTAATGAAGAACGAGTAGAGCAGCAAACAGTCCCTGACCACTAAATCAAATACAAGTTCACTGTTGTCATTGCTTCTCGACACAGTTAAGTAATGAAGAAATTTTGCGAATTACTTGTAAATTTTGAAGTAAATGAAATAAAAACGAAAAAGATTTCAAAATAATTTAAGAGAACTAGCTACATAGGTATTGGCTTACAGGGAGTTTTGTTTAAAGATACTTTAACGGAAAATGCTATACTAAAATAAGAGAATTTGTCCTTCTTTTCGTACCAATTGAAGTATTATTATTATTATTATAATTCTTATTATTCTTTAAGATCAAACATATACTTCTTATTTCTGTTTAAAGATATTAAATGTAATTAACAAGTTTGTGAATTCTAAACAATCGAACTTTTCTTGAAATTATATTCAAAGAGAATATTTAATGAAAAGAAACCCTTAAAAAATAGTTGGCATTGTAAATGAATAAGAATGAATAAGTAACACGGACACATGTAATTAACCAAACAAATTTCCATTTTCATTTTAAATGACTGAATGTAGAATTTTAAGTTTTCGATTAAAAGTTTTCGATTAAAATGACGCTTATATTTCGAGGAATTAACATTATATTAAGAAAACTTTAATCAAATAAATAATATTAATGAGCAACTTCTGATAAATATGCACTGCTATAAACAATTACACAACGAAGAACAGGGTCCCAAAAGACCTTGAGGGACCATAATGGAATATGAATAAGGATACAATAACAACGTACAAGAAAATTGGGTAGTCTATTCCTTCAATTCAGCTGACCTGGATATGGACCCTTTTCTTTAATGAAATTTATTGGTATGCGTTGCAGAAGAACGCACTTAGAATTACGAAGGGCTGTGTGAAAATGACAAATGTGGATTATTTACCAAAAGTGAACCAAAACATTGTTAATCAAACAGCACAACGAGCTATTGACGAAACAATACTTGGTTGCATGCCATCTACCTTCTTACCTCAATCAAATATCAGTAGACGACTTCTGTCGTTTCTGTACTGATATTCTGGATATCATAGCAACTATCGTCGACCGACTATCAGTATCAGACGCACAGCTAACATTGTATTAGTCGATGATCATAATTAGCCACAGACACAATAGGGTACTCAACGAACACCCACCTACATTTGATTACAGTGAAAGCCTGCTGTCCAGGGCAGCTACACTCATAGTATACTACCCTAAAGCGCAGCTGAAGTATGACTGATCAATCCTTCCCACTTCTTATCGTGTTTTCAAAAGTCAATTTCAAACGAAAAAAATTGCAAGTTTAAGAAAATGAAGTACCTCAAGTGATAAAGTGAGGCAAAAAAATAAATACAATTATTTTTTATAGACACCTAATTTTATAACTGCTTTTTTGTGATAAAGTATGTATAAACAAACGACGATAATAGCATTTTAAAATTAAACTAAAATACAAATAACAATAAACTGTTTAAAAACACCACAGTTGAACTAAACCTCAGTTCAAATTTAGAACTTATTAACTTAAAATGTAAGGTTTTTCCTTTGTTATTATTGCATTTTGTTTTATTTCTTGTATGCAGGTGTATTATTTATTATATTTGTTTTAAAAAACACAATATTGGCGAAAAAATTCAAATATTGAAAATGATAAAAAGCATTTGCGATAAACTATACATTTATAATAATAGTTCAAGGCATATTTATATTTTGGAAAGTAAATATGCCTTTTTCTATGAGCTCATCAGTAATAATAATTATTATAATTCAAATGTACGTTCAAATGAAATTCTTAATTTTTTGGGGGAATCCCTAAAAGCTCCTTTTTATGAGTTAAATTTGTATTTAATAAATTTTTTCATATTTGCTCATATTATGAAATTGTTTTAAGCATTTTTGATAAAAAAAAAAAATATTGTATGAGATTAAGTTACTTAGTTTGAGTAAAATATTTATAAAAAAAACAAAACGTAATAATTTAACATTACAAATAATACATGAATTTTAATACAGTAATAATATTAAGTTAATATTAAAAGTTTTGGAATTCTATAAATTTATAATATTAGAAATGGAGAATTACATATTCTCCATTGATGACCAAAATGCGATTTTGATAAGCTCCATATACTATTAAATTTAAAGAACTATTATGGGTGCTAACTGTATTGTCAATGGGCTGAAAAACGAATTCCCTCTGTAGTACCTTGTGTGGTTCACTGAGGTATCAACCACAAGTGAGTATGTTCTATGACAAAACCGGGTGCTACATACATATGTGGTTTCCTAAAAATGTCCGTTCATTTCATTAGAACTACATTCCGATAAAAGTAAAATAGAGTAATAGAATCGAAATCATTTGATCCTTGCTACCATAACTAAGCATTCTTATATACGCGATTAGGAAACATACAAATAAATATAATACTGTTGTTGTAAACTGTAAGAAGCCAAATTAAATGAATGTTTCTTTCGAAATTTGTTATTGGTGTTGGATACTACAATCCAGAAGATCAAAAGCTTTTAACACTCTTTATTATTTCCGCCATAACATTTGATGAAAGCCTCATTAATGAAACGGTTGTGGCCCAACAAACAACAAAGGGTCATGTGCACAATGTATTCGCCTACATTAGTTGAGTCTGTAGGTCACTTAAAACCAAATGTAGCTGTCATCTACAAAAGAAAAGAGTTAGAATTTAAATACAAAGGTAACCCTAAATAACTGAATTAAGAAAGCTCGGTAAAGCTGCAACCTTAGTCGTTGCATATACAGAATTTACCTTTCTAAGATGTAATTCCAATAGTTAATCTTTTTGACACAGAGCATAAATTGCGCTCGACACTGATTTATAATAAAAAAAAAAACAGAACATTTTGCAATTGGGAGAAAAGTTATGCTAACTATCCTCATAGCTTTTTGGGTTTTGCATTAAAATTTGAAAGTTTGCCACACAAAAGGAATGTATAGACTTTATGCAGTCCATTTGAACTAAAGTATGAGCGAGCGTCGACAAGTACTGCATCTGTGCTATTACAAATGCAGACAACTTAACAAACAGACACCTCAATCACCAGTTTCTAATGCAGATTATAAGTTCGAATAAGAAGGTTCTCTGTATCTATTAAATCTAAGGAATTTCAGCTATGGAAAGTCGTTCAAAATGTTTGAGAACAGCTAAATCCTCTGAAAGTGTATATTTAGTAGTTACCTTGGTGATTATTTTCATTGTCGCACCGTTAACTGATTAGCTACTTAATGACCTTTTCTTAAGGTCACTCAATAGAACTTACATCCTATACATATGCTTATTATGAAACATCACCAAGAAGGTTTTAACAGTTTGTAGAGCTCGACAAGAATGTACCAGTGACAAATCGAAAAATGTATGGCTAATTCGTTTAAATATAAGTTATTATTCACTTTTTTCGTTAATTTCCGTGGAATAGAACATCGGGAGTTATTATCACAATATCTAATAATTAAGGGCAGGCAATACCTTGAATTGTGCAATTTATAGAAATAACATGAGCATCACTTAGCCAGACAAAAAAAACCATAAAACGAAATTATCAACGAAAGCGAAGTCTGTACCCAGAGTCGAGAAACAGCTTTAACATGGAGTTCAACACCGCAGGCAGAAGCTTAAAAGGCTATGCAGAAAATGGTGTATAGGAATTTCTTCAATATTTATTTTCTGCACATTTTATTTTGTCAACAATAATTTAAAAACACTATCTATTCTTGTCCATAATAAAACAAAAAGAGAAACACACAAAAAGATAATGGAAACGAATTTATTTACTTTTCGTAATTTTTATAGTTCTTTACGGTTCTGTTTTGCTGGTCTGGTTTTTTTATAAAATAAATTTATTTGCGAAAAATGTAAACACGAAAAAAACACATAAAGAGTAAATGAGAAATCAACAACAACTTACATTTAAGAGAGTGGGGTTGTTTTTATTTTGTTTTACTTTACTCACTTTATTTTGCGCTCTTTTTTGAACGAGAGAAATGATAACAAAAAACACTTGTTTTGCTCTCTTTGCTTGTTTTTAGGTTAAGTTCTGTTTTTTTCTGTTCAAAAGGGGGGTTTTCTTTTTGTTTTTAAACGAATTCTTGCATTTGCTGGTGTATTTTTATTACTTTGTGTTGTAAAAAAAGCAAATTCAGGTGATTTTTTGTTTTCCGTTTTTTATTTATTTTTTTTTCTTTTACATTTTTTTATTACACTTCCTCCATGAAGATTTAATTTCGTAGATAAAATGTAGAGAGGGGAAGAAGAAATAAAAATTTTATTTTCAAGCACCCCAAAGATTTTTTACATAATTTTTCCAGTTGCAAAAATTATTTATATTTTTATATAAAATGCGATATTTTTAAATTAGGTAAAAAAAAAGATTTTTTGTTTTAAAAAATGCGTTTTTTTTTGTCGTTTGGTATAAAAAAATGTATTGAAATGAAAATTTTCTTAATTTTTTTCACATGAAATTATGAAATAATTTTCACACGCGCTCTCTGATTCTTTTTTATTTGAGTAAATATTTTCTATTTTTTCTCAACAACAAGTAGAAAAACACAACTTTTTTCAAAGCATTTTGCTGGTATTTACAAAAATAATTAATTTTTTTTGTTTAATTTAATGTGATTATTATTATTTTCATGGTAAATTCAGCGCGTTACCGATGTGAATGCTGTAAAAATTTTCAACCAACTAATTGGAACTTCATGTAGGGAAAAATCAATCTTTTTGTGGGTTTTCTTTTGACCCTTTAATACGCACCTGCGCTGTCTATATGTCTAGTGTTGCCATTACAGAAATATTAGTGTCTTTTCAGGCTAATGTAACGCCCGAAATTGCTTTTATTAAAGATTTTATTTAAAATAATTGGAAAATTTATTATTAATTTAACTTAAACAATTTAATTTTATGGAATTTCTTACACAAAAATAAACTCTTTCAATTGCCTTGAAGTGATATATTGAATTGTAGTAAGAAAAATATTTTATTTTTCCAAATATCTGATTATTAAACTATGTTAGCCTTCACTTTCAGGTTAAAATAATCAATCCATTTATCCTATACTATTACTATATCCTTAGGAAATAATATCTGTGAATTTTACAAGAGAAATAAAAAATTACATCTTTTTTATGTACTCAATTCCTCATTTAAGCTTTTCTCCCAGAGTAAAGCAAAAAAAGTATTCTTACTAATACAAATATACATTTCTTAACATTCTGAGTCAATACCTAATCATTCGAAATTAGTACGCGATATTATAAGTCCCCATATCTCTTACAGATAACCCTAAAAGGGTTTCTTAAAATGGCTCATGGCAACACTGTTTTGCCCAGACTTTCTTTGATCTTTTTTCCCTATTTTTTTCTAATTTGACATTTTGTTTTGTAACATCGTATTTTTCCCCCTTTCTTTGCAGCCATTGCTTTTGCAAAATGTAATGCTAATTAGAAAAACATTCTTAAAGTTTAAGTAAGACAAATCTCTATCCAATTTATAAATAACTTCAAACAAATGCAAAACAGAATATTGTTTAGCTGGCATGTTTAAAAATAAAAACCTCCCACCTATTGTATTTACCTTTTTTTGCTTGGGGAGTTTTTCGCTGGCAGAATTTTACACCACTTGTTTTTTCTCACAATTTTGTTGTTTTAAAGCAATAAAATTTTATTTGTTTTGATATTTTGTTGTTTCCACGTATATATTTTAGAATTTATTTATATTTTCTGTTTTAAACTAATTTTTTCGTGAAAAAAAATACCCGGACAAATTTTCCTGTTACGTCCAGTTAAACAAGCCGACCAAATCTAAATCGACGGCATTCTGACGCCGTTTGTTAATTAACACCGAAGCCTTTATTGCGCTTATTTGTAGAAATAAATGGCAACAGCTCTGTTGTAAACTTAAATGATTTTAATATAAAAGAAGAATAATCTACTTAGATTGACAATAGAGTATTTAAAAGTGAGTCTAAATATTACAACTAAATATTAAAATAACAATATCATCATAGTGTTTTTGGTAAGGAATTTGAAGAAGAAATTCACAGTGAAATGACAGCAAGACATAGGAATACTCTCCTTCAGCTGCTTGATAATTTATTGTAGTTATAATTTTAATTTCTTTGTAAAGATCTGGACTATAAGTAGAATGGATCAGAATATAGCTTGACTCTATTTGCAACATTATAAAATTGCTTTTAAAATTTAACGGAATATTTAAGTACTGCAATAAGAGAAATTATCTTATTTCTGTTACCATTTCTTACTGAATGCGTTATACGAAAAAAAGAAGGAAAAGAAAACAGAATCAAAACAAATTTGTTAACTTCAGTTGTTCAACACCGCTACAGCTGATGTAATCAGACTTTAGCGAAACCAGTTCTTACATTCATTTAAGAAATGTATAAATTTTCGCAAATACCATTAAATTTAAATAAAAATAATTATGTGAGACACAAAAATAAATTAAATCTTTTTATTAAGCATCGTTATAGCTCAACATTAGGTAATGACATCTTAAATTTCATTGATAAATATTTATTTGAAAAATTGTTTGATAATCGTGGCAGACTCTTTAGCTCCGGGATATCAGCCGAAACAAGTTGAACATGATAAATGGCAAAAGAGTTACTTGCCATCCGTAGATAGTAAAGGAAAATGTAAACCAGGTACATTTAGAATGTTGCTGCCACCACCTAATGTAACAGGTAGTTTGCATTTGGGTCATGCCTTAATGGCTACCGTACAGGATGTAATTTGTCGACAACAACGCCAACTAGGTTATGATGTTGTCTGGATACCGGGCACAGATCATGCAGGTATTGCCACTCAAGTGGTGGTGGAAAAGAAATTGTTGAAAGAGAATGGTTTGACAAGACATCAAATTGGAAGAGATGAATTCTTAAAAGAGGTATGGAAATGGAAGCACGAAAAGGGCAATGGCATAACAGATGATTTACGTAAACTTGGCTGTACTTTAACATGGGATAGAGAGTACTTTACTATGAATAAGGTATGCTCTTGCTTTGGTTTAAATAAACAAATTGCATTCTTTGTCATAACTTTTTAAATTTTTTTTTTTTTTTGTCAGAATCAAGCTTATGCTGTCAATGAAGCCTTTATACGCCTGTACGAGGAAGGTCTCATTAAACGCAAGGAGTCGCTGGTTAATTGGTCATGTGCCTTAGAATCAGCAATTTCTGATATTGAAGTGGAAACTTTAGATATTAAGGGACCTACAGAAATTAGCGTGCCGGGCTATGATAAGAATATAATGTTTGGCCGCATTTATGATATAAACTATAAGATATTGGGAAGTGAGAATGAAACCATTACAGTATCTACAACCAGACCTGAAACAGTTTTAGGAGATGTAGCTGTAGCTGTACATCCCACCGATGAACGTTACAAAAAATATCGTGATATGCCGGAGGTTTTATTATGGCATCCCTTCCGTGAAGAACCCATACCTTTAGTGTTCGATGTAACTGTTGATCCGGAATTTGGGACTGGTGCTGTGAAAATAACTCCTGCCCATGATCGCAATGATTTCGAAGTGGCGTGTAAACATTTACTTAAAGCCAAACAAGTATTTACGCCTAATGGCGTTATTAATAAAGAGTACAAACAATTTGCAGAATTGCCACGTTTTGAGGCTCGTGAAAAAATTTTACAACAGCTGGGGGAGTTACAACTTTTACACGCTGTACGAGATCATAACATGCAGTTGCCTATATGTTCACGTTCTAAAGACATTATAGAGTATATGTTAAGAAAACAGTGGTTTTTGCACTGCCAGCCTATGGCGGATGAGGCTTTAAGTGAAGTGTTAAGTGGTAGAATACAAATCATACCGGAAAACTTCCAAATCGATTGGAAAAAGTGGTTAGAAAATTGTCACGACTGGTGCATATCACGGCAATTATGGTGGGGTCATCAGATACCAGCTTATAAAGTAATGGATACCACAACGAATAAATCATGTTGGGTGGCAGCCCATTCCAAAGAAGATGCCTTACAAAAAGCTCAACTAATTTTAAATTCTAATACCTTGTCAGCTACTCAAGATGCTGATGTATTGGATACTTGGTTTTCTTCCGCTCTACTGCCCTTTTCGTCATCCAATTGGCCCTCAGAGGAATATAAACAAAATTATCCTTTAGATTTAATGGAAACGGGTCATGACATATTGTTCTTTTGGGTGGCCAGAATGGTAATGTTGGGTTTGAAATTAACAGGCACAGCACCCTTTAAAAAGGTATTGTTAAATGGCATAGTGTGTGATGCCCATGGTCGCAAAATGTCCAAAAGTTTAGGCAATGTGGTAACACCCCAACAGGTTGTGCAAGGAGCTTCGTTAGAATCCTTGCAAGAAGATATAAAGTCTAACCACAAAGCGGGTATTTTAAGCGTTACTGAGCTACAAAAGTCTCTAAAAGGTATACAGCGTATGTTTCCCCAAGGCATACAAGAATGTGGTACTGATGCTTTACGTTTCACCCTGTGCAGTCATAATATTAAAAGCCATTTCATAAATTTCGATGTCAACGAATGCCACACTAACAAATTATTCTTAAATAAAATTTGGCAAGCCACTAGATTTACTTTGGGAGCAGCAGAACGTTTAAAAATGCCTTTGAATGAAGTGGAATCACTGAATCATGCACCTTTAAATAAATGGGATTTATGGATTTTAAGTCGTTTGGCCGATACTTTAAAGATTTGTAGTGAAAGTTTTGAGAACTATAACTTGCATTTGGCAACACAGGCTTTAAAGCAATTTCTTTACAATAATTTATGTGATGTGTATGTGGTTAGTAAGGGGATCTTTAATTATATTTATTTAAACCATGTTCTAATTTTATGTCTCTATAGGAAACCTGCAAAACAGATATTAACTTACAAAAACCAGAAGGTTATATACATTGTGCCACCTTGGCAACTGCCTTAAGTTGGTCCTTCCAGGCGATGAGTCCTTTTACGCCATTTGTAAGCGAGGAATTGTTAAAATATTTGCCACAAAATATCGAGCTTGATTTAAATCGCTATCATAACCCTGCCTTGGAACAAGAGATCGACGCTATTTTAGATGTTTGCCAAAATGTTAGACAATTAAAGAGTCGCCATAATATAACGAAAAAATATGATCCCCAATTGCATTTATATGCACACAATGATGAGGCTCTGAAACTTTTAGAAGGACATCAACAACAAATTCAAGCTTTAACTCTAGTAAGAGGCGTGCAATTGGAAATATTAACGGACAATGCGAAAACAAATAAAGATTTGAAATTATTTTCAACTGCTGGTCATTTATGCAGTTTTGGTGAGTTTAAATTAAATTTTAAGTTTTCGAATTGATTTGAATTTGAAATTTTTTTTTTGTTACTCAGGCATTTGTAAGAATGACTCGTATAAAACGAAAGATGAGAAAACAAATTTGGTTGTTAATATTAATGAGAAGAAATTACAAAAACTAGAAGCTGAATTGAAACGCTATCAATTGCGTATGGAAAATGAAGGTTTTCGCAAGTCGGCAACACCAGAAGTCCAAGAAAAACATGTTCAAAAGGTAAGTCGTTTGTGGAGTTTCTATTTTTATGACTTGTACTAAAGGAAAATTTAAGTAGGCATAGTAAACTAAAAAAAGAAAGGGATCTGTAATAGTAAATCAATTCAAATGAAATTGATTTCCGGTGGGATGGATATACCTATGTAGGTTGTATAACTAATAAGGAGATTGAATGAAATTAAATTTCTAATATTATAAATAAATAAAAACTCTAGAACTCGGCTTATATAACAAGCTTTATTTATCTTAAAATCATATTAAAAAATTGTATATACATTTTAGAATTTAGAAAATAATTTATAAACTAAAGATTTGATTTAAATTCCTTAGTTAGCCTATTTTTAATAATCTTAATACGTTAAAACTACTGCTTGTTTTATTTTAAATTTGCTTATATAGATTTGTAAATCCTTATAAATCTTATAATTGAAATTATTTTTAACATTATTGTGCTTATCTAGTCTACTTAAAGTAAATCTATTTTTTGTTTTTTTTTTTTGTTTAATTAATAAATTTGCTTCATATTTTTTCTTATTCCTTACAGATCCAACAACTAGTGGTGGAAATTGAAAAAATCAAATCCATAGCAAGTTGATTGTATGTAAATATGTATTGTCTATAAACTGTTAAGTAATTTTAATTAAATAATGTTTTCTTTTAACTTAAATCACTAAAAAATATAAAAAAGCGAACCAACTTAATTTAAGTAATGTGTACTTAGTTTCCTTTCCACTGTCTACCATATCGTCTTAAAGCTCTCAAACCTATAAATTCCTCAGTCAATTATAAATTATTAAATATATTGTATAATAAAAATGTATTTGTACGCATATTACACCTCAAATTATTGGACAACCGCCTTGTGAATATGAGAGATAGAAACCACGATTCGATATATCAAAATCCTCATTATTATCGGTATTGACATACAAAACGAAAGGTTTAGTAGTGCTTGTCGTGGATACCAAACCCAAGCCGCAAAAACGATCACTGGGTAATGTGTTACCATTTTGTGTGGGATTGGGTATGATTATAAAATCTGTGGTGCATTCTTGGCTTTGTACTGCTTCTGTTGCCAGCAGTGAAGGATCTACGGCACCCACATCATTCGTCAACGTAAAGGAATATGCATCCGAATCGACTTGACTCCATGTTATGGAACATTTATTTGCACCCATACGTATACAAATGCCATACTGATGATTTGCTATTTGTCTACTACCAGGTACACCAATGGAATTTGGTAAGGAATTTGGTGCTGCACCGTAATTAAAACTTTGTACTGTACCGCTGTCCTCCATGTAGTATTGCAAACAACCCGATGGCGCTTGAGTTGGTGAAGCGCAAGCCAATTGTGATATTTGAAATTGCCATTGGCGATTAAACGTATAGCTGGCTGATGTTGCTACTGATATGGTTATTGGAGAATCACCATTAAAATCTACATAAACATGCTGGCCTGAATTATCACCACATATGGCTGGTACACGTGAAGAGCCACCGGTAATTTGTAACGAGTCTGTCAAACAGAAACCATCACCATTGGGCGGTGCTAAGGACAGCGATAGGAAATCAATTCTTAATTGACAGATATTAGAGTCGCATGGTTGTACAACAATTGTACATCTGCCACCGCCACCATAAGTTCCCGGATAACCAGAATTATAGAAATAGGTATTGTTGTATTGTGTAGTGGCACCGCATGTTTTTTGATCTGTAAATAAATGTTTAGTAAATTTAATTGTTTTTTTTTGTCTTATTTTAGTTGTTAGGCGAACACTTTTTATACTTACATATGCAACATACAGCCTGATTGGTTATTGTCGAACAGCTACCTGCTGGTACACCACCATTATCGGCGCATTCTCCTCTCACCATACAAGTTCCATGGAGATTATTTTTACCTGTGCACACCTCATTGGCAAAACGACCGATTGTGTAGAAGGGAAACCCTAAAAAATGAAGAAAATTCAAATTTATGAACAACACTTACTCAACAGTTAACGTTTTTAAAATGTTTAGTTTTTCGAAATTAAATTGAAATTCACTTTATTTTGCATTTTTCTTTAATTCCTATGCCGTTATTGGTGTTCTTAAGCTTTATGCAATTGCTAAGGAAGAGAAGAGAATATCAATTCATTCTCTCTTTTAGAACGCTTTTACATACGAATTCAACATTATTGTCAGTTCCGTTTCCTCTTCTGTGCGCGTTAGTCGGTTGCAGTGAATTTGTTGTTAAAACATCGTTAAATAATTTGATAAATTGATCAATATAATTAAATAAAACACAATATACGTGTTCATAAGTAAATTTCTAAGCAAATTGAATATAAATTCAATGAAATTGTTAAATGTTTGTTGTTAAATTTGTAAATCTTTATACGGCTATGTCGTGTTAATTTTTTATTCTTCTCTCATGAAAATTATTATGGCGTCTTTTTCATTTAAGAGTGTTTAATGTGTTTTAAGAGCAATAATAATATTCATTCACTCTCTTTCTCTGCGAGAACGCTTTTATATATGAATTCAACACACATTTCTTGTTGTTGTTATTGAACAAGTACTTTATATTCTTTTTGCTTTTATCAAAACAACAACAACATACATATATAGATGATCTATGCTTCTGAGTTGAATACACACAAAACCATATTATTGTCAGTTCCGTTTCCTCTTACGTTCGCGTTAGACGTGCGCAGTGAATTTGTTGTTAGAACATCGTTAAATAATATAATAAATTGATAAATATAATTAAATAAAACACAATATATGTGTTCATAAGTAAAGTTCTAAGCAAATTGTATATAAATTCAATGAAAATGTAAAATGATTCTTGTTAAATTTGCATATCTTTATATAGTTATGTTGCGTTAAATTTTTATTCTTCTCTCATGAAAATTATTAAAGCGTCTTTTTCATTTAAGAGTGTTTTAATGTGTTTTAGGAGCAATAATAGTTCATTCTCTCTCTCTCTCTCTGTGGGAATACTTTTACATATGAATTGGAGACAAATTTATTGTTGTTGTTATTGACCACGTACTTCATATTCCGTTTGCTTTTATCAAAACAACAACGACATACATATATATGATATGTGCTTATGAGTTGAATACCTATACGACCATATTATTGTCAGTTCCGTTTCCTCTTACGTTCGCGTTAGACGTGCGCAGTGAATTTGTTGTTAAAACATCGGTAGAGAATATAATAAATTGATAAATATAATTAAATAAAACACAATATGTGTGTTCATAAGTAAATTTCTAAGCAAATTGAATATAAATTCAATAAAATTGTAAAATGGTTGTTGTTAAATTTGTAACTCTTTATACGGCTATGTTGTGTTAATTTTTCATTATTTCATGCAAATTATTGTGGCGCCTTTTTTATTTAAGAGCATTTTAAGATAGAGAAGAAAATAACAATTCATTCTCACTCTCTCTGTGAGAACACTTTTGCGTATGAATTCAACACACATTTATTGTTGTTCTTATTGGCCACGTACTTTCTGTGCTTCTGAGTTGAATACACACAGAACCATATTATTGCCAGTTCCGTTTCCTCTTACGTTCGCGTTAGACGTGCGCAGTGAATTTGCTGTTAAAACATCGGTAGAGAATATAATAAATTGATAAATATAATTAAATAAAACAGAATATATGTGTTCATAAGTAAATTTCTAAGCAAATTGAGTATAAAATCAATGAAATTATAAAAAGGCTCTTGTTAAATTTGCATATCTTTATACAGTTATGTTGCGTTAAATTTTTATTCTTCTCTCATGAAAATTATTATGGCGTCTTTTTCATTTAAGAGTGTTTTAATGTCTTTTAAGAGCAATAATAGTTCATTCTCTCTCTCTCTCTTTCTGTGAGAACACTTTTCCATATGAATTAAACACACATTTATTGTATGAGTTGAATACTTATGCAATCATATTATTGTCAGTTCCGTTTCCTCTTACGTTCGCGTTAGACGTGCGCAGTGAATTAGCTGTTGAAACATCGTTATAGAATACAATAAATTGATCAATATAGTTAAATAAAACGCAATATGTCTGTTCATAAGTAAATTTCTAAGCAAATTAAATATAAATTCAAGGAAATAATACGAAGATATTTGTATAATAAGTTGTGTTAATTTTGCAATGTTCTCTCATGAAAATTATTGTGGCGTCTTTCTTTTTTAAGAATATTCTTTTTAAGAAAGAGAAGAGAACAGCAATGGATTCTCTCTCTCACTGTGAGAAGGCTTTGATATACATATGAATTCAACACACATTTATCCAATGCAAGTCCATAACTTCGTTGACAACAAAATTCACGAGAGCTTTAATGATTGCTTGTTGTTGTTGGCTGTTGTACTTTGTATTCGTTTTGCTTTTATCAAAACAACAACATACATATATACATATATATGATCTGTGCTTATGAGTTGAATACACACACAACCATATTATTGTCAGTTCCATTTCCTCTTCCGTGCGCGTTAGTCGGTTACAGTGAGTTTGTTGTTGAAACATCGTTAAATAATATAATAAATTGATAAATATAATTAAATAAAACACAATATATGTGTTCAACGGTAAATTTCTAAGCAAATTTAATATAAAATCAATGAAATTATAAAAAGATTCTTGTTAAATTTGCATATCTTTATACAGTTATGTTGCGTTAATTTTTTTTCTTCTCATGAAAATTAGTATGGCGTCTTTTTCATTTAAGAGTGTTTTAATGTCTTTTAAGAGCAATAATAGTTCATTCTCTTATTCTCTGCGAGAACGCTTTTATTTATGAATTCAACACACATTTATTGTTGTTATTATTGACCACGTACTTCATATTTTTTGCTTTTATCAAAACAACAACAACATATATATGATCTGTGCTTATGAGTTGAATTCATACACAACCATATTATTATCAGTTCCGTTTCCTCTTACGTTCGCGTTAGACGTGCGCAGTGAATTAGCTGTTGAAACATTGTTAAAGTATATAATAAATTGATAAATATAATTAAATAAAACACAATATACGTGCTCATAAGTAAATTTCTAAACAAATTGAAGATAAATTAAATGAATTTTTAGGAAGATTATTGCTAAATTTGTATATCTTTACACGCCTATGTTGTGTTCATTTTGTATTCTTTGCTCATGAAAGTCATTGTGGCGTCTTTTTTCATTTAAGAGTATTTTAAGTTAATTTCAAGAAAGAGAAGGAAACAACAATGCATTCTCAGCAATTCATGCTCTCTTACAGAATGCTTTTACATATGAATGCAACATTATTGTCAGTTCCGTTTCCTCTTACGTGCGCGTTAGTCGGGTGCAGTGAATTTCTTGTTAGAAAATCGTTAAATAATATAATAAATTGATAAATATAATTAAATAAAATACAACATATGTGTTCATAAGTAAAGTTCTAAGCAAATTGTATATAAATTCAATGAAAATGTAAAATGATTCTTGTTAAATTTGCATATCTTTATATAGGTATGTTGCGTTAAATTTTTATTCTTCCATGAAAATTATTATGGCGTCTTTTTTATTTAAGAGCATTTTAAGATAGAGAATATAATAACAATTCATTCTCACTCTCTCTGTGAGAACACTTTTGCGTATGAATTCAACACACATTATTGTTGTTCTTATTGGCCACGTACTTTATATTCGCACATACATATGATCTGTGCTTCTGAGTTGAATACACACACAACCATATTATTGTCAGTTCCGTTTCCTCTTACGTTCGAGTTAGACGTGCGCAGTGAATTTGTTGTTAGAACATCGTTAAATAATATAATAAATTGATAAATATCATTAAATAAAATACAATATATGTGTTCATAAGTAAATTTCTAAGCAAATTGTATATAAAATCAATGAAATTATAAAAAAGATTCATGTTAAATTTGCATATCTTTATACAGTTATGTTGCGTTAAATTTTTATTCTTCTCTCATGAAAATTATTAAAGCGTCTTTTTCATTTAAGAGTGTTTTAATGTCTTTTAAGAGCAATAATAGTTCATTCTCTCTCTCTTTCTGTGAGAACACTTTTCCATATGAATTAAACACACATTTATTGCAGTGGTGCTCAAACACATACTATCATAGTTTTGGTTGTGTTGGTAAAGCAGCGGAGAACAAAATTCAACTTAATTTTTGAAAATCGTACACTGGGAAAATAAAAAAAAAATGAAAAAATTGGTTTATTGTGTTGCGTGCATGCACATAATGAACTTATGTACATATGTAGGTATGTATGCATGTATGTATGTATTGATGAATATATTGATGTATGTGTGTATGTATGTATGTATTGATGAATATATTGATGTATTGATGAATATATTGATGTATGTATTGATGAATATATTGATGTATGTATGTATCAATACGTGTCGTCAAATTAAAAAAGAAAATTCCGTCAAATTCCGAATGGACGGCACTGCTTTGCTAAAGCCAAAGCAACTATGTATATATGATGCCTTTTTAAAAGGCAACGACAATTTATCGTTCTTATATGGTAAATTATTGTAATTTGGTACGTCCGTTTCGTCAATTTAATTCTGCATTTAATTGCAATAATTTTAAAGTCCTATTATTCATGGCTAGCCTCGTAATGTCTTTTTATATATAAAAAAAGAATTACGACATAAATAGCGATAACACACAATACATTGTGCATTACCATCCATATTCTTTATAAAAAAGAAATCATATTCCCAATTTCCATAAAAAATTTTGCTGCGTGTATTTGTAAAAAACAAAAAATCATTCAGAAAAGTTGCGTAGCGAGGTCTTGCCTCATCAAGTGCTAAACATCAACTGAATTGATTTTGTTCTCTGAGTTCAACACAAAACAACAAACAAAGCAACAAACACACGATCATTATGAGAAACCACACAAGTAAGCTTATAGTGTACGTGTATCAACGCAGCGTCAGCAGAATTTTCTTTGCCTATCACATGTGATAGGAAATTTGGATTTTGAGCATCACTGATTTATTGTATGAGTTGAATACTTATGCAACCATATTATTGTCAGTTCCGTTTCCTCTTACGTTCGCGTTAGACGTGCGCAGTAAATTAGCTGTTGAAACATCGTTATAGAATATAATAAATTGATCAATATAATTAAATAAAACGCAATATATCTGTTCATAAGTAAATTTCTAAGCAAATTAAATATAAATTCAATGAAATAACAAAAAGAGTGTCGGTAAATTTGTATATCTTTATACGGTTATGCTGTGTTAATTTTGCAATCTTCGCTCATAAAAATTTTGGTGGCGTCGGTTTTATTTAAGAGTGTTTTTATGTGTTTTAAGAGCAATAGTAAATTGTTCTCTTTAAAGTTCTACAGCAGAGAAATATGAGTAAAGAGTTCAATAGTTCTCTTTAAAGTTCTATATCATAAAAATATGAGAAAAATAAAAAAAAAATACATACCAAGAAATGAAAAAAAATTAGGAAAAAAATATAGTAAATGAAAATAAAAAGTGAAAAATATGATCGTTTATTAAAAATAAAATAAATAAAAAAGAAATAAATAAAAAAAGAAATAAATAAAAAAGTAATAAATAAAAAATGAAATAAATATATAAAAAATAAATAAGTTGGTATGTATACATATGGCCTTTTGATATCAAAATAGTGTTGTGTTGTGTTGTGTTGTGAAATTAGTGAAGAAAGTGTTATAGATTCATCGTTTAATTCGAACCAATCAATTGAAGGTAAGTTATGACGACATTTATTTAATAATTTTTATTTATTTGATATACTTTTAATATATAAAAAAAATCAAGTTATAAATTTCTTAATTAATTGTGTGTAAAGTTATTGATAGGTTGCTTTTATACTTTCTAAAATGCATGGAATTCAGATTTATCTGTTGTTTATTAACCTAGGGAATGGTTTTGAAAAAGTTTTTCAATTAACGAAATTCTTGATATGAAAATATGTACACACAACTGTTTATCATAATAGCAACTTATTAAATTAAATTTTATTGAATTTTTCAATTAAAAAGATTTATATAGAGGAGGTATTTGGTTAAAAATTGCAGTGAAAATGCAGCGTATTTGTAAATTATTGTAATTTATAAATTAATATTCCTTAATAAAATTAAATGTATGAATAAAATGGAGTTTATTTCTATAATTAGCCACGCTAGTTTAGTTGGTAATGTGCCAAGGTACGATTGTCGAGTCGAGTGTTCGATTCCCAGCATAAACTGGGTGTTTCTTAATAGTTAAATTAATTTGGTCTTAAAATGTAAAAAATAATTTCCTTAATAGAATAAAATGTATGAATAAGAGATTTGTTCCTATTCAGAATATATAATATTTTTATTAAATATATTTTTTTACAATATTTTAATTTAAAAAATATTAATAAATAACAACGGAGTACGTTCTCTTTTCTGTACCGTTAACCGCTATTAAAAAATAAACACAAGTACAGTGTCGACCAAAACGTTTTAGGGGAAACTTTATATCGTTAAATATTGAAAAATAAACATATCAAAATAAATATTTTGGTGCAATAAAACGATATAGAATAAGCGTCATAGCATCTGTGCTTTTGCAATTCAAATTATCTATCCAATCATCAGGAATAATATAGGAAGAGTAAAGCTCTTCACCATAATACATTTTCATAGAAATCTTGGTTTCTAGGAAAGCCCATCAAGCTAATACCTACAATCATCTGTAAACTCGATCAGTGAAGCTGAAGCAAAACAAAAAATATTAAGAAAATTATAGAGAGTACTATTTTGGTGTACAAATGTGGATACAAGAGACTTATCTTTTACGTATGGTTTGTGTCTTTAATAACTGATATGGCATTTTAATATAGTAGTATAGTCAATAATGAAGTTATTTTACTTAAAAAATTATTATTTTTAAATACTGCAGCGAAAGCGTTAAAACTTGATGAACTTTTTCTTTCATCGATTTCAATATACGCGAGATAGCTTGTGAAGTCCAGCAGTGGCTGTTTTGACGCGAAAGACAAAAACTACCCATGTCTGTCAAATTAGTTCGTAGACTTGCCATTAGGCATTACTAAATGGAATTATTGTAAAGCTCGAGAAGAAGATTTATTGAGAATTTCCATGACTTCAATTTTAATTGTTTGTATTGCGTCTCTTCTATTGTCACTTGTTGAAATGTAGTTCGCCAATACTTCAGTCAGGAGTATGACCCGGTTTCTCACACCACACTCTTGTGTGTGTTAATTTTATCCATGAGTGTGGCGGGTGCTACAGTTTAAACTCGACTTCGAATAACAGATTTTTTTGAGAAACTTTTCATGGCAATTGTATTTACTCTCAGTGTTTTTGCCAGAAAACTGATGAGAAATATTTTTTATATTTCGTTTTGTTTCAGATGTCTGGGTTGTGGTTTGAACCACGGCCTCACGTATAATAAGCCAACACACCACCTACTAGACAACGGCTACTTCATGTGTCTACCTACCTTGTATTTCTTCTTTCAACTTCACTGTTATTATAACTTGTACCACAGTGTTGTTCACGAAATAAGCATATGTCTCATAAGCAAACCTTCGATCATACTTTTCCAATATTTATTGTGTTTATTTTTAAAACTCCTCGTGCAAATAGCTCATAATAAGCATAATTTAATTAAAAATTTGCTCATGTTGAAAAGCAGAGTTTCAGTGGGGTTTCTCTAAAGCTCTTACGGTAGACATTTGTTGCCATTATAATTAATTCTTAGAAACGTATTAAAAATATTTGTTGTACAAATGTTTTTTGGTAAATAAATCGAAAAAAATTGTTTCTTATCCTTTCGAACTAAATTGGGAACTAAATTTGTTTGCTGTTCACAGAACAGTTCTTTGACATTATTCCAAACAGTTTTGTGCAAAAATAAGGTTCATGGAAATTTCAAATGTTTAACCACTTAAGGTTACTATTTTAAGGAATTTCGCACCATGAAATTGTTAAATCAAACATAAAGTTCTATCAACTATAAAAAATGCCGCATGAAGTTTGTATTTTTGTGTTTGCTTAGCGGCTTCTTTGAATTCGAAAATTCAGAGGCGTATCACACTAGGCGGTCAAAAAACTGTAAAATGTTTAAATATTTAGCCTCGTACTATGAAATGTTGGATTAAAAACGTAATTAACCAACAATTTACCCAAACTTTTTGTATCTTCCATAACATTTCACAGATGTTTAACAGACAATTCGCAAAACTTTCTTTAACGAGTTATGTTCTCAAACTCAGAGTCTACATAACATACATTTTGCTTCGATATATGGAATTTAAGGTATTGGACATAACCACGGATGGCATAGCTAAGAATTATGGAGGTACTAGATTCGTTCCTTCACAGTGTCCCACTTGCCTCTCTTAAAATGCATGTAGTTTATGTGCTTAGAATGATACTATAGACTTGATAGGATCTAATCATTAGATTCTAATGCGATAAAATAGGGTCTTTCTTCTGCATAATAAAATTAATAATGTTAGTAGAAGTTGTAATATATCATTTGTCATGACATTTACTTGGCTCCAAGCTATGGTTAGAGATTTGCATTCGTTTTTCATCATTCTTATTCAACCCTTTAAAGGCCTCCCAGGATTTTTCACTCTCATCTTAACTAAGACTAACATTTATGATTACAACAGTTCGAAGCCAAATTAAATCTCAATTTGCTGCTATTGCTGTTATCTAATTATTAGTGAAAAAAGTAATTAAGATCGGCCAATAGCTCTATCGTAGCAATCTAAGAATTCTTCTTTAGAAACATATTTTGGTGGAATGTTGGAGACGATTTAAAAATTCATTTTTTATAATTACATTTTGCTTGCAAAACAAATACAAGTGAAGATAGGCTAAGAAACTGAGCACAGGGTGTACATACATACATATGTACATAATTGGTCATTACAATCCTTCAGTTAGGATTACGACCTAGCTCTTCACACCATTTTTGAGTGTTAATTTTATACATGAATGGCGGGACATACAATTTAAAGTCGATTTCTAACTACAGATTTTTGAGAAACATTTTCATGGCAGTTTTATTTACTCTCAGAGCTTTTTGCCAGAAATCTGGAGAAGATATATTTTCCATATTTCCTTTTGTTGGAGATGTCTGATATGGGATTTGAACCGTGGCCTAATGTCTAATAAGCCAACAGATTACATACTAGACTACGGCGACAACATTCCTTTGTATATATAAAAAAGTTTGTTCAAAGTGTTGTTAATATTTTTTCACAGCTCCGTTAAAAATCCAGATTTTGTAAGAAAATTCCCATCGAATGCCCATTTTTCACTTATTTTTATAGGGTCAACGGTCAACTATTTTTGAAATTTATACAGACAAAACATATTGATATACATACATATTTACAGTTATTGTTATTTCACTAGAGAATTTTTCTCTATTATTTTTTTTTTGATTCTTTATCCAACGTTTTGGATTCTTCTTTTATGTTTATCTACCGACTATTTTGCTATTTTTAAACTCTTTTAACTTTTGTTTTTTGTATTAATAAATTAATTTATTAATTTTTAATTTAATAATTAATTTAGTTTAATATTATTTAAACAATTTTTGTTTTCTTTCATAATATCGTGTTAGGTTAATAATATTATAATAAGAGTTTAATAGAACTTTCACTGAAAACATTATGCACAAGGTTTTCAAAAGTAGGTTAACAAATCATTTTATTTTCTTTACTTTTTTTCTTCTTGTTAAACAAGTACTACGTTTTTTTTCAATATATACGAGGTTCGTCGTGTTTATTTAATTAGTAATTGTCACAAATTTAAATTCTTTTTTTTTGTACAAGCTTGGAATAGCATGTAGTAAGGAATTTTAAGCAACGCTGTAAAATATCTTCTCATAACTTTTTGGAATTTTTCGTTTTGTTTTGATTTATTTCATTTTGTTTTTCTTGTTTTTAAGGATTTGTGAATATTTTTTATAATTTTATTTTTTATGTATTATTATACTCACAACGTCGTGTTCTGGTATGGGGCGTTAGAGATTCATTATCTATTTCATTAATATTATCGAGTTCGTATTGTAAAGATATTTCCTTACATTGCGAATAACCGATAAATATTAAGAAACCAACAACAATATAACCGACGTTATACATTTTGTCTATTTTTTCAATTTCTTTTCTTTTTGCTCTGCTCTCTGTTTCTTAGAAATGTATGTTGGTCTGTTAACTACACCCGCTTTAAGCCGCGTATTGCGTATATCGACCGTTTTCTCTTAAAACTCAAATTCAACTAAACCTAACTCCTGATGAAATGCTCGAATTTTAACTTGTTCCATAGTTAAGCTATTGGGCGTAAAGGTGCTAATTAGCTTAACAGCATCATGCAATATTTAAAACAAACTTTTTCTCTTTTAAGCATTTAGCCATGACTAAAGAAAGAACCGATGAGTAGCCTAGAATACACTTGTTAATCTCTGCCTTTCAAGATATACGGTGCTCACTATCTTAATTGAATGAATGTGATGCTAATAACGCCATCAGCAACTAACTAACGGTACATATAGTAAAAAAAAAAATTAAAGAGAAAGAAGGGGGTACCGGGTACGCACATGTAGTCGTATTGGTAAGCATTTAAAAGAAGGCCATTGATTATAAAATGTGGAGCGTTGAAAGAAAAACGAAAAACATGGTAAATAGCCAGCCATGTGTAGTGTGTAGTTGTAGTATTTCTTTATAAATTAAATAAATAACGGTTTAAACAAAAATGCGTGTTATTTCCATTAAAACCAAAACATCATATTTGTGCAGAATTACACCTTCTTCCACCTCACTTTCTCTCTCTTGCTCGCTCGCCAAAGCAAAGTTTGAATAGATCAAAGAAAAGTTGATTAAAATGAAAGGAAAAGCTTTTTAAAATTGTTGCTCATCTTTCGTGTGTTGGAATCAAAAAAAAAAAAAGAAAGTTGAAAAATCTCTGCTGCGGCATCCATCAGTCGGCAATAGCTTGAAATTCCTTAATCAAATATTTACCATGTTGGATAATATCATTTGATTTGATTTGATTATTTATTTTATAAATTTATTAAAACGAATACCATCTGAAAGATAGATAGAATAGTTAACAAGTTTAGCATAATCAAAATTCATGGTTGAATAGAAATTCGATACACGTGAAGTTTATTAAGCGTTTCAATGAAATTGTTGAAACTGCGTTTTTGAAATTCATTTCCCTTTCCGTTATTATTACAACAGAATTCAAATTCTTAAATAATGAAACTGAAAGTTCTTAATTGGAGGCGTTATTATAATTTTTTAAGCATTTCTGTGACGTTTCTCCCTAGAAAACTCCAATAACAGCTACATCTGTTTGAATAACTGCCCATGCTGCTGTTCCGTACAAACCACAGTTATATCGCTTCTTTCTTAAAATAAAATTTAAATACAACACTCTGCCTGAAAGCCTGCCTGGTATTGAATGGTTCAGGAAGATATTTTTCCATTTTACCTAACGGCCTCGTGCTGATTAGATACACCACAGTCTTATCATCTTTGCAGGAATACCAATTCTGAAGTCACCGTAGTCTAGTAGGTACTATGTTGGCTTATTAGACGTAGGGTCACGGTTCAAACCCCAGGTCAGACATCAAAATGAAATATGAAAAAATATCTCAGCAGATTTCTTGTAAAAACTCTGAGAGTAAATAAAATTGCTATGAAAAGTTTTTCAAAAATATGTCGTTCGGAATCGACTTTAAAGGTTCCGCCACTTATGTATAAAATTAACACACACAGCGTAAGTGGTGTGAGAAGCTATGCCGTAATCCTGACTGAAGGGTTGTAATGACCAATTATGTATGTACATATGTATGTAAACATAAGATATGCAGGCTCTAAGCCACACAGTTGTGGTCAAATTATCTCGTTGACTTCAGTATCTATTTTTACACACAAAATTCTTGATGAAATCTTATATGTAATGGAAAGGAAATCAAAACAATTTTGTCTGCTAAAGTATAGCGAATGGGTTGCAGAGCTCATAATAATCGTGCATATTGGTGCAGACATCTTAGTAACCTACCGTCTCTGGTTTTCAATAGTCCAGATGATAGTCCATTGGACTAGCAGCATTCCAACGTCTGTGGAAACTTCTTTCGATTAAATAGAGTATCTGTCATCAGATAACATCAGTTTGAAAATATTTAAACGTATTCTCGATGTACACAGGGAGTCAATAATTTTTTGCCGTTTGTGTTTGTCTCCTCTAAGAGCTTTAAAATTATTTCAAGTTATGTGATATGATTCGAATCATTTTCTGGTGTAGTGTTTGCAAATGCTACATGGTCTTCCTTTATGACGCTATCCTCAAGTGTTCTACACATTGCTCTAGCAATTCCACTATTCCACACATTTACAAAGAACCTCCAATTCGGCTGGTCTGCAATTTGGCTATTGCTAAATAGGTGGCAATAAAATGTGGTGGGTATGACAGCATCGAGTCCGCTGTCATGGTTTCTTACGACAACATTTTTACTCGGTCTTATACTGTTAATAACTCGGCCCTCTTAACTAAGTTTTCCTATTAGAGGAGAATTTTTGTTCCAACAGAATAAAGATAAACGCAAACGCGCTCACACTCATCGATTATAACTTCTAAGAAGGTTCGATTTGCTGAAAATGTGGTTTCGTCGATGTCCGAGCGCACAGCTACTATTAGCTGAGAAATTAATTTTGTCTTTACCGTACTGAATTTGTTGGCTTCACAGTAAGCTTGTGTAGGACTACGTATCTATTATAAAACATAACCTTGGATAACCTCAAACAATTTTTTAACCCATAAGAGATATGCATTTATAAAGGACTCACAATCTTCCCAAAATCACACATTTCGATAGTCTATAATTCCGATATTTTAGCACATTCAGTTATTTTTATTTCACCCAAAATACAAAACAGAATCTATAATTTGAATTCAACTAAATATGCTGAACAAAGGTTTGCAAAATATTTTGCTATTAGCCATAGGCTTTAAAAAAGTTAAAATTTTAGAATAACAAAGAAACTTCTCATCATATATTTAATAAAACATCTTCGAATACATATACAATATAATGAATAGATCTGGAAATAGAAAGAAAAAAGAAAGTGATTTATTTCTTTTTTTGTATGTATTTTGAAAAATGAAAGCTGGACTTTTTATAAATAGAGATTCAAGAAAAATAAATTTTAAACTAAATAGTCGCATGTCAGTCGAGTGCCTAAAATTATCAGTGCAATACTAATTAAGAAAATAATAAAGAAAAGAACTCATAAAATTTCTCATATGCCTCAAAGGAAATGGAAACGGAGCATTTTATTGATTTCAACGACTGACAACTTCATATAAAAATTTTAAAATCACGTTTTTTCTTCTTTGTTTAGCTAGATAATCTAGTATTTTAACTGGTTTCAAGTAGCACCTTAACACGAGCTGACCCACATTTTTGCAAAAAAAAAAAATATGTTTTCTTTTTACAAAGAATGGAAGCGTGTTGTTTTAATATACGATAATGATACGATCTATTTGTTGCCAAAGAAGTTAAAACGTCGGCACGGTGAGTGAGAAGTACTATTCAAATTACTCATACGTCTAGGGGAGGTAAAAGAAAATTTATTTAAAAAAACAAACATTTTTCAAATTTATTTTAAATCTTTAAATACTTTAAGGGCCGTTTTTTGAATGCAAGTTTAAACTCGAGATTAAGTTAATCTCCAGTTAAACTCCGTTTTCAGTTTTTGAATTCACTTAATCTCGAGTTTAAACTTACGGTTAAGTAGTTAATCTCGAGTTTAAACCAGCAACGTTGGTGGTTTAAACTCGAGATTAACTATGACAAGTAGTTGACAAATTTTTTTTTTAAAAAAAGCTTTTAAGTGAGGGGAAGCCGAATAAGACAAATATTTAAGTAACTATGAATTATATAACACACAAATTGACAACAGACAGTCTTAATTTATTTATTATTTTAAGAAAATGATTTTTTTACATAAAGATCAATAGTATTTAGCTTTTGTTTGTTTGTTTTTGTTATATACAAAAGCTAATTGTTGTGAAATAATTTGCAAAAAGTAGTAAAAACAACAATATAAACGAAGAAAATGTTGCCATTTTTGCTTATAAGTACGGCAGCTCTACAAAGTTAATCTCCAGTTAAATTCGCATTGAAAAAATGAAAACTGAGTTAACTGGAGATTAACTTTAACTGGAGATTAACTTAATCTCGAGTTTAAACTTGCACTCAAAAAACGGCCCTAAGTAGCATACAAAAAACCTATGACATAACCCATTCTATAATGTTCGATAGCGGTAAACATTACTTTATTCTTAATTCATTAATTTGTTCTCATTGTTATTCGAATTGAATATAAAAATTCTTAATATTCGAAGATTGCATTAAATACGTTTTAATTCCCCAAATGTATATGTATTGCATTGAGCGACTTTTTTTTTATTAATATTTTAATTAATTCCCTTCTTTGTATATTTAAAAGGATTATAAACCTTTCGCATAATCTTGCCAATTGCTTTCAGGGTTCCAACTATGTATGACGATATTTACGGACAAATTTTGAGTCAAGAATTTCATTTACAAAAATTCTATTGTGTAGTGTACTGTGTGGCATGCCGCACCATCTTATTGATACACATATGTATTGCCAGCAAACTGTTCAATAAAGGTTGTTAACATGTCATGATTTCTTAATTTGTGAATTCAAAAACAAAATATTTCAATTACACAAGCTGACCAAAACGTGAATTTAACAGTAACACTATAAGCATATTAAGACAATTTTCTTTACGAATCCATCCAAGCGGAAATAAAGATGAGAAATGATTTTTTATTGGTTTCTTTTTACCACTTTTATCCTTTTCTCCATGGCTTTGAACTCAAATTCTGATCTTGCAGCACATCGAACTAAATTAAATACTTTCAACTCGACTATAAAAATTCTTGCAAATAAATCTAACTCATTGGACCTTTAGCAATGTCTAATAACCCTTTGTGATAGGACGCTCGGAAGCAACTAATTCCGTATGAAAAGTATAAACGTAAATGGAATCCACTAGGTCATCGACGACTAGGATGATCCGCATATTCTAACCACATCTTTTTTGGAGTAAAACAAAACAGCTAATGCACGCTGTCTTAGTTCAATCCAGCACACTAGAATAATCTTGTTGCAACCATATGCTCTATTATGTGTAAGAAATTTAGATTGCCCTCCAGTGGCAATATTTTTTTTTTTGCAATTTGTAAAAACTTATAAAAATTATAACTTACTTGTCCTTACTTTAACATTATAAATAAATTAAGCACTTCAAGTGCATTGCTATTAGGACTGTTGTTTTTTCAATAACAATCAAAACGAGTTCCACTTATATTTGGTACTTCCATATCGATTTAAAAATTAAGGCGATTATTAAAACTAAAACCATGTTCAACAAAAAACGTTTAATGCTTTATTCAATTTCAATAACAGCGCCAGCTTTCGTTAAAGCTTCCTTCAATTTCTCAGCCTCATCTTTGGGTATGTCTTCCTTAACGACTGTGGGTGCGCTTTCAACGAATTTCTTAGCCTGCACCAAATTCATGCCCTCTAACAAATTTTTGATTTCCTTGATTAGCGCCACCTTTTGTTTATCATCGAATTTAACAAGCTTTACTTTAAAGGAAGTTTGTACTTTTTTAGGTGCAGCTTCTTCTTCATCGTCAGCAGCAGCTGATCTAGCTGGGCCGGTAGCCATTTGGGGTACAAATGCAGTTTCGGGTAGATTTAGTTTCTTTTTCAACAAGGCGCTGAGTTCGGAAACTTCCAAAAGGTTAAGAGTAGCTATACTGTTAACTATGCTTTCCAATTTAGGATTGACAGGCTTATCTACACCTTCTGGTGGTGGAACAGTTAAATTGGGAGTACCGGCAGCAGCAGCTGGGGCTGCTTCAGAAAACATGCGACGGCTGGTATGGCGACACAGTTGACGGGCTAATAAGCGTGGTGCAAACATTTTTCTTTATTTCACTGGTTGACTGCTGAAGAAATTAAAACTTGATTCAATAATTTCAAGGAAATATTCTACTTTTAATTAAAAATAATAAGATTTTTACCAAAACTTAAGGAAATTGCGGTTATGTGAGCAACTTTTGACACTTCTTGTAACACGAAGTGGAGCCAAGTTTGTTTTGTTATGTAATACAACAAATAGTAATGCCAAGTTTCAGTTATAAATAGTACCAGACTGTTTTATTAGAACAGGGTGATTCGAAAAACAAATTATTATTTGTAACAGCTGTTGTTTGTTTATTAAGTACAAAACAAAATTTGTAAAGCACAGAGATTTTTAACTAAAATTTTCGACTATATTTTGTAAAATAATGGCAGACGATAAAGAAGAAACACAGATTTCAACAGAGAAAGGAGAAGAGAAAATTGTATTTAAAAAGAAAGGGCGTAAAAATCTAAGACAACGTAGAAATTCTGATGAAGAGACCAGTGAGGAGCCGTAAGTGTGGAAAGGATTTTGTTGTAAACTCAAGGTGTTTATGTTTGTTAAATAAAATTTTAGCTTATCCCTGGAGGAAATCAAGGAACGACAAAAACTAAGAGAACGTCCACATGGTGTTAGTGTGGTATCTTTAGCTTTAGGCAAGAAGCTGGCACCTGAGGAGGAAATTACTCTGAAAGATCCCTTTAATGTAAAGACAGGCGGCCTAGTAAATATGCAATCTCTTAAGAACGGCAGCAATAAAGAAGCCGAAGATGCTTATGATGTTGGCATAGGAACACAATTTTCAGCGGAGACCAACAAACGTGATGAAGATGAGGAAATGATGAAGTATATAGAACAGGAACTGCAGAAACGTAAGGGTGTAGCTGATTCAAATGCGGAAAATGACAGTGGCAATGATCCCCAAAAGTATTTAACACCAGAAGAGGCTGCCCTTTATGCTTTACCCGAGCATTTAAGACAATCCTCTTCCCATCGTTCGGAGGAAATGTTATCGAATCAAATGTTAAATGGCATACCCGAAGTTGATTTAGGTATAGATGCTAAAATTAAAAATATTGAAGCTACTGAGGAGGCCAAACAGAAATTATTACAAGATCAAAAGAATAAAAAAGACGGTCCCTCACAGTTTGTGCCCACTAATATGGCTGTGAACTTTATGCAACACAATCGCTGTAAGTAGACATAGGTGTAAAGGAGAGTATCAGCTTATTTACTTTTTTCTCTTTAATTTTGGAATGTTTGCAGTCAATATAGAGGAAAACAATGATCCTAAACGTAGATTCCAGCAACATAGAAAAGCTGCGGAACATGGTGCAGAAGGAGTACGACCTCAAAATCCTCATAACCAAGTGGGACCCAATGGTGTTAAAAGAGCCACGGATGACTATCATTACGACAAATTTAAAAAGCAATTTAGACGTTATTAAATGAGCATTTAAATGTAAATTAATTTGTAATTATTTTAAATAATTAAGAAGGTTACACATAATTAAGCGAAATTATCTATGGCGTTTTAAATTGCTTTGCAAGGCCCCAGTGTAATTATACTAACCACGAAAACTAACCATCTATTATGGCATCAGCTAGTCCAAGGATTAATAAAACCATGCTCTTAGCATTTGGAAGCTCTACTGAACCCATTATAAACTTCATTGACATCAAAGCCAGATCCGTCAATTCATCAAGGATGTTGTTATCCAGAATTCTCTCCCTATTCCTTTATATCATATCAGCTTCAATGCTGGAAAAGTTATTGTAGGCAAGATATAGAGCCAATCAGGTTTTCACATCATCTGGTAGTTACCAACGTTCTAATCATTTTTGATTGTTCATAACCTTTGCTAATAAGGAAGAAAGTTGTTATGACAGAGCCATAGTAGAGAAGTTATTAAAGTTATTCAAATTGTATCATCAAAAACTGTGCAATGAGAACTGAGCAGACTCATTTAAAAATCTTTTTTCTTTTCTATTTCCTTAAATCCTTTAATCCTGCATCGCTTCTGTCCTTAAATCGTATGGCCATCCATAGCACAATGGGGATTTTTATGGGCCATTGTCATTTTGGTAGGTTTGCCGAAACATTCGGTATTCCCACTAATGATTTCTGCAGGAGCTGTGGGTCTGAGGAGGAGGAATCGACTATCTTTCACCTCATGTATCAGTACCCTTCTCTTGTCATGATGAAATGGAGGTTTCTAACCTCTAATTTTCTGACACCGTTGACCGAGCTCTCTAATATAAAGGTTGCTGCAATAGCAAGATTTATTTTGGACTCAGGATGGTTTTCTCTAGGGAATGGTTGACCCCCGGGTAGAATTAACTGTGGTATCTTTACCTAACCTAACATAACCTAACTTAAATCCTTTAAGGATTAGAGGATTGTCACAAAGCATGTTTATATCATTGATCGGTTTCCACATTTGAGATTTTTTCGTTGCCAGTGTCACTTTCGTTAATAAGATGTTTGATTGGTCTCCATTAGCAGGTCTTAGAATGATAGGCTTGCCATCTGTCATTGCCAAAAACAACGTCCACTGCGAATTATGGAGCTTTGTTGATTATTGAATACTACACTTAACCTGATCTTGTCGTTGCCAAAAACAAAATCCACTGCTTAGTATGGAACTTTGTTGTTTATTAAGTACTACTCTTAACCTGATCTTTCTATGATATTCGATGTTGTTTAAGGGTCTTGGTGCTATTGGGTGCAGTACTTGGGGAGGGAAAGAAGCCCCTTTTAAAATTGTTTGTCTTCAGCTGTATTAGAACCTGCTAGTAGTTTAGAATTCCATCACTACACCATGTCACTTCTAACTTTTTTTAGTGAATGCTTCGATTACCCATACAAATATAAGAAGTTTGCCTCTCTTATGATTAAAAGCCATAAATTTTCAATAATACCGGATAACATCCACAAATTACCCTCAATTTGTTACTTCCCGGCTGAAAACAAAAAAACAAAAAAAAATTGAATTTAAAGAGAAACTTATCCGAACCACAACCAGAAATTAATTCCCCTTCAATTGCGACAAATTGTAAACCAACAGCCTATTTAGTAAAATTAAACACGTAAATTTCTAAGTTTTTAAGTGAAATGGTAAATTTGCAAATCTTTTGTGCCTCCTAGCCTCCAGCAGCCATACAATCACAATTTATTTAATGGTCAACCAATTTTCCTTTATCCTCTGTTTCGCTTTAATTTTAAATGCTTAATTTTACAAACAATTTCCCCCATAAAACGGTGGATGCATGAAAATCAAACTAAAACAGGAAAAACATGAAAATTTGAAAAGTACTTTACCGCATTTACAACTGTTTTGAAAATTATCACGTAAAAAAAGAAGGAGAAAATAAAGTGCCGCCCAAATGGCGCAGCTAAATAACAACTTAAGTTCTGTGTTATTTCTTACATACCCCCTTTTACTTTCCCTAGATTGTACTTATTTTTCTTTGTTTGTTTTTGTCGTTTTTGCTTTATTTTTTGGTTTCAAACATTTTATGAATTCGTGTTACAAAACGAATTAAGTACGTGACTTAAATAATTGCAAGAGTAACGAACACTTCTAATCAGCTTACTTGGTAAAGTCAATAGCCAGTTTGTAATTCAGAAAATTCCCCAAAAAACTTTCGGGGGAAATAAATTTCTGCGGAATTTCGTTTTCATGAAAAATTTGAACGCGATAGCATGACTCTGTTGCCTTCGTGAAAGTAAAGACAAAGTCTACAGAGTTTAATGTGGTCATGAATTACTCTAAACAGGCCTTTAAATAACCTGGATAGTAAACTAAAGGTTCCGTGTTTTTTTAAATCCAGGCCTTTGTCCTATATGTAAACTTAAAGCAAAAATGATTCTTTCTCGCAGTCAGCCATGACTACTTTTTGGAGTACGAGTTACCTATCGTGCCAAAGTTGCAGTGTGTATGATTTCTTAAGCAGAATGTCGTACAACTCCGTCATTGGAGTGCGATCTTGAGTGGAATAAAGTAGTCTTAAATAAAATGTAAAATTTTGGGAACAATTACTTCCCTTAGAAGGTCCAATTGTTAACAATATGGGTCCGAATAATGAGATTGACCGTAGAAAACTAGCTTATAGTGGCAGCTTCCTTCCTAATCTCATTGAAAACTCTTCAAAATCTTCCTGATCGTCAACAATAGCTTGAGCGCTGTCGTTCAAAATCGGTAACACATTGTTAACATTAACACACATACATATGGGGTTGTAAACCCGACTAAAGGGTTGGAATAACCACTTAAGTAATTAAGTATTCCATAAATTCCGATATTTTCAAAAATGCTAGGTTCAAGCCAATCAAGGTGCTGATCCTCAATGAGATATGGATACTGGGACACAGCCATATTTCAGTTAACTGTAGAGCTTGTGGCACTACCAACTAATTCTCTGATAAATTCTCAACTTTGAAAACTTCTTTAAAGGTTTGCGAGCTTCTAACTGACAAAGCAGTTATCGATAGCAGCACAGAAGAAGAACTATGCAGCAAGAGCTTATGGAAAGTCTGTTTAAACCCCAAAGGAACACACTCACTATGGTTGTTGGAGTTCTTACTGGGCATTGCAATATGGGCACTTATGTAAAGTGTATTCATCACTTGGTAAATAACTTCTGCAAGATCTGTTGATATGAGGAAGAGCAGGGAATTGTTCTTCGCTTATTTGGTACATGCCCAGCCTCCAACTTGGATGTGTCGCTTTGATGTCTACTATATAGACGATTTGAATGGACGGTCCGTAGTGGACAGAAGCTCTGAATAGTTCTGATATTACGGGAAAAAGAAAAACTGTGGAAGCACAATAGGCTTGATGTGGCTTAAGTTCGTTGGGTAGACGGCCACCACTATCTGCATACCTATGTTAGGTTAGGTTAGAGGACGTGTACTTGTCAATTAAGACAAGTATAGTACCCGGAGGTCGAATTGACCCATTGTACCGCGTCCTAGTTTCTCACACCACTTATGTTGTGTGTGTTAATTTTATAGATGAGTGGTGGAACCTACAGTTTAAAGTCGACTCCGAACGACAGATTTTTGAGAAACTTTTTCATGGCAATTATATTTACTCTCAGAGTTTTTGCCAGAAATCTGCTGAGAGGAAGTCGCCGAAGAAACACTTTTTTGTATTTTGTCTTGATGTCTGGCCTGGGGCTCGAACCCTGGCATTACGTCTAATAAGCCAACACACTGCCTACTAGACTACGGCGACTTCATTTAATTTAATCCCTCATCAGCATTTTCTTTAACTCTTCGAAGCTGTTTCTACTGGCGTTCAGGGACATCGGGAGTGGGTTGCTTAATTAACGTGTCCTGTACCTTTTACTATCGATTGTGGTTTTTAAATTGAATTTGATTACAAAGAAGTTTGCAAAAATGCCATCCTTAAACAATGCTTGTTAGACAACTGTAACGGTTTAAATATTCGTCGATAACAGTAAATAAAATTCTTACTTATTCCGTTAGCCGGTTAATTTGAAATGAGCAAATAATGTTGAGTACAAGCGCTTCCATTTATTTGTTTTTTTTTTTTTTTTGGTAAAATTGCAATCGTCATCATTGCCATGACCACCACCATTACAATCACTGTCAGCAATATCGCCATGATGTAAAAGCGAAAGCGTTAAAAGTAGCATCAATTGCTAACCAATTCTGTTATTTTTGTTTTTCTACGGTCATGTCATTCCAACGACTAATTAACAAAAGAAATTGTGTTGGAATTTCCCTTTATTTTCTTCTCTTTCGATTTGAAGGTTTCGGTTTCTAAAGTGGGTGTATTTGTTTGGCGTGTTACAATTTGTTATGGCGCTACAGTTTCTCTGGGCCGGCATGGGAATGCAAGTTTGCAAGAAATAAACGATTAATTTCAAAATAAAAATTCAAACATGGCTACAATGTTTCCTTCATTTTATTTTTAAGTACTTAAAGGCCATAAATTTTGGGGAGGGGAAAATAAACATTTTTTCCGAGGGTGATAATGTTTTTAAAAATAAATTTTTTAATGGTCGTAACCATCACCATCACTGCCACCATCTATGTATTGGTATTGGTTTTGGCTGTTAATTAGATTTTCTTCGTTCCATAAAAAATGATTTTCGTTTCCTTTTAATAGCCATTATGATGTGGCCATCAAAAATAAATAAATTCTGGTGGTAAACCAAAACACGTTTCACTTATTTGTTGTTTTTTATTTAATATTTTTATTTTTTATTTTTTGTAACTTAATTATTACCTTGAGTTTAAAAGTTTTTCCTGTCTTGTCGCCCCATGTATTTTCGTTTATAAAAACGTCCAAACAGTATTAAAAATGTAATCATGTAAATAATGGTCGCACAGTTGATCCATAATGGGAAATCACATTGTCTTACAATGGCCTGTATTGACCATAATAAGCCGGTGGTAAATTGTATCTAAAAAAATAACGAATTAATCTCACAATATTTTTTTATTATTATTTAAGCTGTTTTCTTTCTTTACCAATTGTATGGCGGTTAAATATTTTTTCCACCACAAAAATTTTTGCAGCACTGGACCACAGGCACTCAGGCCGTAATAGCTATACATGATGACATGCACAAAGGAGTTAATCAAGGCAGGGAAGAAGGCTGAAATTAAAAGGGATTTTTGTTAATTTAATTAAATGTTTAAGAATATTTTGAAATTAAGCCAGTCAACGTCAAAAGAATTTACCTACAGGTCATTTAACCCATTGTAATCAGCCTAACTGACGGAAAAGTGTAAGATGAAAGAGACAGAAGCAAGAAATAGTGAAAAAGAGTGAGAGAGACCGAAGCAAGATATAGTGAAAAAAAATGAGAGAGAGAAATAGGCAGATAGAATCGTAGGAAAAAATGAAAAACTGCCAAAAGTAAAACACAGAAAAAGTGCTGATTTGTTACGCTATAAAGATCGCATACCACTCTCGACAAAGTATTCGACCTGTAAGCGAAACTGTTGCTTAGGGTCCTCAATCTAATCCCTTTAAGAGCTGGGCAGTTACAGATGTGTGTAGTTTCTAACTAAATCCGGCTGTAGTTTCTAATTCCAAATCGTTACCAGCAATATAAATTCGCAATGCCAAGTGGAGTCGCCATAGTTTAGTAGGTAGTGTGATGGCTTATTAGACGTGAGACCTCGTTTCAAACCCCAGACATCTTGTACAAAACGAAATATGGAAAAAATATTTCTTTGGCGTCTAGCTCTCAGCAGACTTCTTGCCAAAAACTCTGAGAGAAATATAAAATTACCATGAAGAGTTTCTCAAAATCTGGCGTTCGGAGTCCACACTAAACTGTAGGTCCCGCACACTCCTTTTTAAAATTAACACATGCGGCATAGGTGGTGTGAGAAGCTAGGTCGTATTCCTGACTGAAGGGTTGTAACGACCAAATATGTTTGTCTGTATGTATGCAATGCCCCATAATGCTTATCATTTGGATTTATCAAAGTCTAGCAGCAAGTCTTTTCTTAAATTGTCTATAGAAGACCCAGGTCGTGTCTGCTGCTTCTCCCTAATCCATCATCTGACAAGATCGTGGAGCTTTCAGATTGGAGAAATTGATTCTAACCTAGAGAGAGCATCTGCCATATCATTTCCGGATATACAACTATGTCCCGAAATCTAAACGTTTTTATAGATTCCCTACAATCACGTATCAGTCGTAGTTTACATCAGGGCAGCCTGGTAAAATACTTGAATCTGGGCCTGCTACGGCCTCAAGAGCCTTTAGTATAAGACAAATCGCTGCCTGAAAGACAGAGTCATCATTTAATCTAAAGAGATCCTTGCAGAAAACACCTATTCCTGTGCTCCAGTCCAGCTTCAAGCCATCAGTGAAGATGAAAGTAATCCCCCAACTCCCTAGTGCTCTTTCCGGAATGAGAAATGCAACCCAGACAGAAATAATACCTCGGATACTATATATGCGGTAATTCTATTAAGGAGCTCACTCCTCTATTCTGGAAAAAAGACGTTAAAAATACCAAAGTACCCTGTCCATCACTGTTTTCTGTACAAATAGATTTCAAAAGCTGAGTAAAAACGGCGTGTTTCTGTGACAAGCATTGTGTAGGGAAAAAGTCTATAAGGGGTAGGATGCCTAATGTCTCTATAAACCCTTAACGCCATTATTATATTATATTAAATGGCAATAGATTTGACATCTTAAAATAAATTTTCATTTTATCCTGTTCATGTCTTGTCCACTACCCCAAACCCTTATCCAAAACATCATCGACTTACATGATCCCGTTGGTACCCATTTAATAGCAATCCACCATATTGGAAACATAGTACTGTGATGGAATATATGTAGTGTTGTCAACTGGCTCCATTTGTGTCTCACAATGAAGAATAACGTATCGGAAAATTCCAATAGTTTGGAGAAAAAGAACCACCAAACTGCCGCAGCCAACTAGATAGAAACGAAACATTTTTACAAAACTTTTAAGATCATAACTGTGTGTGTCTGAACTTACCTTTATTTCATGTTTCGAGTAGATTATTCGACATGGCTGGCACCAGTAGTTGTAATCTAAATGCCAGGCATTTATAATCAATTCTTTGAAAATATGAAAATTAAGACAAGCCATCGCCAAATTATAAACTATAAGCAGCGTTCGTAGTTTAAGGGGTTTAAAGCTGCAAGGGAAGAGAGAATGGAATTATGAGAATGTGTTTTAATAGTACGAGATCACTGTGCTGTAACAAATATTCTAACGACTTATTTCAAATTAACATTTGAAAGTCGTATGAAAGAATCGAATTCATTGGACAATTCCAGTTTCCGAAATCCATTGTTTCCGAATTGTGTTGAATTACAACAGAAGTCCTCCGAATGAATAATTGAATAATTGCGGAATGCAAACCAAGTCTTGGAGCCAATCCAATAATCAATTTACTTGGTGTAGGTTAGGTTAGCTTAGAGGACGTGTACTTGCCAAATAAGACAAGTACAGTACCCGGAGGTCGAATTGACCCATTGTACAACGTCCTAGTTTCTCACACCACTTATGTTGTGTGTGTTAATTTTATACATGAGTGGTGGGACCTACAGTTTTAAGTCGACTCCGAACGACAGATTTTTGAGAAACTTTTTCATGGCAATTTTATTTACTCTCAGAGTTTTTGCCAGAAATCTGCTGAGAGGAAGTCGCCGAAGAAATGCTTTTTGTATTTTGTCTTGATCTCTGACCTGGGGCTCGAACCCTGGCTTTTGCGTCCAATAAGCCAACACACTACCTACTAGACTACGGTGACTTCAAAACTTACTTGGTGTATGTATAATGCCTTATGATTTAAGTAACAGAACAAACTTAATTATGATTCCCTATAAAACAGTAGGTGGAGCGACTAGTATTCTGAAGAGTAACGAGATTATAAGTACTCTGTTAAAAAAGTATCGCGGCCATAACAGTATCTCGAAATGCCTGCAGCCTACTAACTATGATCTGCAGCATCTGGTTGTTATTTTGGATCATGAACTCACGTGAAGATACAATTTACCTCAGAGGGTAAAGGGATCAGCTTTCGTATAAGCTGCCTAACCTGTTTTTTAGGCGAAAGTCATTATACAGTGCTTGTTGGCGAATGGTAATTTTCCTGAAAATCTATGTCTGAGACATAGAGAACATCTTCGGAAATTGCGTTGCTGGTCAGAGCCAGGCAAAGCCCGGAACATTGGTGTTCCAACTGCCTCTGTTAAACTGGATATTCTCTGGTTATTGTGCAGTTGTCTTGTTGGACTGACCTGAACAATAAGAGGGCTGACCCCTTAAATCGCTACCCACTCATTGCCACTTTTCTCACAGTTCACTGCCCTCCTGGGAGTCATGTCGAAAGGATTTGCATTCCCTTAAATGATTGCTGCAGGAATTCTGGATCTCCTTCTCTGATCCATTTTTCACCTTATGTGTTAGTGTTGCTGGCCGTAGTCTAGTAGGTAGTGTGTTAGCTTATTAGACGTGAGGCCACGATTCAAACCCCCAGACATCGCCAACAAAACAAAAAAAAAAAAAAAAATACGGCGACTTCCTCTATCTAGATTTCTGTCAAAAACTCTGAGAGTAAATAAAAATTGTCATTAAAGGTTTCTCAAAAATCTGTCGTTCCTAGTCTTCTTTAAGCTGTAGGTCCCACCACTCATGAACAAAATTAACACACACAACATAAGTGGCGTGAGAAACTAGGTTGTAATCCTGATTAAAGGGTTGTAATGAGCAATTATGTATGTATGTACGTATGGTAGTGTCTTCCGTAGAGGCGGAAGCCTCTGCCGTTAGAATTCGAATTCAGGTTTGATCCTTTAGTCACTATAAGCTGATGGACATAATAATCCGTATAAAATTTCATGTAAAAGTTCACTTACCTTCGCATAATTTTAGGCAAATAGAATACCATCAAAAGATATAAGGACACCCATGTTAATATGGGCTTAAATGATGACACCAATAACCAATCCTGAGTACGTGGATCTGCCAAATGTTCATAATCGAATGGCCACAGCCTAGTACTTGAAGTGGCATTCAAATATATTGCCCCTTCCACTGATTTTAAAGACATTCTACTATTTTAACAAGTATTGTGGTGTGATATGGTGAGACTTTAAAATACTTTACGTTACTAATGATTCGCTTTAAAGAATCTCTAAATTTATGCAGTTTTAGGCCCTTTAAACGACCTTTAAGAAGTCTTGCTTTAAAATTTTCTTTCTTTTTATTATTGATCAATGACCTTAACATTTAAATTGTTTTTGTATTGTTTTTTTTTGGTGGCATTTTTCGGCTTCTGCATTTACCTTTTTGGCTTTAAGCCCATTAATGTCAACAATTGACCGCAGAGAATTGACATGCCACTGTGGCTATCTGCTCAAGCATGTCTTAAACATTCAAACGGTTTAACATTTAAACGTTTGTTAAAGTACCAACAAAAACCAACAAAAAGAAAAAACAAACAAACTGAACGAAAGAAAAATGAAAGAAGATGAAAAGTGTTCCCCAAACTGAAGTAGGAAGTTAAGAAAGAGAAAAACAAGAAAAATATTGAAAAAAAAACATTGTTTTACTTCTTGATTACCTTACAAAAGTTTAATTCATGTTTTTACCATCTTACAGCCTTCAATTTGCAACTGCCATCGTCTTTACCGCTGCCACTGCCACTG
Organism: Sarcophaga carnaria; assembly: GCA_958299815.1. Classification (NCBI taxonomy): domain Eukaryota; kingdom Metazoa; phylum Arthropoda; class Insecta; order Diptera; family Sarcophagidae; genus Sarcophaga; species Sarcophaga carnaria. Next base: position 35,604,162 of record OY283151.1, read on the forward strand.
CCATGGCTGCTGCCCAACGAACTATTGCCAATTGTTCAACAAGCTTTGTTTTCTTTACTCAGTTAGTAGTTATTCAATGATAAATGGGTCAAGTGGGTATACATTTCGAATCTTTTGTTTGCCTTTTCGTTTTTTGTTATTTTCAATTTTTGGATTTTCTTTTATAAGATTTTTCTTCCTTTTATTTTGTAGGAAACGAAAAATGGGGGGAGTTTACCAAAGTCTTTTAAATTAAAGTGGATAAACTGTTGTTTCTTGGCTCTTTTCATTAAATTATGCTGAAAGCAAATAATTATAATAGGCCCTGGTGTATTTAAGGACCTCTCGGGTTTGGATTTTTAAAATATTATGAATTTTTAAATTGTTTGGAAAGTTTTTTTTTTATTACTTTCTATCGTGTGGATGAAAAAAAGTTGAATAAATTTTCAAGATGTTGTTGATTTAGTTTTTCTGGTTAATATTGCCCTAAATTAATAGGGGCGTAATCAATTGCTTTACATGTTTTATGCCTAAATCTAAGCTAAGTATTTTTGATCTCCAGTCCATGTCCAGTTCATGTTTAGTTCATGTCTAGTCTAATTCCAATTCATGTCTAGTTCATGTCTAGGTTATGTCTAGTCTATGTCCAGTCTATGTCCAATACATGTCTAGTTTATCTTTAGTTCATGTATAGTTCATGTCTAGTTCCTGCCTAGTGCATGTCCAGTCTATGTCCAATTCATGTCTTGTTTATGTCTAGTTCATGTCCAGTCCATGTTTAGTCCATGAGTAGTTCATGTCTGGTTCACGTCTACTTTATGTCTAGTTCATGCCTAGTTCATGTCTGGTTCATGTCTAGTTCTTGTCTAGTTCATGTCTAGCCTATGTTCAATTCATGTCTAATTCATGTCTAGTCTATGTCCAATTCATGTCGAGTTCATGTCTAGTTCATGTCCAGTCCATGGACGTAATTTTGATGAAGGCCCTCATAAAGGTCTGATTAACTAATGGCAGCTCAAATTGACGGAAACAATGAAGTCGGCATAGGCTAGTAAGGGGTGTGTAGGCTTATCAGACGTGGGGCCACTGTTCAAACCCCAGGTTATACATTTCAAATAGAACGAAGTATGAACAAATATTTCTGCGGCGACTTCCTCGCAGCAGATTTCTAGAAGAAACTCTGAGGCAAAATAAAATTGCCTTGAAAAGTTTCTCAAAAAATTTGTCGTTCGGAGTCGACTTTAAACTGTAAGACCCGCTACTGATGTATAAAATTAACACACACAATAAAAGTTGTGTAATCCTAACTAAAGGGTTGTTATTAAAAACTCTAAGTCGACTTTGGATTCCCTAACTCTAAACATTCTTGTGGCCGCTCTTTAATACATTTAAATTATCCACTGCCAGTGGCTGTGTGCACTGGCTCTGGCACTTTCTATTTCATTTCGTTGTCGCCTAATCCCAGTGCCACACCAATTCGCTGCTGGCAATTAGTTATGCACGATTTCTTGTGTCAATATTTGTTCTTGTTGGAATTTTTCGGTTTTCCCATTCCTATTTCTCTTTTAACCACCTATTCTTAGCGTTTTATTTCTAACTATTATTACAACAAATACAACAACAATAGCAGTGTCTTTCAATAATCTTCCGTTAACTTTTGCTGATTTCCCCAAACGTGCTCATCATTTTGCTCGTTTACTCGCCTGATTTTGTTTCCTTTCATTTCAGTTCTCTGGATGCAAAGCAAATGCAGCAAATGTTGAATTCTACCATACGGAACAGATGAGCTGTGATGATGATGATGATGGTGGCGAGAAGGAGTGTGAAACATGTTGTGCAGCCATGCTGCTGTATTCCTGTTGTCTGGCGCTTCGTTTGTAGCCTGATTTACTTTTCAGTTTCACTCTTTGTTCGTTCATTTATTTCATTTACTTTTCAATTCTCTCCCCCTTAAGACTTAAGATTCTCATTGGAAATGGCAAGAGTAAACGGTATACACACATGAATACAAGCTTTAGTTTTCCTCTTAGATTTCCTTCGCTGTGTTTGTCGTTAATAAAATTTCCTTATAAATGTGTATGCAAATCTTGGGAAGAATTTCTATTTGGTGAAGAGCACGAGGGCGCGAGGGTGGTTTGGTTTGTTTTGGAAAACTTTTAAACAACAATCAATGAAGCGATAATTTATAAATTTGCTTTGAAAACACACACTAATTGTGTGTGAGGGTGAGTGTGCGTGATGTTGTCTGCCTTCATTGGCAGACGCTCAGCTATAGTTGTGGCTGAGAACAATGATTACAATTGTTCCGTGTACTACTACCACGCGTATTAATTCAGTTTAAATTTAAAAAGTTTCGGCTTTTGCTTTGGTAACAAATTAGTTGCAAAAGTTTTGAAGATTAATTTGAATAAAATTGTTTACAAACAAATAAAAAACAAGTCAATAATCTAATGGAAGTATGAAATTGATGGTGGAAATCCTTTTTTGTGTTTACGAAGATTTAGTTTCGATATTAACATTTGAAGGCCAATTTTTAATGGTCTCAAAAGGAATTTTTCTACCAATCCGGCTTATCCTTATGTAAGCCGCCATTTGCTATTTTTCTCGGATACCATTAGACGTATTGCGATACCCTTACAGTAATAAAACTTGTCATGTGTTCGATATTCACGGCATTCGGTATCAAAGTTCTCGTTTGCATTACAATTTAGAATTTGGAAGAAGTGATCTCTCAAGTACTTCAGTTAATGTTCTGTCAGAGCAGCATTGCTCGTTATGGTAAATCACTCAAATGCTAGTCTTAATTTACCTAAACCTTCGATTACGAAACTATATTCCAACCAGGAGAAAACCCTCGAATACCTTTCAAGCGAAAGTTTATGTCATAGAAAGATGTGTGTGAAGATAAATTCGATTTTAAAAACCAAAGACGCAAACCCAGTAGTCAGCATCTCTTTAAAAACATCCGCCTTCACTCCACAGAGGGATTCTGGCTCCATCAACTGTGGTTAAGCGCACCTCCTAGCAAGCTTGTCTGCTTTCTCACAGCCGAGGATTTCGACATGACTTGGGACCCAGATTATTCAGCTTCTTCAAACTGTCTCATACTACCTACGATTTAACCTCATAAAAGCCCAGTGTTTGAATGGCGATCTGACTATCCGATATTGCTATGTATTGCTATGTATATCTTCTATTCAAAATGAATTAAGCAAATCTTTCGATGGCATAGACTTCCGTTTGCAAGATATCTGCGAGTTTCCCCACGATCCCCATGCTCTCAACATATTTTATACTGGGACCAAAATTTCCACACCTTTGTCAAGATCCCTTCCGTATATTATAAAACACTTGCTCCTTTAAGATAGCCTGTAGCCTCCGGATTACTCCATTTATTTTTGTTACTAAGTCTGGGGACGAAGCACTAGCCAAAACCATAGAGTTTACTGGTTCTGTCCAAGGGACGTTTATGGAGAAAGCTGTCAGACAATTGATTCCTTACATACTCACTTACTTCCTTAATTAGTCATTACACCGCTTCAGTGAGGATTATCACCTAGTTCCTCACACCACTTATGTTGTGTGTGTTAATTTTATTCATGAGTGGCGGAACCAACAGTTTACTCTGAATGACAGAGTTTTGAGAAACTTTTCATGGTATTTTTATTCACTCGCAGAGTTTCTTCCAGAAATCTGCTGAGAGGAAGTCGCCTAAGTAATATTTTTTCATATTTCGTTCCGTTTGAGATGTCTGACCTATTGTAGTAATAACTTTGCTTTTAGAATATTCGCTGTTTGGAGTTATCTTTGTTCGTCAACAGATTTCTAAGGCCGGGTGGTAGCCTAGTGGTGATTTTGCAACAGTTATTTTGAAACTGGCACTTTCATATCTCGTTTGGTCAAGATGTCTAGCCAGGGATTTGAACTGATGTATCACTTCTAATATGCCAACACTCTACCTACTAGACTACGATGAGTTCAATCGATTGCTTGGGTTCCGAAATCCCTGTATAAACTTCATGATAGGCTTGTCTTCCACTACCATGTGCAGCGGACTTAAATAAAACAGAGTCTTCAGCGTCCCTGTAGGATAAATTATATAAACAATGTGGGAAGAAGTTATATACAGTGGTGGCATTATAATTAGAAACGACTTAGCAACATGTACATATGTTTGTTAATTTGTTTTACAGTTTTCACTGTGTACCTGGGGTCAAAGGCTTTGTTTGGAGGACATCTTACGTACGTCTTTCCATCAGATTGGGACAAATTAGATTCGTCACTCCAGAGAACTCTGTTCCAGAAACATCGTTTCTAATTATAAGGCCACCACTGTATGCATGTTCCCATTGTTCCTATAAGGAGCATAGGAAAGTGAACATATTCCAGCATTGTGGCAACGCCATCAATTTGCTGCAGCTTTATTGCCATTGTAGCTGGACTTCCGAATCAATATACCTTCTCTATGTATGCGATATACGTTCTCTTCCACGGCTTTATTGTGGGTTACATGCTATGGCATGCTATGTAATCTCTTTATTTGCTCTTTGCTTAGTATGACGTATTGGTAATTAGCTGTTAACACAGCCTCATGTTCGAGATGTTATTTGTAGAAAAAATCTTCTTCAATCACTAGTTTCAGCATTTTCCTACTGTTCAGTTTAAAGTTATATGTTGAGCGAATGTAAAATATTTTAAAAAATCCCAGCATTATTTAATGTTTTTTGCCATTTGGCCTCTCTGTTCATAAACAAGCGATACAATTGCAGTTGTTATGCTGCCGACATTGTCATGCCACTCTGGTTTTGAAGTGTATAAATTTAATCTTTGTTTTCAATTGTTTTTATTGTTTTTATTGTTGCTATTGTTATGTTTTGTTGTTGTTGTTGGTATTGTTGTTGTTGCTATTGTTATTTTCATAATAATGTTTTTATTGTTGCCACTAAATAATGAAATGGCAAAATACTCCTGAGGCATTCTTTACATATACTCGTACTCGTACTCTAACTATGTCAGATGCGATATTTTGTTGTTGCTGCCGCTGCCATTGCTGCTGTTGCTATTGTTATTGTTTGTAGACTACAATATAAATTCTGTGGAATTGTTTGTAAGGAAAATTATTTCGTTTTTCCTTTCATTATTGAAATTGACTTTAATTTACTGGGAGGATTTGGTTTTTTTGAAAAAACGTTAAATTAAAGGTTTATTTACAGGGGTCTTCTTTTAATTCTGAACACTTTTTGGACAATAAATCTTAATTAATTTGCATGTCATACTCTAATTTTGAATGGTTTACCATAGTTTATGTTTTAATTATATTTTCTCTTCTCTTTTTCTGGTTTTTTTTTGAGTTTTCATTTTAATTTTCTAAACAATTTATTTGTGACCTCAAAATTAAAACACAACCACATAAACAAATAACATGGTTTTTAAAAAAAACATACACATACATATATACATGCATGTACTTACATACAATATTATTTTATGCTCGTATCATATGTCATATCAAATTATTATTGTTGGGTTACATACATACAGTCAAAGGAAAAAGTCTGCATACACCGGTGTGTTATTGTACTACTGTAGTATGTAGTATTACTACATACATACATGTACATATGTAGACCTTCATACACCAGTGTATGTAGACTATTTTCTTTGACTGTACTGTATTCGTAATGTTGTATTTAGACAACACTTGGTTTTGTAGTTCCCTAATGCAATTGGGAACGGGAGTAGTGTACATAGTCAATATATATGTGTTTGGTAGCACTCTTCTATTCAATTTATTTATTCATTATTATTCCCCCTACTTTTTCTATATTATTTGTTGACTTTTTCCTTGTTTTTGTGTGCGTGTATGTGTGTGTCCAATTTTAAATGTTGGTTAAATGGAAAATAAACGCAGAAACACCAAACATGGATAACCTCACATATATAATCACAGAAACCCATTCAAACTTAAAAGTTTACAAAAAAAAAAAAAAACAAAAAAAGGAAGGGAAGGAAAACGAGATGAGTAAAATTGTTTTCTAAGAAGAGGGTATGGCTCCTACTCAGGCAGTGCAATGAGTTAAGGGAGCGTGAGCGGTATTATAGTACTGAAACCATACAAACTATTGCACTGCCTTCAATCTATATAGGGTATCCCTATAATGTCCAACAAAAATCCTGTTGTCATGATAAACTCCCTAAATATTACTTAAGGTTTTTCTTCTGAAATACTTTTACGCTTTTCGGGTGCCACGTATATATTGTGAGGATTTAGTCTTCTCACCACAGAATTTACGTATTGAGGTTTGAGGCTCAACTAATTTTGAAATTGTGTTGTTGAATTCGCTGTAGTCTAGTAGGTAGTGTGCTGGCTTATTAGATGAGAGCCTGTCGCTCAGACATCTTGAACATAACAAAATATGAAAAAAAATATTTCTTTCGGCGACATTCTCTCTTTATTAAGAGATTTTGGAACCCAGGCTTATTGGACGTGATGCCACAGTTCAAATCCCAGATCAGTCATCTCTACAAAACGAGATATGAAAAATATATCTTTCGGAAAACGAATTAGAATTATCTTTCGGAATGGATAAAATTAGCACAGACAAGTGGTGTGGGAAGCTAGGTTGTAATCCTGATTAAAGAGTTGTCATGACCAATTAATTTTTTCCTTGTATAGTTCTGTCAATTTTTGCATAGCAGTGACAACCCTAATGAACCCGTAGCGGTCAAAAAGTGACCACATTTGAATAACTGTTTTTAAGCCTCCCTTAGTTATTAAACGATTCGTGTTCGTAAATAGTAAACCTTTCAGCTGATCGCTTGGCCTCAGCGTCGATCTTAGAACCACTACATGGACAACCTGATACTTTATCTCAGACCAGTGTGAGAAAAAGGGAAAATGTTTTGCTTACCACATCTAAAATCAAATAATAACCACAGAATGAATAAAAACTGCCCTTATGACACATTTAATATACAAAAAAAAATTTTAAATTAAATTTTAAAACTTGCATTTGAATAAATATGCCAACAAACGAACAAATTACCAATCCTAACCAAAGGATTAAATTAAGGGTGGTTATCCATATTCACACAAAAAAAAGGAATTCAAATGGAATCTGTGTTATTAAACTCTACAGATTAAAGCCAAAACAATTTAAAGTTTAAAAAGACTTCTTTTTTTAATAATTTACAAACAACAGCAACAAAAAAAAAACAGGCCTTGTAATTCTGTATAATATACAGTGTATATATTGGACTATATTAGAAAAGCCGAGAACTTTCTAGTTTGAATGCTTTTATTGGAATGAACATTTTCTGAATAAAAATCAAGTTGTAGAAAATTCATAATTAAAATATAGAGTTTTACAACAGGGTAATTACAATATTCAATTTCTAATAATTACATTTATATACATAAGAAAATTACACAAATTAATAAATGTAAAGTGAATGTAATTACTCCAACACTCCTCCTCATTCACCTCAAATTGCATTTATTACAAAAATAGTTATGTTTGTTCGGTGCCAACGGCTTTGTCAGAATATCGGCTATCATTTCTTCCGTTGGGCAGTACACTGAAGTTATAATACTTTTCTTGATTAAATCTTTCGTCATTTTGTACTTCGTATCCATGTGCTTTGTTTTAAAAGAAAATTTGTCATCATTCAAAAGACGTAAACAGCTTTGGTTATCATTGAATATTATTGTCGGTTCTTCTATGTGTTGGTGCAAGTCTGTTAAAAGTTGCCTTAACCATTTTGCTTCTTTTGCTGCTTCTGATAACGAAATGTATTCTGCCTCGCATGTTGATGAAGCTACGAGCGTTTGTTTCTGACACGACCACGAAATTGTCCCACCATTGTAGAAAAATATTCGACCGCTATTTGACTTCCTATCAGTCCTTTCTTCAGCCCAGTTAGCATCCGCATAGCCGATTAATTGTTGATCTTGATTTTTGTTGCTCAACAACAACGTCAGATTTGAGGTTGTTTTCAAATATTTTAAAATACGCTTACATTGGTTCCAGTCTTCATATGTGGGTTTTGAAACTTTTTGTGCTAGAATACTTATAGCTGCTGAAACATCAGGTCTGGTATTAACTGAAATGTATAATAGGTGGCCAATCAATTTACGATACAAAGTGTTGTTTTCAAGAGGTTTTGTTTCTCTTCCTTTTCCGTAACTTAAATCCATTGGTGTTTTAACTGGCTTGGCTTCTTGGAGTCCAAATTCCTTGACAGTTTTATCAATATAAAGAGATTGACAAAGCTGGAAATTCCCATCAGCATCTTTTGATATTTCAATGCCCAAATACTGTTTTAAATCTCCAAGGTTTTTTAAAGTAAACTTTTCAGATAATTTACTTTCAATATAATTTATTTGTTCCCTTGTATAACATGCTAAAATTATATCATCGACATAGACAATTATGTAACATACCTTTCCGTAAATGTTACCATAATACAAACATGGATCATTTAAACTTTGCTCGAATTTAGCTTCCAAAATGATTTCATGTAAAGTATTATTCCACGATCTTGCCGCTTGCTTTAAACCGTAAATGCTCTTCTTCAGTAGACACACAATGTTTCCGTCACCTTGTTGAAAACCTTGCGGTTGCCTCATGTAAATTGTTTCTGATAGTTTACCATTCAGAAAAGCTGTTTTAGCATCTATATGATTAACAATCATTTTATTCTTTCCTGCAATTGATAGCAAAAGTCTAAAAGTTGTATGAGAAACCACTGGGGCAAAAACTTCATCATAGTCAATTCCGTATTTCTGTGAAAATCCTTGAGCCACAAGACGAGCCTTAAAGCGATAAACATCACCATCCTCATTACGCTTAATTTTATAAACCCATTTACTTCCTATGGGGATAGCTTTTTCAGGTAAAACTACCAAGTCCCATGTTTGATTAATTTTCATCGACTCCATTTCTTCCTGCATGGCAGCCAACCATTGATCTTTTTCTTCACTCTCAACAGCTTCCTGATACGATTTAGGTTCTTTAAGCTCCTTTGTTAACCAAATTTCTTCTATCAGTCTTCTAGGCTCTTTACCTTTAGTCATCCTGCTTGAAACTCTAACAGTAGATGTGCCTGTTTTAACTTCGGAATTTACTTCAGCACCCACAATATCATTGTTGATTGCTTTCTCATCATTCGCCTCAACGGATTTAGGATTCTCCTCCTCAATCAACAAAGGGTTAACTTTACGATTGGCTTGACTTAAGAGATCAAGAGATATTTCTGTGTTTTCAGGATTCCGAAAAATATCTGTAAAACGGACATCACGACTAATGACCACTCTGTTTGACACACTATTATAGCAACGAAAAGCTTTAGAATTACTATCGTAACCTAAGAAAATCATTTCTACCGCTGTATTGTCCAACTTACGCCTTTTTTCAGTAGGAATGTGCACAAAACATTTGGATCCAAAAATATGAACTTCTTTTAAACTTGGTTTTGAGCCGTACCATAATTCATGTGGTGTTGAATTGATTGTTTTTGTAAAAGTCCTATTTTGAATATAATTAGCAGTCGTGACAGCTTCTCCCCAAAACATATACGATAAATTGGCATCAATGAGCATACACCTCGCCATTTCAATTAGGGTTCTGTTCTTTCTTTCCGCTTTCCCATTTTGTTGAGGACTGTAAGGAGCAGTTAATTGAGTTTTAATTCCTTCAGACTCTAAAAACTTTATTAAATTCTTTCCAGTGTATTCGCCACCTCTATCCGATCTTATTACCTTTGGAGTTCGACCAAAATTTGTTTGACAATACATAATAAAATTTTTCAATGCTTCTTCCACTTCAAACTTTCTTGATAACAAATATAAAGTCGTAAAACCGGAGTAATCATCAATAAATGTAACGATATATCTTTTTCCAGACGGTGTAGCAGTCTGCATTGGACCACAAACATCACTGTGAATCAACTGTAATGGTTCTGTAGTTTTGCTTAACGATTCCTTTGGAAATGGAATTCTTGTTAACTTTCCCTTAACACATGTCTCGCAAATTTCCTTAATATTGCATTCAACAATCTTTAAATCATCAACCAAATTTTCAGAAAACATTTTTCTAATAGCTGTAGGATCACGGTGACCTAGCTTTCGATGCCACTGATGAATGCAATTCTCATTATGTTGCGTTATAATATTGGCCTTATCATACTGACGTAAAATGTACATCTCACCATCCATATCTGCAACCCCAAAGTTTTTGTTATTCAGATTTATATGACAAAAATTTTTATTAAACGATACATCGAAACCAGCTTTTGTTAATTGTCTGACTGAAAGTATATTACCCACTAGACTGGGTACATATAACACTTCTTTAGCCAAAATTCTGTTTTTATTGCCGCTTCCATCACACAACACAATTTGTCCAGACCCAATACTTTCAATAGCTGCTGTTTTCCCATTTGCTAATTCAATATGGCTTTTATACGATTTATCGATATCTTCAAAAAATTTATAATCATTTACCGCATGCCGTGTCGCTCCCGAATCTACCAGCCAACAAAACTTGTTATATTTACCAAACGTGAAAAGAAAATCTGAAGATTTTTCTTCAACCGAGTTGATTTTGTTGTTACTTGAAATTTGTTTTTGTTTCCAATTTTTATACTTGCCACAATTTTTCTTCTGATGACCGGGTTTTTTACAAAAATAACAAACAGCACTATTCTTACCAACAACTTTTAAAACAGCATCACTCGTACCATTACCAGCATGTAAACGCCGCTCATACTCTGCGATCACCTTTTGCTGAACCAAAGCAAATGTTACCTCATCTCCCTTGCGCGACTCTAAAGATATTGTTAGCGTATCATAACTTTCAGGTAAACTGCTCAACAGCATAGCAGCACTCCATTTGTCTGACAGAGCCTCTTCACCGACATCGCTTAGTTTTGCAAACAAATCGTTCATGGCTGAAATGTGTGCAATTGCATCGCCGCCTTCCTCAAGTTTGAGACTACAAATTGTCCTCATCAAATGTACCTTGTTGCTTAACGTATTCTTCTCATGGTAATCCTTTAGTGCTTTCCAAGTGTCTGCAGCAGTTTTCATATTACGAATATGGCACAATTGGTCGTCCATCACGAGCAAGCCTATAGTACCCCTTGCTTCGTCATCTTTATTTTCCCAATCATCTATTACGGACTGATTAGAAATAATACCATTTTGAAAAATTGGGGCGGGACGTTTGCCTTCAATGACATGCTTCCATAAATTTTGTTTCCGAAGCAAAAGTTCCATCTTAAATTTCCAATTTGCGTAGTTGCTGTTCGTAAGTTTTGCAAACTTCGGCTTTATGTCCGCCATTCTTTAATGCAATTATCTTTAAAATAACAAAATATTTCCGTATAGAGCAGTAAAATTCTTTAATTTTAGCTTTATAATTATATTGCTCTTTAATATTTTGCTCTTTACTTTAAATTATTCCAACAAAACTTTAGCAAAGGCCCATAACCTATTGGACTATATTAGAAAAGCCGAGAACTTTCTAGTTTGAATGCTTTTATTGGAATGAACATTTTCTGAATAAAAATCAAGTTGTAGAAAATTCATAATTAAAATATAGAGTTTTACAACAGGGTAATTACAATATTCAATTTCTAATAATTACATTTATATACATAAGAAAATTACACAAATTAATAAATGTAAAGTGAATGTAATTACTCCAACAGTATATGGTAAGCGTATGCATAACATAGGAAGAGAGAGCGAGACGCCTGTATTCTAATAAAGCCACAGAATTTAACACGCAAAACCACTTGAACAATTATGCACTTATACACTCATACACACGTAAGGGATACACTCAAGTACTTTAAAAAGTCCTTATTTATGAAATTGCGTACATATGTGCGTATAGAAAGCGAAAGAGAGAGAGAGAAAAAAATTGAAACAAAATAATCAAACCCATGCATGTAAAGCTTCATTAAATTTCTAATCTTTTGCAAAAAAAAAAAAAAAACATAAATAAAAAAACTGTTCTTATTCTCTCAATAACAGTAACAACAAACATGAAATGCTTTAAAAACAAACACTTCTGCATGAGTATATGTATGTACGTATGCAATGCATAAGTGTGCTTACATTTCTGTTAAAGCATTTGTATATGGAGTTGATCACTATTCGCCTGTATGTGTGTGTGCGTCTACCTGCCTGCTCTTTATAAATATTTGTTTTTGTTGTAATTGATTGTTGTTGTTTTGTAGAAAATGTTACACCATATAAATTCAAAATGATTATAATTCGGTTCTCTCCCTCTCTCTCTTCTCTAGTACTTTGTGTAATACATGTGTATGTGTATGTTTACTTTTCCTGCTATACTCAAATAATATCCAATTTATTTAACTACAGTAGAGAACAAAATATGCAACAGCACGCTTTCATTTAGGGACAAATGGTCAATTGTGCAGTTCTTAAAAAGAAAAACAATGAGGAAAAAAGAGAAGAAAAAGTGAAAGAAAAGGAAAAAAAAATGAAGAAGAGAAAAGAAAAACCAACCACTATTCGCCAGAGTAACATAATGTCTGAAAGCCTTTCCTTCCAAACATATCCAGTTGCAGAGCAGGTAGCTCTACAAAAAACTATTAAGGCCATAAATGATGTGATTTTAGTGGCCAATTGTAGTCGACCAAATTTCTCTTTCTGACAGGTTCTCATGTAATAAAGGGAAAAATTGGTTGTGTTATGAGGCTCATTGTCTTGTCTTGTTGAATTTATACGCCGTATAATTCATAATCTTCAATCGCAGATCAAAAAAAATCGTTTTTATTCGGCTATACAGGTTCCTTCAGGGTCATCTTTAAAAACGTTGTATAGCCAAACGTCACCATAATGCAGATCAAATAGTTACATTTTGTAGATGTAATGGCTTTTCTACAATTCTTGGTTCTCCGAACTCCGAATGCGACAAATTTGCTTATTGACTTAACCACCAAGTGAGAAATGAACTTCGGCGTCAGTCAGCTCGGAATGCAAAATACACCATAAAGAGCCGTAAGAGAGGACCAGTTACTAAGAATGCCGTGGAATTTATAAATTGGGATTATATCCCACACTTTCACTTATTTTCGAAATTGCATATAATCATGCACAGGCCGGACAACATCAGACATATATTTGTGTAGCATCCTATAATCCTATGTCTAAGGTGGCCATGTTGCATTAATACTGCTATAATAGCTCTAATCTCCCACCAACTCATGCTTAGGACTAGTTCCGTACCTATACAACAGAGTTGTGACAATAAGGCTCCTGAAACCCCATATGTTCCACGCACGATTGGTGAGTGATTTGGACATTTCCTTAATAATTTGAAGGAAGACACCTATTGGTGGTTTTATTGACCTCCCTTCTCTTGCTAGTTCTACAGCTGAGCCTGATCTTGCCAGTTCTTCCGCAACTACATTGCCTGTAACGTTGCCAATAATGCCGCAATGACCGGGTGCGCAGTATAATTTAGTTTGATAATCGGACATAAGGTCGCTTAGCAACCTTTTACGCCCCCATACTCTTCGGCATAGGCTTCTGGCTAATTTTATGGCCTTAATGGCCTCTAGAATCTCCTCCTGAAGGCACTATATTCCGTTGGAAGACAGTATGATACCTTACCACTGGTTCCATAGATGAAGAACACACTCCATTCAAAGACGTCATGTAGTCGAGTTTGCTTAACGCACTTTGGCTGGTTATTATTGCTTCTTTTGCATGTACTTATAATTGTTTTACATTTTTAAGGGTGTCCCGATGGTTTAATTGATAGCGTGCTAAACTTTAAGTGCTAAGGCCGTGGGTTCGATTCCCAGAGACTTTAGGTATTTTTGATTGTTTGATTGTTGTTTGCCTGACATTATATGTGAGTACATACAGTAAAAAAAAGAAAGTGAGAATTATTACAAATAAAGCAATTGTCGCATACTACCCCTCCTCTTTTTTCTCCTATAAATTATCGAATTTGTACTAAGTCTTGGTCTAATAAAAAAAATCTTAAAAATGCCATATTTTTACTCACCACTGTTTTACCTTTTGTTTCCAATGACAGTGTTTGTATTTTAGACTCCAATCTTCTACTTCGACACCATTTCATATCCTCTTTATAACTTATCACACACACACAAGAGTTGTGGATCATTTTGTTGTTACACGACTGTATGAAGTGTTTGTCGTCCTTTCAATTTCATTTGTAATATTAAACCAACAAATCCATGTGGTTAACCACTCATATGATGAGACTTCATATCTACAGTTACAGGACGTTTCCCTTTAACCAACAACACCACATAATATTACTTTAACCAGTGCATTAATATTTGTCATTGTCACACAATAGCGAATAGAGAAATAGAAATCAAAGCGAAATTTTCATCATCATCATCATCAACAATGTGATTATTTTCTTACAAAACGCCATCAGAGCAATATCATCTCAGAAAATCATTAATTCGTACAGAGATTTGTGATTGTGATACATTTTCATAGCAAATTCAAATTAAAGTGATATTTGGTTGAATTCCAATTTATAAGAAGTATTTTGGTAATCCAAATAGGTTTGGGGTCGAATATACAGGAGAGAATTATGGGAGATGATGTACTAGAGAAGTAAATTATTTTAAAAACATAATATTTTTAGGCGAAATAAAACAAAATATTGTGATGCCATTGAAGTCGAGGCAGTCTAGTAGGTAGTGTGTCGGCTTATTAGACGTGAGGCCACGGTTCAAACCCCCCAGGTTCGACATCTTCAACAAAACGAAATATGAACAAATATTTCTTCGGCGACTTCCGCTCAGCAGATTTCTGGCAAAAATTCTGGGAGTAAATAAATAATTACCATGTAAACTTTGTCAAAAATCTGTCGTTTAGAGTCGACTTTAAAATGCAGATCCCGCCACTCATGTATAGAATTGACACGTACAACATAAGTGGTGTGGGAAACTAGGTTGTAATCCTGACTAAAAGGTTATAATAACTAATAATATGTTTGATGTATTTACGTTGTTTTGCTGTCTGTGCCAAAATCATCACTTCTGATCCGCATTAAACATTTTTAGCAGCTTGAAACTATTGGAACCTATTGGAAGAGAAAAAACGCTCCTATAAACTATAAACGCATGAAACTGATTATTTGAAGGCATTATTTAGTGTCTTCCCAACTTTGTTAAATCTGCATCCGTCAAATTAGTTGTCTTTTATTCCGTCTGTTTTGTCAAACCACCAGAAACGAACAGACATGGAGCATATAAATAAGGAAGTGTGTTTGCTGAACAGACTCTGGGGCAGTTGGTAGCTGAGCATTTTTTTCATCAAAAACTTTCGCAATTAAGGATGAATGGATTCGTGAACAAATAAAATAATCGAATTTGAATCCACAAGGGCCCAATAGGCCCAATGGCGCCCAATGCATCCCGAAAAATACATAATTTGGTGGTTGTTTTGTACTGGATTCATCATAAGACCATATTTCTTTGAGAAATACACTGGAGGCCTTCGTATTTCCGAAAGATTGCACACTAAACGTCCAAAATTTTATAAGAAGAATCCCACAATTTAAAAGTTTTTTTAAAGTTTCAAAGTCCTATTGTAATCTGTTCTTTGACAATGGAATTTAAACTCTACTTATGGTGCGATAAAGAATACAAAATGGCAGGATATAAAGCCAGAATAATAAGATACCGAATTTTCCTTCATACAGCTATTTGAACCCCCTTATTCCAGAACCCTTCTCAAACAAATCTCATTTCAATTTTGTTATTAAAGCATGAAAACTCAATTATTTTAATATTACCACTTCATGCAAAAGCCCCACACATAAGTTCTAATAATACATGTGTATATACGGACATACATATATTTTTAGATTTCAAACATGTGTAACATATTTTCATCCTTGCACACATACACCACCAATACACACCAATTCAAATAAATAGTTACATTTATGTTCTTTGTGTGGTGTGTAGGCGACAGTAGTCGTCCCCAAAATAATGTTCCAATTAAATTCAAAACAATTTCATCTTGAATGCCTGTAGGCTACAATAGAAAAAGGATAACAAATTTGTTGAATTTTATTGGTCTTATGTAAGGATTTCTAAACAGTGATTGACATTACTTCGTACTGTTTTTCTTAAAATATTTGTAAATATTTCATGTATTTATATTTGTAGGCATTATTTACAGTCACTCTGTATACATGTAAGCAATTTATTTGAGATCCATTCATTTATGTGAAACATTTTTCGAAAAGTATTATTTAATAACTTGAAATTCCTTTTAAATTTAAATAATTTAATTATTTCAATTATAATTAAATATACATACGAGTACATATAAAATAAAATAGTTAGGAAAAGAGTCAGCCATTTTACGGTTTAAAAAGTGAAATTTTTATTTTATTTGCATCACTGCTATTATTTACGAAATTCACTAATATTTGCCATAAAAGACAGGGGCGGTTGCAGCAGCCGATGCTTTGGAGATTGGAGAGTTTTGGCAAATTTCTTCGCACATTTCCAGCAATAACTTGATGAACATTTGTTGGTTTTCAAACGCTTCAACGATAGGGAATAATTCGGTCTTTAAGGTAGTTCTACAAAATAGTTTTACGGCGTTAAATGATGTGATTTTAGAGGCCAATAGACGTCGACTCCTACTCCTTCTGAAAGGTTTTCATGCAATAAAAAGAAAAATTGGTTATGTTGTGTGGCTCATGGTATGATATTGTTCAAGTCATAATCAATTCCAAGTCTAACCTTCAATCGCAGACCAGAAAAAAATTCATTTATCATTCGGCTATAGAGTTCTTTCAAGGTCGGCTTGAACGTCTCCACTAGCAGTTAATAAAATTCCATGAAAAGTTACTCAAAAATTTGTCGTTCGGAGTCGACTTTAAACTATAGGTCCCGCCATTCATGTATAATACAACATAGGGAGAAGCTAAGTCGTAATTCTGACTGAAGTGTTGTACAGAGCAATTATGTATAGACTCCACTAGACTATAATGCAAATCAACTGGCAAATTTTGAAATTGTAATGGTTTTTCCACAATAGTATCTTATTTCATAATCTCGAAGTGATAAATGGACTACATCGCTGAAGAATATTTTTTTCAAAAAGTAGCATTAAAAGCCTGTTACTTTAGCATCTAATTAGCACATCTACATCATCTGGCAGCTTGGATTGCAAAATACACCATAATGAGCCGTAAGAGATGCCCAACTACTAAGAATGCAGTGGCCTTTATATATTGGGATTATCCCCACGCTTTCTCTAACTTAAGCGATATTTTCGGCAGCGCATACAAGGCAATGATGCATAGCTCCGACTACATCTGTAAAGTCTCCAGTCATTTGGAAATTCTTTAACATTTTTCCAACCTCTTGCATAGAAGTTCGTTAATAACGACCATAATCGCCTTTACGTACTACTTAAAAAGTAAGCAACTGTGAATCAATATCTTAGTCAACAGTTAAACGATCCGTATTTGTAAATGGCAAATCCATAAATGGATAACCGTGTATAAAAAAAATATTTTAATTAATTTATAACCCTTTGTTGGAGTAATAAACGTAATTATGGGGTTTAGGGAAATTTATAAATATGATTGGATCATTAAAACGGAAAATTATTGTGAAAAAAAGAAGGATATTTTAAAGAAGGATATTAGAGGTTGTTTTCTATATCTGCTTAATCGTTGAGTCATATTTTTCTTTTGGAAAATATTTCTAAATTTTAAATTAAATTTTATCTTATTATTATTAAATTATATAAGTTCAAAGATTGTATTGAAAAGAAATTTTTCAGAACATCGAACTTACATTTTTAGTCGTCCAGGGTATATTGGTTATATTCAATATCATAAGAGTCTTGCTTGAAGCCGCCGTAGTCTAGTAGGTAGTGCGTAGGCTTATTAGACGTGAAGCGGTTCAAATCTCAGGTCGGACATCTTCAAATAAAAAATATTTCTTCGACGACTGCCTCTCAGCACATTTCTGAGAGTAGATAACAATTGCCATGAAAAGATTTCTCAAAAATCTGTCATTCAGAGTCACCTTTAAACTGTAGGCCCATCTAAAAAATAACACACACAACATAAGTGGTGTGAGAAGATAGATCGTAATCCTGGCTGAAGGGTTGTAATGAAAAATTATGTTATGTATGTAAGAGCGTTAATAATTAAGGTTAGGTTAAAGAGATAGGATTTTATCTGTCTGATAAATCTTTTAATTTGGTCATGAACCATATGTTAATTAGACCATCTGAAGTAAGAAATTGCCAATAAATGTGCAACTTTGTCCAACGGGAGACGAATTTTGTTTTATCAACTCACTTGAAATAGATTAATTGTGAGTCTCCAACTGCTGCAGCAGCTTAACTGACAGATCGTGCATTTATTGTACTGTGCGGATTTGGTGGTGATGTGCCTTTTTATTGCAAATAATTTTATTTGTTTTTTAATAGCAATGCTGCACTTTTTTCTTAAGAGGCTTTGCTACGCTTAATAAATCAAATGAGATTCAACCAATAAATGATAGATGGCAACCCTAACATTCTAGAATGTATTACAGTTACTAACAGCCAGCGTAACTACATAATTTAATTACAATTAATTAAACTGTATTTTAAATAAAGCAATAGGAACCTGAAATTGCATAAGAAAATGAAGGAGTTCCTCTGAGGAAAATACGGCAACTGCATGATCCTCAAAAGAACTGAAGGTCTGATAAAAAAGCGTACATAGTACTTTTATTTTTCTTGTGTTTTTTTAAATTAAATTTTATTAAAAATTTTATAAATATTTAAGCTCATACAGTTTATATGCATTTTATTACTATTTTTTACAATCGTTTCTCAGAACTGTAGACATAGAATGCAAAAAAATTTAATTAATATTTCGTAATTAATATTTGGTTGGTTGTTTTTTTAACGACAATTAAGGTGTAAATCTCTACACTTTATTTTATAATGTATACGCGTAAATCCGTAATTTGGTTTTTATTTAGAAATTATTGTATGCGAAAGCAAAAACAAAAAAAATTTAAATATAAACAATAACACTTTAAACCACAACAACATATTTGTTAGTTTATCTAGTTTATTTTATTTTTTTATTGTTGGCTGTAATTTTAATTAAATTAACTCATGTTAGTGTAATAATTTTTTTCATGCCACTGCTACATATTTGCACGTTCATATTACTTTTTTTTGTTCATTATTGCAATGAACAAGAAATTATGCAAAAACTAAGTTATTTTTTTTTTCTTGTTATTATTTGAGTTGTAATGCTTTTGTTGTTGTTGTTGTTATTTTAGTTGCAACACACTAATTAATATTTTATTTAAACATAAAATTTACTCCTAACGATGAGAAGACAACCAGGGTTGCATTTACACTGTAATGCAGACACAGAAGGAAGTGAGCAGTGATGCCAACTTAGCCCTTTTCGGGCTAGATTTGGCCCTTTTTGAAGTACCTTTAACGCGAAAAATAATTTTTAGCCCTAAACTAAAAAACGCGCAATTTCAGCGCTTTTCAGTATTTTTGTTTAGCCCTTTTTGCCCGTTTTTTTAATTAACTCTGTATGGCAATATTATCTTATGTTTCTCTGGAAATGTCGAATTGTAAGCCATTGTGGCAGCACTTTTTTCTTCTATTTCTTGGTTTCTTCTTTGTCATTCACATAGAATTAATAAATATACCGAGAAACACAAGCTTTGTTGAAAGTTTAAAATTGTATTTACCTAATAATGGAGTCGCCGTAGTCTATTAGGTAGTGTATGTTGGCTTATAGACGTCAAGCCAAGGTTCGAGCCCCAGGCCAGACATCAAGACAAAATACAAAAGGCGACTTCCTCTCAGCAGATTTCTGTCGACTTTAAACTGTAGGTCCCACCACTCTTGTATAAAATTAACACACACAACATAAGTGGTGTGAGAAACTAGGATATCAATTCGACCTCCTGTTACTGCACTTGTGTTAATTGACAAGTACACGTCCTCTAACCTAACCTAACCTAATAATTAGGCATTGATAAAAAACATATTAATAAGTATATGAGCGTATAACTTTAAGTAAGTCATAATTTAATATTCTTGGATGTATCTTTAATGTAAATGTTATGCTATGTTTAGATGGAGTGCTACACGCAAAGATATCGTAAAGCTTGGGAGACAGGTTATCTTTTTAAGAAATGGATAAAGCCTTGTAAAGATTAATCAAAAGCAGTATCTATTTACTGCAACACGCAAATCGCCGCTAAACACTATGACCTGGCCAGACATTCAGAAACGAAAATACGATTAAAAATTGTGGTGTTTTTATCTGAAAAGACTATTTTAATTTTAGCCCCCTTTTTGCGCTTTTTTGAAAAAAATGAAATTGTATTGTACTAAAAACGTAATTTTTTCAATTTAGCCCTTTTTAGCCCGTTTTTCATTTTTGTTCACGCGTTTGGTGTCCTAAGAGTTGGCATCACTGGAAGTGAGTGACAGAGAGAGAGAGAGAGAGAGAGAGAGTGGAAGAGAGTATGAGCTAGATTTGTATTTTAATTTTTAACGATCTAAATTTCATAATTCAAAAGCAAATAACAGTTGAAGTAAATATTTTCTTGTGTATTTGTGCTCATATAACTGCAGACACAATGTTCATGTATATGTATGTGTTTAAAAGGATGCGGATGCTTGCTTGCATATGTAAATATTTAAACAAAGCATCGAGAGAGAGAGAAAGAGAGGGAGAGAGAGAGAGAGTATAACTATGAAAAAACCGTTATGTTCTTTTCTAAAATGTATTTGTGAAACAGCAAAATACTATGTCATGTTATCATTACAATTTTAATACAATCACTGTGAACAACAATAGAAATTAACCCATTAGGGTCTAGAAAAAAAAAAGCAATTTGTTTGTAAAATTTCCTATAATGACTTACCTCCAAAGGGGTCTTACTCCTCTAGTACCTCTTCCATGGGCCTTAAATATTTTATAATTTCTTCTAAGCCCTTAATGGTTTAATTATGATTTTATTATTCAAAATTTAAAGCTGGTAAATACTAATTATATACTCATACATATTCGTACATATTTATTCTACATGATAATAATCTCATATAAGTATGTATACATTCATTTATTCCTCTACATACTTAGATTCATAACAGAAGATTATGTTTACGCATCTAATCCTCGCAAGAATAATATCCTGTTGAGTATATTAATTCCACATAGAATTTATATTTCATTGTCTAAAAATCCGATATGTTTCGTTGCTGACATATACAGTAAGTGTGAATTATGGAAGTAATCGTCCAATAAGAACTTCCGAAATGTGTTGAAGTCTGTCAAATTAGTTGTCATTTATTCAGTTTGTTTTAACAAATCATCATGGATGACCACAGACATCAGTAAGTACTTTCTGAATGGGCTTTTTAGCCGTGGCAACTGAGCCTAATTATCACTGAAAAATTAACTTCAGTGATGAGACTTTTTTTGGATGAATGAGTGCGTGACCAAACAAAATTGTCTAGTTTGTGACGATAGCAATTCACATGAGTTCCAAGAGCGTCCAATGCATCGATTTGGTGTCTCCATCACATGCCCTGCATTCGCCATAACTGGGATACTCGCTTTTATTCTGTCTTAATAAAGCCAAGGTTTTCTTTTCATCACTTTCGCCCTAGAGCATCTTTTATTCTCCAATGGTTGTGGAATACGAAACGGAGGACGTCGTTAAAAGATTATTACTTTCCCCATGCCATGAAGCCTCAATTTGTTAAGTAGCTGCGGTGCACAGCAAAAAAACCTATAAGGTACCCTTTTCTATACTGTAATGACTTCTCCAGGTTGCCTCTTCGTATTTTAGATAAAATTTCTTAAGCGTTTGCCACCCTTTTTTACTGGATGCATTAAAGTACTCCTTTAGAATAAAATACTATTAACTCTGATTTTAAAGATTTTTTCTGTAGATTAGGTGTCTTATGTGCCTGCAAATAGCCTATTTACAGAGCATAATTAAACATAATAATGTCGTGTAAGAATAAAAGTCTTTTTGTTTTTTCTTTATTAGTAAGTGCGGATTAAACGCGCTGTTTGACGTTTATTCAATAATTGATTTTTAAGGAAAATGTCCCTTCTTTTATACTAAATTTTGGCTGATTTAGCATTTCTAAATCAACCCCTTAATTCTAATACATTTTCTTATATTTACTTATGCTTTAACAATTGTTTGTTTGATTGCATATATACTATTCTATATTAAATAATATTATATTGGTTTGTGTGTAATAATCATTACCCATATAATAATTCCCACAGTAAAGTGTAAAGAGAGCCACACATGATCACTAGCAAATGCAATACAACAACAACACACATTGTGCATATTATATGCATTAGAGATGAGCGATCCAGTGATTTTTGAAGAACGTTGTTCTCAGTGAACAGTGATTGTGATCACAGTATTCCAAAAGAAAACAATAATGACAATAACGTATTTTATTAAGTCGTAAGAAAGAGACAACTAGATACATACTACGAAAAGACTACTAAACAAAATCAAAGTGGTGTCATCACTGTTATTATTTTTATTGTAATTTTTTTATATGCAGTTTGACAATTAAGTTTCACAGAAAGTTCATGTATAAATCACAAAAGTAAATAATCAGCATCATCTAATAGTAATTCTGCCTCGCTCAAAATAAAATGAAATAAATTTGAAAACGTAACAGTTTTGAAAGAACGACATTATTAGTAACTGTTATTTGGCAATTTCAATCACTGTAGTTACCAGTGAATTATCAATGACCGTGATTAAATCACAGTTTTGAAAATATCGCTCATCTCTAATATGTATACTAATACAGCCGGCGGCCTGACAACAAAGTGTGAAATGATCGCCGCATGTGCGCATTACTATTGTGGCGTTATACGCAGCAGCGACGGTCAGCAACATTGAGTCAAGTGGTCGCCGCTCATATGCAATTCGATATTCTTTTGTTTATGCACATTAAATTTTGTGTTGGTATTGACGACTGTAAAATCATGCTACAGTCGCCGTAGTCTAGTAGGTAGTGTGTTGTCTTATTAGACGTAAAGCAAGGATCGAGCCCCAGGCCAGGCAAAAACAAAATACAAAAAGTATTTCTTCGGCGACTTCCTCTCAGCATATTTCTGGCAAAAACTCTGAGAGTAAATAAAATTGCCATGAAAAGTTTCTCAAAAAACTGTCGTTCGGAGTCGACTTTAAACTGTAGGTCCCACCACTCATGTATAAAATTAACACAACATAAGTGATGTGAGAAACTAGGTCGTAATCCTGACTGAAGGGTTGTAATGACCAATTATGTATGTATGTAATTAAATGTATCAGTCAGAGCATCAATAGTTCAATCAATATGACTTAAGTTTGGTAATAAAAAGCCTTTAGAATAGTTCCTTGAGACTCAAAGCTAGTTTTCTTTCTGCTCTAGACGTTACATACAAAACATCACTTCTATTGCTCGAGACAAAGGTGGGTTTGGAGCTCACTAGGTGGGTAAAGATAGTAATTCTAACAATAGTATTCATGACTCAGATCTTTAGTACTACTGCAAAAGGGGTAAATTCAACAATACCTTATGGACAGTTGTAGCACGGATTATCACTGTCCAGGTTATACCAACGTATGTCATTTTCTGTATCTTGTCTTATCTGAACTGTTTTCAAATACGTCCTGCCTGTGCAAACAATGGCCCTAAGGGTCACAATTGACCTAGTCACCTCTGTAGACATTTAATGCTTATATTACAGCCCTTGGATTTCTCCTGACTATCATTATATCATGCTTGGCTCTCCTTGTAGCACTCTCTGTAAAAGCCTTCCATGTCAACTTAGTGTATTTCAGAATATTTTACCTCTATTTCTTTCTCTTTGTAAAGGCTTGTGTTCTAGTTATCCTTGAGTTGGTTCTCAATTTCACTGGTGATGTATGTACAATGCCAGAGAGGATCGTGGAATATCGTTGCTCGAGTGAAAGTAGTTATCGCCTTGAAACAAATAAATCAACGACATTTTTTTGTATATGTACTAGCTGTACCCTGCGCGTGTTGCTGCGCTATCAACTAAAATAAATTTGTAGGATATCCTGATGATTCAGATAAACGGGCCTGAGTAGTACGCATTCGATCAGTTTCTGATCTCACTTCTCGTTGTTCAAGTGGTTCAAGCGAACGAGCTTCAGCGGCATATACTCGAAGATTTTCCATTCTCAATGCTCGTCTGGTTCTGAGGCTCATAATGCTCTTTTCTTCCGTGCTTGAGGTGTAGGTCGACCAATTGCTTGCCATTCATTTTGAATAATTTTCAGTGACGCCATCCATCGGAAATTAATCGCACCAACCTCCGTCGACTCATGCGCAACAACTTTGTTAAAGAATGCACAGTTTACGATTTAATTCATTTTAAGTAATTTTCAGTGGCGCCACCTATTGGATATTGTTCATACCAACTTAGAAACCTTCGTCGTCATCATAACATGATCAAATGCATTGTTTACGATTCTATAAGGTACATACAAACAAACATTCATTTTTATATGGGTATGAAGGCGTGGCACCTCGCCTACTTGGAATTTAAAAATAAAGAGTAGCCTATAGTTCCTTCCGGACATACAGGAAGGTACTGTTAAAATTTCAAGAAAACCGGCCGTTTAGCCGTCTATAGACTTCAAACAAACAAACAAACCCACAAACAAATGAACACACATTCATTTTTATATATAAGATGTATAAGCATATGTGTGAGAATTTGTGTGAATGTGCGAGTGTAGGACTTAATGAAAATGCTAATTTCTCTGCTGATTATTAATGTTTTTCATATTTTTTTTTTGCATTTCGCAAATCATTTTTGTTGTCTAAATAGCTCAGTTTACGAAATGAAAGAAAAATATTTTCTTTAACACTGCGAATGCTGTCTTAATGAGCAACAACAGTCAACAATTAAAACAACAATAACAACAACGGCTATGACAACTAGAGCGGTACGATTTTGCCTCTCCTGAAAGGAAGGCGGTGGAGGACGAGGACAAAAATAATAAATATTTGCTTTGTATTTTCATAAATCAGTTACAATTGAAAGCATTTGCTATAGAGATAGTATCATAAAGATAATGAAGGCACTTGATTAATAATCTGAAGGCATGCTCATGAGAAATTTATTTTATCACGAGTAGTTAGACTTGTGATCTGCAAATATTTATTAGAAGAACTCAAACTCTTTAATTTGTTTCAATTATTAATTCAAAAATCCTTGTACTATTAAATATTACAACATGAAAACCAGTTCTGCAATAAAATTGAATAAGCTTCCAAGAACTCCTTGTCGTTGTAATAAAAACGTCAATCAGTAGCTTATGGAAAGTGCTGGTTGTGTAACAGAATAGGTGGCCTTTATTCTTTCTTCAGGATTTATTTTTTGTAATGTATGGTAGCCGGAGTCTATTGAACACATTTTGTGTCTCTGTCTTGGCGTATAGAGAGGGAGGCTTAAATTTCTTAACCGGGTTTCTTCAATGGCCCTGCAGACTTGATCTTTGCTAGGATATCTGACTTTGAGATTTTCATATCTGGCATTAGCTGGCTCTGTTTCTCTTTTTCACTTCAAAGGGGTTTTTTCCTATCTTCAAATTTAAACATAAAAGGGTAAGCGTGAGATGTTATGAAAATCTATTATTCGCTACTCTGGATAAAGCACATCTGAAATGTGCAATTATCGATGCATCTGGCGCATAAATCAAGTTGAATTTGAACGATGATATGCGTTTTTTTGACTTTGAGGACTGATATGGCTAATATTTTATTCGTATACACCTAAGAAAACTTAAGAAAACTTCACAACAAAAAGTCTAACGGGGTTAAATCGCATAATCGCGGTGGTCAGTTCACATCACCTCTACGTGAGATGACAATGCTCTCGTATCACTTGTGCAGAACATCCAGTGTGAATAGCACGTAGCGCTATCCTGCCGAAACTACATGTCGTTGGAGTTCAGATCAACCAAACCAGGCCAACATCAGCCACAAAGTAACATTTAATGATGACGTCGCCATCCCAAATTCCACACCAACATACATAATTGGTCATCATAATCCTGGCTAAAGGGATTACGACCTAGTTTATCACACCACTTATATTGTGTGTGTCAATTTTATACATGAGTGGCGGGACTAACAGTTTAAAGTTGACTCCGAGTGACAGATTGTTATGAGAAACCTTTTCATGGCAGTTTTATTTGCTCTTAGAGCTTTTGCAAGAAATCTGTTGAGGGGATGTCACCAAGGAAATATATTATTTTTTCATATTTCGCTTTGTTGGAGATGCCTGACCTGGGGTATGATCCGTGGCCTCACATCTGATAAGCCAACACAATACCTACTAGACTACACTGACTTCTGTAAGTTTTTCGGGATTTATTAGACGCTATTGGATCTCATGTGAATTGGCATCGTTCCATATTCGGCAATTTTGTTTGTTAGCGTACCCAATCATCCAGAAATGAGCTTCATTGCTGATTGATTTTTCAATGGAAATTAGGGCCAGTCAAGACCTGCTCCAAAGCCAAAATGTTATGGAAAATCTCACAAAATAAATCGACATCCTTTACGAATGTGCAACCAAAGAACGTGTCACCAAATGAACACTCTACCCTTTTAAAACTAAATTTCCTCATAATTAATGAATATGTTTCGAAAAGTTCATTATTTCGTGGATAAAGTGACCCTGTACAACCAAATGTTTTATTATTTTAATTGTTTTCCATAAAATTAATCTTTTTGTGGGGGGTAAAAACTAATCTCTAATGGACAACATTTCAACTAAAAAATGAGTAAAAGTTTTAAATGTTTTCGACCTAGCCCCCGCCCCACTCGCTTTAATGAAAAATACAAATTTATAAACTCATGTTCATTTGAATAAAAACGAAACGAAAAGTTTTTAATCAAAATCATTAAAAGTTTGTTAATTTTCTTAATAAGTATTATGGATGGATGGATATGATGATATACATATTTTTCAAATGATAATAACAATTAACAAACTTTACTTCTATGTATTCGTACCCAACATGTGTATGTATTATATAGGTTTAGGTGTGTAAGTAAATTTTAGAAGCTGTATGTGTTTAAAATCACAAGGGAAAGAAAACAGAGATAGAGGCGGAGAGAGAGAGCAAGCAGGGAAATCTAATGTTTCGTAAACATAAAGATTCATGATAAACAAAAAAATGTATTTTTCGCATATGCTCCCTACTCTTTATTTCCTGCTCCCTACACTCTAAATGGTGTAAGAGATAAAAAGTTTAATTTAATTAATCAACACACATGTACAAACACACACTTTCGCCTAGAGATGTTAAAACATACACATATAATGCTGAAAAAATAATTTAAAGTGTGTGTCATCAAATACCAGAAATTTGTTCTTGGGGGTGTGTGTGCGGCGTGTATACAAAACAAATTTGCAACAAAATATTATCGTATCTGGTGGAAGTGGAAACGGAAATCAATGAACGCAGAGCAATGGTGACAAAAATCAATTGAATCAAGGAATAGCTGTTGAAATCCTTTGGATTGGAATCTTTATCTTGTTCTCCCTTTGCTTATGCACAAAATTGCTTCTTTGTTTTATTTGCTCTCTTTGCTATTTGAAGACACATATGGAGTTAAAGGGATTGCTATGGCAAAAGAAATACTCAAGCACCTGTTTTAATATTGAAAAGTTGTTTCTGTCAGGGTTTAAAAGCTAAGCTAAAGAGGGAAAACCATAGCCTAGACAACCTATAAGTTTACAGCGAAGTGTCAAACATGCTATAAATTAAGGAGAACTGAACTGAAGCTTGCTACGGAACCTGAATTTCGATGTAAAGATTTTTAACGAGAATGTCGAGTACAAATTTCTGTGGTAAACTCTTTCGGTGCTAAACTCTCAGTCCGGGTCATAGCGGAATACAAGGCAATGAGACGGCGGATGCCCGCTTTCTGGGGGCGATTTGATAGTTGGTCCTGACCCCCCAGTCTGTCACCTCTACGGCCTCATCAATGGATGGGTCAGGGAGGAAGAGCAGAGGCGTTGGGGGAACGGATCGGGTTGTTTTGTTTCTAGATGTCTATGGCCTGCTGTGGACGATAGGAGAACAGGTTGGCTGCTGGGCTTGGATAAGGCCAGCTTAAGGTTGGTTGTAGGTTTTATCACGGGGCACTGCGAGATTAGGTCGCTGATTGCTCCAGATTCCAGCCGGACTATTGCAGGACATGTTGCGATGATGAGAAGTTGGAGACTATCGAACACCTCCACTGTAACTACCCAGCCCTTGGTAGGTTGCGGTTGAGGACCCTTGGCATGGCCTTCTCAGAAAGTTTAAATTCTGTGTCGAGAGCCGACATCAGATTCATTAGTGGGTTAAGTTGGTTGAGAGGTGCTAGGGCTTCATCAGTGTAGTCGCGCTCTCCCCTTTTTGTTGTGTCTTATCTGTGTAATTCCTCCACTTCCCATTCTCCCCTTTCTCTGTAAGGACGTTGTACAATGGGTCAATACGACCTCCGGGTACTGTGCTTGTGTTTATTGACAAGTACACGTCCTCTAACCTAACCTAACTTAACCTAAACTCTTAGTAACGCTGTGGTAAATGATTTGAAGTTACCTTAATTCAATGAAAAAGTTACTTTGATTTGTTGTTTGGAGCTTAACATACATGCAAACATAATTGGCCATTACAACCCTTCAGTCAGGACTACGGCCTAGCCTCTCACACCACTCATGTTGTGTGCGTTAATTTTATGTGCGAGTGGCAGGACCTACAGTTTGATGTCGACTCCGAACGGCAAATTTTTGAGAAACTTTTTCTCAGAGTTTTTTCCAGAAATCTGCTGAGAGGAAGTCGCCAAAGAAATATTTTTTCATATTTCGTTTTGATGTCTGCCCTTGGGATACGAAACTGGGCTTTACGTCTAATAAGCCAACACACTACCTACTAGACTACGGTGACATACAACAAGAGTGGTGTGAGAAGTAAGAAGCCAAGTCGTACTATATAAGTATAAGGATTAACGACAGCTAATGCGTGAAGTTATAACGCATATGTTACATATCTAATGAAGCATTTGAATGCCTCACTAACTACAGTGTAAGAAAAAATACAGGCCAGTACTTTTGTGAAATTGATGTGGGACAAAAACGTCTGTTGACAAAACAGCAACACAACCAAATACTAAAAAGCAGTCACAGCTAGCAATTTGGTGTAGCAAACTGAAAAGCTGTAAAGTGGCATCTTGAGTTTTATCTTTATTTTCTCATTGTCTTTTGCATTCTCTCTCACTCTCTGCTCTAGCAAGGCATGAGTTCTGGTACTGTATG
This sequence comes from Sarcophaga carnaria, assembly GCA_958299815.1. Classification (NCBI taxonomy): domain Eukaryota; kingdom Metazoa; phylum Arthropoda; class Insecta; order Diptera; family Sarcophagidae; genus Sarcophaga; species Sarcophaga carnaria. The sequence continues at coordinate 35,633,555 of OY283151.1, forward strand.
CTCTCATGTGTAAAGACAAATCAACTTAAAACGTTTTGGTTTAATGTCGTTATTCGTAAAAAAGGGAGACAAAATGTAACGAATTTCTTAAAAATTTCCTTTTTCTACTTTCTACCAGACTCCTTTACATGTTAGACTCCGTTAAGGATATTTAAGCATCTACAGCAATACGAACTTTAATAGAATTTGTAAAAATGTGAAAAGGCAAGAAAATTTTGTTGTTGTTGTTTTGGTTTTTTATTTCTAAACATTATGTATGCATGTAGATACAGTTGCTATTTGTTTGTGCCACTGGCATAGCACAACACACCATGCGTTGCTTACTCACATGCTTAGTTTAAGTCAGTTTAAGTTTAAATATTTCGTTCGTGCAGCTGTAAGTGTCAAATAAGAATTTCTTTAACATTCTTAATGTTTGCTTGCTGTTCCGCTTTTTCTTTCTCTGTGAAGTTGTAAAACTTTTTTATGAAGAAAAAAAATTTTTTTTTTCAAGCAAATAAGTCTGGTTGTGTTGATGTAGCAAACGTTGCTGCATGTTGCATTGTCTACAAATCTATGAGCATTAAACATCAGGCCATAAGCATCTGCATGTTTCGTGTCCTTTACACTCAGCTGTGTGGTATTACTAACGATGTCGTCAACAGCATCAGCCAGCATCAGCACCAGCCAACATCATCATCATGATCTGGCAACATATATTTTCTTTTAACATCATATTGTTGTTGTTGTTGGTGTTGTAAATTTTTAAAAGACTTTTTTTTCTTACTTTCTTTCGTTTTCTAATTTAATCTGATGCATAATGGAAAAATCGTAAAACGTTCTTCAAAGATTTCATTTAAAAATCCTGATTAAATTTTGAATATTAAATGCACCATCCACAGCCAAGGTTTACGTATACGTTATGCATTTCAAACTCGCTTTTTTCATTATCGCAATAATCATACGTCCTGATGGTTAATTTAAATGTCATTTAATGCCAAAAGGAAAAAGCGTTTATTTTTTACTTTTTCCAAGAAAATCGTGTTGAAAACTTTTAAGCTTTAATACTGGCAATGTAACATTTTCATTATAAATTATGAATTTTCATTTAAAAGCCACGGCATACAGTCTCTGCATTATAATTTTCAACTGTGGTTAAATGATTAAAAAAAAAACAAAAAAAAAATATGCCGAAAGATTGAAAACACAGCGTTTTAAAAATCACAAACCATTAAGGAAAACAATTCATAGGAAGTGAAAAAGTTAATGAGTTTCATTTATGCCATGAACAAATATTAACAAAATTAACTTCTGATTACAAATAAATGAAAGGAAAAAATGCAATGATTAAACCCACAGCATTTAACAATATGAAGTTTAATAACGAGGGCTGTTGTATAAGTTAAAGAAAATGAAACGATTTATATATTAAAGTTTTCTAGTTTCCTACATAAAACAGTAAGGCAGGTTAGATTTCTTCTTAAATGGCCTTTTGTTACAGCCCGAGGGGGTGCAAAGGTCGTCTATAGTATAGAATTGTATGCGTCTCAATCCTGTACGTACTCTCTTCAATTTACTACACCAAGCTTTGAAAGGTTCTCCTCAAACTTATCTTTCTATGACTTTGTGCTTTCTCTTCTGCGAGATTCACTTTTTGGGCCATTATTACAACTTGCCGTTAAACTTGGGTTTAGTTAAAGGTACCTTTAGCTAAATGGAACTGTAAACTTACCTTTAACTTATTTTCGTTATTACAACTTACAGATACATTTTTTTAGAAATATGACAGTGCCGGAGCAATGTCGATAAAACTGTTCAATTATACAAGTTTTTTTTAACGCAGTGGCAACCGCGGGCATTGTTTTTTTGTTGTATATGCTCATTTTGTTTAAATTTAAAGTTGCCATATTGAAAATAAGATATAATATGTCAAGTTCAAACATAAAGTTACTTTTAAATGTTAAAGGTAGGATGATTCTCCCTTTAGCTTAACGATCACTTCTGTCTTATTGGGTACTCATAACAACGAAAAACAATTTACCTGCCCGTTGAAATCCTCCCTTTAGTTAACATCAAGTTGTAATAATGGCCCTAAAAGGTTTTAATCTCCCTTCAGATAATTCATAACGTTATTTCCAGAAACGTTAGATGACTACCCTATCATTCTAGAACGTGTTAAAATAAAACAATCCCTTGATTAGGTAGAAAAATTTTATTATGAAATTAAAATAAAGCAAAGAAAATAAAGAAACAAAAAAGAAATTAAAAACGCTGAATAATTTTGTTCTTATTTAATGAATTGTTGAATTTTTCAATAAAAATATATGTATACCTGCTATTATTTCAAAGAGTATAGGGTATCATGCAATCATTTTTGTATTTCCTTTTTAAAAATTAAATTGAATGAATTAAAGTATTACATAATAATTATAAAATATATAATCAATATTAATGAATGCCGGGTAAAAAAGCAAAATTAATCCGTTTTCATCGACTAAATCCATTTTTAATGAAGCTCAACTTTTTAAAACATTTTTCATTTTTTTTTAGTTTTTTATCACCATTGACTAACTTTATGTCGCTGTATGTTGGTTGAAATGATATAAAACAGGTGTAATAGGCCATTTACACTACAGCGAAATCTAGTACTTATGAGATTTCGAGCCAAATCTAGTTGATTTTAACTAGATTTCCCATACAAAACAAAATCTACTTATTTAGTAGATTTCGGCAAAATCTACTCAAAATCTAGTAAAAATAGAAATGCAACTATGTGTTTTGCCAAATAGTACTTAAAAATACAACGCTGAGCAGGAAAAAATCACATTTCAATTTAAAAACAAAACTTTAACCTCTTCACGCCCTTGGCCACATATGTGTACGTTTAATTTTTTATAATCATAATTATAATAATAATAAAAAAAAACAAAAATTTTATAGTAAGTTATTGACTACCAAATCCTCAGACCGTTTGTCTGCAGTGATGATATTATTTCCGACGCATAGTTAGATAAATAAAAAAAATGTGAAATAATTCTTCGGTAATCTGTTTTAGTGGATTATATCAAGAATAATATTTGAAAAAAAATAATATCAGTTATATTTAATATAATAAGTTTTACCATCACCACCTAAAAAATCTAAAAGCTGGACTAAAGTGAATCCTGGAATTAGACTGGACGGTATGGATCATTATCCTAAATACAAGGAACTGAAAAATCTCCCCAGATGTCACGACAAAAATGGTGTAAGACGAACTCTCTACATTTGTGAGAAATGTTAAGAATATATACGCCTGATATGCCCGGAATGTATGAAATCATATCACACATAAATTACCATTAACGCTCAGTGGCCACAAATGTGGACGTTATCCCTTTTTGTGAATTTTCATTGTTTTTTGTTTTCTGAATTCCTATTTAAATAAAATCAAATAATTTAAAAAGAAAACAAAATTTAATCATTTTTTTGTCACCATAAAAAATCGTCCCTGAAGAGGTTAAGCGTAACAAATGAAAAGTTTGGCGGCTTTTCGATGAACATATCATATGAAATATTAGGAATATCTTGCTCCCAGAATGACCCATGACGAACCTGTATTAAAGTGCGGTTTAATATTTATATATTATTACCTATATATATGTTTACGACACGAAATGTCCTATATTTTTCATTTTTGTTTGGTATTAAACTAAATTTGGAAATATTATTATTTTCTTTTAAATTTCAGTCAGTTGTTTTTGTTATTAAAATGAAATCTTGCTACTGTCAAATAAATCCAGTGTAAACGATCTAGATTTTGAGCAAGATTTGAAATCTAATCTACTAGATTTCGCTGTAGTGTAAATGGCCTATAAGGGAATAATATTCAAACTGTTATTAAAATCTAGTGCAAATTGTTTAAGGAAATAATGAAAAATAAACAATTTTAAGGCAGTTTAGGTTCGGTACGACGGCTGGGAAAGAAATAAGAGATAGACGTCAGGGTAAACTTTTACATAAGATGTAATATGAGAAAAAAGTTATTTGGCGGCAATAATTTCTAATCTAATGGCTCAATACATACCAACGATTGATATTATTTAAACTTCAGAGGATTAGCATCCTAGGAATTTTTATTTGGAATGAACTGCTACTATTACAGACAGTTCAAGGGCACACTATCGAATGGCAAAGAAAGACCCATCACGGCATAAAAATAGCCAATTGTATGTGAATGAGTTAATCGAGCTCCAATAAATTTCCATTTATCCGCTTCTTCATGCACGATGATGTCGATTTTATAAAAAAAAATTTTATAAATAAAAAATTATAATATAAAAATAGAGCAAAATAGCCGCTGTGGCCCAAAAAGAACTTTGTTTGGCTTTTCCTAACCATCCTGATAGTTTTATGAAGGTGTAGATTTTATTAAAATCAAAGAATCCTTCATCTCTGGCACACGAGTGTCAAAAAATAACAGAAAAGAGGTTTGCTCAATTTTCTTTACTTCTGCAGAAGACATTATGAATAGGAAGCAGTGCTCATCAAACTCGGTAACAGTTTCCAATAGATTTCAATAGAAGTCACTTATTACGATCGTTTACCGTAGTACAGAAGAGTAAAACCCGATGATGGTGAAACATTTGTGAAATAGAAATTTAATCGTTTGATTACCGTACAACTGTTTATCTACTATATGGATGGCTCGCCAAAAGAACTACTAATTTATTAAGGTTAGAAAGAATTCTATACAAATTAAGGATGACCTACTTCAAGCATTCTCCATCAATTAAAACAAATGATACTTAAATGAAGTAAAATCGTAAGTAAAATAAAAATAAATGAATCGGTGTTGGATTATTAGACGTAAGGCGAAGGTTCAAACCCCAGGTCAGACATGAAAACGGAATATAAAAAAATATTTCTTCGGCGACCTTCTCTCAGCAGATTTCTGGCAAAAACTCTGAGAGCAAAGAAAATTGCCATAAAAAGTTTCTCAAATATCTGTCGTTCGGAATCGACTTTAAACTTTTGATCCCACCACTCATGTATAAAATTAACACACACAACATGAGTGGTGTGAGAAGCTAGACCGTAATGCTGACTGAAGGGTTGTAATGGCCAATTATGTATGTATGTATGTATGTATTATGTATGAACGTGTTTTAACTTCTGTGTGCCATCGAACTTTCGGGCGAATTTTATACATTTCGTATCCCAACGAGAATCTTAAAGCTTAAAGCTGGAGGTCCATACCACGCGTTCTACGCGTTTTCGCATTCTACGCGGCTGTCAAAAAAGTAGAATTAATGTATTTATTTGGTGCAAGTTACACGCACAAAAGCGTAGGATGCCATGACGCATAGAACGCGTAAAGTAAATCTACTTTCTACTTTTGGAAGCATCACAAGCGGCGCGCATACGAAACAGCTGATTTTGACAGGTTGTTTTGTTTTAATTTGTTTAAATCAAAACAAACATTGGCGCGTAAAAAGCGTTGCATGTAACTTGAAGCGTAGAATGCGAAGAAGGTATGAAATGCACGCAACGCTTTGACGCGAAAACGCGTGGTGTGGACCTCCAGCTTAAGATTGAGAATAGCGTTGCAATTCTAGAGCGCACGGAAAGTTTGTTTTAACAACAAAGGAGTTTAGTTTCATGTGTAGAAAACGTTCAGTGTCATTGTGTTCTATGTATGCATACGGAATGCATAATTCTAAGAACTTGAGCAGTAATTGAAGAGATGACGAAAAGGACGAGTTGGTTATTACATACACACATAATTGGCCATTACAACCCTTTAGTCAGGACTACGAAATGGTTTTTCACACCACTTATGTATGTTATGTACGTTAACTTTTAAACATGAGTGGCGGGGCCTACTCTTTAAAGTTGACTCCGAACGACAGATTTTTGAGAAACTTTTCATAGCAATTTTATTTATTCTCAGAGTTTTTGCCACAAATCTGCTGAGAGGAAGTCGCCGAAGAAATATTTTTTCATATTTCGTTTTGTTGGAGATGCCTGACCTGGGGTTTCAACTGAGGCCTCACGTCTAATAAACCAACACACTACCTACTAGGCCACGGCGACTTAATTCTTAGCCAGCTTTATTTGGCATGGAAGGAACGTTTGCAAACTAAGTGGTTTTTGCACGAGTTCTTGATCCCGGGATTTGGGGGTTAAAACTACTTACCAAATGTAAATCGATAGAGTCCATTGTACTTATCTTTAATTGAATGTCTCAAAGTATTGTGGAACCTCTAATATTGCAGAATTCCCGAAATGGTCTGTGGGGAATAAAGGCTCAAAAACATTTCCTCGCTAACAATGGCCACGTGGGCAAGCATACAATTTATTTACGGTTATGGTTCACTATGAGTTCATTTTATCCCAGAGATTTTAAAGTCAAATAGGTTTCCAGTCGGAAATATAAAAGAGTTTTTGTCGGAAAAGAAAAGAACAAAAAATTTGTCGTGGACTTTAGCGAAGGTCAATATTTAGGTGAAAATTTCCCAGAACGGTCAAGCAATCCGCGAAACTGATAAAATTATTAAAGAAAATAAAAACCGATATTCAAAATATTATTTTCCAAGAATTTTCACCTTGGCGACCAGGTAGTTATTAATTCATATTTACCAATGTAAACCAGGTATGTACTTTTGTATTCAATCACAATAATAATGTTTTCGATTCTATACGTTTTATTGCTGAGGGAATTTCTCGCAACTGTAAAACACGTAGTAAGTTGCATCGCGAATACACGTACTGCGAACACAATCTACCTGCTTCTTTAGAGTAGTAGTACTGCAAACTTCTAAGGAAAATGCAATAAAATATGCGTTTTTGTTCTTAAGAACTGAAGGCCTTTTTCAAGAACGCTCATCCTAAGCTACTTAGATTATTTTTCTGAAATTAAATGAGAGTTATAAATAAACGAAAATCTGCAAAATGATGATCATAACGTATTAAATTTTTGAACGGTGTAGAACACCAAAGCGCGTAGAAGGATAAAAAGTAAATACAAGTTCAAATTCAAACTGTGCTCGAGATAATATTGATAATAATGGAGACATCAAAACGAATGCGTTTAGAAGAAGGTAAATATTATTAGAAGAACTGCAGAGATCGTTGTTGTATTCTAAATCGTACACGCCTAGTGGTTGCAAATATTGATGCAAGCCTTTCAGGCAAGAAGTATGGACATCAACAATGTACTCGTATTCCCAAGACTATAATTCTATGCTTTATTTTATCCTTGCAGATTCGGAGCTTTCAATGGAAGAAACTCTTCGTTTAGAAGACCTGAACTATGATTGTCTCAGGGCAATTTTCAAGCGCTTGGACCTGCCATCACAATTTTCCGTTATGAAAGCCTGCCAACACTTTGAAGATATCTTTCTCTCTGATCTCTGGTCTAAATATTATAAAAATGGTTTTGATTGGGATAATGCTCCCGGCATGTCCAAACAAACGGAATATTTTCAAAGCGATGCTTTGAAAGTTATTTTAAAAAACTTTAAGAAAATAAAAGGCATATCGTTAGAAATCTTTAACAAATGCTTGGAAGGTAGCACAAATGAAAAATTTAAGCATGTTGAGTATTTAAGTATAACCAACTATACCTGTGGCATACATGATAAAATTCTGGATATGACTCGGTTTCGTTGTTTTCCAAGTTTGGTGGAATTAAAATTGGAACGGGTGGCCATAAATTTTAAAGAGCAATATACATTTCCCGCCTTACAAATTCTAAGTATGCATAACGTTATTATGCTGGATGATGCAGAAGGTGATTTCCTACAAAATATTTTCACTGTTACATTGGCAAAACTGTCATTGATTTCATTGCCATTCGAGACAATCTATTATGAGAACTTTATTTCAATTAAGGGATGTTATAGCCTAAAGGAACTGATTATTGGTGCAGAATATCTACATGACTCGCGTATCTTAACACCGGTCGCAAATCTATGGCCTCTGCGTGTGTTAATACTTCATTCGAGAAACTGTTTCTATTTTAAGTCACGCGATCATTGCATATTTTCACGCATTCTGAAAATGGTGCAGCAACATCCGAAAAAAACCGTAGATGGTATACAAATGAATGGCATGCCGCAGAAGAATTTCTTTTACTCACAATATCTGAAACAAATAAAGAACCTAAATTGGATGGTTGGAAAAATTTTCCATCGAAAAGCTAATGGTAGCGCCGAATGGACACATGATGTACCGGAAGTCATTGTATCTTTCTACGATTTTATCGAGAAAAATCGAAACATGGAGAATGTATACGTACGTGACAATATATTCCATATGAGAAGACTGCAAACAGAATTGACATTTAATGATAAAGTACACTATACAAGATCAAAGAAAGGTTTGGCCCGGATAAATATTATCAGTGATTACAAGGAGTTGCCTGATAATCCATATATTGGCGAGCTGAAGGAGGGCTATTTGAAATTTGTATTTAAACAACTTTATTAGTTTTTAGAAATAAGGAATAGTTTTTTTTTATCAAATTAATTAAATTAGTATAGTTTATAGTGTATGTACGTATGTAATATATTATAAATGAATTTCATACAATGAAATTAAAATGAAAAAATGAGAATAAAATGAATTGTATATGATTATATCGGATGGAGAAAAAAATACAAAAAACCAAAAACTCTTTGAAATTTTGCCAAATTTATTTTATTGTTGTGAAGTACAATTGTTCCGGTTAGAAATGGAATATTATTTCATTCATCATCATCATTCATCACTCAATCTTACCAATTTTCGTTCACTTTTTTTCAAGTGTATGGGATCGTATCTCGGCAATGGCATCACGGATGTTGGCCTTCAAGTGGTTAATTCTCTCTGGTTTGTCGGCATAACATTTTTATTCATCGGCTCCACGCAGAAAATAGTCCAATGGTGTCAAATGCAGCTTCTTGGCGGCCAATTGACATCCCAATGTCGGCTAATTAAATGGCCATAAAACGTTTGAAGAAATAAATCAATCGTGGCATGAGATGTGTGGCAAGTTGCACAATCCTGTTGAGAACAAATATCAATACCATGAGGAGCGGGTACAAAAATAATCGGCTATCATGGTGCGATAGGTGTCTCTCTTGACCGTAATGGTTGCGCCGCCCTCATTTTCAAAGAAATATGGGCCAAAGATGCCTTCGCTCCACAAGCTGCACCAAGCGGTCACTCGAAATGGGTGTAAGTTTTTTGAGCCCCAAATTTCCAACAAATGGAAATTTATTGGAGCTCGATTAACTCATTTTTATACAATTGTCTAAGCTTATGCCGTGATGGGTCTTTCTTTGCCATTCAATAGTGTGCCCTTGAACTGTCTGTAATAGTAGCAGTTCATTCCAAATGAAAATTAATATGATGCTAATCCTTTGATGTTTAAATAGTATCAATCGTTGGTATGTATTGAACCATTAGATTAGATAGTATCGTCGCCAAATATACATCTTATGTAAAAGTTTACCCTGATGCCTATCTCTTACTTCTCTCCCAGCCGTCGTACCGAACCTAAACTGCCTTAAAACTGTTTATTTTTCATTATTTCCTTAAACAATTTGCACAACATTTTTATAACATATTGAATATTATTCCCTTACACCTGTTTTATATCATTTCAACCAACATAAAGCGGCATAAAGTTAGTCAATGGTGATAAAAAACTAAAAAAAATGAAAAAAAAAAATTAAAAAGTTGAACTGCATCAAAAATGCTGTCTGCGGATTTAGTCGATGAAAACGGAATAATCGGCTTTTGGTGGCAATTTACCCATAGCTTTTAATTAAAACCCGTCGAAAAAAATGATGTTGTACCCGGCATTCATTACTATTAAAATATTGATTATATATTTTATAATTATTTTGTAATACTTTAATTCATTCAATTTAATTTTTAAAAACGAAATAAAAAAATGATTGCCTGATACCCTATACTCTTTGAAATAATAGTGGGTATATATTTGTTGAAAAATTCATCGAATGTATTACAAACTTATTCAGCGTTTTTAACTTCTTTTTTGTTTCTTTAAAGAATATAGGACCTATCGTACGTAACGTAATACGTAATTGGTCATTACAACCCTTCAGTCAGGATTACGACCTAGTTTCTCACACCACTTATGTTGTGTGTGTTAATTTTATACATGAGTGACGGGACCTACAGTTTAAAGTCGACTCCGAACGACAGATTTTTGAGAAACTTTTCATGGCAATTTTCTTTACTCTCAGAGTTTTTGCCAGAAATCTGATGAGAGAAAGTCGCCGAAGAAATACTTTTTGTATTTTATTTTGATGTCTGGCCTGGGGCGCGAACCCTGGCTTTACGTCTAATAAGCCAACACACTACATACTAGACCACGGCGACTTCTTTTCTTTTACATATCTTAAAGTACTTCTTCGGCGACTTCCTCTCAGCAGATTTCTGAGAGTAAATAAAATTGCCATGAAAAAGTTTCTCAAAAAAATTTGTCATTCGTAGGTCCCACCACTCATGTATAAAATTAACACACACAACATAAGTGGTGTGAGAAACTAGGACGTTGTACAATGGGTCAATTCGACCTCCGGGTACTGTACTTGCCTTAATTGACAAGTATATGTCCTCTAACCTAACCTAACCTACCATTCGAAATGTGTGAAATGTTGTAGTGTTTTAATTTTATAGTAAAAATACTAAAAGCATTTTCTGAATTATTTTTAAAGCTTCCTTTCCAAACGCCAACACAGCATCTCATCGATGTCCTCTCGTGATGTAAAATACAAAAAAGTTAATTGATTTTAAAATACTGCAGGTAACAATTGTTTAACAATTAATACCTCATAAATAATGCTCTTCGACAATGTCCCTCTCGGTTGCACGTAACATGGTATTACAGTATATTATTTTCTTCCTTTTTTTTGATGTTTTTGCTGTTTTTACATATGATGGCAATTATTTTTATTATTAAATTGATTAAAAAAAAAACAAAAAAGAAATGACGAAAATCATGTGCTTTTGTTTCATGTTAATTATAATTCAATCTGTGAAATAATAAATTTAATTTTACATAAATTTAATAACAATAGCAATTATAAGAGGAAAAACACACACATTCCCTCTCTCTCTCTCTCTCTTACATTCTCTTACACAGTCAACGACATGCATGTATACACGCCCACACGAAAAAAACTCAAATTTGTTGCTGAAAAAAAGACAACATGTGCCATATTTTAATGCAATTAAGCAAAATTGCATGTAAACTGGCAACAAAAAACGACGTATACAAATATACACACATTTACATAGCAGTACTGCTGCCGTTATACACCTGTAAACTATGTATGTATGTATTTAGCCTATGGCCCAACATACCACCAACACAACACCGATACAAACAAAAAAACAACAATTTTGTAAGTTTATAAATAAACGGGAAAAAACTCACGTCTCGCAGCAAACATGAGTGTCTGTCTGTATGAGTGTAAAAGAGCCTCCTATTAATGCAAAATCCAGAGTAAAACTTTATGTTTGTTTACATGAGTTTACATGGGTGTGAAAAAGTGAAAGAAGAGAGAGAATACCTAGAAAGGGTGTGTGTTTTTACAGCATCTGTTGACCATTGTCACATTCAATGCATATAACATCGGTTTATTAGCGTGTGTGTGTGTATAAATGCCTCTACTAACGCACAAATATAAAACAAAGCTATGCGTAAATAAATTGACCATAATTAACATAAATGCTGATGTGCCTTTATGGCTGCAATAAAAAAAGGAAAAAAATTGCCAGAAAACGTTTAAAGTTTAATAACCGATTGCAGGTAAAAAAAAAAACGCACACAAATGTATACATTTTTAGGTTCATAATAGAGACGTGCACAGTTACAACTGTTCGAACATGTTCTGTGTCTTTGCTGAACTCAGTGTGTATAGATAAATGGTTCTGCGTTGCAGATACAAGTTGGTATGGTTATTTTTTGTAGCAGTTAGGGTATGAATGGATAAAGAGAAAATGAGAGTAACATATTTGTTTTCCTATATTTCTTACAAGCAAATACTTGTAGTTGATGGTGGAATACAATAAGTAACGTATCGTACTACGCGAATAAAATTTTGTACATATAATTTATATGATGATTGCTGTACGCTGTACAGTGAAGGTAGAAATGAATAATTTTGATAAAAAAATAGGGTAAACAAATTTTTTGGGGCAAAAGGAGGAATGGAATAGATAGGGTCTGGAGACACAGTGATGTGAGTTTGGCGGGCCTAGGTTGAGGCGATAGTGTTTTTCCCCCTTAAAGTGTCGGCGGGTCAGTTGATGGTGAAAGGTTATTCCATCAATTGTTGGCCTCGCGACGGTCTATTGGTGGCCTTCTATCCGAGGAAGATTGATGAAAGCGTTCCGGAGATAAGGCGGTTGTGAAATTAGGCGGCCACCAAACGTGGCTTTCTATTGTGGCACGAGCTGTGTGACATGTTGCGCCGTCTTGTTGAAACCACATCTCCTGGACATCATGGTTATTCAATTCAGGAATGAAAAAGTTTGTAATCATGGCTCTATACCGATCACCATTGACTGTAACGTTCTGGCCACCATCGTTTGACCAATGATTCCACCAGCCCATAAAGCGCACCAAACAGTCAGTTTTTCTGGATGTAACGGTGTTTCCACATACACTTGAGGATTACCTTCACTCCAAATGCGGCAGTTTTGTTTGTTGACGTAGCCATTCAACCAGAAATGCGCTTCATCGCTAAACAAAATTCGCTTATGAAAATCGGGAACAACGGTAATCTCGTTTTGCCCCCATTCGACGAATCTACGCCTTACTTGATGATCGTTTGGCTTCAAATCTTGCACGAGTTGGATTTTGTAAGCACGCAAACCAAGATCCTTCCGCAAAATCTTCCATAAAGTGGATGGACACAGATCCAATTCCTGTGCTCGATGGCGGATGGACTCATTCGGGTCTTCCTCAATGCTACGCTCTACAGCAGCTATAGCTTCTTCTGTACGCACCGTACAGCGTCTCTGGAGATGCGAGTTTTCAATAAGAGTAAACGTGTTGCGAAAACGTTCCATGGTTAATCGAATTAACTGCTCTGATGGACGATTTTGTCGACGATAAAATGGACGTAGTGCGCGATACGTTTTCCGCACAGAACCATTATTTTCGAAATAAAATTGCACTATTTGCAAGCGTTGTTCAGGCGTGAGTCTATTCATGATGAATTGCCAAACCAAACTGAGAATAAATCACTTGACAGCTGTTAAATCGGTCGCCATCTTGAAAAGTAATGCCAACTTAAAGTTCTATACCTCTATAAAAAACACCCTTTATCTACCATGGTGTATTTGTTTTACAAATACTTTGTGGTGTACTACTGCACGTCTTTAGTTCATAACACTTTTAAGTCAGGATTACGCGCCACACGTTTCGTATGTGTTACTTCTTTAAATGATTTCTTTTACTCCTCCTGATTTGACGAGTATCGTTGTAATTTAAACTAAAAAAATAAAAATTTAAATTAAGAAGGATAACTACATACATAATTGGTCATTACAATCCTTCAGTCAGGATTACGATCTAGCTTCTCACACCACTTATGTTGTGTGTGTTTATTTTATATATGAGTGGCAGGACCTACTGTTTAAAGTCGGCTTTCAACGACATATTTTTTTTGAGAAAATTTTCATAGGAATTTTTGTTTACTCTTAGAATTTTCTGAAGTCACCGAAGAAATATTTTTCATATTTCTGACCTGCAGTTTAAACCATGGTCTCACGTCTAATAAGTCAACACACTACCTACTAGACTACGGCGACTTCACAGAGACAATTCATGTTCCCAATTGATACATGATACCAAGCCTAGGGTGCTTTGATGACCTAGTTGCCAGTGTGCTCAATTTCAAGGGCCGAGGCTGTGGGTACAATTCTCACCAAAGAATCTGGGTGTTTGTGATTTGTGTTTGATTGTTGTTTGTCTTATATTGTATGTGACTGTTCACAACAGAAAACAGAAAGTAAGAATTATTACTAAAAAACAATTCTCGAAAGAAAAAAGCGATAAAGGTATAAACACTGGTCATTAAAACAATTGTCGCATACTAGCCCCTCTTTCCTTTATACTATAAACTATCTTACCTGTATTCCAACACAATGCACATCATGAATGTGGGTCATTGTCTGAGTGTTGGTCTCAAAAAAAGTTTACTTTAATGAGCAAAGCCCCCTTCTCATTGATCATAGAGGAATTTAATTCTAGGCATAGACTAACAGGGTCATCAACTGAGTGTTGGTCTCAAAAAAGTCTAATTTGATCAGTAAAGCCCCCCTCTACTAGATCATAGAGGGAATTAGTTCTAGGCATAGACTAATTCACTGCTTAGCTGAAAGAACTGATAAAACTGAAACAAAACAAAGTAGAAATGAAAAGATGGAAGAGATGCATTGGGGCAGGCCAATGTAATTTAAATCAACCAAATGGAATATAGAAACCGCCAGACATGTGGCATTTGAAGAATAACATTTTTTGTTAAAGAAATTTCTCGCAAATTTTTAGGTCTATGTCTAGGCATTGATCGTGATGTTTGTCTACCTTTTAGACTACAGCCTAGATTTCTATTTAAACTAAGTACATTTATATTTGATCTGGCAGCTTCTAATGGCAACTTCTAGAACCTTACTGTTAATTTAAATCCCGAACATGAAATTTTCTTTTACCTGTTTTGCATTTGTCTCCTCCCTACCTGTCTTCTTTTCCTTTTATTAAAGAAAATTTTTCATTTTTGGCTCAATTTACTATGGAAATGAATAAGACGAACGAAGAAAACTAAAAAACAAACTGAAAAACTCTGCTTAAAAGCATCAATTTCAGAAAAAAATATCAACAACTTACAACAATTGTCATCATAGCTCAAATGCAGCTCAATAACATCAATCCATAGAAAATGTAAACAAAACAAACATAACCACAAGACTCTAAAGAAATATGAATGACCACAATATTTTAGGAAAAAAAAAATAAAACAAAGAAAATACGATAAACATATAAAAGAAAAATGAAAATCCAATGACTAAACAAGCAGTAAATTGCAATAACTCCCAGCACTGGCACTGGTGTTGCTGTGGTCAGCAGGGTAACTGATAAAAAAAAAGCATGGAGAGATACAGTGAAACCCATTTATCTTATGGTTGCTCCATTTCTTTTTTTTCATACTTTCAGTGTTGTTTGTTGCAATTTTAAAACCGGGTCATTGTTTGTCAACACAAATAATCTCTCTTAAAGACTTGTTAGTCAGGCCACACAGCTACATACATATTACAACTGTTGTAGCTGCTGCACCTAATGGTGATGATGATAATGCTGTTGCTACTGTTTGGTTTTATGTTGTCGTTGCCATAACACAATTTTCCACCAATGTAGGAGAGTGAAAAAGGAAGAAAAAGGAAGAGATTATGTTGAAGGATACTTCTATAATGTGAATAGAAAAATAATTCACAACAGATTACATGTCTGCCGTCTAGAACTACTCTGTTGGCGACAACAACGGAAATGATTTTACTCTTGCATTACACGTTTCGTAGGGATCATAGCAAATGAGTTTTAGATTTAAACGGCTTAAAACGAGACTCAGGATAATAATATTTCAATGGAAAATATTTAATTGAAGATGGATTTATTTATTGATTGGTAGTTGCTAGGCTTGGTTACCAATGGTTAGAAAACTGAAAGCTGTTGGAAGTAGAAAAATATATTTGCTTGCTGTACAGCATTTAGTAAGATGCTTAGCGCCGCCTAAGAGCTACCACAGCAGACTATTTACGAAAGCCAACAACTATTATAAGCCAATAATATGAACATTTTGAACAGGAAATCTGAAGAAAGTCTTATCGCGTTAAGCAGAGGTGGGTTAGCAGTTTGTTTTAAAAAAACGGGTATAGGAGTATGCTTACAACAAACCATTTATCATAGGAGAAGATTTTAATGCATAGCCAGTAGATTAAAAGAGTCAAAAGACAGATGAAACGTATTCAATTCAATTGGAATGTGTTTTCAATGTGCGATCTTCATCACGCAAAGGAATTCATACACCACATGTATAAATGATGAAGTAAAAGAAACAGGACAGTGCTGAAAATAAAACTACGCTTAGACAGTGTAATCGCATTACAAACTTCAGAAGAGTCGGAATATCGATCGGCTCTTGATAGAGATTTGAAACCCTCCATAGAAATCTAACCAACTTTTTCGTACTAGCGCCAGACATGTGCAGAGGAAATGTAACTCCTTCTTATCTACACAAATCCCGTAGAAACCCTGCTGAGATATATCTCACATCCTCGTCACCAGTCTCATTGGACTTATTCAATCGCAGCAATGAGCTAGTTCAGCCCTCATAGCTCCCAGCTTTATTCTTCCTGCTCTTTTCCTAATGGGTTCATAAGCAAATGTTTCATCAATCTAACATAGGCATCTTTAGAATCGTGACCCAACAGATATTGGTCAGATTTAATTCAAAATCTTCTATGGAGCTCTTAAAGTCATGAATAAATTACTTGAGATTTACTCGAAACGCAAAAGCCTGGGTTCGAGCCCCAGGCCAGGCATCAAAGACAAAATACAAAAAGTATTTTTTCGGCGACTTCCTCTCAGTAGATTTCTGGCAAAATAAAAAATTGCCATGAAAAGTTTCTCAATAAATAAAAATCTGTCGTTCGGAGTCAACTTTAAACTGTAGGTCCCACCACTCATATATAAAATTGACACATACAACATAAGTGGTGTGAGAAACTAGGACGTTGTACAATGGGTCAATTCGACCTCCGGGTACTGTACTTGTCTTAATTGACAAGTACACGTCCTCTAACCTAACCTAACCTAACCTACTCGAAACCGAATCTAGCGCCATCAGTGCCTATTGATTGTCAATAAAAAAAACGAGATCAGTCACGTATTTTCGCTTCAAGAACACTGCAGTTATCATCCAGTCTTTAATTAAGCTGCAGTTCGGGATTCTTACGAAATAAAACCCTTGCATCATTGCCCCTATTTAGTTTCGAATCATCTATAAAAATGTATGTTTCAGCCCATATTTAGAGTTCCCCCTTCCTGTTTAACAAGACCCTATCGGAAATGAAAATACTCGGGAACCACATTCTTTCTTCATAAGGGGAGTACAAAAACACAACTTTTACGTATGGAGTCGCAGTTAGACCCTTCTTGTTCCTTTCTGCGACGTTCCTTTCCCAGTTTAGCTTACCGTCCAGAATAATACCGAGATATATAAGCATGTTGCCAAGCTTAATAAATTTCAACAAAAATTTCTTTCAGTGTTTCACAAATTTTCTTGTTATGCGATGTATACAACGAAAACTTTAATCAGCCAAAGGCTACAGGTAATGGACACCTTTCAACCAACTACTACTGGCAATACATTTGAAAGCAAAAGATTTCCTCTCGACTCAATGAAGATGACATCTCAGATACGATAATAATAATATTGAGGAAATGCTCTTTTACAGGAGAACAAACGGAAACTGGAAAGACACCAAGACGGATTACAATGTAATTTTGCAATTTTCCATTCGATTGCAGACGGAAATGAAGAGACATTGAATTCTTTTCTGTTAGGAAGAGGAAGTAGTACAAGTGTTGTAATGGTTTGTGTTTAAAACCAAGTTTCAAATACAAGTGAATATTTTTTTATTGAAAAATAAACGAAATAAATATAAAATTTCGGTTAAAATGTTTTCCGTATTCTACAAAGATTGTGAACAAATTCGCAATTGCCAAAATAACGAGTGAAAAAATTCTTTTTGCTTTTGAAGTAAGTCAATAGGCCCTTAAATGCAAATTGTATGGGAAAAACGTGATATTCTCGATCACTGCTCACTTTTTCTAAAAGATCGTTAATTGATATAAGTTTCAAAAAATCCCGCACGGCATTAAATCGCAATATCTTGATGGCCAGTTGACATCAGAATTTCTTGAGGTAATTTGATTTTAAAATCATTGGTGCAATAAATAGACTGTTCAAGTGCGTTGTGGCAGATCCTTGTGAAATCACATGACGCGTCATGTGGCATTTTGCCTGAAAACCTGGCCAAAATTAATAGAAGTGTTTTATGAGTTAATGGCTGGAATTTTTTGATAGTGTTAGTGATAATTAGGCCCAAGGATGAAGCCAACTGATTTTGGTTCAAATCGGTCGGTGATTTCGCCTAGCCCCCATACAAATTCCCCTCGAAATTGCACTTATTTACACATAATTATAGTAATTATGCAACAATCATAATAAAATTTAGCATGGATCAGTTCTGTGTACTAAGAAATCATGGTGTAACGTTTGGTGAAAATCGGATCACATTTGACCCTACTCCCCATATAAAGTCCCCTTTAGAAATTTACGTTTGCGCTTATAAATGGCTTAAAAACATCGGTATCGTGATGAAATTTGGTATGAACGTGTATTTTGTAAATCTAAATCATATTACCAAATTTTGTTATGGTCGGTCCATAATTGCCCCTTGGTCCAAAATAGGGCCCCTTAAGAAAATATGTTTAGCAATTATTATCTGCTTAAACATTTTATTACCTCGATGATATTCGACATGAACATGTTTAATATGAATGTGAATCATTTATGATCGGATCATATGTGCCCCTAGGTACCACATACGGTCCATTAAGAAAATCTAACATATGTACATCTCATATTGTTATAATAGTCGATATACATACATATGTAATTAAGTTTTTAAAGTTCTATGATAATTAATATTTATTCATAATATTTATTTTACTTTATTTAATACTTAACTTAAAAAAATACTTAAAAAGTGAAACTAACTACAATCGTTAAAATCGTTATCATTTTCATTATCAATGTCAGGAAGGAGTAACTTCAAAGTATCTGATGAAAATGCTTTTCTATTCCTTCGCGATTTTTGTGTACTGCATCTTATAAAAGGGGCACTGCATAAAAGTAACCTATTCAGGACAGCTCGATTGGTATCCCTTCTACTGAATTTCCTCGCATAATTCGTACGCCATATGGCTTTATTGCCTATGGCTTTATTACACTGCGTCTAATTTTTTTAATTTTTCAAAAAAAAAGTAAAATTTTCAAAAAATCGCCAAAAACAATTGCGCAAATTTGCGCAAACTTTTCTTTTTGTTCCTGAATGTAAAGAGTTCATATTTTCTTGTGGTATATAACATTAAACTACTAAAAATTACTTTCACCTTTAAAATCCTTATCTTTTTTTAAGAAGGGTAAAAAAATGTGAAATTTTTATTATTTTTAAGTTTTTAACGAATAATTTTAACATTAATATATGAGATCTATATATATATATAAAACTGAAAGTAGCTGTTGCTCATACCTTTCAAATAAAAAAAATTCAATATAAAATCTCTATTCGTTTAGCCACAAAAAATATCATATAAACCTATTACAATTTCAAAAAAACACCAAAAACGCATTAAATTTTCTTCACTTTCCTGAGTTCGACATCGTCTCAAATCTACAAATCTCAACATAAAGTCGTGAAAAATCATTATATAATGCAGAATTTTGTTGTCTATCGAAATGTATACTCAATTTCTTAAATTTCTTTAAATTCATTTTTGCCTTTTTGGCCAGCTTTTCAGGTTAAATGCCACATAGTGTGACGTTTACAACCACTATGTATAGTAGGGGTCACAGGAACTACGTTATCATGTTCCTATTGAGATTTCCGTTCATATTCATTGCAATTTCGACCTCATCTTTACGCCGTTTAACCAAAATACTCCTGGTGAGCATTACCCGTTGAGGGTGTATTTGTTTCTCATGAATTATATGAAGATTAACTGAGCCATAGTCTAGTAGGTATAAAACGTAAGGCCACGTTTCAAGTCCCAGGTCAGACATCAAAACGAAATATAAAAAATATTTCTTCGACAACTTCCTCTCAGTAGATTTCTGCCATTAACTCTGAGAGTAAATAAAATTGCCATGAAAAGTTTCGCAAAAAAATCTGCCGTTCGGAGTCGATTTTAAACTGCAGGTAGCGCCACTCATTTATAAAATTAACACACACAACATAAGTGGTGTGAGAAACTAGTTTGTAATCCTACCTGAAGGATTGTAATGACCAATTAAGTGTGTGAATTGCATATTCAACAAGTTGAAGTCGTCGTGGTCTAGTAGGTAGTGTGTTGGCTTATTATAGACGGAAAGCCCGGGTTCGTATCCCAGGTCAGGCATTAAAAGGAAATATGAAAAAAAAATTCTTCAGCGATTTCCTCTCAGAAGATTTCTGGGAAAAACTCTGAGAGTCAATAAACCTGCCATGAAAAAGTTTCTCAAAAATCTGTCGTTCGGAGTCGATTTTAAACTGCAGGTAGCGCCACTCATTTATAAAATTAACACACACAACATAAGTGGTGTGAGAAACTAGTTTGAAATCTTAACTGAAGGATTGTAATGACCAATTAAGTGTGTGAATTGCATATTCAACAAGTTGAAGTCTAGTAGGTAGTGTGTTGGCTTATTAGACGGAAAGCCCGGGTTCGTATCCCAGGTCAGGCATTAAAAGGAAATATGAAAAAAAATTCTTCAGCGATTTCCTCTCAGAAGATTTCTGGGAAAAACTCTGAGAGTCAATTAACCTGCCATGAAAAGTTTCGCAAAAAAATCTGTCGTTCGGAGTCGATTTTAAACTGCAGGTAGCGCCACTCATTTATAAGTAAGTGTGTGAAAAACTAGTTTGTTTGAAAACTAGTTTGTAAAACTAGTTTGTTGAAACGATCAATTATGTGTGTGAATTGCATATTCAACAAGTTGAAGTCGTCGTGGTCTAGTAGGTAGTGTGTTGGCTTATTATAGACGGAAAGCCCGGGTTCGTATTCCAGGTCAGGCATTAAAAGGAAATATGAAAAAAAAAATTCTTCAGCGATTTCCTCTCAGAAGATTTCCGGCAAAAACTTTGAGAGTAAATAAACCTGCCATGAAAAAGTTTCTCAAAAATCTGTCGCTCGGAGTCGACGTTAAACTGTAGGTCCAGCCACTCACGTATAAAATTAACGCACACAACATGAGTGGTGTGAGAAGCTAGGCCGTAATCCTGACTGAAGGGTTGTAATGGCCAATTATGTATGTACATAAGTGTGTACTGGATTTGACGTCTTACAGCTTTTAAACTCTTTAATGTACTTTTAAGGCCATAAGCTTTTTAAATTTATTTATTTCCATAATGTAGCATCCTTATCGTTGCTGTATTAAAAAATTCTGAGAATAAAAGACAATCTCTACTGCCATAATTTACAATCCAGAAAATATGTGTCAAAGATTGTCTCCTGTCATGTTTCTTAAAAATATTACTCCAGTAAATATTGACGCTTTCAAGAAATCGAAAAAAGAAAACAAAAAACCAAAACAAAGAAGGTTATTTAAGGGTCATGACATACTCTAATGCACACAGTAACTTAATGGTTCTGGTCAACAACACAATTACTGAGCCAATAACATTTGCAAGATTGATCAAAGAGCAGAATTAAAACTAAAAAAATTGCAATTTGCAAATAATAACAAAACATCTCAGGATGAAAGAATAACAGCAACCTGACGAAGAAAGAAGGCAAAATAATGCTATGTATGCAATAAAGATATCCTTCAAAAATTTCTTTCTTATGAGAAATTTTGTTTGTTTAGTTTAATATCACCATCAAGATAATCATGATCATGATCATTATCATTATCATCATTTATAATATTGACAGGTATTAAGAAATTTCAAAACATAAATGGTTTAAAACCTTCCGGTTGGACTTGATTACAAAGCAAATATTATTCTTTGGTTCTGTACTTGTGCCTCAAGACTGAGACTTTCTGCCAGATACATACATATATTTTGTAATAATATGTGTGTAAAGCAATTTTTTAAAAATATGAAAAAAGTATCATGATGTAATACACTGAGAGAAATCTATTGCCTGTACAATATTTTCAAGTGGTATGAGTTTATACTACAGACTAATGAGCTACTAAAGGCGTCAGTCGGCTTAGAAAAATTAGGATTCGTTCCCATTTGAAAAAGCCTGAACTGTTTTGATTACTTAGAAGATGCACATTACACAAAGAACTGTTTGAGAATACATATATACGGGTGAACCATGCATAAGTTTAAATTTGAAGCATTGGTTATTTTGGGATCTGGGAATACTTATGTCATTCTATTCTGTCACTAAATTTGGTTTATTTTATATCCACTAAACGTAATGTATCGATTTATGCTTGAGCAACGTTGGAATTTGTTGGGCCAACGGGAAACTACGCCATGAGCCAATTTTGCCAAAAAAAATCATCTTTTCGGCTGAAGCTTATTTTCATCTTGGTGCGAACGTTAATAAGAAAATTGCCGTATTTAGAGCTCAGAAAACCCAAACGTGGCCTCACAGACGCCAATGCACTCATTTCGAGTGACTGTTTAGTGCGGCTTGTGGAGCGGAGGCATCATATTTTATTCAAAATGAGGACGGCTCAACCATTACGGTCAATAGAGAGATAGAGAGAGAATGGTAACGTCAATTGGCCGCCAAGAGGCTGCGATTTGACTTCGTTCGATTATTTTCTGTGGGGCGCCGTTAAAGAAAAGTGTTATGCCGATAAACCAGAAGCAATTGAGCATTTGAAGGCCAACATTCGTCATATCATTGCCGAGATACGACCCCATACACTTGAAAAAGTGCACAAAAATTGGTCTGATCGAATGAGGTACTGTGAGGCCAGCCGCGGCAGTCATATAAATGAAATAATATTCCATTTCTAACCGGAACAATTGTACTTCACAACAAAAAATTAAATCTGTTTAGTTTTGGCGACAGTCACTGTAAGTAAGCTGCTGTCAAAAACTTATTACTTTGGAATTTATTACACAGTTTTTCTCTAAGTGTATAGAAATGCAATTACATGCCCTTACACACACGTGCGAGTAATTCATATTGATGGCATTATGATGACCCCTTTAAGTTTTCCTTACAAGCAATTCATCTTATGTTTGTTTTCCACTCATATTCTAAACAACAACTACTTCATGCTTAAAAGCACTTGCAGACTGACTGACTGACTACACATGCCAGGACTCTTATAGTCCTTTATAGCTCTATTGTAAATATTAAAGTTGCGTTGTAATACAATAACAAAGTGTTATGTTTTTAAAGTCAAACAGTATTGTTATCTTAAATGCTGTCATAATCATCTTCAACAGCATCATTGTCATCATTATCGATAAACTAGTAATAGACTCTGTTGTAAAGTTTGCACAGTAAACATTTATCGTTACATGGCAAGAATGAAATAAAAAAATATTTTATTTTCCAAAAGAATGAAATTGAAAACGAGTAAAACTAAGAAAATATATCGCACAACAACATGACACACAAGAACTCATGTGAAAGCCCTCGTTATGGCTACTGTTGTGCAAACTTATAAAAATGCTGTCAAAACCATAACCAACAAATAATGAAAAATTACATACGATTTTCTTTTTCTTTTTTTTTTTTGATTATTATTTATGACAGATAAATACAATTTGTAAAGAGCACAGTTTTCAGTGTAATAATCGATAATTAGTGGTTAAAATTGGGATTTATGATATCATGAATTATTTCTTAAACATATTAGTTATCGCATACGAAAGGGTTATCAAAGAGACAATTGCATATGCAGAGGTGTAAAGGAGTAAACTGTCTTAAACCCTCATTTAATATAAAATCTAGAATAGGCTATGTAAGTGTAAGATATGGCTCTTTACAATCTATTTTAAAGATTGTTGACGTTCAAGCACTCCATCTCTGGGTGTCCTGGTAGTCTAGTTGGTAGTGTGCTACACTATTAGCGTGAGGGTTGCGGGTTCAATTCCCACCAGAGACTCTGGTCTGTGACATTACACCGAGCACATGGTCAAAGTTACTCAGCTCATATATAATTAGAATATAATTTGTAATTGTATTGTAATTAATAAATAAATAAATAACTCCATCTCTTTTTCATACTGACAATACCTACGATACGAGAGAAGCCTAACATGTAAAGCAGGGACATCGACAATTTATTTTTCTGTCAGAAAGCCCATTTGGCCTCTAAGCTGGATTCAATTTGATTTCCTCTTGCACCGTTCTAACATAGGACTTCTTCTGAGACTTTTGAAGTCGCCGTAGTCTAGTAAGTAGTGTGTTGGCTTATTAGACGTAAAGCCCCAGGTCAGACATCAAGACAAAATACAAAAAGTATTTCTTCGGCGACTTCCTCTCAGCAGATTTCTGGCAAAAAATCTGAGAGTAAATAATATTGCCATGAAAAAGTTTCTCAAAAATCTGTCGTTCGGAGTCGACTTTAAACTGTAGGTCCCACCACTCATGTATAAAATTAACCTACACAACATGAGTGGTGTTGAGAACGTAGGCCGTAATCATGTCTGAAGGGTTGTAATGGCCAATTATGTATGTATGTTATGTAATACGCGACAAATTGGTGTTCAATTCTTGAAGATAAGATTAGCACGCTACATACTAAATTACCGGTCAGATGCCACGGCTATTTCGACTCCGAACGACAGATTTTTGAGAAACTTTTTATGGCAATTTTATTTACTCTCAGAGTTTTTGCCAAAAATCTGATGAAAGGAAGTCGCTGTAGAAATATTTTTTCTTATTTCGGTTTGATGTTCGTCCGGGGATTTGAACCGTGGTTTCGCGTCTAATAAGCCAACACACTACCTACAAGACTATGGCGACTTTGCCGTCGCGTATTACTCTTGCTGTTTCACCTTGTACAAGTAGGGAAACTGAGACAGAAAGCAGTTAATTACTCCAAAGTCTGCGTCCATTCTATGGAATGAGTTTCGCAGTTCATCACCCTCTTGCTTCTGTGTCTTAGTTTTAGTTTAGAAATTTCAAGATTTTAAGCCAGTCTTAAAGAGGCCAGAAAGTAGTGTCGCTTTTTTACCTTCGGCAGCATTTCACGACAGCAAACGTCCGAGGTGGAGGTGACTGATTCCACAACTGTCAAAGCTTTTCTAACAAGTTTATCGGCTCCCTCATTTCCAATGATAATTCTATGTCCTGGGACACACATTAAAGAAATGGTACCTAAATTTCTGACGTGCTTCATATCCACTTTTATTTCATATCGATCTGGATATAATGCTTGGTAAAGCACTTGACAATGGCAGTGAACTAATATGTGGATTTCAGAGGCGTCCGAAAGATCTTAACTACGCAGACAGTATTTGTTTACTGGCTCACAACCTTCCTACATCAGAGACCTGAGCTCTAGATGCTACTAGGCGCACCCTAGCGCATAAAATAGCTAACACTTTTAATACCTTCGAACTTCACCTAAAGAATGCTAGAAAATCCGACTAGAATTAATGCTAAATGCTAGCTTAAGTGGCACAACCTCTTCTTTTAAAGGGGTCCACCACCGCCTTATTTATTATTACGTTTGCTTAAAACATTCATTTTAATCTGTTTTGCCTATCAACACAATTAAAGCAAAAATAATTATAAATTATACTTGAAACCAGCAAGGATTCTTAAACAAGGATTAACAAATAAAATATTTTCTAATGAATGTTACAAGATAAATACATTAGATTTAGATTTTCGAAGAGTACTTTTCAACACAGTCTGTCTGTCTGTCTGTCCCTAAGAGTAAGTTGGTAATAAATTTTATTTCTTTTTCTTTGTTGTTTTGTTTTTTGAATATCTTAACAGATCCTTGTGGCCAAATATTCGTATATCCTGTATAATAAATAATAAAAAATTCTCTTACTTGCAGGATTTGCTTGCAAGCCAAGACTTGTTTTATTAAATATTTATGGCCACAAATATACAAAAACACGAACAACAAGAATATTTGCAAACACTTGTTAAGTATTGAAACAGTTACAATTTATATAAGATGATATCCTTTATGCTCCTTCTCGCTCTTATGTTTATTGCTACAAGATGTCCTTTTTGTTTTAAGTATCTCTGTGCATGTGTGTGTGTGTATTCTGGATAATTTAAAATTTATTAAGAAATTTACAATATCATAAAACATTGCCAGGACATTAAAATGTCATTTTTAACAAGACCAAACCAAACCAAAGAGAATGAAAGAAAGCACAACAACAAGAAGATAAATAAAACAGGTAATAACCCCGATAAGGATAAGGATAAGGCATAACACTTGTATATTTTATATCCTTAATATTCATTATAAATTTGATTCATTTTCTTTTTATTTCTAATGTGTGTTAAAGATTTTCTTTTAAATAAAACCTGTTTTCGAATAGTTTCCTATGCTTTTTAATAATTATGGCATTTTAAAAACATTGCTAAACATGATTACCATGTTACGACAATAATAATAATAATGATGCCATAGACATCCTTGTTAATAAATATTGAGCAGAGCATGTAATTACGGCAATAAGGGTAATAAGGGAAGTAAAAATCATATTAAACACTTGGAAAATGCAAGGTTAAGCTTATCACCACAGAACGCATTAACGTGTAGAGATCAGAGAACTGCAAAAATCACATTTTTGTTGATTTATTCATGCACACAAATTTTTATGCACGATCGATCAGAACACTCGAACAACGACTGCTGCTAATGATCGCACATACCGCATTCAAACCAATCATTTCGAGTGTTATGCAAATATTCGATTGACACTCGTTCGACACTCGTTTGAAACAAACATTATTTTTGCGGTGTCTGCATTGATCGAAACCAAAAACCAAAATGATATTTTCTTTGCAAAGATTAAAGATTGTTTTGCAATAATCAAACGAGTATAATTGTAATCATGTATGTGCACCAGTCAGTGATGGCTTTAACCCTTATCCTGT
Organism: Sarcophaga carnaria; assembly: GCA_958299815.1. Classification (NCBI taxonomy): domain Eukaryota; kingdom Metazoa; phylum Arthropoda; class Insecta; order Diptera; family Sarcophagidae; genus Sarcophaga; species Sarcophaga carnaria. Next base: position 35,660,418 of record OY283151.1, read on the forward strand.
ACTTCAAAAATAAAACGCATATGACATTAGTGGGTCAAATTTGCCCAATACAAAAAATTGTAATATTTATTCAGTTTTTTATTTGTTTACATTCATTACATGCAATACTGATCTCAGAATGCTTTTTGCAAAGTAATTTTTGACATTCGGAACATTTATTTGCATATTTGGTGTTGTTAGAACGATTTGGACAAAAGTAACAACATCCCCTTTTTAAATATTTTGCTTGCGGAACTTCAACAGAATATTTAAAGGATTTTTACGACTATTTTAGCAGGACTACTTTGTAGCATGTTCGCCTACGAGATATGCGTCGCTTATATTTCTTATTTTCATTCCAGTGCGGATTAATTTTTAGAAAAACTACATAGGCATTATAGGCGTATGTATCCAACATATTGTAAGAAAGAGCTTGAAGCCATCGATTAGTTCTCCTTTTACATGTGCCAGTTTTTATAATTTGATCTAATGTATCGACCACTGATTTCGATTCATTATAGAAATGAATTATTTCTGTCTTTTTGAAGCTTGCTCTTATTTTTCCGTCGTGATGTAACGTGAAACAAAGATTGATTTTTTTAGGTACATATCCCGCTAAAGTTGTTTTGTTCTCATTGTCGAAGAGGAAGTGAGCATAGTTTTCAGGTTTGCTTTTTAGTTGCAAAATGTTTATTGCCAAAAAGTTTTATTTTTTCGGACTGTAACAACCATTGTAATATTTCGTTTTAACAAGTCAACACCCAGTTTATGTGAAGTAAAACAATTATCACAAGTTATATTACGTCCTTTCAAATTTTTCATTATGTCCAAGAAAACGCGTCATTCTTGATCTTTCTCTGCCTTACAGTTTCTGTCTTTTCCAGTATTCACCTGTACGTTCCTGGTTTTGATGGTATGTAATGCTTGAATGGGCATCGTCCACGATATGTTACGAGCTGCTCATCCACTGCCACACATTCGCCAGGATTAAATATATTTCGTAGATTAGTTTCCCAACTCATAGTAACTTTGAATAGCGGTCTGCCTTTGCGGTCGTCCCATAGGGATTCTAAAGCTTCACCATTAGATCTAAATACACCCGCCAACAAAAGTAGCCTGAAATATGCTTCAATTGTTATGTCGTCTACATCAATCCAATTATTTCCATATACAGATTAACCTAAATGAACCGAATGTATAGCTTTTACTCCTATAAATACAAAACCACTTATAGTCACCTTGCAAATTAGTCATATAAACAACTAATTTCATATTATCACTGGGCATAAATAACTGAAAAAAAGATTTTATACTATCAGCTCTTGAAATAGCATAATGCGTTGGGCCAGGAGTCAAATTTATTATGTCCTGTTTAGAAAATCTTGCAAATTTGTTTATCGTCTTTACTTATTTTTTTGTTTTGTTGCTAGTTATGATGTTGTCCAGGCAGACAAAATTGTTACTAAGCTCGTATCATATGCGTAAATTGATTTTGTTGCATTGGGCAATTTTGACCCAAAAGTACCAACTGCGTAAGTTTTTTTACATACGCTTTGTGAAACGATATACAAAAATAATATTTTAAATTTTAATAGTATTCACTAAAAAAATAATTGTACAAAAGTTTCAAAAAAATTCGCTGAGTATTTAAAGAATAAATGAGCAATAAAAACTGTTTGGGCAATTTTGACCCATTAATACAGGATAAGGGTTAAGAATTTTCAATTTTACTATTCTAAAAAAAATTAAATAAGACAAAAGCGATTGTAAATGTATTACATAAATATAAATAAATATAATAAATATAAATAAATTTAAATTTATGTTTATGTTTTTCTTTATATTTTATGTAGGTATATATTAATGTTTTTAACGTTTCAATTATAAAAATTTCCACCAATAAGTTAAGTTAAGTTTTTGACAAAAATTCAAATTTCAAAAATTACTACAGATATGCATTGTCATTTAATAAATCGATGTACACAATTCTCGCTAATCACTTGATGTCACTCATTTATTACCGGGTACTCAAATTTTTCATAGCAGCAAAATTCCCGTCATAGAAATAATGCCAAAAGAGTTCTAAAAGGGTCACAGTTGAAAAATGCGTTGGGAGTGGTCCTGCTACCTACCGCACAAGTGTGACGTCACACAAACCAAATGTTATTCCCGTCATAGAAATAATGCCAAAAGACTCCTAAAAGGGTCACAGTTGAAAAATGCGTTGGTAGTGTTCCCGCTACCTACCGCACAAGTGTGACGTCACACAAAACAAATGTTATTCCCGTCATAGAAATAATGCCAAAAGAGCTCTAAAAGGGTCACAGTTGAAAAATGTGTTGGTAGTGTTCCCGCTACCTACCGCACAAGTGTGACGTCACACAAAACAAATGTTATTCCCGTCATAGAAATAATGCCAAAAGAGTTCTAAAAGGGTCACAGTTGAAAAATGCGTTGGTAGTGGTCCTGCTACCTGCCGCACAAGTGTGACGTCACACAAAACAAATGTTATTCCCGTCATAGAAATAATGCCAAAAGAGTTCTAAAAGGGTCACAGTTGAAAAATGCGTTGGGAGTGGTCCTGCTACCTACCGCACAAGTGTGACGTCACACAAACCAAATGTTATTCCCGTCATAGAAATAATGCCAAAAGAGTCCTAAAAGGGTCACAGTTGAAAAATGCGTTGGTAGTGTTCCCGCTACCTACCGCACAAGTGTGACGTCACACAAAACAAATGTTATTCCCGTCATAGAAATAATGCCAAAAGAGTTCTAAAAGGGTCACAGTTGAAAAATGCGTTGGTAGTGGTCCTGCTACCTGCCGCACAAGTGTGACGTCACACGAAACAAATGTTATTCCCGTCATAGAAATAATGCCAAAAGAGTTCTAAAAGGGTCACAGTTGAAAAATGCGTTGGTAGTGTTCCCGCTACCTACCGCACAAGTGTGACGTCACACAAAACAAATGTTATTCCCGTCATAGAAATAATGCCAAAAGAGTTCTAAAAGGGTCACAGTTGAAAAATGCGTTGGTAGTGGTCCTGCTACCTACCGCACAAGTGTGACGTCACACAAAACAAATGTTATTCCCGTCATAGAAATAATGCCAAAAGAGTTCTAAAAGGGTCACAGTTGAAAAATGCGTTGGTAGTGGTCCTGCTACCTGCCCCACAAGTGTGACGTCACACAAAACAAATGTTATTCCCGTCATAGAAGTAATGCCAAAAGAGTTCTAAAAGGGTCACAGTTGAAAAATACTTTCGGAGAAAGGGGAAAGTCAAAGACTGTTATTTCTTAATTATTCTACGTTTAAAGTTTTAGTGGAGCTTTGCCAAAATTTTGAAATTATTTTCAAGAAATTGCAACTTTTCAGTTCTCCGTCTTTATGTTTTGTTATACCGTCAATTAACAAAATTAAAAATCTGTGCGAATCTGACCATTACAACATAACGGCAATTATGGCACTTAAAAAAATATTTCCGATAATACTGATACAATTTGGAAAAATAACATAAGTATGTGGCATAAGGCAGCTTTTTTTTGTATCCACCAGCAGCACAAATGCAAGAGGAATATTTACAAGATATTCAAAAGTTTTGCGTTAGTGAAATCAAAAAATTTAATTCAACTCATCCTTCACAACCACATCCATTTACTTCGACAACCTTACCTATAACTGAAGAACCAGATTCCGAAAGCCAGTCATCACAAATGAAAGACATAGAGTTTTTTTTACCTGACCTTTTAGAAAACTCGACTGTGTGTTCTACAGCAACACCTGAAGAAGAAGTAAGGAGATATAGTACGAAAATTGTTAAAATTACTACAGATTTTGACCCATTAAAGTGGTGGAAAATAAAGGGTGTTTTTTATAGAGGTATAAAACTTTAAGTTGGCATTACTTTTCAAGATGGCGACCGATTTAACAGCTGTCAAGTGATTTATTCTCAGTTTGGTTTGGCAATTCATCATGAATAGACTCACGCCTGAACAACGCTTGCAAATAGTGCAATTTTATTTCGAAAATAATGGTTCTGTGCGGAAAACGTATCGCGCACTACGTCCATTTTATCGTCGACAAAATCGTCCATCAGAGCAGTTAATTCGATTAACCATGGAACGTTTGGAGTGAAGGTAATCCTCAAGTGTATGTGGAAACACCGTTACATACAGAAAAACTGACTGTTTGGTGCGCTTTATGGGCTGGTGGAATCATTGGTCCGTACTTTTACAAAAACGATGGTGGCCAGAACGTTACAGTCAATGGTGATCGGTATAGAGCCATGATTACTAACTTTTTCATTCCTGAATTGAATATCCATGATGTCCAGGAGATGTGGTTTCAACAAGACGGCGCAACATGTCACACAGCTCGTGCCACAATAGATTTATTGAAAGACACGTTTGGCCTAATTTAACGTTTTGGACCTGTGAAATGGCCTCCAAGATCTTGTGATTTAACACCGCTAGACTACTTTCTGTGGGGCTATGTAAAGTCATTGGTCTATGCGGTAAGCCACAAACGGTTGACCATTTGGAAGACAACATTCGCCGTATTATTGCCGATATACGGCCACAAATGTTGGAAAAAGTCATCGAAAATTGGACGTCCAGATTGGACTACATCCGCGCCAGCCGTGTCGGTCATATGCCTGAAATCATATTTAAAATATAATGCCACAAGATCACAAGATCGGATAAATAAAATTCATGTCAATCGAATAATCCATCGTTGTTTTATTGCAACTTAAAATTGTATACCTCTATAAAAAACACCCTTTATATGAAGAAGAATATCCACATTTATCAAAACTTGCCTTGCAAATTCATTCTATACCTGCAAGCAGCGCTGCTGCCGAAAGAGCTTTCTCTTTAGCAGGTAATATTATTACCGAAAAAAGAAATAGAATTGGACCTAAGTCGTTAGACAGCTTAATTTTTATGAAATCCTACCAAAAGAATTTTGAAAATTAAAACATCGCTTCCCTTTTTGTTTTCAGTATTATACTTTGTAATGAAATATTGATTTTTTGTTTTTTATATTATTTATATTTATTTCTCTTATTGAAATTCTTTTCTTATATATTTATTTAATTTTTATTATTATTGTTATTTAATTTTTGTTTTTATTTGGAGTAAATTTGCAATATCGTAGGATATTTTTGTAATAAAATATTGTTTCTTATAAAACTATAGTGTATAAAGCAATAAAAATTTCTGACTAAAGACTGCATTTTTCTCATTATTTTAGAATACATTTATTTTTGTTGTTGTAAAAAGCGTGTATGATTGGTTTTACATTCTTGAACGAAAGAGACTACAAGTTTACTTTTCCTTTAAATATGCATAAATGCACACTCGTTGATTTTATGCCTTTTTGCAAAATAGTACTATGATTTTTATGATCATTGCTTTTTGTTTTCGATCAATGCAGACACCGCAAAAATAATGTCTGTTTCAAACGAGTGTCGAACGAGTGTCAATCGAATATTTGCATAACACTCGAATTGGTTGGAATGCGGTGTATGATTTGATCAACAAAGTTTTCAAACGATCATTGTTTCGATTGATTTGAAAATGAACGATCACAACGAGTATTAATGCATATTTGCTTCGTTGAGTGAAAGTATCATGTTTTTCGAGTATTGATTAAATCATGATTGTTTTTCAATCACCGCATGCAGTTCTCTGGTAGAGATACTAAAGGACTGCGACCAAACGATGTATTGTTCCGTCCTCAATTAATTCTTAATATTGTCTCTCCCAAGCTTGTTGCCTTGACGAACCTCAGCACGCTGTCTGGTGTCTTTAAGAATAACTCATTGCCTAGTACCAGATAATACCCTCAGATGTTTCCTTCTGAAGTGCACTAAAGCCGTACAGGTTCCAAATATGTGATTCGTTTTAATCATCATAAAATCTATATGTTGGACTTGAAGCGAGAATGCTGAGTTTATAATTCCCAGTCGCAGAAATATGGCTCGCAAACTATTTTTCAAGACAGACTTTGTCTTCTTCTCAGACACACATCTTCTACAAAATTTATTTGACGGAATGACAATTTTTTCGGCAACCCTACCAAAAAGGATAGTGGAAGCGCTATTGAGCGATGGATAACCCCATGATTTAAGTATATATAGGAGACACTCCTCTACTTCTTCAGGTTGTTACGTTTTTAGCTTTTTAAAAACGTTTAGAATATGAGTTCGTAGATTGCAAATAAAATAAAAATAACTTTGTGTTTAGGTTAGGTTAGGTTAGAGGACGTGTACTTGTCAATTAAGACAAGTACAGTGCCCGGAGGTCGGATTGACCCATTGTACAACGTCCTAGTTTCTCACACCACTTATGTTGTGTGTGTTAATTTTATACATGAGTGGTGGGACCTACAGTTTAAAGTCGACTCCGAACGACAGATTTTTGAGAAACTTTTTCATGGCAATTTTATTTACTCTCAGGGTTTTTGCCAGAAATCTGTTGGGAGAAAGTCGCCGAAGAAATACTTTTTGTATTTTGTTTTGATATCTGGCCTGGGGCTCGAACCCTGGCTTTACGTCTAATAAGCCAACACACTACCTACTAGACTACGGCGACTTCAAATTTGTGTTTATTTTTAAATAAATTCTTTATTGTTCGTACAATTCCGTGTGCCACTATTCACAACTTGATGTAACAACATCAATTTACTTTATTTGTTATTCTTCCTTAGACTCTTCTTCGTAAACATTAACAATTGTTCGTTAGTCCTTATAACGGAGATCTTCAAAGCACGGTTATTCTCTTCACACGCAACGCTTCTTCACACAAGACTGACTGAATTTTTACTGATCCCGTTGCCTGCTTTGTCTTGCCTTTTACATCGCAGGATAAACAGTCTGATGAATGCTCTTGAAGGAGAATGGCTTTGCCTTCGCGAAATTTCTATAAATGTTGTTTACGTTATTGGTGTTTGTGTATTTTATTTACGTTTATGCTTGCAGTGTTGTTGTTGCCTGTCTGTTTACTTGTTTATTCCTTTTTTATACTGATGTTGCTATATTTTTTTTATTTGTTGATCATGTAAACAAGTCCATAGCTTTTGGTTTTTGTAGCTCTTGCTTATCATTTCAATGTTAAACGATGTAAAACCATTTCCATTTTCGTAACAATGTAAAAGGGGTGGATAATATCCAATTTTACTGATGCAATCGGAATACCTATGTCCTGTAACACATCGAGGATTGCAAACATGAACAGCTCATCATCCATACAATTTACAACGATATAAGCATGCTCCGGATGTTACATAAAAGTTACCTTTGAATGATCTGAAATTTCTCTAGGAAATCCTTAGGGACTTAATTGCAGCCTAGCAGTACAAGTAAATCAAGAGATTTTCAATGTAAATCTCGCCCTACAACAAACATTCTCTAGAAGTTGTAATTCTAAAATCTATTCAGAAAATTTTAAGGAACCACATAATCCATCCAGATGTGTCCATGCCTTCCCAAAATAGCAGCAGGTCGACAATCCAGCTTGAACAAGAATTTAACGACATTGAGCCTTACTCTTTGAAAAGGAAGGTTTAATCCTATTAAGGATCGGTAGGTACCTTATATCGTCTGATAAAAAGTGTCAATTTTGTTTTGCGATGTACTTAAACTATACCATTTAGTTGGAGCTTAGGGCCTGATTGCATTTCAAACAGAGAGTGTGCGTATTAAAACCTGATACCATAGTGGTTAGATCATCCACATAACCATTGATTTTAAAATCATATCTCTGCAGCTCCTCTAATAGGCCCTCAACACCAATATTTCACAGCATAGGCGAGACAATACCACTTGGTGTTATGCCTCTGTTCACTTACCTTGCCGTATGAGCCTTAACAATGGAGGCAGTAATGATGGTTAAAAGTTCCGTAACGAACTTTATAAGCGGGTTACTAACTTGCGCTTACAAAGAGCTCTAACAACAGGTTCCAAATGAATAACCACAACACCCTCAGAAGGTCTCTTTAGTGACTATTTTTAAGTTATTTACAGATATCCAACGCTTTATCCAGGCTACATACACATCTCCTGAGTAATCGGCAGGTCTCTTAACCAAGCAGAAAACATTGACCTACAGACGTCTCATTTAGTATCCCGACCGGAAAGCATGTCTTTATCTCGTGGCAAAGCACTTCGTAAAAGATTCAACAGCAGCACTGACCACTTTATCCGTCAGGTCATGATGCTTCAAATAATTCCCTTTCATAAGTCTAATGGGAAATAAATTTTCAGATGTTCACGGAATACCCGTTAAGTCCGATTCGCAACTGATTGTTGTAATAATACTGCCAGTCATTTGGACATTCTGGGAGAACTTAAACAATTAGTTGCCTGAGGATCTATAAAGCTGTCCGAGGATTTTTACTATAAAGACTGTATTGTGATGATATTGTTGACCAGAATAGGTCCAGGAGACTTATGTTTTAAATATTTTCACATTTTCTATCACATCTCACGAAATTTAATTCGAATTTGTTTTTCAGTATAAAAAAAAATCCGTAATTTAATCAATAGATGAGAGTAGTCTTAATTGGACACAGGTTTTCTAATTTAATTTCCATTTTCATTTCATGGGTGTTTCTGTTTATAATTTATTTTTCTAGTCTGCATGTTTAATTATAATTTTTTGTTGTTATTGCTGTTGCTGTTATTATTGTTGTTGTTGGTACTAAAAACTCAATTTCGTCAAACGAAAAGGCATGGAAGTGAATAAAAAAAAAGCCAAAATTTTTTTGTTTGCTTGTTTGTTTCAAATACTCTTTGAGTACTGTGATGGAGTATGCGAATACGTGGCAGATATTTTTTTTTCATGAAAACTACTTGATAGAGCGATATGTCATGTTTTCCGTAGACTTTGTAACATACTATGCCTTGAAAATTGCAAATGGGAGAATGCCTTCCAGTTAATAGTCGTTATTTATCGTACTTAAGTTAGGTAAGGTTTGGGGGATCCTTTAAGGGAATATGTCTTATTTAGGCCAGCACATAGGCCTATTGTGATATCGCATCAATAAACAACCCGATAATCAATCGTTTCCTAGAGCAAAACAACCCGAAACCAAAATAAATCTTTCTATTGCAGCTATCCTTGTATTAAGGAGCTCGGTTACGTATATCAGGACACTAAAATCCTCCTCCGTCGAAGTTATTTGCCAAAATGCCTACCAAAACTGGTGTGTGAGAAGCTCTATTTTGCGATGGATAGCCATGCGATTTAAAGATAGAAACAAGTCGGTCCTTGTCTTATCTATACATGCCTTTGCTCTCTACGTAATTGAAACTCCCTGTAATACCCAATTTAACTGAGGTAAACGTAATACTTATGCCCTGAAACTCCCTGTAAAACGAGTGTATAATATCCAATTTAACTGAGTAAACGGAATACCTATGCCCTGAAATATGTCGGAAATTGCGAGCTCCGTATAAGCACTGGCAGCTCATAACCAATGCATTATCCAACGATATTCCTATGTCCCGAAATCTATATAAAAGATATTCCCTGTAAAATAGCTACGGCCTCTGTCTGTAAGAAAGTTTAATATCAGAATCCTTAATAAACATATCACAGCCCATACTGTTCCGCATCTTTGAGCCACCGGTATAAGCCACAAGGGTGCCATTAGGAACTTCTCATTTAGTTCGACTGCATATCTGAAAGTATACTTACTTTTACAACTTTTGGGGGAAGAAAATTTACAGCTGGAGAGGTTTAAAAAAGTATTAAACGCTTCCGCCGCTTGTTTAAATATTGCATAACTTATTCCTCCAAATAATTTGTCCTGAAACTCCCTGACACCTATTGCCCTACGAAAGAGAGGATACCATTAGCAATGAATATTATTGCCACCGAAGGAATAGATCAGGGATCAAAAAAATTTCAATACATTTTTTAGGGGGAGACACTGTAATCCCCCGATCTGCTTAAGTACACCTAATCACCTAATTCCTGTTAAAAAAAATTCTGTAATAATTTTCATCATGCAGGCAAATACCCGGCAAGTCTTAATGACTGATTTCGATATTCTCCAGTGCTTTCTTCTCTTTCATTCCCTTGATTTGATTCCATTTTTCGTTTGTAGATTTTATTTGTTGAACGTTTTTGTGTATGTCTATTTCAAGGCCACATGCTTTCTATCATTCTAAACAAACAAACATTTGTTGTTTGAGTTATAAAAGCATATCCATTAGATTCAATGCAGACAGAAAAACTCATATTGCTTTAGAAATTTATTGTTTCATTATCCCTTCCCCCCCAGTTCCCATCAATCGTTATACTGAGGCTTGAAATCCAGCACATAAAGGCAACCTTTTTCACCTCCGAAAAAAAAGGCAAGACAAAAAAGGGAATTTTTATTATTTTTTTGTTTTGTTTTTTAAGAACCAGAAAATATAAAAAAATAAATTGGCCAACAGGCTGCCTATAAGACCATTGGCTGTGACTGAGGCTTCTGTGCTGTATAGATGATGTCCTTAAGCTTTAATTAAAAATTTTATTTTTCTTGTGGACAAGTGCGTGACTCAATTTAATTGGCATGTTTTTCTTTCTTCGTCTGTTACTCCTCTCTTCTTTTTTAATAAAGAATATGGAAAAAAAGGCAAAATAAAGGATTAATGTTTTAGAATTTCCATATGAGGACATCAGGCGGTGCATTTAAATGAAATTAATTAAGATCCTTTCTATAATTCTTTTAAATTCTGTAATAAATTTTTTAAGCCTCCCTAAAACCTTAAATAAATCTTCTTTTGGTGTGGAATTATGAATTTTAATAAAAAAAATTTATATTTTTGAAATGCCAAAATACCCTCCCACGTGTTGTCTACAATGCTGTAAACTTTTGTTAGAACCTTGACCGGCTAAAAAGAAATAATTGCCAACTAAAAGGTATTAGGATGCGGACAACGAACGGTTACTTTGTAATCAAATGAAAAACTTATTTAAAAGTAATGCTTGTCATTGAGGCATTCATTGCAAATAATATACCCGGCCGTAGCTCTGCCTATATTTTTTATTTCTTTGAGTTATTAGTACTGCTTGGCTATACAAAGTAATTTCGACAAGAAACGTATGACAATAACTTCTAGTGAAACATCTAAACAGGAAAAGTTGTAATTGAAACAGTTGAACCCAAAGTCGTCGGCTTTAGTTGCCCCGTACATTGCAGTTTTTGACATTGAGATCTCTGTTAGGCAAGCCTGTTTCCCAATGTTTCTTAAAGGAATAAAAATAATTTAAACAGTAATAATGTAATGAAAAGTCGCTGTAGTCTAGTAGGTAGGTAGTAGGCCACCTCAGGTCAGACATCAAAACAAAAATATGAAAAAAATATTTTTCCGGCGACTTCCTTTAAGCAGATTTTAGTCAAAAACTCTGAGAGAAAATACAAAATTGCAATGAAAAGTTTCTCAAAATTCTGTTGTTCGGAGTCGACTTTAAACTTTAGGTCCCGCCACTCTTCTATAAAATTGACGTGCACAACATAAGTGGTGTGAGAAGCTAGGTTGTAATCCTGACTGAAGGATTGTAATGACCAATTATGTCAGTGGGTAAAAAGCAAAGTTTCTCACCACTTTACCCAATTCAACAATCCAATTTTGAATTTGGCGCGAAACTTTGCTCATTGTATTCTACTCTTTCTAAAGCGATCAACTGCTTTACCTTTCACTGTTCATTGTTGATGTTATTTCTTTTGGGAGCCCGGATTTTTCTCAAACGATTATGCCGATAAAGCCGGGACACAGGTATCTGTAGAGCGAATGAACTGGCCAAGTGCGGCACAATCATGAAACCCTCCAGTGAATTCTCTAATTTGGGAATCTCTTTGAGCGCCTTCGAGCTTATAATTCACAATGTAGTCATGGATTTTGGCAACGCCAATTGGGCAAAACGTTTGATGCTCTTTGATAAATTTTGAATATTTTTAAAAGATTACAGAATTGGTCAGAAAACATATACGGAACAACTCAAGGTTAAACTATTTATGTAGATAATCAAGCAACACTGAAGGCTTTCAGAGGTCCTACCTTTAGGTTAGATCTGCTTTCATCATTTTGCCATTAAAGGAAATAAGTTATGTTGTAAGTGTTGCAGCTTCTAATACTCTTAGTCATACTTTTAGTATCTCCAGTAATACAACATAAATGTGAAACACATAAATGCGACAGAATTTCTGTCTTTTTAATTTTTCATAATCGTCTAGAGTGTGCAGTGCACTGTAGTGATTGAAATTGTGCCAGCACAGGCAGCAGTTACGATTATAAATGACTTGATGAGCATTTACAACTTACATCTCTCTTGTACTTGTATTTACATTTCACTCAACTTGATTAATAATCCATCTATTTAATAGTCATTATAGACAACGCCATCGTCATCGTCATCTTCAACGTCATCGTCGACGTCATCATTATAATGTTTTAATGACTTAACCTTCATCTTTATCATGCTCGTATTACTCGTGCTTGTCTGACGGATATAAAAAGAGATTCTTTTCTCTTTTCTCTTCTGTTTTCTTGTTGTTTTTCAAGTACCACTCTTTCCTGTTTGTTAGTATGTATGTATGTATGTATGTTTGCTGTGTCATTTTTGTCTGATTTTTCATCGTAATCATCATCGTTGTTTGTACTCGTAAATAATGATTATTTTTTCACTTTTTAACTGATTCTGTGTGTGTGTTTTTTTTTTCATTTTTGCTTTGATGCTGACAACTTCAGTTTTTCTACCATTTAACGTTTTCTCTTATCCTCTTCAACTTCCGTTTTTCTCTCCCTGTAGTGTGTTGTAAATTGTAGAATAATATTTATTTAAAGACGATGATTAAAGGAGTGGATTGTCGTAAGCATTTGAATAGACAGTGCTGATGAAAAGGAAATTTCCTGCAGATTAAGAAACTATCTACGTGAGTTGGTGAGGATTAAATATTTTCGGTAGATGACCGTAAAATATAATTACTGTATTAACTGAATTAGGAAATATTATAAGTAGCTTGGTTGAAAGGCGACATCTTAAGCTTAACTCTGTAAAGGCCATTATTACAACTTCCCGTTAACTAAAAGGAGGATTTTAACGAACAGATAAATTGTTTTTCATTATTATAAGTACCCAATAGGATAGAAGTGATCGTTAAGCTAAAGGGAAGATCATCCCACCTTTAACATTTAAAGTTCACTTTATGTCTGAACTTGCCACATTATATATTATTTTCAATATGACAGCTTCAAATTTAAACAAAATGAGCATATACAACAAAAAAAGAAGCCCGTCATTGCGACTGCGTTAAAAAAAACTTGTTCAATTGAGCAGTTTTATCGACATTGCTCCTGCACTGCCATATTTTTGAAAACAGTTAACTTTATTTTATCTGTAAGTTGTAATAACGAAAATAAGTTAAAGATAACTTTACAGTTCCCTTTAGCTAAAGGTACCTTTAAGTAAAGCTAAGTTTAACGGCAAGTTGTAATAATGGCCCTAAGAGGGCTTTATTAAAACCACTTTGTTTTCTAGAAAAGTTATCTGCTGTCGTCGAATGGATATCCACTTTGTGACAATTGATTGCCATTTAAATATAGGCGATTTCCCCTTAGTTATCTTAAGCAAAATTTATAGTAATAAAAAAGCGGAACATAAGCCACATTGCGACAACGCTCTGAAGAATCAATAGAGCTGATTCCCATACTGCGTTCACTCTCTTATATATGCACTCGAGATGCCAGGTCGTAAACCTTGTTTGTGTATTGTAACGGCCAATAAAGTACGCAGTATATGATGAGAAGAAATTAAGAGGACAAGAAGTGGCTTGTCGTTACTATGCTTGAATGCAAAACCAAAGGCGAACAAATGTTCATCAGCAATTACGAATTTACTATTACTATTAAGTTAGGTCGGTTAGGTCGGAGTGGTAGCTCTGTTATCATAAAGCTCACTTGAGCATGCATAGCGGCCCGTTGTGATGCCACGGGTGAACGCAGTCCCTGTATTAACCAAGTTCCACCAAAATCAGGGAAATGGAAGAAGTTAGTCAGCGCAAGGGCTGCACTACTATTACTATTTAAACAATTCATTTTGGGAGCCCCTGACCCTGCAGAAAGGATAAAATATGCAACGAATATGATAAGAAGTTTATACAATACCACCTATTGCGGACGCGAAAAACTCAATGAGTAAATTTTTTCACCGTTACATCCAGTAGTTACCTAGGTAGAGTGAAGTTGGTATAGACACACTTAGGACACATAAAGCCTAAGGCGGTAGCACAGCATATTTCTATTGTCCCTAGACCGCTAAGGCCCTGACTTATACCATACGCCAAATTATTTATATAGTGGACACCAAGGAGTCTTTTCTACCTCCAACATAGACCTGTATCCTGCGGCTGGAGCAGAAGACCAGTGCGCTTTGCATGAGTGCCTATAAAGTAATGTCCAGTAATGACTCAAACAACCATACTGAGCATACACCTTTGGAGTTTAAGTAAAGTCCTCGTGCGCCCTCTATCGCCATTCTGTCTGTATGCGAAGCTGTCCATTTGGTGTTGACGGAATCCATAACTGCGTTTTAAATTATAAGCTCGCAGATCTTTAAGAGGTTGCTATACTAGAAGAGTTCAATATTTGTGTCACAACTGGCCGGTACCGATATGATATTAACATTATAAAGTGCGCTATTTCATTGAAATATCTGTGACAGCTAAACACCGTTCTGGAGTTTCTTTATTCAAAACCAAGAGCTTTGACAGCTGCCTGGAAATCTGAAAGTATGGTTATATGCCTTCCGGAGATATATTCGTTCCTAATAATTCTCACTCCAATCTGGAAGATTTGGTTACCTTATGGATTTAGCCACGCTCATCGATTGTGAAAAAATTCACTACCACATCCAATATAACTACCCAGTATATCTTCACAAGGGTAGTTGTTTCTAAGTAATAACAGTTGGTAACCCTATCATCCTAGGATCTGCTTAATAAATGAAACCGAAACGAAACAAAAAAAATGGAAATCGGTTAAGGAGCTGGAACATACTCTTTATAGTGGCTCTATGGCCCTTAAAGGATTAAAAAGGATTTTGCCAAAAATTTCTCTTCCCATAGCCCACTGTCTTTCAAATAAATTAGACTAATTGTGTTCTAAGAAATGATTGCAAGCGTATGCGTTTAATATTTCGTAGTGTGAATATGTAAGTATCCTAATGCATAAATGCATGTATATTGGAGTGTGTGTGTGGGTGAAAGAGAGAAAGTTTACTTTCCATATTATGTTCACATTATGCCCTGTTAAGCATGAAGCGCATTTTTCAAATTTTACAATTTCTCAGATTTATTTTCTCTTAGCTTTTTTCGCCCGATTCTTTTCGCTTTCTTCGATTCTTTTCTTTTTTTGAGGTTGTGCTTGTGTTGTTAATGCTCATCGTTCATGTGTTTGTTGGTTGTTCTGGTGCTTGTGAGTTTTTCACTCCTTTTACAAACACTTTCAATGCAATTTTCTCAGATTATTTTTTGTTGCTATTGTTGTTGTTGTTTTTCGAGTTCTTTCTTCTGGTTGTCAACACTTTTGCATATTCGCAGAAGAATAATGTGAAAGTATAGGTGATATGTGCCATTATTGTGCGCTACTCTGTGACAGGTACATACATAGTGTAATACATTACAGACTGTGTTTCCATTTTAATTTGTTGTTCTCTAGAAAAACAGTGTCAGATTTACTTCCAAATTTAGAGACAAATCCGGAATTATTATGTGGTTATTGCCAAAAGTATTAATAAACTATAGGGTAGGGTTTGTTTAAAGTCTTTTCTGACCGCTTGCACAAATTTTTTTTTCGTTTGTTCTCTTATGTTTTTGTTGTTTTTGGCCTTTCAGCTCAAGATTTGTTGATTTTATGATTTTTCTTCTTTTCATTTTTTTTTCTCGTTTTTGCATTTCTGCTGTTGTTGTTGTGCATTTTTGTTGTTGTTTTTTGTAGTTTTTTTTTCTTCGTAGTGCATCCAAATTACTATTTCGCAAGAAAATTATTCAATCTTTTTTTGCTTCTCAATTTTGCATGTGCCAAGATTAAGTAGGTCTTTTGTAGTTTTTGGTGGCAGTAGCATTAAGTCAAAAATGGAACTGGATTGTAATGAAAACTGAAAAAAATATGGAAGTCAGTCAAGTACGACCATTTAATAAGCTACGCTATGATTATTGACATCAACTTCAAAATCACGTTGACTTCAAAATTAGAGGGCTTTTCAATAGGAACTTCTGAACTTTGTCAGTTGACAACGACTATCTGTTTGATGCTACGTTTGTCAAATCAGTTGTTATTTATTCGGTATGTTTTGTCATTGTAGACTACCATAAAAAACTTCATGCTTAACACTGAATTGGCTCTGGAGGCCCTTTCTGAGTGAATGGGTACATGAACAAACAAAATTATACGGTTTCGAAAAGATATCAATCCGCATGAGATCCAAAAGCATCCAATGCATCCCGAAAGAATCTCTCCTTGGTGTTGATTTTGGACTGGCAGCGTCATTGGTTCATGTTTATTTGAGAACAATGTGCGCCATGCCATCGTTGTCAACAGTGAGCCGTACAGGTAGGTGACTATTAACTTCTTTTGGTCTGAATTGGACATAACGACATGTGGTTTCAGTAGGACGGTATTACAA
The DNA here is from genome assembly GCA_958299815.1 of Sarcophaga carnaria. NCBI lineage: Eukaryota > Metazoa > Arthropoda > Insecta > Diptera > Sarcophagidae > Sarcophaga > Sarcophaga carnaria. The sequence goes on from OY283151.1 coordinate 35,677,074, forward strand.
TCCACACAGCTCATGCTACAATGAATATTTTGCATGAGCGACTTGAGGTCATACTTATCTCACGTAAAGGTGATGTGAACTGACTGCCATGATCGTGCTATTTGACCCTGTTAGACTTTTTATTGTGAAATTATACAAGCCATACACTTGCGACTTAAGAAAACATGCCAAAGCGATCCTTAAAATCAACTTAAACCGTGCCGTCGGTCAAGTACAGGATGACTTATGCGGAATTTTGGAATTGGATGTCGCCAAAAACTAAACATACTCTTTCCGGAAACTTCACATGCAATACAGCTAAAATTGATCGTTGTTGTGTCGTATTGAAACCACGGAAACCACAATTGAGGATTATTCAATTGCAGATCAAATATTTAATAAATACCTCCATCCTTGAAGAAAGTTTAGTTCAAAAAATCAGCATTGCAAACCTGTAGTTCTAGTATCCCATCGGCATATCTATGCGATCCTAAATATTCATCGAGTAAGCGAGTGCTTAGATAGGCCCAATTACGGAGTATATTGTGGATCTGACAAATTGAGATTATCCGCTTTCTCCAATGGAAGCGATATGTTCGACAATTTTGACACGGCGATGATGCCCAGGTCTGCTTACAGTCTTCTCAAATTTCTTTCTAATTTTGCCAACTCGTTGCACAATAAAGCCCATCATGACGATTATAATCAACCCGTAATGAATTGAAAAGTGGCCACGTTTGGAATCAACACTTTTGTAATAAACTTTAACCCCTACTTCGGTTAATAAATGATCCATATTCGTAAATGGCAATGCTTTTGCCATTTAAATGATATTCCAGATGGAAGATATTTAACAGTTTACAAATTGAAATTCCTCAATTGATGACCGTACCTCTAGACAAAAATTACTTGATGGTGCAGGGTATTGCAAATGTGGTCGTGAATGTTTATAATTTTTTAAATCGTTTTTTATTTTTCATTAATAATTAATTGCTTATAATAAAAAAAACGAAGTAAATAAAACATTTTAGGCTCCTTGATCTTTAAATTTTTGAATTTTTCTTGAATGGACTTTGTGTTTCACTACACCCCATTGCCACTGAGCAACATTTAAACGTTGTGTTCTTATTTATAATGGAAAGAATAATACATCCTTTTGTTTAATATCCTTTGCTTTGTTTTAAAGTCATGTTATGAGAACCATTTTTTTGCATTATAACTCAGGATCATTATTATGAATTGTTTTTGTAGGAATTTTCTTGACTTAAAAAAAGAAAAGAAATTAATAAAAAAATTTTCAGTTTTTCTGTTTAATTTTCTCTTGATTTATTGTCTGGTTTTCTTTTTTTCATTTTCCATTTTTTTCTTGTTGTTTTCCAAAATTTCTATTTATTTTACTGGGGTACATTTGCCTAATGATTCTTTAACTGCTACAAGGATTTGTATTTTTTTTTTCATTTTTTGTTAATGATTCCAATTGTTTTTGTTAAAATTTTCTTGTTGTTGTTGTAAATATTGTAAATTTTATTTTGAGATTTTTCAAGTTTAATGAGAAATATTCTCTTGAGCATTTATTGTATTTTATTTTATTTGTGTGACTGATTTTTCATTTATTTTTACAGGTGAAGTGAAGTGATGTATTGATTACGGCTGACCTCTCAGAATTGTTGAACAAAGTAAGTTTATACGAAATTTAAATATTTATTTTACATTTTATTGTAAAGGAAACATATTAACTGCATGTTTTGGAATTTATTTGCTTCAAACAGTTGCTGGTGGTTAATATTTGAACGATATATTGTCCTTTAATATCAAGTTTAACAGAGGACCCGTATGGTTTCAGTAATGTTTTTAATTTCAAAAAGAATAGTTTGCCTAGACTGGAGCTGTGATATTCAGCTAAGCCATTAGACTAGTTAGTACCCTACTTAGCAAGTATCCCTATTTTCCCAGATTACATTAAGCCATCTGATATGCTAAAGACTGCAGCTTTAATTTACACCAACCCAAATGGAAAAACCCATGAGGCATCGCGAGATGTACACTTCCTAGATAGTGGGATAAGCTAGCTGATATTCATGTCTAATTGTGGAGGCTTACTAAGGATAGTTAGTAAGTTAGTTAGGTTCGGAAGGTAAAGGAATAATATGCGCTAATTAGATAGGAGTCTTCAGAAATTTTTGACATAACGAATCGGAGTTCGCTGAAGTCACCGTAGTCTAGTAGGTAGTGTGTTGGCTTATTAGACGTAAGGCCGAGGTTCAAATCCCAGTTCAGAAATCAAAACGAAATATGAAAAAATATTTCTTCGGCGACTTCCCCTCAGCAGATTTCTGGCAAAAACTCTGAGAGTAAATAAAATTGCCGTGAAAAGTTTCTCAAAAAAATCTGTCGTTCCAAATCGGCTTTAAACTGTAGATACCGCCACTCATCTATAAAATTAACACACACAACATGAGTGGTGTAAGAAGCTAGGCCGTAATCCTGACTGAAGGCTTCTAATAGTCAATTATGTATGTATGTATGAATCGGAGCTTGGTTATACGGAGTATGGTTATACGAGAGATAATTTTCGCATTTATCAGCAATACAACTAGCGATCCTGATATTGTTTTAAAAACTTATTTCAATTGAATTTTTTTATGGTTTCCGATTCAACACTCCACTCGAATCACTCATTGTGGTAAACTCTACGCTTACTGTTACTATTTCAATGAAAATATATGGGGGCCAGGAGACAAAATTCTATAAGGAATGATGGGAAATTGAAATTTTTTAATTTTATAAATGCGAAATTAGGAGATGCTGAAGACATTAGCATCTCCTGAACTATTTATTTGTTCAACCTTTTATCAGGTATTGATCAGAAATTTGTCCTTCTTGGAGATACTTATGCCAATCTAAACATTTTGTATTCACATGTCATATGTATGTATATCGGCCTCTACCTGCCAATCGGATCTTAAAACACAAAATTCTGGTTTAAATGTAATTTTCTGCTCTACACCATATCATTGAAAACTCTAACCAACCTTCTTGTCCGTCCACAGTGTTGTCTTTAAGCAAATTTTTGACATGAAAAATATTTTTCATTTCATTTACCTGTGAAAAGAAAATATGTGCGTGAGAAAGGTACGGTAATAGCCACAGGATACGTATGCAAGCAAATGGTCATGAGAGAATATATTTCATGCAAGACCCTATTAAATGGTGTTGACTTTGCAAAAAATATTTACACTTTACGGCTCATTCTTGTGGAAAACCAATGGCAACATACCAATGGCAACAATCGTAAACGAAAAAACAAAACAAATGTGAGAACAATAAACCAAAAATCCTTCTGTCAAACCGTTCATTTATTATTTGTATAAGGTTTTCTATAATTAATAAAATTTATTTAATAAACTCAAACACAAACATATACATACACAATGCCAACTGAAAATAAAAACAAAAAATATTTCTTTTTATTTGTTGCCTGCTTTCAGGCATTTTAGCCTGTAAAGGTAGGTAAAAAATCAAATTGTATGGCAAATACTGTTTTTCCTCCCTCCCTCGATATCGTTTATCTTTTATAAACAATAACTTTTTTTTTTGTTAATTTAATTGAACTTTTCTGGGTTTTTTTGCGACGTTAATGCTTGAATGATTCCATAAATGGTTGGTTAAATATTTGTTTTATGGCCGAAAATTAATTTGAGATTTCAATAAATACAATCGATATTAATTGTTATCGTTTACTATTGTTTAAAGCAATTAAGAAAAATGCGTTATTGATTGAAAAAGAAATGATAAAAATATGATTTTTATTGATTTTATTACCCTCATACAGATATACAAATGGCAGGCAATACACTGTAAAATTTATTCAACCTTAAGTTATGCAACAGTATTTCAATGTTTTAACGAAACTTTAATGCCTGTTAGTTTAGAACATTTTGATTAAGGCGGTAAAGTTTGAAACGAATACTGGATATTGAAGGTTTAGTTTGGTATTGAAAAGGCCGGCTAGTAGCCGTCTAGTGCCCAACTCTAAGCATTCCTATAGCATTTAAATGTCCTTCTCTTCATATTTTCTGATCAGGGAGTGTAGTGGTCATGGGTTCGATTCCCAATACTGTGTAGACGGTGTACGTTCACCGCTGCTAAAGAGGGTAGTATTGTAATTTGCTTTTAAGGAGGGCATTTAAATTTTGTCTGTTACATTACATGAAATTATTGATAGTAAGAGATAAGAGACCGTATTCTGGTAGGTAGTGTGTTGGCTTATTAGACGTAAAGCCAGGGTTCGAGTCCCAGGCCAGTCATCAAAACAAAATACAAAAAGTATTTCTTCGGCGACTTCCTCTCAGCAGATCTCTGGCAAAAACTCTGAGAGTAAATAAAAATTGTCATTAAAAGTTTCTCACAAATGTGTCGTTCGGCGTCGACTTTAAACTGTAGGTCCCGCCACTCATGCATAAAATTAACACACACAACATAAGTGGTGAAAGAAACTAGGTCGTAATCCTGACTGAAGGGTTGTAATGACCAATTATGTATGTATGTAAACTCTAGGCAATCCCACAGTATCTAATTATCCTTCTCTTGATATTTTCTAACCAGGAAGTGTAGTGGTCATGGGTTCGATTCCCAATACCGTGCAGACAGTGTGCGTGGAGGATAGTATTGTAATCTACTTTTGAGAAGAGCATTCGAATTTTGTCTGTCACATTTAATGAAATTATTGCTATTTAGAAGATATAGGGTCCTTCATTAAGCGCTTCTATCTTTAAATTTAAATAAAATAAAGTGTGTATGAGATATCATCGAGATACTTTAATAATTTAAAAAAAGTCCTCCTTCCGAAATCTGCAATTCTTCTTGAGTGAAACTGAATTTGATCGATATCATGGATTATGTTGTGGCTTATTCGCATACATTTGTGGCTTAAGAACACCCCACAAGAAAAAGTCACCATCACAGTGGACAGTTCACAACATCTCCACTTCATTTAACCATGACTTGAAATCGCTTGCGCAGAATATTCAATGTGGCATGAGCTGTGTGGCTCGTAGCTTTGTTATGTTGAAACCACATTATATTTTGCCGTTAACGTGCCCATTCATCCAGAAAGAAACTCATCACTGTGGATGTGCTTTCGATGACAATTAGACTCAGTTTGCAACTACTCCAGAGTCCATTCAATAAACACACATCGCTGTTTATGGCTGTTTACCTTTAATTCCTAGTTCGGTTGCATTTTGTACCGGTGCGGACCCAAGTCATGACGCCAAATTTGCCATGTTAAGGTCTGTGAATGGCAGAGTTCTTGTGAGGAATATCCTGAAATAGAATTCTCGGACATCAGATTCTGCTTTTTGTTAACATACGGGTCTTGTTCGATCGTTTATTGAACCAGTGAACTCGAATTTATCCAACACATGGATATGCATCCTTTCGAATAGAAGGTGCATATTGATAAAACAATTTTATTACTTGCACGTGTTGTGGAATGCTATATTGGCCCATGGTGATTTGGCAAATCAAACTGAATAAATGACAACTAAGTTGACAAGACGCAGTTTTAACAAAATGGCCGTTATCAATTGTCACACTTCAGTATCAACTTTCTGAATACTACTCTCTCATTCCGCCCCACTTGAATCTAATGTAAAGCCTCAGTTGGTGTTAAGTTTCAGTTGGTCTTTGAGTTTCAATCCCTGAAATGACATTGGTGTTCAATGGTCTAAACTTCCCGTAGGTACTGATTAAGGCTGTTAAAAGGTCGTCCATAGTGCTATGCTCAAAGCTGATATTCGCTGCAGTTCAGTAGTCTCAAGACTTTTATAGTCTACTTTAAACGATCACCTGATCAGCTGTCAAAGTCGTTATAGTGCTTCTTATAAATTCATTTGGCGAACAGTTGACCGGCATTTTATTTGTCTGTTTAATTAGGACATCTCGTTAATTCGACTTTCAACAGTTGGTTTGTGACCTAAAACCTCTTCTAATGCATACAGCTCTCCTGCGTCACACTAAAAACTTACGCCTTAAGCCGAAATTGTCGAATGTTGTACTGTGCCTAGTGAGTATAAAGTGCAGATGGTGGTAGAAAGTTTGTGTGCTTTGCAAAATTACATATCAGGCCTCGATACCCGTTATCTTTACCTTTGACTATCAAATGTTTTCTCTTTGCCGACTGTAAAGGTACTTGAATGGTTTTTGGTATAAAAAAAATTTATCAAACCGTTGGCTTTAAAAACTCTTTTTCTTCCAGAGGCTTGCATTCTGTCCATTTCAAAACTATTAATTTTCGCACCCTATAATCTCCACTTGCTGTTCCGCGCTGTCATAAAATTGAAAACAAAAACAGGCATAATTATGCTGTGTATCGTTGGTTACTTGTAACGCTTTGATTATATTGCAACACGTAAAACGATTTTCATGTGGCACTCAAAAGAACTTTTATGCCAGTGGCGTTAAATAATGTTTATTTTTTACAGCAACAACAAATTCCAATTTATACGCTGTATTTATTACCGTTATTTGGCAAGTAATGCGCTTCTCCTCTTTTGTATTTTTCTTTGAGGCTCTTGTATACGATTGTTTCCCACAACTTCAGCTTTTGCTGATAAAAGCCGGTGGTTGAGCGGAGCCTCTGGTAGAAACATACGGAAAAGTTTGAAAATCTCTTAATGAGATGTTAATTTGTTCATGTTTATTCTGCTGTATTAGGTTGGCTGACTGGACTCGACTAGACTGCGAGCAGGTTGGCTGGCCGAATTGTAAATATTTTTGAATGCGACCGAACATAGAATATTTTCTAATAAATTGCCCCAAATTTGGCAGAGTGATAGAGGGCGATGTTGTTTCTAGGGGACGATAGATGGCCTAGAATCTGCTATAGGTCCAGTCCAGTAAACAGCTTATATGAAAAAGCAATGAAATCTAAAATCTTGCCACTCTTTTGTTCGGACCATATTCTAATCTAATTGGTTGCATAGACAGCGAGGTTTACTTAGGCAAATCTTAATGATACTGAAATATTTTTTGCTGTCTCGTGTCCACTTTCAAGATTTGTCTTTTAATTTTCTATGAAATTTAGAGGTAAGTAAGGCCTTTCTTAGCGAACTCAAAAAGCCACAGCCTTCTATAGTCACTCTAAACATAAAGGATATGCACTTGACAAGTTATCGATAACTTTTCATCTTGAAGACTATATAGTACTGCTAACACATTGGTTTCTTGATCTATGGACTTAAGAAACAAACGTCCACATTAATACTTAGATTAGCACGTAGATTGCCGTTCACAGGCAAATTCACTCGATGTCCACATGGCCCATTGTGTTACATTAACACTTAACATCGATACAACGTTAGTTAAAGTTTATGTTTTAATCTGCCGGTCTACTTTGTACTGCAATTCCCCGCTTCTGTACGTGGCCTTGCTTCTGTATGTGTTTGTGGCACTTGCAAAAGAAAAACGAAAAAAAAAATAAAATAAAGAGAAACGAAACGAAGGACTTTCAAATTATTCTCTCGCTGTTTTCGGTTAAGTGCAGGATTTGCAACAAGCAGTAAAGCTTTGTGTTCTGAGGTATTTTACATTCAACACTCACTTTGCCACAGCGGCTACTTTTTATTTTTTTTTTTTCATGTCATTTCATGGCTTTACTGTTGTTCTTGTTGTTGTTGTTCTTGCAAGTGTACTTGTTGTGGTATCATGTTGCAAGAAAGAACAAATAAAAAAGAGAGAAAATAAAGAAAATAAAAGACAGAAACTTTATTTAAATGCTGGCTTCATTTTGACCAGTTTTTCGAAAATTGTTTCCAGGCATTTAAATAGTGTTTATAAGGGAGAGGGGGAATGAAAGAGTGCATGTAGAACTCTGTGTGTATTTTTATCAGGATTCTGCTTTAAGTCAACCCTGGAATTTTAAAGACCACTGAGTATACATATGTGAGCGTTGATGTTCTGTTAATAAGTTTCTAAAGAAGGACTGATTCCGAAGTGACGCATTCAGTTGTTGTATGAGTTTAGCATTGTTTCAATGGAAAGCTTATGTACTTTGGATAGTCATTATAACCAAGCAATTGCTGAAAGTGATATTTTTAAAAGAGAATTAAATTTACAAGGGCTTGAGGCTCTTTAAAGCTATTGCCAATTGTGTTGCTTCACAAAAACGGGCGGATTCTAAGATCGGTAAAAAATAAAGGCACAGATTTAGATTCTTCCATTTATTTTTAACTTCCTAAGCAATTTCCCTTCCTCTGCAGAGCTCTCAAAGAGCAATCTCCTTGTTCCGGTTTCATTAATCTAGTTTCTCAGGCACTGTTTGCAGAGTCTAGTATACTAGAGTTGCCATTTGTCGTTTTCTGTGAAAATTCATTTGGTTTTTGTATTGGCTGTTATGGTAAGGAACTTTACTTGTAAGTCCTACACTTTTCTAAGATATGACGATAGATCACCTTCCTAAGGTCTTCGTTGTCGACGTTATCTTTTATGGGAATAAATCCTGTATGGATTATTTGCAATGCCTAGCTTAACAAATGATGAAATAGTCTTTTTCTGACATTAACCCGGGTTAGTCACTACACCATCATAATTCAGTTCCAAATGCTATCACGTTGTTCTACAATTATTTTTGGTTTTAAAGATAGTTCCATTTCGTTCCTCTTCTAGAAACCCTCAGAACATAATCCTTCAATCCCTGTTCTGAATCAAGTTTCCAGAGCTGCAGACGAGAAAACATACATAATTGGTCGTTACAACCCTTCAGACAGAATTACGGCCCAGCTCCTCACACAACTTGTGTTGGGTGTATTAATTTTATCTATAAGTGGCGGGACCTACTGTTTAAAGTCGACTCTGAACGACTGATCTAGTGAGAAACTTTTCATGGCAATTTGCCAGAAATCTGTCGACGATGTCAACGAAGAAATATGTTTTCATTTTTCCTTTTGTAGGAGTTTGAACTGTGGCTTCACGTCTGTTAAGCCAACACTATCTACTAAACTACGGTGACTTCAAGCCCTAACTCCAATTTCTTTGAATTGCTGGTCGAAGCTGACCAGTCCTTTATTGACAATATAGGGGAGTCAGAAGCTTGAATGCCATGTTCGCGGGAACCAGCACATTTTTCAAGTATCGAATTAAGCATTCAAATGCCTCGATTTCTTAAGGTGATGCACTTGATGTCCTTATTCTGTACACCACTTATATCCGAACGAGTATGGAATACAACTCTCTTGTATGAGCCGGTGACTTGAAGTCTTTTTTGGGGCTTTTCAACCGCTTACAGAAGAGGGCGAAAGTCCTCATTAATGATGGTAGGGGATGCAACGCTATAGATTCATTGAAGCACTGTCGTAATGTGGCTTGTGTTTTACCGCTCTATCGCTAATACAACAGATTTTGCTTATCGAAAATCATATATTCTTACGTAAAAATCGTCTTTCTCGCAGAGCACATACTGCATTACAGACATTTCCCGTATGTGGAACTCCCTACCTACATAGATCTTTCCCGACATATACTCCATTAAAGATTCAAATCTAATGTCCACAAACACTACTTTGTCTTTCCTCCTTTCCATAACCTATTTTCCTAGTTCCAACACAATTCAGGGCCCATCCCCTGAGTGTTGGTCATAAAACAAAAAAAATATATTTTCTTTCAATGCGAATTAAAACTTTGAACCTACAACGCCAGCTGATTGTTTAGTAAAGTAAAGTACACAGTTAGTGAAGTGAACAGTAATAATTTTTAGAAATAAATTGTGGCAGCTAACCCAATAGAGGGCAAATCTCAAGAAACTTATCTCATAAAGCTAAATTGTCCCCATAGTGTACACTACTCAGCTAGTAAAGTAACTAACGAAAAAGCCCCATCTACCGAAAAATTCTATTTCTCTTGCAGAATGTTTTTCTATGCATGAATAGAATTATTTTAAACGTCAGGATATTCACTAAAAATTTTCTTTTTTTTTTTAAAAAAAAAAGAAAGGAAGTGGACTTTTAGGCTTGCATGTGTGTATGTATGTGTGAATAAATGGGTGAGTTTGTTACGTGCTTAGCTTAAATTAAATGCTAATTAAAACGGCATCACTAAAGGTGGGAGGGAGTGTGTAACAGAAGCAAAAAAAGATCACTTAAAACTTTTATATTCAATGAAACACTAGAACAGTGGGGCAAATAGAAATTTATTTTGCAAATAGTTATTCTAAGAGAGAGAATTATTGGATGAAAAACTTTGCACCAACAATGCATATGCAAATGGGTTAAAAAAAATTTGTTTCTTTCCTTTCAATGGCTGAAATGAAGTGAAGATCTATGACGTATTTTTACTTTCGAAAAATTATCAAAGACACCAACCATATAAAGGGTCCGCCAAATAACTTTTTTTTTGAAAATGCTTTAAAAAAAAACTACTGAATATATTCTCAAATTTCTTTTTTTATTTGAAAGTACAATCCTTCCGGTTAATAATGGAAAATAATTCCATTCAAATGGCTGCCTTGGCTAGCCATGCAGTAGCCACGATCGGTCCAATTTTTAAGTACATTATCGATTGTGTGCAGCTGTATTTCACCAATGGCTTCACGAATATTATCCTTTAAAGCGTCAATTGTCTCTGGCTTGATGGCGTAACACTTATCTTTGACGGCACCCCACAAATAATAGTCCAACGGTGTCAAATCGCAGCTCCAAGGTGCCCAAACGACATCAGCTTTGTGGCTGATAATGCGATCTTCAAAAACAGGGCGCAAAACATCGAGTGTAGCTTCGGCTGTGTGGCACGTAGCGCCGTCCTGTTGAAACCAAATGTTGCCAATATCCTCCTCTTCAATTTTTGTGAACAAAAATTCGTTCAACATGGCCCGATAACGATCACCATTGACTGTAACGGCCACTCCTTGCTCATTTTCGAAGAAAAATGGACCAATTATGCCTCTGGACCAAAATCCGCACCAAACAGTGACTCGTTTTGGGTGCGTCGGCTTTTCAATGTATGCGTGCGGATTTTCTGTGCCCCAAATGCAACAATTTTGCTTGTATACATACCCGCCAAGATCAAAATGAGCTTCATCTGAAAAGATGATTTTTTTTTGCTAAACTCGGCATCTTCTGTAAGTCAATCGCAGGCCCACTGAGTGAAGCGAAAACGCATTGGATGGTCAATTGGCTTCAACTTCTGAACCAATTGGACTTTGTATGGCGTCATACAAAGGTCTTTATGCAAAATTCGTCTTAATGATGTCCCCGAAATGTTCAATTGTTGAGAACGACTGTGAATTGATGTTGATGGCGCTTCACGCACACTTTCTGCCACAGCAGCAATATTCTCGGGTGTACGCCGTGTTTTTGGCTTTTCACGCTTTGGTTTATCGATGAGGATGCCAGTTTCTTTCACTTTTTTCACAAGATAACGAACATACGGAGCTGACGGTGCTTCTCTTCATCCAAAATCCGTATGCAATTTTCGCACACATTCTGCAACATTACCATGATATTCAAAGTAATGTCGCAATATTTCCCAGCGTTGTTCAAGCGTATACACAACCATATTCGTTCAACGGAAGGATAAAACTAATTATCTGCCAAATCAGACATGAGCTAAGTGTTACCATTCACGAAATAAGCACTAGTTGAAAAAAAAACGTTAGTTGGCGGACCCGATATAAAGCATGCGTCATTTGTAGCGTTTTCTAAAATTTTAATTATACAACCAACATATTTTAAAGTCTGCTGTAAGCACTGTGCATCATGAATTTTTTTTGTCTTTAGAAACGTGCATTTAGAACTCTCCAAAACCAGTGGCAGCAGCAGTGAATACAACAACAGTAGTTGTACAATTAGAATTAAAAAAAAAAAACTAACAACAAAAACACAAAATGTAAAAATTCTATAATGAATGTTAATTGCAAGACCTTTTGCCATGCTATTCTTGAATTTTTCTTTTTCTTCTTCTTGTTTTTGTTCTACCTTTCCATTTTTTTGAAATTTGAAATCATTTTAAGGCAGTTTTCCTGCTGGCTGGTTGCTTGGCTGGCTTGGCTGGCTGGCCGTGTTAGAATAACTTTCTAAATAAATTTCATTTTTCTGCCCTTTTTTCTTGATTGTTTTTTTTTTCTGTAGTTTCTTGTGAAAGTCTTTGTTGTTGTTCCTTCTTTTTTTTGGAAGGTGTTTAAGCGTGCATAATTAATTTGAATTGTATTAAAACTGCCATTATATTGTAGTTGCTGCCATCGCTTACGCTTTTGTACGTGTAACGCCAAATTGCTCTTTTATTTTGTTTTGTTTTGTTTCCATCTACTTTAAGAATTTTTAATTAGTTTAACAACTTGTTTCCTTATTATTTAATAACAAACAAGCAAAAAAAAAAAATTCCTTAAAAAATCTACAAATTTAAGGCAATTCTGTTATTCTAGTCTCTTCATTCCATTATAGGAGTACGTACGTAACTTGTGTTTTAAATGTTTCCACTGCAGGAAATACATTTTCTTGTCGCCTTTATTGTATTCATGTTATTTCTTTAATTCGGTTTTTAATATTTTATTAAGTAGAGTAGAAAATATAACGACAGCATTTGGACATAACCTTTGAAAATTATTGTTAAGCTGTATAGATTACATGTCTAGCAGCAGTTTAAGGAAATTGTCTGGCGGTTTATCCTCATTTCCTCTTCTAGGCGTCAGTTTTTTAAATCAAGCAGATATACAAGAGTTGGTTTGTTTAAGGTAAACATATAATTTAAGAATCAGAGTAAGTTGGACAAGAAGGTTAGGTTAGGTTAGGTTAGGTTAGGTTAGAGGACGTGTACTTGTCAATTAAGACAAGTACAGTACCCGGAGGTCGAATTGATCCATTGTACAACGTCCTAGTTTCTCACACCACTTATGTTGTGTGTGTTAATTTTATACATGAGTGGTGGGACCTACAGTTTAAAGTCGACTCCGAACGACAGATTTTTGAGGAACTTTTTCATGGCAATTTTATTTACTCGCAGAGTTTTTGCCAGAAATCTGCTGAGAGGAAGTCGCCGAAGAAATACCTTTTTTTATTTTGTCTTTGATGTCTGGCCTGTGGCTCGAACCATGGCTTTGCGTATAACAAGCCAACACACTACCTACTAGACTACGGCGACTTCAAGTTGGACAAGAAAAAAACTCAAAAATAAGAAGTGTAGAATAGTTTTAAATTTCTTGGGATAGGGTTGCCCTATATGTCTCCCAATCCTGTTGGTCTGACTAGCTTCAATACATTGTTTGGTGTCAGCATTTTTCCAGTATGTTTTCTTATGATTTATTCTTCTCATAACAGAGATCGATTGAGGCGATTCCTATTCTGAAGGAATATTCTTTGAATCTATAGTGCAAGGCTGAAAGGCTGGTTACTATACTCAGCCTAATCTGGTGCATGGTCTCCTCTCATTGTAATTTATTTACTTACTTACGTAATTGGTGATTACAACACTTCAGTCAGGATTATGAGCTAATTTCTCATGCCACTTATGTTGTGTGTGTTAATTTTATCCATAAGTGGTGGGAAATCCAATTCAAAGTCGTCTTCGAACCACAGATTTTCAGTTTTTTTGCTGAGAAGAAGTTGCCGGCAAAATATTTTTTGATATTTCGCTTCGTTAGAGATGTCTGACCTGGGGCTAATAAGAAAACGGCGACTTCATTCCCATTGTAATTTAGCAATCAAAATTTAGATGGCTTCAAACCTATCTCCACATTAGCTTGGTAACATCTGTCCTTATCTGCGGCATATAAAATTCGATCCGTGCAAGTTTATCTACCTGATCAATGCAGTGCACTCCGCACAGAGCCTTGGATTTAACAGAGTGAGATCCTTTTTTCTCTGTTTAGTTAATTCAGGTTGTTTAGTTGATCTCGTACGATCCAAGTGCTTGGATGGCAGCCTGACTAAGTCAAATAGTATTTCGTATGAAAAAATTCTTCTGATATCTCGAACAACGATTACAATTTATTAAGTTTTCCTATATTTTTTTACACTTTGGGAAGCCATTGTCGTTTAATTTCAGTATTTCAAGATTTTGTTTTACATACTCTTCCTTCGAGTTCTCAATTAAACAAACTGTAAAACTTCAGATGTGATGTTGCATCATTGCTAAGGATTTGACTATGTTGGTTGTGTATCAAGGCTGTCTAACAGCACACCATAACGACCTAATACCCAAAGTATTGACAGAGCACATGATCAACTTGTTTGATTGTAGCTTCGCCTAGTGATCTCTAGGTTTCTTTGTAAATATTGAGAAAGATAAGATATTGAGAATGGAGTATTGTGGTACCTTTGAATTTAATCTTAACTGAGTTGATCGGAACGTTTTATAATGGGTTCTAGGTTTAGGTTTAGGTCGGAGTGGTAGCTCTGATATCACAAAGCTCACTTGAGCACGCATAGCGGCCCGTTCAATTCAATTGAAAAGGATTCCGGAAGAAGCGCACCAGCTCTGGCGAGCTCGTCGGCCCTACAGTTTCCCGGAATGTTACTGTGCCCTGGGACCCACACCAGTGAGACACTGGTGAAGCGCCCAGAAAGAAGGTCGAGACAGCGGCGACATTCCCTAACGATCCTAGAGTTATTCACGAAAGCCGATAGAGATCTTATCGCGTCCTGACTATCAGAAAAGTCCGAGACGCGAGTGAATGCAGCACCGTTGACGAGGATCCATTGAGCGGCCCATATAATGGGATCTATTAGCATTAATTTTTTTTGATGAAATTTTTATTGAATTTAAGGGACATAATTGCTCATTCATCTACAAATTTCAGTTGTGGCATATACTATCGTCTAGTGACCCCATTTTCGAAAAAATTATTGCTTTTGAGCCAATTTAGCAGGTTCTAGTATGATAGGGTTACCAACGATTTGGTAAGCACTCTATGTCGTTTCATTGATTGCACATTAGATGTGTATGGACTTTTTTAATTTACGAGATTTTCTGAACCCATTTTCGTATTATTTTTTTTTTTGCTTTTGATCCAATTTAGCAGGTTCTAGTATGATAGGGTTACCAACGATTTGGTACGCTTCATTGACTGCACATTAGATGTGTATGGACTTTTTAATTGACGAGATTTTCTGAGCCTTATTGCCTCTAGTGAACCCATTTTCGTATTATTTTTTTGATTTTGAACCTTGTTTGGCAGGTTCTAGTATGATAGGGTTACTAACGTTTGAATGTACATTCGTTTGCTGTATGAAATGTTGCTTAAAAAATAAAAAATTTAAAATTTTTCATTTAATTTGATTGTGTCTTTAATTTAATTGCTTTTATTTTCACTTTCAATTCATTCTTCACAAATAAATATGTTTGTTGCAACACTTTAATTCATCGTTTTTTTGAAAACTTAATTATGTTCGTTTATTGTGACCTTGAACTTTCTATTTTTTCCTCAACAAAAAAAGAGTGTTTAGCCACTTATTTAACGAGTCAATTTAAGCTATTCTTCTAAATTTTCCCTCCTATTTTTTTTTCTAAATTCTGTAGCAAAATATTACAATCAATAACAGCTTATGGGTATTTAGAGAGTGAAATGAAACAAAACAAAAAAGATGAAGAGAAGTGAAGTCTTGCCATGTTTTTATAACAAAAAATCCAGCACAGTAACAATTTATAATCTCTCGCAGTCATTTTATCAAAATAAATTACACAGTGTTAACAATTTCATCTATTTTTTCTATTTTTTTCTTTATTTTTATTTTTGGCATGAAAGTAATTTTTTTTACCACAACGAAAAACAAAAATCGAGAAAAAAACCAGAAAAAAAACATGTAAAATCATCAAGTAGTTCCATTTAATAGCCATGGCTTCTGTTATACTCTCCTTTTCGATAATTTTTTTTTCTGTCTTTAACAATTTTCAGTTTTTATTTTTACTCTGGCATTAAGCCAAGTTTAAATGCAAGAAAATTTCGGTGTATTTTTTTCTTGTTGCTTTACAGAGAGTCAGCATTATTTGCTGGCTCATGATGCTAACATGGCAAGAAAGGGTATAAACGTTTTGGTTGATGGCGAACAAACAAACAGCAGGACGATAAGTAGATGTCATGCTTTCTCTCTCTCTCTCTACCTCTTTTGTGGTACCCTATAACATCACACATGTATATATATTCGTTGTCTAAGTCCTCTCTACTTGAAAAATCTGATAGTATTCAACAAGCAGGACGATAAGTAGATCTCCTGCTTTCTCTCTCCCTCCCTCTCTCTCTCTCTGCCTCTCTCTATCTCTTTTGTAGTACCCTATAACACCAGACATGTACATTCGTTGTCTAAGCCCTCTCTATTTGAAAAATACAACTGTGCTGACGCTACATATACTTATAGCGGATTAGAGTTTTAAAAAAATTGTAAAGCCTTAGGGCAATAAAATGTGTGCGATTTGCTTTAAGATTTTTCTGATCAACTCACAAAAGCTACGGCACAAATATTAAAAAAGTTACACTAGTGTAGCGTATCCATAGCATTCTCTTCATATTGCATTACCTTCATTGACCAGTAGTATGTACGTCTTGATGTTGTGGCATACAGTCATTCGAAACTTCTTCTCCTTTCGAATTCATTTTGTAGCCTTTTTAAATATTATAAATGAAAATATTTTACAGAGTATGATTATGTCTCACTCTCGCTATCGTTCTCAGAAGCTATAGAAATTATTGTTTCATTTTCGTATTCTTTGTTGTTGCGTTTCGCAAAAGGGCTTAAGGCGAAAGTCAGCTAAAAAAAGGATGAACGCTTTCCTTTATACAAAAGCAAAGTAATAAAAATGATACACTGTAATTGAGGATGAAAACTATCGTTATCGACTAAAAGGATTTTTAAATATTTAAAATGAAAGAAATTGAAGAAATGAAATTGACTTTAAATACGATAAAACTATATATGATCCATATTGTTTGATCTTTAAAAAATACAAGAATTATTGTATCTTGAAACAATATGAGCTTTTAAAGTCGTCTACACAGAGGTGTCAGTTCCTATTACTCATAAGGTTTTCCTGGATGATATGTATTTTACATCTGACTTGTCATAATTCGTCCCTTTGCAGAATGCCTCTGTTTCCCTTTGTTCCTCTGTAAAAGTTATTTGAAATTTGTTTTACAAAAATTAAAATTTAAAGTCAGATGTAATACACATGCTAGCTAGGAAACACTTACGTGTTTATTCTATAAAAAAAAGAACCAGAAAAACAAACAAAAAAAAAAATAGAAACTACGGGAACACAGATATACAATAACAAAACAACAAAGAAATTATATCTATAGGGGTAAACTAAGATAAAATTATTGTAACAGAATAACAAGATTAAAAGCAAGATTCTCGAAGTTACATACATACATTTCTTAATTGGTCATTATAAACCTTCAATCCGGATTTATACATAAGTGGAGGGAACCGACTTTAGTCGACTCCGAAAGACAGATTTTTTGAGAAACTTTTCATGGTAATTTTATTTACTCTCAGAGTTTTTACTAGAAATCTGCTGAGAGGAAGTCACCGAAGAAATATTTTTTTATATTTTCGTTTTGACGTCTGACCTGGGGTTTGAACCGTGGCCTTACGTCTAATAAGCCAACACTCTACCTTCTTCTCGAAGTTACCAGACCGATAACAAATTAACTATGAATGGGGCGAAAGGTAATGTTGTTAGTCAGTAAGCCGAAAGTCAGTAGTCAGAGTGTGATATCGGTTTTTTAGCTTTCCGATATCGCTAACTATGATCTGACAGTTGAGAATGTCAAGCTTTGTTAACATTTCTAGCCAGTAAGATTTGGAGTAAGTTTTGAAGTCGCCGTAGTCTAGTAGGTAGAGTGTTGGCTTATTAGACGTAAAGCCAGGGTTCGAGCTCCAGGCCAGACATCAAGACAAAATACAAAAAGTATTTCTTCGGTGACTTCCTCTCAGCAGACTTCTGGCAAAAACTCTAAGAGAAAATAAAATTGCCATGAAAAGTTTTTCAAAAATCTGTCGTTCGGAGTCGACTTAAAACTGTAGGTTCCACCACTCATGTATAAAATTAACACACACAACATAAGTGGTGTGAGAAACTAGGACGTTGTATAATGGGTCAATTCGACCTCTGGGTACTGTACTTGTCTTAATTGACAAGTTCACGTCCTAACCTAAGATTTGGCAAAATATAATGAATAGCCACAATAACGCTTCCAAATTGAGAAAAATTGCTTTAAAAAAATAAATTTTTCCTCGAAGCTTCTATGGCATTTCGTTCATTTTACGGTTAACATTTTATTCTATTTGGCTTAGCACTTTCAACAAGATAAAGAAATTTTGCCACTGAAGAAAAAATATTGCTGCTGTAACTTGAAGTCTTAAATAAGACTCAGAAGTGTTAATACGTCGTTAGGACCTTTGTCCTTCGACTTCATGGAAAATTTTACTTAAGGATCTGAGCCCACATGCCCACGTATGAAATAAATTAGCGATAATTTTCTTCAATATCTCTGGATCACTTTTTATGTGGCTAAGTTAGTTTCTGGCTTATGCAGACAAGCCAGCAATTCAACTCGTGACTACATTTCGCAATCAATTTTACTGTATGACGTCAAACCATTAAGATAATTTTCTCAATAGTTGTGTTATGCAGGTTGTTTTAGTGTTCAAGATAAATAGTCTGTCCACCATAGTTTAAACAATTTTATCTTCTCTAAAGTATTTCACACATACCTACATAACTTTTCATTACAACCTTTCAGTCAGGATTACGACCTAACTTCTCACACCATTTATGTTGTGTGTGTTATTTTTATAAATGAGTGGCGGGACCTACAGTTTAAAGTCGACTTCGAATGACAGATTTTTGAGAAATTTTTTCATGGCAATTTTTATTACTCTCAGAGTTTTTGCCAGAAATCTGCTGAGAGGAAGTCGCCGAAGAAATTTTTTTTTATATTTCGTTTCATTGAAGACGTCCGACCTGAGATTTAAGCCGTGGCCTCACGTCTAATAAGCCAACGCACTCCCCTCCAATTTTATAGGATATTCACACAGCGCCTCTTCTACGTCAACGATGGCAATTCCCTGGCTAGTACTTTATATGAACCCAAATGTTTCCTTCTGGGATGCATTAATGTGTTCCTTTGATTCATTCTCATCATCTCAGAATCTACATGTTGGGCTCAAAATAATCCGTCAGAAGAACGGTTACGACCTCGCGTTATTCCTGAATAGTCCGTTGCATGACGAAGGTCTCCTGTTGTTGTAATTCTCCAAGGGGTCAGATTATTTCATTCCGGTAACAAAAACTTCTGGCTCTGTTCGAAGATCTTGACCCAGCAGTATACATACAGGATACAGCATTCAGTCAGTATTATGAACTAGTTTCTCAACTTAGTTATGTTGTGTGTGTTAAATTTATACATGAATGTCGGGGCTTACAGTTTAAAGTCGACTTCAAACGACAGATATTTTTGAGAAATTTTTCATGACAATTTTATAAACTCCCAGAGTTTTTGCCAGAAATCCGCTGAGAGAAAGCCGCCGAAGAAATATTTTTTCATATTTCGTTTTGTTCGAAATGTCTGACCTGGGTTTTGAACCGTGGCCTCACGTCTAATAAGCCAACACACTACCTATAAGACTACGGCTACATCCAAAGTTCTATTTGAGCAAATATTTATTCAATGGATTTGATGACTTTATTTATTGGTAAAGGAAATCCTATTTAAACAATCTGTACGAAACGTATTCAATTCACTCTTATATCTCAATATGTAGTTGAGTAATCGAATGGATCCTGAATACTACTCCGTCCTAAGCCTTACTGTAATCCGAAATATATTTTCTTTTGAATTTCCTTGAATATTTGTGTGCAGTTATTGAGTTTAAATTTTAACTTTTTATTACTTTTTGATACTAAAACATTTTTTTACGCTCAATAATCGATTGTTTTTTAGTTGTTCGTAAGTGTATAAAATCTAGAAAATAGAAAAGCAAAGAATTTTTGCAGCTGAAACCTTCAATTTGCTTGATATTTCAAATATTTTTGATATTAAATTTGTTGCAGTAACAAACAAAAAATAGAAAATAATACACATGGTTACATGAACATCTACAGCCAATGACAACTAATTAGCAATAATGTGTTCGACGCGAGATATTTAAGTATGCTGATGTCCAGATTGCGTACGATGATTAAAGCAAAGTTGAAATGTGGCTATAACTCACTAATTGTTCATGTTCGAGTGCTAAAAGCAGGTCACAGGTTTTATTTTGTGTGAATGCTTTAATACCAAATGCCTTCATGTGCGCGTATAATTTTTTCCTTCAGTGTTTAGTTTAATTTTGTTTTTTCTATCGTTTTGGTATAGAGACGTTAATTTAGTTTCGACTACGCAGTAATAATAACTCTGTCATTAACCTAATGGACTTATTTGCTTATTTTGATGAAATGCATGTCTAATAAAGGTCTGCAACGAATAACTTTTTTGCTTCATATGTGCAACTCGTTGTCGGATGAATATAGTACTTACTCTCTCTCTCTAACAGCGCAAGCAGTGAAGAGAAGAGAATGTGTGCAAGGCAAATACGAGTAAGAATTTATCCGAAGCTGCTTATGTTCCGTAAAAAGAGTACTCATTGAAAAAAAAAATTTTTAAAATGGTTCAAAATCTGCCAAAACACTATATGGAATTGTTGGTTGTAGATTTTTTCTTTGCCAAACTTCTTTGTGGTATTTGCGGTAAAGACGTGCACAGTTACAATTGTTAGTAATTATTGTTTCAAGCAGTGTTCGAACAAATATTGTTTACAAAATATTGTGCTTTTTGATGCCATTTATTACTCTTCGGAATAATAGAAATATTGCACTTAAAAATTCAAAGAAAAATCTGTGAATTTTACCCATTGTAAAGGATGGCAATATTTCAACAGGCAGAAAATATCATTATGGAAAGATTTACATGCATAATAATGTATGGACATTTTGTGGTGATCAATTTGCGAAACAGAGGACCATAAAATATAACCCTTTTTTAGCAAGAGTCATCATTACATATTACAGGTACCTGGATATTTCAAAGGGCTATATATTATGGTCCTCTGTTTCGCAAATCGTTCACCACAAATCCAAATGTAAATCTTTCCTTAATCATGTTTGCTACCTGATGAAATATTTCATTTACAATAAGGAACAGTTCTTTTGCGAATCTAAAAATTCCATGAGTTGATCAATGTTAATTTCTTTGTCATAATTTTTTATTTTTAAAAATATTTCTAAATGGCTATTCGTCAATTTGCATCTATGTTTATTTTTTTGTATTGTAGGAAATGACGACATTTTAATTAAATTTTTCTCTGGGTGCAATTGAAATACAAAAAAAATCACATATAAGTCATAGATACGACATATTCTACTCAAACTTAACGCACCAACCAATATTTTTTAAATACTTACAATATTTTTGAAATACTTACAATATTTTTGAAATACTTATGGTTACAACAGTTATTTGAGATAAAAACATAGCCTATGACATACTCTACTCAAAACAATAAACAACTGTCTATAATTTGCAGTACTCATTGGTATTTGTAGTACTACGTGAAGTTTGGTGGTACTCATTGTACTCGACATGTTTTGTGTCGGTATTTTCGAGTAAGAAAGAAAGTTGAACATGTGTTTGTATGAAGCGAACGCAGTCAAATAACAACAAGTTATTCGATAATTTTTCTAAAAAAAAAATCACCACAGTGTTTGATGGTTATGCCACATCTGGCTATTCCAATGAGATTTTTGAAAAATACCTCGCTGTTTGAGGCGTGAATAACGTTTCACCCTGATATTTTATTAACAGATTCGGGGAAGTAATCATTTTATTGATTTTGAACTAAGATTTCTTAAAATTTTTACTTTTGTTTTCTGTTTCAAGGAGTACAGTATCACTCCGCGATTCTGTAGTTTTCTTTACTTTGTTTCAAATGCATTATCAATTTCTAGATAAGCAGATAATTAGTCTGGACAAAAGGAGATTGGGTTGACATTTAACGTTACCTGAAAACAACGCCATCAGTGTACGTTGCTCATGGAATCTTACTTTACGCAAGAGTTCGTATTATCTTCGACGTAGACTCTCTCTCTGTCTCTCTCTCTCTCTCTAAGTAGGCAATGGCCTTCTTCTAATGTGTTCCTGGTAGTAGACTATCGAATGGTGTTAAAGATGAACATCAGAACATTGTAATACAGTAACCCAACTTTGATTTCTAATTAGTTAAATGCAACTGTAAGAATGCAATTTTTGGCTTTTGTTTGTTTTCTTATAAACAATCAAAAAGAAAAGCATACTTAAAGGATTTATCTAAGATTTTTGCTGCGCTAGTAATTTTAGCCAAAAATAAACCAACAACAACAACAACACAACAAATAAGTTTTGTTTTCTTGTTTAGTTTAGTTTTTGGTTTCTTTAACAAGAGAGAGAGAGAGAGAGAGAGAGGGACTATGAATAACAAATAAACCATGTTACATTCCTTATGAACGAATATTGAAGTAGGCAGCCATTGCAATGGCAACAACAACAGCAGCAGCAGCTGTTTGTTATTTATGCCCATGTTAACTTTTAAGTAGCAATAGAACTCTAACTCTTCAACAAGAAACATACACACACACACACTCTTCTATGAGTATGTATGCACGTGTATATCAGAGTAAAAACTAAACATAAAGTATACTTTTAGGTTTGTTGTGTTCTTCGAATATTTTTGGTACAAAATGCATTGTTTTTAGGTAGTTCGGTTGTGTGTGTGTGTATTCGTTCTTCTTGTTAAAAATAAGTCTAGTTGTTCTTGTCGTTTGTGTGTGTGTGTATGTTTGTATTTCTTTTGTTGTGTTTATCTTGGCAAAGAACAATAAAATTGAGCAAGAAACCAAACATGGTGTAGAGAACAACTAAATAACTGGCATTCCTAAGTAAATCTTCTCAAGAAGTATATAAAATGCGTGAAGTTGTTATAGTTGTTGTTGTTGTTGTTTTTATTTTTCTTCTTTTGTTTTCATGTTGTGGCATCATGCTTAAGTACATGTTATTTCTTGTTGCATACTTTTTTTTCTTTTTGGGAAGGAAAGTGTATAATTTTCTCGTTTCGTTACTATATTGAGCCTGCTGCTGGTGTTGCTCTACAAAGACATAAAAAAGATTACAAGTTGCTTGCAAGAAAGTAAGAAAGAAATCTTTTGTTCTTTAATCCCATTATAGAAAGAAGGTATTCTAAAAAAGAAAAACAAAAACGCAGCAACTAAATTTAAAAGCTTAAATGCAAACAATGTTGCTTGTTGGACTCATCCATCGTATGTGTTAATTGAGTTTCTTGTATATCCGTTATGTTGTGTACGTAAATAACATGTTCCTTCTTTTGCAGTTATAAAGTGGCACTTTAAAAAAAAATATTTGAAATGTTGCATACTTTTGTGCAACAAACAAGCTTTTGTTTTGTGCTGATGTACGTCTATGGTATACAAGCAGAGATAAGCTTAAGTATGTGTTGAGATAAATTCTGAAATGAAATTGTGATATGAGAGATGAAAGTGAAAAAATGGAAGTGCAAGTGTGAATATAAATTGAACAGTGCAACCATATTTCTAGATTACAAGTTTATTATATGAAGACAAGTCTCAATTAATCTCAATCCTCAACAGATCAGTGAGATCGCCTGTGTAGTAGAAACCAAAATGCTCCTCCTACACCTCTTTAAAATACGAGGCAATGGTTTCGTTTCTGTAGTTCCTACAAAAGTTACTTGCCATATGACTAGGACCAATACCTTTTGCAAGAGTGTTCATAATTTAATTTCTAGAAATGACTACAACGACCATGCTGTGTGTGCTTCTTTAATGCGCATCTTGATGTCAACGTTAAGTAGATTTGTTGCGATAATTTGCTCAATGGATGAAGAACAGCTGCCTCGTCTTTTTCGTTTTTGTACCTCCTGCAAAAGTAATTTGCCGTATGATTAGAACCAATACCTTTTGCACGAGTGCCCACTCTAAAAATGACTACAACCACCATGCTGAGCGTACATCTTTAGAGTGCGTATTTCCCCCAAACTTAAGTAGATTTTTTGCGATAACTCATCCATATTTGAAGATGCCCAAGTTTAGATGAAATGAAGGTTAGGTTAGGTTAGAGGACGTGTACTTGTCAATTAAGACAAAGACTCTGAGGTCGAATTGACCCATTGTGCATGTCCTAGTTGGTGAAATGCATGTTTATACAGGTTTTCAACGGGGTTCTCAATGTAAAGAACTCACCACAGAATTCGATGATAATGCCAGATCTTGCTATTACAGCCACTCTGAAGTTTTTTGAAATACCACCGTGCCTGTGAATAACCAACCACTCATCATTTTATTGATTTTGACCTAAGACTCCTTAAAATTTTTAACACAGAAATCACTCAGTTCGATTATCCATATGTTGGCTCTTTAGAAATTTGAAACTGAAGAGTTTTTATTTGGTTTTTGTAAACAGAACTGGTTAGTAGACATTCTGTCTAAGGTTTCAGAATATCACAAGGGGTCTGTGGATCTAAATATATTGAATTGGATCGGCTGGTATGTCCCTGGATCAATCACCAAACCACTGTAAGTTTTTCTTTCTAACATATCCATTTGGGGTAAGGCTTTCTGTACACCGAAGGCAGTGATATATTGTTTTGTGTCTCTTATTTGTTGTTCTACTGTTTAAAGTTATCCGCGTAGAAAAAGGTGTTAATTATAGCTGTTCCAGTTGAAGATTTCTTTGAAAATAATTTCCAAGAAAACATACACAATAAAAAAAAAACACACACAATTATTTGCTAAAGAGTTTACAAAACGATGCAATGCTTGTGTTAATTTAAGAGAGATAGAGAGAGACAGCTGGAAAAAAAAGAGAATTAATTAGCCTGCGTTAGCCCCAAGGTGGCGAAATTATAGAAATTAAAAAGCATTTATTTAACGGAGGAATTTGATGCACTTTTTAATTACAGAACCATTAGACAATAAAATATTATACAAGGGGATCAAATGACATTTTTCCTATCCTTTATGATTTTCCAAATCCACTGAAAATGGTGGCCTATTTTTTACTTCACATTTAGGGGTTATCACTCTTAACACTCTCTCTAAAGATGTATTTCGAAAGATAACCGTTAATCTCGTGGCTTTTTTAAACTAAAATTTATTATAAAATTTTCCCCCACAAAAGTATGGCATAAAATGTAACAAAAGCAACATAAGATTTCATTGCATACTTTTAGGCGGAGAGAGACGGTAATAACGAATTAATGAAATATTGCTGTCATTGTGTTATACTTTCGTGGCTTTATGGCCATAAAAATTCAAATATTTCCTTAAATGCTATAAAGGTAGCAGTAAAGTAGTAAAACGGCTAAAATGCTTGTTTTTTGATTAAGGTTAACCTTGAAACGGGGGTCAGCGTTAATTTAAAAAATGATTTTCTTCAAAAAATTTTATAGCCTAGCTTCGGGGTGTTTATCTTTTATTTTATACCTTAAGGTATAGGTTTTGTCTTGTTTTTATGTGGGTTTGCTGGCATTATTAAAATTTTTTTAAGAAAAGGTGACTAAAGCATAAAATATGATAATAAATTAAAATTATTATACTCCTAGTATTCATATATTAAATAAATTAGATTTTATTCAAAAACACATCAAATATTAAAGTTTATGGAGTTTAAAAATATTTAACAATCATGGTCAAAGCACGCATAATATTTATATGTTTCGAAGGAACATCTTAACGAAATGAAAGTATGTAGGACATGTTAAATATCGGATGATTTTATATTCGTTTGGATTTAGAAAAAATAAAAAAAGACGGAAAAAATGCAAGTGAAAATATATTTTTGGAGAATGCCACGGGTTCTCTGGATGGAGCACATCTGAAATATCAAATTTTCCACATTTTCTACACCTAAATCAGGTTGAATTTGATTGATAGAATGCGTTATGTTGGCCTTGAGGACTGCTGTGGTTTGTGGGTCATTCGCTTACGAAAACTCCATAAGAAAAACTCTATCAGACTCAAATTGCCCGATATTGGAAGCCAATTTACATGACCTCTACTTGAGATGACCATGCCCTGAAATCGCTGGTACAGAATCTTCACTGTGGCATGGACCGATAACGTAGTCTGCTAAACATCCACACCAAACAATGATTTTTTTTGGAATGCATGTGGTTCTCATGTGGATTGGTATCGTCCCAATTGCAATAATTTTGCTTGTTCGCGTACTTAGCTATGCGGAAATGAACCTCGTCGCTGAAGATAATTTTTCAATAAAAATTAGAGGCAATTCCCTATCGCCCTAGAGCCTATTCACCGAAAACATCTCGTTGTCTATGGTTGTTTACCTTCTATTCTTAGGTCAGTTGAATTTAGCACGAGTGCATGTTCAAGTTACGATGCAAAATTTGCCATGTCATGGCTCCCGAAAGTCCGGATTTGTGTGACCGATGTGAAATAGACTGTTCCCTTATTCTCCTGCACACTCTTATGAACAGCAGCGATGTTTTTGGTAAAACTTGCTTTTCATCGATGAACGGCTGTTGGTCGATCGTTATCTGAACCATTGCTCTCGAATTTATTCATCGTAATATGTGTGAAACCGAGGTACTTTGTAGGTATAGTCCAACCATTATAATACAATAACTGTATTATTTGGACACGTTGTTGAATACTATATCCGTCCGTGGTGATTTTGTTGAATAAATGACAATGAACCGATGAATGAATCGATGTCGTTATTAACTGTTAAAGTTCAGTAGTCCCTGTTGGAAGACCCGATAGTTCTTTACATATGTACATATATTATGTTTTTTAAAATTGGTTTTATAATCCAGCCATATTACATCCTCTTCTCCATAGACTTCACCTTCAGGCTTAAAAGGTTTGTAGTATTCTAATCGAAATTTAGGTTAGAGGACGTGTACTTGTCAATTAAGACAAGTACAGTACCCGGAGGTCGAATTGACCCATTGTACAATCGAAATTTAATGCAATTAAATTTGCAAGCCATACTATTCATCATAATGAGCATGGAAAAATTGTTAGGAATAAATTATTAAAATAACTAAAGCATAGCTTTAGGCTACAATAAAAATTCTAAATTATCATTGAATGCAATTTTGTTTGTTGATTTATTATTTTAGATTAAAAATTTAACTCGTTTTCATTTAAATTTAAAAACATGAATCTTTTGTTATTGTTTGTATAGCAGCAGAAATATTTTTTCTAGCCTACATTCAGGAGGCTGATATTTAATTACATTTACGATATACTTTTATGAGTAGGTATGCATGCATGTGTGTTGTGTTTTTGTTTGTTTGTATATTTCTAACGCTTTTGTATTGTTACATTGGAATACACATAGAAATTGTTTTGAATTGAACTAAAAATGTTTTTGTTTTTGGAAATCCGTTTTTTGTTCGGCAAAGAGATTGCGATTCTAAACAATTTTCACTTTTTTGTTAATGAAGGTTAAACAGTTTGGGTTCTTTGTTTCAGATTGCAACGATTTTTATGCAATTCATACAAGACTTTTAATTAAAATTTATGGCCTAAATGACATTTAGAAAATAGACGATGTAGAAATAGAAAGAGAAAAATGGAAAAAATCGTGTACAAAAGTTTAAATGAAATAAAAAATTAATTTTTTGCTTTGATTTTTTATAATTTGAATGCGTGCAAGTGACACACTGATTTTCTTTTTAGATTAAATAATATGTAAATGGGAGGTATAGAAGTGGTAGAAGTGTATACTTTTTAACACTTAATAGAAAAGATCAAAGGAAATTTGCTTACGCTTCTGTTTTCTTTTTTGCTCTAATCAAAGTTTCTTTATTATGACAGCGACCAAGGCAAGGCGTTAAAATATTTTTTTCTTTCGCTTCTCTTTTCCTTTTAAGTTCTTATTTTTCTTGTTTAATATTTAGAAAAAATATTTTATACCTTAATTAATTGTTGAAAATCTAATACAGTTGATGTGAGTAAATATTTTTCTATTTTCTATTTTTTGAAGCCTATTTACAGGCGCCTTGCCACCGGGGAAAATATAGAATAAAAGGTTAAAAGTTAATTAATTTTAATTAAAATATTATTTATGTTATTAAAACTACAAAATATTTGCATAATTGCTTTAATAGCCTTCCCTTTCTTTTTTCCATTATCCATGCTGAATGAAAATTATTCAAATTAGTCATGCCAGTCATTTCCATTGCCATTTTTGTGTATTTTACACGTGAGTATAGTCATAATTTCTAACTGATTAAACGAAATTTAAAGTGCCTGGTTACATGCAAAATTAGCTGGCATTTAAAGTGAAATAATTTATTCCAGTCTGTTGAATTATTAAAGATTTCGTAATGATTAATATGCTTAGAAATGTTTTAATAAATTGACAAAGAATAATAGAAATTAAATGAATTTGTTGGGCTTTCAAAAGATAATTTTCAAAGCGATTAAATTTTAAATTCATTGTATAGTTTCGTTCATAGGAAATAATTGTTTCATGTTCAATCGACATACATACATATATACATAATTGGTTATTACAACCCTTTAGTAAGGATTACAACCTAGTTTCTGACACCACTTTTGTTGTGTGCGTTATTTTTATACATAAGTGGCGGGACCTACAGTTTAAAGTCGACACCGAACAACAGATTCTTTAAAAGCTTTCATGGCAATTTTACTAAATTCCAGAGTTTTCGCCGGAAACCTGCTGAGAGGAGAGAAGAAATATTTTTCATATTTCGTTTAGTTGGAGATGTCTGACATGGGGTTTGAGCCGTGGCCTCACGTCTAATAAGCCAACACACTATCTACAAGACTACGGCGACTTCATAACTTAAAGATTAGCTTGGCTATCCAATATGAGAACCCTGACTTTGAGAGCCTAGACTATGGCGACTTAATTTAATTAACGCAATAATTAAAGTTGGCTGACTTTTCAGAACGCTGTAGATATGCTAATAGGGTGCTAGAGCAACAGATATCGAATGCGCTTTAGTACAAAATTTTCTTCTCAAGTGAAGCTAATTTCGCACTCGGCAACATAAGGGGCTTGTAGAATGCAGAAGTCATTGTGAAAAAGTCTGAAAGTGTCTTTGAACTTTATTTTTTCGTAAATATTCCTGGAGGAAGCGTTATCATGAGTTCAAAGCACTATGGTCGGAAGATAACCGTGTTTTTTTTGGCATGTAATTCAAAATAATGGAATGGACAGTATGTGGTTCCAGCCATACACCACGATCGATTTTAATCATACTTCCATGTGAAGTTTTCCGAAGGAGTAAAACTACGTTTTGGTAATGACAATTGGATGCCAAGATTATTTGATTTGACATGGTTAGAGTTTTTTCTGAAGTTACCATAAAGACGGTATATACGCAGATAAAATCTCTAACGTTGCAGCCCTTAAAAACACAAAGTCAAGTTATTGTCGAGATAACGCTTGCAATGTTTGAAAAAGTGGACGAAAACTCTGTCAAAAGCGAGGACTGCTGCAATCAATGCAGAGGCGTTCATTTACATGACATTTCAAGGCCCAAGGATTATAATAACATTTTCATTGGAATCACAGATTTATTTGTGTTACTTTTGAAACCGGAAAAAGCCTTGTAGGTTGCTTTTAGTAAAGGTCTGCAACGCATAACTTTTTTGCTTCATATGTGCAACTCGTTGTCGGATGAATAGAGTACTTACTCTCTCTCTAACAGCGCAAGCAGTGAAGAGAAGAGAATGTGTGCAAGGCAAATACGAGTAAGATTTTATCCGAAGCTGCTTGTTCCGTAAAAAGAGTACTCATTGAAAAATATATCCGCAAAAACAAGTACTCCTAAAATTATGTTCACTTCATGTGGTACTTCAAATACTCGCAGCATAAAACACCACATAACTGATGTTTTTTTTTTTTTTTTTTTTATATATAAATGCTTATGTGTATGAACAAACTTATAAACGACTTGTTAGGCATTTATTTATTAACCATTCAAATAAAAAAATAGAAATCAAAAATAGTAACATTTTTTTTTTTGCATTTTGATTTAAAAAGTCTTTATTTGCCATGAATTAAAACAATTAAAATAACAAAAAATCACTTAAAATTACTAAAACTTAAAAAAACAGTGTTTATATTTCATATTTTCAGAGATCATTTAAAATAATAAAAGCATGTATGTAAGAAGTAATAAGTATAACAAATAGGTCTGTTTGGTTCAAAATCTGCCAAAACACTATATGCAATTATTGGTTGCAGATTTTTTCTTTGCCAAAGTTCTTTGTGGTATTTGCAGTTTCAAGCAGTGTTCAAACAAATATTGTTTACAAAATATTGTACTTTTTGATGCCATTTATTACTCTTCAGAATAATAGAAATATTTCACTTAAAAATTCAAAGAAAAATCTGTGAATTTTACCCATTGTAAAGGATGGCAATATTTCAACAGGCAGAAAATATCATTATGGAAAGATTTACATGCATAATAATGTATGGAAATTTTGTCGTGACCAATTTGCGAAACAGAGGACCATAAAATATAACCCTTTTTTAGCAAGAGTCATCATTAAACATTGCAGGTACCTGGATATTTCAAAGGGCTATATTTTATGGTCCTCTGTTTCACAAATCGTTCACCACAAATCCAAATGTAAATCTTTCCATAATCATGTTTGCTACCTGATGAAATATTTTATTTACAATGAGAAAAAGTTCTTTTGTGAATCTAAAAATTTCATGAGTTGATCAATGTTAATTTCTTTGTCATAATTTTTTATTTTTAAAAATATTTCTAAATGACTATTCGTCAATTTGCATCTATGTTTATTTTTTATTTGTGACATTGTAGGAAATGACGACATTTTAATTAAATTTTTCTCTGGGTGCAATTGAAATACAAAAAAAAAAAAAAATCACATATGAGTCATAGCAAAGAAAATAAAGTATAAAGAATGTGCATTTTAACATATTTTGGAATATTTTTAAAAAATATTTCATGACGCGGGGGGAAAGATAGAAGGGAAGGTTACAGAAACCAAGAGCGTAACAATGCGTTGTTCTCATCGTGCGTTTTTGTTGTTTGACCACTTTTTATTTATTTTTCTGGTGTTAAAAACAGACGTCGGCACCAATGACCCTCAGGGTGAGAACATCTTCGGCTTTTTACTCACATAGGTTACGAACATCAAGAATGTTCGTTAAAAAGAGCGTAAAAATCTTGTCAGTTTTTAGAGAAGAAGGTTCATGTCGCTTTTTTCAGACTTCAATGATACACCCAAAGAAATATCACAGTAGTATTCACTAATATCAATGAGAAATGATTTCGATTTTTGGAAGAATACTTGCCAAGTTAAATACGGTGCCTTAGTGTCTTAGTGCGGTACAAGTTTTCTATATTTTCCGATCATATATACATATCATTGGGTTAATAAGTAGACTTGACATTATTACTAACAATTTTCCTCTAGGTTAACACATGCCTATGGTTATGGATTAGTGAGTGAGAGAGAGAGAAAGTAAGTTGAGAGAATTTATTTATTTACAGCCATATAAAAGTGTTAGTAATATACTCTATTTTTATTTTCATTTCATCAACATACATATGTAAAGCTGTCTATCTTTGGCTTAATAATTTTGGATAAATAAAAATAAAATAAAACATCGATTTTATTATTAAAAGAACATAAAGCTATCCATCTTTGGCTTAAAAATTAGGCCATGTTTTTTATAAATAAAAATAAAAAGAATAAAAAACCATTTTTTATTAAAAGAAAAAAAACGAGCATTCCAAAGCATTTAAAAAAATATACTATGGGACAAAAGAAAAAATAAAATACGCCCAGCTAATGACATAGAACATTTTTAACACAAAATATTCTTCGAGTGTTATTCTGAAATCCGCAGCACATGTATTCTTGTCGCAGTCTGATCGACAACTAAATCAAAAAACACAAGAATACATACACACGTACATACGTACGATGAGAGCAGCACATTGTTACGCTCTTTGTTTGTGTTCATTTTCCTTCTGTCTTCCTCTCCCCTCACCCAGAAATGATTTTAAAAAAAAATTTGGTGAGAGCGGGTCGTGATGTTACGACCCGCCATAAGAAATTTTACTTCTACATGATGCGCATTCTTTATATCCATACTCTTTGGTCATAGCTACGACATATTCTACTCAAACTTAACGCACCCAAATCTTCTTGTATACAGGCTTCACCACCAATATTTTTGAAATACTTACAATATTTTTGAAATACTTATGGTTACAACAGTTATTTGAGATAAAAACATAGCCTATGACATACTCTACTCAAAACAATAAACAACTGTCTATAATTTGCAGTACTCATTGGTATTTGTAGTACTACGCGAAGTTTGGTGGTACTCATTGTACTCGACATGTTTTGTGCCGGTATTTTCGAGTAAAAAAGAAAGTTGAACATGTGTTTGTATGAAGCGAACGCAGTCAAATAACAACAAGAATTTATTCGATAATTTTGCTGTTCTCAAAAAAAGTACTTTTCTTCTTCGGATACTTCAGATAACTGTGCATGTATGGTAGATCTTATGTACTTTTTGAAGTCAAATACATTTGTGCAGACCTTTAGCTTTTACCATCTCAAAGTTTTACTTAATCGAACTAAGAACACAGCTGTTTACCTTGGAAAGATGACAACTAATTTTGTTTATCAGTTCAAACGGTTAAGCGCAAATGAAATGTGAAAAGTTTACCAATCAAATGGTATCGAAAATGATTCTTTAAAACAACCTTCGCGAAACACACAAAAAAGAGTATAATTGTGTGGCATTATACCCAAGGTCATGTAGAAATGTTTAAAATATTTCCAACAATCATCAAACTGTCTTTATATCCTAATAGACAGCATGATTGATGGAAATTTTCAATTATAATGCATAGAAAATTAGATCAATAGCACGTGTCAGGTTAACAAAAATGTTTTCGGATTATTTATCATATTCATTACCCCCTTTCACTTGAAATATTCTTCTGTTTGTGTTTGTGTTCGTTTTCCTTTTCCAGCGAATAAATACGGAAAATAAAATGCTAAAGAAATTTCTGAGTAATTTCCGTTTCATGGTGAATAGAGTTTCATTTCTACTTTTAAAATAAATTATTTGCATCCTGCCAGCCTCATCCCGTAATGGCGGCAACCACAGTAACAAAGGAATATGTATACGAGGTAGGTCATAAGATTAGAGGCAAAAAAATTTTGGTTAAAATTTCAATTCTCAGACACACACGAAAATGAAAAAAGAAACAAAATTGGCTTATTAGACGAGAGCCCAAGGTTCAAACCTCAGCTCGAAATAAACGAAATTTGAAAACAAAATTGTCTTTCGGATATTTCTTCTTAGCAGTGTTGTGGTAAAAACGCTCAGAGTAAAAATAATTGCCACGAAAAGTTTCTCAAAAATCTTTCTTTCGAAGTTGGCGTTAAACTGTAGGTCTCGGCATTCATGGATAGAATGTATTGTACACATCCATGGTGTGAGGAGAAACTATGTTGTAATCCTGACTAATCCTGACCAATTAAGTTAAGTAAGTAAGCCTTCCACAGAGTAGAATCTAGCTCGGCGTTAATATTGTTAACAAAAGCCTAACTGCCTTTCGAATGAAAGTGTCACATCATGTGGATAGAAAGAGAGATAGGTACGTAGGAAAATTGGTTCTTATGTAAATGAGAACATAGGATAGGACATACTTGGGATACGTATGGCCTATTGGCATACAACAGTTGTTCTTTTTTTAGTTGTGGAACCATCAACACAACTTAGAATCGTAATGTTCATTTCTTACAGATCGTTAGCATTGTAGACATTGCGCTAGGTGAAGAACAGTTTTCTCGATTGCTTAAGACCAATGCATCGGGCATGTGTACACAAGCAATGCAATAACCAGAAATGACTTCATATTGAGCATGGTTCATCGATGTTTCAGCGGACTTGTCGTGCGTCCTTTGTTTTGAAGCACATAGGTTAGGTTAGGTTAGGTTAGAGGATGTGTACTTGTCAATTAAGACAAATACAGTACACGGAGGTCGAATTGACCCATTGTACAACGTCCTAGTTTCTCTTACCACTTATGTTGTGTGTGTTTATACATGAGTGGTGGGTCCTACAGTTTAAAGTCGACTCCGAACGGCAGATTTTTGAGAAACTTTTTCATGGCAATTTTTATTTACTCTGAGTTTTTGCCAGAAATCTGCTGAGAGGAAGTCGCCGAAAAAATACTTTTTGTATTTTCTCTTCATGTCTATCCTGGGGTTCGAACCCTGGCTTTTCGTCGAATAAGCCAATACACTACCTACTAGACCACGGCAACTTCTTGGTAAAGACTCTGAGATTAAAAAAAAACCATGAAAAGGTTCTCAAAAATCTTTCTTTCGGAGTTGGCGTTAAACTGTAGGTCTCGTCATTCATGCGTAGCCATTATCGTACACGCCATGGATGGTGTGAGGAGAAGCTATGTTGTAATCCTGACTAAAATTTTGTAAGGACCAATTAAATGAAGTAAGTAAGCCTCCCACAGAGTAGAATCTAGCTAGGCGTTAATATTGATTAGACTGAGCCCTTTCCAATGAGAGCGTTACACCACGTAGAAAGAAACGTAGGGAGGAAAATAGGTTCTAGTTAACCTGAGAACATAGGATAGGACATTTGGATCCATCAAAAGCCACTTAGCGCTAGGCACATATACAATAGGAGATCAACAGTCATCTTATTTGGTTAAGGCTAATGCAACGCGTATGTGTGTTCATAATGAAATGACACCTCTTTGACATTTGAGCGGACTTACTTGTCGAGATCGTTCACTTTAAATGACTCCACATGAAAATCAAAATATCTGTGGCGCTTTAAAACATATGTTGCCACTCGCCATTAAAGCAATACTGTCATCCATTATGCACCAGATCGGCCCTCGTACTTGTTTAAAAATAATATACAAGTATTTCTCTTTATTTTTTCTCTTTTTTTGGGTTTTTATTTTATGGTTTTAGCAAAATCCTCTTATCATAGCAACGTACATCCATACATACACATACTCAGTTAAAATTTTGCCAAAATGCTTGAAAAAATTTTTTATTATTGTTTCCCCGATCACATGGTTGTATTAAGATTGTTTAAATTTGTCGGCAGGAAATTTATAAAAAAAAAGAAAATGGAGTAAAAGAGTACGGTAAAGCAAGCATGTGAAAGGGTATGTGCGAATGAGTGAATGAAAAAAGAAAATCCATTCGTATTAAGAATTGAGTATGTATTTATAATGTAAATATGATGTATTTTTATTTTGTTTAACCGCACATATGGTGAGAGATTTATTTTGTTAAACAACATATTTATTCATATTTTTCGTTCATCAATTTTATTCAGTTTTTATGAAGCAGATGACAGATGAATTTGCAAAATTAAAGGATTGTAAGAGAAAGCTTTGACTTTAGGATAGTAGTAAAGTTTTTGTTTATCAAACCTATTAACCTGTGGCCCATATGAAATTAAAACTGAATATATGCATCAAAGTGTGAAAATAGCTATTCATGCCTCAACTATTATACACATATGTAAATAATTTTTGTATTGTGCTTAGGCTCATAATGGGCATCTCCTTGGAAACGTTTACTACTTATTTACAAACATTTTTTATACGATATAACACTGTGATTACTGGCTGCTTCGTCATCTCTTCTTATTAAAATATAATTCTGAACAAATATTGAAAACACCAAGCATATTGCTTCGTTAGGAATACTAGTCAGATCACACCGATATCAGTCTTGTCGCCAGATGTTGACCAGATGTTGTAGAAGCATTGAGAAATTTTTTGAAGTCGCCGTGGTCTAGTAGGTAGTGTGTTGGCTTATTAGACGCAAAAGCCTGGGTTCGAGCCTCAGCCCAGGCATCAAAGGCAAAATACAAAAAGTTTGTTTCGGCGACTTCCTCTCAGTAGATTTCTGGAAAAAATTCTGGGAGTAAATAAAAATTGCCATGAAAAGTTTCTCAATAAATAAAAATCTGTCGTTCGGAGTCGACTTTAAACTGTAGGTCCCACCACTCATGTATAAAATTAACACACACAGCATAAGTGGTGTGAGAAACGTTGTACAATGGGTCAATTCAACCTCCGGGTACTGTACTTGTCGTAACCTAACCTAACCTAACCTATTGAGAAATTAATTATGTGAGCAATCACTGAATCAAAACAATCTTGGAATCTAATTATCGCTTTGCCACCTCGTAAGTTATGTCCCTGTAAACAGGCAACGGTCTAAGTAGAATGGCGTATCGTTTTATTAAAAGATGTTCGATATGCCCTTATTAGAATAATAGAGCTTCACATGGACTCCATCTAATGCTATCTGTACGATTTTCAAGCTCAAAATATTTGATAATATCTTAGGCAGTTTACAGTCCTATAGACAGTAGATATGTAGATATGTGGAAAATCAGATGCTCGTGATGTTCAAGACAAGGGGAATTTGCTGTATCTCATTTAACCTTCTTTTTTCTACATTCACCTCTATACGAAATAGAGTACAATTCCTTGGTACTAGGAGCAGTTTTTGACACTTCGCGACTACGCAGCAAACGGCATAATACGGCATATTGGCGATAGTTGGCACATTAATCTCTAGTGTGATCCAT
Organism: Sarcophaga carnaria; assembly: GCA_958299815.1. NCBI lineage: Eukaryota > Metazoa > Arthropoda > Insecta > Diptera > Sarcophagidae > Sarcophaga > Sarcophaga carnaria. The sequence goes on from OY283151.1 coordinate 35,713,747, forward strand.
TTCTTGCTGCACTACGTACTGCACTTGACTTCTTTCAATGAATCACTGTGCCAACAGGATTTAATAGGTTTCGATTTTCACAAGCCTTTCTTAATTTTCAGCCTACAGTTTGTTTGATGTGAAACTCTAGGGGAATGCATGAGAAACTGCCACTTGATGTTTCTGATCTCTCTCGGCAGGTGACTGACTATTTAGGCTCACAGTAAGTGTTTGTATTTCGAGATACAATTCATAATAGAAGATTCCAAATGGTTTTGTTTTCTAAAATTTAATTACATACGCAATTGGTAATTATAACTCATTAGTTAGAATTACAACCTAGTTTCTTACGTCACCCATTTTGTATGTGCTAATTTTACAAATTAATTTTCTCTTAATTGTGGGCTGGTACTTTGAAGCCCTTTTGAAAGTTTCTTGATCGAGTGCAGTGAAGTGAACGAAAATGCTCATTCGATCTTCGAGTCAATTCTGTTTGTTTTTCTCTCTTTTGTCGAATATTCTCCAGAATAATGAAAGAACTTATTGAAACATTCTGATCTAATGTCTTTGTTCTTCTCTTCCTTAACACCATATCATATTCATTTGGTCATTTTGTTTTGTTTTTGAAAAGGTTCGCGAGAAGACTCCTGTGCCTGCTGTAGAAATTCAGAAAATCGTCGTGTAGCTTAATCCTAGTTGGATCATAGTAATTACTTCCCATCACCAGCAGCTTCATCCGCTTCAAAAACAATGGCGTTCCTTAATAGAAAATGAGGAACTTTAATTGGCATCCTCAAAAGGTCTTTTAGAACTAATGTAACAGCAAAAGAGGAAAACCTCTTTTGTTTTATGGAAGTGGTCGATCTAGTTCTGACATTTAACGGATTTGCTTATCTACTTAATTGGTCTCTTTAGTCAGGATTGCAACCTAGCTTCTCAAACCACCCTTGTTGCTTGCGTTAATTTGACACACGAGTTGCGTGACCTACAGTTTACTGTCGACTCCAAATGAATGAAGGTGGACATTTTAGATTATTTTGAAGCATTTCAAACACTCACTCTAAGCACTACCGAGGGGTTGACAAAATCTCGGCTCGAGAATAAATATTATTTTCTGTCTTCGTAAGTTGTATTCTGTTTATAAAACTGTGAATAGCCTTATTGTTTACAAATTTGTATGCAATTTCGCGTAAGTTTACAAAGCCTTTTAAAAAAATAAATTTACTGTACATACAGTGGACAGCAAAAGTCTTAGTACGATAATATATTTTAACAATTTCATGAATTTTAGCCAACACTTTGTATAAAAATTTATAGTTTATATGTGTATTTTATTAATTTATTTCTGCTTTATTATAAAACAAATAATTTTTTAATATTTTTCATAAAACAAGAGAAAAATAAGGAAAAGTTTCAAATGACTCCATAAGTATCCCCAAGGAGAATCCTGAGTAAATTTAAAATTCAAAGGCCTAATATATGAAAATGTTATCCCTTGTATTTAGTAGAATATCACTTAAGGTCAAGCAACTTGAAATTGAATGTACAAGTTTTGTTTAGAGTTTTCTGGTGACACCATGAGCAAGTTTTTCGGTTGACTTTTGTTTAAGGTTTAGCGATTACGTAACCGTTCTTTTAAATGATCTCCTAAATACTCTCATGAAGTCATATCGGGACTTTGTGCAAGAGTATTAAGACTGTGGGGACTTTTATTTGTCAAAATATATTGCCGTACTAACACTTTTGCTGTCCACTGTATGTATGTGTTGGTAAAGGATTATAAACTATTGGAAGCATTATATTTTTTTAACTAACTGCAGGTGTATGAAAATTGTCTAAGAAGTCTTAAGTAGCTGCTGCTAAATGATTTTTGATTTGCCAAATTTAAATGCTTAACAGATGCAAATAAAAATTTAACATCTTAATCGATTTGCTAAATAAAAATGTTTAATAAAGTTTTTCTTTATTTGTTTGTTAAAGTACTTACTTAAATATGCCATACATTTTAAGTACTTTTTGTTACACTTGTTGTATAGTAAACCCCATTTTCCTTTGGCGCTCTCGCTCTCTTTCCCTCTTTCACATTTAATATATTCTTTAGTTTAAGGGGGAATTGCATTTTCTAGCTGCTCTTAGTCGTATTATTTTGCATATTTATTGGCTGTTCAAAATCAAACTAAAAAAGCGAAAAAAAGAAATTGACTTTGTAACACAAAAGTATGCAAAAAAGTACAAAAAAAAACAGGGAAACATACAAAAGAAGGTTCTGTTCCCCGATCAAAAATCAATAGATTCGCTTGAGAAACTTTTGCCATGTGAGCACCACAAGCGTAATGCATTGTTCATAAGTTTCTAGTCGTATTTCGTAAGCAAATAATATGCAAATACGCCAAAAAAATAATAAAAAGTAATATGCTCTGAAAGAATAATGCTTATAGGGGGTTTTTCTTCATACACTCGAATGCTTTCCAATGCAAGAGAAATTAAGTCAGCAAAACTATGTAAAAAAAAAATTTATTGCAAGTAATTGAAGACTCCTTCTAAGATGTATGTGGTACTTATTAACGTAAAATATTTGATTTATTTTTGACTTTAAATTAATATTGAAGCATCAAAACAATGCACATTTTAATTAAGAATAAAAATTAAAGTAAATGCCTTAATTGGAATCAATTAGGAACAGGGTTATGAAAGGATTAAGGCTTACCAAGTGATAAAGGGTCCGCCAAATAACTTTTTTTTTTGAAAATGCTTTAAAAAAACTACTGAATATTTGCTCAAATTTCTTTTTTTATTTGAAAGTACAATCCTTCCGGTTAATAATGGAAAATAATTTCATTCAAATGGCTGCCTCGGCTGGCCATGCAGTAGCCTACACCAGAAGATGCCGATTTTGGCAAAAACCATCTTTTCAAATGAAGCTCATTTTGATCTTGGCGGGTATGTAAACAAGCAAAATTGTCGCATTTGGGGCACAGAAAACCCACTCGCATACATTGAAAAGCCGACGCACCCAAAACGAGTCACTGTTTGGCGCGGATTTTGATCCAGAGGCATAATTGGGCCATTTTTCTTCGAAAATGAGCAAGGAGTGGCCGTTACAGTCAATGGCGATCGTTATCGGGCCATGTTGAACGAATTTCTGTTCACAAAAATTGAAGAGGAGGATATTGGCAACATTTGGTTTCAACAGGACGGCGCTACGTGCCACACAGCCGTAGCTACACTCGATGTTTTGGGCCTTGTTTTTGAAGATCGCATTATCAGCCGCAGAGCTGATGTCGTTTGGCCACCTCGGAGCTGCGATTTGACACCGTTGGACTATTATTTGTGGGGTGCCGTCAAAGATCAGTGTTACGCCGACATGCCAGAGACAATTGACGTTTTAAAGGACAATATTTGTGAAGCCATTGGTGAAATACAGCTGCACACAATCGATAATGTGCTTAAAAATTGGTCCAATCGTGTGGGCTACTGCATTTAAGCATTTTCAAAAAAAAAGTTATTTGGCGAACCCTTTGTTACAAATCCTATTGTGCTTCAATCAATTAACTATCTAATATAAAGAAGCGTTTTTAAACAAGCGGAACATCATATTTCACATTTTTATAATTTCATTAAAGTTTCAGTCGCCGTAGTCTAATAGGTAGTGTGCTGGCTTATTAGACGTTAGGCTTCAGTTCAAACCACAGGTCAGACATCTTCAACAAGACGAAATACGAAAAAATATTTCCCCGGCGACTTCCTCTCAGCAGATTTCTACCAAAAACTCTGAGGACAATAAAATATTGCCATTAAAAGTTTCTTGAAAAATCTGTTGTTCGGAGTCGTAGGTCCCTTCATTCATGTATAAAATAGCATAAGTAGTGCTGGAAGCTAGTTCGTAATCCTAACTGAAGGATTGTAATGACCAATTATGTATGTAAGTTTTAGTCTGGATTACAATCTCTCTTCTCACACTACAAATGTTATGTGTGTGCAAATTATATCCATGAGTGTTGGGACCTACAGTTTAACGTTGAGTCCGTATGACAGATTTGAGAAGAAATATCTCTGCAAAGGCTTCTGCATTAAATGTTGTCTTATCCCAGAAGCCAGAATGAAGCCTTTCCGTCGACTATCTTGAATATCTTCAGGAATTAAATGGATCAAACGGTTATGTTTCAAATATATACCCAGGTGTTGGCTTATCAAAGTCGCCGTATTGCTAGGAGGTAGTATCTTGACGAGAGGCCATAGTTCAAACCCCATCTCAAAACATCTCAAAAAAAAAAAGGAAATACAAAAAAAAAAAATAATTCTTTCAATGACTTCCTCTTAGCAGTCTGAGAGTAAATAAAATTGCCATGAAAAGTTTCTCAAATTTATGATGTTAATCTGTATCAGAGGTCAGCAATGAGTATTCAAAACAATGAGTAGATTCGAATCATACTTATAATTTCTGATACTTATACGCATTCATACTTATTTTAATGTCATACTCATACTACTCATACTCAAAGTTTGAAATACTCATAGTACTCATACTTAACAATACGCATGATGTTATTGATTTCGACTCTCCACGAGTCATCGTATACACGAATCACAGAATAAGTAAGATTCGCGTACGAACACTACAATACTCACTAGAAGGTTGTGTGTTTGCTTTGCTTGCTGTCTTTGTCTTTTTTGTTTATGTGTCTTTCTTCTTTCTTTGTAAATGCAACAACAACTAAGACTGTAAATTTTGAGGAATGATTCGAATCACTCGAATCATTTATGAGTATTATAAGTGCTTTTCTAAATTTATGAATCTGAATGAGTAGGCGTATGAATCAAACATAGTTCGAATGTTATGAGTTTGATGTCAACGTTGCACTCATAATCATTGCAACTTGTACTTATAAATCAATGTTGCACTGCGTACGAGAGTAGTTGGATTGCAATACTGTTGACTCACTCATACTCAAAATTTCATGAGTACTTATGAGTAGCGAAAAAGCGATTCATTTCTGATCTCTGATCTGTATCTCCCACATCCCATGGATAAAAAACACACACAACATGAGTGATGTGAGAAGCCACCACATCATGCACCACGACATGAGTGATGTGAGATTCCGATTAAAGCGTAGTAATGGCCACTTAAATGGAAAATTAAATAAAGTAACATGGGTTTAAAACTGTCATCTCTAGGCAGGTGCATGGAAATCCTTTTGAAAGTTTCGCGATCGCATGCAGAAGAGAACGAAACTGCTTATTAGATCATCGATTCAATTTTGTTTGTTTTCCACTCTTTTATCGAATGCTCGACAACAATAGTAAGGTGGCACTACTCTGAATATTAATACACCACCTAGAACGCTTAATGAATTACTAGTTAAAGTGTACGTAAAGCTAACGAAGCGTTTTAGAATTTTTTTTTCATTGGAAAAACTTATTTCTCTTTGTCCCCATTTTAAAATACTTTTTTTAAAATAATTTTCACAACCCTTTTCATTTGTATATATTCTTACAGATCGTCTACATATTATTCTAACAACAGTCCAAAGCTGGTAATCTTATGGTTGTCCATTAAAAACATGAAATTTTTTTTGCGCCCTCCCTCATTAGGTGGTTGTCACAGCATGTAATCCTGTCAACATATCGTATTTGAAAATATTAAATTATATTTTTTCCTGTCGCTCACTCTCTCTCTCTCTCTCTTCCTACTTTTTAATTATTTTTTCTCTATTTTTGTTGTGTTTTTTGTTGGGGTCAAAACTTTTTTTGGATTATTTAAAGGCTGTACGTACAAGCTTGTCACTTACAACATGCAATTAATTCTCAACAAATAGTTTATGTTGGCAATAATTTATAACATAAAGTGAGAGCAAGTGTCTGTTGGCGTATGTGTATATGTTCATTTGTGTGTGTATGTGTATGTGTGAATAGGAATTTAAGGCATTTTACTCATATTTTTTTGTATTTTTCCCTTTTGAACTGAACAGCAGTGTTTTTGTGCCAAATAACATCATCACCATCACTATCCCTAATACCACTTCCGCTTTAACAAACAAAACAACAAGTGTTTGTTGGTGTATGTGATGAGTATGTATGAGAGTTTCTTCGTGTTGTATTTGTGTTATTGTTGTAAAGGCTCATAAATGTACATCATGCTGACATTATAATGGACTATCACGTCCTCTAATGCCAAACCGCGTTATGTGTACATAGAAATCTATATTCATACATACACACACGTATAAATACTTACACACACTAACAATAGAACCCAAACAAATAACTCAATACGAACACAAAAGAAAAAAAACGAACAATTAAATTTACGGAGAGCCTATGTCGACTATCTGGTGTCCTACAAAAAGTTTTTTTTCGAATAATTAAAGTCTTAAATGAACAATCAATAGCCTGCACTGCACGGAAAGTTCTCAATCAACATCTCTCACATTTAAGTCACTGGAACATCGATCAGAAGTTCTGTTTTTATTTAACGTTGTTAAAAACCCCATTCGAGCCCTTTATGTGATTGCCAACTGGTCTATCTGAAAGAGTAACCATTGACTAAAGAGCGATCTTTACTCATTTGATCCCACTTGCCTCATTTGAAACTTCGGCAAAATGAATAATGGATCCCTTCATTGGAAAGAGAGCTTTATTAAGTTAACATATGACTCACAGGAATAATCAGCCTATGTTGGTGGCCATCTAAAAATATCCCAGTTGCTAAGATTGTTGTCCGAGATACAGGGAGCCTCAAGAAAAAATTAGCCAGTTTTCTTTGCAACTTGTGAGAACAAAGATGAGCAATAATACAGAAAACTGCGTACGCCTTCGATTCTAGACAACCCCATTAAAAAATCTAACTGACTCAAATAGCATAATCACGATGGGCAGTTCAAATCACGTGAGGTGATCATGCCCTCAAATTGCGCGCGCGGAATAGAGAATGTGGCATGTTTTGTGTGCTACGTAGCGCCGCCCTGTTGTTATGTCATATATAGTGCTCTCCACTGACAGTATTGACCTGGCCAATGTCGTTTTCAAAGAAATATGGACCGACAACGCCATCAGCCTTAAATCTACTTAAATTAGAAATGGGCCTCATCACTGAAAGCGATTCTTTTGATAAAAATTAGACAGGTTGACAGATTCAGCTCCAACTAGAAGCCCGTTTTCAACTGTCAAGGTTCGGTAGATCCTGTTATGGCGTTTGAATACAGCGGAAAGAAATTTGTATCGAATTAAAAAGAGAAGAAGTATCCTAAGTTATCCTGCTATAGCGGATAAAATCGAGAATTAACTCCATAGTAACTTCAGGCAACCAATTCTTGAGAAAGTGTAGGCTCTTTATTACTGCAGCCTGTACAACAACCCAATATATTTTCACGGAGAGGTTAGTTTGTAGGCGCCGATTGGTGGAAACACCCATATCCTAGGATCTGATGGAACGGAAGAGGAGTGTAGAACAACTTCCAGTAGTTTCACGCCAATTTCAAAAGTTCCTGCAAAGCAACTGATTTTGCCTTTTATGCCGACTGAAAAAAAACGAGGGCAGGTATAGAGGAGATCCTATTTTCATGGTGTTCTTCACCAGGCTATATATCGAGGCTATAATTCTTTGTGTATAAGTCAAGTATAATTTTCAGTTTCATAGTTCCGCCAACAGCATTGATTTTAGAAAGCGTGTTGTTTAGCGTTGCTTGCTACTGCTTCGTTTCTAAAGTCTTTCAGAATAACTGCATGGAAATACTTCCCATATGGCAAAAGTATATCAAACTGTTTAAAAATATATTTAAAGAAGGAACTTGAATCCGAGATCATCGAATGCTGTCAATTCCTTAAAATAATGGACCTCTCTTCAGAAAGCGATTTTAAAGCCCACGTTCAAATTATAATTCACCTATAATTATAGGTGCTATAAGTACTGATTATTATTAAGCATTCCAGACATTAATATCAACATCAACACAAAATACCGCATCATGAACAGATAGAGAGACAGAGAGAGAGAGAGAGAGAGAGAGAAATAGAGAGAGCAAAAAAAAAGGCAATAAAAACCGATTCATTTACTTCACAGACGCTATACAAATTTACAAATTGGCAAACAGCCAGAAAATGAGAAAAACCACGAAAAGCACGCACTCACACCGCCATACTCATACACAAAGTGCCACCATTTTTTAAACAACACAATGGCGTTAGAGTGGGTAAGCAAGAGAGCATGTGGAACAGCTTTCGTTTGATTTGAGTGTGTGTGTTGAACATTATAACAGTCAATTATGGTAATGTAATGACCATACATCACACCCACTACAACCAAACAACAGAGCAACAATAACAACAACAACAATAACAATAATAACATAAGAGCATCATTGTAATGTGCAACATTTGAAAATTATGTTGAATAGCGTTTCAAATAGTGTTCATAGATAACAAAAACAAAACAAAAAAGCCCTCCAAATAGCAAAACAACTCTGGAAGAGGAAAATGAAAAAGGACTTTAGCATCTATTCTGCATGAATAATAAATAGTCGACAAAAAAAAAAAAACAAAATGGGAAATAAATGCGAAACAAAGGAAAAGGCCTAAAAGATGTCACACAAAATATTTTGGAACAGTGTTGCCATTTAGCTGTTGTAGTTAAGTGGCACCGAGGAACCGAGTTTATAGTTTGCAAATGTTATTCATGTTTTCACGGGCACATTTTGTTCTCTAGCTAAAGTGGCAATCACAAAACTCTATAAAATTTGGAGTGTTTGGCGTATAACAAAAAAAATTTTATTTAATTTATTAAATCCGCTTAACTGCCTGCATCTGGTAAATTAGTTGTCATTTATTTAATCGCCACGAACGACAATAGACAACAACATATGTTCACTGAATGTGTTCTGAGTAGTAAACAGCTGATCCTAATTTTCATTGAAAAATTATATTCAGCAATAAGGCTCATTTTCGATGCATGGATACGTGAAGTCGCCGTGGTCTAGTAGGTAGTGTGTTGGCTTATTAGACGTAAAGCCAGGGTTCAAACCCCAGGTCAGACATCAAAACAAAATACAAAGAGTATTTCTTCACGAACTTCGTCTCAGCAGATTTCTGTCAAACACTCTTAGAGTAAATAAAAATTGCCTTGAAAAGTTTCTCAAAAAATCTGTCGTTCGGAGTCGAATTTAAACTGTGGGTCCCGCCACTCAAGTATAAAAATTAACACACACAACATAAGTGGCGTGAGAAACTACGTCGTAATCCTGACTGAAGGGTTTTAATGACCAATTATGTATGTATGGATACGTGAATAAATAAAACTGTGTTGGACGATACCATTTTACATGAGGCCCAAGAGCGTTCAATGCATTCCGAAAAGGTCACAGTTTGGTGCGGATTCGTTGGTCCATATTTCTTTACCAACCTCCAGATTACAAGCCTCTTTTGGACTGAATTGGATGATCAGGACACCAACGATATATAGTTTTCGAGGTCAGACATCTCCAACAAACCTCAAATATGAAAAATATTTCTTCGGCGACTTCCTCTCAGCAGATTTCTGGCAAAAACTTTGAGAGTAAAGAAAATTGCCATGAAAAAGTTTCTCAAAAAATCTTTCGTTCGGAGTCGCCCTTAAACTGTGGTTTCCGCCACTCATGTATAAAATTAACACACACAACATAAGTGGTGTGAGAAGCCAGATCGTAATCCTGACTAAAGGGTTGTAATGACCAATTATGTATGTATCTGTGTAATATGAACGGAGCCTAAAGATTGACCACGTTTTTCTTTTGATATTTTCTTAAGTTGCAGGTGCAAGCGATCAAGCCAAAAACCAAATTCAAAATGAAATTCAGTCTTAGTTATGCGTCAGAATAATAGAAAATTGAACGTTTCAGATTCACTACTCCCAGACAAACAGTGGTGAACATTTGAACGATGTTATAATTCACAACAAATGCCATCAATTGGTCTTTCAAATGAATAAAAGATTTCGATGATATCGCCCGCACACTTTGTTTTATTATGAAACCAAAAAATGAATAACCCTGTTTTATCATACACAATCGAAACAATCTACGATTACTTGGTGCCCTAACCAGGCGAGGTTTACACAAAAGTGGATTCAAGTTGAGCCAAAAATATGTACTTTATCTTCATTACCCTCAAATACAAAAAAAAGAGAGCATAACTTGTAAAAAACTGTCAGTTGGCAACACTGTCACTTGCCAAGAAAAATTCACAACAGCTGCATTCAACGCATTTTTTTCTCTTTGTCTTCTCCAACCATTTATTGTGGATGCTCTTTACGTTCTTCACATTATTTACGTACGTGTATACGTAACGCAACATAATGATATGCAATGCTATGCAATGCCATGCAATGCAATGAATATTTCATTAAATTAAGTGAACCTTTGACTAACAATAGACAATGAATGAATGAATGGGTCGTGAACAATCACTCGGTCTCTGCGCTCTTACAAATATTTCAACAATTGAGTGTTTTTGAAAGTTTAAAATGATCGCTGGCATATGAATTACAAGCGTAAAATACAATTTGAATTTCGGTGTTGATGTCAATGTAGAATGGGGGTCTTTTTTGTACTGTTCTAAGTGTGCAATGGCATTACAATTGCTACAACAATAAACGATAATTTATTGTATTTGTTAAAAGAGTGTTAAAAAGAGAGAGAGAGAGAGAGAGAGAGAGAGAGAGAGAGAATAAAGTGCATTTATTTTAGTGATTTTGTATTAATGAATGCTTTTTCATGGCACAATAAATAATTGCATGTATTTCTTCTCTCACCCTCTCTTTCTTCATTTTGCATTGCAATCGTTGCCAAAGAACATTTGTTAGTGAATGTAAATTAAATACACGAGCATTGTTCTCAAATTCGTACAGAAGAGAATATTTGATTTAAATCAACGCATTTAATTTAAAATTTCTTTCGTTAAATTAATAGAAATTAGAGGTGAAATTAATGTCATTCTAAGGCGCCAAAGGATGGTATGGATATTACGCACTAAGTATCAGTTTTGTCCATTGCATACCCAAGATGTGGATGGCTATTAAGTTCATAAAATATAGCCAAGGGCTTCGTCTATTCCTACCTCATCTAGCATCTCTTACGGATATCGAAAGTCTACAAAGAAACCATCTAAAGCACGAAAGGGCACCTTCCTATTATGCAGAAGAGACAGCATAATAAACGTCAATTCGGGAGATAAATCCTGCGTTCAGATTTGTCTACCACCATTCGTATTCAGCCAGTTCAACTTAGCTTGGTCCTTAAGTCCTGTAGGCCTTCTTGGATTCTGATTCCTCTAGGGCTTCAGATTTAGGGTCAGTGACATCAGGTTGGCCGATTGTCATAGTATTCTTCTGTCATGCGAAGTAGAGGGCTTTTGAGTACGTAACATAATTTTGACTGTGGTGGAACCATCTAGGATTACCGAAAGAAGGAAAAAGTTGGGTTACTGGAGCAGCACCGCAGCAGTGAATTATACTTTTTCAAAGTAGGAGATACTTTGAGCTTAAAACTTGTGCCGCCATACCTGCCAATACTTGATCTAGACTCAGGGAAAAGATGGGAACAAAAGCAAACAGGGGAAGGTAACACATTTAAGTGATATCACTTACTCAAAAAAGGATACTTCGCTAGATTGCATAAATATACGGAATGTATAGCCCATAGTCCCTTCAACCTTCTCAGGCAGTGTTCAGTAATGTATTCTGTAGAGTTAAAAACTGAGTATGTGCTATCCTTTACTTTATCCGTTTCCCAGTTTTGCTTAATGACGATTCATCTTTGCTTGTAAAACTTTTGTTCACAATAATATTAAATAGAAGTGGTGGTAGACTCTCTTTACTTTACTCAGCGTTTTGTCATGTTTTTGTAAGTGGTTTTTATACTTAAAAGCTTCAACGGCACTTGCTCGTATGCTAATCGTATAATGGTTCGTTAGATATGACACCTTTTCGCCGATTCTCCTTGTAGTAGTTACGTGAATCGCGATATTGTTAACCATGCGGAACAAGTAATAGGGCTTAAGGGTTCATAAACATCAGCATAGAACGCCGTCATAAATGGAAGTAAAAGTGAGTAAAACTGCTTCAAACAGACCAGTTCTAGAATGACAGGGTTGCCACCTGTTGTTGCCTAAGGAAGTATAATATCGATACTCCTTATATAAAAATATACAATTCACCTCTCCCCAGAAACCTTAATTCCTATTACGGCCTATTTGATTGCTGATTAATACCTCCTTTTTTAAAAATTCAAAAACGTTTTCACTTGCTCCTGAAATTAAAACTAAATTATTCTGGGGTGTAATCAAAAACTTAAAACATTACATTGGCGGTTCTAAGTTTTTTAATTTTTAATTTCTTCTCATTTTATCACATTCAATCGCATTTAATCCAATTCGTATCCTCACCTTTGACCTTTCGTTTTATATGCGAAATAATATTTTGAATTTATTGAAACATACATCCATCATCCTTAAATGTGATGATTACCACTTCTTAAAAGGGAGAAGGTTTCCTCTCTTCCCTTTTACTCTAGAAAGGCGTAATTAGAATTGCTAACTTTTGATTTTCTTACTGCGATTGTTTTTAAATGCACTCCAAGGGCTTATTGCAAGTCTTGCTTGAGCACCTTCGAAATGGAGGAAATGAAAAAATATTTTGAAAGTGATTTTAATTCTGGTAGACAACAAAAGTAATAACTACGTGTACTTAATCGTGTTTTCTAGAGGAGGTTTATTAAAACGAAAACTGTCTTCAACGGGAAAACGTATTTAAGTTTTGTTTTGACAAAAAAAAATTAAGACGAGTTTGAGTTGAAGGCAAACTTTCTTTTACTGTTCTCCACCAAAAGTGTTGACAATGTTTGTGTCTTTTTAAAATTCTGTCACTGTTCCGTCTTCAAAAAAAGAAATATCACCAACAACAATCCTTTTTAGTGGTTTACCCACCCCAAACACAAAGAAAGAAAAGAAAATTTCAAAATGAAAATTTTATATTGAAAAGAAAAGTTTTGAAACATGTAAACAGTTTCAATTTCCCCCAAAAAATACGAAAATATACTACAAGACAATACTTTCTTAAGAAACTATGCATTGAGAGCAGCTACTTGGTAGCCAGAGTTTAAAGTTCTTAAGCTGTTGATAAAACATAGTAAAACAACGTAGAGGAGAGGAGAGAGAGAGAGAGGTGGTTGTATGAAAGGAATCAAGTCAACAACTTGACAAGCATGTCAAGAAATGTTTTTTTTTTTTTTAAATTTTTACTTTTTAAAATTCAAACTTACTTTGCATACTGTTAAGGAGCACTTTTTATACTTAAATGTTGCATACTTTAAGGATTTGCGAAAAAATATTTTTAAGTGAAATTCATTATAAAAAAGCATTCGAAATAATTTAAAACTTTGATTTGTTTGTTTTAAGAAAAACACTCAGGAGATTACTACTACTTTTGCAGTACATTGTGTTGGAATAACTGAAATATAGTTATGGGAGACAGGAAAGAGGTGTAGTGTAATTCCTTTGTAAAATTGTTGTGTATATAGCGGTGATTGAGTTTAACCTTTTGAGAAGAAGTGACGTTATCTGGTTTTTCTATCATACTCGTCTTTAATATTATCTAGGAACATGAGGTCCGAAATGGTTCCTAGATGGAGATTTTTTTGACGAGGATCGTAAATAGATTACTCGTGATTGCAGTCAAGCATTGGAAACCTTAAACCACTTCACCTCTAAGTGCTAAGGAGATGCAATTCATTTAGACCTCTATTATTAGCGGACTACTACGAAGAGACAGCATCGGCCAAAAGTATGGATAGTAATTTTCCATGACAATGCCAGCTGACCTGCAGCTGTAGTGATTTGCTTAGACATCTCTACGTCTTAGCAGTTTTCTTACAAAAACTCTAAGAAAATTTTCTCTGGCCTGTCGATATTTAACTGTAAGTCCTACTTCTTACTTAATTGGTCATTACAACCCTTCAGGCAGGATTACGTCCTAGATTCTCACACCACTTATGTCGTGTTTGTTAGTTTTATATATGAGTGGCGGGACCTACAATTTAAAGTCGACTCGAAACGACAAATTTTTGAGTAACTTTTTCGTGTCAATTTTTTATTTACTCTCAGAGTTTTTGCCAGAAATTTGCTGAGAGGCAGCCGCTGAAGAAATATTTTTTCATATTTCGTTTCGTTTGAGATATCGGACATGGAATTTAAACAGTGGTCTCATGTCTAATAGGCCGACACACTACCTACTAGATTACAGCGACTACCAGCTACTCACTAACCACCGATTAAATTAACACACACAAAACGAGTGGTGTGCGAAGCTAGGTTGTAATCCTGACTAAAGAGTTGTAATGATCAATTAAGTCAGGGATAATGATTTCAATGAAACAGAGTGGAAACTCCACCAAAATAGCGACAATTATCGAATAAAGTGATGTATACTCGTAGCTTTGCTAGATAGAGCTTCTAATTTCAAGTACATGCATATGTTAAATGCCTTGTTATTTATAGTGATTTTATATACATACCTCACTGGGAAGTAAAGTATTTCACTTATTATTCATTCCTTTTGCCACTTATCATCATATTCACAAGTATTGCGTCTCATTTAAATTTCCAGTAATAAAACAAAAGCACATTTCCGAAGTTGCAACGCCACAAATTTTCCGATCATTTGCTTAATCATCCGTCTAATTTTATATTTGAAACATTTCCAACATCCTGGTTTTAAATGATGTCCTTGACAAAGTTTTATACGCTGCTCTTGCCAACATCATGCTCACAATAATTTTTACAATACTTTTGCTCCTGCATGACAATACATTTATAGTGTAGGAGCTTAAATTTTAAATGTCATATGAGAAGTACATGTCGTAAAACTTTAAAGATGTTCTTTTTTTGTTGTGCTCTTTTGTTGCAGCAGTTTAATGTTCGTTTTCACACTTGCCTCTCCTACATCTCTAGCACGCTGTAACAGTTGAGCATTTGCAAATGCAGACAAATTTTAATGCTGAAGTGAAGTGCTTGCTGCTGCATACTTTATGGCAAGTTGTGATTGCCAACGACATGTTCTTGAGGCACACAAGACAGTTTTTTTTCTTCTGTTGTTTTCATTCTGTGGAAACACTGGTAATTTGTAGAGTTTCGTTGCAAATGTCAAATGTTTTTATCATATTTCATAAGCAGAATTTTTTATTTCTTTCTTTAAAGTTGAAAATAAATCATTCTTCTTCTTTTCGTTTTAAATGTAATTTTTATTTTCGAAACTTTATAATAACTGCAGTTTTATTTGCAGAAATTTATTTGTTTTTCTCCGAAAAGTATGCAACAAAAATTTTTCGAATTAAACTCCCTTATGTATGCTATAAATATTGTGCATTTTTAAGCTTTAAATTGATTTTGAATAAATCCATTGCATTTATTTAAATCACGTTTAAACTTATTATAAAATTATTAAATTTGATTTCATTGTTGGTAAATTATGTGGCATGTGAATACAACTGTTTTCAATTCTATTCTATTCGATTCGATTCGATTGTTTTGTTGCAAATTGCTATTGTTTATGAACTATTGTATTTGTGTCTGGGTGCGTATATGCCACAACATTTGTAATTATCGCTGATGAAATTTTAACCCTGGAGTAATTTAATTTATAACTGTCAACGTCACACACTTACTAATACTACAGCCATAAAATAGCGCGAAATTTTAATTCTATTTTCAATACAAATGACAAATCATTGTTATAAACAAATAACGGGATTAATGTGAGTGTGTATACAACACTAGGGTTACCATTGTTTTAATAAAAGTTTTCTAAATTATTATTTTTCCAGGGATTGTTAATATGAAACTCTCAATAAAAAATATTTCGTACGTATTAGGTTAGCTTAGGTCTGGAAGCAGACCAGTGGCAGTCCATTGTGGTTACCCTCAATAGGTCAAACCAGGCGCAGTAATTATAAAAAAAAATATAAAATTAGGATAATGTTGAGAGACAAAAACAAAGTATAGTCATTTAATCTTAAAGAAGAAAATGAGAGACAAGAGAAAGAGACAGAAAGAGAAACAAAGTAATCTCACTAGCCAGCTTATAGCGAAAATGAAGTTTTCAATATCAGGCATACATACATACATACACAATTGGTCGTTACTACCCTTCAGTAAGAATGACGACCTAGCTTCTCATACCACTTATGTTGAGTGTTTTAATTTTATAAATGAGTGGCGGGTCCTAGAATATAAACTCGACAGCGAACGACATATTTTTGACAACCTTTTCATGGCAATTTTCCTTACTCTCAGAGTTATTGCCTGAACTCTGTCGATAGATAGTCGGAAGTCGAGATTTTTGACCAGATTTTTGAAACACGGTCGCATGTCTAAAAACCAACTTACTATCGGGTCCGCCATCTAACGTATTTTTTTTCAACTAGTGCTTATTTCGTGAATGGTAACACTTAGCTCATGTCTGATTTGACAGATAATTAGTTTTATCCTTCCGCTGAACGAATATGGTTGTGTATACGCTTGAACAATGCTGGGAAATATCGCGACATTACTTTGAAAATCATGGTAAATCACGGATTTTAGAAGAAGTGAAGCACCGTCAGCTTCGTATGTTCGTTATCTTGTGAAAAAAGTGAAAGAAACTGGCATGCTCATCGATAAACCAAAGCGTGAAAAGCCAAAAACAGTGCGTACACCCGAGAATATTGCTGCTGTGGCAGAAAGTGTGCGTGAAGCGCCATCAACATCAATTCACCGTCGTTCTCAACAATTAAACATTTTGGAGACATAAAGACCTTGGTATGACGCCATACAAAGTCCAATTGGTTCAGGATTTGAAGCCAATCGACCATCCAATGCGTTTTCGCTTCGCTAAGTGGGCCAGTGATCGAGTTACAGAAGATGCCGATTTTGGCAAAAAAAATCATCTTTTCAGATGAAGCTCATTTTGATCTTGGCGGGTATGTAAACAAGCAAAATTGTTGCATTTGGGGCACAGAAAACCCGCACGCATACATTGAAAAGCCGACGCAACCAAAACGAGTCAATGTTTGGTGCGGATTTTGTTCCAGAGGTATGATTGCAATTTTTCTTCGAAAATGAGCAAGGAGTGGCAATGGCGATCATTATCGGGCTATGTTGAACGAATTTTGTTCACAAAAATTGAAGAGGAGGATATTGGCAACATTTGGTTTCAACAGGACGGCGCTACGTGCCACACAGCCGAAGCTACACTCGATGTTTTGCGCCCTGTTTTTGAAGATCGCATTATCAGCCGCAGAGCTGATGTCGTTTGGCCACCTCGGAGCTGCAATTTGACACCGTTGGACTATTATTTGTGGGGTGCCGTCAAAGATAAGTGTTACGCCGACAAGCCATAGACAATTTACGCTTTAAAGGACAATATTTGTGAAGCCATTGGTGAAATGAAATTATTTTATATTTATATTATTTGTATTATTTGAATGAAATTATTTTCCATTATAAACCGGAAGTATTGTACTTTCAAATAAAAAAAGAAATTTGAGAAAATATTCAGTAGTTTTTTTTAAAATCATTTTCAAAAAAAAAAGTTATTTTGTCCAGGCAGGGACACAGTAGTTCCAACGGTTCGTTAACGTTACTCTAAAACCCTGCAGAAAAAAATGTGCTCCTGGTTCATATGCTGGTGCAACACCCCTTCCATAAGTGGATCAAAGTCCTAGAAGTTATTCTCTCCAGTTTTAGGACTCATTCCGTTTTAGATTTGTTTAATCTGGGCCATATAAACATAGGGATTCTGTAATATTCCATGTTTTGCCGTAAGGTTTCTACTTTCCATGGCATCGAAAAAGTGACCTACAGTTTTGCCTAGAATCATAAACCGGGTGATCTGTTTATTGCGGACTGTAACCAATCCTAGAGCTAACAAACAGCCCACTAAGTGCCTTCAAGGCACCTTGAAAAAATAACACACACAACAGAGGTGATGTTGGAAGCTAGGTTGTAATCCTGGCTAGAGCGTTGCAATTTTAGTAACCGAGTAATCGAATAATTTAAGAAATAATTTAAGATATAACGAATCCGAAAAGATACTGCTGCTGAACTTAACGGACGATCTTCATCTGTCCACTTGAGTGGTCTTCTCTGCCAGGTAAAACTCAAAGGATATTTTAGCTAGTTTTGCATGAAATATGGTACTTAAGTATTTATTGTATAGTTCAGTTCCTAGTCTATGTTGCCGTCTATGGCATATCGTTTTTAATTATTCTCTTTCAATGTTATACGAATATTCGATTATATGTCGTAATGTTGTATTTTAGTATGTATTTTTAATCGATTTATTATTTTCTTTTGTTCTGTTTTTCGTTTACAGTTGATTTCGTCAAATGACAACCCTACGAAGCAGTCTACTGTGTGCGTGCGTGCAATATGTAAGTGTAAGTGTAAAATTATATACTATGTACTATCATATAATATGAAATTGATGTATAAATCTCTATCGATTATCGATAACTTACAAACTAATTACGAAATTCAAATTCACTTAAAATGTGTGAATTTACATGTTAAAGTTGTACGCCATTCACGTACATTTTGTTGTTATTATTTTCTATTATACATATAAATGCATATCTCTATGCGTATGTACATATGTCATAAATGCATATTTGTATGTTTACATATTTATATTTCATATGTAAATTTTGTTTGTTTGTCTGTTTGCTTGTTTGTTTATAGTATTTGTTGTCATTAAATGTTATGCCTGATAAGTTTGATAATTACTAATGATTATAATGCTTATAATGCTTATTTGTCTACCATAAAATGTAACATTATAATATTATTATTATTATTTGTGTGTGTTTGTTTTGTTTTTTGGATATTATTTTCTACATTAAATAATTTTCTAATTATTGTTGCGTTGTTGTATTGTTGCTATTCGCTTATGAAATAAATCTACACAATTTTGGGGAATTGAAATTATGTTTTAAAAATTAATTTGAAATTTAATTAATATTGGGTGTTTGAAAAATACCGAATAACATATTGCCAGTAGATGGCTGTAATATCTAACATCTCTGATGATATAAATTGCACTAATGGCCACAGCTTAATTGGTAACACCGACGAAGGTAGGAATTCTATCCAATTCAACTTAATTGGATAAATACATTCTGTCGATATGTTCTTATTTTTACGTCCTCAAGCACCTGACAATGATAGAGATGTTGTGTTTTTTTCTCTTTGGCCTCGTGGTTTCAATTTCTGCATAAGTTTTTATAAGATATACGCATCTCATGAACGTGTGCTCCTACAGGTCAGACTGTTAACTGCTATTAGGTTCATATCTGTCCGGCTTCTCTCTGAAAGTAGTTAGTATTACAATTTTCTTTTACAAATGAATGAAGTCTGTGTGGGACCATTTCTAAATCTGTAAATCCCATGTAAAAATTTAATTTTCCGCTGTACCATCCTTATGTAGCAACACATATGAGGGTAATGGTCCAATGCATCGCCATCTACTTCAGAAGCGCCTTAAAAGTGGTGTACATATATTCGAGGGATCTAATATCCGCAATGGTGTACTCTTGGATGATATTATTTGAAACCATTCTTAGCAGGATATATTTGGTATCTTCGCTGTAAAACCAGGATCGAAAGCGGCTTTAGGTTCGCTTGGTATGTATGTATGCATAGTACTACCTACGGAAGTCGCCTAATAGATAGTGTGTTAGCTTATTAGACGTATAGCCAGGGTTCGAGCCCCAGGCCAGATATCAAAACAAAATACAAAAAGTATTTCTTCGGCGACTTCCTCTCAGCAGATTTCTGGCAAAAACTCTGAGAGTAAATAAAAATTGCCATGTAAAGTTTCTCAAAAATCTGTCGTTTGTACTCGACTTTAAACTGTAGGTCCCTTCAATCATGTATATAATTAACACACACAACAAAAGTGGTGTGAGAATCTATGTCGTAATCCTGACTGAAGGGTTGTAGTGACCAATTATGTATGTATACCCAAAGTTTTAGTATGAACCTAGCTTCCAAACTTCCTTGCTTTTGTAGCACTCAGTTTAGTTGCCGTATTCGCACCTACATGTTCCATCAACATTTCTAGTAGTAGCCAATGAAGGATAAAAAACAATGCCTTTAGAATGTACTTCTAAAAGCACTATCCGCCATCCTCATAATATGCTCAAACCTGGCTTGATGATTCTTTTTTAATGATCAAACTGCAGAACCGTCGAGCTGCTTTGATTGCAAGATCGTTCACGGTCACCATAGATTTTCAGAGAAAATGTCCCAGTACAGGCCTATTGCTCTGTTAAAACCATAAATAGCAGTAATTCACTTAGTGATTGTGGATTATGTATGTGTGTTCTTAGAAGTCGCTGTAGTCTAGTAGGCAGTGTGTTGGCTTATTAGTCGTAAAGTCCGGGTTCGTATCCCATGTCAGACATCAAAATGAAATATAAAAAAAAAAATATTTCTTCTCAAAAACCTGTCGTTCGGAGTCAACGTTAAACTGTGGGTCCCGCCACTCACGTATAAAATTAACGCACACAACATGAGTGGTGTGAGAAGCTAGACCGTAATCCTGACTGAAGGGTTGTAATGGCCAATTATGTATGTATGTATGTATGTATGTATTCCACCTTAGTTTGTAGTCCAAAATGACGTAGTATCTTCTCTTTTTGGTTGGATTAACTCCCAGTCCATATTCATGGCACAATTTCGGTAGCAATCTCAGCACAGTTTCTAGAAGTTTGGAAACAAACTTTTAGTGTGTAAAAGTTGAGGTTCTATGGAAAATATGACAGTAAACCTTCTTGTGGTGTCCCTCGATCATCTAGTTTGTTTTATCCAAAGAAGTTATTCAACAAAAGCAATGACCGTAGCTTCAATGTTCTGTTGTTTCGTGGCGTTAAAAACCTACTCCGGTTTAACGTTATTTATTGAAAGCACCCCCTATATTAAGGAAAACAGCCACAGTATATTCCTTTATGTGACCAACTAATAAGTGTAGTTCAGTTTCGTTAGATTTACCCTTCGTGTAGATTTGTTGTGCCGCTATAAGAATATCCAAACCGAGAAATGATTTAATGTAGACGCCAATATATGTCTCTAGCGTCTTAAGTAGAAACCAGAAATCTTAAGTCTTAGTATGAAACACCTTATCTCCGTTGTTAATAAGGATAATTTTGTAAAACGTGAATATTATAAAAAGAATAACGGCATGACAATATCTATGTTTCTCTGTATATCTGCTGGTATAATGCCTTCAGGACCCGACGATTTAAAGAGTTGCAATGGTAATGCATTTAGCAAATAGTTCGGTCCTTGCACCCTGTGGTTACCCTTCATTTAGATCATAACAAAACTGTCTAAATGGTGTAGAATTGATTGCCTAGAGGCCTGGAAATTGCAAGTTTCTAAACGAACTTTTTCGACCTCTTAATGTATGAGTGTGTGCGAAAAAAAAGGATTATTGATTTGATGTCAGATCATTAGGCATTAAACCATTAGAATTGTGTATAAAACTATAAAAAAAATAATGTTATGCCATATTGTTTAACTTAATTAAAAATAAAAAAATTACTTTTTTTTTTATTAATTTCTATTAAGCTTTATCCCGTTTTATCTTTAAGCCATGCAAGGGTCATTAAGTATCCGCCATTTGACCCATAAGTGTGTAACTTATTAAAGTGGAATTAAATCAACATGAATAGCAATAAAAAATAAATTCCATATTAATTATTTAATCTGTACAAATGACCAGTATTTATATGTTGTTTTTTAATTTTAATAACTTTAACAATTTTTTTTTGCATTTAATTAATAATTTCAATGAAAAATAATAATTTGTTTAAACATTTTATTTTTTTGTTCTGTTTCTGTTTTTAAACGACCTCATATATTTTATGTGATTGATTTGTAAGGGTATTCACAGTTTATCAATAGTAGGGAAATATAATGTCAACGCCATAGTAGTCGCCGTTGTCTAATAGGTAGTGTGTTGGCTTATAGGGCGTGAGGCCGCGGTTTAAAACCAACGTCAGACTTCTCCAACAAAACGAAATTGAAAAAAAATATTTCTACGGCGACTTCCTCTCAGCAGATTTCTGGCAAAAACTTTGAGGGTAAATAAAATTGCCATGAAAATTCTGTCGTTCGGAGTCGACATCATGCTGTTGGTCCCGCCACTCATGTATAAAATTAACACACACACAACATAAGTGGTGTGAGAACAATACTCACGTGATGGCCCCTACTCATGCAGTACATTGCGTTAAAAGTATTGTTTCCGAAAGTTAGATTTTATAAAGTTCCACGTACGAATATTGCGGCATAAGCATGAATTCTCTTCCGAATGCGTTGTGGAATCAACTGGCCAATCGACCACTAACGGTTGAGCTGTACATAGCAGAAAAGTCCCTTTAAATTAATTCGAGCATATTCCGTGGAAATATTAATGAAGCAGTGAAACAGAAGTCACATTTTCAAGGTGCTCTAATGAATAGAATGCCATAAATAAACTACTCTCTCTCTCCTCTCTTAGGTTAGGTTAGGTTATGTCAGAGGACGTGCACTTATCAATTAAGACAAGTATAGTACCCGCAGGTCGAATTGACCCATTGTACAACGTCCCAGTTGCTCACACCACGTATATTGTGTGTGTTAATTTTATACATGAGTGGTGGGACCTACAGCTTAAAGTTGACTCCGAACGACAGATTTTTTGAGAAACTTTTCATGGCAATTTTTATTTACTCTCAGACTTTTTGCCAGAAATCTGCTGAGAGGAAGTCGCCGAAGAAATACTTTTTGTATTTTGTTTTGATGTCTGGCCTAGGGCTCGAACCCTGGCTTTACGTCTAATAAGCCAACACACTACCTACTGTACTACAGCGACTTCATTATCCATCACTATCCATTACCATCAGCTTTTCTTCTTTCAGCCACATCACGATGTAACATTAAGACGGCAGCTTCTGGACCGTTTCCAGCCGGAAATTTTAAATTATTGTGATGATTTTTGAATTTCATTTTCTAACCCAGGCTTCACTGTAGCCTTTGGTTACTTTGATCGGTGCTGTGTTATATAAACAGATGCGGAAATGCAATTCAATGTTCTTAAGAGTTCTTAAGAGAGAATTGTGGCCCCTTTGACTACGAGATTAGATTAGAATTGCTTTGTATAAGAGTTAGAAAATCTGTAGAAGTAGAGAATACCTCTTAATTGTGTAAGCAGCCTACATAATTTCAATGACTCGTAAATGTAAAACTGTTATAGGCCCTGTGTTTTTAAATAAATAATTTTAATTGCTTTCATATTGTGTTTTTTGTGTTGAATTTTTTTGTTTTGTTTTATTATTATTATCCACATGTTAAAATTGTACAAATTCATTGAACTAATTTAAATTACAAGAAAACCAAAACAAAAAAAAAATTACACAAACAAACAAAAAATATTTAAAAATTTAATATAAAAAAAAAGAAATAAAAACATCAATATGCCTTAAGGTATGCAATATTTGCTTAATTAAACATGAATTAAATTGTATGCAACATATTTGTTTCAAAAACAAACACAACAAAACGTTTCAATAATCTGATTGCATTTGTGCAGAGATTAAAGAGCAATTTCTTCTAATAAGCCCGCCGGTCTGATTTATGGTCACGTCCAAAGGGGGACAAATTAAAAGTCACAAGAAATGTGACAACTTGTGTGAAATTAAAATGGCGGAATATTTGCATGCACATAAAATTAATGAATATTATTTGTATGTATTTGATGACAGTTTTAAATGAGGTTAAAGGTTATCTTTGAAATGCTTAAACGTTATGAAAGGGCGTTAGGTTTAATAGACGTCCATAGGGAGAAGATAATAGTTCATTGGCCCATAGTAGTAATCGATACAAACTGGAGCGTGTGTTAATTAATCGCCTGTCTATTAAGCTATTATTAGTGCATTACTCAAAGATCAGCTTACATACATACATAATTTACTATTACAACATTGAAGTCAGGATTACGACCTAGTTTCTCACACCTCTTATGTCGTGTGCTTTAAATTTATACATAAGCGGCAGGACCTACAGTTTAAAGTCGATTCGGAACGACAGTTTTTTTTGTTGAGAAGCTTTTCATGGCAATTTTTTATTTACTCTCAGTTTTTTAGTCAGAAATCTGCTGAGAGGAATTCGCCGAAGAAATATTTTTCATATTTCAATTTGATCGAAATATCTGTCCTTTGGTTTGAACCTCATATAAAGGGTGATTTTTTAAGAGCTATAGGAAAATTTTTCAAAAAAAAAACACATAAAATTCAGAAAAATGCATGAAATCTTTATTTGAATCGATAGTACGGTCCATATAATTTAATGTTTGAAGATTATTTCATGCAAATGTTGACCGCGACTGCGTGGTCCATCCGCTTAGTCCAATTTTGGCATACTCTTTCCAACATTTCGGCCGGTCATGAGCGGGCATGAGCTTTAACATAGCCCCACAAAAAATAGTCTGAAGGTGTTAAATCCCACGATCTAGGCGGCCAATTGATCGGTCCCGAACGTGAAATAAAATGTTACCGAACTCGCCTCTCAATAAGTCCATTGTTACGCGTGCTGTGTGGCATGTGGCACCGTCTTGTTGAAACCACATGTCAGGCAAGTCAAGCTCTTGCATTTTGGGCAAAAAAAAAGTTTGATATCATCTCACGGTAGCGCTCACCATTCACAGTTACGTTACGATTCGCAGCATCTTTCAAGAAGTACGGTCCAATGATGCCACCAGCCCATAAACCGCACCAAACTGTGACTTTTTCTGGATACATTGGTAGCTTTTGCAATGCTTCTGGCTGATCTTCACTCCAAAATCGAAAATTCTGCTCATTTACGTATCCATTGATACAAAAATGAGCTTCGTGGCTTAACACAATTTTTCGATAAAGAAGTGGGTCTTCGGCCAACTTTCCAAGAGCCCATTCACCAAAAATTCTGCGTTGCGGTAGGTCGTTCGGCTTCAATTCTTGCACCAGCTGTATTTTGAAAGGCTTCACATCTAAATCCTTCCGCAAAATTTTCGCCGTTGTTGAGTAACAGAGGCTCAATTGCTGCGAATGGCGACGAATCGATAATTGATGGTCATCATTAACACTGGCCGATACAGCTGCGATATTTTCTACAGTTCTCACTCTACGTAAGCGTGTTGGTGGTTTAATGTCCAACAATGTAAATTTGGTGCGAAATTTAGTCACAATAGCCCGAATAGCCGCTTCAGTGGGTCGATTAAACTGACCATAAAATGGAAAAAGCGCGCGATGAACTTAACTCTTAACAGAGCACGCATTTTGATAATAAAATTCAATGATTTGCTAGCGTTGTTAGTTTGTAAGACGATTCATGGTTAAATTATAGACCAAACTCAAGATATTTGACAGTGAAACAAAACACGACACGTGCGTGAGCCGTTTAAACCAGTGTTGCCAAAAAGATAATAGCTAAAAAATCACCCGTTATAATAATAAGTCAACAGACTACTTACTAGACTATGGCAATCTAATATGAAAACCCTATTCGATATCAATTTTTGTGAACAACTAGCGAAAGACCGAGCGAATCAGAAGCAGCTGGAAGGACATGTAAGGCTGCTGAAATCCGATAAGTGGGTTGTTAAGGACAATTAAGTAAGTAAAGTAATTAAGATATCTAACTCACCGCCTAGGCTGAAGACACTTCTTATTTTGTTACACTCTGTCATTGTCTTTAGGAATATTGCTTCTCTAAACAATGAAGTTGTCGTAGTCTAGTAGATAGTGTAAAGGCTTCAAACACGCGATTCCGTGGTTCAAACCCCAAGCCTAGATAACGAATATATATCTACGGCGACTTCCTTTCAGCAGTTTTCTGCAAAAACTCTGAGAGTAAACAAAATTGCCATGAAAAGTCGCTCAAAAAGCTGTCGTTCGGAGTCAACTTTAAACTGCAGTTCTCGTCACTCATGGATTAAGTTATGTTCTCCTGTTAGAGTAGTTTTTTTTTACGAGTTTCAATTATGCTTCAAACAGCCCAACAAATGTTTTTTTTTAATTAAAAAATTATAAGAGGGTGAATAGGATTTGAGAAACTAGGTCGTAATCCTGAATGAAGGGTTGTAATGACCAATTATGTATGTACATATGTGAATAGGATTTTAATTATTTATTAAAGGATTTTAATCTCTTGACGTTTTTCTTGCAAATTCCTAACAGGCTGTTCTCCCTGCCACATCCTGGAGCCATTCTATCTCTCTTTACTTCAATTAAATACAAATAAGTTGTACTCCACCCATAAACATATGTGACCTGATGTTATTATTTAAACAAAATAGCCCAAGAGGACTATTTTCTAGTGGTGGTTCATAATAAACCCATGTGGGGCAGAAAAACATAATGAAAGGGAAAAGCTCTTTGTAAAACGTTTAACACTCAAAGGACAATTGTTGACACTGGAAATTCATTTGAAAGTTCTCTATGCAAAGGAAACAAGTCTAGTTTCCGGTAAATCCAGCACAGATGCTGTAACCCAATAAGAAAACAAACACTTACACACACGCATAGAGATTTACACATTCACTATTAAAAACGTCATTATTTATCTGTGGTTACTTGACTGCTGATGTTGCTTTAGCTTTTGGCCATAAAATTGTACAAACAATTTCAGTTATTGTTGTTGTTGTAATTTTTTGTTTTCGTTTGTTTGTTTTATTATTGTAACACACTTTCTTTTTTAATTTGTGCTGTTGTTGTTTGTTTTTTTTCTCAAACACGTTTTGTTTTCGTCCGTATTTATTTATTTAACGAAATAAAATACGAATAAAATGAAGAGACTTTTATTGTGACATTTCACTCTATTGTTTCGCAAACAGTTGTGCCTGATGCCATTTGTGTTATGCTGCTGCTGTTGCTGCTGTGTGCCTCTCTTAAATTGAAAATAATAAACGGAAATAAAATAGTCGTAAACAAAACCAAATAAGACAGTCTGTCTGATATTATTATTTTAAACCAGATAATTGGGATGTTTTGTTTGGATTGAGTCAGGGACCTGGTAAAATTAATTCTTAAACGTTTACTGTCACAGTAGTGTTTTTAAATCAAGGACAACATAAGTTACCACTCAGAGAAATTAGTAAAAATAAAGGCTGTTACTCACTACAATAACCGTTTACGGGAGAGGAGCTATTTACGTTAAAACGCTAGGACCACATCGTCCAGAGGGCACTTAAGATAAGTACCCAATAAAGGCTGTCTACATGTGTGAATATGTTACAGAAGCTTCAGGTGGATGGAGCAGAAATTGGTATTTATTCTCGTCTTGAATCATCGTCATATCGTCCCATCTACCGTGATGGGTAAAATATTGAAGGCGATAATAAACGATCGATAGCTGATATTTGCCGATCAAGAGGTGCTCTCTCTTTGACCAGCAAAACGTATTTCAAAATGAATGCCTCACTGTGGAAGCGATAATAAATGTAGTGGACATCACAATGGACGCAAAAAATGCGAAATATGGAGGTTTGCTTTGAAGTAATACTCCGTGCTGGTGAAACTTGGCATTAAAAACGCTTTTAATTCCGCGAAATAAAGACAAATTGTGAGAGCTCTTTTCACGATCACAATTGTAAACGATTACTTTCGAGATAGGAGAGAAATATATTCAACACATGATGAAAAGATGGAATGTGCAGTGTAGACGAGTTTCTTGCAGGGTTCAGTTATTGGGCCACTGCTATGGAATATTAGGTACTATGAATTGCGACAACTTTAATTACCAAATAATTATAGGCCATGTGGATGATATTGCCACAGTCTCAATGGCTATGATGGCAAAGGAAATATAGCAGACGACGAACACAGCAGTTTAAAGCTTTGGAGAACGACGATAAGACAGAGCGCATTTTGATAAAGTAGTCGAAAAATAGTGCTGAGATGGAAATGACCGTAGGACACACTCAAGAGGGAAGTAAAATATTTGGATATGATTATCGATGACATGTTGAATTTCCAGATCACATGAAATTCTTAAGCGACGTTAATATCATTCGGAAGGATAATAAATATTAAATATTGAAAGACCAAATCCATTAAAAATTAAAAATAGTATCAAGGGCCATAATGTCGACAATGATGTATGCTTGCCCAGCATTGTCAAACTAGGGGTAACTGTCCTCGGCGTAACCATTAACGAAAACAGATTCATAAGGGGTTTCAAGATAACATCTGATATTGGCCAGGAGAATGCATATTCATACATTGGCGGATTACATGAGAAGGATATATTTTATAGTGCCGTCACTGGCGTAATATTTACAAGGTTGGCAGCACTGTTAATTAAGTTTAGTTAAGTAAGTTATTCGTTAACTTTGTAGTAGATAAGTAGTATATACATAAGTAAATAAAAAACGATTGGGCGCCAGTTCTCTACAGACTGCGCATGGGCATTTTATTTCGGTCATTGCAGCACGACAGTTTTCTAGGTCCCAGAACAAGTTGCGGCTGTGAAAAAGGAAGGAACTACTATTTACGATGGTAGGACAGTTTGAAGAGAAGGTCATTTCACCTCAACCCAAATGATAATTTTTTGTATAGAGAACGAATATTACGAGCTAAGCTTTTATATGATTCAATAATTCGCTACTCATGAGTGCTTGAGGGAATACTTGTACAGAATTGGATCTCCTACATGCCCAAACTGTGTGCATTAGATTGAAGAAAAGGACGATGTATGTATCTCTATTAATTTGACTGTGATTTACATGCCTAATTTTGAATTTGAATAGATCGATCAGCATACCACTGAAGTCATGCTGGCAAGTCTAAGGTTGGAGAAGCAGAGGTAAAATTTGATGTAAACAAATTTAAAATTAATCAGCCATTCGTGAAATAATATTTGGCAGCAATCCCGAGGAGGAAAAGAGGATCAAGGGATGGTCCACACTATAAAACGTCTTGTAGTGATTCTTGATCTCATGACTATGATAAAAAAAAATTCTATATCACGATTCCTGTCGTTATCTTCACTTGCAGTTCTACGAGGAGATTTTGAATGCAAATTTAGTAGCACGTCTAATACAGTCTTTCCAATTGAATCTTATACATAAGAATATTTCATTACAATTATAGTCCACTCTAAATGATTTGCTAACAAGACAACTTTTTTTTAATTTTATTTTACAACTTTTCCTAGACAAGAAATTTATTTTTCCAAACTTTGCTATCAGTTGGTGCATCTTTCATGGTCTTCATTGTGTACTTGTATGAATGAATGTCTTGTCGCTGTCGGTAATACTTTCAAATTATTTTCTTTTTTCTCACATTTTATTAAAAAAAAAAACG
Organism: Sarcophaga carnaria; assembly: GCA_958299815.1. Taxonomy (NCBI): domain Eukaryota; kingdom Metazoa; phylum Arthropoda; class Insecta; order Diptera; family Sarcophagidae; genus Sarcophaga; species Sarcophaga carnaria. The sequence continues at coordinate 35,743,110 of OY283151.1, forward strand.
AAAATTCTTTTTCTGTTTTTACAATTTTTCTTTCCTTTTCTTTTTGTGGTCCAACAGTCAGGTTTATTTTTTTGGTTGGCTGGTTGATTTCATTATTTGTTTCTGGTTTTGAAAAGAAAAAAACATGAAAATCGAATGAAAAGATGGATGGGCTAGTAGATTGACTTTTATTTATTCTTTCCCAATTTAATTAATTGAAATAAACTGGGTGAGACAAAAGTGATGTGCAATTATTTACATAATTCCACTGCAGAAATTATTTTTAGGATTGAACACAGCAGTCGATTCTTACGAGATAATCTTTGAACACTTTTTCGCATACTTCGAGTGGTATCTCGTGGCTAACTTGACAAATTTTGATATCCATATACTCCAACGTTAGATTTTTATCTGCGTAGTAACGGACTTTAATATAGCACGACCAATTAATGTCGCCTGAATGTGAAATTTCCTGGTAACCTTTTAGTCTCTAGCAGTGTCTTTAAATTTTTCTATAATTTTGCCAATTCCTTATGCAGTAGGTCGAGTATGCAGCCCACATACAGACATGCATACGTAATTGGTCATAACAGTCCTCAAGTCTGGATTACGATCTAGCTTCTCTCACCATTTGTGTTGTGTGCTTTAATTTTATACGATTGGTGGGACCTACAGTTTAATGTGGACTCCGAACGACACATTTTTGAGAAACTTTTCATGAAAATTTTATTTGCTATCAGAGACTTTGCCAGAAATCTGCTGAGAAGAAGGCGCCGAAGAAATATTTTTCCATTTTTGTTTTGTTGGAAATGTCTGACCTGGTGTTTGAACAGAGGTCTCTCGTCTAATAAGTCAACACACTACCTATTAGACTATAGAGGCTTCAACCCTTACTTAACACAATTGGTTATTACTACGCTTTAGTTAGGTTCACAACCTAGCTACTGACTCCACCTATGATGTGTGTGTTAATTTTATTCATGAGTGGATACAGAAAATGAACTCCTACTCATGCAGTGCATTGTGTTGGAATAACAGAAAGATGGTAGGAAAGAGGGGTAGTGTGCGAAAAACACTTTTTTTAATGACCAGTCAATTCATTACTTCTTTTTCTCGAGAATTGTTCTGTAATAATTCTCACTTTCTTTTTCATCAGAACAACCATGGTCAACTCCGAGTGATGGATTTGACAAACTCTTCATGACAGTTTTATTTATTCTCATGGCCATCTTCGTTAGATATAATCGTGTACCAGATACGCACAGCGTCAGTCTTTGTACCACAGTAATCGGGTAAGATTCCAAAACAATTAGTGAATAGTTGGATGACAGAGAGGTGCAAACCATCAGGTATTTTTATTGTAAAACCAGAATAGAAAGCGGGATATTAGCATGACTAAAACTTCTGAAGATCAGCGATTTTGTGGCCCTCAGTCTAATTGTCGCTTTCACAGTCACTTGTTTCAACAGCACGTCTAGTGGTAGTCATTTAATTGATAGTAAACAATGCCTTACATGATGTAGTTCTAAGAGAACCGAAAACCGGGTTTAAAGATTTCTTTTCTCTAAAGCTAATCCCCAAACCGAGGCGCCTTAGCATAGAGTTTGTTTGATTACGAAGTCATACAGGCACTGTACATTTTTAGGGTTGATCAGCAATGATTATTCAAAACGATGAGTAGATTCGAATCATACTTATAATTTCTGATACTTATACGCATTCATACTTATTTTAATGTCATACTCATACTACTCATATTCAAAATTTGAAATACTCATGGTACTCATACTTAACAATACGCATGATGTTATTGATTTCGACTCTCTATGAGTCATCGTATACACGAATCACAAAATAAGTATGATTCGCGTACGAACACTACATTACTCACATGAAGGTTGTGTGTTTGCTCTGCTTGCTGTCTTTGTCTTTTTTGTTTATATGTCTTTCTTCTTTCTTTGTAAATGCAACAACAACTAAGATTGATGTTGACGAATGTTTCGAATCATTTATGAGTATTATAAGTATTTTTCTAAATTTATGAATCTGAATAAGTAGGCGTATGGATCACACATATTTCGAATGTTATGAGTTTAATGTCAACGTTGTACTCATACTCATTGGAACTCATTGTAACAGAGTAGTTGGATTTGAATACTGTTGACTCACTCATACTCAAAACTTCATGAGTACTTATGAGTAGCGAAAAAGCAATTCATTGCTGATCTCTGGTTGATACCACAGCCTAGGCATATTGTTCTCTTAAAACATTGTCAACTTTTCGATTAACTACGCCGTAGTTTAGTGGATATTGTGTTGGCTTTTTAGACCAGAGTCCGTAGTTCCAAACTAAGTCTAAACATCTACCATGAAATAAAAAATATATCTTTCGGCGACGCCCTGTCAGCACTTTAATAGCAAGAACTCTCAGAATGAATAAAATGCCTCAAATTTGCCGTTCGGAGGCATTGCTAAACGCCATTCATGGAAAAAATTAACATACAACACAACATGGGTGGTGTGAGAAGCTAGGTTGCATGCCTGACTAAATGGTTGTAATGACCAATTAAGTTCAATTCAAATTACTTTTGCTCCACCTTAGTTCAGTATTTCGAATACAAAAACAAAAAATAACTAAAGTTTTTCAATTTAATCTTAAAAATTATTGAAATTTTGCGAAATGAAGAGGAAATTTTTTTTAATATTTTAATTTGTTCTTTTAGCCAAAATTGTTTTCAATTCTTTTCAATCTTTTCATAATTTATTTTTGCCAATTTTTTAATTTTACAGACTTTGTTTAATGGAATAGAAAATATTTTCAAAAGAAAATAAAAAAAAAACGAAAGAAATACTTTAAAATAAGCAATCAAAATAAACAAAACAAAAAAAAAGAAAAACAAAAAAAGAAATAAAATGAAGAAATAAATCGAATCTCTTTTCAAATATTTGCTGTCTTGTAAGTAATCAGAAAAACAAAAATTATTTCCAAGTGTCTGAATGTCTGTCCGTCTGTCTGTTTGTCTTTCGACATGTCAATCTGGCTTATTTGCATAATTGCAAATGAAAGAATGTGTATGAGAATGCTGCTGCTGCATGTATGTATGTGTCAGAATGTATGCGGAGTTATGTTGTACGGTTTGTTTACATTTCATCAGACAATTCATTTGTAAAAAAAAATTTCATTCTCATTTTCCTTTTCACTTAATTTTCATCTGAAGCTTATTTGTTCTCTCTTTTTTTTTGTTATTATTTCTGCCTGCATTTCTTTTTGTTAAAAAGATTTTCAATTTTCTTTGCTTAAGATTTTCATCATGTACTTAGACAGGCAACATAACATACGTACATACAACACAGAATGTACATACATTGGTGTGATATTGTAAATAAGTAGGTGTATGTGTGTGTTAATTAATGCATGTTGGCATGTAAATATTCAGACAGACATTTGAACACAAAGTGTGATGGTATTTTCTTTTCTTGCCTTTATAATCAGAAATGTAATGAATTTGTTGTTCGAGAGATAAGGAAGAGAGAGTGAGATTGAGAGAGTAGAAGAGAATCGAAGAAATAATCAATTTTAAAACAAATATTGTAAGAATTTTAAACCTTAAAATATGCAAAGAATTTGTTTGTTTTTTTGCTCTTCTACTCTCTTGAAGTTATTAAATTTTAATTAAATTGGCATTGGAAAAATTATTCCAGGTTTTTTTTCTTTCTAACAAATTTAAGAATACATACATACATATAAACATGTTTCAATTTTAACCCATGTAATACACTTTATTACTTTATTTTTACTTAGGTTAATTGAGTAAGTAAGTATCGAATCGTCTTTGAAGGGCAGGATCACATTTAAGGCAATGTTAGACCAACAAAACATACATTCCCCATAGGAAACCATTTCAAATCCCAAATAAATCATGATATTATTGTTCTGATTTTGAAGAGCTCAGTTAACAAACACAACCTCAGTCTCTTTATACCAAGTAAAGGCATATGAAGTGAAAAATAATATCTACCTTCTCCTGATATCCACAGCACCCTGTAGAAGTAGTTTGAGAGATTGTCAAGCCTAATAGTATGCCTTACAATGGGGCAATGACACATGAGAATTGCAACAATATGATAGATGGCCATGCGATTTAAGGAAAAAAATGCAATTAGACCTCTATTTATTAGTAACAACCTAGTAGAACTGAGTCTCTCTGTTAAATTACCGGAAAATACCCACTTTTGTTGAGGCAACCGGAATACCTATGCTCTGTAACATGTTGCAGGTTATGAGATCCATATCAGTTCAGTTGAAGTCATTGTAGTCTAGGCTCATTGGTCGCTATCCTGCGCTTCAAACCCCAGGTCAGACATCTCCAACAAAATGAAATATTAAAAAAAAAAATATGTCTACGGCGACTTCTTCTCTGTCGATTTCTGGAAAAAAATCTGAGAGTAAATAAAAAATCAAAATCGGAATCGGCTTTAAACTGTAGCTCCCGCCATTCATGTATAACATCACCACACACAACGTATTCCTGGCTAAGGACTAAGGACGAATTATGTATGTATGTATCCATATCGGTTCAGTTCATTAGCAATGTAATTTCCGATGAACTATGGAACTAATATAAAGGTTACCTTTGAACTAATCGAAATTACTCGAAAGAAATCTCTCGGATTTATGGACGAGCATAGGCGTCTGTGGGAGACTTGATTGCAGCCTGGCTGTCCAAGTATAATTAAGAGATTTTTAGGAGAAATCTTACAACCTAATAAGCATTACATCGTGTTTAATCTACTCTTAACCACTGCTTAGTAAAATGTGTGTGTTCAGACCGTTTACAAGAAAGTCTAATGGAAGAACTTACTTAACTTAATTGGCCATTAACAACCTGATTAGCGGATTTCGGCCTGTCTTAACATAATGTCAGAACCCTTCATATACTATGTCCCATAGCCTACTCTGTGCAGCATTTGAAATCCTAAAATCAAATATCCTTTTGAGAGCAATCCATACATACTCCAGGTTGAATCAGCATTTAAACACCTTGAGCATTACTGCAACCAGTTCAGCTCTCTGATTTAATACAAGATTACAGGATGCCCAACTGAGTACAGCAAACAATGCCTTAGTTACCCCGCACTGGTACTCAGGACGTCGGTATGCATTTGTGCACTCTGTCTTACTTACTTATTTGAAGGGAAAAATCCATTAGTTAGGATTACAACTTAGCTTCTCACATCATCTTTGGGTTAATTTTATCCGTAAGAGATGGGTCTTACAGTTTAAAATCGAAGAAGATTGCTCAACTTTTCCAAATGGGTTTTTAAGAGATATGAGTTACACATCAGTCTACTTAGGTATAGCCAGAAGATAGTAATCGGCCTTTCTGACTGGGCAGTGTAGACTCAAAGAACACTTGCTCACAAAAGGGATCGCCTCACGTTCAATATGTAGATTGTTTGATGAGGAGAATTATTCATCAGAATATATACTTCGTATCTGTACTTTATCAGATACCATGCGGACACCGAACAACATCTTGAAGTTTGTCAGGGTAACAGGATTGTGTGCAACCTTATAGGAATGCCCTAAGTTGATTGGGAACATACAATAGCTAGTATGGTTGCAGTACTTAACTGCTTCGATACATACATATACATATTACTGTCCCTTGCAATCTTTTAGTCAGATTGCTTGCGTTATTTGGTCCATGTATGGCGGGATCTTGTAGTTTAATGTGTAAAGCCGAACGATCAGTTTAATGGCAATTAGTTTTGCTGCTCTGAGCTTTTGTCAGACTAGAGCTCACTACCTGCTACACTCAGGCTACTACGCGACAATTATAGTAAACTCTGGTATGTACGCGGATTAGATATGAGGAAATCTGCTTCGATTTGTTTTTTTTTTGCCATAAAAACTTTTATTGAAGTCTTTTCATTTCAAAATTTTTTTCGCCTTAAATGTCTGGCTTCAGATTTTAAGTGAACCATTTATTTTTAATACGACTGATTTAATTACTTTTATAGGCCGTATTACAAAACAATTTCAATAATTTATTTGAAAAAATGCAAAATAAAAAAACAAAAACAATTAAAATTATTTCCTCAACAATTATGTTCTCTTCTTACCCACTCCCAATAATATGCTCATCAATATTTTCAACAATTTAAATTCTTATGAATGAACTCAATCAGAGAATTTAATACAAATTATTACGGCTTTACTGCAAAGCAATTAATTTAATTAGAAATTCAAATACAAATTCATTGAAATGCATTCAAATTTATATTGAAAATCAAAAGCAAAATTTTGCAAATGAATCGATCTATGCATTCTGTTGCTCTTGTATTTTTGGGGGGCAAAATCTCTAAAATATTGTGCAACATTGAATATTAATGAGACTAATATTGCATTGAGTTTGGAAAGCGTGACTTTTAGGGAAAATAATGACATACAACAGCAGCAGCAGCAGCAGCTGTATTGTATAACCACCAACATCTATCCACCCACTGAATTCCATCTTTCTTTAACACTAAAACTCATGCATATTTATGTATGTATTCTAATTTCAAAAAGCAACAACAATAACAACAATAACTATATTTAAGCTGAGTATCAAATATCCAAAGAATAAAATGAACGAATAAAGAGAGTCAATGCAAGGTGCTTAACTCAACTAGAGTTTGATTCCTGCAAACATATGCAGTAAATATTGCATTTGTGTTCATGTGCATGTGTAGAGCTCATGTCAATGTATGTTATTTTGTACGTTGATGTGTTTTGCTGTAGTATTGGTGTTGTTTATTTGCTGATTAATAATATTTCCTAAATAAACACACATTGAGAAAGGTGTGTGGGTTGTTCTATAAGGTGCAGCAAAGAAATGACAATTTAAACGACTGCAGAAATACATAAAAAGGAGATCAGATTACTGGGATTAATTCGATGAATATATCTTTAACCTCCTATATAAGATATGAACGGTCTTCCTTGATTAGGTACAATGCGTTAAAAGGGAAAACAGTTCGTCAGTAATGTCAAGAATGGGTGGATCCCCAAATTCTCCCATGCATTTACTCGGGGTTTGGGTCTCTTCTTGTCCTAGAAGTTGTCACTTCTGCAAGAAATCATGTGAGGAGGCGACAAGCTGACGGGCGCGCGTTCTTAGTTAGTATCCCATGAGAATAGAGAGCGCAAAACAAATATCACGGCGGGAGAGAAATATGACTCATTTTGTTCATCCTGCACAGATAATATATGGGGTTTTCCACAGTTGTAACCATTTTGGCCAATGCGTCCACAACTAAGTTTCTGAGTACTTTCCCGTGCTCAGGGGACCAACTGATTGTCTGAGTATATCGCTATATTCTCAGGAAATATTCTGGTGCTGAATTACCATTTAATTGTCGTGGGTGTAGGTAAGACTTCCGTCTGGAAGGCACAGCAATAATATGGGGCAATTCATGAATTTCTGAAAATATCAAAGCCATGGGTGTATACATTCAGGTAGACGCTCTGACTTCGAACTCCAGCAATCTCTATTTGAGAGGACGATGTCTAAGCACCTAAGGACCATAAAACCACTTGGTTCCGAGGAGAAAGGGCCTATGACACTAGAATGAAAATTGCAGCTGCCTAGACCAACAGTTGACCGAGTTTTAATTATTTGATGAGTTGCCTGCTGCACCAGAATGAGATCTATTGGTAGCCAATTTGATAATATGGACGTCAGATTACTTTGTAACGTCATCTAGTGCCTTCCACTTCTATTGTTTTGCAGCTGTTGTCCACCCGTCGGTCGATCTGTAAAGTCTTACCCGTTCAACTATTGCTTTATGTAGAAAGGATGTGACGAAGAGTTTGGGCATTCATCTGTTCCAAGTGGTCGTGAAATGGAATGTTGAAAATTTTGTTTGGAACGTATTAACATGTTAAACGACCCTTGTTACAACAATTTTACATAACTCCTCATATCTGTCAATTCGACATAATTTGCATCATAATTGCATAAATGTTGCCAACGAGTTACGAAGACAATAATAAAAAAAAACTCGCAACTGATGCATCGAAGTGTTAATTTTTAACATCAGCATCATCATCCAGCCATTCGTCGTCGTCAGCATCACCCCCTTTCACTTTATGTCTGTGTGTCTATGGGTGTGTGTGTGTGATGCAAAAATTATATGCTTCATCGACAAACATGCCTGTTACCGCCACCGCACACATGCATATAAGTACACTCACGCATAATCAGCATAATTTCCAGATAAATGGCATCGAAAGTGAATGATTCTATTGACTGAGTGACTGAATGACTGATTGACTTTAACATTCAGTCTCTAACAGACAAAGTGATGATACACGATTTGATTGTTGATATTGGAAAGTGTGCATGGCGTTTACAATTCAAATATAAAAAGTTTGAATGCTTTGTATTCCTTTTTCTAAGAAGATGCTAGAAATGTTTGGTGAAACTTGCTAAAAAATAAATATTTGCGAGGATGTTTTTCAATGTCAATGAAACTGGCTTTGTAGTACTGCTACCACGTTGTTTGACAATATAATGCCAAGTATCTGTGGTATGCCGTAATCAAGGTGTTGGCTAGATCACGTTAGATCACGGTCCAAACCCAGGTCAGGCATATCGAACAAAACGAAATATGAAGAAATATGACATTCTGCTATTTCCTCTCAGCAGATTTCTGGCAAAACCTTTGAGAGTAAATAAAATTGTGAAGTCGTCGTAGTCTAGTAGATAGTGTGTTGGCTTATTAGACGCAAAAGCCTGGGTTCGAGCCCCAGGCCAGGCATCAAAGACAATATACAAAAAGTATTTTTTACTCTGAGAGTAAATAAAAATTGCCATGAAAAGTTTCTCAATAAACAAAAATCTGTCGTTCGGAATCGACTTTAAACTGTAGGTCCCACCACTCATGTATAAAATTAACACACACTACATAAGTGGTGTGAGAAACTAGGACGTTGTACAATGGTTAAATTCGACCTCCGGGTACTGTACTTGTCTTAATTGACAAGTACACGTCCTCTAACCTAACCTAACCTAACCTAAATAAAATTGTCATGAAAAGTTTCTCAAAACAGTCCTTTGTTCGGAGTCGACTTTAGACTGTAGGTACGGCGGTACACACTCAACATATGTGGTGTGAGAAGCTAGCTTGTAATCCTGATTGAAGTGTAGTAATGACCAATTATGTATGTGTGTAATGCTCGCTACGCCAAGGTTTAAGGACCCTGCAATCCTACATGTTAAGTAGCAAAAATGAAGGCAGGACATCAAGTATTATTACATGCAGTGGGTTACCAAATACTTTGAGCTGGAAAATGTTGTGTGACCTATTTTTGACAAGAATTATGCACAGTACCATCACCCTTTCATAATTAACGTTGCGATATTCGCTGCATATTGTGTCCAGTTAACCACAATTATTCAGCAGTGCCATGTCACTAAATTTTTCTGTAAATAGAAAACGACTAAAGGTCAAATAAATTTCTGAAAGGAAGAAATACCAGTACCAAAAGTGTGAAAAACAGGTTCAAGGCAATGCAGTACAAATTGCACAAAATGCGCGGTGTTATCATTTTTCTTAAGACAGAGCTGGCTATTCGTCTTGCCTTGTTCACGTAATCTAGTTAGATGATATCGTAGATAATAGCTTCTTATTCTACTATTATTCGTCTTCTGTAATGTATATTGCCATTCTAGCATAGAAGACTTGTATTACAATGTGTTTGGTCTGTTACAGATGTTGAGCACTCTCTCTATATGCCATCCTGGAAATGTGTTCACAACGGAAGCCAAATGCTTTCAAGAGGAGTAATGAAATAAAACTTTATTTGAAACTCTTGCTGTAGAAGCTTTTTAAACTAAAAGGATGTATATCAGCGCTATTGCCTCTGCATGAGTACAGGCCACCCCTTAGTTTTGATCGTATAAAAAATTAAAAAAAATTTTGTTTTTAGGGAATTTCTAGAAAATTCTGTAAATCTACAGATTATTGAAATTATTTTCGGTTTTAAAACTGAATGAAATTAAATTTTTTTATCGCCAATAGTAAGAAAGAAATGATTGTTAAATGGTTTAAATGGTATCCTTTTTAATTTCATGCAATCAATACTACTGTACTGCATACATATACAGTGGACAGCAAAAGTCTTAGTACGGCAATATAATTTGACAAAAAAGTCTCCACAGGCTTAATGCTCTTGCACAAAGTCCTGATATGATTTCAAGAGAATATTTAGGAGATCAATTGAAAGAACGGATACGTAATCGCTAAACCTCAAAGAAAAGTCAGACGAAAAACTTGCTCATGGTACCACCAGAAAACACTAAACAAAACTTGTACATTCAATTCCAAATGGATTAAATGGAGTGCTTGACCTTAAGGGATATTCTACTAACAAAAAGGGATAACATTTTTATATATTAGGCCTTTGAATTTTAAATTTACTCAGGGTTCTCCTTGGGGATACCTATGGAGTCATCTGAAACTTTTCCTTATTTTTCTCTTGTTTTATGAAAAACTTTAATAAAAAATTATTTGTTTTATAATAAAACAGAAATAAATTAATAGAATAAATATATAAACTATAAATTTTTATACAAACTTTTGGCTAAAATTCATGAAATTGCTAAAATATAATGCCGTACTAAGACTTTTGCTGTCCACTGTATACACAGCATACAGGCAATGACACTTTAAACCATATCAGCTATCGATGCAGTTTATTTTTTTTTTATAATTTTTTTTCAGTGTATTTGAGTTTTTTTCATTTAATTATTAATTTGCATGTTCATATGCAAGTACTATCTGTCTACTAATATTGGTGAGTGTATGTTTGCATTGTAAATATTAACTAAAGGCGAAGCGCACTCTTAAATTAAGCTGATCTTATAAAAATAAATTTATTTTAATCAGTTTTAATCAAATAAGAGAGCCAGACAGAGCGTATTTAAATTGAAATTCAGATTCTCTTTTTTGGCAGACTGAATGGAATGACTAAACAATGCTACACTAAACCGGTATAGAAATTAATTGTGAGATATGTTCTCACTCTCATTCTCAAATTTTAAATAAAAATTCATGTTTTTTGAACAAAAAAAAAGACAATTTTTTTTATAAAATTGCAAGCGTCATAATCTATACAAACTTACTGCAGTAGGCAATTGCCTACAAAGCGCGTTACGGAATATGGTGGATCTACGGAAAATAATATACCATGTGCGGTACATATCGGGATCATTTTAAAAGAATTGTTGCTAAAAAGATATTCATTCAGGTTTTAATTATTTTAGGATGACGTATTATATTGCATTGACTGATTGTGATTACAGAAAAATCAATTCGATTTTTTTAAATTTATTTTAATAATTTATTTTATTTAATAATTTTTCTTATTAAATGCTCATGTTAGAGTTTTTCTTGTATGTTTGATATAAAACTAAAACTGCCACCTGTAGAGTGCATATGCGATATTGTTTAATTCTCTTGTATTTTAGTGTATTTCACTCAAACAAATAAAATATTCGCATATTCGAGAATAAAATATTGTGTTAAGCTGAGTTGCCATGAGTTCTTATTGTGCTAAATTCCCAAATATTTTTTTGTTTTTAAAATATAAAATTTATTGATTGATTAAACAAAATAATATACAGATAAGTAGAGTAAGAAATTACAGAAATGACTTTTCATAAGTTTTAAAACATAAAATAAGAGAGAAGAACTAAAAATTAGCACACACAACGCGAGTAGTATGACAACCTAGGCTGTAGTCCTGAATAATGACCAATTAAATAAGTTAATATAGTATGGAGAATCTGATGCTTATAATATTTTTTACTGTTTCGAAACATCAAGACTAACTGATCTATTAACTGTTTACAGCATTCGAATTACGAATATAGCGCTCATATGTGCAATTGCCAACGTCTCCTTGATAGCATGCAGGAGAAGGCGAAAATGCTCTTTTGTTCGTGCATTTAAAACACATCGAAGTGTGAGCTGCGTTTTACTATTTTTGGTAGAATATCTTAGAAAATGGTGGCAAAATACCTAGAAAGAGTAGGGGATAGTAAACCGACATTGAAGATATATGGAGCACTACATAAAGTCCCTATCGTGCTTTTATATATGGAGTATGCTTAAAGTAAAACCTTGTGGGATACAAACTAAAAATTATCCTTTGGATGTATACAATGAATGTCAGCCCAATTGTTACTTACGGGGCCATTGTTTGGACTGGAAGAAGAAAAATTTCAAAAAATCCAGATGGAGTCGAATAAGATACAGCGATTGGTATGCTTTGATATAATTGTGCAATAAGAAGTTGTCCTACAGCATCGTTGGAGACTATGAACCACATTATGAGAACTACGGTTAAGATAGTATAACACGAGATTTATTCGGGTGCATTGTGAGCTGACGAATTGAGTGGATGGCAACTTCCTCTCTCTCTAGTAAACTCTTGGTCAATTCACACAAGACGTTGTATCGTTGTATTCATTGTATTGTTGGACGACTATACAACAGTGTATTCTTGTTGTTGATAATTTTCATGTACAAATCCGATACACTTATACACATTTTTTTCATATGTTTTAAAAGTTGTATTGGTTCCGTGCTGTCAAATTGTGTGAATGAAAAAATGTGCATATGTTTTCATGTTTTTAATAAGTTGTGTTGGTTTCGTGGTATCAAATTGTCTGAATGCCAAAAATTATGAAGAAGAATACGACATACACGATACAGCATAGCCAAGCAAGCATACAAGCATAACCAAGTGTATTCAATACAACATACACGATACAAAATCGTGTGAATTGGCCATCTGTAGTGAACTTTATAATTTTAGAAAATATTTTGCAACACGACTGTTACGTTCTGTTTAAGAGAGAGCATATTCTGCGTATGAAAACGGACTAAGGAGAGATATTGGAAAAGGATGGGGTGGTGGAGCACATGGAGGAATTCTCAAGTATAAGCTGAAGAGTGAAGTATTGAATTTAAGTTGAATAAGCACTATAAATGAAAGGACATAGCAATACTGACTGAGATTCAGGCCACCATCCAAGCACTCGGTTGAGGTTGAATAGTTTAAAATTGCTTGGGCAGTCTGAATCAACACGAGAGGCAAGATGGGGTGATACTGTGCTTAATTCCATGACATGTGGGAATTAAAGGTCATTTGCAGATAAGTGAGTTTGTGAAAAATGGAGCTAACAAACCGCTCATTTAGCCTGAATGTTTCTATGGAGTGGCAGGATACCTTTGAAAAAATTGGATAATTTTTTACAGATTCATTACATGAACTACATATTTATTTATTAATTAAAATACAGCTACGTATTATATTATAATTATTACAAGCTGTGTAGCAGACCAAGATCTCTGATGGAAATCGAACCCAAGACCCTGATGCTAATTGTTTAGCATACTACCTACCAGACTACCAGGGCCCCCTTAATTTATTTTAAAATTTAATTAAAATATTTTGCCTTATTGGCTTGATCATTGTCATTGACATGATGGTTGATCCAAAGAACCAATAGCAATGGTTTATTTTAACCACATGAAGAATTGATCGCAATTTAAAAGGAAAATATGTTTATGATGGCAACCCTGGTGCTAAGAACAAACAACAATAATTTGTATATCCACATACAGTATGTGTGCATGTCGTATGAAACTTAGTGCCTCATATTATTTCTTCCACTCAAAATCAAAATCTTTTAGCCCGTCAGTGACACACAGTCCATTCGTTTAGTTTTCATTTAACAGACGTACGTATCTAGTCTTGCTTTCAGTTTGTTTTGAATCAAAACTTTTGATTGCCTTTGAAAGTAAAAGTGGACACAAACAAAAAATAAAAAAAAAAAACAATAACAATAATAATAATTTGAATAGAAAAGAAAGAAAATTTATTAATAAACAAAATTCGAATGTGAAAATTTAAAAGAAACAAAGAAAAAAAGGTAATTAATTAATTAATGGAAGCTAAAAAGTATTGAAAAAATTATTGAAAAAAGTATTTCAAAGAATTTTTTTCCAAAATTTTAAAAACAAAAAAAATGAATTATAAAAAAAATATTTTTAAAATTTAAAACAAAAAGAAAATAATTAGAAAACCCAAAACAAATTTCTTGAAAAAGCAATAAAAAATTAACAAAAAAAATAATTTGATAGACTTTTTTAAGTTAAAATTTAATAAAAAAAATCAATAAAATTTTGGTAAACAAATATGTTATAACGGTATATGTATTGTATTATTGTATTACGTTTTACGTTTTATTTTTAATGAAACATGTTTTTTAATTTGTTTTGTTTCTGTTTTTTAGTGCTTGTTGTTGTTTTATTGTTATTCTATTCCATTTCATTAATATTATTTAATAATTAATAATTCAATATATTGCCACACGTCAATTATTTGTTTTTGTTTAATACAATGAAATACAAAGCGAAACAAAATAATAAAATACAACACAATACAATAAATAATAATAAAATAGAATTAAATTGTTTGTTTATATTTATTTTCGTATTTTATTGATTTGACAGTGCATGTACATATGTACATACATATATACATACATATATATCTACATTGTACAAATTGAGTATTTTTGTTTGTTTTTATTTCAGCTAGCGATACTTCCGTTTTTATTTTGCTTTTAATTTTTGTTTTTGTTGTCATTATCTCTTGTTTTAAGAGCAATAATCATGGGAGCGTAATAAATTGTTTTTGTTTACAATGTTTAAAATCTCTTTTGTTTTGTTTTTGCTTTTATTTTCTTGTTGTTGTTCTGCTTTTGTTATTAAATTTTGTATGGTGCTCTCACAATTGATGATCTTGAAATTGTTGTATAACGGGTTTTATTTTGTAAATTCCCATTAATTAATTAATAAAATGCCCAAAATTTCCATGAAATAAATCCGCAACCAGTTTTCGAAAGTTGTACCTCTTAAACTATCTATAGGGTGATCCAATTGTCGGTTTTAAAACTAAACTTAAATACGTCACACTTACGTTTCATTATAATGCTTGGACCTTGTCATTGGCATATGCGATGGACAATTTTATTTAAATGGCTGCGATTGAATTGGATGTCCAGTTTGGTTGGCATCTTGACAATAACTGGACTAATATTGATTTTAAAATGTTCCAATATTAGAGGATTATTCACGCATACATTTTCTAATTTAGCCTCACAAATGTAGCCTCACAAATCTAGCCTAACAGCGCCTTATCGCACTGCAATCGAAGCCGTCAAGTCTTACACTTTCTGGAAACTTAAAATCCATTATATTGTATGGCTGGTGAAGAGCTTCCAGCTTATAATCTTGGATCCTTGGGGAAACTTGCGGCTATTTTCCAAGTGAATAGAAGATACAAAGAAGAGAACGGAATAGTAATACTATCTGACAGTCTATAAACGTGTGAAACTATCTGAGGAAGCCGAATCGGATAGATAATCCTCTGACGAATCCCAGAATATTCACAACAATTAACGACAATGAGAAGGCAGAGAAATTTGCAAGGCGGTGAGTTTCCATGTCGTTGATAGGGGCCAGAATCTTGACGTAGAACCATTGTCCTGTGGTGCTCGCTATTGACAGCAATGGCCTGGTCAATGTCGTTCTGAAAGACTAATGAAGCGATGACATCACCAGCCCAAAATCCACACCAAAAGGTGACTTTTTTAGGATGCTTTTAACAGTCTTAGATCTCATGCATTCTTCAACGGAGAGGACGATAAAAGGAAACAAAGACTCTCTTCAAACCAAATAAGTTTGAGTCAATCAAAACATTTCTTCAGAAATTACTATAAAAAGTGATGATGACTCATTCATCCGATTTTTCAGGAATAACTTGAAGTAGTAATCCCTCTTTTGACAGTGCACTGCAGACTCAAAGAACGCTTGTTCAGGATATGGATCGTCTTGAACTCAACATGAATATCCCGGGGATAATGAGGTGTAAAATAAATAAAATCACGTTAATTATGACTGCGATCATCTGTTGACAATTTTTAATTTGTATAGCATCCAGTGGGATTCACAATTGAACTCAGTATTGTGTGTGTTATATTTCCCTATAAATTTTTCGCATGGCATCTACGATTTGAAAAACCTGTCACTAAGAACCCTAAAATAATGTTCTCTTAAAAAACTCTTAAAAATTAAACGATTCAGCTCTCTTTGGAAATGTAATAACAAAAGAGTGCTAAATGGACTGGTGCTGGCCATAGCAGTAGCAGTTTTGTCAGTGCATTACTAATCTTTCCAAGTACTGTAGCTTGCGTAGGCAAAATTATTAATTATTTTAGTTGTTGTCGCTGTTGTTATTGCTGTTGTTATAATGTAATTGTTTTTAGAAAACATTCTTATCAATGTTCACATTTAAGAATTTAAAATTTTTTTCGTTGTTTTTTCAATGTAAAACCGCCAACCGCTGCATTATAAAATAAAAAGAGTTTAATTTGATAAGAAATTGCAATACGTTTGTACATACATATGCACATATGTACAATCGATAAATGATTGTTAAAAAAATAATTTGAAAATAAAAATTGAAAACTTTTATTAGAAAACTGTGATGTTTTAATAGTTTTAACGACAAACGTGCAAATACACTTTGTTCTGGGAAAATATTCAAATCTTATTGGTTCCGGGAATAAGGAATTTCCGTAGAAAATTGAAGAAAATAAGAAATAATTTCGATAATTTTGAATTCCATTTTTATTGAAATATCTTCTGTAGCATTGAGGATAATTTCTGGAAGAATGGGTATGCGAACAAACAAATATTCGACATGAGATCTAAGAGTGTTAAAAGCATGCTGGTAAAGTCTTCTTTTGTTGTGGATTTTGGGCTGGTAACGTCATCGCTTCATATGTCTTTCAGAACGACATTGGCCAGCCCATTGCTGTCAATAGCGAGCACTACAGGACAATGATTAGGTTAGGTTAGAGGACGTGTACTTGTTAATTAAGACAAGTACAGTACCCGGAGGTCGAATTGAACCATTGTACAACATCTTAGTTTCTCACACCACTTCTGTTGTGTGTGTTAATTTTATACATGAGTGGTGGGATCTACAGTTTAAAGTCGACTCCGAACGACAGATTTTTGAGAAACTTTTTCATGGCAATTTTATTTACTCTTAGAGTCTTTGTCAGAAATCTGCTGAGAGGAAGTCGCCGAAGAAATACTTTTTGTATTTTGTCTTTGATGTCTGGCCTGGGGCTCGAACCCTGGCTTTGCGTCTAATAAGCCAACACACTACCTACTAGACTACGGCGACTTCAGGACAATGATTACTCCCGCCTTTTCGCCCCAATTGGACGAGCTGGACACCAACGACATGTAGTTTCAATAAGATCGCGCTACGTGACAAACAGTTCAATCCACTTCGGATATTTTGCATGAACGATTTCAGTGCATGATCATCTCATGCGGAGATGATGTAAGCTCGCCACCGAGATTGTGCGTTTAGACCGAATTTTAATGCAAATAAACCACAGCGATCTTCAAAGCCGACATAACCCATACATACATACATACGTATATAATTGGGCATTACAACCCTTCAGTCAGCTTATGACCCTTTTATGTTCTGTGTGTTAATTTTTATGCATAAGTGGTGAGACCTACAGTTTAAAGTCTACTCCGAACGACAGATTTTTTTGAGAAACTTTTCATGGCAATGTTTGTTATTTACTCTAAGAGTTTTTGCCTAAAATCTGCTGAGAGGAAGTCGCCGAAGAAATATTTTCTCATATTTTGTTTTAGTTAGAGATGTCTGACCTGTGGTTTAAACCGTGACGTCATGGCTAATAAGCCAAGACACTGTCTACTAGACTACGACGACTTCATAACCCATACCATCGTTCAAATTCATGCTGATTTATACGCCACTGTCCTGGAAAATTGCACATCCCAAATTCTCTCCACCCAGGAAAGCAGTTCACATGATTGTGATTGGCCAGAAACTATACCCGATTCGCTGACGTTGAATGCATGATAGTAAAGGGTCCGCCAAATAATTTTTTTTGAAAATGCTTTAAAAAAAACCACTGAATATTTTCTCAAATTTCTTTTTTTTTATTTGAAAGTACAATCCTTCCGGTTAATAATGGAAAATAATTTGATTCAAATGGCTGCCTCGGCTTGCCATGCAGTAGCCTACACGATCGGTCCAATTTTGAAGCACATTATCGATTGTGTGCAGCTCTATTTCACCAATGGCTTCACGAATATTGTCCTTTAAAGCCTCAATTGTCTCTGGCTTGTCGGCGTAACACTTATCTTTGACGGCACCCCACAAATAATAGTCAAACGGTGTCAAATCGCAGCTCCGAGGTGGCCAAACGATATCAGCTCTGTGACTGATAATGTGATCTTCAAAAACAGGGCGCAAAACATCGAGTATAGCTTCGGCTGTGTGGCACGTAGCGCCGTCCTGTTGAAACCAAATGTTGCCAATATCCTCCTCTTCAATTTTTGTGAACAAAAATTCGTTCAAAATGGCCCGATAACGATCGCCATTAACAACAAAATCCGCACCAAACAGTGACTCGTTTTGGGTGCGTCGGCTTTTCAATGTATGCGTGCTGTGCCCCAAATGCGACAATTTTGCTAGTTTATATACCCGTCAAGATCAAAATTAGCTTCATCTGAAATGATGATTTTTTTTGCCAAAATCGGCATCTTCTGGTGTAGGCTACTGCATGGCCAGCCGAGGCAGCCATTTGAATGAAATTATTTTCCATTATTAACCGAAAGGATTGTACTTTTAAATAAAAAAAGAAATTTAAGAAAATATTCAGAATTTTTTTTTAAAGCATTTAAAAAAAAAAAATATTTGGCCTTTATCTCCTCTAAGCGCCTTCAGACCTTCTTTACTTGCTTTGTTTTACCACGCTTTACTTATATTATTAGAGTGACCATATTAACCTTTATTATCCTGCCAAATAATTATCTGAAACCTAATGATTTTATTTGTTATGTTGTGTGTGTAAAATTATTTAAATATCTTCGCTTTTCGCATTTTTTATCTCTCTAAAGCATCAATGAAGCATCATTTGCTTGGGATTTGAATTCCATTATATTTTAATGGCTCCTGTTATTAATACAATATTTATTTAATAGTTGTTGTTGTTGTTGGTCGATGTGTTTTTTCTCTCCAGAATTTTAATTATTTTCCATTTGTACTTCATTAACCGTTATTAGTATGCAGTAATAGTAGAACAACAACATTTTTGCGGCTGAATTAAAAAAAATGTTTTTTTTTTTAAATCACAGCTAATGATTTGGAAAATCTGAAAAAAAAAGTTTTTTCTCCTCTGCTCTATCTAGCAGCAGTACAAAGCCATGTGAAATAAATCTATTTAAAGCTTAATTACGGCTTTGCCGGGTATTACAGCAGAGTTTAAAATTATTTTTTTTTTGGTTCATTTCTATTTATGGCCATATTTTAATAGGGGGATCATTAAATAATCAACCGAAAATCTCTTTCTATCTTCCTCTATCTATGGGTGTGTGGGTGGTTCAATGTAGCAAAATAGCAATGGCGGTAAATAAATATCGTATTTTGTAATTAAATTGAAATTGAAACAGGAAAATGTAATGAAATATTATTGGAAAATTTTGTTTTTCTTTGTTTTGCCTTCACACACAAAATTTTGTTTATTTGCGTAAAACGCAATTTACTTTGCAGGTGTGGTAGCACGGGGTGACCAGTAAAGGTAACTGATATCATTACTTGTTGTGTTGAATGTTAATCAGCATGAATTAAATTGTCTTTCATCTATTTTTATAAGGAATTGTGAATTAAATTTGAAGAATAGTTAGTAATAAATTCGCTAATGATGATAAATACAGGGAAAAGTTCAAATTTGCAATGAAAAGGCAAACCAAGAATTACAACCATTAGGAATGAGAGCTACAGATATGATATAAAATTCTCCAAAGAGGGACTCAAATGATGCCATACTATCGATACCGTAATAAAGCTGAGCGATATCTTTCAGTGTTGGTCTTAATAAACAATTTTAGTAAAGACTTAAAACGTTTGTCTGCAGTAAGCATAACTCACCACCTAAAAACGTTTACTACCCTAGGGGATGCTAATTAAAATACAACCTGAAAACCTAAAATAAATCTAAAAACTGCTTAAATGAAGGCGCCGTAGTCTAGTAGGTAGTGTGTTGGCTTATTAGACGAAAAGCCAGGGTTCGAGCCTCAGCCCAGACATCAAGACAAAATACAGAAAGTAAATATTTCTTCGGCGACTTCCTCTCAGCAGATTTCTGGCAAAAACTCTGAGAGTAAATAAAATTGCCATGAAAATTTTTTTCAAAAATCTGTCGTTCGGAGTCGATTTTAAACTGTAGGGCCCACCACTCATGTATAAAATTAACACACACAACATAAGTGGTGTGAGAAACTAGGACGTTGTATAATGGGTCAATTTGACCTCTGGGTACTGTACTTGTCTTAATTGACAAGAAAACGTCCTCTAACCTAACCTAACCTATGCTGGTTAAGATACAAAGGCTAACGTGTTTGGATATAACACGGTTCTTTCTGTGTTATATGGATTGGTCGCGAAAAGATATTGAGATACGGCCGAAAGTGAAATGTTTCAAGCAGAAGTCTATGCCATTAACTTGGCCAGAGAGTACAAAGAACGAGACATAGCATAACTATCTGTCAGGCCGCTATTAGAGAGCTTAGGTATAATGAAGTTAACCGAGGAACTGTGTGGGGAAGCACTATCTGCTAGGAAGGGAAATAAGCTAGCATTTGCTGGGTGTTAGATCATGTGGGAATCTGTGTCAATAAGCAGGCAGATGAGTTAGCGAAGCAAAGGCTCGCTGATGAAAGTGTACCCTCAGCAAAAAAGAAATAGAGAGTGACAAAAAAAAAAGGATTTAAGGCAATCAAAACTTTTGTTGCGTAATTACAAGAGATGGAGTTTTGAGTTCTGCCTCAGACTATCCAGAAATAACTTGAGGTTTGAAATTGCCGTAGTCTAGTAGGTAGTGTGTTGGGTTATTAGACGTAAACACATGGTTCGAGCCCCAGGCCAGACATCAAAACAAAAATACAAAATGTATTTCTTCGGCAACTTCTTCTCAGCAGATTTCAGGCAAAAACTCTGAGAATAATATATAATAAATAAAATTGACATGAAAAGTTTCTCAAAAATCTGTCGTTCGGAGTCGACTTTAAACTGTAGGTCCCGGCACTCATGTATAAAATTAGCACACAAAACATAAGTGGTGTGAGGAACTAGGTCCTAATCCTGACTGTAGGGTTGTAATGACCAATTATGTTATGTTTTATGTAGTACTCGACCTTTGTGTACGGCACTGTAAACCTGGATTTGCTGATTCTATAATGATGAGAAGGAATAGTCAGATCGCGTTTTTTGAACCTAAGATGTATTAATGCATTCTAGCATTTCAGGGTGGTAGACAGGGCATTGTTCTTGTATACACTGCGCAACATTTTGAAGTCTTTCAGGGCAATAGGCTTGGAAGAGACATTAAGGGATACTCTACTTATATTGAGAACAGTACAATGGATCGCATGGTCAAAGTACTATGACATGACATACATAAATATATAAGCCATCTAAGAAAAATCAAATAAACCCAACTTTTTAGAGCGATATCTTCAGGTATTGGTCCATTTCTTTTTTTTTTTTGAGTACTCCAACAAAATCGCCGTGCCCTGTTCTCTACAGTCAAGCTATATAGGCATACGATTTCCAATTCATATTACGATATAAATTATGAGTCGTAGGCATATGTTGGCACAGCTAAAATTTAATTTTTTTTAACGATTTTTGCATATAATAGTACCTGGGAGATTTACACTGTATCCCTACCACCCTGATCCATTGTTCAAACGCCAACTACAACAACGGGTATGAAAGTTTTTTTTGTTTACAATATTTTATGAAATGCAATTCCGTTTAAAACCTTTTTGCCAATACAAAGCAAAAAAACAAACAAACTGTAAAACCCTTAAATAAACGTTTATTTAAGCCCGAAAACGAATTCAACAGATAAATACGATTAATTTTAATATTTATTTCATTTTACTTACAAAAGGAATGAAAAAAAGGAAATATTTTGAAATGTTTTCAAGTGATTAAACATTAAACAGCGATACGTTTTTGAAAATCAATTTTTGTTTTTGTTTTATTCAACTGAACATGGCCAATAAATGTAATCAAAGTGTTGAACAGAAGGAAACTTTTTTTTTCGCAGGAAACAAGCAGGAAGTTTTTGTTTTAAACAAGAGAAAAAAAGGGATTGAGAAGCCAGTAATAATATTATTAAAAACATAATTGTATTGGTATTACAAATAGAGGGGATAATAAATGTTCCAGGGGAAATAATACTGAATACTAGGGTGCAACTGTAGCATATAACAGGCGAAAGTTAAGAACCGAACTGAAGTCTTTCTAAAAATGAAACCAATTTGATGGGCTTAGTTTTACTAAAAACAGGATTTCATTCTTTCAAGTCTCTTTATTTAGTTTTTCCTTGACAAAACGTGTGCTATCATATATGAATGTACTCCTGCTTCTTTTCATTGAATTTAATGTCATCGAAATGAATGCAAAACAAATAAATAAAAAAATCTAGCTTCTGCCATAAATATTTATTTATACTCGTATTTAGTTGTAATTCGTAATTCATTTATTCATTTATTCATTCATTCATTCAGTCACACGTACATTCCATTTGTTTATTGAAATTTATTTGAGTATTTTAAAGCCATAACATTCGCCATGAACGGCCACTGTGTATAATTTTTATTGATTTATTAATATTGTAAAGGGATTACTTGACATGTACGGTATGTATGTACATACGAGTGTACATAAATAATATTCAAATATAATAACCAGAAAGGAAAAATATTGTAAAATGTCATACGCTCATAGAAAATTGTTAATAAAAAATGAAAAAAATGAAAAATAAATATCGGGTGCCCTGGTGGTCTAGTGGGTAGTGTGCTAGACTATTAGCGTGAGGGTCGTGGGTTCGATTCCCACCAGAGACTCTGGTCTGTGACACTACACCGAGCAAATAGTCAAGTTACTTCGCTCGTATATAATTAGGATATAATTTGTAATTGTATTGTAATTAATAAATAAATAAATAATGTCTCGGAAGCAATCGATTATAAATTATGTCATTTAAACTAACTAAATTAGTACTTCTTGACATGTAGTTTCTGAAATTATCAACATACGATTGATATCAATATCAATCGGTTTTTTGCCGAAGAATATTGACTCCAATAACGCCCGGCAGAAAATAATCGAACGGTGTAAAATCGCATCTTCATAGCGGCCAATTAACTACACCATTTAGGCTAATTTAACGGCCATCATACGTTTGACGCAATAAATCGATTGTGGAATGAGATGTGTGGCAAGTTGCACCATCTTGTTGAAACCAAACTTCGTTCTCTTCAATACCATGAATAGTGCGTATGAAAAAAATCGGTAATCATGGTGCGATAGGTGTCTCCATTGACCGCAATTGTTGCACCGCCCTCATTTTCAAAGTAACATGGGCTAATAATGCCACTCCAAACAGTCACTCGTAATGGGTGCACTAGCTTCTGTAAGGCCACCCATTGTCCAAAAAGATGATTTTTTTTGCAAAATTGACATCATCGTACAATTTCTTGTTGGCTCAATAAATCCCAACGAATGATATAAGTATTACCAGATAGGAAATAACAGATGGTTCAAATTTAAACCGATATATGGCCCACCCTATGGTATTAATCCATTATATTAATCTATGTGCAATTGTGCCATCAAATAAATCGTCGAATATAAATATAGTAGACCCACTTCCACTTATTTTACGTGAGGTAAAATTAGCCATAGACTTTACCCAACTAGGCAGTTAAATTACATCAGACGGAGGCATGAGTGCTGATGTAATCAAATCACCATAAAAACGAAAATACGTCACTATAAAAGCAAAGTTTTCTCTGTTTTTATAAAGAAACGAAACCTGCTTTATATCTGTTAAAAAAACAGTTAACAAAAACTGTTAACAGATCCCTGCGCAATATTTTTCAAATATTTCCTTATCAGTTACTTCAAACATACTGACTACTTCGAGGATAAACATGATCCACGGAATTAGAAAGTCTGATTATAAAGGTTTTGAAGTCGCCTAGTCTAATAGGTGGTGAGATTGCTTATTAGACGTGAGGCCGAGGTTCAAGCCCCATGTCAGACATCTCCAACAAAACGAAATATAAAAAAAATATTTCTTTGGCGACATCCACTCAGAAACAAACTCAAAAACGCAAAAACTCTGAGAGTAAAATAAAAAAAAATCTGTCGTTTACAACCGATTTTAAACTGTAGGTCCTGTCGTTCATGTATAAAATTAACACACATTAACGTAAGTGGTGTGAGAAGCTTGGTTGTAATATCGATCAATTATGTATGCATGCATGTATGTATGACGGCCTTCGTGTGAATTTTCTTATGGCGAACCGTACATCAAACATCACCTATATTGCAAGCATGTCTACAACACCTTCCTGATCACTTGCACTGTCTTATTCTGAATCAATCATTTTCGATTTCGCTTGGCGTTGTTGTAAGGATACTACTTCCTATTAACAGTCATCATCTGTTTAAGAAATTGGTGGAATTTATTGCGATCCAGCAATGATCCTCAGTTCGGAAATTCGATTCATGAAGTTTTTGTTTTCATTACATCGTTAACCTTTCTCGCGTTAAAGTTTCTTTTGTGTGTCTGATCCTATTCCAGTCATTCTAAACATTTTTTTCTTACGAAGAATGCTTTTGCGAAATCCAACAAGGTGTGGCAAATACAGAATTATTGTGAAGAGCATGTCAAGAGATATATCCTTTACTATTTTTTATAAGATGTCGCAGCACAGATTTGAATTCAATAGCTTCTATACCATGCGATATACATTAAAAAAATAGGATTTCATTTTACTACACCTTACAGAATTTTGCCAATCTTTAAAACGCACATAGAAAACGTAAATCAATGGCAATTTGTCTCAGGAGCGTTTCGAAGACAATTTTATTATGGATGAGTATTACCCTTTGCAGTAGATGCGACGCAAAAATGATTCATTATTAATTAAATACGAGAGTTTGGTGAATGATAATGACGTTTTAAAATGGATGCGTTGTAAAGGGTTTTATGCAAATGGAATTTTGAAAAAAAAATTTTAACAATGTTACTCGCCCAATGAAGCCGCTCTCAAAAATGAAGCCGCCGTAGTCTAATAGGTAGTGTGTTGGCTTATTAGACGAAAAGCCAGGGTTCAAACCCCAGGCCAGACATCAAAACAAAATACAAAAAAAGTATTTCTACGGCGACTTCCTCTCAGCAGATTGCTGGCAAAAACTCTGAGAGAAAATAAAATTGCCATGAAAAAGTTTCTCAAATCTGTCGTCCGTGTCGTAAATACAAACTGACCTCAAATTGACTGTCTGCTGTTAAATGTTAAACTGTTAGGAAATGGAAAACATATTTTACTATTATTTTTCTATGGCTGTAAGCTTATGTCTACTGTGTATTAACATGGATATTTAGTAGGGATTTAAGCATTTCAACAAACATAATCTGACTATAATGCTTAACAACATGACGTAGTAATTTTCAATTTTAATCAAATATGATCAGAAAAAAAGAAGAAGATAAGTAAATCAATTCAGTTATTAAAGCGAGACGAGACAATCTTAGGCTTTTTATTTTAATTGAAATTATTTCTGAAAATAAAATAAAAAGAGTTTTTTTTTACCAAAACATTTATTGAAATTCTTTAGAAAAAATATATGTTAGTGTGGGAATATGATATTTAAAAAAAATTAAATGGAAAAACAATGGTTATTAAAAAAAAATATTCTGTATATATATACGAGGCTGTAAGACAAATAGAAGCTTATGAAAAAAAAAAAAATTAATAATCGCAACCATAAATTTTGACAAAACATTCGTGTTGTGAGTTTGTGAGAGAAAGTTTAAGGATTCTCTGTTTCAATGGGCCAAGTGCGGCCAGTGTAAAGTATTAATTTGATCTTCTCATTGGATGGGAAATTTGTAACCAGTTTTTGTACTTCAGCATCTATGGATAGGCCTTTAGCCTTTTGCTTTTCCTCCTGTTCCTGTAGACATTCCGATAGCAAAAGGCTCTTAATGCAACGATTTAAATCGGTGGGATTGTGTTGGGCAAAATAGTTTCCAACGATTTCGGCAATCCTTTTTGAAATTAAATCAAATAAGTTTTCATTTAATTTTTTTTTTTTTTGCAAATAAGAAGAAATCATACCTTTCCTGAGTAGCATCATCGGGCACATCTTTACGGACTTCTGTGCGTTCGCGATCAATACGTATGGCAAATGCCTCCAAAAGGGTCATGGGATCTTCTTTTGGTGGACCACTTCTGGCGGCTTCATTTTCATCCTTTTTAATTGAGATTTTAAATGATTGCCTATTAAAGTTTTCACGTCCATCTATGGTCTCTTGTATAATGCCAGGACAGTAGGTGTCTTGCACCAAAGTTTCCATTTGGGCTTGACGTATTTGCTTGCGTTGCGCATCTGCAACTGCAGAAAGACAATTAAATTCCGAAATGTATGCGTTAAGAAATGCCTACCATTGTCCTTATCTGAACTATCGAACTGTACACGGCCACAGCGTTTTGCATTGGCACATTCTCTCACAGAACCTGGTACATTCTAAAGAAATAAAAAAAACAAAAAAGTTAAATCACAATTAAAGCCATACTTCACCCTTGGCTTACCAATGGCTCGGCAAATAAGTTGCGCATACTGAAGCCCTTTAAAAAAACAAATAATAAAATGATTAAAACGATTATTTTATTATCGATTTTATTATGAAGAAACTTACGGCTGCTGCTGTATCTTCGTTTCTATTCATATCGCAGATCTGAAATTTTCAGAAAAAAAAAACATCTTTTAATCACAGATCCACTTTTTTTTTAATGTGATTTACATACCCGCTCTGCAGGCGGTTGTGGGCAATTTGCATTGAACATGGTCCTTAAGCCGAAAGACTATACAAATGAGAAATTTTATTAGAATTAAAAATATAGGACACGTGAATTCTTTAAATTGTTTAAAAAATATGCCTGACGCATATCTCAAGTTAAATTTTTAAAGAGTTTAGTTTCCTTTTCTAAAAGTTTCTCAATAGATTTCAGCATTTTTCCTTGTATTATAAATTTTGGATAATCTGAAGAGCCTTATTATTATAACCCTTTAGACAGGACTACAACGTAGTTTCTCACACTACCCATGTTGTGTATGTTAATTTTATCTCATCCATGAGCAGCGGGACCTATAGTTTAACATGGACTCCAAAACGACAAAATTTTAAAACTTTCCATGGCAAGTTTTATGGTTTTAGCCAGATTACGCCGAGAGTAATTCTACAAAAGGAATATTTCTTCTTCTATTTCATATTTTGAAATGTCTGAGCTAAGTTTTGTTCTCGCCGCACTTTAACCAGATGATCAGATGGGTATCACTAGTTTCCTTATGTACTTTAAGCAGCATTTACATCATATCTGAATGAACAATTTGGCTTTGATAGGTTGAGATCGCGTCCACGTATATTAAACATCACACAATACAGGTTTTTGTAACACCAGTTCCAATTCTCTACATGTCCCCTGTATCAGGCGGCGGTAGGATAAGGCAGTTCGTTGAAATATGTGCATACGCCCTCCGTATATATGAATAAATGTGCAATATGGTCAGCCATAACTTCATAACATAAAAGTGTTATATGCGTTGAATAAAGTTCAGTAAAATCATAGGCAGTTCAATGATATCATAGGGGTTTGATTCAAAGTGGTTTTTTTCGGTGCGCAATCCTTTGTAAGCTATTACAAGGAATAGTGTGAAGGGAACCATTCTATTTGTATGTTGTTTTTTTGGAAATAATTCCATAGAGATCCACTCTTTGACCCCTAAAACTGGATACTGGTGCCGTGAATATTTCTACAACCAAATTAATTGCCTTGCAATGGCTTAAAAATCTCACAAAACAAGAACGACCCACTAACGATGCGTGTATCTGGCTATGTACGCACCTAGTTCAGAATATCCATCTCTAGGAGTGTAGCTCGTTCTGAACGGTTCTTTCTGAAAACTTTCGTGATCACCTGGTCTGACGTTGTCACTACAATTGTCGTTCGTTTGACGTTGTTGTATGCTATCAACCGCTATGAATATACAGATTTCGTTATGAAAGGTAGAAAGCGAATAAGTAGGTTGAAGTAAATTCCCAGGTTCCTTATATTAATATAAGATCCCGTTCTCGCTCTACGATTTTTTGAGGTTTTATACAACGAACAATTTTTTCTTTTAGTTTCCAGTCATACGCAAGTGGTGTCAAATGATTTTTTACCAGACGGTCGAACTTAACAATTTTTAATATTTTGAAGGAATTGATACATTTTAATGAATTTAACAGTCCTGTTGTTAACACACTTTTCGAGTTGCCTGATTTATAGTTTCGTATGGCTAGTCATTATTGATACCACCTTAATCAGTACAAGAGACAAGCAAGCACAAAACTGTCAATACACTTTTAGTACTTCAAATCCCTATTAAAATTACATGAAAATTATTGCAAGCTAATTGTACGAGTACTTAAATAAATATTTCAAAACTATCGATTATGAACAATCAATGTCAATCGCCATTGCGCTTAAACTAAGAACTCAGCGAACATCTTTTTTACTGCACTTATACTAAAGTCCGGATCACAGCTAGGAAATCTGAAACTCATGTAACAAAATTAAAGCATGTATTCGTTATCTTATCGTCGAGCTAGCTTACTTTCAGCGGTTTCCGTGATAACGAATACACGTCTAAAGCTATGAAAACGATCATGGGTAACCCAAGATAGCAGACACTTAAGGCCTTAAAATATTGTCCCGTTTGTATACAATCGAATAAACAAATAATTTTTAAATAATTTTTATATTGAAATAAACTTACGCTTGGATCACAGTCCTGAAATGAAAAAATAAAATCCAAATTAATTCAATGGCCTTGGTTTTGTTGTGCAAAATTGTGGTGATCACTTACCCTACTTGGTTGTGCTTGAGGTTGTGGTTGTGGTTGTTGACAATGCGGTGATGCAAACAGTGTGTTTAAGTCAAACGTCTGCAAAATTTGAAATTTAATAGAAAGAAAGGAAGGCAAAGAAAATAAAATCGAAATAAAAAATTGTTTACTTACAATATTAACTTAAGAGAAAAGTACTACAAATAATGGCGTTAAATATGTGACCCTTTTTTATATATAAAATCTGCTAACTTTACTTATGCAAAAATGTCGAAAGAGAGTTTTTCTTGAACAATTTTTATTTAACAATTTTTAATATTTTATTTTATTTTTTATTCTGACTTTTATTTGTTATCATTATTTTGTAATTTGTGAGTTTTCTTTTGACACTTTGTATACTGTTTACTACTCGAGAAAAAAAATGGGGAAAATATGTGATAGAAAAAAAGATTCAAAATTTTTAAATATGTAAAGTTGGTACTTTTTTTTAAAAAAGTACTTTGTTTTTAGGACTTTGTTGTGTGTGTTAATTTTATACATGAGTGGTGGGACCTACAGTTTAAAGTCGACTCCGAACGACAGATTTTTGAGAAACTTTTCATTGCAATTTTATTCACTCTCAGAGTTCTTTGCCAGAAATCTGCTGAGAGGAAGTCGCCGAAGAAATACTTTTTGTATTTTGTCTTGATGTCTGGCCTGGGGCTTGAACCCTGGTTTTAGGTCTAATAAGCCAACACACTATCTGCTAGACTACGGCGACTTCTATAGAAATTGATAATTTTATATAGAGAATTGAAGAGACTGGAAATGTTACACACCAATGTATCATCGCAATAAACACGGACGAAAATACGCTCCGGACGGAAGATATTTAATGGTTAGCAGCCTTGAAAGACCGACAGTTTCGTAACTACGGGCACAGGTGACTTGGGCCAAGTACTTACAGAACTATTGGAGAAACCTCTGCTAGTACAAAATCTTCTACTTTCACCTTTGCACAGTGCGGTTGAAGCTCACTTCTGGGTTGTTAGTTACAGAATACTTAAACCATAAATTAAAAGAGGATATCTTCTTACTACACCTTATAATACAGCAAAGTTGTTTACTATTTTGCCAGCGTAGCTGTCATATTTAGGCGGATTACAATTGTCTACATTTGTACTGTACACCCAATTTTAGAAAACACTTCGTAAGCGGGCGAAGGTGAATATCTTGCCTTAGGCGTTGCTTATGCGAATGAATTTAATTTCAAACGTTTGTGTTAACGCATAGGTCCTAATAATTTTTATTCTAATGTTTGTTTTATTATGAAACTTACCATAGTATTGCAGCCATCATCCTGCGTAGGACATGGACAGGGCTCATCAGGTGGTTTCGGTGCAGCTACTAGACCGGAAATGAAATCATAAGTGGTACTTAATTTCCTAGCTAAACATCTAAATAAACTAGCACGTGGTTGCTCACTATCACTAGGTGGACAGAGGCCCGAAGTCGAAGGCTGTTGCGGTGACTGCGCTTGCGGCTGTAGCTGTGCCTGTTGCTGTGGTTGTGGACAAACTCCGGAACCAGAAGGTGCTTGCTAAAAAAGTTGCCTTTGTTACTGAAAAATGGTTAACAAAAATGGACTTTATAGTACCTGCTGAGGACAATGTTGAGGACAGGCTTGAGGACACGGTTGAGGACACGGTTGAGGACACGGTTGAGGACACGGTTGAGAAGGCGGTTGAGAAGGCGGTTGAGAAGGCGGTTGAGAAGATGGTTGAGGACACGGTTGAGAAGATGGTTGAGGACACGGTTGAGGACACGGTTGAGAAGACGGTTGAGGACACGGTTGAGGACTTGGTTGAGGACTTGGTTGAGGACACGGTTGAGCAGTAGTGGGCGCTGGGCATAATAGAGCTGCTCTTAGGTCATCAACACAGGTCCTTTCTTGGGGACTGGGGCTACATGGCGCTTGCTGGACCATTTGGGGGACCTATTAAGCGGAATAGGAGAAGAACATACATAACGTAGCGTTCAGTTATTAAGTATATAAACTTACTTCCTGTATACTTCTATCCATATAACGGGATTCATCAGTTAAATCAACATAGGTGGTGTTCAAGTCGGCATAAGCAGGAAATGGACAAGGTCTGGTTCGATTATATTCAGAAGGTTCATCAAACATGGAGGGATTGTACTGAATGATTCAAAAAGATTTTGAAAAATATTAAAACCGCTTAGTTTGCATAAAAAAACGTGAACTTACGTAAAACGTGGACTCATTCTGTGGGCTGGGAATATAACGTGGCCCACTACTATCTCGACTGCCAACTGGCGACTGTTAAGAATTAAGGAGAGAGGTTCAATGTAGTTTTAAAAAGTTAAAAAAAGTCTAACTTACATAGCCTAACGAAGTTCTTGCCCTAAATCCGGGGAAGGCATAAGTAGCCTAATTAAAATTAAAAAGAAAAAGGAAAAAAGGTTATCGATTTGGAATAAATTTTTGTTTAACATTTCCATACTCTATCGTAGAGATCTTCTATATGCTCCTGGCCACTTCTATTAGCACTGGAGTCAGACATTGAACGGTTTACGGGTGCCTGTAGAATCATACTTCAATTAGTTATCGCATTATAACAGAAAGAAAAATCCCCAAGAAACTTACGTAATTTGGTGGTGCGCACACGTTAGGCGATACTTGAGGTGGTGGCTCATTAGGTGTTTGCTACGAAGAAAAAAAAAATAAAAAAAAATTTTCAGGCATATTGTGATTATAAGTGAGATCTTACAGGCGAACTCATTATACTCCATTGTCTCGGTGAGTATGTTGATTCTAATGATGGTGCGTTACCGAAACCAACAGGTGTGTTCATTGTGGATGTTAAGGGTGAACTTGGCTGCGACGATTGCGGTGTGCCAGAAGTATTATACGAAGTTCTTGCTGGCGATTGAGGTGTGCCAGAACTACTATACGAAACGGTCCCTTGTGATTGAGGTGTACCAGAAGAATTATACGAAACGGACGATTGCGATTGAGGTGTGCCAGAAGATCCATATCCCGTTGGCGTCTGATATGCATCCCTTCCCATATTGGGCAACTAAAATGGAATTGCATGAAAGCAGTCAGGAAGTAAATGAAAGTTTATAGCAATAAATTTGATTTCTTTCATGATATCGATTACACGATAATTTTTGTTTTGACTCGATTTAAGCATTTACACTTACACCACTTCGGGTGGTAATAAGTAAACTGCCTCACACTTAATACAACAACTTTCTAGGTAACGACAGATGGCAATCCTATCATTCCAGAACATGTTACAGAGGACTAACTGTACATGTAAATATTGAATGTATGGGAAAAATGCTTTAAAAGAAAGGTTATGAACCGTTATTTATCAAATATGGAGTACAATTTATCTTGTTGCTGTAGAATATGTAATCACCGATGACGCCAAACTGCACCAGAATCTCAATCTGAGTTGATGATAGCGGGTTTACCCCAGTAGTTCAAAACACACATTTCTTACAAAACGAAATCGGGAAAAAAATTTCTTTTGGCGACTTTGCTCTCAGCAGTCTTAGGGTCAATAAAGTGGTCATGACAAGCGCCTCCACTCTGTCGCTTGGAGTCGACATTAAACTGTATGCCCAGCTATAATTGTGTATAAAGTTAACACATATAACATGGGTGCATCTAGGTTGTCGGGAGAATCTAGGTTGTCCGCCTGATTAAAGGCTTGTAATAAGTAAGTAGACTCAATTGGACAGTACCGCAGTGAGAAACTTAGTATATATCGGCCCTGAAAAAAAATTCTAACATGATCTTTAAAGATATACTGAGTCCATCCAGTAAGTGTTTCTGCAATCTGTTCCCAGACTAGCTCTGCGGGTAAGCGATTCGGATTTTAAATACACGCATAAAATCAAGCTGTGTGATGGAATAGCTTGACCCCTAAAGTATATCTCGGATGGATTGATTCTGATTAGATCTAGCAATGCGGAAAATAAAACTGATCTGACTCATTAAGTGTGTTTGTCAGATAACACAGGGAGTGATTCAGAGTTGACCACGAAATTGTTCAGAGCTCTGCTAAAAAAATTATATTTTTCTGATTCGATACATGAAGTGATTTTAAGCCAATCCAGAAAGTATTTCAGGGGAAAACACAAGACAGGGGATGTGATTTTAGTTGGGTCGACACCACAAAAAGTTTTCGAGTCCACCAGGAAAATGGTTCTGTAAGTATTCAGAAAGTAATTCTCGACAGTCATACGTTACTGTGTATAGACACGATTCTGAAGCGATGCTCCTTCTGAATCTGAAAAGAATTCTAAAAAGGTAAGAATACTTACCTCGTAATTCACACTGTCATCAAATTGCGCCACAAGGGATTCTGGACGCCCCTAAATTAAACCAAAAGAAAAAGTATAAGTTTTCGATAATGAGTAGATTGTTGGTCTTTAAAAAAAATTACCACACTATTAGAAGGAGTACTAGGATTAGAACATGGAGTTGTTGGTACTGGAGATGAATAGGCGTCTTGGTAGACGGGCGATTGTGGTTGTGGTTGTGGAGTCTAAATCAGAAAAAATGGTTTTCAAATCGTTTAATTAAAAGCAAATTGGAAGATTGATTTGAAGGTTTTTAAAGAAATTTTCTATTTGGCAAGACCCTACAGTTTTACCTGACACTCAGCAGCATTTGGAGCATAGGTCGGTATAGATCCTGACCTTAAAGGTGGTTGATACGAAGACGGTTGTAAAGGTGTTTGTGGCGTAAACTCAATTAGAAATAGAACGTGAATTAATTGTTACGTGTATTGGTTTTAGAAAATATTTTATAACTTACCTGATGATCCGAACCAGATGGCGACCGTGGTGGCGACCGTGCTGGCGACCGTGTTGGCGATCCTTGCCCTTGGAGGCTCTGTTGAGGTGGACATACTGGATTTTGTTGAGGACAGGGATTCTATGATAATGATAAGTATTCGTATTTATATTCATACGAATTTAGGAAAACATTTAAAAGTTTACCGGGCAACTAGGTCCAGCCGAATTTTCTCTATAGTTTGGATTGGGCCTTGATCTTGGTGTTGTTTGTATTTGGCGATTCTGTTGAGGCGGACATACTTGCGCTTGTTGAGGCGTTGTTGGACAGACTGGCGCTTGTTGAGGCGGACATACTGGCGCTTGTTGCGGCGCTGGTGGACATACTGGCTCGTCTTGAGGTGTTGATGTACACACTGGACTTAGCGGGGAACGAGGGCACTATCATAATTAATAAATTATAAAATGTGTGTTAAGTCTTAGAAGTAGCAGGCAAGGCCAAAACGTAGTATATCAAAATTTACCGGATAATCTGGACTATCTCTATAGCTTGTAGGTTCTCTTTTTATTCGCAGTGGTTGTTGCGCTGGACACGTTTGTGGTGGTGGAGGTGGAGGTGATCGTGGCCGACAGGGTCTTCGTCTTGAAGAATAAATCTGTGTTTGGAAAACGAATGAAACGATACAAGAAAAATAATTATTTTCGCATCATTAGTGTAGAACGATCAATAAAAGACACATTTGGGTGGTTGGACGGATATTTTACCTCATGAGTGGTACCCTGTGGTCTGGTTCGTATGCCTTCTGTGGTTGTTCTAGGTGGGCATGGAGCTGAAGGACATGTAGGACATACATGACATGGCTGTAACTCGTGTCCGTGACGACACTATACACACACACACACACAAGATTATAATTAATTATACTGTTATTGCCGTTTTAGTCAAGTTTACTTACCGTAGGCAGTTTTCTATTGTTTTGAGGTGCCGGTTCCATTTTGCCTACAGGGGGCGGTCTACAAGGTTCAGCTGTTGGTGAGCTTGAACGTGGTGACGAATCTGGACATACATTTTGTTGTGGTCTGGGACATATACGTGGCAAGCGTTGTACAGATGAGTGGGGAGGGCTAGATGGTTGCACTGCCATCGCTGTTGGGCAAGGTGGACAATTTGTTCTCGTTTGCGATGCTTTAGGAGTTGGCAAATTTAAACGGCGATATGTCAAGTCTCTATCAGTATCGTATCTACGGCCTGCAGTGCTCCCCGGACTACCATAGCGCAGGTTGTGTTCGATTACCTGTTAAAAAAAAATAAAAAAATTATATGCGTTGTTAGGAAAAGAAAGTAATCGCAAAACAAACGCAATCTGGATCAAAAGGTCGTCCAAATCTTCGATCCGGCTCCTAAGAAAACAAAATATTTTTTTTTTTAATTTTTTTTGTTAAGAAAACTATGCTTAAGCTTAAGCCTACTGTTGAAGTTCCAAATGGCCTGCCTCTTGAGCCTGTTAATCGTTCTCCTATTGCCGGTCGACGAGGTCTAGGTGCAGGACATTCTGGCATCAAAGCACCGGCTACGTCTTCACCTTCTGATTCTATGGCTTGCTTTTGGGCTTCTTCAAGACATACTCGTTCCCATGCCTTTTGTCTATTTTTAATCATGTGGACTTCCAAATTAAAGGGATCACCGGTTAGGCTTGATGCAGCTGGACACTTTGCCCTACGCCTACTACGCTCTCCTGACATATCGCTACTAGCATTAAATACTCTGCCTTGGCTTGGTGAATAACTCAATTCAAAGTCCTTTAATTAACAAGCAAAACAAACAACAACAACAATTAATTTCGTTTAAAATTTTTCTCTTTCCAAAGTTTTGCTTCATTTTACCATACGACCTGGCCGCCGTACCAAGGCGCCAGGAGCCACATTACTTGATCTATTGGCTGCGCCATACGAATAGCCATGAGCACCTTGTGGTGAACAATTTGGACTTGGTATAGAACCCGACATTCTTCAAACAAAATCGTTAAGCGTTGTGCGTTGTGCGTTATTATTGCAGCATTTAAATTAAAAAATTTTCGAAATTTTTATTCAAGCTTCTATTGCTTTTGAATTTTTTTTTTGCAATTCGGATTTAAATCAAAACAAATATTACGAAATCTAAGAAAATTTTCTGCAGAGATATGTTTAAAACAGTTTTTTAATTTTGATTTTGTTAAAAAGGAAAATTTTGTTTTAACCTCAACGATAATAGAAAAATATTTGAAACGTTTTTTTTTCTTCCGATTTTTTTCTCTCTTGACTTATGCTGTCATTTCCAATTAAAATGTCAATAATTTGATAATTTTTGTACAAATAAAAAACACAAGAGTTGAAATCATAGAATTTTTCTATAAATTACACTGAGCAACAATTGATAAAAGAAAATATTTTTTAAATTAATTCTTCATGCCACAATAAAATTGTACTTCCTTCCCTAACTTCAAGAGAGAGAGAGAGTACAAAGAGTTATTGTCTGAAGATTTAACATACATATGTATATACATAACTGGTCATTATAACCCTATAGTTAGGATTACAACCTAGCTTCCCACACCACTTATGTTGTGTGCGTTAATTTTATACATGAGTGCGAGCCGAACATTTCAAAGTCGACTCCGAACGACAGATTTTTGAGAAAGTTTTCATGGTAATTTTTATTTTATTTCCTCTAAGAGTTTTTGCGAGAAATCTGCTGGGAGTAAGTTGCCGATATTTCGCAGATATCTCAATGAGGTGGCGAACCAATATGATGATTGTATCACATGGGTACCGGGACATAATGATATTCCTGGCAACTGCAGAGCGGATGAACTGGCCAGAAGGGGCACGACCATCGAACTCTCTGATGAATTATCTACGTTGGGGATCCCTTTGGGAACCTGCAAACTTATAATTGGCAATGCAACCGTAGATCTCGTCAACAGTACGTGGGCAACTTCGGATAAGGGCACAGCAGAGCAAAAGATCTGGCCGAGGATGAATAGGAGGCGCACGGCGACTCTGCTTAAACTCCAAAGAAGTGGGCTCAACACTGTTATAGAGGTTATTACGGGGCATTGCATTATAGGAGCGCATACTGGATTGATTGTAGTATTGGTCTTGGCCACTTTGCAAATGATTTCTGCAGAAGCTGTGGAGATGAAGAGGAAGATGAGACTATTCTTCACCTATTGTGCACATATCCGGCACTTAGTCGAAGGAGAAAGAGGTACCTGGGTGCCTACTACATGGAGGATATGGATGAACTGTCATGTATGGATATTGGCAGCCTGAGTCGCTTCATCGGAAGATCCGAATGGTTCCTGGAATAGGGGAAATGAGGAACTGTGGTATCACAATGGGCCCTGTGTGCGGCCAAAGTGTGTCCGCTCATGTTTTCATCGAGGGGACAGCCTCTTCTACCTACCTACCTAAGTTACCGGAGAAATTTATTGAAGATGTCCGACATGGGGTTTGAACCCCGGCCTCACGTCTAATGAGCCAACATACTACTTACTTGATACGGTGACTACAAACTGTTTTCAATTTAAACTAAAATCTTTTTATAACAACAATTAATTATGTAAACTTAAGTGCTAATATGCAATCGATGACCTTCAGAAGATTTTCTATCAGCAACGCCTTACCTAAAGTTTGATGATCAGTTTTGATCAGTCACTGGTCTTTAATAAAATGAATACAAAGACTTTTGAATTCAAAAGCTTAAGTACTCTCTCAGAATTATCAAAAATTTACCAGGACATCTGTTTACTTGCTTACATAATTGATGAGGATTACGACCTAGCTTCCCACATCACCCAAAGTTACACATTTGGGAAAATTTTCATGGCAATTTTATTTCATCTCTTGGAGTTTTTGCCAGAAGACTTACGTTCTCGGCCCCTTTAGGAGATAGGATTCAAGGCAACCATTAAAAACGTCTTCGCCTCAAACTCCTACGGTCATTGGAACATAAATGGCAAATATTACTGTTGTCTTCCTTCAAAAGAGTCGGGGTATTGCAGGTGGAACAGATTGAACACTGTGGTGGTTCTGAATTTCGCATTAGAAGTCAGAGTCTTGGTCTTGATTGTGTTGGCTTATTAGACACGAACCCGTGGTTCAAATCCCAGCTCAGACATTTCGAAGAAAATTTAATATGAGTAGTCGTCTGGTAAAAACTCTGAGTGAAAAATAAAAGCTTCTCAAATCTGTTGTCCAGAGCGGTAGGTTGTAATCCTCACTAAATGCTTGTAATGATCAATTAGGTAAGTAAGGATATTTACCAGTTGATAGACTGGTAGTTTTGAAACCGCTGGCCTATAATATGTTAGGTTAGGTTAGGTTAGCGGACGTGTACTTGTCAATTAAGACAAGTACAGTACCCGGAGGTCGAATTGACCCATTGTACAACGTCCTAGTTTCTCACACCACTTATGTTGTGTGTGTTAATTTTATACATGAGTAGTGCGATCTACAGTTTAAAGTCGACTGCGAACGACAGATTTTTGAGAAACTTTTTCGTGGCAATTTTATTTACTCTCAGAGTTTTTGCCAGAAATCTGCTGAGAGGAAGTCGCCGAAGAAATACTTTTTGTATTTTGTCTTGATGTCTGGCCTGGGGCTCGAACCTTGGCTTTGCGTCTAATAAGCCAACACACTACCTGCGGCGACTTCATAATAAGTTAGTCGTGCAAGTTGAAACTGCAGCCAAAAGTCAAAATTTAAGTGGTGTTTACGAAATAATAGGAAGGTTTAGAGGAAGAGCTACGATTCCAATCAAAGGTGTAGTAAAGATAATAACCCTCGATTGTTATGTAAACCTGGTGCACAAATGCCTTTCTCTTAAGATAGGAAGAGTAGAAGTGACTACAATGTAAAAAAGGGCTGGACTCTAATTTTTCCTAGGGACAAGTTGCTTTCACACGAGGCTATCTTGTCTCAATCATATTACCACCTGCCGCATAACAGTTTGCAGTACTGAACACGCATCATTAATTTTCAGCAAAATGTCAGAATCGTCCTTGCAAAAGTCGTTCAAGATATGATAGTTCAGCAGAACTTATTTTTCCGAGGAGTTGATTTTTTAGCTTTAGCTGTTGTGCTTCTATGAAGTCGCCGTGGTCTAGTAGGTAGTGTGTTGGCTTATTAGACGAAAAGCCAGGGTTCGAGCCCCAGGCCAGACATCAAAATAAAATACAAGAAATATTTCTTCGGCGTCTTCCTCTCAGCAGATTTCTGGCAAAAACTCTGAGAGTAAATAAAATTGCCATGAAAAGTTTCTCAAAATCTGTCGTTCGGAATCGACGTTAAACTGTAGGTCCCGCCTTTCATGTATAAAAGTAACGCACACAACATGAGTGGTGTGAGAAGCTAGGCCGTAATCCTGACTGAAGGGTTGTAATGGCCAATTATGTGTATGTTATGTATGTGTTGTGCTTCTAAGGTTCTTGTCTTTGCAAGAATATAAGAAAATACTTTTGCCCATATATAATACAAAAAGAAAACATTATTAAAACATATGTACTCGTATGTATTTTATTCATAATAATATGTATACTTTGTACGTTTATTCTATTGTATTTGTATATATTAAAACTATGTTTTGTTATTTTGTTCTTGTTGTTGTTGTTATAAAATAAACTAATTTAAAAAATTAATAAAGAATTTTAAAAATAAATTTAATAAAACCCTTCTGCAAGTCGACAATATAGGGATTTTTAGTGAGACCCCTGTAACTGGTGACAATATTCAATTTGGGATTATTCAACTTTGCCCTTGACTCCTGCAATGTAGCATTGAAGTCTGGTTCTTTGCGCAGTTTTACCATGTGAAATATATTGTCACGCACATAAAGTGTCTGCAAGTGGCGATTAGTTTCAATTAAATCGTAGTACGATAGTATGACCATCGGTAAGTCACGTGTCCACTCGACACAGCCGCTGGTTTTGCGATGCAACAGTGAGTCCACCATCCAATTAAGTGTCGTAATTCGTTTCAAATGTTGCGAACAAAAGAAACATTGCTTTGGCATGCCATTCATTTGTACGCCCTCCAATAGTTTATCTCGACTTTCTTGGATCCGTCTTAAGATGCGCTGGAAAATACAATGATCACGACAGTCAAAGTAATAAGTATTTTTCGTTTGCAGTGTTAATATTTCGAGGGACGGTAGATTTACTAAAGGATCCAAAATAAGAGAATCGTGAATATATTCTGAAGCAATACACAATTCCTTTAGGTTGACACAGTCCGATAGGTTATTAAACCTTTCATAAGGGATTCTCTCGAATGGCAATGAAATTAAAAATAATGTTCTTATCTTCGATGTGAATATGTTGCGTAGGAATTCACCATCTTTATCATCCGGCAACGTAATGTCGTCCACGTATAAACGTTTCAAATAGGGAAATGCATCCTTGGCCCCCTGTATTGCTACCCGATCTAATTTTAATTTATTTAAATTTGAAAATCTACACAACTGCTGCGTATTCACAATGTTATCATTTTCACCATCCTCATTTACGATACTTATATACTGCACCAGATCGAATTCCTCATTTGCGATTCCTTCCAGGCATTTATTAAGAAGTGCTGGTGGTATGTTTTTGATTTGAGTGTAGTTTCGTAAAAGAATTTCTAAAGCATTGCTTTGAAAGTCTTTGCTTAGTTCAGCCAAGGTAGGAGCATATTTAAAATCGAAACCATTTTTATAATATGGATACCAGATATCGTAGAGAATTATAGGTTTAAACATTTCGCAGGCATTGATAAGAGAAAATTGTGATGGCAGATCCAATAGTTTGAAGATTTGCTTGAGACAATCGTAGTTTAGGTCTTGCAAACACGTGGTTTCTTCAGGTGAAGGCTGTTCAGCTGTAATAAGATGAAAAAAAAAATTAAAATTTAAAAATTCAAAATTTTTGTTGCTTTTTGTATAAATAAATTAGAAGAAAGTGAAGTTAAGTGGACTAGATTGTAGGAGATCGTTTTAGCTTAAAGTGCTTGCCTTTTAAGTTCATACTTTTTGTTAATCAAAGCATTGCATCGCTATTATGCAACTACTTGGCCTGTATGGTTTCGAATTCAGGTTCAATATCACTGGATTATAACGCTTAATTACTTAATTAAGTTCCGTGTACCTCTACATAAAATACCTACTAATGGGAGACTAGGATATGAGAGACTAGAATCCAAGGAAAGGAAAGTATTTCATATATGTACCGAAAACTTGAAGGTTAGAAAACGAGTTTGCTTGTAATGGCAGAAGAAAAGCGTAGTAAAGATCGTAATGAAAATGTTTCAATGGAGAGTTTGGCGATGTTTAAATCAATCTTTATGAGATTCGAAGTTCAGTTCGAAGACTTAGGCTTCAGATTCATATGCGAGTTTGCCATCCAACCTTGTTTTCTTATACCTTTTAAAATCCCCACGAAATTGCTTGTAATAGCTCAAGAAAAGCGTAACAAAAATCATAATGAAAATGTTTCAATGAAGAGTTTGACGATATTTCCATCAAACATTATGAGATTTTGAGAAAAATTTCGGAGACAAAGGCTTTAGAATCATGTGCGTCCAGCCTTGTTTTCTTATATCTTTTAAAATCCCCACGAGATTGCTTGAAATAGCTGAAGAAAAGCGTGGTAAAAATCGTTATGAAAATGTTTCAATGAAGAATTTGGCGATGTGTCCATCAATCGCTGTGAGATTTTGAGCAAAATTTCGGAGACAAAGGCTGTGCGTACAGCCTTGTTTTCTTATATCTTTTAAAATCCCCAAAAGTCCTTTGATTTATAATGTTTTTCAATTTCTTTATCATTTAATAATGAAAAGTATTCTGCCGGTACAGTATTTGCAAACTTGTTCAGACACTTTTCATTAAAATTGTTGTGTTAAATTAGTGAAACTCGGCGTACACAAAGCCTTTGTTGTCATATAAAGGCCCTGGTCATTTGTTTTTAAGTATTGTAATGGCATTTAGCCATGATTTCCAACACCTTCTCACTTTATTTGATAGTTATTAATTTTAATTAAAATTTTAAACTTTTGTTACACACTGTAAACTTATGTAAAATTGCAGTACCTTCTTGTAAACACAAACGTTGAAATTCTTCCATTTTTTTGTTTTTTATTTATTCCAGTACTTCTTTGTTCATAAAATTAGGCACAATTCCAGCACGGCTTATATTTCATGAGTTAAACACTGCTTAATAGTTTTGCTTGCAGATATACGGCTTGGATTCACTTTTAAATTTCGATTGTATCCTCGTGTTTTCTATGCAAATAAACTGCATTCAGTAATTTCGGATTTCACTTCTATTCTATTCACTTCAAGCGTTAAACACTGTTTGAGAGTCTTCAATGCCTAATAATCTACAGCTAGCCTCCTGCAGACGCTCGCTTATTTAAAACACTCACTCACCCCCATTTTCACTCTCTCTCTCTCTGTTTCTCTATCTCTAAAGACAATTTAAAGAGCTATGCTATGAATTGAGAGACTTTAAGTTCTCAAACAGGCGCTCATATTTTTCCTGAGCGTTTTCTGTTATTTTTAGAAATTTGACAATTAACACATCCCTGCTCTGGCTCAAGGCCTGTCGCCTTATTATAAAAAGTCCGGCTTACCTAAATATCCATACAAGCCGAGAGGAGGTCAGGTAGTTTTTGTAGCTTCTGTAGCTACAGCTCTAAGGCATCATTCGTTTAGTCTTTGTCTCGTGTCTGTCTCTTGTGTTATTGTTACAGCAACATGCTGCATGTGTTGTGGGAAATTCCAAGCAACAACAAAATCCACAGAGTTTAAATCTTTATTGAGAGTTTAAAATTCGTAAGTACTTTTGGTACCTGAATTGTTTGGAATTTTTTTTAGCGTTCGTTCGTTAATTAGGCGTACATATCCTATTTCCAGGGATATTTTTGCAAAGCATTTTCTTTGTTCCGTTAGTTATTATTTTTGTAGAGTTTTCTTCCAACCAGCAGCTGTAATTCCCGCTTCCATTCTCTACTAGTTTTCTTAATTCCAGTAATCATTTGACCGATACTTGGAAATATAAACGAAGCTAATGACCTTGAACTGGTATTATTTTTTTCAAATGAAATATTTTTGAGTTAATTTTTCTTTGTTATTGAAATTTGAGTTATAAAGTAATTTCCGGGTACACAGAATCAACGATTTAGGCTTCCTATGTATCCATAAAATTTAAAAGTAAAGGAAGATCACCTTCTTAACTACCATCTTTGTAAACACAATTTATTTACTTTTGTAAAACGAGGCCTATTTAATTCATATAATTTGTTAAAGAAAACAACACTATATTCTAAACTAAAAACAAGGTGCCTCAAAAGAAATTCCATATTTGTAGGAGCAAATGTGAACCTTAAGAAGGCACAGGGTGTGCCATTCCACAGCGTGATTCTTGAAATTCTATGAAATACTTTTCTAGGCGTTTATTTTTTATTGAGCATGTGCTCAGTAAGGTTTTCAAGTATCAGGTTCTCAAGCATCAGGTCCACTTCATTAATTTTTTGGGCAATTGTTTATTATTCTTGTGTTTACGTTCACACACAATTGTCAGTTTTCAACTTCGTATGGAATATTTTGAAAAAAATTAAAAAAGAATAACAGAATGATGGCACGATCACTATCTGCACTATTTTCCATTTTCTTTTTCCTTCTCGTCTAAAGACTCGGTATTATACGAGTCAGACTAGACGTTTTAGAGTCCAGGATAATATGCTGTTTTTATAAGACGAGTGGTTTCACACGTTCCTCTGTTTATATGGAAAACATTAACAAAAATTAAGTGTTTTTCCATGCATAGAGAGAGCCTTATACAATAACAGAACTGTCTCTACTGTTGAATAATGAATGCGAAGTGCAGGCAAAAAAATTTCTTTCAAAAAGAAGGAGCGCCTTCTGCAGTTACAGTAACGTCGGTGGGAGAGATGTTAAAAGAGTCCTTGACACTTGAATTGCAAACCTATCCTGTTTGTAACCAAGGAACATTACGCCAGCAGCAGTAAGGATAACTGCCGCTACTAGATTATAATGAATTCGAAACTCAATCTTTAATCATTGCATGAAGCAATTCGATATTCGACGACAGTTATCCTGAGCTGCAGAGCTTCACAAAAACACACACAAAATAAGCTTCATTCGTTCTTGGTTTTCAGCGAGTGCTGTTTTCTAATTCTGTTGTTCTTCCTCTCTCTATTGTCATTTGTTGTACTAGGACTTCCTTCGCGAAAACGCATACTACGATCCAGTTTCGCATGATGCTAGCATCAGGTTAGTCGCCGAAGTCTCTCAGCAGATTTCTGCCAAAAACTCTGAGAGTAAATAAAATTGCTTTGAAAAAGTTTCTCAAAAATCTGTCGTTCGCAGTCGACTTTAAACTGTAAATCCCACCACTCATGTATAAAATTAACACACACAACATAAGTGGTGTGAGAAACTAGGACGTTGTACAATGGGTCAATTCGACTTCCGGGTACTGTACTTGTCTTAATTGACAAGTACACGTCCTCTAACCTAACCTAACCTAGCATCAGGTTAACCACGTTATCTGGGACCCGATGGTCTTCTCCAGAAAATGTCGCTGGTATTTGTATTACGGGCAATTGAAGTATACATGCTCC
The DNA here is from genome assembly GCA_958299815.1 of Sarcophaga carnaria. Taxonomy (NCBI): domain Eukaryota; kingdom Metazoa; phylum Arthropoda; class Insecta; order Diptera; family Sarcophagidae; genus Sarcophaga; species Sarcophaga carnaria. The sequence continues at coordinate 35,787,712 of OY283151.1, forward strand.
ACTGTTTCCCTTGTATTCTGACATAATGGACATGCTTCATCCACGTTGTGCCCATAAGAACTGTGTTATGTAGAATTTCATCTGACCGTGTTTCCTTCCAGTAAATTCTTCTATATTCGGTATTAGTCTGTATCCAATTGTCAGTCCAATTGTGCTGCCACCTATACATGGCGTCATCATTCATTTGATCAAGGTGCAGTAGACCCGTTCTCCTACCTGCTAAATGTTTTCTCTTCTCTATATCCACTACTATCCGAAGCGGCATCATCCCCGCAATCACCAAGGCTACATTAGTAGAGACTGTGCGGAAGGCAGAAATTACTTGGGGGCAGATCTCCTGTAGGGGCAGCGACTTAATGGAAATGTGACGAACAAGGTTGAGCTTCCTTGCCTTTAATCTGCAGATATAAAGATGAGGAACAGGAGTTCGCTGAGCTAACAATGATCAGTACTTGAAAATAATTTCCATTGCACAAGTGTTTCACAATAAACACCCAGTATGTTTTGGAGTTCGTTTGAATTTTTTCACTTATTTGCCGACCTTAACACGTTGATTGAGTTTATATTTCTATAACTTCTGCGTTTACTTTCAGTTTGTTTGCGGCTGTCGATTGCTTTTTGAATACAAGTCGGTGGTGGTGTCGGTTGCAATTGTCTGGAATTTCTTAATTTCTTGTGTGCTATTCTTAATGACCAAGAGGAATTCGATTGAAATTCTCAATTTCCAAACCTTTTATGCTTATCTTTGGATGGCGATACCATTTTCCCCATTTAAGCTGGTGTCTGCTTTTCGTGTCAAAACTGGTGTCGATTGCATTTTTTCTAGAATTTTAAGGATTATGGTACTTCGTATTCATTAACATGTTGCAAGCATTTGTATATTTTGTGTTCTAAATTTATTGGTTGCATTTCTTTGTTTTTTTTTTTATAAGTATTGTTTAAACTTTTGAATTTCCAGCCACTGGCCAACAACGCTTGATAAGAAACTTCATTTTAATAGAAAAAAAAATATTCAAATATTCAATATTCTTTTGAAACATAAAAAATTTATTGTGGTTGCTGCTAGAAAACGGGAAAAATTTTATTTAAAATTCGTTCGAAGTAAAGAAAACATTTTTAAAATGAAAAATTGTTGTTCTTGCAAATTCTGTTTTCTAATATTCCTCGTACTTTTGACCTTTGGTGTGCTAGCACTGCGTTTGTATTATGTCAGCCTATTTAATATACAATTTATTCGCTTGTTACGTTATGAAAATGAACGTAATGCCATTTTGCAACACGAAGAATATCAGCGTTTTGGTAGTTTTATGACCCTAAATGAAGCCGAAGAGAAAGCCAATAAATATTTAATCACACTAAAGAGATTTGAATATGAGAAATGGCATACGAATGAAACGCTTATAAATATACGTGGAGATTTTTATAAAATGCGTCCGGTGCTGAGAAGGTCTATGGTGTACAGCATTTTGAAGAGGATGCCTAAGGGGGCGGCTTTGCACCTGCACGAATATGCCTTGGCCAATACGAAATTTCTATTGAATTTAACTTATCGTCCTGATTTATGGTTGTGCGTGGCTCCCCTAAACGAAGAGTATGAATTAATGAGGTTTTCATTGAAGCAACCGAATAAAACGGAAAGCGAGCAGCATATATCATGCGATTGGCATTTTTTAGCAGAGTTGCGCAAAAGTCAAGGTGATAGGCAAGTGGATGTGAAATTATGGAATTCGTTGACTTTTAATTGTGATTGGGAGCCAAAACCTTTGGAAAAATTACACAAAATTCAACGTTTGCTTAAAGGTTTGCTTACATATGCGCCCATATTTCGTGAGTATTTTTCACAGGTCTTTAGGGAATTCCATTTCGATAATGTGCAGTATTTGGAAATACGCTCCACGTTGCCCAAGTTATATGATATGCAGGGTACTCCATATACAGCGGCGTATACCTTGGAAACAATACGAAATGAATCGTTAAGAATAGCCTCTGGAAGTGAGTTACTCTTTGGTAGTCGTTTAATTTATGCCATCACACGAAACAATAATGACTCGGATATTGATCAAGGTTTAGCAGAATATAAAAGTTTAAAGGTAAGCTTGGGGTTTTTCAGTTTTGTTATATACAGACTGAGTTTAATATTCATTTGCTTACAGGCTCAATATCCTTATTATCCTATTGGTATTGATTTAATTGATGACAACGTCAATAGCTCTATAAACCTTAAGGCCTACTCCTCTAAATTAATGGAATTACAAAATGAAATCGATTATTATTTCTCAAACGATGACACCTATTGGCATGAGTCTGTGGCACATGAAAATATTATCGAGTCTTATTTATTGAACACCAAACGCATGATATTCCATAAAGCTTTGCTTGCTCATCCCTTCTTAATTGCGCGAATGTCAACCTTCAATATACCGATTGTTATAAATCCCTTATCTGATCGATTTCTCAAGAATATGCGCGATATTGGAAATCATCCGGCATTTTTATTGTTCACTTACAATCTGCCTTTGGTTATAAGTTCCGATTATCCTTCGTTTTGGCGTGCCGATCCCTTGACTCATGATTATTATGTGGTTTTTATGGAAATTGCTGGCGAAAAGGCTGATTTAAAGGTTTTGAAGCAATTGACCTTCAATTCTATTTATTATAGTAGTCTGGGACCTCATAAGAAATCACAAGCTTTGAAGATATGGTCGTACCAATGGAATCAATGGATTTGCTATATCAATCAATTGTTTAATTAAATATATGAACTGTTTTATTCGATAACAAAATTAATTGAATATTTTTTTTTGGGCAGCACAATAAAGCCTTGAAGGCAAATAAATTTGTAAAATAGCAGTGAACACTTATTGCAGATTGGAAAGGTTTTTCTTATTTAAGACGAGTTCAGGAGGGGGTTTATATAAGTTTCAAGAGTTTTTTTTTAATTTAATTTACATTCTAAGAAAATATAGGTTTTAGTGTCTCCTAACAATCGGATTATAGTTGAATAAAATTTGATGTGGCCTATCATTACCTGGTTCGTTCATTAGGTTCGTCGAGACACGTCCAGCAAAAATTTTCAAGAGCAACTAAAAGACTCGATTTACGAGTTCAAACGTTCGCTTCTGATATTCAAAGCCTAGCTCAGACATCTCCAACAAAACGAAATATTCAAAAAAGATTTTTTTCGACGACACCACATCTCAGCAGTCTTCTGGCAAAACTCTGAAATAAATAACTTATTTCTCGGGGTCTACTTTACACATTGGATCAAATTAACACACACAATCCAATGTCCGTTAATGTATTAAAAGTTAGGTTACAAAAATAACCGGAAACATAGCATTGCCTGTTATGCAACAATGCGACAACAGGAAGAATTGCTGAGATACTCTGACGCGATTCTGATGAGAGGAAAACCATGAATATTTTAAGACTTGAAAAGGGCTACTTGGATATACTTACATACGCACCTAAACCGTATTGCATACATAATGATCAGCCCTTCATTTAGGATTACGACCTAGCTTCTCACATTACTCATGTTATGTGTGTTAATTTTATACATGAGCGGTGGGACAGCTTAAAGTCGACTACAAATGACAGATTTTTTGAGAAACTTTTTCATGCCAATTTTATTTGCTCACGGAGTTTCTGGCAGAAATCTGCTAAGAGGAAGTCGCCGAAGAAATATGTTTTCAGATTTCGTTTTCTTCTAAATGTCTCCCCTGAGGTTTGAATCATGATCAACACTGTAGCTACTAGACTACGGTGTATATTAGGCGCATTCCTGTGTGGTAATATATCGGACTTTCAAACAGACTTAGTTGTTATTGTAAGAAAAATGCAGGACAATTCAGGACAACAGATTTCGTGTTACTCCGAGGAGCTCGGCATTTCTACCTACTAGACTACGTAAACCGTATTGGCATGGTGGTTAACGATAAATGAAAGGAATGCAGTGAAGACATCGAAACCATAGAATACTTCTTATGGCATCGCTCGTGACAGAGGAGTGAAATGAAAAATATAAGGAAGCAAATTTGTGTGAGTTACAGACTTTGTATAGAAAATGTGGTGGCGGCCACTTAACAGTAACTTGATGGGTTAATGAGACCTTGATTGCTATGATTAAGTCTCGTACGCTTCAATCCTGATAATTGAACATTCAGCAGAAATGTTTTGCTTTATTGCATGGGTATTATGACACATGAAAATTCAAATAACATAATGTATCAGGGAATCCTTGAATTTTAGATAGATTTGTGGTACTAAAATTGGAAAAATATATCGACGCCTCCATTCTATAATATTCTAAGTCGAAAAAGTGTGTTTTGAGTTATGAGCTCTCAAAGTTTTCACGCGATATACGACTATATGGGTATTCGAAGTAGATTTTTCCCTATAACTTCGGAACGGATCGGCGCATCTTAATCAAATTTTGACAGTATTTAAGTTATAGAACGTAGAATTTAAAAATGCAAGAACATTAAAAACGTTCTAAGTACACTTAGAACGTTATAGAATGGAGGCGTCGATAGTAGTATTGATGGTCCCTTTTAAGGGCTACCGTAAAGCAGTGATTTAAATTATATTTTAAAACAGAATACATAAATCAAAACAATTTATTAATAAATCGTATATGACTGTTAATCATAATTGTTATCAGTATCCATATAATGTCACCACTACCACCACCATCTAATCTCTTCTTCTTTCTCTCTCTCTATATTTCCCTATTTGATAAGATTTTGCACCGCAACTATCATATTTAACAATCGACACACTGATAAAGATATTTTTCGTTATATTAACTCAAATAAAAAAAAAAAATAAAAACACTTTCTAAATAAGAAATCTTTATTTCCAGATAAACAAAACAACAAAAACAAAAACAAAAACGCAAAGCAATTTTAAAATAAAAGACGTTTGAGCTGAACAATAAACCAATAAAAGTAGACGCACATCGGGGTAATTGAAGAATTTCATTCAACACGTTCTTATCTTCGAATACAAGTTGTGTTGTGTTGAGTTGATAAATGTGATGAAGCGATCGAACGACTGCCAAAACAAAAACTTCATTTGTGATTAGAAAATAGTTTAAGTATAGCCATCGTTAAGGCAACAATAGAAAAATAAGAACAAAAGAAAGTAAGAAATGCCGGCATTTAAAACTCTTGGAACACTGTGTGTTCTAATGCTAATCATTGCGCACAATGAGGCCAGACGAGCCAGTTTAAGAGCAAATCACATGGTACAACATCCTCCACACATAGAGCCACAAGCATCTGTTGCAGGTGGACGACCAACACCAGAGGCTTATAACTCTTTGCGTGACATATTCTTTCGCTATGAGGAGTCAAAAACTTTGGGTGCCGATATTACCTTAACACAGAAGGAGCTGCAGGCCAATCAGTTGATAATGCAAGCCAAGACCAAGGAATATGAAGAAGGCTTAGCCACACCTCATCTATTTACACCCTCTCAACATTTATTCGAGGTATTAGACGACATCAAACAGTCTCCTCTATTCAAATATATCTCCAGCATGCCTAAGGGTGCTGTCTTGCATGCCCATGACACGGCCTTGTGCAGCACTGATTTTCTAATAAAACTTACCTATCGTGACAATCTATGGGTGTGCCAGGGCAAAGGCGATAAGGAAGTAATAGGCATGAGATTCTCGAAAACTAAGCCAGCCGCTGCCACACAAGCTGATTGCACTTGGGAATTATTATCTAAAGTCCGGGAATTACATGGCGCTGATAAAGTGGACACTTATTTGCGTGAGCATTTAACTTTGTATCCTACGGTGAAATTTTTGGATAACAATGAGGCCTGGGAACAATTTACCGGCATATTTGCATTGCTAGATGGTTTGCTATTATATGCGCCCTCATGGGCCGATTATTATTACAATGCCTTGAAAGAGTTTCATGCCGATGGTGTACAATATTTGGAATTCCGTACAACTCTACCCATTGTAAGTATTTTTAAAATGTTTATCGTAAGTATAAAATTTTCTACTTATTGCATTGCAAGTGAATTTAAAAAAAATTTGTATCAGAATTGTTAGAAAGCTTTAGAAGTATCCAAGCTTGAGATAGGGACAGCAATATGTTTTATATTGGATAACCTTAGTAAGCTATGAGTAATAGAATGAGAGAGTATATAAAATTTTTGCCTTTAAAAGTTTAAAGAAGTTATGCACGTATCCTTACTTACTTAATTGCTCATTACAACTCTGTAGTCAAGATTACAACCTAGCAAGCCTAGTAGCACACCACTCATGTTGTGTGTGTTAATTTTTATACATGAGTGGCAAGATCTATAGTTTAACGACGATTTCGAAAGGTAGATTTGAGGAACTTTTCATGGAAAATGTATTCCCTCTAAAGGAGAATTGAGAGGAGAAAGTCGCCGGTGCAATATTTTTTCGTTTTGTTCAAGACATTTGAGTTGAGACTTAAACCACACTACCTATTCGATTACGGCGGCTTCTGCAGCTTGTCTGTAAAGTTCAATTCTTCTCTGGATAGCGCAAAATTTTTATTTAAACCCATACTTCTAGATTGGTTTAGTTTGCTGAACCTAATAATCCAGAAGATCGGTTGGGTATCGGTAAGTGGCTGGATTACATTATATGGAACGTAATAGCGTTGTACAAACCGCAGTCAGAGTGATATTAAAAGTAACAAATGTAAGCAGCGATACACCTAGCATTTCCAAAATCACAGATCATACCATACGGAACGTTCACTCTTACACCATAAGCCATCGAAAAGCCATTTGACTCACCAGAGGCTAAAACGAAGAGCATTATTTTATATTTTGTAGCTTTATGACTTGGAAGGCACCAATTTCACCGAACTAGACACTGTACGCATTTACAAGGAGACTTTGGACAAGTATATGGCCGAACATATCGATTTTATTGGCTCGAAATTGATCTACGCTCCCATACGTAACACGGATAAGGAAGGCTTGGATAAATACATTAAAGTTTGTGTGGAAATCAAGGTAACGAATAACAAATTTAGTAAATTATTCGTATTTTTAAAATAACTTTGTTTACTTAAGGAAAAATATCCTGATTTTGTGGCCGGTTTCGATTTGGTAGGGCAAGAGGAAAAAGGCCGTCCTCTTAAGGATTTCATACCACAACTGCTAGGCATGCCAGAGAACATTGATTTTTATTTCCATGCTGGAGAAACTAATTGGTTTGGTTCAACTGTGGATGAGAACCTAATTGATGCTGTGTTGTTGGGCACTAAGCGTATTGGCCATGGTTTTGCTTTGGCTAAACATCCATTGGTGTTGCAAATGCTGAAGGAACGCAATATTGCAATAGAAGTGAATCCCATTTCTAATCAGGTCCTGCAACTAGTGTCTGATTATCGTAATCATCCTTGTGCTTACTTTTTTGCCGATAATTATCCTGTGGTCATATCCTCCGATGATCCTTCTTTCTGGAAAGCTACACCTTTATCACATGACTTTTATATTGCCTTTTTGGGCATTGCCTCAGCTCATTCGGATATGCGTTTGCTTAAGAAATTGTCATTGAATTCCATTAACTACAGCAGTTTGAGTCCGGAACAGAAGAGAGTGGCCTTGGCGAAATGGCAAATCAAATGGGATGACTTTATTGATGAGGTATTAAGCGGGAATGATGACAATAATGGTTCAAATAATGCGGCCCAGCATAGGTTAAATACTAACAAAATCATTTGACTAGCACGCCTGCTGTTCGCCGCCTCACTAGCTATGTTGGTGACGAGTTACCAATAAAAATTTTGTGATGTATTCTTCAACACCAGCGCGTTCAGCAGAGTTTATGATAATTTCACTCTGCACAGTTTGTGTTTTCCATATATTTGATCCCCTCTGTAGTATGCCTGTGTATAGGCCAAGTAATTTATTTTTTAAATAATTTGGTTCTAACAACCCATTTTTTTAAGTTTCTTTGTGCTAAGATAAGATATAATTTTTGTGAAACGAACGATTATATTCGCTTAGAATAATCGATTACGAGTTTAGTTTACGATTTGACGGTTTAGTAGATAAGCTGTTAACGAATTTAGTAAAAAAAATATGAGTATTTTTAACTACTAATCCTGATCTTTAGTTTAATTTTTTAACAATTTTTTTACGCCGTATTTTTTTTTTATAGAAATAAATAAGAATTCACAAGAAAAAGCAAGATTCCATTCCAGCGTTTATTTTTATCCGTTTGACATTTATTAATTGACAAGCCTTCTCAGCAGATGTACTATCTTTTGCGTAGGGTTCGTTGAACTGTGTGACATATTAAAAAAATTGTGTCATTGGCTGACGAATAAAGAACAGATTCACACATATTCATGAGCCATGCTTCCGGCAGATATCGCAGACCCTTATCAGATCATGGATATGGTGATTCCCTGGCTGTAGCGGATCTATTACGCCTGTCTTGAGTACTCATACGCAACTGCTTAGCGAGGCGAAGGTATTTTTCATCCATATAGCTGGGTGACCATGGATATCCACTGCGAATGATCTCAGACATATCAGCCTAACATCATTCATTATCAAAACAATGGAAAGAATGCTGGACCTCGAGATAAGGTCCAACCAATTTTCCACAATTGCTAGTATTGCTCAAGACGCCTACACTAAGGGCAGGTCTACTGAGCTCTGACTTATAAAAGTGGAGGGCGCCTTTAACTATGTCCATTCGAAAGCTGTTGTTAGGGTCCTTAAACAGCGCAATGTTAGTGAGCCTATTTTGAAGTTTGTTACTGCACTTTTAACTAAGAGAATAATCAATCTCTATGAGAGATTCATATGGCAAGGGAAGTGAGTAGAGGCACACCACAGGGTAGTGCTTTCTCAACCTTGTTGTGGAATATCTCGGTAGGTGAACTGTTAAAGCAACTGCACTGGTTTCGAGGTCTATGGTCTATGGTAATACGGATAATCTGGCCATTATGGTACCAGGTTTCGATCCGCACATTCTCTCTATCTCTCTGAGATGTAACCAGTGGTGTTAAACTCTCTTATAGGCTGCCTGATAACTGTAGTGTTTTGAAAGCGGCGCAATGCTTGAGAGTGACCGGATTTTCCCTGAAAATATCCTGATTTACTTGGACAGCCAGCCTACGACTTAGTTGCTAGCGACCGTAACTTCAACGTTCATAGTTGCTCATGAATGCCGAGGGTTTCTTCGACTTCAGTTCTGTTTTTAAATCGTATGGCCATCCATCGTACAATGATCATCCTTAGGCGCCTTTGCCCTTTTCGTACGCATGGTGAAAGACTTGGCATTTAAACTAATGACTGTGAGTCTGAGGAGGAGAAAGATACTGTCTTTCACTTCAGGTGTCCGTGCCCTGCTCTTGCCATGAAAAGACGGAGGTTTATGACGTCGTTGACCGAGTTCTGTCATATAAAGATTGCTGCAAAAGAAAGATATCTTTAGGACTCGGGATTGTTTTTTCTACGGAATGATTGATCTCCGGATAGAATTAATTTCGGTGTCACAATGGGCGTAAATGCTGGCCAAAGTTGGACCTCTTCCTTCGAAGGGGTCCGCCATATAACCTAATTTCGTTCGTATTTTCCATACAAAAAGACGAACGCGTGAAATTAGATTGTTTTAGAAAAATAGGCTCTAATTTTAATGAATAGAACTGCCTCTACTGTTGAATAACGAATCCAAATCCTAAGCAAAAAAGTTTCTTTCAAAAAGAAAGAGGACCTTCTTCATTTACAGTAACGTCAAAAGCAGAGAGAGAGAGGTATGTTAGAAGTTTTCCTGAGCTGCACAGCTTCACACACTTTCAAGAGCTTTTTGACTGTAAGTGCATGAACATTTCCCTAAAGAATGATAGCCAGAAGAGGTGGCGGTACCTTAAATCTAAAATTAACGACAATAAATCGGATTCGTTAGAAAATAAAATAAATTTTATTTCCATGCACCCTGTACATATGTATGTGCGGATGGATGTTATATCGGGTGGGCCATCTATTGGTTTAAATTTATTTAAATTTTATTAAGGCAACTAGAAATTGCGCGATGATGTTGATTTTGCCAAAAAAAAATCCTCTTTTCGAATGAAGCTCATTTTCATCTTGGTGGGTACGTAAATAAGCAAAAAACGAAGTATTTGGGGCTCAGAAAATTTACACATGGTATTACAAAAGCCAAACCACTCATTACGAGTGCTTGCTTGGTGCGACCTGTGGAGCGGATGCATTATATTTATTCGAAATTGAGGACGGCGCAATCATTGTAATGGATACACCGATATTTTTGTAGCCGCTTTTCATGGTACAGATGTGAACCAGATGTCTGGTTTCAAGATGATGGTGTAACTTGTGACACATCTCATGCCACAATCGATTTGTTGCGTCAAACGTTTGATGGCTATTTAATTAATCGTTGGACTATTTTCTGAGGGCCGTCGTTAAAGAAAAGTGTTATGCTGACAAAATAGCTACATGAGCTGAGCATTTAAAGGAAAACATTAGTGATGTCATTGCCGAGATACGACTCCATACACCTCATGTTTTTTAAATAACACCCACAAACCTTTAGTTGTTACCTAGATTGTATCAACACCTAGTCCTGGATTTGCCTTTTTCGTCCACTTTCAGTTTCAGGTTGTGACATACATATGTGACGTGACATTTGATCATGTGTTATTATGTTAAAAAATTGGTTACGGTTTCTGGTGCGCTTTTCTTGAATTTCTTAATTTTTGTGTGCTTTTCATTGACCAGATCGTTCTGGTTGCATTTTTCAACAACAATGGCTAAATGTCTGCTTTTGGTGTCAAATTTGGTGTCGGTTGCACTTTTCTAGAATTCTAAAATTTTTTGAAAGCTTTTTTTTTATTGACCAAGAGAGATTCGGTAGCATTTTTCAATCTCCAAGCCTTTTATGTTTGCCTTTGGATGACAGTTACACTTTGACTATTTTGGCTGATTTTGTTGTCAAAATTGGTGTCGTTTGGATTTTTCTAGAATTTCAAGACCTATGCATTTTTTTGCGAGAATGTGTATGTTTTGTGTTCTAAATTTATTGTGTGCATTTGTTTGCGTATTTATAAGTATTGTTCAGACTCTTCAACTTCCAGCCACTGGCCAACAACGCTTGATAAGAAACTTCATTTTAATAAAAAAAAAGTATTGAAAACGTTGTTAGTCTTTTTTGGAAAATAAACAAAATTTATTGTGATTGCTGCTAGAAAACGGGAAAATTTTTTTTAAAATTCGTTCGAAGTAAAGAAAATATTTTAAAAAGAAAAATTGTTGATCTTGCAAATTCAGGTTTCTAATATTCCTCGTACTCTTGACCTTTGGTGTGCTAGCACTGCGTTTGTATTATGTCAGCCTTATTAACATACAGTTTATTCGCCTGTTACGTTATGAAAATGAAAGCAATGCCATTTTGCAACACGAAGAATATCAGCGTTTTGGTAGTTTTATGACCCTAAATGAAGCCGAAGAGAAAGCCAATAAATATTTAATCACACTAAAGAGATTTGAATATGAGAAATGGCATACGAATGAAACGCTCATAAATATACGTGGAGATTTTTATAAAATGCGTCCGGTGCTGAGAAGATCTATGGTGTACAGCATTTTGAAGAGGATGCCTAAGGGGGCGGCTTTGCACCTGCACGAATATGCCTTGGCCAATACGAAATTTCTATTGAATTTAACTTATCGTCCTGATTTATGGTTGTGCGTGGCTCCCCTAAACGAAGAGTATGAATTAATGAGATTTTCATTGAAGCAACCGAATAAAACGGAAAGCGAGCAGCATATATCATGCGATTGGCATTTTTTAGCAGAGTTGCTCAAAAGTCAAGGTGATAGGCAAGTGGATGTGAAATTATGGAATTCGTTGACTTTTAATTGTGATTGGGAGCCAAAACCTTTGGAAAAATTACACAAAATTCAACGTTTGCTTAAAGGTTTGCTTACATATGCGCCCATATTTCGTGAGTATTTTTCACAGGTCTTTAGGGAATTCCATTTCGATAATGTACAGTATTTGGAAATACGCTCTACCTTGCCCAAGTTGTATGATATGCAGGGTGTCGTATACCTTAGAAACAATACGAAATGAATCGTTAAGTATAGCCTATGTGAGTTACTCTTTAGTAGCCGTTTAATTTATTCCATCACACGAAATAGTAACAACTCGGATATTGATCAAGGTTTGGCAGAATATAAGCTTTTAAAGGTAAGCTTGGGGTTCTTCGGTTTTTTCTTTAGACAGACTGAGTTTTATATTCGCTTATAGGCTCATTATCCCTATTATCCTATTGGCGTTGATTTAAGTACTGACAACGTCAATAACTCCATACACCTTAAGGCCTAATCCTCTAAATTAATGGAATTAAAAAATGAAATCGATTATTATTTCTCAAACGATAACACTTATTGGTATGAGTATGTGGCACATGAAGAGATTATCGAGTCTTATTTATTGAACACCAAACGCATGATATTCCATAAAGCTTTGCTTGCTCATCCCTTCTTAATTGCGCGAATGTCAACCTTCAATATACCGATTGTTATAAATCCCTTATCTGATCGATTTTTAAAGAGTATGCGTGATATTGGAAATCATCCGGCATTTTTATTGTTCACTTACAATCTGCCTTTGGTTATAAGTTCCGATTATCCTTCGTTTTGGCGTATGGATCCCTTGACTCATGATTATTATGTGGTTTTTATAGAAATTGCTAGCGTACAGTCTGATTTGAGAGCTTTCAAACAATTGGCCTTCAATTATGTTTATTATAGTAGTCTGGGACCTCGTAAGAAATCACAAGCTTTGAAGTTATGGTCGTACCAATGGAATCAATGGATTTGCTATATCAATCAATTGTTTAATTAAATATATGAACTGTTTTATTCGATAAAAAAATTAATTGAATATTTTTTTTGGGCAGCACAATAAAGCACAATAAAAATAAAAAATAAACGCAATTCAGTTTTAAAATAAAAGACGTGTGACCTGAACAATAAAACAATAAAAGAAAACGCACGTCGGCGTAATTGAGGAATTTCGTTCAAAACGTCCTTGCCTTTGAATTCAAGTTGTGTGTTGAGTTGATCAACGATCGAACGATTGCCAAAACAAAAACTTCATTTGTGATTAGAAAAATAGTTTAACTGTAGCCATCGTTAAGGAAGCAAAGGAGAAACATAAAGAAAATATAAAGTAAGAAAGGTCGGCTTTTAAAACCCTTGGAACATTGTGTGTCCTAATGCTCAGCATTGTGCTCAATGAGATCAGAGAAGCCAGTTTAAGAGCATCGTTCGCAGGCGGACGACGAACACCAGAGGCTTATAACTCTTTGCGTAACAAATTCTTTCGCTATGAGGAGTCAAAAACTTTGGGTGCCGATATTACCTTAACACAGAAGGAGCTGCAGGCCAATCAGTTGATAATGGAGGCCAAGACCAAAGAATATGAAGAAGGCTTAGCCACGCCTCATTTATTTACACCCTCTAAACATTTATTCGAGGTATTAGACGACATCAAACAGTCTCCTCTATTCAAATATATCTCCAGCATGCCTAAGGGTGCTGTCTTGCATGCCCACGATACAGCCTTGTGCAGCACTGATTTTCTAATAAAACTTACCTATCGTGACAATCTATGGGTGTGCCAGGGCAAAGGCGATAAGGAAGTAATTGACATGAGATTCTCGAAAACTAAGCCAGCCGTTGCCACACAAGCTGACTGCACTTGGGAATTACTATCTAAGTTCCGGGAATTACATGGCGCTGATAAAGTGGACACTTATTTGCGTAAGCATTTAACTTTGTATCCTACGGTGAAATTTTTGGATAACAATAAGGCCTGGGAACAATTTTTCGGCATATTCACTCTGCTAAATGGCTTGCTATTGTATGCCCCCTCATGGGGCGATTATTATTACAATGCCTTGAAAGAGTTTCATGCCGATGGTGTACAATATTTGGAATTCCGTTCAGTTCTACCCGTTGTAAGTATTTTTCAAATGTTTATCGTAAGTAGAAATTTTTATCGATTATTGCAAGTGAATTTAAAAAAAATTTGTATCAAAATTGTTAGAAAGTTTTAGAAGCATCTAAGCTTGAGATAGGGACAGCAATAGGTTTTAGTAAACTTCTTCAGATGTGTAAAGAATTTATGCGTGTATCCTACTTACTTAATTGGTCATTACAACTCTGTAGTCAAGATTACAACCTAGCTAGCCTGGTAGCACACCACTCATGTTGCGTGTGTTAATTTTTATACATGAGTGGCGGAATCTGTAGTTTAACGACGACTTCGAACGAACTTTTCACGGAAATTCCCTCTTTCCCTCTTGAGAGGAGAAAGTCGCCGGTGAAATATTTGTTCGTTTTGTTCAAGATATTTGAGTTGGGACTTAAACCACACTACCTATCCGATTACGGCGGCTTCTGTAGCTTGTCTGTAAAGTTCAATTCTTCTCTGGATAGCGCAAAATTTTTATTTAAACCCATACTTCTAGATTGGTTTAGTTTGCTGAACCTAATAATCCAGAAGATCGGTTGGGTAAGTGGCTGGATTACATTATATGGACAAGTCAAAGGAACGTAATAGCGTTGAACAAACCACAGTCAGAGTGAGATTAAAAGTAACAAATGTAAGCAGCGATACCACTAGAATTTCCAAAATCACAGATCATACCATACGGAACGTTCACTCTCACACCAAAAGCCATTTGACTCACCAGAGGCTATAACGAAGAGCATTATTTTATATATCTTGTAGCTTTATGACTTGGAAGGCACCAATTTCACCGAACTTGACACCGTGCGCATTTACAAGGAGACTTTGGATAAATACATGACCGAACATATCGATTTTATAGGCTCGAAATTGATCTACGCTCCCAAACGTAACACGGATAAGGAAGGCATGGATAAATACATTAAAGTTTGTGTGGAAATCAAGGTAACGAATAAAAAATTTAGTAAATTATTCGTATTTTTAAAATAACATTGTTTACTTAAGGAAAAATATCCTGATTTTGTGGCCGGTTTCGATTTGGTAGGGCAAGAGGAAAAAGGCCGCCCTCTTAAGGATTTCATACCACAACTGCTAGGCATGCCGGAGAACATTGATTTCTATTTCCATGCCGGAGAAACTAATTGGTTTGGTTCAAATGTGGATGAGAACCTAATCGATGCTGTGTTGTTGGGCACTAAGCGTATTGGCCATGGTTTTGCTTTGGCTAAACATCCATTGGTGTTGCAAATGCTGAAGGAACGCAATATTGCAATAGAAGTGAATCCCATTTCTAATCAGGTCCTGCAACTAGTGTCTGATTATCGTAATCATCCTTGTGCTTACTTTTTTGCCGATAATTATCCTGTGGTCATATCCTCCGATGATCCTTCTTTCTGGAAAGCTACACCTTTATCACATGACTTTTATATTGCCTTTTTGGGCATTGCCTCAGCTCATTCGGATATGCGTTTGCTTAAGAAATTGTCATTGAATTCCATTAACTACAGCAGTTTGAGTCCGGAACAGAAGAGAGTGGCCTTGGCGAAATGGCAAATCAAATGGGATGACTTTATTGATGAGGTATTAAGCGGGAATGATGACAATAATGGTTCAAATAATGCGGCCCAGCATAGGTTAAATACTAACAAAATCATTTGACTAGCACGCCTGCTGTTCGCCGCCTCACTAGCTATGTTGGTGACGAGTTACCAATAAAAATTTTGTGATGTATTCTTCAACACCAGCGCGTTCAGCAGAGTTTATGATAATTTCACTCTGCACAGTTTGTGTTTTCCATATATTTGATCCCCTCTGTAGTATGCCTGTGTATAGGCCAAGTAATTTATTTTTTAAATAATTTGGTTCTAACAACCCATTTTTTTAAGTTTCTTTGTGCTAAGATAAGATATAATTTTTGTGAAACGAACGATTATATTCGCTTAGAATAATCGATTACGAGTTTAGTTTACGATTTGACGGTTTAGTAGATAAGCTGTTAACGAATTTAGTAAAAAAAATATGAGTATTTTTAACTACTAATCCTGATCTTTAGTTTAATTTTTTAACAATTTTTTTACGCCGTATTTTTTTTTTATAGAAATAAATAAGAATTCACAAGAAAAAGCAAGATTCCATTCCAGCGTTTATTTTTATCCGTTTGACATTTATTAATTGACAAGCCTTCTCAGCAGATGTACTATCTTTTGCGTAGGGTTCGTTGAACTGTGTGACATATTAAAAAAATTGTGTCATTGGCTGACGAATAAAGAACAGATTCACACATATTCATGAGCCATGCTTCCGGCAGATATCGCAGACCCTTATCAGATCATGGATATGGTGATTCCCTGGCTGTAGCGGATCTATTACGCCTGTCTTGAGTACTCATACGCAACTGCTTAGCGAGGCGAAGGTATTTTTCATCCATATAGCTGGGTGACCATGGATATCCACTGCGAATGATCTCAGACATATCAGCCTAACATCATTCATTATCAAAACAATGGAAAGAATGCTGGACCTCGAGATAAGGTCCAACCAATTTTCCACAATTGCTAGTATTGCTCAAGACGCCTACACTAAGGGCAGGTCTACTGAGCTCTGACTTATAAAAGTGGAGGGCGCCTTTAACTATGTCCATTCGAAAGCTGTTGTTAGGGTCCTTAAACAGCGCAATGTTAGTGAGCCTATTTTGAAGTTTGTTACTGCACTTTTAACTAAGAGAATAATCAATCTCTATGAGAGATTCATATGGCAAGGGAAGTGAGTAGAGGCACACCACAGGGTAGTGCTTTCTCAACCTTGTTGTGGAATATCTCGGTAGGTGAACTGTTAAAGCAACTGCACTGGTTTCGAGGTCTATGGTCTATGGTAATACGGATAATCTGGCCATTATGGTACCAGGTTTCGATCCGCACATTCTCTCTATCTCTCTGAGATGTAACCAGTGGTGTTAAACTCTCTTATAGGCTGCCTGATAACTGTAGTGTTTTGAAAGCGGCGCAATGCTTGAGAGTGACCGGATTTTCCCTGAAAATATCCTGATTTACTTGGACAGCCAGCCTACGACTTAGTTGCTAGCGACCGTAACTTCAACGTTCATAGTTGCTCATGAATGCCGAGGGTTTCTTCGACTTCAGTTCTGTTTTTAAATCGTATGGCCATCCATCGTACAATGATCATCCTTAGGCGCCTTTGCCCTTTTCGTACGCATGGTGAAAGACTTGGCATTTAAACTAATGACTGTGAGTCTGAGGAGGAGAAAGATACTGTCTTTCACTTCAGGTGTCCGTGCCCTGCTCTTGCCATGAAAAGACGGAGGTTTATGACGTCGTTGACCGAGTTCTGTCATATAAAGATTGCTGCAAAAGAAAGATATCTTTAGGACTCGGGATTGTTTTTTCTACGGAATGATTGATCTCCGGATAGAATTAATTTCGGTGTCACAATGGGCGTAAATGCTGGCCAAAGTTGGACCTCTTCCTTCGAAGGGGTCCGCCATATAACCTAATTTCGTTCGTATTTTCCATACAAAAAGACGAACGCGTGAAATTAGATTGTTTTAGAAAAATAGGCTCTAATTTTAATGAATAGAACTGCCTCTACTGTTGAATAACGAATCCAAATCCTAAGCAAAAAAGTTTCTTTCAAAAAGAAAGAGGACCTTCTTCATTTACAGTAACGTCAAAAGCAGAGAGAGAGAGGTATGTTAGAAGTTTTCCTGAGCTGCACAGCTTCACACACTTTCAAGAGCTTTTTGACTGTAAGTGCATGAACATTTCCCTAAAGAATGATAGCCAGAAGAGGTGGCGGTACCTTAAATCTAAAATTAACGACAATAAATCGGATTCGTTAGAAAATAAAATAAATTTTATTTCCATGCACCCTGTACATATGTATGTGCGGATGGATGTTATATCGGGTGGGCCATCTATTGGTTTAAATTTATTTAAATTTTATTAAGGCAACTAGAAATTGCGCGATGATGTTGATTTTGCCAAAAAAAAATCCTCTTTTCGAATGAAGCTCATTTTCATCTTGGTGGGTACGTAAATAAGCAAAAAACGAAGTATTTGGGGCTCAGAAAATTTACACATGGTATTACAAAAGCCAAACCACTCATTACGAGTGCTTGCTTGGTGCGACCTGTGGAGCGGATGCATTATATTTATTCGAAATTGAGGACGGCGCAATCATTGTAATGGATACACCGATATTTTTGTAGCCGCTTTTCATGGTACAGATGTGAACCAGATGTCTGGTTTCAAGATGATGGTGTAACTTGTGACACATCTCATGCCACAATCGATTTGTTGCGTCAAACGTTTGATGGCTATTTAATTAATCGTTGGACTATTTTCTGAGGGCCGTCGTTAAAGAAAAGTGTTATGCTGACAAAATAGCTACATGAGCTGAGCATTTAAAGGAAAACATTAGTGATGTCATTGCCGAGATACGACTCCATACACCTCATGTTTTTTAAATAACACCCACAAACCTTTAGTTGTTACCTAGATTGTATCAACACCTAGTCCTGGATTTGCCTTTTTCGTCCACTTTCAGTTTCAGGTTGTGACATACATATGTGACGTGACATTTGATCATGTGTTATTATGTTAAAAAATTGGTTACGGTTTCTGGTGCGCTTTTCTTGAATTTCTTAATTTTTGTGTGCTTTTCATTGACCAGATCGTTCTGGTTGCATTTTTCAACAACAATGGCTAAATGTCTGCTTTTGGTGTCAAATTTGGTGTCGGTTGCACTTTTCTAGAATTCTAAAATTTTTTGAAAGCTTTTTTTTTATTGACCAAGAGAGATTCGGTAGCATTTTTCAATCTCCAAGCCTTTTATGTTTGCCTTTGGATGACAGTTACACTTTGACTATTTTGGCTGATTTTGTTGTCAAAATTGGTGTCGTTTGGATTTTTCTAGAATTTCAAGACCTATGCATTTTTTTGCGAGAATGTGTATGTTTTGTGTTCTAAATTTATTGTGTGCATTTGTTTGCGTATTTATAAGTATTGTTCAGACTCTTCAACTTCCAGCCACTGGCCAACAACGCTTGATAAGAAACTTCATTTTAATAAAAAAAAAGTATTGAAAACGTTGTTAGTCTTTTTTGGAAAATAAACAAAATTTATTGTGATTGCTGCTAGAAAACGGGAAAATTTTTTTTAAAATTCGTTCGAAGTAAAGAAAATATTTTAAAAAGAAAAATTGTTGATCTTGCAAATTCAGGTTTCTAATATTCCTCGTACTCTTGACCTTTGGTGTGCTAGCACTGCGTTTGTATTATGTCAGCCTTATTAACATACAGTTTATTCGCCTGTTACGTTATGAAAATGAAAGCAATGCCATTTTGCAACACGAAGAATATCAGCGTTTTGGTAGTTTTATGACCCTAAATGAAGCCGAAGAGAAAGCCAATAAATATTTAATCACACTAAAGAGATTTGAATATGAGAAATGGCATACGAATGAAACGCTCATAAATATACGTGGAGATTTTTATAAAATGCGTCCGGTGCTGAGAAGATCTATGGTGTACAGCATTTTGAAGAGGATGCCTAAGGGGGCGGCTTTGCACCTGCACGAATATGCCTTGGCCAATACGAAATTTCTATTGAATTTAACTTATCGTCCTGATTTATGGTTGTGCGTGGCTCCCCTAAACGAAGAGTATGAATTAATGAGATTTTCATTGAAGCAACCGAATAAAACGGAAAGCGAGCAGCATATATCATGCGATTGGCATTTTTTAGCAGAGTTGCTCAAAAGTCAAGGTGATAGGCAAGTGGATGTGAAATTATGGAATTCGTTGACTTTTAATTGTGATTGGGAGCCAAAACCTTTGGAAAAATTACACAAAATTCAACGTTTGCTTAAAGGTTTGCTTACATATGCGCCCATATTTCGTGAGTATTTTTCACAGGTCTTTAGGGAATTCCATTTCGATAATGTACAGTATTTGGAAATACGCTCTACCTTGCCCAAGTTGTATGATATGCAGGGTGTCGTATACCTTAGAAACAATACGAAATGAATCGTTAAGTATAGCCTATGTGAGTTACTCTTTAGTAGCCGTTTAATTTATTCCATCACACGAAATAGTAACAACTCGGATATTGATCAAGGTTTGGCAGAATATAAGCTTTTAAAGGTAAGCTTGGGGTTCTTCGGTTTTTTCTTTAGACAGACTGAGTTTTATATTCGCTTATAGGCTCATTATCCCTATTATCCTATTGGCGTTGATTTAAGTACTGACAACGTCAATAACTCCATACACCTTAAGGCCTAATCCTCTAAATTAATGGAATTAAAAAATGAAATCGATTATTATTTCTCAAACGATAACACTTATTGGTATGAGTATGTGGCACATGAAGAGATTATCGAGTCTTATTTATTGAACACCAAACGCATGATATTCCATAAAGCTTTGCTTGCTCATCCCTTCTTAATTGCGCGAATGTCAACCTTCAATATACCGATTGTTATAAATCCCTTATCTGATCGATTTTTAAAGAGTATGCGTGATATTGGAAATCATCCGGCATTTTTATTGTTCACTTACAATCTGCCTTTGGTTATAAGTTCCGATTATCCTTCGTTTTGGCGTATGGATCCCTTGACTCATGATTATTATGTGGTTTTTATAGAAATTGCTAGCGTACAGTCTGATTTGAGAGCTTTCAAACAATTGGCCTTCAATTATGTTTATTATAGTAGTCTGGGACCTCGTAAGAAATCACAAGCTTTGAAGTTATGGTCGTACCAATGGAATCAATGGATTTGCTATATCAATCAATTGTTTAATTAAATATATGAACTGTTTTATTCGATAAAAAAATTAATTGAATATTTTTTTTGGGCAGCACAATAAAGCACAATAAAAATAAAAAATAAACGCAATTCAGTTTTAAAATAAAAGACGTGTGACCTGAACAATAAAACAATAAAAGAAAACGCACGTCGGCGTAATTGAGGAATTTCGTTCAAAACGTCCTTGCCTTTGAATTCAAGTTGTGTGTTGAGTTGATCAACGATCGAACGATTGCCAAAACAAAAACTTCATTTGTGATTAGAAAAATAGTTTAACTGTAGCCATCGTTAAGGAAGCAAAGGAGAAACATAAAGAAAATATAAAGTAAGAAAGGTCGGCTTTTAAAACCCTTGGAACATTGTGTGTCCTAATGCTCAGCATTGTGCTCAATGAGATCAGAGAAGCCAGTTTAAGAGCATCGTTCGCAGGCGGACGACGAACACCAGAGGCTTATAACTCTTTGCGTAACAAATTCTTTCGCTATGAGGAGTCAAAAACTTTGGGTGCCGATATTACCTTAACACAGAAGGAGCTGCAGGCCAATCAGTTGATAATGGAGGCCAAGACCAAAGAATATGAAGAAGGCTTAGCCACGCCTCATTTATTTACACCCTCTAAACATTTATTCGAGGTATTAGACGACATCAAACAGTCTCCTCTATTCAAATATATCTCCAGCATGCCTAAGGGTGCTGTCTTGCATGCCCACGATACAGCCTTGTGCAGCACTGATTTTCTAATAAAACTTACCTATCGTGACAATCTATGGGTGTGCCAGGGCAAAGGCGATAAGGAAGTAATTGACATGAGATTCTCGAAAACTAAGCCAGCCGTTGCCACACAAGCTGACTGCACTTGGGAATTACTATCTAAGTTCCGGGAATTACATGGCGCTGATAAAGTGGACACTTATTTGCGTAAGCATTTAACTTTGTATCCTACGGTGAAATTTTTGGATAACAATAAGGCCTGGGAACAATTTTTCGGCATATTCACTCTGCTAAATGGCTTGCTATTGTATGCCCCCTCATGGGGCGATTATTATTACAATGCCTTGAAAGAGTTTCATGCCGATGGTGTACAATATTTGGAATTCCGTTCAGTTCTACCCGTTGTAAGTATTTTTCAAATGTTTATCGTAAGTAGAAATTTTTATCGATTATTGCAAGTGAATTTAAAAAAAATTTGTATCAAAATTGTTAGAAAGTTTTAGAAGCATCTAAGCTTGAGATAGGGACAGCAATAGGTTTTAGTAAACTTCTTCAGATGTGTAAAGAATTTATGCGTGTATCCTACTTACTTAATTGGTCATTACAACTCTGTAGTCAAGATTACAACCTAGCTAGCCTGGTAGCACACCACTCATGTTGCGTGTGTTAATTTTTATACATGAGTGGCGGAATCTGTAGTTTAACGACGACTTCGAACGAACTTTTCACGGAAATTCCCTCTTTCCCTCTTGAGAGGAGAAAGTCGCCGGTGAAATATTTGTTCGTTTTGTTCAAGATATTTGAGTTGGGACTTAAACCACACTACCTATCCGATTACGGCGGCTTCTGTAGCTTGTCTGTAAAGTTCAATTCTTCTCTGGATAGCGCAAAATTTTTATTTAAACCCATACTTCTAGATTGGTTTAGTTTGCTGAACCTAATAATCCAGAAGATCGGTTGGGTAAGTGGCTGGATTACATTATATGGACAAGTCAAAGGAACGTAATAGCGTTGAACAAACCACAGTCAGAGTGAGATTAAAAGTAACAAATGTAAGCAGCGATACCACTAGAATTTCCAAAATCACAGATCATACCATACGGAACGTTCACTCTCACACCAAAAGCCATTTGACTCACCAGAGGCTATAACGAAGAGCATTATTTTATATATCTTGTAGCTTTATGACTTGGAAGGCACCAATTTCACCGAACTTGACACCGTGCGCATTTACAAGGAGACTTTGGATAAATACATGACCGAACATATCGATTTTATAGGCTCGAAATTGATCTACGCTCCCAAACGTAACACGGATAAGGAAGGCATGGATAAATACATTAAAGTTTGTGTGGAAATCAAGGTAACGAATAAAAAATTTAGTAAATTATTCGTATTTTTAAAATAACATTGTTTACTTAAGGAAAAATATCCTGATTTTGTGGCCGGTTTCGATTTGGTAGGGCAAGAGGAAAAAGGCCGCCCTCTTAAGGATTTCATACCACAACTGCTAGGCATGCCGGAGAACATTGATTTCTATTTCCATGCCGGAGAAACTAATTGGTTTGGTTCAAATGTGGATGAGAACCTAATCGATGCTGTGTTGTTGGGCACTAAGCGTATTGGCCATGGTTTTGCTTTGGCTAAACATCCATTGGTGTTGCAAATGCTGAAGGAACGCAATATTGCAATAGAAGTGTGTCCCATTTCTAATCAAGTCTTACAACTGGTGACTGATTATCGTAATCATCCCTGTGCTTACTTTTTTGCCGATAATTATCCTGTGGTTATATCCTCCGATGATCCTTCTTTCTGGAAAGCTACACCTTTATCACATGACTTTTATATTGCCTTTTTGGGCATTGCATCAGCTCATTCGGATATGCGTCTGCTTAAGAAATTGTCTTTGAATTCCATCAACTACAGCAGTTTGAGTCCGGAACAGAAGAGAGTGGCCTTGGCGAAGTGGCAAATCAAATGGGATGACTTTATTGATGAGGTATTAAGCAGGAACAAATAATACGGCCCAGCATAGATTAAATACCAATAAAATCATTTGACTAGCACGCCTGCTGTTCGCCGCGTCACTAGCGATGTTCGTAAAGCGTTACCAATAAAAATTTTGTGATGTATTCTTCAACACCAGCGCGTTCAGCAGTTTTTGATAAACTTCACTCTGCACGGTTTGTGTTTTCCATTCATTTGATCCCCTCTGTAGTAAGCCTGTGTATAGGCCAAGTAATTTATTTTTTTAAATAATTTCGTTTTAAGAACTCATTTTTTTATGTTTCTTTGTGCTAAGATAAGATATAATTCTTGTTAAACGAACGATTTTATTCGTTTAGAATAACCGATTACGAGTATATTTGACTGTTTAGTAGATAAGCTGTTAACGAATTTAGTAAAAAATATGAGTATTTTTAACTACTAATCCTGATCTTTAGTTTAATTTTTTAACAATTTTTTTACGCCGTATTTTTTTTTATAAATGTTTTAAAAATCAAAATGTAAAATAAATGAGAATTCAGAAGAAAGCAAGATTCCAATCCAATGTTTATTTCTATCAGCTTAACATGAGAAGCATTCTCTGCAAATGCACATGCAAATGCATATGAACTGTGTGACCTAATAAAGAAAATGTGTCATTGGCAGATTCACACAAATTCATGTGTTATGCTTTTGGGAGATATCGCAGACCCTGATGAGGTCTTGGATGTGGTGATTCCCTGACTGCATCGGATTTTTTATACCTGTCTTGAGTAATTATATGTACCTGCTAACTGGAGAGAGGCGAATGTCATTCCTAAAGCTGGGTGACCATAGACATCCACTGCGAATGATCTCAGATCTATCAGTCTATCCGCATAATTAAAACGATGGAAAGGATTCTGCACCTCGAGATAAGGTCCAACCACTTTCTTACATTATTATCAGTAATGCTCAACACCTCAACATGTCTGCTGGAACAGGTCTACTGAGACTGTACTGAGCTATTTGGTGGTGAACATTCACAAAACTCTGGCTTGTAAACTTTACTCACTGGCAGCTTTCATTGATGTGGAGGGCGTCTTTAACAATGGCCATCCGAAGGCTGTTGCCAGGGCCGTTAAGCAGCGCAATGTTAGTGAGCCTATTATGAATTTCTTTAGTCAACTTTTAACCAAGAGAATAATCAGTCTCTAGATGAGATTCATATGGCAAGGGAAGTGAGTTGAGGTACACCACAGCGTAGTGTTTTCTCACCGGTGCTGTGAAATATCTTGGTAGAAGAACTGTTAGAGTAACTGCACTTGTTTTAAGGTCTATGGTCAATGGTTATATGGACGACCTCGTCATTATGGTATCGGGTTTCGATCCGCACACACACACTCTCTTAACCAGTGGTGCTAAACTCTCTTATAGGCTGCCTGATTACTGCAATGTTATCCAAGCAGAGGTCATGGCAATTTTGAAGATGACACAATGCTTGTCGAGTAAAGGGATTTTCTCTGAAAATATACTGATTTACTCGAATAGCTAGGCTGCGACTAAGTAGCCAACGAACGCAGTTTTAACGTTTATCCTTGTCCGTGAATGCCGAGGGTTTGTTTGAGAAATTTCTTATCATTTAAAGGTAGCGCTTGTACGGATTCCGAGACACAGGGATATCGTTGGAAATTGCATTGCGGTTGAGCTGGCCAGGGCCGGTACAGATATAGCAATCCCCAAATCGTTACAGAGGATAGATAGTATACCTATTGCTTCGGTTAATTTCGATATTGTACGCTCCAATCTCGTTAGCAGCAGGAGGGTACATGCAATATTGCCAGACTCTGCTGGACACGTATGGATAGGGGCAGGACTAACTCACTTCTGTCTTTAAATCGCATGGCCATCCATCGTATAATGGTCATCCTTAAGCGCCATTGTATTTTTGGTACGCATAGCGAAAGAACTGGCATTTAAACTAATGGCTTCTGCAGGAGCTGTGGGTCTGAGGAGGAGAAAGAGACTGTCTTTTCCCTCACGTGTCACTTGTCATGAGTAGCCGAAGGTTTCTGACATCGTTGACCGAGCTCTGTAATATAAAGTTTGCTGCAAAAGAAAGATTTCTTTAGGACTCGGGATTGTTTTTTCTACAGAATGCTTGACCTCCGGGTAGAATTACTTTCGGGGTCACAATGGGCCTAAATGCCCATAAATGACTTCATAATTAATAAACGATGCGAGAAGCCAGAACATTTGCTTAAACATAACTACAAAACATTATAGGCTAACATTAATACTCTTCTAACAAGGGTTGTGAATTTTTTCGACCAAAATTTCAATACAATAACCTCATCATTAATTACCTTAGATTCCAAAAAAAACCCACCTCAATAACACTCCATCCAATTAATCTCAAAATTGAGAAAAAAAAGAAGAAAAAAACTAAATTTTCCATTGTTTCCAGATCACCGAAGGGTTAAAATGTTTTGTGAAAAACATACTGACTCCTAGAATTATGCTACAATTTCTTTTGGCTCTACCAAATTATTCTGCATATGTGTGTGTGTGTGTGTTGTGTGTATGTAAACTATTGTACAAATAAATCTAATTTTTGCTCATTTCATGCAGTATTTTTCTCTCTCTCTCTCTCTCTCTCTCAACACTCATCTCCATTCATTGCGTAAATATGATTTGTTGTTGGCCAGAAAAAAATTTCTTCTTTCTCTTGGTACCCATTTTTTTTTCGAAAATAAGAAATCCTTTTAGAGGGAAATCTTATACAACAATTCGTTTGTATATCTTTTGCTGTTGTTGTTGTTGTTGATGGTGCTGCTTCTGGTGTTGTTACATTGTGATTGTTTGCAATTGTGTTGGTTATTGTGTGCATTTAACAAATTATACAATATTTTGCAGATGCTCCGTTCTCCGTTGAGATGCGTATTCTGGGCAACTGGCAAACTGGCAACTGTAGTTGTGTGGGAAATATTTACACAAACACACCCGCAATCATATTAAAGAAGCATGTGAACAGTGGATTGTTGTGGCTGTGGATGTTAAAGAATACTTCATAGAGAGAGATTGATAATGTTGACGACATTTTCTATGGATGTGCCAAGAGAGTTGAAGAGTTAAGAATACCTGAACCGTGTAGTCAGGAACTACATTTTCATATGTATGCAGGCGACAATGGGGACTCATCATTTGCTTTGAAAGCAAATTTTTTTAGTTTACTTTAGAATGTAATTTGCGATGGATTGAGCGATTTCCAAAGGATTATACCAATGTTTATCTAATAAAAGAACAGAATGATTGACGATTTTCTCAACTGCAATTGTACAGAATAATGACACATCCAGGATTATTTAAGTAGTGTCAGAGTCCATTAACTTTCTGACAAAAATATCCGAGGTGGGTATGGAGTGTCAAAGATAAGCATATAATAGATGAGGATTTATATGATGGTAGATTTAAAGAGCCTGTCTGTGGATTAATTCAAAGAGATCTTGAGATTGTAGGTCGTGATAGTAGAATTGTAAATAAGCTCGTCCAAGGCAAAGTAGAAGAAACCTTCCTAAATGGAATAACTCGTCATGACCTGGACTGGAGCGCAAAAAATTGAGTTTCGGTTAGCGAAGATAGTGGCTTTATGACTACCAGTGTGTGTTATTACAAAACCCTGACCATGCAGGAACATTAATTATTTACACGAAATGCTTTGAAGAAGAATAAAGGGAAACTATACACCACCTTATTTCTGAGCTACTTGCTCTGTAAAACACTTGAGAGGACATATTCTTTAAGATGTCAAATGTGTTTGTATACAAGATTGTGAATCACACCGGTGATATGAGAAGTACTGTCATACAAGCGTGATGTACGCAATCATGAACAGGAGTTATGTTTTAATGATATCTCAGAGGGCCTCTGATATCTCTTGACCTCTGAGTGAACGTTGTATAGACGTACTGACTGTCTAACAAATTAAAACAATTGGTATGCAATCCTATTTTTGACTGATTCAGAGTATTCTAAGTAGAGTGTTGACTTATTAGACATGAGACTACGGTTCAAATGCCAGGTATGCGCACTTGGTTTAGACTCTTTATCCTATTGATTGACTTAATTTGACTGCAGTTTGAAATTTTTCTGTTCATTTTTGTTGCTTAGAAGGGGACAAACGTTTATTTGCAAATTGTTTTTCAAAAGAAAATTTTATTTTCCCTTAATCAAACATTTCCTTACATTGTGCCACTGTCTAAGACTTCTTACTCCATGTAGTCTACACATCAGTCTTAGAATGCAATTTATTGTTCCTTCTATTCTTGTATATTCAGCACAATTTGAGCAATGCAAGTAATTTACACAAATGCCACATACGCACTCAGAAACACGCATACACACAAGCAGACAAATATACATAAATGCAAACACAAACACATAAACATATACGAGTACCTTTAACATCATAAAATAAGAATTGCTTGAGCAAAATTAAACAATATTTCAATATTAAATGAATTGATGACGCATTTTTGGCATTCCTCCATGTCCATGTCCATTTTCATGCTCAATTCCATGTTCATGTTGATGTCGATATCGATGCCTACTATGTTCGTGTTCATATCTATGTAGCCGTATGAGCAATTATGTTTTCATTTACTTATACAAGCATTTACTCTCTATTTCGTCTTTCATTCATAGACTTGGCCAGTCAGTCTGTAAGGCAGTCCATCAGTTTGCCAGTCAGCCAGTTGTTATTCATTCATTCGTTTATTCATTCAACCGTATGCAATAAGTAGGAAGAATGAAGGCTTATTTCTGTTTCAATTTAGAATTCCAACATTGAAGTCAGTTAAGAAGAGGCAAACTCGTGCTATAAAAAAATTTGGATTTCAAATTCAATAGAAAGAAAATGTTTCCAAAAAAGAAAACAAAAAAGTGAAAAAGAAAAAATTGTTGGCTAAAACATGTGTAAAACAGTTGCCAGTACTGCTAATATCCACATGTAGAGTCATGTGTATGTGGATTTGCTAATAAAGAAAGAAAAAAAAATAATACGTAGTATAAGTACTCACTCGTTTTCAATTTTTGCTAACAATTTTTCATTGGACGCCCTGGTTGTCTAGAGGGTAGTGTACTAGACTGTTAGTTGTAATTGACTGACTGTTGTAATTGTATTATAATTAATTAATAAATAAATAAATAAATGGATTTTTCTTTGCCACTGTAGTCATACATAAATTCGTTGCATGCCACTTTATTTCCTATTCATATTCGTGTTGTATTCAGAATAGTTTATTGATAATGTTGCTCATCAAACTATTGCTTAATATTTGACCCAATTTTATTGTTCAATTCAATATAAAAATGAATTGGTTTTTTTCCTTTCGTCTCTGTGCTTTTATTTGGTAGTAATTTTCTTAAAAGCCTTTCAACAATTTCAATGAATACATAGAAGAAGTCATTACATAAGTAAGTAATTAAATATTTGAAGAAAACTTAACAATTTTTTTGACTTTCTTAATCTTAAATTCTAAAATTAAATAAAATTTCTAAAGAAACTAAGTCCGAATGAAAACATGCAGTGACCCGCAATAACTCAAACAAGGAGGTCCACATCTCTCATTATTTCTAATTTGATTTCTATTTCATCCAAGAGACAGTTGAACAATAATCATCCCAAGCACCGCATTTATCAATTTCAGTTAAACAATACATACATAATTGGTCATTACAACTCTTCAGTCGGGATTACGTCCTAGCTTCTCACACCATTTATGTTGTGTTTGTTAATTTTATACATGAGTGGCGGGACCTACAGTTTAAAGTCGACCCCGAACGACAGGGTTTTTTGGGAAACTTTGCATGGCATTTTTTATATACTCTCAGAGTTTTCGCAAGAAATCTGTTGAGGGGAAGTTGTCGAAGAAATATTTCTCTTATTTTAATTTGATTTAGTCTCATATCCAATAAGCCAACACAATACTTATTATTCTACGACGACTTCAGTAAAATAATACATCTGCTATAACCATAAAGCGTGAGATAGGTTTTCTATCCTGTCTATCTAGGCTGTGCATTTTAGCTAACCTGTCAGCATTGGATGTCCATCGCTGTCTGTAAGATTAGTTGTCAGCAAGACCAAGGTTACATTGGAATGTCTTGTCATCGTTAAGAGATTTTCGGCATCCATTCGGCACACTATGTGGCATTTACCCTGAAAAGCTGGCCAAAAGGGCAAACATGAATTTAAAGAAATTTAAGAAACTGTACGCATTATATAGTGAATTTTCACGACTTCAAGTTGAGATTTGTAGATTTGAGACGATGTCAAAGTCAGGAAAGTCAAGAAAATTAAATGCGTTTTTGGTGTTTTTTTTTTAAATTTTAATAAGTTTATATGAAATTTTTTTGTGGCTAAACGAATAGAGGTTTTATATTGATTTTATTTTTATTTGAAAGGTATGAACAACTGCTACTTTCAGTTTTTATATATATATATATCTCATATATTAATGTTAAAATTATTCGTTCAAAATTTAAAAATAATAAAAATTTAAAATTATTTTATCCTACCCAAAAAAAAGATAAGGATTTTAAAGGTGAAAGTAGCTTTTAGTAGTTTAATGTTATATACCACAAGAAAATATGAACTCTCTACATTCAGGAACAAAAAAAAAAGTTTGCGCAAGATTGCGCAATTATTTTTGGCGATTTTTTGAAAATTTTACTTTTTTGAAAAATTAAAAAAATTAGACGCAGTGAATAAAGCCATAGGCAATAAAGCCATATCTCAATAGAATGAGAAATAAAACTATATGGATTCAGTACAAGCGATACCAAACGAGATGTTCTGAATAGGTTACTTTTAAGCAGTGACCCTTTTATAAGCTGCAGTACACAAAAATCGCGAAGGAATAGACAAGCATTTTCATCAGATACTATTAAATTACTCCTTCCTGACATTGATGATGAAAATGATAACGATTTTAACGATTGTAGTCAGTTTCACTTTTTAAGTACATATTTTTAAGTTAAGTATTAAATAATGTAAAATAAATATAATGAATAAATATTAATTATCATAGAAGTTTAAAAACTTAATTACATATGTATTTCGACTATCATAAGATAATATGAGATGTATGTTAGATTTTTTTAATGGACCGTATGTGGTACCTAGGGGCACTTATGACCGACCATAACAAAATTTGGTAATATGATTTAGATTTACAAAATACACATTCATACCGAATTTCATCACGATACCGATGTGTTTAAGCCATTTATAAGCGCAAACGTGAATTTCTAAAGGGGACTTTATATGGGGACCAGGGTCAAATGTGATCCGATTTTCACCAAACTTTACACCATGATTTCTTAGTACACAGAACTGATCCATGCTAAATTGTTGCACAATTACCATAATTATGTGTAAATAAGTGCAATTTCGAGGGGTATTTGTATGGGGGCTAGGCGAAATCACGGACCGATTTGAACCAAAATCAGTTGGGTTCATCCTTGTTTTTAATTATCACTATCACTATTAAAAAATTCCAGCCATTAACTCATAAAACACTTCTATTAATTTTGGCCATGTTTTCAGGCAAAATGCCACATAGTGCGGCATTAGGATCGAAGTTGCTTAAATATAATGCAAGGCATTTAGAACTGCTTGACTACCCATACACTGTACGCCAGATTGCTGCCCTTTTAATTGAGGAAATTTCGGCCTGCAATTGATTCGTAAGACTGAAACTAGTTTTCTTGTTCATTCTTATTCTTCTCCAGAAATCTCTACCGTCTCCATACACACATACATACATAATTGGTCATTACAACCCTTCAGTCAGGATTACAACCTAGCTCTTCACACCACTTTTGTTGTGTGTTTTAATTTTTATGCATTAGTGGCAGGACCTACAGTTTAAAGCCGACTACGAACGACAGATTTTTGTGAGAAACTTTTCATGTCAATTTTATTTTACTCTCAAAGGCCTTGTCATAAATCTTATCTCGAGCTTTAATCAACATACTACCTGCTAGATTATTACGATTATGTTTCCATACCCTGATCCATACCCGAATTATTCCATTGAGGAATCTCGTCGTTATCCTTAATTTAATCTGAACTCGCCTATACATCTATAGGAGTGGCAGGACTGTCAGTATTAATAACAGGAGGTGTACCTCAATGTCGACTTTGTTCTTTTAAGAATACAATCAAGATCATGAAGACTGGTTATCCATAAGGGAATTAAGGACGCGAAGGTTAAATAAAACACATATTAAACTATGATTTCAATGTTCCTTTTTCATTCTTTATGTTCTTCTGCGATGGAACTTCTATTTCATTAAAATGCATGGAGCTTGCCACTGTGAACGAAGTAAAATATCATTCAAATGATGGCCTTTGGATTGATTGCACCAGTTGATCATTTTAAAATAGTGATCGACTACTTTTTCTCATCTTTCTGTATTCAGATACTCCGTAGTATTCAGATACTCCAACAGTAAGGGATTACCCGCTTAGATAAAATTTTCGACTTATCTGCACAAAAAGCTTAACGACAGCAAATTCAATCTCCAAATCGTTAAATTACCCTCTCTGGATACTTACTGCCTGGATAGTTGCTCGTAATAATTAAAAATTTTATAAAATAATTACGAGTACGATCTTATGTTCGGTTTATTGTAACAGACCAGAGTCTCTGGTGGGAATCGAATCCACGACCTCACTTGAAGGCGGTATTTTATTTCACCTGTTTCCGGAACTATCCACGCCTTCTTATAAAGCCATTTATACTGACAATGTGTGCCCTTCTTCTCATCCCGCATAATGCTGGTCAAGTACCCAAGAGGTGAAGAACTGTTGTATCCTCGTCCCTACAATTCCTCTGGTAGTCATTGGCCATATTGCCAAGACCAAAGGATTTCACATGAGTAACCATGAGTAATGAAAGCGAC
Source organism: Sarcophaga carnaria (assembly GCA_958299815.1). Classification (NCBI taxonomy): domain Eukaryota; kingdom Metazoa; phylum Arthropoda; class Insecta; order Diptera; family Sarcophagidae; genus Sarcophaga; species Sarcophaga carnaria. The sequence continues at coordinate 35,820,200 of OY283151.1, forward strand.
AATAACGAAAATTGTACGATTTTGGAGTTTATTCAGCGTTTTCGTTTGACCTTCATCTAGTTTTGACCAGATTTTCTTACTATACTGTCTGGCCTTGTAGACTGAACCAAACACCTAGATTTAATGGAATTTGTTACGGCATAGTCCAGTCTGAAATCGTTCTGTAGGGAATTTTTAATAAAGATGAGTCATTCGAAAGTTCGATTCTTCTCACATATCTGGCCTAGGTATTCACTCTGCAGTTTCCCAGAATACTAATATGTCCTAGTACCTATGTGATGTAAAAATTGTGCTCCTTAGTCATTTTGTTGAGAGGCTTGCCGCAGCTGTACAGTGGGTAAAAATATTAAAGGATTGTAGTTACCTTAGTGCCTTAATTTTCGTTGTAATCAGATTAATAGAAGCAGTCTTCAATATTAAGCAGTCTGGGCCGGGTAGCCAGTTCAACTAAGTATCGAAAATAATGGCACAGGATTATTGTTGGTGACCAAGTCCCCTTCAAAGCCTTCAAAAGTCTTTTCCAGAAGGAAAAGTAAGTTGTCTTCAAGAAATATTATACGGGAAGAGCTAACGAACTGTTTTTCTATGTAGCAAATCCGTTCAAATGTTGTGTCATTTTAAAATAATTATTTAGATTATTTTCTATTCTTATTTTTAATTGCATTGATGGTTTATTTAATTACATGTTTAAATTAAACACGACCACATGCGCGCCTATCATCTCTAATTAAACAACAATTTCATTAAAAACAAAGACACCAGCCCAGTCACAACAAACATGTCAAATTTATTTTATACGTATTTTAACTGATTTCCGTTTAGCATTTAAACAACAAATACAAATTAACAAATCCTTGCACAACTTATTTAAATATTGTATTTGGATCGCATCTCATTAAAAATGGAAACTTTGTTGGTGTCATGAACCCGTCACTCACAGATACACAACTACTACAGCTGACGTGCAAACTCACACAACACACACAGACTGGATAAGTTTAAATATATGCAGGAGCAGCAAAGGATAACGAAATTTAATACCAGATTCACAACGAAAATAACATTTCCATGCAAATTAGTGCAAAAACTTATAGAAAATCAATCAAATGTCAATAGACAATCCAACCAAAAACAAATACATTCACGTGCACACACACACATGAAATAACCTCATGTCTCGTTTTTTTATTTTGACAATCTACACACACGACTATGACCACACATAAGCCAGGAGATTAGTATTGAAATCACAAACACATTGTACATACTTAATTACATGTGTATACAATACATATTGCATGTGTGTGTGTGTGTTAGTATTGCATAAATTATATTGTGTCGTTTGTTCGTTTATTGGTATGTCAGTTATCGACAATTTGTCAAATTAACTTAAAGCCACTGAAAGTTACAAATAAACTCTTCCCCTTTTGCCCACAACCAAAAAAAAAAAAAATAAAAAAAAATAAAGGAAAAGATGGTAAATTGAGTAAAAATGTCAAAACAAAACAAAAAAAAAACTTAATTTTATTGCTTTTGACAGCTACGATGACATAAAATAATACAAGAAAAGGAAAAAAAACAAAACTGAAAAGGATAAAATGTTACGAAAAACTGCCAAACCAACTAACCAACCGCAGGAAAATATTCTCATCATAATGTTTAACATACACACACATACATACATATATTCACATATGATAATATTATCAAACACCAACACATTGATGTACATATCAAAACATACGCATATTCAAAGGATAATTTCATGAACACATCTTCATTACATTAGACACACACACATGCATAGCAAGAAAGCAGGTTGCCTGTGCACAGTGGCACGGTATTAACAAAAATTATGGAAACAAGTTGTAGACTTTAAACTGTAAAAGAACTGTAGCATGGCTAAGAATTAAGGTTTTGAAGACAATTTTCCCTTGTTTTTATTACTTACAGCCTGTTTGTCGGATTTCAGCCTACTTAAGCTGTTACTTACAGGCGCATGCGACAGTTGGTTACATCAATTGATAATAGGCTTTCTTTTATTTGATCCTACCATTGATCCTCTATATTTGCTGTCTGATCTGTCCCCTATGTTTGCTAATTCTCGCTTCAATATCAGTCTCCCTGGAACATTCTATTCTAACCTTTGGAAATGGTTGAGTCAGAGTGGCCATTATTTGTTAATAAACCGAACAATGTTCTCATCTTTGAGGAACTCACACACTTACTTACTTTTTTAATTGGTCATTACAACCCTTTAGTCAGGATCACAACCTATGTTGTGTGCGTTAATTGCATACATGAGTGGCAGGGCCTAGCGTTGAAAGCCGATTCCGAACTACAGAGTTTTTGAGAAACTTTTCGTGGCAAATTTATTTACTCCCAGATATTTTGTCGTAATACTATGTTCAGATATGCACTTTTATTTAGTCAATATACGGTTAATTGAGTACAATATTTTAAGTGTTCAGGCTGCTTATTCAATATTCCTTTGAAAGCTGGTACTCAAAACAACATTGTTTTTTTGTTTTTGTTTGTCGTTGTTGACATTTAAGTTGTCAAATATCAACAAGAAGTGTTCGGTTAATTGTAATATGCTCACGAAACACATTTATGACGGTGATGCATTTTAAGTTTTACTCAATATTATAACAATTTGCGTATTTATTGCGCAATAATTAATTGAAACTTTATATGAAATATTGAGCTCAATAATGGCGTTTATTGGGATTTACGCTACAAAGGTACATATCTGAACACCGTATAAGGCTGCTGAGAGGAAGTCGCCGAAAGAAATATTTTTTCATATTTTTTTTTATTGAAGATGTTAGCTCTGGAGTTTGAACCGCGGCCTCACGTCTAATAAGCCAAAACACTACCTACGAGACTACAGCGATTTCAACTTTCGATCGATTATAGTGATCTTATATTTGTTTATATATATAAATATATGTCTCCCAATCCTTCTGCTGTGACTAGCTTCAGTATATTGTTTGGTGTCAGCAACAATGAATCCTTGCCTAGTGTTTAATACGCATTCAAGTGTTTGAACCATTGCTTCTTATCTAATACGCCAACATAGTTCTGCAATAAAATCTATAAAGGTTGGCTGACTCCTTCCGAATCTTGCATCAGAGTAAATCGAGTGGCAATATACGCATATTTTAAAGCGTCCATGGAGTCCTTACACAATCTGTACACCACATCTAAGATTACATTATTGAAACCATATTATAAAATCTTTTTCGATCCTAAACTAATGTATTGATTGAGGAATTATCACCAAAAGTCTTATTATCTTAACTCCTTGCCCATAATCTCCTTAAAACTAATGGAAGTTATTGACATTTTTTTAAATTTAGAAACTCTCCTTCGGTCCATGGAGGCTCTGATAAAGCTCTTATTTAAAATCAAATTGTAACTTTCGTTACACTGTAACTTTCGTTACACTGTAACTTTAAATGATATACACACAAAGTTTTTAACACATACACTTGCTAACCCAGACAGACGTAAACAAATTTGTCGTTTGGATCACATATGACACAACCACAAAAGCCAAAAAATATTCTTTATTACACAAACCGTGTAGGAGTATAGCTTTAGTCTGTCTAATGTGTGTATATGTTACCAATGTGTTGTTTTAATGTAACTGTATTAGTAAGTATGTGTCGAAGTTTGTGGGTATGTGTGTGTGTTTAAGTGATTGCAAGACTGTGGTCATAGAAAATAAAAGAAAAACCACAACAAATTTTTATAAAATAAACCACAGCAGTATTTAACATTTTAGACACAAATATAAACACACACACACACATACATACTTTCCAGTATTTTTATTTTATTTTTTTCTTGTGGTTGAACCTGCTGCTTAATATTGTAAAAAATTTTAAGTAGAAGAGCAAATGTTTCAGTGTCTGGTATTCTCCGATTTCTTGCCTTGGTATGAGTACCACATTTGATTCGCTTGTATTTTTATTTTTGTTGTTAGGGGGTCGTATTATGATTCAAGAGAGTAGGGCCAAATGGTTGGTATGTGCTCACGTTCTTGTTGTTGTTATACATATTTGCAGACATTTAGTTGTTGTTTGTCTAAGAGCTTTAGCACATTTTGTTTTCGTTGATATTTTTAAAATTTTTTTTTATGGCAACGTTATAAAGCTTTTGTAACATTTAACATCCTGTTTCCGGTTTGTCGTTGCTTAAAACTGAACCAAAACTGAAAAATGTTGGCTGTGAAGGACACCTTATTTAAGTTTTCTTGTTCATTTAAATGAATTAAAACTGCAGACATTTTCAAATGTCAGTTCTGTAAAGAGGTAAAAAACAAAAAGATTTTTCTTCTCATAACAGTCTTAACAATATTGGGAACACATAGGAGGAACATGCGGGTAACTTCTAAGCGGAAGTTTGCGCAGTCGTAAAATGTATTCAATACAATTTGGCAGGAGACACAGAGGGTGTGATATATTAAAAATATGTGAAGTCAGATCGATTTCCGATCATTCTCCCGTTTGAGGTTAACTCCAGAATAGTATGAGACTGTCTAAGCAAGTCCCAGTAGTTTTTTGATGGCAATTAGGCACGCACCGTACTTTTCTAAAACTGCTGAGCATTAGTCGCTGCCTACATCAATAGAAGATTAGTGGAGACCGCGTCTATTACATACATAAATAACGATGTATATTCTCCCACAAGTGTGTATTAACATTGAGGAGGCTTTCAATAATGATTACATCGATACAATAATCCAATCCTTAAGTGAATTCTGGTGGATAGGATGGACCATCTGCTATTGTGGCGCTTTCGACATGAAATTAACGGACTATGTGAAGAGTGCAACGCCACAGGGAGGTACATTTTCACCTCTATTCGTCGTCTACTGAGGATATTAACAGACGAAGTATTTGAAGCGCTCAGCAACGCGAAGGGTGTGTTAATATTTATGAGTGGTAAGAATCCATATTATCTAGGCAGAAGAGTGGAATAAGCATTGAAGACGTACAGGGGTCTAAATGTGAAACCAGATAAGGTTGAAATATGCTTATTTACAAGGGAAATGAAGATCATTTATTATTGCAGTGTTAGTTTCCTAGACAATGATCTTCGTATGTCCAACCACTTCCATGTTATCTTGGATTTTAAGCCCAATTGGTGACAACATCTAAATGTTGATGCATATGTAATCGAATCATAGGTTTGTAAGGATACAGGTGTGATGACCATCCCATTAGGCCAAAAAAAGTTTTTAATCATCGGGCTACAGTGCTCGCCGTTGATAATGGTGGCCTGGATAAAGTCATTTTCAAAAAAATATGAAGCGATTACTCTGCTAGTCCAAAAAATCCACACCTAACAGTGACTTTTTCTGGATGCATTGCACGCTTCTGGACGTTTACCTTCCCTTCTACGTACCATATCACTCAGCCGCTTTGTTTTTGGTAGATTTTTTAGTGTTAGGCTAGGTTTGAGAACGTGTACTTGTCATTGGGGTAAGCACAATACCCAGAGGTCAAAATGACTTATTGTAAATACGTCCTAGAGAAGAGAGGATAGTGAAGGAGATAGGAAAATTGGAAAAGGAGGAGAGGCAGGAAAGGGAGGAAAAAAGTTGGACCACAAATATCCAAGAGAGCGCGACTACAACCTTGAAGCACTAGCACTTCTCAGCCAGCTCAACCTATTTATAAGTATATGGAGACCTCTAATGCCGGCCCTCGACAAAGAGTCCAAACCTTCGAAGAAGCCCCTAACTAACCTCAACCTCACCCTGCTAAGGGCTGGACAGTTGCAGCAGAGGTGTTCGTTAGTTTCCAACGCCTGCTCGTTGGATAGTCTGGCTAGGATCTCTTCTAGATCATTGTCAGTGATCTAATCTCGCAGTGCTCTGTAATGAAACCAATAACTAACTTCAGACTGGCCTTATCGAAGCCCAACAGCACATATTATAACATCCCAATCCATTCTGCCTCTACTATTTCCCCCCTGATCCATCCAGTGATGGAGGTGGGAGATGGGGGGATCAGGACCAACTATCAAATCTTGGTAGCTTGGCGAAAGAGATTGAATAAACGGAAGACCCTGTATATATATTTTTTAATTACTCCCAGTGCAGCTATCATAGATTTTGGCGGTTGCCGGTGCTTAAATCCATGAAATATTAATAAATTTCTTTCTTTTGTTTTTATTCTTCGTTTCCTTTTTTATGATAAAGAATTAAAATTTTTTTATTTTATTTCTTTCCCTCTGGTATTGTGGTCTTTAGTAAAACAATGTTTACAGAAAAAAAGGAAAATCTGCTTGTGTTTGTTTTCCTCGACTTATTTATGCATTTTTTTAGTACAGCAGCAGTATTTTTCATTTCATTTTCCTTCACTTTTTTTTCTGGTTTGGTGGTTTCCTATTAAAATGGCCCAAAACGAGACAATAACAACAAAAAACAAAAAAAAAAAAAAGAACTGTTTTGAGTGACATTTTTATTAACAGCAACAAATCAGCCACAACTGACTTATTTAAGCTGAAAGAATTTTTTATGTTCCGCTGCCACCACCATTCATTTCATCATTCATTCATTCATTCGTTCTAATGGATTCGTTTTTTAACTGCCCATTAAAATTGTTAAGCTTGTGTTTGTTCCATTTTGTTGTTGTTCTTGTTGTTGTTGTTGTTGTTGTGTCTATTTATCAGGAAAAACTGTGATGGCCTTTAAGTTTCCTTACCAATCAATCATTCTATCAAAGTGGGATTTTATTTGATTTCCAAATATTCATTAAAAACGATGAAATGCTGTTCTCTTCTGCTGTTTGCAACACAAACAAAAGCAGACAAAAGCCCTGAAACAAAGTCTAAAAAGAAATCAAATTTTGTTTTAAAGGATTTCTTTAACAGACAAGCCATATATTTTTACAATAAAATCTTCTTCTTTTATCCATAAGGAAAATGTAAAAACAAAAACCTTTTTTTCAGATATTAGTGCCTGTGCAGCATAATGGTGTGGGTTTTTATTTATTAGGAAATGGAAAGAACAACCAGAACACTTTTTTTGGAATATTGATTATGATTGCTTTCTCTTTTTTTGTTAAAAAGATTGGCGTTTATTAATGATTTTGGGTTCAAAATATCAAAAACATTAAAACTTTAACATGATATTTAGACAATCGTTAGTCTAGATGGATATTTAATGAGGTAAGCTCATGTCAAGGCAGGACTAAAAAGAAAAACTATTCCTGCTGGGATACGATTATGGAATACATTCCTATTTAATAAGAAGTTAGACCTTGGAACCCTTTCATTCCCAAAGTGGTAGGTCATTGCTGATTATCTATTCATAGCTATCTCAGATATGAAGCTGCTAAACTTTGTTTTCACACTCCTCCCTCTAAGTGAAGCACAGAAAACGGTCCGTGAGTTAATCCACAGATTCCAAGGTCTTGATATCCACTAAGAAAAATATAAGATCCCGAGAAGGAATTCTCTATTTCTAGGGAAAATTGATTCTAGTTATCCTCGATTTCAAACTCCAATGGAGGCAGAATATTCTCGAAAGGGCCTCGAAAGTTCAGTTGACTTTTATTAGCTGTAAAGAGGCCACCACTGAATGATGGGGGCTTAAAAATTCTGGCTGTACGGGGCAGTAATGCTTTGAAAATTGCCCGCCTGGCGGGTAGCAATTGTAAAACAATGTACAGTCATAGAAAAAAGTCTACATACACTGTTGTATGTAGACCGTGAAAAAGTCTAGATGGCATTAGAAGGCAATTTGCCATCCATATTATTAAGGCCCCGAGAGTAACACCAATCAGATCACTTTACGCCATTCTAAATTGTTTTTGATAGGAAACAATTTTCTTCTGGAGCAACTGGTAACTCTTAATACAACCAGGCTGAATTGGACATAAGTCAGTTAGCCTGAGCAGCTCCATAGACATACTAGAGACGTTGACCCTTATACTTTGGTACAGATTTGTTATACGATCCCTCACAACTATATGAGAAGGTGCTTAAATATCGTTATCACATATGAAGACCTTCGAAACGTTACATCAGGTTCTCGTCCGATGGTTCGCAACTAGATGGGAAGAAGTGGCGTGAGTGATAGATATTCGGAAGTGATAACAACTCCCAAATAACTTTAGCGCTTTCCAGGCAAAAGTCATGGCTGTCATACATACATACATAATTGTAGTAGCCCTTCAGTCAGGATTACGAGCTAGTTTCTCACACCGCTTATGTCGTGTGTGTTAATTTTATACATGAGTGTTGGGACCTGCAGTTTAAAGTCGATTCCGAACGACAGATTTTTGAGAAACTTTTCATGGCAATTTTATTTACTCGCAGAGTTTTTGCCAGAAATCTGCTGAGAGGAAGTCGCCGAAGAAATACTTTTTGTATTTTGTTTTCATGTCTGGCCTGGCTTTACGTCTAATAATAAGCCAACACACTACCTACTAGACCACGGCGACTTCCATGGCTGTCATAATGGGAATTAAACTGATTCTCAGCAGTACGATACTCCCTGATAGTACACAGATATACTAGAATAATTTTTTCTTCTTCTCTCCTGGGGGCATATGGCTTCCCCAAAGTATATAAATCTTATTTGGTTGACTGCTGTTATGTTTGCGTCTTCCCATGTAAAATTGCATGGGTCTAGCTCTTGGAGTATCCACTCATTGGTGGACCATGAGTGGTCCACTCAAATGCCTTTCTTGTTATACTTTGAGTATTCTTTCTGATAGTATGGCCGATCCATTTTTATTTCCTACATTTTGTTTGCGTTATTATGGGTCCTCGTTGATAAGGTTCCAGAGATTCATTTTGCTGATGGTATTCGGCCAGTTAGTCCACCATAAAGTCCCTTTAGAAAGTCAAAGCTTGAACACGAAGTACGTCCATTGCGCATTATTCTAAGGTCTCTACAATTTGGATATCTGGACATGGGGACATACCTAAAAACTTTGTTGCGGACATACTGTCCAGTAAGCAAACAAAAATTGCCATGAAAAGTTTCTCAAAAATCTGTCGTTTGCAGTCGACTTTAGACTGCAGGTCCCACTACTCATTGATAACACTAACATACACAGCATGGGTGGTGTGAAAAACTAGGTCGCAATCCAGACTGAAGGGTTGTAATGACCACTTAAGTAAGTAACTATAGTTGTTACTCTTTCGATGATTTTAAATTACTCCATGATCCATTTAAGTTGGTAACGGATGAGATTTCGTATCACTTCACTCTACCTTAACATTGCATTCTTTTCGCCTGTATTTTAAACATTTCCAGTAACTCATTAAACAAGAAAAAAAACCCAAGTAACACTTTACTTAAGTGACTCTTAAATTACCTGAACGACATTCACAAATTAAATCAATTTTCTCGTCTTTGTTAAGGTTCAGGGGCAGACAAATTTATCGACATACTTATCGTTATTAATTTTAAATTAAATTGCGATAAAATTCTTTCGGAGATTAAATTTTGATTGGATTGTGATACGAACATTACGAGAAATGAAAACAAAAAATTTAAACACAGTCAGGATTAAGGACCTTTCTGTTTCTTGTGCATTCTTACAGGATAATACTTCTCATACACAATGTATTGCATGTTGAGAGCTACGTATGTAAGTATGCGTATGTATTGGAGCTTATTTATGCTGATTGCATGAATAAGTATTTGAGTGTATGTGTGTAAGAGTTAGTTCTCAACTGACAACAGCAGTAGCAAGAGCTGTAACAACAGCAACAACAACAACAATTTCAACGAAATAACCACAAATGATGGGGCCCCATCAAATTGATGTTTCACAGTTAATGTTTGTTAAACCAATCAAAATAATGTTGTTGATGTTGTAAACAGATAAAATATATATAAAACAATAGCAATAACAACAGTACAATATCAGTTGTAGTAGCAACAACAACAATAACAACTACAGGATAAAATACATGCGTATCGTAAATAAAATACATGCGAAATTATCGCATAAAATGAACAAAAAAAAACATGTGACAACATGAATAATGTGTCCGTCTATTAACAAACACACACATACACATACACATACACACTTATATCCTTGTTTGTAAAAGGCACGCAGCCATATGTAATCTGTTGTTTTTCCTGAATGTTAGTGTGGCTGAGTGTAACTGAGTGTGTCGTATATTTTTCCAAAATAGTTGTTGCCTGTTAATGTATTGGTTTTCAGCGTTTCAGTGGTTTTAATGAGTATCCGGTTGTTATTGTGTATTGTTGGCGTATGTGTGTGTTTTTATTATTATATTTAACAGTATTTATGCACATGTATATGTGTTTGTTTGTTTGTTTAAGAATAAAAATAATTTGATGACATAAATTACAAGTAAACACGCGCTTAAACATTAAATGTAATGCCGAAAAGGAAAGGACGAAAGAGGAAAAAACGTTTTATTTTCATTCTCTTCTTCAGTAAAATGCTTAAATGTCTGCATATTTTTGCCATCTTATTATGCCATGAATTAAACATGACGGTAAACCCAACAACAGGGGTGGGTAACTGTGATGTAAGAAATTGAAACATGGCAGGAGTAAACTCCAAGTCTTGATAGATAAAGCAAACGAACATCTGCCAAACATTTTACCATTGTAGGTATGATGAAATATTCTCTTGGCAACTGTACAAAATGGAAGTGAAAGTTGACGATGGAACCCATGTGGTACACCTCGGAATAATGGAATAGATTGTGGTTGCATTATTATTATTGCTGGGCGGCCATATGCATGGTATACTTATAATGACCTCTCTAAACTTCTTGCCACAACATACTTCAGAATGCTGGTCGGTGTTAGCACAAACAATTCCTTGCCCAATACCTGTTAGGCGCCTAAGTGTTTCCTTTTGGATTGTGTTAATATTTCGCGCTTCTGATGATTCATTCTCATTATCCTTTACTCTACATGTTGGGTTCACTTCAAACACCATTCTGAGTCTCAGGTTATTTCTCAGTAATTTTGAAGTCGCCAGAGTCTAGTAGGTAGTGTGTTGGCTTATTACACGTAAAGCCAGGGTTCGACGCCAGACGAGACATCAAAACGAAATATTAAAAAATATTTCTTCGGCGACTACCTCTAAGCAGATTTCTGGCAAAAACTCTGGGAGTAAATGAAATATTGCCAAGAAAAGGTTTTTCAAAAATCTGTCCTTAGGAGTCGGCTTTAAACTGTAGGTTCCGTCACTCATGTATATAATTAACACACACAACATAAGTGGTGTGAGAAACTAGGTCGTAATCCTGACTGAAGGGTTGTAATGACCAATTATGTATGTATGTACGTAATCTTATGCGTGACTCAAATCTCTTCTTATTTGTAATCTCTGAACAAAAGTTTTGATTGCCATAAATCCCTTTTGATTTGAGAACACTTTTTGTATGATTTTTCTTCCGAGTTTTGGTCCCATCAACGGTATGAAAGCTCCCTCACTCCCAAGATCATCTGATTGCGCATTCTCCTGAATTACCACATGTTCTGGGATTCAGCAGAGAGTGATCCTATTCCTCAGATTCAGCTTGCCCACACAGTCCTAAACTATTTTAGATTTAACCTCCAAAGAGCCAAGTGATTGCTAAGCAATCATGACCCGTCTTTTGTACCTTGTATCAAAGTTGAATTGAGCACCTCCTTTGTGGACATATACTTCCGCCATGGGAGATACCAGAGAGTCTTCTCATGTGTTCGGAATATTTGAATCTAGGCCCAAATACTTTCGCTTCTGTAGAAGATCCGTTTTTAGCCTATCTGAATGCCTCAAAATGATGCCCCTTTTAAAAGGATATGTAGTTGCCTGATTACTCCACTCACTCTTGTTACTAAGTCTTGTTGTGAAGTATTTCCTAAAATCATAGTTTCTGCAGGTTCAGGGGCAGTTAAGGAGGGAACTGCCAGCCACTCGATTCTTTAGGTCACAAAAGTTTCGAATAAATTTTATATCTGGTGTGTCACCCATTATCCCATCTATAGTCTCCAAGGCTCTGTTTTTCTCTGTCACATCCAGCGGTATATGACATCGTACATCTAACAAAGCTTCTACTGCCGCTGTACGACAGGTTTCATTTCCCCTATTATACCAACACATGCTTGTTCAACTCCATTTGAACTGTTTTCAGATTTGCTTTGTCTCTCTAGACAATGGCTCAATGGGTCCCTATTGGTCTGAGCATCATGACCACGCATAACCCCTGATTTACATCCACAGAACTTTTCTTCAAGTGTTCCCAGATATTATTGTGGTAAATAAAAAACAGACTCGTCTTAAATTTGGAATTTATCTCGGCCTTAACGTTTATTGAACTGAGACCCTTCCATTCACTTGTTTAGCTGAAAATATCAACAGGTCGCGAAATTTTAAAACAAGTTCATGTAAATTTAAAGAAAACAGTGAATTAATGTTACATTGGCACTACTTTTTACGCTTCCGTTTGTCGATGTATTGTAACGCCATAAAGCTTTTAGACAGGTTTTTTTGCGTTTTATTATCACAACATTTCCTAGTTTATTTTTCATTAAATGGAAGCGAAACATTTTGCAGCAATTTTTCATTTTCATTAATACACACAACGTTTTTTGGGGGGGTCAAAATATTATTGTAGCGAATTAAAGCCCCAACTGCTGCTTACAACACATGTACATACAGATGTATCCCGGTGTAAGGATGCACATACATATGTACATGTATAAGTGCTCGTATGTATGATATGATAAATGTCCAACAGTGTCGTCTTTATTACGGTTTCATTGATAATTCAACCATCGTAGCCGGAAAGCAAAACATTTTGCGGCGACCAACAATTGCATGAAATGACTCGCCACTGTTAAAATGCAAAAGTCTCCGTATTTCGTTATGGCCACTATAACCGCCACAATAACAATTTTATTCTTAATGTTGTGGTTCTGACTGTAATAGAGCTGCTGATGAGCATGAAAACAATCCAATACTACAACAACAATATCATCAACAACGACAACAATAATCGTTATGGCAATGACACTCGAAGGAATATTAAAAGCATGACTAGCACAATAGCAAGCAGTGCAGTGCACAGCAGATGCTATAGACGAACAAGATGTTAAACAATGCCAAATGCATTCTAAACTTCATGTATAGATGGGTTTGGCTGTCTGGCTGCTTAGCTGACTGGCGGTTGATCCAGTTGGCTGGTTAAATTGCTGGCAATTGCAAGATTGTTGTTATTGTTGTTGTTATTGTTGTTGCTTTTAAGCATCTGTAAATTATTTTAAATGTTTCCTGTGGTTTTAAGCAGTTTTATTTGCTACTCAGACAGATTGTTTAAAATTAAACGTAATGAAATTAAATGCATGTGAAATTTTCTTTAAGTAATTCAAGCAACATATTTTCTATACGAGGTTTGTTCAGAAATTAAAAAAAAAAATTTTTAGTGAAATTATTTTATTGAACGCTTCGATGTAGTACACTTGTGTTAATTTTTTTGCCAAACTCAGAAGAATGAATATGGCCGTCGTGTTTTTCGTAACTCCTTGAACCCTTCTAGCAATTGAGTTTCTAAACCTTTGATCATGATATTCACAAGAGTCGGGGAATGTGGTGCCTTACACTTGGTTGTGATGCTGTTTTTCATTGATAACCTTAAAGCCAAGTAGCAATGAATAGGCGAATGGGTTATCAGATGAAGTCGCTGTTGTCTAGTACGTAGTGTGTTGGCTTTTTAGAAGTGAGGCCACGGTTCAAAGCCCAGGTGAGATATCTCCAACAAAGCGAAATATGAAAAATATTTCTTTGGCGACTTTCTCTCAGCTGATTTATGGCAAAAACTCTAAGAAAATTGCCATGAAAATCTTCGTAATCCTGACTAAAGGGTTGTAATGGCTAATTATTTTATTTTACCAGATGATAAAACCCATGTGTCAAGATTTCACAAATCCAAACGTTCCTTCATTGTATTGTTTCTAGTCCAATATAGGGTTTCAAAGCAAATGTTTTCTAGGTAAAATGGCTCATGCAATTACTGAGGAAAACCATATCACTACAGCGCATAACTACTCAATTTTGTGATATCTAACAACCCTTTTCAGCTTTTCTGATCCACAATCCTTTGTTTTATGCCTGAGTTCTACTATTCGCCAGCAAATCAACACTTTTTGCATAACATATGAAATGTTTCCTAGCGTGTTCAAAAAAAGAAAGGAAAATCATTTTAGAAAGTCGGGAATACTAAACCAACTGTTATAAATCAAAAGTATGATCAAATTACCTTCTAAGGGACTGGCATGATCCCACATAACTAAGTTAAGGGTTGATGTCGTCTCAAATTCGATAATTATGTTTGATCACGTACAAATTCATCCAGAAATGGGCTGCTTTACTCAATATGATTTTTTCTATTGAAAGTGCGTGGAACGTTACCCATTTTGACAAAACATTTTTATTATTTGCACATGTTGTTGAAGGCTATATCCTTCAATGGTGATTTATCTGAATAGACTGAATAAATGACAACTAATTCGAAAGATGAAGGAGAAGACCCTTCATATGTAAAACTAGAATTTATAATTTAATTGTAATTCATAAAAAAACATATGCTCTTCCATTAAACATTTCATAAAGCAAAGTTCAACTCGGCATTTTAGATTCGAATTTGTTTTTAATAAAAAATATGAACAAAAAAGTGAATCTGTGTGATAAAATTGATAAATCAAATTCCATATTTTTCTTTTTCTCTTTTCATTTCGATAACATTTTACGCTTGATTTATTTCACTATCTTGCAATGCCTATTCCAAATAAAAAATTTGGACAAAATGAAACGTAAAAAAGAATCTTAAAAGAATAAAAACCTACACAGGCATTTTACAGCTTTTTTGATTTTTTTGTTCGCTTTCTTTGTAATACAACTAAAACAACATCAAATATCAATAATCATAAAAAAGTATATGAAAATGCCAAAAAAAAAACGAAAACAAATAAAAGAAGACAAAGAAAACTTTGGAAAAACGTTGTAAAACAAAAATTTTAGCAGACCGCCAAATCAGCATTTTATGACTGAAAAACAAAGCAAAAAATATTTTTGTGTCTCTATTTTAAGCCACTGACTGCGAACGGTATAGTCAGTCACATAAAATATGTTCGTTAGCAGCACGGATAGAAAGAAAATAAAAAAATAAAAAAGAGAGAGAAAAAAATGAAAATAAATTCATGAAATAAAAGTTTATTTGTCGTAAAATAGTAAAAATGAAATACTTCATGAAGCAGAAAATAACAAGAGAATAACCATGGCATTTAGGAACCATGTATGTACGTATGTATGTGCGGGAATGTAATAATAAAATATTATAGCATGTGGTCTATAAAGTATTTAAAATATCGTGGCATGGGCAAATGAATTTCAGGTTTGATTAAAAAGAAAGGGACTGTCGGTAAGCCTCAGAATTGTATTCAGAAAGCTGAGTACATTATACAATAATATCTGTACGTTGTATTTTACGAACGATTGCTCACAATTAGGCGAGATTCAAAGATACATTATCGTATCGTTTACATTATCGTATTTCGCAAGAAACCATTGTTTTATTTTTCTAAAGAGCAATCACTCTTGCTGTTTTCATAATTCCTAACTAGAGGGAAATCAAGTAATTTTTATTTCAAACAATATTTGCAAATTATCAAAGAGTATATCTTGCAAGTGCCAGGCGAAAGGAATGTGTTTTACTGTTTTCCCCGTCTTCTGCCCATAGGCAGTTCTTGGCTATACGTGATGTAGAGTTTGTAAACCCGTCTATAAGTGGGTCATTTTGAGATATTACCACCTTTTAAGAAAAGAGACAACAATACTCCTATCACAAAGCATTTGTCATAAAAGAAATGGTCCTTACAACCCTTTAGTTAGGATTACAAAATAGCTTCTCACACCATTCGTTCCACACAACGGGACATTCAGTTTAATGTCGATTTTGAACTACAGTTTTAAGAAGTACTTTCTATGGCAATTTTATTTAGTTTCAGAGGTTTTGAAGACTGTTGAGAGGAAGTGGCCGAAAGAAAATTTTTTTCATATTTCGTTTTCGCCGTGGGTTGAACCAAGGACTCTCGTCGTATAAGTCCACACGCTATCTACTAGACTGTGTAGCGCATTCATGGAGGGAATTATATGTGACATTTTAAAATTAGAAAGAAACATAGCGGTAGTTGTTCTGAGATACACACGAGTCCGAGACATTTTAAATTTACAACCTCCTGATTGAAATGCCAATACAGATCATGTCAACTGGCATCTGTTAACTGATTCCTGTTAAAATTAAAACAAGCAGTTTCATGTCAATTTGTATTTGACAGATACTGATAGAACTGAGGAAAAATAATAAAAATTGGATGAATTATAGTCCATGAGTTGTTCTATCACTCTGTTCCAATGCTCAACGAAAAAGTCACTTTTGTGTGGTTTTTGTGTTCATGATTTACAGCCAACTTGCACTATAGTTCGATGACAATCAAGTTCTTTTAGCCTGCATTGGTTAATCTGGATACCAATGTCATGTAGTTTCAACAGCTCATGACACATTGGATATTCTTCAAGAGCGATTTGAAGGCATATTCATCTCACGTTCACGTGATGTGGAGTGGTCAATAATATTGTGTAATTTGACCCCGTATAGTCTTATTATTTACGTGGTTTTCTTAAGATGCAAGTTCAGAGCCAGCATAGCCCATGTCATCTGTCAGATTCAGCCTAATTTAAGCGCCAGGGACATAAAAAAATATTCCTTCGTTGACTTCCATTCCGAAGATTTCGGATACAAATTTTGAGAGTAAATAAAAACTACCACGAAAAAGTTTCTCAAAGATCTGTCTTTCGGAGTCAACATTAAACTGTAGGTTCCACCACTTATGTATAAGGTTAATACACACAACATAAGTGGTGTGAGAAGCTGGGTTATAATCTTGACTAAAGGTTTGTATGTAATTCACCAGGCGATACTATGGCTGACTAATTTACTTACCTATTTGCTTACCAGCCATTACATTACTGGCCTTTAGTCAGGATTAAAATCTAGTTTCCATTTTTCCATGAATGGTCTGACCTACAGCTTAACGTAGACATCAAAAGAGAGACTTGAAAAACTTTTTATGGACATTTTTTTTTACTCTCATAGCATTTCCCAGAACACTGCTGAGACGAAGTGGCCGAAAGAAATATATTTTTCGTATTTCGTTATTTGAGCGACCGATCAGTTCACTATTTTATCAAATTTTGCAAAGTAGGGCCCCAGTAGTATGGTGATGGCTGATCACGACAACTTCACAATTTTTGATGCAAATATTTGCCAAAAATGGGCTTAAATCCCACATAAATTAAGTTATACCCCCAATATATTACGAAATTCGTAGGATTTCACTAAAAAGAAAAGCTCTTTCTTTTTTTCTTTATTCTTAAATATGATTTTTATTCAAATATCAATTTTTCTTTAATTCATGTATGCAATATACAATATAATTTTAGTTTCATTTTGTTTCTTGTTTTTTTTATACTTCTTGTTGTTGTTGTTTTATTATATACTATAATATATATGTATATATTTTTAATTTAATTAATTTTAAATTTAATAACTTAAATATTATTTTTTTTATGTATGTTTGTTTTCTGTATTATTTTTGCTGTAAATAATTATCATCATCATCAACATGATGATCATCATTATCATCATCAGCATACCATCTATATAAGTATATATCTATTATTTATACATAAACATTTTAGTTTCACTTACACAACTACAAAAAGTTTTGTTTCAATTGTAAGCTGATGTCTATGTGTGTGTGTGCGTATGTATAATGAAAAGAGACAGTTTCCTGTTTAAAGAGAAATTTAATTACATTTACATTTCAAACTGTGTCTGTGTCTGTGTCTGTGTCCGTGTTGGTGTCTGTAACTGTGCGTGACATTTAATTTGAAACATAGCCAGAGAAGAGAGGCAAAATATGATTCAAAAGCCTTAAGAAAATTTTATTTTTTATTCATGTACAATACTACTGCAAATTTAAAAACGTAGAAGCAGCAGCAAAAGTCATTTGAAAAAAAAATCAAAAAAAAAAAAACGACAACAAGTACTCCAGCGTTATCTGTGTGTATTAGATTTGGGCGTGTATTTATTGTGTCTGCTTTCAGCTTTTAAAATATACTCCTTCTAAGTGTATGTGTATGTATGTGTTTTGTTAGAGAAAGAGAGAGAGAGTGGGTTATAGTGTTTGGTTATTCCTTGTTAATGCTTTAATATCCTAATAGAACTAGAACCATAGCCATTTTATGATAGAGCATTACATTTTCTGTTTCATTTTCATACAATTGTTCGAAACAATATTTCTACAGTAAAAATTGTTTACATTTGCTGAACTTAATTCCTCTTTTTTTTGTTTTGTTTTTTATTTTAAATATTTTTTTTAATATTTTTCTTTTTATTTTATTTTCATTTTGTTGTTGTTTTTAATAATAAAATATACAATATTCTTTATTTGTTTTTAAAATAAAAACTTATCTATTCATTCATTATTTGTTTTAAACAAAGTTTTAATACCCTACACCCTCTCATATGTATATCGTTTGTGCTTGCATGTGCAGCACAATAAAAAAAAAACAACCAGCACCAGACTTTACTATGAATTTATCAGTCGCTATGGGAATGGGCTTGTCACTCTTCAAATTCGTAGTTTCAATGGAAAAACCCTTAAGTAAGTTTATATCATAGTTCATATCATACATACATAATTGGTCATAACAACCCTTTAGTCAAGAATAGGACCTAGTTTCTCATACCACTTATGTTGTGTTAGAATATTTCATACACAAGTGGCGGGACCAAACGACAGATTTTTGCGACACTTTTCATGGCAATTTTTTTTTATTTACTCTCAGAATTTTTGCCAGAAATCTGCTAAGAGGATGTCGCTGGATAAATATTTTTTCCTATTTCGTTTTGTTGGAGATGTCTGACCTAGAGTATGAACAGTGGCCTCACGTCTAATGTGGCAACACATTACGGTGACAGCAAGTTTCTCACATTATCATGACGTATAAAGAATTTTCTAAAATTAAGCGATAATCCATTAGTATAACACATGACAAGTCGTAACTTTACAATGTAAGCAGTCACTTAAAAATGATCGATCTGAGTGTATGTACAGAGTTAGTTTATGTTAGGAGGATAGATCCAAACACCTCCAGGCAATGCACAGAAACTGTCAAAACACTATTCAATAAGAAAAAACGAAAAAATAGAAACTTATGGTGAACTTATAAAACGATAAGAAATAAAGTTATCTTACAAGAAAAATACAGATAAAACACTCAATATTAGAACCCTAGCAAAGGCCAACTAGGCTGTTGAAGAAAACCCGATCAAAAATGTGGAATTTTTGCCTCTGTGTGTCAACACAGAGACAAAGAATATGTTTAACAGACGCCCACACTTTGTGACTTTGTGTACAGAAAGAGGAAGTGTTCTCGCCTTAGTTTCAGGATGCATTCCATTATGCATTCATACGTGCATAATTGGTCATTACAACCCTTCAATCAGGAAACCCAGTTTCACATACCTCTTATGTTGTGTGTTAATTTTATACAAGAGTGGTGGGACCTAAAGTTAAAAGATGACTCTGAACGACAGATTTTTGAGAAAATTTTCATAGCAATTTTATTGTTCTCTCAGAGTTTTTGCCAGTTTTTTGAGAGGAAGTCGCCAAAGAAATATTTTTTTCATACTTCGTTTTGTTGGAGATGTCTGATCTACTAGACTACGGCGACTACAAGCGTGACGTATAAAGTATTATCGAAATACATGATAATGCATGTGTATAACGCATGACAAGTCATAAGTTTACAATATAAGCGATCACGGGGTTTTGTAATTTTTTTTTCTATCCCTTACAAATCAAGTCGATCTCAGTAAGTGTGTTGAGATCAAAACATCTCCAAGAAGTATTGATTCACGTGATTCATCGCAGTTGTTCAAGAGCACGTTCTAGCGGGTAATACAATTTGATCACATTATTGGTCTCAACTCACTGTTGAAGATTTCTTCATGCTATTCCCCTGCCAGTTGTACCTGACTTAACCAATGTTTCCCCCATTATTTCTGCATTATCGGTCATAAGTGATCATTTAGCGCTCGGTAGCTGTTGCCAGTTTTTTTCATTTTACAATCTACTATTGTGGTGTAGAGTATTATAAAGTCGAACAAGGCCGACTATTGATCATTATTTTTTGTTTTTCATTATTATCTCTGGGTTTTACTATATCATGTGTATGCAATATAGTTTTTATATATGTTGGGGTGTGTGTATATATATATATAACTGTATAATATATATGTATATATTAGATATGCAAATGTTACATTTATCTGTTTAAAAGTTTTATTTCTTCTTTTTATTTATTTTTTTCTCTGTTTGGTTTTGTTTTGGTATTTTTACATTAACTTGTTTTCAAAATATTGGTTACACAAATAATTGCCAATATTTTGCTTAGAAATCTTAAATTTAATTTTTTTTTAAATTTGTTTTTTTTTTCTAAAATTCAATTTTTTTTTACTGAATTTACAAGTTTTCATTTATTTTTTTAGATTTTATTTACGTTTTGTTACAATATATTGTAGTTTAGAGAGTAAAATTTTTCTGAGTTTCGAAAAAACACACAGGGTAACAGTTTCTTCAATGGTAGGAGAAAATTTATGAATATTACATATGTACATACAAGCATATATAATTGGTTATTAAACCTTTAAATCAGGATTACGACCCAGATAGCCATACCACTTACATATGTTGTGTGTGTTAATTTTATATATGAGTGGCGGAACCTACAGTTTAAAATCGACTTCCAACGACAGATTTATGGGAATCTTTTCTCAGAGTTTTTGCCAGAAATCTGCTGAGAGAAAGTCGCCAAAGAAATATGTTTTCATATTTCGTTTAGTTAGAGGTGTCTGACCTGTTTTTTTGTTAGAACCGAAGCCTGACGTTTAATAGGCCAACATACTACCAACTAGACTACGGCAACTATGAATATTAAAAACGTTATTTACGATTCATGAATATTGGAAAGTCAAAAAAAGGTATTGGAACTCATAAGGCCTATCTGGATGACTTGACCTTAACTTTAAATAAAGTTCTGTGGAAAAGGTTTTCTGAAACCCTAAATTCTCTAAAGAAATAAGAAAAGTATAAAAATATAGTTCTCCCAGCTATAATAAATGAATTAAATTGTTAGCTAAACTGAAATTTGAACGCAGGTTCAACAAAGAAAAAAATTTATTGTAAACATAAATATATTGTGGAAAAGCCCTAAATTCTCTAAAGAAATAGAAACAGTATAATAATATTGTTCTCCTAGCAATAATAAATTAATTAAATTGATAGCTAAACTGAGATTTGAACCCAGGTTCAACAAAAAAAAAATTGTAAACTAAACAAATGTGCTGTTACCCTGTGTACATCTTTCCTTTGCTTATATTCTATAATATTTTTTTTCCAGTTGAAAAGGTGGTGTGGGGAGGGGCAGAGATGGGGTTTAGAAATTGTGTATATATATATGGGTATTTGAGTATAATTTTCAATAAATACATTGATAATAGTTGTTCACAAAAATACATATTTTATGTTCATTTATTCTGCTTTCCTCAGCTCTCTTGTTATCCTAAGTTGTTTATATTTAACTATGGTTTTACAATTTATTGTGTTGTTTTCTTTTTTTTCATTATAATTTAAGGAAATTTATATTTTCTATTGTGGTAAATATTTCCTGTCTTTTTTCTTCTTTTTCTGTTTTTTTTTGTTTTTGTTTAGAGAAATAGATAAATTGTGTTTAAAATGTTTTACAAAAGATTTCAGATTCATTAATCTAATCACATAGAATAGTTATAAGAAAATAACATTTATTTTCGATTTTCTATTTTACTTGGGGGTTTCTAGTACATATTTTAAAAATAATTGTATGTAAATAATTTAAAATAAATAAATATTTAAAAAAAGGATAACACTCCAGCTGATATTGCTGAAAACAAAACGAAAGAAAAGAAAAATAAAGTATACATTTAGGCTAAACCAAAAATTATATTTAATAGCATACATTTTTGGTTTTTGGGAGGTTTTTTTTAAAGCATAATTTATGGCATACTTTTGAGGTTTTGCAAAGCAATACCAGCCTTGTTTTTTTATATATTTTTTTCTTCTTAAGACTAAGCTATATTTATTTTTTCTGTGTTTAATGCTAACATATTAGTATCTCTGTGTGTTTTGTTTTTGTTTTTACAATATTATTTAAAATTTTGCCTAAATTATTACTCTAATGTTTTCTTCTTTTTTAATTTCTTTATTGTGGTTTTTTTGTATAAAAATATATTATTTTTTTTCAAACGAAATGTTTAACAAATAAAACTAAAAAAATTAAAGACAATACAAACATTTAATTCCAGTAGGCTTTTAAGCTTTAGTTGAATAAAATTTAATAACTGGCATTAAAATCTAAGTTTTAATTACAACTTTCAATAAATTTAAATGAATTCCAATTATATTACAATTTTTTCTTTTGTTTAAAAATCAAATAATTTAAATTCCTTTCAAAAATATTAAAAATAGTTTTATAACAAAAAAAAAAAAAAAAAAAGATTTTAAATTTTGGCATACTTTTTGGGGTTTTATCAAGTTTTTCTATACTTTTTCCTTAGCTACCAATTTTTTGTTGTTTTTTTATTTTCTTTTGGCCTTTAGTTTGGCTAAATTTCAAAATCAAGATGATAACCTGTTATTAAACTTTCTAATAGTTTTTATCACCAAAAAAGTTTTAAGCATAAATTTTATTTGTACCCTTAAAGTATGCCAAAGATTTTTGTTTATTTTCCATAAGTGCTGATATTTTAAAAGGCATCAAAAGCTATAAATTTTAATATACACACAACATTTTGAAATATTATACGAGGGTTAGTTCATAAGCACAACTACGAATAAGTGTTTTGGCTGTAGTATCCTAAAAGCAAAAGTATAAATATTTTGATATTCTTGACCCTCAAGCATTTACAGTTTAGGGGTAAATATTTTGAAATCGAACTTGGTTCTACCCCAACTTTTTATTTTCAGGATAATTTTTTTAATAAATTTTTAAGTTACTCAAAGTAGTTTTTAATTCGGTACCTTCTTACACCAACGACAGCTTTGAAAAACCAATACTCCACAGCATGAAACAAGTATCCTAAAACGTTTGTCTGATGGGTCCAATATACACCTCAATAAAGTTATCATAATTTATGTTTTTTATGACCATAAGTCAGTCACTAGACAACCTACAAATTGTTTGATATTCTCTTTTCTTTTTATCCACATTAATTAGTCAAGTCTATACCACTAAGCTGGGGATTGATCTGCTTAATATGTTCTAGCGTAGTAGGGTTGCCATCTGGCATTGCCTAGATTCAACGATCCCTGCTACAATGTATCCGGCTGTATCTCTGTTGGTCTTTCTGATGTTTGTTTCATGGATGGATAATTTGAAGGATGATTGGTTGAAGCATTTGAGGTTTTAAAATTCGATAACCGCGATAAAAATAATTTTTGAGCGTTCAATCTGAATCGAAACTAGAATTGCTCGGCTTACAAAAAAGCACTTTAACTGCTATACCATGCCTCCAGGGCTAGAATGTATACCAAGTTACAATTTATTTACTTTCCAGCGAGCAGAACTTGGGCTTCCTGTTCTATCTACTAGCTGTAACCTCAGTTGTAATCTATGACATATGATTATGATAGTTCGATATGTATTTTTCTGGCCAATTGCCGACCATGTCCCAATTTTATTGTAAATACTTTCGGTCACTTAAAACAGCCTGTTTTTGGCTTGATGGCAACAATTTTACAGTCGCGGAACGATATTCTCACCCAAGAAGTTTGTGTGGCTTTCCCATTTACGATCAAGGCAGAGCGCAATAAATATAAAAACAACTAAATCTGAATCGAATTTAGATGTTGGGCCGGCTTTTACAGCTCAAGTAGACACAAAACTAAGATCTGCAGGTTGATTGCTGCTTTTGTTGTATAAAAAATACGTATTATTTTCAAGACTGTGGATTGACTTAATCTGGCGCATGCGTTTGACATTCAGATCTTTACGTATAAACATTTGGCAGCAGTTACTACAACATTTAGTCTGTTTGGGGAATACCGATTATCTTTATATCAAAAGCGTGTTTTTTTCACTTTCAACTTTGTGTGGTTGCAGCGACAAGCAAACGTAGTTTAGTTGCTAATCAAGCAACAGATTGCTTAGTCCGAAATTTAGTAAAACGATCATTGTCTCAATTGAGATGCCTGTGGGAGAAGGGAATGTAGACTTGGCATAACAAAGCCGGAAATATTGTCTTGACTAAGAATTTAAAACCCAATGTGATAGTTCCTTTGTAGGAAATAGACGTTAAAGAAACTATTTTAGGTATTTGGGGTTGACTAAGCGATGCTTTCGCAAATTTATTGGTTTTCCATGGCCTTAAAGAAATTGTAATAAAAACAGAGATGGATAAGGCTGTTAATCCCTAAGCATCATTGCCTAATACTAGCAAGAGACTTACACGAAAAAGCTTGCTTGATTGACTGGCTGATGACGATGAGCTGATGGTAGAAGGTCGAGTGAATGCGTGAGAACTTCTATTTCATCCAAAAGTGATTAGGCCTGGTATATGAATGAGAATTCGGAGCTGGTCTATTGGTTTTTGAAAACATGCTTTTCCACTAAAAGCAATAATGTGGAGTATATACACATATAATTGCTCATTGCAATCCTTCAGTCAGGATTACGACCTGGCTTCTCACATCACTTATGTTGTGAGTGTTAATTTTATCCATAAGTGGCGTGACTTCGAACGACAGATTATTTTGAGAAACTTTTTCATGGTAATTTTATTTATTCTCAGAGATAGGTTAGGTTAGAGGACGTGTACTTGTCAATTAAGACAAGTACGACCTCCGGGAATTGACCCATTGTCCAACGTCCTAGTTTCTCACACCACTTATGTTGTGTGCGTTAATTTTATACATGAGTGGTGGGGCCTACAGTTTAAAGTCGACTCCGAACAACAGATTTTTGAGAAAGTTTTTCATGGCAATTTAATTTATACACAGAGTTTTTGCCAAAAATCTGCTGGGAGGAAGTCGCCGAAGAAATACTTTTTGTATTTTGTCGTGATGTCTGACCTGGGCTCGAACCCTTACTTTACGTCTAATAAGCCAACACACTACCTATTAGGCGACGGCGACTTCTATTCTCAGAGTTAGTTTATGCTAGAAATCTGCTGGGAGAAAGTCGCCGAAGAAATGTTTTTCTTATTCCGATTTGATCGTGATGTCTGGGGTTCTAACCGTGGCCTCACGTCTAGTCGCCGTAGTATATTTCAATAATATGAAATGTTTAGTGACAGTTTAGACTCCATTATTTTAGGTTAGGGGACATCACAATGTAATCTTTTCTTGCCATCGAGAAATATAGCCAGTGGTGTTATCTTAATGTCGGCATTATCCTCTTATTCTTCTACTTACACAACAACCCTCGTATATGTAATCCAGTATGCCCATAAATCTAATGAACTCTGCAAAAAAACGAAAACAAAAATCACAATAATTTCGAAATATTTTCTTTCCGAATTTAATTTATTTGATTTTCTTTAAATAAATTTCAATTTGAGTAAAATCTTCTTAAATTTTAATTTGAAATAAATTTTGTTTTGTTTTTTTTTCTTTTTTTTTAATATATTTTTTTTTTAAAGATATTATCCATGTTGATAGATATGTTTGTTTATATGTAAGAGTCATTAATATTAAAATCGTTCTTGTTTTTTACATTAATTATTTACAAAAAACCAAACAAAAAATCAATTTTTTTCTTTTAAATTTTAAGCCGCGGTTATTTGCCATTCGATGATATTTTCATGTTACTTTTAAATTTTAAATCTTTAAAATTCATTCAATCAAACAGAGAAAATAAAATAAAAATTTTATTTTTTATTTTCGCAAAAAACCATTTGTTTTCCTATGTTGTAATGGCGGGGGAGTTGATTCTGAGTTGTTGTTGTTTTATAATAAAAATTTATTTTGCAGTTCTACTATGGCTGACATCAAATGTCAGAGGATTTTTTTTTTAATTTTCCTTCTTTTTTATTTTTTTTTGTATATCCTTTACCACAGGAATCAATGTTGATATAACGGCTCTATATTCAGTTTGGTGTTCGATAGTTAAGCTATAAAATTTAAAAAAAATTCAGCTTTAAACGATTTTTTTCTTTTTTAAAATTTGCCAGATTACAGCTCAGAGCGGTTTTTGTGAGGAAATATTTCAATTAAAAATTAAACGATTTCCAGTGATTGGTTTTTAATACTTTTAAGGCTTACCGATGGTATTAAGTCGTTGAAATATCTTGGAAAGGACATTGACAAGAGAACAATATTTAAAAAGATAGCTGAAGACCATGTTAGTGGTCGAATTAATACCGTGTAATTTCGGCAACTTTCTAGAATGCAATATAATGTTATCCCGATGATCGAATAATCGGCAAATAGAGTCGCCTCTTGGAATTGCTACTCAATTTAAATGTACTTCCGTATTGAATTCCCTTTTTTGATGCTTAAAAAACAATCATATTTCTCACTTTAATTCTCAAAAGTTCAGGTAAAATCCGATTCGATGTTAATCGAGAGTACAGACCAAAAATCAATTACTGGCCATTACAACCCTTCAGTCAGGATTACGACCTTGATTCTCATACGACTTATGTTGTGTGTGTTAATTTTATCCATAAAAGCCGGTACCTACAGTTTAAATTCGAAAGAAAGAAACTTTTTTATGGCAATTTTTGTTTTCTCTCAGAGTGTTTGCCAGAAATCTGCTGAGAGGAAATCCTCAGAGAAGTATTTTGCATATTTTGTTTTGTTGTAGAAGTCTGACCTGGGGTTTGAACCTTGGCCTCCTGTAATATAATAAGCCAGCACACTACCTGCTAGACTACGGTGACTACTATGACTGCGGCACTTACGGTTCCAAAAGATAAAATCTTAAGGGCTTTACGAATAGTGTTGTACAGCACAGCAAGTCCAAAAGGCTTGAAGTATGTGGGAAAATTATGGTCTCTTACCCACTTTCTATGCAGTTCCTTTCTCTATAGTCAACAATCACAATACTCTTCAGAAACTGCTCGAGTCATTGTCAATAACAATAAGGACTGAAGAATCACGACAACATTTTGTATATAGACTGCAGATTTAGAAAATCGATTCCAGTACACACATATCTACACGTAAATTCTATTTGTAGATATTCATACCATGTCAAGCCAAAGAGTTTCTAATCCCTGCTTATTTTTCATTAAGTAGAATAGACTTGCAGTAGGCCCTTGTAGCTTGAGTTATTACTTGAACAAGGCCTGGTCATGTTTCGTGAAAATGACGTTAAGTAACAACCATCTTGGTTATGTTTTCGTGCCTTTTTAAGTTCTTCTGTATTTTAAAGGCCTTCGGGAAGGCATAGTTGTTTGTTTTGCTAATGTCAGGTCGTCGTCGGCAGAGAGAATCCGATGTCGGTAGAGCGCGACCGAGATCGATATAACATGAGGCATGAAATTACCAAGCATCTATGAGAAAGGCATTACTAGAATTTCTAGGTTTTAATATTTATAACGACCATTAGGACACGGCTGGAGCGAGATATTAGAAGAAAGAGAGCAGAGCGATAAAATTGTCACACCACATCGATATCGAGGAGTGGCATTTCGGAATACTGCAGAGCGGATGATTTGACCGAATATGGTAGAACTATCGAACTTTTCAGATGAGTCCTTTATATTAGGAATCCTATAACTCGCAAGGTCTGAATTGATAATTCAGTAATTGATTTCGTGTACAACTTTTTAGCGTTTTCGGGTGCGGACAAGTTGGTGTAGCAAATCTGTCCACTGCTAAATGAAGGGTGCATTCTACTGATGCCTCTAAGATGCACGCATATAGTAGTTGTCGGAGTTATAATTGGGCATTGTATTCTCGGTAATTGGCAATCGCTTAATTGCCAATGATTTCTGAAGGGTGCAGTCTACTGATGCCTCTAAGATGCACGCATATAGTAGTTGTCGGAGTTATAATTGGGCATTGTATTCTCGGTAATTGGCAATCGCTTAATTGCCAATGATTTCTGCAGAAGTTGCAAAGAAGAGAAGGAATGCACCTCTTGGCTATAATCCAGTAGTAGGAGGAGAAATCAGTTGGGCTTCTAGTATCAGATGATAACACCGATCTGCAGAAGATGAAATTTAGAAGTTTAATTCAGAAAGCACAGGATGGTTCTAGTATTTGCGAAAACTATAAACTGTGGTACACAGTGGTTATACAAGGAAAATGAAAGTTAATCCCGCTGGGTTGACAGCGGCTAACTTAGCTACTTATCTACCATTCAAAATTATAGAACTGGCAGTACCGCTTTTAATCTGGTCTTACTCTGAGAACTGTGCCACCAATAATTCCTAGGCAAAGGCAACAATTTTGATGTCTTACTTTAACTGCAATATAGCTTCGTAGTTTTATCTTATTTTCCTTTATTTTTTGTTCAAAAAACATTATTTTTCCCCCCTTCTAAAAAAGTACTTTTTGTGGAACAGAAAAAAAGAGTATTTAACGTGTGATTATGTTGTATGTTATCTACACGTTTAGTCTCCGTTTGTTTCGTTGAATTCTTTTCCCATCTTATTCTTCTTGTTATTTTTACTCTCATTGCTGTTGTTGTTGTTGTTGCATTTTAAAAAAGAAAAACAAAAAAATCGAATAACTTAACTAGAGAGAGAGCGAGAGCTAATGTTGATGGTAATTTGTTGACCATTTTAGTTGCTGCTGATTTTCTGCATGTTGCTGGTCTAAGTGATGGTGGTGGTGAGGTTTGTGGTGCTGTTTCTGTTTAAATTTACCATGTTGTTGATATAGTCGTTGTTGGTGATAGTGATGCTGCTATGTTGTTAGATTTGTTTGTTGATGGGGCTTATTGTTGTCGTGTTGTTTTAGTAACCAATGTTCATAGTGTTGCTGTTCGTGTTGCTGCTGCAGTTGCTGTTGTTGTTGTTGTTTTGTGCTGTGCTTTAGTTTAAATTTCTCTTTTAATCGGTTTGTCTGTGGACTTTTATTATTATCCTTATTGTTATTGCTACTCTGGCTATTGTTGTTGTTGTTATTGCTGTTGCTTGTGCGCTTATTTGCGGAAAATGGTGTTGGCGGATCTGGTATTATATCAGGTTGTATTTCATACGACGACGATGAGGACGAGGAAGCTGATTGCATTGCTTCCTCATCCACCTCATCCTTATCGTGCATTAATAATGAGTATGACAATGAGTCTGACAATTTTTTCTGTATATTTTTGTGTTTTTCCACTTCCATTTCCTCTTCACCATTATCGTTATACTCTTTAGTTTCATAATGCTTGTCCTTATTGTTGTAATAGTTATACTTATTGTTGTTGTTGTTTGTGTTTTTATAAATTCCATCATAATCTCTTGTTTGTTTTTTGTGGTTGTGGCTATAAGTCCAGTGGCCATTAATGTATCCTTCACTATTAATAATGGCTTTAGCTTTAGCCTTGGCTCTGGCTCTGTCTCGTTCTCTGTCTCTGACATTAACATTGTTGCTATGACTGTTAATATTATTGTTGCTGTCGCTGTTGCTGTTGATGTTAATGTTTATGTCGCTGTCATTATCAACATCCGTTTCAGCAGCATCATTATCATCATCATCATCATCGTGCTGATCATCTTCAATGTCGTCATTGTCAACCTCATCATGTTCATCACTCCATATTTGCCCGGCATCATTAGCAATATGTCTTGTTGTTGTTTTTGCCATCTGTTTTTGGTAAATTTCTTTCTTGTTATTGTTGTTGTTATTGTTGTTATAACGTTTCATTTTAAAACGTTGGATATTTTTTCTGTTGCTTTCATGGTTGTCAACATTTTCATTGTCATCGTAGTCATGAAATTTGTGGTTTCCGCTGTTAACAATTTTATTGTTTCTGCTTCCGATGCTGCTACTGCTGCTGCTGCTGCCAACGTTAGCTCTGCCACTGCTATTGTTGTCTGTTTTTGTAGTGTTAACAATCCGTTGACAATTATCCTGTAATTGAAAATGAGAAAATATTTAAATTTATAAAATATATGTAAAGGCATGTCCTTTCATTGTAATGAGCACATAAAATATTTTCAACTCTTTCGCTTCTTCTGCGATTATTTTGTCTTTTGCTGCTGAAATTTATTATTATTGTTGCTATTGTCACCTTTAAAATGGAACTTTTTTAATTAACATTATAAATTATAGAAAATATTTATTCTTTATTTAATAAATGAAATGAAAAGAAAAGGATTTTCACCACAATCTCTCATTATTTAAGTTCATGAGAAATTTAAAGCAAAATTTACTCAAGGAAAGCCTTAAAGCTGATTACTACTGATTACCAGTGTTTGCCAAGAATGTTAAGTTAATAAGACCACTGAGAAAACGTAATTTGGTCGAATCGACTAGATGATGAGAATGACTAGAGCTTACGTTAAAAGACGAGTAGAAAGTTTGATTCATGTTAAGCAATGCCTGAGATTATGCGCCTAGAAATTTCACATTTTTCACATGGTCGTGGTGTTAGTGAGGAGTAGTAATGTGAAGTTATGCCAACTCTTAGTAAATGCTTGCTTTTCTTTGCATGTGTAATTTATTTCTTGCCTCTGTGTTTTGACACCCTGAAACTATAGCGTCATTTAACAGGGACTTAAAAACTTTCATAGCTGATAACAGCTATTTTGTTGAAACTACATCTGTTAAATTAGTTGTCGTTTATTAAATATGAGTTGACAAATCACCATGGACGACTATAGACAACAAGTTGTGTTCGCTGATGGTCTAAGGAGACAGCAACTGACCCTTATCATTTAAAAACCATCTCGAGCGATGAGGCCTACTTCTAGATGAATGGTTCCATGAAAAAACAAAATTGAACATAAGCGTTCAATGCATCCCGAAAAAGTCACTATTTAGTGTGTATATTAAATTGGATAACCACATAATTTATGCCTCATAGAATATTTTGTTAGAACTACTTGAGGTCATAGTCATCTCATGTAGCCTAAAGTCGCCGCAGTCTAGTACATATTGTGTTGGCTTATTAGACGTGACATCTCCAACAAAACGAAAACGAAAAATATTGCTTCGGCGATTCCCTCTCAGCAGATTTCTGGCAAAAACCCTGAGAATAAATAAAATTGCCAAGAAAAGTTTCTCGAACATCTGTCGTTCGTAGTCGACTTAAAGCTGTAGGTCTTGCCACTCAGGTATAAAATTAACTCACACAACATAGGTGGTGTGATAAGCTAGGTCGTAATCCAAATTGAAGGGTTGTGCCAGTTATGTATGTACATATGTATGTCAACTGATGTGAAGGTGCGATTGTGCAATTTTACCCCCGTTAATCTGTTTCAAATGGGGTTTTCTTAATTCGTGGTTTTCTTAATTAGTGGTCTTCAAAGCCAATATAAATTCCTGCGGCCAAATTCAGCTTGATTTACATTTCATTACAACCCTTCAGTCAGGATTATGACCTAGTTTCTCACACCACCTATGTTGTGTATGTAATACTAGCTGTACCCTGCGCGTTTTGCTGCGCCACCAACTAAAATAAATTTGAAGGAAAGACATTACACAAATGTCCAATTAATTTTGAATCAATTTATGGATTTTGTTTCTCGTTGTCCAGATGATTCAGACGAAAATGCCTGAGTAGTACGCATTCGATCGGGTCTCAGCGGCTTGTACTCGGAGATTTTCCAGTCTCAATGCTTTTTAAGGTGTAGGTCGACCAATTGCTTGTCGCTTTGGAGGCATGAGTGCACGAGAACGAGATGAAAAATGCGTTTAAATTTATTAGAATCTCACAACGTACGCAATCCAATTGAACACGACAGCATTTTAAAAAAATTTTCAAAATTAAAATGTTTCAAACTTGTGATTGACATTTTACGGGAATGAGTTATACTAAATGTTAATTAAACCATAAATGATGAATCCTAAAATGTCTGGTATTTGTCCGATCAACACATGATCAAATGCATAGTTTACGATTCAATTCATTTTGAATAATTCTCAGTAGCGCTGACTATCGGAAATTAATCGCACTAACTCCGTCGACTTATGCGTAACAACTTTGCTAAAGTTCATATCATGATCAAATGCACAGTTAACGATTTAATTCATTTTGAGTAATTTTCAGTGGTGCCACCTGACCTAAATTGGCCATGCCAACTTATAAAACTTCGTCGGCTCATGCGCAACTACTTTGCTAAAGATCATAACATGATTAAATACACAGTTTACGATTTAAATCATTTTTAGTAATTTTCAGTGGCGCCACCTGTCGGAAATTGGTCATACCAACTTAAGAACCTTCCGCGGCTCATGCGCAACAACTTTGTTAAAGATCATCATAACATGATCAAATGCAAATTCTATTAATTACATACAAATAAACATTCATTTTTATATACATATATAGATATATTGGATGTATATTGGATGGTACTGAAGAACTTTAATCTTCAGGATATTGACTATCCCGTATACCTTTAGTAAGCCATATATCTTTAACAACGATTCTATCTTCAGAATATTATGGCATAATGGCTATGCGCTAAAATCACTTTTATTTTTTATTTTCTCTTTTTTTCCCAACTTTTTCTTTTTTTGCTTGTTCCATTTTTAATCCCTTTTTCTATCTTTCTTTCTTTAAAGGATCACAATGGATGAATCGGTTTTTGGGGGTAAAGCCGTGTCTACATTAATACAGTAGTATTCCACTCTTCCAATCAAACATAACCTATAAAGTATTTCAAAATGCAAGATACTACTAAGGTAAGATATGAAGTTAATAAAATCGTTTAATATTGACATTTGCTGTTATAAACATTCAAATTCATTGCATGTTATAAAGATTTTTTTTTCGTTTCAAATTTTTTGCAGCCATGTATTGATGTAGAAAGGTATTCTACTGTAATTGAATTGAATTTTATTATAAGCAAACATGTTGTTTTATATCAAACTTTAATTCACGGTAAATATAGAAATGATAAGATTTCATAATTTAATATGTGAGACAAGGTAATAGAAACGAAATTTAATTTATAAAGAAAGTGTGGACGAATTAGATAAAACCTACACTAAAAAGTTGTTATCTTTTCTAAGGTGATTTTTAGAATTTGCTTTAAATACTTGAACATTTTAAATACGTGAACTTACATATTTTATTTTCTGTTGCTAAAAATCTAAGTCTACATTTAACTGATACGCACCAGGTGTTGCTAGGCTTATATTGAAGTGTAATGCCCCTTCTTTTGCTTACTAAACAGTAAATAAATATTCAATAAAACCGTAGACTACCCTCTATTAAATCTATTTTTAAATACATATTTTCTTTGTGGTTAAATTTTTAATCAAAAACGTTTGTTTAGAACTACTTAACCGTGTTAATAAGATACAAACAATATGTTCTAATAACTAAGGTATATATTACCTGCTTAAGCACTCACTGCTTAAGAGAACAACTAACAACTGTGGAAGACTTCTCTTAAATTCTTACGCTCAACAAACATGCGCATGCATTAAATACAACACAGAGTAAAAATTTCACTCAGTATCGACCCAACGGTTGAATAGTAACGAACAAAGGCGCTGTGACATTTGTGAAATTGATTTTTCAATAACGTATTGTCAACAAGAAAACTAAAAAAAAACTATTGAAACTAATCGGAAAAAAAAAGAAAATAATTTCTCTTGATAATAAGCAACAACAAAATGTCTAACATTGTACGCAAATCTTTAAATACAGCCCGTATTGTTGTAGTAGGGGCCGGACCATCGGGTATAGCGGCAGCTACAAAACTCTTACAGGCCGGCTGTCAAAATGTGATTATCGTAGAGGCTGAAAATCGTATTGGTGGCCGTATTTACACCATACCATTTGCTGATAATGTGGTGGATTTGGGTGCTCAGTGGTGTCATGGTGAGAAAAACAATGTCGTCTATGAGACCGTACAAAGCAAACATTTAAATGTATTGGAAAGTACTGGCCCTTCTTATGATGACTACAAGTGCATCAGATCGAATAAAGAAATTGTATCGGAAGATTTAAGTGAAAAATTGAAAACAATTGCCTTCAACTCAGTACCAGAAAGCCAACAGGATTTGATGGCTTATGAAGGTTCCTTAGGTGCCTTTCTAACCGAGAAGTTTTGGTGTGAAGTCGATAAACTAACGCCTAAAGTGGATCGTACAATAGCACGTGAGTTTTTTGAAAATTTCAAAAAATTCGAAAGCTCCATAGATGCCGCTGATCATTTGTTTGAGGTATCCGCCAAGGGTTATTCAGAATACTGGCCATGTGAAGGTGATCTATTGCTCAATTGGAAGGATAAGGGTTTTAAAACCTTCTTGGACATACTAATGCATACTGAACAAGACAAGCCCTTGGGTTTATTGGAGAAACGTGTCTTACTCAACCACAGAGTGAAAAATATTAATTGGTCGCCTTCATATCAAAAAGTCAAATTGACTTGTTTTAATGGCCAAGTAATAACAGCCGATCATGTTATATGCACCACCTCTTTGGGCGTGTTGAAAGAAAACCATACGTCATTATTTACGCCGGCTTTACCGCGCCAAAAAATTAAAGCCATTGAGGGTCTTAAACTGGGCACAGTGGATAAATTTTTCCTAGAGTTCCAAGAACCCTTTGGCCCCTCCTGCTGGTCTGGTATGTGTTTCTTGTGGCAGGCCGAAGATCTAGAGGAATTAAGAAACTCTGAACTATTCTGGCTGGAAAGTGTGTTCGGTTTTTATCGCGTGTCCTATCAACCACGTCTTTTGCAAGGCTGGATTATAGGCCCTCATGCCCGTTATATGGAATCCTTAAGCGAAGATGAAGTCTTAAATGGTTTGCTGTGGCTATTCCGTAAATTCTTTAGTTTTGCCATACCTCAGCCCATAAACTTTATACGCACCCAATGGCATTCGAATGCTAGTTTTCGTGGCAGCTATACTTTCCGTTCCATGTATACCGATGAGTTGCGTACCGGTGCCTGGGACTTGGCCACACCTTTGACTGATGGCCAGGGCAAGCCTTTGCTGCAATTTGCCGGTGAATCGACACATAATCATTTCTATTCTACGGTTCATGGTGCCGTGGAGAGTGGTTGGCGGGAGGCTCAACGTTTAATGGATTACTATAAAATGGTGCCATCTCAATTGTAATATGTAAAGTAATGGATGGGAACCATATGGAATTAGTAACAATTGTTTTTAAATATTTAAAATGTATTTAAATTTGCTTTAATTATTGTTATTTAAACTAATAAATACTTCATGATTTTAAATAATTAAATACAAATTGTGAACTTAATTTGAAATAAATGAGGTTACATGTGGTGAATACTTTCATAACACCAATGTGTGTCTTGATATAAGTTATACATGCCACAATACTGAATTCATCCGTCTTGCATAGTATTTTAGAATATCATCACTCTCTTATTTAACTGTCGGTGCCATTATGATTTTTGGATTCTGTAATGGTAAGAAACAACCGCCGCTGTTTTCAATCACCTAAGGAAAATAACTTTCGCCGATCCATATCCAGCATATCTTTCGGACAGTACATTACGTTTATTTTCTGCCTTGTTGGTAACTCCAGTGACTCCAGTAACTAAATGCAGTTAAAATTTCGAATGGTGATGAAAGAATTAAAAACATTAATCGCTGCAGAATTACCTTCAAAGATTTCCGATGGCATTTTTACGCACAGATCTGAAGGACAGAATAATTGCAGTCCGTTAGGCAACTTAGCTAATAAACTGCAAATATCCAGAGAAGATAAAGACATCGATTCTCAACTATTCCATTGAGATTGTAGTTCTTTTTGAAAGGCACAATTAGCTTAGGTTTGGTGATTCGTTAGGATGACAGGAAATAAGAGATTAATATTACGCTTATCTCTTTGGGAAGAACAGTGCATTGACACTTGAAGTAAAATATTGTCTCCTTCTCCTGCTTCAAACAACTCAGTAGCCTGCCAGAAAAGCAATCTTGCAGTGGAAAGTCAGGCAATTTTAGAAAGGAAATATTCAGTCCACTCTTTGTCAAGATCAGTCTAGGAATACTGCTCAGATAACGACCAGAGAATACCCAGTAAACTGAGGTAATGGGCATTGCAACATCAAAGCAATTGCTGACGTTATCTCTATTACGAGTTTTATCAGGGATGTGATAGCAGCCTGGCTGTCCTAATAAATCAGGAGATTTTTATGGAAAACTCTGTACACTTTGGGCTGCATTGGTCATAGCCTCCGACTGGAAAATGTAGTATATAATGACAGGGCCTTAGTGTATATTCCACAGCCTACTCTGTTCAGAATTCCGTTGTCAGTTTCGGCGAGACAAGACTAGATTGGTCTCTGAAGTTAACGGCATGTAATTACTATCCAAAGTACACTAATACTGAATACAACAGTAGAGTTTTAATAAACGAAATTGTCGGGGAACAGGCATTTTGTATATTATTTTAAAGCAACAGTTCCATGCCTACATAACATAGTTGGTCATGACAAACCTTCAGTCAGGATTACGACCTAGCTTCTCACGCCACTTATGATGTGTTTGTTAATTTTATATGTGAGTGGCGGAACCTACAATTTAAAGCCGGCTCCGAACGACAGATTTTTGAGAAACTTTTTCATGGCAAATTTATTTACTCTTAGAGCTTTTGCCAGCAATTTTCTGAGAGGAAGTCCCTGAAGAAATATTTTTTTTCTAATAAGCCAACACGCTACCTACTAGACTACGGCGACTTCAACAGTTCCATGCAGTGACTATTTAAATACTGTCCGTTCGATCTATTAAGAGTTCATCTACAACAAAATGTTGGGTTTGAACATTCCTCTCTTGAGAAATCCCTTGAAACCTTGAGAGATTAGAAACATAAAAAATCTATCACAATCCAAAATTTTCATTGAGAATGTTGTTTCTAGGCAACGACAGTAGTAGACTCCAGAATATTTCCTGACTTGCTAAATAAATCTTTTTAATCTTTTTCATATCTTTCCATATGAGAGTATTTAAACTGTTGCCATAGCTTTCGATTTAAAATGCTATCGTAGCTCTTTTCTATTAATATTTAAATAAAAGTTATTAACAACTCTAAGAAAGTACTTTTAATGGAAATACTAAATCTTCTTAATTACCAAATCAGTCTTTACCTTACCGTACGTTCATATCTACACATTTACTGTTATCAGCCATTCCTGTGTTCTTCACGTTTTAAATGATACTAAAAGCTGTAATCATTTAAGAGGTTATAAATTGAATTTCATAAATCATAAACCCCTTGTACAAAACAATACAAGTCTTCAAATGGCAAAATTGCAATCAATTTCTTAAGTATAACGCTTGCCATTACGGAATTAAGATTTTAAATTTTCTTACACTTCATCTCCCTCTTCTGCATTGCAACGTTGAGTGATAAGCAGCAGCAGCTAATTTATTCCATTGTTTATAAAACAGATGGATTTGCACGAAATATAAACATTTATTTGACATTTATCGCAGCCATCAAGCGTAAAATGTACAGCGAAACTAATTTGTCTCTACGTTTTCTTGATTTCCGTTTCAATGAATGTCGCTGTCTGTTACTCTGCTGATTTCTATGCTTCTATGTGAGTGACTTTTAAGGATCGTCTAAAATGCTAATAAAGCTTTAATACAATATTAATGTACACGCATACATACATACACAAACATACTATACGCTGTTGCATTTGTAAACATTTTCATCGTTCCATTACGTTGTATAGAAAGCAAAAGCAGTACACTCATACAATGAAGCATGCTTTACGCAATACAACATTAAAATAACAATGGCAAGCAACTCTAACGGCACAACCACCATTGCATGGCATAATGGCCACCCACACAAACAGTATGTTAAACACCCACTACAAAACATGGTTGACTCTCGCTCGCTTTTTCTTCACACTAAGTATACGAGAACAGAGGGTGAATGTTAATTTATAAGTGAGAGTGTGTTGGTGTGAGAAAATGAGTGTAAGAAAAAAAAATAACAGACATCAACAGTTGAATGTAATGAATGTTTTACAAGCATTTCTTTGCCACTATCAGTGCTCTGCGATGCTTGTTTGTATATGTGACTGGAAAAGAGGGTGGTTAAGGAATCTCTATTTAATTTACATGCAATTGTTTCTCTCTTATTTTTGTTTTTCAATTGCGGTTTTTTTCTATTTTTTTTTTAAGAAAAAAATGCATTGAAGCTGATTATGCATATTAGCATCATGGTCTGACTGATGATAGTCAGAAAGCTGGAAACGGTTTCGTTTGGCTAAATAAATATTTTTAAAAAAGACAGACAGACAGAGATACATTGTGACAGTAAAAATATCACTGTCTCAATTGTTGTTTTATGTGCAAAACTATTATTTTCCATCACTGTGAATAGAGGAAAAATTTGCATAAAAATTGAAAGATAGCAGCTGTTGAAAGCTCACACACACATTTGTAATAGAAATGCATTGCTTAGAGCAGCATAGAGCAGTCAAATTTGCTTTGCCTTAAGCTATATCAGAGGCTTCATAACAGCATGTCTGCTAAATTCAAATACAACAGTATGAGTCATAAATTAAATTTTTATTTTCAAGCGGGTGCAGGTTCTGGAATAGTAGGGTTGCCAACTGTCATTGACTTTTTGTACTGTTCGTTGCAATCTCTGATGGCTTCCCGGATGCATGGCAATCCCGAGAGGATTGAACCATGATGAAAATTATTTGCCTTCTTGTGAATTCGAATTTGGATTGCTGTCGTGTATGTTCAAGCGTTTTAACCACTTCATTTTAAAATCTTTATCTCAGACTTGTTAACAAAAAAATGAGTTCAGTTGATAAGGAAGTTACACTTCACACATATGCTGTTGGATCATGGATGTTTCCGACAATAACTGCAACGATTTGAACCACCAAATAGTCCCATTTGTCCAAACACCCCATATAAGCAGGAATTATCGGAACACATTATTTGCGAGTGCTGCATATTCACTGAAAACGATGTGCATTAAAGAAGATTGCTGGCTGCAGATCAGCCGTTCAAAGTCCCAATACTGATATGTGGTAATCGAATGACAATTGGAATGCCGGGCAACCATTCGCCAGGCGGAAACTCGGGGTAATCAAAAGGGAGAATACATAGAGAATACAACAACTGGAACCACAACGACAGCGACAGTTTATCAATTTTAAGGAAGTCAGTGATATTACAGCAAATATGGAATTGTAACGAATATGATGTGGAAGGCTAAGGGCTTCAAATGCTTAATAGCTTCTTAAAACAAAAAACAAAAAAATATATCCAGTCTACTCCAAAGTTCTAAACGCACCTAAGATAAAGAGCGTCGTAGCCTATTGCCGAAGCAATAACTACACACAGTTACTAAAGTATACATACGGTTAACAAATTTGAAAAAAATTTTAACCAATCCGTTTTCGTTGAAAATCTTTATAGTTTCCTCGATTTTAAGACTGCCTTTTGCATTGGTTAAAAAATTTCTGAAATTGAACTGAATTGTGGCCATGCACAGGCCCACAAAAGTATACATCCGATTAACAAATTTTACAAATTTCTGAACCAATGCGAAAGACCGTCTTAAAATCGAGGAAAGTTGTCAGACAATTATAAAGATTTTCAACAAAAACGGATTGGTTAAAAAATTTCTGAAATTTGTTAACCGTATGTATACTTTTGTGGCTGAGTGTATATTACAGCGGCTTGGTGCGTGAAATTGAATCTTCTCTGTATAATTCTGCAGTCTTATGTGTACGTCACATTAGTTTTGGTCATATTTGTTGGCAATTTAAAGCTTAAAACTATCCGTTATCGAAATCATCAAGAAATAGAAAGTTACGTGTCATATGCAGTGCAAACTACCTCTCTTTTGATAAATTGTTCGCAAAGCATTAACAAAATTACAATAATTTGAAGAATGGAAAGAATTTACAATTCAGTTGCATTGAATATCGAAGCAAAATATTCAATAAAAACAAGAAATTCAAATTAAAACAAATCGAAGAAAAATGAAAGCCTTTAAAACCAGGAAACAATTGTTTTAAACTCAAACAATAGACTGCTGCTGCTGCTCCTGCTGCTGGAGTTGACATTACGAATATTGCAAGAGAAGTGAAGATATTTTTCTTTGTTTTTGTTTTTGTTTTTGTTTCTGTTTCTGTTTCTTATTCATATTTCATTTCGTTTCTTTTGATTTCCATTTAAAATTTCATTGTCTCCACTATACGGTGAAATCTTAATAAAATTTTCGAGTCTTTTTTCTCTCTCTCTCATTCTTCCCTTGATTTTATTCTTGTTGTTATGAAGAATTGTTTTGTTAGGTTGTTTTACTTCATGCAATTGTTTCTGTTCAGTACCCATTCATTCATTCATTGTGTTACAATATTTTTTATTTTTTTCGCTTCAGCATCAGCAAATACGAAAACAATACCTTATGAGAGTACATAATGATTTTCCTTTTTTTATTGTTGTGGTTGTTATTGTTATTGTGACATATTATTTCTAACACGATATTGTTTTGCATTTTCATATCCTCCTGCTCTCTACTGCTTTCCAATGAAATATGGGAGTATAAATGGATTTCTAAGCCCCCATGTAAAAATCTATTGAAATGAAACTGATCTCGACACAGTAAAAAAAAACTGAAATATTTTCATAGGAATTGAAAATTTTTTTTTCGAATGTAATGAAATTGCAAATAAAGGAAAAAATATTTCGGTTTATTGTTGTTGTTGTAAAGCATTACATTCAATTTTTTATGAATGCGGAGAACACAAATTTCAGTAAGTGTTTTACGATATGCTTACATACTCATACAAACACCTATACCCCGCTAAACTTGCTACCAGAACGTATTGAAAATATTTCTTTGAAAAGCTTTTAACCTCCTGACCCAGTCGTAATAAAATAAAAAATTTCCTGAAAATCCATTTTTCTTCTATGAAATGCCCAACTGCTCCGTAAATCGAGTTAGAAGTGTTCAAGTGTTTACTTAAATGCGTATTATTATTATGACATTATGATTTTAAGAGAGAGTTCTTCTTATTCTTATTCATCTTACATTTTATGAGTTTCTTTCGTTTTATTGTAATTCTATTTTGATTTTTATTTGATTCTGTTCTTTCACCCTGTTACGTTTGCTTTTTTATTCGTTTCGTTTCTTTACAGCACTTTTTTAATATCACAGCCGGTGTATGAAATTTTATTTCAATGATAAGAATTACAAATCGGCTTAACATTGTATTTTACATTCGTATGGCATTTAGGAATTCTGTTTTTAATAAATATCCGGCAATATTCTTTGACAATACTTTACACAGCATTCGTGTAATGTAATGTAAAATGAGAGGTAGATGTTTGCACTACGATCTGTGTTGTAGATCCTTCATTCAATCGGAGACTTCACGGGTTAGGTTATCATGCCAGTTCCTTTTGATCATCCAGCTAATATGAGTGTCATATCCAGTACATCCTATACCACCGTGCTACACGCTTGTAGATCAAATAGAGTCTGTTCCATCACTACTTTCAGCTTTTCTAGATCCAAAAACGTCTTCATACACACGTACATATATACATATATTTGGTCATCATAACCCTTCAGTTAGGATTACGACCAAGCTTTTCACACCACTTAGGTTGTGTGCATTAATTTTATGCATGAGTAGCGGGGGACCAACAGTTTAAAGTCGACTCCGAACGTTGGATTTTTGAAAAACTTTTCATGAAAATTTTATTCTTTCCACGAGTTTTTGCCAGAAATCTAATGAGAGGAAGTCGCCTAAGAAATATCTTTTCCTAATTTGTTTCCTTCGAGACGTCTAACCTGAGGTTTGTATTATGGCCTCATGTTTGATAAGCTAATACTCTGCCTACTGGACTACAACTACTTCTAAGTCTTTATAGCCATTGTTAAACTTGATTTCATAGTTCCTGTGATGGATTGGCATGTAAGCCGTTGTTTGCCTAGTCCTTCCCCTCCATACACAACTATTGTTAGGGTTTTTTAGTAGGAGGTCACATTTCTAGTAAGCTTGATAGGGCTGGCATAGTTCATTTGATAAGGCTATCAGACAATTACAGCGTCTTCCAGGCGGAAGTATTTCAGGCGTACTGTTTGCTTCTGATCTTATTACAGATGAACGTATTTCTAGTAAGGATAGTTCCTTCTGGATGAAAACAACGACCTCCAAGTCGTTATGCGACTTTTGCAGATCTCTCAATGAGATAGCAAAGCGATATTCATACCATATGGGCACTGGGACATAATCGCATACCAGGAAGTGGAGGCATAAACCATCGAATCTTCGGCGAGTCCTCTACTTTGGGAATCCCTTTAAAGGCCTGAGAACATAGCATTAACAATATAATATTTGATTCTTGCTAGGCAAGATAGCGCAGTAAATTTGGTCGAATGTAGATGGAGGTCTCAAGGTCTCACTGATTAAATTCACTCATCTTTTTTGTTGGAGTCATTATTATGCATTGCTTAATGGACACTCATTTAAGCCACATTGGCCTGGAATATATGACAAACCGATGTTTGCAAGAGTTGTAAAGACGACAAAAGAAGGAAACTGTACTTCACCTATTGGGTGCGTGCCCAGCGCTATGTCATTGACGGGTAGATAACTTGGATTACTGATCCCTGTCTGCAAAGTGCTAATGTAAGTAGATTAAATGATCTTAACAATCTGCTGGGAATGGACATAAGAAGTAAGAGTGGCTTCATCGAAGGCTCTG
Source organism: Sarcophaga carnaria (assembly GCA_958299815.1). Classification (NCBI taxonomy): domain Eukaryota; kingdom Metazoa; phylum Arthropoda; class Insecta; order Diptera; family Sarcophagidae; genus Sarcophaga; species Sarcophaga carnaria. The sequence continues at coordinate 35,863,161 of OY283151.1, forward strand.
GATGATATTACAGTAGGCCACATATGTTCTAAACGCAAACATTCCATTGATAGCCAGTTATTCTTCTAAGAAAATAGTACTCGTTGGTAACGCTATTTTGCAAAGCCAAAGGCTTATTTTGTTATGGCTGTCAGTTCTTTCGGCGTTGACCTCATTTATAATGAATTAAAATACGATGAGAATGTCAAATTGCTTAAGTAATTTGATTGGACGCAGATACAGAGGCATTAGGAATTTAATGGAACCGATGACTGATAACTTGAATGAGATTGACAAGCCTAAGTGGAACCAAATTTAAGATGCTTATCAATCAATCATTGTAATTTTCTATAAGCTCTGGAAAAGACTGGCTTGTGACCATACCTAATGTCGTCCTAATCCTCCCGAAAAGCTCAAATATGGATATACATATATTCTTAAAGACTTTCGAATTTTTTGGTTTCAAACAAAAATACTGACTCCATAAACAAGCGGTAGATTCGATGGTCCTTGAAATTTTGCATCCGACATCGGAAAGAAAATGTGGTCCTGGCGTCTGTGTCACATTCATTAATTGTGTGCCTTAACCTCAACTTGGAGAATTAAACCTTCAAGTGTGAAACTTGTCAAAACACGATAAATTAATTATGAACCCCACTCAAGTACAAACAAAAAAATAGGATTGTGCATCAATGACGTACTAAAAATATGTGATGACAGCAGAGATATTAATCTAAGAGGACTGCTTCGCTTACACAAACAATACCCACACAAAATGAAATAATTTTCGGGTTCTGTTAAAACTATAAAACCTTCGGACCACCACAGATCTTGCTCATAGGAAAGCTGGTTCCAGGAACTCTTCTCTGTTCTGTACTCAATATCATTTCATGAGCGTCTCTATATTTACGTTAATCAAAACCCTAATCAGACATGTTATACCTACTGTAGCAGTGTGCTGAAAAGGAAATTTTTATTTCCTTTAGATTTTTATCATTTTTCTCAATTGGTTTCTATGTTTTCCTATACGCCATATCGCATGTATGCTATTCAAAATGCGTGAATAATGATGACTTTTATGTCGATACAGCCATAATAAAAGTCCTTAAAATGTAGGATAAAGGAAGACAATAATTGTTAAGAAATGCAAACAAAACGTTGTCATAATGCTCGGCACAATAGCAGCAGCAACAGCAGCAGCAGCAGCAGCAGCAGAGTGTATGAATAAGAAACAATAAAAATTCATTGATTTGCTAACAATGGCTGACAAGATTACAAATGGAAAAGTAATGTGACATCTTAATGGAAGATTTAAACAAAAGCGGAAATATCTTCAACATTCATCATTACAAAGAAATCGAGAAATAATGAAAAAGAAAAAAAACTATAAAAAAAGCAATGAAATGTTTGCCATTAAAATTATAATGGAATACGCTCTTAAACATTAAATATTTTCTTAAAGAATTTTTCTTTTTTTCCGTTTTTTTATTATTTTCTTCTAAAATGTTACATTGAATGGCAGTGTGTTCATTTAAATTTCCACTTGAAATTTTCACCGGAAAATTTATAGAGAAAACGAATTGAAAAGAGAAGGAAAAAACAGAAACTATTTCCTTACTAATGATTTACAAAATGAAAATTGTTGACTTCCTTTTCAAATTTTATTTTAATTTCCTTCCTGTCAGTTCACTAAACTGTTATTCCTTCTCCTCCCCTACCCCCTACCCCCTGCCATCGTTCATTCATTCGTTTATTCGCATTATTGTTATCAGAAAAAGAAATAAAAAAATCAAATCAAATTTACGTTTTTATTCAAGAATTTTCTTTCTCACGGACTTACGTTATTTGTACATTCGCATTTCAATATCCATTCGACTGCAATGAATTTATTTTCAATTTGTATCTGATGGGATTGTAAATATTCCTGATCGATGGCATCCAGTGAATGGGTATCCCATAATGATGTCAGAGTTGATGACATTGTGGCTGTTATTGATGGTGTTGCTGATGCAGATGTATCGCTGGTCGAATAATATAGTTGACCTTGTTGTTGTTGTAGTCCTGCAGTTGTTAATTGTTGTTGTACATAACTAATTGGATCCATGGCATTTAAAGGACAAAGTAATTCCACCTGAACAAATACATGGAAAAATAAAAAAGAAGAAGAAAAATAAAAGAAACAAATATGAATAAATAAACGTATAAAAGTTGTTATGAAGTTGGTTGGCCGGTCTATTAAAATAAATAAATTCAAGAAAAAAAACCCAACTCTTTAAATATAACCCAGCAAACCTTTGCACTGACTGCGAGGTCTAGTGAAAAATTTTTACTCGTTTGAAATTTGTTCACTATTGAACATATTGTAGACAGCAATACTCTTAATAATGATCAATTAATTACTTGATTGGAGATTACAACACTTTAGTCAAGATTACAACCCAGTTTCTAACAACACCCATGCTGTTTGAATGAAATTTTTCTCTATCAGTGGCGGAAGCTACATATTTCATTTCAATGATCTAAGATGGTGAAGGTTGAAGCATTCTGAACTGCCATGGGGCGAGAATTATTCCCAGCCTCCTGCAGCCTCTGTCAAGAAAGTTCTTACAGCATGGTTGACTTGTTTAACTGCCCTATTACTTTAATCCCGATGGGCGTGTGCTTGCGACTAGCCGAGTTGACTCAATTTCTCCAACAACAACAACAACCATGTAACATTTACTGGAATCCAGGTATTCATTGCTAAACAACAGACAACACAACATACATAATTGGCCCTTCAGTTAGGATTACGACCTAGTTTTTCACACCACTTATGTTGTGTGTCTTTGATTTTTATACATGATTGGTGGGACCTACAGCTTAAAGTCGACTCCGAACGACAGATTTTTGAGAAACTTTTCAAGGCAATTTTATTTACTCTCAGAGTTTTTGCCAGAAATCTGCTGAGAGGAAGTCACCGAAGAAAAACTTTTTGTATTTTGTTTTGATGTCTGGCCTGGGTCTGGCTTTACGTCTAATAAGCCGACACACTCTACTTACTAGACTACGGCGACTTCACCAGGCAACACAGACGAATGTGAAATATCTTAGATTGTCCCTCGCACTACCCGATTACTGTAGAACAATTTCCAATTTAAAGGAGGTTAGATCCCTACAGAGTGTAAGCAACACATCTAAGATTTCCAAAGAATGCCAAGTACTTTCGGAGAGGATAGCGCAAACATTCGACGGTGATCTTCATATATAGGGTGGGTCATCTATCGGTTTAATTCGAATCTGGCAATGCTTATATCATTCTATTCCGTCACAAAATTCAGTATATTATCCCTACTGAACGCAATGAATCGATTTATGCTTGAGTAACGTTGGATTTTATTGGGCCAACGACAAACTGCACGATGATGTCGATTTTGCCAAAAAAATCATATTTTCGAATGAAGCTCATTTTCATTTTGGTGGGTGCGTTAATAAGTAAAATTGCCGTATTTGTGGCTCAGGAAACCCACAGAAGCTAATGCACCCATTGCGAGTGAATATTTGGTGCGGCTTGTGGAGGGGAGGCACCATTGGCCCACATTTCTTTGAAAATGAGGACGGCGCAACCATTACGATTAATGGAGATACCTATCGCACCATGATAACCGATTTTTTTGTACCCACTCTTCATGGTATTGATGTGAACGATGTTTGGTTTCAACAGGATGGTGCAACTTGCCACACATCTCATGTCACAATCGAATTATTGCGTCAAACGTTTGATGGCTGTTTTATTAACCGAAATGTTGATATTAATTGGCCGCCAAGAAGATGTCTTAGGAACCTAGTAGCAGTTATAATGGGCCACTGGCCTCTAGATAGTGACTGGAGGCTGAAAATACCTTATAATGGAGGCAAAAGAGAGAAGACCGCCAAGAGGATGTCTGAGGAACCTTGTAGCATTTATAACGGGGCATTGACCTTTGGAGTAATCACTAGAGGCTGAAAATGCCTTATAGTGGAGGTGAAAGAGAGAAGATTACAGACACGTTTTCCATCATTATCTGGCAAGAATAAAACTGAGACAAAAAAGTCTTGGCACCGAGATATTTTTGATACCACACTCACAAAACTATCAGGTTGCTAATGCCAAGTAGCAATTACGGTTGTATGGCGGAATAGGCAATTTTTGGGTATTACAAGAGGATCTTATAGCACCCAAGTAAGCTACATGCTTTAAGATGGTTGCCAATTTAACCTAACCTGACCTATGGCATCAAAAGCAAATTTTTTTAAAACAACTTTTCTTTTAAATTAAATCCTTTAAGAACTTAAATTCTTTTATATTTCAACTCCTAATAAATTTTCATTCAATTTTTTTTTCATTTTTGATTTTCATTACTTTACCTGTATGGTGGTAGATACTGAAGGCACACAACATTTCATATTTTGATGGCAACGTCCACAGATTTTGGGACGGTAAAGTTTTTTCGACACACACTGTCCCAGACGTATACGCGCTGGTCCCAAACGCTGTATACTGCGGCATTCGTGTCCCTTCTATCGTAAAAGGCAGGCAGGGAATATAAAAATTAAAATTAAAACAAAAAACAACAAAAAAAAAAAAGAGAAGAGAGAAACAAAAAGTAGTAGAAGAAGAAGAAAAAACATGGAATTAACACTTTTTATATGTATTTTTAAGCACTTGCTACATAAAATAATGCAACAAAAACAAAATAAAAAAAGAAAATTAACGACAATGTTAATGATAATTACGAATAATTTTTCGTTTATTTTTTTGCGTTCAGTTTGGTTTTTGTTTCTCATTTGCCTACACTTACTCTTATTCTGTGCTCATGTTCTATGAATTCCTGTTGCACTGGCTGGTGTTTATCATGATGTTGATGTTGCTGCTGTTGCTGTTGTTTCCGTCTTTTTAATTTATTTTTCAGTTGTTTTGTTTTCATTAAATATTTTTGTTTTTCTTCCGTTTTCTTTGCATCCTGCCATACAGCAGCTAATGGCTGTTGGTGCTGTTGATGCTGCTGCAGCTGTAGCTTATGCCGGCTATTGTCTGATACTGTTTCGCATTTGCGATTCTCGCATAATCGCAAATTACTCAATTGATTACAGCCTGCTGTCGTTGTGGTAAAACGCGTTGAAATTCCGATGCCACATTTGCGACTACACGGCGTCCATGGACTGGTAGATGAATTATGACAGGTGGCGTAAACTGTAAATTAATATGAGGAAGAAAAACAAAACAAAGTCTGCATAAATACTTCTTATCTTTTTATATTTAATTCTCGTTTTTTTATTTCTTTTTTCTTTTTTTTTAATTATTATAAAAGCAACGCTGAAAAGTATTATCTTTTAAGGATATAGAGCGTGCAGCGTGTTAAGGTTTATTAACGAGAAAATCTCTTCATTATAATTTTTAATTTTTAATTATTTTTTAAAAGTTAGTAACGGATGCTGCAGGTAAACTGCAGGTATAAAAAAAGAAATACTTTTTGAAACTTTTAATAGGCTTTTAAGAAAAATTAAAAACATAAAAAATGTCAGTATGGATATTTCGGAACTTAACAGCAATTATTATGAGTTGCATAACGGCAATACATTGATCAAAAGTTTCTTTCCAAACGTTGCATAACAGAAATGTCAAAACAGTCTAGTACACTCTACTGTCAAACCACAGTCATTGATATCGTTATCTGTAATCTGTAGAATGCGTTCATACATAATTGGTCATTGCAACCCTTCGGTCAGGATTACGACCTAACTTCTCACACCACTTATGTTGTGTGTGTTAATTTTCTACATGAGTGAAGGGACCTACAGTTTAATGTAGACTCCTAACTACAGATGTTTGAGAAACTTTGCAAGGTAATTTTATTTATTCTCAGAGTTTTTGCCAGAAATCTGATGAGAGGAAGTCTTCGAAGAAATTTTTTTTGTATTTCGTTTCATTGCAGATATCTGACTTAAGATTTAAACCGTGGCCTCACGTCTAATAAGGCAACGCACTCTCCTCCAATTTTATAGGATATTCCCATAGCGTCTCTTTTAAGTCTATTGTCTTAACCCATTTCAGAATGCTGCTCGGTGTCAACGATGCCAATTCCCTAACTAGTACCCTATATGAACCTAAATGTTTCCTTCTGGGGTACATTAATGTGTTTCTATGATTCATTCTCATCGTATCAGAATCTACATGTAGGGCTCGAAATAACTCGTCAGAAGAACGGTTTTAACCTCATGTTATTCCTGAATAGTCTGATGCATGACTAAAGTCTCCTGTTATTGTAATTCCCCAAGGGGTCAGAATATTTCATTCTGGTAACAAAAACTTCTGGCTCTGTTCGAAGATCCATTCTTGACCCAGCTGTATACATACAGGATACAGCATTCAGTCAGTATTATGAACTAGTTTCTCAAGCCAGTTATGTTCTGTGTGTTAACTACGTCAGTAAATGGCGGGACCTACAGTTTAAATTAGACTCCGAGCAACAGATTTTTGAGAAACTTTTCATGACAATTTTTATTTACTTCCAGAGTTTTTGCCAGAAATCTTCTGAGAGACAGTCGCCGAGGAAATATTTTACTTCATATTTCGTTTTTGTTTTAGATGTCTGACCTGGAATTTGAATCGTGGTCTTACGTCTAATAAGTCAATACACTAGTTACAATTCAGTATACCAGGCCCAGCAGTTTACCACAAAATAATCCCTCTTTTAAAAGAGTGCACAAGTTGCAGATTGCTTCATTTAATTTTGTTCCTAAGTCTCGATGGAAAACATTTCCCAAAATCATAGAGTTTACTGGTTCTGTTCAGAAGCTAAGCAGGCAGATATCAGTCAATCGATTCTTTAGGTTCCAAGATCCCCTAATGAACTTCATATGTGACTTGTCTTCACTACAATGTGCAGAGTACTTAAAGTATCGCTATAGGACAGGATCTCATAGCTCCTGTTACGACAACACATGCTAATCTTCATATTTTGTTCAACCCCATTTGAGCTCTTTTAAGATTTGTTCTCTCTGCCCCGACCTTTAACCCAATGGTCACTGTTGGTCTGACCTTCATGGTATACATCCCTTGCGTAATTCCTGGGTTGTAATCCTGAAACCATTTTGCCAATCATTAAGTTGCGTCTTCCCTGAGATGCTCCCTATTTGAGCTCTCCATATCAAATACCATACAGTGTTAATCCTTTATATATTACCTCCATTTTCTGTAACATTATCTCACCCAAGAGTCTTCTTCCTTTTACGAAGTTTTCTTCTGCTCATAAATGCTACTACTGTGGTCTTGACAGTGTTTTTTTTTCAAGTCCACTGTTATGAACTCAAGGCCTCCTTGAATGATGACGCACAGAGTTGCTTCGAATATGACTCCAGCCATCAAGGTGAGATCATCTGCATATTTGAACAATGCCCGCCTCAGATAATTTTAAAAATACTTAATCCACAACGAGGCTCCAAATTAGTGGTGACAGTACACCACCCTTTGAACTTGCTTGTGTTAAGTTTCTTAAAATGTAGACGTAATTCCGACCTAAATGTGAACCCACGAATGATCAAACTAATTCAGTATTCAACTGCGGTAAAAAAAAAAAATATGAGTTCGATTGCAGTTCTCAAGGCGGGATTATAGTGCCCCTGAGGGTTCTTAAAAGCCCTAAGAATGCTTAACATGCTCAAGTTGGTTAAGCGACCTACTCTATTGAGAGTTCGATTCTGTTTGATATTTCAAGGTGTCCTCTTTTTTATAAACTCTCTCTCTCTGTATGACATAAGAAAGATTTAACAGCCAATGAAATTTAAATCTTAAATTTTTTGTTCTCTTAATCAAGAAATATCTCGGCCAGCAATAAAGATTAAGAAATCGCGTTTCATCTCATAATAGGCCTACAATATATGTGTGTTTGTGTGAGAAGCACATGTTAAACATCTTTAGCAAATAAAACCGGAAATTAAAACGGAATCTCATATTGGTTTATAACCACACGTATGCAATACAAAATGTATACATATACACAAAGGCACACATACATGTTAATATTTAAGCACTGATACAGTAAGTGACTGTAAGGCACACATATGTATACGGTTTGAATCAGAGTGTATTTATAAATGCTTGAGCATATATTGTAAGTGTATGTTGAATCGTTGTGCTATTAATAGCCGCATATGTGTGTATGCGTATGTTTGTGTTTTAGATCCTAAAGATGCTTTCTGGTATTTATGTCTGTATGACTGATCGAATGAATGTTTTTCTTCTTATTCTTGATTTTATTGTGTTACTTACCATCAGCTGTTGGATTCTCACACAACCACATTTTGCAACAATGGCCGGGCACTTCTACCAAACGTGGGCTTCTGCATGAAATTGTATCCTCCGGTGCCGGAAGTTGTTCCTTCGGACACAGTGAGGAGCAGGCATGTCGGCCATTCTAAAATAAGACACAACAAAAAAAAGAAAGAAGAAGAAAAAGAAAAATAAAATCAAAACGAAATTAAATGTTTGGAATACAAATGTTGTTTATGAAAAAGGATTGCTGCATGCAATATACGCAAATGGCATTTCCTAAACACTTGAAATTATTTTTGAAAGTTTCTTCATATTTTAATTAAATGAACACAAATGTGTTGTGCTTTAAAAGCAAAAGCAAAAAAAACCCTTTCCAAAAAATCCCCAAAACGTTAAAAAGTCATGACTTTTAAACAAATGGTGGAAATATTACGCAACAAATGGGAGAAAAAAGGATCCCAAAATTTTATACCAATTTTATGTGCAACTTGTGCTGCTTGTGCCAACCACAATAACAACAGGGATAACAAGTATTCCTTGTTGTTGTATTTTTTTGGTTATGGTTGTATTAAAACAGCATTAAAATACGATGTGTTGTGTTCTGTTGTGGTAGTGGCAGTAGATGTGGTAAAACCAAGTGATGCAAACAACAATACTTTTTCTAAGTGTTGTAGCCTTTTGTATGCAAAAGTCTAGTTACTCTCACTCTCCCTCTCTCCCTCATCTGTTTTTTATACTACCAGTTGAATTGTAGTCTTGTGCTTAAGCTTAAGTTGTTGTCGTCTACAGATTAAAAATTCATGAGAATATGCAACCGTCAGCTGCTAGTGGAGAGCAGAATTATAGTAACTTTCTACAAATACCAAGAAAAAGGGCAGAGATCCGATTTCTTAACATTTCTAGCGCAGTATTAAGCCAAAGCTTTACCAGTGACAGTTAAAAAGTTCACAACAGAAGTACAATGACACAATTATAGCAATGGCTCCATTCAGTAAGGTATTTTGCTGGAATTCAGTCATTCTGCATAAAAACTTGTTTCTTTCATGCAAAAAAGGTATGGAAGCAATGCAATGCATGTTCGGCGATGTAATTCTCAAAGAAATTCCCTTAGTTTACTCGAACAGCCAGACCCTCGAAGTCCATTACAGTCTCCGAAATCCGGGCATTTTTCAGTTAAATTTCGAATCATGGTAACGAAAGGATACCGTTTTATGGATTCCAGGCCATAGGGAAATCGACAAAATTTGTATTTGTTTTTCTGATGCACTAGCTCTTAAGCTTCGACTGCTTCATTTAAACTAAATATTCTACGGTCGAATTACAGGGAGGCTCAACTATATTAGCGGCTTGAGGGTATGTGTCGGGCTCAGCTGGACTGATATGATTAGAAGGAGAGTGATTGTCCTTTTTCCTTAAATCGCAAGACCGTCAATCGCTCTGTTGCAGTTCTCACAGGCCATTGTACTCTAGGATGGCACGCTGATAGATTTCTGCAACTGACGTTGATCTGAGGATAAAGAACAGACATTTACATTCACCTCATGTGTTCATTTCTGACTCATTTCTTATTTTGTTGTCATCTTTAAATGAATTCTCAGCAACATTTATTTTGGAATTGCGATGGCTTAGATACGTGTGATTACTGAATTGGATACCCTTCTAGAATGGTACGCTATCTAACCTAACATTGGTCCACCTTCTGACTGAAGTTGATAGTTTGAGAATGTTTGCTTCTCTCAGACGTTTCAAATAATGAGACAACATGTTCGAACTGAAAAGTTTGCTTTGGAGAATCAGCCCGTAGTAGATGATTTCCGGCATCTCATCTACTTTCTTTACATTGTCTTAATATTGATTTTATAATACATCTAGAAGACCACTTGCTCTCCGGGGAAAACAAAGGACATCAAGGAGCAAGTTTCCTTACCAATGGATTTAATACACTAAGTTTCTGACTCTACAGAGGTCATGATATTGCCAGCCGATATTAAAGGAAGATCAGACAGAGCAACCTTAAGAAAAACAGTAAGATTTACTGGCTGGGGTTTCGCAGCTCTACCCTCAATGCATTTCTAGGAGTACGTTTTTCTAGTTAGCCAAACATGGCAACTCTATCCTTCCAGAACTTGCTACAGTTAACCAATTTCTTGCCTGAAACTAAAAATAGTGAATGAAACACCAGTAGCTAATGCTCTTCAAACCAATTAAAGGATTTATTTTTCTCTTTTTATTTCTACATGACAAAAACCTACAGTTTTTCAAACGTTTTGGCTGTGCACCCGAGAACCAATGTGTCAGTCAGCCTTTCTGCAGACTGAATGAAGTATTTGTGTGGAGCAATGATTAATTATTAGTCAGGATTATAACCTAGCTTCTCATACCACTCACTTTATCCCTGAGTGGTGCGGCCTACAGTTTAGCCAACTGTCCCAACGACAGACTTTTTGGCAGAAGACCTTTTGGTAGGCTTTTTGGCAGAAGACTGCTGAGATAAAGTTGTCGATGAAATATTTTTTTATATTTCGTTTTATTCAAGAGGTCGGAGCTGACGTTTTTGGGATCACGTCTAATAACCCAGACTTTTTGCAACGACTTCAATTGTTTAAGTGCTATTTCGTGCAAATGTTATACACAACTACACCGCTTCTCAGCAGAAACAGTTGTAACGTCGTCTTTCAGGCCAGAAATTATTGCTACTTTGTCCCTGTATACGTGAGGCTGTACTTATTTCCATAAAATAAAGTCTTGCGGAATAGACTCATGGTAACGTGTGTTATGTCAGCCAAGTTTAATATTTTTATTTTGCGCAAAGAGAATGTCTGTAATAATTACACGGTACATGACTCCATTAATTGTAACGTTGCGAATTTTATGGTTCCAGAGAAAGTACAATCTAAGGATGTTGACGGCTGAAAAACTCTACGAAAGAGTACAGGTTTCAGGATGTTTTTGCAGCTTTTGAATTGTCTCTGGTTGGTATTCATAACCATCGTTTTGTTGACTTAACTATTGAACAAAAAAGAATGGCTCGTTGCTGCAAATAATTTTTCGATTACTTTTCTTCAACCGACTGTCTTTAGCACTGTGGATATAGTCTTTTCGTATCCTTCAAATCTAGTCAGTTGTTTGCAACAAGTAATCATTCTAATGCGGTCAATAAAAATTTAGAGTTCTGAGGCTCTTAAAAAAGAGCGTTAATTGTGTTTTAAAATTACATTTTATACCTCCGCTGTTTTGTTAGCTCTCTCTGTATAAACAAACGATATTTATTTTGTTTTTATTCTGTTTCTGCTCTTGGATTTCTAATTTGAATTGTAATATTCGGTTCAAAAACTAGATTTCTTTGTTAATCTCAAGGAATATTTATAAAACTAAAAAATCAAATATGAGGGCAGTATTAAAATTAACTAAGCTGGCAGCTAGTAGATTGTGTACCATCCTCGTAAATTGAAAATAGTTTTCTTAACGCTGAAATATTTCCCATACTAAAGGTTGATCCCTCCTTCTTTTTTTTATTTCTCCATAAAGTACTTTTATGACTCTCAGAGCTATTTGCCCACCATTGTACGCTGTACCATTTTTACTACTTGGAGGGTCATAATTTCCAAATTTTGTATGCGTTGTTTTTGTTGTTCTATTTTTTTTATGTAGTAAAACCACATTTTGGTTGAACAGGATTAAACAAGCAGAATAAAAAGGATTATTTAACTGTGTTGTATATGACTTTGTATGACTGTGTGGGTGGGTGCTTGGCTGGGTGTATGGATATATTTTATTATTGTTGTTGGCGCTTATAGTTATTATTTGCATGAGGAGAGTAGTTTTTTCGCCAGTAAAGATTTTAAATAAAAGATCATAAATTTGGCATAACAAAGTCGGTCGTTTTCTGTACACTGCCTTTCATTTCCTTTTTTTTTTTTTTGTTATTTGGAAAAACATGATGTACTGCTGCTGACTACAAAAACTCTGACTTCGTTCTCTATTTGTATGGATGGCAAATGGAAAACACCTCTGTTATCCTTGGTTATCCTGTGTTTATTTTTTATATTTATTGTTGTTTTTATTGTAAATACTTTGTAATTCTACTTGTTATTTTTGTTGTTTTTTTAATGCGTAGAGTTAAGTTTTAATTTCGTTGAAATAAAGTACTGGTGCCCATAAAAAAAAGAAAATTTACAGAAAAACTCCACTAAAAATAAGGCCACAATGTTACAAGAGTTGTGGTAATAAATCATATGTCCCAGGAACTAAAGTTTAATTTTGAAACATAAAAAAACTTATGAAATAAAAAATATTTCATTGCCTGGTACTGCTAACACCTACGGTTGTTTGAAATTTCTATAAAGTCTGCTGTGGAATTTTTAAAAACATTTGAACCACGTTCATACATACATACATACATACATAATTGGTCATAACAACCCTTCAGTCAGGATTACGACCTAGTTTCTCACACCACTTATGTTGTGTGTGTTAATTTCATGCATGCGTGGCGCGACCTACAGTTTAAAGTCGACTCCGAACAACAGATTTTTGAGAAACTTTTCATGGCAATTTTTATTTACTCTCGCAGTTTTTACCAGAAATCTGCTGAGAGGAAGTCGCCGAACAAATACTTTTTGAATTTTATTTTTATGTCAGGCCTGGGGCTCGAACCCTGGCTTTTCGTCTAATAAGCCAACACACTACCTATTAGACCACGGCGACTTCAACCACGTTCGTTACTCGTCTAACTGACTGTCACAATATCCCAGCAATCACTGTAGACTAGTTTCGGCTACCACCTCTCAGTACACTTCTGGAAAAAGCTGTGCAATGAATCTTCTCAAATCTACTTCGTACTTGGCATACATTTCATTTAATTTTTTCACCGACTGTATTATAAAGCTTCACTACCAGACATTTACTTTAAACACGTGTTGTTTAGCCAACTTCTTTAGTGCGAGGAAACACATTAAAAACTTAAAAAATTAAATTTCCCATTAAATCCTGCGATAACTTTACATGACATCGTGGAGTGTCTCTCCTCGTTCTCTTTGCTATATTATGAGAACAAAAGATTGCCTTTTGTTTTATAGAATTCTTAGCTGAACAACAACTGCTTGAATGAAGTTTTGAATATTAAAACGAAGAATAACTGGCAGATAAACAATTTCTTTCTTTTTTATCTTTAAGTTGCTCTCTCATATTGTTTCGTATGGAGGAAAAAGTTATTAAGAATTCAAATATGCTTTCGTTTTACTCCCTTTCTTCTTTTTATCTTTTCTAAAGCAACTAAAAAGTAATAAAGTTACTTAAAATAACAAAAAGTCTGACTTTATTAAAATAAAAAAAAATTGGATGAAGAGTAAGAATTTTTAATTCTTAAAGAACAACTTTAAGTTGAGTTCGAATTCAAAATGGCATTTAAAATTCATAAAAGCCTGTGTAATTATGTTCAATTGCTTTAAGGCGTATTCAAGTGTTAATCGCCTGGTATTAAAACCATGATTAATTATTTTGAAAAGCTCTTTTTCGACTGGCTTTTCATCAAAAAAAAAATTTTTATTTCATGAAACCTTTTTAATCTTAATTGAATTGCTTGTAAACTGTTCTAATCTGTTGATGAAAAGTTATAGAAATGCAACAAAAAACAGTATGAAAACTAAAATAAATCTGTCTGCAGACACTGGCTTCATTGGCAGACACGTATGGCCATCTGCATTTATGCACGACGAAGAGGAGAACCAAAGCAAATACCCATGTTAACACACTCATTATGGAATAGACTGACCATTTTGCGATGGAAATAAAATTCAATCAGCTCAACAAAGACAAGGTGTGGGTCCTTTTATGTGAATATAAATCTGCAAGTATAGTAAAAAGAAATTCCATAAACGGTGCTTTAAGTCCTTTTCTATCTTTTAAGGTACATACAGTGCACAGCAAAAGTCTTAGTAACGCAATATATTTTGACAAAAAAATATCCCCACAGGCTTAATACTCTTGCACAAAGTCTCGATATGACTTCAAGAGAGTATTTAGGACATCATTTAAAAGAACGGTTACGTAATCACTAAACCTCAAACAAAATTCAACTGAAAAACTTGCTCATGCTGCCACCAGAAAACACTAAACAAAACTTGTACATTCAATTCCAAATGGGTTAAATGGACGGCTTCACCTTAAGCGATATTGTACTAAATACAAGGCATAACATTTTCATTTCATTCACATTTGAATTTTAAATTTACTCAGGGTTCTCCTTGAGAGTACCTGTGGAGTCATCTGAAACTTTTCCTAATTTTTCTCTTGTTTTATGAAAAACATTAAAAAATTATTTGTTTTATAATAAAATAGAAATAAATTAATAAAATAAATAAATATAAACTATAAATTTTTATACAAACTTTTGGCTAAAATTCATGAAATTGCTAAAATATATTGCCGTACTAAGACTTTTGCTGTCCACTGTATATAAGGGCAGTCGCAAGCCATTTTCCCCTTATAAGAATTTTTTTTGGTTGTTTCACTCTCATTAATCAAGTTTAAACTGCTAATTGGTCTATTCTAACAGTTTCTAGAATAATGGTGTTGCCATGTTTTGTTTTTTTAACAATGCCCACTGCAGTTGTAAGGAAATTCGTTCATTGTGATCTAATTTTTCTAAAGAGTCTCGCCGGCATCAACTTCTCATTGAACTCTCCAAATGTCAGGGTCTCCCAGCATAGATCTCTTGGAGACGAATTAAAACCACTTTATTTAAAAAATTTGAAATCTACAATGAAATCCGTTTCAACTTTTCTCAGATTCGAGTTTGCAGTCCAGGTTTTAAAGCCTATATGCCATTCTAACAAAGTTTTATTGTATCACACTGGTTGGCATTAGAGCTACAGAAATTTGTCTGTCTCTAAGGCAATTTCTTGACTTCATATTGCTTAAGCACGACTTCAAAAAGCAGCCAAGACAAGAGTACGGCTTTTTTTTCGACAAAGTTGCAAATTCAAGCCAAGCAGCAGAGAATGAAAGAATTGAAATGTGACACTTTGTAAACCAATTCGTTTCGTAGGTGGTCTTCTCGTCCGTTATAAACAAAAAAAGCTTCAAGGTGAGTTGTAGAACTGTTGGTAAAATAAATGTCCTTGCATTAGACCGCTATTGCACTGATTAACAGGAAAAACCTAGCACTCAACTCAAATCTAACTGAGTGCTACTGAATAGAGAAACTGAAGTGCAACGATCCTTTTTAATTACCAAGAATACGCTACAAATAGCCTCAAAAGGGTTAAAGTTATGCATGAGGTATCTAATTTGAATTGAATGTCATCCTAGTGTTTCTTCGATGATGGAATTGTTCGCAATTCTAATTGCTCTGTGATCTATATTGCTCAGACATCAAAGTTTACTCACGTCACTTTGAACCTGCGTGTAAGAATTTGAAAAGCCTCCCACAGTCTTAATAATACCTCAGCAAGTACCTCGCTGTAATGGGCTATCAGGCCACAATTTAGTATCTTGTTCATGCCTTCCCTAAAGCCATCTCTAATGCAATATTTGATGAATACCCATATCTTGTTCGTGTTGTTGTTAGACAGCTTTGCTAAGAAAACCGCCCATCAACACAGGGAATTCCCATGTCCCGCATTCTCAAAGTGTTGACAACTAATAATTTAATATAAGCTGCCTCCCTGTAATCGGATTTTCCTTAACATAACGATAGTATTCGCCTATAGCACCGCGTGCTTCATAGGGAGATTAGTATACCATATGTAGGAACTTAATAGTACGCAGTTGCCACATTTTCCTGTCTATAGTGAACAATTTTTGTACTCGCCTTAGTCCAGTAGGTAGTGTGTCGGCTTATTAGACATAAGGCTACGGTTCAAATCCCAGGTCAGACATCAAAACACAAATATGAAAAAAATATTCCTTCGGCGACTGCCTCTCAGCAGATTTCTGGCAAAATCTCTGAGAGTAAATAAAATTGCAATGTAATGTCGACTTTAGACTGTAGGTCCCGCCACTCATGCATAAAATTAACACACACAACATAAGTGGTGGGAGAAGCTAGGTCGTAATCCTGCCTAAAGGGTTGTAATGACCAATTATGTATGTATGTATGTGTGTATAGTGAACAACTTTATTGGGAAAAACTTCTTTCCAATTATAACCGGTTGCCATTGGTGGACACTCATTTTATTAGTAAAAATTCTTTCATGTACCAAGTCTTAGGATGATAAGGTTGTCATCCGTATTTGCGCAGAAACAAGTTACTTAATTGGTCCTTAAAACTCTTTAGTGAGGATTACAACCTAGCTTCTCACACCACTCATGTTGTGTGTGTCAATTGTATTCATCCCTGGCATGACCTACAGTTTAATGTCGAACTTTCTGGTTGAGTTTCCAAAGTATCTTAAAATTCGTATTCCACGGGGTTATAAGGTATATACATACATACATAATTGGTCATTACAACCTTTCAGTCAGGATTACGACCTAGATTCTCACACAACTTATGTTGTGTGTGTTAATTTTATACATGAGTGATGGGACCTACAGTTTAAAGTCGACTCCGAACGACAGATTTTTGAGAAACTTTTCATGGCAATTTTATTAAATTTCCCAGTTTTTGCCAGAAATATGCTGAGAAGAAGTCGCCGAAGAAATACTTTTTATATTTTGTTTTTGATTTCTGGCCTGGGGTTTGAACCCTGGCTTTACGTCTAATAAGTCAACACATTACCTACGGCGACTTCAGCCGATAATCAAGTTCGACTACATCATTTGGCATACATCGCCAATAAAGCTCCTCACAGTTTCAAAATATGGAAATATGGTCCAATACCGAATTCGACATTTGCCGCCTTTTCTTTCATCTTTTCTTCTTCCAATACTTTTTAAGCCTTTGTAAACCATAATTTCATTCCCCTTAATCCCAATTTGGCAATATTTTTATCTGAATTTTCCTATGTCCCATGAAATATCCCTCATGTTGAGCAAAGGTAAGCTACCGACTATTCAAATCACAACCTTGAATATCTTGTCACTGTACTGTTCATGCAATTGTATGTGTGTGTGTTTCCTTTATGTCGTTATTGTCAGTAACAAAAATTCCGTTACGACACATAAAAATCAATTTAAATTTCTTTCTCTTTTCCTTTCTTTTTTTATAAATCCGTTTTGTTACTGTGTTGCTGTTGCAAATGAAAAAAAGTTATGCACGTTATTACTGTCATTTACTAGATACATTCGTTCTTCTAAACTCAACTACAAGTATTTGCATTGCAGTAAATGTGTCCTCTAGATGCGGGCTCAGGTGTCACTTGGTATACATTGTACATAGCTATGTGGGTGTATTTGCGTGTGTGCGTATGTGTTTGTATTTTGTAAACGTATTTATTATGTAACTTTTTATAATAAAAACTATCAGGTGTTGTTTTGTACGTTGAATGCTGGTGTACATGGGCTACATATTCTTGGTTTTATAGCCTCAGGTATTGATGGTTTATTTATTGGTTGTGGGTGAAAGTAATTTCTTCCTATGGTTCATCTAAGTTTCATTAAGATGTGAGACTTGGCTTTCCTTAGAGGACACACAAAACAAACAATAATTTCTCTTTAAGCTTTGTTTCAACAAAATAAATAAAGAATTCACTTCAAAAGAAGCTTTGGGAACATTAATAACAAAGTACGTTGATGAACAATTTTTTGAATCCGTGATGCACGCACCTAAGTATCTGAAGGAAACATTGAACCAAGTTCTGGAAAAAATGAAAATTAGAAAGGTAGAAAAACATTATGGTAGAGTTTCAAACTAAGATCTGGCTTAACATTTAAAAGCTCGAATATATAGGCATACATCGGCAAAGTTAGCGACCAATTTATTTGCAGATTATACTCAGTGTAGAGAAATCTCTATTTCAAGCAGCAAAACGACGTTATTACTGCAACTACTATGACACTATTCGGCTTTAAAAAGATGCAGACCGATCCAGTTAACTAAGATAATCTTTTGCGGTAGTCGTGTGCTGGTAGTCAAGCACTTTTACCACTGCTTGAGCCAGTGGTAGTACAATTTAAGTGGCACTCTAAATAAGTGCGACCGAATCACTTTGGTTGGCATTGTGCTAAAGAAACTTCTCTACCACCATTGTAAGCTATTGACTTCGCATTGCTTGAGTATGACTTCAAAGAGATGTCAAAAGGAGGCTGAGTCAGAGTTAAAAATTTTTCCTCGCCAAAGGTGGAATTACAAATCAAGCAAGTGAGAATG
The DNA here is from genome assembly GCA_958299815.1 of Sarcophaga carnaria. Taxonomy (NCBI): domain Eukaryota; kingdom Metazoa; phylum Arthropoda; class Insecta; order Diptera; family Sarcophagidae; genus Sarcophaga; species Sarcophaga carnaria. The sequence goes on from OY283151.1 coordinate 35,881,685, forward strand.
TGAATATCATTGAAACACAAATGCTCTTCTGGTTAGTTTGAAATCAAAGATCTTTAAGATATGTTGTCCTGATTGCTCACAAAGATAGGATAACCGAGTGAAATTGCCACAGACAGACTACATACCCTACCACATCAATTAATCCTTAGGTACTGGCTTCTTGTTTACATACAGTAATCCTTCGAGTTACGTCGCCTCGATTAACGTTGTTTCGATTTACGTCGTTAAATTGTTTGTTCCCTCTAACTTCAATTTGCGTCGTTATTCGATTTACGTCGCCTTTTTTTTGGAACCAACTGCGACGTAAATCGAGGGATTACTGTACTTCATTGGTCGTTACAACGCTTCATCCTAGCTTGTCATACCACCCATGTTGGGTGTGTTAATTTTACATATGAGTGGCGAGACCTACACATGAATCTGTTATTCGGAGTCGATGTTAAACTGTAGGTCCCGGCACTCATAGATAAAATTAACACACACAATAAATCGACGTAGTCTAGTAGGTAATGTGTTGGCTTATTAGACATAAGGCCATGGTTCAGACACTTGGTTAGACATCAAAACAAAAATATGAAAAAAACATTTCTTCGGTGACTGCCTCTCAGCAGATTTCTGGCAAAAAGTCTGAGAGTAAATAAAGTTGCCATGAAAAGTTTCTCAAAAATCTGTCGTTCGGACTCGACTTTAAACTGTAGGTCCCTCACGTCCATTCATGTATAAAATGAACACAAAAAACATAAATTGTATGTGAATCTTGGTCGTAAACCTGACTGAAGGGTTGTAATGACCAATTACGTTATCTATGTAGCATGGGTGTTGTGAGAAGCTAGATTGCAATCCTAACTGTAAACATCTCCATCTTTGGAACCTTACAGGAATTATAACAAAGACCGAATACGTTCACCCAGAGCCTGGGAATACCTCACAACAATTTCTGCAGACGCTGTAAAGGCGAGAAACAAGGGGAGGCTGCAGAACATTTTATCTGTAGTTGTACGGCACTTGGGATCTTGAGTTCAAGGACTCTTGGACATCCAGATTTTATTGATAGAACGTGTTTAGTTAAAGGCAATAAAATCCTCATGTCTATTAAACCATCAGAATGGTTACCAGCCAGTTTTTATAATTGAATGACCAACAGTTACTATCAGTATTGGAAGGGAACTTTATACTACTGAATTAACTACTGTGCTATTTGAAGCAGCTGTCCGCTTAACCTAACCGACATAACCTTATTATGCTTCCCTTATCTAATATGCAGGTATTTTTTTGATTTTATTTTTTTGTATACTCGGATATTTTTTTATCTTATTTTATTTTGTTTTATTTTTAAAAATTATTTTTTTTTTTTTGCAAAACTTACCTCACAGACACACTGTGTTTTACAATCCAATTTGAATGTTTCTCCATGTGCATATGTTGTATTGGCAACATTACAGTTTGCTGCTGATTTTCAGAATAAAAAACAAATGTTGTTCGTTGCCATTGGTTGTTGTTGTTGTTGTTGTTTGGTTGGTGTTATCAGTTGAATGTATGTAGATGTTGTTGCCGATGTCGTTGCCGATGTTGTTGTTGTTGCAACAATTGTCAATATTATTGTTGTAGTAAAAATCGCATTGTAATGCATTCAGCATATATGCCAGGGAATAAAACGGAAGTCAACATCATGTAAAAGACAAGCAAAATGTAGAGAAAATGAAATAAAAAAAAAATACAATAAAAAAGAGTTAAAAAGGAACGAAAGAAAAAATAAAAAATTAAATTGAAATTTAGAATTGAAATAAGAGACAGAAAAAAATGTTCATTTTTTTTATAAGTTTTACTCTCCATGCTAACATACGTTTCTACAAAGTAATATAGTAGAAAGACAGAGAGATAAAGAGAGAGAAAGAAAGAAAGACAAAATATCACACAACTTAAGCCAAATCTAATGAAATTGAATTGCATTTGTTTTGTTTGTCATTTTCCATGAAAATATTTTTTTTTTCATTTTTTGCTTTTATTTTGTGGAAAACGTATTTTCTTTTTGGAAAGAAAACTCCAACCTTCGACGAAAAAGAGTGGAAAATATTTTTTTTGATAGTTTTTCTAAAGCATATGACACACGCAGATTTTTAAGAAAGTCTCGATGGATGTAATGAAATAAAAGAACATATTGTATGCATAAGTATTTACATATGCAAACTTAAATTGTTCGTTTTAAATTAGTTTTTCGTTTTTATAAATTCAATTTACAAAAAACTACATTTGTATGTCAAAAAGCTATTGCTCAGGTGGGTGTTAGTTAACTATGAGTAAAGAAATGCATTTGATGTTAGACAAACTAACTTTGAAAACAGAAAATGGGTATTGGAGAGACACAGCGGTATATGAAAAAAGCTTCACTGTAATCATGCTAATAAAATAACGTTAATCTTTGAAAGCTACACTGAAGGGATACCTCTTCTACAGCCCTATATCACTCTGTCATTAATTGGCAACATTGGCAACCACATTACTGTCATGCCAGCTTTGTTGTCCTCTATACTGAATTAGAATCGAATTATATGTAGGTACTGTGACCATATAAACTTCTTCTCCAATTAATAACATCAAGTTTTGAAAGATCATTTTGTTCCATTGCATCCAGTTTTCATCATTACATTGCCAACTTATGCTAAACCTCGTCTACCCCCAACTGTGGTTTTGTTTTTCTTCATCAGATCGTTAGAATATCTGAATATCTCTGTCGCTATAGTTTCTTGTAGTCGCCGTAGTCTAGTAGGCAGTGTGTTGGCTAATTAGACGTGTAAACGGTTCAAACCCCAGGTCAGATATCTCCAACAAAATTGGTAAAAAAAAAATATAGCTACGGCGACTTCCTCTCAGCAGATTTCTGGCAAAAACTATGGGAGTAAATAAAAATAAAAATGCCATGAAAGGTTTCTCAAAAATCTGTCGTTCGGAGCCGACTTTAAACTGTAGGTCCCGCCATTCATGTATAAAACACACACAACACAAGTGAAGTGAGAAGCTAGGTCGTAATCCTGACTGAAGGGTTATAATGAATAATTATGTACGTACGTATATGATAATACGAGCTTCTTCAGCAATTTATAGCATCAAGTTTAGAAAGATCATCTTGCTCCTCATGCTTATATTGTATCCTGTTATCACCATTGCGTTGTCAACTCACGCTCAGCCTTTCCTGCTCACAACTGTGGTTTCATTTCTTTTCTACAGATCATTGGAATATCGGAATATCTCTGCCGCTATAGTTTCTTGGAGGTATAACTCCAACCAATCAATTGTCAAGCTCACTGAGGATCTGAGGATCTATTCAAGCAGCAATTGTACAATATTTGCAAATACTTTGGAAACTAAGCTTCAATTGCCCTGCAACTAATTCAAGCAGGAAATTCGACATTTAAACTGTAGATGCCGTCAGTGATGAATACAATTGACACACATAACATAAGTGAAGTGAGAAGCTAGGTTGTAAGCCTAAATGAAGAGTTTTAATGACCAATGAATACGGCCGTCTTGTTGAGCTAACATCTGTCAAATTATTGGTAACATTTGGGCCACTATAGACAACTACACGTGTTCAATGAATAGGCTTTGGAGCAGTTGGAAACTGAAACTATTTTTTTGTTATTGAAAAATTATCTTCAGCGATGAGACCAATTTCTGGATGAATGGAATTATCTAATGCACATGTGATACCAATCAACATGACATCCCTGACAGTCCAATGCATTCCGAAAAAGTCACTGTTTTGCGTGGAATATGGGCAGATGATGTATTCAGTTAATTTTTCATTTCCCCTTTTCATAACTGTCAACGCGGCGATCTATAGGGAAAGCTTCCAACTTATCATGGCTTAAATTGATTGATCTCGACAGTGATGTTAAGTGCTCAACGTGATCACGGGAATTGACCCCGTAAGACTTTTTATTACGGGATTTTCTTAAGTCGCGCATGCTCCCGAATCTACCACAAATCTTGGCAGTTCTTAAACCGACATTTCGTGGCATTTTGGAGTATTGTAGTGTTTGTACGCGAATCATACTTATTTTGTCATTCGTGTATACGATGAGTGATGTAGATTCGAAATCAATAACATCATGCATATTGTTAAGTATGAGTACCATGAGTATTTCAAACTTTGAGTATGAGTAGTATGAGACTGACATTAAAATAAGTATGAATGCGTATAAGTACGTATCAGAAATTATAAGTATGATTCGAATCAACTCATCGTTTTGAATACTCATTGCTGACCTCTGGTCCACACATAATGGCATTAATAGGTCTTTCAAACGAATAAAAAATTTCGATATTATCTCACACCCACTTTTTTTATTAAATTTTAAAGATAGGAAGCGGTTAAAAAGAGAAAACAATGGTATGTTCACCATTCCTGCTACAGAGTTTCGTATTATTTTCGAGTAGTCCCACCACACTAAGTGACAACTCCATTAAAGTGAAAAATCCACTCTTCTCTGCCTCAAATACAGTCGTGAAGTTGAAACTGAAGCCAAAAATATGTAGCGAAGCATTTAAAGCACTGAATCAACTGGCTAAAGAAGTGCTTTGTAGATTGAGAAGGGTTCTCAAAAGTGAACTCATATCACACGGAAATTTTTATTTAAATTTTAGTTCCCCTAAAAATATATAAAAAATATTCTCTTATTTCATACCCCTCCTTCCTTTCTTTCATCCACACATTTCGCTTGTTTCAAATGCATTTCATTTTTTTTTATTTCTTATGATTAATCGATTACCTTCGTTTACGTTATAATTATTTCTTCTTTATTTTTTTCTACTCTTTAATTAATTATTTTCCGTTTCTTTTTGTTTTTGTTTGTATTTTTAATTTTTTTATTTTCTTTTTTTTTGCTTTCTCTTGTTATTTGTTATTTTTTTATTCTCATTTACAAAGAGGAGGAGAATAGAAGAACAGTTTCTTTCATTAGTTAAAATTAGAAACGTTGTAATTGATTTTTAATGAAACTCATTTGAAAAGATTGAAGTTTTCTAAGAAAAGCAGGCAACGAAACGTTTGTTGCCTTCAATTAGAGGCATTGAACAACGAATACACCACTGAGTCACTGCGGTGAGGTGGGTGAGTAACTGAGGAAATGGGAAAATTAAAATATTTTTTCTTTTATTTTTCTTGTTTTTTTTTTCAAAGGGAAATTGATTTTATTGACGTGAAAGGAAATAGATTTTATATTTAATAGAATTTCTTTTACACACATACACATGCATATATACATACTCGTATACACTGTATTTTACCTTTTAATACGTTGTAAAAAAAGTAAATTTTTGCTTTTCAAGCCATTAGTTTGAAGTCTGTATGTGAATGTGATGTATGAGTATAGGCTGAAGGGTAAATTCAAAACTAAATACTCGTACATGAGCGTTACGTTCTTTTGTTAAAAGAATTTTTGTGTCAAGAAAATCCTGTATTTTATGAAACAAAATAGAAATTCAGTATTTAGTCTAGGTCAGGCAGACCTAATCTAAAAAATATATTATAAGGCATGGTAAGCAAAGTCGATATCCAGCTTTTAGCAAAGTTAAACACAGCGCATGTGATTGGAGCTTGTAGGAAAAAGGTCAAAGTAACACTGTCGTACCAAATTTTCCCAAATTATGCCATTTTTTGTTTTTGAGAAAACTTAGAACTTCTTTAAGGCACATAGAGTTGTTTCAAAGCTTCTTCCATATCTTGTTTTTTTCTTTTTGTCAGATTCAATATCAATATGTCTCTAGCTAAACAAGTTATTTGTTTACTTTTGCATGTTCTAGAATACAGTGTTGCATTGAACCAATGCTGTCAGATCTAATCCTGAAGGTGATGTCGATCAACCGAAAATGTCTTTTGGACGCCTTTTTACAATCACGTTGAAAATTTTTACCCTGATTATGCAGATATCATTTTAAATCTCTATGTTATCTAGACTCTGAAAACGGCATAGTCTAGTCGATAGTGTGTTGGCCTATTACCACATACCAGCCCATACATTTCGCTCAAAACAAAATACAAAAAATTATTTCAACTGCCATGAGTTTCAAAAATTTGTCGTTAGCAGGCCCGCTACTTATGAATAAAATTAACAAACACAACATGGGTGGTGTGATAAGCTAGTTTGTAATCTGCACTAAGGAGTTGTAGTTTAATTAAGTAAGCACCAGCACTAGCACTGAAGTCGCCGTGGTCTAGTAGTGTAGTAGGTAGTGTGTTGGCTTATTAGACGAAAAGCCAGGGTTCGAGCCCCAGGCCAGACATCAAAATAAAATACAAAAAGAATTTCTTCGGCGACTTCCTCTCATCAGATTTCTGCCAAAAACTCTGAGAGTAAATAAAATTGCCATGAAAAGTTTCTCAAAGATCTGTCGTTCGGAGTCGACTTTAAACTGTAGGTCCCACCACTCATGTATAAAATTAACACACACAACATAAGTGGTAATCCTGACTGAAGGGTTGTAATGACCAATTACGTACGTATGTTATTTATACTCTGAAATCGCCGTAGTCTAGTCGATAGTGTGTTGGCCTATTACCAAATAACAGCCAATACGTTTCGCACAAAACAAAATACGAAAAAAATTTCTACGGCGACTTCAATGAAACTGTGAGAGTAAATGAAATTGCCATGAAGAGTTTCATAAATCTGTCATTCGGAGGCCCGGCACTCCTGAATAAAATTAACAAACACAATATGGGTGGTGTGATAAGCTAGGTTGTAATCCGCACTAAGAAGTTGTAGTGACCAATTAAGTAAGTAAACATGCAATATCTAGACTCGACCAGTACTAGCTCATTAGTATGTTCTTTTTTAGCACATATGTAAGTACTCATGTATCTTAACTAGTCATTCTCTATTCCAAGCTTCCAGTGTCCAAATACAATTGAAAATTTGCAGTCTGTCTGGATGCATACATAATTAGTCATTACAATCCTTTAGCTGGGATTACGACCTATGTTGTGTGTGTTATTGTTATACATGAATGGTGGGACTTGCAGTTTTAAGTGGATTCTGAACGTCAGATTCTTGAGAAACTTTTCATGGCAATTTTTTTTAATCTCAGAATTCTTGCTACTCTCTTTTTCATATTTCGTCTTGTTGGAGATGTTTGACCTGGGGTGTGAACCGTGACCTTGTGTCTAATAAGCCACCTATTAGACGAAGACGACTTCATACAATGATCAGATCAACGCTAATTATTCATCAGATGGAAAAAATCTTTCTGACCAGTTTTCATGACTGCCCCTTTTATGAGCTTAGCAGGTCGAATCGACCAATCAACCAGTAAATGACTTCTCCACCATAGATTTACAGACCGGTAGCACATACTGAGCATAAGTTGAGTTGTCGTTGTAATTTAGCTTCAAGCACAATCTTCTGCAAGATGGCGCAAAATTGATACTTTCGAGACAAAAAAGCCTTGGATGTTTAATAACCATTAAACTCTCTAATCAAACGTACCTTCGCCTAAAAAAACATTATTTTATAGAGAGGTATACGCAAATGTAGTTCTATTTCTATTAGAATTATCCGCTTAGAAAATAGATCCCACGTTAAATAATAATAAAATGAAGTGGGATTGAATGGCAGACATTTTCACTCCAAGTTTCTGTATAATTTGCTAAAGACACCAAAAATGTATGGAAAATACGATATTCGTTGTGAATTCTGATTTTTTAAAATTATTTATAGAGAGAGGGTCTCTAAAATTATCGAGACGTTGAACTGCTTTTTTTTTTTGTTTACAGTGGAATGGAAAAATACGTCTGAATTTGGTTTCCTTTAAAATTTTTTCGTTATTGCAACATACTTTCATATTTATTTGTAGGTTCCTTAAAATAAACTTAAATTATCAATTTCATTATAACAATCATTATCGATATTATTTCTGTTCTGTTCTGCTTCCTTTTCCGCTTATCAAAATGGTTTCCAACGAATAACACTTGTTTTACCACACTTTCACGGGTTGGAAGGAAGACAGAACAGAAGATAAATGAAGTTCAAGAAGCCAAATTGCCGTGACTAACAGTTTAACAACAGCATAGCATTGTATCCGTTGTTGTTGGTGTTGCTGTTGTGAGTTTATTGTGTCATGGTCAGTTTGTAAAAAAAAAAAATTAAAGTTTTCAAGCCATAAACAATAAAACAAATCGATTGGTCAAGCAAATGTTCGTATGTACGTACGTATGAAAGTCATTAAAATGTAACAGAAATGCAAAAAAAAAAACATTTCTTTGAAATACAATGACTTTTATAAATATTATCCTTGTGAATCGAATAAAGCAAATGGTTTTTAATGACTTTGCAAAATATTGAGTTTTAAATTCGAATACATACATATGTACACATACAACCCTTTAGTCAGGATTACGACCAGGCTTATGACACCACTTATGTTGTGTGCGTTAATTTTATACATGAGTGAAGGACCTACAGTTTCGATTCCGAACGTATTTTGAGATACTTTTCATTGCAATCTTATTTACTCTCAGAGTTTCTGCTAGAAATATGGAGAGAAGAATTTGCCTCAAAAATATTTGTTCATATTTGGTTTTGTTCGAAATGTATGACCTCTGGTTTGAACCGCGGCCTAACGTATAATTAGCCAACACACTAGACTACGGTGACTTCGATGACCAAAATCAGTGGCTTCTCTCTTCACCACATTCACCCGATTTTGATACCCCGCAAAAATTTTGTTTAAAACTTAAAAAATGGCTCCTTGGTGAAAGATTTGTCAACAATGAAGACAAATTATTTGAAGAAGTCCAACAAATCTTGTTATAACTAGGATTTCGCGTATGTGTTCTATTAAATGGAGGCGCACTAACTGAATATATACGATTTTAGGAGATAATTCCCCTTATTTTTCTAATGATCCTATTGCGTTGAAGCGGCGATAATGGACACATTCATCCTCTCCTGCGAGTGGTCACAAATTTTTAAATAAACTTCGAGGCACCAGCAGATATAGAAGCTCTTGTATTTTTTGTATACATTTTGGAACGGATATAAATGTTGTAAACTGTAAAGATAACAAATGATCTGAAGTATTTGTTGAGGCATCTTAATAAAACCAGCCACTTATATGCTTACGTCACATATAATATACAGTAGACAGCAAAAGTCTTAGTACGGCAATACTATAGTTTGACAAAAAAGTGTCCACAGTGTTAATACTCTTGCACAAAGTCCCGATATGACTTCAAGAGAGTATTTAGAAGATCATTTGAAAGAACGGTTACGTAATCGCTAAACCTCAAACAAAAGTCAACTGAAAAACTTGGTCATGGTGCCACCAGAAAATACTAAACAAAACTTGTATTTTCAATTCCAAATGGGTTAAATGAAGTGCTTGACCTTAAGGGATATTCTACTAAATACAAGGCATAACATTTTCATATATTAGGCCTTTGAATTTTAAATTTACTCAGGGTTCTACTTGGGGGTACCTATGGAGTCATTTGAAACTTTTCCTAATTTTTCTCTTGCTTTATGAAAAATATTAAAAAATTATTTGTTTTATAATAAAACAGAAATAAATTAATAAAATAAATATATAAACTATAAATTTGTATACAAACTTTTGGCTAAAATTCATGAAATTGCTAAAATATATTGCCGCACTAAGACTGGCTAACTTCCAATATGTTAGTTGCTTTGTGTTTGAACAAAGTATAGTGTTGCATAAAGCCGCTGTACAAAATGTTTACAATGTATACTATTTCAAAACTTCGTCAATGTGTACTTTTAATGCAGTCAAAAAGCAATCAGGCTTCGGTTTTATAGTTGATGCATTGTTTGGTTACTTTGCATATCTGCAAAATTTATACACCGTAGTAGAACTGCATACAAACTTTGTATTGATACATTTTGGAAGTCAGCCACTTTTGCTGTCCACTGTATACTGGTACGTAATATTATTGTCGCACTTATGTATTAATGAACAACATTGGGACTTTCGAGCATTAGACTTGAGTATATATGCGCAAAGTCTGCTGTCATCTGCAAAAGTTCAGATATGTTTTAGAGCAGGCCATTGTGCCATTGTGGTACAACAGTCGTTCAATCCCCTTGGAACTTCTGATGGTGATATTTACACTGCCAATGTCTACCAACATCATCAGTGAGATTGTTTGCAGACTAGAAATGCGTTTTCTTGCCATTCGATATAGTGCTGGGCATACATTCGAGAGTTATAGAACAGCTTCTTCCTTGTGCAGAAGCCAAGACTAATGCGTCTCGTATAGGTTCCCAGAATGAACTGCCAAGCAATGACTTTGATATCTATGTTAAGCATGCTCTTTTTATGTTAAGCAGGATTTCATAGCGTATATCGTACAGCATAGGCCAGATGTGCTGGTCTATCTTGCCCGTATGCGAATCCAGCTACACAAGGTTAACAGAATCTATTATTGCATTATCAATAGCGAGTTTACCGTTTCGCGATTGTGTCTCCAATGTAGGGAAGTCATTCAAAGGTATGATGATTGTACCCCATTTGACTAATTCAACCTGTCTGCAGTTTCTCAGAGTTCCAATACATCCTAATATCCATGTGATGGGAAAATTGTAGCCCCAGCTTGTCATGGATGTCAACATTTTATAATTCAATGCTTTGACAACCGTTTGGCTACACAGCCCTGCATGGGTTTTGCAAATAAGACTGCTCCAGGAGTCTTCCGAAGGCATTTTGTGGTCAAGTAAATGTGATTAAGTTTTATAAACCTCGACCGCCATTTTGAACTTTTTAAATCTGAATGAAGATCTGTAATCAGCGACCCCAAAACCCCTGAGTAACAATTTTCAAGTAAATCTGATTAATTTTTAAGGCCCTCCGTAATGTGTTTCTTTTTCCCTGCACCCCTTAACATAAACCCACCCCCTTCTTTAAGGGTACATGCAAACAATTTGGTTTTGGGCTCATTTTGAAGAGCAAAGATCAATTGTCAATTTCTGACAATAGCGATGGTTCTAGCACGTCAGTGTTTAGATCTACAATGTTTCAAAAATGGCCAAACATTTTTTTAGGGGTTTCAACCCCCTTTTTCTCGAAAATGTGACGTGACGGAAAGTTTATGAGACCAGATTCGTGTTCAGCGCACAAAATGTCTTCGAAAACACCTGGAGCCATCTCATTTACACAAAAAAAAAATCCAAATTTACAGGGCTGTGGTATCAGACAGTATGTAAATATTCTTGTCAAAGATATTTTCATCTTCAATAACATATGCCACAGCGTACGGTCACCACTTTCGCTTGGAATATGCTGTAAAGGACCGGTTACTTTACCTTACCTTCTTCATACTTTATCCGGTGTAACTCAACCCACCGAACTCAATCTCAGTAACTCAGGCTTTAATTATAGCACCGGATTTGATGGTAAGAGGGTAATAGAGGCCCTCCCAAATTATAAATCCGAATTCTCGTATAAGTAACCATAATGAAGGCAATATTAGGGGAAACTTTGCCGTATTACTGTTTGTATTACAAAACTCTGAAGGTACTGTGCTATATTTCCTTATGCTACAGATATGTCTGAAATACATACTCGTCTAAGTATTTCAGATACAACGCAGTGCCTTCGCCCCGCAGCTTGCCTGCAACTTTCTGACTTGTTTTTATTACCGAAATAATAACTAAAATATACCAACAAAATTACTATCACAGAACGGATGTAAAAAAGAAATTCAAAGAAATCCTTCTTAAAACAACTCTAAGAGTATTACTACTGTCTGCGATGCCATTTCAAGGGATGTACAAGTATTTCCAATAAAGGAAGTCCATATACGACTGTATATATGTATGTACAGACATATGTATGTATGTGCATACAAACGTAAAAGTCAATTTGTTGTTGTGTGTGTATATGAAAAGGGAAAATATTAAAAAGTTAAAATAGAAAATAGAAAGGATTTGTGATCACACCTCTGTACATACATATGAAATAAAGTAAAGTAAAGTAATATATGAGTATGTATATCATCATATATTTACTTACATCAGTATACATATTTATGTACGTGTTCAGGTTTCACATTCCAACAAAGAATGAATCTCATAAATACCATACACTAACCCATATATTTATATGCTTATGTATGTATGTGTATGTGTAAAAGTGTACGTGTGTATAAAGGTTAAAACCATCGTTTGTAAGTCTATTTAACTCAAATCTATGAACACGTACATCTTTTCGGTCTGGAAAAATCAACTGAAAGCTAAATATAGTACAAACACAACTACATACATACTCGCACACACACATACAGACATTACATGCTTTCGTATTTGTTAGCAAAAATGTTATTTGACGGTAAATCTTTGAAACAAGCACAGACAAGACAAAAAGCATAGGAGAGAATGTACAGGATGTACAAAAAAAAAAGAAAAAAATATTTTTTTTTTCACATTTTTGCTGCATTCCCAAATCTGTCTGTGCAATCAATCAGTGTTATGGCGGCATTTCTGGAAACTATATTTTAACATGAACAGAGGAACAGTGCCTTTTAAATTAAAAACAATTTCCGGTGATAAAATCTCTTCATTTTCAAATTACATGACAGCCTAGACATACGCGGAGGCACTTAAAGGCCCTTAAGTCTGTAACTCAATGAGTAGCTAAACAGAACCGATTTTAGTAACTCAGACCACGTGAGCAACTAGAATGTGAAGCATATCGTGAAGTAATACTTTTGGTAGCTCCGATTTAGGTGGCTTCAACACAATGAGAATATAACATAAACGTTAGGGACTGCAAGTGACAGGTTTACACATTTAACCTAAAAAAAATAAATTTTTTATTCCGTGAAAAACTGTCGACTTTGGAGCTATAACTTGTGCATTACAAGGCTGTCTGAATTATTTAATTTAAATTCACTAAAGATGTCGGTATTCTTTGGTTCAATTACGAAGCTTAATCAATGTAAAGTATTCGTCTGGTCGCAAAGAACTTTCCGCACTTGACCAAGATCCCAGAAGCTATTTTCTATTCCTAAGGGAAATTTAAAAATGCAAAAAGAACAAAAACGGCTTGAAAGTGTGCAAAATTTATTTTTTTGTTGTGAAGTACATCGTTCCGATTATAAACGGAATATTACTTTATTCATATGGCTGCCCCGTCTGACCTCACAGTACCTCATTCGCTCGGCCCAATTTTCCAGCACTTTTTCGAGTATATGGAGTCGTATCTTGGCAATGGCATCACGAATGTTGGCTCAATTGTATCTGGTTTGTCGGCATAACACTTTTCTCTAACAGCGCCCCATAGAAAATGGTCCAACAATGTCTAAACGCAGACTCTTGGCCACCAGTTGACATCATCATTTGGGCTAATTAAACGGCCATCAAACGTTTGGCGTATGTACTTTTTTTGTTGTAAAGTACAATTGTTCTGGTTAGAAATGGAAAATTATTTCATTCATATGGCTGCTGCTGCTGGCCTCACAGCACCTCACTCGATCGGATCAATTTTCATGCACTTTTTCGAGTTTATGGGGTCGTATCTTGGCAATGGCATCATGAATGTTGGCCTTCGTATGTTCAATTGTATCTGGTTTGTCGGCATAACACTTTTCTTTAACAGCGCCCCACAGAAAATGGTCCAACGGTATCAAACCGCACCTTCATAGCGGCCAATTGACATCACCATTTGAGCTAATTAAACGGCCATCAAACATTTGACACAATTAATCTATTGCGGCATGGGATGCGCACCATCCTGTTGAAACCAAACATCGTTCACATCAGTGTCATGAAGAGGGAGTACAAAAAAATCGGTTTTCATGGTGCAATTCACCGTGATTGTTGCGCCGTCCTCTTTTTCAAGGAAATATGGGCCAATGATGCCTCCGCTCCACAAGCCTTACCAAACAGTCACTCGTAATAGGTGCATTGGCTTCTGTAAGATCACCTGTGGGTTTTCTGAACCCCAAATATGGCAATTTGGCTTATTACCGTATCCACCAAGATGAACATGAGCTTCACCCGAAAAAAAAAATTTTGGTCAAAAATTGACATCATTGTGCAGTTTCTCGTTGACCCAATAAATCGCTTACTGACATCCAAAGGAGATATTATACTGAATTTTGTATCAGAATGGAATGACCTAAGTATTGCCAGATTTGAAATAACCAATGGCTTAAATTTAAACCGATAGATGACCCACCCTATATGGATTTAGATGAGGAAGTGAACATGTTCGTCCATTTTCTATACAGGATTCTTGGTAGTATATCCGCATTTTGGTTAACGAATACCTTCATTGGCAACATTGTTTGGCTAAGAAGTACTTGTAATGGTTATTGGTCATCTCTGTACTTGATGCTTTTTATTTCTGGTATTTTTTTTTTTTTTTTGTTTTCTTTTCTTTTCCATTCCTTAACACAATCAGTTTAAAAGTTTTCAAAACGAATGAAATAAATAAGATGAGAAAAAATTGCTAAAAAAAAAAAACAGAAAAAATAGCAGAGAAAGAATGAAAGAAACTGATATGAAAAGAACTGAAATCGTAATGGATGCCGTTGCAGTACATTAACCAAAGTATATTAAACTGTATGTATGTATGTAAGTAACATAAACTTGTATAGGGTGAACCATGTTAGAATTTCATTCTTTAAATTGTTTTATATTTTAATTTCTATAAGAAGAATAAAGCAAACTGTTTAATCCATAAAGCGGCAAAGTTCCCTTCAATCAACACATCCTTTAGAAAGCAGCGAACGACATGGCTTATAGAAGGCATTACTCGTATACACTGTGGAAGATTGACGTAAACTTCGCTGATTACCAAATATGATTGAATGTCTAAAAGGCCATCTAGAAATGCTTTTTCGAAACGTATTTTCATTCTATTTAAAGAAGGAGTTTAATCTTAGTTCCACGAAAACTAGAAACTCGCCATTTAAAGCATGAAATTCAAATTTTTTTTGTTCTGTTTCCTTCAAGAAAACATCGAGCCCGCTATTCATGCACAAGTAAGCTTTAGTATCAAAGCTACCACTCCACTCTGCCTTCAAGAACCTAAGCCCATATGCCATTTGAAATTAAAGTGATTTTCGCAAAAAAAATTTTTGTTCTCAGATTCTTCAATTCAGTTCTTCTTAATGGCCCACCCTATTGTTATGTACCGAAGTGTATAAAGATTTAATGTTTTCAGCTTCTTTTCTGTTTCAGTTTCAGTTTCTGTTTCTGTTCTCTACACTAGGTTTACGTATTACAATTGCAAAAACGTTTTCATTTTGATGAAGAGGGATTTATAAACATTCGCAGCAGATTTATTGACGTCTTCTAATATTGATGGATTGGCTAAAAGGTTAACGGTAAACGCAGGTGGTCAATAACTTCAATGTTGTTAACGAGCTTAAAGCGATTTCTTTATTATTTTGCCAATTTAAGATGTGAAAGAAAAAGGAAATTGAAACAAATTCTACAAAAGAATTTAAAACAAAGTATACAAGATTTTAAATTCTGACACTGAAAATCTTTAATTAATTACGGAAAATTTTTCTTTTAAATTTATCTAAATAAACATTGATTTTTATGAACATTAATAAGCAACAGTCGCAAGAAATTCGTTTGGAAATTTTCTATATCCACACAACAGCAATCAAACAGCCTTTTAAAGTCGACATTTGCTGTCTGCTTGAAATTTAAACTAAAATATCAGCAATAATAACCATAAAAACAACAACAACAGCGATGATAACAACAATAATAATAAAAAAACAAAATTTTTTGTGAACATCAAAGCCACAGAGAATGTTTGTTTATCTTTACGGTTGTTTGGAAAGCAAAAATTTCAACAAAAACCAGGATACTTATGCTGGTCGACTGACATGAGAATAAATGATGATGATGCTGATGGAAATTATTAATTTAAAGGAAAAAAAAATTTGTTGTTGTTGTTAAAAATGAATGTATCAGAAATGAATTTTTCATTTTATTATTTGGAAATAATAAACAAGGCCAGGCAGAGATAATGCAGTTTAGTGGCAGACATTTATGGCATTTGAGTAGTACTAGGCCTTCAAATAATTTTACATACACATACATACATACATAATTGATCATTACAACCCTTCAATCAGGATTACGCCCTATCTTCTCACACCACGTATACTGTGTGTATTAGTGTTATACATGCAGAACGACAGGTTTTTAAGGAATTTTTCATGACAATTTTATTAACTCTCAGAGTTTTTGCTAGAAATCTGCGGAGAGGAAGTCGCCGAAAAAACATTCTCTCATATTTCGTTTCATTCGAGATGTCTGACCGGGAGTTTGAATCGTGGCCTCACGTCTAATAAGCCAACACACTGCATACTACGGCGACTTCAAATAATTTCGTATAATGAATCAACGGCTTAACTGGTACCTGAATCGATAACAATACGCTTAGAAAAGGTCTCTAATGCAACATTGTTCAATGAAATGTCGCATGCTGGGACTGTATGGAATGGAATAATTTGTCCGGCACTTCTCTCAAGTGCACTCAAGAGAATCTGGTGCTATAGACGATCGAAATCTTTCTAGAAAACAAAGACTACGTAACGTAATAGCTGTAGAAGTTCTTTAAGCTCTTTCAGCATGATTGGGAGGACGCAATAGGAAATTTATGAACGAAATTCTGCATGTTGGTTTCGGAGTGTGTACAATGGGTCAATTCGACCTCCGGGTACTGTACTTGTCTTAATTGACAAGTGCACGTCCTCTAACCTTCGGAGTGTGTGGCTTAGATTTTATACGTTATTCGGATTAAAATAATTAAGCACAGGACCAACATTAGTAACATGGTCCACTTCCGGTTCTTTTTTTTACCAAAAAGTATAGTGAGTTTAAACTAACCAGGACCTATTTTCTATGAAATTGAGCGATTCCCTTATTTTCTCAAAACCACAAAAAGTCCGTTCCACATAAGAGTATAGCCTAGACCACACTTGCAATCTGAGGTTGTATTCATCACTCTTCTGACAACGTATATAGAACTGAAAGCTTTAGTGGTGCTAAACTCGACTGGTCCTTTGACTTTAACTGATCTAGACTTATTAATTACATTGTGCAGCCATTTTTTTCTATTATATTATGAAGCATTGTTTGTAAGGCCCACCCAAGGCTCGGTTTAAGTTCAAGTATTTCTCTCTTATGATACAGCACGTTCATATCAAAAACTTATAAAACAAACACCCACCTTTAATTATATAGATTTTTCAACGAAAATTTTTTATTTTTTTCATTTGTTTTTATGATTGTTTGTACAGGGCTTAGTTTCTTTTCCCATCGATTGTTATTTCCCAGAGCATTGTGGTGCGTGAAGAACAAAAATTGCATTAAACCATGCCAGACTTGTGTTTGAATAAGGCCTTCTAACATTAACTTCTACAATGGTCATCTTCAACGAAGAAGTTGTCGGTAGGTAGTGTGTTGGCTTATTAGACGTGAGGCCATGGTTCAAACCCCGGATCACACATCTCCAACAAGACGAAATACGAGAAAATATTTCGCCGGCGGCTTCTTCACTGCAGATTTCTAACAAAAACTCTGGGAGTAAAAAAGTTTCTCAAGAATCTGCCGGAGTCGACTTTAAACTGTAAGGGCCGCCACTCATGTATAAAATTAACACACACAACATGAGTGGTGTGAGAAACATGTTGGCCTGAAATGTTATGTATCAAATGATATCAGATAATAGTAATTGGAGCCATACATAGACATGTGGCAAGAATGTGCTTACTAGGTATAGGAAAGTAATACCAAAAGAATAAGCCAACGAAACTTATTCTCAGTATACACTACCGATCTCCAGGATCTATGGTTGAGAAGGCATTTATAGTTTGATTGGTTGATTTCCTTGGCCATGCTCATCAAGGGGGAACTCACGAAAACGGGTCAGAAAGACTATTTCTATCTCATGTATAATTAACGTTGAACTGACCTTTGCATAAAGTCGCCGTAGTCTAGTAGATAGCTTGTTGGCTCATTAGACGTGAGGCCATGGTCCAACAAAACGAAATATAAAAAAAAAATTTCAAGGCGACTTCCTCTCAGCAGATTTCTGGCAAAAACTCAGAGAAAATAAAAAATAGACATGAAAAATTTCTCAAAAAAATCCGTCGTTCCAAATCGGCTTTAAACTGCAGATTCCGCTACTCATGTATAAAATTAGCACATACAACTTAAGTGATATGAGAAGCTGGGTTGTAATCCTGCCTAAAGGGTTATAACGATCAGTTATGTATGAATGTAAGACCGTTCAGAGCGTATAGTACGAATCGAATGATTGCTTTAATGATCATTGAATTTGTCTTTTCAACTTTTATTCACAGTGTGCTCATTTACAGAGTTTTTCCATACAAACTAACCACTGTTCACTATGACAGCCTTGTTAACGCTTTATGCCCGTTTTTTTTATTAACAAACAAAAGCTCAAAGAGAAAAACTAAAAGTGGAATAACTTTGTCGGATTCCTTGCTTTGTTGCTTACCACTGCTGCAGCAGCTGTTGATGATGATTCCACTCTTTTTTCCACTCTTTTTTCACTCTTTCTTCACTTTTTGTTATGGTGCTTGGTTCCAGCGTAGAAAGGAAAAAAATATGAAGAAGAAGCGGAAAGCGAATGAAAGCACCTTTAAAGCCATTGTTATATAGTGTTGCTTATATGTAGGTCTGTGTGTGTGTGTGTGTGTACGTGTTATAGTCGTGATAATTGAGGCACAAACACACTCCATAAACTCAATCACTCACACAGCCAACCATTGTAAAAAGAAAATAAAAAACGAAACAAAACAAAAAAAAAAGAAAAGAAATGACATGTTTGATGTGATGATGACAATGATAAGCAAGCAGACTGATGGCACTCCTTTGATGCTGCCAATGATGATGACGATGCTCATGCTGATGCTGATGATGTTAATGCTGATGCTGATGCTGAATGATGATGTCTATCGTCATTTTGTATTTTATTTTGCGTAATACTTTTGATTGACAAGATTTTTTAAATACTTATGCACACACACAAATAAATACAGAGAGACAGAGAGACAGACAGATAGATATGATGACACACATATTCTCTGTTATTAAAAGCTTGTGTATGAAAAAGCATGGTTGATAAGCAAAGTATGATTATAAAGGAGAGCATATTGTCTGTAAATATGTGTTACGCCTCATAGAATCATGAATCATTGTGTACAGCGTTGTATTCACGAATTAAAAAAAAAGAAAATCTATTGCGATTTGAAGAAATACGCCTCAAAACAGAAACAAAGGATTTATGGCTCTGAAGCTAAGGTTATTAGATCCATAAATGTTTACAATGTATTCATTTAATATGAGTTTTTGGATAAGGAAACCGATCTCCCGATGCTTAACAGAATAATTGTAGGAGGTTGCGTTTGTAAAATGGAAGAAAGTTTAAGTTCACATACATATGACTCGGAAAGTTCAACACAATGGCTGGTAAATAGATAAACTCAAACTCGGTAGTACTTTTAAGGCAGTAATCTTAAGATGGGTACACCCATAGAGCCTTTATTTACAGATTGAAGGGACAGCCTAAAGGCGATAGAGATTTCTTGAACTGTGAAAGTCAGCGTAAAGTGGAGATCGGAATTATCAACTCATTCGACGGTAATATTTCTCAAACCATCGAAGACTTGTGCCTACAATTCAATATACTGGCTCCTAGGCTCAGTTTTAAGCCTCTCGATATTATTACGAGTTTGTTAATCAATATAAGACTCGAAAAGTCCATGTGCTTAATCAGACATGTTACGTCACTTTCAATAGATAGAACTTCACATCGTTGAAATGGTGGAGTACTCTAGAATTTTGGATTTCGAGTTCCTTTAGCATTCGGAATATTTCTCTGACGCTTCCACGTAATATTTCCAGAAGACAATTGTTGGTGATACTCGTATGTACAGTATTTTTGCAGTTTATGGCTCTCAGGATGGATTTTGATCGCCTTAACATCTTTACGAGGTTGTAAGTCAATATAGGACTCAGACAGTTAAGAGGAAATGTGCTGAGACAACTCTAACATTTCTCCTCTCCTGATATATCAATAGCCTTTCCAAGACAGTAAGGCCGATAGAGATAATGGCAAACGACTGCTAGGTAGTTGCAATTTGTGCAGTAGAATTTCGTAAACCTATGTGTATGCGTTCTGAAGCCTTTAAAAGTGTAATTAAAAAAATGAAACAAGCTTTGTGGGCAACAAAAAAATTGTCTTGGTCATCATAGCACTGGAAATTTTTACCATAAAATCACTGGAAATTTTAGAGTACGAGTACCTAAACTTGCAAACTTTTGGTTTTAAACAAATACACGACTTTTCTTTAAGTTCTGAGACTCAGGACGCTACATAAGATCAAATTACAAGAGCAAAACTTAATAAAAAGTGAATGGAAAATACAAAATTTATAACAACAAATCAACAGCCAGTTTCTAGACGAAAATAAACCAAGTTAAAGAGAGTGATAGGTAATGGCTCGATGAGAGGATCTGTTTAAAATGCAATGAATAAGGAACTATTCAAGTTTTAAGGTGTATGGCTTTAGTCTGTTAATAACATTACAAGAATAAGTGGGTTTTTATTATGTAATGGTGTACAATATGTGAGCCCTCGAACTTACATACCAGGATCTAATCTAACCTACAGGGTGTAGGTATTTTTACAAACAATATCATTAGAAGCCTTTAATCAGATCTTTAAAAACGCTGTAGGTTTTTTAAAAAGATATTTAAACTCGGAAATTCTATCTTCTTTGTCCTCAAATTTCTCTCTCACGAAATCCACCACATAAATAGCCCGCATAGCAATAATTTTTATAGTTTTGTTGTACAATAATAAAATCCCATATTTTTAAAACAATAACAACAACAGAATTATTAATAAAATTGTTACAGAATATGGCTCATGACAAGTGGTTTCGAGACGTACATAAATCTCGAATAAATGTGGTACGGGCATGGGCATAAGTGTGTAATTCGTTCCCACGTTCCTTTTGTCAACTAATCACTGGCAGTTAATGTGGTGATGTACGTATGTTTCTCATGAAACTGACAAACTCGTTTTAATTTTATTGCTTGTAAGGACAAACGATAACAGTTTTATGACAGTTTTTTTTATTTTCGGATCATTTTCATCGCCACCATTACCATTATCGTAACCACAGTCACACACAAATAAAATAAAATGTTTTATTTATTATTATTGGTAGAGTTTTATAACTTTCTTTGTTTTGTATTTTTTTTTTTTAATTTTTGGCATAATAAAGCTTATTTCGAAAGTTTAATGTCAGTGGCTGATTGATAAATAAAATTTATTTCGCATGAAATATGCTTGGCCTCTTAGCAGTTGATTGTCAAAATTTCGTAATGTTTTTATGGGGTTTTAAATTAAAAATTAATTTAAAAAATAATTGATTAACTAATCTGATGGTAAAGCGTTTTACTATAAATTTTTAATTTCTAATGTGCCTTTCAAAGCGAATAAATACTAATAATACTCCTCATGAGGATGTATTCGCTTAACTTTTTATTTAAACCAGTCAGTAATTTTACAATGCAATTTTTTATGAATTGAATTAGAGTGTATATAAGCTAGATAGGATAGTTACTTAGGCCAGAGCTTAGGTTTATTCTGATTCCACAATTAGGAATTAAAAATTTACTTTACAAAACCAATCCGGCTCCAAAAGAAGTTCTACTGCTGCTCTAATCCCTTATTTAGATAATAATATGTCGGGTACTGGAACATGAAATGAAAAATAGTCTCTTCTGCATAGCACCTGCGGAATTTAGTTGTGAAAATATCAAGTGTATCGGCATTCCTTGCAATAGGACAGTGGTCTATGACAATCGCAAACTTCATAAGATGTCTAGACAGACAGAAGATCTGAAGACAATTGATCTTCTTCTCAGTTATATCAGTCCAGCAGAGCATAGCACGTACTCTCGGCATTCGGAAGTCTTATATCCATTACATTACATCGTCATAATTCGAAATCCACGTTAT
This sequence comes from Sarcophaga carnaria, assembly GCA_958299815.1. Lineage (NCBI taxonomy): Eukaryota > Metazoa > Arthropoda > Insecta > Diptera > Sarcophagidae > Sarcophaga > Sarcophaga carnaria. The sequence continues at coordinate 35,903,726 of OY283151.1, forward strand.
TATGGTCTTACTTTTTTTACTTAAGCTATTACTGCCTTAGTCACAATTATACGCTAAGTTTTTTATCCCTAATGACTTAACGCCATTACTTTGAAGTCCCCAATTGTGCCGAAATATCGTTCACTTTTTCAAAAGCATTACAAAAAAGAAAAATAGTATGTGGTCCATACGTCTGACTGGAAGATCTTGGACCAGATTGACAGCTCCGCACAGACCCAGACCACAATTTCGATATCAGGAATCCTATGTGTTTAAACTCCTATAAGAACTGTCATTGTATGATCACGTACTCTAGTATGCCGCCGTAGTCTAGGAGGTAGTGTGTTTTCTTATTAGACCCGAGGCCAAATTTCAAGCCTCAGACCAGTCATTTCTAACAAAACGAAATCTGATAAAAATATTTCTTCGGTGACTTCCCCTCAACAGATTTCTGGCAAAAACTCTGGGAGTAAATAAAAATAAAAATGTCATCAAAAGTTTCTAAGAAATCTGTCGTTAGGAGTCAGTCGACTTTAAACTATAGGTCTCGCCATGCATGTATAAAATTAATACACACAGCATAAGTGGCGTGAGAGGCCGTAATCCTGACTGAAGGATTGTGATGACAAATTATGTGTGTACATACATATGTAGCTCTGCAAAGCTGACCAAGGCTAGACGGAGATCGCAGGGACATTCTTCTTACACAGACAGTTAGTCACTTTTGACCCTGAGTGCATAGTTAATTTGTGATCAAAATATTTTCAACATCTTCAGTATAATCAACAGCCAGCCTAACAAATACTAGTTTCTGTAACCATGGTTGCATACGTTGTTATCTAATGCCAGAATATCATTTTACAATAATTTTTATGGCATTAATTAAACCAACCACACATACTTTTACATTCCAAAAAATGGCATTTGAGTTAGTAAAAGTTCTCAAAAAGTTTTATTAACAATAAAAATAAGGAAAAATGAAAAAGGCGGGAAAGGGGGGAAAGGGGGGCCAAAATAATAACAATAAATCGAAAGTAAAACTTTTATTTCGCAAATTAACACACGTTAGTTAGTTACATGGTGTAAATCTAACACCGAAAAATATTGCAAACAGAGTTTGATCATATTTCACCGAAAACTAAGTTTTCAACACACAATGAAATTGTAATTTTTGTAATGGAAAATGTAATAAAAAAAGTGTAAAAGAAAAACTATAAAAACCAACAAAATTTAATTTTGAAATTTAATTTCATTTGAAACCAAACGCTCATTAAAAGTTTGTTTAATAAACTCTTACTAGTAGTTTTTTGGCAAAATAATGAAATTGAAAATCTAGTTGCCTCAACTACAACCATGGAAAAGGCAACCATCGAAGGCATATTAGTTTATGCTCCTTGAATTCTATTTTATTTGAAATTTTATTTCAATTTAAACAAATCAAATCAAATAAAATAGAATATTAAAGAAAAAAAAAACAAAATATTACATGTTATTTGGTTATTTGAACAAATGTTCCATTGTTTAATGGTCGACTGGTTGAAACAGTTGGTTGGCCTGTTTTGGCTTGCCACGTGGGCGGTTCTAAAATTAGCTGACCGTTGTTGAAAGTAACAGCTCTTTGAAACCCTAGTTGTTTCGTAACTTTTAGTCATCTTAATTAAACAATCACAGTAAATTTATGAAACAAATGCCACTTGAAAGCCCTCAATCCAAACAATGTTAGAGCTAAGCTGGAGGAGAACTTGATTCTTAATTCGTGACTTTAAAATATTGACGATAGTATTCGTGGTTGACGAGTAGAAATTTCCATACCAGCCAATAATCATCATTAATACTACCGTGTAGGTAGTCTCCATAGTCTAGGCTGTTTGTTTAATACACTAGAGCTCGTGCTTTAAGCCTCAGCTCAGACATTTCCCAGTAGTCTTCTGGCAATAACTCTGAAAGTAAACAAAATTATCCATGCAAACTCCCGCCGCTCATGTCTTATATTAATACATAAAACAAGGGTGATGTGAGAAATTAGGTTGTAATCCTCACTAAAGAATTGTAATGAGTATTAGTGATTCTTTGCTGTGCTTAGTTGTTGGAAAGCTAATTGGATTTTAGCCATATTCAGAATCCTTTTGAATTTTTCTTGAAGTCATTACAATGCTACTCATGATCCATATGTTTTGAATGGTACACGTCGATATTTATTCTGTGCCTTTGCTCTGCAGCTTTTGCCACGATCATATTTGAATCATTAGGCGCCATTTGTTCCCTCGTTTCGTACGTAGATTCTGAGAGATGAGCTTATTGCTGAGTTATAATACAAAGGGATTCATGTGGTCTTTTCAAGACTATTGAGTTATAAAACCAGGCTGTTTATGACTAAACTTTTTGCCATGACAATAAATAAGTCTTCAATTGGTAATATTATCCACTATATAGTTTACCATGCTTAAAAGTGTAGTTCTATCATAGTTTTCTCACTACGGAAGGGTCCGCCAAATAACTTTTTTCTTTTTGAAGAAGCTTTAAAAAAAAACTACTGAATATTTTCTCAAATTTCTTTTTTATTTGAAAGTACAATCCTTCCGGTTAAGCACATTATCGATTGTGTGCAGCTGTATTTCACCAATAGCTTCACGAATATTGTCCTTTAAAGCGTCAATTGTCTCTGGCTTGTCGGCGTAACAATTATCATTGACGGCACCCCACAAATAATAGTCCAACGGTGTCAAATCGCAGCTCCGATCGATATCAGCTCTGCGGCTAATAATGCGATCTTCAAAAACAGGGCGCAAAACATCGAGTGAAGCTCCGGCTGTGTGGCACGTAGCGCCGTTCTGTTGAAACCAAATGTTGCCAATATCCTCCTCTTCAATTTTTGTGAACAAAAATTCGTTCAACATGGCCCGATAACGATCGCCATTGACTGTAACGGCCACTTCTTGCTCATTTTCGAAGAAAAATGGCCCAATTATGCCTCTGGATCAAAATCCGCACCAAACAGTGACTCGTTTTGGGTGCGTCGGCTTTTCAATGTATGCGAGCGGGTTTTCTGAGCCCCAAATGCGACAATTTTGCTTGTTTACATACCCGCCAAGATCAAAATGAGCTTCATCTGTAAAGATGATTTTTTTTTGCCCACTTAGCGAAGCTAAAACGCATTGGATGGTCAATTGGCTTCAACTCCTGAACCAATTGGACTTTATATGGCGTCATACAAAGGTCTTTATGCAAAATTCGTCTCAATGATGTCTCCGGAATGTTCAATTGTTGAGAACGCCGGTGAATTGATGTTGATGGCGCTTCACGCACACTTTCTTCCAAAGCAGCAATATTCTCGGGTGTACGCACTATTTTTGGCTTTTCACGCTTTGGTTTATCGATGAGGATGCCAGTTTCTTTCACTTTTTTCACAAGATAACGAACATACGGAGCTGACGGTGCTTCTCTTCATCCAAAATCCGTATGCAATTTTCGCACACATTCTGCAACATTACCATGATTTTCAAAGTAATGTCGCAATATTTCCCAGCGTTGTTTAAGCGTATACACAACCATATTCGTTCAGCGGAAGGATAAAACTAATTATCTGTCAAATCAGACATGAGCATTCACGAAATAAGCACTAGTTGGAAAAAAAACGTTAGATGGCGGACCCGATATTTGAAGAAGTCTAACAACTCTTGTTAAGGAGGATTTCGAAGCTTCTGAATATCATTGCGAATAGTATAGAAATATATCTGTTACCAAATTTCTATTTTACTCTTATTAGATCAACTAATTTTGGTAGGACACACTTGTACAATGTGGGAAAACAAAAAACCAAAAAAAAAATTTCTAAAAACCTTTTTCCTGACCAATTTGCAAAACAGAATGAATGAAAAAAAAGTTGCAGATTAAATTTAGTTTTTCAATTTGCCCATTCATCTACCACGTAAATAAATTTCAAATTTCAAATATTGAATTAAATTAAGTGGCAAATAAACAGCGATAGAGAGAGAGAGAGAGAGAGAGCGAGCGAGTGGCCATTTTAATAAAATTTTCCAATATTTTTCGAAAACAATTTTTTGTACGCAAATGCAATTCAATTCATTTCAATTCATTTTTAAAATTTAATTACACTGATTATCGTCATTATAATTATTCTCTTCAAATTATTATTATTTTAATGCGAATCTGATGATAGTGTTTGTTTAATGTGGTGTGGCAGCACTTACCGGGTTTATGGTTGCCAGAAATCTGTAATTAAATTGAAAATGGTAGAAAATAATTATTTTTCATTCCTGTTTATTATTATGACTAAAATTATAAAATAAAATAATGTATTATTGAAGTATTAAACTAAAATTGATGGTCTACTAAAAAATAAAAACAATATTAGAAATGAAATTAGTTTTTGGAATGTTTCTTTCTGCAGTGGTCTGCAGAGCTTACATTTACGTCACGGCCGATTAAATAGAAGCCAATTTTTTTACAACAGTTGTTGCAGTACAGTGTAATGATTATATTTCTCCAAATACTTACCTTTGTTACTTTGAAGTCTAATGCAAGATTCGCTTCAATGCATTGTAGAAAAATATTGAATATTATACCCAACAGAGGTACAGCAACAATATGCATTTTCTGTAAAGAAAGACAAACAAAAATAGGAAGTTATTTGAAGAGAATTCAAAAAAGAGAATTTAAAATAATTTTTATTTATTTGTAGAAGCCAAACCGAAATAATTATACAATTCAGAACGGAAAATAAAGTTTTGAAAATTATTAGCCTTATCACGTTTAGAGATACATACATACATACATAATTGGTCATTACAACAATTCAGTCAGGATTACAACTTAGTATCTCACACCACCTATAATGTGTGTGCCAATTTTTTATGCATGTGTGGCGGAACCTACAGTTTAAAGTCGACACCGAAAGACAGATTTTTGTGAAACTTTTCATGGCACTTTTTTATTTGCTCTCAGAATTTCTGGCAGAAATCTGTTGAGAGGAAGACGACATAGAAATATTTTTTTTATTTTATTTTATTGGAGATATCAGACATAGGGTTTGACCCGTGCCCTCACGTCTAATAAGTCAACACACTACCTACTAGACTACTGTGACTTCTGAATGAATAAGTCCGTGATCAAACTAAATTGTCGCATTTGGGTCGATACCAATTTCCATGAGCTTCCAATCTGTACCTGAAAAGTCTCTGCTTTGTGTGTGTATTTTAAGTTGGAAGGCCCTACAGTTTATGCCACATATTTTGTTAGAGCGATTTGAAATCATTGTCATCTCATGTGGAGATGAGATGTGCGATTTGACCTCGTTAGACTATTTTTGATAGGCTTATCCTAAGTCGCTGGCATTTTCGTATAAACCACAAACCACGTTGAACCGTGGCCTCACTTCTAATAAGCCAACACACTACCTACTATACTACATACATACATAATTGGTCATTACAGTAATCCCTTGATTTACGTCGCAGTTGGTTCTAAAAAACGTAATGCTTGAAAAGCACACACATTTGCATTAGCACTGCCAGTAAGATTTGATAGTTTTTACACGTTTTTCGATTGCTAATCGATCCATATTCGTTAATGACAAGCCAAAATGAGTAGACCACACATCACATAGCTTATCAGCATTACCAGACTAGCGATTTTGAAACCCCTTAACCGTTTGACTGCTAAGCGATTCTGGTGAGAACGCTCGAGAACTGCTCCAAAACTACAATTAATTATTATAATAAAAAAATCTAAGAAATTCTAATAACCTATGTATAAGGAGAAGACCCTATATCTCGTCTTTTAATTTTATTTTTGATTTTTGACAAAATTTTTACACCGAAATTCGCAGCGCAAATGCGATTTTCGTAACAAATGAACACAGCGTTTTTGCGCCGCGTTGCAGTCAAATGGTTAATGGATTAACCAAGTTGCTGCAAAGATTATAAAATAATGCTGAATGGTTGTGTTACGAAATCATCACAAGTCCTAGAAAAGGATTTCAATCTTCCTTTTGTGTCCCAAAAAAACCCAAAAAGTAGATTGTGGATGACCATTCTAAGCTTAATGTGCGAAACAGTTAAACTTACAAGCCAAGAAATTGGAATACGATTTAAATTCCTCTTATGGATGGTGCAACTTGCCACATATGTCATGCCACAATCGATTTATTGAGTCAAACGTTTGATGGCGATTTAATAAGCGGAAATGGTGATGTCAATTGGACGTCAAGATGCTGCGATTAGACACTGTTGGACTATTTTCTGAGGGCCGTAGTTAAATAAAAGTGTTATGCCGACAAACCACAGACAATTATACATTTAAAGGCCAACATTTGTGATGCCATTGATGAGATACGACCCAATACACTCGAAAAAGTGAATGAAAATTTGTCCGATCGAATGAGGTATTGTGAGGCCTGCCGCGGTAGCCATAGGAATGTTCTAGTCGGAACAATTGTATTTCTTTTTACATTTTGTTTTCTTTTTACATTTTTAAATTAAAAACATTTCAATAGCCCACCCTATATGACTTTTTAAACGATTTTCAATTTAATTTTTCACTTTAAAGGCGGTTAACCTTAATGAGGTGAGTTTTTTTTTCTTTTTATTTAAAACACTGAACCGCACCTTCCGGGCTATTAAAGTCAACAACAAGTTTATTTAACGAACAATTTTTTTTCTTTTTTGTTTTCAAAATATTTACTTAAGAATTCGAGAGTATTTTCTTTGCATTTTAAAGTCTTTTATTTTAATTTTTCTAGGAAATTTACTTAAACGTGAAACAAATAAGGTGGTGAGGCAAACAGTTAAAAACGCAGAAAAAAGTATCGCATTTCGTTTAAGAAAATGATTGGATAACCAAAACGAATAAAAATAAATAGAAAAACAAATTAAAATTAGAAAAAAAGGTTGAATTGAAGGAAATAAAATAAATGAAAGAAAAAAAAGAAAGGAAAAATATCCCATATAAGTGGCTGCATTTTGGTTTATTTTACACGAAATAAATAAAAAAAAAATTAAGTGGGACTGCGAAGAAGAATTAAATTAAAGAAGGAAGAAAAAATACGAAAGAAAAAAGAAAACAATTTAAGGAAATTTGTTTGAAAGTGTTAAACATTAAAAGGAATTCTTTAAACGGGGTCTATAGAAGGGCTTCAGTGATTTTATTTTTTTTTTAAGAATTTTTAAAATTTTTTGACTGATTTTCTGACAAAGCCAACACAATAATAGGGGTTTTCCTTATTTAATTTTAGCTTGATTGAAAGCTTTTGTTATTATTTTTAAAGAATTTTTTTTCCTCTTTGGTCAACAGTAATGACCCTTTATTCCGCAAGCAAGAAAATTTATTTAAAATGTTTAAAAAGTTAAAATAATCTTTTAAATTTAACCCCATTTAACTGCATAATTTGATAATAAAGGATTTAAACAATTTCTATTAGAAAAGAGTCAATTTTAAATAGAAAATAGCTTTTTGACAATGTAGTGAATAAATTCGAGTCCACTGGTTCAGTAAACTACCGAAAAACACCTATACATCGACAAAACACAAGATCTGTATGCAAGAATAAGCAAAAGAATCTGAAATATTCGATTTTGCAACGCTTACAAGAACTTGTACTTTGGCGGACCATAACTTGAAGAATTTTGTATTGTGTGCGGGGCCTTGAAGTCGCCGTAGTCTAGTAGATAGTGTATTGGCTTATTAGACATCAGGCCTCGGTTCAAATGCCAGGTCAGTTCACCAACAAAACGAAGTATAAGAAAATATTTCTTCGGCGACTTGCTCTCAGCAGGTTTCTAGCAAAAACTCTGAGAGTAAATGAAAAAATTGTCGTGAAAATTTTCTCAAAAATCCAACGTTCGGTGTCGACTTTAAACAGTTGGTCCCCCGCCACTCATGTATAAAATTAACACACACAACATAAGTGGTGTGAGAAACTAGGACGTTGTACAATGGGTCAATTCGACCCCCGGGTACTGTACTTGTCTTAATTGACAAGTACACGTCCTCTAACCTAATCTAACCTACGTATGTATGTCCTTGGCCTTTACTCGAACAAAAATACAACCTAGGACCCAGGAGATAAAGATAAACGGCCAAAGACAACGACGTGTGTTCGCTTAATGGACTCTACAGTATTGAAAATCATCTTCAGCGATGAGGATGAATGGGTACGTGAGCAAATAAAATTTTCGAGCCTGAAATGTTACAATGTACTTGATATACAAGAGCGTTTAATGCATCTCGAAAGAGCCATTGTTTGGTTGCGGGGATTTTGGAATGGCGCCATCATCGGTTATATTTGTTCGAAAAAGATGTTGGATGGGCCAACGGTGAGCACTATGGGTTGATAATTACATAATATAACATACATAATTAGTCATTACAGCCCTTCAAACAGGCTTGCAACCTAGCTTCTCACACCACATATGTTGTGAGTGTCAATTTTATACATGAATGGTGGACCCTACAGTTTTATGCGATAATTTTCATGCCAATTTTTTAGTTTCTCGCAGAGTTTTTGTTAGAAGAGAGCTAGGAGGATGTAGCCGTAGAAATATTTTTCATATTTCGTTTTGCTGGAGATATCTGATCTCGGGTTTGAACCGTGGCCCCACGTCTAATAAGCGAACACACTACCTACTAGACTAGGGCGACTTCGATAATTATTAACTTCATTTGGTTCGAATTAAATGATTTGGATACTAACGACTGTAGTTTCAACAGGGCGACATTACTTTCCTTAGAAATCTTGCCAGATTGGATATTCTACACGAGTGATTGGAGGGAATGGTTATATCACGTGGAGGCCAAATGAATTGTGCACCGAGGTCGTACGATTTGACTCCGTTTGACTTTTCTTGTAGGGTTTTATTAAGTCGCAGGTCTGTGCGAATAAGCCACAAATCACCGCGGTCGTTGAAGCCAACATAACCCATGTAATCGGTAAAATTTATCCAGGTTTGTGCGCCAGCCTCTTAGAAAATTTGACAATTGAGATGCGCTCCATCGAAAGAAGCTGTAGCTCTTCATTTGATTGATATTATACTCCAAATATAATGGCATCAATAGGTCTTTCAAATGCCCTACTAATTTCGATAATATTCCACACACACTTTGTTTCATTTTATGAAAGATCTGGTAACTGAATGATAATTTGAGTATGGGCACGTTAAAGGCATAACATGGAGTGAAATGATATTAAAGCATTAACACCAAGTGATTTGGCAATATTTGTATTGTAATTGAAGTTAATAATTTAAAATTTTCTCCTTTAAATGGTTTATAAAATATAAGATTTATTCATAATGAATTCTCTCTCTCTCTCTATTAAATTCGCATTAAACCCTTTGAACATAAAAATATTCTCATATCCCTTTACCCTGATAATATGTATGTTCTCGTATTTTTAATATTATTTTTTCTTTCTTTCGTTGTTAATTATTAATTTTTTGCTTTTCTTGATTATTTCCAGCAACAACAACTAATTAAATATTATTTTAATGTCCGTGATGATGCACCCCAATACTATATGTATGTATGTATACTCTGTTTATTTTATTTATGTTGTTGTTGTTGTTTTCCTTTCATTAATTATTTCTCTAGAATTTGTTTGTTTCGAAAACATCCTTTAATAAGACACCCCACACTCCTGCATCATCCCCCCACAGTTCTATAGTTTAATAACCCCTTTCTGTGTGGCAACAAATAAAGAACGTTTATGAACTGTTTTCATCTTGACCTTTAAGTAGAAATAAAACGAGAGGGAAAAAATAAAACTCAAATAGAAAAACAGGTACAGAACAAAATAGATTGCAGTATCCGACTTACAATGCTCAAAATTTTTCGTTCATTATTAAACGTGAAGCTTCGCATAGAGGGAAAACTTGTATATAGGCAAAGTAGACTAGGTTCGATGAGGTTTGAAAAGGTTTCTCAACCAACTAACTTTCAAGGATTTTTTGTTATCCTGTTAGTCAATGTGTTTTCATTACATTTTTCAAGTTTACACTTCCGCTGATGAGACTAGAACTCTTCTGTGGAGAGGGAGCAGACGTTCGGAAGGATGTTGTCTACGAAAAGGAAAATAAAGCGAGGCTTTGAGCCAATCTAAACTTTTATTTGGGAAACTAAAATAATAGGAGTCATATTTTATTTATTTACTTATTAATTACAATACAATTACAAATTATATTCTAATTATATACGAGCGGAGTAACTTGACCATGAGCTCCGTGTAGTGTCACCGACCAGAGTCTCTGGTGGGAATCAGAGGTCAGCAATGAGTATTCAGAACGATGAGTAGATTCGAATCATAATTTCTGATACTTATACGCATTCATACTTATTTTAATGTGATACTCATACTACTCATACTCAAAGTTTGAAATACTCATGGTACTCGTACTTAACAATACGCATGATGTTATTGATTTCGACTCTCCACGAGTCATCGTATACACGAATCACAAAATAAGTATGATTCGCAAGCGAACACTACAAGAAGGTTGTGTGTTTGCTTTGCTTGCTGTCTTTGACATTTTCTTTCTTCTTTTTTTTGAAAATGCAACAACAACTAAGACTACAAATTTTGATGAATGATTCGAATCACTCGAATCATTTATAAGTATTATAAGTATATATTATGAGTAGCGCAAAAGCGATTCAATGCTGATCTCTGGAATCGATCATACGACCCTCAAGGTAATAGTCTAGCACACTACCTACTAGACTACCAGGGCACCCAATAGGAATCATATAACTACATACATACATAATCGGTCATTACAGTCAGCATTACGATCTAGCTGCTCACACCACTTATGATGTGTGTGTTAATTTTATCCATGAGTATAAGGATCTACAGTTTAAAGTCGACTCCGGAAGACAGATTTTATGAGAAACTTTTCATGGTAATTTTTAATTTCTCTCCGAGTTTTTGCCAGAAAACTGCTGAGAGGAGATTTCTGAAGAAATATTTTCTTATGTTTCGTTTTGGGGCTTGAGCCGAGCCTCATATCTAAAAAGCCTACACACTACCTACGAGACCAAGGCGACTTCATATAACTATCCAGGAATAACCCGTGGTTGGTGGCCGATCTATGAACAGGATATTGTGGACACAGAGTACTCTTATTCTCAACAAATAGATTCTGTGTCGATAAATTTGAATCATCAACACCTGGGTGTATATCAGCTGTCAGGCAGGGAAATTTATTCTTGGCACTGACTAGAACCTTGAAATTTGTCAGGCAAGAGGCTTTGAGGGAGATAGAACCGGGATACCCTATAAAGTTTGTGGGGAGTACAACAGATCGCATGGTCGCATTGCTAAAACACTCCTTAACAACAATAAGCCAATAAACCTTCAAATGAACAGGCCCTAGCGTATTTACTATGGATCAATACATTTTGTAACGATATTTTCCAATACCCTGGCGGTATTGTGCTAATAAAAATAAAAATAATTCGTCAGTTTGAAAGTGTAGTCCAAAGCGTTATCGTCAAAACCAGATGAATTCTTGCCAAAGAGGAATTCGTGAGGTTTTCGGCAGATTTTCATACGGGTGTTGATCTATCATTCACTTAACCAGTGGATTCGAATTTATCCACCACATTGCAAAAAGTCCTTTCGGTTGGACGATTATTGTGATCTTGAAATGGGCGAATCACGCGGTAGTAGACAACCATTTTAATTGAACAATTTTTTTTATTTGCCTGTATTGTTGAGTTCTATATTCTTCCCTGGTGCTTGAGATTTTTTTGTTCGCGTACCCATTCTGTTGCCAACTGCTTCAGAGCCTATGCAGTCAAGACATGTCGCCGACTGTGGTCGTTCTTAGTGATATGGCAAAGCCGACTGAATGAATGTCGAATAATACAGCCATGCAAATAAAAACTTAATGGGGAAGGCATAACTGAGGTTCACATTTCAAAACAATTTTATTTCCTTCATTCTAAAACTCCTTTATAAAGTTGCAGAATTTGGTTTCGAAATTCTGGTCCTTAATTTTAAATTTGTTTTGCACGGACTAATAGGCTCTGGCTCGGCCACGTCGTTCGAGAGACGGATATTTTACACGGGAGTTTGCGGAAGTCGGAGAAGAGAACGACCTCGTTTTCGTTGGAAGGACCAAATCGACGAAGCCCTGTCATCGATTGGTGTGACCATCTGACGAAGACGCGCAAGAGAAGCAGAGGCACCTGGAAAGATGTGCTAAAGCAGGCCGAAATCCGATAATCGGGTTGTTAATGGCCAATTAAGTAAGTAAGCAAGTAAGTGATCTACGTAACCGAGATATTCTGAGTTTAAAAAGGCTTTTAGGATTGATTTTTTCCACATGATGCAACACTCATAATGGCCCCATCACCAAGTAGAAGTGGTGTAGGGTATATCAAGACAAATAAAAATGGCCAACAACAATAAAAACAACATAAAGAATTGAAAACAAATACAGTCGGAGAGGTAAAAGCTGCAATAAAACTATTCGATGCAATAAAAATAAAAATAAAACTTTTTTCTTCTTCTTCTTTTGCTTGCTTTCCTTTTCGTTTTCACAAGGAAAATTAGTTCCGTGAAATATTAAAGCAGCAACAACAACAACAATAAAACAAAACAATTTATAAAAAATTAAAAGAAAAACAAATCGAAGCAAAGAAAAAGAAAAGTTTTTCTTTTTCTATAGTTTTTATCCGATTTTTCTTGTTTTTTTGTTTTCTCTGTTACGAACCAGGTAAACAAACAAATTGGCGAAGTGGGGAAATTAAATGAATTTAGAATGAAAATTTCTTCTTTATGCGTTTACATTATTTAGTTAGAGTTGTTGCCATTGTTGTTGTTCTGTTGTTGTTTTCAACAATAATTTGTTTAAATTTAACAACTGGAATCTGTTTAGCTGTCTTCACGTTTATATCGCATAAACAAATGCAAAAATTGTTAAAGAATTTTAATAAAATTAATTACACTGCAGGAGAATATTCAGTTTTCGACATTCTAAAGAAGGAATAAGTTTGTATCCTTAGCTGCAGACAGGAGCTGCAAATTGAATCTTTTAAGGCATAACATTTATTTTCACAACATCAGCTGACTTTGATTCCATAACATCCGGTTAGGTAGTGTGTTGGCTTATTAGACGTAAAGCCAGGGTTCGAGCCCCAGGCCAGACATCAAAACAAAATACAAAAAGTATTTCTTCGGCGACTTCCTCGCAGCAGATTTTTGGCAAAAACTCTGAAAGTAAATAAAATGGCCATGGAAAAGTTTCTCAAAAATCTGTCGTTCGCAGTCGACTTTAAACTGTTGGTCCCCCGCCACTCATGTATAAAATTAACACACACAACATAAGTGGTGTGAGAAGCTAGGTCGTAATTCTGACTGAAAGGTTGTAATGACCAATTATGTATGTATGTATCTATTCCATCAGTCAACTATAATGTCTTACTGGCTGCTCTAAGCCATTCCGCTAGTTTTATGAAGGTGTGGATTCTGACAATGGCAGAGCTTGTGATCTGTGGTCTCCCCTTCAACCTCGATATTACAGATGTTGTAGAAGTCATTGTGTAGTACTTCCAAGGAATGTATCTCCATTCGAATTAATCCCGATACCGACTTCCGACCACTGCTGCGCCTTTAAATAAAACTTCATACGACCTCGGTGGCTAGTTCACCACACCTCTACGTGAGTTAATCATACCCTGGCATCGCCCGTGCAGAACATCCAATGTAGCATGGATTGTATGGTCGTTCTGTTGAAATTAGGATACTCGTGTGAATTCAGTTCATAGCAAAAGAAGAGCTTTGGACGCTCTTGGGTATCATGTGAACTGGTATCGTCGTAAAATCTGAAAATTTTTGTTTCTTCACGTAACCATTAATCCAGAAATAGGCCTCAACACTGAATATAATTTATTGATGAAAATTAGGTCCTATTCAGCGAACACTTGTCGTTGCTTGTGGTGGTTTACCTTCACAACCTGGATCAGTTCAGTTTTGTATGAGTGGATGCCCAAGTTGCCACTTAAAATTCGGCAAGCTGTGGTAGGCGAAAGGCCGAGTTTTTAGGCCAAATTGATTATCTCGAATTATTATAAGATGAGGTTTTCGGCAGATCTCCATACGGGTGTTGATCTATCATTCAATTAACTAGTGGACTCGAATTTATCCACCACATTGCAAATAGTCCTTTCGGTTGGACGATTATGGTGATCGTAAAATGGGCGTATCACGCGGTAGCAGACAACCATTTTAATTGCACAATTTTTTTATTTGCCTGTACTGCTGAATTCTATATCCTTCCCTGGTGATTGAAATTTTTTTTTTTTTGTTCCCGTACCCATTCTATTTGCAACTGCTGCATAGCCTATTCAGTCAAGACATGTCGCCGACTGTGGTCGTTCTTAGTGATTTGGCAAAACCGATTGAATGAATGAGGACTAATTTGACGGACATAGCTTCAACAAGATTTAATTTATTATCACCTCTTGGATTCATTGTTTAGACTTTCACAGAATGTCAGACTTCAGGAACTAGGCAACGAATCTTTCAATTGAATTCGTGATGCCTAGCATGTAAAGGTGCAACATTAAGTCTAAAATTGACATATTGAATGAAGTAGAACACATTATTGCTTCCGCTAAAGCTTGTTGATGGTCATATTCAATAACGTGTACACATACATACATACATAATTGGTCATTATATCTCTTTACGATCTAGGTTCACACAACACTTATGCTATGTGGGTTAATTTTAAACATGAGTGCAATTTGAAGACTATCCGAACGACAAATAATTTGAAAAACTTTTCACGGCAATTTTATTTACTCTCAGAGTTTCGTTATGTTCGAATAGTCTGACCTGGAATTTGAGCCCAGGGCTTTCTTTTCTAGGCCTCGTGTCTAATAAGCCAACACACTATTTACTAGACTACGGCGACTTCAATAACGTATGAAGTACCTCATGAATCATTCAATTTCTTCAAATTTTTTAGAGGTAGTATGGAACCTCATTAAAAAATGTTGAGTTCATATTATATATACGCTTAGTTATGTAAACTTAATAGAAATTCTTTCTTTATCAACAATATGTGGCTGCTACGCCTAAATCAATTTAGACTTTCAAATTATTTCGTACAACATCTGCAAGTACGTTGCCTGCATAATTATTTGCCATCAATAATTGGAATGGAAATTCATTTACGACTTGTTATTTTCAATACAAAATTTTTAATAACACCAACAACTATTTTTCAATAACAATAAAATAAAAAAAAAAACAAGAAACAAATTACTGAAATATTCTTGAAAGCTAAATAGAACATGACAACAAGAACAAGAAAATTTGTTTGAAAGAAAAAATATACGAAAATAATGAAAAAGAAATTTAGAAGCGTATAAAGCCCCTGTAACATCATCATCATCATTGTTATTTAAATGTAATGGATGTAAATGAGGCTCCTTCTTACAATACGAACACAAAACAACGTAGTACAATGGAATAGACAACCAGCAAACAACACATAGCAGCCGTTACAAAAATGTTGTACAGCAAAAAACAGCAACAAAAAAATAGCAACGACAGCAATAGCAAATGTTTCATTAAAATGCAAATGTCGTATATTTGACTCATCCCTTAAACAAACGCCTCACAAACACGCTCTCTAGCTTATACAAACACAGACACAAACAAATAGTTTGAAACTGTCGGAAATAGGAAAATAAAACACAAGCAAAGAAAGGAAGCAACATGGCTGCAATAACAGTTAAACGCAAAAAAGGGGCCAGTTTTAGTAAAACGCTAACACCTACACCTTCACTAAAACACAGTTAAGCTATCTCTCTCTCACCCTCTCTCTCTCGCAGATACAGACACACACACACATTCCTTTTGTCTTCACAATGAATAGTTGATAGTTTAACTACATAGAATTTGTTTTGTTTTGTTTTGTTTTTTTTTATCGCTGTTAGTGTTAATGTAAGTGTAAGTGTTTTAGTGCCAAATATCACAACACACACACACACATATATATATATATAGAAATTTTGTTATTGTGTTTTTGTTGTTGTTCTTTTATCCTCTCCCTGTTTGTTTTGTTGGATGTCGCTCATTAAAATTAATGATTATGCAATACATACACATTTAAAATCATGTTGACTTTTTCCTTCATACAATTATCGCTCCTCCCCCCCTCCCCGGATCCTTTTTTCTATCATCATTCCAATTTCATTTATTTAACGACTGGTTTTACTTTTATTTCATTAAATTCTTATTATTTCTAAAGGAAAAATAGTTTAATTTTGCATGCAGCTTTCGTCTGCTGCTGCTGTCGGAAGATTTTAATACCACCGTGGTGTGTGCTGCTTAGGCAGATACTGTATTTTGCCAATTAAGTTTCAATATTGCTTACATGCCTATTAAGAGTGAAATTTAATCGTAAACTAAGAGATTGGTAAACGTTAAGAAACTTTAAAGCCAACGTTTTGGTAGAACTCTTATGTGCACAAAACGGACTGAATGAATGACGATTAATTTAACGGACGTAGCTTCAACAAGATGGCCGTTATTAAATGTCAAAGTGTGGGGGCCCCTGTTGGAAGTCTGTAATTTTTTATCACCTGTTGGATTCATTGTTTTGATTTTTGCTTTCATAGAATGTAGAACTTCAGGAACTTAGCAATGAGTCTTTCAATTGAATTCGTCGAGAAGATCTACTTTGACACACCTTGCGCCATTGAGTTGCTGAAGACCAGAAAAAATTATAAAAAGTTAAAGATATTCCCTTCTGATTTCTTTTTAGGAACATATCAAGACTGTTATAAAGCATTCATAAAGTCGCTTTAGCCTAGTAGTTACTGTGTTGACTTATTAGACAAGAGGCCACGGTTCAAACCCCTAGGTCAGATATCACCAACAAAACTATGCCATGAAAAAATATTTCCTCGGCAACTTCCTCTCAGCATATAAATGAAAAAAAAATTGCCATGAAATGTTTTTCAAAAAAATCTATCGTTCGGAGTCGACTTTAAACTGTAGGTCCCACCACTCATGTATAAAATTAACACACACAACATAAGTGGTGTGAGAAGCTAGGTCGTAATCCGATCGAATAGCCACCGAGGAACGCTTGATAATAGAAAGAACTGAGAAGTAATGATTTAAACCTGGCCACTATTCGAGTATTACGTGGTGATTATGGTCATGGTACTGTGCAAGAATTATAAGGAAATTTGAAAATACTGGGAACGTTACAGATAAGGTTAAATATGTGCATCATCGCAGTGTACGCATTGCCAGAAATATCGCTTCTGTTAGAAAGAAAGTGTACCAGTTTCATCTTTCACTTCACGTAACGTCTGAAGCGGACTGACAGACTATTCACAATGCTGTTCAATGTAAGAACAACATTCTTTAGCAATGAAGTCTATTTCTTACTCGATGTTTATAACGTTAAAGAAATTATCCCTTATGGGATACCAAGAACCCAGAAAGGATTGCAGATTGTAATTGTGTTTGGTGTGCATTATAGACAAGGGTGCAATTGGGCATTATATTTGAAGATTATCCTGGAAGAATCGTTACCATCAATTCAGGGTGTTATGGCCTGAGGATAACCCAGTTTTTTTTAACAGCAAATGAAAATTATGAACAGAACAGTATATGGTTTCAACAATACCATGACACAGACCACATAACATAGAAAATTTTTTCTTTATTTCATGAAAAGTTTCTAGAACGAGAGAACTTCACATTTGCGTAACGTCAAATGGCTACCCAGATAATGTGGTGTGTGTGTAATCTCGGTAGCCGGTCACTCGTGTAGAATATGAAATGTGGCGGTAGTGCAGTCCTGTTGAGACCACAACCATCCATTAACCATCGACCTAGTACTCCCCGTTGACAGTGATAGATTGACCAACCAGCACAAAATCCACACAAAACACGGATTTTTTCGGTATTCATTGGACACTTTTCAATCTCATGTGGATTATTATCGTCACAAATTTCACAATTTTGTTTTGTTTTGTTTGTTAAAAAGATTTTCATCCAGAAATTAACCGCTTCGGAGCCCATTTACAGAACACACGTCCATGGCTATGACTTGGCAAAAAAAACAATGAATAAATGACTACTAATGTGACAGATGTAGCTTGAACAGGCCGTTATTAACTGTTAATGTTTGAAAGTCCCTGTTGTTAGACTCCATACATTAGCCAAGTATAGAGTTTGGTATAGACGTCGAATATGCAGTAATAGATAGCATAGAATATGCTTATTATGTTTGCTAACAACTACGAATAGTACCTGAGTGTCGCTTTAACGATGGAAACTAACCGACTTATACGGTGTTCAGATATGCACCGTTATTGCGTAAATCGTAATAAACGCCATTATTGAGCTCAATATTTCATATAAAGTTTCAATTAATTATTGCGCAATAAATACGCAAATTGTTATAATATTGAGGAAAACTTAAAACGCAGCACTGTCATAAGTGTGTTCAGTGCGCATATTACAATTATACGAACACTTTCTGTTGATATTTCACAGCTCAAATGTCAACAAACAAAATATTGTTGAACAACCAGGTGTTTTGCTTACAAGCTGTCATATGAATATGGAATAAGCAGCCGAAATGCGTATATCAGCCGTGCCCAAACGGTCGATCGCGATCGACTGTCGATCTTTCGATGGTTTTCGGTCGATCTTTCAATGGTTTTAGAAAATCTTTCATTAAAGAAATTTAAAGAAAAGTAAAAATTAAATATTTTTTAGAATTGAAAGTTATTTTTTTAACGTTCACAACTGAGCTTTCATTTAAAATTTTTTAGTTAAAAAAAGCATGACATACTGTGTTTTATTTGAATTCATAATGAAAAAAAAAATTCAGTTGAATGTTGAAAATTCATTTTCCTAAAAGAAAACATCATTTTTGTTAAAGTTTTTAAACCCAACAATAAAAAAATTTGAAATAATTTGAAGTTTTATCCTAAATGAGTGTTATCAAAAAACCGAAAACATATCGCTTCCACGATGAGTGGGAGGAAAATTATTTCTTTAATCTAATTAAAGAAAAGTACGTGTGTCTGATATACAATGCCATAATATTGATGCCAAAAAATCTAGAGCGACATTATAAATCCAATCATAAGAACTATGAAGCTGATTATTCGCCAAAATCGGAGAAGCGTAGAATTCAGTTGAATATGCTGAAAAATCAACTTGAAGCCCAACAATCTATGGTTGCCAAGCCACACATAGGGCCCACAGCAGCAACGGAAGCTTCTTTTAGAATAAGTTTTCCTTTAGCTCAACATAAAAATCCTTTTAGTGACGGTGAATTAGTGAAAAAAAACTTTTATAGAAGGTGGAGAAGTTTTATGTGCAAATTTTAAAAACAAGTCGCAAATTATGTCAGCTATTAAAGATGTGCAACTTGTAGAGTTGAAGCTATGGCAATTGATTTGAATCAAAAACTGAAACAAGACATCGCCGAATGCAAATACTTTTCACTTCAGTTTGACGAATCAACCGACGTAGTTGATATTGCCCAATTATGCATTCATGTATATAAGAAAGAGTCACTGACATTTCTTCAAAGGAAGATCTTTTAACAAATTCTTCCACTAAAAGGCAATACCCGTGGTGAAGACATTTATTACGAGTTTATAAAATTTGTGAAAAAGTTTCCACTACCGTTGCACAAACTTGTATGCGTAGCAATAGACGGTGCTCCCGCCATGGTGGGCCGGTTAAACGGTTTTGTTACTCTTTGTCGAAAAAATGATGATATTCCAGATTTTGTATCGTTTCATTGTGCTATACATCAGCATGCGTTGTGTGCAAAAATGTTGAACTTAAATGGGGTTATGGATATTGCTTTTAAAGTAGTTAGTTCCATACGTTCAAGAAGTTTACAGCGACGACTTTTTAAACTTCAGTTAGAAGAAAATGACTCAGAATATTGTGATCTGTTGTTGCACACTGATGTCAGATGGCTGAGTCGTAGGGGATTTTTGGAAAGATTTCAAGAACTACTACTAGAAGTTATACAATTTTTGGATTCAAGAGGGAAAAGTTATGACCAATTTGGCTTTTTTAACAGATTTTACAAATCACCTGAATAAGCTTAATCTTGAACTTCAAGGAAAAAACAGAACTATTACTGAATTAGTAAGCTCCATTAATAGCTTCAAATTAAAATTAAAGCTTTTGAAATCGCAGTTGTCAGCAAAAGATTAAAAAACTTTAAAAGTTTAACCTCAGTATCAGAAAAGTTCAAATTTAATACAACATTTGATGACTATATTGCAGAGAGTAGAAAAATTGGGAGTGAGTTTGCAAATCGTTTTAAAGATATTAAAAAAATAGAGCCAATTCTGCTATTTATGTCATTCCCTTTCGGAAATCAGAATTCTGAAGAAATGTCTGATTTTTTTTTGCCATTGACTCTTCAAAAATGGATGATGAAATTATAGTTCTCAATTCAGATATTTTTATAAAATCAAGAGCGTCTGAAAAGAGTTACTGGTCTTTGCTACAAGAAGAAAAATATCCATGTTTAAGAAATATTGCTTTGCAGTTGACCGCGTACATTGGATCTACCTACTTATGCGAATCAGCATTTTCTCATATGAAAATAATAAAATCAAAATACCGCAGCGCTCTAACAGCTGAACATTTAAAAATGTGTCTGCACTTAGCAGTTACTGTTCACGCTGGCCACCCTACGTTTAAGTTTAGATTTAAGTTTTATTAAAGTGTATAAACCACCCCTGTGTTTATATGAAATAATTGTGAATTATAAAGAATTAATGAAAACAGATCAAGACCCGATCCTCCCCCCAACCCAAAGGTACGTTTTGTTGTACTTAATAAATAAATATTAATTATTTTGGAAACTAATACTTTTGTATTTCATTTACCCCAACTCTCGCCATATATTTTATTTTATTCTCTCTCTGCTCATCCCCACATTTTGCTCAGAAAATCTGGACATAAACGGATAGGGTGATACCCATTACAATCCGGCTCGAAGGACCAAAATGTGGTGGTGAGAGGGGAAATAAATAAAATAAAATATTTGGCGAAACGAGAGAAATAAAACAAGTATTAGATTTTTGTATAATACAATATTTTTATTTAGTATACAACGTACCTTTCGGGTTGGGGGTTGTTCGGATATTAATGTCTCTTTTCTTTTATATTTTTAACAAATCTGTCATAGTATTAACAATTCACAATCACACAACCACACGATTGTACAAAACTTAAGTTAAGCTTAAGATGAAGGTGGCCAGCGTGAACACTTACCAATAACGTGCCATCGTTCAACCAGCTTGCTGACAACATGCAATTTACTTTAAGTGGCTGTAATATTAATGATTAAATAAAAGTTTTCTAAAAAATTACATTTATTTTTAGTCGATCTTTCCTTCTGGGTTTTAGACAAAGTCGATCTTTATCAAGAAAAGTCTGGCCACGCCTGGCGTATATCATTATGTCTGAACACTTAAAATATTGTACTCATTTAATCGGATATTGACTCAAAAAAGTGCATATCTGAACATAGTATAAATTTTAAATTTAATTGTTGACCTATGTACTGAACTGTTTGATGCTGTGCGATGCTCGTACAAGAAAACATTGATAAATGCCCACAAGGCATTAAGTTTGAGATTCAGTCTGATGCCACTGTATCTTGAAAAAATATTTTTTTCCTTCTTTTTTTTAATAAATTTTTTTTTATTTTTTTGAGATTTTCAATTTATTGGCTTTTGTTATGATTGTCCTGAAAACTGAACAATTGATTTGCAATTTGCAATTTTATTTGTAATAAAAAATTGTTCATCACCTCAATTGTATTGCAAGAGTAAACCAATAATTGTATACAAAATGCTTTAAATTGATTGAATATTTCACAGCTTATGGTTCGTTAAATATTTACAAATAAATTGTTGTTATTGTTGTTCTTTCTTCTTCTTCATTTTATTTGTAAAGTCTTTAAGGATTATTAAACTCTTAGTAGACTACAGATGAAATGTTTTTCTCTCTTTAACTTGTTGGCACCAGAAAAATCTCTTTTAAACTGTGAAAAATCATATGAGTGAGGTTGTCTGCCTACAAGAACTTGGTCTCCTTGTTGTTGCATAATTGATTAAATGTCAATTTATTTTTAGGAAAAATATTTTATTTTTATATTGTGTGGAGAAAAAGGAATTTATAGGCCGAGGAAAATGTACTCGTATGACAACAATGCCTTGCCACATGGCATGGCACTTAATAGACTCAAAATTGTTGTTAAATAACAAACATGTTTTTTTTTAACAAACTCTTGTAAGCAACCTTTCTAATGTTTAAGGTAAATACTTACAATTTATTCTTGAATATTTAATACAAAAAAAAGAAAAAATTTGAAGTCTTTTTAAAAAGAGAACCCCCAAGAGAACACAATCTTTAAAGTTAAATTTGTTTTCATTCGAATTTAATATTAAAAGCCTGTTATTCTATAAACAAAAACTAGGTTATGCTACTAGAAAAAGAAGGAAAAAAGTAACAATAATTTAAGAAATTAACAAAATCACTATAAATGTTAAATAGAAATTGATTGAATTGTAAACCAATGTATGTTCTCCCCTCCAAAACGACAAACACCAAAAAAAAGAGAAAAAAAAAATAATGAAAATCAATCAATAATTGTAATATCCCATTACAACATATATATCTACTGCCTCCCTAACCAATGGTATAGAGTAGCTATCATATCCCACAGACACATTCGCAATAACATGCAAACATTTTTGTATAAATTGTGGTTGCATAATGTGCCATCTGATATTTATACAATCTATGCCAGTACTTTTATTAGTTATTCCGTTACACTGCAAGACACTTTGAGTAAGATAAAGTTTTTGCCTTTTTTATTATCTCAAACATACCCCTCACTTACGATTACGACCTAGGTTCTCTCACCACTTCTAGGATAATCTTCAAATATAGTGACCAATGACACCCTCGTCCATAATGTCCACCAAGCACAGTTACAATCTAGAAATCTGTAATCCTTTATGGATTCTCGGTGTCCCATTAGGGATAATTTTGCTTGTCGTCATAACGACCGTGTAAGAACTAGACTTCATTGCTAAAGACGGTTATCTTGTTATGTTATCTGCGGCATTGTGAATGGTCAGTCAGCTTTAGATGTTAAGTGAGTTGGAAGATTGAAATTTGGGCAATAGATTTCGATTCCGCACTTTCTTTTCAACAGTAGTGATATTTTTAGCAATAAGTACATTACAATCATGCACAGGCTTAACCGCATCTGCAATGCTTCCAGTCTTTTCAAATTTCTTTATAATTATTGCACAGTATGATGGCCATAATCAACCCGTAAACGCGCCATAATCACCCCACTACGTCTATAGTCACTTCCTTCTGTTTCTATGCGTTCTTCGTTTATTATTCGATCCGTATCTCTAAGTTGCAAACTATATGCTACTTCCTTCAGTCAGTTTCTCACGCCACCCATGTTGTATGTGTTAATTTTATCCATGAGTGGCAGGATCTAGACTTTAAAGTCGATTCCGGACGGCAGATTATTGAGAGACTTTTCATGGCAATTTTTTTTTTGTTTCTCTCAGAGTTTTTGTCAAAAGACTGCTCAGAGGAAGACATCGAAATAGATATTCATTCATTCAATCATATTTTGTTCCGCTTGATGTGTCTAGCTGGGTTATGAACCACAGGCTCGCACAGGCTAAAAAGCTAATACAGTGACTTTAAGCCCAAAGAACACTTGTTTATAATAGGTTTGACTTATGCCCAATATGTGCGTTCTTTTGTGAGGAGAATGAATCCCTTTGAGAACACATACTTTGAAACTGTGTGGTGGCATTATCAGAAGAAAATACATGGACACGTATCAAATACTATAAAGGCTGTACGTGTACTGACAACACTATGGGCGGGAAGATTTTGGAATTTTGCATGACCTTCAAATGTTTAAGAAATGTTATAAATGTGATCACAACTGTATCACTAGCAGTCGCAATCCTTAATGTATTCTTCGATTCTGGTATTGAAACAAACTTAGTGAAGGTTTCTCAAAAATCTGTCGTTTGGAGTCGACGTTAAACTGTAGGTCCCGCCACTCACGTATAAAATTAACGCACACAACATGAGTGGTGTGAGAAGCTAGGCCGTAATCCTGTCTGAAGGGTTGTAATGGCCAATAATGTATGTACTTATGTATGGTAGTCAAGGTATTGGGTCAGTTGGGCAGTCAATAGTTATCCCACTTGGGCTCAAAATGTATGCCAGATATGATCGCTATACAGACGGAGCAAAACGCTAAGGCGGCGTCATATAGTACTTAAATTGCTTAACTACAGATCCGATAAATGTAGTTCCAATATGAAAATTAAGTAAATTTTCCATTCAGAAAATCTCCTAACCAGACGATTATCATATTTTGTCTGTAGTTCTTGCAACAGACATTCCAAGGAAAGAAATCCAAGAGAGCCTAATAAGATTACATGTGCTTACACGCCATTGGCTAAGTTGAGCCGCCCAGTAAAGCAACCCCAAAATACCCAATTTAATTGAGGCAATCAGAACAACTATGAATATGTCCTGTAATTCCACGCTCTAGAAGGCATTGTAACCATACGCCTCAGTAGCTAGTACATCAGCAACACAATTCTTGAAAGAAAATAACAGAAATTTAATTGAGAAATCTCTGGCATTTTTATGAATGTTCACGGGCTATCAAAAATAAATCTCTTCAATTTCGATGTCTTTTTTGTTGTTGTTTGAACTAGCCCGCTAAACATCAACGATAGACTGCAATCAGTTAATGCCTTGGAACAATACCTCCTGGGAAAATTATTGGGTACATTGTTGAGCAAACTGACTCATTGAATCCTATTTATTCGAAAGTGACCTGGTCTTGTTATTAAGATCTCTGATGATGTTATGCTCGCGGTTGTAAGCCCTTCAGTGGAGAAATAAAGCCGCATATTTTATAAAATTTTAAACAATCATGATGCACAACTGTTTGTGTTCTGCTGTATTCGAACCTGGGATGCTTAAGTGCGAAAAGCAAAAATCAGGAAAATGCTGTGCTAAAACTCTTTTGATTAGGAAGCTATATGTCAGGCGTGGCCAGACTTTTCTTGATGCAGATCGACTTTGTCTAAAACCCAGAAGGAAAGATCGACTAAAAATAGATGTAATTTTTTAGAAAACTTTTATTTAATCATTAATATTACAGCCACTTAAAATAAATTTGCAATTTTTATATAGATGTAGATGGGTGACATTGCAATGTTGTCAGCAAGCTGGTTGAACGATGGCACGTTATTGGTAACTGCTAAGGGCAGACATACGCGGTCAACTGCAAAGCAATCTCTCTCAAACATGGATATTTTTGTAGGAACGACCAGCAACTCTTTTCATACGCTCTTGATATTATAAAAATAACTGAATTGAAAGCTATAATTTCATCTTCAATTTTTGAAGAGTCAATGGCAAAAAAAATCAGCTATTTTAACAGACATTTCTTCAAAATTTTGATTTCCGAAAGGGAAAAATCTTGAAAACGATTTTCAAACTCACTCTCAATTTTTCTAATCTCTGCAATATAGTCATCAAATGTTGTATTAAATTTGAACTTTTCTGATACTGAGTTTAAACTTATAGTTTTTAAAGTGATGTCTTGTGATGTCTTGTTTCAGTTTTTGATTCAAATCAATTGCCATAGCTTCAACTCTACAAGTTGCACATCTTTAATAGCTGACATAATTTGCGACTTGTTTTTAAAATTTGCAAATAAAACTTCTCCACCTTCTATAAAAGCTTTTTTCACTAATTCACCGTCACTAAAAGGCTTTTTATGTTGAGCTAAAAGAAAACTTATTCGCAAAGAAGCTTCCGTTGCTGCTGTGGGCCCTATGTGTGGCTTGGTAAACATAGCTTCATAATTCTTATGATTGGATTTATAATGTCGCTCTAGATTTCAATTTTTTTTTTGGCATCGATATTATGGAATTGCATATCAGACACACGCACTTTTCTTTAATTAGATTAAAGAAATAATTTTCCTCCCACTCATCGTGGAAGTGATATGTTTTCAGTTTTTTTAATAACACTCATTTAGGACAAAAACTTCAAATTATTTCAAATATTTTTATTGCTGGGTTTAAAAACTTTAACAAAAATGATGTTTTCTTTTAGGAAAATGAATTTTCAACATTCAACTGAATTTTCATTATGAATTCAAATAAAACACAGTATGTCATGCTTTTCATTTTAAATTTAAAAAATAACATTCAATTCTAAAAATTATTTAATTTTTACTTTTCTTTAGATTTCTTTAATGAAAGATTTTCTAAAACCATCGAAAGATCGACAGTCGATCGCGATCGACCGTTTGGGCACGGCTGCTATATTCTGTAGAAGTGATGATGTTGTTACGTAGAAACGAGAGGCGGTCATTAAGTTTACCTCTGTAATGCATTTTTTTCCTCCATGGCTTAATGCAGACATTGATGCGGGAAAGCTTATGTTAAAAGTCTTACCGTTCACTAAATACCGAAATAAAATGTTGCTGAATTGATGGACCAGAGGTAACAGGCAAGGAATAAAGCTATGAAAAGTATGCATTTCTGTTCTTATTTAATTTAAGATAAAATAGGACAAGTTCCAGTGAAATGAAAATGTTCCTTCCCTTTAAGCAGAACGCCATTCAATTCTAAACAGATTTGGGTTAGAAAATCGCGTGAAGGCACCTGTGCATTATCGTTAAGCTCATGTTAAACTCATTCGTCTTATTTAAATGCCTGACAGTGTAATTATAGTTACCTAGGGATTTCTGTATTGTCTGTATATTTATGACTTTGTTTGAATGTGTGTACATTTTCCTATTTTTTTCGTTTTCTTGTTTTTTTTTTTTGCGATTTTCTATATTCAATTCCATTTTATGCTCTTCATTTTTGTCATAGTTGCTGTTTTGCGGTAGCTGTTGATATTAAAATGCCACAAAATGTCAAATCAGGAGTGGTATGCCACAGTGAATATATTTTTGTTTTTGACTCCTGGCTCTATAATACCACACATATTAACATGTTTCGTTTCGTTTTTTTCCTGCTTTTCATATCTCCCAATTTACCAAAAGGTAAATGAACGTATGTACTACTAATATATGTATGTATGTATACATGCTTGTGTGTGTGTGTTATAAAACTAAAATATTTGTATTGAACATAATATATGGGGGATACGGGTATATGCTGCAAAATAGAGAGAGACAGAGAAAGAAAGAAAAAAACCTGAAACAGCCTGACAAATAATGACATAAATTTGTCATTTACGTGAAAATAAATCAATTTTCCTTAACATCCCCGCTCTCCTTCCTCTTCCCCCTTGAAATTTTCATTTAATTTTTTTTTTTTCGTTTATCATTTTGCTTCTCTGCTGTTTTATTTCATTTTTTTGGGTCAATTTACAAATGGATTTCTATTTCGTATTTAAAGATCTCCCCTTAATGCCAAGACTTAATTTAAAGAGGGAGTCTAGAAAAAAAATATAAATAAAAAGAAGAAGAAGAAGAAATAAAACCGAAAATGAAAATCCCTTTTATTTTATTCTCGCAGGATTTGCAGGATAATATTTCTTTCTGTAAATAGCACTTGTGATAGTTATGGTCTACATCCCCTGTCATTATGTGAAATGATGTCAAATTGTTGTCATTTAGCCCAGAAGAATATTCCATGGGGAGTTATTGCCAGTCTAAAGACTTGGAAAAATATTTTTTTAAAGCAATAAATGAATTACACACACCTTGATTTTTCTTTGTCCTTTTAAATGAACAAAAATTTCGTTGCCTTTTTAAAAAAAATTTCAGGGGATAAGCTTTTAAAAAAAGAATTTCAGAATTGAAAAATTGATGATTAAATTGTACATGGTTTTTTATTTTATTATTTGCACTTAATAACGACATGACAGAATGACGGGATGACATCCTACAATACCATTTAAAAATAAAATTAAAAAAAATATTTGGTAGCAACAACGTATTGTTACGTTTTTACGTTTTTAACAACGTTTAAAATATGAGCTCGTAGATTGCAAATCCAATAAAAATAAATTTGTGTTTAGTTTTAATTAAAATCCCTTATTATTCGCACAGTTCTGTGTGCCACGGTTCACAACTTGATGTAAACAACAACAATTGCTTTGTTTGTTATTACTTTGTTTACACCATTCGCATAAACAATAACAATTACTAGACAATTGTTCGACAGATCTTTGTAACGGAGATTTTCAAATCAAGATTACTCTATTCAAACGCACCGCGACTTCACACATGACTGACTGAGCTTCACTCACTCTGTTGCCTGCTTTGTCTTGCCGTTTATATGACAACGTAAACAGTTTGATGAATGTTTTTGAAGGCGAATTTTCGTGACTTCAACTTCTCGAAATCTCTATAAATCTAAATATTGTTGTTTCATTTTTTGTTTTGTTTGTTGTTATATTACGCAGTGCGATAATTTGTAAACAAGTTCATTGTTTTTGTTTTTGTAGCTTTTGTTTATAATTTTAATATTAAACGATGTAAAAGCAAAACACCATATCTTGATTTTGCCATTTTCATAGCAGTATTATTAACGAAAATGTAATAGGGAACGTCTGCCTGCTTACGTACCTATTATCCTCCTCTATAAACAAAACAATAAAGCCGGAGGAAGCGATAATTTATCAGCTAATATTCTACAAAGAGAATGGCTAAAAGTTTTTGGATCAATACTGCATACCTTATTCAAGAAAATCTGACAATTCGGGAATATACCCCTGGAACGAGGGCAAGCTTGATAATAAAAATTTTATGCTCTAAGAAAATGCTGCGAATGGCGAAGTTATGTATAATATCTACCCAATAGATGAGCAATTAAGAAGGCCTCAGACTTTACTTTTGATCATGATTACAACCTAGTTCCTCGCACTACCCATGTTGTGCGTGTTAATATAGTTCAAGAACGGTGCCACTTACACTTAAGCGACATATTTTTGAGAAGCTTTTCATGGCAATTTTATTTACTCACAGAGTTTTTTTGCCAGAAAACAACTGAGAGGAAGTCGTCAAAGAAATATTTCGTTATGTTCCAGATATCTAACCTAGGGTTTGAACAATGGCTTGTCACCTAATAAGCCAATACACTACATTCTTGACTACGGCGAGTTCATTTCAGCGAGTTTATACTTCGATTTTAATGATTTTGGGCAAGCTTATAGTTCCCATGGACCGTAGAACCATACGGTTGTCATGGAACCAAGGTTAATAAATTTTATCAAAGGGAAATAAGACAGCCATATACGCTAATCGCTAACAAGGATGCATATTATTACACACATTATTCATAATAACAAGCGTTTAAAGAGATATACATTGGAGAATCATCAATCAACACCTTAAAAAAACTCGACTACACTACTCGCATCTAGGAAAGTATGTATACTTGCAAGACGAAATTAACGACCACGTGTCAAAAGCATCAACAGAAAAAACTACGTTCTGTGCTGTATCGGCTGCATAAATCCTCTGCTTCTCCAACCTGTTCTAAAACAAAATCACTTCAATTAAAAAATTTTAGCGGAGATGCCCTAGCGAATGTGGAAATTCGAATCCTAATACCAGAAGCGTTTTTCATCTTCTCCTGCAATTCCTGAAAGTCTAAAGGACTATCTTTAATGAAGAAAATACGCAGGCATAATGCTTATGTTTAATTTTGTTTGGGTAAATTTTTTGGTGACGATGAGTGTGAAGTAACAAGTGAGTGAGGCAATCTTGGGACCCATTCTAAATTTTAATAGGTCCTACAGGATTATAACGATTTTCTGTACGATGTAATCTCGATCTTTATTGACAACTAGAATACTGAAACTAATACAGTATCGCGGATATATTACGAATATAAATCCACCTTTTTTTTCATCTGTACGTCTGTAGAAACTGTCCGGGTAAAAAAGATTGACATCGTATCATCGCATATATGTACAATCAATCCTTGTATAATATTTACATACATATTTGGCCATTACAACCCTTCAGTCAGGATTACACCCTAGCTTCTTACTCCACTCATGTTGTGTGTGTTAATTTTATGCATGAGTGGCGGGACCTACAGTTTAAAGTCGTCTCCGAGTTTTTGCCAGAAATCTGCTGAGAGGAAGTCGCCGAAGAAATACTTTTTGTATTTTGTCTTGATGTCTGGCCTGGGGCTCGAACCCTGGCTTTACGTCTAATAAGCCAACACACTACCTACTAGACTACGGCGACTTAGAGTACGAACACTACCACTGAAATCCAATTCACGCACGAATGTATGCATAACTATTAACTCGGTAAGCTATCTATTAGCCGAAGGTATTTAAAGCTGAGAAGGAATCTCTCTTTATTGACAGACTCACCAGGCCCGAATAAAAGGATTTTCTTTAGCAAAAATTCCTTTTGTAGAGGATGTACTAGGTCGGTTGAGGAGGAAGAGAATATTTAATTTGCCAACGTTTGTCTTAAGTAGCTATCCTTACTTGATATCGGATCGATCAACACATTCATTAAACTTTAAGGCTGCTTTTCAACTCGATACGAAGGCAGTTCTATTTAAAATGCGAAGCAGTTGCTCAAAAACGGTCAATTAAGAATTGTGAAGTTGTTCTAAGGCATCGTTCCATAATACTTTATGGCTTTTACAATAGATGCTTATGGATGTTCCACTAATTTTCTATGTATGTATGCAATGTATTGTATTGTAATATCGTTTTAATAGGCCACTTAAGCATATATTTGCAGACTTATTTAATTAAGAGCAAACCATGTTGTAATAACATCATATCCATGACACTTAAACCATTCCAAGGAACACCCTAATTTAAGTGATTTTCATATAATTTGATTTGATGTTGTTTCCCTTTTTAATTAAAATCCCTTTTAAGTGCCACAAATCTTTGACTTTTGGGGTCTCATTTATTCGTATTTGTTTAGAAGATTCACTGATAAACGAAATTCAAATTCAAATACAAATACAAATACAAGTAATTGAGGCGCCTTTTATTCTCTTTCTTTTCTTTGTCATACATTTTTATAAAATGGCTGCATGTGTCATAGCAGCCTGTGAGCAATAATTTTTTGTAATTTTTTTTCTGTATTTGTTGTTGTTTTCTTATTTGCCAAAACGATAAAAATCTTTTAAGCCTCAAACATCTATTAGGGCGACAACATTTTAGCAACTGTTGCTGTGGCAATAATAAAAAATAATATTATTTGAGTAACAATTTACATTCTCTCTCTCTTCCTCTCTCTCTCTGTGTCTCTATCTGTCGCAATTGAAAAGGCTAAACATAAAGGAAAAATAAAAATACAGCAAAACGCTTGGCATCACGTAAAATTCACATTTAAATGTAAATACACAAGGAGGTTAAATTAAGTCTTTTTCACAAAAAGATGAGAAAAAATAAGAAGAAAACATTCTGCAGCAACAAATTTAAAATGAAATGAAATGAATTGTTGTATTTGTGTCAATAAAAACCACATGTTGGTTGATATCCTCAATTTAAGCAATAGCAATTGTAGTAGAGTAGTGTACGAGGGAGGTTACAAAATCAACGCTATACAGTCTGTATTTGTGGCTCAGGTTTTTTGAAGATTAAAAAGCTGAACTATGAATTCGCAGCTTTTGCTTGGTAAGCCAACACAATACCGAGTACACTATACATACATACATACATAATTGGTCATTACAATCCTTCAGTTAGGATTACGACCTTGCTTCTCACACTACTTATGTTGTGTGTGTTAATTTTATACATGAGTGGTGGGACCTACAGTTTAAAGTCGACTCCGAACGATAGATTTTTGAGAAACTTTTCATGGCAATTTAGAGTTTTTACCAGAAATCTGCTGAGAGGAAATCGCCGAAGCAATACTTTTTGTATTTTGTTTTGATGTCTGGCCTGGGGCTCGAACCCTGGCTTGACGTCTAATAAGCCAACATATTACCTACTAGACTACGACGACTCAATGTTCACCTTTTTTAATTCAACTAAATTCGCTTCCTTGCCTCGTACACTTATATTGACATCCGCTTCCTGTTGTACAACATTTGCTAGGTATTGCTTTTATTTTACGGTTCTTCTTCAATAGTTTTGCGACAAAATTCTTTAATTTTTTTTTTCTTCTTTAAAATAAACTTTCATTTGCTATCTTCTCTCCTTCTCCGTGGTTAAGTGGTTTTGTTTTAATATTTGTTTCTTTTTTCATCGTGTTTTATTTTTTTTTTCATTTAACAAAAAGGATTTTAAATTAATGAATATCTTCCTTTACATCCGTTACGTAGAATTTCTCTGAGTCTTCTTTGTATTCTTCGCTGCTTTGTCTTGTCTTTTCTCGTATTCTGGTTGCTCGCATTGATTGTTGTCGTCGTGTCGTTGCGAATGATGATGATATTGAAGTTGTAACCATGGCAAGATGGCATCAATCAACCATATTAAGGAACCGTTATGTTTTGTATCCTCGTGTCTTCAATTGTTGTAAAAGGAGGATATTTATTAACATGTGTATGCCATTTTGTTTGTTTTCTTTGTTTTTGTTGGTGTAACATGAGATGTTGAATATTGAAATTGATTTCATGCAGAAATTTTATTGTGCGAGAAGACAGTGAGAAAATTAATTATTCGTTTGAAATGATATCGCATTGGAAAGTAGAACAAAGACAACACTTTCGAAGAATTTCATAAATAAGTGGGTCGCAATTTAAGTTAAGTTTTTTAAATAATAAATTTTATATCTGCCTTCAAATAAACTATTTCTTAAAAGCTTCTTAACTAAGATAAAAAATTTCACTTTTTTTATCAAATAGCGGTGCAGACCGCCTTGCGCTGACCAACTTCTTCCTTTTCCCTGATTTTGGCAGAACTTGGTTAGTACGGGGACTACGTTCACCCGTGGCATCACAACGGGCCGCTATGCGTGCTCAAGTAAGCTTTGTGAGCTACCACTCCGACCTAACCTAACCTAACCTATCAAATAGCGAGTAAGAAGTGTTGCAGTTCTTTGAAAGCCCAGGTTGCCTTACATTACATGGTAAAACTTATAATTTTTTTCATTCTTACTTACGTGGTGTTAATTTGTTGTTTAATTCTATACGTTGCATGAGTAATTTAAAACACAATCTGCAAAAAAAGAAAAAAATTGGAAATTTATTAAAATTTCATTAATTACTTGAGAAAAAAAATATTTTGCAATTTAAGTAATATTCCTAGAGCAAGACTGGTATGTTAATTACTTAAATAAGCGATAAAAGGTAGGAAGATAGAAATGATTACTAACCCAAGTGGTCGTATGTGGCCCATTGTCATACCTAGAAGCATTCAGAGCTTCTGAAGAAGCCCGTTAGACTATTAACGTCCATTAGCGAGCTATCATTGCCCGCACTATTAACATCAGGATGATCGTGAACGCATTTATTATACTTGGATTTTGAAATATATTCAGTTTATAAATATCGCCGTAGTCTAGTAGGTAGAATTGTTGGCTTACTTGACATAAGCCCACGGTACAAACCCCTGGTCAGACATCTCGAATATAACGGCTAACGAAATGGTTCTTGTAGAAATAGAACTACGTTTCCGTATAGCTAACCGTAATATTGTTTTTCAGACGAAGCCATGTTTGATTAGGGAGGTTAACTTAAGTTATTGAAAATCCGAAGCTTTTTTTCTTCGAAGATATAAATTTTGTGTATTCATTTGGAGCTGAAGTAAAACGATAACTCAACGAAACTTATTCTCAGAATATGCTACCTATCCGCAGGGTCATTTATTGGATGATTCCACTGGCTATGCTCATAAAAGAAGAAGTCACTAAAGCTGGTCAGAAAGACTTTTTCTATCTGATGTATATAAAGTCGCCGTAGTCTAAAGGGTAGTGTATTGGCGTATTGACATGATGCCATTATCAGACATCTTCAACAAAACGAAATATGAAAAATATATTTCTTCGGCTGCGACTTCCGCTCAGCAAATTTCTGGTAAAGGCTCTGAGAGTATATAAAATTGTCATGGAAAGTTTCTCACAAAAATCTGTAGTTCGTAGTCGATTTTAAGCCATCACTCATGTATAAAATTAACACACCACCATAAAAGTGGTGTGCGAAGCTAGGTCGTAATGCCGATATTTGTATCCACCGTATAAGATTAAAGTAATTTGTTCTGCCAAAGATTTTTCACGTATATGTGGGTAGGGATAGGTCTGACCACTGATGTATAGATTTAGTTTGTCATGCTAGGTCCCAGACCCTATTTATTACTCTGCACTTTAACGTAGAGGGCAATGGTGACCTTTCTTTTATCGTCGCTTTCTAATGTAGTTTTCTATCCAAAATAAGCTTGTAGGAATGCACCTCTTCTTCAAGTTTAAGTTCCAGTCCAGGAAATTTCATTGCACCAGAAGACGGCGCATTCTATCTCCAACATCGTTTTTCTCACATTAACACGCACATAGCGGACAGATGCCAAATAGTGGTCAATGGACCAGAAGCCGGCGGCTTCTATCTTTTAATAAAAAATACCACCACTAGTTTAACACCCAAACAGCGGTAAGATGCCCACTGCCTGCCATTTTCCCGAGCAAGTAGCATAATTTCCTTCTTCTAGTACAGTCAACAAATCTACACGAAATTGTGAGAACCAACATCACAAGATTGCACAGAAAATGCAAGAACACTGTATTTTGTGGAGTTCTCCTTCCAATCCCTTTGGTAATGTACAATCTCTTTAACGTCGTGGAGGTCGTTCTTCACGAAATACTTTTGATAGTTTTGGTCGTCTTTAGTTCACTATTGCGTTCTCAAGCAATTTTGTCACTGCGCCGGTTGTAATGGCAGGAATGCAGCCAGAGTATACTCCTTCCTGAGACAGTGGCTTCTTTGCAGTACACATCAGACTATAAGTGGAGGTTTTAACAGAGAATTCCTTATTATAAGCATGCTGTCCCTTAGATAGGAGCCTGCTTTCCAAAGTCTGACGTAGTGTTATATCAATAAGTCCCTCTATGTTCTTTAACAGGTACGAGGAGCGAGTTATGGGTCTATAGGGCTTGGAAGTGATATTGGAAGTTACCTCTTGCCTTCGGTACAAAGATCACTGGCAACCTATACCATTCCGGTGGATTACCAAAAGTTCAAGAAAAAGAAAAAAAATAAAAGATAAACCTGGCATGTGTATTAAGCTCGTATCCTGCTGTGTAGACCTAGAAATGTTAACAAAAAAATATAAAAAAAGACAAACATCTAGGAAAGCATTCTTCACATTAAAAAAAACTTATTAAAAGCCTCCAAGAAAACACAAGAGAATATTGTGGAAAATTTTCTATTTAAGGCCTATTCATCAAAGAAAAAAAATATTTTCTTTTCTTTTGTAAAAATTCTTTATTCTCTTGCAACCTACTTTTAACATTCACTGCCTTCGTGAGCTTCAGCATGTTTTCCTAGGAAAAATGAAAACTTTAAAATATTCATACTTTAACACAGAACCAGCCCAGCCCAGCCTACTTTTAAACTAAAAACAAATTTTTTTATATTTTTTTTTCATACAAATGTTGGCTAATTTTCTAAGTATTTTCTATGCCAAGAAGGAGAGAAAAAATACAGAAAAAAGAAAACAAAAGTATTCCTCAGAATCTAATCTAATGTTCATAAAATTCAATTCAAGATAATCTTTTTCAACTTTACATTCATTTTTAATTCAATTGTTTTGTTTAAACTCCTGTGCTTTTATATTTCCCCAGGGAGCTCATTAAGTCGCTCAGACAAGAAAAAAATGCGAATAAGGCAAGAAGACGCAGAGAGAGAGAGAGAGAGGGAAACTAATAAATTTGCTTCTTTTATTTTATATGGGCCTTTTTTCTTTAAATAGAATTTATTTTTAAAAGAACTGAAAAGAAAAAAAAATTCCATAAATGACTTGAATTTTGTGTTACTCTGCCCACAATCCACTCTTTTGTCTGTTCAACGTTTTGATTTATTTTCTAAGCTCCCACTCTAATAAAAGAAGAAGCGCACATTTTGTCGCTTGAAAGGAAAGTCGTGGAAGTCGTTAAAATTATTTTCTGCTTTCTTTCTTCTGCTTTCAAAATAAAAAAGTTTATCGGTTCTCTTTAA
Organism: Sarcophaga carnaria; assembly: GCA_958299815.1. Lineage (NCBI taxonomy): Eukaryota > Metazoa > Arthropoda > Insecta > Diptera > Sarcophagidae > Sarcophaga > Sarcophaga carnaria. The sequence continues at coordinate 35,939,918 of OY283151.1, forward strand.
CGTTTCATTTTTTTGAAGTCTTTAAACAGTAGACGTAGTAGAAGGGAAACCTTTCAAATTCCTTTAAATTTAAAGCATGAATCTAACATTTATTAAATAAACTTAAAAATTCTCTTTCATTTCAGGTACAAATATGCTTGCAACTGGAAAGATTATCCCAGATACACACAGTGTTATATGCAGTCATAAAGCTTTCTCGCTTTGTTCCTCAAAAAGTTAATATTTGGAGTGATTGGAGGTGAAGAAGTCGGAATGAAATTGATTAGGAAAGGAGCACTGAATGCAGAAACTGAAGAAATGCCATTTATCTGACTGCGAGTAACAGCTTGTTTGAATCGAAATAAACAAGCCGGTTTTAGCCTCAACCGCTACTGCAGCCATAATTTAAACAGCTTTCACTATAAAACGCACACAGTAAGTATCTATTTTTAAATTTTAAAATAATATCAAGTTTTTTAGAGATAGGATTAAATTTTCCATGATTTTTTAACAAAAAAAATTATTTCTGGTTTTTCACATACCTACATACACACAAGTGTCATTACAACTCTAGTCAGAATTACGACTTAGCTTCTCACTCGGCTTATGTTGTGTGTTTTAATTTTATACATGCGTGTCGGGACATACAATTTAAATTCGACTCCGAACCACAAATTTTTTTGAGAAACTTTTTTATTTACTCTCAGATTTTTTGCCAAAAATCTGCTGAGAGGATGTCGCAAAAGAAATATTTTTTTCCAATTTCGTTTTATTGGAGATGTCTGTACTGAGATATGAATCATGGCCTCACGTCTAACTGAGTCAACACACTACTTACTACACTACTACGAATACCTTACAAAATCCAAAACCAGAAAAAAATCGCACGGCGTTAAATAGCATGATCTTGAAGGCCTGTTCTAGAAATCGTTGCTGCAATATATCAATTGTCGTGCGCGCCATGTGTCGGGTGGCCAATCATACATACATACATAATTGGCCATTACAATCCTTCAGTCAGGATTACGGCCTAGCTTCTCACACCACTCACGTTGTGTGCGTTAATTTTTATACGTGAGTGGTGGGACCTACAGTTTAAAGTTTTTGAGAAACTTTTCAGTACAATTTTACTTCCTCTCAGGATGTTTGCCAGAAATCTGCTGAGAGGAAGTCGTCGAAGAAATATTTTTTTTTCATATTTCGTTTTGATGTCCGACCTGGGATACGAACCCGAGCTTTACGTCTAATAAGCCAAAACACTACCTACTAGACTTCACGGCGTCTAAATCAATGTCGACAAGTTGAGGCTACATGGAGTCCGTTATCATTTCTCTTTAAAAAAAGCCATGTTCAATTACGTCGACTGACTAAATTTCGTGCCAGATAGTTGCTTTATTGTAGTATAATTTGTTTCTTATGAAAAGCATGAGGATTTTCTCAGTTCCAAATTCGTTTCATTTATATTCGTTCACGTCAAATGGAAATGTTTTCGAAATATAGGCCCTGACTTAACTTTGCTCCATTACACATTAAAGGAACTTCCCCCGAGATTTCCATAGTCTGCCGGTTTGAGCTCCTGAGTAATCTGAATTTTATACGAATAAAGGTAGCGGTCTCTTGTCAAAATTGGCTGCCTAGGGCTTCGTGAAATTTGAAGTTGTTGGGCAATAAAGCCGAATTGATATTTTCGTATCTTCGGCGATAATGTCGTTTGCAGCGTTACCTTTTTAAGAGGCTGGCAGGTCCGTTGATGTACAGGAGTCTTAATGTCTATAATTGACCCAGTTTTTTCTAATTATTAAACTGCTCTTCGAATGGTTGACACATTAGCTGCTCTCTCTTGACTGAAAATTCCTCGAAGTTAGCGAGCGGTCTCAGCATAAATTTTGTGTAATAAGTTTTCCGAATTACAACCTGTTGTTCAATAATCGGAATAAGTATTCGTATTATTTATTTATTTATTTATTTATTAAATACAATACAATTACAAATTATATTCTAATTATAAGCGAGCGGAGTAACTCGACCATATGCTCGGTGTAGTGTCACAGACTAGAGTCTCTGGTGGGAATCGAACCCACGACCCTCACGCTAATAGTCTAGTACACTACCCACTATTACAGGGCACCCTAAGTATTCGTAACCCCTATTAAATTTCAGAGTTACCACTTGCACTGACACTGAATTTAAAAAGTGCACTCTTACTGCAACGCCCTTTATATGGGACGGTGCGTTGAATGGCGATTCCGTTTTATCTGGTCTTCATTGATTTCATCAACTCCTTATCAGGAGAATTAATTTCATCTCTCTGTCGAGATTTAATAGTCTGAGTACTGCTGTGAATACTTTAGTATGACTTGGGGTGTAGTTTATCAATCCAGTTAATAAACATCGTATTCGGCTCGATTATGCCGAAAGCTGCACGCATCATAACAGCCATCACATGAGACCTAAATCGCCCTGTTAAAGATTGGTTACATCCAATCTTGATTGTAACTATTCGTCTGGGCAATGTTTGAAAATTTGTGTTAATTTTAGCCGGTAATTGTCAATGAATTAGCGTGGAAAGTCGTGAAGTCGCCGTGGTCTAGTACGTAGTGTGTTGGCTTATTAGACGAAAAGCCAGGGTTCGAGCCCCAGGCCAGACATCAAAATAAAATACAAAAATTATTTCTTCGGCGACTTCCTCTCAGCAGATTTCTGGCAAAAACTCTGGGAGTAAATAAAATTACCATGAAAAGTTTCTCAAAAATGTGTCGTTCGGAATCGACTTTAAACTGTAGGTCCCGTCACTCATGTATAAAATTAACACACACAACATAAGTGGTGTGAGAAACTAGGTCGTAATCCTGACTGAAGGGTTGTAATGACCATTTATGTATGTATGTTAGCGTGGAAAGCAATTTATCCTTCACGACGTGGATTAATTGGAGATTCAAGAATTTCTTTTTAAGGAATTATAATCGTAAACTGACTTAACAAAATTCAAAAGTTAAAAAACAGTTTTTTAACTCTTTTTTCCTTTTGTATATCTCTTAGATGTGTAATTGTAAACGCAACTGACTACAAAGTCAGTAAGTTCAATACACTGTGTCTACTTTACTCTTTTCTTTTTTTTGTCTTGTGTAATATCCTTAAAGTGTTATTGTTTTCAAAAGTCAAGTATGTTGCAAGCAAACCCTTCATTCATTTGCTTCTTTCCTCTCATGCACTCTAATAAAAAAAAGAAATCTTTGCATGTACCTGAGGCAATTGTTATTGTTGTTGTTATTGTTTTTATTGCACCTTTTGGCAAAAAATAAAAGCTTAGGGCTTCCTCTTCTCCTTTCTTCCTCTAATTCTCTTATACATTTACAGTCGAACCAATTTATTTTAAGAATATTGCTTAGGTTGTACGTCGGTCTTATTGAAAACAATATCCTGCTTACGATTATGTGCGCAGCGTAGGTGGATGGTGGCTAAAAATTTCAAAATTAAACTGACTTGGAATTTATTTTGAAAATAATCAAGGTTTTCAACCGCATTACGTATGCTCTTCTCATTTTATTGTTCATCACAGCAGAGGGTTTATTTAGAATTTTTTTTTTGCAAAATTATATGCAGAAGGCTTGCAAGGAAATCCTGGGAATGCGACCCAGGAATTATGCGCTGGATGTATGCCATGATGGTCAAATAAATATTGATTTGTGGGCAATTATCTAGGCAAACAGAATGAATCTGAAAACAGCAAGACGCAAATGAAGACTCCCTTTGTTATGCTATTCAAGAAGATCTGAACATGGTAAGATGATGATGCATGCTAGATATTCCTCACTTCTTCATCTTCTTCTTACTATTTACACCACTTACATATATCCGATCAAGAATGGAATACAGCTCTCATGTATGAGCCGGTGACTCAATTTCAAGGCTTCCGGACCGCCTACAGAACTGGGCTAAGGTGCTCCTTAATGATGGCAGGGTATGCAAATCTATTGATTCATTGGAGCAACATTGCAATGTGGCTTGTGTTTCACTGTTATATCGCTACTACAACGGATTTTACTCGAGGAAACTATGGGGACTTGTTAACGAGAATCATATATTCCTACGTAACACTTGTCTTACTCGGCGAGCACATCCATTTATGGTCGATTGGCCAATGAATTGCACACAACATTACAAAGAAAACTCGTTCCTAAGCCGGACTATTTGTATGCACAGCTGCCTTCCTGCATAGGTCAAATTCGCCGTAGTATAGTAGGTAGTGTGTTAGCTTATTAGACGAAAAGCCAGAGCTCGAGCCCCAGGCCAGACATCAAATTAAAATACAAAAAGTATTTCTTCGGCGACTTCCTCTCAACAGATTTCTGGCCAAATTCTGAGAGTAAATAAAATTGCCATGAAAAAGTTTCTCAAAAATCTGTCGTTCGGAGTCGACTTTATAAAATTAACACACACAACATAAGTGGTGTGAGAAACTAGGTCGTAATCCGGACTGAAGGGTTGTAATGACCAATTATGTATGTATGTATGTATGTATGTATGTATATGATATAAAGAGATTCAAATCTTGTGTCTACAAACACCCCTGCCTCTTTTCTCGTTCCCATAACATTATACTACTTTCCTAGTCCCAAAACAATGTACATGCATGCATGAGTAGCGAGAATCGTACAAAAAAAGCGATTGAGACCACGCTTGTGCCAATTATGAGAAGGAGCAGGTTTCTTAAATGAAATGATATTCGACTTCTGATTGGGGTAATATGTCCCAAACTGGGAATCAAATATCTTGCGATCTTAATCTGTAGTACACCGATACAGAAGGCTCATATAGAAAGCATATCTGAGAATGGCGAAACATGCAATCCAGATTGCAGTAAACTTGTGGAAGTGCAACACGACAATTATGTTCTGAATTATCAGTTCAATCGTGCCGAACTACAGCCCAGATAATCCATTTAGGTTAGGTCAGGTCGAAGTGGTAGCTTTGATTACCAAAGCTCACAAGAGCACGCATATCGGCCCGTTGTAACGCCACACGGGTAAGTGCAGCCCCTGCACTGACCGAATTCCACCAAACACACCGAATTCCACAAAGCAAAGGCTACGCATTATAAGCACGACTACCCTACGCTGGAAAACCAGCTCTATCCTTGACATCAATTTTCCTCCGTTAAGCTGACAAAGTGGATAACAGTTTCCAGTTTATTCAGCAGATCTGCACCCACGGCAGAAGTTATTAGATGGGAGCTGCAGTCTTTTTGCGTGTCTTTCCATAACACAATGACCTGTACGTATGACCGCTGTGTTCGAGATGATCGATCTGAGTAACTGGTTTTTGCGCCTTCTAGCTACAAAGGACAAGTGAGTCTGCTAGTGGAGCAGGATTTCTCATTGACCCAAGATAGATATCGATATAGGAGGCTCACTGACTCTTGAGCCCCAAAGAAGGGTCATTTGTTAACAACAAATATCATGTGAAGTTCCAGGCAGCTACCTTTTTGGGAAAAGGGAAAATTGTTAATGTTATAAAGTTGGCTTGCTTGTTCCCCTTGAGTATATTTATACAACACCTCTGGTGCTTTTTCACATGAAATTTTTTTATTTCTTATTTACTTGACTTTAAAGTTTAAAGTAGAATGCATTGCAATAAGATTTCCTATGCCGTAGTTTCAAATTCTTAAAGAGAGAAAGAGAGAGACAATGTATGAAACTCATAATATGAGGGTCACGTTTTATATTCAAAATATTCAAGAGTCAGGAAATGTTATGACATCCATAGATTGTTTTTCAGGTTTAAATTACAAAAAAAAAAACAAAAGAACTAAAAAGCAGAGACACAAAAATGTAAAAAGACTTCAAACACTGAACTGACACATTAAGGCAGGTAAAAATCTTTAGGAACATGGCAACTAAAAATAAAGCTTTTATACTACTTGACCTGTATGAAACTGACAACTAGTTTCTTAAAGACTGTAATTTAAGAAAACATTTTTTTCTTGGGTGAAATTAAATATTTTTGACAATTTTTTTTTGTTCCTAATGTGTGTTATGGCAGTGTTGAATATTGCTAAAAATTTTTCACATTCATTTAATAATTTCCCCCCTGATTTATTAGATCAACCAGCGAAGCGTTGTAACAGCTCTCCATACCTTTCTAATGCATTAATAACTTGTGTTTAAAGATTTTTTTTGCTTTTAATTGACAGGGAATGTGGAAAATATTAAATTAAAATTTATTTTCAATTTCCTTTTAAAATTCATGTAATTCCTGTTCTCTTTCCTTCTCTTCCTTTCACTCTCACTCTCTCTCTCTCTCGCTCTTCATACAAATAAAATGTTGCCAGTAAAAGTTTTCAAAAGTACGAAAATCATTTACCCACAAACTTATTTACACATACACTCGCATATATTTTTAAATTAGAAACATAAAATTCACCCCCCACACCCCCCAAAAAAAAGAGGAGAGAGAGAGAGACAGAGAGAGAGTAAAAGATTTCAATAAAAATCGTTACAGAATGTGTAATAAAATTTCATTACCTCAGACATGGAAAAAGTTGAACTTTTACTTGAATTTCATTTTACATGCGTATCCTCGTGTATAGCAGGGAGTTTGAAAATGAAAAAGAATAACTTTTCTGTGGTTGGGAGTACATGACAGCAGCGGTGCTATAGTAGTTCTTAATAAATGTTACCGAAAAATTAATACAAAATGAATGATAAAGTTGCTGCGAATATTTCAATGAAGTGAAAACGAATTTCAAACACATTTCTTTGCAGAATGTGATTGACCCTGAAAGAGCTGATCGCCATCAAAAATCAGCTTGAGACGAGGTTCAATTTAAAATTCTGCTGCTACAATACATCTTCCATGTATTTATTTCTCCGATTGTACTTATTTCGCCATAGTCTAGCAAGTAGTGTGTTTGTTGGCTTATTAGACATGAGGCCTCGGTTCAAAACCCAATTCACACATCTCCAACAGAACGAAATATGAAGAAATATTTCTGCGGCGACTTCCTCTCAGCTGATTTCTAGCAAAAAATCTCAGAGTAAAATAAAACTGCCATCGAGAAATTTCTCAAGAAATTTTTCGCTTTAAATTGTAGGTCCCGCCACTCATGTATAAAATTTATACACACAACGTAAGTAGTGTGAGGAGCTAGGTCGTAAACCTGACTATGTATGTATGTATATTTATTTATACGTTGCCTCAGAGTCTTGCATATCTCAATGCCGCTCGTAGTCTCTCTGCTGATCGAATTGTATACGGACTTCAGTGTCTGCGGAAGAATATACGAATGAACGAGTCTCGAAATGACTAATAATGCTGATAACTTGACGTGCATTCTTACAGTGCAAGTTAGGCAATATGATCTGTAGGTTTTTTCGGTCAAATTGGAACTACAGAAGTCGTTACTTGTAAATCCTACTTGTGTGTGTCTGTTCTACCAACCATGAAGTGCACATGAATCTCGATATCAACAAGCAGGCAATGATAGTCCACCAATGGATCACATATCAATTATATGCACTGGCCTCCAATTAGTGCGCTCTTGATATACTTTTATGGTCATAAGTCGATTAAGGTCAGTCAATATTCCTATATTGAGTGTTCTTTTAGCTGCATTAGAAATAAGGTTATCGATAACTATGGTTTGACAGCTGAAAAGGTCAAACTTTGAGGAAATTTCTAGGCACTAATGAATCACCGTAGTCTAGTAGGTAGTGTGTTGGCTTATTGGACGTGAGGCCATGGTTCAAACCCCAGGTCAGACATCTCCAGAACGAAATATGAAAAAATATTTCTTCGGCAGCCTCCGATCAGTAGATTTCTGGTAAAAACCCTGAAATTAAAATGAAAAATTGCCATGAAAAAGTTTCTCAAAAATAAAATCTGTCGTTCCGAATCGACTTCAAACTGTAAGTCCCGTCACTCATGTATAAAATTTAACACACACAGCATAAGTGGTTTGACTGGAGAGTTGTAATGCATGTGTGTATGTAATGAATCGTTAAGTGTAAAAAGAAAGCTTTCAAAATGTAGAAATTTACTTTGAAAGAAGTTAATCTGTCTCGACAATCTGACGATCAATATAATCGGCCTAGTGAACAAATAATTCGTACAATTATCGATCAACGCCTAGAACTAGATCTCTAAGATTGGTTTTAAATGAATTCAACGTAGATTACTTCCACCGTATATTCATAAAAGCTTAAGACAGTAACAATTTCTGCAGTAATTTTAGAGACGAAAAAGAAGTAGAGACCATAGACACTGAAGTGAAATGGTTTTGGAAACACTCAACATGTCAACACAATTTGTCAAGCCAGGTTTAATTTGCACAAGATCCAAAATTTCACAAAGACTGTCAGTGTTGTTGGACACTATCAATCAGGATAAACCATTTTTAAGATGGCTGCTAATTTAATCTAATCTGCGACAATATAACTGAGAGATCAGTGCATACATGGTCATTACAACCCTTCAGTTAGGATTATGACATAGCTTCTCACACCACTTTTAAGACGGCTGCTAATTTAATCTAATCTGCGACAATATAACTGAGAGATCAGTACATACATGCATGAATAATTGGTCATTACAACCCTTCAGTCAGGATTATGACGTAGCTTCTCAAACCACTTTTGATGTGTGTGTTACTTTTATACATGAGTGGCTGAATCTACAGTTTAAAGACGATTCCGAGCGACAGATTTTTAAGAAACTTTTCATGACAATTTTTTTATATACACTCAGATTTTTGGCCAGAAATCTGCTGAGAGGAAGTCCATAAAGAAATATTCTTTCCTATCTCGTTCTATTGGAAATAACTGACCTGAAACCTTACGTGCTCCATGGCCTCACATCTAATACGCCAACACACTACCTACTAGACTACTGCGCTTCCTTCAAAAATACGAGGCAAACCTTACATTTCATTTGATATACTTTCTCATGTAATTACAACTGTTCCGTTAGATTAATCCATGCATTGAAAAGTGTGTCTCTGTGTGTGAGCGAGTGGGTGTAAAAATCCTCACGAAAACATTGCCGGGAACAGGAAACTTTACAAAATTGCGATTTCAGTTGCTGAGCAATATTTTTTAGATTTTTATTGCCAGCCAACGTTCCGCAGCGCATGTAATGAAAGCTTTACTTGTAAGATTAGTTTCTTTTGCTGATTTTATTTGCACACAAACAATGAGTATTTATTGTAGAAGTATTTGTTGTATGAGTAAACTTGTGAGTGATTGAGAGACTTTTATAGACATACCTAAACAATCAAAAGAAATCCAACAAAAAAATAAAAATGTTGGAAGCGAAAGAAAGAAAGTTTGATGCCTTCAAATTAGCTGAAGAGAAGACAAAAAGAAAAGAAAAAAAGAATGAAAAGTATGTGGCAGGCAGGAACACCAAGAGTTACATGTGTGAGCTAAACTACCCGAAAACCAAAACGCAGTATTATACAGCCAGTCATTCAACCTTGTAAAGGCGTCTCTATACGCGGATATGAAACCCATGATGAAGTGGAATGAATGACTGACAAAAATGAAAACTTTTGTTTCCATTTCTTTTTCTTTTTGGTTCTTTCTCGTCTATTACTTCAGCTGACAGCTGACGTTTATTTATAAAGTGAGGGAATCAATGTTTTACCATCACCCTCACTAGCACCATCACCAACACCACCACCATTTCAACATGTTTAGAACAATAAGCCGCACTTGTCTTTACAATAAGCGTTGTGGTATCAGAGTTTTCTTACAATGTATAGGGGTTGGGGTGCAGTTTTAGAAAAATGTGTTGAAATGCTTTTGATACAAAACAGCTACAACCACAAATAAACGTGGAAAATGTTTTCCATTGTTCCATGTAATCGTTATTTATATACCATGTAGCGAAAAGAATAGAAGAGAAAAGCGAATTTTTTTCCTTGTTTCCTTTGTTGCTACTCTACCAAGAGGAGTTACTTTGTAAGATTTTTTCTTTTTTTTTAATCTAAACAAGACAACGGATTGCCTTAGACGCCGCCACAACATGAAAATGAAAATTTATTTGGGGTTTCGTTAAATTTACTGTTGGGGAATAGACTGCAAAATTATTCGAAAAGCAGAAGAAAAATGTGGTCATTGTACTCTAAACTGTTTGGCTGATTGCTACGGATATGTGGGTGTGGGTGTTGTAATAAAAAATATTCGAATTTCAATTGAAAATTTTTGAGGCAACAAAAATGCACAAGCAACCTAGCTTCTCAGACCATTCATGTGGTGTGTGTTAATTTTATCCATGAGTGCTAGGACCTACTGCTTAATGTTTAATCCGAAACTGTTCAGGGCAATTTTATTACACTCTCAGAGTTTTTATCGGAAGGCTTGTAGCTGAGAGAAAGTAACAGAAAGAAATTAAACCTTTTATGTAGGGATCAGACAAATCAGGCGTTTTGTGCGTATTCGAAGGAAAATATTTGCAGTTCAACTACTTAGGAAAATTTTCAACCCAACCGAGACCTTTTACCTTTTACCTGTTTAAAGATATGATAATTTATTACGGACAGTGTTCGTCGAACAAAGCATGCGATAAACGTATTGAAGAGTGGCAGAGAAGATGTTCAAGCACACCGAAAGTTTATAGTTTCATAGTTTAAGAAGCCATGTGGCTGGCCATAGATCGCACTGGAAATATATATGCATCGGTTCATACATACCTACATGACAGAATTGGCCATTACAACCCTTTAATCAGGATTACGATCTAGTTTCTCACACCAATTACGTTGTGTGCTTTATTTTTATATACAAGTAGAGGGACCCATAGTCTAAGATCGACTCCGAATGACAGATTTTTTGAGAAACTTTCAGAGTTTTTGCGATAATCCAGTTGAGAGAAAGTCGCCGAAGAAATATTTTTCGTATTTCATTTTGTTGGAAATGTCTGATCTCATGTTTGAGCCATGGCCTCACGTCACACTACCTACTAGACTACGGCAACTGCAACATATCGTTTTGACAGCTTCGTTTTCATTTTGAATCTGACATAAAGAATGCGGAGACATAAATACCTTAAGTGAAGCAAATACAGGGATCACAGAGTCGGAGTATAGTGTATGATTACCCCAGTGTTGAGCTTACATTCAACATGGACGAGGCTTGCTATGTATGTAGGATTTCTAATGAAATTTAATATGCTTAGCTCGATGGAGAATTGCTTAATGGCTGTATTATTGAACTAAGTTCGTGTACGTATGTAATTTGTCATTACAACCCTTCAGTCAGGATTACTTACACCACTTATGTTATGTGTGTGTATTTTATACATGAGTGGCAGGACATACAGTTTAAAGTCGATCCCGAACGACAGATTTTTGAGAAACTTTTCATGGCAATTTTATTAACTCACAGAGTTTTTGTCAGAAATCTACTGAGAGGAAGTCGCCGAAGAAATACTTTTTGTATTTTGTTTTGATGTCTGGCCTGGGGCTCGAACGCTGGCTTTTCGTCTAATAAGCCAACACACTACCAACTAGACCACGGCGACTTCAGTTGGTGTGTTGAACTTAAAAAATTATGGCTAAACAGAGGAAGAACCTACATTAATAATAAATATGTATGGATATCTGTTTTATATCAGAGTTATGAATAAGAAAATACGATTTTGGGAACGGTATGCCCAGAACGGTGTGATCTTCAGAGATCAACGAAATTCTTCTCAAATTAACATTGACTTGTTATGAATTAAAGAATTTATCTTCATACATACATACATACACACATACATACATACATACATATGTACATACGTACATAACCCATACACGTACATACACGACTCAGCTTATCACACCACCCAAGTTGTGTGCGTTAATATTATACATGAGTGGCGAGATCTACAATGTTAAGCAACTTTTTCATGGCAATTTTATTTTACTCTCCGAGTTCTTCCCAGAAATCTGCTGAGAGAATTCTCTTCTTCTCAAAACTAAATTCAATTGCGAAACCATTTTCATCAAATATAACAACGATTTGTTTTTGTTATGTTAGTTGATTGTGTTTTAAATAGATTGGCATTTAAAATAGAATTTCATTTGACCTTTAAAATTAAATTGATGCAAACAACCTACACTGTAGTTGTAGTTGGGTTGAATAACTCTTTTGCCAACCCAAAACTAGTATCCTTTTAGACAAGCAAACAATTCCAATAATTTCATGGTGGTCCATTATTTTTTTTTGCCATTTTCCGAATTAACCAACCATTATCCAAAACAAATAATTGCCTCTGTTAAAATCGATAGCACTCTGAGAGTCTCTCAATAAATAACCCATACATGTAGGCGTCTCTACGCACATACTCGCACTTACGCTCACTCTAGTAAATGTAAATGAAGAAGCACAGAATGAAAATACCAAAGGAAATTTGTCCTCTACACTCATAGAAGGTATTTGTGTGTTAGTATATGTGCGTGTGTATATGGACTTAGGTTAGGAGCCAATAAAGTATTGGCCAAAAAATGTTCCTTAATTAACAAAATAAACATTTTTGTTGCTGTTAATTTTATTTGGTATTCGTTTACCAAATGTCTTCTTTACCATCCCCCCCCCCCGTATATCTCCTACGTATTGGTAGATACTGATGACCATGGCTAATGAGTATTTATGGGCTTTTTCTTGATTTCACAGAATTAAAAGCGTCTTATTAATCCTATTTAAGAATCTATTAATGAGATGAAATGAATATTTCTTTGGAAATTCATAAACAAAAAACACAAACAAACAAGAAAAGAAGAGAAGAAGAAAAACCACAATAATGGGCGGAAATGTAAATTAAAATATTCGGGGAAATTAATGGCTGGCCTATCAAAACATAAGAAAACTTTTAATTGACTATTAAAGGTTCAATTAATATAATTTATCATGAAATGTTATACTTATTAAGGATAAATAAAAAATCGTACACATATTTATTAAAGAAATTGAATGGCAACAATTTTACCATATTGTAGACGTTAAAAATCTAAAAAAAAATTTTATTGTACATTGGAAATTAAACTTCATATCATAGAACATCAAGCGATTACGTTGAATTCTGATCAATGTGGGAAATAAAGTCCTGTCACTCATATATAAAATTAACACACACAGCATAAGTGATGTGAGAAGCTAAGTTGTAATCCGAACTGAAGGGTTGTAATGACCAATTATGGATGTATGTAATAGAGGCATAAATGTACACATGCTATTGTTGACAGCACTGGCAAATAAATGATTACAGTGGCTCTGCCACCTTATCATCTCAAACCTACGGAGATCATCTTAAACCTTATGAGATGGAAATCAATGGAAAAACTATAAGTGGCCATATGCCAATCATATGGGCCAGTATTTCCCAAATTTCTTTTTTGAAAAAGTTACTGCTTGAAGAAGCACTTCTGAATGTTGCTGTAGAATTTTATTGAGACGAGCGTCACTGCATAACTAAAGATGGCTGCAGATCTACTATTTACAATTGTTACAAACATGAGAGGCAATGCAATAGACTTCCACTAACTATAGAAATATAGAGAGAAAGACAGAAGACCGGTGCGAAAATAATCCAGGTCAGTTGAGTATCTTTAGAAAATAAATTGAAACAAACTAAGGCCAAAAAGAATGGTATTAAAGGAAAGGGAAAGTAACACACTTTTCTAATGGTTAGTGATTAATCAAGGACCTTTAAGTTAAACGTGATTAAATTTAATCATTTCACTTTTTCTCCTTTAAAAACATGATATAAATATGCCTGAGGTCCAAGGGAACTCAATTGTTGAATTCGGGGAGCGTCAAGAGTGGAGAATGACCCCTACTCATGCGGCTCATTGTGTTGGAACTAGGAAAATGTGTTATGTGAAGGTGAACGGAGTGTTTGCGGACAAGAATTGAATCTCTTTATTTCAGAAGTGAGTGAAAAGGAGTTCCACATTCGAATAATACGGCTAAAGAAAGAATTTGGATTGTAATTGTAATGCAGTGTACGATCCATTTGCCAATCGACCACAAATGGATGTGCTAGGCGACAAAGACGAATATGACGTAAGAATACATGATTCTTAGGAATAAGTCCCCTTATTTCGATTGTGCAAAATCCGTTGTGGTAGCGATAAAACAGTGAAACGCAACCTAATTGCGACTTTACTCTAATGAATCAATAGAGTTAAATTCCTACCGTCATTAATGCGCACCTTCGTTCTCTCCTGTACGTGGTCGAGCAGACTCAAAATAGACTTGGGGTTCTCATCCCTGCATGAGAGTTTTATTCCATTCTCGCTCGGATATACACTCAGCCACAAAAGTATACATACGGTTAACAAATTTCAGAAATTTTTTAACCAATCCGTTTTCGTTGAAAATCTTTATAATTGTCTCACATCTTTCTTCGATTTTAAGACGGTCTTTTGCATTGGTTCAGAAATTTGTTAATCGGATGTATACTTTTGTGGGCCTGTGCAGGGTCACAATTCAGTTCAATTTCAGAAATTTTTTAACCAATACATAAGACCGTCTTAAAATCGAGAAAACTATAAAGATTTTCAACGAAAACGGATTGGTTAAAAAATGTCTGAAATTTGTTAACCGTATGTATACTTTAGTAACTGTGTGTACATAAGTAGTGCAAATAGTAAGAACAACAGATGAACTGACGTGTTTCCAAACCGAGGCACTTGAATACTTGCATACTTCTTTCGTTACTTGAAACATGAGCCGGTTCAAGCAAATATCATACTGAATTTTCATCAAGATAGACTCCTGGCCCCCTATATTTAAACAATTCATAGATACAGATGATGCAATATTATTGCTGAGCTTCTATGTCAATAAATATCACTGGGCCTTTCGCTCGGTTAAATCAATCCCATTCATCCAACCCCACTTGGAGATTGACCGTATGGAGTGGGTCATTCTTATTTCGCCTTTTCGCCTCAATCTCCAAAGTGCTTGGCTTACAATTAAAAGGATGTTAATGACAAATAATGCTGTCATCTGCAAAAGAGTAGATAGGATTAGAAGTTAAAGAAAGAAGATCGGTAATGAAAATAAGGAATAGAGTTGGAGAAAGAACAGGGTCTGGCGGTGACCGAAGGTACAAACGGGAACATGTGAAATTTCAAGAATTAAATACTCTGATCGTTAGGACTGTTCTCTTTGATGCAACTATTCGATCAATACAAAGTCGGACTTGAGAAATTTACAAAATGGCTGAGAGAACTTTTGTAGTTCCAAAGAACGGTCTGAGTTGCTGCAACCTTTTATAAGAGTTTTAAGAAACTAATGAAGCAGTTTGAAAAATGGTCATTCGGTGTTCACGAACTATTACTTGAAGATAGAGGCAAATGCCTGCAAGCAAATAAATATCCACAATAGTTATACAAATATGTTTTATTGGACGAGTACAGGGCCTATGTCTTGCATTTGAAATCACTAAACCATGTTGCCAGTTTGTAAGCATCTATAAACTTATTGCTATTGATGCAACAGTGTATATCTAAGTGGACAGTCAGGTTGCCCTGAGGGCAATAAGTGGACAATATGTGAGCTCGAGGTTAATTGCATCTTCGGTGCTGCTGATTAGATAAACTGAGTTAGCATGTGTGGCTCGAGGTTCTATGACACGTTGTAGAATTCTGGAAATTCTGATACTTTCTAAACTCTCTGAATAAATATGGTTTAAAATCTTGCTGGAATCCAAGGGCAAGGTGACATTGGGGGTAATAATGATCAGAAGAGCTGAAGAGGTATAGGGAGAGAGAGAGGATACTATGAAGTGTATGGATTGCGCTGATTGCTATGTAAAATCTCCTTCTTCTTTAGGCTGTCCATCAATTTTAACGGAGAGTAATAGTTTCAAGCAGCAAAGTGGGAGTTCATAGAATCTCTAGGTTATTTTGAACAAAAAATTTTTATGTAGGAAAAGTTAGGGTTCTTAAGGCTGTAGGGCTCTTAATATGATTTATCACTGGGCATTAGGCATCAAACTAGTCATCTCCATTTTATGTGATAATGAGTGGAGCCTGAGATATTGTTTCTCAAGGATTATTTAAACAACCTCCTTTTGAGTTACTCTATATCTAGATATCTAGATATCTCTAGAGATAATCGAATATTTTTTCCAAACCTCAACAATTAAATTCTTTGATTTATTGGGTATGAAATCAATTTCCAGTAAATAAAGTCATTACAATGCCTTTAACATTCTCCAACTGGAAAACACTTCTCAATGCCATACAATTTAACAGCATTCCAATAACCTAAGCTTGCGTCTTACCCCACCAAAACTCCATTTGCTATGAAATCGTTTTACAAATTCCGTTTGGTTAACGGTTTTCCAAATAGATTTCCTTGCGCATAAGTAATTTCTTAATTTATTTTCATGTTTAGAAACGTTCGCACGCCGTCATCAATCATGACAACTCGTTAATCCACATTCGTATACAATTTAAGCGGATTTCGTTTTATGGCCTCCCCAAAAAGAAATTCAAATGAATTTGAGTAGGAACAGGAATTTGGCTAGGAAAACCCCAAAAGGAATTGCTTAAAAAAAACGAGCAATAACAACAACAACGAAAAAAAAACCTAAAATGTTATTACTGCCTCACAGCATGCAAATTTAAACGATTTTAAAGAGAAGGAAAAGGAAGGAAAGGGGAGTGCAAGTACAAGAGAATAGGCTGTTATATAAGCCGTGTAACGTTTGTTTATTGGTATTTAATATGCTGTTTATGTGATTGCTACAGATTAAACATAACGAAACGCAACGCAACGCATTTAAGCTCCCAAACAAAAATTGTAAAGAATTTTAAATAGAATAGCCGGGCCTAACAACTCATAATACTAAGATGCCTATAAGAGATGTAGCGGCAGTGGTAGAGGCAGTAGCAGAGGCCTAATTTCACTAACAGTGTGTAATGAATAGCAAATATTATTCACACTCTCTTTGTGCTTCTTCTCTCGCTTACTCTCTTCCTGCAATATATACGAGTACGCTCACACTCACAAACCCGTTTGCAAATGTGCTTTTACAAGTCAAAGTTCATTACAGTAGTGTGGTGTGGTGTGGTGTGGTGTGGTGTGGTGTGGTGTGGTGTATACTGTAGTGGAGGATAAAAAGCAAAGAAGGAAACATTGTACATATGTATGTGTATAAGTGTGTATTTGTGTGTGCTTGTTTATGTATACAATTGAATATGCCTGCTGTTTACTTAATTCTCTTAATGAACTTGGCAGCTAAAATAACCAGCAACACAAACAACAGAAAAAAAGCCAACCAACAGCAGCAGCAGTAACACAGTGTGAGAAAGGAACAGAAAGAGAAAGACAGAGAAGAAAGCAAAAATAAAACTCCGGCCTGCATGTTTCAACTAAATTATGTAGAAAAAGAAAAATAAGAGTGAAAGGAATTCCTAAAAAAAAAAGACACAAAAAAAACGGAAAGAAAGTAAGGAAAAGCCTGTTAAAATAAATAGAAACCCCATACAATCCTGCAAACGTCAGTATTCGTTCATGTTCATGTATATGTATATGTGTGTGAGTGAGAACCGAAAATAACCTTTTGCAAGGTCTGAGGCTTGTCTTTTTCCTGCTTTCAGGTTTATATGGCTTTAATGGCATGGCAGTGACAATAACAAAAAAAAAAAACAGAGAAAAAAAGAAGAATTGTGGTGGCAGTTGTTTGTAGGACACTTCCGTTATTGTTGTTGTCCTTAAGCCAAAGCCAAAGCAATTCGGTACAATTTAAAATGTTTATTTTTTTTACAATTTTTGTTGGTTCTTGATGAAGTTGAACAAAAACAAAAAGCACAACCTTGACTTGACATATTTTTTTTTTTTTGTTGGCCACTATTTCCTTTAGTAATGTATTAAACAAACCATAGGGAAATTGCTATGTCCTGCTTGTTGACATTGGTTAGCAAAACTAATTTTTCAAAAGCACTTTAATTTTTCAATAAAATTGTTGTCGTTTCCATATTTTTTTTTTTTAAGAAAACGTGACCAGTAATGGCTCAATAATGTAACACACACTTCTAACAGATATTTTTTTAGGTTATCAATAACCAATAATTTGCGGGAGGGCCAAGCATTTGTCAAATGACAGATAAATTTTGAGAAGTTAAAAAGGAAGACTTTCTGTGCCTAAAGAGTTTTTGTCTTTAACTGAGGTCTCAAAGCATTTGCTTTACACTTGATTTACGATCAAAAACTGCGTTTGATAAGCGGCTTGATAGGGGGATAAGAAAGATCATGACGAAATTGAGAAACCGCATACACCACTGGTTTGTCAGCAAACAGTATTTCATTAGTTTTCTGTGGTCGTTTACAAGTAGACTACTGCAAAATCTGTAAAGAAAGATTACCATACAATAAGAAGACTAATAAGTCCTTTGCATATTCATAAATGCTTTACATGGCTTCTATCACAAACAATGCTATTTAGAGGAACAGAGAAATTTGCAGTACTGTTGGAGACAGTGCAGCAATTCTCTTCCGTACGAGTTATGCTATTGTAAGGCACTTACATCATTGGACATTACAACTCTTCAGTCAAGATTACAAACTAGCTTCTCACACCACTTATGTTATGTGCCTTCATTTTATACATGAGTGGCAGGACCTACAGTTTAAAGTCGACACCGAACGATAGATTTGTTGAGCAACTTTTCATGGGTCAATTCGACCTCCGGGTACTGTACTTGTCTTAATTGACAAGTAGACGTCCTCTAACCTTTCATAGCAATTTTATTTACTCACATAGTTTTTGTCAGAAATCTGCTGAGTGGAAGAGGCCGAAAGAAATATTTTCTTCTTATTTCGTTTTGTTGTAGATGCCTGATCTCTGGTTTGAAGAGTGGCCTTAACAAACCAACACAAACAACACCTACTAGACTACGGCGACTGTAATATCTGTACTCGTCCGAATACTGTTGAGTAGCTGAGATGGCTACACAAACAGATTACAAGTTCGAAGAGGACTCATCCAGAAATCGTTATACTTATGGGATAACTACGGAAAGCTTTAGAATGATTCTATACTTGGAACACTGATTGACGAAAAAACAATGTCTTATCTGGCATAAGCTTTTAATTGCCATGGAAACTTTGGTAAATATTGACACAGATTTTATATATAAGGAGATGCAACATGTGAACAGCACTATGATGGCGAAGACAAAGTAAAACCTATTGTTACGTTTTTAACTTTTAAAAACGTTTAAAATATGAGCTCATAGATTACAAATAAAATTGAAATAAATTTGTGTTTAGTTTTAATTAAAGTTCCTTATTATTCGCACAATTCTGTGTGCCACTGTTCACAACTTGATGTAAATTACAAAAATCATTTGCACTCTTTTGCATAAACACTAACAATTACTAGTCACTTGTTCGACAGCTCTTTATAACGCAGATCTTCAAACCACGCATCTTCACACAAGACTGACTGAACTTTTTATCACTCATTGCCTGTTTTGCCTTGCCTTTTATATCACAGTGTAAATAGTCAGATGAATGCTCTTGAAGGCAAATGACTGCGTCTACTCGAAATCTAAACAAAATGCTTACGTTTTATTTATTATTGTTTGTTGTTGCATTTCTTTACATTCATTCTTGCAGTTTTTTTATTGCATTTTTGTTTACTTGTTTATCACTTTTTTATACTGGTGTTTTGTTCGTATATTTTTGTTTACTTGTTTATCATGTAAACAATTGTTTTTTGTTTTTGTAGCTTTTGTTTATAATTTTAAGGTTAAACGATGTAAAAGATGATCAGAATTTCCATTTTTGTAACAAACATTAAATCACATTAAACCACAGCAAATGTTAAATCAAACAAAGGAAGACCTGAAGAGCCTGATGTTCTTCCACAGCAAGTATTAAATCAAATAAAGGGAGACTGAAGAGCCTGATGCAAATCAATAACAAATCACACAACTTTTTCTAAGAGATAGTGAAAGAGAAGGCAGACAGACGAACTCTACACTGAAGTAATTCGTGAATGGTCTTTAGCACTTTTTGTTCTCTGCGTAGGACCGCTATTACTAGTGCACTATCATTACATTGATGAAAATGATAATGGTGTACCTAAACTACAAACACAAACTTGCTGTAGGCCCGTTGTAGCCTTTGTTTCTTTCTTTCTCCCAATGTTTGACAAGCATACGAAAAGTAAGATAGTAGAAGTTATGAATTATAATCTGAAAGTAAAACTTTCCTTTCGATAATAGGCGGCTTGTAAGTGATTCTCAACCAATTGCTGCCGATATAGCTCAGGTCAGTCTTCTCTTAAATATTTACAACAGACATACTACACTTCTACTTTTTCTAATGCCACTCATACATTTGCACGCTTGAGAATCCTAAGAAAGCATTGGGATACGTTCAGAAACATATTTTCCAGCCAAAGAAATGATTAAAGCTCTGAAAAAACTAAAGGCAATGAGCAGAAATAAATTTACATGGAGTTGGACTGACATGCGTTGCTACCCTTTCATATCCTATAACGTTGCTGTTGGATTTAAGTACGGGTAACGTTGCATTCGGTGGCTGACACCAGAGTTAAGGAGATTATGGTTGGAATAATGATACAAATCGATACGTTGACTGCATACTAATTTAATCAACAATCTCTTCTGTTATATAGCGAGGCATCTAGGATAGATAGTGGAACAGAAGTGGTGGTATTTTGGCACAGAGTGAAATATTCAGCAACCATAGAGAAACCAATGAAAGTTTTCGCTGGGATTAAAGTTGTGATTAATTATCCAAGAATGCCAAGGATGGAACATAGCAATACTATTTGGCACTCAGGCCGTTGTCCGAGGCCTGTTAAGGTTAATTCCAGAATAGTATGAGTCTGATCAAAGTGAATTAGCTACACCTGGCGAATAGGGTCCGAGATCATGTACCTATAGAATTAAGATCAGCGTTACTTGGTTTACTGACTGGGAACTGTAGAATGCAAAAACACTTCAGGTCTAATATATAGACTACATGATCTCCTTATCATCATCGTTATATCAGTAGTCGCCGTAGTTACGTAGGTAGTGTGTTGGCTTATTAGACGTGACGCTTCAGTTCAAACCCCAGGTCAAAACGAAAATGTGAAAAAATTTGTGGCAAAAACTCTGAGAGTAAATAAAATTGCCATGAAAAGTTTCTCAAAAATCTGTCGCTCGAAATCGATTTTAAACTGTAGGTCCTGCCACTCATGTATAAAATTAACACACGCAACACAGTGGTGTGAGAAGCTAGGTTGTAATACTGACTGAAGGGTTGTAATGATCAATTATGTAAGTATGTATGTATATATGTAATTGGAGAATAGCTGACATCTGAGCAAACTGAATTAGCAAGGTCTGGGTCTCTTGCAGAATGGTAATCGGTTCAGACCTAATACATAGAGTAGATAGAGAGAATAAAAAGAATGAATCATCAGAATATATGCTTGAAGTTTGTGTGGCTTAATCTATTTCAGAAGGTAACAGCTGAGAGCGTTTTATTCAAATTTGCCAGGGCAACAGGCCAAATGGATTGAAGGCAGTTTAGTATATCATATGATTGCAGTACGCTCTACAGGTTGATAACAGTGATTTATTTAATCCTTTAAACCACAAATAACTGTACTTGCACAACTCTTTAAATGTAAAAAATCAAAACTAATTTAAATTATGAAAATAAAAAAATTCAAATAATTTTTGCCATACAATGGCATGTGCCTACCTGTCTACATAAAAGAAATAAAAATAAAGAAAGAAAAGAAAGAAAGAAAAAAGAAATGAGAATAAAATAAACATTTGAAATGAATGAAATTGAGGTTAATAATGTAAATTAAAGATGGGTGACTTTATTGTTTGCATTACAGAAACCTGTCAAGAAAACCTCTACCTCTGCCTCTGACACACACATACACGCTTTGTATGTCATTGTCAAATAACAATTCCCAGAACTGAAAACAAGTTGTCAAAAGCAATTCTTTGACTTGTGGGAGAGAATACTAACTGACTGACTGACATGTTTGTTTTTGTTTTTATTGTCAACCAAAATTTGTTTATTTCTTTGGTAACAGCCATGAGTGCGTATGAGTAATAATTTTACTTTCGTGGATAAAGACACGCAATACTCATACGTAACGTATGACAACTGAAATAAAACACAAAAGGGGTTGCTAATGGAAGAATGTGTGCATGTGTATTGTAGTCATATAAGATGAGTAAGAAGTGGAAAAGTAAGGAATCTTTTTGGAATCCTTTTTAGCAACAATAAATCTAACAAATATAAAGAAAAATATTTCAATTGAAATCAATCAAAAAGTTCTGTTTTATATGCTTTCGGTTATTGTTATTGGCCTGTTATTACTTGTATTTGCCATAAAAAAAACGGAAAAAGCAGAAAAAAACCCGTACCAATATAAATATTTGATTGCTGGAATTTATTTATTTTTTTATAACAAGTACCTGAAACATCTTCAAATATTATTATGCCCCTGTTCACGTTAAGCTCTTTAAAATTGTTGCGAAAAAAAATGAAAACATTTGCTAATTTAAAATTTATCTTACAACACAACTACCTCTTTCCCCTCTTTACCTCAAACCTTATTTTTGGTTTGGCAGCCAACCATCTTTTGTATTAAAAGAAAGGGGGCACATGTCATCCCCTGCTTCCATTTTATCGTGTTCATTTCACAATAGGATTACTTCCACAACACAATTTGGGTGGAAACTTGTGGTTGTGACAATGGGGATGAGGGCTCCTCCCCTCCTCCAAATGAATACTTTTATTTGTGTTTAGTGCGGCAAAAACCTACACCTACAGCACTGTGTTCCTGGTGTAGTTATATTATTTCGTTGTATGGTGTTTTTGCGTTTTCATCATCGTTTTTATTTTTAATTTTTTATTATTTTGTTCTTCATTCTTTGCCTCTCACGTGATGTTTTATGAAATATTTCATGCAAATTATACGCAGACAAATTACATGCAGTAACGCCTATGCGAGGGGCATTTGTTCGGTTAACATAAGTTTTCTAAAGTTAGGCCAAGAAAATTTGAAACGAAAGTACTTCTTCATATGCACTATAAAGAGTGTGTATAATCTGGTACAATCTTATAAAGAGGCCACAAATCTGGTAATATAGGATGGGCCATCTATCCGTTTAAATTTTAATCATCGGTTATTTTGAATCTGGCAATACTTATGTCATCTTATTCTGTTACAAAATTCAATATATTATTTCCACTGAACCTAATGAATTGATTTATGCTTGAGCAACGTTGGGATTTACTAGGGCAACTAGAAACTGCGCGATGATGTCGATTTTGCTCCAAAAAAAAAATCAACTTTTCGAATGAAGATCATTTTTACTTTGGTGGGTATGATAATAAGCCAAATTGCCGTGTTTGGGGCTCAGAAAGCCCACACATGGTCTTACAAAAGTCAATGCGCCCATTACGGGTGACTGTTTGGTGCGGCTTGTGAAGCGTAGGCCCCATTGGCTCATATTTGAAAATGATGACGGTGCAACCATTATGGTCAATGGAGGCACCTATTGCACCATGGTAACCGATTTTTTGAACCCATTCTTCATGGTATTGAAGTGAAAGATGTGAGTCAAACGTTTGATGGCCGTTTAATGAACCGAAATTGTGATGTCAATTGGCCGCCAAGAAGCTGCTATTTGACACCGTTGGAATATTTTCTGTGGGACTGTATTCAGAGACGAGGTACGAACATATACACTCGAAAAAGTGCATGAAAATTGGTTCGATCGTATGAGGTACTGTGAGCCCAGTCTCTTTTAAAAACTAAAGCAACTAGTATGTTAGATTAAATGCTTGGATAGCCACAGCATCAGCGTCAAACACAGTAATGCGGATGCTCTCTCGTTACATTCCTGCTATTTAAGGTACCAACATTTAGAGTGGGAACAAAGAGTTCATTATTAATATCTAACTAAGAAACGAAGAAATCGGTGCCGTCTGGTCATTAGCACATATTGCTGAACAAGTACAAACGACCTTACTGAACTGATTTGAACAGCGAAGATAGAAAACTTCAACCAGCCTCTGAGATGAAAGAAGCTTGAAACGAGTGCCATTGTTTTTCAAGTGCAAATCATCCTACGGTAACTAAGTCTGCAAAAACTTAAGCAGAAGTTCAATTGGATTGAATTCCAACAAGCTGTAGGTGAATGAATACAAAGGTCGGATAAAAATTAACCGAAGACAGCTTCAGCAGTACAAGCTTTTCAGCACCATTTGAATGAATAGCAATGGACAATGGTGAGCTGTTGATGTTCAAATTGTTTTAAAATTTTCACAATTTTTTATAATCATTTAATTATGCAAAGAAGTTGTCTACCTGAAGTCTTGTAGGTAGTGCGTTGGCTTCTTAAACGCGAGTTCGTGGTTCAAACTTCAGCTCAGACATTTTGAACAAAACGAAATACGAAAAAATATTTCTTTTTGCGACTTTCCTTCAACAGTTTTCTGGAATAAAATTTTGAGAGGAAATAAATTTGCCGTGAAAAATTTTTTTTAAAAAAATTCTGTCGTTCGAAGTCGATTTTAAACTTTAGATCCCGCCACTCACGTATAAAAAAATCAACACACACAACATAAACGGTGTGGCAAGCTAGTTCGTAATCCCAACTAAATTTTTCATTGATCAAAATTTCCTTTCTTGCCTTAAGTAGCATTAGACTCTCATTGAGCATTGTCATCTAGTCGCTTTTCATTTGAAATCTTGTTTTTGTTTCAGGTTCAGCTTATCAGGCTGTTGTAGTCTGTTTTGGTATAACAGGGTTGCGGTCGTTCGTCAACTAGAAACAACGTTCTTTTAAACAAATTTAAATAAATTTGCTCAATGACTATTACCATTGACTTTTACTTAAGAGATGGTGTCCAATCTGAATGTCAAAGGCTTCTGGATAAATTATTTAAAAGTCAGTAGCAGCACACTCTTCATGTGCTTTTCTGCAAGTTATGAGTTGGATTCACTTTCTGATCGGGTCTGTTACACTTTTTTAAAACTCTGGGGATTATAAAAGCAGGACAAGAATTCTAATAAAAAAGAAGGACAAAGGCTCATCAGTGGATATTAAAAAACAGAAAATAATTTGGCAGCAATTTGCCGAATATTACTCCTGTTTTCTTTTCCAACACAAAGCACAAGATGAGAAGGAGACATCCCCTTAATTTAGTTAAAAAATAAATCATGAAGAGAACAATATTTTGCCTTACTTACTCGCAAAATGTGCTTAAATTTAAATAAATTTCAAACCACCCTCTAATTTTTAGGTCATATGAATAAATTTATGAAATTTCATTTAAATATTTCATGTATATTTTTCATTGTATTTTTGTTCCATTCTTTTGTCATGTTAGCGTGTTTTATTGTTGGCACGATTGGCATTGAAGGTAGGCGGCTGTTGTTGCTTCAGAACATCAAGTCAAAGTTTTCAAAAAAAAAAAAAAATGTCAACGAAACGTAGCCAGCTTTTCATATTTAAATTTGAGTTTTTGTTTGGAAAATATTACAAGAAAATTAAATGAGAAAATCGTGTTTTATATTTATTGAGTTTCTTTTTTTTTCTCTCTCACTTTCTCTTTCCATTTTTTGAAGGCAATTATGTCGTCGACGAAATTAGAAGAGATTAAAGCCACGAAAAGACCTGCGTCAATGAGTAATCGGTTGGCAATGATAAATACATACATATATGAACTGTGAAAAGGCAGCAATGAAGTTGTAGAATTCATGTGGAATTTCAAACAGCTGCAGTGAAAAAACATACGTATATTTTGGAAATATTTCTAAAACTAATTCACTTGAGTTTAATATGTTGATTCTTAATTTTTGTTATTCTAAGTCTTTCAATTGCAAAAGACTTAGAATCTCCATTAGAATTATTAAAGTTATTGGAATATAATTTTTTTATCAATTGATTGACCATTCCATTTCAAATCAAATCAAATTAAAAAAATTGTAGACAGAAATAAAAGCCATATTTTAACAAAAAAAAATGCCATCAAACTACAAGAGATACTACAAGATTTCTAGATAGACAGAGAAGAGACGAACGAAAACTTGTTTGAATAAAATGGCAAATAAAAATAATATTTAAGCATCCACAAAATAGTCGAAAGAGAAATATTTTGCTGTACCACCAGTACATCAGCTTGTCTACGATGCAATCAATTTAAATTTCAAAAACCATTAAATATGAGAATAAAAATATTCGTTTGAAAATTTTATATGAAAAGCACTCTGCATTTAAGTACTTTTAAGTAGTTTTTAATACAAATTGCCAGACACAATAAAGTTGTTGTAGTTAGTCATAGATGTGCTTATGTGCTCTGAATCGCACGGATTTAATGCTTCGTCACATATTCTTAAAAGCGCTCAATATGCAGTACTCAGCTCTTGGTCTAAAAATAGCAACTTGAAAAACGTTCTCAGGTCATCAGGTTTTATTTTAGAAGTACTGTAGCAATTACCTATGTGCTGCCAATTTTTGTATTAAGGCCTACACAACCACATGCTTTTTGCATTACCTTTGATTAGACTATAGGTTAGGTTAACGAGTAGTTTGCCGTTCACAGGCAAGTTCACTCGGTGGCCCATATGACATATTGTGTTAACCAGTGTGAGGTAAGCCTCCTTGTCATGATCCGTTAGTAGAGGGAAGAAACCGCTCAGTTCCCTCAGTGACACGTTCGCTACCAAACCCAGATCTTCAAACGTTCTGTCACCCAAAACCGGTGATGTCTGTTCTGAACTGCGGGTCTCTCGCGTAAAAATGTTGTACCGAATTCGTTTCCTCCACATCATGGCAGCTTTTGCAGTAATCCTGGTGGGGCAGGCCAAGAATGTCAGCGAAACTGCCAAAAGCTCAGTGTCACGTTAGAATTCCTATTAGAATGCGAACCGTTCTCTTGTGGAACCTAACTAGTACCCTCGTTCTCCTGCGGGACACTGTCGGACATAGCAGGTATGATCAACCACCTACGATTTGTTGAATTCCATGCTGGTTTTCACATTCGAAAAAGTATTCTTGTAGGGGCCTATATATCCCCTCTTTCGTCTCCTCCTCAGACATCTTCGATCCCTTCCATGCCTTGGGTTAGCTCATTGCTTCTTTAGTTTTTCTTACCAATCGCTGACAGGCCTTCTTCTACGCCAATGTCTGCTTATCTTCGCCTCAAATACCTCGTCTCGTCAAAGCTGTTTCTTGCATTTGCTGCTTCTATAGCTTATCGTTAATTCGAGTGCGGAAATCACCATCAACTCGCATTGGTGGAAATTTTTGGAAGAACTTTTCTTTCAAACGCTTCTAAAGCAATGCTTCCGAACCAAAGAATGATAATCGTCTTGCAGGACATCAATATTGTCACATAAGATTTCCTATTAACACCATATTCTACGCTCGATCTCCACTAGTCTACAGTAGCAATAACTTCTTGCCTAGTATCCGATAATCACGTTGATGTTTTCTTCTGAAGTGCTTGAATGCCACACAGATTCCCTTGACATTCGTTAGGCAGTTGATCTCAGTCAGACTGTCCGAGTTAATGAAGAAATATTCAACGCAAGTCCCACCATCTAACGTGGGTGGATTGCATCGTTTTCAAGATATCCATGACGACCGCCTTGAAAATATTGCATTGGTCATGCAGCCTTTGTCATAGACTTATGGCAGACGTATTAAAGTAAATTCTACAGCCTACTTCATTCAGCATTTTATAGTCACATGAAATTTAGCGGACTTTAATTTATTTTACAGAAATTAAAAGCGTATGCATGGCGAGAATACAGTTTTTTTGGCTGTAAATTTAAATTAAAAATAAACCTCCTTTAAGGCATTATTAACACTTAAAGAGGTGGGCGCAAACAGAGATCTCTTTCCCCTTCAAATTTGTACACGATCCGTTTGCCAGCAGCCAAAATTACAAATTTTTGAAGCAATTGACTGGAAAAGGGAAATGAAAACAAAGCTCACATAAAAAAAAAAATTCGCATAAAACATAATAATTTTCGAAAATTAAAATCATATGTTGCCAGCCAACCATGTGTTTTATGAGACAACCACAGGAGACTGTATTGCACAGTATCACACCATTCACTTGTTTCTTGTTTACACAGACACAGACGGCAAAATATTTCCTTTTTTTCTTTTGAGGTGGGATTGTATGTGTGTGTGATTTTTTTGTCTTGTTTTCCTTGTGATAATTATATTAAAGATATAAAAAATTGTCATGGTATTGTCGTAAAAAGATGGAAAGCAAAGTGAAGGGCAAAGCGAAGTGACAGGATATGTTCCTATACTGCCACTCACCATAAAGTACATACGCACACTTGTCCATAGATATGTATGTACATGCACAAATGAATTTTTAATAACACCCTGGTAAAGAAAATAACTGGAAAATTTAAACTCACAAATATATAAACACACATGTACATAGATACGAGGATGGGAACAATAGTTTGAAACACTGTGCTTTGGTGGAAAATGACAACCATGTGTAGCATAAGTTTGAAGTTTCAAAACGCCATGTGTTTTGTGTTTCCTATGAAACCCTCAAATATAAAAGATCTTAGTAGAGCATGTACTTTTATTTGGAAGGCCTCACATTAGCCCATAGTCGTGCGAGATTCCAATCTGGAGGTGTTCGTGTTTCGTTCACGTCTGTGAAATACTACGATAGACTGTTCTAATTCAGCTTGAAAATTTAGTACCAAAAGCTTAAATTCTATAAACGTTTTCCACAGATTCTTACATCAATTCTAGGGAGATCGTCAGCAATTTCATTCGAATTTCAAACTTCGTTTTCTGCGATTATTTTTACATGGCTAAGCCACCACAGAGTATGCACTTTAATTCGGCGAACTCTTAGAAGATGTAGAGTCGCTTTAATGGCCATACATACATACATACCTAATTGGTCATTATAACCCTACAGTCGGAATTACGACCTCTACTCATGTTGTGTGAGTGGCAGACTTATAGTTTAAAGTTGATTCCGAACGACAGATTTTTGTTTGAGAAATATTTTCACGGCAATTTTTATTTACTCTCAGAGTTTTGCCAGAAATCTTCTGCTGAGAGGCAGTCGCCGAAAAATATTTTTAAATTTTTCCTATTGTTGAATATGTATGACCTAAGTTTTGAACCTTGGACTCACAACTAATAAGCCAACACACTACCTACTACACCACGGCGACTTTAAGGCCTCATATTAATGCTGTGCCACAGGAATCTGTGTTTCGTTCACGTTCATAAAATATTGCGGGCTAAATAGCTATAATGACGACGTGTTGGACTTTAAATCGAAAATGGTATACCAAACGCCTTAATTCGATAAACGTCTTCCACAGATTCTTACATGAATTCTAGGAAGATCGTCACCAATTCCAGAGGATTTTGAAAATTTCGTCTTCTGCGATTTCTTTCACGTACATTATCGAAACATTTGCTTGTCCTGCTATATGCAGCATGGCCAAGCGACCACAGAGTATGCACTTTAATTCGGCGAACTGTTAGTAGATGTAGAGTCGTTCTACAGGCCATAGAAATCGTGATATATGCAATCAATATATGTGTTAGATGTCAATGGAAATGGGTTCATGTAGTCTACGAATTGCCTTTCTCTCGAAAACATCGCATAGCAAGTGCATTTGCTTCCGTAAGTACCAATGCTTTTCGACGTATAACTGAGTAGGTGGTATAAGCATCGCGTGCCATATGATTTACGTGTTTCTGAAATGAGTTTTGCTTTCAAACTGCTTTTTGAGATGGAAATAGTACCTGTTAGAGAATATAATACTCCATCCTATTATCTTTATTTACAACGATGGCAAGATAGATAAATTCTACGACTAGTTTAGTTTAGTGGCCAGTGTTTGCACGTGAGGCCCCAGTTCAAACCCTAGGTTAGACAACTCGAACGAAATGAAACATGAAAATATATTTCAACGGCGACTTTCTCTAAGTGTAGGGTCAGAGATTAAGCGCACACTGAAGCAGTTGGAACATCTATCTGCGACTGTCTCTCAAGTCTTACAAGTAGAACTCTACCCACCGTAGTTTAGTGGAAAATGTGTTGGCCTATTAGACGTGAGGCAATGGTTCAAACCCCAGGTAAGGCATCCCAAACGAAACGAAATACGAAAAAAATATTTCACTGGCGACTACCCCTCAGCAGACATCTGGGCAAAAATTGCTTTACTCTGATAGCAAATAAAATTGCCATGAAAAAGTTTTTTCAAAAGATCTGTTTTTCTCTGTCAAAGGATTATTTTCCAAACGATTTAATTTTGTTTTCACCCTCGTTCTGCTATACAACTGTGGAGGAATAAGAAAAACAAGAATTCTTTGCTAACTTTGTTCAGTTACATGGAAATGTGTTTATTAATATTTGACAGTGAATGTGTGTAGGTGACGGGGGCGGGAAAGCAAGGGTAGAGTGTAAATTTTTAGTTAAAAATTCAATTTTTTCCCCTTTCTTTCTGTACTTGTCCTGTATAATTTTTTTCTTATTTTTTTTATTCCTTTCTTTTATAAAAAAAAAAATGGAAAATGTTTAGAAAACATACGCTTTTAAATATAAAAAAAGAATATTTTTCTTCCACTTTGTTGTTGTTATTTTACAGCAATTTTTTGGGTGTGTATTTTTGCCAGATTTTTAAAAAAAAAATTTTATAATTTTTCTAATACCATTGTTGTTATTTGTGTTGCTGTTTGTGTTGTATGTATGTATGTATGTGTCGGATCTACAACATGCATGCATATATGTATTGCTATTCTGTTTAACTTGGGCAATAAAAGCATTTAAATTGCCATACACAAGTACAAGTACAATATTCCATAGAATTCATGAATGTGTTGTTCATGTTATTCTTTTCCTTTTTCAACGTGTTTCCTTCAACTGTTCAAGGCTATAAAATTGCCAAAAAAAAAAAGAAAATAAAAATTGTTTTCCATTACATGCCGTAATGAATGTGTTAGAAAATTTGAAAATTTTTAAAAAAATTTATTAAATTGTAATGAAAATTCTTATGAAATATTTAAAAGAGGCAATAAAGAGGCAAAAAAAAATAAATAAAAATTGTTCAAAGTCAAATGGTGTGATGTTCAAAATAAATTTGAAAAAGAAAAATAAAATTTTGTTGTCATATTAACACAAAAACCAAAGAAACACCATACCATCAGATGGACTGTTACGTGTAGATTGCATTGAAAAGTAGGAGAGGCACATTAGGAAATATCTTGACTCCTTAGAGTTCTTAACTAATATTCAGAGACCCTAGTTTATGACATCAGCAGAATTCATAACAAAGCTGGAGTAAAACATGGATGCCCTTTACCACTTCAATTGCTCGTCAACCTGCTAATCGATGGAAGATATTTAATATTTGATTAGACATATGATCATAACATACATAATTTGTCATCACAACACTTCAGTCACGATTACGACCAAGCTTCCCATACCACTTGTGTTGTGTGTGTTAATTCCACATATGAGTGGCAGGACCTACAGTTTAAAGCAGCTTCCGAACGACAGATTTTTTGGAAGCCTTTCATGACAATTTTTTATTTGCTCTCAGAGTTTTTGCCAGAAATCTGCTGAGAAATAGTCACTGGAGAAATATTTTTCACATTTCGGTTTGTTGGAGATGTCTGACTCGGGATTTGAACCGACGTCTAATAAGCCAACACACAATCTACTAGAAGACCTGCTAGACTACAGTGCTTCCTATCTCAAAATTTAAATAAAGCATAGTGTGTGTGAGATATCATCAACATTTTTTATTCGTTTGAAAGACCTTTTGATGACATCATGTGTTGAATATAACACCATTCAAATGAGGTCTACGGTTTCTCTGGGTAGAGTGTGCTCGATGTGCGGATAAATCAGACAGAATATAACCGATGGCATGGGTTATATTGGCTTTGAAGACCACTGTGGCTTGTGACTTATCAGCAGACACCTGCGTCTTAAGAAAAACCTCAAAAATTCTAACGGTGGCATACATACATACATACATAATCATTACAACCCTTCAGTCAGGTTAACGACCTAGCTTTTCACACCACATGTTGTATGTGTTAATTTTATATGCAAGCAAGGATTACTTCCAAAGATTTTGCCAGAAATCTGCTGAGATTCGTTTTTTTGGAGATGTCTGGCCTGGAGTTTGAACCGTGGTCTCACCTACAATAAGCCACCACACTTCCTTATAGACTACGGCAACTTCCAAGCGGAGTCAAATCAGACAAATCTCAGTGGCCACTTAAGATGACCATTTATGATGACCATGCCTTCAAATCGTTCGTGCTGAGTATCCAATGTGGCATCTGCTGTGCGGCACTTGACGTAGTCCTTTAGAAACCGATTGTCATTGGTATCCAGAATATGCAGTTCAGGTTAAAAGAAATTCGTAATTATTGATCTAAAGCGCTCATTGTTCACAGTTCTCGTCCTGTTGAAACCACATATCGTTTGTGTTTAAATCATTCGATTCACGTAATAGAAACTGGTAATCATCGCATTATTACACACCAAAAAGTGACATTTTTCGAATTCACTTGAAGTTTTTAAATCCCATATGAACAATTTTATTTGTTCACATCCTCATTCGACCAGAAATGGGCCATCATCGCTGAAGATGATTTTTTGATGAAAATAAGGGTCAGTCGTTAACTATTCCAGAGCCCATTCAGCGAACATTCGTCATTGTCTATTGTTCATCCAATGCGATTTGGCTAAACAAACTGAATAAATGACAATTGCTTCAACAAATGTAGCTTCAGCAAAATGGTCCATTAAACTGTCAAAGTTCAATGGTTCTAGTGGGAAGACCACTGCCAGTCTACAAATATTGACCTAAGCTAGAGCAAAATAAGTCCCAGTTTGTGTCAGCGAGAACTGATTCCATTTGGCCTGATAGTTTTGAAACGTAATCTAGTCGATAGTGCGTGAGCATATTAGACATGAGACCACGGTTTAAATCCCAGGCCATATATCTCCAACAAACCGAAATATGAAATAAAATTTCTACGGCGACTTCCCCTCAGCAGACTTCTGGCAAAAGCTCTGAGAGTAAATAAAATTGCCATGAAAAGTTTCTCAAAAATTTGTCCTTCGGAGTTGAACAACACTTGTGTATAAAATTAACACCACAATAGTGGTGTGAGAAGCTTGGTCATAATCATGACTGAGGGGTTGTGATGACCAATTATGTACGAAGTTTGAAACACTGTAACAGAGAATTCAAGGTGGCGCAATGTAGTAGAAAAAGTATGACTAAAAATCTGATCAATTCAGATTTGAATCCATGAAGAGTGGATGGAAATGAAAAAATTCTCACCATGGTTTTCAAGTTTTAAATGAAAGATGCTTCATATTCTCTATCCAGGTAAAGGGTCCGCCAAATAACTTTTTTTTTTGAAAATACCAGCCGAGGCAGCCATTTGAATGAAATTATTTTCCATTATTAAACGGAAGGATTGTACTTTCAAATAAAAAAAGAAATTTGAGAAAATATTCAATAGTTTTTTTAAAGCATTTTCAAAAAAAAAGTTATTTGGCGGACCCTTTAGTTCCTTAGCCTTTAATGCAGCAATAGCAGCATCATAGAAGTGCAAATAAATATCCTTCCCTCTGAGTAAACAACAATCCTGTACTTTGTCTTGGAAGACATTTGTAACGTATTTATTTATTTAATTTTATTTTGTGCACTCAAGGAGCACTATCAAATAAAAAGATCAATAGTTTTAACTAAGTGCAGCTGAACCGCACTATTTGGTTAAATTTTATTGATTGAATTCTTGAGGGAAAATGTCCCTTCTTTTATACTAAATTTTGGCTGATTTGACAATTCCAAATCAAACCCTTAATTCTAATACAATTTTGTATTGACTTAATACTATAACATATGTTTGTGTGTACATTATATGTTTAACTATATTATATTGGTTTGTGTGTGTAATAATTATGGGACAAGTGGATGTTATATGACACGCGCCTATTATCCACAATAATTCCCACGGTAAAGTGTAAAGAGAGCTACACACGATCACCAGCAATGCCATACAACAACAACACACATACTACATATTATATGCAAACCAATGCAGTCAGCGGCCTGACAACAAAGTGTCAAATGATCGTTGCATGTGCGCGACGGTCAATAACATTAAGTCAAGTGGTCGCTGCTCATATGCAATTGGATATTCTTTTGTTTATGCATATGAAATGTTGTGCCAGTATTGACAACTGTAAAATCATGCTACACATTGTTTCTAAGCAATAGCAGATGGACACATATGATCTCCTACAGCAAACTAATCGCCTGCTTAAAGCTAAAAATTTTAATAATTAAGCTAAAACGAAACAAACAAAAACAATAAACGGGAATCGGAACCTTTAAAGGAACCAAAAGGAATAAAAAACGGCGTCCTATATAGCTTTCGTTAGATTAAAAAATACAAATCTCTCTCCAATCATACGACATAGAATATGATAAGAAGCTTTTCCCAAAGTAATTCTCATAAAACGCTGCTCATCCTTTCCCCAGCTGTTTCGGTTTTCCTATGTAGGTAGCTCTGTTTGAATATTTTTCAAAATCCCCAATGGAAGGAGGTTTTTCAAAAATAAACTTTAAATTGCTTCTTTATTAATATTGCCATCATAATAATTCCTATTTTGTTGTTGCTGTTGTAATTTAATACAACTTGTCATTTTTGTTGTAGTTGTTGTTGTTGGTTGTGTTATTTAAAATTAGTCATGATAAGACTCCAAGGATGGATATTTGAAATATGAAAACATTTCAAACATTCAATGACTTTTTCGAAATCTTCTTTTCATTTCATGTGTGTATTCCAATAGAAATATAATACACATACATATGTAAGGCATGTACAGCATGTGTGTTTAACTTACATGTATGCGTTTAAGTTTCTATAAGATTATGTTTATTTTACAGTTGCTAACAAGACTATTGGGAGCAATTTTCTGCCGTTTTATGTGTCGAACAAATTTTTTAATTAAAATTTAGTTTAAAGGATAATCCATATTTATGTGTGTGTGTGTGTGTGCGAGTTTGTGTTTGTGTCTTTTACCCTCTATCAGTCTCTTATTTCATATTTGTTTTTTGCTCCATAAATGTTATGCTATGACGCTATGTGCGTAAACCAAATGGAAAATATTATGCCATCGCAGTGTATCATTGACTGAATGATGTTATTTAATTACATGCTTAATTAAAAGAAATTTTAACAAGAATTCATAAAGAAAAAAAAATAAGAAAAAATCATGGAAAGATTATTGAACTTTATATAGTTCTGTTATATTTAAAGTAATTTTTTTTATTTTTGTTTTTTTTTATAGAAAACTCCATAACAGCCTTAGGAAACCAAAATGAAATCAAGCGCCTAACAAATCAAAAAACTGTGTGTGTTAATAAAATTGGAAATATTTTCTATGCAAACATAAGCAAATTGCCGTTCTTCGAGAATATTTTCTATATGCTTGAACCTCGATATATAAGCGATTCCAACAAAAACATACGTAAGTACAGAATATAATTTCTTACACCAAATATTTGATACTAGTTTACACAGTTTACACATAGTATTCAGGTACTCAATGACATATTAAGCATTCTCACTATATTTCTTATTAAATTGTTAAAAGCTTTATTCATTTATTAAAGACTTTATCTCTTTGACTTCCCCAATCCCAGTGTCAAATTTCATTATCATATAACAGGGAAGACTTTAAGCGTACTTGCTGTCAAATTTCTGAACTTATCCTTACTAACACCTGTTACCATTTTATTCGATTTGTTTAGCGTTCTTTGCGTTTGTAGTCACCAAACCACTTAGATAGCAGAAGTTATATACTCGTACGTAATTGGTCTAGTTGTACAAGGCATAATGTCCTGCGTGCTAACATTTTCTATACTCATGGCTGTGTTTTATTCATGTTTATCTCAAATCGAATATTACACTCGAATCATTTTAGACCTTTAAGTTTTATATGCACACCGGTTATCGTTGGACGAGAGTATCGTCAGCTTAATTCAAATCCTCAAATTGGCATGAGAAACTCCACATAATTTGTGCCCTCAATGAATGGACTTTGACTTTTTCATCCAGTTCGATGATGAATGTTAGAGCTTATAGAGGGCATTATTGTTTTAATCGAGCGTTGATATGAAATCGTTATAAAGGGAGAGTTCTTTCCTTTCCTCGACTTATAAATTACTAAATTACTCCTTTCTTTCTCAATGTTTTCCATATGACAGACAGCCAGATAGTTTAAAGCACTTTCTTCAATGAACAGTGAATACAAATAAGTACGCTTACATCGTTCCATTATAATACGATGTGTATTGATCTGATCTACGTAGTTTTTCTTTGGCTGAAACTGTCGAAAATTGTCGTCTACTTAACTTCTGCATTCTGATCACTAGATTCACTGTGATATTTTTGGATTGTGGTATATTTCTCTGATACAAAACTTTCCTGTAGACTGCCGGTCATATTGATAGAGGCGCAATGTTTTTAGTAGGCGGGATTTTTTCAAAATGTCCTCTTTCATTGCTGCTGTTACGGCCCATAAATGCCGCGGATTACTCAGATATTTCGGATTTCTTTAAGGTAACTGTTATATAAGTTCCAGGCAATTGGGATATCATTAGAAACTGAATTCATGATGAATTGGCTACGGCCGGTACAAATCTCACAAACTACGACAAGTTTTTGTCCATTCAGTTTATAAGAAGGCTCAACGTCGTTAGGGACAGAAACGTATTTGCAATATTTCTGGCTTTAATTGACTTGTTTGGACTACAAGAGGACTGATTCAGTTAGTTGCTTAAATCACATGGTCATGCATCACACAATTGCGATTATTAAGGGCCAGTATCTAATTAGAAGACGTGTCGATGGACTTCTCATGCCATCAAATGACTTCTGCACGAACTCTTGGTCTGAAGAGTGAGAAGAGCATGGCGCTTACCTAATTTGTTTGAGTCATGCACTGGTCATTAAGCGTAGGCTGAACTCTCTTCATTCATCACACAATTGCCATTTTTAAGAGTCACAGTCTTATTAAAAGGAATGCCGATTAACTTGTCATTTTATTGAATAACTTCTGCAAGAGCTGTTGGTCTGAGGAGGAGAATGATAAGGCTGTCGCTCACCTTTTTTGTGTGTATCCCATACAGGTCATTCATCTCCAATCTATAGATTTCAACAATACCAAGATTTTTTCTGTCATGTTAGGTCAGTTTCCACTGGGGAATATTTGATTGTGGTATAAAAATGGGCCTGATTGCCGCATAAATATAACCTTAACCTTCAAGAAGGGTACGCCACCTAACTTAACTAAAAAAAACTTTGAAATTTGTTCATTATTATAACCACCAGTATTTTGTATGTGATACGCAACAATCTCAAATGGATGCACGTCTTACATTGATTAATACATGCTAAAGCTCACTATGTACGGACTCGTTATACTGGAAACGTTCAGAGTTATCTAAAGCGTGTTTTATAAAAAAAATTTTGGAAGACAATCTCTTTAAATAAATTGCTGACTGAATTTAAAAGTCTTCAACGACTTTTTCAATAAATTTTTGTGCTCAACTTCAATTTATGATTTCAGTTTGTTTGCCAAAATTTTTTTGGTTTCAAATTTCCATTCAATTACACCCATGTTTATGCAGGGCGAACTCGCCTTGTGTTTATGGAATATCGAAAATTTAAATTTCGTTTATAAAACCATAAAACAAATCCCCAAAAGAAAAGTTCTGTTTTAAAGTCAATCAAAAATAAATTTTAAAACCAAAAATAGAAAGAAAAAAAAAACTTTGTTCCTATCGAATTCGTTGAAATTTAACGTAAATACTTAAGAAAAATATGTGCGTTCGAATGCTTGGAATTAAAGTTTGAATTTGCATTTGGCATTCCCATGTTACTTAAAGAAAAATAAAATCGTTACTGAATGTCCTTTGAAGCGAAACAAATTTGCCAGAAGTCAAGGTCCTTATGGTGTTGGAAGGAAAGAAAACAAAAACGTAAAAAGTGTCAAGTAATCTGAAGTCAGTATTAGCGTTTCGTCGATATTTCCATGTGGTGGTGGTGGTGGTGGTGTAACTACTTAAATATTAATCAAGACACTTAAAGAAAAAAAAATTATTGCTTGGAGATAAACTTTCAAGGTTCTGAATAATTCATAGACACTTTAAATATTAACACAATTCATACATATGTATGTATGTATATATAGAGGAATAGACACATACGCCTACATATTTAATTATTTTATTTTCTTTAATTATTGCTTTCGTTTTTTAAGTGTTGCTGTCAATAAAAGTGTTTTTTTTTTCTTTCCATTTTCTTTTTCTTTCATTTTGTCTGTCACTATAATTATGAACACAGACAGCCTGTCTTTTAATTTTATTTCTTTTTCGTTTTTGCTTCATTCCTCTCCTCCCCTTTTTCGCCATTCCGTTTACATATATAAGTATGGTTATTAAGCCAAGAGTAACACAAGGTC
Organism: Sarcophaga carnaria; assembly: GCA_958299815.1. NCBI lineage: Eukaryota > Metazoa > Arthropoda > Insecta > Diptera > Sarcophagidae > Sarcophaga > Sarcophaga carnaria. The sequence continues at coordinate 35,978,467 of OY283151.1, forward strand.
ATCCCGGCTGTAGCAGTCATTAACGAAATAAATTTCCATTTAAATGAAAGAGTTTCCATACTTATTAGTCCGTCCGACAGCTAAAAGCACCTCCCACTCGGTAGACTTAAAAAATTTATTTTTGCCTGTGAATCATACTAAAAGAGAGAGAAATGATGATGCAGAGATGGGGAGTGGAAAAAGTAAAAATCTTTCAGAGATGTGTTCAACTTAATTAGAATGAAATTCTAACAGAATTAAACAAATTGTTGTTAATTTTTCATAATGGCAAGAAATATTTATTTTACGCATACATTTATACTCTCATTTACACTCACTCACACATACACTGATGTATACGCACTAACACTTTTATAAAAATTCTCTAAAAAAAAGAGTTTATGGTAGCAACGCTACTACTGTCTAATGCCTACCCATTTAACGCATTAATGTAGGAGCACAGTGGGACTAAATGCGATAAAAGGATAAAATTAATTGTCATTTATTCAGTCTGTTTTGCTGAATTACCATGAAAGTGTATAGCATTCAATAATACGTGCAAATAATAAAATTCTTTTATCAAAACCCACCCAGACCATGCGGTTTGACCCCGTTTTCGGCTCTGAACAATAGGTTTGAGAAATCTTTCATTGTAATTTGTTTAACTTTGGGAGTTTTTTCCAGAAGACTGTTGAGTGGACGTTGCCAACAGAAATATTTTTTCATATTTCATTTTGTTCTAGATATCTGAGCTGGGATTTGAACCACGGGTTCATTCACATCTAGCTACACATCAACATACTAGCTACTAGATAAGGGCAAATTTTCATTAAATTCTTTTAAAAATATTAGAATTTATCGTTTGACATAGTTCCCATGATTGATATTAACCCGTCCAGGTCCAGGGTCCAAGGTTATCATGAATAAAATTAATTCACACAAAACTGGTGCTGAGAGAAAACAGGTTGTAGTCCTGGGTAAAGTTTCATTAGTGTAATGTAATATAATTCAATTCCGTAGTGTAGTATGTAGTGTATTGGCTTATTAGACGTAAGGCCATGGTTCAAACAGCAGGTCAGAGATCAAAACGAAAGTATGAAGAAATATTTCTTCGGCGGCTTCCTCTCAGCAGATTTCTGGCAAAAACTTTGAGCGGAAATAAAAAAATTGCCATGAAAAGTTTCTCAAAAATCTGTCATTCGGGGTCGACTTTAAACTGTAGGTTTCGCCACTCATCCTAACCGAAGGATTGTAATGACCAATTATGTATGTATGTATGTATGTAATATAATTCAAATGGCACCCAAGTCTCGACCAGAATGAACTGCAGTGTAAATATCAAAACAATTAAATTGAAAACGAAATCATCACCGTAAACTTCACAAATTGTGTCAAAAGACTGCGCGGCAGAAGAAGAAAAAGAAGAAGAAGACTGCTGGTCTTTGCTTAAAGCAGATTCACAACTATCGTACTACTGGTATGATCACATAATGATCACGATAGCAATAGGCAATCAAGAAGTAGTCCAGAAAGCTAGGTTATAAACCTAACTAAAGGAATGGAATGACCAATCAAGTTAAAATTAAATAGGATTACAATCAGTTTCTTCAAAAATACAAATAATAGTTACAATAAAAACATGAAAAGTTAAGAATTGAGAAAAACAATAATGTTCCGTTTTATAATGCAAGAATTTAAAGAAAAGTCAACAAAGTCTGACAAATAATTAAATTGACGGCAAATTCTAGTTAACGGATCAGCAACAGCATAATTAGTTCTGCACAAAAAATATAAATAAGATTATAACAGCGTAAGTTACGACGAGGAACATTGCATTTAACAGATCTTAACAGAAAATATTACCAGCAAATATTACCATTGATCTGGTTAATCATGAAGGATATATTTAACACTGTTCGACGACACTTAAGGGTAGGCACTTTTATTAAAGCCAGTCTGCTAGTATATGAAAGCATATCCAAGTAATTCCAACCAAGGCCACGCAAGCAGAAGAGTAGAAATTGTTTCTGAACAGATTCGATATGTTCGCTGTAAACATTATAGTGAGGATCACATACGATGGATCCATACTCCAAAATTGGTCTGACAAGTGATACGTATAACTGTTTAGTAATAAATGGATCAGTAAATTCCTTTGCCCAATGTTTTAAGAAGCCAAGAGTGCTTCTTGCCTTATTTACAGTCAAAGTGATATGGACCCCAAGATCGATAAAAGAGTCCACTATTTCCAGTTGATGACCACCAAGCAAATAATTAACCGTGATAAAATTATTTCTTGAGAACCGCATACATTTGTATTTTTTAATATTCAGCTCCATCATGTTGTACTCGCACCACAAAAAGAAATTATTGAGATCACTTTGAAGATAAATATGCTCGATGAAATTATTAAAGGAGAGAAAAACTTTTACATCGTCAGCATACATCAAGATATTGGCCAAATTAATTATGTTGGGAAGATCGTTTATAAACAGCGCAAAAAGAAGTGGACCAAGATGGCTGCCTTGAGTTAAGTAAATAAAGAAGACAGGTCTACAAGAAAGAACTTGGCGGATAGAGAATACTTACCACATGTAATGGGCCTTAACAACCAGTTTCTTCAAGTCTTGTGGATAACCCCCTGCGGCGTGTGTTTTTGTAGATCAAATGTATAGGAGAAAAAGTCAGGTTGTAAACCTAACAAAATGGTTCGTATCAGATGTAAGTCCTCTATTTCAAGGATGCTTATGGTGGCGTACAATGATAGGAGGCAGTGGCCGGTTCTTACTTTATAAGCGAATTAAATTTGGAGTCGCCGTAATAATAGTAATGTAGGCTTATTAGACGTGAGGACACGGTTCAAACCCTAGGTTCTCCAACATAACAAAATACGAACAAAAGTTATTTCGGCGACTTCCTCTCTAAGAAGATTTCTGGCAAAAGAAAAATAAAATTGCCATGAAAAAGTTTCTCAAAAATTAATCATTCGAAGTCGACTTTAAACTGTAGATCCCGCCACTCATGTATAAAAAATTAACACACACAACATACATGTGGTATGAGCAGCTTGGTTGTGATCCTGACTGAAGGATTGTAATGACCAAGTATGTATGTATGTTACAGTGTTTCCAAACACAGAGAAGCTTAAAATGCTGCCATTCAAACAAGTTAATACCAATGATATTAGATTTTACAGCCATCTACTGGCTGTTAGTAATGTAACTTTCTTGATCATCCATATTTTAAATTTGGGGCATAAAAATTAAATTTTTACTTTCTTTAGATTTTACCACACTGTGCAAGAACTGGAGCAACGTTGCGTATAATAAAAATATAAAATGTATGGGAATATGGCAAACAGCTACCACTACGGGTACAGCGCACCAGTAACGGCAATAATAATAACCAACATTTCACTAATTAAGTTGTTGAAAAATGTAACTGTTTAAATATACTGTATTTAAGAGCACTTTTCCAACACACTAACACATTAGCAAATGCACATAAACACATTTACACTGACACATACAGATATGCAAACACTCCTGCATAACACTCTCTCAGAAATAAAACACTTAAAGTGGCATGATCAACAAAGCAAAAGAGATCAAGAATTTTATAAAAAAAAATTAGAATAAAATAAAATAGAGCAGCATAACATATTTTAAATAAATTTAATAAAAAAAAAAAAAACAAAAAGAAACAAGAATTTTTATGTATAAAGGATAACACAATTTCTAAAGCTTTGATCCTTTCAAGCTTTGTTCAAGTATTTTGGGTGCCTTTTGTTGGTATCATAAGAGAAGAAATTTATGCACGAACATGTTTTGAGAAAATTTTTTTTTGTAATTTCTTTGCATGTCTATTGGCTCTCCATAGCCCCATTAAGCACACACATACTATTGCAGATGTTGCCATTAATACCGCCATTATTTATGCATACAAATGAGTTCAAAAAATTTTTCAGGGACAATCAATAACAAGAACAATAACAACCAAATGGAAACCATTATTGCAGTGCCATGCACCACTACTCGATGAATTCGTTAAAAATGAAATCGAAAGCAACAGTAGCAGTAGTAGCAGCAGCAGTAGCAGCAACAGCAGTAATAACGTTGTGAAGATAAAATAAAATTTGTCATGCCATCTGATATGCCACCATATTCGCATACTTATTTGCCACGTGACACATTTCTCTTATCGATGTTTATGCGTACAAAAGCGATGGCAATATTTAGCATTATGGCCTCAAGATGCATTTCAGTTTTACAGGGTGACAGTTTATAGCATGCAAACTGAAAGAAATTCGTGTGCTTACTGCACAACACAAGTAAAATTTACTGTTTTAATGCAGAGACATAAACATAGAAGAAGTTTGATGCACCAAATTCTAATCAAAGTAACGCATAAGAATAAGAAATCCGCTTAATGTCTGGAAATTATTTCAGTTTTCTTTCATAGGGGTTTTTTTCTCTTGAGTTACAATAACTTGAAGCAATTTTGATATGAAATTAAATCTTGCAATGAACGCTAGGATGTTGGAACAGGTAGATTGAAGGGCAATATCCTATGCGGACGACGTGGTTCTTATAACCTAATTACTTTAAGAAAAGTTCCTGAGTGGACAACTCAGCATAATTTGAGTGTAGATCCTGGCAAAAGGATGATGATGCTAAAAGTTCTCAGACATCAACCTTTTCGTCTTGGGATTGAAGTTGAAACGTGCTTTTTATGGTATTTTGCATGGTTAATAGGCTGTCCTGCAAACCACACATATCTACGTACATACATAATTGGTCATTACAACCCTTCAGTCAGGATTGCGACCTAGTTTCTCACACCACTTATGTTGTGTGTGTTAGTTTTATACATGAGTGGTGGGACCTACAGTTTAAAGTCGACTCCGAACGACAGATTTTTGAGAAAGTTTTTCATGGCAATTTTATTTACTCTCAGAGTTTTTTGCCAGAAATCTGATGAGTGGAAGTCACCGAACAAATACTTTTTGTATTTTGTCTTGATGTCTGGCCTGGGGCTCGAACCCTGGCTTTACGTCTAATAAGCCAACACACTGCCTACTAGACTACGGCGACTGCCGTATAACCTCAACTTTTTAGAGTATAAATCTACAAGTGGGAAAAAACTTGTGTCAAAGCGCAAGCAACAATTAGATTTAAGATTACAGGAATATAAACCACACATATCTAGCAGGATGAAAAATGCCGCAATGGGTCTTTATCAGACCTAACTTAAAAGAAGAATGCCTAAGGATAACCTAACTAATCTCATCAACATCATAAAGCGGATACAGCAGCTAATAGCAGTATACTGACCAAATTGGAAACCATCACAAATAACAATAATTCCGCCCCAATGATTTCCAAAAGCAGTTCAGAATGTCCATTTGCGATAGAGACGAAAGACTGGGGAAGTGATAAAATGCTTTGAATCCATTTGAAGTTGGTAAATCTCCAGAAAGCCTCCGGTCTTTATAATACGGTCTTTATTCGTAAAGGACCATGTCCAGCTGTGGGGATAAAAATGAAAAAGAGATAAAAAAAAACAAACTCCATGAAACTGTCCTTCTCTCACTAGAAAATGTTTGGTTAGAATTGGAGATGTTTACTTGTCATTGGGACAAATGCTATACCCAGAGGTCAAAATGACCCCTTGTAATACGTCCTAAAGAGGTGAGAGAGAGGGAGAGAGGGAGGATAGTAGAAGAGTTAGGCAAAACGAGAAGAGGTAGGAAAAGGTGGATAAGGCGACGATGGAAAAAACAGACTACAAACATACAAGATAACGCGAGCACTTCTCAACAAGCTCAACCTAATTATGAATCTTAATGTTGAGCCTTAATGTTGGTTCTTGACAAAAAGTCCAAAACTTCGAAGAAGCCCCTGCCCAGGGTCTTCAACCTCAACCTACTAAAGGCTGGACAGTTACAGAGAAAGTGTTCGATAGTTTCCAGTTCTTCCTCGTCGCACAATACCCTGCAATAGTCTGGCTGAAATCTGTTTCAGATTCTGGTCAGCGATCTAACCTCGCAGTGCCCTATATTGAAACCAATATCTAACCTCAGACTGGCCTTATTTAGGTTAGGTTAGAGGACGTGTACTTGTCAATTAAGACAAGTACAGTACCCGGAGGTCGAATTGACCCATTGTACAACGTCCTAGTTTCTCACACCATTTATGTTTTGTGTGTTAATTTTATACATGAGTGGTGGGACATACAGTTTAAAGTCGACTCCAAACGACAGATTTTTGAGAAACTTTTTCATGGCAATTTTATTTACCCTCAAGGGTATTTGCCAGAAATCTGCTGAGTGGAAGTCACCGAACAAATACTTTTTGTATTTTGTTGTGATGTCTGGCCTGGGGCTCGAACCCTGGCTTTACGTCTAATAAGCCAACACACTACCTACTAGACTACGACGATTTCCGGCCTTATTTAAGCCCAGCAGCAAACCTGTTCTATCAATGTCTACAGCAGGCCATAGACACCCAGACACATAACAGTCCGACCCGATCCAACGCCTCTGCTCTTCCTCTTGGTCCAAACCAATGATGAGGCCGTAGAGGTGGCAGATTAACTGCAAAAGGGCTAGTAAAAATGTTGTACTCTGCTTTCAAGGATCTGTCTGATGCCGCATATATTTAACTAGAGAGCTCAGCACAACCACACGGTAGGAATTCCAAATGCTAGTTTGGATGGTATTAGGGAAACATAATGAAAAGTTTTTTACCTACTATATTCGGAATTAAGATGCTTAGGTTTGAGCTTAAGCACTGTAATTGTTACTTGAACAATCTCAATGTATTCTCTAAAGGATCCCAAAATTGTCCATAATCTATCATAATATTTCCAATTTCATTAAATATAACAATATAGCCTACCATGCATGCTAGTAATGTGCCACTAAACATACTTTCCTTAACTGCTACTACAATAGCTTTTCAAAGTTCCATTTTAAAGGCACTTAAACCTGCAAAAGATAACAATTTTGCCATTTTCATGTTAAATTTATCATATGAAATATACAAATTTCATGTCTAAGAACCATTAATGAATGGAATTTTCAATGAAAAATAAAAACAACCTTCAAGTTTCAATAAAACTTTTTTGTATTACAATACCACAGCAAGTACCTGTAAAACGTTCGTTCGTATCATTACAGTCAAGGACATTCTATAATAAAAATATCTAACGAGTAGAGTTGAACTCAACTAAACAGGAAAACCTTTAAAATGTTTAATGCATGTCATGGCAAAACGAGCCTGTCGAAATAATTATGAACACATTTGTCTGGAGGCCATAATAACAACGAAACCCAAACCAAACTAAAGTCAAGTAAAACCAAACCAAACCAAAGCAAAGCGAACCAAACAATAAACACAATAAAACGTTTCAGGTGAACAAAAACTGACAAGCACGATGGCGGGTATAGCATAACCTTCGAAAGAAAACTAAATAGAAAATTGAGTTTAAACGTTTAACTGTAAAGTTCAGGCATTGAAAATTAATATTAATTTGCAAAATAGGCCATAAACGAGAAAAACTTTTCAAAAAAAAGCAAATATTTAAATTTCTATCTGTGCTGGCATACATATATGTATGCAAATCGATTGTAGCTTTGCGTTAGCCCTGCTAGTGCTTGGTTTGAGGATAATAAAATTCAAATAAGGGACTAAGAAAGGTATTCAAATGTTAAATTTTCATATTAAAACACTTTGCATATTAAGTGGGGCATGGAGGGGCCTATTTTCGACTAAATAAATACAAAAACAAAAATAATAATAATAAATTTTATTTGAGTCTATAAACTATATTTAATAACAAAATGTAAATTTATGTTTATGTACCAATGTGTTAGAGTGTATGTTTGTCTGTATTGCTCCCACTCTCTCTCTCCCTCTTTTTCTGTCTGACTCTGTTTTATTTATTTTGCTGGTTTTGCATTTCATTTTTACTTATATTTGTTTAAATATTAAAATATTACAAATAAATTTTGTATGTATATGTGTAAATACATATGGATTTAGCCGTAATTATATATACAGTGTGCCAATTCATACACACACTTATCCATATGAATTATTATTTAGGATAACAAACAGAGAAAAGGATGAAAGATAGACTAGAAAACCTTAGTGTATATCGTTATTCCTCATATTGTATATGAAGAGTACAGTGCAACACAAAAGTTTGCTGTACTTTGTTTATAAAAATCAAGTGAGTTTGGAGTGGATCAAGGGCTACGCTTAACATTAACACGACAGCATATCCGGTATTTTAGCTTAATTCGAATGATTTCACATAGGAAAATCTTTAGCGCTCTTCAGGGACATACATATTGTTATGCAAATCGAAACGACCTAATATCGTTTAACAACAAAAACGATAAACAAAAGTCACACGATACAAAACACACTAACACAAGGAAGACAATGAACGTGTTGATTATCTAAAGTTGCACACACACATATGTACGACGAACCTTGTTGCGCCTGGTACCAACAACATCATGTATGTGACAAAAAGGGATAGACAACATAAGCAAAGTACACAAACAACAATGTATTAGCAATAGAGCTCTCGAGGAGGCGAGATCACGAACCTTCCACTTCAAGAATATTACTTAGACTGGTTGTGTCGGACCATAAAAGGGCTGGACAAAGCAGACAGCAGGCAGTAAAAATTCAGTCAGCCTTGTGTGAAGTTGCGTGTGAACGAAATAAGTCGTGGTTGTAAAGATCCAGTGAATACTTGTGTGAACTTGTAAAGTGAATAAACAGATTATTATTGTATCGTTAAGTTGTATACGGTGGCACACAAAAGTAGTGTAAAGAATAAAGAGAGTTCAAGAAAAACTAAACACATATTTGTTTTTACTTGGTTTGCAATTAACGAACTCATATTTAAACGTTTTTAAAAAGGTAAAAACGTAACAATATGATCTGCCACTAACTTCACTCATTCGTCAAGGAAATATGATTGAATGAATATTCCTTTAGGGAGATTAGACAAATTTTTAAGGATACATTGAACACTGAATTTGAATTAAATCTGCGCAGAATTTATCTTAGGAACCACACAACTGCCATAACGTAAGTCTTGCTTCTCTGCATGAGACCGTGGTGGTCTCACTAAATAGCCGCAACAGAATGGAAGCAAAAAAGTTGCGTATCGTATGAAAGCCGAGATGTATCCCAATTATCTTAGTGTCACAATTGATAGCCATCTATCTCCTAAAAGGATTATGGGTGCCATAAAATACCTCTTTACACTATCCTGAATTATGCCTAAATTCATGGATCTGAAATATCTCCAAAGAAGTTTACTTAGTGGAATGTTGAAAACCATTATTTGATGTGCATCCTCCATTTGGTAGACGACTGAATATACCCACAATTTAGACTGGCTTTTATCGCGTTTATGTAACGCATTCCATACTGTCGCCGACAAAACAATGTTCGTCATTGCTTATCGATCAACGGACAACAGCTGATATTACTGACAGTTCTATGGACTTGTAGGCAAGTTCATTGCAGATCATTGGCCAGTGGAAAGAGAATGTATATCATTCGGGTTTAGTTGGAAAGGAGGCACGGTAAACTGGATCTCTACAGCAAGCAATGGTGGACCAGAATTCACATCATATCAGCGCTGTTTTGGACATGATTGTTTTCCACTTTGCCCTTATTGTTGTGGGTATAATATTACTAGCCCGCGTTATCGTGGAAATAATAATATGGAGGCTGCCCGGCACATTGAAATCGTTGTACTCTACTAGAGATAGTGTGTTGGCTTATTAGACGTGAGGTCACGGTTCAAGCCCCAGGTCAGACTTCTCCACCAGAACGAAATATGAAAAAATATTTCTACGGCGACTTCCTCTTAGGAAATTTCTGGCAAAAACTCTGAGAGTAAATAAAAATTGCCATAAAAAAGTTTCGCAAAACACTCTGTTGTTCAGAGTCGAGTTTAAACTGTAGATACCGTCCCTCATGTATGAAATTAAATCACACAAGTGGTGTAAGAAGCTAGAACGTAATTCTGACAGAAGAGTAATTATTTAAGTTATCTGGACAGTAAAGTTATGTATGTTATGTAATGAACAGAATAGAATAACAAGGGCAGTGGCCCCTATAGGTAGCTAGTACGGTATAGTATTTCATATTTAACATGGAAACTATTTTATTAGGACACGGCATTTACATAACGAATCATAGAAAAATGTTTCTATAAAAATGACAGAAAATGCTGGAATAGGAATCTCCTCCTAAGTTTTAACGCTATGCAGTTTATAGTGAGCGAAAACTTTTGTCCTCCACTATGCAAAACTATACTTATTCTAAAATATACCCAAGCAGCACTATTTATACATCATGTTATACATTAGCCAACGTATCAATAGATGTACTTAAGGAACTGATATTTATGAGTATTGGATTCTACCTCAACATTCCCATGCCAGTCAACCATAATACAACCAGCATTAGAAAGAAAACAACGAAACCAAAAATTGAAACAAACCGAAAAAATAAAAAAAGAAGATGAGAATAAAACCTGTAACCTTAAATCCAAATCCCTACACTACGCTTAAAGTTAGAGCCGTAACATAAACCAGCATAAAAATTTTTACATGGTTTTCCTTTGTAAACATTTACTACACCATACTTATGGGCCCATAAAATACTTACAAATACTTATCCAGCAATACAACAACAACAACAACAACATGAAGAAACATGAGAAAACAAATCCACATCCCTTGACTTGAATTATGAAGAGAAGGAATGTGGGCCATAGTGGCATGGCAATTGGAGAAATAAATATGAACGTACGTATGTATGCACACACCACAAACATTGAAGTGAAGTGTTGAAGTAGCAGTTCTACTTCTGTTTCTGTCTATGAAAATATATTTTCATGATGAATCTAATAAAACAACCACAACAACAAAACCAACAACTGAATTGTATTTGAATGGATCAACATTTGAATGTAAATGCTGGAAGCAACGGCGAGGACGAGGAAAACGTATAGTGCCAATAGACAATAGCTCAAGGATAAAGGAAGTATTTTTCTTGTTTTTTGTATTTTATTTCAGGTTTTATAAAAATAGAAAAAAGGAAAGAAATAAAAAGGAAATAAACACAGAAAAAAAATATCAAAAGAGGTATTTTTCATACGAATGTAGGCAGCCTCTATCGTTACTATTGATCTTTAATGCCCTGAGGATTTGTAAGAAATTCCGAAAAATCCTTTTGACGCGCTGTTAAAAATATTGGCAGTTTTTGTATAGGAATTTAAAATAATATTTTTTTTGTAATATTTATGCATAGTAAAGCCGCAATAATTTAAAATTTTCTTTACTGTAAAAAAGGCAAACAAAATGGCCACACTAACACCCTTCCGAATTCTTCATTCTCAAAAATACTCATAAATACCAAGCAACGTGTAATGTCGCCCTGAGCATAAACGATGCTGTCATGGTAGTTTTAGAAAAACTTGAAAGTGTTTCCCCTTTTTAAACGCCGATTATTTCCGTCGTTCCACGTTTTCCATTCAGATCTCTTGTAAGCTTTATTTCATTCCAGTCCTTCCCCGTCCTTGCAATTTCGCAATCCAGTTGTATCATTTACGTGTGAGTGAGCCTTTCTCTACTTATACGATTCTGCAAGTCATCTGCTTTTTTTTTCATCCAAATACATCCAAGAAGTAAACAACCAGGGTGTATATCATCACCTGAGTGCTAGGCAGGAAAATGTCACTGCTGATACCAAACAGTAACCATAAGTTCGTTAGGGCAACGGAATTGGAAGAAACATTATAGTGATACCCTACATAGTTGAAGGGGAGTGCAATAGATCGCAATATAGCAGAACCCAAGGCACCTATTGACAACAATAATACTGTAACAAGTAATGGGGTGCAATTTGTCCTGAACAGACTGCTGGCAGATGTAAGTCGTCTTACATCTTATTTGTCATCTCTAGTCTTCTGGTGTTTTAACAATTCTGTCTTCTGTGAATACAATGAAGAGCTGAATTCACAGATTCTTTCTTCTTTAAGCTCTTTATTGCATTCATAGATGACTATCCTGGTTTTGCATCGAGTAACACAAACTCAATTGAATTTAACGAAGACTTGTGAAAGGTGACTTATAAAGGCGCTGCTTTAATTCGTCGCTTATGTAAAAGATTAAACTGTGGATGAAATTTAATAACATTTCTGAAGAAATAAGTCTTGTGATCCTCTGTTACTATAAAAATAGAGAAAAAATGCTGCAAAAACCAGTCAAAAAGTCGAGTGCGACATCAGAAATTTTAATGGCAAAGCCAGAGTTCACCCAGTCAATTTGACCAATTCGGATGAAAATTTTCAATTGCATAAGTGAGACCGACTCTCTTATTATATTTAATAGTTTGCGAAAATCGCCATAGTCTAGTAGATAGTGTGTTGGCTTATTAGACGCTCGACCGTGGTTCAAACTCCAGCTCAGATATCTTGAGGAAAACGGAATATGAAGAAAAAAATTCTACGGTAACTTCCGATGAAAATTTTCTTAAAAAACTGCCTTTCGTAAATGATTTTAAACTCAAACTCCCACCACTCATTGATAAAATTAACACACACAACATTGTTGGTGATGTCGAAGCTCCTAGACAAGTAAAGGCAGGTAAAAGTGGCTGTCCTCTCAATGGAGTTATTAGCGGACACACTTAGGTCACACATAGGGCCAATTGTGATACCATAGTTTCATTTCTTCCCATAATCCAGGAACCACACGGAGCTTCCGATGAAGCGACTCAGACTGCCAATATCCATGGATGACAGTTCATCCAGTGGATCTTAGTAGGCATCCACGTGCCTTTCTTCACAGTATGTGAAGAACAGTCCTCCTCCTCATCTTCACAGCTTCTACAGAAATTATTTGAAAAGTGTCTCAGATCAATACGCCTCGCATGCGTTGCTATAATGTAATGCCTCGTATTAACCCCGACAAATAGTGCTGAGCCCACTTTTCTGGAGTTTGAGCAGAGCCTCTTATAAACTGAGCAGTTAAAAATCTTAAGACAATTTACACTCTCAGAATGTATTTTCATCGATTATCATAGGAAGCATTACGTCTTGAGAAGACAGTAGAAATAAATGTCTAAAATTCTTTTCCACTACAACGTATATAACAATCCAGCAAATTTTCAACGGCAACGACAAATCATAGAATCTACTTCAGTAAACCAATTGCCTGCTTCGCCGTAAAAACTTATTGAAGTAAAAGCTAGGTTAGGTTAAGTTAGAGGACGTGTACTTGTCAATTAAGACAAGTACAGTACCCGGAGGTCGAATTGACCCATTGTACAACGTCCTAGTTTCTCACATCACTTATGCTGTGTGTGTTAATTTTACACATGAGTGGGTGGGACCTACAGTTTAAAGTCGACTCCGGACGACAGATTTTTGAGAAATTATTTCACGGCAATTTTATTTACTCTCAGAATTTTTACCAGAAATCTGCTGAGAGGAAGTCGCCGAAGAAATACTTTTTGTATTTTGTCTTGTTGTCTGGCCTGGGGCTCGAACCCTGGCTTTACCTCTAATATGCCAACACACTACCTACTAGACTACGGCGACTTCACATCGCATATAACAATCCAGCAAATTTTCACCAGCAACGACCAATCGCCTGCTTCGCTGTAAAACTTATTGAAAAAAAAGCTAGGTTAACCGAAACTGAAACCGAAACCGATAACGGAAATTGAGATGGTTTTCCTGAACAGAAAGCAATAAAATTTGTACTAATTCTGGACAGGAATCCAGCATTCCTTGTCATACTGAAGTATTTCAAAGAAATTTTGTTTTGCACACAACAAATATTTTTCTTCTCAATCGCTGACTAAGAAAGAAAGAAAATACAAAATTTAAACGAAAGCAAGTAACAACGTTAAGATCAGCTTACAAATGGATTACGATTACGATTAAAGGAAGAAACGAAAAACTCTTTTTTTATTTTCTTAAAACTTATTTCTTATAAAGAACAGAAAACAATGAAAAACTGTTTCCTTTACACAAATGCAAACTAGCCAGATTCCCTTAACAACCATAAATACAAGGATAATGGTTGATGGCTAACCCGTATTCAAACAGAGAGAGAGAGAGAGAGCATCTCATCCCACATCCCATGGTCGTATAGTGGAAAAAATATTTTCAACATTTTGCAAATCCCTATAAAACTGAACATATGCACCATATGTCTGTATTAGTAAATTCTCTCTCTACAAAACAATTCCTTTTGCACTTTCTTTCTCTGTCTCTTTCTATCTCCTTGTGTGTTTGTATAAAATTGGCTGTATTCTTCTGTAAATAACATGTGTTTATATGTGTTGTTGTATAGCAGTCCGTAAGTTGCGTAAGTTTATGTTAAACAGGGTTATTGTATTGTCTGATTGTAGTTCTAGGATTTTTATCTCTTCCATGTTATTTGTCTCCCCTACACCCACAGCCACACACAGATACTGAAAACATACAAATTATGGCACTTAATCTTTGGCTTCCTTTTCTAATATTTTCCAAAACGTTTGCTTTGTGTTGCTATAAATAGAGAGACAAAAAGTAAAGCAAAGAATTTCTAAACACACACAGCAATTGATATCATCATTGCTTATCTATGTACATATATGCAAAGGTATTACAGTGAACTACACCATGCAACGGAAATATTCGGGTGTATATAGTAAAATTGGAAACCATAACAGAAGATAACAAGAGGCAAAGGCTCTCCCCACCTTAGCTGGAATAGAAATGCTTTGCTACAGCTTTATAGCAAGAAGTTGCCGTAGTCTAGTAGGTAGGGGGTTGGTTTATTAGACATGAGGCCTCGGTTCAAACCCCAGGTCAGACATCACCATCAAAACAAAATATGAAGAGACATTTTTCTTCGGCGTTTTCTTCTCTGCAGATTTCTGGCAAAAATTCTGAGAGTAAATAAAATCTGTCGTTCGGAATCGACTTTAAACTGTAAGCCCCGCCAATCATGTATAAAAATATCACACACAACATAAGTGGTATGAGAAACTACGTTCGAAATCCTGATTGAAGGGTTGTAGTGACCAATTATGTATTACATCGGAGGAGGTAAAGATTCAGCGAGTGCTGCTATCCATTTCTGCTGTTCTTGCTCTCTCTATTATCCTCTGTTGTACTAGAACTTCCTTCGCGAATAAACATGCCGCATTCCAGTTTTCGCATGATGTTAGCACGTCATGCCCATACTTGTAGAGGTATGTCCTATAGCATCCGTCGCCCGTTAGGAACTGTGTAAGGTAAAAATTCACCTGGCCGTGCTTCCTTCCAGTCCATTCTTCTATATTCGGTATTAATCTGTAGGTCCATCTTCCCTTTGTGGAATAAGTCCACTCGTGCTGCCACCTATTCATTGCATCATCATTCACCTGGTCAGGGTGCACTAGCCCCGTTCTCCTACTTATGAAACGTTTTCTCCTCTCTATCTCTACCAACATTCGTAGCGGCATCATTCCCGCTATCACCAAGGCTGCATCCGTAGATACTGTACGAAAGGCAGAAATTACTCGGAGGGCAGATCTCCTGCAGGCCCCATCAACTCCTATTCTATATGTCTTCTTATCCATGGCTTCGGCCCATATAGGGGCTGCATATAGAGCAATCGATATAACCACTCTCATCAGCAATTGCCTCCTCTCCTGTCTCGGACCACCCAAGTTAGGCATTATCCGCGCGAGTGCGCCCGTTGTCGCCGCACACTTCCTACTAATACGTCAGGTGCTCCTTGAATGTGAGTCTGTTGTCAATCATAAGTCCTAAGTACTTGATAGACTGCTTCGATGTTATCCTTTGTTCACCGACCGTTATGGTATTCCATTTTCTTAGCAGTAGGAAGAAAGTACTTAGGAGTTATGATGTATGGATGTGTGTATGTATGTATTTATGTGTGTATGTATGTATGTATGTTTGTATGTATGTATAGTTCTTTAATTAATTAAAAAGAAAGAATAACAAACCACTGTTAGTTGGTGACAAAAGTAGGCAGCCGGTGTATAATATCATGTGGATGCGCTTCAGCTTCTTTAACCGAATATTGCAACTATTTGTGCCACTTTTGATAACAGGATTCAGTTCATATAGGCAACCAAATATGAAAAAACACCAACACTGCTTTGCTTTGGTAGATTAAAACCATTTAACTACGAAGTTTAGATGATTGCCTTAAAGAAAATTGCTTTGATAAAATTCTGCTGGACCTCCAAAACTTGTTCATAGTTTGAGCAAAACTTGACTGCTTGTAGACTTAATGTCACTGTTTACTCTAATAGGTCTGTGCATATATATATTTTTAATATTTTATGCTTGAAATAGCAGAAAACCAAATCAAACAAAAGCAAAAAAATATTCTGTCTTTTATACTCTTTTGTTAAAGCATGACACACACAGACAGAATTCTAAATGAGCTCGAATTCTGTACCCTGTCCCGTGTTCTCTACCTCAGTTTTTTCTTCATCTCTTTGTTTTTGTCAATTTAAAACCGTCTATAGAGAGAGAAAATGACATTCAAACAACGAACTCGTTCACATAGACACTCACATCATCATATTCATTTTCATTTGAAACAAAAAAAAAAAAAAAAAAAAAAAAACAGAAAAAATTTAAAAAATAAGAAGAAGAAGGGGTTAATATTAACCTAACCTAACATTTTTTATGCAAATATTATGCTTAAACATGCTTTTAGTGCCTATTTTTTTTTTGCTCTGTCATATGAGTAGTGCGACTGCTGTTTCTTTTTTTCTTTCTTAACATTTGAAAGAGAAACAAAAAAACTTCGACCAAAAAGGGTCCATCAGCATTAATTTTGTTCAGTTTTTTTTTTGCTTTATTTTACTCATATTTTAGTGGGTTAAGGACAACGTTGTCACCAGCCTCATCAACCTTAACACGACTATCACCATTCATATACACAACACACATGAATACATGTGTGTGTGAGACAGTGTGTGTTAAAGACTTTAAAATATTATTTCGGTTTGCGTGTGCGGCATTGCGTATAAGGACTATTGATACAAAACAGGCTCACATCCTTTGTGCTTATGTGAGTATGGGTATGTACATGTGTGTGTGTTAAATGTCAAACGCATGTTTAAATTGCTGTTGTTGTTGTTCTTATTTTTGCCAAAATCCGCAAAAATAAAGTATTAAAAAGAGCTGTTGACAATTGCTCTATTTGTGTCATGCATATGTGGGTCGTTTCGCTTTTAAAAAAGTTATTTCAGCTTCATAAACAGTTGAAGGGGCGTGCTCAGTGCTGGTATTAGGAAAATAAGTTTTGTTAGGAAACAAATAAAGGAGTGACATAATTAGTTTAACTAAAAATTCATTCATTGTCTTTGTAATGGCTTGTCTGTACATGAGCCGAGAAATTCGTTGACAAAGACGAGCACCTCGTAAAACACCATGATTATTGGGAGCATATTGTATTAAATTTTCATGTAAATTCGAGAAAACGTAGGCGATATTATCATGATAATCCAATGAATCTACAGACTCGATCAGCCTTGGTTACCACTTTCATAACGCTCTCAAAAGGTCCCACTTTGAACTTCATAACACCCGCTTTCAAACCGCCACCTCGGCAAAGTTATCAACTGTAAAATACCATTCATTTGAAGTGGCATTTAGTCAAAGGTCTGTCCTTTACGAATAACTATCGATTGTAGAACAACCAACAACTCGTAAAAATGATTAAAACAGAGTTGAAAATAATGACTCAAACGTAGCCAGTTTTCAAGCACTATCAGGAATTCGCCATCGTCTAGTATCCACGGATCAAACTCCAGGTCAGACGTTTCTTCGGCTACTTCCTCTCAACAGATTTCTGGCAAAAACTCCTAAAGTAAAATAAAATTGCCATGAAAAGTTTCTCAAAATCTGTCGTTCATAGTCGACTTTAACGTGAAAGTCCCGCTGCTCATGGATAAAATTAACACACCCAACGTGGATGGTATGAGAAGCTAGGTTGTAATCCTAACTGATGGGTTGTAATGATCAATTATGTATGTATGTATGTGTATCAGTATAAAAAATTTAAAAGACTGAAAGCAATGCATATGTGGTCAGACCTCACTGCTACACATATCGTTTCTATTAGAGGGATTGTGTCGCAGAAATCAAATTTTACGATTCCACGATGTTCTCAGCAATTGAGATTACCGTTACAGTTTATTATGGCATATTTTACATTTGGATTTGCACCTCCATTCATTTAAAACACAATTCGTACAAAAATTAATCTAAGTTTGCCATGAACAGCCTCTTAGATATCACCAACTGGAGGCTAGAGCAGCAGGCTTTCAATGCTTATTTTTGGCACAAAATTTTCTTCAGCAATGAAGGTCATTTTTAACCTGGTGTTTACGTCAAGAAATAAAATTATGGTGAATGGAACTCGGAGAAATCAGAAATGATTGTGGAAAAGTCGGAAATAGTGGTTGTGTTTGGTTCGCATTATGGTAGGAAGATGTCATTAGGTCTCATTGGTTCAAAAATACTGCCAGAAAGAATCGTTACCTTCAAATTAGAGTGCTATGTCCCAACGATACCCACCTTTTTTCGATATCAAGCTGAAGACAGCAGGTGCCACGAGCTTTATTGCATGATAAGTTTCCAGAAAAATTAATTTCAGATTTTGGTGATTCTAACTGGCCATCAGGGTCATAGAATTTGACGCCGTTAGACTTTTTTGAGCAGTTACGTCGAATACCGGCTCAATGCGCATTATATTCTAATGATCGAGATCTAGAAAACAGCATTCGCCGGGTTATCGCAGAGAGAACGTATGAAATGTGAGAAATCAATCTACTGCGGCGGTGTTTTCAATGATATTGTATCCCGTACGTGACGAGCATTGCTTTATATGTGTTTTATTTAATTTTACTGCTGATACCATTCCATGTCTATACGACGATATACCTGTAACTTTATTTTCTGTCTATAAGGCCTTTTCTCAATCGCTTGCCGTAACTAACCCACAAATATATGGTACGCCGCGAGCCAATATATTCTTGTAAGCTTTGCACAACGTCAGTAGTAATAGTAATAAACTACGTGGTATTGGAAGCCTAGTGGCTTATTAAACGAGACCTTGCGGTTCAGCTCTTGGCTCAGATACTTCGAACGGTGACTTCCTCTTAGCAGTCTTATGGTAAAAACTCCGAGAGTAAACTAAAATTGGTTTGAAAAGTCTCTCAAGCAAATCGTTCGAAGACGAAATTAAACAATAAGTTCCGCCATTCATGGATAAAATGATTGGTGTGATAAACTAGGTTCTAATCCGGACTAAAGGATTGTATTTACCAATTACGCAAGTAAGTTTATTATTATTAGTTAAGTAAGTAAAAAATTTGTTCATACAACTTTCTTTATAAAAACTGAACACCAATTGATTCAACATTAAATCACTCACATACATACATATATTGTATGTACGTATGTCATATGCTTTGAATAAAATATATCACGTGCTTAAAACAAAGGCCAGTCAGTATTCTCTTTGCCTCGTTGCCTTTTTATTGTTCCATTTACAAGCCTTCTTATTGTACTTATTGGTATGCAGGTCAGTGTATTTGAGTCTGTGTGTGTATAAGTAGGTTTCGTTATTATCTCTCTCTATCTCTCTCTCTCTCTCTCTCTCTCTACGTGTGTTTTTACTGCTGTCATGCGTCTGCAGTTGCAAAGATCCTGTGCTTAATAAGCATTTTGCCACAATTATCCTTTTATTGTATCCGCATTTGCGTAAATGCCTACCCTCGTATTTAAATAAACATTTCATTTCTATTCTACTTTACCTTTTTAGCTTTGCTTTTTGCTGTTTTTCCTACGTTGACTGCTTCCCTGTACCTTGTTGGGGGAAATAAAAATTATCCTTTTGCTTGCTGTTCTTATTGTTGTTGTTGTTGTTATTTTTTTATTATTATTTTGAAGGTCGAACAGCTGCAAGGAAATGAAGAAAAAAACAAACGGAAGTAAAATTAGAAACTTAATTTTGTATCAAAAAAAAAAAAAAAATTCTTATGAAGGAAAAAAATCTGCAAATGTTTTCCGTTTGGGTCATGGCAGTCATGAATTTTAAATTGGCCAACTGTTAACCGGCTGTTTTATGGTCATTTGGTAAATAAGAAAATAATGAACAAATGTGATGTGAAGTAATGGTTTTTGTTTTTATATTGTACTAGCTATACCCTGCACGTGTTGCTGCGCCGCCAACTAAAATAAATTTGAAGGAAAGACATTACACAAATGTCCAATTAATTTTGAATCATTTTATTGATTTTGTTTTCCGTTGTCCTGATGATTCAGATGAATGGGCCGGAGTAGTACGCATTCGATCATTTTCTAATCACACTTCTCTTTTTTCAAGTGGTTCAAGCGAACGGGTCTCAGCGGCATATACTCGAAGATTTTCCAGTCTCAATGCTCGTCTGATTCTAAGGCTCGTAATGCTTTTTTCTTCCGTGCTTGAGGTGTAGGTCGACTAACTGCTTGTCATTCATTTTGAATAATTTTCAGTGACGGCATCCATCGGTAATTAATCGCACTAACCTCCGTCGACTTATGCGCAACAACTTTGTTAAGGAATGCACAGTTTACGATTTAATTCATTTTGAGTAATTTTCAGTGCGCCACCTGTCGGAAATTGGTCATACTAACTTAGACCTTCGTCGGCTAATCCGCAACAATTTTGCTAAAGATCATAACATGATCAAATGCATAGTTTACGATTTTATAAGGTACATACAAACAAACATTCATTTTTATATATAGACTATGGGAGGTGACACGCCCACTATAGCCAATCCGCCCATTTTGTTCATATATACGGCAAAGTCGTTTATACAACTCTAGCTGTTGAACTCTAGCTGTTGAAGTTTATGAGATATGCGACATTAAATACTTATTGGCAATGTAGGCGTGGCACCTCGCCTACTTGAAATTTTAAAATAATTCTTCCAGACATACAGGAAGGTACTGTTAAAATTTCAAGAAAATCGGTCCATCCGTTCAGCCGTCCGTAGACTTCAAACAAACAAACAAACCCACAAACAAATAAACAAATAAACACACATTCATTTTTATATATAAGATTACACGACACTGCTTGCATGCTTGGATTTCACAGAAACCAAAGTTGAACTGCTGACAACCATGGCACATGTAAAAGTCTAGGGGAATATCTTTAGCAGAATGCTCCACACAAATACTCCACATGGTGGGTAACATCATTTGCTTTGTTCCTTCTTCATTGCTTCATCATCATTTTTCGGCAAGTGCTCCTCAAGCATTCGGTACGCCAGATTTACGTATCTGTGAGCCATTTAACTCCACTTCTTTTTGAAATTCGTTGTTTGTCATCCTCCAGAGCACCGAATTTGTTACAGTGTTAGGAGCCAACATATTCCACATATCATTCGCAGGCATTCGTCCATAAAATCTTGCTGGTTCTGTGCTTTGTTGTGGGACGTAATATTCTTACTCTTATATACGTGAGCGCAGTGGAAGTCTAATATTTTCCAAGCTGTCATGGTGATACTCCTCTTCTCAAAAGTCAATCACCAGAAAGCGATTGTAAAATAAGTTTATTAAGACGTAGCAAGATTTATGCATGACAACTCGCAAAGATTCCTACTTGTTCTAATTTTTCTAGATTTCAATATTCCAATTAGAGACTTCTGGCCTAACAACAGGAAGGTTTCCGAAGGGGAACTTGGGGTATATAGCGACAGATACATAAACATATTAATCGTTCTGACCTTAGGCTTTCTAAAGCCTGTTTGACCATTGCAATCCTTTGCAAACCGAAATATAGGCCGTATTGGAAAACTATGCTCGGACGGCTGTACAGTGATGAATTCCTTAATGAACGTCTTCTCGAAATCTGGCTTGGCCGTGAATACTGGAAATTTCTCAGAAAATTGGTCACTACAACCCTTCAATCAGAATCACGTCCTAGCTTCACACACCACTCGTGTTGTGTGTGTAAATTTTATATATGAGTGGCGGAACTTACGGTTTAAAGGCGACTCCGAATGACAGATTTTTTGAAACACTTTTCATGGAAATTTTTATTTACTCTCAGAGTTTTTACCAAAAGTCTGCTGAGAGGAAGTCGCCGAAGAAATATTTTTTCATATTTAGTTTTGATGTCTGACCTGGGGGTTTGAACCGTAGCCTCACATCTAATAAGCCAACACACTGCCACTGACAACGGCGATTGCATAGTCGTTGAAAATTGGTATGGAGATCACATGTCTCAGGTTTTCCGTTTACCACAGTTATACTGAGTCGTTTTAGATAGGTTAGGTTAGATTAGTGTGATGCCAAAAGCTCACTTGAGCACGCGTAGCGGCTCGTTGTGACGCCACAGGTGAACGCAGTCTCTGTACTGACCAAGTTCTCCAAATCAGGTGAGAAGAAATTGGTCAGCGCAAGAGCTGCACGTCATTTGAGGTAGGGGACTTCACTTCTTTGGCAGCAGGATGGTACCATTAGGCTCTACTGTTATGATCTGGATAACAATATTGCACAACCATCCAACGAACTTCTGTGGTTCTCACAAGCTAGTGCCTTATTTTATAATACATTACGCATTTTATAAAGCATTACCTCGAATGACTTCTGCAGGCACTGTGAATATGAACAGAGAAAGAAACCGGCCCTGGATATAAAAAATCTGAGGTTTGTTACTTTTTATTCTCTGTCATCTTGAATTAAACTCAAGAAGTACGGCAATAACAAGTTTTATTTTGTGGTCGATATGGTTTCCTATAGGCAGTGTTTGATCACTGTGTTGAATATCCATTTGTAGTATCACAATGAGGCTTAAACTGAGGCCTATGAGTGATCTATTTAAAGGACGGTCTGTCATCTAACCTAACTTTCTGTAGCATGATACAGTCATACAGTTATACAGCACATACATCGTACAGTCATCAACACCAGCACAACATTTCATGTACATAAACAAAAGAATATCCAATTGCGTATGAGCGGCGACCACTTGACTCTTTAATTCACTCTTTAATGTTTCAATTCCTACTATATTTATATTCCTATAGTCTTAAATCTAATTGTTGCTTGCGCTTTGACAACAGAAGTTTTTTTCCACTTGTAGATTTATACTCTAACAAGTTGAGGTTATACGGCACACAATTAAGGGATGTGAAGACCAACCTTTTCATTGATCATAGACGTTTGGACCACCACTTGACTCAATGTTGTTGACCGTCGCTGCAGTGTATAACACCACAATAGTAATGAGCACATGCAACGATCATTTGATACTTTGTTGTCAGGCCGCCGACTGCGTTAGTTTGCATATAATATGCAGTATATCTGTTGTTGTGTATTGTATTGCTAGTGATCATGTGTGGCTCTCTTCACACTTTACCGTGGGAATTATTATGGACAATGAGCGCGTGTCATATGGCATCCACTTGTCCCATGATTAATACACACACAAACCCATATAATATAGTTAAGCATTGAATGTACACACAAACATATGTTATACATAAGCCGATACATAATTGTATTAGAATTAAGGGCTTGATTTGGAATTGCCAAATCAGCCAAAATTTAGTATAAAAGAAGGGACATTTTCCCTCAAGAAGCCAATCAATAAAACATAGCTAAACAGAACGCTTCTGGTGCACTTGGAAAATGATCCTAATATTGTTTAAATAATTTACAGTGCGATTCTAGTGCACTTTGAAAAATTATCCTAATATTGTTACCAAATAATTAACATTTCTGTAGCAAATACTACACGAGAAAATTGTCGTCTAAATCTGTTTATAGATAATGCAGTTTATGAATATGTATTGGAGTGTTTGAATTTAAAGAAGACTGCTTATTCGCTGAGAAAGTAGCTTCTAGGATGATAGGGTTACCATCTATCATAACCTCAAAACAATACTCATTCTCAAAATATATCATATTTGTTTATTATATTGGATAGTATGGTGAAGAACTTTGCTAATTGAGTGCCATTCGTTCTTAAGACAATGTGCTGCCTGATTTTTCATTGTCGGTGGCGGTCAGGAGACTTTCTACTTCTTTATTTTGTGTATCTGGAGTTCTGGGGTTTGTAGTGAAACACTTTAAGCATTGCTTCATTCCCTTCATAGTTTATAAACCCATTTGTTAATAAAAAAAAAATTTTAATTGTTTTCTGTTTAAAGCTGCTTGCATTTCCCTAAAGAAGCAAAATGCTTCGTAGAAAAATCATGGAGTTTTTAAATTTATTTTGAAAATTTAAAGAAAAAATCCTTTTAAACACAATTAAAACTTATTTAAACTCGTTGAAGAGCAAATAAAATTGATGTCAATTTGTAAAAAAAGAAATTAAAAATAAATTTAAACAACTTTTTTTGTTTGTTTTTTCATTGAAATTATTCCAACTATCTTAACATTCATCTTATGGAACAAAGAGAATTTCTTTCTTTTAATAATTTAATTTCTCTTTAACAACTTGTATTTGCTTTATTTATATGCTGATTAAACAAATCTTCACTCTCTCTCTCTCTCCCTCTCTCTCTCTCATGCTTTTTGTTTAAAATATATTTTTTCTATAATTTATTCATCACTTCAATAAAATTCATAACCTTTTAACCCCCACCCCACATCAATAGAACCGTTCGTTCACTCACAGGAAAAAAGAGGCCATTTAAGCCCCCTCCAACATATTAAATTGATGTGCACAAAGGAAGCACAAACACGAACAATTTTTAGAGTCAAATTAACACAGAGAAATAAACAAAAACAAAAATTTTATGCAGATTTCAAAAATATCCACAACCTTTTGACCTGGCATGGCAAAAGCTCATAAAAAAAACTGAAACAAAAACAACAACAAAAACGTACAAATAATAACTCAAACAAACAGCCATCAACATCAAAGTGTAACAAATAATAATAGGCAACAACAACAAAAACAAAAACATTAACAGCAAAGAAAAGAAAAAGAGAAACAAAAAATGTATGAGAAAGAGAGAGAGAATGACAAGGATGGAGAGAGAAATACATTTTAAAGCCTACCTTCCGGCTGTTATTAAATTGTTAAATCAAAGCCTATGTTAAGGCCATTTGTTTACATTTAGATTAAAAAAAAACAACAACAAAAACCAAAAAAGTTGAATAAAAAAACACACATACTAACACTCTCTTTCTCTTAAGCACTAATACACAAACACAGGCTCATAGATATGTATGTACAGTGGGTTTCAATAGTAAGAAATACATGAACAAAAAATTTAAAAAGAAAGATAAAAAATTCAAATGTTGTTAAAACGTTGGTAATCTGTTTTGTCTATCTAGATAGTTTTTAACATCGCGGGTTATTTGCTTGATCAGTTTCTTGTACAAATAATGTCACAGTACAAGTTTGCCTAAGAATCCATTGATATTTGTCTTCGTCTTATGTTGTTGCATGACGAATTAGATACACTACCTTAAGAGGGGTAACGAAATCAGGCAGCTTCAGAGACTATCATTATATCCGTAATGGTTGTGCACTCCTCGTTTTCAAAGAAATATGGACCAATTATGCCTCCGCTCCAAAAGCCGCACCAAACAGTTACTCTTAATGGGTGCATTGGCTTTTGTAAGCGTAAGTATGGGTTTTCTGAGCACCAAATACTGCAATTTTGATTATTAACGTGCCCACCAAGATGAAGATGAGCTCCAACCGAAAAGATGTTTTTTGGCAAAATCCACATCATCGTGCAGTTTCTCGTTGGTCCAATAAATTCCAACGTTGCTCAAGCGTAAATCGATTCCTTACATGCAGTGGGTATAATCAAAGAAAATAAAGTATAAAGAATGTGCATTTTAACATATTTTGGAATATTTTTCAAAAATATTTCTTGACGCGGGGGGAAAGATAGAAGGCAAGTATACAGAAACCAAGAGCGTAACAACGTGTTGTTCTCATCGTGCGTTTTTGTTGTTTGACCACTTTTTTATTTATTTTTCTGGTGTTAAAAACAGACGTCGGCACCATTGTCCCTCAGGGGAAGAACATCTTCGGCTTTTTACACACATAGGACACGAACATCAAGAATGTTCGTTAAAAAGAGCGTAAAAATCTTGTCAGATTTTAAAGAAGAACGTTCATGTCTCTTTTTTCAGACTCCAATTATACACCCAAAGAAATATCACAGTAGTATTCACTAATATCAATGAGAAATGATTTCGATTTTTGGAAGAATACTTGCCAAGTTAAATACGGTGTATTTAGGGATTTAGTGCAGTACAATTTTTCTATATTTTCCGATCACATATACATATCATTGGGTTAATAAGTAGACTTGAAATTATTACTAACAATTTTCCTCTAGGTTAACACATGCCTATGGTTACGGATTAGTGAGTGAGAGAGAGAGAAAATAAGTTGATAGAATTTATTTATTTACAGCCATATAAAAGTGTTAGTAATATACTCTATTTTTATTTTCATTTCATCAACGTACATATGTAAGGCTGTCTATCTTTGGCTTAATAATTTTAGATAAATAAAAAAATAAATAAAAAATCAATTTTTTATTAAAAGAACATAAAGCTATCCATCTTTGGCTTAAAAATTAGGCCATGTTTTTTAGATAAATAAAAATAAAAAGAATAAAAAAACAATTTTTTATTAAAAGAAAAAAACGAGCATTTCAAAGCATTTAAAAAAATTATACTATGGGACAAAATAAAATACGCCCAGCTAATGACATAGAACATTTTTAACACAAAATATTCTTCGAGTGTTATTCTGAAATAAAATGATAAAGCATCCGCAGCACATGTATTCTTGTCGCAGTCTGATCGACAACTAAATGAAAAAACACAAGAATACATACACATGTACATGCGTACGATGAGAGCAACACATTGTTACGCTCTTTGTTTGTGTTCATTTTCCTTCTGTCTTCCTCCCCCTCATCAAGAAATGATTTTTAAAAAGATTTTGGTGAGAGCGAGTCGTAATGTTACAACCCGCCATAAGAAATTTTACTTCTACATGATGCGTATTCTTTATATCCATATTCTTTGGTATAATATACTGAATTTTGTGACAGAATAAGATGACATAAGTATTGCCAGATTCGAAATAACCGATGGTTCAAATTTAAACCGATAGATGGCCCACTATATACTTGTCACCACTAAGCAGTTAATCAAAGACTTGATAGTAGATAGAGTTCAGTGTTGCATAATAACCGACATTTTCTGTATGCAATAAGAGATTAGAAGATGGACAGTATAAAGTTTCAATAATTTGGTGTCGTAAGTAAAACAACACGATCGGTTAAGGCTTTATTAGTTGACAAGTTTGCACAAAGAATAATTTTTAGTTTTGGTGGAGTCAATTATCTATAAAAATCACGCGTTTTGATTCCGTTTGTATGTTTATGTGCAGCTACGTCAATGAGAAACGTTTAAATTGGGAGCATTTGAAAATTTTCAAAATGTCCCTAAAATACCGCCAGTAATGTGTAGACAGTAAGACTTTGATCCCACTGTTCGAAACACAGAGTGGTGTACTCATACTCATACATCATGTGCATAGGGAGTACAATAAGAGAACGGAACTTTTTAGTTTTTCATTTCCTTTGTGTTTCGTATTTAACAATCTTTTCCCCTCTCTTTTTTCATATATTTCTTTTTTTTTGGGTTTTAGTTAATTATAAAATATTTTGCATTTATGCTCTCTTGCCCCGGCAAGTGCAATTAAATACGCATTCGCTTATACATTTACACACACTCGTAAAGAAAACAGCAACAACAAAAATAACTGCATATAAAAATATGGCATTTGTGGCAGTACTTTCAAATTACCTTTAACTTTAACTTCCTTGAACAATAACACAACAACTGCACACACACACATACACAACTACTTAAATAAAACTGAAATAGTCACTCTCTCGCTCTCCTAAATATGAGAGAAACAAAATAAAGAATAACAAACTATTGTAAACGAGTATACAAGCAGTAAAACAAAGCAAAAACAAAACAAAACAAAGCAAAAAACTAAAACATAAGTTAGTAGAAGTGTAAAAAGAGAGTGAGAGAGAGAGAGAGAGGGAACTATTATAACATTATTATAACCAGCACTATAAGCTTCAAAAATATTAAACAACAAAACAAAACAAGACCCAGAGAATAGAATAGAAGAGAAGGGTAGAGTAGAGTTAGAAAAAGAGAACGGGAATGAGAGAGAAAAAACAAAGAAACAAAAACTTGTATTTATTGTAACAGTATTTTGTTTTAAATCCTAGAAAACTGTTATTTTGTTGTTCTCAGTATAAAAATCATGTTAGTCTGTGAGTGTAGTGGTTAATATGGCTGCCAGTAACTACAAGCATAAGAGTGCATATGTCTCCCTCTCTGTATATGGTATGTACTCACTCACCTTGTACACACAACTGTTTTGTTGTGCATGTGTTTAGACATGTGTGCAATGTTTTTTTACGCTTACACTACACCTATACACCACCAGTCCGCCATTTACTACACCTATGTGTGAAAGTAAGTGTTCAGGTTTATAACAGTAAGAGAGTGTAACCAAAGTACAACCACGTTAAGTAATGTATCACTGTATGTGTTGCTATACACAAGGGTCACATAAAATATGCATTAAAAACAAAGGCTATTATACCATGATTATATTTTTTTTGTACTTATCCCTGTATATGTGTACGTGTGTATGTGTGTGTGTAAGTCTATTAAATAGATACTCACAAATAGAAACATATGTACGTATGTATGCCAAGTAAAGTAATGTTTTTTTTTTATTCAGCAGTTTTTTAAAATAGGAAAGAAACAATGCAGTTGCAAGTGAAAAAAAAACTTGTAAGCAACTACACTGTGTAACAAAAAAAAATTTGTTGTGCATGCACATTTTGTAACAATTAATGTAGACTTTACTTCCTGGAAAAAAAAACATGGGAATTTTTTATTACAACGAAATGAGACACCTTGCTGGATTTTTTTTTCTGAAAAAATTATTTTTATGTATAACACTAGGTTTACAGACCAGAGGTCATCAATGAGTATTCAAAACGATGAGTAGATTCGAATCATACTTATAATTTCTGATACGTACTTATACGCATTCAGACTTATTTTAATGTCATACTCATACTACTCATAATCAAGGTTTGAAATACTCATGGTACTCATACTTAACAATACGCATGATGTTATTGATTTCGACTCGCCATGACTCATCGTATACACGAATCACAAAATAAGTATGATTTGCGTACGAACACTACAATACTCACAGGAAGGTTGTGTATTTGCTCTCCTTGCTGTCTTTGTCTTTTTTGTTTATGTGTCTTTCTTCTTTCTTTGTAAATGCAATAACAACTAAGACTATAAATTTTAATGAATTATTCGAATTACTCGACTCGAATCATTTATGAGTATTATAAGTGCTTTTATAAATTTATGAATCTGAATGAGTAGACGTATGAATCAAATATATTTCGAATGTTATGAGTTTGATGTCAACGTTGTACTCATACTCATTGCAACTTGTACTTATAACTCAATGTTGTACGGAGTACGAATGAATCAGAGTAGTTGGATTTCAATACTGTTGACTCACTCATACTCAAAATTGCATGAGTGCTGATGAGTAGCGAAAAAGCGATTCATTGCTGATCTCTGTTACAGACCGCCTAAATTAACTAAAGTGAAGATAGTGCTGTAGTCGCTGTAGTCTAGTAGGTAGGGTATTGGCTTATCAGACGTGAGGACATTGTTCAAATCACGGGTCAGACATCTAAAAAAAAAACGAAATATGAAAACATATTTCCTTGGCAACTTATTCTCAGCAGATTTGTGGCAAAAATTCAGAGAGTAAATAAAATTGCCATGAAAAGTTTTCCAAAAATCTGTAATTCAGAGTCGACTTTAAACTGTAGGTCCTACCATGCATTTATAATATTAACACACACAACATTAGTGGCGGGAGAATCTATGTCGTAATCCTGACTAAAGAGTTGTAATGACCAATTATGTATGTATGAAGAAAATATAGTTCTTGTTTCGTTTTTATTAAAGGTTTTATTCGTTGCCCCTATTGGGAGCATCCTTCACGATTCTCTTCAGGTTCACACATGAGATCGCATTATTCTAGGACTTGAAATATGAAAAAAATACATATTTTGGCGACTTCCTTTCAGCAGTCCTCTGGCAAAAACTCTGAGAGTAAACCAAATTGCCATGAAAAGTCACTCGGACTCGAGATTATACTGTAGGTCCCGCCAGTTATGGTTAAAATCAACACACAGATTTGTGGTGTGAGAAGCTAGGTTGTCATCCTGACTAAAGGTTTGTAATGACCAACTAAGTAAATAAGGATGCGCTCTGTGAGACAGACGTGTATTATGCAAAAATATGTGATTTTTAGGAACAAGTCCACTTATTTTTCTGGAGTACATGCTGATGAAGAAGAGATAAAATATTGAATCACAAGACACAAAACACCAGACGGATATAATTCGTGTATATAAAATGGAGATCATATAGCGTGAAGTACTTCTCACATCCTCTTAAAAACCCGAGACACTAGAAGGCTTCTTTCGACACTTGAAGAACGTATTGGTTCCAGCGAACATCACATTGACTCTGCATGTGCAGAACAAGAGCTTCTGGCTCCCTAATATTTATGCCAAACTTAGCTACAGATGCTACTCTTCTGTGTCAATAAATAACTTTGGGTTTTTCGAGTTTTGAAATCGTCTGTATTCATATGACCCCATTTGGAGATTGGTAGGATGCGAGTGAATGTTTCGTCTCAATCTTTAAAGGCTAAGCCCAACTTTAAAGGAATATGAATGACAAACATTACTGCCAATTGCAAAAGAAATTATAGGAAGAAGACGATCGTAAATGAAAATAAGAAATACATTTTGATGATAGAATTAACAAAAGAATGAGGTGCTGTAAGTAGCCATCTAGTATAGTAGTTAGTGCGTTGGCTTATTAGCCGTGAAGCCACGGTTCAATTCCTAGGTCAGATATATCCAACAAAACGAAATATGAGGCAATATTATTGACTCTCAACAGATTTCTGGCAAAAACTCCGAGAGTAAATAAAATTACCATGAAGAGTTTCTCAAAAATCTGTCGTTCGGTCCCACTACTCATGGATAAAATTAACGCACACAAAATAAGAGGTGTAAAAAGCTTGGTCCTAATCCTGACTGAAGGATTGTAATGAGCAATTATATACATGTATGCATGTATGTATGTATGAGGTGCTACAATACAACACTGAGTTAAACAAATATTATGAAATCATTTCATTTAATATTAAGGGTTTTCGATAATTACCGTGGTGTAATATTATCATCAGAATCTGCTATCTTTCTCTTATGAACCTCTACAACGAAGGGTAAGCCCTTTCTATAAGCTGTTATACATTGTAACGGGTGATTTTTTTGCAATTATCTTTTTGGCAACACTGGTTTAAATTCGCCGTGGTCTAGTAGGTAGTGTGTTGGCTTATTAGACGAAAAGCCAGGGTTCGAGCCCCAGGCCAGACATCAAAATAAAATACAAAAAGTATTTTTTCGGCGATTTCCTCTCAGCAGATTTCTGCCAAAATCTCTGAGAGTAAATAAAAATTGCCATGAAAAGTTTCTCAAAAATCTGTCGTTCGGAATCGACTTTAAACTGTAGGTCCCGCCACTCATGTATAAAATTAACACACACAACATAAGTGGTGTGAGAAGCTAGGTCGTAATCCTGACTGAAGGGTTGTAATGACCAATTATGTGTTATGTATGGTTTAAACAGCTCACGCACGTTTCGTGTTTTGTTTCACTGTCAAATATCTTCAGTTTGGTCAACGCTTGCAAATCACTGAATTTTATTATCAAAATGCGTGCTTGGAAAGTTGGCCGAAAATCCACTCTTTATTGAAAAATTGTGTTCAGCGACGAAGCTCATTTTTGGCTCAATGGATACGTAAATAAGCAGAATTGTCGATTTTGGAGTGAAGAACAGCCAGAAGCATTGCAAAAGCTACCAATGCATCCAGAAAAAGTCACAGTTTGGTGCGGTTTATGGGCTGGTGGCATCATTGGACTGTACTTCTTCAAAGATGCTGCGAATCGTAACGTAACTGTGAATGGTGAGCGCTACCGTGAGATGATATCCAACTTTTTTTGCCCAAAATGCAAGAGCTTGACTTGCATGACATGTGGTTTCAACAAGACGGTGCCACATGCCACACAGCACGCGTAATAATGGACTTATTGAGAGGCGAGTTCGGTGAACATTTTATTTCACGTTCGGGACCGGTCAATTGGCCGCCTAGATCGTGCGATTTAACGCCTTTAGACTATTTTTTGTGGGGCTATGTTAAAGCTCATGTCTATACAGACAAGCCCGCTTCAATTGACGCATTGGAAGGCAACATTGAAGCATTAATTCGTGAGCTACCGGCCGAAATGTTGGAAATAGTATGCCAAAATTGGACTAAGCGGATGGACCATTTGAGGCGCAGTCGCGGTCAATATTTGCATGAAATAATCTTCAAACATTAAATTATATGGACCGTACTATCGATTCAAATAAAGATTTCATGCACTTTTCCGAATTTTATGTGTTTTTCTTTGAAAAAGTTTCCTATAGCTCTTAAAAAATCACCCATTACTTCGACTTCTTCAGCTGACTGGGGAAGGAAATAAATATTTTTGAAAAAATATTCTATTACAAATGAAATACTATTTTATCCTGTACACAGTTAGTTTACTGTTGTTTAAATTACTAACCTTTCAATGCAGTTTATATTTCGTTTACCCGTAAGCGTCAGAGGAAAGAGGGCATGCGATGCATTACAATTATAAGCAGGGTATGGGTATGGGCTTATGTCCTTACTAGCTTATGGTTGTGTTGGTGTCTGTTGTTTTCATATTTTTTTACAGTCAAAATAAAAATATATTTTGTTGAAGAAAAATATTTTTTTATTCGCTTATTGCTTAAGCCTTACAAAATATTAGTTTCAGTAAAAAAATATGTTTTTTCTTTATTTTTTACAGATGCTGTATACCCTAAGCAGACTACAAAAGATTGGAATTTTAAATAATTAATTGAAGATTTTCCAAAATCAGCATATGTGTGGGTAAGTGCTGTAGTTTCCTTATCTCCAAACACCGTGTAGTTTAAATATTTAAATAAATAAGTGGGTTTAACTTCCTTTTAATAGTATTTGTTTAACAAAGAAATGAGTGGAAGCTACAATGCTAGTATTTGGTCAACATAACTAGTTAGGGAGAGGCAAAAAACTGCTTAGGCAGCCAGGCATGGTTTAAATGAAAAAATTTTTTTGGCTTACTTTACATGGCTTATCGTATTTTTTCTGTTTTTCTTATTAATTTTTAATTTATTTAAAGGATTCTGAAGACCCCCTTTCTTTACTAAATTCATAAAATTTTTAAACAAAAAAACTTAAAAAAATTTTTGAATTTCAGTTCGAATCGCATTTTCCATTGTGTGGTGGTTGCTTTTAACACTAAAACAATAAAATATTTACAAAAAACAACACAGAAAAAATAAAATATGTGGGGTAAAGAAACCAGAAACTTTAACTTTTTCGTTGCACAGTAGAAATCATTGAACTGCAAATTTATTTCAAATCGTTTATATTTACTCGAATCCGTAACAAATGCAAACAATTTTTATTTATTTTTATTACCCCCAAAATGTATGTATGTGTACTCGTATGTGGTCCGTATGTATTGTGGTAAAATAAACTTCTATAATTGAAACAACAAAAACAACAAAAATTTCGGAGAATCAATTTCATTCTGTGTGCTCATGTTTTCACAAGAAATTCCCCCACATACACACTGAAGCAATATTGATTTATTGGAAAAACTAAAAACTGGGTTAAATTACTACACAATAAATAGTTTAACAATTTTCACATTACATACTTAGTTAAGTTAAATAATAATTGAATAAATAAATGAAAATCTAAAAAAAAAACTACGAACATGTTCCCACAATTCCAGAAATCACAACAAATTTTTGCGAAAATCTTTTGTGTTGACGTGAAGCCACGGATCAAACCCCAGGTCGTACATCTGCAACAAAACGAAAAATGAAAAAATATTTATTCGGCGACTTCCTCTCAACAGATTTCTGGCAAAAACCCTGTGAGTAAATAAGAAATTTGCCATGAAAGGTTTCTCAAAAAAATCTGTCCTTTGGAGTCAATTTTAAACTGTAGGTTCCGCCGTTCAGGTATAAAATTAACACACACAACATAAGTGGTGTGAAAAGCTTAGTCGTAATCCTCACTGAAGGGTTGTAATAACCTATTACCTCAAAGTAATACTGGGAAGCCTTAGACCCGTATTTGGTTCGATTTCACAGTTCTTTATAATATTCTCGGTAGAAAGTTTAACATAAAAATATCACCTTCTCGTTTGACGGTCTAAAAGTATCCGGTGAAGCTCTTGAGATCAAGAAAAAAATTTAAAACTTAGAATGTTTATGGAGGATTCTGACAATACTCTTCCGTATAGTCCAACTGACGACTGCGGCCAAGCTTTTCCAAGCTAAGCTCTTTAGACCAAAAAAAAAAAAAACTGGAAAGAGTAGACTGCAGGATATGTATGGAGGGTTCCTAGAGCACACTTCCGTATAGGTCGTCTGATAACTTCAAACTAAGATCTCGGCCATGTTGAAAGGGTCGTCTGCCTGCGTCAACTGAGGCGTTTTCCAAGCTAAGCTCTTTAGACCAAAAAAAAAAGCTGGAAAGAGTATACTTCAGGATATGTATGGAGGTTTCTGACAACACACTACCGTAAAGGTCGTCTGATAACTTCAAACTAAGATCTCGGTCATGTTGAAAGGGTCGTCTTTTTTCTTTGTTGATGGAATTTTCCCTTAAAAGCTTCCACTCAGACCAATCAGACCAAGAGCTTGTGACCAAAATCCTATCAAACGCCATCTCGATGTTCACTCCTGTCTATGAATGCCGAGAGTTTCTTAAATAAATTTCTTAACGTTCAAAGTGAACTTTTGTTTTTTTGAGTTTCAAGACGTAGAGATATTGTTGTCGATAACAGTTTATCATTTAAGGTACCTGTACTAGTACAGATACCACAATCTCCGATAGGGTTTCGGTGTTCCCTAATTGATCATTACAACCCATCAGTCAGGACCTAGCTTTTCACATAACTTATGAGATGTGTGTGTTAATTTTATACGTGAGTGATAGAATCTACAGTTTTAAGCCGACTCCGCCCGACAGACTTTTGATAAACTTTTCATGACAATTTTTTATTTACTCTCAGAGTTTTTGCCAAAAATATGCTGAGAGGAAGTCGGCGGAGAAATATTTTTTCATATTTGGTTTTATTGGAGATGTCTGACCTGGGATTTAAACCGTTTCGATATCGTGTACCGATTGCCTCAACTTTGTTGACTGCAAAGTGTTATTGCAATATTGCTAGGCATTGCTGAACTGATATCGATAAGAAAAAGACTGATTGCCTTCGTTACTTAAATCACATGGGCATCTATTGCAACATTGCGGCTCTCACACATCTGTCTTATTGGAAGGCTTGGCATTCACTCAAATGATTTCTGAAGTAGCTGATGATCTGAGGCAGCAAAAGGTGGCTATTAATGTTCCATGTGTAGTCATGAAAGGTCGTTTTAGTAAAATTCAGAATTATTTGGAACTTTCTTGAGCCTTTACTGCCTCTGAAACCTGGCTCCTTAGCAGAGGAGCTTCAACGCTTTATTAATAAATTTTTAAGCAGAATTTTTAAAATTTGGATATTGGATAACAATATTGGATTTTGATAAGACGATATCTTAAAACCAATAACTTGACCATTAGTTTCCAAAAATAATTTCGTCTCAACAACGAATTACAAATTTACGACACCCTTACAGTTGGAGAAACATTTTCAAAAAAATTTTCTCCATCTATTGTATCGAAAAACAAAAATTCCAATCAAATATTAAATTCAACTGATTTTTTTTTTCATTTTTTGTTCAATTTTTCGGCAGACATTTTTCAGATTTATGTGTGTCATGTGATGCCTGACCAATGAATACAGATTGAAATGTAAACAAGCGCTCAGCCGTTTAATTAAAAACGATAAAACGAAAACGATACTTGAAATTCTATTTTTTTTTTTTTGTTTTCTAGTCTATTGGCCAATTTTAAGCACCGTTAGTCCTGTGCATACTAACACACATTCTTTATCCTTTATTTGCCGGACTGTATTTGTTTGCCTACTTTAAGGTGAACGCCACAATGAAATCCAAAGATAAGCTTGTAGAAAAAGGAAGTGAAAAAACTGCCGAAAAATATAACCCCAGTACGCTGTTTAAATATTTAAAATGAAAAGGGTTGCATGGAGGACAGAGAGAGAGAGAGAGAGAAAAGAAAAAACCTTCAATAAATCATTTATTTAGTGTAGTTGGTGCATTATTTAACAACGTTTGAGAGAGAGAGAGAAAGCGAGAGAGAGATAAGGGAAACCTAGTGATTTCTACTCGTTAAGAGTTATTTTGTATTTTGATTTATTTTCTTGTAATATTTGTAGCATACTTAAGGGATCCCTGACCTTTAGTCTACTTACATATTTTACTATCGTATTTTTAAAAAATATTTTCGTTTCATTTTTTTTTTTTGTTTTTTTTTATTCTCTTATTCGTGATGCCAACTGCCATTCAGACTGGCCTTGTTTTTCACCATGCAAGTCTCACGCTCTCGCTCTCCCTCTCGCTTTCTCGCTTACCTTCATTATACTCCCTTTGGGATAGGCAATGGGTTTTTTTTATTTATTTTTTGCATTTCATTTCACGGCATTACCGTTAAGACGAAGGTTATTATGGAATTATTTATATATTCTGTTACTGTTACAACAGTACTCGTACAACAGCCGTGTTATTTGTAAATAAGTAGATCTTTTCATTCACCAGCTACACGTACAAATTTTATTTTTCTCTCTCCCTTAACACTTCTGCCTCATCCTTGTTATTTTGCATAAGGCTTCATTGCTCTTAAATGTTATCAAATGTTGACGGCTATGCCAAGGCTTTCCCTTCATATTCTGTCTTGTTTTTCGTGCTTTTTCGTTGTATTCCATATTTCTTATGCAATCAAATCACGTCCTGTATTATGATTTATTATCAATGCTGCTTCGTCTCGCTTTTTCCTTTTTCCACTCAGGCCATTAAGGAATTTTTATTTCTTTTACTTTTCGAACATCTTGTAAACTGTAGGAGATCTTTTTCTATTTTTTCATTTTGTTTTACTTATTATTTGTTGCTATTGTTTTCGTTGTTATTGTCGTTGTTGCTCTCTGTATTCATTTTGGTCCAATTTAAGAACAAAAACAGAGAAATTTGCATTTTTATGCCTATTGTCCAAGGGGAATTAGTTACTAGACACGCGCTGGTATTACCGTCTTACAGTAAACAATTGCACAATGGCTTGTTATATCCCCAAAAGGGACAAATTATTTTTACCAAAAAGCTTGGGACGAATGCTACAGTACCAATTCGAATTCCAATAAATGTTAAAAAACTTAGCATTAAATGCCCCACCAAATAATGCATTCAGGAAGTTTTTGCCACCCTAGAAAGGATAACGTCAACAACCATGTTTAGGTAGTGCCACCTCTTAATAAAAAGCAGAACTCAATAAGTAAAGCTTTTAACGCCTCTCTCAATAAATCTGACAAAATATTATAAAAACTGCTTTGAGGAAAGAAGCTTTTAGAGGAACACGTGGCACTGAAGGCAAATAGAGCTCCGCTGATTACCGCAAGGAAATCAAATTCCTGATAAACGTAATTCTGAGACCATTTAAAGTGTTTTTACTATCCGAGATTAATTGGAGTACCATTACTACGACCATTACATTGCACTGTTGCAACGTTTAATGGTGGGACCTGCTGTTTAACATCGACTGACAGTGATTTTTGATTTGATAGACTTTTCACAGCTTTTCTACGGTACGATGAGGCTTTCTATTTTAATTTTAGCGTTTACAAACGTACATACATACATAATTGGTCACTGCAGCCCTTCAGTGAGGATTACGACCTAGCTTCTCACATCAATTATGTTAAGTGTGTTAATTTTTATAAAAAAAAGTGGCGGGACCTACAGTTTTAAGTCGATTTTGAACGACATGTTTGTGAGAAACTTTTCATAGCATTTTTATTTACTCTCAGAGTTTTTGCCAGAAATCTGCTGAGAGGAAGCCCCCCGACCTGGGGTTTGAACCCTGGCCTCACGTCTAATAGGCCAACACACTACCCACTAGACTAGGACGATTTATTATTATACTCCCAGGATTTCTTACGAGTTACGAAGCCATTAAGCAAATCTTGATAAGCCTGCCAACACTTGGCATTTTCTCAGGGGTTCCCGTGTTAAGAGAAATGGAAAACTGTGGTATCACAATTTCATTTCAAAGAATGCATTTTTCCTGTACCGGTATCCAGACTACTTTTTAGGTCCAATTCTATAATGAGCGGACTTTAATATTTCACAGCTTTTTCTAAATGATTATACACTCAGGAATATCAATTTCGGTTTCACATATCGGAGTCTGTATTCTGTATTCATAAGTGTTGTAGCCAGATCGGCTAAATAACCGACCGGAGATACCTGCATCCAATCCGATAATAATATTCAAGTCATTAATGACTACTACAATAGAATTTTCCGGTAAAAAATTAACAACTTACGCCGATCCTTGTCGTACCACAATATTTTTTTTTTAATAATCCTATGAGCAATAAATGTGAAGAGATCTGCGTATTATAAAACTTGTCCTTTCGAAAATTTGAAAACAATTTTTGATACTTGCATGTGACTTATGGAAAATAAATAGGAATAGTTGATACGCTTACTAGAAATTCAGAGAGATTTCAACGGTGAAGACAACAATTACTAAGCCTGGGGCCATACAAAAAAATTTGACATAGACGGTTGGTCCTAGAAACATAGGACATGACTCCTTGAAGTTTTTTTCCCTAAATGAGCTCATTTTGAATATCTGAAAAACTATTTCTCAGAAATAATCCCCGATTGCATTAGGGCTATGCAATGCGTCTTTGTGACCTCTGGGTATTGTAGATGTCCCAATGACAAGTACACGTCTTCGAACCTAGGGTTATGGGACTCTTCCTAATGGTATTTCTTTACCCCTCTAGTTAAACAACAAACTTAAGGACACCAAACAGAAAATTTTTTTTATTAAATATTCACCTCTAACAAGCCATTGTGACTCAAGTTGCCCTACAAGGTGTAAAACTGTGTTTTTCGTGTTTCAATTCGTAGAAACAAATACTCTGCGTAATAGCCTGATGAGTGCTGGCATAATAAATTGATTGGTATCTCGTGTATTGTTATTAATGTTATGGCTTCTGTTGTTGTTATTGCATTACAATATACATACATACATATATATCGACTTCAACATGTATTAAAAAAAATCATTTTCACATACTATACAATGAGATGGTATTTCATTAATTTCAGGGGGGACCCAAGGGTATTCAAGAGAAATTTCAATTCCTAAAACAACAAGAAAAAGAAGAAAGTTTTCTTGTTACGTACATACATATCTTAAGGATAATTTAATAATATTTATTGATATTGCTTTTTAGGCAACTTTACCAACATTTAACTTTGACTTCAAAGTTTTGGCCTTAAACTTGTTACGACTTTCTTCAACTTCTTCTCTTTCTTCTTTCTGGCCATTATCATCTCTTTAAACTGTTATGAGGTGTAAAAATGTTAAGTCACGTTTTGTTGTTGTTGTTATTAATTTTTTTTTTGTTGTTTATTCCTACCAAAAAAACAAACAAAATACTTTAGCATACATTTAGGCATGTAAATAAATAATTTATTATTATGCCTGGTTTATGGCCCTAAAAGTATGCTATAATATTTTCATATTTTTCGTAATTTTTCCTTAAAACATCTTTAATAAAAACAAGAAGAAGAAGAAGAATTCATTTATTTATGGTTGTTTTATTTAAGTTAATTAAACTTTATTAATTATGCAGCCATGTTAGGCGTAATAATGGCCATTGTTTTAATGATTTATGCTGCATAAAGATGATTTGCAAAATTAAAGGCTGTTTCCATAGCCAAATGGTAATGAGTTTCATTTAAGATTTGCTAAAGTAATTGTTTTTATTTTATAATATAAACAATGAATGACTTGTTGTTTAAAAATTCATAAATTTTAAAACTTTATGTGAAAATAAAAAGCCTAAAGATATGCTAAAAAAAAAGTAAAAGAAAAATAATCCTCTTATTAATCTTAATTAAAATGAAAATTTAAGGTATTAAAGTAAGGCAATTAAAATTCATTTGATTTAAATCGTACACGGCGGACCCAGTTGGTCCATATATGGCTTCAAAAATATGGGTGACAAGGCAAGAGGACTTACGTTAGGCTAGGTATGCAGTTCATGTTTTGAAAAATAAAAAGACGGCTGTTGTTGGGCACTGGGTTCTAATAAAACTGTCTCTTAAACAATATGCAGCTGCCTTATGGTTCTCAACGAGATGACCAGTACAATTTTCACATCGCATAGGTACCAATATAGAGGAGTTACACGAAACCGCAGACCGAATGAATTGCCGACATATGGTGCAACCATCAAATTTTTGAGAGCGTTCTACTAGGATCTCGAGATCTACAGTAGACTCTGCTTGGGTGGTTTTAACACTGTCAACCTTAGATGAAAGCCTTTCGAATAGCATCCAGACAAGCATGATATTGCCCATACGAAGAGGAAGAAACTTTTCTTCACCTCCGAGTTTCACTGGGCATCTACCTCTGTCGTAGGAGAAGAAAGTATTTGGGCTTCTACTATGCAGATGATCTTAGTGATTTATCCAGGCAGGATATTGAGTGTTTAAATGGTTTCGTTAGAAGTTAAGAATGGTTCCAGTGTTAAGACAAATGGAAAGCTGTGGAATTACAATTTCATTTCAACGAATGACTAGTTTTTTAATTTCCAATCCTGTGGTAAGCGGAATTTAATGTTTCGCAGCTTTTTCTTAAGGACTATACACTCAGGAATATCAATTTCGCTTTCACTTATGGAAGTCTGATAAATCACAGGCGCTAATTTTCAGATGTTTTCAAAACACTTGTAGCCAGATCGGTTATAAAACGCAACCGAAGATACCTGCATACATTTCGATAATAATTTTCGAGTCATCAATCACCACAGCAATAGAGTTTCCGATGGTGGACAGTAAGCGCCATCAAAGATACATCAAACGCACAGCGTTTTTTTGTTTTGTGACACAGATTTCCAGCAGGTAACAGTAATCATGCATCCTGATCGAATCAAATATTCAAACGTCTAAGAAAAGATACTTTAGTACCTGCTTGTAAAAACCTATGAGACACTGGAACAGAATAATATCTGTTGGGGATTCAATTCGTAAAGATTTTCACCTGAAAACCGTAGTTGAAAAGTCTAATATCGAAAGATCTTCAGAAATGATGGGTGCATCCGTTCCCATAACAATTTTTAAGCCATCCATGGACACGAAAACAGAATTTTTTTTCAAAACGACTGCAGATCACTTCATCTGTGTGGCACTAACGAAATGGTAGAGGGTCTGTAAAGGATTCTTTAATAAACAGATCAAAAGATTATGGCCGCTTGCCATCACTGTTGTCCTGAATGCACAGCAGCTACACTATTCGTTCACTTTTAGTATGGAATAGGTTGTGAAAATTCACCATCTTTAGCCCGCAAAAGGGGCATTATAATCTCATTCGAATTGGCTATTACAGCAGCTGTTTTTGCAAGTATAGTATCCCACTACCACTATCACCTCCGGAAACATCCTGGATTCTTAGACAATTTTAGGAAATCTCTGCCTTTAGCAAAATTAAAATAATCGGAAATTTTAATGAGCTGCAGTGGATTCCACTGCTCCATACAAATTTCTCAACCGATTTTCTCACAAATTATTGAGCCGTCAGAGAATATTAGAATGATGGCCTCTTGAAAGGGGTATCCATACTCATACAATACGATACCTCCAGTGTTTTTATTATAAAATTATGATGGAAAGTCAATTCATATGTTGTATCCCTGGCAGTACCTCAGGTATTCGCATAACTATTGAAGTCGCCATAGTCTAGTACATAGTGTGTTGGCTTATTAGACATGAGGCCACGATTCCAATCCCAAACCAGGTATTTCCAACAAAACGAAAACATGAAAAAATATTTCTTTGTGGACTTCCTTTCAGCTGATTTCTGGCAAAAACTCTGAGAGTAAATAAAAAATTTGCCATGAAAAGTTTCTCAAAAAAAATTGTTCTTTGGAGTCGACTTTAGACTGTAGGTCCCGACACTCATGTAAATGGTCCGCCAAATAACTTTTTTTTT
This sequence comes from Sarcophaga carnaria, assembly GCA_958299815.1. Lineage (NCBI taxonomy): Eukaryota > Metazoa > Arthropoda > Insecta > Diptera > Sarcophagidae > Sarcophaga > Sarcophaga carnaria. Next base: position 36,020,960 of record OY283151.1, read on the forward strand.
TGAAAATGCCTTAAAAAAAACATACTAAATATTTTTTCAAATTTCTTTTTTTATTTTTGGAAGTACAATCCTTCCGGTTAATAATAGAAAATAATTTCATTCAAATAGCTGCCTCGGCTGGCCATGCAGTAGCCTACACCAGAAGATGCCGATTTTGGCAAAAAAAAAAAATCATCTTTTCAAATGAAGCTCATTTTGATCTTGGCGGGTATGTGAACAAGCAAAATTGTTGCATTTGGGGCACAGAAAACCCGCACGCATACATTGAAAGCCGACGCACCCAAAACGAGTCACTGTTTGGTGCGGACTTTGGTCCAGAGGCATAATTGGGCCATTTTTCATCGAAAATGAGCAAGGAGTGGCCGTTACAGTCAATGGCGATCGTTATCGGGCCATGTTGAACGAATTTTTGTTCACAAAAATTGAAGAAGAGGATATTGGCAATATTTGGTTTCAACAGGACGGCTCTACGTGCCACACGAAACTACACTCGATGTTAGTCCGCAGAGCTGATGTCGTTTGGCCACCTGGGAGCTGCGATTTGACACCGTTGGACTATTATTTGTGGGGTGCCGTCAAAGATAAGTGTTACGCCGACAAGCCAGAGACAATTGACGCTTTAAAGGACAATATTCGTGAAGCCATTGGTGAAATACAGCTGCATACAATCGATAATGTGCTTAAAAATTGGACTGATCGTGTAGGCTACTGCATGGCCAGCCGAGGCAGCCATTTGAATGAAATTATTTTCCGTTATTAACCGGAAGGATTGTACTTTCAAATAAAAAAAGAAATTTGAAAAAATATTCAGTAGTTTTTTTTAAAGCATTTTCAAATAAAAAAGTTATTTGGCGGACCCTCTATGTGCTCGCACCGTTTAAGTTCACTGTTGTATACTCATGTGCTTGTTTCTCATTGTTTCCGTGAATTGTTCCCAGTATTCGACAGTCTGCGTTGTAAGTACTGATAAAATTTTTCCGGGAAACAAAGTTAATCAAACAAAGCACAAATTTATATGAAACGTCCCTGTGAGACAGCATCTTTAATAAGATGTTCGTTCAACTGTCAACTGTCAGAGATCGATAGTCCATTTCGTATGTTTCTATATTTAGGCTTACAGTGTTATTAGTTACGAAGGGAACAAGTACCTTGTAAAGGACACATTTAAAGCCACTGAATCATTCACAAGGCAAACATGGATTTCCTTATGAAGAATAAATTAAAAGAAAAAATTAAATATTTATTGTTAAAAATGATTGAAATATATATTCTTTCTTCCCCCTTAACTTTTTATTGCATTTTAATGTTAATTTGATGTGGGTCACCAAGGATAACTTGTAAATCTTTTTTGTCTTTTTGTTTTCCCCTCGGACTTGATTAACTTACAAATTTGTTTCTGTCTACGGTGGTGGCATATTCTATGAAAATAAGAAAATAAAAACGAATTAAAAAATAAAATTTTAATGTTAAACAATAAAAACAGAAGAAGAAAAGATGAACCAGAACAACAAGAATGGAAAGTATTTTTATTTATTTATTGTATTTGTTTGTCCGTATAATTTTGCCAAAAAAAATTTCCTATTCAGTTGCCAGCAATAAATCAAATCAAAACCAAGAAAAAAAGTTCTTGGCTTCTCTGTCCATCCCCCAAAAACTTGTGGGTTTGCTTATTATTATTGGTGTGTTTGAGGGGAAGATAAAATAACGCCCCCTAAAAACAGAAGAGAAGAAAAATAACGTCTATCAGTCTAATTAAGATGGAAATAAAATTTTAATTTTTTTTCTCTCATAATTTTGCTTTAAATAGTCCTACTGACTGCTGCCACTACTGCCATTACTGCCATTGCTGCTCTTGGCAACATGAATTTGAAAAACATTAACCGCAACGACAACATTATAGGGAAATACGTCAACATTTGAGAAAATTTTTGACAACTTTTACAGCGTTGGGAGGAAATGAATGCTAAAAATCCCGACAACAAATAACCATCAGTCCGTGTAGCAGCCAGTAGGCACTTATTATTGCTGCTGATATGTTGGGGTAGGTGGGATACTGTAACCAAATAGTTGTGAAAAAAAATTGTTAAACAAAAGTAAAAACCACAATATGACAAAGACAGTAAAGTAAAAACCCCATAAGCCCAGTGAAAGTTTTGATGGTAAAAATTAAAAATAAATTCACAAAGAATTTAAAATAATTTAAAGAATTTGTACTCCTAAAATGACAAACTTTTGGTTTCTATCGTTTGGGACAACGTGTTAAGTTTAGATTAATGGAAGACAAGTCTAATTCATTGGAATTCTTAGAGAACTTCGTGACCTAACGAATCGTTTTTCCCTCTTTAACTGGCTCTGAACATAACCAGTAAATTCTATCATCTTGGGAAATACTTACCAACGAGACTTAGTATCGAGAATAAATGGAATAATCTGAAAGCAATATTCTCTTTGAAAAGAGAGCCTAGCCTATTTTGTGGTAACACATGGATCTTGGAATAAGATCAAGAGATTTTGGTCCCAGAATGAAATATACCGCGCTCATGGGCAAACTCTTGGTTATTTTCCAAGCAGAAGTGTATGCCATCGTAAGGTGTTTTCAATTCAACGTAGATATCAGTTAAAAAGTCAGGGCATAGCAATACTGTCTAGCAATCAGATCGCTTTCGAGCACTCGGCTTTTATAAGACTTAATCAAGACCGGACAGTCTAGGGATGCTGAATCAGAATTAAGTTGCCCTCTGCTGGATTTCAGGTCACGTGGGAATTCTCGACAACGAGCAAGCAGGCGAGTTTGTGAGGGTCTCCCGAACTCTTTTATAGATTGGAAGCGGATGCTTGAAGAGGCAGGCTCAGTGAAAGGGAACATATATATAGAGATAGTGTAAGGCAATCAAAACTTTGGTTGCGAAATTAAAATAAAAAGCGATTTGACTCATGCACTAGATTGTCCGGGAATAACCTGAGATCTTTTAACAGTGCAACCAAAGTAAAGCGTCCGCCAAATAACTTTTTTTTTTGAAAATGCTTTAAAAAAAACTACTGAATATTTTCTCAAATTTCTTTTTTTATTTGAAAGTACAATCCTTCCGGTTAATAATGGAAAATAATTTCATTCAAATGTCTGCCTCGGCTGCCCATGCAGTAGCCTACACGATCGGTCCAATTTTTAAGCACATTATCGATTTTGTGCAGCTGTATTTCACCAAAGGCTTCACGAATATTGTCCTTTAAGTCAATTGTCTCTGGCTTGTCGGCGTAACACTTATCTTTGACGGCACCCCACAAATAATAGTCCAAAGCTGTCAAATCGCAGCTCCGAGGTGGCCAAACGACATCAGCTCTGCGGCTGATAATGCAAACTTCAAAAACAGGGCGCAAAACATCGAGTGTAGCTTCGGCTGTGTGGCACGTAGTGCCGTCCTGTTGAAACCAAATGTTGCCAATATCCTCCTCTTCAATTTTTGTGAACAAAAATTCGACTGTAACGCCACTCCTTGCTCATTTTCGAAGAAAAACGGCCCAATTATGCCTCTTGACCCAAATCCGCACCAAACAGTGACTCGTTTTGGGTGCGTCGGCTTCTCAATGTATGCGTGCGGGTTTTCTGTGCCCCTTAGCGAAGCGAAAACGCTTTGGATGGTCAATTGGCTTCAACTCCTGAACCAATTGGACTTTGTATGGCGTCATACCAAGGTCTTTATGCAAAATTCTTCTCAATGATGTTTCCGAAGTGTTCAATTGTTGAGAACGACGGTGAATTGACGTAGATGGCGCTTCACGCACACTTTCTGCCACAGCAGAAATATTCTCGGGTGTACGCACTGTTTTTGGCTTTTCACGCTTTGGTTTATCGATGAGGATGCCAGTTTCTTTCACTTTATTCCCAAGATAACGAACATATGGAGCTGACGGTGCTTCACTTCTTCCGAAATCCGTACGCAGTTTTCGCACACATTCTGCAACATTACCATGATTTTCAAAGTAATGTCGCAATATTTCCCAGCGTTGTTCAAGCGTATACACAACAATATTCGTTCAGCGGAAAGATAAAACTAATTATCTGTCAAATCAGACATGAGATAAGTGTTAAGCACTAGTTGAAAAAAAAGTTAGATGGCGGACCCGATACAACTATTCAGAATGGGGATTGTTTCGAGGTCAACGTGTGCGTTGCATGACAATTCCGATGAATAATTGAAACACATTCTTGGAACCCGTGGAGAATAATGCATGCCAGAACGAAACAACTGAATGTATACCAGGTGTTGGGCATTGCTATTGTTACTACCGAGCAGTATTCTGAAGTTTGCCATAGCAATAGGCTTGAAAGAGACATTGTAGGAATGAATACCCAATAAAGCTGTATGATCGAAGAACTAAGGCACATATTCATGATAATAATACTATCGCGCTTAACGTCAAGAAGTGGCTCTTTCATGCATTAAAAAACAATCTTATTGCCGACATGAGCATAGTTACGCTGGTATATTCTACACGACCTAAAAATTTCTAAGACCAGACAATTGTTGTGACTTTTTGGATGCAGTATAGATTGAAGGGCACAGGTTAGTGTAAACTTTTTGTGAAAATCCCCATCCTTTGGTGAATATGATATACAATTTTATTCTTACCGATATTGACTTCCTGTACATAAAATTATAATCATAGCTGCCAGATAAATGAGGCACCAAATCGTCAAATGTTTTAGAAAAAATCGTCAAAATCGTCAAAGACGATTATTAAAATCGTCAGAAAAAATTAATAAATAAATTAAAAGTTTTTAAAAACCAAAATTATTCTTTTGTAGTAAAACATATAAAGTCAATATATTTGAGTTCAGATATAAAACATTTAAAAAATTTTTTTAGAAATTAAAAGCTAGCGGCCCTTATCTTCATGTATTACTTTTTTTTTTCCAAAAACGGACAAATTTTATATAATTTTCAGGAAAAAATTGTTTAAGGATTACACAATCTATCCCAGTGTTGTTTATTGACACATAAGCGCAGCAATAATATTGAATCATCTTAATCTTATCTGTGGGTGGTGTAAATATTAAGGAGTCAGAATCTCTTGACATTCTGAGCATGAAAATTCAGTGTAATGTTGGTCAGTTGGTTTCAGTTCCTTCTTAAGATCTTATGATCTTACTATTTACACCATTTGTAACCGACCGAGTCTGGAATACAACTCTCACGTATGGGTTGGTGCCTCAACGTATATTTTGAGGTTTCTCGATCGTGTACAGGAGAGGCCGTAGCAGTTCGTTAATGACGTTGGAGCATCGTTGCAATGTGGCTTGTGATTCACTGTCCTATCGTTACTACAACGGATTTTGCTCGAGCGAAATAAGGGGACTTGTTCCCGAGAATCATATATTCCTATATAAAACTCGTCTTTCTCGGCCAGCACATCCGTATGTGGTTGATTGGTTGATTGAATCATACACTGCATTACAGACAAAATTCGTTTTTTAGTCGGACTATTCGTATGTGAAACTCAATCTGCAGAGGTCTTTGCTGTTACTTATGTTTTAGATATACATATTTGTTACTTATTCAAACCAAGTGTCCATAAATATTGCTCTCTCTTTCCTCCTTCCCATAACATATTTTCATAGTTCCAAACAAAGTGCCATCCCTCCCCTGAGTGTTGGTTATACGAAAAAAATAACGGCACTTGTCTTTGTTCTTCCGATGGTAATACTAGAAGCTATACTCGAATTTTGATAAATTATGAGCAACTACGAGGTTATTTAGGAGTTGTAATTTTTTGGCTTGTAAGGGGTTAAAAAGGAATAAAATACAGAAAAATCATCACAAGTATTCGAAAATAACTTAAAAAATAACTTGTAATGTTTAGAGTTCAACACTGAACTTTAGACTATAAATGACAAGTAGGCCCATAAGGAATAGAAAAGTGGTCGTTAACTATACTCGCCTGCAAGATCTCCATCTGAAAAGCTTTTACAAAATTTCAAAGGTTCTGCAAATGCAATTATCGCAATTATTAGTTATACTAAATGCAGATCACCAGGTGCCAACAGAATTCTAAGCATGATGAGAAGGTGCTTATTATTGTAAGAATATCCTATCGTTTCCTTTCTGCATTGTAATTCAATTTTTTACATGGACTCGTGGATTTTAAATTGAAAATGTATTGCACGATTATTTTGCTGTCAGGTCCAAACTATACATCACATAATACAACAATTGACTGACAACGTTGCCTTTTTGATTTATTTTCTTTTTAGCAACATCGAGAACTTTATTGTCGATTTGTTATTGTTAAACTTTCCTTATGTAATCTGTGATCTCCTCATAATTTCTATGTTGTTTTGTTATTGTGCGTATTTCTTTTTCTTTCTAAAAGTTGCCACAGTAAATATTCAATGTTTACGCTGCCTTTGCAGCAATATTGAGCCTCATATACATACATACATAATATAATTGGTCATTACAACCATTCAGTCAGGATTACGACCTAGTTCCTCGCACCACTTATGTTGTGTGTGTTAATTTTATACTTTTCAGAGAAATTTAATTTTTCTCTCAGAGTTTTTTCCAGAAATCTGCTGAGAGGAAGTCGCCGAAGAAATACTTTTTGTATATTGTTTTGATGTCTGGCCTGGGGCTCTAACCCTGGCTTTACGTCTAATAAGCCAACACACTACCTACTAGACTACGGCGACTTCTCCAGCTAAATAGCGGAGAATATCGCAAAGGACATTTCTACAAGGTTGCTTAAAACTTATCTCTACTACTTATTGTTTTTAAGGGAATTTATATTTTCTACAAAATTTACTGCGAATTTTCTTTCCAAACATTAACTGGGTTTTATTCACAACCGACACCAGTGTAATAAATGAATAAAATTGTTTAAAAAAAACCCAGAAACGAAATGTAGAGAAAAAAATTGCTGAAAATTATTTTTATTTTTATTTCATAAAACTTTTACATTTTTTACAATTTATTTCTTGTTTTACGAGTATGAACGAAAATCAAAAAAAAGAGAATTGCGTCATAAAAAACCATCAAAATTTAAAACAAATTCTCCTTTAGGACCAGGCACAACGACTACAAAATAAAACAAACAAAAAAGCTCCCGAAATGTCTGTTAAACTTTTTAATTCTTTTCTCTTCTCTTTGCCTCTACTTTTTCGCATGCATTGGCTTTAGAGCTTGTAATGCAAGAGAATATTTAATTTCATTCATTTCAGTTTCTTTTCTCTCTCTCTCTCTCTCTCCTTTTCTCCACTTAAAATTTAAAGTCTTGGTATAATTGTGTTTAATTTTATGTGTCATAAAATTAAGTTTTTCACAATTTTTAATTGACTTTGAAAAGTTGCTGAAAATAACAACAATTTTTGGATTTAAATTTTCGAAAAGATTCTTTAATGATAAGAAAAATAAGCAATTGGGTCACACGTATGCATATTTATACGATGAAAACATATATTTTGGCACAATCCTGATGAAAAAAATTTTACGACAGCATGATAAGGCACTGGCCCTTTAAAAAAGGTGGGAATGAAAACAATGAATGTAAATATGAATGCCTAGCCTGATGCTGAAGTAAAATTTCCATAGAATGCCAACTCTCTTCTAGACTCTCCACTAGATGGGTCCTGTAAACTTTATGATTTTTGTAAATGCTTCGCAACGAGGCAGAGTAGCAATAATGCTGGGAGCAACTTGACAGCTGCATACTCTCTTAGTATTCACTACTAATCGGATGGGTTGTTGACAGATCAGACTAGAGATCGAAAGATTTGCTCAATTCAACTTGACCAGAAGATACAAAGAATCTGACATGGCAATGCTAACTGTCACTGTCCACCTGTCCAAAAAGGAAGTACCGGAACGACTTTCCGGAGCGTTCCGGCTGGACAACACCACTGCTAATAGGTACTCGAAAATCTAAAGTTTTGTCATGTTATTGCAGTGCGAAGAGATTTGAGACATGCTTCAGTATATATAGGAGCAGCCTAATGTTAGCAATGATCGTTTTGGATGATCCATGTGATGTGTAGATCTTATAATAAAGATTATGAGTCATGAAAATACTGTGCGGCGTTAATGCACCTTTAAAGAAAAAACATCTGGTAGAGAGATGCAGATAATTTTTAGACTTAATGATTTTGCCAGATAACTGCAGTGGGAAAAGATTTGAGACATGCAGCAGAATATCCATGAGTAGCCTAAGTTTACTTATCAGCCTTTTGAACGTATTTTGATTACAATGTGTAGAACTCCTTTACTGCGTTAATGCATCTCAAAATTATCTATGCTGCCGTCGCATAGTATCCTGATGTTTGTCCAAACACAAGGATTACGCGAGAGATTATTGTGATACTCTATTGTAGTGATATCCTCTACACGATGAAACTGAAAACCACAATGGGCATTTGTATAGGATTTCGAATTAAAACACAACTGTTTGAACGGCCTAGAATAATTGAAATCGTGACTGATCACTGTCTTTTCGATTATAATAAGCTGGACTTTAGCTGCTCTTTCTATTCATATTGTTACGTTTTAACCTTTTTAAAAACGTTTACAATATAAGCTCGTAGATTGCAAATAAAATTTAAATAAATTTGTGCTTTAATTTAATTTAATTTAATTTAATTAAGTTTTAATTATAATCCCTTAATATTCGCACAGTTCTGTGTGCCACGGTTCACAAATCTATGTAAACAAAAACAATTGCTTTGTTTGATATTCCTCTGTTTATACCCTTTGTAACGGTTATCCTCAACCCACGATTACGTTCTTTAAACACACCGCTTCTTCACACAAAACTGACTGAGCTTCACTAACTCACTTGCCTGCTTTGCCTTGTCTTTTATATGGCAGGGTAAACAGTCTGCTGAATGGTCTTGAAGGCGAATGTTCGTGACTTCGCCTTCTCGAAATCTCTATAAATGTAAACATCATTGTTTACATTCATTATTGTTGTTTGTGTATTGTGTTTACATTTATTCTTGTAGTTTTACATCCTCTCTTTATTATCCTATTCCCTCTATATCCTTCTTTGACGACGTTGTGCAATGGGTCAATTCGACATCCGGGTACTGTACTTGTCTCAATTGACAAGTACACGTCCTCTAATCTAACCTAACCTATTATTGTAGTTTTGTTTGTGTATTTTTGTTTACTTGTTTATCATTTTATTTATGCTGGTGTTTGTTGTTATATTAAGCAGTACGATAATTTGTAAACAGGTTTGTTTACTACATTGTTTTTTTTTTGTAGCTTTTGTTTAGAATTTTAATGTTAAGCGATGTAAATGCAAAACACCAGTATACAATATCATATTTTGTAAAAGTTATGTTATCTCAGAAGCATATGCTACTTCTGGCCATAGCTGCCAGATTTGACGATAATAAAAAAGCATCATATTGACGATTTGTTGATTTATGTCCATATTTTGACAATTTTTGGAAATTAAAAATTTACATCATATTATTTACTTTAGTACATTAAAAGCCACTTTAAGCTTTGTATTTACTTTGCAATTGTTACTATTGGAAATTTATGTTAGTAAATTAAGTTACTTTCGAATAACTGTAATGATTTTTCTGTATTTTATTCCTTTTTAATCCCTTAAAAGCCAAAAAATTACAACTCCTAAATAACCTCGTAGTTGAGAATAATGTATCACTTGTCGTTGCAGACAATTTTATAAATTCGAGTATAGCTTCTAATATTGCCATCGAACTATGAAAATATGTTATTTGAAGAAGGAAGGATTAAACAGTGTTTATGGACACTAGGCTTGTACATATTGATACCATAAGTAACAGGAAAGGGCTCTGCAGGTATTGAGTTCCACATACGAATAGTTCGACTAAAAAACGTATTTTTTTCTGTAATGCAGTGTGCGATCCACTGGCCAATCGACCCCATAAGGAAGTGGTGGCCGAGAAAGATGAGCGTTGTGTCGGAATATATGATTTTCGGGAAGAGTCCTCTTAATTCGTTCCAGCAAAATTCTTTTGTTGAACCCATAGAACAGTGAAATACAAACCACATTGCAACGATGCTCCAATGATTCAATGGAGTTGGATACACTACCATCATAAACGAGCTACTACGGCCTCTCCTGTACACGATCGAGAAACCTCAAAATAGACATTGGGGCACCGACCCATACATGAGAGTTGTATTCCAGTCTCGTTCGGTTACAAATGGTGTAAATAATAAGATCATTAGATCTTAAGAAGGAACTGGAGGAACTGAAAAATGTGTCGGTTGAAGCCAACATTGCACTGAATTTTCATGCTCAGAATGTCAAGAGCTTCTGACTCCTTAATATTTACACCACCCACAGATAAGATTAAGATGATTCAATATTATTGCTGCCTTTATGTGTCAATAAACAACACTGGGATAGATTGTTTAATCCTTAAACAATTTTTTCCTGAAAATTATATAAAATTTTAGCCTTTTTTGGAAAAAAAATTAATAAATGGAGATGAGGGACTCTAGCTTTTAATTTTTAAAAAAATTTTCTTTAAATATTTTTTTTTTTTAAATTAAATATGTACCTATATTGACTTTATATGTTTTACTACAATAGAAATAATTTTGGTTTTTAAAAAATAATTAATTTATTTTTTTTTTCTGACGATTTTTTGACGATTTTAATAAACGTCTTTGATGATTTCGACGATTGTTTCTCAAATATTTGACGATTTGGTGCCTCATCTATCTGGCAGCTATGCTTCTGGCTAACAACACAAAAAAAGTCTCCAGAAGGTGAAAAATAATTTGCCGGTAATTGTTGGTAATTGATTGTCTTAACAAAAGCAGCCGCTATATTTTATGGAATTGGGACTTTACTGCAGAAAGAGTATGCAACTGTAGCAAAAAACTATTTTCGTAACTGTTTCGTACTTTGTATTACATCGGGCCAAAACATATACGAAATGTTTTTAAAAGATCCCCTATATTTTTTAAGTTTTTGGTAAATTGGTTTTCACCGATTACAAATTATTTCTCTTTTATGTCTTGTATAGAATTTATTTAAAAAAAACACATTTCATTTTGCCTTCAAACGCCATTAAAAACTTTATTATTCCAACAGTTTGCAGTTTGAAGCTCTAAAACAATACTTTTTTTTCTAAATTGCAAATCCATTTAAATATTTAATGAAACCATTTCACTTTTGTCCTTCACCAAAAAAAAATAAAAACTAGAAAACAATAGATTCGTGTTGTAGTTTGCCTCTTTTGTTGTTTGCAACATTTTAAAGGTTACGATCAAATCAGATATAAAAATTTAAATGGCCTTGTGTTTAAATTTATTTGACGAATACAGCGACGAAAAGAACGATGTCCTTGTAAAACAAACTAACTTGGAAGACAATTTATTATTATTTTTTTTATTTAATTTTGATTCAATTATTCTTTATCTAACGGCCTTTATTCAATTGAATCATCATCATCATCATCATTTACAACTAATTTAATGGAATTTTTTTGTTAAACGTAAAAGGACACACAACATGTGTTTACTTTTGCGATTGTTTTGTGGCATAAATATAGTTTAGAAAAATCGATAAAAACAAATGTAATAAATCGATAAATTATTTTTTATTTCGTATTTCTTTCTTTTTTTATGGCAAACATTATCAAGGATTTTCGAAATTTTCAATCTTAATTCACTATTTTATAGGTGGCTGCCTCCACCTTCCTTAATCCCTTAAAATAACTTAAATCTTCATCTCTTCCATAATTTAAAATATTGCAAATGGTATACAATGCTAAGAAGAATATATGATAGAAATATTGTTTAAAAAACTTGTATTTTTTTTTTGCACAACTATGGCGGGTTAGAGTGAATTAGTAGTGGAGAGCAAGAGTGTGACAATATAAATCCTTGACATTTTAACATGAAATAAAATATTTACTGCTTCACTTAACTCATACAATTCTGCTTACAATGTATGATAGAAACAAAAGCAAACATACATACATACATATATGCAGACACACATATTATTTTTGTCATCTCATCTCAGACTCATAATAGTAATGGCAGACTAATGTTAGCATGAGAGACGTTTTACATTAAAAGTAACAAAGGTTCTTCGAGAGAGAATACATTTGGAATTTAAAGACGGCCTAATACCAATATTCTTCATAGTATAGTAAGTAAGATTTTGATTAAACGAGAGCTCGAGTGTTTAAACTACAGCTATAAGGTTTTGAAACAAATATTTCTTTCCATGAACCCTACTCTGTAGTCTTCTGGCAAAAGTTCTCAACAGTATCCACTGCTCACGGATATAACAGAAGATAGTGTGTGATCGAACAAGTATCTTTCCGGGCATGTAACAAAAAAAAAAAAAACTCATTTCCAGTAGTTGATTGGGCAAAGAGGAAGTAGAAAAAAAAATATAATTTTCTGTGCAATAGGCCCGTTCTTGGATAATTTGTACAGAAATATATGGTACGTGCTCGAATTTATTGAATATGTGCTCTTGGGTGATATCATCAAAGAAAGCACAATTAACCCTTTTATCCCTAAGAGCCTCTAAAAGCGTATTAACTGTCGGCATTGAGCAAGAAGATGAGCTTGCGATAACGTGTACTTTCGAGATGCTGTAGGATCCAGAGTATTTCTGTTGAATGGGAAGTGAAGTCTAGAAGAGTAAACTTGACGAAATGTAAAACGATGAGAGGTGCACATAATTTTCAAGCCTAGTGAGTGTACGAAAATCGGAACTTTTGTAGTATTTCCCTATCTCATAAACAAGAGGTTTCTGTGTGCCTTTCCTGTAGATATCTCTACAAAAAAGGTGGATATTTCAATGATCGTGAACATAGTTAAGACTGCATACACACATACATACATAATTAGCCTTTACCAACATTCAGTCAGGATTACGACCTAGCTTCTCACACCACTTATGTTGTTGTAAAGGGTCTGCCAAATAACTTTTTTTTTTTGAAAATGCTTTAAAAAAAATATTTGAATATTTTCTCAAATTTCTTTTTTTATTTGAAAGTGCAATCCTTCCGGTTAATAATGGAAAATAATTTCATTCAAATGGCTGCCTCGGCTGGCCATGCAGTAGCCTACACCAGCAGATGCCGATTTTGGCAAAAAAAAAAATCATCTTTTCAGATGAAGCTCATTTTGATCTCGGCGGGTATGTAAACAAGCAAAATTGTCGCATTTGAAAAGCCGACGCACCCAAAACGAGTCAATGTTTGGTGCGGATTTTGGTCCAGATGCATAATTGGGCAATTTTTCTTCGAAAATGAGCAAGGAGTAGCCGTTACAGTCAATGGCGATCGCTATCGGGCCATGTTGAACGAATTTTTGTTCACAAAAATTGAAGAGGACGATATTGGCAACATTTGGTTTCAACAGGACGGCGCTGTTGCGCCCTGTTTTTGAAGATCGCATTATCAGCCGCAGAGCTGATGTCGTTTGGCCACCTCGGAGCTGCGATTTGACACCGTTGGACTATTATTTGTGGGGTGCCGTCAAAGATAAGTGTTACGCCGACAAGCCAGAGACAATTGACGCTTTAAAGGACAATATTCGTGAAGCCATTGGTGAAATACAGCTGCAGACAATCGACAATGTGCTTAAAAATTGGACCGATCGTGTAGGCTACTGCATTATTTTCCATTATTAACCGGAAGGATTGTACTTTCAAATAAAAAAAGAAATTTGAGAAAATATTCAGTAGCTTTTTTTTTAACCGTTTTCAAAAAAAAAGTTATTTAACGGACCCTATATGTTAATTGTATTCATGAATGGCGGTACCTACAGTTTAAAGTCTGCTCCGAAAAATAAATTTTTGAGAAACTTTTCATGTTTCAGCCAGAAATCTGCTGAGAAGAAGTCGCCTAAGAAATATTTTTTCATATTTCATTTTGTTAGAGATCCTGGCTTTATGTCTAATTAGCCAAAACACTATCACGGTGACTTCTGACAATAGTGAATAGAGCGTAGAACAATTTTAGTTCAACTAATGATTATCGGGAATAAAATGCACGACGATAACATACATATCTATAGAAGACTTGCAAATTTCAGAACATAAGTGAAGCCAGGAAAGAAGACCAGGTGATGGTCTTGCAAAGATACAAATGGCCATTTGAAAGGCTAGCATGTATACATTTATAAGATTCTATTGGAACATTAAACAGAAGACTAATTCACTACAATACTTAAAATAAGGATGACAAGTATAGTATCAGAAAATCTTACTTCAAACGTGTGATTTATAGGTTTTGCTAGCCTCAGAATTCTCATTCATATTCATATAAATCTACACAGGAATGAAGTAAAAATTGGAAACAACTTAAGCTTGTATACCTTAAAGTAATTCCCCTTATCTAATTATTTGTTCCAATGCTTCTTACATCCTCAATATTGTGTCTCCCACAATTTCTTCCCCTTGTTGGTAACAGAAGACAAGAACCAAGCAAATTGTTGACATAGACATCTTTGTCGGTAAAGTGAAAATAACCCATATGTTCCTCCAAACGCATACAACACGTTCCGCACACTTGCTCTCAAATACAATACAAAAAATATGCACAAACAAATTATTGTACACGAATGGTGGCAGAGGCAACGTACAAGTTTTTCTTAACTTTTCTTTTCGGTTTTATGCCCTTTTCGTTTCGCTCCACTTCTCTCTTACAGGCTGCGAAAGCAGAAAAGAAAACAAATAAAACAGAAGCATTGACAGCAGCACATGACCAACGTCTGTCTGTCTGTCTACATATCTATCCAAACGAAAAGACAACGACAATGGCAAGGATGATGATGATGAGTATGCGGGCATTAAAGGCACAAAAAACTACTCCTGCTGTTGCTGCTGCTGTTCTCAAAGTATTGTAAGACAATATAAGGAGGAAGACAATGCCAAAGTGGAGAACAATAGCAATAAGGACAACAATAGCAATAAAACAGCATTATTATCCTTGTTGCATATGCAATTATTTATTTTTATCTTCTTTATTGCATTGCATTGCATCGCATCGCATAAGTATTTATTGTCATGCACGACATTGTATGTCGGCACATATTATATACGTATGTGTATGCGTGTATGTGTGTGTAAATATTTTCAGTCAGCCATATGATTATGAGTGTCCGTTTCGTTATTATATGTACTCGAGCATACATAACTGAGTCTGCATATGTACGTATATGTATGCATGCACGTATATGTTGAAGTGTTAAATTTAAGAATCCTTAAGTAAATGCTGCTCTATAACTACACTTAGCTTAATGCCACTTTTCCTGCTGTTATCACAAGTGTGTATGTGGGACTCACTGTCTGTCGTCAACATGTGTGTGTGCCAACGTTCCTGGGTCTTTTTGGTTGCCATGGTTTTTCTTTTTGTTTTAGTTCTTGAAACACAGTGACCATCGTTTTTTTGTTTTTTTTTTTTTTTGTTGCACATTTTGTAGTCATTTTTTAATAACATACAGTGAGTGATAGAAGTAAGAGAATTCAGAAGTAGGAGCACATAACCCGATACTTGCCTATACCTCGGAACGACGATGTCTTTTAAGAAAGCTTGAGGATTTCGAAGTCAGTCATCTACATTTTTCAGGAATAAATTCCCTCAATAATAAAGTCTGATGGGATGCTCTTTGTTTCTCTTACCGCCATCAGCAAACACTGTCTTGAGCCGAAAGAAAATTTTACAGCTCTTTCAAATCTTTAAACGAACCTCGAATAAATGTCTTTGAGAAAAAACCTCTTGAATATAGGGTGTATACTAGTTTGCTGGTAAGAGCTTCAGCTTCGTATAACTTTATCATTTCGTCTTTGAATTAACGGGTTTCACGCTAGATTAACATGCGATGTAGTTCATGACTATTGTTTTGAGGGTCAATTTGTCTGAAATGCAGCAGCAGAAGGCGTGTTTTCACATTCATAATAACCCTTCAGTCAGGATTACAACCTAGCTTCTCACACCACTTATGTTGTGGTGTGTTATTTTTATAAATGAGTGGCGGGATATACAGTAAAGTCGATTCCGAACCACTGGTTTCTGGGAAACTTTTCATGGCAATTTTTGCCAGACATCTGCTGTGAAGAAGTCGCCGTGGAAATATTTGTTCATATTTTTTTTTTGAGATATCTGACCAGGGGTTTGAAGAGTGGCCTCACGTCTAATAAGCCAACACACTACCTACTAAACTACGCCGACTTTTTCTATAGTGTTCAATTTTTTTTTTTTTTTTTTTTTGATTGATCTCGCATGGATATATAATCAGTTGGTGTTGTGGTGTTTGGAAGAGGAGGAAGAGGAAACCACGCCACATTTTCTTTACGAAACTTCGGCTCTGGAGGAACACAGACAAACTTATTGGGTTATTGGGGATGTTAGTTGTGTTTTGAAAAGTTTAATTCCATTGCCGATGTGAATTTTGAGAATACAACAAGAATAACTTTTCTAGGTGAAAACCCTAAATGACTGTCTAATGGAGTCTCAGTGATACCATTCACATGTTAACTAATCTCACTTAAATTGATAATCATGGTAATGTTGTACTCTCTTAAAAACATAATTTTTTTATTCTTTTATTTTACTTGTGAAACCCTGTGTAAACATATGATATGACAATTTGCTATTATTTATCCGTCACTGTGTTTTTCATATTTAAAATCTTCCTTTTTATTTAAAATTTTATGTGCAAAGTGTTTATAATATTTTAAACAGACATGTATGTGACATTATCACATGACATATTTTTCCATTTATACGTTCATACGTTCATACATTTAATATTCACTTAATTTAACTGAAAATATGCAAACGAACAATGCTACACAGAATGATACTCAGCAGAATTTTAAATAGCAAACATACACACATACATGTACATATATTGTATGTATATAAACCAACAAAAAATAATAATAATAAGTGAAAAAAAAATTACGTATATTTAGCAATAATTCATGAAAAAAGAGCACAAACTTTTTTGAATAAAAAAAGATTCGACTAACAAAAGCAAAAAAAAATACTTTCAGTCATAAAAAATTAAATTTTCAAATAATATTTTTGCCGTTCTTGGTTAGTATTCTTTAAAATTCAACTGAAATTATAATTTTTATTATAAAAATATAGAAAAAAAAATATCGTTTGAACCCTAGGATTACAGGGTTAACTTACAGTACAGCTAATAACAATGCTTTGTTAAATTCAAAAGCGAATTCTAATCACTCCAGGTTTTCTTCGGTGCCACTATACCACTCATACCATATATTTTTGAACCAAAGCTAAATACAACGTTTAGGTATGGAACATTATATCAAGGCCTGAATATTTCCCGGTAATAGCCGTTCCATACAACTGTACTGGCTTTTAATTGATACAAGGACAATGATTGCCTTAATAAAGAAAAATTTCAGACAATATCTGCAAGCCATAAAAATACTCTTAAAAATCGATTGTCTTAAGACAGAAAATTCGTTACTGTATTGAATTTTTAAGATAATCTCCAGCATAAACTCTCTACCAATGCACTGTATGGTACAAAAGCAAGTTTTATTTAGAGAGCATAGGCACATGTAGTGTCTTTCACGTTAACTCAAGGAAGATATTCCTTTACTGTTACGAAAGGTATACAACTCGTAAGCAAAACTAAAAGTTCTAGAAAGATTATTATGAACATACGTACAGAATATACATACATACATACATACATAATTGGTCATTATAACACTTCAGTCAGGATTACAACCTATCTTTACATATTTTTATACATGAATGGCGGGACCTAGAGTTTAAAGTCCACTCCGAACGACAGAGTTTTTAAGAAGGTTTTCATGGCAACTTTATTTACTTTCAGAGTTTATGCCAGAAATTTGCTAAGAGGAAAGATTATGAAGCAATTTTAATCTGAGCTAAGGACCAAAGAAAACAATGCCGTGATACATGATATATCATGGTTAGGGTACAAGGTTAAAAGATATCTGAGTAGCATAGTAACAATGAATGATTGCCTAGAAGCAGATGCAAACAGCAAGCTCAACAGAAGAACCTTTACATTTTAAAAACTATACACCCAAACCTTTTTTTACACGGTATATACGTTCCAGTGGATACCGTGTAAAAAAAACGCGTAAAAAAGACAAATATTATGTATGTATGTAAGTGTATAAACAAACTGAAAAGATATACATAGGATTGATGCAGCAGCCTACATATGCCTATAAAATTGAATAACTTTATAAAAACGCACAGATTTAGTTCAATAGTATACACAGAGTTATTCGCGTAAAAAAAACCGTGTAAAACAGGTTTGGGTGAAATTAGTATGCCGAAGCTAGCAAATAATTAGATAAGTCTAGCTTAAAATGTTGTAATCTTATGTCCAGTGTTCAGATATCTCGAACAAAACAAAATATTTAAAAATATTTCTTTCGGTGATTTCCCCTCATCAGTTTCTGGCAAAACCTGCGAGAGTAAAATAAAATTGCCATGACGTTAAACCGTAGATCCTGCGACTCATGGATAGAATCAACACAGACAATATGGGTGGTGTGAGTAGCTATTTTGTAATCCTGACTAAAGACTTGTAATAATTAATTGATTAAGTAATGGAAGTGAGTACCAGTATAGTCTAGAAATGTTAGAACTGACAAAAGCACGTAAAAAATTTTCTTTACATGGAGCTTATTATTATCATATAGAAGTGCAAGAGTATTGCCACAATCTATATAAGTATGTCTCAATCTTATAGTGTTTTCCCCATTCCTTACGGTACTGTTCGGTGTTAAGGAAAATTACGTGGCTATTACTTGATATAAATCCAAGTGCTCCTTCTGAAATGCAGTAAGTCAGCACGGTTTTCAATTACATGCTCTCATAATTAATTTTTTCTCAACACATAACCCACATATTGGGCTGCAGGCGAATCCTATTCCATTCTAATGTCCCGTGAAAAGCTCGACTACTATCCTCAGACTAATTGTTGATGGTATGATACGGTTTTTGCCACTGAAATTATCTAGAATAAGTTTAGGACAAGTTTAGATTCCTTATCACAGAATATAACTTTTCAAAATTATCTTCCTACTCCACAAAAAGTTAAGGACATATAATCGGCGTGAATGCTTCCCTTCTTGCAAGCTTATTGGAAGAGATTTTAATATATTCTGGAATGCATTAACGTTGCAGAGGTTCTAAAGGCATATTCTGGGTGTTCATTTTCCTTGTCACATGATCTACATACAGGCATAGGACAAGTGTTCATTGAGTCTGCAATGAGTTCTTAGGCTACATGTGGATAGTCTGAGGCATGGTTCAAATTTCTTCCCACCGTAATTAAAGAGCAAAAGTTTTGATTGTGTCCACCCTATTTGACTTGAATAGAGTGCCCTCTTCGCTCTATCTTCATTTTCTCTGAGTATACCCTTCTAAACTGCTCTTTTCACTACACAGAAAAATATGATTGTATCAGCGGCATGAAAGCTTCCCTTTGCCTGTCGTTATGGTCATGAAAACTGTTGAAAACTAAAATATTTCTAAAGACTTAAAGATAATATATGTGTAAAACGTACGTACGTATGTATATTAGTTTTATTTATACATGAAATGGTACATGTTCTCACATCTACCACTAAGGCGTATGCGTAATAAATTGCGTTTGCAAATAATAATAATAATACTCATACGCCTGGTGGCAAGCGCTGCTTGAATAAATAAATAGAAAAGCATTCGAAAATCAACACACTTACCTGTCTTACACTAGGCTGGCTGGCTCTAAAACATTTCCACTTATATTGAGAGCCTAGATGAAGATATCCTTGACAGAGTTAGAGGTGAAAGGTGGAAAGGGAAATCAACAGAGAAAATATAATGGCAGGTTGGAGATAATAAATTATCTTTTCATTGATTTCTTTATTAGTATGAATGTAACGATTTTATATTTGCACAATATTTACTAGAGCAAACGAGAAAGTTAGAATGCTTAAATGTGTTCGTTCTGACAAGAGTTGCTTGCGTTACGCACTTTAAGAATTTTTTTTATTTTTTTTTCTTTTGGATCTTTTTTCTTTTAGATTGTAAAACTTCTTTGCCGGGTTTTATATTTTATATTTTAGCTTCATTAAAACACAATTTTTTATTTATTTTTTTTTTATACGCAAGTAATGCGTTTTTAATTTCATTGAGAAACTTTCTTGTTTTTTTTTCTGAAGGTAAACCGTGTAGCCTACTTACGGGTACTGTGATTATTTATGATATTTCCTTAGCATAGATATAAAATAAATATGCTGTTAAAATCATTGATATTAAGAAGTATGGCTGGCTTTCATTTTCTTTTTCTAATAATTTTCATTAACTTTTCGCTTAGGAAATAGGAAGCCATTAATAGTCCTTCGGCTCATCATCATTAAAATCATCATCATTATCATTATCGTCGTTATTATTTATTACTGTGTGCTGGTTGTTAGAAAACTTTTCCGTTTTCTTCGTTCTTTCTTTTCTAATGTTGTTAAATGCCATTAAATGTGGAATGTATGTATGTGTGGCTGAGGTATTCACCTTCAATTTCTAGTTAATAATTCGTAAAGAAGAAAATAAAAAGTTTTTCTCTTTTAATGCTTGCCCAGGCCTAATATCGTATTTAATTTGATTGTTATTGATTTTTATAAACTTATGAAGTATACTTTTAGGGGAAGGACTTTCTCACTCTCTTCTTTACTTTCTTTGTTTTATTAAACTTTTCTTTTTATTATAATATGACGTGTTTATTTTATGTTTTTATTTCATTGATTTTCTGTACTTATTCTCTCTTCCTCGCTCTCTCATTCACTCCGTTCTTAATAAAACTGTAATTATTTTTATTGATTTATTTTGTTGTTATTGTTTTTATTATCCATCATGTACTCGTATATGAGTAACAAAACCACTCCCGTTTAGTATTTAATTTTTATTTAAATTAAATGAACCTTTGTGTGGTATAGTATGGTTACAACCAACCACTCTACACATTTAAAAGCATTCTCTGCACGCACACATTCACTAATAGCTCTGCTCTGCTCTCTCTAAGCCATTGCATTATTTTTTTTTAAACCACTGGGTTATATTAGTTTAAATTCTCATTTGGCTTCTTTTGTTTTTGTTGTTGTTTTTGTTTTTGTTTTCTTAGTTTTTAATTTAATATGCGAAATGTCACCTGGGATATGTTACACAAGTAGTGAGCAATTCTAAATGAAATGAAATGAAATGAAAAGAAAAAGATAAATTACATGCGAAGCATAAAAACAACGAATTTTTATTACGAGACTTGAAGTTTACAATTGCATGAGTCATTAACAAACAAATAAAACATATTTTGTTTAATTTAAATTAAAAATTTAGCACCTATGCTTCGTACGTAAAGGTAAAAAAATTTGAAATATTGTTACGTCTTACTGTTTTTTTGGAAAAGAATAATTCTTATGGAATACAAGGAAATAAAAGAAATCTTTGACTTGTTATTTGTTATTTATTATTGTCCTGTTATTTATATATACTGTCCTATTCCTACCTTCTCTTCTTTCTCCTATCTCCTTTCTTATCATCTCTCCTTCGCGCCTTTAGCACATATTACAATGGGTCTATTTGACACCCGAGTACTTGTACATGTCTCAATGGCAACCTAACCTCTAACCTATCATAACCGATACTAAAGATCAATCAATAAAAATCTGAAGTTGTCGTAGTCTAGTAGGTAGTGTGTTGGCTTATTAGACATAAAGCCAGGGATCGAGCCCCAGGCCAGACATGAAGACAAAATACAAAAAGCGTTTCTTCGGCGACTTCTTCTCAATAGATTTCTGCCAAAAACCTTGAGAGTAAATAAAATTGCCATGAAAAAGTTTCTCAAAAATCTGGTGTGAGAAACTAGGTCGTAATCCTGACTGAAGGGTTGTAATGACCAATTATGTATGTGTATATGTATGTAAAGATCAATCTTCACAGCATAAACTATGCACTGTCAACTCTGTCTTACACAAGATTGTTAACTTCAAAGTCAACTACTTTTTGTCAAGCCAACGCTTAAACAAATGGAAGAATCTTCTTTTTAAAATTTAGAAACTCTCCCAGTATATTACGAGGCCCCCAAAAAATTTTCAGAAATATTGATCATAGGAAGGAAGAGGTATCACTTAGGCTAGCATTTGGACCCATTGTGATACCACAATTAATTCTACCCGGGGTCAACCATTCCCTAGAGAAAACCATCTTGATTCCAAACTAAATCTTGCCATTACAGCAACGTTTATATTAGAGAGCTCGATCAATGATGTCAGGAAATTAGAGATCAGAAACCTCCGTCTCTTCATGGCAAGAGCAGTTCACTGGCACTTGACGTGAAAGACATTCTCTTCCTCCTCCTCAGGCCCACAGCTTCTGCAGAAGTGATTAGTTGGAATGCCTACCAAAAGGAAAATGGGCCGTAAGAATCTCCACTGTGCGGTGGATGGATGGATAATGTAGACCACAACTTTAATTAATTTTTTCTTTTATTTCATTAGTTTTTTGCTCTTGTGGTTTGTGACTCCTTTTGCTTGCTTTCAAGAACAAAACACCTACCCTGGAAGGAATCGCAAATATTGCAATTTTTTTTAAATTCCAAAATCATGATGAATATTCGTTATTTTCCACTGTTTCGACCCTAGAATGCCTGGGTTTGTAGTAAAAATCCTGAAATTCATATACTAAGCTATAACATTTAAATGAGTGGCGATTGAAGTCGCCGTAGTCTAGTAGGTAGTGTGTTGGCTTATTAGACAAAAAGCCAGGGTTTGAGCCCCAGGCCAGACATCAAAATAAAATACAAAAAGTATTTCTTCGGCGACTTCCTCTCAGCAGATTTCTGGTAAAAACTCTGAGAGTAAATAAAATTGCCATGAAAAGTTTCTCAAAAATCTGTATTTCGGAGTCGACTTTAAAACTGTAGGTCCCGCCACTCATGTGTAAAAATTAACACACACAACATAAGTGGTGTGATAAACTAGGTCGTAATCCTAACTGAAGGGTTGTAATGACCAATTATGTTATGTATGTTATTTATAATTCTAACATGATACCCATTTGAACACAAGAATATGGAGGCATTCGTATTAGATTACCAATTACATTCATTGATTTCTTTAAAGGAATCTGATCTGACTGCATAACATGACATAAGTGATCACTACAACCCTTCAGTCACGATTTCAACCTAGCTACTTACACCACTTCTGCTGTGTGTGTTAATTTTATACATGAGTGGTGGGACCTACAGTTTAAGGTCTACTTCGAGCGATAATTTTTTTTTTTGAGAATTTTTTCATGGTAATTTTATTGCCTTCAAGAGTTTTTGACAGAAATCTGCTGAGAGGAACTTGCCGAAGAAATATTTTTTTTCGTATTTCCTTTTGTTTGAACCGTGGTACCACTTCTAATCCAACACACTACCTACTAGAACACCGATAATTTGTCTGACTAGTCTTCTTAAAAAATTGTGGCGATTGTGGGTCATGTATTAATATAAACTAATACAGATAGAAGGTTTAGATGTTATTCTATTGCTACCACAATAAGTTGTCCCAAAAATAGAGAAGAAAATTTCCTAATCTATTAGCCAATACTGCTCCGAGAAGTAAAACAAGCATATCTTCTATCACTTCAAGTGTACATGAACGAGATTGATGATATCATGAGCGAAATCTGTTCAGAGTGAAAAGGAATTATATGATGACTATAGTATTTATTTTAGGTTATTTAGTCACAAATGCGATATGCAGACTCTCATTAAAATTTAAAAAATTCGTTAAAAGCGCACTTTATCAAATAAATTAAATATTAAGTATACGCACCATGATAACACAACATGATATAGTACATCGGTACGTATGATTACTACAACTCAATTTAACACCTTTCAGACATATTATGGTTATTAAGTAGTCATTGCTTTTTTATTAAATAAAGACATTTTCGAAGTATGCAGAATTTTCGAAACGACAATTGCAGTTTGATGTGAAATACATGGTTATTAGCAAAAAATTTAAGGCTTATACCTATGTAAACCGCAAAACAAATTGTTTCACGCAAATTATCACACAATTACACTTACAATCAAATGTATTTATTATTAAATTATAGTTTTATTTAGGAGAAACATGATGCCGGAGTTACTTTTTTTTAATAAATTGTCTGGGTATCGGTATATGAAAATTTGTTGCCTAAAAAAGTGGCCAATCGAAGAGACCGTACATCAATCATTTGGTCTAAGTTGTTTGACATAAACATCAGGAATTTTGCACATAAAAAATCTGACATAAATTCATAACATTGGACCACAATAAAATAGTTGCACCTGGTTAGGTTAGGTTGGGTTAGAGGACGTGTACTTGTCAATAAGACAAGTACAGTACCCGAAGGTCGAATTGACCCATTGTACAACGTCCTAGTTTCTCACACTATTTATGTTGTGTGTGTTAATTTTATACATGAGTGGTGGGACCTACAGTTTAAAGTCGACTCCGAATGACAGATTTTTGAGAACCTTTTTTACCTTGACAATTTTATTTACTCTTAGAGTTTTTGCCAGAAATCTGCTAAGAGGAAGTCGCCGAAGAAATACTTTTTGTATTTTGTCTTTGATGTCTGGCCTGGGACTCGAACCCTGGCATTGCGTCTAATAAGCCAACACACTACCTACTAGACTACGGCGACTTCAAAAAGTTGCACCTGAGTCTATCAAATTTTACATTTAATTTCCCTCAAAATTTTTAAGTTTTTGCCAATGCCGTTTTTAAGCTGTTGTAAGCACTTGGTCACCGACTGCACTCTTTTATATCTGCCCTGTGTATTACTGTCAATAATTTTGTCTGCAATATCGCAGCAGACCTTTTTTAGATTCTAACTTATCTAGTTACAAATCTATTGTATTATATTCGAATTTGTGTTTCTTACGTTAGCGCTTATAGCCTAGCTTTTGATTTTGTGTCTACGCCAGTAGTTTTTAAATATTTGCAAATGTTGTAGAAGTTAAAATTGCACATCCCTCTAGGAATACTAAAGTAACTCAGAATTTAATTTGTTGCATGGCTGAAGACGAGTACCAAATATTATTGATTTGTCCTGTAATTTTTATTTATTTTTTTTTCATCATCATCCTATGAGTTTTCACCTGTACTACACTGTATTAGGCAATCTTATTCGGATAATTATTCTACATCTTCCCTACACACACACAGAATTGGTTGTTTTAAACCTCCAGTTAGGATTACGACCTAGTTTCTCACATCACAAATTTTGTGGGTGTTAATTTGTATACATGAGTGGCGGGACCTACAGTTGAAAGTCGACTCCGAACGACAGATTCTTTGAGAAACTTTTCATGGCAATTTTATTTACTTTCAGAGTTTTTGCCAGAAATCTGCTGAGAGGAAGTCGCCGGGAAAATACTTTTTGTATTTTATTTTGATGTCTGGCCTGGGGCTCGAACCCTGGCTTTTCGTCTAATAAGCCAACACACTACCTACTAGAGCACGACGACTTCGCCTAAGTAACTCAGATTTTAATTCGTTGTAAGGTTGAACACGAGTGCCAAATATTATTTAAGTGGTGAAAATCTTGACGAAACTTTTTTATTTGATTTTCAACATTTTTCTGTCATGCAATCTTTTAAGGAAGAGGATCATCTAGTTGAATATTATTGAGATGTTGTTCTAAGGCGATATTAAACTGTAGGTCCCGCCACTCATGGATAAAATTAACACACACAACATGGTTGTGGTTGATATGAAAAGCTTGGTCGCAATCCTGCGTAATGGTTGTACTGATCAATTAAGTAAGTAAGTACGTAACAGCAAATACATACATACATAATCGGTTATTACAACCCTTCAGTCAGGATTACGACCTAGCTTTTCACAGCATTTATGTTGTGTGTGGTAATTTTATACATGAGTGGCGGTACCTACAGTTTAAAGTCGACTTCGAACGACAGATTCTTTGAGAAACTTTTCATGGCAATTTCATATACTCTCAGAGTTTTTGCCGGAGAAGAAGTCGCCGAAGAAATATTTTTTTATATTTCGTATTGATGTCTCACTTGGGGTTTGAACCGTGGCCTCACGTCTAATAAGCCAACATACTACCTACTAGACTACGGCGACTTGTATACCTTCCATACATACATAATTGGTCATTACAACCATTCAGTAAGGATTACGACCGCTTATGTTGTGTGTGTTAATTTTATGCATGAGTGGTGGAACCTATAGTTTAAAGTAGACTCCGAACGACAGATTTTTGAGAAACTTTTCATGGCAATTCTTTAGTTACTCTCAGAGTTTTTGCCAGAAATCTGCTGAGAGGAAGTCGGCGAAGAAATACTTTTTGTATTTTGTTTTGATGTCTGGCCTTGTGCTCGAACCCTGACTTTACGTCTAATAAGTCAACACACTACCTACTAGACTACGGCGATTAAATTTTCTTATTTTAGTGGTTCGTTGTGGCTCTGTGCAAGTCTAACATTTTCCGACCTGTCATGGGAATACTATCCTCTCTTCTCAAAAGTCAGTCACAACATAGCGGTTGTAAACCATGTTTATTAAGGCGAAGCCAGACTTAATGCGTGATCTATACCTATATAGATTGTATACCTTCCAGTGAAGTATTATTTGGAAGTCGTTTCGAGTGGTTCTTAAACTGCAGGTCCCGCCTCTGATGGATAAGATTAAATTAACACACATAACATGTTTGTTATGCAAAGTTAGGTCCTAACCCTGTCTAAATAGGTGTACTGATCAATTAAGTAAATAAGAACGTACGTAATAGAAAACGCATCAGTTTTTCACTTCATTTTCTGATAGTTGTTTTGCAAGGAGAGAGATGCTGTCGTTATAGTCCCCAAACTTTCCTCCCCTTAAATAATGCTTCCTTGTATTTAGATGGTTTCATAAAGACGTCTAATGTTTGTAAAATTAATGAAGCCCTCCAATAACAATATAATTACTTAGTCAACCCAAATATATGCACATTAGCACTTTGCTTCGCGGTAAGGACCATTAAGTCTGTAGCAACAAAACATCACTTTTGTTTAAAAATTAAAACAAGGAAAAAAACGTGAATATTTTTTATATAAAAAGATAAAAACTTTCTTTAAACTAACCTTGACCCATTAGGAAAACAATATAATTTTCTTTTAATTTTTAAATTCAAAGTGTGTCTAAGCTTCACTACCTCTTTACAAATTATTTTATAACGTTTAGCACTCAAAGACCTTTTGAAAACTTAGAACGGATGCTCATTCTTTTTTTTTGTTACTTAAACTGTAATACGAATTTATAACCTCCAGGGTTTTAAATTTATTTGTAAATGTCATGCAATTGTTTGCCTCCTTTTTTTCTTCTAATCTTTAATAACACTTTTAAATTTTTCTTTTCCTTTTATTTTTTCGTTAATATTTCGTGTCGTATAGCCACACGTATAGAATGTTAAACTTAGTTTTCTTATTTGTATTCAACAATTTTGCGGCTTTAATGCTCTTTCTTACTAACCTAACCGGCTTATTTGTTTTTTTTTAATTTTTTTTTTTTTTTTTTTTTGTTATTTTTTTCTTCTTTTCAGTTACACTTTAAATATTTTTTTATTTGTTTTCAATTTAAATTTCTTATAATTTCATCGCCTTGTTTTTTAAGCGTTTTGCATCGTTTAACAACCGCTTTGAAAAGCAACCAAAATAAAACTGATTACAAAACGTTTGTGTGGCTATTAAAATATATTCTTATAGGCAACAACAATAACAACAACAACAACACCAACAATAATAATAACAAAGAATATGTTCTTGTAAACCTTTAAAGCGCAAGACCAAACTTTTGCTACTTTTACTCCGAACATGTTTTGAAAAAATATGAATGAAAAGCTTTTTCATTACGCTAAACAAGTAAAGGACTCCGTATTTTATTGTGTGCTCTTAAATTCTACACCGAAAACTCTCTTAACATCCTGTTGATACTTTTGGAATTTTTGTTTTCGTTTTTGTTCTTATTCTTCTTCCTTAAAGCTGTCAAAATTTATGTTTAACAATTACAACAACACCATCAAGACTTTTTAACAGTTAAAATTGTAATAAAAACTTACAAAAACACTGACTGTCACTCACACTTAAACATAAGCATCTACTTACACACACAAACAATAATAACCTCCCTCTCTCTCTCTGTCTCTCTCTCAATGGCCAAAACGGAAAAAACAAAAACAAAAACATTGTAAAGGGCTTATGGCTTTTATTCTATATTCCTTTGGTTGTTATTGTTGTTTTATATTGTTTGTATTATTTTATCTGTGTCTGATCCTTTAATGCCACGCATTTAGCGCGCGTGTATGTGTTTGTATCTTCCTGTGTGTCCCTGTGTGTGTATGAGTAATTGTATAAAAGGTTCAGGGTTTTTAAACACATTTTCTGTCACCCTGAGGTTTCTCCCTTTTTCTTTGTTTTTCTCTTTCTTCTACAACACAAGTATGCGTGTTCATGTAAGCGTAGATTGTGTGTGTGTTTGTATAAGTGACTCTTTATAGGTTTTTTTGACTCCCTTGAAACGTATGCTGGCCGATTTGTGTTGTCAACCCAATTGATTGTAATCAATTGTCAATTAACGTTAACATGGCTGACCAGACATTTTTATCTGTAGTTTCCCCCTCCCTTTTTCTTTCCATTCCAAAGGCTTATTCTTACTCAAACTTACCCAAACAGTTGTTTTCTTTTCCTTTTTTTTTTTGCTCCTTTCTTTGTATATTTTTTTATTTATTCCGTTTTCATTTTATTATCGCCAATGCTTTTGATTCGGTTAAAATGCCTGTTTTGTTCGGTGCTTTTAGGCTTTTGTTCAATCAATAAATAAATAAATATTTGTTGCTTTTTTGTTGTTGTTATTGTTGTTGTTGTTTTATTGTTAAAAAAGACGTAAAACGTAACAGAAATCAAAAGGCTTAGAAGCCAATGACAATGGCGTTCATTTCTGAATGGCATTTAAATGGCCAATAAATGCCTCAAGTGACATTTCCTTATTCAGTTGCAATCATTATTTAATCAATATTAAGTGTGATTGTAGTAGCATGGAATCCCGCTAATGGCAATAAGATGAGTTATGGCCAAAGGATTAAAGAATTTCTTAATAATAATTTCATACTGCCAATTAACTGATAAGTAGGCTTTAATTGGTAGGAATGACGGAATTCTTTAAGGGAATTTATATTTATTAAAGCCAATGTAGTCTAGTGCGAGGTGTATTGGCTTATTAGACGAGAGTCAAAGGTTCAAAACTATCTTAAAAAATAATTCTAACGACTGTAGCATTAACACAAGGGGATAAATGTAGCATAACAATGGTCCACATAAGGCTATATATGCCCTGTTTAGGCTGGTAGGTTTTAAATAAAATATTAAATAAATATAAAAAAAAATATTTCTACGGTGACTTCCACTCAGCAGATTTCTGGCTAAAACCCTGAGGGTAAATGAAACTGCCATGAAAAGTTTCTCAAATTCTGTGGTTCAGAGTCGACTTTAAACTGTAGGTAACGCCACTCATGTATAAAATTAACACACGCAAAACATGGGTGGTGTGAGAAGCCAGGTCGTAATCCTAATTGAAGAGTTGTAATGATGTATATATGCATGTATGTATGTAAGTTCCTTGATACAGCAATAAAACACAAAACATATTGCGTCCGTGCCGTTGTTGCATACCCTGTACACTTCAAAAAGCCTCAAAATAGAGTTCGTCACATGAGAATTGTATTCCATTATCGGACAGGTGTAAGTGGTGCAAATAGTAAGGAGATCAGCTTGAGTGAGCTTGTTTCTTACACCGGCGTACTTGCCTGCTTCTTTCAACACTTGAAAATGTACTTGTTTTTAGCGAACATCGCACTGCATGCTCAGAACATAAACAGCTTCTGACTCCCTATTGTTTACCGCCCATAGATACAGCTGATGTAATATTTTTGTTGCGTGGGTTTGTAGCTGTCGAAAAACAATGTTCACTGCAAACATGTGTAGTGTAGAGGCACTTTTGTCTACGTAGCCCACAATTGTTTTAGGAAGTGACGCTGTCTAGTCTTCTTGTAATGTTTGTCATCGCTATTTCCACTGCTTGAGTATACGGTATCGGAATCATTTCTTTCTCGGAATCGTTTGATGGAATTTTTTGACAATTCCGAATTGGTTTGTCCACCTTTTCGGATAATGCTGGCGAAACTTGGTTCCCGAAAACCATTCGTGTGAATTTTTCCATCCTCTCTGCGCTTAAAAAATCAAAAAAAAAAACATTTTTTTTTGGATGTAAAAATTTTTCCAAATTCCCTTCCACAATTTAAAGTTGCCGACGTGTCTGTCTAAAATGAAAAGATTTTATCCATTATTCCATCAGCTATGATAACATATTCCATCCACTGTTTTGCTGCATAAAAACCTATTAAATTTTTTATTAATGCCGCCAGCAATGCTACTCTTCTTTCCTGTTTATTTATTTATTTCGTTTGTTTTTTTTTTTCAACTAGAAAAAGAACTTTAAACAGAGAAAAAACTGAAGAGAATAATAAAAAACGTTCTTTCAGTTGCCCTAATAAATAAAAATAGTTTTTCTTCAGTTTCTATTAAGTGTATGTACATATGTGTGTGTGTATGTATTAAATATTTCATATTAAAATAACAACAACAACAACAACGATAATAATAATAACAAAAACACTATTTTCAGTATAAGAAAAATAATATGAATATAAGGTATTAAAAATAATCAATAAAAACTAATGAATTCTCTTCCCCTTTTATTGAAATGAGTTCTTTATGCAAAACAACAAACATCAACAACAACAACATGAAAAAACTATTGCATTTAATTGTGAGCACAATTTCACAAACACAACAGCAAATAAATGCATAAAATTGAGAAGAACAAGAAAAAAATTGAAAGAAGATAAGCAATTGTTTGTTTGTTTATGTATGTGTAAGTGTATA
Source organism: Sarcophaga carnaria (assembly GCA_958299815.1). NCBI lineage: Eukaryota > Metazoa > Arthropoda > Insecta > Diptera > Sarcophagidae > Sarcophaga > Sarcophaga carnaria. The sequence continues at coordinate 36,051,973 of OY283151.1, forward strand.
TTAAACCCTTTTATTATTTTTATTTATGCATGTATATATGTGTGCATATATGTTTATTTGTATAAAAGCAAAAGAACTGTTTTGTGTTGTTTTGTTTTGTTTTGTTTTGCTATTCTTCTATTTGTTTATGTTTTTTTTCTTTATTGTTGTTGGTTGTTTACATTCAATTGTTTACCATTTGCTAGCTATTGTCGATAGTCGTTCGAATACATATATGGCTACATGGCTGATGTTATTTGTTCTTACACACACTTTTTATTTGAATTTGTTGTAGTAGTACGTAGCTTATAGTTCATAGTCTTTGCAATTGTTTTTATATTAAACCACTCGTGTGTACGTGAGTATAAGTGTGTGCGTTCGTATATGTTATTTATTTATAGATTACAATGGCGTAAATAGCCATTAACATGCACGTGTTTGCTCATGCATAACAATCTGCCCAGAGTTCACATGAATATAAACTCACTCACTTACTCTTGTTCTCTCGCTCTATACTCTATACCTCTCTTATTTCTATGTTTACTTGAGTGTAAGCGCTTATCCAAATGTTTTTTTTACGTTTAAAATTCTCTGTTTTTATGCTGTGTTGTGTTATCTCCTGTTGTTCATTTGTATATATGCTAATCTAAGTGTGTGTGTGTCTGTGTATCGAATTTTTTGTTTATTTTGTGCTAAAAAATGCAATTTAATTACACACAATTTTTATTTTTTTTTTAATTTTTTTCTCATTTTTAAATTCCCTTGTATAAAAAATATTTACGTTTTATTTTGTTGTTGTTGCTTTGTTTGTATTTTAATGTATTAATTTTTGTTTAATAAAATATGCAAATCGATTTGGAGCGATTTTTTTACTGTTTATTTACCCGCTTAATTTGCAAATCAAAATAAAATCCGTTTTAAATTTGCATTGATGTGCTGTATGTTTGAAATTAGATTCACTTTTCAACATTTTTTTTTATAAATTTATTATAAAGCATATAATATGCATGCTAAATATATTCGGGGGTAAATTTTCGTAAATTCTATTCTAATAAAAATATTTTTCAAAGTTCAAAGTCGTTATTTTTTTTTTATTGTAATTTTTTTTACTGAAGCCAACATATTTCTTTTAATTGAACGAAACTTATTTAATTATAACAAACTATAAACCTTTTAAGCAGGATTACAACCTAACCAATAATGTTGTGCATGTTCACCACCACCAATGTTGTGTATGTTCATTTCCTACATGAATGGTGGGAGCTACAGTTTAAAGTCGACTATGAACGATAAATTTTTTAAGAAACTTTTCATTGAAATTTTATTGATTCTCAAGGCTTTTGCCAGAAGACTGCTGCATGAAGTCGCTGAAAGAAATATTTTTTTTTATTTAATTTCGCTTAATTCGATATGTCTGAACTGGGGTTTGAATCATGGGCTCATATCCAATAAGTCAACACATTACGTGCTAGAATACGATGATTTCGAAATCTAAAAATCATTATAGAGATGGAATATGTTTGAGTTACTGTTTATTTTTTAATGGATCACAGGATTTGTATAAAATTTTTTGTAAATAATTCTTAAAATCTCTGAGGTTGTAATCAAAAATCAAAAAATTTTAGTTCTTCCGACCCTATATATATAGACATGGAAACAAATATAGGATCTTCCAACAGAGACTTCCGAACTTTGAAAATTAATAAAGGCCATGTTTTTTAACCATTTTACCCATTTTCCGATAGCCTTTATGTATCTACAAATAGGATTATTTACAATGCGAGTCCAGTCGTTCAGCAAACGATCGACCAAGAACAGTATGTCGTCGAAACGCCAGATCAATCGTTAACATCGCCGCTATCCATCGCCACTATTTATGACGATGTGCAGTGGAATTAGACGTAGTCTATTTATCTTCACTCACAATAATTCAGCTTTAAGCAGAACACAACTTGTCTAATTTTGCGTAATGAATTTGGCTAGTATTCGTAGAAAATCCAATTGGCCTTGAAAGTGAAGTAAACTGTTCGCTGATTGCGCTCCAGTGCAGTCAGTAGCACCTAATTTTCATTGAAAAATCATTTTTAGTCTTAAACCTCCTATCTCTATATGGATGGTAGGTAGGTAGGTAGGTGTGGACAACTTCGGATAAGGGCAGAGCGGCGCAAAAGATCTGCACGAGGCTGGATAGGAAGCGCACGGCGACTCTGCTTAAACTCCAAAGGAGTAGGCTCAGCACTGTAATTGGGGTTATTACGGGGCATTGCATTAGAGGAGCGAATGCGAGTCTTATTGGTCTTAGACACCTTGCAAATGATTTCTGCAGAAGCTGTGTTGATGAAGAGGAAGATGAGACTATTCTTCACTTATTGTCCACATGTCCGGCCCTTAGTCGGAGGAGAAAGAGGTACCTGGGTGCCTACTACATGGAGGATATGGATGAACTGTCATGTATGTCATCGGAAACTCCGAATGGTTCCTGGAATAGGGGAAATGAGGAACTGTGATATCACAATGGGCCCTGTGTGCGGCCTAAGTGTATCCGCTCATGACTCCATCGAGGGACAGCCACTGCTATCTACCTACCATATGGATGTTAACATGAACAAAAAATACGGATGATACGACTCCACATTGCATTGCTTTCAATGCATTCCGAAAATGTTAGATGTGGCCGGTGGCGTCATCGGTTTATATATCTTTGCGAACGACCTTGGCCATCATGGTCAATGACGAGCACTATAGGATTATCATGTGGTCTCATCAGGACAACACTACACTCAGATACTAATGATTTGAGAGTATGGTCATCTTACGTGCAGAGATCCCTTTAGTATTTATCTTGTGCATTTTTCTTAAATCGCAGTCTTCAAAACTAACATAACCTATATGTCATCTGTCAAATTCAGTCTGATTTATTCTCCAGAGTCATGGAAAATTTGATATTTTTGATGAACTCTACACAGAGAAGACGTGGCACACATTTGACGAATAAAAAAATTAACTGGAATTGAATCTTAATATTTGAGATATTGAGCGTCTTTACACCGTCCATATAATTATTTCCATGCCTGTATGTTTAGTTAAACCCTATCATTTTAATCTACAGATTAAATTGTGTTCAGCTTAAATAGTTTCTTTTAAAGAGCAAAAGTTTTTCAAATTTTGTATAGAGAGACTCGTTTTGTTTTCACAACGAAAACATTTTCATTAATTTTATATCAGCATTAAAGTAAATGTTTACGTGTATTTGTAACTGTATAGTACAACGTTTCTACAACGATTCTGTATACATTCAAGAACGTATTTTTATTTTTTATTGTTCCTTGTGCCACTAAAATTGTACAGAGGTTTTCACAATCAAGCCACTTAAAATGTTAACGGTGTGTGCAGTAATGTATCTGCCTGTCTGCTTGCTTCTCTCTCTCTCTACCTCTCACTCTCTATCTATTGTTTCTCAATGTAATGTATTGTGTTGTGTAGTGTTTGTGTTGTGTTGTGTAGTGTTGTGTTGTGTTCCATTGTGATTGTCGTATATTGCGACACAAAAACGTGTGGAAATTAAAGAAAATAAAAAAAACTAAACTTAGAGAAAATAAAAAGAAAAAATAAATAAAAAATAACGGAATACATGGCGAATTGTTAGATTCTGATACAAAACAACACGTATGGTAAAGTGGTCAACCAATGCGGACAACACTCAGACCAATAAATGCAATTACAATAGGGATCTACAAGAGGACAACGAGTGAATTACAGAATCACTGTAGAGAGTCTATGCATGTATTTGTGTTTGTAATCGTATATGTGGTATGTGGAGTGTGCATAGTCCTATAAAAACAATAACTTGATATCAAACTGTGATTGTGGTTGTTGTTTATGGAATAGTTATGCAATAGTGGGTCAAGTAACTAAATATTGCCCGTGTTGTTTTGTTTTGTTTCGTTTTGTTTATTTATTCTCTGTTTCAGTTTGTTTTTCTTACAATATTTGTGTTATTTCAACTAGAAACAAGCGTATCCACAATAATATTGTAAAAAAATAAATGAAAATATAAATCCTGCCTCGTCCTTTGGTCAAGTTGATCTTAAAGCCAAAGGATTTCAAAATAATGAATTTCTGATTGAAGGCCAATAAAGCAAATCCATTTTCTTATATGGTTTATTGAGACTGCAATTTGGAGACTAAAAACTCTTTTAAAAAGTTCCATTTTGAGGAAAACATATGGCTCGGCGACAGAATATAGTAAATGGGGCCTACGCCATCGATTCAATTTAAATAGAACAGGACTTACAATGCTGGTCAGGCAGACAGGCTGCCATTTAAACATTTTACATTTACTTGCCTACTTAAGTGCTCATTACAACCCTTTAGTCACGATTACAACCTAGTTCTCAACCATATGGTATGTGTGTTAACGTTATCCACGAACCTACAGTTTAATGTTGATTCCTAAGGACAAATTTTTAAGAAACTTTCCATAACTATTTTGCTAACTCTCCGAGTTTTTCCACTTTAGAAATTAAGGGCAGTACAATGGATCGTATGGTCACATTAGTTCCACTATTCAGGGTTTTTCAGCAAAGCAATCGGGTTACTCTGGCAAAAACTCAGAAAGTAAATAAAATTACCATGAAAAGTTTCTCAAAAATCTGTTGTTCGGATTCGACTTTAAACTGTAGGTCCCACCACTTATGTATAAAAACGCTCACACCATAAATGGTGTGATAAGCTAGGTCGTAATCCTGACTGAAGGGTTTTAATGACCAATTATGTATGTATGTAGATGGGTTACTTAAGATTATAGTCGAGCGATTTAATCAACCATGACTTATTTATTAAAATAAGAAATCAAAAATATTGTTTTTATAAAACTTTTTTTGTTCACATGAAGGCGTAAAACCGCTGTTGCCACATAAAAAATTCTATTTCCTCCACTTAAGGCAGCTAATTTTTTAATTATTTTCAAACTAATTATCTAAATAACTTTCCATTCGTTTACAAACCTATTCGATTACAAGAAATTCATTTTAATTTCGAAAAAAAAAATCAGTTTTCATAATCACTTCAAGGAAGTTCACGAAACAAAAGTTAATTGTGAATGAATTTCCATAAATGTTGCAAAATTAACTTAAAATCTGTGACATTTTAGAGAATTTCAAAGTTTAATACACTCTCCCGTACATGTTCCCTCACTTACATAAATACATCCATGCATACACCTCACAACATGTGATAACTTTACTGACAACACTTCTAAGAGAAACAAATTCATATCCAAGCAACACTTGACATTTTCGAAACTTATGTAGAAAGTTACTTACACTTACAGTATTTATCGTGTTACCTGTATAACACAGTTGAATATGTTACTGTGTTGTAGTGTGTTATTTACCAAACAAATAGTTTCTGGCATAAGTACACAAAGGTTTGCATGAATATTCACGACATGCTTACAATGTATTTAAATGATGTGGCAATCAAGAAATACAGGATCTTTCTGTACCCGAGTTTATTAATTAACGGATCTCTTTGCCACTAGAAACTTGTATTAGATTGACACAAAGCTGTCGCGTGTGTTGATAAAAAAATCATGGCTTATACTGCGTAATTAAGGCTTGAACGAGATCTGATTGCCTGAAGGCATAGCCCCGAAACACATTACAGTATTTAGGAAGCGAAAAAATATCTCAAAAATAATTCTTTTGGAAAAAATTTAATGTTAACGTATTGTCAAATTTAAGACTGCCTGCGTAGGCATCCATATCGCAGAACCGGCCCTATCTGCTTGGAATTTTGGTAGGAAATCTCCAATAATATCTATACTAATGGGTTCCGACAAGATATTGTCAATTTTTCTCGAAATCAGAGGCCCTTAGATAGAATAGAAGTGACGCTATATACCTGCAACGAATTGGACAATTAAGAGGAATTATGATTAACCTTTCCTGTGATAAACATACATCCATAACATAAATAATTGGTCATTACAACCCTTCAGTCAGGATTACTACCTAGTTTCTCACAACACTTATGTTGTGTATGTTAATTTTATACATGAGTGGTGGGACCCACAGTTTAAAGTCAACTCCGAACGACAGATTTTTTGAGTAATTTTTCATGGAAACTTTTATTCTATTATTTATTTATTATATTTACCAAATTTGGGCATATTACCGTTAAAATGTAGCCTAACCATCGGGTGTGCCATCTATCGGTTTGAATTTGAATCATCGGTTATTTCGAATCTGGCAATACTCATGTCTTTCTATTCTGTCACAAAATTCAGTATAATATCTCCACTGAACGTAATGAATCGATTTACACTTGAGCAACATTGGGATTTATTGGGCCAACGAGAAACTGCACTATGATGTCGTGTCTGCCAAAAAAAATAGCCTTTCCGGATGGAAATCATTTTCATCTTAGTGGGTACCTTAATAAGCAAAATTGCCGTATTTGGGGCTTAGAAAATTTACACGTAGTCTTATAGAATCTAATACATCCATTACGAGTGACTGTTTGGAAAGCCTTGTGGAGCGGAGGCATCATTGTCCCAAATTTCTTTGAAAATGAGGACGGCGCAACCATTAAGGTCAATGACACATATCGCAGCATGATTTTTTGTACCCACTCTTCATGGTATTGATGTGAACGATGTTTGGTTTCAACAGGATGGTGCAACTGACCATACATCTCATGCCACAATTTGTTTATTGCTTCAAACATTTGATGCCCATTTAATTGGCCGAAATGGTGATGTCAATTGACAGCCAAGAAACTGCGATTTGACACCGTTGAACTATTTTCCGTAAGACGCCATTAAAGAAAAGTGTTATGACGACCATCCAGAGACAATTGAGCATTTGAAGGCCAAAATTCGTGATGCCATTGCCGGATACGGCCCCATACACTCGAAAAAGTGCATGAAAATTGGTCCGATCGAATGAGGTACCAGCCGCGGCAGCCATATGAATGAAATAAGATTCCATTTTAAGCAGGAACAATTGTACTTTGCAATAAAAACCGTTTTAATTTATTGCATTTTTAAATTTAAACTTTTATATTTCCCACCTCAGTGCAGGCCTTGTGCTGACCAACTTCTCCCTCTTCCCTGATTTTGGTGGAACTTGGTCAGTACAGGGACTGCGTTCACCCGTGGCATCACAACGGGCCGCTATGCATGCTCAAGTGAGCTTTATGAAATCAGAGCTACCACTCAGACCTAACCTAACCCACCCTATACAAAGAATTTTAAGACACGATTTCGTTTGTGCTCTATTTTCAGTTCCTTAACTACACTATTTTACATTTTTTTTATTCGTTCGCACTGTGATTGATCTGAACAACAAAATTTAATTACAAACCAAACTATTTGATCTTTAAATCTGCAACAAAAAAAGTTTTAAAACAATTTTTATTGCCATACCTTTTGCTTTTGTTTAAAACTTTTCCAAAAAAAAAGAAATAAGTTCCAGAAAAGTTATTAAAAATTAATTCATTTCGCCAAAATCGAAATTTTTTGCTCAAACTTAACTAAAACTGACGTTATTTTCATATGCACAAACAAAAATTTTATTGTCGTAATAAAACGTTAAATAGCTGATGGTATGATTATTTGTAACACAATGGCATTTAAGAGAATTTTCTTGAATTTTGTTTTGTAAGCATCATCATCATACACAATACACCATAACAAGTGAATGTCTTTCTAGAATCATTTCCTGTTTTAAGTGTTTACATTCATTTACGCATACGATAGCAACTACTGTACTGTACTGTAAGTGAAATTACAATGAACCCTAACACACGTACAACATATTTTATTTACATGTGTGGGTTACTGTAACTGTTACAATCCATTCTCATTCATCCTTACCAGGCATACGAACAAACAGATTCTAGTTACGTAGTAATTTTATACACACTTTACTTCAACTACACTACAATATTTGGTCTGATGTCGCTGTCTCCTCTGTCATTACCATCACAACATTAGTATTCTCACCACTACCACCACCACTTCCACTACCTTTGATTCTGTGACAATAACAATAACAAAAATATATAAAAACAAAACTACACACACAATAAGCGTAACATTAAGTTTGTCTTCTCGTTTTAGGCTAAAATGCCAACAACAATAATAACAACAAACAACAATAATAACAGTAAAAAGAGAATGTGTTATTTACGTTAAATACGATAGAAATTAAAGTGCCGAATACACTGGCAACACTTTAATGCGGTATTAAAAAACTAAGAGAGAGAGAGAGGTAGAGAGAATATGCAAACAAATGTGAACAATCTCTACATGTACGTATGTACATACATATACATGTATATGTGTAGACGCAAATATTTGTTCACACATTAACTGTTTATACTCCAGTTGATTGGGTGTTTCCACTCCAGAGTATTTCACAGTGGAATTCAATGAAGAATAAATGGGGTGAGCAATCAACAATTCCTTTCTATTAAATTCTACGCAAGCATCCCAGTTTCGAATACAGCTAAAGCGACTATCATGATTACTTCAATCTCGATAAAAGCAATCTACTCCGCCCATAAAGTATTAGAGACATACATACATAATACGTAATTGGCCCTTCAGTCAGGATTACGGCCTAGCTTCTTACACCACTCATGTTGTGTGTGTTAATTTTATACATGTGGGGCGGGACCTACAGTTTTAAAGTCAACTCCGAACAACAGACTTTGGAGAAACTTTTCATAGCAATTTTATTTACTCTCAGAGTTTTTGCCAGAAATCTGCTGAGAGGAAGTCGCCGAGGAAATATTTTTTCATATTTCGTTTTGATGTCTGACCTGGGCTTTGAACCGTGGCCTTACGTCTAATAAGCCAACACACTACCTGCTAGACTACGGCGACTCCAAAGTATCCCAAAGTATCAGAGAACGCCAATAAAATCAGATCCGGCCTGGTTTTCCTCATAGAAAAAATATGCGTTCAGTGAGCAAGATGTCTTGCTATACAAACCCAATGTTTCTTGGCAACGAAAGTTGGCAACCCTGTTATCCTAGAACCTGCAGTAGTCTACCCATCACTGTCGACTTCAGTGGAAACAACTTGATTAATGAAGCTGTAATAAAAATTCGAACTTATTTACTTAACTAACCATTAAAAACCTGATTAACGGAGTACGGCCTGTCTTAATACATCCTTCCAGATGCCACTGCATCTTGCACGCTCTCGACAGTTGGTTAATCCCAAACGATGACAGAGTCTTCTCGATTTTATTTTTTCCAACAAATACAAGGTCGTCCTCTATACCGAATTCAGCTAATGCCCGCATCAACTTCCTGTTTTGCCGAAGAATTCTCTTCCATCCGAATGGACGAGCTAACGCAGCCGATAAGTGGTTAATGAGCACCTTAAAGAAACAGAAGGAATAATAAATAAAGGAAACACTGACACTCAAACATTTCATAATTAATGATGCTGAAGAATGTGAAAAGCCCTCTATAATCCTCATATGTTTTGGCAGCCATATTTCATTGTTTTGTTCCACTGTGCTAAAGTTTTTGTCATAAGATTTCTTATTTAAACACACTTAATACACGTGATAAGCGAAAAAACTACATACAAATAACAATAACAACAACAGCAACAACAATAACAACTACAGTGGTATAGTAATTGTAACAACAATTGGAAAACATTAATTCATGATTGAAGGTAATAAACGCTTAATAATCTTAATAAGCTTCAAGGAACATAAGAACGTATTACACTTAAGGCAGGAAGCATTACAACTTCATCTTCATTTTCATAATCACACGATGATAAGCATCATCATGATCCATTGCTATGCATTGCATTGCTTTCATTTGCTCGAATTCTAAGCGGCAATGATGACAAACAATTTCTATTTATAATTTACAGCAATAACAACAACAACAACAACGATAACTACTCCTGTTTATTATAACGAGAATGAAAACGATGACAACATCAATTGCCATTATCTGCCATGAAAGAAATTCTTAATGCTGGCACACAAACTGACTAACAATTGTCATCATAATTGACAGAGCGGGGTTAAGGAAAGGAGGATTTAAAGGACTTTTAAATTGTTTACAATTGATTGAATTAAATTTGTAGCAAACATAACAGAAATACTTGAGTGATAGTATATATATGAAGACAATAATTGGTTCCCAAACGAGCATAATTTGTTGTTTAACAAATTACTTGCAAATTTACAAAGTGAATTTCAAAGATTTAACTTTTATTGTAGCCTTAGAGAAGGTTTGGATGTCGTAATAAAATCTTAAAATAGTGGCTTAAATCAGTCGTTTCGTTCCCTTAAAATCCGGATCAGGATCTCTGTTCAACTCCATCAAAGGCATTAGCAATCAGGCCGACATACGGCACTTATCAGTTTAAATCGGAGATAATATGGCTCTGTCTTGTAAAGCGAAAAGAGAACCACACTCTGCTGGATCTGAGGTTATGTGGGAGTGCACGGCAAAATTAGTTGATGATAGGATTTTCCCCCGAAATTGCTTAACTTATCCTAAAAGCCAGACAGCGATCAAGCCCCTAACGAATGTTACTTCATCCGCTCTGCATTCCAGGCATTTCTCAGGAAAATTTCCGTTCCTTCACAAGTATATTTTTTATGGATCCAGGACAGGATTGTTAAAAAAAAGGACCAGGGCTTTTACATTCAGCGATCGCAGCTCTTCCGATTGCTTCAATTAAACCAGATATCCTCGGGTACCAGAACACACAACACATTCAGCCAGCACAGCTGTTCTGATTGTCTCAGTTAGACTGGATATTCTCTGGTAGCTTTACAGGGAGACTTAAGTTCATTGGCAGCAGGAGTATACTGCCAGGCTCTACTGTACTGGTATGCATAAGAAAAGTACTGAATGTGTCTTCCGTACTTAAATCGCATGACCAACTGCCGCTCTATTGGGGTTGTAACAGGTTACTAATGTCCTATTGTTGACATAACGATAAACTTGCCATTCTGACGTCTGCAAGAACTGTCTGTGTTTGGCATTAAATGAGAGGAAAAGCAAGTCTATGTTAGCTCTTCTCGGAAACCAGATTACAGCCGATAACTATGATTTCGATGTTGTCAGTGAATTCGTTTATCTTCCCAGCAGAAATGATGTCAGTCTGAAAATCAAGCGTTGGATCACTCTTGCCAACAGGAGTCTCAATAGGCAATTGAGCAGCAAAGATCTTTTTCGTACGACGAAACTAATATTCTACAAATTGCTCATCTCCCCCGTGCTTCTTTATGGCGCATGAACGCCATTAAACACTAATTTAGCCGCCTTTAGAGTATTTAAGAGAAAAGTCCTAAGTAAGCTCTGCGCTCCAGTGTGACTTGACTACTGCAATGAGCTGTATGAGCTCCTCAACGAAATAGACATTGTACAGCTCATTAACATTTAGCGACTACGCTGGCTCGGCCATGTCGTTCAGATGGAACAGGATGCTGCGGCGAGGAGAGTATTCGATGCAGGGATTAGCGGAGGTTAGCATAGAGGACGACCTTATCTACGTTGCAAAAACCAAATCGAGGACGCCCTATTATCGATGAATGTGACCAAATGGCGGAGGCCTGCAAATAACAGAGGAAGGATGTAACCGAAATCCGATAATCGGGTTGTTAATGGCCCATTAATTAAGAAAGTAGGTTAGAATCCGTCTCTCGTCTTTGAAATGCAAAGGTTCTTAACTCCTAATTTTGTGTCACATTTGGATGAACTCTTTAAGGTAAAGATTGCTGCGATAGCAAGTTTAAGTTTGAAGTCGCCGTAGTCTAGTAGGTAGGGCGTTGGCGTATTAGACATGAGCCCACGGTTCAAACCCCAGATCAGGCATCAAAACGACAATATGAAAAAAATATTTCTTTGGTGACCTCCTCTCAGTAGATTTCTATCAACAACTCTGAGAGTAAATAAAAATTTGCCATGAAAAGTTTCTCAAAAATCTGTCGTTCGGAGTCGACTTTAAACTGTAGGTCCCACCATTCATGTATAAAATTAAAAGACACAACATAAGTGGTGTGAGAAACTAGGACGTTGTACAATGGGTCCGGGTACTGTACTTGTCTTAATTGACAAGTACATGTCCTCTAACCTAACCTAAATTATATTTTTGAATTTAAGTTGATTTTCCATAAGGAACTGTGGCCTCACAATGGTTTTAATAGGATCTTATCATCGATCTATTATTTGCTGCAGAGATAACAATGTTTGCGTAATTTTTACGTTCAACGACTATACTAAGTCTATGGTAGACGTTATTGAAGAAATACTTTGGAGAAAAAATTAATTCCTTATTATGCTACCAATTTCCATAACTTCAGCTTCAAAAACGATGACTTTATCTTTCTCAATTTAACTGCTCCTTAGTGGTACTTTAGCTTCCAGGAAAATGCCATTCATTTGGTTGTCACCTATAAATTAGAAGCCTTTCAGTAGCTGCACACACGTTATAATAAGAATCTCTTTATCAAACAATTGCTTCCAAAATATAAAAAATTTCCTTTTTAGATCTGCAACTGCTACAAAACAACAACAATAACAAAAAAAAAACAAAGCCTTTAAGCCACAAATACCAAAATATTCATAAAGAAAGTTATTTTAACTCTTTTTCTATTTCTTTTTCTTTTTAAAAAACACAACGCAACAGCACAACATTTTCTGGGGTTCTTTTTTTTCTTAACAATTTCCATAAACCTTAACGAAATGTTGGTAAAACAAAGGAATTGGTAGTTACTACCCTTGCCTGCATATTTATGGTACTTGAGATAATTGTAGCCAAAAAGCATACTTTTATGCTATGCTTCCCAGCATTTGAATTCCTATTTAGAATCGTATCTAAAAGGGGTTTCCCCGCCTCACCAAAAACACATGAATTCAAAATCAAATAAAAGATAAAAAATGAATATTTTCTTTTGTTGTTGTTGTTGTAAAAGGGAGGTTATTAAACAACTACCATTACAGAGAAAAAGAAAGAAAAAAGAAGAAAGGAGAAGGAACAGAAAATTTAATTTCAAAAAATGCTTGCAGCCATAGACACATAAAAGAAGACGTATTTAAATAAATAAAATCTAAAAAAGAAATTCTCTTTTCTATCTTCTTGCTTCCATCTGTAGCAAAAGGAATAACGGATACAAGTGTATGACAAATAAAAATAACAAAAAAGGATTTCAAAAATAAAATCCTTTGGGGACCTTTTGCAGTTCTTTTCTTTAAGAATCAGATGCAAAATAATTTTATTTGGTAAACAGAGAGACAAGACTTTATGTTCTCCATCACTTTATATTAGTTGGCCTGCTTGGCGTATGAGCAATATTGTTTAAAATTCTTTCACACTTATACGTCTAGTATTTCACATTTTAATTCCAACATTCGAACAATGATATCAAACGGCATTTGGACTTCACATTTAAAACCAGACTTCATTAGCGTCCAGCTAAAAACCAACCTCAAGGAATAATGAAATTGGTTGATGGAGCAAGGAGGTATCTTAATACAAAAAAGTCTACGTCAGCTAGAAACCAAAATTGGCAAACAAAGCGTATAATACTCTCATAATACATACATTAAAACGTAGCTTCTCACTCTACTTATGTTGGGTGTGCGTAGCCTTTGCGCTGACCAACTTCTGCTTTTTCCTTGGTTTGGAGGAACTTGGTCAGTACACAGGCTGCGTTCACCTGTGGCGTCACAACGGACCGATATGCGTGCTCAAGTAAGCTTTTGGTATCAAAACTGCCATTCCAACCTACCTATGTTGTGTGTGTTATTTGTATGCATGAGTGGCCGGACCTACAGCGTAAAGTCGCTTCCGAAAAAAAAAATTTTTTGAGAAACTTTTCATGGCAATTTTTTATTTACTCTCTGAGTTTTAGTCAGAAATCTGCTGAGAGGAAGTCGCCGAAGGAATTTTTTTTCATAGTTCGTTTTGTTTTGTCTGACCTGGGATTTGAACCGTGGTCTCATGTCTAATACGCCAACGCTTTACCTACTAGACTACGGCGATTTCACGCTTTTTACCTGCTCACCTGGTTTACAGAAGTAATATCGAGGCAAGCGAAGTTTCACTGCATTCCCATCCATTAAGCATTCGCTCGCGAGAATGGATACGATATATTCCTACAGTCGTATTATGTAGTGGACTGGCCCTCTTTCAAGCCCCTTTTGTGGCAAAGGAAAGGCAATAATGCGAGATTTTTCCTTAGCCCAGGATTTATCGGCGACCAATAAAAATTTCGACTGTCTATTGACAGCCTAGCAGAGGTCAGTGTTATACATATGTTCGTCTGATAATGGGAATTCGGTAGGAGTGTATTAACAGCAACTAGTTCATAAACTAGAGAAACAGTCTTGAAATAATTTCCTTGTTTTCAAGCCAATAATTTTGTTGTCAAACATGCACCTCGCTCTAGTCAAGTAATCAACAAAATATGACATCAGGCGTAATATTGAGAAAGACTGGCATATAAGCAGCGTAGACCTTATTAGAAATCTAGGCAGCCATTACCAAACAGTTAACTATTACTGGCAGAAAGCTGATTCCATAAAGAAGCTCATGTTCAACCGCCATGTGAAAGTAACGTGAAGGATTCTATAAAGCACATTCCCATTTGAGATTCATCATCTCTAAAGGGGGGGATTACGGGCGATAAATATTGAATCACGTACGGCAATAAACGAACCTAAACTTCATCTCCGATTAGGTTGGCAGCCGCCTAAAAAGAAAATCTTTTGTCCCAGATTTCCAAGTGTCGAGCAATGACCGAAATCATTATTCTAGCTTCTGCAGAAGTCGTTCTTGGGTACTCTCAATCTCCGGGTGTTTGTTGCCTGGAACCAGTGTCTCGCTATAAGTGATATCAGGTTCCTAAAGTTGACTTCGCTTATGTTTAACTTAAAATTCTTTCTGTATATAGCGAGTCAGATTTGTCTGGTCTCCCATCAATAATGGGCTCAGGTATTGCGCAGTCAATACGGGTACCAATTTCCAATAACTATATCTCTATAGCGTTATAAATACCTAACCAGTCAATAGTATTTTGACCTTGGGAGCATAGTTCAAATCGCTGTGTGCATATATTAGCAGCAGTAACCAGTTTTCTACTGATCGTTGTGGTATCAAGATAGAGGAATTGGAAACTAAGGTTCAACTGATATGTTCTTCTCTACTTTACTCGAGATCTTTGAAGGTTTTATAGTGGTATTTACTCTCTCTCTCTCTCTCTCTCTCTCTCTCTCTCTCTTTCTCTCTCTCCGAACCTCTCTTACTATATATTTTTGATTTATTTATTTGCAGGATGACTACGCACATTGGCTTTCATAACCTACGGGTGAATGTAAATATGCATTCCTCTTCAAGAGAGGATAGCATTAATAACCGAACATGATAAGAAGATCAGGTAGCGTCAATTCTTAACGAAAAGCTGAACTCAATGAACAAAGTTCTTAAGCACTCTAGCAAAACCTTTTACACGGTAAGCGTTGTTCCCAAGCAACGGGATATGGCAATTATGTCATTCCAAAATTAGCTACTATGAAGCAATCAGCTACCTCAACTTTTTCACCATAGAAATGGAAACATTTGCTGGGTAAGTTCGATTTAATTGCTTATAAATGCGCAAACATGTAAATAAAATTAAAAGGATTTGCAAAACAATGTTTCCTTCTATCTCTACTGAGTTTCCTTTTGTATCATTTTAAACAAATTATTTGAAAGCCAGTTGTAAAGGCAAAAAAGCAAAAAGAAAACAGAAAAAAAATCTCTTCCCTACTATAGCCGTGACTATAAGATTTTATATTTTAAATAATTTATTTGTTTCTAACAAAATAAACCGCTTTACACGTTATAAACACAGCAATAAAGCCGCTACACATTTCCTGAAAACATATCGCATGCAAAAATATAAAAATGCAAAAATTTTAAAACAGAATTATTTCAACAGGAAGTTATTATTACAAATTCTTTAAAAAAAAAAAAAAAACAATTTGAAAACCTACTCAAGTTTAATTAGAACACTTTTGCTTTTATGCAGACGATATGTTCTATTAACCAGCATACATTAGTAGACGCATTTTATGTGTTTTGTTACGCTAAAGGAAATGGAAATTCACCTGTTTTTGTATTTGTACTTCATTGTGTGTCTCCTTAAATAGACATACACACGTGCTTAAGCTTATGTAGACATTGAATGGTAACACACAGGATATAAAAATGATGGGAAGACATCTTGGTATGTCATACGGTTAGACAGTTATGTGTACTAGTGGTGGTGGCTGTTAAAGGGGCCACGTACTAACTTAAAGAATTTATGCATCAAGTGTTTCTATTGAATTTCATTTGCTTCGTTTTTCCTGCTTCACCATTCTATGCTAACCATACTTGTCTGTTGACATGTAAATAAAATAATCGAATTTGGGGGGAAATATGTAAACGGGTTTATAGGACCGATAAAGAACTTATGCATCGTTTGATATCAAAAAACTTTTGTCTTCTTTTGCTTTTACGGCATTTGCACAGCAGGTTATTTATTATAAAATTTAATGAACATTAAAAAAACATTATGAGATTTATTGTATTAAAGATCAAATGAACGAAACAAACTTGTGGAGGAATAGAGGCCTTCGTGCAAGTACAAAATTTTCTTGTTGAACTACTGCATTCCACCACATTTTGTGATAAGATGTTTCCTACTTATAAAGTACATTGTGTAAAGAGGGAGTAGTGTTTATGAATGTAAGAGTTGCAGAAATAATTTCTACAGGAAGAAAATTTCACATACGGATAGTGTAACTAAAGGACGACTTCTCTCTGTAATTGTGCGATTCACTGGGCAATTAACCATGAACGGATGTACATTACGTGAGAGACAAACAATAAGGAGAAGTGCTTTTACTTCTATTGAAGACATTACATTGAATTAATCATAAAACACCACAAATTTGCAATGGTGCTCTAATGAATCAGTAGAGTTAGATATCCTACTGTCATTAATAAGTAACTTTGCCCTCTTCTGTAAACTGTCAAGAAGCCTCAGAATAAACTACGAGGCTTTGGCCAGTGAGAGTTGTATTCCAAGCGATATCAGTCGATATGAATTGGTGTAAAGTACTTCTTGCAACATGTTAGGGAAACGTGGCACTTTTTTCACTGGTTCCAGCGAACAACCCTGTCGCTTATCTGATTGTTAGGCTCTAGATAAGTCACATAAGCTCGTTTATTATACTTTTCATTCAGCTTGGAAGTGCAGAATATATACCCGTAATTTTCAGAGCCTACCCGTTTGTGGAGGTGGTCATTTACATTTACAACTTTCCTGTAAAATGAAGAGCTACAAGCATGTGAGGTTGGTTGGTAGTGTGTTGGCTTATTAAACGTGAGGCCACGGTTCAAACTCCCAAATATGAAAAGCATTTCTTTGGCGACTTCCTCTCAGCAGATATCTGGCAAAAATTCTGAGAGAAAAATTAAATTTCTCTGAAAATGTTCTCAAAAATCTGTCGTTCGGAGTCGACTCTAAATTGGAGGTAACGCCACTCATGTATAAAATTAGCACACACAACAAAAGTGGTGTGAGAAATTAGGTTGTAATCCTGACGGAAGGATTGTAATGAACAATTATGTATGTATGGCATGCGTGAGGTTAATTAATGTTGATGTCCATGAAGACCCTTTGAACCGAGCGAACATGTAAACAACTTCTAAGAATCTTCTTCTGACAGCCTTTCGACCTCTGTCAGTGGCTTATAGCTCTTCTGGAGATTGGTATTATGTGCGAATTTTTCAACTAAGAGATTAGCTTTATCAACGAGTCCATGGAATGCAGGCTCATTCCATATAAGAGATCCAATTAGCACTGCTACTTCATTCCCTTTGTAAAGAAAAGAGCTTTTTTATGAAAGTGCTGATCATAAGGAGATTTTTCACATCTTAATACTTTGGCTTACGAGGTTTTTGACAGCTTCCAGAGCAAAACAGTTTGCTCATACATAAATAATTGGTCATTACAACCCTTCAGTCAGGATTATGACCTAGCTTCTCACACCACTTATGTTGTGTGTGTTAATTTTATACATGAATGGCGGGACCTACAGTTTAAAGTCGACTCCGAAAGACAGATTTTTGAGAAACTCTTCATGGTATTCTTATTTACTCTCAAAGTTTTTGCCACAAATCTGCTGAGAGGAAGCCGCCGAAGAAATACTTTTCGTATTTTATTTTGATGTCTGGCCTGGGGCTCGAACCGTGACTTTTCGTCTAATAAGCCAACACACTACCTACTAGACCACGGCGACTGCGACAACAGTTTGCTCACAGATTGTTATCACGGCGATTTCAACAAAATCTCTAGATTGAGCTACAAGTTCGATCAGACGTGTAGATCGATTGTGTCATGATTTAGTCGAAATTTGTTCTTTAAAGTGCAAATCAAACATCCTGCTATTATTTTTGCTAATTCGAATGTACGATCACACAGTCCCAGTTCTTTTATCAACCTAGGCTTCTTGAGCCTTGAGTATACCACACTAAGAGTATTCTTCCAATATTGCCAATCTCTTGATCATTTTCAGTGTGGGTTTTACATCGGTTAAGGCCCCACAGATCCTTATACTTCATAATGGTATGGTTGGACTGGCATAGGTTGATAATTTGATGCCAATGGAAATCTTTATGAATTCTTTATTATTCGAAAGCAATGATGAACATTATTTTGCCTTCCCTTGGAGTGTGAAACAAAACAACTTGGGTTTGTAAGCGAGCATTTTCACAAAGCCCTGTAGCTTGAAATCATTTAAAGAAAACGTATTCTCAAAATAATTCTTTAAATCATTCAAGAAATTTAAAATTCAATTCACTTTTTTTCCATTTTAAAAATTTTGCGTGTCTCAGCTGTTTGTGTATCAAATATGAATGTTGCCTTCAAAAATAATTTTTTTTTACTCATGCTGGCTGTTAATGCTCTTCAGCGACTTCTTGTGACTGTGAAGTTCATTTATCACTGCCAGCAAGTTTCATTTTTGGCTGTTTTTTATTCAAGTATTTTTGTTGTACTCTACACCATCAAAGGTGGCAGTGGTGCAAGTGATGGTGTGGTGGCGCTAATCTTTCCAACATTTGATTCTGTTTACGTTCATTCTATTTATACATATGAAGTCTTCCAAAAAGAGACTTTCGAACTTTAAAATGGCGAACTGATAACGGCCATCTTGTTGAAGCTTCTTCGGTCAAATTAGTTCTCCTTTATTATGTCTTCTTTGCAAAATAACCATGGGCGGGATTGTTTCATCAAAATTGATGTTATGTTCGGCCAAAGATGTGAGTTAATCGACCATTTTACAATCGTCATAATCGTCATAATCGTCATAACGAGAAGACTAATTGCAACGTAGAGTCCACTGATTCAGTAAACAATCGACCAATACTTGTACATTTACGAAACGCGAAACATCGTTGCTGTCCGTAAGAGTGTGCTGGAGAATCCTAGGCAGTCGATTTCCAACCTTTCAGTCACGATTACGACCTAGCTTCTCACACCACACCACAATGGGTCAATTCGACCTCCGGGTACTGTACTCGTCTTAATTGACAAGTACACGTCCTCTAACCTTCTCACACCACTTATGTTGTGTCAGTTAATTTTATACATGAGTGGCGGGACCTACCGTGTAAAGTCAACTCCGAACGACAGATTTTTGAGAAACTTTTCATGGCAATTTTATTTACTTCCCGAGATTTTACCAGAAATCTGCTGAGACGAAGTCGCCAAAGAAATACTCTTTTTCATATTTTCGTTTTGATGTCTAACCTGGAGTTTGAACGGTGGTCTTACGTCTAATAAGCCAACACACTACCTACTTGACTATGGCGACTTAGAGTCTAATGGGTCCTGAAAAAGTCACTGTTTAGTGCGGATTTTTGGCCAGGACATCACTGTCAGCGACAAGTACTATGTATAAGTCGATGATTATCATACTTCTTTGAACATGAATTGAATGATATGGACACTAACGACATGTGACTTTATGCTACACTGGATATTCTGTACAAGAGTTTTGGTCACCTTTCTTGGAGGTACTGAGAGTCGGCTACCGAGATGGAGCGATTTGACTTCGTTACACTTTTTCTTGTGGGGTTTCCTTGAGTTGCAGGGTTACAACAGGCATGCCGTCTGTAAAACTCGGCTTGATTTATGCATCCGAAGCAAAGAAAATACAAGATTACCTCTGTCGTTCACTGGACTACGTTCCAGATCTTCTCCAACAGGTTGCTTTGCTCTCGTTGAAGTTTAATGTTGTGTGGAAAGTACCTCCAGACAATGAATGCCCCGGAAAACTGTTGCCTTCTGCCAGCATCATGTTGAATCTGCATTTTTTGGTACATAATCAGGTGACCTAAGACGTAACCTGTTATCATAGTCCCTATCAAAAACTGATTATTCCCGAAATATTGCTTGTGGTGTAGTGTAGCAGCCGTAGTCGACCTTGCCCGACTTTTACTTTTTCTATACTAGTGTATGGAAAAAAATTGTATGTTTTAAGCAGGTTTTTTTTTGAATGTTACTCTCCTTTTTATATATTTTCTTAATGCTGTTTTTGCTTTGTTTCCCATTTTTTTTTTCATGCCATAATTTATGTTTGTTTCCTGTCTATTGTTTTTATTTTTTTCCAGCGACTGTTTGTTCAGCATTCTTCTCAGAAATGCTGGTTTATTTTGAAGAGTCAAAATTTTCTAATTTCGTAAGGCTTTAGTAAGCAAAAAAAGAGAAAAAAAACGGGAAGCGAAGTGTAGAAATTATAATAAAATTAAATAATTATGCTAATTATGGTTGGGCATGACTAAATACTTATATGATTGAGATTTATGTTGTGGAAAATATATTTGAAGTATATGTTGTGAATTTTAATTTCTGTTGTCGTTTTTTATTTTGGCTTTCTTTTTCTCCTTTTGTGTGTCGAATTTGCTTGTAATAAAGTTCTAATTGACTTGAAATTATTGTTTTGAGTTGTAAGCAAAATTTTTTCCTTAATACAGGAAAATGTATGAGGGTAGTTCCACAATTCGGCAGCGTAACAAAGGCAACACAATACATTGGAAGATGCATACATACATAATTGGTCATTCAGTTAGGATTACGACCTAATTTCTCACACCACTCAATTTGTGTGTGTTAATTTTATACATCAGTGACGGGACCTACAGTTTAAAGTCGACACGGAACGACAGATTTTGGCAATTTCATTTACTCTCAGAGTTATAGCCAGAAATCTGCTGAGAGGAAGTCGCCGAAGAAATATTTTTTCATATTATCGTTTCGATGTCTAATCTGGAGTTTGAACTGTAGCCTTACGTCTAATAAGCCGACACACTATCTACTAGACTACGGCGACTTCACTTACATACATAATTGGTCATTACAAACCTTCAGGTAGAATTCCGACCCAGCTTCTCACACCACTTTTGACATGAGTGACGGAACCTAGAGTTTAAGGTCTAACTCCGAATGACAGATTTTTGAAAAAAAAAAATTTATGGTAATTTTACTTACTCTCAGGGTTTCTGCCAAAAATCTCAGCAGGACGTCGCCGAAGAAATATTTTTCATATTTCGTTTATTTGGAGATGTATGACCATGGGCTCACGCCGAATAAGCCAACATACTGTCTACTAGAAATATTCTTTATGTGTGTAATTTTTATCCATATCGCAAATAACTATTCCTATAAAAAAATTCCCAAATTTCCTCATTTCCTGTTGTTTGTTTTAGGAGTGATTCACAAACACAAAAAATATTGTATCGCCAATGTTTATTCCCATGAATTATTTTGTAAAATTAATTCGCAACACTTGCCAATGGGAACAAGAAGGGAACATGTAAGTTATAAATTGTTTTGGTGTTGATTTTTTAAAACTAAGTACATTGTTTTATTTAAGGAACGCAAATGTAATACTAGTATAAGTTGGAGTGTGATATTTACAGAGAAGACTGTTTTTTAGATTTAAGTATTCCAGAGCAGACTGGTTTTATTTTGTTTTGTGTTTATGTACGCACATATTTACGTAAATACAAAAGTGATGAAAGTGAACTTGCTATGCTAGTACGAATGCGTTCAGCTTCATTTAGGCGTGTACCTTGAATAACTTCATCAACATTTTCCTGCTCGAGCGTTTCATATCAAACTGTGTCTACAAGTGGTTAGTCGCACTTATAATACATATATGCATAAATTATGTAACGCACTGCAAATATTAACAATTTGAGCACTTTTCTTTGGAGAGTATTGTAACTCTCGTGCTCCAAGCAAACAACGCTATCTGCTTTTAAGAACTCCGTTGGTCCTTTCCACAACTTACACGCTCGAGAATGTACTTCGTTAAATTTTGCTTCTGCTGACCCCTCTGCAGCATTTCTATAGGGTACTAGCATCCATGGCTCAAGAGGCATACCCGCCGTCTCCCAAATTATATTTGTATTAGATGTATTAAAAAATATGTATATGTAATAATTATTATAATTAAAATTATACCTAGATCTTCGCTGCAACCTTTCCGTGGATTGTTTCTCCTCTTCCAGCATCAAAAAATGAAGATATAAGCTACTCATTTTTTAAGATTTGTATTTTTCTTTGAAAAATTGTTGAGATGTAATTCACAATAAAAAAATTTTGTTTACACAGCATTTATAACTAATTCACAATAAAAACTTTTATTCCCAATACATTCGCAATACCGATTTTTGGGGATGAGAAAAAAAGTTTACTCCCAAACAACTTATTCCCATAATATTCACGATAGAGGTGATTGATTTCAACTACTTCTACGATACTCGTCTATGTTTACATAATGCAGATATGATACTTATCGCATACTTTTAAATATCCTTCTATGCCAGTAAAATAGTAACCCTGAGCAATAATAACTCTGCCTCTGCCCGCCTCATTAGATGTCATTCTAGAATTACAAAAAATTCATCTCCTAGACTAAAATTCTATTCAAAATATAAGTTGAATGTGAAAACTTGTAAGGAAGGAAAAATGTTAAACAATTTAAAGGTGACCAGATTTTTTTATTTTTATAAATTTGAACAACTTGTGTGCCCAATTTTTTTTTTTTTTTTTTTGGTTAGTGCTCTAATCTTATGATCGTCATGGTAAATACACTTGGTACTCTGTTTTTCGAGACAGAAACTGTCTGTAAGCCTTCCTAAATGAAGTTCGTGGAAGAATTGAATTTTTTTTCTGTCACAAACAATAGTCTATGGCGAGAAGCAAACAAAACACTAAAATTCACAGAAGTATGCCTAGTAAAGTAGAACTATATTGGACATATAATCTATGTTTACCAGCATAAAATACAAGCCGATTAAGTATACTTGTGTACCTCAAAAAATCTTACAAAATTCATAAAACGCTTCAAAAGAATTTTAATTATTAACCAGACAAGGGTTCTTATTATAATTTCAAAGCCAGATATTATCCCAAACATTCTCTAGAAAAATAGAATAGAGAAACAATAGCTTCAGACAATGACAATTTCTATGTCTACTTCCATTTATTTCCATATAAACTATAACGATGATGCAAAAGCACCAGTTCTGCTATTTCTGGCCATAAAAAAATATTCCCAAAATTTTAAATTTAATTCTGATATGTTTTTATTGTATTTGTTGCTTGTGTTGCATATATGTAATCTGCTTTCGATTTAAAGAAATAAAGAAAATATTTGTTTTTGTTTTCTATGTTGCAACAAAACAGGATTTCTTTCTCTTTCTTCGTCTCTTTTTTTTTTGAGATTTTCAAAATTTGATTATGAATTGTAATGTATGAGTTGCATATTACTTCAGAGAGTAATAACACTTGTTCTTTATCATGTTTCTACAAGAAGAAGTTTTTATATAAACAGTAAGGAAAGAAATTATAGCACATTCGTTTTTATTAAAGCAAACGCACTTTTGAATTGAGTGATATAAGCACACATTGGACTCTCACATTCCTTTGCAAACCACTTTCTCATGAAAATTTTTACATTCTAAAACTTCCACCGCATTTGGAACATACAATATAACAGAGTCCTTGTTACTCCACTCTTCTACAATCTGACGAATATTACGTTTATATATAAAAAATAGCGAACTTATGATAGGTTCCCAGGGTTTATGAAAATAAAATAAAAATAACGACCTGGAGTTATTAACTAATTGATGAGAGAGTCTGAAAGATCTTCAAGTCCTTGAGGTTGGAGTTTTCTACTCACTTATATTAGACTAGAAGTCGCCGTAGTCTAGTAGGTAGTGTGTTGGCTTATTAGACGCAAAAGCCAGGGTTCGAGCTCCAGGCCAGACACAAAAACAAAATACAAAAAGTATTTGTTTGGCGACTTCCTCTCAGCAGATTTCTGGCAAAAATTCTGAGAGTAAATAAAAATTGACATGAAAAGTTTCTCAAAAATCTGTCGTTCGTAATCGACTTTAAACTGTCGGTCCCACCACTCATGTATAAAATTAACACACACAACGTAAGTGGTGTGAGAAACTAGAACGTTGTACAATGGGTCAATTCGACCTCCGGGTACTGCACTTGTCTTAATTGACAAGTACACGTCCTCTGACCTAACCTAACCTAACCTATATTAGACTATAGCCTGTTATATTATGTTTGTTGGTTGCTTGTGCTATTCGGCTTGTAAATTCTTAGCATTTTGTGGTTCAAAAATATTTTAAATCTCGATTGGAAGTGTTTTAAGCTTCGCAACCACGGAGATGTCACACAACTGCCAAATATGTAGAAATTATTGTGACTCGATATCCATAACGTGTTTAGTTGGTTGTTGGTTTTGAGTACCTAAGATTATACTTAATAGCTTAGGCTATTAACTCATCACGGCATCAACAAAACGATGGTCGCTCAAACGTGAAATGGACACATTTTCCGATAAACAATCAAGATCCGTCAAAAATTCTGAACATTTTTGAACTAAAAGTTCATTTGAAAATATATATACTCGTATATGAAAAATATAATTCGACTGGAAGACTCTTTAAATAATAACTACCGTAAATTTTGTCCGATTTGATCAAACAAAGTGTCTATCTCTACACAAGATAATGCACTTTCAGAATGTTATCAATTATTTCATATCTTTTAATTAAAGTTTGCTACTATGAACTGACAAACTTGAAAAATATGAAAAAAATTCACATTTGTCAAGTTTACCTCATCAAACCCTATAGCATATTAAGTCAAATAATGTATACATACATATGTACATCATTTTAAAGGCCCATCTCTCTCTCCTTTGTAATAAGGTTTAAATTTTGGAAATAGGCTCAGAAATGTTTGCTTAATCAATAAATTTGTGCGTAAAGTCCAAAAAAAGAGTTTTTATCAAATAAAACAAGTTTGGAGGGTTCGAGAAAAATAAAAAATAAATATTTTTGAGTTCTACTCAACTAACTGAGTAGATTACTCTGGTGTATTTAATTTTTTGTATTTTGTTGCGTAGTGTAATCAATTCAAATAATAGCGATCATCCTTAGCTCACTCCGATCTTAATGCAAATTTGATCAACAAATTTCGGTAATCACTCATGTGCTATTAATAAATTGGCGATACATTGCGTGGATATATGGCGTCTAATGTAGATTTAGTATTCTGATCGGTATACTTTTGCATTTAAGATGTGCCACCAATAAAATGAAAAACGAAAATCACTGAACATCAGCTACAAATGTGTCTGAGACCGATATCGAGTGAAATACTTATGGAGAAGTGAAAACATTTCAACGATGTACTCGTAGATACAGCTTCAGAATACCACTTTTAATTAAGCCGTTGAAAAACCCGATTTTTGCTAAGATGAACGAAGGAACGCTCTTGCTCAGAAAAAAAATGAAAGCTAAAAACTTTCCGAAAAACAGTTTCAAAATTTTTTTTTTCAAAATCTTATATGTCAGCTTTAATTATACATACATACATACATACATAATTGATCATTACAACCCTTCAGTCAGGATTCCAACCTACCTTCTTACACCAATTATGTTGTGTGTGTTAATTTTATACATGAGTGACGGGACCTACAGCCGACTCCTCACGTCTAAGAAGCCAACACACTACCTGCTAGACTACGGCGACTTTAGCTTTGATAGTCTAGTTTCATTCAGTGCACGACAGACAAGTTCATTAGAATCAGAGTCTGCGACTTCTTTCCATACTCTTCAGTACTGACTTACACAGAATTGAAAGTCGGATTTCAAGAAACGCCGATAACACTGGTTACCAAGTGCAAGTGGCTCTAACGTTGTGCGGCAGCTGACATGTGTTTGGTCTAAAGCACGTGATTCTAGAATAATATAGTTGCCATATGTCTCTAGCCTCTTTGAAAATTGTTCGGAGAAGTATTTGCTGTAACTTACATTATAAACAGCATCAAATCTTTAGTCTAGAAACACTATGCTCTCTTTCCACCCTCTTACAGCCTATTTGCTTAGCTCCAATGCTATTTACATACGTATGCATATAATCACGGAAAAATGTGTTAAAAAATATGAATTCTCAATACATTTTTAATTAATTTTTTCTTCTCCTTTTTTTGTTTGTTATAAATTTCTTTAGCAATTTAATTTAAATTCCAAACAAATATTTTATGAAACATTCTATGTCTGTAAAGATTCTTAATAAAAAAAAACTTGTTTAGTGATACTAAAAATCATTGCAGATCAACGCATCAAACCCCTGAAACTTACCTAACAATGTACACGCAACCACAACTAACTTCTTCCACTCACTCATCTATGCAGACACAGTAATAATCCTGGTTCAACATTGTAGGAACAAAAACCCAGCAACAGCATGCAACACCTTCTACAAAATATATCACATGTCAGACATGCATAATTTATAACCTTAAAACGTGTATCGAACACACATGCAGCAGCATGCAGCGGGAGTAACAACAATTTGCATTAAAATTTATACGGGAAACGACAACGACAACAGCAAAAAATTCTACAAGAAAAAAAGAGAGAAAAAGAACAGTTGAAAAGGGAATAAGAAAACTCTAAAGCAACTCAAAAACTACAAAAAAAATAGTAAAGTTCGAGAGCAATAATGCTGTTGAATGCAATAAATTGGTATTACCCAGCAAACATTTTTGAACGGCGGTCACACTTGACTGGGTGGTGGTTACACTAGAATGGTTAAGCATCCTACAGTGGAAAACCTATTCAATATCAGACTTGCTAAGGAAGATCCCAAGCTGCCAATTACGGGCACTGAATCTTTGTTAAAGCAGGGATACAACGCGCGTTAGGAACTCAAACGCAGGCAAGATGAGCCATGCTATGAAACTATGCTATGAAACAAAAGATATAGCCACTCTATAATCATAGGTGAGTATTATTTTATACTTAAATTCACAGCTGAGTCTAGCGTAGGAATTATTGTTTCATATGAGCATTCCAACGGAATGTTAAGCTAAAAACTTAAACAGTTAAGATTTAAAAGGAAGCAAATTCTCTCCAGCTGATAGCTCTCACCATCTGTCATATTATTTTCAATGAAATTCTCTTTAATCTGCTTTTAACCTTACATCCCCTAAGAATCAATTGTTTTAAATGCTTGCTGGGTATGGGGGATTTGTACTGAATTTTTGAAGTTGTATGAATGCGTATATATTGTACAACAACAAGAACAATAGAAATAATGTTAAAATGAAATATTTTTGTTAGAAAAGAACATGAAAAAGAGATTTGTGGAGATTTTAATACTACCACTCCAAATGCACTCAAGTTATAGTCTTTAAAAATAAATTCACACGTCAACAGTTGTGTTGAAAATTGTAGTACAATTATATGAAAATTCGTTTATATGTAATTTCCTGCAACATCTCAACATCAACATCCTTATCACTGTGCACTTGAACTTTGTAGTCAAAATAAAATTTTTTAACTTTTTTCGGTGTTGGTTTAGCAGGAGGAACCCTTTTTCTAGAAAGTTATTCCAATTTAACTTCTTGTTCTTCTTCTTACAAATCCTACAACGAATAAAACAACAAAAAAATACTATTCTTAAGTAATGCGTAATCGTCAAAAAATAAGGCAGAAAAAATATCGACGAACAACGCTCTCAATGCTCCGATATTTTCCGCTTCAAATTATCATTAGGAAGTCACTGATAAAATTGACAACTCAATATTGGATCAGTTTCTCTCAAAACACAGAAACTTTCGAATTAATTATTGCACCAGCATCTACAAGCACTTCAATTAAGTTTTTAACCCACATTAGGCTTATCATTGAATGGCTCGCCATATTCTTTAGAGACACCCGGCTTTTTTAAAGGAGTTTAGTTGTAGTTTACATGATGTAGGGTAGTAAAGAATTCCGCAGATGGGGTAGTTCAAAAGTGGTGCTTATCGTCATCACCACCATTCTCATGCATGAACTTCAGTTTTTCCTCTAAGGGGTATAGGTCTTCAACGATCTTTAACTGATTTCATGATTTGCATACTTCAGCTGCTATCATTGACCACATTGGCGTCTACATGTCCTCTTTCGTGTGGCGACCTTTCTAGTAACGACAACAAGAGGTCTTCGCAGAGTGCGGGCACATTTCCGCGTCCAGCCATAAAGGAAAATAAAAGATCGATTGAGGTGGTGATTTATTAGATAAAGTAGCATATTCGGCGGAGTCAGTAGTTTGGTTTGGAACGATACCAAAGTACGACCTAGTTTCTCATATCACTTATGTTGTGTGTGTTAATTTTATACATGAGTGGCGAGACCAATAGTTTAAAGTCGACTCCGAACAACAGCTTTTGAGAAACTTTTCTTGGCAAGTTTTTTATTTACTCTCAGAAATCTGCTGAGAGGAAGTCGACGAAGAAATATTTTTCACAATTTGTTTTGTTGGACTTGGGGTTTTAATCCTCACGGTTCAATAACACATTGCCTATTAGACTACGGCGACCAATACATCCCGAAATAGTCATTGTTTGGTGTGTATTTTGTGCTGCAATCGTCATCGATCCAAATTTCTTTGAGAAGGACGTTGGGCAGGTGTATATTGTTAACGGCGAGCTTTATAAGTCGATGCTTACGAACTTCTTTTGTCCTGAACTGAAGTATCTAGGTAACAACGAGATGCTGTTTCAATAGGACGGCGAAGTTATCTTCCACACATAATGGCATCAAACGACTAAAACATTTCAATGATATCTCACACTCACTTTGTTTTATTTAATTTTAAAAATAGGAAGCGCTTAATGAAAGACCCTATAGTTTACGTGTATTATCTGCTAGGAGATATGAAGGAGATTGACGGAAACAATCCCAAGAATTTTTTGATTTCCTAGCCATCGGACTACGAAAATATGCAACTCGTACTTTCCACAAAAACATCCAACGCGCTTTTTAATCAGAAAATGAAAAGAGAAACTTTTGATTCAGTAACAGGCAAACGTAACCACCGATCAAGCAAGCATTACTATCATCTGTATCTACGCCTGATAAGTAAATGAAACTGTCATCAGCGTCTGACTTCATTACGAGAGGTATTCTTCTCAAAAGAATACATTTTTAAAGCCTTTTTCTGCATAACAATCTCTATATACGGCTAAACGAAATACAAGAACGAATACATATACGAGTACCAGTATCCGTAGGTGTACGTTTGTCCTTTACTTGTGTTGTGCATTTCTTTTTACTTTCTCGTTATACCAGCAGTAGCATTAAAAAAGAAAGTGTACGTACACAAGTGTAAGTGTTCATGTAGTGCTCCCCAGCTAGCATTTGGAAGATTGTTTTTTGAAAAATCACCTTGCTGAGTCTTTTTAGAGTACATTTGGCGATCAAAAACTTATTAGTCAGTTACACGATTAAAAAAGGACTCATAAATGATTCGCGGCAATGAGTAAAATAAGTTCGATTTAAAATACAATAAAAAATTGTATAGCAATCGAAAATTAATCATCCAGATGTTTAAAATGTGACTATTATTTACATTATTTATTATTATATTCTACTTATACTGTAGATTGAAAAACGATTAATCAAAAACACATCATGCAGGTGTTTGAAAAGTGATTATAAGTATGTATTTATGATCATATTTTGAACAGATGGATGATTAAACAATGCTTTTTTTCACCCTCTCTATATAAATTTTCATTAATGTAAAAAGATGGCTATGAAATGAAGTACAATTTGTTTTTAAATATAAATATAATATTCTTTCTTTGGTAGTCGCCAACTTCCTTTCAGTTTAGTTTCTCAAAAACCTGTCGGTCGGAGTCGACGTTAAACTGTAGGTCCTGCCACTCACGTATGAAATTAACGAACATTGCATGAGTGGTGTGAGAAGCTTGGTCGTAATTCTGACTGAGGGGTTGTAATGGCCAATTATGTATGTCCGGATGTATGAAGCCCCAAGCTTTTATTAGCCTGTGGGCTAGGCTAAAGTCGGATTTTAACAATCTTTTCGTTGTATGCCTTTAAAGATGCATTTTAATTTTTTGCCACCTTGATTAGTCGTTGGGGTCGGCTAAAAACACATTTTGAAATACGACTAATAAATGACTCAAATTATAATCATAAATGACGCAAAAAGGAGTCCAGATTAATACAAACATGACTGATAAATGACAATAAAAGGACTCCTAAACATACTGATAAATTACTCATAAAAGACTCGCTTGCGATTAAACAATGACTGAAAGACGACTCGAAAAAGAAGCATAAGCGAAGTTAAATACGACTAATAAATGATCAGAAAGCGATTCAAAAATGATCACAAAATTATTCGAAAACGCATCGAAAATGACTCGAAATTAATATAGAAAATGACTCATAAATGATTTTTTGAGAAGAGTCGCCCGTAGTAACACTTTTCTCCCGACAAATGAGTCTTTTATGATCAGAAAATGAGCGCATATTCTTACTTTTCAATCGTGCAGAAGAGTCAAAAAAGACTCGAATTTGATTAAAATTTTCAAAAAATGCTGGCTGGGTCATTGGTAATATTTTTTAATTTGTTTTTGCATGTATGTATACATACATACATACATATGTTTTTTTTTTTTTTTTTTTTGTCTTGAGCCGGAGGTGGGAATCTTCGAAAGACACTTTTGTTCCAACAAAAGAGTGCACGATTCACCATCACTGGTGCCTACGTACTAAACCCACCCCCTACACACTTCAACCACTCTCCCTCCGCGGGACTGCCGTAAGGTATTACTTCGCGGAGAGCTGGTTAGCTTGAAAGCTTTATCACGTTAGTTCAAATTTCGCCTCCGTTCCTCCAGTCTTCGGAGTACTATCAGAACTTCAGCCATTCTCTGGCTATATTGACTCCATAGAATCCTACGATTCAACAGCTCTTCCATTAGCCGGTTTAGTCCTAAACTCGTTTCCCCGGGCCATCTAAATCTGGGACAGCATATTAGAATATGCTCCGCATCTTCCTCCTCATCTACACAGTTTGGGCATATAGGGGAAGTGTCATGACCAAATCTGTGCAGGTACTTCCTGAAGCACCCATGACCAGTTAGGAACTGAGTCACGTAGTAGTTCAGCTCGCAATGTTTGTTATTCATCCAAAGGGTTACATCAGGGATAAGGCGAAATGTCCATCTTCCCTTTAAACTGCTTTCCCATCTTGACTGCCATTTGTGCATGGAAGTCCTTCGTTCCTCCGCTTTTATAGCTGCTATTCGTCCCGGGTGCTCGAGACGGCGAAGGTATATCCTCCTCATCTCATCCGCCAATATATCTATTGGTATTGTCTTTGCCAACACCAATACCGCTTCATCAGACACTGTCCTGAAGCCACTTATCCGTCTAATCGCGCTTAGACGATACACCGAGGACAGTATCCTCCTTGTCGTCCCCACGGAGAGTGCCTCCGACCATATTGGGCAAGCATACAGCATTATCGACGTTATTA
The DNA here is from genome assembly GCA_958299815.1 of Sarcophaga carnaria. Classification (NCBI taxonomy): domain Eukaryota; kingdom Metazoa; phylum Arthropoda; class Insecta; order Diptera; family Sarcophagidae; genus Sarcophaga; species Sarcophaga carnaria. The sequence goes on from OY283151.1 coordinate 36,083,919, forward strand.
CCGCCGAAATTATCCTCCTTTTGAATGGACCTGGTCCTCCAATATTTGGCATCATCCTCGCCAGTGCTCCCTGTGTTACAGATGCTTTTTCGCCGATGTATTTCACGTGCTCCTTAAAGTTTAACCTGTCGTCGATAATCACTCCCAGGTATTTTATCGCCCTCTTCGATTCGATCCTTGTGCCTCCAACGGTCACTTCCATCTTCTCCACTATCTTCCGGCCGCTTATCAAGACGGCCTCTGTTTTATGCGCAGCAAGTTTCAAACCTGCTTCATCCAGCCATGCTCCAACCTTTCGAATCGCTGAGTTCGTTTTCTCCTCTATTTCCCTTACCGTCTTAGCTACCGAGACTATGGCTATGTCATCTGCAAAGCCCACAATTGTAGTCCCGTTCGGCAATCGCAATCGAAGTACTCCATCGTACATAATGTTCCATAGTAGTGGCCCAAGTACAGAGCCCTGCGGGACACCCGCCGTCACTACGTATTCCTGCTCTCCTTCATCCGTTAGGTATATTACCTTCCTGTCCTGAAAGTAATTGTTCAGTATCTCCATTAAGTATGGCGGCGTAGCCATGTTAAAGAGGGCTCTCATAATCCGCCCCCAATTCGCTGAGTTGAACGCGTTTCTAACGTCAAGTGTGACAACCGCGCAGTATTCCTTGGTGCCAAATCTCCACCTTTCGCCCTCTATTGCATCTCTTGCAATGTCGACCACTCTTCTTATCGCGTCAATAGTGGATCGTCCTTTCCTAAATCCGTATTGCAGGTCCGAGAGAGCTCCTCCTGCCTCGGCACACGTCAGTAGTCGATTGTATATAATCCTCTCCAGTATTTTTCCCATCGTGTCAAGTAGACAGATGGGCCGATACGACGATGGTTCCCCTGGTGGTTTGCCAGGTTTTGGAATGAGAACCAATTTCTGCTTCTTCCATCTAAGTGGAAAAACACCCTCGATGAAGCACTTGTGGAACACCTTGGCGAACATATCCGGTCTGAGCCGGATAGCCACCTTAAGTGCCCTATTTGGGATTCCGTCTAGCCCCGGTGTCTTCCTATCTCCTATTCCAGTGCATGCTGCGAGTACCTCCTCTCCTGTTACCTCGGGTATGGTATGAATGGCCTCCGGCTCCCTACTTATAAAAGTGTAGGGCTGGCCCCGTGGGAATAATGTACCAATGATCTCCCGTAACAAAACTGGACAACCTAGTTTAGGCAGTTCTCGAGCACCGATTCTCTTGCAGACGACTCTGTACGCCGTCCCAAAAGGATTGATGTCAGCTTCCTGGCATATCCGCTGGAAGGATAGTTTCTTGCTCCTTTTAATGGCTCTTCTAAGTTGATGCCTTAGATCCTCATAGGAAGCCCGTTCGGCTTCCCATGTCGGCCTTCCTCTCGTACGCTGGGCCCGTCTTCTCGCCCCAAAGCATGCCGACCGCAGTCTTCGAATTTCGTCATTCCACCAGTAGCAGGGGGAACGTCCCCTACACACAGTTCTCATAGGCATAGCAGCATCACATGCAGTGTTGAGCATTTGGTATACGCCGCTCACTAATTCTTCGACCGTGCTGCCAGTCGTATGAAAAGACGACAACATCAATCTATACGTCTCCTCGTCAAAGCGGGAGTCCTTCCATTTCGGTCCCGTAAACTTCGGCAATCCGTTTCCTCTCGTGTTGCGCCCAGTAACCGTCATCACAATTGCCTGATGGTCACTATTCGTGAAGTCCTCAGTTAGCCTCCACGCGGTCCGCGAAACAAGGCCATCGCTCACAAACGACAAATCTATTATCGAGCTCGATCCAGCTCTCCTAAATGTGCTTCCTCTTCCGTCATTCATCAGCGCCACAGGAAGGGAAGCGAACGTTTCCAAGAGGCAGCGACCCCTGGCGTTAGTATATCTACTACCCCATTCGGTCGCCCAAGCGTTGAAGTCTCCTCCTATAATAACGGGGGTGTTCAACCGCACGTGTGACGCCAGCCTCTCCAGCATATGTTGGAAGTCATCTATTGACCACCTCGGGGGAGCGTAACAGCTGTAGTACATACATACATATGTATATAAATGTGTGTGTCTGTGTGTCAAAGAGTATATTTTCCAATTCTATTCAGTTTTTTTTTTTTTAGAAATGAAAACTTTGAGGTTAAGGTCAAAATTGTAATTCATAAGTTGCTTTTCTCTCTGTCCCTCCCTCTCCCTCTCTATGTCTTGTTTATTTTATACGTTTTTCTACCTGTTACTCGAGGGCAAATTGTTTTATAACGAAATGAATTTTGTAGAGAAAAAAGAGAGAAAGAGAGAGAAAAAAGTGAGTGTTTGTGTTGCTGTGTGTGTGTATAAAGAGGTGGTCTTTTATGGCAACATAGTAATCACTGTTATTGAATGAAAAAAAAAAACTTTGTGGTTGTATTAGTTTATCCAACTCGAATACTTTAAACTTATAAAAGAAATTGGCATTTAAAATAGATTTCTGTTGAATTTTATTTCACAAATTTCTTTAATAAAGCAACAATGAAATAAAAAAAATAGAAATTTTTAAATAAAATATTATTCGTTAGCAATACTAAGTATGTGAATTAGATTTTATTATTTGCTAAAACGTGAATTTTTCTGAATTCAGGTTTTTATTTAAAAACTTTAAGTTTTTTAGTTCAGCTTCAAAAATAATAGCCAAACAAACTGTTTAAACCAGACATAGTTCACGTTATTCACTTTTCACTGTTGAGCTTCTCACCAAAGCTTTAAGGTAATCAAAAACAACAACAACAATATCTTTTATAAAATAATGAATTCATATGAAATCCTAAAAGGTTTCAAATTTTCAATGCCATTAAACTTTTCAAAGTTTCCTGTACAACATAAAATATTTGGAGGGATATTATTAGCCAGACACACTCTAAAAGCGTTTCATGTGAAAAACAATTTTCTTTAACGGCGAAAGTGGTCCAACAGTGTCAAATCGCTTTTTGGCGGCCAATTGACATCACCATTTCGGCTAATTAAACGGCCATTAAACGTTTGACGCAATAAATCGATTGTGGCACGAGATATATGAAAAGTTGCACCATCCTGCTGAAACCAAGCATCGTTCACATGAAGAGCGGGTACAAACCAATCGGTTATCATATTGCGATAGGTATCTCCATTGACCATAAAGGTTGTGCCGTCCTTATTTTCAAATATGGACCAATGATGCCTCCGCTTCACAACCCGCACCAAATAGTTGATCGCAATGGTTGCATTAGCTTCTGCAAGAACACGTATGAATTTTCTAAGCCCCAAATACGGCAATTTTGCTAATTAACGTACCCAACAAGATGAAGATGAGCTTCATCCGCAAAGATAATTTTTTTGGTAAAATCGACGTCATCGTATAGTTTCTCGAGGGCCCAATAAATCCCAACATTGTTCAATCGTAAATCGATTAATTACGTTCAGTGAAGATAATGTACTAAATTTTGTAACAGAATTGAATGGCATTTCGAAATTCGAAATAACCCATGGTTCAAATTTAAACCGATAAATGGCCCACCCTTTATATGAAAATAATTCAAAAATTTAGGAAATTGGCCCATATAAGGAGAAGGTCACATAGTTCCAGTCCTTGGAGCCGTATTTGATGTTAAACCCAGCATGAAGTGCCAGTAGTCACAGTAGTATAGTATACAGAGCGTTAATCTGTTAGACGGGAGCTCGTGGTTCAAACCCCAGCCCAAACATCTCGAATGGTTTCAGCTTTCTTCTAGCAAAAACACTGAGGGTAAATAGAATTGCCATGAAAAAGTTTCCCAAAAATCTGTCGTACGAATTCGAAGTTAAACTGTAGGTCCCGCCAATTAAATTAACACACAAGACATGTATGGTCCGAGAAGCTAGATAGGATCATGACTAAAGATTTTAAATGACTAATTAATAACCAACTAATCTACTACGCTAGTCGCCGAAGACTAGCAAGTAGTGTGTTGGCTTATTAGACGTGAGGCCACGTTTCAAATCCCAGGAAAAACATTTCTTTGGCGACTTCCTCTCAGCAGAGAAGTCGCCGTAGTCTAGTAGGTAGTGTGTTAGCTTATTAGACGCAATGCCAGGGTTCGAGCCCCATTGACTTTGAAAAGTTGATCGAAAACAACAACAATTTTTGTATTGAAATTTTCGAGAAGATTCTTCAATGATAAGAAAAATAAGCAATTGGATCAGACGTATGCACATTTATACGATCCTGATGGAGGAATCCTACGGCAGCACGATAAGGCACTGGCCCTTTAAAAAAGGTGGGAATGAAGTCGCCGTAGTCTAGTATGTAGGCTTATTAGACGAAAAGTCAGGGTTCGAGCCCCAGGCCAGACATCAAAAAAAAAATACAAAAAGTATTTCTTCGGCTACTTCCTCTCAGCAGATTTCTGGCAAAAACTCTGAGAGTAAATAAAATTGCCATGAAAAGTTTCTCAAACATCTGTCGTTTGGAGTCGACTTTAAACTGTAGGTGCCGCCACTATGTATAAAAATTAACACACACAACATAAGTGGTGTGAGAAACTAGAACGTTGTACAATGGGTCAATTCAACCTCCGGGTACTGTACTTGTCTTAATTGACAAGTACACGTCCTCTAACCTAACCTAACCTATCCTCTCAGCAGATTTCTGGCAAAAACTCTGGGCGTAAATAAAATTACCATGAAAGATTTCTCAAAAAAAAATTTATCGTTCGAAGTCGATTTTAAACTGTAGGTCCCGCCACTCATTTATAAAAATAACACACACAATAGAAGTGGTGTGGGTATCTAGGTTGTAATCCTGACTGAAGGGTTGTATTGACCAATTATGTATGTATGTTATGTAATCTACCACGCTAACAATCTGATTAAGGGTCGTTGTAAATAATCTTAACGCCTTTGTAATTTTTGTAAAATCATCAATTGATTTTGAACTCTTGTGATGTAGGGCATCCAAAAGTTGTGCTTTTCTAATTATAATTATCTCTCATTCCCTCACTCTTTCTTTATTTCTTTATAACAGCATTAGCACACCATTTCAAACATTACTTTGTGGTGAGTAACTTACAATATTACATGAGGTACTCTGTCTGTTTTGTTACTTTTTCCTCTCCATATTATATGATGAGCTCTTGTAATCAGTTAATGCAGTTCAATGCAGCCATAAAAAAGCCAAAAACGGAGGAAAACTTTTAGTTCAATTTGTTTTCATATTGTATAACATAATAGTTTTCCTCTGTTTGTTTTCCTTTTTCACATACAAAAAAAATGGAAGTTTTAAGTCATATTTGTCATGAAAAGGCTTCCAGTATGTCTTTTCGTATTCGATTTGTTTGCAGTTTTCGATAAAAAAAAATAAACTTAAAATAAAATGAAGAGATTGTCCTTTACAAAGGATAAAATGTTACGTATGTATTATGTCAGAGTTATTGTAATAATATTTCACAACCCATATTCACATGGACAGGAGAAGTGCATTAAATAAATTGCTAAACTCTTATGTCATACTCAGAAATGGCAAAAAGGTTTTGATTACGTTTAATAATTTCAACTAATTAGAGTACACAGATAAGGATATTTAAGTACCTAAAAAAATCTCAATCCTTTAGTTGGGATGACAATCTAGCTTCTCACTTCACACAAGCTTTGTGTAGGCTAATGTTATTGATGACTGACATAAACTCTGCACGAGTTAGATTGGATAGACTATTAATGGCAATTTTTTATTTTACTCTCCGAATTCTTTCCAGAAGACTGTATTTTTCAGTTTTCGTTTTGCTCTTGCTGTTTGAGCTGGGGTTTGAATTACTGGCTTTAGTCTGTATCTGCGTGCAACATTGAGAGAACACTATGTGACCTGCACTGTCTTAAACTATTTACAGGCTATTCTTCCTATAGAGAATATCTGTATATACATATAACATACTGAGCTACTTACTTACTTATTTTATCGTTACCAGCCTTTAGCCAGGATTACAACCTAGCTTCTCCCAAAACCCACGTTAAAAGTACCATTTTTATCTATGAGTGTCGGGACCGACAGTTTAACGTCGATTGCCAGAAAACTGCTGAAAATATTTTTCATATTTTATTTTATTCAGGATATCAGATATGGGTATTGAACCCGATCTTATTAAGCCAAAACTCAACCTCATAGACTACGGCCACAAACAACTGAGATATCAACTCAGTACGAACAATGTTATGTTTTTTATGTGGAAGTAATCAACGAACAATATGTTATTTTATGTTGAGGTAATCACATTTCCTGATGCTTATTTGGATCTCTGAGAAGTTGCAGTTTGCTACCGGTTGACTGGGCATTATCTGTCTGGACTCACAAAAGATAGAATCGCTTGGAATAGAAAACACTTCAAGTCCAATTCTTTAATGAGTATAACGAATCACCAGAACACACACTTTGAACATCAGCGCCGTTAATACATTTCAGAAGGAAGCACCTGGATACATATCAACTACTCAGAATTATATTGTTACGTTTCTACGTTTTTAAATACGTTTAAATATGAGTTCGTTAATTGCAAACCAAGTAAAAACAAATATGTGTTTAGTTTTTCTTAAACTCTCTTTATTATTCACACTACGTTTGTGCTACTGTTTACAACTTAACGATACAACAATAATAATCTGTTTATTCGCTTTACTAGTTCACACAACTATTCGCTTTACAACAACGACTTGTTTTGTTCACACGCAACTTCACACAAGGCTGACTGAATTATAACTGACTGCTACCTGCTTTGTCCAGACCTTTTATAGTCCGACACAACCAGTCTAACGAACATTTTTGAAGTGGAAGGTTCGTGATCTCGCCTTCTCGAGAGCTCTATTGCTAATACATTGTTGTTTGTGTACTTTGCTTATGTTGTCTATCCCTTTTTGTCACATACATGTTGTTGTTGGTACCAGGCGCAACCAGGTTCGTTGTACATATGTGTATGTGCAGCTTTAGATAATCAACACGTTAATTGTATTCTTAGTGTTAGTGTGTATTTGTATCGTGTGGCTTTTGGTTATCGTTTTTGTTGTTAAACGATATTAGGTCATTTCGATTTGCGTAACAATATTTTATTCCGAACTTCATCAGAGTAATAAGGCTGAGAAGACATTACAGGGAAATCTTTACAGGTTGAGGACAGTACTATAGGTCGTGTGATCGCCATATTTTAGTACCTCTAAACAACGATCAGTATGAGGCGTTCATCTCACAAACACTGTCACTTGTATAAAATTAACACACACGATATAAGTGGTGTGAAAAACTAGGTCGTAATCCTGACCAAAGGGTTGCAATGACCAATTATGTACGCATGTACGTATGTATGTAAATTAGTTACAGATTCAATTGCATTTAATTTGAAGTGACCAATAAAGTGATTCCTGTTACACTAATCCAAGAACTCTGGTTTCTTGAGCCGGATACAAAAGTGATTCATTTAATTTAAATATTAACAGAATATCGCCCAAAATAATAAATTATGTCAACGGTCTCCACGTGTATGTTTATTCAGTACGATTATACTGAAATCAAGTTAAATTACTTTAGACTCCCATCTAAATACAGAGAGAGTGAGCATAACATAATTATCGCTTGTAAAATTTCTTAATAAATTCGGTTTAAATTTTTGCTTATTTTCGCTTTCATACAGTACTTAACAAAAAACCTAACCAACCATGTACACAAACATAAAAAACCTTTTATGGAATATGAAAGTGCCATAAATTTTTTTTTTAATTTTTATTTGTTTTGTTTGCGTTTTAATTCGTTTTTTGTAATAAATTCGTTTTCATTAAGCAAATTATTGAATGTTTTTATGTGTTCACGCGAATGGCAATTAATTTAATAACACTTATACGCCACACAATAAGCAATAAGCAAGACAACCGAATACACCACACCACACCATAGCAGCAGCAACGAACAGTTTAGTTTTACTTAAAATGTAATTGTATTAGTGAGTGAGTAAGTGTATGTATGTTTGAGTACAAGCAATATTACTTTTACTTTATACTGCCGTTATTATTATTATTTTTATTGTTGCCGTAAAAAGTTTTTGCTGCTGTAGTTATTATACTCTCTTCTCGATATTTTAATAAACTTCAATGATATATTTCTTGTTCTCTCTCATACACACTTCCACTCTCTCTCTCACTCTCATTTGGAACAAAAGTAAACAATAAGAATATTAAAACACATGTTTGTTTGGGCTTTTAAATCGCTTTGTATACTTCGTTTTCACAGGGAGAGTCTTGTTGAAAACAAGGAAAGAAGTGTTTGTTTTCATACAATGTTTTCACTTAATGACTGTAGACAATGGTTTTACAATTGCGGCTGTATGAATAAGTACAGCTTGTTAAAGTAATTGCAAAAGAAAACTTTAGTAAATGAAATGTAAATGAGGATATAATTCTCTACACCCTTTTCCAAATTTAAAATTTAATATCTTGATTGCCGTCATTTCAAATATACACCACTTATATATGCATGAACCGATGGCTCGAAGTCTGCTATGAGTCTTCGCGACCTTAGTGAAGTACTCGATTTTTATCGTGTCTTCCAACAGAGACTTCCGAACATAACCGGTCATTACAACCCTTCAGTCAGAATTACGACCTATCTTGTCACATCACTTATGTTGTATGTGTTAATTTTATACATGAGTAGCGGGACCTTCAGTTCAAAATCGAGTCTGAACGACAGATTTTTGAGAAACTTTGTCATGGCAATTTTAGTTATTCCCATAGTTTTTGCCAGAAATCTGTGGCTGAAACCAAATTGTTGAGTTACTCTTAAGGTGCCAATCACGTTGACCCATATCCATTTCCGATTCCTCTATAAAATCGCAATCAATTAACGCATGATTAGTCTTGAAGTCACCGTAGTCAGTAGGTAGTGTGTTGGCTTATAAGACGTGACGCCACACTCCAAACCCCAGGTCAGACATCTCCAACGAAACAAAATATTTCTTCGGCAACTTCCTCTCAACAGATTTTTGGCAAAAACTCTGAAAAGAAATAATATTGCTATGAAAAAGTTTCTCAAAAATCTGTCGTTCGGAGTCGACTTTAAACTGTAGGTGCCGTCACTCATGTATAAAATTAGCACACGCAACATAAGTGGTGTGTTAAGCTAGGTCGTACTCTTGTCTTCAGGACAAAATTATGAATGAATTTTGGTTTGTGCACCACAACAGCATCGCTTTTGAACTTCCGGCTTGTTCTGGAAGTAGGTTAATCATTCATTCCCTGATAATTTACACAAAAGCTTTAAAAATTCCAAAACCAACTATGCCATCCTTTTATAAATATTTTTGCGATGATAGCTTGCAACCAATCAATTAGAACCAACCACGTATCTCGTAACGATTTCGATTTTACGTCAATTCCATTTAAAGTTCAATTATTCTTAGAGAGTACTTGTATAGATTCCCCAGCACTGTACACAACTTTAAATGTTTCCTTTAATTACCTATCCTTATAATTTAAACCAACACTGTTACTACGTTGAAATTCTTCTCTGCTGCTACGGCAATTGTCTTAAGTCGTGTGTGTGTGTGTGTATTTATTTAAATATTTAAAACTCTATGCATACACATACACACACGTAAATACGTACATATCTCTTTATTTTTGTGTTTGTATTTGTATACGGTTATGAAAATTTTAATTACTTACACTGCAACAATGGCCAAAAAAATATCAAAAAAAAAAAATTACACATGAAATCGTAATTACAACACTTTTATGCAGAACGGAGCGTATTTTCCTCTTGTAATTGTTTTGTTGCTGTTGCTGTTCTTCTTATTTGTTATCGAATTTAATAGCGGAAAACAATATCGAATAATAAAAATAAACTGTTTACCACCACAGAAAATATCATTAAAAGGTATGGAAAAGTAAAAAAAAAAATGAAATAAAATTAAAATTATTTCCCATGAAAATGAAAACAGTTTTTAATCATAAAAATACGAATATTCATCCGTATCAATAATGCTTCTGTGAAATTTTGTTTTTTATGTCCTGCATCAGGATTCGGATTCGAATTGGATTCGATTGGAAGTTTGCAACACATAAATATGTTTTAAGTGTTGTAGTCGGATTTCTTTTATTTCGTGTCCTTAAAGAACATATTTCTGAGATTACTACCGAGTATATCAGTGGCCATGTTCTCAAATCCTTTCTGCAAAATATATAATGTGATATGAGCTGCCTGGTACATAGCATTGTCCTGTTGTGGTAGACAGTGGTATCCTGGACAACCTCTTCCTTAAAGAAATATGAAACGATGACGTCTAAAATATTTCCAAGAATTATGTGGTTATGATTGACAAAGATGGCCTGGCCAACATCATTCTCAAAGAAATATGAAGCAATGACACCACACGTCTAAAATCCACAACAAATCACGACTGTTTCGAGATTGCTCATGCAAAAATGAACCTCATCGCTGAAGATGACTGTCCATGACATACCGCATTGCCGAGTTTTGAATTCATTGACCTTCATTTGGGTTACTGAATCTATCACCTTGAAGATAACAAATGTAAACCAAATTAATTCTGATTTTATATTGGCATGCCTCTCTTGAACGGCAAACGCATGATCTTCCACGGACTGTTCTTATACCAACTGAGAAAAGGAATCCATTAGTAGCTAATAAAGTTTAATCTGACCTTTTATTAACGCTCAGGAGATATGCTTTACTTTAAATTTGTCTTAGGAAGCTCACAGCGCTCACAACGAGACACTATCTGCAGACCGTCCAAAGGCTAAGAACTTTATACAATAGAGAATAGAACATATTCTTTGTCATTTACTCCAGTTAAACAAACGATTTATCTAAAATTCCAGAATGATAGAATTGCCATCTATCGCTGCCAAGAAACAAAAACCTTGGAAAAGTGTATTCCGTTTTTTGTGGTAGTTGAAGATGCCGTAGTCTATTAGGTAGTGTGTTGACTAATTAGACGTGAGGCCATGGTTCAAAGCTCAGATCACACATTTCCAACAAAACGGAATATGAAAAAATATTGCTTCGCTGACTTCCTCTCAGCGGATTTCTGGCAAAAAATCTAGGAGTAAATAAAATGGCTATGAAAAGTTTCTCAAAAATCTGTCGTTCGGAGCCGACCTTGAACTGTAGGTGCCGCCACTCATGTATAAAATTATCACACACAACATAAGTGGCGTGAGAAGCTAGGTCGTAATCGTGATTGAAGAGTTGTAATGTATGTAATACTAGCTGTACCCTGCGCGCGTTGCTGCGCCACCAACTAAAATAAATTTGAAGGAAATACATTATACAAATGTCCAATTAATTTTGAATCATTTTATTGATTTTGTTTCCCGTTGCCCTGATGATTCAGATGAACGGACCTGAGTAGTACGCATTCGATCAGTTTCTAATCTCACTTCTCGTTTTTCAAGTGGTTCAAGCGAACGGGTCTCAGCGGCATATACTCGAAGATTTTCCAGTCTCAATGCTCGTCTGATTCTGAGGCTCGTAATGCTCTTTCCTTACGTGCTTGAGGTGTAGGTCGACCGATTGCTCGTCATTCATTTTGAATAATTTTCAGTGACGCCATCCATCGGAAATTAATCGCACCAACCTCATGCGACTCATGCGCAACAACTTTGTTAAAGAATGCACAGTTTACGATTTAATTCATTTTAAGTAATTTTTAGTGGCACCACCTGTCGGAAATTGGTCACACCAACTTAGAAACCTTCCCCGGCTCATGCCCAACAACTTTGCTAAAGATCATAACATGATCAAATGCACAGTTTACGATTTAATTCATTTTGAGTAATTTTCAGTGGCGCCACCTGTCGGAAATTGGTCCTACTAACTTAGATACCTTCGTCGACTCATGCGCAACAACTTTGTTAAAGAATGCACAGTTTACGATTCTATAAGGTACACACAAACTAACATTCATTTTTATATGGGTATGTGGGCGTGGCACCTCGCCTAATTGAAATTTTAAAATAAAAAGTAACCTATAGTTCCTTCCAGACATACGGGAAAATACTGTTAAAATTACAAGAAAATCGGTCTAGCTGTTTAGCCGTCTATAGACTTCAAACAAACCTACAAACAAATAAACACACATTCATTTGTATATATTTATAGGAAGATGAAGTGGGGAAAAACTTTGGCTTTCCAAGAGATGTACTATGAGGTCAGTTATCTTTTAACAGGGAATGTTCCCTTCTAGCGAAGTGCAATGTATAGTTTAAGTAATGGAGGAGGATTCATAGGATTATCAGGGCACTGAGTGTAGCAAATCCCTAATTCGAACATTACCAATTACAAACATCATCACTTTGTTCATATATTTACAGAAATATGGGGGAAAAAACAAAAGCAACTTTCTGTCAGACCAAAAGACAAATAAACTATTAACGAAACCAATAAAAAATTGATAGAATTTAAAATACAATAAAAAATAAAAAAAAGGAAAATTACTTGTAATGAAATGGCATTGAAAGCCTTTTATTTCTGCACAAATAATGAATGGTTTCATTGAAAATATGAAATATTTTTATGCGGTATGCGGTATTTATCAGAATTTTATTGCATTTTGATGGTTTTTTCTTTTTCTTTTTCATTTTTAACAAATAATGAAGTTTAAATTAATTTTTATGTTTAAAAACTTACAAGCTTAACAATCTAAAATGGCCGTAGAAAAGTAACTTTTTTAAAATTAGAATATTTTCTATTCGAAATATTTTAATTTAAATAACTTTAAACTTTTTGTGTTAAACAAAAAGGTATCCTTTTAATTTTCAGTCTTTTTCTTACACCCTCTACGCCCATAACATTTGATTTCGAATGAATGTTGCTCGTAATTCTAATGTTTAAATGAAATGTATTTTATTGTGCAATATTAACGAAATTTGAACATTTTATTTATCATTTTATTTATTGTTGTTGGCATTTTTATGCACTCATATGGGTGTAATAAATAACGAAGACTCACATAATACCCACAAGAAAAAATGCTCGATAAAACGTAGTTCGAACATAAATTTTATACAATGAAAGCATGTTTAGATTTGACAATCGACAATACCTATACCGAACTCGCTTCCAATGGATCTTAAGTTAGGTTTATAACTTAGCTTCTCACACCACCTCATGTTGCGTGCAGTAATTTTATCCATAAATGGTGGGGCCTACAGTTTAACGTCGCCTCTTAACGACAGATTTTTGAAAAACTTTTCATGGCAATTTTATTTTCCTCTCAGAGTTTTTTCCCTGAAGGCTGTCGAAGAAATATTTTTTTTATATTTCTTTTCGTTCGAAATGTCAGAGTAGAGGTTTGAACTTACAAGCATTCGTCTAGCAAGTCAAAACTCTGCCAACCTAGACTAGATTATCGATAAGAAAAACAACCACTGCTGTCTCTCGCATTACCATTAACCTGAGGTATTCAAATTCCATCGAAAAACACTGTATTTAAAGGGGTCATACCCGATTGAGACTTCTGAAATAGTTCTCAATTACCTCCTACTTATGTTTGAACTTTGGCCATAAGTAGCTTTCAATCCAAACATCAGACCTACATCTCACAGCACAATTGTTGGGCAAATCGCACTTTTTCTCAGCTGATCGGTTTGCCGATCTCTCTTCTACTGTTACTTCCAAGGTTGAATCTAATCTTGTAAGTTCATCTGCAATTTCGTTGCGAATAGCGTCCCAATGATTAGATACGCAGTATAATTCAACTCAACAATCCTACATAAGAATTGTTCTTAGCAATGTCTTCAACTCATAGAACACTCTTGTGATCATGAATGTATGTATTGCAATGAGAAGTGATTTCAATTACACATCTGACTAACGGAAAGAAGCCTGAGGATCATAAATGGCCGTTTAACTGGCGTTGTAAACCTAAAGAATATTTGTTTTAGAATAGAAATCACCAGAATACATATATTGAACCTGTGGGGTCTTAATGTATCTTAGAAAAAAATACCTGGGAAGACAGGGAATTATTTTTACTGATGCTGAACGTCTTCCTGGATTTTTCACAGGAAAACAGGATGGTTGTCGATGTTATGGGAATACCCCATATATAGTCTGGTCACTGCATTACCTCTACTTTGATTTTATAACAAGAAATTAATTGATGCACAGAAAACATCGATGCATTTTCCGATACATATATATAACAACGATGTTTCTTTGCGATGCAGTGCATCGATAAAAATCATCGAAGTATTTTCTTTAGGTTCATCACTACTTAATGCCCATTGATACAATCAGGCGTAAAGGTATGTAAGATTTTAGGTAGATAAACCCTTATTATTATGCAGGAGTTTCAAGCGTTTAAGAATATTTGGTTATTACAACCCTTCAGTCTGGACTATAACCTAGTTTCTCACATCACTTATCTTGTGTGTGTTAATTTTATACATAAACTATCTGTACCCTGCGCGTGTTGCTGCGCCACCAACAAAAATAAATTTGAAGGAAATACATTACACAAATGTCCAATTAATTTTGAATCATTTTATTGATTTTGTTTCCCGTTGTCCTGATGATTCAGATGAACGGACCTGAGTAGTACGCATTCGATCAGTTTCTAATCTCACTTCTCGTTGTTCAAGTGGTTCAAGCGAACGGGTCTCAGCGGCATATCCTCGAAGATTTTCCAGTCTTAATGCTCGTCTGATTCAGAGGCTCGTAATGCTATTTTCTTCCGTGCTTGAGGTGTAGGTCGACCAATTGCTTGTCATTTATTTTGTATAATTTTCAGTGACGCACCACCCTCCGTCGACTCATACGCAACAAATTTGTTAAATTATCACAGTTTACGATTTAATTCATTTTTAGTAATTTTCAGTGGCGCCACTTGACGGAAATTGGTCATACCAACTTAGAAACCTTCCCCGGCTCATGCGCAACAAATTTGCTGAAGATCATAGCATGACCAAACGTTTAGTTTACGATTCTATAAGGTACATACAAACAAGCATTCATTTGTATATGGGTATGTGGGCGTGGCACCTCGCCTACTTTAAATTTTAAAATAAAAAGTAGCCTATAGTTCCTTCCAGACATACGGGAAGGTACTGTTAAAATTTAAAGAAAATCGGTCCAGCCGTTTAGCCGTCTATAGACTTCAAACAAACCCACAAATAAATAAACATACATTCATAAATATAAGAAGAAGATGACGGGGCCTACATTTAAAAGTCGATTTCGAACAACAAATTTTTGGGAAACTTTTCTAGGTAACTAGTTTTACTCTCAGAGTTCTTGCCAGAAATTTGTTAAGAGGAAGTCGTACGATAAATTCTTTTTTCGTATTTCGTTTTGTTAGAGATATCTGACCTGGGGTTTGCACCATGGTCTCACGTCTAATAAGCCAACACACTACCTACTCAACTACGGCTTTGGGTGTATGAGATTTTGTTTAGACAACCAATGTCATGTTCTTATTATTTTACAGGACTTTCAAGCGTTTAAGGACATCACAACAAAGACCTTAATTAGTCTGACCCTACTCTTAACCTTATATTGGTCTAAATAAAAAAAATGGTGGTACACTACCCCTCTTTCCCTTCTCCGACAAACTATCTTTCCTGCATTCCAACACAATGCACTGCATGAATCATCTACTGAATGTTGCTCTCAATCTTCAATGTAACACCAATCTAGGCATCCTAGAAAGAAATGAATTCTGATGATTGAATTGCTTCACATAGAGGAAGAATTAAACATTTTGCTATGAGTGTAGTCTGTCTGCCTTTAACTTTAAAGTTAAACAACCAAGAAGAGTTTTAGGAATTTATAACCCGGTATACACTTGTGTAACGTTAAACAAAAAGAACAAAGAAAAGAAAAGAAAAAAAAAACAGAAAAAAAACTGGCAAATAAAATAAACAGCTTTTAATGGTGACATACGAGCATTTTTTAAATTTCTTTTATTTTTTTTTTTTTTTTTCAAATTTCCCTTACCATTTTCCAACAATAACAACTTTATAATACAGCTGGAAAATGAAACCAGCTCTCTCCCTCTCTCTCTCTGTCATACCAATCTGAGCGAATGTGAAAAATTTTCAAATAAAACATCACCATCAAGTGTGATGCAGCATATGTAAGTGGATGTCTTTATATGTGTAAGCACAAGCAGGGATTCTTAAATTGTTTTTGATGAAAACTAGAAAGTTTTCTTTATAAAAAAAACAATTTTAAGTTCCCTGATAGCTGTGATATAACCTGGTATATTTGCTATGGATGTGCGTACCACTGCAAGTAGGTGGATAGAAAATAAAATTGTTTTGAAAATATTTACAACAAAAAAATAAAAAGTGAAACGAAACGAATCGAAAGAAAAACTTTAAAAGAAAAACATAAAGATAGTATAAATATAATAAAATGAAATTGACTAAGAAAATGAGCAAAAAAGAAAAAAAAATATGTGCATGAGCCATACTATGAGCTCTTGGAGCAATCAAGGCAAGTAAACGAGCAAGTGAATTGAAAAATGCCAACAGTTAACGACATTTAAATGAGCATCACATTATCGTCTCTTTGCCAAACCAAATGATCAAAATGATAAAAAATTATTATTATTTACGCTGTAATTTTTCATCTTTTTTTCCTTGCTCTCTCTCTCTCTCGCTCTATCAATTTCAAATACCATTTACACGTATATACACACAGTCATGTGGTTGTTTTACTTTTTCCTGAAATGAGCATCCATCATGACATCCATACACAGTCACAGTTATTATACAGTCTCTGTTTTATATACGTTTCACTATGATTTGAAATGTTAAATAAGCACAGCAAATATATGAACAGCAACAGCAGCAATTAAAATTTATCTTTTGGGAAAATCTCATCTTTCAGATTTCACTGCACACAGAGCAAACAAATACAAATAAATTCTAAAAAGAAAATTTTTTTAAAAATGTTTTCAAAACATAAACACATCAGTCCATCAGTCATTCCCGCTGATGTTAACAAATTGACTGACTGATGACTTTAAGTTACCGTAGACGAGTGAAATGAATATGTATGAATGAGTTTAGAAATGATTGTATCAAAGTGATTAGCGGGTTGTAATTGCATGCAAATGCCAATGATAATCATCATGATGATTATGAAATGAAATATTACAAGCAATTTATTTAGAAAAAATTATTCTAAAAAATAATATCATCGTCATATTGAAGTCTCTTAAGTGCTTGTGGCATTAGCTCTGCTATTTATAACTCCAACGTCCATTCAATGCCTTTCACTATGATTATTTGCTTAAAAATGCGAAGATCTTTACGGTCTGTCATTTAACTTTAAGGTATCTGAGGTATCTGACTGATTTACACACATAATTGGTCATAACAACCCTTTAGTCAGGATTACAACCTATCTGCACACACCACCCAGGTTGTGTGTGTTAATTTTATTGATGAGTGACGGAACCTACAGTCCAACATCGTCTCCGGATGACACATTTATGAGAAACCAGTCATTATTTACAATTTCTCCCGGAGGACTTCTGAGAGGAAGTCGCCGCGGAAATATTTTTTTCATAATTCGTTTTATTGGAGATGTCTGATCTAGGGTTTGAACCGTCTAATAAGCCAACACAATACCTTCTAAACAAAGGCGACTAATCAACCTTAATCGTCTTTAAAAAAAATCGTCGATATGCTTGCTATATTATTATTCAATTTCGAATAAACTTCAGTGCAACAAAAAGACAAGGTCCATAGCTAGTCGCATTTTTTTTTCATTCTCACTCGTTTCTTTAAGAATATTGTCACAAAGCATCTCAATGATCTTCAAAATTAATTTGTTCTTTTTTATCTCGGGTTTTTTCACAGTTGCGTAAGTTCTATTATGATAGAGTTGCCAGCATTCTTTACCAAGAAACAATGCACTCTAAGAAAATGTATTGAATTTTTATATTGGATTGAATCCTATTTATTCTCATTCTCTGATATGATTACGTTGCTGTGATATGATATGATGTTATCACTCTCCAAAGTCTAGGGTCAGTGACTCAATACATCAAATACCCAACAACCTATAATTATCAGCAGTAATGTACGACGTACATAGACTATGACTAATGTCGAGGTCTCACGACGCGAGACACTGTAGTGATCAGCAACTTATACAAAAAAATATTACCAAGACCCTTAATACACATGCCACGCCCAACTTTGTTTAACATTAGATTATCGGACCAGAATTCTCAAAACAAATCAAGACAATTTTGATGAACGATAAAGACGATCCAACTATATTTAATGCTTCTAAGTATTGCAACACATACAAAATTTAACTTATTCGAGCCCAACTGCCCTCTGCTTAAATAGAAGGCCAAAAGTCAAATCCTGAACACTACACCCAATGCTACAATCCTATACGTTTTCTGGACTACTTTGCAATAAAGAGCATCGTTTTAGAAGTGGAAAAGATTTCTAGTCACCTCCATAACTAGAAATATTTCATAATTCAAAATGAAAAAAGAGCAGAAGAAATTTATCGAAATCAAGAATAAGAAGTTAGAGATTAAGAGGCTTTGCGATAGTCCAATACAATACAACCCATCGTTCTAGAAGTTGCAAAGATTTCTTGTCACCGCCATAACTAGAAATAATTTACAATTGAAAGTGAAATGAAGAAGAGCAGAAGAAAATTGTCGAAATCTTAATAAGAAAGTGGAGATTGAGAGGCTTTGTGGCAGCCCTAGTGACATATAGATTCCACATTCAAAACTCAGCTCATTTTTAAGCCAATTTTGGCAATTTCGAAGGCCTCGAAGACCAAGTTCTAAAATGAAGTACATACATAATTGGTCCTTACAACCCTTCAGTCTGGATTACGGCCTAGCTTCTTACACCACTTCTGTTGTGTGTGTTCATTTTATACGCGAGTGGCGGGACCGACAACTTAAAGCTGACTGCGAATGACAGATTTTTTAGGAACTTTTCATGGCAGTTTTATTTACTCTTAGAGTTTTTGCTAGCAACCTGCACCGAAGAAAATTTAAAATTTCGTTTTGTTGGATATATCTGATCTGAGGTTTGAATCGTGGCCTCAAATCTAATAAGTCAGCTCACTAACTAATAGACTACGACGACTTCAATGTGCCAATTGGATGACCAATTAAGTAAATCAAATAATGCCTCAGTTGCAATGGAACAGAGTGAACCTGTGATTAGCAGTGACTGACTGGGTTCTGCTGTTTATCATTTGTATTTGCCCTCAAATCTTGTCAATGGCTCTTTCAAAGGAGCAAATAGTTATGGTCGCTCTATTTACCCCTTTTCATGTCTGTGGGAGAGTAGAACAATACCGTTTGTATAATTCCAGGCTTGGGTTTGACGTAAGATATACCAGGTAATTGCTTTTCTTGCTAAACAACTTTCGTTCGTGATATCATTTAGTCCTTTTCATTCGAATGTTTTTCCATATGACAGTCGATCTGATTGTGTCAAACGCTTTGAAGCTATTATAATATGTCTATTTGGACAGTACATCACACACTGTTCTCCATTTTATTTTGAAATTATCCTAACTGCCAGTTTTCTAGGGTATTAATTCTTCTTCCAGGAGAATTTAGGATTTAACTATAGGCCCTGATGCCATACGCTTATGGAAAAATATTGGTTATTTACACATTTTTACCCAAATAATTAGAAAATCTTAATGGAAAGCCAAAGTTTAAATAAATTTTTGTACACGACAATTTTTTCTTGCTATGTTACAGCTGCACTGCCTACTAAAAATGTGACAAAAAAAACTGTCAGCATTTAAAATGAATTTTAATTTGTGATTTTGAATGAAAATTCTTGTTGCGTTTCATTAATTATTCAAAATAATGCCACATGTAATCTGCTTGACTTCAAAACCTCCAATTAAATACTTGAAAACCATTAAAATTAGAATCATCGACAATCAAATTTGTGGTCATGAGTTAATATGACCTGCCCTTCAAACAGAATATGCAACACAAGCTACACACACACAAACTTATTAGTGTGGCGGTGGTTGAAACAAGGACTTGAAAGCATTAACCTGTCAATGTAAATTAAGCATGTTCAATTTAAGATGTTTACACTCAAAGCATAGGTTCCCAAACTGCAACAGTGATGATTTAAAAACCAACAAACATAAATTAAATCGCTCTGCAACGAAAACCATAGGGTTGGGTGGAATGCTTGCCTGCATTTCTTTCTTGGCCATTACATTTCATATATAAAATGATAAATTTTTCTGCCATTAATCTTGGAAGGAAAAAAGGAAAAACCTCGTAAACAAAATGATGATTTTTTTTCTTCTTCTTTTGCTTTTAAGTAATTTTGATTTCTTATTTGAAAAAAAAGTGAAAAAAACAAAATGAATGTCCTGTTTAATACACGTACTCGTACATTTGTGTTGTGCAACAATCTGTTCCACAATATATGAGACGGGGAGTCTTGTGAAGACTTAGACAGCTTAAGTGTACATCACCTGGATACCACAATTTACAATTTATCATGTTTATTGTCCATTAAACTGCTTAAAGAAAGCAAAAAGATAAAAATGAAGATGAGAAGAAAGTCAGTTGAAATCAAAAACAAAATCATCAGAAGAAATGAATTTCTCTTGGAGCATAAGAAATTCTAACATTACATGGGTATCATAACACTCCATGATTAAATGTCATTCAAGTGAAGTGTTCAGATTAAGTGGAAAGGTAAGAAAAGCTTCTTGTTTTATATTGTAATGGGAATGATTTTTATCTCCGAAATAAGGATGCATTCTTCCATTCTTTGATGATGTTTAAACTGTGTGTAGATTTCAACACAAGAAAGTTTTACTAAGTTCTGAGACTAGCTTACCAGCTTACCAGGATTTACAAACTTAAAATTCTGAGCACACTCTGGTACACTTTCATGAATCAAACATTGATGAGTACATGTTTTGATTTTGTACAAGTTTCTCTACACTGATTTCAGTTGTCCAATTTCGGTTTTATTCATTGTAGAATGCTGTTCAAGTGTATTTCTATGCCTTTATTCGTTGGCAATATACTTCCTAGCGAGCAGAAGTTGGTATCTACGTATTTATATGGCTGATCTTGCAGCACGATGTTCTACATGCAAACGTTGTCTATTCTCATCAACTTCACTTACCTGGTAACATTTTCTGCAGGAGTTATTAGTCGTTCCATATGGCAGAGACTATTGTCCACTTGATTTGTCCGTCTTTAACTCAACGGAGACTTCCCTCTCATTTGGCTCAACCTATCCGGATAGTTTAATGGAGCTGTACTAGAAACTGAAGTAGAAGTCGCCGTAGTCTTGACTTATTAGACATGAGGCCATGGGTTCAAACCCCAGGTCTAACATCTCCAACAAAACGAAATTTAAAATTTTCTTCGATGAATTCCTCTCAGCAGATTTCTGGCAAAATCTCGGAGAGTAAATAAAATTGCCATGAAAAGTTTCTCACAAAAGTCTGTCGTTCACAGACGACTTTAAACTATAGGTTCTGCCACTCATATATAAAATTAAAATTAGTGATGTGAGAAACTAGGTTTTATTTCAGACTAAAATGTTGTATTGACCAATTATGTATGCATACATGTATTAAAGCGAACACTAGATTTATAAAGCGATTCGATAGAAGTTATACTTTAAATGCGAAGCTCAGATATTGATTGTCCGGATCGTTTAATAAAGACCTGGCAGTTAGGTCTGGAGTAGTGCTTCTTGTGGTATCACAATGGGCCGCAATTTTTCTTTTTGTATTTATCTGGCACCCTCTTTTGTTTAATCTTTCCATGCCTGTGCGAGGGTAGACCAATATCGTCTTTGTAAATCCAGGCCTGACCTTGACGTGCGATACACCAAGCAATTGCTCTTCTTGCTGTACAGATTTCGCTCGTGATCTCCTTTAGCACTTTGCGTTTTAATTCTTTTTATATTGAAGTCGCCGTAGGCTAGTAGGTAGTGTGTTGGCTTATTAGACGTAAAAGCCAGGATTCGAGCCCCAGGCCAGCCATCAAGACAAAATACAAAAAGTATTTCTTCGGCGACTTCCTATCAGCAGATTGCTGGCAAAAACTCTGAGAGTAAATAAAATTGCCATGAAAAAGTTTCTCAAAAATCTGTCGTTCGGAGTCGACTTTAAACTGTAGGTCCCATCACTCATGTATAAAATTAACGCACACAACGTAAGTGGTGTGAGAAACTAGAACGTTGTACAATGGGTCAATTCAACCTCCGGGTACTGTACTTGTCTTAATTGACAAGTACACGTCCTCTAACCTAACCTAACCTATATGGCAGTCGGTTTGATTGTGTCAAACGCTTTGTTGCTGTCTTAATATGTCTATTTGCACACTGTTTGCTATTTTACTTTGAAATTTTCCTGACTACCAGTTTTTCTACTCATTAAACAGAGTAATTCCTCCCCCATGCAAAACATCGCCAGCCAGCCCTCTTCAACCACATACCATGATGTGATGTGATTGCTATAGATCTGCAGCAGTGGCTTCGATTTTAGCTCGTGGACGATCGTATTACGTTTACTTGTTGTACGGCTACATTCATTCACATCGTATTCCTCAAAAGTTACAATAACCATAATGGCAGTAACGGAAAGTCTGATCGAACATCAGAAAAGCACGCTCAGCATGATGGTTGGAGTCAGTACTGCACATTGCATTATGGGCACTGATCCAAGACGTATTAGTCTTGTACCTATGGCAATTGACTTCTGCAGAGCTATATCGGAGAAAGAAAAGGTGCCTTGGTTCCTACTAAGCCGACAATCTTAATAATCTGTCGAGATGGATGGTTCTAAGGCTAGGGCAAATAGGCAACTTTGGCTTTACAATGGACCATATATGGCGTAAGTTGGTCTCTCCCATCTTCTTGGATTGGTAGTCATCTCAGCATACCAACCTACCCATCCACAAATTTCTTTGTAATATACAACACATCTTCTCGTTTGGGTACCATTGTTTGTAATCAGTATGTCATTGCGATCACCGGTTTCTTGTGCTTTATAATCTATCATCTGTAGGTAGTTTTCTCGTGTAATTTTTGTGTATTCGTTTCTTTTGCTGTTATTGCTTGGCGTCCTATAAACTTTATTTTACATCT
This sequence comes from Sarcophaga carnaria, assembly GCA_958299815.1. Lineage (NCBI taxonomy): Eukaryota > Metazoa > Arthropoda > Insecta > Diptera > Sarcophagidae > Sarcophaga > Sarcophaga carnaria. The sequence goes on from OY283151.1 coordinate 36,107,059, forward strand.
CTTTAGTGCGTTTTTCATCGGTTTCGTTAGTCTCAAAGACTTTTAAGCATACTCCGTTGTAATGGAGTAAGATCCAAGCTATTGAAGCTGCTTCTAGTTGTCTAGTCCCTCATGGGATCCTATGGTTTTCAGAATATATTTCCATTTTGCACGGTTTGACAGAGTCAGGATTAAGCCTTGACATGTAAGTTCTCAATATCCTAGACCTTGATCTACCATGTATTTTCTAGCATTTTTTGGTCAAAAAAGACTTCTGCAGTATTAAGGATTCCACTCTGGAGTCATCGCTGCAGTATTTCTTCCTAAATCCATACTCACTGATAGTATTCTAGTACAGGATGTTCTGCATCCTCGGCATATATTTGTCTACTAAAAGAAAAGGTAATTTAATGCTTTTAAATGCTTAAAAACCCATTCTAACCCTTCAAAATCTAACCTACAACCATTACGTACTAAAATGCCAAGTTTACTGCCATGGGATGCTCATAAGCCTTCTTGTCAATGTCACCTCACATATTCGTAATAATAGTTTAAGAAGTTTTATATCAAACTTTAACAAATGCAATCACTTTCAATTAACTTTAATATTTAAAATTTACGTGGGTGGTGTAAAAAGGTTTATGGTAACAAAAATTAACATTAGAATAAAAATTGTTCTTTTGACAGATCACTGAGAAACAAAGAAATCTTATTTTTTTATTAACAAATTATGGGCATCCCTTATCCATCAACCCTCGCATAAAACACCAAAAGCAAGGCATTAATTTAAGAGCATGGCTACTATACATCCTTGCCTTTCAGCAATCATTTCATTTGCAATGAATGATATTTTATTTCATTTTATTCCTCAATGCTATGTTGCTACTGCCACAGTTGTATGAGAATTTCCGTTTTAATAAATGTGTTGCATGTTTTCATTGTCAGCATTACTTGATGTGTTGCACATTTACTGTTGTACCCAAGCATATGTTGCAAATGAAGATGTATTACTGAAATCACTTAACAACACTACTTATTTAGCACGTAAGTTGTGTTTAAAAAGGCAACGCATTTTACCAACAGCTACCCAGGGCAATATCAAAAAGTCAAACTGATATGCTTAACCACATACAAGATTTAGGATGATGTTGACTAATTGCCGGGTGTTTAACACTTTTACATTAGTTACTTCACTAGTCCCCAACTAGCTACAAAAAGACAGTTAAAGTGTTTTTTAGGTCTGACCAATCACTTTCAATAATCTAAGCCCTAAAGAGGAAAGCTGTACAATGGCTAATGTTTAACAGTAATCAACTCCATTTCGGAGCCATTCTCCCATATTACAGCACACAGTTATCAACATAAATATAAAGTTGCATGAGCAAGTTAATATTTGTTTATTTAAGCCTTGTGGTAATACAGTTTGCTTCAAGGTAAAAATCATTTTCGTTTTCCTTTGTTTTTATTTTCCCAACTGCAATACAATAAAGGGCAATACAAACATTACGTAGGACAGAGGGACCCATACAATGCCTCTTGGAAAATATTGTCATTCAGACGTCCTCGCCCTCTGTCTTCACTAATGGCTTGGTAGGGGAAAATGTGATCATTTATGGCCTCTTTCAAATTTGTTGATGACTGCATTCTTTCCCGATATATTCGTAAACATTCAAACGAAAATCAAATCTTATTTCCCGCGCAGTAGGCTGTGTAAGGTAGCGTCTCTTACTTGAATGGAAAGGTTCACTATGATCAAGGTTAGGTTAGGTTAGAGGACATGTACTTGTCAATTAAGACAAGTACAGTACTCGGAGGTCGAATTGACCCATTGTACGGTCTAAGGTTATGATAAAAGGTTTGGCATTTTGTAATGCCACAAATCAATATCAAACCCGGAGATTGAACACCTATTACAGGAAACCTTCCCGACTTTAAATAAAACTTTCAACTGAATTAACCAAGTTCAACCAAGATGAAGAGAAAATGAAAATCAAGAACATCAGCTTCTACACGGCGGCGGTGACCCATAAGATGACAGATAGCATCTACTTTCTTCTGCACAAATCATTGAAGAAAAGAACAAATCTGTCGCTATGACTTCCAATAGGACAGTATCCTATGGGTACCGCAATAGTGCATTGAATGACATATTAATCATATTAATCCAGAAAACTACCAATGATCACGTACCTTCCTGCTGACAAAGAAGTTGAGATCGATAATTCAGTTTGCCGTTTAATATGTCTGAGATTATAAGTTCTATAGTAGCCCTGGCCCATTGATCGGTAGTGCAATTTTTCGCTGCCGAGAACGTACGTCGAAATTAATTTCTGTGAGGACTTATTCGCAGCCTGACTGTCCGCTTAAATAAAAAAAATTTCAATCATCAACCATTTAGCGTATTTAATATGGCCTTGACTTTTGACGGGAAAGTACTGCACTGACTAAGCGGGCTAGACATACGGCTATTGTCAGAACCCTTAATATATACCTTACAGCCTAGCGGTGTATACTTCAAGATCTCTCCAGGAACGTCCGAATTATTAGATCAGAAATGCTTAGTAGGAATCCTAAAATCAAATTGAGAATTGTAAGGAACGAGACGAATTTTTCTATGACTTCCCAGTAGTGCATTATATCCAAAGACCGGTTGGACTAGAATTCGACTGCAATGAGCACTACCAGTTCAGTGCTCTACTTCTGAAGATGGTCAATTAAGTCCTACCTAAGCTCGAAACGTCTGAATGAGAAACATGTAATGTGAGGAGATTCTTTAGGAGAATTACAGCGAACTGTATGGTTGGACGATTGTCGGAAAATGTGAGTTCCTCATATTATGACACTTATGAGAATTGTCAGGATGAGAAAAAGGAAAAATCAGTGCAACAACTTCTTGGTCACTGCCTGGCTTCACGGGGGCTTGTACACTCAGTCAGTTCCTCGCATAACTCTTCCATAAGCTAGGTAAGGATATTCAATTTTGTCTATGACATCGTTTGGTTCTAGTGAGGACAAAGTAGATGGTATTCTGCAGCTTAGAAATGTTGCTAAACATTAAACAGAATTCCGATAATCTGATGTCGCTACTTGTTGAATGCAGAATGCTGTGCTGTGGGGAAATATATGGAAAACGTTCTTGGGTCTTGGCGAAAGTGCAATGCCTTTAAGAATCTGGTCATTGTGTTATTGGAAATACTTCTGAGAATATAAGCAAATTTAGTTACAAGGCTGTACAAGCTATTTGAATGAGAAAAACATGAAGCGATGCAGTTCTGTCAACGTGAATGCCGTGAAATGCCACTTTTCAACAAAAGATCTGCAATTAAACGCTACTCCTCGCTTCCTACTGTAAAACACACTCATGGTCTGTAATGTTTACTTCTGAGTGTATCGGCAAACCTCATTACAAAGCTGTACAAGCTGTTTGAATGAGAAAAACATGAAGCGATGCAGTACTGTCTACGTGAATGCCCAGTCCTAGAGAGGACTAAGGTGACAAACAGTTTTCAATAAATGATCTGCAATTAAACGTTACTCTTCCGTTTCCCACTGTAAAATACACTCATGGTCTTCAATGTTTACAAAGAACAAAACTTTCCATAAATACTTATAATAAGAGCATATAAAAGCATATGCTATATTCATATGCGAATTTTTCTCTTTTTTCTTGTTGTTGTTTTATTTTACATTACATTTGTATTGGCCTTAAGCAACGACAGGCTTTTCTTTCACTGCCACTGCACTCACTCACTCCGTCACTGTTTTTAATTAATGTTGTCATCGTCATCATCATCATCTTTAAGCATATTCTCTCTCTCTCTCTCTCTTACTCTCTCTAACTGTAAATGTTTAATTGTTGATTCTCTTACATTTGTAATACGTATACGTAGTGTAAGTGGCTTTGTGTGTGTGTGTTTTCTATGCCATTTAAATGCATTATATTCACTACTGCTACACACACACACACACAATATGAGTGATTTTGTTTTTAATGCTCTTTGAAGTATTTGGTTTTCAAAGCTTTTAAGGCTATAGAACGTCATTAAATTGTATTTTTTTTTGTTCTTGGCACAGCATATGCTTGTTGCATAGGATTTCCCATATAATTTTAGAAAATTTTGTTGTAAATCTACAGGCATTCACAAGAACAACAACATCAACAACAAACAGAGAGTGAAGGGTTTAATAACTTAAATGTCAAGTTTAGTTTGCCAGCACTGCTCCAAAGTGTTGCAATGCCTTTAAGAAGCAATGGCTTTGAAAAGCTTTAAAAAGTTTATTTATAATCAAGAAAGGAGAAACGTTTAAACGAAGTCTCTTTTACGTTTAAATTAAATTTGTTTGAAATGATTTTTAAAAGCATATTGCAGTTGTAATTGATAGCGATGGGATGGCAAAGGTATTAGAGTTGGAGGAACTTTTGTTTTTCTTGCTTGGAAAAAAGAAAGAAAAAATTAAAAAAAGCAAAAAATTTATTTCTGACATACGAAATCGATTTTGTAAACACAAAAAATTCGGAAAAATGCATGAAATCTTTATTTGAATCGATAGTACGGTCCATATAATTTAATGTTTGAAGATTATTTCATGCAAATGTTGACCGCGACTGCGCCTCAAATGGTCCATCCGCATAGTCCAATTTTGGCATACTCTTTCCAACATTTCGACCGGTATCTCATGAATAAATGCATCAATGTTGTCTTCCAATGCGTCAACCGGTCCCGAACGTGAAATCAAATGTTCACCGAACACGCCTCTCAATAAGACCATTGTTACGCGTGCTGTGTGGCATGTGGCACCGTCTTGTTGAAACCACATGTCACACAAGTCAAGCTCTTGCATTTTGGGCAAAAAAAAGTTGGATATCATCTCACGGTAGCGCTCACCATTCACAGTTACGTTACGATTCGCAGCATTTTTGAAGAAGTACGGTCCAATGATGCCACCAGCCCATAAACCGCACCAAACTGTGACTTTTTCTGGATGCATTGGTAGCTTTTGCAATGCTTCTGGCTGATCTTCACTCCAAAAGCGACAATTCTGCTTATTTACGTATCCATTGAGCCAAAAATGAGTTTCGTCGCCGAACACAATTTTTCGATAAAGAAGTGGCCAACTTCGGCCAACTTTCCAAGAGCCCATTCACCAAAAATTCTGCGTTGTGGTAGTTCGTTCGGCTTCAATGCTTGCACTAGCTTTTCAAAATATAGGCTTCACACCTAAATCCTTCCGCAAAATTTTCCACGTTGTTGAGTAACAGAGGCACAATTGCTGCGAACGGCAACGAATCGATAATTGATGGTCATCATTAACATTGGCCGATACAGCTGCGATATTTTCTTCAGTTCGCACTCTACGTAAGCGTGTTGGTGGTTTAATGTCCAACAATGTAAATTTGGTGCGAAATTTAGTCACAATAGCCCGAATAGCCGCTTCAGTGGGTCGATTAAACTGCCCATAAAATGGAAGAAGCGCGCGATGAACTTTCTTAACAGAACACGCATTTTGATAATAAAATTCAATGATTTGCAAGCGTTGTTCGTTTGTAAGACGAATCATGGTTAAATTATAGACCAAACTGCAGATGTTTGACAGTGAAACAAAACACGAAACGTGCGTGAGCTGTTTAAATCAGTGTTGCCAAAAAGATAATAGCTAAAAAATCACCCGTTATTTCCAGTTTTGGTCTGCAGATCCTCATGAGGCTGCTGATTTAGTAAAGCATGGTTTGTCGTTGTTTTAGGACATTGTGCAACAATGAAGCTGCAGTTGAACTAGCAAGAGAAGCTGTGGCTAAGTTCTGGTGCTTTCATTTAGATCTCTCCTGATAGACTTCTTAGGGTCGATCAATCAGAAAATGCCCTCTTCAGGTATTACAGCAGATTGTAGAATCTTCAGACCCAAGTTTGATTGTTTGGGAATGCAATGGGTCCTGGATCTGGGATGCCCAACCATTAGGATATTGATGGGTATTTTGATGGGAAATTTTACCTAGAGGGCCAAGACTAGTACGAGGGACAGGTACATTCCTTTTTTCTACAGAGTTTGTGATAATATTCTGCGTCTTTGCCTCGAGAGCTGAATACTTACGTTTCTTGATCGAATTTTCTTCAATTGCCAAGACAATATAATGTCTTGACATCACTTAAATAGATACCCGACATTTTCTAATTAGAATCTTATATTTCTATGCAGTACTAGCTAAGTCAGTTCAGGAGACTATGCTTTATCCTAAAGGTGGATTCCTTCAATTCCAATAGAAAATAACTTCAATGAGTTTGATAATATCGAGAGGCAGACAGTACCACCTCTAGCTTTAGAAGCAGCGATCTCAATAAACAAGGTACCAATTAAAGGCTTTTAACAGAAGCAGAGAATGAAGAGTTGTAATGGCAAATTATGTATGTGTTGTTGCTAGAAAACTGCAGACGGCGACCCTATCATTCTAGAACTGTATGCTGTAGAGCACCACTCACCTGTGTATCTGCAAAGGCCGAAATGGAACAAAAACAAAAAATAAGAAAATAGGAAGCATGCTTTGCGACAGCTTAAGGAAACGAATAGGACCTTAAAAATTAGTTTTGAAGCAGTTCTACGTATTAATCTATTCGAAAAAGTTTTCGTTTGAAACACAAACATGTTGTCTACACTTCTTGCCTTAGGCATAATACCGCAAAGTAATATGATAGGCAGCAATTGGCGATTGTTTTTATCGAGGTAGACAAGACAACATGGATGATCCACGATCTCCTTTATGGTGGAAAACAATAGTTTTAATTGGTGGCGGCCGGTAGCCTAACACACGTCTTTCGTTAATTTTCCTCTCTTCAAAGAAAAACCGAGCCAAACTCGTCTTTCTTTCCACATCCACATCACATTTGTTTGAATGCTTCTCGATTTACAGGGAATACATACAAGTCCTGGGAACCTTATTTTAAAAAAAAACAAAACGTAGTTTTTTTCAACTTAAAATTTGGCTGCTTTATTGTTTACACACTCAATTTGAGTTTGTTTGTTTTTTTTTTTTAACTTTTCTCGAGTTTCAAGCTGATTTTGTTCAAATTTACAAAATATTATGCCAAATATTTTGCACTTCATTTACTACACTCTATAGTCGGGGGTCATGCAGTGTTCTTCCCATCAGGCGATGTGAAATTTTTGTATTTCGAAGACAATTCCATCACTATTGTGAGCAGCCAATTGACATTTATTTGGGTCGCTGTGGTGGCCAAGAAGGCAACGGGGGCGGTATACTAAATTGCTTCTTGCGGACAAAGAAACGATTGGTTTCACACTGAGACACGATGTCGCCACAACGACATTCTTGTGGCATTGGCTTTCGCAGCTTGCCATGATCACATTCCGAAAAGCTGGGATGAGGGCAACATTCTTTCACACAGTTACTATGGCCGTGATTAACGTGGCATTTTAAACTTTTGGCCACTTTGCGGCAGCAGGGCATTACAATTTTGATGCAACCATTCTTAACCTTGATATTGGGATTACGCGGTATTTTTTTCTCGCATTCCTTTAGGGCATTATAGTCCACCTTCAATTTATCGCTGTCCTTTTCTTTAGCAGTTTCCGGTAATTCCTCTTTACAACGTTTCTCTATAGGCGGCACACCACACAAACATTCATAACAACAAACTTTTTTCTTACGAATAACATTATCACATGTATTCCAGGTTATCGTATACACTCGTTTTTCCTTATCCGAAATGTGGTAATGCGTGTCATCTAGACGCGGTGTATAATCTGGACATTCCTTTTCAATATCACAAGTTTCCCACATTGACTTGAACGTCACTTTTTCAGGTGGTGGGGGTTTTTTCTTTGGCACTTCTGAACACGGAGCCTCGGTCAACTTATGGTTACAACAGCATTTCAATTCCTTTAGCGATCTAGCGGCTTGCGGTTCATCACATTTCGGATAGGGTTGGAAGCCGCACGAACTCAAACTACCAGCACAACCGGGAGATCTCGGATGGCATTTTTTATCTTCCATATCCATCTTGCGGCCCTTACAGATGGGCGGCTTATTCCAGCTGCCCTTAATTCCGGAAGCATACGAACGACTACATAAGACGGGCAAACGCCTGGGCATACACCTCGACCACGAACACAATAAAAATGACAAAATGTTTGCCATGTTAATTTGTAAATTCGCAAAAACAACAAGAGTTCTCTAATGCATAAATTGCGTATTTTGAAGATTTTTTTTTTTTTAAATTTTTTTCCAAAAACAAAAGTAGAAAAAGCGAAATGATTTTGTTTAACTAAAATTTAGTTTTTTTTGAAAATTTTAGATTTTTTTCTATCGTTTTTTTTCAAAGAAGCAAAAACGTATGAAAGAATTTGAAAAGAAAATCCAGGTCGAATGGAAAAATTTCGAAATGAAAATAAACAAGTACATAAGGCCAGTAATGGTGAGGTTTTAATTGGCGTCAAAGACAGGGAACGATGCCAAAATTAGAAGAGCTAAGACAGCAACCACAACAGATTTAGGAACAAAAATTCAATAGTTTCGATACTGTGTTTATATAGTGAGATAAACAGATTAAATTATTGAATTTCATTACGTTTGGTTTGTCGCCGGAGTCTAGTAGGTAGTGTGTTGGCTTATTAGACATAAAGCCAGGGTTCGAACCCCAGGCCAGACATCAAGACAAAATACAAAAAGTATTTCTTCGGCGACTTCCTCTCAGCAGATTGCTGGCAAAAACTCTGAGAGTAAATAAAATTGCCACGAAAATGTTTCTCAAAAATCTGTCGTTCGGAGTCGACTTTAAACTGCACTCATGTATAAAATTAACACACACAACATAAGTGGTGTGAGAAACTAGGACGTTGTACAATGGGTCAATTCGACCTCCGGGTACTGTACTTGTCTTAATTGACAAGTACACGTCCTCTAACCTAACCTAACCTATTACGTTTGGTAGCTAAGTATTCTCTCCATTTAGCAATTTATTTTCAATTTTTTTATTTAATTTTAGTGCACTAGACTAGCACTTTGAGTTCAAACACCAGCTCTGACATCTTGAAAAAAAAACAACTACTCCATACTCCGGTTAGAAATGGAGTATAATTCAATTCATATGATTGCTGCGGCTGGCCTCACAGTACCTCGTTCGATGGAACTAATTTTCGTGTACTTTTTCAAGTGCATATGATCGTATCTCGGTAATGTCACCATGAATGTTGGCCTTTAAATGCTCAATTGTCTCTGGTTTATCGGCATAACACATTTCCTTAACGGCGTCCCACAGAAAAGAATCCAACGTTGTCAAATCCCAAATTCTTGGCGGCCAATTGACGTCACCATTTCGACTAATTAAACGGCAATCAAACGTTTGACGCAATAAATCGATTGTGACATAAGATGTGTGGCAAGTTGCACCATCCTGTTAAAATCAAACATTGTGCACATGAATACCATGAAGAGCGGGTACAAAAAAAATCGGTTACCATGGTGCAATTGGTGTCTCATTGACCGTAATGGTTGCGCCATCCTCATTTTCAAAGAAATTTAGTACAATGATGCCGCCGCACCAAAATATCACTCGTAATGGGTGCATTGGCTTCTGTAAGACCATGTGTGGGGTTTCTGATGCCCAAACATGACAATTTTCCTTATTAACGTAGCCAACAAGATGAAAATGAGCTTCAACCGAAAAGGTGATTTTTTTTTTTTGGCAAAGTCGACATCAGCGTGCAGTTTGTCGTTGGGCCAATAAATCCCAACGTTGCTCAAGCTTAAATCGATTCATTACGTTCAGTGGACATAATATATTGGATTTTGTGACAGATTAAAGGACATATGTATGTATTGCCAGAAGTCGCAATAGCCTAATAGGTAGAGTGTTGGTTTATTGGACGAAAAGCCAGGGTTTGAGCCCCTGGTCAGACATCAAAATAAAACGAAATTTGAATATTTCTTCGGCGAATTCCTCTCAGCAGATTTCTGGCAAAAACTCTGAGATAAATAAAATCTGTTGTTCGGAGTCGACTTTAAACTGTAGGTCCCGCCACTCATGTATAAAATAAGTGGTGTGAGAAACTAGGTCGTAATCCTGACTGAAGGGTGGTAATGACCAATTATGTATGTATGTATGTATGTAATGCCAAATTCGAAATAATCAATGGTTTAAATTTAAACCGATAGATGGCCCACCCAATACAAAACAATGTTAAGTTCTTCTTGCAACTTTAAATCCTTAAAAGAAAAACATTTTTCAAGCATTTCTTCCTAACAAAACAATTTAAAACAAAATGCTTAAGAATGTCGGACTGAACTTTAATTATTAAAGAAAAGGACGACAAAGATCTACAAAAAAAAGAGTTTAAACTTACTGTTCCAAAATAATCTTTAAGTTACACTTGGTTTAAGAAACTTTACTTTCCCTTCTTTGATTAGAAAACTTTTTATGAAACATTTTCCTAAAATTTAATACACTTTTAAGCTGTTCCATCAACATTTAAACATTTTCAACTTGAAGTATTTTATTTTGTCATAAAATTTAATATTTAAATGTGCATACATTTGTTCAGTCATTCATTACAACATTCAAATATTCAGACATTCATTCATTCAGTCATGCCACACAGTGACATGAATTCAAACTTATCAGGAGGGTAAGTTTAAGACACCGAATATACAGGCTGGAAAGATGGGGAGCAGGCTCTATAACAATTTCATAAAATTTTATGACATGAAGGAAAAATTTTCACTACGGTTACTAAACGTAGCTTAAAAGATGATCATCTTTTATTTGGATGAGTATATGGATGAGAATGTGGGCATGGGTATGAGTATTAGTTACCCCTTTTAACAAATTTCAAAATACAATTTTCCAACACTGGGTGAGATGCCAATACTCACATGCCTTATAGCCGAGCAAACATATGAAAAATCTTTAGAGCGGACGAGAGAAGAGTAGAGAATTCCTTAAATTCATATTTTCCACTTCATTAATATTGTTTTTCCATAGTCGAAAACCATTAAGAAAAAAAAAAAAACCAAAAGAAAAATGAAATGGTGGGAGGAGAACAACTAAAAAAGAACCGAAACTTAAGCACAGTCTGTATGCCTGTACGCGTTTTACCCCATGTGGAAAAATCCATATGAAAACGTTTAGTTTTTAAAATTTTGACAGCCTATGTACACTGGAATCCTTTTAAAAACAAAACAAAAAAGCAGAAGAAAGTGATGCGAAGACTACTGGTATAAAATTCAAATACTTTAAAAAAATAGGTTTTTTTAACGAGAGAAACTCTAAACTTAATCGACCTGAAGGATAAGTGTTAGTGGCAGTAGTTGATTTGATCAAAATCAACAGCCCACAATCCAATCGCCTTGGTTTCTCACTACAGAAAAATCCATTCCTTTTAGATGCATGCTATCGGGTTCAATAAGCTCTACATTCAATATTATTTTTCACACCCAAATGCCTGTCTACATTTGAATTCCTATCATTTTATTCCTCTTACAAACCTGGTTCACTCTTTGCCAGATTTAGTATTCCCCATGTCCGGGCTGCTCTAGAGTGTCCAAGTTCCCTAAAGTGCTGTTTCATTTGCATGAAAATTAGTTTATTATGGTTAGGTAGGTGGAAGCATAGTCTGTTTTCATGTTCTACAATGTAGACATCCAATCCAGTCCAATTTCTACGTTTGGAGCCGCTCGTGTGGTAAATAATACCATCGGGCAGAATTTCCAAGCCTGGCAATCCAATAGCACAGTGATACAAATGGTCAGAATTGACATGCCTAGTATGTCCAGTAACTTATCCATTATGCGTATATCGTTTCAGGATCTCGAGTATATGCTGGTGGTATGCTTTATAGTTCCTTTCAATTACCCAACCCTTAGACAGGACATAAGAGTCGCCCCACTACAACCAATATGAAAGCCGTGCTAGTTTGTATTCATACTTACTCAATTGGCCATTATTGCAACCCTTTAGTCAGAATTACCTCCTAGTTTCTCACGTCACCCATAGACGCACGGCGGGATCTACATTTTGAAATCGACTCCGAAGGACAGATTTTTGAGGTACATTTAATGCCAATTTTATTTACACTCACAGTTTCTGTCAGAAACCTGCTGAGAAGCAGTTATCGAAACAAATATTTTTTTCATCTTTTGTTTTATTTGAGATGTCTTGGTATAGGATTTAAACCACGGCATCGCGTCTAATAAGCAAACACACTACCTACTAAACTACGGAATCTTATGGGAATAAGTATGCCAAAATTGGCGTTCATGGGTGTACTATGGTGCACAATTCTCTCTTGAACTGCTTTTAACAACTGTACGGTTATTGAGCCGAAAATGAACTCAATAGCTGAGTATAATTTTTCGATAGGAAAATAGAGTTCCAACCAACTTTTTCCATCACCGAACCCAACTTTTTCCACTCTACACACTCTACTACACCGAGATAGTTTTTGCAGAATTTGTAGTTTTTTGTTTTTATGACGAGATTTCAAGTGGTCGAATGCTACACATGCTGATAACGGCGATGAACTGATATTGGCGGATACAGCAGCAATACTCTCACCCCTTTACATATGGCGTGAAATTTAGCCACAACCTGGAATAACTTGTTCGTTGAATTGACTACGGTAACATACATACATAATTGGCCATTACAACCCTTCATTAGGGATTACGACCTAGTTTCCCACAGCACTTATGTTATGTGTCTTAATTTTATACATGAGAGGCGGGACCTGCAGTTTAAAGTCAACTCCGAATGACAGATTTTTGAGAAACTTTTCATGGCAACTCTTATTAACTTTCCAAGTTTTTAACAGAAATCCACCGAAGAAATATATTTTCTTATTGCATTTTGTTGGAAATGTCTGACCTGGGGTTTGAACAGTGCTATCACGTCTAATAAGGCGACCTACTAGACTACGGCGACTTTATATACACATATGGCCAAAAAAAAATAGGTGTGAACTACATAGCAAACTATATCCGTATATATTTTCGGTTTTATTTATATGTCATAGTTTAGTCAATTATTTTTATTAAATTAATTTATTTTACGTTCTAAGTTAAAAGAAAGGGAAAATAACAGTAAATTATGTTTAAAATAAAGTGAATTCAATAAAAGATCAGTTTTTGATGTGGACAAAAAAATAGGTGCATACAAAACAACTTAAAATTTAATGAAAAATTTGTACTTAAAAGTTGTTTTTCACAAATAAAAACTAAATGATATCATTAATAGTCCGTATAATTGCCATTGTTTTTAAAGACAGTTTCCAAGCTTTAAATTACGGCAAGTCTCTACCCCAATATTGTACCAAACATGTTGAACGTTTCCCCATAATTGGTCTTTATTACAACAAGGAAGCTTGGAAACTCTTCTTTTTAATTCTCCCCAAAGGTTTTCTAAAGGGCTCAAGTCGGGCGACTGACTAGGCCATACAATAACGTCTATCTTCCTTTGACGAAACCATGCACTTACTAACTTTAATGAGTGTTTTGGATCGTTATCCTGTTGAAACTTCCACATCAGAGGCATATTTTCCTCGGCAAAGGGTAGCATAACAAATTTTTGTACACAAATCTGACCATTGTTTGCTCTATTCGGTGGATTGGACCTACTCCATACCAGGAAAAGCATCCCCATACCATGATATTGCCTTCTCCATACTTGATGGTCTTTTTTGTGTACCTACTTTCTTTACCTTTTGGCGGACGAACATTTTTTTCTGCGTCGTTTCCAAATAAATTGATTTTGGTTTCGTTGCTCCAAAGGATATTTCGCCACTTTTTATCTCCCTCTGCTCCACACCAATCTTTGTGAGCCAAGGCAAAATTTTTCCTCTTCTTTAAATTGTTTGTTCTAAACAGAGGGACTTTGCGAGCTACCCTACCTTGTAGGCCTGCCTTCTGTAATCGTCTTCGCACAGTTCGTGATGACACTGTATTTTCAATTTCTCTAGCAATCGCCTTAGATGACTTAAAAGGGTCCCATTTGGATAGTGTGACTATGCGTTTGTCTGTAGTTAATGAAGTTTTTCTATGCCTACCTCGTGTTTCAAAGTTATTTTTTCTTTTAAAGCGTTGGTTACAAAATTCTCAGACCGATTTAAAGCATCTGCAATTAATTTGTAAGTTTTACTTTGCACGCGAAGTTTAAGAACGAGGAGTCTTTCTTCATTACTGCAATGGCGCCCACGACCTATCTTAAAAATTAATTATGTCTGATATAATGTTTAATTTATTGTCAATTAATATTATTTCACTTACTTTCTTCCTTTTTTTCTAATTTTTTGACAATAAATCAAATTTTAACTAAATTACATATCACACACCTATTATTTTGTCCAAGTAAAATTCGCACGTAAAGCAAAAATGCCACACTATTTATCTGAGACAAGCATATTTTTAGTGGAATTCCCCTTTTTTCTTTCTGCAACAATAATACCAGTCTATTTATTTAGTAATTTTAGCCTGGTTGTAATTTTTTGCATTTTTTAATAAGTTGAAAGAAAAAAATTTTTACACCTATTTTTTTGGCCATATGTGTATATATGAGTTCTCACGCAGCAATTCAATGATTTGCTCATGCTGTTCGGTTGTTAGTCTATATATGGTAATATGTTACGAATATTCTTTTATACTCTAAAATTTTTTAATGAAAAAGCAAACAGCAAATAAATTTATTGTTTTAAACAGGGCGCAAAAGCTATTGATTATTACAGGCAAGAGTTTATCGAGCTAAGGGAAAGTTAGTTAAAGAAAGAAATAAATTCCTCGTATGTAATACAATATCGGAAATTTGTTTTTTAAATTTCTTGCTATTTTTATTAATTTCTTTTTAAATAATTACTTGAAGCTTAAGATTGCCTAGCTGTGTGTTCTCTACTTCCCTCTTTAAAGCATACTCAATATAATAGTTTTTTCTTTTTTTAAATTTTGAATTTCAAATTAAAAAGAAAAAGAGAAAAAAATCACGTTAACGATATTATTTAAATAACTTCTCATCCTATTCATTATTATTAAAAAAAAAAAAAGAACACACAAAAATTTGATTTCCATTTCGATGAAGTCGAAATAAAATGAAAACCAATGTCATGTGTCACATGACATTTAACACAGTGTTAAAATGTTCAAATATTTTAAACACATACTCACTCATTCAACATTCTCTCGGCCATATGTGTGTATGTATTTGAAATATCCATTGGATATGGAAAATATTTTCCGTTTTTCCGTTTTTCCGTTTTTTTTTTGTTGCTTTTCCATTTCTATCATTTAAATACCAGACAGCCATAAAGAGAGAAATAGAAAGAACCAGACCACGGGTTATAACAACAGCCCCTAAGCTAAATGGTTTCATATTTTAGTTGACACTGATGTGGAAGCATTAGAATTTCACACATTTATTCTAAACATACTGTTGCATACATATTTATGTATATGTATGTGTACATAAATTCATTCATTCATACATTCATTCATTTTTCGTTTTCATTATCATTTTTAAAAAATATTTGAAATATTTCGAACATCGACGAACATGCTTGAATAGTTTTAATAGGTTTTTCAAGTGGAAACAAAAAAATACAATCAATTATAAACGAAAATAGAGAGCGAATGAAAATACAATGAAAATGGCCATAAGAAATGAAAATTGGAATTTAAATATTAAACCAAAGCAAATATGAAAATGCGGAATAATTTTAAACGCTTAATTAAAATCAAAAATTGTTCCAAGAAAATGCGTCTTGGCTTTATCTGTATTGTGTAGATGGGTAGAAAAGACTAAACTAACCCCTAAACGATGGACACATAAGTTGTAAGAATACAACGAATTCCTTACAACGAATTCCAAACATCAGCAGTTCATAACAAAGCCTCTGAGTTTCATTATGTTCCTCGTCCACATAGCCGGTAGCTCAACGACATTGGTAACTGCCCTGTAGCTTTTTTCACCAGCAAAATAACGCTAAGCATGATCCAAATAGGTGAAGAAATATTGTCTTCACTTGATCCCATATTTTATAAAACACATTAACCAAATCGCCATGACTAATGTGAAAAGTATTAGCCGATATAGTAGTCAGTAGTAGTCCGTAGTCTGGTAGTTAGTTTAATGACTTATTTTTTTTTTTTTTTTTTTTTTTTTTTTTAATTAATTAATTAATTCATTACATTTACATTTATTATTAAAATAATTGTTTACATAATTCAGAGTTACTTAATATGTATCTGCTAAGCCTTTGGCTTGTCAGCAGCATAAAAGAAATTGTATACTCCTATGTGTTAAATTCAAATTCATTAAATTTTATATGTAACAAGTTCATTGTGAACTTATAAAATAATTTTTCAAAACTTTTTTCCTTTTTAATTTATGGGTTTCATTAATAATATGCACCGGTATTTTATTAAAAATTGTTGGTAAAGTAACGCTAAGCTCATTTCTGCCATATTCATTAAAAAATTGTTTGATTTTGTATCTTCCTTGTGCTCGGCGTCTTGTGTTATACTCATGATCAATAACCTTTAGAAATCTGTTGTCCTTGTAAAATTCATTAATTATTGTGAAATAATATATGCTTTTGATGTTTAAGACATTAAGCTTCGATGCAAGATTTAAGTTCCTGTGATTCGGATTTACAATTTGTTGCTTTCTGTTGTCTGCGTTGTTGTTCTCATTGTAGAGCTGCGTTTCACCGTTGTTTTGTGCTGCATATGTAGTGATATCGTTTATTTCATTATCGTGTGTTATATTCATTGGTATTCTGTTCGTTGTAGAATTTATTGTTGTATTTGTTGTGATGTTAGTTGTTGTATTAGTTATAGTTTCTATTATTCTTGTTATGTCGTTGTTGGTTGTTATTAGTGATGTGTTTGCTGGCACTAAGATGTTGGCTATGTTAGATGACGTATTGCTGTAAATTGGTGTGTTTCGTTGAATGTTGTTACTATTATTTTGTGTTGAGTGATTGTTGCTATATATCCTGTTTGAAAAGTGTAAGTTTTTTTGAATGTTTTTTAGTATCTGATTTTGTGTATTTTGCAGTATTCTGCAGTGTGCTGAGCCGCCCCATGCTGTGATGCCGTGCCTTATATATGATTCCACCAACGAATAATATGATTGTCTTAGTATATCATAGGTACAGCAGTAACTTAAATGAAAAAGCATATATGCAGATTTCCGGAGTTTCTTTTGAAGGTGTATAATGTGTGTTTTCCATTTAAATCTATTATCTACATATACGCCCAAATATTTATATGTTTCTACTGCTTCTATAATTGTACTACAATTATCATCTGTTAGATTACCGTTTTTGGCGCTCTTGTGTAGGCAATCGTTGTTGTGAAATTTTATATGAATAGTCCTATGTGATAGATGCCGCGGTCTTATATGCATTATCTTTGTTTTTGTTGCATTAATAATAAGTCCATTATCGTGACACCATTTCGCAGCTGTATTTAGCTGCTCCTGCATTACTGCTATAGCGTTTTCTATGTTTTTTTCTGCGACCACTATTGCAGTATCATCCGCGTAGGCGAATGTTGTGTCTCCTTTCAGAACTCTCATCATCTCATTGGCATATATTATAAAAAGTATCGGTCCGAGTTTAGAGCCTTGTGGTACACCACAATCTATTGCCACCTCTTCGCTCTGCTTGTTGCATATTTTCACACGATACGTTCTGCAGTTGAGATAGTTTTTAAGCCAGATTAGCGTATTTCCTCTGATGCCAATTCTCTCTAGCATTTGTATAAGTCTATTATGTTTGAGAGTATCAAAAGCCTTACTAAAATCTACAAATAGTACTAGGCAGTGCATATGTTTACTGAGGCTGCTGTTGATGTAGTTTGAGAAATTTCCCAGTAGTTTATTTATGTTTTTCCCTTTTTGAAAGCCAAATTGATTACCATTAATAATTTTATATTTGCCCAAAAACGACGTTATCCTTCTAGCCACGACTTCTTCTAAAACTTTCTCAATAATAGGTAAAATAGCGATAGGTCTGTAGTTGTTGTAGTCTGTTTTACAACCGCTTTTATAAATAGGTCGTATTAGCGAAGTTTTAAGTAAGTGCGGTATAAAGCTATTTTCCAGACTTAAATTGATAAATTTTGTCAAGATAGGTGAGAGGTGACCTGCACTGTGTTTTAAGTCTATTGGCCTTATACCGTCCACTCCTGGGCCCTTTTTTACATCCAAACATTTTAAAATCTTAAAAACTTCCTCTTCATTGGTATAATCTACATATATCGAATTTTGACGTACTATTTCAACACTTTTCATTGTTTGTATATTGCAGTTATGTATTATTTTGTTTACATTATATTTAAAATTCATTGCAAAGTCATTTAATAATTCATTTATATTTTTATTTTTAAAATCTCTTGTTAAATTTTCATCAATATTACTTGTTTTTCTTCCAGTTATTTCATTAATTAATTGCCATGTGACGCGTATATTGTTTCTATTTTCAATAAATTTTCTTCGAAAATATTTATTTTTTTCTTGATTTATTTTTTTATTTACTGCGTTTCTAAATTTCTTATAATCTAATTCATAATTTTTATTGTTTTTATTATTTCGCCATCTTCTGTAAAGTTTATCCCTATATTCACAGTATTTAATTAATTCTTGGGTTATCCATGGATTCGGTGATCTTTTTTTATTATTTTTGGATATTTTTATCGATCCACTATAAATTTCACAAAATTTTTTATATATTTCATTGTATAAACCATTAGCGTTTTCTGTTCTATGCATTATTTCGTTCCAATTTGTTTCCCTAATTTTTTGATTAATTTTTATATTATTTAATATTTGATATTGTTCTCGCGTGCCTATAGTGGCACTACCCTGTATATTTTCATCATTATTTTTAGCAAAAAAAAGAGTGTAATGATCGCTTATAGTTGTTGTTACTATCACTGCGTATTCTTGTGTATTTGTTTGTTTATTTTTTATAAATAAGTGATCACTGCAGGAATGTGTGTTTTTGTTTACGTCTTCTCGTGTGCTCTCGTTTATCATGCTTTGCATACCATTCGCTATCAGAATATCAAGATATTCTGTTGTCGTTTTATTTTGTTTTGTTATGTCGATATTAATGTCACCAACTAATATGCATTCTTGTTTTTTGTTTATTTTGCTTATGATTAATTCAAGTTCATTCAAGAAAGTATTAATGTTTTGATTAGGTGGTCGATACGACGCAAGAAGGGTTATTATATCATTGCCTATTTTAACATTAAGTTGTACGAGCTCAAAAGAAATTGTTTCTGACGAAATTTGAGTAAACTCAATGTTTTCTTTTATATAAACAGCAATTCCTCCTCCTCTCCCTTCTCTATTACAGAAAACTGAATTGAAACCTTTTATTTTATAAAAAGAGTTTTCATTGTCATTTATATTGGTTTCCACTAATATTATAAATTTTATCTTGCTTATTATTTGGTTTATGCTCACTATGAATGAATTAAAATTAAGCCTGAGTGATCGGATGTTATTATAAATAATTGTTGTGGGATAACTTAAATATTTTTGTTCAATTTGATTGTAATTATAAATAGTTTGGGTTTTGTTATTCATATTGTTATTCATTTTTCGGACTATTGTTATTTTAAATTAATTTACTGTGGGGGTAATAAGTTCTATATCACTGGCATTATTTATAATTATTGAGATTGAATTTTCTGTTTTGCGTGCAAAAATTTTGCCATCTCTGACCCATACAAACTTCCAATTTGCTTCTTTTGCTTTGGTTTTTGCATTCCATAACAAACGACGCTTATTGAAAGTGAGTTCATCATTAATATATATGTATTTATTATTATTGTTGTTGTTTGTATTTTGTATGTTGTTTAATATGAGAGCATCTACTCTGTGTCGTGTAATTTTACTCATTAGCTCTCGTTTTTTGCTGAGAGATGTAAATTCTATATAAACCTTTTCCCTTTGCGTTTTGTGCCTATAACGTTAGCATTGCTTATATCGTTTTCGTGTATTTCTACATTTAACGAAGATGCTATTGTTTTTATTATTTCATTTGGGGACATCTCTTTATTCGTAACATTTTTTATTTCTATATTTTTAACAATATTTTGTTGTTCTAATTTATCTATGCGTGTTTCGAGTGTGTTGATTTGGTGTTCCCTTTGCTTGTCTCTTTCGGTAAGTTCTTTTACTTGCTCTACTAATTTCGAGAGAGTATTTGTTATTGTGCCAAGTGCATCTTTTATTTCATCTCTTATTTGTATGTGAGAGTGATTAACACTTATTGCTAACTGCTCTAAATTTGTTTTTATATCTTTCATATCTAACTTAAGGTCATTGACATCTGATTGAACCGAGCATAGAGAAGAGTTAACAGTGCTAAGAGATAATGGATCCTTAAGTGCATTCGCTCTGTCTGCTTCACAATTTTTTTCCTCATTGGCTCTTAATTTCATTTGAGGTTCTCGTTCATCGTACACTACCGATTGATACATTGTGTTAGCAGATTTTGTTCGTGGTTTGCATATTTGGCACTTCCAATTTGTTTTTCTCTCTCCATACATGCTAGAGTATGTGGACTCTGACAGAGGGCAGCAGGGTGAGAAATGGTAATTTACATTACAGCTGTAACATTTTACATATGCAATTGTTGTAATTGCAATGTTACATGTTTTGCAGACGACACTAGACATTGTTAATTGTTTTTCTTCTTTTTCTTTTTAGTTTAAGGTTTTGTTAAATTATGAATATTTATTTAATTCACTGCTTAAATACTGTTTTTAGCAAGATTTTTTTATCAACTTGTAGCTTTTTGTTTCCTTAGTTGATTTAATTACTGTTTTTTATTTTTTGGTGCACTAACTAAAGTAAATCACACACTTTTCTAGGAGTATTTTAAAACGCGTCTGTATTCGACTGTTATCAACTATCAACGTAAGGCCACGGTTCAAACCCCAGATCAGACATCTTCAACAAAACGAAATACCAAAAATTATTTCTTCGGCGATTGCCTCTCAACAGATTTCTGCCAAACACTCTAGAGAATAATTAAAATTGCCATGAAAAAGTTTCTCTCAAAACTGTCGTCCAGAGTCGATTTTAAACTATAGGTCCCGCCACTCATGTATAAAAATAACACACACAACATAAGTGCTATGAGAAGCTAGGTCGTAATACTGACTGAAGGATTCCAAAGACTAATTATGTATATAGGTATGAATGTATGTTCCAAGTAGGTAAAAGACGTTACCAAGATAGCCCTGGCTACTGTAAGAAATATTAGTCGAGAGTGGCTAAAATACAATCTCCGTCAATGACTCCGACATTGACACTGAGATGGGCCCTTTTGGTGTTTGGACAGACTGTCCAAGCATGCTGGCCAGGTTTTCAGTGCTATCTTGACCGTATCTGAAGCTGTCTTAAGTACGCATGTTTTCAATGAGCTTTCAAATGTACAGAATTCTCTTGGACCATATCAGGCTATTCATTTGTTCTTCAATCATCATTCAATATATGATGTGAAGGGTTGTATGGCTTTCTCATTTCGTAGAATGATTGGAGGCAGCCGAAAGCTATCTTAGATGTAATCATATGTAAACCCGATACTCAGACGACTGTCGGGCTATCAAAGTGACTATAATATCTCTTCCAAAGATATATCCTTCACAGAAATAACCATTACAGCAATCTGTCAACAATATTGGCTGAAAGATGTTACAATGGTCCTTCGAATCCAAAAAGATGAATTCTCCACCTGCAGCTTTATTCAGTATCGTGCCTTTCGTGAATATCTGTACACAACTTGGTCCCTCACGTTATTTTCGCATTTTACCATATTCCGAATGAAAATTGTGAACTTCCCTAAGAAATGTTGTGTGGTATTCCCGTATATTCCCTGGGTAAACCAGTTCCCCAGAGACGCTATCTAGTATTAGTTGCTAAGCCCTTAAAAAGAAGATTCAGCGGAAAAATTGACCGCAGCGTTGTCGTAGGTAGAGTACGCAGGTCATTGGTCAGACAGGCATTTATGTGTATCCGGCATTTGCTAAAGAATTTTTACCACACTAGTCTGTGAAAATCGTTTAAGTCATCTTTGAACTGAAGCAGCCAACGTAATGCACCTTATCAGTGAGTCCAAAATTCCACTGTATCTAGCTTCAATGGAAGAAAAGATTGGTGCTTATTCTTCCTGATGACTTTATATTTCTTTATAACGATTTTCGGCTACTAGAATACTGGAATACATTTCACTTGAGACGAAGATATGATATCCTGACCTCAAGAAAAACGAGTAATTCACTTCGCGGGGAAAAAAGTCATCGACAAGCAAACGACTCTTGTTAGCATTACGGACAACACCAACCACGGCAATTTATCGAATGCTATTTTAGCTTCCTACTGAAGTTATCCTGGAACTGCAGGTATTTCTTTTTGCAATCAAATACCTCATCGGCACCGATGGATAACATGGTTCCCTACAACTATCTGAACAGATGTTTTGGCACTGTTATCCTAAATGAAAATGAATGGAATACGAAGCCATTTTTCTGCCCCGAATTCTGGAGCAATGTACACCTACGACTTGAAGTATGTGTATTCGTGTGTGAACGATTATTTTTATTTCTTGTTATATTGATGGCTCAAAACCTTTCTTATTTTAATTAAATTCCCTTAATTTACTAGGAATTATTTGATTTGAATTGCATTCAACTGATTAATCGATTAATCGCTTGCAATAGCCAGAAAAACCATTTCAAGTTTTCAAATTTTAATGAAATTCTTAAACTTTTTAACCCCAGAAAAAAAAACCCCCGTTTAATGCGGTGTGCAAAATTGTTCAAGTTACTCAAGGATATTGTGCGTCAAACACATTCCATGTTTAAGTTTCAATTCTTTTCTTACATCAAAAAAGTTTCCTTTAAAGCCAAAGAACACGCACTTTAATCAAGGAATGTCGTTTCTCTTTCATTTCATTTTCATTTCTTTGCATCGTTTTTTTGAATTCAAAGCAGACAAACACCCGGGAAATAGAGAAATGAGGGGAAGAAAGGATGATTTTTGAAAGTGTAAGGAAACGGAAAACGGAAAAGTGATATGAAGAACGATAGAAAATTCAGATGATTTCCGTTACAAGTGCTTGAAAAAAAATAACATGAAATAGATTTGAAATTAAATGCAGGCAGCGACAAAAAAAACGACGACATTTAAACAAATTACCGGGAATGATGAACATTTTTTTTTCTTCTTATCGAATTAAGTGTTGGTAGTACAGGGTGCCATATATTAAGAGATACTAAATAAAAAAAACAGAACCCCTCAAATATTATGATAAACTAATCATGTCTCAGAATGGCGTATTCATACGATTCAGAGTGGACTCTAAACCGTAGATTCCGCAACTCATGTATGAAATTAATTCACACAAGTGATGTAAGGAGCTAGAACGTAATCCTGACCAGAAGGGTTGTAATGACTATTTATATATGTATGTGTTGGACACATATACACATGCTATAGTTGAGAGCACTGGCAACGAAAAGTTTACTGTAGTCCCACCAGCTACTCATCTTAAACCCACTGAGATCATCTTAAACCTTATGAGAAAGAAATCATATGGGCCAGTATTTCCCAAATCTTCTTCTTTAGTCAAATAAGATTCTTTGCTGACAAAGTTACTGCTTGAAGAAGCCCTTTCCAATGCTTCTGCAGAATTTTTTTGAGACGAGTGTCACTACATAACTAAAGATGGCTGTAGGTCTTCTATTTACAATTGTTACAAACCTTAGAGGCAATACAAGAGACTTCCACTGTCTGTGAAAATATAGAAAGAGAGACAGAAACCAGAACTGAAAATAATAATCCAGGTCATTGAGTATCTTTAGAAAATAAAATGAAATAAACTAAGGCCAAAAATAATGGTATTAAAGAAAACACACCAGTGTTGCAAAACTAGAATTTTGAAATAGTACTGAACTGTAACTGAAAGAGTACTTTTTTGAGTGAATGATACTTTTGTAAAAACATGCATACAAAAAATAAAAACCTACTGTTTAAAGTCAACTCCGAACAACAGAATTCTGAGAAACTTTATCGTGGCAAAATTATTTGCTCTAATAGCTTTTGCCATAAAGTAGTCGCCAGAGATATATTTTTTATATTTTGTTTTGATGGAGATGTCTGACATGGGGTTTGATCCGTGGGCTCACGTCTAGTAAGCCAGCACACTACCTACTAGACTACACACGGAACAGAAAAACTAACAACTTATTCGTATTCCTCACATACAAGACAAAAACACCTGATTCGGACCGTAAGAAAACATAAAGCCCCGTTTAGTCAAACGTCGATGGCACGTAATGTAATATACGTTCGTTTTAACATATGAAGAGTAATACAAATGCTTACCGATATTACATTACGGTTCGGCAATTCTAAAAACAAACGTACGTTCCGCGGACGTTTGGCTAACTGGGGCTAAAGCCTAATTCCACCCTTAGCATTACGTTGAGCATGTTGCTAATGCATTAATAGCTGTAAAGGGCTAGGCATAAAATATGTAATAATAAGAAAGTACAAAAGCGTCGCGGGGGTACTGCGGTATTTTTGAAATATAAAAGTACTGAAAAAAGTACTAAAGTACTGAATTTTTCAACACTGAAACACACTTTTCTATTAATTAGTGATTAATCAAGGACGTTTGGGTTAAACGTGATTAAATTTAATCATTTCACTTTTTCTTCATTGTAAATATGACCTAAATATGCTTGAAATCCAAAGGAAACCCAATAGAAGCCGATTATTGAATCTCTTGAGTTCGGGAAGGTTACAGGTTGTCAACACCACCCACCCTCCAAATACAATATAATTTACTTATTATTAAATAGTAATAAACTAAATGAGAATTACTTTGATATTTGATCGAACGACTATATAATGAAGTAAACAAACGATTGTAGCTGACACACTTTATTGATAGTAATACTTAAATAGAATCCTATGTGTATGCCTGTGTGAAGATAAATTCGACATAATCTTCAATGTTAATGTTAACAGAGCAATGTTATGTTTTTAACAGAATACGCAATAAACGATACGGATGATCATGTTAAGAAAGTCTGGATGGTTTAGGCTACTTGAATCGTCTTAGATTTAATGGGATGTGTTAGAATAAAGGGTCGAAAGTATACTCTGCAATCGGAGCCACACGTGTTTATATGTGGCGTATCACCGCTATGTGACGCTATGTGACGCTATGTAGTCGCCGTAGTCTAGAAGGTAGTGTGTTGACTTATTAAAAGTGAGGCCACAATTCAAACCCCACGTCAGACATCTCCAAGAAAACGAAATTTGAGAAAATATTTCTTCCGCGCATGAAAAGTTTCTCAAAAATCCGTCCTTCGGAGTCGACTTTAAATTGTCGATTGTGATTTACGGGCTTTCATTACTCTGGTAATGCTACAGGCGTGATCTTGTTGTTAATAATTCGATGTCAAAGTGTATGATTCTTAGATTCCGAGATTCTTTTTTGGACAATATGATACTTTCTACCTTAATATTCACATGTGAATCAAAATTTTTGTTTGAATATTAGGTTAGAGGTTCATTATAGAGCCGTTGACAACTCCAACGTATTTCAGGGAAAGACATGGCCTTACTTTTTTAAGGTACTTTTGCGGTATTCATTAACAATCAAAAGGGCCTGATGGCGATTGAATCGGACTGGAGTAAATCGTAAGTGATTTGTGACTGCAGGAAGTCTGCTGCTACTAATTCATTTCTGATGGAATCTAGGACTCCCATTTTTGAAAACGAGGAAGCAGACGCTGCTTTCTAGGTTAGGTAGGTATGTTATCTGGTATGGTGACTCACAGTATGGCTTTAATATGTAGCCTTGTTTAACTCTGTTGTACGATTTCATAACGCTTATACTGCCGCTATGAACACCCTTGCGTTTGATCCATCATATCTCGCTTTAAACAAATTTATTATATTCGGTGGTACTTCTTTACTTTTCAATGTTGATTATGTAGCTTGACGACCTATTGCGGCAAAAGCCTTCTCAAAATCAATGATTGCGAGCAGTAGTGTGTTGAATATTCCATACAAGATCTGTTAGAATGAAATCCTGCTTGTTTTTGTCATAATTATGATCATTCGATGAAACAGTGAAATGAAATACTGCTGACTGATTGAGTCAATGTAATCTTGCATCATGTTGCAGTAATGTCTACAGTCCCCTGTGTTGTTCTGTTATAAAATAAATCTGTTCATACGAGACGTACTTCTATAGGAAATTTTCATTCAAAAGAAAAAATTTATCGAAAAACCTTAAAAATTAAAAAGAAGTAAAACAAGTTACGTTTAATCTTTCCTTGAAGGGTATGTAGGGTATCACAGAAATGGGCTTAAACCACTGTAACCATACTTATTTACTTTTTTTATTTTTTTATTTTAATCCACATTAATTTTATTCATTTCTTTTTGTCCTTTTTGTTTCTTAATTTATTTACAGGCTTATTTATAAATGTAACAAATAAATTTAAAAAAACAACAACACAACACAACAACAACAACACAAACAACGACATTAACAACGGCAACAACAACATAATAAATGAACTTAAATAATAAATTCCCAAAGGTAAGCACATAAATAGGATTCGCAAAAACAAAACAAAAAAAAACAAAACCTGCAGAATATTTTTTACTTTTTTTCGTTTGTATTCGAATAAAAAGATACGAATACAAGTATGTATGTATATGGTAGTAGTAGCATGAGTATACGTAATGATTTTTAACATGTGTGTGAACTCATGTATAATTTATTAATTTCCAAGTAATTAACTTAAGTTGACAAGTTATTTGTTCACTTCCATTTTCATTTCTATTTCCATTTTTTTTTTTTGTTTTTTCTTTTTACTCTTTAAATTTATTTCCTCTTTAAGTTTAGTACGAGAACAATTTTCTGGTATTTTTAGATTTTTTTTCGATTCATAGAGAATAAAAAACAAAATACCTCGTCCTTGGAGCAATATTCACATGAAACATATTTATTACGACCACTGCCACTAACTACACTATAAACTCTTCTAATAGCAAAAGTGCTAATAAGCTGTATTCTTTTATTGATTTACTAACTGTACCCTGCGCGTGTTGCTGCACCACCAACTAAATTAAATTTGAAGGAAAGACATTACACATTTTATTGATTTTGTTTCCCGTTGTCCTGATGATTCAGATGAACGGACCTGAGTAATACGCATTCGATCAGTTTCGAATCTCCCTCCTCGTTGTTCAAGTGGTTCAAGCGAACGGGTCTCAGCGGCATATACTCGAAGGTTTTCCAGTCTCAATACTCGTCTGATTCTGAGGCTGGTAATGCTCTTTTCTTCCGTGCTTGAAGTGTAGGTCGACCAATTGCTTGTCATTCTTTTTGAGCAATTTTCAGTGACACCATCCATCGGAAATTAATCGCACCAACCTCACAACTTTGTTAAAGAATCCACAGTTTACGATTTAATTGATTTTAAGTAATTTTCAGTGGCGCCACCTGCCGGAAATCAGGCATACCAACTTATAAACCTTCCCCGGCTCATGTGCAACAACTTTGATAAAGATCATAACATGATCAAATGCACAGTTTACGATTCTATAATGGAACATACAAATAAACATGCAATTCTATATGGGTATGTGGGCGTGGCACCTCGCCTACTTGAAATTTTAAAATAAAAAGTAGCCTATACTAGTAGTTCCTTCCACACATACAGGAAGGTACTGTGAAAATTTCAAGAAAATAGACTTCAAACAAACAAACAAACCCACAAACAAATAAACACATATTCACTTTTGTATATAAGATAGACCCGATAAGAAGCTTTTGAAGATTCCTCGTTTACGTGAGTAAAAATAGGCAATGAAGAGTGATTTTATCAATAAGGAATTGAGTATCTTTTTTGGTTAAAATTAATAATTTATGCAGGATTTTTTAAAATTTTTTGAAACTTTAGAGATCACAAATACTTGACTGCCAACAATGCATCCAGAACAATACATCCCTAAACCGTGATCACCATGAGAACACTACGTGCACAAGAAATGTCACAGCAAGCACAGCGCCGCCTCTTGAAAGAGAGCAAGTCAAATCCTGAACACTGCGCAACAATCCTATACGTTTTCTGGACAATGATGCAATAAAGTCCATCGTTCTAGAAGTGGAAAAGATTTCAAGTCACCCTCATAAC
Organism: Sarcophaga carnaria; assembly: GCA_958299815.1. NCBI lineage: Eukaryota > Metazoa > Arthropoda > Insecta > Diptera > Sarcophagidae > Sarcophaga > Sarcophaga carnaria. Next base: position 36,135,278 of record OY283151.1, read on the forward strand.
TAGAAATACTTCATAATTCAAAATGAAAAAAAGCAGCAAAAATTTGTCGAAATACAAATAAGAAATTAGAGATTAAGAGGCTTTACGATAGTCCAATACAATACAACCCATCGTTCTAGAAGTTGCAAAGATTTCTAGTCACCTCCATAACTGGAAATAATTTACAATTGAAAATGAAATGAAGGTGAAGAGCAGAAGTAAATTGTCGAAATCCAAATAAGAAAATGGAGATTGAGAGGCTTTGTGGCAGCCCTAGTAACATTTAGATTCTGTATCCAAAAAGCTCAGCTCATTTTTTAAGCCAATTTTGGCAATTTCGAATAAAATGAAGTATTCTTGCATAAAAACGGACGGACTGGGAATGCCTTATAGTCCATACAAGGGACGAAGCAAAACCGCTCAACAACTAGTTTCTAAACAGGTCAGGCATGAGATTTTTCAAAATTATTTGGTTTAATAAAGGTCTTCTACGATCGCCCGATTTAGAATCTCACCATGGTCGGTATCTTTGAAGGTTCCATTAAATATATATCGTTGGCTCGCTCGAGTTACATAAGTAGGCTCGCCTTTGTCAAAGATTCCTCTAAGTTTGCATTTAGGAATTCAATTTTGATTCGTGGAGTACCTTTATGGTCATCTGTCTTAATTTATACTGATCATAACAAATGTTATCATTCCCACTAAATGCAGAGAATATTCCAAGACTCTTTCACTCCGTATTAAAATACGGATCGTTGTCTAGTTGCCTTTATATAAACGGCTTTGAGGTTTATTCAACTAATGGTTGCGCCAAAATATTTTGTTTTAACTGCTACAAGCCCTCCGTAGTAGCTTCGCTTGCTTTCAGCTGCTCATAATGACAGTGATTTCTAGGCTCTCACCAAATGCACAGAATTTTTAAGCACCCGTCTAGATTCCACCAAATAGTGCCAGTTACTTTGGTTTTGTCATTGATTCAACCAAGGCAATGAAACAGTTTCAGTATAAGCTTCGATAAGTAATCGATAATTAAAGAAATAAATTACAGCTTATCGCAAAAGTTAATATTTTCGAGGCAAGATAATTAATTTTTTTAGTATTGTTTACAAGGTTTCCTTCACTGACAAGGTGATATCGATTTGCAGATGTTTACTCTCTAAAATTTTTAAGTTATTATAGACATGAACCACTGCTGAATAGGTAATTGATGCACTGTAGCAGGTCTTTGTATGTATAGCGTTGCCATTTTTGGTCGCCTATATCCAACACCTTCCTTAACCGTAGAGTGTCTATTGTTCTCAAGGACTTCTGACTGTCTGACCTTCCTCTGATATTCGTTGTCAATGTTTTTTTTTTCAAGGGCTTAGACTTTCCCAAGTGTTTGAACTTGAATGGCTCGGGATTAAAATCAATACGTTTATCCTCTACACCATATCATCTGGCATTTTTACGTTATACACTCAACACTTGTGTATTATATTTGTCATGTAAGAAGGCAGGCAAGCTGTTGAGTACTTATTTCCTGACTCATTTTTTAATCACTATAACATCACATGGAGGGAGGTTTTCTTCTATCGCTGATTTCAATACGATTCAATCCTATTTCAAGGTAAAAAATTCCTTTCTAGAATTATGGCATAATATTTGTGTTTACCACACAGACATAAATTAACAACCGAATGTTCAATGGGATGTTTATTAAAGCCATAATTTAAGCCTACTAAATGTTATTAGGTATGGTGAAAAATAATTTCTATAATAATAATTTTTAATATAATAATAGTTTTTCTTGCTGAAATAATTCATATTTGCACCTCAAAGTTCTGTTTCAGAACATGGTTATCCATAAAGCTTAGCAAAAGAACACTTGGAACAATGTACACGAAAGTAATACTCCAGATGGTTAATAACACAGCCCTGCAAATTTGGACTTTTTTTGTGCAAATAAGATGGCTCCAGGTGTTTTCGAAGGCATTTTGCGCGCTGAACACGAATCTGGTTTCATAAACTTTCCATCACGTCAGGTTTTCGAGAAAAAAAGAGTTGAAACCCCTAAAAATAGCGTTTTTGGCCATTTTTGAAACATTGTAGATCTAAACACTGACGTGCTAGAACCATCGCGATTATCAGAAATTGACAATTGATCTTTGCTCTTCAAAATGAGCCCAAAGCCAAATTGGGTAAAATGCATGCACCCTTAAAGTAGGAGGTGGGTTTATGTCAAGGGGTGCAAGGGAAAAAGAAACACATTACGGAGGTCCTTAAAAATTAATCAGATTTACTTGAAAATTGTTTCTCAAGGGTTTTTGGGGTCGCTGATTACAGATTTTCATTCAGATTTAAAAAATTCAAAATGGCGGATCCAATATGGCGGTAAAGTAAATCTGATTAATTTTTATAAACCTTGACCGCAATATTGGATCCGCCATTTTGAATTTTTTAAATCAGATTCGTGTTCGGCGCTCAAAACGCCTTCGGAAGCAACTGGAGCAATCTTATTTGCAAAACCCATGCAGGGCTGTGTAATTTATTGTAGATGTTGGGGTAATAAGGCTTCATAAACCTTAATTCATTTCCATTATTGTTAATTAACCAGGCCAGTAAACCTGCTTTGTATACAGATTAAATTTGTTTGCTTTAAATTTTACAAAATTTAAAGAAAACGATGTCTAAATAATCTGCAGAGATAATAAAAATTTGCATACTTTTTCCCCTCTCCAATAATTCATTAAATCTGTAATTCTTGAAAGACGAAAAAGTGTAAAAAGAAAAACATTTATTTCATTAGAAATATTTTATCTGCCTAATTCATTCTGTCATTCGCTCATTCATTCATTGTTTGCATTGTCATACGCTTAACTTAATGTGTTTTGCTACTGTATTTCAGCCGTAAATGGTGGCAATAAGCGATATTTGCAACACCTTAAGAAGGGTAGAACTAGATCAGCCTATTATTATGATTAATAATCGATTTAGAATCAATTCATGTGGTGAGCTTTCATGTAACTATGAAAAGCCGATGATCCTAACTTGGTGATCTTTAAAGGCTGGGCAGTCGCAAAGGAAGTGATGACATGTTTTTCACTTTTCCTGCAACACATACATAATTGCTCATTACAAACCTTCGACCTAGCTTCTCACACCACTTATGTTGTGTGTGTTAATTTTATACACGAGTGGCGGGGTCTACAGTTTAAGGGCGATTCCGAACGACAGATTTTTTCAGAAACTATTTCATGGCAATTTTTATTTACTATCAGAGCGTTTACCAGAAATCTGCTGAGAGGGAGTCACCGAAGAAATATTCAAATTTCATTTTATTGGACATGTCTGACCTGGGGTTTGAACCGTGGCCTCACGTCTACTAAGCCAACACACTAACTACAGATTACGCGACTACGCACATCCTGAGGCTTATTTTGCAGATGAAAGAAGTCACAGGATAAGTTTTCTCAGAGTTTTTGTCCGAAATCTGCTGAAGGAATATATTTTTAATTCGTTTTGGAGATGTCTGACCTGGGGCTACAATAATGTTCATTAAACTAACCTACAATCCACCAGGCACATAAACACCCTCTTATCTAACATATAGAAATAGAGTACGTGATCAAACACACTCGCTAGGTCGTGATCCTGGTTGTAATGACCAATTATGTACGTATCTTCTTATATATAAAAATGAATGTGTGTTTATTTGTTTGTGGGTTTGTTTGAAGTCTATAGACGGCTAAACGGCTCGACCGATTTTCTTGAAATTTTAACAGTACCTTCCTGTATGTCTGGAAGGAACTATAGGCTACATTTTATTTTAAAATTTCAAGTAGGCGAGATGCCACGCCCACATACCCATATAAAAATGAATGTTTGTTTGTATGTACCTTATAGAGTCGTAAACTATGCATATGGATCATGTTATGATCTTTAGCAAAGTTGTTGCGCATTAGCCGACGAAGTTGGTATGACCAATTTCCGATAGGTGGTGCCACTGAAAATTACTCAAAATGAATTAAATCGTAAACTGTGCATTCTTTAACAAAGTTGTTGCGCATGAATCGACGGAGGTTGGTGCGATTAATTTCCGATGGATGGCGTCACTGAAAATTATTCAAAATGAATGACCAGCAATCGGTCGACCTACACCTCAAGCACGGAAGAAAAGGGCATTACGAGCCTCAGAATCTGACGAGCATTGAGACTGGAAAATCTTCGAGTATATGCCGCTGAGACCCGTTTGGTTGAACCACTTGAACAACGAGAAGTGAGATTGGAAACTGATCGAATGCGTACTACTCAGGTCCGTTCATCTGAATCATCAGGACAACGGGAAACAAAATCAATAAAATGTGTAATGTCTTTCCTTCAAATTTAATTTAGTTGGTGGTGCAGCAACACGCGCAGGGTACAGCTAGTATGTATATAACAGTAATTCGGAAATCAGCGAACGGCGAGGAACTATTACTGTTGTGATAGCTAACTGTTTGACAAACAATAGGCCTTCCCTCTGGCGTAGATGGGACCAAATCTTTCCAGTGGTATATGCTACCCAATCAAACCTCATTCAACCAAGCCTCTTTCTATATTGTCTGTTCTGTTTCCACAACAATAGTTCAGGAGGCCAATAAACGTGCAGAAATCTTGACATTCGTAATTCTTAATGCTGTTATCGTCTAATCGTATCATGTATTCGTCTCTAGTGTAAGGTATTTTATAGTCGTGTTGGTCCATAGTGTTCCTAATTGTTGTTTTGTTTTTCTTTAGAATTGTTTTTTTTTCTTTTTATTCGTTTTTACCTTGTCTTGTTGCCTTTTCCTTAGAATTCTTTACAAAATTTTCATTTTATTTTTGTTTTATTTCCATTATCATCTTGTTATTAATCTGTTTTGTTGTTGTAGTTAATATTGCTAATCTCGTTATTGTTGTTGTTATAAATTATATGAAATAATTCAACAAGGAAAAAAAAATCCGCCGACATGATGAGGACTCCGGCTCATGCTAGTGTGGTGGTTGGAATATTTTTGATTTACTTTTTGATGCGTATTTTTCCCTTTTTATTGCTGCTGCTGTTGCTGCTACTGTTGCGAATGCTCTTGTTGTTGTTGTTGATATGCTTTACAGCTTTGGATTTCTAACAATTGCTGTTGCTTTGTTATTTTTGTTAATTTTTTTTTTGTTTTTTGTTTTCCTTCTGTCTTTAAGACTCTTATTATTTTTATTAATAAGTTGCCAAGAAATTTATTATTTTCTTATCTAATTTTGTTGATCATCTCTTTTGTCAACCAAACATTAACAGCAACAGCAACGGCAAAAGCAACAGCAACATCAATGCCAACAATATTCAACATCATAATCTTGGCCATTGTCATTCTCATTGTTGTTGTCATGGTCTACCATCGTTATGTGGAAAAGCATTCGCATTCTTCCTTTTGTGTTGTTCTCTCATCGCATCATGACTATTGTCATAGACAATGTAAAACATAAGGCAACACCCAGCCGATAGTGTAAGAGTCACAGTGTGGGAGAAGTTGCTTCACAAGTGTTCATCATTATTATTCATGGGATTACGATAGAGATTCAACACAAAGAGGATTTTCTATATCATCAAGAGCCAAGAACAATACAAAATAGACGGATTTCTTTTGGCTTTTTTCGGTTTTTTGCTGAAGCTCTGTAAGCATTATAATTTATTAAGGATTTCCGCAGCAGCAGTTGTGGTCTTTAGTTTTTGGCCATTTTCTTTGGACTCCTTTTTTCCTTTTTTGCTTTTAAGCTGAAAAAAATGGAAATTCTTTTGTAACATAATTAAGTGTGCGTAATCAATAAGAGCGAAACAAAGCAGAAGCAAATAATTGCTTATTAGAGAATATTAATATTCATGTATTCAAAGAGGGCGGTCTATTCCATTCCATTCAAAAAATTTTGTTTTTCGAATTTTTTTCTCTGAAGGCTTCAGAACAAAACCGGCTCACTGAACTTGTAAGCCAGAAAGAAAAATTAGTCACCGTTCTAATACAGTTTGTAACTACAAACCCAAGTTTGATAGGTTGGTATCATTCAGGCTTCCAATTGCCGACTAAATGGCAAAGAATATTGTCTGTAGTCTTATCTCCCTCCTTCCTCTTCATTACAGCTGCTGCAGAAGTTGTTATAAGATATTTCCAGATGCCAATGTTTAGTTACATCTGATATAACGTTTCTCAGCTGTTAAAGAAAAATTCACCATTACTTTTAATCTCCTCATAATATTTCATTCCATTTCAGAAAGCAAAGAAAAATTCATCATGGTTTCAACGACATTTCATTCTCTAGTATCAATGAGGAAGCTGCGATTCCATTTAATAACGTCGAATAGTTTGGTATCATATTGGATCTCTATTAGAACTTAATTTCTGAGTTTCTGTATTCGGAGACGGTTTCAGGTTGCCACTACCACCCACCCTCCAATTACCATTTAATTTACTTATTATTAAATAGTAATAAACTAAATGAGAATTACTATGTTATTTATCCGAACGACTATATAATGAAGTAAACAAACGATTGTAGCTGACACACTTTATTGATACTCACACTTAAATAGAATTCAATATGTGTGCCTGTGTGAAGATAAGTTCGATATAACCTCCAATGTTAATGTTAACAGAGCAATGTTATGTTTTTAACAGAATACACAATATGCGAAACGGATGATGATGTTGCTTCCATTACCCAAATAGTATTAGAAATCGGTCGATGGCATTTGTGTCCCACACAAAAAAAAATCTTCTCCAAACATTGTTAAAGAGATTCGGTAAGACTATGATACAATGCTTTTGAAGAATGTTTCTGAAAAAAATATTAGGACTCTAGAGAACATGACGGATGGTAAATTAAATGATGGAAGATTGAGATGTTGTGCAAGCCTGAAGCTAAATGAGAATTGCACTTCAAGGTGAGTTCACTAATAAAATTAAATTAGCGGTATATTCCACATGGTTTTGGAATTCGAGAGAGAGTTTCATCGCTCAAAAATCTATGGATCATACTCCATATGATTATGATATCTTAAAATTTAAATTCTTAAATTGCCCACCCTATATGTGAAACAAAATTTGAGAGATCAGTTGAGAAATGTTATATCAGATGTAACTAAACGTTGGCCTTTGGGAATATCTTCTAACAACTTCTGCAGCAGCTGTAATGACGAGGAAGGAGATAAGACCGCAGACAATATTCTTTGCCATTTAGCCGGCAATTGGAAGCCTGAAATGATGAAATCTATGGCACCCAAAATAATATGCCTGTTCAAGCTTGATTTGGATAGAATCCACACATTCATAGAACTATTGAGATGATTGAAAAATTCCAACCAGGAGTTCAATTGAATGATGGAATATGTACGGGTATTATGACGGAAGCTTATGTGCTTTTTGAGGCGACAACTATTAAGCCTACTCTATATGCATAGATTGCGAACATTTCGACTGCAGGTTTGAAAATCGTCTTCATTGCATTGGTTATCGTACCCTTCAACGGTATATGAAATGATTTTTCTTTTCCTTTTTTAATTGAATTTTTATCGAGTCGATTTAAAAATCCAATTCTTCAGAAATTTTTCGCCTTTGTGTGTGCATGTAGTCGATAGGTGTCTCTTTAATCTTATAGTCTAAAATCCTGACAAGCTCAGGATGCTGCTCGATGTCAACAATGTCAGTTCTCTGCCCGGCATCTGGTATGCACTCAGGTGTTTACTTCTAGAACGCATTAATGCCCCCTGGTTTCAAAGGTATGTTGCCATAAATCGTTCTCATCGCCACAGAGTCTAGACGTTTGGCTGTCACTACACCCATTCTAAATAAGTGTACTCTAAATCTGCAGTGTCCTGTCTAAAAATCGCTTACCAACCTAAGGTTATTTCTGGATAATCTGATGCAAGACTGAGATCCTCCTCGTATTGTAATTTCCCAACAAAAGTTTTGAGTGCTGCAAATCCACTTGGTTTGATAAGAGTCTTTGTCTCTCTTTATCTTTCCTTTGATTGAGCATATCTCCCCCAATGTCCATTAGCGGCGTGGAAGTTCCTCTCCATGTGTCGATCATTACAAATACTCTTAGAACCACATAATGAACTATAAACTAAAATTTGCTGGTTACCACCAGACTTGTTGGCGAAACAAATGGACGCTAACACGGCTATGGAGTATTGAAGTAAAGTTGATCTGGATCTCTCCATTGACTACACGATACCTGAACCCGGACTTACATACATAATTGGTCATTACAACCCTTCAGTTAGGATTACGACCTAGTTTCTCACACCACTTATGTTGTGTGTGTTAATTTTATACATGAGTGGTGGGACCTACAGTTTAAAGTCGACTCCGAACGACAGATGTTTGAGAAACTTTTCATGGCAATTTTATTTATTCTCAGAGTTTTTGCCAGAAATCTGCTGAGAGAAAGTCGCCGAAGAAATACTTTTTGTATTTTATTTTGATGTCTGGCCTGGGCCTCGAACCCTGGCTTTACGTCTAATAAGCCAACACACTACCTACTAGACTACGGCGACTTCCTGGACTTATGTCGTGGTAATTATAGTTTACACCTCTCATCCAAGTATTCACTGACTGATCCCGATCATGCAACAAAGTTGATTTTGAAGACGATTCCAATCTTACACATCTAACGAATAGTCTCCAGATAGTCTGGCCAATCCAACCCCTTTGAATATCACCTAAGCTATACAATATCACTGGGAAAACGAGATTAGGCCCAGAAAAGAAGACAAAAATGTTCTCAAATCTTCCATGCTTTCTCTCTTATGCCGTCTAATGTTCAACACCCTGCTCATTCTATGGCTTTAAATGAGTTTCTAAAAGCTCTTGACAAATACTCTCCCTTGTTTTTACCCATTCCGGAAAGTGGCTTAGAATAATGGAATAATGAAATGGAAACAAAAGACAACGATAACGACAACGACTACTTAGAACAGGACAAGACAAGACAAATAATGAAAATGTCAAATATTGTCTGCCCAACAATAAAAACAACAAAAAAGAAAAAACATAGAAAAACTTTCCTTTTTGTTCACATTTTATTTCTACTTCAGTTACGATTTTTGACACTTTAAGGAGAAATTTTCAAAAGTGCAAAACAAAAAAGAAAAAAGAACTCAACAGCATATGCAAGCAATAGAATGAAAGTGGGTGCCAAAAGTGGTCATACTAGAAGGACGAAATATTTTTACTGTTAAGCAACGCAAGAGAAAGATTTAAATGACTTGAGCGAATTCATTATAAATTGAAAAAAAAAAATTGAAATATGAAATGCGCTGATGTCCTTCATTATTAATCCTCTTACATACCAGGCCATGTTGTTGAATCACTCTTTAGTCAGCTTAATCGGATATGTTAAGAACGCCTTAGAGCGAGTGCTGGAAAATAACATATTCAGTCCAAAAAAGTCTTTTTCAAAAATCAGCTAAGGAGTCTACAAGACTCCTTAGTAAACAGCCTCAATGTGGCTAAAGGATCGGATAGGCGGATCCCATGGAAAGTTGTTTACTTTGATATACGCGCCGACATGTTCGTATACAACACAGCACTGATTTCGCTTGTGCCATTTCATCCAGGATTAAAAATATTATAAACTTTCGAAAAGTCTGTTATCTTCCAAACGTCCTTTAAATAAACATTTTAACATTAATATGGAGCTGACAAGAATTTCATGGCCGCTTGGCTAGTCGTGTAGAACAGTATACTCGTATTCACTGGAAAAATTGTTACCAATTACCCAGTAACCCCTGTTTCGAAAAATGGAGTCCAAGCATATGTCTGCATAATTTATACGGACATATGAAACCTTAGCGTGCCAAAGAAGCTGTTTAAGCTAATAATAGGATAACTTAGGTTATAAAGGGTCCGCCAAATAACTTTTTTTTTTGAAAATGCTTTAAAAAAAACTACTGAATATTTTCTCAAATTTCTTTTTTTATTTGGAAGTACAATCCTTCCGATTTATAATGGAAAATAATTTCATTCAAATGGCTGTCGCGGCTGGCCATGCAGTAGCCTACACGATCGGTCCAATTTTTAAGCACATATGGATTGTGTGCAGCTGTATTTCACCAATGGCTTCACGAATATTGTCCTTTAAAGCGTCAATTGTCTCTGGTTTGTCGGCGTATCACTTATCTTTGACGGCACCCCACAAATAATAGTCCAACGGTGTCAAATCGCAGTTTCGAGGTGGCCAAACGACATCAGCTCTGCGGCTGATAATGCGATCTTCAAAAACAGGGCGCAAAACATCGAGTGTAGCTTTGGCTGTGTGAGACGTAGCGCCGTCCTGTTGAAACCAAATGTTGCCAATATCCTCCTCTTCAATTTTTGTGAACAAAAATTCGTTCAACATGGCCCGATAACGATCGCCATTGACTGTAACAGCCACTTCTTGCTCATTTTCGAAGAAAAATGGCCCAATTATGCCTCTGGATCAAAATCCGCACCAAACAGTGACTCGTTTTGGGTGCGTCGGCTTTTCAATGTATGCGTGCGGGTTTTCTGTGCCCCAAATGCGACAATTTTGCTTGTTTACATACCCGCCAAGACCAAAATGAGCTTCATCTGAAAAGATTATTTTTTTTTGCCAAAATCGGCATCTTCTGGTGTAGTGTAATGAAATTATTTTTCATTATTAAACGGAAGGATTGTACTTTCAAATAAAAAAAGAAATTTGAGAAAATAGTCAGTAGTTTTTTTAAGCATTTTCAAAAAAACAGTTATTTGGCGGACCCTTTATTAGTTTGATAACCGCCTCAAAAACATAGCTTACTTGGATCCTTTAGGATCTTCTTTTAATACCGATAGTATCAATTCCGAAGTTGTCGTAGTCTAGTTGGTAGTATGTTGGCTTATTACACGTTCACGGTTCAAACTCTAGGTCCGACGTCTCCAACAGAACGAAATATTAAAAAATATTTATTCTGCGACTGCCTCATAGTAGATTTCTGGCAAAAACTCTGAGAGTAAATAAAAATTGCCATGAAAAGTTTCTCGAAAATCTGTCATTCGAAGTCGACTTTACTCATGTATAAAATTAACACACAACATAAGTGGCATGAGAAGCTAGTTCGTAGTCCTGACTGCTGGGTTGTAATGACCAATTATGTATGTGTGTATATTCCGTAAATCATTTTTAACTTCTGCTTGACATTTCTCAACCATCCCAATAGTTTAATGGAGGTGTGGACTCCATATCCAAATCGCTCTTGAGTAGACACCTTCCGTCGCTAAATTCTGGACGCTGAAGAGTTGTCGGACTATGACACAGAACTTGTCCTGCGGTCTTCTTTTCTCCCTCCCTATTACAACTTCCGCAGAAATCGCTATGGAATATTCTCAGCATCCGGGTTCGGTCAGGTAGAATCTGGTAAAATTTGACGGAAAATTTTTTTTTTCTTTACATGATGTTAACTGAGGTTAACTGTCGAATGTCTCACTGTCGAATCCATAGACACCCGGCATTATTGAATAATCATAGATGTGGTGTACACACTCTCTAAGGATCTAGAATGTGCGTGATTATCTACTTCATATACTCTGATACACAGCTGCAGTCTTTCTAGCTATTATTTCAGCATTTCAGTATTCATTCATTCAATTGTTTCGTAAAGATTACATATTAAAGTTTGTTGCGTGAACTGGATCCGTCAGTTAATATTTAAACGACGTCCTCTGAAAAGTGAAAACCATTAATAATGTAGGATCTATACGGTGTTTTTGCTGTAAAACCAGGAGCAAAAGCTGGTTTAGTGTTATCGTATAGTCGACAGGCATGTCCAAATAAACTATACTCAAGACTCTGCCATGATCTTGTGCTAATGATGGCAGATTGAGAAATATTCTATATGGCCAGGATCTATTTTAGGTCTTCGAAAGTCGTCGTAGTCTAGTCGGTAGTGTGTTGCCTTATCAGACGTGAGGCCACGGTTCAAGCCCCAGGTCAGACATCTCGAACATAACGAAATATGAAAAAATATATCTTCGGCGATTTCCTCTCCGCAAATTTCTGATAAAAACTCGAATAGTAAATAAAAAATTACCATGAAAAGTTGTTCAAAAATATGTCGTTCGGAGGTGACTTTAAACTGTAGGTCCCGCCACTATGTGTAAAATTAACACTCACAACATAAGTTGTGTGAGAAACTAGGTTGTAATCCCGACTGAAGGGTTCTAATGACCAATTATGGAATGTATTTTAAGTCTTGTACCCTATTCAACTCAAAAAATACCTCGGCTTAAAAGTCAGGAATTCGTTGTGGTTCGATAAGAAGGTTAGTTTTATAACTTTAAGTGCGAAAACTTTTTCCACACACTATCTATTTAAAATCACTACAAACATAATGAACAATTTATTTATATTCTCATAAAATTAAAGCAGAAAAAAGAGACAGTACTTCTCGTACTTCCATTGGCAATTTGCATTTAATTCTTCTATAATTTGTTTTATTTAAACTGTATGTGGCAGTGAAACAAAAACTCTGGCAAAAAACAGAAAAACAAACGAAACTGAAAAAACTTTTCAGATCAGTTTTTTTTTTAAACCCCTTGTTTTGTCTTCTGTTGGCCAATATTAGTCTGCCAACAATTGGTTGCTTCAAATTAAAAGTTTATTAAAGACAAAAACAACAAAAAAAAGAGAAGAAAAGAAAAGAACACAGAGTAGATAAATTGGCAGTGTAGAGTTAATTTATGGCCAGATTTTTAAAAGGCAGAAGAGAAACATTTGAAACTAAATTCGAAATATTTTTGCCAGTTTTTTATAGGAAATCTGAAAAAGTGTTCAATTTAAAGTTAAAAGTCAAGTTTTGAAAGTTAATTTCAAGATTTTAAATTATTATACTTTAGTTTTATGACATTTAAAGTGGAATTTCATTTGGTTTTATTAATTGAATGACTTCAACCAAATATTAATTACAACGTCCATGTGAATAATTTAATTAAATGGGAGTAAACCGACAACATATTGAAATAAACATGGCTGTCAATATTGATTAATTAGGAATTTAATTAATATTCGTTAGTAGAGGTTTATCTACTAATTTGATTTTCCATATGAAGTAAACAAATTGTCAATAAGTGAATAAAACAACAAATTATACAAATTAAAAGAGAGGCTCATTTACGACTATTAGAAAGCATATCTACCACCTTCTTGTTCTTTCTTGGCTTTTGCTTTGTTTTTCATTAATCAGTTTACTTCTTGAGCTAAGCAGAAGATTGCTTTTTATTATTCTAAGATAATAGGGTTAGGTTATCCAATATGGCGGTCAAGTAAATCTTATTAATTTTTATAAACCTCCACCGCCATATTGGATTCACCATTTTGAATTTTTTAAATCTGAATGAAGATCTGTTATCAACGACCCCAAAAACCCCTGACTAACAATTTTCAAGTAAATCTGATTAATTTTTAAGGACCTCCGTAATGCGTTTCTTTTTCGCTTGCACCACTTGACATAAACCAACCCCCTACTTTAAGGGTGCATGCAAACAATTTGGCTTTGGGCTCATTTTGAAGAGCAAAGATCAGTTGTCAATTTCTGACAATAGCGATGGTTCTATCACGTCAGTGTTTAGATCTACAATGTTTAAAAAATGGCCAAAAACGCTATTTTTAGGGGTTTCAACCACCTTTTTCTCGAAAACCTGACGTGATGGAAAGTTTATGAAACCAAATTGCCTTCGAAAACACCTGGAGATTTCGAAAACCTTGATGAAAATTCTTTCATATTATCCTGAATTCGAACCCTCGTTAGTCTGCCGTAAAGCCAAGATTTTTGACAACTCCACCATGGCATGCTTCCGAGCAATAGAGAAACATATGGATGTACATATTTTGACCTGGTACTTCTGTATGTGAAGTCACCGTAGTCTAATAGGCTTATTAGGCGTAAGGCCACAGTTCAAACCCCAAGTCAGACATCAAAACGAAATATGAAAAAATATTCCTTCGGCGACTTCCTCTCAGCAGATTTCTTACAAAAAATCTGAAAGTAAATATAATTGTCATGAAAAGTTTCTCAAAACGCTGTTGTTCGGAGACGATTTTAAACTGTAGATGCCACCACTCATGTATAATATTAACACACGCAACATGAGTGGTGTGTGATACTGGGTCATAACCCTGGCTGAAGAGTTGTAAAGACCAATTAGGTATGTATATCTGAATGTATATAATGTCTTCCAACAAGGACTTTCGAACTCTGACATATGATAACGGCCATCTTGTTGAAGCCACATCAAAATAGTTGTCATTTATTCAGTCTGTTTTGTCAAATCATGGACAACCATAACCTAAGTTCGCATAATAAGATCTGGAGCTGTTATCAAATTTCATTAAAAAATCATTATCAGCGATTAGCCCGCGTTTCTGGATGAGAATAAACAAAATTGTTGAATTTGGAATGATACCATACATACATTACAACCCTTAAGTCAGGATTACGACCTAGTTGCCCAGACCACTTATGTTGTGTGTGTTAATTTTATACATGAGTCGAGGGACCTACCTATTTTTGAGAAACTTTTTATGGAAAATTTTTTATTTACTCGCAGAGTTTTTGCCAGAAATCTGCAGAGAGGAAGCCGCCGAACATATTTCTATTAGTTGGAGATGTCTGACCTGGAGTTTGATAATAGGCCAGCACACTAGATGCCTACTAGACTTGGAACGATAGCAATCTATTCAAAATCCTACTCTTACTGAAAAAGTCTCTGTTTACTGTGAGATTTACTCATGCCATAATGGATAGTTTGAACAAGCGTTGATCACCTTATGTGGAGATGATGTTAGCTGGCCACTGATATCGTGCAATTTGACACCGTTAGAGTTTTTTTGTGTCCACAAACCACAGCGATTTTCATAGCCATGTCATGGAGAATTGAACATTTCGGTTGCACTCTACACTGAGAAGCTGAGATGGAAACATAAACGGTGTTTAATTCTACACATAGTAAATAGGCCTTTTAAATGAAAATAAAAAATCGGTGATATTGCCCACACACTTATTTAAATTTAGGATAACGAAGGGAAATGTTTAATGAGAGACCATTTAGATTCGTAAGCTCAACATTGCGTAGAACGTTAAACTGCTAAATGACGGTGATTCTCTTCCGATATCGAGTGTCGTTTATACAATAAATGAAAATAAATTAGAATTGGTTACTTTGAAGCTGCAATCTACATAATATCGAGGATGACGAACCTTTGGTCACTGGGCCTGTACTGATATTAACAAAACTTCTATGAAATTTAACCACAAATACTTTAAAAATTCATTTTCTTAAATTTAAGAAACCAATTTGAATTTATTCTCTTTCAATTTTAAGCACTTCAACATCCTTAAATATCCTTAAACATTTCAAAATGACCACATTAAAGAGCGGAGAAAAAAATCTCATTAAACTTCAATATTCTCTTGATACTTCATTATCCTCTTATGGCTCATTTGTGTCAATTATTTGTTTCTGCTTATTTTTTTGCATTCTTTTTATTCTCCTTTCACATTAGATTTCATGTTCCTCCTTCTCTCTCTCCCTCTCTCTCCTTTCTCTGTAACTGTACTCGTTTACCGTTATCAAATTTTTGCTAATTAAAGAATAACTTCAACTTCATTTCGTTATTGGCTATTTTGCCAATAGCAAGCCACAGAACCATGAATGGGGCACCCATACTTGAGGTTGAGGTGACAATATTTAGTTTTTGATTCCTTTTTCTTCCACTTTGCTTTGGTCTTCTTTATAAAATGAAAAGTGAAACCAATGGAGACGATATTCCTGTGCTTTGGCTACTTCAAGAATTGTTCTCTATTGCCTCTTGGCCAGAGAGAATAGAGAATGAAATGAAATCTTCGGGTTAGATTTTGAACAGATTTTTTTAACTTTTTTCTTATTTCTTTGAGTTTAACATGCAAACTGGGAAAAGACTGAATTTTTTTTGTTTGAGTGTGCAACTATTAGTCTGTAACGTACATGTATAAAAATTAGTTTTTTAAAGGCAAAGTTTTTTTTTTTATTTTAAAGAGTAGTTTAGCTGTGGGTTCACCCACAGCTTACACTATGTAGCTTTATTTGAGCGCTGCTAGGTCTACTGTATTGCCACCAAGTCTTAAACTACATTTTAAGCCACTTATTATCCACATCATAACCCAGCGACTCGCAAGCAAACATTCAATGCATCTGAGAAAACCTATTAGACTTATCAAAGCCATGTTCAAGTCACTCTTTATGTCTCAAAGTCAGTAATTTCCTCAATAAGTCGTTCTGGCTTAATATAAAAGGCTCATAAACAGTAGAAAAAACTAGCGTTTATAATCATTGCTTTGAAATATATTAAGGCAGAGAGCAAAGAGTTTACTATTGAAGTTAGGCTGACGAGAATAGAAACAGAGGCGACTCGTCCGTAACACAAAAACAAAATCCCATGTGTTCAAGAACCATAACATAACATAAATACATAATTGGCCATTAGAACCCTTCAGTCTGGATTACTGCCTAGCTTCTCACACCACTCATGTTGTGGAAGTTAATTTTATACATGAGTGGCGGGACCTACAGTTTAAAGTCGAATCCGAACGACAGATTTTAGAGGAACTTTTCATGGCAATTTTATGTACTCTCAGAGTTTTTACCAGAAATCTGCTGAGAGGAACTCGCCGAACAAATACTTTTTGTATTTTATTTTGATGTCTGGCCTGGGGCTCGAACACTGGCTTTTCGTCTAATAAGCCAACACACTACCTACTAGACCACGGCGACTTCATATCAGGTGAAAGCCATTCGTAAAAGCTTTTCGGGCTCAATGGATATGCTATGGATAAAAGGGAAAAAACGTCATCTAACTTAAGCGAGTATTGCTATCCTCCCAGATGATAAAAATTTTAAATGAGTTCCGTAATGGCCGTAATTGAGGTTGCCTTTAACTAACTAAGGCCCTGGAAATACTGAAACAGATGGTATATTGGATGTAAATATTGGGGAGTTGAGAGCCCTTGATATTTTGACAATGAAAATCCAATGCATTGTTACCTGAATCAGTAAATTGCACACATTTCAAAATAAACATTCAAGTATCTTGGGTTGCTTAGGCGGTAGAATAGCTACTAAACTCCAGTTGTTCACCTCGTTAAATACACAATTTTTATACGACTGAGAATGGAATACAATTCTTATGTATAGTGTCTCCAAGTGTCTAAGAGGAAGCAAAAGTATAAACTAATGACAGTGGGCCAACAAAATCTATGGATTCATTAGAGGGACATCACTTCAACTGTATAGTATATGCTCTGGGGAACTATAGTCACGTGAGCACTAAAATCGCATAATTTTTACGCAATATTCGTCTGTCTCATAGAGAACATCTGTGGAACATCATGTGGTCTATTGACCAGTGGATCGAACGATGCATTAAAGAAAGAATTCGTTTTTTAGTCACACTTTCAACATTTTGAACGCTGCTCCTGTAGAAATCATTCCAAAACAGATTTAAATCGAACATAACCTTATATTTGGCATTCTCATATCTCTTCTTTTTGTTTTTCCATACTCTTAATGGTTGATTGATTCCTTTATGTCCCAATGGAGCATAGCGCCTTACTAAAACATATCCACCTTATCCAAAGCTAAATGTTTAATACAGTTCAGTTTACGATTTTTGTGCATTTCTCTACTTTATCTGTAGTGATCTTTTCCATGGTGGTTTAGAGCGATCACTCTTGTAGTTTCCTTGAGGGTTTCAATCCACAACATGTCCTCTAAATGTTGTTGGTATACAATTGATTACAACTTAATCCTTTGAGCGATGAGTACAAGCTCCACCTATATTTTCTATTATTTTTTTTAACAGAAAATTAAATTTTCATCCTTAAACCTTAATTATCCTTTTCTTTTTAACGGCAAATCGTCTTGTATTTCGAAGCCGTTTAATTACTTAAAAGCTTTAATTTGATTGTATTTCGTTTATTACCGAAATAAGCTTTAAAAATAACGGCCTTCCTTAATGCTTTACTATCGTCCTTTTAGAAAAACAAATAGTTTGTCCTTGTTTTTGTTTCCCCCTCAATAGATTGCCATTTAAAAATCGATTATGTATTGCAAATCCATAAACGCCATAATTAATGTGACCTTCTCCTCATTTTGGTCATTCCATAACGTGTTAAATGAGTTGTAAACAGAAACTGAGACAAAACATGTTGCAACAAAAAAACAACATTCTCATAAAACAAGGCAGAATAGCAATAAACAAGGAATGAAAAAGTTTTTAGTGGTTAAACTCGGCTGTATGACACCCTAGAAAGGAAAAATTATTCTTTCGCCGTAGTTTAGTAGGTAGTGTGCTAGCTTATTAGCTGTGAGCTCGTGGTTCAAGCCTCAATTCAGACATCTTGAATAAATCGAAACATGTAACATTATATTATTATTATAATATCTCTCGTCGTTCGAACAGGCCACGAAGAGAGCAATACTTCATCAGCCTCTTCAAATCATATTTTGTTGAAACTGGTTTAATGATGCCTATGCTGGCGTACAATGATAGGAGGAAGTGGAAAGGACTGACTTTATACAAAGATTAAAACCTGCCCTTTTTACCCAAAATATTGGAGTCGCAGCAGTCTAGTACTTAGTGTGTTAACTTATTATATGTGAGCCTCCAGTTCAAACCGCAGGTTAATATTTCTTCAACAAAACGGCCATGGTTCAAACCCGATTTTTCGGCAACTTCCTTTCAGCAGATTTCTTCCAAAAACTCTGAGAATAAATAAAAATGTCTTGAAAAACTTCTCAAAAATCTGTCGTTCGGAGTCGACGTTAAACTGTAGGTCTCGGTATTCATATATAAAATTAAAGCACATAACATAAGTGGTGTCAGAAGCTAGGTGGTAATCCTGACGGAAGGGTTGTAATGACCAATTATGTATGTATTATGTATGTATGTATTGAAGTCGACATAGTCTAGTAGGCAGTATGTGGTGTGTGGTATGGTGTGAAAAGCTAGGTGGTAAACTTGAGCGAAGGGTCGTAATGATCAATTATGTATGTATGTATTGAAGGCATATACACATGCAATATTTGATAGAACTGGCAACGAAAAGTTTACTGTAGTCCCACCAGCTACTCGTCTTAAACCTGCTGAGATCATCTTAAACATTATGAGAAAGAAATCATATGGGCTAGTATTTCCCAAATCTCTTTCTTTAGTCAAATAAGATTCTTTGCTGTGTTACTGCGTGAAGTCCTTCCCAATGTTTCTGTAGAATTTTATTGAAACGAGCGTCACCACATAACTAAAGATGGCTGTAGAACTTCCATTTACAATTGTTACAAACCTGAGAGGCAATACAATAGATTTCCACTGCCTATAGAAATATAGAAAGAAAGACAGAAACCAAGACTGAAAATAATAATCCAGGTCATTGAGTATCTTTAGAAAATAAAATGAAACGAACTAAGGCCAAAGGGAATGGTATTAAAGGAATGGGAAAGTAACACACTTTTCTATTAGTTAGTCATTAATCAAGGCCCTTTAAGTTCAACGTGATTAAATTTAATCATTTCACTTTCTGTCCATTACAAATATGCTTGAGGTCCAAGGGGGCCCTAATGGAGCCCAATTATTGAATTCGGGGAGTTTAGAGAGATCCATAATGGATTTCAATCCTCTCATGATATTTCATTCTCTAACATCAATGAGGAGGCTACGATTCCATCTAATAATGTCGAATGGTTTGGTATCATATTGTATAGTCCAAGGAATCCCTGATAGAGCTCAATTTGTGGGTTTCTGTATTCGGAGAGGTGTCAAGTTGTCAACACCGCCCACCCTCCAAATACAATATAATTTACTTATTATTAAATAGTAATAAACTAAATGAGAATTACTTTGTTATTTGACCGAACGATTTGATAATGAAGTAAACAAACGATTGTAGCTGACACACTTTACTGATAGTAATACTTAAACCGAATTCTATGTGTGCGCCTGTGTGAAGATAAATACATCATAACATCCAATGTTAATATTAGCAGAGCAATGTTATGTGTTTAACAGAATACACAATATACGATACAGATGATCATGTTACTTCCCTTACCCAAATATCATCAGAAATCGGTCGATGGGATTATTTGTGTGCCACATAATAAAAAAATAGTTATTCTCCAAACATTGCAGTGCAGTGTTAAAGAGATTCGGAAAAACTATGATACAAAGCTTTTGAAGAATGTTTTTGAAAAAAATTATTAGGACTCTAGTGAACATGACGGATGGTGAAATTGAATGATGGAAGATTGGGATGTTGCGAAAGCCTTAAGCTAAATGAGAATTGCACTCCAAGGTGAGTTCACTAATACAATACAATTAGTGGTATATCCCACACGATTTTGGAATTCGAGAGAGAGTTTCACCGCTCAAACATCTATGGATCGTACTCCATATGATTATGATCTTTTAAATTGCCCACCCTATATGTGAAACAAAATTTGAGAGATCAGTTGAGAAACGTTATATCAGATGCAACTAAACGTTGGCATCTGGGAATATCTTATAACAACTTCTGCAGCAGCTGTAATGACGGGGAAGAAGATAAGGCGCCAGATAATATTCTTTGCCATATGAATTAATAATTTTACAATAATTTAAAAAAACTTTTCTTTTTAAACATTAAGTCTCTCTCTCCCTCTCTCTCTTAAATCTCTCTTCTCATTTATTCAGCTTTCCTTCTGTAGATGAAATGAAAGTGAAAAAAGAAAAAGAAAACTTCCTGGTTTTATTTCGCTTTCATTCTGCTTGTGTAGCCTTTGAATGAATGCGTTCGTTTGTTCGTTGGTTCGTTTGTTTTCTTTTTCTGTGGATGCTTTACCGCCCTAAAGGCTTTTAGATCACAAGGAAGAAATAACAACGCCAGTGCTAACACCAGCAAGGATAATATAAAAAGAAAAAGAAAAAAATATGGAAAGTGGAATAAATATCCTTTAAGAAAATGAAAATGAGCTAAATTCCCTTAAGAGTAGTTACGCTCTCCCTCTCTCCTAGAGACAGTGTAACATTGTGTGCGTGTATTGTAAGGGTGAAAGTGTATTAAAGACTCTTAAATTATGGATATTCACTTAGCCGAGGAGACAATAAAATTAAAATTTAATATCGTTTTGAAAACCAAAAAGAGACAAAGGAATGTTGAGTGAAATTTGTAAAATTTATTTTAAAGTATGTAAGGATTTCAATCCGTATTCTTTATACTGAGGTTTAGTGTCGAAATTTACAACTTAGATGTGTCCGACACTCTGACTCTTTGGCTACTGTTAAATGGCCTTTATAACTATTTTAACTCGCACAAACTTCTGTTAACTTCTTCAACAAAGAGCACACAGCTTTGCAACAGTGAGACTGCCACTGATCTCACAAACAGCCTGACAGAGCCTCAAGTACAAAGTGTGTTTTGTTTTGAAATTTTGTTCACTGCTACGTACGGTTCGATATTTTTTCTTTTCATTTCATTTTATTTGTTTTGTTGTAGTATTAGGTCTTCCAACAGGCACTTCCGAAGTTTGACAGTTGCTAACGGTGAAAAGGTCATCTTGTTGAAACTACATTTGCCAAATTAGTTGTAATTTATTCAGTCTGCCGAATCATCACAGATGATCATAGAAAACGACATGTGTGCGCTGAATAGGTTCTGGAACAGTAGGCAACTGACCGTAATTTTCTTCACATAATTATCTGCAGAGATAGGACCCATTTCTGGAAAGTGAACCAACAAAATTGTCAAATTTGGGACGATAGCAATCCACAGAAGATTCAAACAAAGTTGCGGTTTGGTAAATTTTTCTGGCTGGCGAAATCATAGGCAAGCAGTATAAGTCGATGATTACCAACATTCTTTAGCCTGAGTTGTATGATCTGAATACCAGAACGGCGCTACTTGGCACATCGATCGTGGAACATTAAATATTCCGAACGAGCGATTTGAGGGCATGATCGTCTCCGGTAGAGATCCTTTTAGACATTTTCTTGTGGGGCTTTCTTAAGCTGCAGGCGTATGTAAATAAGCCATATAACCCATGTCACTAGTCAAATTCAGTCTGATTTATGCGCTAAAGTCATGGACAACTCTTAATATTGATATGCATTCCACCCAGAGGAGCCGTGGCGGACATTTTAGCGATGTTATAATCCACAAATAATGGCATCAATAGCTCTTTCAAAAGAATAAAATTGTGACTTTCTCACAAGCTCGGTAAAGATCGGATCGGGTAAAGACTTGATAAGTGGAAACTTTATTCCTCATAATAAGTCAATTTATAACCGAGGAAAGTCTACTCCTTCTTCATCAGTGCAGTGATGTTTTCGGTTTGTCCTTTAGTTCCTTACTCTTTCTGATACGGACTGTATTACTTACAACACCTTCCGATTTTTTTTTTGCCATTCAAAGTGTTTCCATAACCTGTTCACTGGCCAAATTGATCTTTTAAAAGCATGTTATGTGGCTAATACGCTTTAGGTTCGAATACCATTTGGTATTTGCTCAATTGCAATTGCTTTAATATCAAAATATGTATTCACTGAGGCATTTATAACATCATTTTGAATTGTTATAACACAAAACGAACGAACGAACAACTCCAACAGTCTCCAATTCCATTTAAATACTGTATCTGATCTGACAAGAACCCAAATGGATCCAAATTTCTATGGCCTGTGTTCATTAGTCAGGGTTAGCACGTATGTAGCTTCTTACACCGCTCTTGTTGTGTGTATTAATTTTAGCCGTGAGTGACTAGACCTACAGCTTATGGTCAACTACAAGCGGCAGTTTCTTGAGTAACTTTTCATGATAATTTTTTTTTACTATCGGAGGTTTTGCTTAAAAGACTGCTGAGAGGAAGTCGCCGAAGAAATATTTCCGCACATTTCGTTTTGTCCGACATTTCTGATTGTTTTCACAAATAAAAAAACAGAAATAGGCCATCCTTAATCGATACCCTAATATTTCAACAACTACACTTACCTTTATTTCCTCTGTAATTTGCTAGAATATGTTCCCAAAAAAATGTCTATGCATTCTGATTCTTTTATTTATTTTTCATTTATTTCTTGAATTTATTTTTCAAATTAAAATTTTATTTCCATTCCATTCGATGACAAAAACAAATGACAATTTCTCTTAAATTTCTCTTAACAATCTTAGAATGGACAACATAAGCAGCCAATTTTATCGGAACTATAACACACACCCTCTGCATTGCATATAAGTGATGATCGTCTGCGTAGCTGATTGTACACACTGCGATGGGTTAAATTGAATTCAGACTCAAGCCAATGTAATAAATCGGCAGGAAATTTTCCATAAATAGGCACGTTCTGTAATAAAACAAAAAAAAACCAAAAAACATGCAAAATATTAAGACAAGAAAATTAATTTCAAAACCCCACACTAAATGTTACAACCAGAGAGAGAGAGAGACAAAGAGCGAGTCAGAGAGTGAGAGAAATTTAAAAAAGCAAATAAAATTCTTTTAAATAGAATTACAACCTACAATACGAGCACACAGGGCACGTATTCTAATATATTTAGTGTAGGTGTTGTTGTTGCTGTTGTTTTTCAAATATTTGCATTATGAAATTTCAACACAAACACACATACACACACATATTTTTGTAAGCATTATTGTTTCACTTTCAACAGCACGCATACACACCCAAAATAATCAATCTCTTACAGCAATTTATTCTTGCTCACACATGCACTCAATTTGCCTTTAAACATCAAGTATGTATGTGTGGCAGCATGTGTGTGTGTACCGAAATGAATATTTATGATGCTGGTTGAGAGGACATGTTGATAAAAACAACCTTTTGCCCAAAAAATTATGTCAAAATTTTGTTTTTTTTTCCTGTTTCTTTTTTTAATTTTTTGTTTGATAAGCTTGAGGAAAAATAATTTTCCTTTTCAGATTTTCATTTAAAAAGGGAATTAAAAAAAAAACTGAAGAATTAAAGAAATATGGCTCAAAATAAAAGCGACAGACGTTGCAATAGAAATTTTAAATTTTGAAAAAAAAACACTCTTTTTTATTTAAATGGTATCCTTTCTATTTAAAAGCTGTCATTAATTAACTTTGTTTTCATTATGAAAAATGTTAGGATTTAACTCTTAGATTGTGGACTTGGCATTATCCTTTTAAAGATCGAGATGGTTTTGTTGAATAAGAGCATACGAATCCCGTACTAAAGGATTCAAAAATCAACCGCCATCAAGATCGCTAGGACAATGCGCTTCTGTTCTTTTTAAAGCCTCACTATGATGCTGCCCCTGATGTCAATTGATAATGTTTTCCTTACTATACCTGCTTGAAGTATAATAAAACTGACATATGCAAGTTATGTTCAAAGTCTTGCATTGCTACATAATAATAATAACATGTTACATACATAATTGGTCATTACAACCCTTAAGTAAGGATTTCTCACACCACCCATGTTGTGTGTGCTAATTTCATACATGAGTCGACTCCGAATGACAGATTTTTGAAAAAATGTTCTTGGCAATTATATTTACTCTCAAAATTTTTGCCAGAAATCTGTCGATAGAAAGTTGCCGAAGAAATATTTTTTCAAATTTCATTTTGCGATTTCACTACAATAACATGATACTTCCAATTAATACACACCCGAACTTGACTTTAATACTCAATTATTATAAGGCCCTTACAAATCAGTATGGAATCGATGTGACTACCGTCACATAGATAAGATTATACCGATGAATACAAAATAAGCTGTGGTGTAAGATCTGGCATCTATTGAGGCTGCACTTAGGACTCTTCGGTAGAAATCGACACTATTTTGAAATACTATCGTCTTATGGTGCCAGAGGAGGTGTTTCCATTGATATCTAGGTGGCTCTCATTACCTTTATATCAAGAAAGTTTACCTCTCGATTGGTTAATAAGTACGAGAGTAAATTGAACACATTATATCTCCTGCGTAGTATGACTCTTATTTGAATTCCTCGACATGACAATATCTGTGGCAACGAAAGGGCAAGCGGAACCCAATTGGCTTGTAGGCTACCTGCCTCAAATGAGACGTATCGGATTTCTGTGGCTGCTCCATTGGTTTCTATCCTCAATTTCGAATTTGTAAATGCGAATACTAAATGGACAGCTATAGACACACGCACTAAGATACTCATAAGCTGCAGTAAAACAGGCTGTGCTTACAATTGCCACAGCTGTTATAAAACGGAAGAGCAGCAAACAGTTGAGTTTCTAGGTTCTCCTTAGCCGCCATCGAACCTTGCTTGAGGTAATGTGTTAATGTGTCAGAGAACCGCACCAGTTCCTTTAAAGCGAGTGTCAATGTGTAGTACCAGTATCACAAGCAATTGGCTATCGCAAGTGATAAATCGATTTGATTTTCTCACTTCTTAATCTATAGGATCTAGTATCGAATAAGTGAATTCTACACAAATGCTTATTGCAGGTATAGTAGCACCTGTAAGTATACCTGAAAGTATACTGAAATTGTCTCAGTCTACTAGCGTCTAAGCTGAGAAATTTGAGTAGAATAGCTTACCACAACGGATGTTGGCCTATTCCTCTTTCAAGGAACTTCTGATGAAGTTAAGGAATGGAATTCAGTACAGTGATGAAGTGTGTTTGTATTCGGCTTTTGTCATACGTGTATGTCCGCCATATTAGTTCCATTGTAACCTTTTGATTGTGAGTAGCCAGGCTGTTGGGCGCATTGTGAAACTCTTGTAGTGCCGTGGACGTAAATGCTTATCTTCAACATTCTTTGAACACAGTTTGACAGTAAACTCTCATGTGCCCTCTTTGGATAGAGATCTCACTGTTTGAAGTGTTGAGCAAAGTTTCGCTTAATAAGACAAGATAAGGCTGCTGAATTTTGAGCTAACACTCTATGAAGTTTTTTTACCTCTTTTGAGTTACTGCATAGCCATTTTTGATCGATGTAGATCTGCTTTCTGATTTGGAAAATTATTTAAAATTTCATAACAGGAGTTCAAGAACATTTTTATCGATCTCCTAGGACCTGTAGAGCAAGTCGCCGCTTCCATCCGATACCATAAGATGAGAAATAGTAATTCCAGCCTTAAGTAGTCCTTTCCTGCAATTGTAAATTGCCTGCATAGCAGTCTCATCCATTTCACCCAGAATAACGACAACAAAATTCAAGCTGCGGTACAACAAAAAATCGGAACGAAGTTAAAATATTTTGTATAATAATTCAAAGTCCTCCACATTATTTGTAAGCCCTACCGGGTGGGAAGCCCCCAATTGTGCTAATCGTTTTCTTTTTATTTCTTGCCTTTGCTTCACTTTCATTTGTTCAGATTGCCTACAACGTCAGGTGACTGCACTACTGTAATAGGTTCTAGAATGACAGGGTTACCATATGTCTTCTTTAAAATTTTGTAAAATTATATAGAAGGGATTGTAGCTTCTTAATCTTAAAAATGTGTAAACACTGATGAATGCTTTTGTGTTTTAATTTTGAACTTGAAGCTGGATTGCTTCAATTTGGCCAAGTACTTCAAACATTACACTACTCAAGCGAAGGTTTTGTAAAGTCATCAATCTTACAAACTGAATTTGCTATTTTCTATCAATACAGAGATGAGGGTCTAGCGGCATTTAAAGTCATTTTCATTTCCTTTACCTTATGACATAACCTTGTCACCACCCTGTATAGCAAATATTTTCTTAAATCACTGACCAAACCAGTGTGGCTTCAAAACTTAACGATCTTTAACAAAAATTTCGCTTTTCTTTAGCTATGTATTCTTTAGCTGTGAGGTATTCAAACATTTTTTTAAAATTTATTAGAATTTCTCTTTCAACACGATTGCTAATGACTGCCTAAATCAACACTCAGAAGGAATTCTTTCTTCTTCGAAAACACACCAAAAGTAAGAACAAAATGAGGAATAGAATGATGAGAATAAATATTTATTTTATCATCAGACTTGTGTTAGAGATTTCCCTGTCATACCAACCAAACAACCAGCCAACCAACCAACACCATCAAAATGAATGAGTGAACATGAAGACAGACGGGTGCAGAGTTTGGCAGCTTAGCGTTGATGAGCTTTAATAACTACAAGACATTTACAAATTATGCTCGTAATTAAGAAGAAAAAAAAAACACACGGAAAATAATAAGAGGAAAATAGATAAAAAGAATAAGAAAAATAAGAAATAAATTTAAAAAATCTCCACAAGAATTAAATGAAATTGTAAATGCCCACTACCAGGACTCCTAATTAAGTGATGTTTTTAAAATGTTGAATATTTGAGAGCAATTAACGAAAAAACCAAACAACAAACGCTCTGAAATAATAATAAAATATTCATTTTATTGTTATTATTGCAGTTGTTTTGATCTAATTTGCCATGATGAAGTGGCTTTATTTAAAGGACTTCATTAAAAACAAGTATTTAAATGCCAGCCAAATGTCTTAATTAAATAAAACGCAGAGAGAACAGAGAGCATTAATTGATGGACACATTAATAAAAGCCATTAAAAAAATTTGACTTTCTTTTACAGGGCTCCTGCAGGCTTTAAACTATAGGTACTCTAGCAAGTAATAGCTTTCTATCGAGAGAGAAAAAAATTGGACGTATACTGCATGAGAAGAAACATTTAAATTGTTTTGGACATAGCAGAAAGGAACGAGAATAAGCTTCCATGCCGCTGATAGGACAACAACCTCTCCGAGTCAGTACAACAGGACTGGGAGAGACATTACAGGGATAATCTGCATAGATTGGTGGTAGTACACAAGATCGTATAGTGGATCTATAGGGTGAGTGATTTAAATGTTTAAATTTAAAAACGCTATAAGGCAGAAACGGTTTCAAAATGTGCCAAATTTATTTATTTTTTTGGTCGCAAAGAACTCTTCGCACATGACTAAGATCCCAGAAGCTATTTTCTATTTCAATGAGAAAATTAAAAATGCAGCAAAACAAAAACGGTTTGAAAGAGTGCCAACTTTTTTTGTTGTTTTTGTGAAGTGCAATTGTTCCGATTAGAGATGGAAAATTATATCATTCATATGGCTGCCGCGGCTGGCCTTACAGTACCTTTTTACACCACTTTTTAGAATGTGTGGGTGATATCTCGGTAATGGCATCACAAATGTTGACCAATTGTCTCTGGTTTGTCGGCATAGCACTTTTCTTTAACGGCGCTCCACCGGAAAATAGGCCACCGGTGTCAAATCGCGGCTTCTTGGTGGCCAATTGACATCAAAATTTCGGCCAATTAAACGGCCGTCAAACGTTTGACGCAATAACTCGTTTGTGGTATGAGATGTGTGGCAAGTTCCACCATTCTGTTGAAACCAAACCTAACATCGTTCACATCAATACCATGAAGAGCGGGTAGAAAAAATCAGTTATCATGGTGCGACATCATGATGCTGCCTCCACCATGTTTTCCAGTATGGGTAAGGTTTTTCGATTTAAGCCTTTGTGTTGGTTCACAGCATCCTCTTTTCCATGTTTTGCAATTTTTTAGTTCATATTTTGATTCGTCTGTTCAAATAATTTTGTTCCAAAATGATTCAGACATATTAATGTAAATATTTATTTATGTAAATATTTAAGGTGGAGGCAGGATCATGGTATGGGGATGTTTTTCCTCTTCAGGAGTTGGTAGACGCATTAAAATTGATTCCAAAATAACTGGAGAGTACTATGTAAATATTTTGGAAGAAAATCTTTACAGCAGTGAGCAGGAAATGGGCTTGGGTGAGTTTATCTTTCAACAAGACAACGAACCCAAGCACACGAGTAAGGTCGCTAAAACATATTTTGAAGAAAATAATGTTGAAAAATTTGAATGGCCTGCTCAAAGCCCAGATTTAAACCTCATAGAGCATCTTTGGGCTATCTCAGATGACAAAAACCCGATGGAGTCCAGAAAAAATATTCAAATATTTTGGGAAAA
Organism: Sarcophaga carnaria; assembly: GCA_958299815.1. Classification (NCBI taxonomy): domain Eukaryota; kingdom Metazoa; phylum Arthropoda; class Insecta; order Diptera; family Sarcophagidae; genus Sarcophaga; species Sarcophaga carnaria. The sequence continues at coordinate 36,164,271 of OY283151.1, forward strand.
ACTGCAAAGTGAATGGAGGGCAATTCCTACAAGTACTTTGAAGAACCTTGCGCTAAGTATGCCGAAAAGATTAAGAGAAGTCATAAATAACAAAGGAGGAGCAACTTCGTACTAAATTTTGAAGTTATTTAATTATTTATAATATTTTCTAGTGAAATGTTACTTTATTTTGTCACTTGAAATTCCTTATGTGCCATATAGTTTCTATTATAAATAGAAAATATAAAGAAAGAATTCAATGTTAAGATACTTTTTAGATAAAATATTAACCGAATTAAAAAAGAAAATATAATTTATAAACATTTGAAAGCAATAAACATATGCTTTAATCAAAAAACAAAATATATTTCAAACCGCACTTTATTATGTCCGACAGTTTACATACATAATTGGTCGTTACAACCCTTCAGTCAGGATTACGACCTAGTTTCTCACACCACTTATGTTGTGTGTGTTAATTTTATACATGAGTGGTGGGAAAGGAAAGTGTTGGCATTATGCTAAGAACGTATACACACGTTGGATTCACTCCAGCGATAGTATTAAAGGCCTTCAATCACTTTTGATTTACAATTTAAGATTGCTTCTGATATTTTCTGCCTACTTACCTTTAAATTTGTTAACTTCTTGCCATAATGTTCAACAATATCTTCCAAATTTCTTAAATATTTCGATAGCATGACATCCGTTTGCTCCACTTGTTGTAAGGCAATGGCCAATTCGTACATAATAAAGTCACCACGTTCTAAAACAAAACAAAAACAATAAGAAAAACGTTGAAATAAATTAATATTAAAAACATTAAAAATAATCATAAATTTTTAAATGAGTTTAGTTTTGCTGTTAATCCGGCGTATGACAACAGAAAAATAGAAAGGCAGCCAAAATTATTCTTTTTTCTCTGCATTTTATGTCGCAAAAATATTCAAGAGCTTCTCTTATTGCATTTCTATGCTGTTGCAGTTGATTGAGTATAAGTTTCCCTGCATAGTTTTTCTCTGTAGCACAGTGTTATTTTGGCCAAAAATGTAATTTATAACTGAATTATTTTTTTTTCTGGTTTCTTGTTTTTGTTTTTCTTTTGAGAAGTTCAAACAACCACTTGAATTATTATGCAAAACTTGTTAGTGTTGTTGGTATTGTTGTTATTGTTGTTTGGTTGGTAAAATTATTTTGAGTGTAAAATCTTATAAGAATTTCCAGCATTATACGCCAGAATAATAAAATGTCGTGCCAGGAAAAAGTCATTAAAAATTCATTTCAAACAAAAACAAGTGGCATGAAATGAAAAGCATTAACAAAACGACTTTGTAAAGCTCTACAGCTGCCAGCGATTTAAGATCGTAGGTTATAAGGGAAAATTGTAGAGGCAAGCTCATTAATAAGTGTGTTTAAGTGCCAAGTGTGTGTTAATTTTCATCAATGACTAGTGGGGCCTATGTTAAATCTCTCATAGAAACTATCGTTCCTACGGGTAAAGTTACGTTAGGGTAAATGACGTCACCATATATTATCGCGTGAGGTTCTTGTTTGGTCAATCTATTGGGCCTATTGTGCTTGCACAAGTTATTCAATTAAAAAGGTGCTCATGTACTCAATTAGGAGAAGCTTTCTAGTCCATGCCACTTAGCCTCTCTATTATATCAGATAATGTGATTCATTCTTGCTTCAGAGCTGACAAGAATAGAGACATTTTCACACACATATACACGCGTGCTAGGCAGTGACACATTAAGTGACAGATGGTCTCTTTCTTCATCTACAACATCGCAACTTCTGCATATATCACGCGGGGGAACGCCTAACTGACAGATATGTCTCCCTACTAGCTGATTATCCATGAAGTCAGGGGCCACATAGTAAATTTACATTCAAAAAAGAAAAAAGGGCTGTTTTGTCCTCCCCAGACTCAGATTCGGCTAGTTCAGCCGAGATTTTTGAATCTGCCACTGGGTCTAGCACAGTTTTTGCGTATGGGCCGAAGTTGCCAAAAACCTTTGGGAAACCTTTGAAAATTTTACCATTTCCCAGACAAAGAAATGTCATTTGAAAGGGCCTTTATAGCAGCATAGCTGTCAGCAAATACTCCGCTACTAAACGGTCATTTAAGCACAATGGAGATAGGCATAACTTTTGTCTTGGAAAACACTAAAACAACCTGGGAGTCTGTATGAATATCTGAGATATCCTAGTCCTGAATATGCACATCGCACCACGCTTTTTCTATTTTCTGTTTATTGGTGTATGTTTCAATCGGTAGTAAAAAAAATAACTTACATGTGTCCATGCTTAGTCCAGACATTTACCGCTTTCAAAGTAAAAGGACAATTTGACATGTTTTTTTAAATTCCCTGATTGGTGTTGTGTTCAAGAGTAATAAGGATGGCAGCTATTACCTACCAGACAAGTGAACCATAGAGCCCTAACGGTTAAGCTGTTACCTTGAATAGTCAGGCCGTGATGAAGAGTTAAAGCCTTTATCAGGTAAAGAAAGCCACATAAACTTTTAAGGTTCTTTCGAGCATATGTTGCCTTCATAAATAAGAAGAAAAATTCTTTCTATTTGAATTTTATTAAAAGCAGGCCTATTCATTAAAAAAAAACCTGAAAACCTTTCACACCATAAAGCAACCTTAAAATCAAAACTTACCATTATCATGTCATGACAGCCTTTCAATGAAATGCTCCCAAACTAATGAATACAACAATACCGCAGAGAGCGATGTTAAAGATGGTGTCATTGTTTGTGTTTGTGCTCGTATTGGTGTTGGGATTAGTGATGAGATGAGAGAGAGAGTACGAAATATAAAAATATTCAACTGACTGCAGCCTCTTAAGCACAATTTCTCAACACTTGACAATTTATGTGCTTTTCAACGCTGACTGCCTGCAAGCCAGCAAGCCTTGCCACACTGACTGCCATATTTGTTTCATTCGTTTTATTCAAGAGTCTACTCGTAAATGAAAAATTGTTTTTCCTGTTGTTGTTCTTCTTGTTCTTGTTTTACGAAAACTTTTTAAAAAAATTTTTGCCCAAACGAAATAGAAGTGTCTTGCAGAGATCTTTCATTCTACGCTTCTATTACTGTTTCTATTTGTATTTGTTCTCTCACTCTCTGTCTCTCTCCTTCTCTTTCTATTTTTAACAATTTTGATGTCATTGTCATCAACGTTCATCATTTGTCATGGCACAATGTAATGGAGAATTTGGCTTTCAACTGCTTCTCACTTCAATCTTACATCGTAGCACTGCATTTTTAAGCACTACTGAGTGTGTGTGCATGTGTGCATGTGTGCATGAATAACAGTAAACATAAGTGTGAGTAAGTAAGTGCAAGTGTCTAAATGTAAATGTACTCTTTACATATTTATTTTGTTTTTTCTCTCTCTCTCATTTGTTGTTATATGTATGTACGTGTGTGTATGTGTGTGTTGTTTATTTATGTTAAAAATTTCATGCTGTTTTCTTTTCTTTTCTTGTAATAACAACAGCTAAGCAAAACGACAACAACAACAACAACAATAATAATAATAACAGCAATGAAATGAGATGAGTTGAGATAACGTAAACAATAAGAACAAGAGTTTTGTTTACATTTATGTTTAGTTTCTTATTTCAGGCATCATTAAACATTGTAAGTGAAACGACATTGTAAGACTCTCTGACAGTGTGTTCAACTGACTCTGTAAACTCATATATGATATACACACATAAACATTTATTTATACTTTAATACTCTCAAATAATAGATGGTTTAGTGTAAACGATTACACGAATCACATACAAAGTAAGTGGTGTAGTAGCGGCGGTTGTTTTTAACAGAGTGTTGCCATTGCACTTCCGAATTGATTGATTGATTTAAACTACACTTGTTTAATATACGTACGTACGTAATTGGTCATTACAACCCTTCAGTCAGGATTACGACCTAGTTTCTCACACCACTTATGTTGTGTGTGTTAATTTTATAAATGAGTGGCGGGACCTACAGTTTAAAGTCGACTCCAAACGACAAATTTTTGAGAAACTTTTCATGGCAATTTTATTTACTCTCAGAGTTTTTGCCAGAAATCTGCTGAGATTAAGTCGCCGAAGAAATACTTTTTGTATTTTGTTTTGATGTCTGGCCTGGGGCTCGAACCCTGGCTTTTTCGTCTAATAAGCCAACACACTACCTACTAGACCACGGCGACTTCTTCTTGTTTAATATAATTTTATATTAAAAAAAAAACTCGAAAATGGTAACAAAATTTACCATTCAAATGCCGATATTCCTTTAGAATTCAGTTTAGATTTTACGGCATCCTCAAACATTAAAGGAAGTTATTATTTTTATTATCGTGAAAAGTACTGCAACCTTGTCAATCTATATAGAGTATCCCACTAATGTGAATTTATTTTATCGTCATGACGATCTTCAAGTTGGTGTTCGATGTCACATCCAAAAGTTTTCTTCTGAGATGCATGTACATATTCTGGTTATCCATTTCTTTCATCCTAGAATCTACATATTAGGCTTGAAGTGATCCTTATCCTGAGCAAGTTACCATATACTATCCTCACGCTACTTTTAGGTAGTCGGATGCATGAAACAAATCGATACTCATTTGATTGAATTAAGAAAAAGCCCTGGTTCTTCACTTTTGTCCAGCGTACCCTTCCAAATATCTCTTCTCAACTCACAGAAAGGTTCTGACCTTATTAGCGGTATGGAAGTTGCCCTTATGTTAAGCTCGTGTACCTGCTTATTAAGATGAATTCCCACATCATCTGGGATCCATGACAACTCTTCTCCTGCCTATCTGATTCAACTTGCCAAGTTTGCCCTGTATTAATTCCGTGTTAGCTTAAAGAAGATGAACGCTCGGATAGTGGTATGACTATCAGAAAGTTTTTGTATGTCCCACCCTTTATACTCTGTCCTGTTTTAAATCTGTCCATAAAATACGGAAAGCTCTCTCTCTGAAAAAACTAAGCAACCTAGTTTGCTCCATTCGCTCTTGTTACTTGTCTCGTTGCTGTTTTTCCCACAATTATAGAGCCTACTGATTCTGTCTACTGATCAAGAAGACAGTTAAGAAATGAGCTGTCAGCCACACGTTTTATGAGTCTTAATGCTCTTCGATTAATCTCGTGTTACACTTACATTATATTATTCGAACCATAGTCTCCATAGATCTTGTCTGCACTAAATCCAACAGAGGGAGGCTATATAGGCCCCGGCCATACTCACGTATGCCAATCTCTATATCTTATCCAGTTCAATCTAAATTGTTTTCAAATTCGTACAGCCTGCTGAAACAATGGCCCGACTTTCTGACTTTCATAGTAAGCATCCGGCACATAATTTTTGGCTAGCACCACAAAAACTTTCCTTCAAGCATTCTGCATTATACTTGGGTTTTCTTGAAATCCTCTCCTCTTGAATCTTTCATGTCAGTTTACTGTCCTAGAATATTCAAAGATATTTTTGCTTCAATTTTCCCAGATATTAACTAACCCAGGCGTTGAATATTCTTCCGTTTAAGACAAGTTGTACTAGTTTATTTGGATACCAAGATATTAAAGTTCTGAAGTAAAGAAATGTTCATCAAATGTCCAAAAGGTGCATCGATTGTAGTAAACGCGGAGACAGACAACGATATTCCACCAAATGGAAAGAAATTTCAATTCAGACTTGAAAATGTGCCGAAAAAAATTAAAATGAGGGTATAAATAGAGCTGAGAACAGGTGTAACAACAACTGAAGGATTTTAAGAATTTTTAAATGATTATCTCCAACGCCCAGAGCCTGAATTAATGTGCGACTACAATTTCGAAGTATAAAAGAATGTTGAAATTCAAAGCTTTTCAATATTTTCCAATTATTATTACGAATATAAGAATTATTCGAATAAAATACACTTCCAACAACATTTCGCCTTCCCAAAGCTCAACATCACTATTAGCATTTGTATAGGCTAAGCCTCATTAGTTACTTTTAGGTTCTCTTTTATATCTGCCCTGCCATTGTGTACCATCATTTCTATGCAACTATTTTTCCTCCATTTGCGGTCATGTCATTATGACACATGACAGTTCAGCACACTTCTAACTGCTACTATTGCTGTTGCTGCTGTCGCTGCTTCAACTGCAGTAGCTGTTGTTTTCATCTTCTTTTCAGGTTACTGGGTTAAATAAAACGCAAATAACAGCCTACTTGCCTGCCTGCATTTCTATTTGTTTTTGCCATTCTTTTCTTAAGATTTCGTTACATTTTGATGGCAAACAATAGAAACCCAAATGATTTTATCCTTGAAAGCAAAGAATAAAAATAAATGCTGGTGCCCCAAAACTAAAACGACAGTAATTTTAATAACAATCTTAACAACAACAACAATAACACAACACAAAAACAATAGCAACAGCAACAGAAACAGAAACAACAGCGAATGTCAAAGTTTAATAATAATTATACATACGAGGGACTATAAAAGATTGAAAGGTATGCAAAACATTTAATTCATATGGGCGATATGAGGTAATTATGTGAGATAAGAAAAAATTTTTCTAAATGGAAGATTGTTCAACTCCTGGGTGAGCCTATGCAATGGAAGATGGAAGCAAGATATTTAGGAGGAGTATTCCAAGGAAACCCAAGCATGCCACAATAATATACAGAAGGCGTGCGGGAAACTCTTGAAAAAAAGATACAGAGATTGGCATGTCTGCGTATAATCTGGGCAATGAGAGCGTTAAAAACTCTGTTGGATTCAGGCCCACTACATTTTGTTAGTTGTAAAAACCAGAGCTATGGTGTTGTGGTTAGTGTAATAGAAGACATCTCTAATACCATATTCAACTGGCTCATCGATAATTGATAAATTTAGTTGCTCACATCTTCCTTTTTATATGTATTCTGGACATAGCGAAATGCTGCCCAATTATCTCGAGAATACTTTGAAAGCGTCAGATCAACCTGATTATGCTAGACAAGGAAATAAGATCATCCGTTGTAAAGGGTCCGCCAAATAACTTTTTTTTGAAAATGCTTTAAAAAAAAACTACTGAATATTTTCTCAAATTTCTCTTTTATTTGAAAGTACAATCCTTCCGGTTAATAATGGAAAATAATTTCATTGAAATGGCTGCCTCGACTGGCCATGCAGTAGCCTACACGATCGGTCCAATTTTTAAGCACATATCGATTGTGTGCAGCTGTATTTCACCAATGGCTTCACGAATATTGTCCTTTAAAGCGTCAATTGTCTCTGGTTTGTCGGCGTAACACTTATCTTTGACGGCACCCCACAAATAATAGTCCAACGGTGTCAAATCGCAGCTCCGAGGTGGCCAAACGACATCAGCTATGCGGCTGATAATGCGATCTTCAAAAACAGGGCTCAAAACATCGAGTGTAGCTTCGGCTGTGTGGCACGTAGCGCCGTCCTGTTGAAACCAAATGTTGCCAATATCCTCCTCTTCAATTTTTGTGAACAAAAATTCGTTTAACGATCGCCATTGACTGTAACGGCCACTCCTTGCTCATTTTCGAAGAAAAATGGCCCAATTATACCTCTGGACCAAAATCCGCACCAATTAGTGACTCCTTTTGGGTGCGTCGGCTTTTCAATGTATGCGTGCGGGTATTCTGTGCCCCAAATGCGACAATTTTGCTTGTTTACATACCCGCCAAGATCAAAATGAGCTTCATCTGAAAAGATGATTAGGCTACTGCATGGCCAGCCGAGGCAGCCATTTGAATGAAATTATTTTCCATTATTAACCGGAAAGATTGTACTTTCAAATAAAAAAAGAAATTTGAGAAAATATTCAGTAGTTTTTTTTTAAAGCATTTTCAAAAAAAAAGTTATTTGGCGGACCCTTTAGAATCTCAAGTCATGTGATAGTTCGCTGCAATAAACAGGCAAATGAACTTGAGAGAAGGAAAGCTTCCGCCATAGTCTAGTAGGTAGTGTGTTCGCTTTTTAAACGTGAAGCCACGGTTCAAACCCCATACGAAATACGAAAAAATACTTCTTCGGCGACTTGCTCTCAGCAGATTTCTGGCAAAAACTCTGAGAGTAACACAAAATTGTCGTTCCAAGTCGACTTTAAACTGTAGATCCCGCCACTCTGTATAAAAATTAACACACACGACATAAGTGGTGTGAGAAACTAACTCGTAATCTTGACTGAAAGGTTGTAATGACCAATTCGTAATTAAACTGATAATAGATTTGTGTTTTGCTTGCGACTATTCAAGGGTAACCTTAATATAGGAACAGGTTTTTTGCGGGTACTATGGAGTTAAAGAATACTTGTTCAGAATAGAGATTGCCTATATATAGATTGTGTGATAGGAAGAATGAATCATTAGAACTGATACTTGGAAACTGTGGATGGTTATCAAATAGTGGCCAGTGAATTATACTTACTGAGTTCATTGAGGCATTGTACGGATACGATATATAGATTGAGAGCACTACAATCTTATCGTAAATTCGTAGTGCATTGACAGACTTTAATCCTGGCTTAAGGTTTATAATGGCCAATAATGTATGTGAAAAGGTACACTTGACATACTATACTTAACATATTTTAACTTAAGCTTAGGCTCTCTAGTAAACATTTCCTAAATGCATCTTTTAATGGCGAATTTAATACGAATGGAAAAACAAAAAATATTTTCTGTTTTTTTTTGAAAAAGGACAACACTTTGGTCAAAAAAATAAAATAAAATTTATCGAAAAATAAGACTTTTTTCCTCTCTTTATCTACTTCACTTTTATGATTAACACTTAAAGCAAATCCTTATGAAAACAATTGCAGATGAAATCCTATTTGCCAAGAGATCCTTTGAACAGATTTAAACACATTCAATTTCCGTTTGACAAAAGGAATTTTCAGCACAAGCTTAAAGGCTGATAAGCAAAAGAAAAACTAAAAAAAATAAGAAGAAGAAGATAAAGGACTTTAGTTTCGAGGACCTTTTTTAAAAAATATTTCTATTTTCTTGATTTTTTTCATTTTTTTTTTTTGCTGTCAATTTTCTTATAAACTCTCCAATGAATGTTCATTAGAATTTACACAGTATTTATCGGGTTTTTCCTTTTGCACGTTTCCTATTCAAAACTTATATGCTACACATATATAAAGGATGTTGTGTAATAAGAAAAACAGAGAGAGAGAAGTATGCATTTCCCTTTTTAAAGAGCCTTTAAAAATTCTGCAAAAATAAAAATAACAGCCAAAGACGCAAATGTTATCCTTTTAATGAAGCAGCATATCTCGCTTTAGCATTGCTTTTAACATAAATGCCTGGGCTTTTAGAGAAATCGTTAAAGAGCTAATATATCTTCCCCTACCCTGCCCATCATAAAGCCTATTATTTTATTACTTACCTCCTCATCCTCATACACCTCGACATTAAGTCAAAAGTAGTTTCTCTTCTTATTTCTCCCACTTCTACGTTTTCCTAAGCATGCTTGTTAATCAGCCTGTTGATGATGAACATCATCATCCTCTTCATCATCATTAAGGATATGTGATGATGGTTTTGATTGTTTTATTTAATGGTCAAAGGAAATGAATTCCAACTAAATTTTAGTCATTCATACTAATACTTAAACTAAAATAGAAATGGAAATGAAATGGAAAAAATAGTCAGACAGTAAGCAGAGGGTTAGGGGATAGAGAAAAACGTAAACACCCTTCTTCAATATTACACTTCATAGGTTTTAAAGTTTTGTAGATACCAGATGGCAAAACTTTTAGGAATCTAAAGTCAGCAAAAACTTATTCCGAGCGACCCAATAAGTGGAAATATTGGGTGTTTAACCTAAAAATGCGAAATTCGTAGCATATGTAGTGTCTTCTATACATGGATGCCTTGTGCCTTCAGCACTTTATATGGCATTTTGAAGGGTAAACATGTAATGACTTAGACTCTCAACAACAATAACAACAACCTCTCTATGAATAGAAGTTACAGGCTGATCATTGCATCTACTGTCCATAGCTGTGCTGTATGATAAAAGGTTTTAGAAAGAACTGTTAACTTCAGATCTTAAATAACATACAATAGATTGTTAGGATTAGGAGAAGCTTTCATAAAGCTCCTCTTAACACTATTCTTTGTCTAACTCCACTTGACAAGCTCTATGCGACGCATAGTGCCATATGCATGAGAGAATTCTACAAATGAAAGCAGGGCTTACTGTGCTCACCGGTATTCTTAAAGTCTTTTGATAAAAAGAGAAAACTTTTAGAATGTATCTTTAATTATATGGGTCCGTAAATAAGCTGTAAAAGGTTAAAACAACGGATCGCATATGTTCCAATCGGAGATTTATTGGATTTTATTTGCAAAGCGAAAAAGTTGGCATTTTTGATTTGCTGTTCAGCATACCAATTTCAAGTAACGTATCAAAACGCCATTGCGATTGTGATTTACGGGCTATTCCTCGGGTAATGGTACAGTGGCAATCTCGTGGTTCATTACTCGAGGTCAAAGTGTATGATTCTTGGGTTACGAATTCCTATTTTGGTTAGGGCCATCTCGAACAATGTGGTACATCCTACTTTAATATTCGCGCGTAAATCAAAAGTATTCTAGTAAGTAGTGTGTTGGCTTTTTAGACGCGAGGCCTTGGACCATGGCCCCCAACAAAACGAAGTGTAAAAACATATTTCTTAGTTGAATACCTCTAAGCAGATTTCTGGCAAAACTCGGAGAGTAAATAAAATTTGCATGAAAAGTTTCTCAAAAATCTGTCGTTCCGAATCGACTTTAAACTGTAGATCCCGCCACTCATGTATGAAATTAACACACACAATAAAAGCGGTGTGAAAAGCTAGATAGTAAACCTGACCGAAGAGTTGTAATGACCAATTATGTATGTATATATTGGAGACATATACACATGCTATAGTCGATAGCACTGGCAACGAAAAGTTTACTGTAGTCCCACTAGCTGCTCGTCTTAAACCTACTGAGATCATCTTGAACCTTATGAGAAAGAAATCATATGGGCAAGTATTTCCCAAATCTCCTTCTTTAGTCAAATAAGATTCTTTGCTGAAAAAGTTACTGCTTGAACAAGCCCTTCCCAATGTTTCTGCAGAATTTTATTGAGACGAGCGTCACTTCATAACTAATGATGGCTGCAGGTCTTCTACTTACAATTGTTACAAACCTGAGAGGCATTACAATAGACTTCCATTGCCTGTGAAAATATAGAAAGAAAGACAGAAAATAGGACTGAAAATAATCCAGGTCAGTTGAGTATCTTTAGAAAATAAAATGAAACAAACTAAGCCCAAAAAGAATGGTATTAAAGGAAAGGGAAAGTAACATACTTTTCTATTAGTTAGTGATTAATCAAGGACCTTTGAGTTAAACAAGATTAAATTTGATCATTTCACTTTCTGTCCATTACAAATATGCTTGAGGTCCAAATGGGCCCAATTATTGAATTCGGGGAGTTTAGAGAGATCCATAATGGATTTCAATCCTCTCATGATATTTCATTCTCTAACATCAATGAGGAGGCTACGATTCCATCTAATAATGTCGAATGGTTTGGTATCATATTGTATAGTCCAAGGAATCCCTAATAGAGCTCAATTTGTGGGTTTCTGTATTCGGAGAGGTGTCAATTTGTCAACACCGCCCACCCTCCAAATACAATATAATTTACTTAATATTAAATAGTAATAAACTAAATGAGAATTACTTCGTTGTTTGACCAAACGATTATATAATGAAGTAAACAAACGATTGTAGCTGACGCAATTTATTGATAGTAACACTTAAATAGAATTCAATGTGTGTCTGTGTGAAGATAAATTCAACATAATCTTCAATGTTAATATTAACAGAGCAATGTTATGTATTTAACAGAATATACAGAATATACGATACAGATGATCATGTTACATTTATTATATACATGAATCATCTTAGATTTAATGGAATGTGTTAGAATAAAGGGTCGAATGTATACTCAGCAATCGGAGCCACACGTGTTTATATGTGGCGTATCACCGCTATGTAGCCGCCGTAGTTTAGAAGGTAGTGTGTTGACTTATTAACCGCGAGGCCACGGTTCAAACCCCAGGTCAGACATCTCCAAGAAAACGAAATTTGAAAAAATATTTCTTCGGTGACAACCTCTCAGCAGATTACTGGCAAAAACTCTATGAGTAAATAAAAAATTGCCATGAAAAGTTTCTCAAAAATCTGTAGATAGGAGTTGACTTTAAACTGTCGATTGTGATTTACGGGCTTAATAATTCGAGGTCAAAATGTATGATTCTTAGATTCCGAGATTCTTTTTTGGACAATGTGGTACTTTCTACTTTAATATACACATGTGAATCAAAATTTTTGTGAGAATATTATGTTAGAGCTTCATTATACAGCGGTTGACAACTCCAACGTATTTCAGGGAAAGACAAAACTACTTTTGTGATATTCGTTGACAATCGAAAGCCCTGATGGCAATGGAATTGGACTGGAGTAAATCGTAAGTGATTTGTGATTGCAGGAACTCTGCTGGTACTAATTCATTTCTAATGGTATCTAGGTATCCCATTTTTGAAAACGAGGAAGCAGATGCTGCTTTCTAGGTTAGGTGCTCATTTCAATGAATAAGATGGTGGTTGCTAGTCCTAGTACTGATAGGAAAATATATCGAAATGTTACGTGACTACAATCCCTTGGAACTTGTAATGAGGTGCAGGTTATTTCGTTCAACCTATTTAATCGATTTGATGAGAGTTGAGAGTGCTTCATGACAGCAAGGATCCTAGAGTTGACTTAGGGACTCGACCAAGTTCGTTTCTGTTGGATTCCCAGGGCAACGTAACAGTCTGGGAAATGTAAAAGCTGATTTGTTTGCGAATTTAGTTCCTTATTTCTAAATCCATTCCTCAAATCTGTCATCCCCATAGGATCAGCAGGCTATGCCCTTCTGTAAAATATTTATAATTTAAAATTTTAATATTTAGCCCTGATAGATAACCCCTCAGAGATAAGAGGATTAAGCGTTTCAAACTTTATCAATGACTTAAAGAACTCTGTAGTTTCTGTCAAATCTATTGTAGCGTTTAATAAAATCGTTTGTAAATAAATGATAGACAGTCATTGAGAAAGACTCTACCTCTCTCTCACTTAAACACACGCACGCACAGATCTATATATAACAAAAAAAAACCCATAAACAAGAAAAACAAAAACCAAAACACAATTGAATTGTACGCAGTAAAAGAAGAAAAATAAGAGAAAAAAAAATAAAATTCAATTGAGAAGCTCAAGTATAAGTTCGTATATGTATGTGTTGTTATACGTTTGTGTAACTAAAACTGTATGCATATGAGAAACTAAAAGAGAGAGAAAGAGAGAGAGAAAGTAAGCAATTGTAACAGTATTTGTAAGTGTAAGTGAATAAACGGTGGTTTGGGATTTCAACTCAACTTGTGTGTGACTTGTAGTCGTAAACATGTCAAGTCATTTGCTTTAATAGACACGATACATTTGATGTGATGTGATGTTGATGATGATGGTGATGACGATTTCTTTCTCCTCACTCTCTATTTCTCCACTTCATTCCTATGGAGTACTTTGCTGTTAAGTACTAACACTTGCTCATAAAGGAAATTGAGCCAAAATCAATAAACACATGCACACACTCAGTTGCTTGTGTGTAAGCAAATTGGCCTCGAGGGTAAAAATCTTCACAAGACAACACAACACAAATGCAAACGTTTTGCAAAAAAAAAACAAAAACAAAAACAAAAATGCCAAAATGAAAGAAGAGAAAACTTTAAGAAGCTTATGAAAGTCTCACTCTTTTTTCTAATGCATGAATCGCTTTAAGAAACAAAAACTCTCAAAAAACTCAATAACTTGCTTAAAACTAAAAACATTAGAGAGGCTGGCAAAGGCTTTTTATATCCTACACTTCCAGGGGTTGTAAGGACGTAGGGAGATTAAAACATAATGATTGTAGCATCCCTGAAAAGATGGTCTTATGCAACTTTCTTCAATACATGTGCGCCTTTACAAGCTTTGTAATTAAAGATGGCACACTTGCCAAGGCTGGTACGACAGATTCACAGATTCGTTGGAGAGCAAACAAACAATCTCTTTTGCAAAGGAAAGACGGCATATCGAATCCACTTGTGTAGATACCAAACGAATCTGGCCCAGCTATGGTTACAAACAGAACCAAATTTGTTTTAAACCTAACCCTTCAGCCATAATAATGAGACAAAGGCCCCGCGGAAAGGCTGTCATCATGTCATCATGACTTCAGCAGAGCCTTTAATGGGTACTCGGATGTGATAAAATCCCCACCGTCATAACACTATCAGGATGGTTGAGAATTGCCAGTCAGGAAGTATAGCTTATGACGGAATAGATACGTTACGTGTTCCAAAGGGACTTTATAGAACCCAATTAAGCTATGCTTTCTAGGATGCTGCCAATTTAACCTTTACTGAGATACCATTGACATGTTTTTAATGGGTAGGTAGATAGGTTGCCTCTCGTCGTACACCTAAGCCATCAGAAGACTTGTTGTGAGCTCATCATTAAGGGGATATTAAGCTCAGTTTCTATAGGACGTCTGTAGCGTATACGAAATTCCTTAACTTTTCTCTGTCCACCGCTCCGAGACAAGTTATGTCTGGTAAAGTATTTCCCTTAAAATATTAAGCATTCGAATTCACAAAGGCTCAGCAATATCCTCAAATTTGTTCCACAGTTTCAATGACTTCACCACATAGCCTGCATTAATCATTTTCCATCACTCCAATACGGCGCGGCTTGTGGAGGTGGGTTGCCCTTATGCAGTATTAAAATACTCATGGTTTTCCTCTTATCGAGATCGCTGCAAAGTATCTTTGTAACCCGTTCTACTGCTTTATTATTCCACAAGAGCCGTTGCGACATTTCCACTCACTTTCTCAGGTTGATTTTTAATATACTGAGAGACACTGGATTATCCACGCTTATGACAGGTAATACCTGAGTCTACTAGCAATAATATTTGCTTCCTCACTACCAATCACTCCTTGACGACTAGGTAGCCATACAAAACGTACCGTTTCAGCCTGGTGCAAATGTTAATTGTCTGTTTTACATTCCAGGGCGGTAGTTGAACCCCATTCCCTATTATTATTGCCTTAATTGTCATTCGACTACCAGTAAAAGATATTAAAACTCCAAGTATATAAAATTATCACTTGATCAGATAATACTTTTCCTAATTGCACGTACCTCCGCTTCAAAGGCCGGTAATCAGGCGCATAGTATGGTTTGTAGTTCTACTATATAGAAGCCCACCCGCATCCTATCTCCCAGACTATGCTTAGAGCCCTCCGGACAAAAGAAATTTGAGTTTGGTTTACCTCCGTGTATTGAATAATAAAATTCAAACATGCTGTAGCATACCACTCAGCCAACTATGACTCTGTCTTTGTAATTTCTTTTATTTGTGTTTGTGTGTGCGTATGTGTGTGTGTATGTTTTTATGCAAATATTTTGTCTGCTGCATATGAGCATGTTTAAACATGGAACTGGATTTATGAATTTTTAAATATTTAATGCTCCATGCCATGTGTACTTATGCGGAATATTTGGGTCAAAGTTTTAAAAAATCTTTTTTGTTTTTTTTTTCTTCTTATTTGTATACATTAAAGCATAATTATTACACATTGTTTTTGTTTTAATATTTAATTAAGCTCTCATATTAAATAATAAACAATAAATAATAAAATATTAAATTTAAATTGTGATTGAAAATATTTCCGAGAAAATTTAAATTTTATTGGAAAATTAAAATCAAAGAAAATCTGTAATAAAACTATTAAAAGATTACAGTGATATTGGGTGTTTTTTTTAGCTGCATGAGAACTACTGATATCGATAACTAGGACTTGACAGATAAGAGTGTCAAAATGTGTTCAAATTTCTGTACAACAAGGTCTCGGAACGTCATCATTAATCGTTTAAAACCAGTACAACGCAAAAAATAAATTCGTTCCTCAAGTTCAGAATAATCGGCTTAGTGAACAACCAATTTGTGCAGTCATTGATCGATTTTCCATTAGCAAAGAAATGGTCGTATTATAGAGAAAAATGCTGCTGTGGCGTGAAGTTTCAAAGAAGACACCGAAATATCGTCATCGTCATCAAATTGTTTGCCTTTGTCCTTCGACTACGTAGTAGATAATTTTACCTAAAGACCTTGGCCTATATGGCTACAAAATACAGCACAAGAATTTATCTCAACGTCATCGACAGAGCAAAGATGGCTAAAAGGTAAGGTTAAATAAGATTTCGAACTCTGCTTGAAAAGTAAGATCCCACATAGGCTAGAGCTTAGGCTCATGGTGATATACATACATAAGTTACGATTACGACCTAGCTTCTCACACTACTTAGGTTATGTGTATTAATTTTATATATGAGTGGCCCAGTAGGGCCCAGTTTAAAGCCAACTCCGAATTGCAGATTTTTGAGAAACTTTTCATGGCAATTTTTTATTTACTCTCAGAGTTTTTGCCAGAAATCTGCTGAGAAGAAGTCGCCGAAGAAATACTTTTTTTTCATATTTCATTAGTTGGAGATGTCTGAACTGTGGTTTGAACCGTGGCCTCATTTCTAGTAAGCCAACACACTACCTCTAGACTACGGCGACTCATTGTGATATCACCAGAATCCATATTAAATATCACAACTCAATAAAAAAAATTCCTATTGTTGAGGTCTTTATCTTAAAGGGATTGGTCTAAGACACTAGGAAATTAGACCTTAACATTCGTCTCTTCACGATAAGAATGGTATAAATAAGTTGAACAATAGTCTCCTGCTTATCTTTAGGTCAGTCATTGCAGGAATTGTGTGAGCAAATGGTGCCAATTCTATTGACATCCCTTCTAATCATACAGTTGCCTAATGGAAATGCAATATTTTGATCAGACCAGAAGTATTGTACATGAGCTTCTGCGGCCGAAGGATACCCAGCTATTTTGCATGTTCGATAGCAGTTTGTAAATTTTAAACTTTACATCCACTTTGGGCAATTTCTAAGCTACATAATTACGAAACAGAACCCATATAAGAGTTACATTTGCATTGTACCAAATTTCTCTAAAAAACCATTGGCGTTCATGGACGAGGCCGACAAGGTTAGTAAACAAGTTAAGTTCAGGGAACTTTTCTCAATTGCCCATCAATTTCATTATAATCATAAACTTCACTTAAAGTACACTTAAATTAGTCGCCGTAGTCTAGTAGCTGGTATTTTGGCGTTTTAGACCCCAGGTCAGACATCTTCAACAAAATGAAATATATGAAAAGAAATATTTCTTCGGTGACAACCTCCCAGCAGATTTCTGATAAAAGCTCTGAAAGGAAATAAAAAATTGCCATCAAAAATCTGTCTTCCGAAATCAACTTTAAATTGTAGGTCTTGCCACTCATGTAGAAAATTAACACACACAACGTAAGTGGTGTGTGAAGCTAGGTCGTAATCCTGACTGAAGGGTTGTAATGGTCAACTATGTACGTATGTATGTATGTAAAGTACACTGAGGTAGTCAAGCAAAATCAAGCAAAAATCCAATACCACAACCTTCAATGATTATTTCAGACTAACTAGTCTTTAATTTCATTGTAATTAAATTAGTATTTAAAGTCTGTATTTTGTCTACTTCTTTATACAAAGTATAGTTCCTTGCAGTTGGCTTATACCAACTGTTACTTTTCTCTTTGACATCATTATCTAACCAGTACTGTCTGGTTAATGGTCTGTTTACTGGTCTAGTCTATTAAAATAAATATTTTTTTAAAATAAATTTAAAAAAATTAATCAACACTTTTAAATCGTGACTAAATTGCTAGTGAGTGCCGGTATCGAACGAAATCTTCCATCATTAAATAGCCACTTAGACGTATGAGTGCTGTCTGATAAGAGAATTTAATTTCAAAACACTCATACGTCACCATGAATGTGGGATAGACAAAAATGAAGGGAATCGAAAATTAAGTGGAAAAAATAAATGAAATCGCATTATAGTCGACTAAGTAAAAACGTAACATAACAATTTATACACTCTACTTCGTGTAAAATGAACTGATAGCAGATAATTGGATACTATCGCATGAGCATACTTCCCTATTTTAGTACATGAAAAAATTTTAAAGAATTTTTTTTTTTGCGTAAAATGGTGTGAAGAAGGCTGCGCTGAACCAATTGAATCAACTACAGTGATCAGCGTAAATCATATATTAGGTTAGTGATGGCGTGGTGTAGTAGGTACAGTGTTGGACTACAAAGTCAAGCATTCCATAATCGCATATCACACAAGACAAACACTCTACTAAAGCAATCGATTACAAAATATACATACTAAGCCAAAATACAATGACGTAAATTATAACAAACGTCAACTTTAGCCCCCTACCACAAATGTTTTTTTTTTTCAATTGCACATTTACACAATCAACACTAAGCTTGATGGTGATAGTCATTGCTTTCAAGCACTTAACGATTATCTCAGTTACCGATTGCGTTAATTGGTTCACAATTTTAGCGAGTCTAACTTTATTGTGGGTTGTATTGTGTTATCAATTCCAATCACTTTTAATAGAATTTAATTGGTTTTTTATCTCTTCTTTTGTATTCACTTAGACACTTTTTGTGATTATTATTATCAAACAGCTGTATTCACTTCCAATGTATTTTAATGTTCTTCTGAGATAAAATCTGCTCATATTTTCATGTTTTGCAACACTTTCGGAGAAAAATTTTCCAAAGTCGCATCTAATTTGGTTATCAAAAATAATTTTATTGTGGGATTATAAATC
The DNA here is from genome assembly GCA_958299815.1 of Sarcophaga carnaria. NCBI lineage: Eukaryota > Metazoa > Arthropoda > Insecta > Diptera > Sarcophagidae > Sarcophaga > Sarcophaga carnaria. The sequence goes on from OY283151.1 coordinate 36,183,131, forward strand.
TCGAGGGTTTTTTTAAGAGCTTGAGAACTTTAAATGATAACAGCAGGGTTTCCAACAGTGGCATCCGAAATTCGGTAGTTGATCATGTTCATCTTGTAGGAACTACAGCTGTTATATATAAATATTCTGGTCTCCCAACATGAACTTCTGAATTCGAAGATTGATAATGGTCATCTTTGTGGGGCTACATCTGCTAAAGTATTCTGTTTTGCCACATCACCATAGTCGGATATTGTGGTCATCAGTCAACTTGGCAATAAAGAAATTGTTTTATCAAAATGTCTGTTCTGTTCGGACCTAATTTTCATCAAAAAATTTGTTTTTTTTCCGTTTCTCGATGGATGGGTGCGTGAATAAACAAAATTTTTGAATTTGGAACGATACTCATCCGTATGAGATCCAAGAGCGCCCAATAAAAATCACTGTTTGGCGTGAATTTTGTGCTGCCTGTGTAATCCAGTCCATATTTCTTAGAGAACGACGATAGCCAAGCCATAACTATGAACGACAAGCACTATAGGTCGACCAAGTAAAGACCAATTTCTTTTCGAACTTAATTGGTTAATCTTAATGCCAATGACATGTGGTTTCAATAGGACAGCTTTACATACATACAGTTCATTGCCGCATTAGATATTCTGCACGAGCGATTTGGGGGCATGGTCATCCCACCTATAGGTAATATAAATGATGAACTGAGGCCTTAAGATCTGTTTCTGTTTCTTTTTCTTTGCGAATAATTCACAAATAACAGCCGTCCCCAAAGGCCACATTACCCATGTCCTCAGTTAAATTCAGTTTGATTTGTGCGCCAGAGTCATGGAAAATCAGAAATTTTGGATGCACTCCTACCCAGAGAAGCCGTGGCAGATATTTGAACGATGTTCCATTTTACACAAAATGTGAAAATGACAGACCTATTAAGGTCTTTCAAATTAATAAAAAAAATGTCGATAATATTTCACAGGCATACATACATACACAATTGGGCATTACAACCTTTCAGTCAGGACTACGACCTAGCTTCTCACATCGCTTATGTTGTGTGCGTTAATTTTATACATGAGTGGCGGGACCTACAGTTTCAAATCGATTTCGAACAACAAATTTTTTGAGAAACATTTCATGATTTCAAGTTTTTACCAGAAATTTGCTGAGAAGAAGTCGCCGATTCGTTTAGTTGGAGATGTCTGACCTGGGTTCTGAAGTGAGACCTCACATCTTATAAGCCATTACAATACCTACTAGACTACGGTGACAACAATATTTCACAGACACTTTGTTTTATTTAAATTTAAAAGTAGGAAGCCCTTAATTAGAGATGCGATATATTGAATGTATGCACGAAAATAGTTTATATTTTTCCGTATAGAGCGGTATTGTAAACGCCATAGACTAGTATATAGTGTGTTGGCTTATTAAACAAGAGCTTGTGGTTCAAACGAAATTCGCAAAAGAAAAAAGGGTCCGCCAAATAACTTTTTTTTTTTGAAAATGCTTTAAAAGAAAAAACTATTGAATATTTTCTCAAATTTCTTTTTTTATTTGAAAGTACAATCCTTCCGGTTAATAATTGAAAATAATTTCATTCAAATGGCTGCCTCGGCTGGCCATGCAGTAGCCTACACCAGAAGATGCCGATTTTGGCAAAAAAAAATCATCTTCTCAGATGAAGCTCATTTTGATCTTGGCGGGTATGTAAACAAGCGAAATTGTCGCATTTGGGGCACAGAAACCCCGCACGCATACATTGAAAAGCCGACGCACCCAAAACGATTCACTGTTTGGTGCAGATTTTGGTCCAGAGGCATAATTGGGCCATTTTTCTTCGAAAATGAGCAAGGAGTGGCCGTTACAGTCAATGGCGATCGTTATCGAGCCATGTTGAACGAATTTTTGTTCACAAAAATTGAAGAGGAGTATATTGGCAACATTTGGTTTCAACAGGACGGCGCTACGTGCCACACAACCGAAGCTACACTCGATGTTTTGCGCCCTGTTTTTGAAGATCGCATTATCAGCCGCAGAGCTGATGTCGTTTGGCCACCTCGGAGCTACGATTTGACACCGTTGGACTATTATTTGTGAGGTGCCGTCAAAGATAAGTGCTACGCCAACAAGCCAGAGACAATTGACGCTTTAAAGGACAATATTCGTGAAGCCATTGGTGAAATACAGCTGCACACAATCCATAAAGTGCTTAAAAATTGGACCGATCATGTAGGCTACTGCATGGCCAGCCGAGGCAGCCATTTGAATGAAATTATTTTCAATTATTAACCGGAAGGATTGTACTTTCAAATAAAAAAAGAAATTTGAGAAAATATTCAGTAGTTTTTTTTTAAGCATTTTCAAAAAAAAAGTTATTTGGCGGACCCTTTATTTATTTCGGCGACTTTCTCTCAGCAGTTTTCTGGCAAAAACTGTGAGAGGAAAATAAAATTACCATGAAAAATTTCCCATAAATCTGTTATACGGCCCCGCCACTCATGAATCAAATTAACATACATTTGAATGTGTGGTATAAGAAACTAGGTTGTAGTCCTAACTAAATGATTTTAATGACCAAGTAAGTCAGTAAGACTGATAGGCCTAATTAAAGTTGTTAAATTTTTGAAGTATTGTATCAGCTTAAACACCATTGAAAAACCATTTAAAACTGCCACCTAAATAGTGTAACAAACAAAAACAATTCATTTTCAATTAAATAGCCCTCATAAAAGAGACCAACAAAATTAAATTAATTATTTTTTATTGTTATTTTAATAACAAACAATAACTGTTTTTTAAAAGTTTTTAATACTCTTATTACAATGCGATTAAAATCAGTTTTTTAAACTGAAAAACAAGAAAAATCACAGTTACCAGGTGTCTATGGCATAAAAAAATATAAAAAAAACTCAACACACTTTTACACTGGCAGTATTTGGTTGTTTGTATTTCATTATCATTACAAATCGCTGCCTTATACCCCAGATAGAACACCAAAAGCTGGTTAAAAAGGACTTTTTATGTTACAAAAGTACTACAAAGGATTTGAGTACTGACCACGTAGGGTTACACAGTATTTTCGTTACATCGTGGTATTAGAACTTAAAATAATTACAAATAAAATTTTAATTTTCTAAACTCACCCTTATCCGGTACGGCATTAATAACTTGTTGGCCAGGTGTTAGCATTGTTTCCTCCATTGTTGCCTCCTCTGCACTGCCAAGGTATACCATGCCAGTGCTGGCATTAACTTGTGGTTGAAACATCATTAATGAATTCGTTGGAAAGGCAACAGCTTGTGGAGCTGCAACAATTAATGTGTAGCAGCAACAGTATAAAGAAATTATTAATAAGCTCTTGTAGAAACCCCGTTGAAAATTCAATATCCCAGCCAATGCACCAGCAACAGCAACACCAGCAGCATTGGCATCAACAGCTGAAGCTGTAGTTGAAGTTATTTTTGTATGATGAAGTGCTGCTGGTACTTTTAAGCTGAACATTATTAATGATGACTAAAGACGTATGTAGGTAGGTAGGGTGGTGTTGTATTTAACTGATAAAGCAATGGACAAAAGGAGAAGACATAAGAAATTAATTAATTTCGAAAAGTTTAAATGTACTCGTAATATTAATAAAAAAAAATAATAATTATTGTAATAAATTTTATGAATTAAAATTGTAATCATTTTCATCGGTATGCAACACTTTTTGCTTATTAAATGGACACACAAAAAAAGGGATATTAATATAGAATTGAGAACCAAGAATAAAAAGGTGAAAGCTATAATTCTCTCGAGAGAGGAACAATTCTAAAACTGAAACGTTGAAAGGATTATAAATCTAGAAGTCTGAGCAAGGCATTAAATCGGCAAGAACTTTCTCTTGCTCTTGCTCTATGACAGTTTTTAAATATCAAAACAATGCAACAACAACAACTCTGATAGGTGATAAATATTAAAATTTATGTGAGTTGCTTGATGACTTTCTTGATGAGTTGCTTGATTGGTTGCTTAATGAGTTTCTTGCGAGATTGCTTGATGGGTTGCTTGATATGTTTCTTGATGAGTTGCTTGGTTGGTTGCTTGATGGGTTGCTTGATAAGGTGCTTGATGGTTTGCTTGATGGGTTACTTTGAGAGTTTGTACAGCCAAGAAAACAATTGCACTGCTGTCGGAGATCACTGAACCAATAGTGCTCCTAATGAAAGGAAAAAGCTAAGAGACGAAGATAAAAAAAATAAGAACAGCCTAAAAGATCAGTGAAAGCAGGCATCAGGATCATTTAAATATGAAGTCTCCGTATTCCAGCTGCTAGTGTGTTGGCTTATAAGACGGCAATGCATGATTCAAACCCCAGCTCAGACAACTTGACAAAGTGAAAAAAAATTTCTTTTAACAACTGTGAGAAGCAAAGTTGTAATCCTGACAACAGAGCTAAAATAAGTACGTAAACATCTAAATATCGATCCTCGATATGCAGTAGTGGGGCTGAGTTCCTTTCAACATTCTAATATTAAAATGCCGCCTAAGGAACTTTGTCTTCAGTCTCACATTGAACTAATTAAGCCCCAGCAGTAAAGTATTTCTATCACCGTTAAAATACAACCAAAGGCCCATTGCACCACAATATCCCAGTATATTCTACCAGCACCTCTGCTGCAGCCACATCTCTTGAGAAAGCATAGAACTTGATAAGCGAAGTTCTTCATCAATACTTTCAATACATTGCCCATGAGCAAACCTATGATCCTAGGACCTACCACCGTACACCAATCACCTGCATAGATGGGAAATCTTGAAGTAAAACTGAAAGTAAGCAACAAAAATTAAGACGAAGTAAAGCATCTTATGACAGCAATTAAACAAACTAAAGGGAAAATTAAAAACAAAAATAAAACAATAACTTCGTTTGCATATAGTTTCGCACCCTTCAATCGTGCTGCTTGTACAACAATGACGATAGTATTTTTGAATGCAGGATGAGAATTTTTAAATCAAACATGCGGTCAAGCCTTGAACCTGGTCAAGATTTAACTACAATGATGAAATTATTTATATTTTTTGCAAGAGCTCATAGAGAAACATATTGAAAAATCAATTTTTTTTTATCAAAAAAGCTGTGCTTCATTGAAATGCTCAGGGCCTCAGTTACCCATTGTCGTGCTGTCCACACTGTTGGTGAAACGATTTGCAAGCACATTCTATGTTGACTTCAAAAATGAGTAAACCCATCGAGTCCCGGTGTTTTGTTGTCTTCAAAGCGAAAGCAAAAACTAACGATTTTCTCTGCATTCAATACAATATACTGCTGCACGACATATCAGTCATATCTTCAATGTAAGGTTAACTAGGGAGAAACAGTGTCTTTGTTATGTTTCCAATAAGATCAGGGCATATCCACTAAGCAGTTTATCGTCCCTTCCGCCATTGGTTTTCAGTATTCAGATTTATTATCCAAATATGTGAAGCATTTTTATTTTTGCTTTGCTTGTCAGCTTCATTACCCCGTTATCTGCAGCATACTTTTACTTTCTGCTTGATGGGAAATACTTTCCACCTGTCTTACAACTCCCAAGTGGCTTCTCTAAGTGGTTTTTCTATTTACTGGCATTATGAACTAAAATTATTAAGATTCCTCTGGAATATAATATTTTGCGATTGCATTTTAACTGCTAATGAAACTTTTCCTTTCCTTTTGCAACTCAGCAATTTGCAATTTCCCTCGCAATATTTCTTATGTCTTTTTCTTTCTCCGTTTAAATATTTTATTTTCTCAATTTTTTTTTTTCATTTTTTTCCATTAAAAGTAATCTTCGATAACAATGTAATCAGAGTAGATTACATTTTTTTTTTAAATATTTTTTCCACTTTTTTTCAATGAAATTCCTTTGCATTTCGCAGAAACTCAAGTACAAGTCAACCACAATAAAGAGATTCAAAGATTCTATGAGAAGAATATAAGAGAATCTGTTAAGAATAAAAGCTGAATACAAATGGAATTTATTTGTTGCACTAATACCAACGCATTCATTGCCATACATGTGCTCATACTTATACACTTATTGAGCTCTTTGTGGTAATTTTGTTAGAAAGTCAATGGAAGGAATTACAAGAAGCTTTTGTTATCGTCAAAAACATACAAAAGAAAGATCATGTGTAAAAACGTATCTGTTTTCTGTAATACTGAAAGAGCATTACAAGCAATCGTTACATTTTATATGTTATTAATATTATTATGCGAGGGTAGTTCGAAAAGTTTTAGAATTACTTAACTTGCGTAATTGTTTATTTACAATCCTTTAGCCGGGATTACGAACCTAGTTTCTCACGCCACTTAAGTTGTGTGTGTTAATTTTATCCTACGGGACCTACAGTTTATAACACCAATTCCGAACGACTCTACCTACTAGACTACGGCGAATTCGGCCAAAGATTAACGTTGTGGAATCAACAGCAAAGAATATCTTGCTGCTAGAGCGTTAACCAAAGGTATGAGCTCCTATATCTTGCAATATGTGCATATAAAAACATGTGTCGTTCCGATTTACGGGTATACATTCGACCCATTATTCTGTCAGATTCCATTAAATCTAAGACGATCATTGTGGTAACGCAATGGGCCCTATGTGGCCGAAGTCACCTCTACCTACCTACCTACGACGAATCGTGTAGCCTAAGCCACCCAGACTTTCTTATCTACCAGATAATATCCATACATACATATACACATAATTGGTCGTTACAACCCTTTAGTCGAGATTACAAACCTAGTTTCTCATGCCACTTATGTTGTGTGTGGTAATTTTACACATGAGTGGCGGGAGCTACAGTTTAAAGTCAACTCCGAACGACAAAGTGTTTTCATGGCAATTTTATTTACTGTCCGGGTTTTTATCAGAAATCTCCGGAGATGAAATCGCCGAAGAAATATATTTTCATATTTCATTTTGTTCAAGATGTCTGACATGGGGTTTGAACCGAGACCTCACCTCTAATAAGCCAAAACATTACCTTCTAGTCTACGGCGACTACATAGCGAGTACATAGCGCCACATAGCGGTAATACGTCACATATAAATATGTGTAGTTCCGATTGCTAAGTATACATTCCACCCTTTATTCTATCACATTCCCTTAAATCTAAGACGATTCATGTAGCCTAAACCAACCAGACTTTCTCATCCACCGGATAATATCTTCCAACCTAAACTCAAATCGTTACATCAGTGATGACAAGAATGTGGTTTCCAGTATTCTCATACGCGTTCTTTCGTGCAACTGCTAAGCAGTTACGCATTAATTGACAGACTTTGCTTCATCTTCCCTCGAGTTGTAACTGCTTTGGAAGTTATAGGAGGACGAGCCGACCTTCCTATCATGCAGTGTCCCATGAGGACATACTAATATATCAAAGTCGGAAGGAATCATTTTTGCCGATTCGTCCCCGCCTCTTAGTATATGATTCATCTCAACGTAGCAGTTGAACAGATTCTCTCTTTTAGCCAGGAATCATTCAACAATGAATGGAATTTTTCTCTAATTTTTAGCCAAATCGTGGCCAACAGGTCCTTTATTAGTGGATCACATAGAAAATAAAACAATAATTAAAAACAACAACAACAAAAACCTTGCTTTACATTTTGATTTTGTGGCTTTTTGCACTTTGTTTTCCTTCATCAAATTAATAAAATTTGACTTTTGTTTTCCCGTTTTGTTCTTCGTTTTGATTTTCCAATAAAAAAAAATAAAACACTTTTCACACGCGAATTTTCCAACCACCATCTGTTTGAGGATGTAAGTGAACTGACTGGACTGAGAATACTCGCAGAACTACTGAATCAAATAATAAATAACGCAGTAGTAAAAACGAGTAGCACTTCTTTACAGTCCATAAATTTGAAAAAAACAAAAACACTAGAGTGTTAAACGGGAAGGGGGTAGTGGGTAGAGGAAGAGCCGTAGTGGGCCAGGAAAAAAACAATAAATCGCATAGAAGTATACAATAAACGATAGAAGTCAAGTGTTTTCCAATTGATAAGAAGTGTTGAAACAAAACAAAACCAAAAAAAGGCGCTAATACGAGTGACATTAAATGGCTTTTTGATAAAAAAAAAATAATATTTTTTTTAATTGTTTTTGTTGATTTATTTTGTAAAAATAATTAATTTGTTATACTCGTTCTATGTATGTATGTATGTTTGTTGAAAGCAAAATTAATCATTTTACCATGAAAATTATTTATAATCTCGTTCATAATAAAGTGAAATTGATTTTCAGATTTTATCTGTAATCTGGGAGCAAAAAAATTTATGACTAAACGGGAGAAAAAATATTTATTGGCCGGCCATTCAGTCAATGGCTATTTTTTTTACCGATTTGTATTCATTGTTAGTAGAGGGGTCTTTTGTTTATTTCACAAGAATTTAATTTCAAGTAGATTTCGTTCATGTTCGCAGATAAGAAGAGAAAAACGTTGAACTCACTTAATCTGGAACAAGAAAAATTCTTTGTTTTATGATATTGGGATTGGCAGGATTCTTTCCTACTACTACTGCTACTATCAGTGGACGCAATAAACCCCATGGGCTGGCTGTACAAATATACAATGGCACTCAAGCTACTTATATACATACACCAGCTGTATCCTGCGCGTGTTACTGCGCAATCAACTTAAATAAATTTGAAGGAAAGACATTACACAAATGTCCAATTAATTTTGAATCATTTTATTGATTTTGTTTCCCGTTGTCCTGATGATTTAGATGAACGGGCCTGAGTAGTACGCATTCGATCAGTTTCGAATCTCCCTCCTCGTTGTTTAAGTGGTTCAAGCGAACGGGTCTCAGCGGCATATACTCGAAGATTTTCCAGTCTCAATGCTCGTTTAATTCTGAGGCTCGTAATGTTCTTTTCTTCAGTGAGGTGTAGGTCGACCAATTGCTTGTCATTCATTTTGAATAATTTTCAGTCACGCCATCCATCGGAAATTAAACGCACCAACCTCCGTCGACTCAACAACATTGTTAAAAAATGCACAGGTTACGATTAAATTCATTTTGAGTAATTTTCAGTGGCACCACCTGTCGGAAATTGGTCATAACAACTTAGAAACCTTCCCCGGCTCATGCGCAACAACTTTGCTAAAGATCATAACATGATCCAAATGCACAGTTACGATTCTATAAGGTACATACAAACAAACATTCATTTGTATGTGGGCGTGGCACCTCGCCTACTTGAAATTTTAAATTAAAAAGGCTATAATTCTTTCCAGACATACAGGAAGGTACTGTTAAAATTTCAAGAAATTCGGACCAGCCGTTTAGCCGTCTATAGACTTCAAACAAACCCGCAAACAAATAAACACACAGTCATTTTTATATATAAGAGATAATTTGTCACTACAACCCTATAGTCAGGATTACGACCTAGCTTCTTACACCACTTACGCTGCGTATGTTAATTTTATCCAAGAGTGGCAACCTACAGTTTGAAGATGAATCCAAACGACAGGTATTTCAGAAATTTATCATTGCAATTTTATTTACTTTCAGAACTTTTGACAGAAGACTGTTAAGAGAAAGTCACAGAAAGAAACTCTACCTTGTAGACAACGGCGCCTTCCAGTAAGTAAATAAGTACGTAACGCTGCTCTGTAGCATGAGTGAAAATAATGCATCGACCAGCTCCTCTATGTTTAAACTCCCACATGTAAGTACCAATTCGAAGACATGAATTTTTTCAGGAACTTCCCCTTGCTTAGAGATCGGAGACTATCTAAACGTGTGTCATACTACCGGTTGCTACACCTGCTAAATGTGTACTCTCTATCCGCGATTGGAGTGAAAATCCGCAGTCACTACAAAATGAAATCGTTCCCACAACAATCGGATCTACGCTCCGGAACGACCCGAACTCACATCGGCCAAGGATTGTCAACCCAGCGAAAGCTGTATCAACTGGAAATTTTTTACCAAGGGAACACTTCCGGACATTGCAGCAGAGTTGTTACAACAACAACAACAACATGAAATAAGATTTGAGGAACTCTGGACTCACGCGAATACAGAATGAGCCTCCAGCTAGCCTTCGTAATATAAATTCTACTACCAGTTCTGTGCCAAAAGACATCAGCGCCAAACCCACAACCATACAATGCGCCACAAATAGGAAACAATATACTACACAACAGTTACAAAGGCGCAAAAACAAAGTCCCCATCATCATAAGGCATTAGTACGCATTCCGCAACGCCAGCCAGCTTCTAAAGAGGGAATTTGAAACGCTGACATTTATTTGTGTAAGAACACCTTCAGGCGTTCTATGGTCGACCATAGTTTCCCAATCTTTAAGAATTTCAATCAAGGGTTGTCCTACTACAGCTCTTAGTGCCACCCTGTAGTTTGTATAGGTATGCATAATGGTCAACCGATCATTTTTTTGTCAAATGCTTTTAAAGCGGTAAATAGGCCCCTTATCAGAAATGTAAATAAATTCTTATAACCCATCACGTTCGAAATATTTTAAAAATTGCTGAAAACCTTTAAAAATACTACTAAAGACCACCATAAATCACCACCATGAAGTTATCGGAGGTCGAAGTCCAGTTAAAAAAATGAAATCAAAGCCAAGCAAAGTGATTTTAATGCCCTCCGATTATTTTCTGTTCAAATATTTTTTTGCTTCTGTTTCTCTATTTTTGGAACGGCAATAAATAAATAAATCAGTGAGTGAGGGAGCGGGTGAGTGAGTGAGTAAATGAATAATGAAACAGAAATTGATTTAAAGTATTAATGCAACCAACAACAAAAAAAAGAAGAACAAAAATGTTATCGATTATTTGTTTTTGTACGAGCATAACTTATCTATCGGCGATAAAATAAAACCAAAGCAACTTGTGAGTTCAAAGGCAATAAAAAGTGAAAAATTTTATTTTTAATTTGATTTCCTTTGATTTCATTCGATTCGATTTGATTTTCGTTTTTATTGAATTTCTTTTCGGCTGCAATACATTTAAAGTCCCACTCAACAGTTGGTGAACTGGAATGAAAGCGAATTGAATTAAATTTTCAATGTTTATAGATTGATTTTTATTTCATTTAATTTTTTTATTGAATACATGATGATTTTATGGCATTCAATATTCAATTTTGATTTTTTTTTGTTGCGTCTTTTTTTTTTGTAACTCTGAATTATTATTCCATAGTCAGGATTACAACCCAGCTTCTCACAGCTTTCATGACAGGACTTACAGTTTAATGTCGACTCCGAACGACAAATTTTTGAGAAACGTTTTCATTGTCAAAAGAAAAGAAGTTTTCACATTTCGTTTCATTCGAGATTTCTACACCGGGAGTGGACCACCGACTCTCGTCGAATAAGTCAACACGCTGCTTACTAGACTACGGTGACTTCAGTACAACAAGGATTTAAATATTTGAAAAAATCACATACATACATACATAGTTTCTCACACCACTTATGTTGTGTGTGTTAATTTTATACATGAGTGGTAGGACCTATAGTTTAAAGTCGACTCCGAACGACAGATTTTTGAGAAACTTTTCATGGCAATTTTATTTACTCTCAGAGTTTTTGCCAGAAATCTGCTCAGAGAAAGTCGCCGAAGAAATACTTTTTGTATTTTGTTTTGATGTCTGGCCTGGGGCCCGAACCCTGGCTTTACGTCTAATAAACCAACACACTACCTACTAGGTTACAGCGACTTCAGTGCAACCAGGAACTAAATATTTGAAAAAATCACTTAGAAGCTCTTTAATTAGTTTGAATACAAAAAACAATACGAGTTAACGCAAATCTATGTTGAAGCACACCAAAAACGAGATAGAATCCCATATACAAACAGTCGTAAGCGAATATTGGAGATACAGTGCATACGGTAGCCAAGCCAAGTTCAACAGGACATCATGTATTTTGCATCAGTCTTTGTATAGAATAGACAGTGTTCTTAAGAGCAGGGGGAAGTTGGAGAAAAGGCGGTGGTACTTAAGCCGATAGCTAAACTACCTTAGGGTCTGCTATAGACTATGAAGGGTTTTTTTTTTAACAAAACTCTTTTGATCTTGTCAGAAGACAGTTGGATATACTGGCAGAGGTTGGGAAGCCAATATTCAAACCCTTACGAATTTTATTATAGGATATGGACTACTCTTCCTAAACTAATTTTTTTTATTTCCTTTATTTCCCTTTTCTACACCAAGCACAAATTGTCAATGACATTCAAATATTCTTAGTTTACCCACTTTGACTCTACACTTTCTCGAATTTACCACATACCTTCGACACAGATTTATATACATACTTTGAAACTCTTGCTTTTTTCAATTAGTCCTTTAAGTACTAAAACATTTAATTTAAATTAACGCTTAAAAATGCATAGATTGAAAATAGGCTCTCATTTATAAACTATCCCACATACAAACACCACAAGGCCGCCATCTATTGTCTTCTTTCCATACCAAAACACCGTGACAACCACAAGTAAAAAGTAAAAAGTGTCTTGACTAAACTATGTTATGCTAACTGAACACATTCCATTAGTAAACACAGCTTCCCTGGGAAACTTATCACCAATGTTGCCTAGATAAAACATTTTGTAATTAACAACTGAAAAAAAATCACCAGAGAAAAATAAATAAATATTAACCAAATTTATTTAATAAGTTTTTTTTATTAATTTATAAATTTAGTTCCGATTTTATACCTTTCGAACAAAGCACAAAAAATTATAAATTATTTCGACAAATAAATTTCATTTTGTAGCATTTATTAATACAGTTGCAGATATGAAAGAAGGACAGATGTGAATAAATGTGTAAAACAGTTAGTAAAGTTATTCAAAAATTTAATTACAAAATAATTTAAATTACTTTTTAATTTAATTTTTTAGATGCGTAATATGACAACAATTCACATTCGTTAAGTGTACTTCTTTTATTCAGTGTTTGTGACACCATCCATCCCTATTTAGCACCCCAATTGCTGTATGATGAATTTGTTTTAACCCAAAGGCTTAGCAAGGAAAGTGAAAATTGTTTATTCTAGACACAAACCCGCTGATTCACCACTGATAGCACAGGTGTCTATAGTAATACAGTACCTAATTACCGTTCACTTTGGTGAATTTCAATTTTATCCACCACACCGTAAAAATTCCCCATACTTTGTAAAACTCACCACCCTGACAAAATTACCATTCCCAAAAATTCACCACCCTTCCCAAAAACTCACCTCACTAAAAGTAATTAATTTTGGGGTTCGCCCCCTCCCTTCAAATCCGATCAGATTCCATCACCACGCGTAACAACCACATTTCCACCAAACAACAACAACAGACATCAAAAACACACAAATCAAGTCAGGACCATCGCACGCCATTAAACGACAATGGCGCTTCATTTTCATTAATTAAAACCGTACATGGAAAAAGAATGTGTGAATTATTGTTAAGTTAAAATTTTTTGAATGAACAAACGAATTTTTCCAAACACCAGTGTTGCCAGGAAGGAGAAGAATTAAATAAAATTAAATACAAATTTAAATTCGTGGTTTTTTCTACTTTTTATATACAAATTATTGTTAACATATAACATTTTTGACAACGAAAAGATTTAACCAAAAGCAGAAAAATCTACACATCATCTCTACACATTAAACAGAAAAATTAACCAGTTCTGGTTAGAAATCAACCAAAGACGGCAACACTGCTTTTGACACATTTTCAGTCGTCAATTTGACATCCGAGTGACAGTTCGTGTTTTGCTGAACAATTTTTTTCTGGAGAAATGAATGAAGAAAAATATTTTATTCCGCAACCAAATAAAAAACTCTGCGCTTTTATAACGATTTTAAATAAAACTCATTAAAAAGTGTATACAGTTATACGAAAAATATAAAACACAAAAGAAATTAAAAATGAATTTTTAAAAGAGAGAGAAAAAATTAAACGAATTCCGTTAGTAGTGTTAGATGAGCCCCCAAAAAAAGTGAAAAATAAAGAACAGGCATAACACAATATTTTTTTGGGGCCAAATAGACAAAAATAATGTAAAAAAAATATCAAGAAAAAGGAGAAGAAAACGGAACGACATAATAAGAAAAAAATACCGTGAATCAAAGTGAAATAAAAGAAAAAATATTGTTCAAAACAAAACGGGTAACTGGTTAGCGAATGTATAACGGAAATACTTGTTAATAAAAGTAATTAAAAAATAAAAGAAAAGAAATTATTTTCAACCGAAAGTGTTTTAAATTTTTTTTAAATATTCGTCTTAATGGTTAAATAAAAAGCATACAGTACAAGCTTTAAGAGTGAGTGAGTGAGCGAGAGAGTGAGTGAGTGAGTGTTTGTTTAACTGAGTGTTGTTGTTGCTCGTCTTCGTATATTGTGTGTATGCATGTATCCCGTATGTAAATAAAGCAACAAAATATTTTTGTTTGTGTGTATATACGTCTGTCTCTATCTACGATTATATGTTCAAAAGTGCAAGTTAAGGAATGTGTGTTTTTATTATTTTTCTTCTTTTTTTCTTTTCTTTTGGTGTGTTCATAACAATAACAACAAATAATAATAAAGTACTCAAGTTTAGAGAAATGCAATTAAACGGCAAGAAGAAGCTTACAGCGCAGCAGCATTAACAACAATAAAAATAATGAACGAAAGAAAGAAAAGAATGAATATCTAAGAGCGAAAGAAAAGTTAAAAATAAAAACCAAAAGAAATTTATAAAAGCAAGAATTGGAGCAACAATTGGTATTTTTGTTTTTTTTGTTATGAAAAAGAAAATAACCGTTAAAGCTATTTCCTTAATTTCTATTGTTTTATGAGTAAAGAAAGTAAAACTAAAAAAATGAGAGAAAGCGAAAAGAGGTCACAGGAGCAATACTCTGGTCACAAAGTAGTTGAATGTGTATGTGTTCCTCTATGCCAATGCTGCGCTGGCACATGAATTAAAAAGAATGCAGAGATTTTTTTCAAAACATTCGGTTGTTGGTTGACTGCATGCGAATGTGGTTCTATTAAAGAAGAGAGCAAAAAGAGAATAAGAAAATAATGTGTACGATATGTTTAATGATGTCAATTAAAGGATTTAATCGTATTGATAAAGATAAAAAGGCGATTTTTTGCGGTTTAGTTTAGTAAAGCAAGAAGTTTTAAAGAATTTTATTTAAAATATTTGAACTTAAAAAAATAGTTGAAATATTAGATTAAAGGAATCCTTTTTAAGCGATTATAGTTGGCATATGCAAAGCAATTTATTTATTCGTTTGGTTGTTTAAACATTTTTTCAAGGCAGATCCGCTGCTGTTGTATGGCAAACATTTTCAGAAGAGCGGAATATAAAATAAAATAAAGCTATACTAGTTCACTTCTTCATTTACTTTTCTACACAAACAATAATACTCATTATCAAGCTTTTTTAAAAGTAAGTCACAACTATCTGATATTTTTTAATAGAAAAATTAAATTGGAAAATATAGGTGCGATTTGCTCAAAAGTCTATAAGGAGGGTTATCTTTATTAATGTGTTTGTATTTATAGTGCAAGTAAACAATTTCTAGTGATTAAGTAAATATGCTACGGTAGTATCATAAAAATCTCCACCTAAATTTTATTTAATATTTACTTTCAAAACATGACACATGTCTAAGAAAATAGAGGTTTTTAAATTTTATTTAAAAACTCCATAATAAAGCACGTGTTTAAAAAAAACGAAATTTATACAAAATATGTTTATATGAAAACAACTTTTTGTAATTTAGTAGATAATGCTTTATTATGATACTTTTAAAGATACTTTTGTCTCTAGTTGCGAAGACTGAGATAGTAGGATTTCCACAGGCTCTTATTCAAGCATCTTAGTTATTTCCACCAACAGAATTTACCCAGCTTCCAGTGATACAAATTATTCTAGCATTTTCAGTGTTTCCATAGCGTTAGAAAATTTAAAAAAATCCACATCTGGTCTTTAAAAATCGTGCATAAATAGACTTTGTACAAACTGCAGCTACGCACATTACTTATCAACCATCAATTGGAAAAAATTTTGATTTATTTCTACTACACCTTATATTGTATTTGTGCTATAAACCCACAATAATTAATATAAAAATCTGTGTGCAAAATTAGAAACAAAAAACACGCACTTAATCATACATTTATTTTCTAAACCAATATAAAAAAGAATTATTTTTACAATTTAAAACGTGAATAACATAAACAGCGCTGGTATTTCTTATCAAACGTGGTTAAAAAGCAAGATTGTATCTCTCTTGGTCGCTCTCAAAATAGAAATAATATTGGTTTAATAAAATAATAACAATAATAAACTTATATGCTTGTTAAATATTATTAAATAAAATCTGTTGTATTTAATAATAATATTCCATACCAATTTAATACATAATTTACACGTTTTGGTGATTTTTAGTTTCTGTGTTGTTTTGTTTTGTGGCTGTGTGTTTAAGTGTTTATCTCGCTGTTTTTGTTTATCTACGATTTTTGGCAACACTGATTTACGTAAAAGACTAAAGTATAACACTAACAACAACAATGGCTGAATATACATAGTAAAAAAATATAACAATAAAAAATCATGAAATTTAAATAAATTTTGGTATAATTTGGTACATCTTTAAAATCATAAAAAAATAAAAAACAGGCTTAATAATACCATGAACAAACATAGTGACAAAATTTAATATAAAAATCTGGTTTTTATAATCGAAACAATTAAATAAAGTCGTTAGATTTATAAAGAGAATCATTTGCTGTGACACGTGTGTGTATGCGTTTTGTTTTTCAAGCAGCTGTTTTAATATGTTTAATTAAAAACGTAAAATTATAAGAAAAATAGGAACAATTGAAAACAAATTATTTTAAAGCAAAAGCTTTATTCTTTACCCATCTCTTTTATCACCCCTTTAAAACGTTCTGTTTCTTTATTATTGTCCCCCTTTTTATTATTAATACTCTGACTTGAACTACATACGTATTTATTCTTTTTATTTTAATCAATCGTTTTATTGTTATTTTCTTCTTGTTTAATTCATTCTTTTCTTATTCTCTCTCTGCTCGTCTATTTTATACGAATGTGTGTTCAATTGTTTTTGTTTCTAATACTTCTCTCTCAGCTGTGCTCGTTTAGGGAGTGTTGCCAATAAGTATTTTTGAGGAAAGCTTTGTTAAGCGTTTTTTCTTATTGTAAAATATCTCAGGTAAACTAGTGCTCAAAGATTGATCCAATAAGAATGGTGTATATGGATTTTCAAATATCTAGACACCACCCTTTAAAATTGCCATTGCCTTTTTCTCTTTAGTAGACCGTAAACATCGGAATATTAGGCAGGAAGTACCCTCACAAGTATTTCTTTCCCTGTTACCTCATAACCGGTCATTCGTGTAGAGTTCTTCCCGGTCGAAGTAGCTTCTTTAAAATATTATTGACAAGCTATGCTTTTCCTTTTATTAATTTTTGAAGTGGTAAATTACAAAATTTTACTAGATTCCATAATTTGGAGTATTTAATCGCCTAATTTTGCTTACTAACCGCAGAAGTTTGTATTAATTTCTGTTGACAGCACTGTTTTCATTCTCTCTTTTATTGTGGTCTCTCATACATATTAACTCGTGGTATTTTGCTTTTCTATTTTGTTGTTTTTTATTTTATTTGAATTTGTTGTATTATATTTTCTGCTACTTATTTCCATGTTGTTGTTCTTTTGCGTTTTAAAACTTTTTTCGTTTGCGTTGTAAGATGACGAAGAAAAGAAAAAGAAAAAAAACAAAATATTGTGGTGGTGGTATTTGTTGTTGGTATTCCAGTGCTTGTTCTTGCTTTCTACGTTTTTTTAAGTGGCGTAGAAGGAAAAAAGCGCCAATTTTGTTAGTTTTAATGTAAATTTAAATAATTTATTAAAATCTGTTGGTTCTTCAAAGTTTCTATTCTATATTTTTCAATTTTTTATTTTATTTCAAAAGAAAAAAACAAATGTTAAAAAGAATTAACAAAAACAAAAAATAAAGTATAAAAATACCAGAGAAAGTAATAAATATAAAACTACGAAATAAAGAAAAATAATTAAAAAAAAGAACAATTAAAGAAAGTGTCACTCACATCTGTCTGTCTGCTGGTCTGCCTGTCATTTATTGAAGCGACGTCTGTTTTCCGCTTTTTTTCAACGAAACTGTGCCGCCTCAACAATTTTTCCGTATTTACGAATTTTGTGGGATTAAAGTTTAAACGTGAGTATTAAATATATTTTTTATTATTATTTTAATCATTGTACTAATTGTTTTTGCAATTAAAACAATTCTATTAAACAATTAACCAATTTTTTGGTAAATATTTTAAGTATTTTAATTTAATTTTTACGCTTTGCACTTCTTCATACGATTTAAGGTGTAGAATAAAAAATCCATTATTTTGACTTCAAATTGACGTTATACCATCATGTCCCTGTTCATGAAGCCAAAGATGTTCACAAGCTTTTACTGATGAGGCAATTTTATCAGCAATTAAACTATTTGCATAAACAAGAACAGGTGCTAAACGTGATCGGTTTAAATTACACAATACGAGTGTCAGCATTCCCAAAAACTTATCATCCTAAAGCCATCAATTGCTAACCAGTTGCATTTCTGCTATGAAGTGTAGAAATTTCAAAAGCCATCTCTTTGATAGATGACAGAAGTTGGCATGTAAAGATTGCCCAACTGCCGGTGTCTTTGACATTCACACGATGCATCCTTACGTGTTCTCCTCTACTATCCTTGTAGATTTTTGCAGAGGTTACGCGTTAATTGTGCGTTAATTTTATACCAAGAGTGGCGTGATCTACCGTTTAGCGTGGAATCGAACGCCTTTTAATAACAATTGGCTTACTCCCAGCGACTTTTCCAGGGCTCTACCAGATGGAGTCGTTGGAAGAAATTTTTTTTTTGCAAGATAACACAGTTGAGGTTCAAACTCCAGAGCTCAAGTCTAGTAAGACAACATACTGCATCATACTGCTCAATAGACACACGGCGATCGACTTAAAGGGGATTACTAATACCAGTCTTTCCAAGTGTTCCCTGGAGTACTCATAGAGTAAAGCGAAAGTTTAGGTTGAAGTATAGAAGGAAATCCCGTCTACGACATTGGATGAAACGCCGTCAATATATACTTGATAGATAGAGAAAAATGCTTCTAAGAATTTTAAATCATTCTTCGGTTAATGTTATCATGGCAAACTTGAAAGGGGTTTAGGTAGCAGACAGCATATGACAACCTGATATAACTACTATAATAGTTGGGTCTATGAAAAATGTTTTTTTTCTACTAGTAGCTTGACAACTAACGTAGCCTGAGGCTTACGCTTCTCGCATCATCATTTACTGGTTATTCTTACTCTTGTTTTTCTAAAATTAATTAATTTTTTTATATACATTTCATAAAAATATCAATTGCATTGCCATGCCAATATTTTCATTTTTGTTTAATAAATTCACTGTAATTTCAATATGTCAATACCTTTGACATTTCAAACTCAATATTTATAGTTATGGTTTGTTTTAATATTCAGTAATTAATATTAATATTGCATTCATTTATTATACGAGGACGGTACTAAAATTAGTTGTCTCCAGGACGCTGTTTGTGTTCTATTCGGAATATATAAAGTACTCTTGTACATTGAATTTGGAACTCCAAATTATAGGTGAATATGCAATGGAATATTTTTAGGACGTAAAGGAACTTATGGACTTAAAGAAGCTAACGAAGAAGGAAGCTGAATTTTTTTAAGATGGAAATGGAATATAAAAGTCCTGTGATGTATAAGGAAACTACGATGTTGAGGTATCGCTAATAATATTAATGAAATAAATAGAATGTTTCAGACTAGAATCTAATTTGGCTTCAAGTTTTTGCCATGTTTATAAATTCACTAATGAATTCAAAAACAGTGTGGCACCTTGAAATTTATAAGGTTACCACTTTCCACCAAAGTAATTTTTTTTAACTAATGTGGTTACAAATTTTGGAATCGCCCTCGTATGCATTGCTCTTTTGTATTTGGAATCTCGAAATAATTTCACTTCAATTCGTTATCTTTGGAACTTTTAATGCCAACTGGATTACAATTGATAAAACAACGACGGGACAATATTAACAGAAATTTGCAAAAAAGAAAAGAAACAAAAAATTAGTAGAATAGAAAATAAAATGAAATAAAATTGAAAATAATAACAAAGAAATTAATTTTCCCTTATTAATTATACGAAATGTAAATGAATTTAAAAATTGCGCGCCTAAATTCCAAAACAAACAAGCAAACAGAACATGTGATTTGTAAATGTAAACGGAAATATTTTTAATTTATGCACGTTGAGGGCATTATAACGAAATGGAAAAAAAACAAATTTGAACTAAATTATTTTAAAAAAAATTTTAAATAATGAAAAAAGCGGGAATTTTATGGATATTTTACCAGCACAACCGTTTATATTATTTAAAGAATTTAAATTTTTAGCTATTCATGTAATTCAACAAAGACTAGTCAGCGATTAAAGTTAAATTCTGTTAAAAACTAATCGAGGTTTTACATCCATTTGTAGTGGCAATATACTTAGGGCCATTATTACAACTTGCTGTTAAACTTGGGTTTAGTTAAAGGTACCTTTAGCTAAAGGGAACTGTAAAGTTACCTTTAACTTACTTTCGTTATTACAACTTATAGATGAAATAAAGTTAACTTTTTCAAAAATATGGCAGTGACGGAGCAATGCCGATAACACTGCTCAAATTAAACAATTTTTATTTAAACACAGTGGCAACGACGGGCTTCTTTTTTGTTCAAACATAAAGTTCAAACATAAACTTAACTTTAAAAGTTACCTGTAAGATGATCTTCCCTTTAGCTTAACGCTCACTTCTACCTTATCATCCACTTATAATAATGAAAAACAATTTATCTGCCCGTTAAAATCCTCCCTTTAGTTAACGACAAATTGTAATAATGGCCCTTAATATTTTGCCTAAGACGTAGTGCTGCATTTATTATTCCCTCTCTCCCCTACGCTGACATTCGTTTACGATGTTTTCCACAATCTTCCATATTTTGCAGCCAAATAGCAGCATTAGAAAACTGCCAGATACTCTTTCTTTTTACTTAAATAACAGAATTTTTTTCCTTCAGTAATCTCTTTTTAACTTAGCATTATAGGAGAAGTATTGTTCGTCGCATCAATTTCGTTTGCGCCACATTGACTTATAGGTCCTCTTTGAGCACTTTTTTTCATCATCTGTATGTTGTCGGCAAAATCATGGACATGGAGCCACTGATTAGATGCCATTGAATGCCATCTGGCACTTTCTATATGTCTGAACTATGGTATAATCAAGTGCTAACATAAAAGTTATTGGCGAAGGTGTACAATAAACTATCGTGATAAAATTGCCATCAATCGTTGCTTAGAAATGAAGCCTTTTGTGAAAAGGAAGGAAGTTTTGCTCATTGGGTTCTACTCCTAACCTTTCTATGATATTTATTGTCAATGTTATCCTCTATAAGAAAAGCTTTCTGCATAGATTGAAGCATCTGAACGATTTCCTTTAAGTATATTTAATTTGGTCGTCATTTATTGACGGTGTTGTATGGCAGACCAAGTGTTCTTTTTATACTCCATTTCATTCCTTTAAATAAAATTATTCTAACACTTCCTCCAAGTGTACCGTGTACAATGCATACCGTTTATTATCGATGTTCATTCAAATTCTAGTATTCGCGATAAGTTTTTTTTATAAACAGTTGCCGTGTGATATGCATAAGAAAACAAATTAAAACTAAAAAATGTTATAAAAATTAAATTCTTAAACAAATATTGTGTACAGAATATTATAAATATGTTCGTATGTGTATTTGTGTGCATATAACTTTTTAATATCAGTTGTTTTTGTTTTATTTGTTACAATAGTATTATTAGTTCTGTTTAAAAATAGTTTCCTTAAGTTGTTTTCTTCTATAAATAAACTTAAAAAGTTACCACAACACTACACTACATTGCAATGAAATACAATTTCATTTAACCTTTTGTGTAACCGGCTTTTTTAGCTGCATGTGTACTATACTATATAAGCCCCTGTTGTCC
Organism: Sarcophaga carnaria; assembly: GCA_958299815.1. Classification (NCBI taxonomy): domain Eukaryota; kingdom Metazoa; phylum Arthropoda; class Insecta; order Diptera; family Sarcophagidae; genus Sarcophaga; species Sarcophaga carnaria. Next base: position 36,205,275 of record OY283151.1, read on the forward strand.
AACCTTAAAGAAAAGAAGGGGTAGTGAAAATGAAACACATTTTTCTTTTCTTTTGTTTTTATTGTGATGGAATTACTTATTAAACAAAACAAATTTTCTTAATTTGGTATTTAAATTTAAATAAATACATACATACATACATAATTGGCCATTACAACCCTTCAGTCAGGATTACGGCCTAGCTTCTCACACCACTCATGTTGTGTGCGTTAATTTTATACGTGAGTGGCGGGACCTACAGTTTAACGTCGACTCCGAACTACAGAATTTTTGAGAAACTTTTTCATGGCAGTTTTATTTTACTCCCAGAGTTTTTGCCAGAAATCTGCTGAGAGGAAGTCGCCGAAGAAATATTTTTTTTTTTCATATTTCATTTTTGATGTCTGACCTGGGATACGAACCCGGGCTTTACGAATAGTAAGCCAACACACTATGTACCTACTACACCACGGCGACTTTATTTAAATAAATAAATTTTCTTAACCGTACTCTTTTGCAAAGTTATTCAAATTGTCTGCATAAGATATTGTGAAAAAAAATGTGTGCCATCGTTAATTTGCGTAAATTTCAAACAACATTAGCACCAGTCAATTTTTCCAAATGAGAAGAAATCTCTTCAAAAGATCACAGATGTACCGCCGTGTTTAATTACCTTATTTGCTTAATTTTGGTTATATGGCTCGTATTGCTTAGAGTACCCCAGGTTTTGCTATGAAGAGGTACTCTTTGAGGACTCAAACGCATAAGTCTTAAGCTTCTTCAGAAGCACTGAATTTATTTAATACTTCATTTTATTTATTTAATACTTTAATAATCTTCGTAGTTTGAAGTTCTATTTTACAGTTTTCTTCAGATGGCTTACGTTAAAGCTCCTTACTTATAGAACACTTCTTGGTCCGAGCAATCTTTTTATTCTTTCTATAAAACCTATAGCAGGCCAATCTAAAAAAGAGCGTTACACGTTGCGTTACTAACGATCACCGTTGACGCTAAAGTGATACCTAAATAAGAGCGTTAAAGTTGTATCATGAAAAGTCTGTTAACTTTTCAACTAAACATTCCTATAAATTGAAATGAAATAATTTATATTAAATCGTGCGGTTGATATGAAAAAAGTTAAAATACCATTACTTTTAAACAATAATCGGTTTTCCACAGCCAACTTCACTCCTTTATCGCGCTGTCAAAATCGGATTTTTTAATTATGATGCGTTAAGGCCCCACTATTTTGGTTTGCTTCGTAGGTATATATAATTTTTTATTATGATCATGAGAATTTTTGGCAGTAGTAGTAGGTGTTGTGTTGGCTTATTAGATATGAGTAGACGGTTCAAACTCCAGGTCAATACGAAAAATGAAAAAAATTTGCAGATTGCTGGCAAAAACTCTGAGAGTTAATAAAATTGCAATCAAAAGATTCTCAAAAATCAGTCGTTCGGAGTCGATATTTAACTGTAGATCCTTCCACTAATGTATAAAATTAACACACACAACATAAATGGTGTGAGAAGCTAGGCCGTAAACCTAACTGAAGGATTGTGATGACCAATTATGTGTGTGTGCTATGTATGTATGAGAATTTTTGACAGACAAACAATCCTTAGCGTACTGATTTAGATCGTCCTACAACTTCAATTTTTTTAAGATTCAGAATCAAAAGCACTGAGTTCACTTTTATGTACATTTGATGATTTGAAGGCCCGAATTTCCTATTCTGTACTCTTTACATTTGGAGCACTTCATGGTTCAAGTTATGTTCATTAGGTTTCTGTTCTCAGCATCTGTTGTATGAATCTTATCAGCATTTTTAAACGAATGCAAAAAGCACACTATAATAGAAATAGAAATTTTCTGATTTAAAACTTTTGTTCGCATTCGATGACAACACGCGTGCCCATGGTTGGTTCTTTCTGTAGCCAACATTCATTTAAAATAAATTTGTTTTTTATATAGGCACACAATTAAAGCATTTTTAAATACTAACAATGATTTTTAACAGTTTAAGTTTTAAATTTAATAACATGTTAATTTAAAAAATTTTTTCCAGTGTGTTTCTTTAAGCTTTCATTCCATTATACCATTTGATTTGCTTTACTACTGGTATTAAATTATGCTTTATTGACTTCCTGACTGACTCTACACAATACTAACAACACAGTGTTTTCATACCAATGCATACATATGTATGCTTGTATGTGTGAATTTTATCGAATTATTAATACGATTTCAACGGAAATTGTATTAGAAAATAAAAACAACAAACCGAACCACTACTTCATTTGCCATAACACATCGTCGTATGCCGCCGAACGCATTATGAAAATAAAATTATTCAACTCGTTAAATAAATGTCACCAACAACAAAAGCAACAAACAAAAACGGAAAGAAAATACTCTCTAGTATGCATAAAAAAGCAATGCCTGCCTGCTCTCCTCACTGACTCCATATTTTCTGTGTGTGCAGCAAACAACTACAAATTTAATGTTTATCTTTTTTTTTCTTATAAAAACAAGAGGAGAGTTGGGGAGTTGAGTGTGTATTAGTGTTATTCATCTCTTGCACTCTCACTTATGCATACACATTGATAATCTATTTTTAAACAATCAATGCCACGTTATCAATACCCTTTAATTTTTTTTTTTTGTAATTTGAACTGTTATACGGTCATTGTGCCATTGTACTAAGGCGGCATGCCATGCATCTTTTTTTGCCTCTTTTTTTTTGCAATACAAAAACAAACATAAATATTCTTGTGTGGTTTTGTCATTTCCACCATCCTCAAGTTGGTTTCTTAAGCCTCATATTTACTTGTATACCACCCTACCTAATACTATAAAATTCACCTCAACTAATATGTCTTTCTTTTTTTTTGTTTTTTTTTTCTCTTTCTTTGCTTTACCGATTCTATACCGACCGACTCGGTATTTTTATAATACGCATGTACATTGATACATACGCTACATAACAGTCACAGCAGACAAATTGGCTGTTAGCAGTTCCGAACTGTTGTTTTAACAACAATAACAACAACAACAGTGTCACTGCGTTTATAAACAATTTTGGCAGCAACAACAAAAATAGTTTTAAAACTAATAAACAACAACAACAACAAATTTTTAGCACAGCAACAAAACCGTTAAAAAGGCGAAGTAAAGAGAAAACAGCAAAAAGTCGAGTAAGCCAAACGACTAAGCGTGCGGGTAAAGTAGTGGTGAAGGGAGATAAATCAAAGAGAGGAGCAGCTCAATTAAAATAAAATAGACGCACACATATACTACGTGTATTAATTGCACGTACATACTACATAGCAAGTAATAGATTGAGCACTCGGTACATCACAATGGCGAATCCTCGTAAATTTAGTGAAAAGATTGCTTTACAAAAACAAAAGCAGGCTGAGGGTACAGCTGAATTTGAGAAAATCATGAATGAAGTTAAAGCCACCAGAGTCGTCGACGGTAATCTTTGCGGTAATACAACAGAGCTTAATGATGGCGGCTGTATTTTAAATCGAAATGCCAGTTTGAGTGGTGGCAGTGGCGGCGGAAGTGGTACCAGCAGTGGTAATAGTGGTGGTGGTGCTTCACCCGATGCAAATGCAGGTGGTGGTGGTATAGGTGGTGGAGGAGGAGGAGGAGGTGGAAGTATACTTAATACCGCTGTGGGTTCTCCTACAGCGTATCGAGAATCACGAGGCCGTAGTGTTGGTGTGGGTCCCATGAGAAGACCTTCAGAACGAAAACAGGACAGATCTCCCTATGGCAGTACAGCCAGTGGCTTAATGTTGAGCGGCATGACGCAACACACCCAAAACAGTTATCTGAGTCCACCTATGGACACTAGTTGGCGCCGCTCGAATTCCGATTCGGCTTTACATCAGACGCTTAACATGGTGGAGGGTAATTTCGGCTCAACTAGTCCACAACCAAGCGTTATGGGTGATTTGAATTCCCTGCATGCCAATTATCATCACCACAATCATCAGCACAGCCAAAGATCTCAGTCACCCAATATTGGTCGCAGTTATAGTCCACAAGCACAAAGAAGAAAGAATACTCTGCTGCAGCAGCAACAACAACAATTGCAGCAACAGCAACAGCAGCTGCATAATCAACGTTTGCAAATGCAACAGCAACAACAACAACAAGCACAACATCATCAATTGCAACAACAGTTACAGAACCAGCAGCAGCAGCAGAATTTACAACAGCAACAATTGCATCATCAGCAGCAGCAACAACAACAGCAGCAGCAACAACAATATGCCAATGCCAAATACAACAACGCCAACATTATGTTCAAATCACTGCACGAGCAACAATTAGCGTTTAACAACACCGGCTCCTTGCCCGACTTAACTTCCGTGCACTATGGCCCTGTACAGGGTCAAAGCGGCAATAACAATACTAATACACCAATGATGGCATCTACAACAGCACAAACACAGCAGACTTTATCGCCCATATTGTCGCCACATCATCATAACAATGGTTGCCATGAACGGGATCAGTCGTCTAGTCCCTTTAGTCCAGCCAGTGCGACAGGGGGAGGCAATAGCAGTGGAGGCGGCGGTGGACCACCTTCGCCGTATCATCAGCCACAATCATCGCCTTCGCCTGCCACCAATACCCACCCCAGCACAGCTAATGTCCAAACATCACCGCATTTGTCCTTTACCAATTTGGCCGTGAATGTACAGCCGGGGAACGCCACAACAGCACAAAATACAGCCGCTGCCTTTAGCACATTGCCAACACTGGGTGCCGCCAGTTCTACCAGCAATCTAACAGACTATAGACAACCCCTAAATCCACCTAGTCCAGGTTCTTCCCCCGGCCTGCTGACAACTTCCGGTGGCCCGACCAATGACTTGCACACCAGTGCTCCACCTAGTCCCATAAGACATAACGGCAGCGGCAATAGCGGCAGCACACAAAATTCAGCGTCCCAAATGCCGACACAAACATTACAAAACACTTTCGGTGGTAACCTGGACTCCACAACGGGAAGTTTTAATTCGCTTAATCCTGCTTTTCACAATCATTTCGAACAATTTCATTTGGGCGACAACAGTCAGTCACCTCAGAATAGCTACGATGCTTTAGAATTCGATGACTTGGGCATGGGGAACCATCAAAATAATACGTTTAACACGAAAATAATAGACTTTGGCGATTTGACCACAAATGCAGTGTCCAATACATCCTCAAATACCACAAGAACCAATAATACAAATACAACAGCCAACAATAATAATAACAACAATTTACCGCAACAACAACAGCAGCAACGTAACAATACCCCACAATTCCAGCAACAGCAACTTTTAAATAACAATACAACCACGAGTAGTACGAGTAGCAACACGAATACAAATAGTCCTGCGAACAACTGCAGAAGTCACAGTAACGCTGCCGCCCTAATGAACAACAATGATAGCAATCGTGCACAAGACATTTTATCGGGCAATTCATCGCCAATACCTTCACCATTATCACACTGTGTGCCAGCACCTTCCTCGCCTCTACCAATACCCATGTCGGCACATTCACCGGCCCATCATCATCAACAGCAGTTGTCATTATCGGTACAAACATCACCGCATCATTCGCCTATGCATTCGCCGCATCACTCGCCTTCACCTCTGTCAGTATCATCACCCGGTATGACAATGATGGGTGGTGGTGGTGGTGGTAGCATATCTCCAATACCCTCTCCTACCGGCCATATATTGCAACAACAACAGCAACAGCAGCACCAACAGCAAAATCATTTAAATAATCAAATGCATCACAATCAAACATCCCATCACAGTAATCAACAGCATCAGCAGCATCATCATCACCACCAGCAGCAGACGCACACACCCACAGCAGCCACAAATATACCGCAGATTATATTCTCTGATTATTCGTCGTCACGTGATATCTTCGATACACTCGATCTCGATTTGGGTCAAATCGATGGCCCCGCTTTACAAATGCTATCCGATCAGAGTCAAATCATGATTGCCGATCCCTCAATAGAGGATAGTTTTCGTAGAGATCTTAACTGATACTACGAGGAAGCTGTTGCAGCTATTGAGAGTGGTATCCTCTTAGAGGACTCGTTAGATCCCTTAGGTCCGCTTGTCGATGTGACAGAAGTATTAGGCAATCCACCACCACCACCACAAACAACAACAACATCATCATCATCACCACCAACGACCCCAATACCTTCTTCCATTTTCACTTCACAAGATATTCTGAATGCTTGCAAATCCATACAACAAAGTGATGGCGGCACCAGCGTTATTCTTTGCGGCGACGAAGCCAATGTTGAAGATAACGACGACGACGACGTTGATGCCCATGTTAACAGAGACGATGATGATATTTTAAGCAGCTTAAACGACCAACTCAACGACGAGGCTCACAATGATAATGAAGACGATGAGGTACGAAATTTCTTTTTCTAAATTATCTCACACAGATAAACAAAAAAAAAAAAAAAAAAAAATCATAGCGTTAAAAAATACATACAATTGTAAGAAATTAAATTTTAAAAAGAAAAGAAAAAATGACTTAAACAAACAAACAAACAAAATGAGAGCGCCAAAGAACTGAAACAAATTCGAAAATCATTAAATTTATACGCAGTTGCAACAGCTTTTAAAAAAGGAAAAAAATATACATACATATGTACATACATATTATTAATACGGACAATTTAAGCAGGCTTAAACAACAAATACTTTTTATATTTGTTTTGTTTTGTTTTCGAAATTATTTAAATTATAAAAGAAGGTAAAGAATTTTGAAAGATCTTCTTGTTTCATATGTATTTAGAGAAGGAAATGAAGGAGTTTTTTTTTTCAATCCGATCCAGTAAAAAAGCTTTCGGAATTTGAATTTATTCCGCATGTAGGCGAGAATAACTACGAATGCCTTTGTATAGGCTTTTTATATGAGCAGCGGCTGCGTGCGAAAATGCTTTTTTTGCTTTCTTAGATGAAGTAAGAGCTGTTATACGCTCATAAAAAGGATAAGGAACAGAGTTTGTTCAACTCCATCAAGAGAAAAGTAATCTTTCGTTAGTCTGGATAAAAGATTTCATGTACATCCCAATAGTTCGGTGCCCTAAATCATTATCCTACGATAACTTTTTCAGTGCCTTATACCGTGTTGGTATTTTCTAGTGTACTGTAAGGAACGCAAATGTGTCCATTGATAACAATGAAATAAAGGTACTCGTTCCTGTCTAGACCTAATCGTCTTGTAATATCACATACGTTTGAATGAGATGGGCCAGTGAGCTGCATAAGGCATTAAATAATAAAAATATATGCTTCAGCCGCAGCATTCATATGCCGATTGCACTTCCTGTATAAGTATTTTCCATCTTTTACAATGTAATCCGTGGGTTTGCCTATTTTCCAACCGAATTTCCAAAATTCTAACGTAATGGTTTGCATTCAAACTTTTGGTTTACTTTCTAATAACAGTAACTGCTATTATTTTGTCTGCTACTGTATTTAAAAACAGACTAAAACCTTTTTAAATAAAAGTAATTATAGGCACCTATGCCCTTAGCTGCTTACAATCCTCTTCAGTACATAGGCCATGTTCGAAAATGAAACTTCAAAAAATTTCAAAAATTTTTCCTTCAATTAAAATTCTTAACAACAATAACAAAATTAAAGAGATTCTATTAAAATTAGTTTGTATAAGAAAAACAAAAAACCAGGAGCAGGTTCTTTATAAGGTTTTACACAAAATTTAAGTGACAAAAACAAATAGACAGACAAACAAAAACAAATGTTTTTGAAAAAAAAAACGTATTTTTGGTACAAAAGAAATTATATTGTATAGAGAGAAGAGAATATATTAAAAATTTTATATTGTATACTTACTTTATATATTTATTATCATCTGGATGTACGAGTATATCAAATAATTGTGCAATAAATTCGAATTAATAGGGAAGTATTAATTAAAAATAATATTAAGAAAATAAAAACAAATCAAAAAAGAAAAAGAAAAAAACCCAACAGTCACAATTATTATTAACAAAATCCATTTGGAAGAATGAACGAAAGTAAGCCCCGTAAACCCAAAAGTGTCTTAGACGTACTGCATATGATAGCAACCATTAAATTAAAAGAAAAAATAATAATAATAATAAATAAAAAAGAATAATAAATCATTACTGATACAAATTAACACATTGAAATTGCTGATAAAAAGAAAAAAACCAAACAAAATACTAGAATACTACAACAGAAAGGATCATAAAGTGAAATTACAATTTATTTATAGCAAAATATTTAAATTACAACAACAACAAAAGAAAAAAATAAAGAAAAACCCAACCATAACAAAGAAAATAAAATAAAATTAAAATTTATAAATATGCTACAACCATACACATACAATACCTACATACATACATATACTACAATACAAAACAATACATATTTTACTACAATTCACATTTATAATCTAATTAAAAGCAAAATAATGATCGAATACAACAACAATTATTAATGAAAACACAAGAAAAATAAATATCTTTTAAATTTCAAAAAAAAAATCTAAGAAAAACAAAAAAATTATAAATAATATTACATTTTTAAATTGTACCATACTACGACTAAATCATGGCATCACAACAACAACAATTTACTTCAGATATTTTAACCATAAATTGTTTGATTCAATGATTTCCTAACTAAAAAAGAAAAAAAAATTAATTTTGAAGTTTAAAAAATTATGCAACAAAAGAAAATCAATTTAACACGATACAACCTAATCACACAATTTGTTCAACACGTAGTAAATATATAGTGCCGGTCAAAAGAATAGTATCGATTACAACATCTATAGTAATATAACATAATCTTGTAACAAGCAAAACTTACTTTTATCATCTAATTTTTATAGTAAGTTACGAAAACTGTAAACAGTGTGTATATGAATATTTGTTGATCGATTTCATAACTGCATGCGAGTTATCAGTGAATGAGTAGCACTAGTTAGATTTTTTTTAAAGATTATCCCATAAAATTTTGAAAAACAAAACAACACGTACATATGTATATCGAAACAGATAAATTGTTAATAACAAAGTGCTTATAATACTCCCATAGGTTAATTTAGGCGCGCTAGGCAAAAGAAGAATATATTATGGTGTCCAATTACCATTTAAGTTGAAAGACATGATACCATTGTATTACATGTTATGAGTTTAGTTTTTTAGGCATATTGTCGTCGCCAATTAGCTGATACTGCCTCAGAACTGATGCAAAGCACACCTAGTAGCGTTAGGCTGACATTGATGTCAGGTTAGCTGTGCTAACCCATAGTACCTATACAGAAATCTTTCTTTGTTGTAAGACAACGGTGAACAGCAATAGCAAAAGTGTATCTATATAGGAAGATTTCTTTGTAAAAAAAATAACTCTGAATACTGATTGAGCGCAAGTGGATGAGTCTGTTTCTTTTCGTTGTCATAAATCGCGATGCAGAGAACTTAGTCTTCTCCCACCATAAACAACCACGCAGCGATTGATTGATCTTATCACAGACTAGCTAGATCTGTCACGTTATAGCTCGTTTAGCCCGCGCCAACTACCGCAGCGCAATCTAATAGGGAAAAAGGGAGATCAATTAATGTCCTTAATTCGCATGCTTTGTGACTGTTTCAACGAATGCTCGGCGAAGCAAATATTTTCCAAGGCATTTAAAGCTTTTTGGCCTTCCATAACGATCCGAATATCTCTACCATATAGTCCTTAATTTCTTAGTCAGTTGACAGACTTGTAGTTTAAAGAAACATAGGCTTAGAGAACCTTACATACATTGATTAGCATGTCCATTCCCTCAAGTAGAAATTCCACATTTTCCGACATTACAATCGTTTTGTTATGTACCGAAATAAATATCATTGTATTAAGGCCTGTTAGTATCCATGTACCACATCCCCATAATGCTAGGCCGAAATGTTGTAGTCTTAGTTAGTTTTTTGGCCATCAAGTTGATAGCAATAACTCAATAAAATATAAAATGAATGTGTGTGTAATATTCCAAATTATAATTGAAAGCATGAATAATCTCAATGCCTTTCAGCTTTCGAAAAGTAACACTTCCTGTAGGAATGTAGTAAAATGATTGTTGTGAACATTTGGTCATGTTAATTGGACAATTGAAAAGAGAGTATCGCACTATGGGCAAGGCGATATAAGCCCACAGATTCAATTCACACTAGAGATTTTAGTGTATTACTCTTTCTCAACACCAATTTGTCGCACACACTCTGTGTTATCGTACTCCTTTAACTTATCTAACCAGCATTCACACACTATGCGCTGCAAAGCTTTTGAAGAGAAATTTTAATTTATAAACTTGTTTTTATTTAAAAAGTGCTTCTAATACTTTCGTTCTTATAAAAATAAAAAACCAAACCGTGCTCTTATTTTGCCGACACTATATATTAACCTGTTACCTGGATATCACAAAATATCTCATCATACACGAAACACTTCTGCAATGGAGTTGACGACATATTTCGTCATGGTAATTGGCTGTAATATTTTGAATGCATGAACAAAACTTTGTGCCCTGGTCAACAAGTTAAATTAGAGCTGATACAACTCCAATATTGTGTAAGATTTGGTTTAAAAGGAACTCAATAATTTATGGGCAAAGCATCTGATAAAAGCAAAAATACTTTCAAGAAACATGTTTAAAATTAAAAAAAAAATTGAATATAAAACTATAAAATTACAAAATATTTTTACCTTAAAACATAAAACAAAAACCTTCCAAGTTTCTTATATTAAAAATATAAAATAAAACAAAAACAAAAAAAGAAAAATAAACGAAACACAAATTGAATTGTTAAAACTGTTACTTCCTAAAGTTGATTGAATACTATAAACTCTACTACTTCTACTACACAGAACTGTTTATTATTATGATTTATTTTTTTTTTATTATAAATATAAATTATAATCTATATATATGTGTAAATATAATATTAAAGACGATCTTTTTTTAATAATACGAACGATATCAAAATTTAAAAACAAACAAAAAAAAATACAAATTTATTCTACTCCATTTTACTCTTAAGCCATTTAAAACGTAAAAAATAAAATCCAAAAAAAAATATTACAAAAAATAAAACTAAAAACGAAACTTAAAAAAGCTTTATGTCCTCTAAAAACAAGAAAATAAAATAAAAATAAAAAAAATATTTAAATTTATATACAAAACATATATTGTAAAATATTTAAATTAATTACACTACACTGCAACAGGTAACATAATTCTTTTTTTTTTAATTATAAATTTGAAACTTTCTACAACGTTTTTAAGTTTATTAACTAAACAACAGCAACAACAAACAAAAATGAATTATTAAAGATTAAAACAATATGTTTAAACAAAAGAATAAAACGTCATTAGTTGTTAAATAAAATTATTTTAATTTTAATTTTTTTTTTATTTTAATTTTATTTTTAATGTTTAGTTTAAATGTTTGCTTACAATTTATTTTTACTGTTATTATTTTTATTTTTCAAATATACTATAAATATAAAATAAATATATTTTTATTATATACCTTTAATATAAAATAAATGAAATATTAATTAATTAAATAATTAATTTTTTTCTTAAAGAAATTATATTATAAGTCTTAACGATTTTTTTTATATATAATAAAATATAAAATATTTTAAATAAAAAGCAAAACAAGGTATAAAATAAATTTAATATTTAATAATAAAAAAATATACAAATTTATTGTTTTTTCGATGTCAATGCTGAGATAAAATTTTATTTAAATACAAAAAAAAAACAAATTATATTTAATATTTGTAAAAACAATAATATTGTAATTGTAATATATTTAATACATAATTGATAATAATAATATAATATTAAAAAAAAAAACAAAATCCCCTTAATGTATAATGTAATAACAAAGTTATTTGTTTCAAATAAATCTTTAATTATAATTAAAATTTATAAAAAAAATAATTAAATTCTCTTTTATTTTTTGTAAAGTTTATAATTTTTTATTTTGTATTATAAATAGGTTCTTACCTATAAGGTAAGTAAAAAAAAATTTAAGAATGTTTGTTATCAAGACAGGCTTGTTTATGTTAGTAACTTTTTAAATTAAACAGCATGATTTCAGCCTGCGTCTTTTCGCTCGTCGTATGTATGTGTTTTGCAAGAAAAAAACTGAAATAAAAACTTGATTTCTTTTTCAAATTACATTTAATTATTGCAATAAATTATTGGAGATTTGGTTTTAAGGCTGTGGCTAGAGGAATGAGTAATGTTTGGTACACTTTAAAACTGAATTTAAGAAAATACAAACAATTGTTATCGTATTAACAACTAGTAATCGATTAAGGCATTAAACTTGTTTACACATGTCGAGCCAGCCAATATTATTATTGGCTATTGTGTGTGGCTGTGTAACATGTGCGAAATATAATGCCTGCCACCATGCATACGATTAGAGTTCAATAAATCCTAAAATTCAGTCACCCTAAAAAGCAATAAAAATCGTTTAAACTTGTTTCCATAAAATCCATGCAAACGTTTTTAAATGTTTGTAGTAAAGCCGTATACTTACACAGGCATACACTTTTTGTGTTTTTTGAAATGTCTTTTATTATAAATTTATTTATTGAATAAAATACTAAATAAGACCAGTTTCTTGCTGTTTCCATTTAATTTTTGTAAATTGTCTGTGAGCTTTTGCTTTTAAAATCTATTAAGAAAAAAAAAACGAAACAAAAATTTGATTTTTGCGACATTTTTTTTTTCTTTTTTTCTCATAACCATTAGAGTCGAAAAGAAACGTTTTCTTAATTTAATTTTTATTCTGCTTCTCTTTCGGCTTAATCTCGTTTGAATCTTTAGAAAAAAACTTCAGAAATCTTCGTGGGAATGACGTGTTTTAATAACATCTTATCGGAATGTATGCATGATTGTGTGTCTAACTTATTATTTCTATTTCTTATTTGCTTTAGAATTCTTTAGAAAAAAATATACACTAGAAAACAGAAGAAATTAATATAATAACAACAACAACAACAAAGAAAAGATATTGTTTTTAGTTAAGAATTACTTACTAAGAGATAACATACAGACTAAACAACATTCCTCCTCTACATTTAAGACAATTTAGGATTGGATGACAGCTTAAAACTGAAGAATTGAATTGAAACTGACGGTCACGGTAAAAGCGGTGGCGATAACACAATCATGTTGATGCTTTCACAAATTGAAGACAGAGAAGGCTGGTTTTTCGACGTTTGGCATTGGTATGCCTGATTTGTGTAAAGAATTAATTTATGAAAGATTAACACTTCATTAGACAGACAACATAGTTTAGTTTAAGGTTTAAATCATTTCATCATCATATCTAGCTCTTCTCTTAGAAATGAAACGTTGAACGACATGATAATTAAATTAGAGTGGAAATCGTTATAGCTTAGGCATGCTACAGATAAACTAGAATCTTGTAAAAATAATTGAAATCCTCTATCGAACTGCTGTTTCTGTGCAAAACCTTATTTTCCAAAATTGTGTATAATTATGATGGTTATAGTCATCCAACTAACAGAAGACAAACAAGTTCATCCAACTTGACGGACAGGATCTGTAATAAAAATCAAAATCTTCGCAGATTAATTGCAGCAGCAAACAAATAATTTCCCGCCATATTTGTTTCGAATTGATAGGCTTTATTCCCCATCCAGAAACCCACTGATTCATCAGATAGTATAACTTAAAAAAACGCACAAAATATGCCGCTCAAACAACGTCAGTTATTACTAAAAAAGTCAACAACAGATGGCAATCTTATCATCATAGAACCTTCTGCATACAGTAGACCAATTCTTAAGCTTAGCTTAGCTGGCAAACCTTGAAATTGAACGTTGAGTTAGGTTGCAGAGGTGATGTATGTTGAAAAATGTGGATACCGTCAAGTGCACCGGAATATTAAATGAGGATACAGCCGTAAAAGGAAAAAGAACAAAGAGATGCAGGAAAAAGATGCATCAGCCTACACCCGAGGTGGATCTCTCCAGGTCAATAATCCTACATATATACAGAATTGGTCATTACAACCCTTCAGACAGGATCACGAACTCTCACACCACTTATGTTGTGTGTGTTAAATTTTATACATGAATGGCGGGATATACAATTTAAAGTCGATTCTGAACGACAGATTTTTGAGAAACTTTTCATGGCAATTTTATTTCGTCTCAGAGTTTTTCCAAGAAATCTGCTGAGAGGATGTCGCCGAAGAAATATTTTTTCATAGTTCGTTGTGTTGGAGATGTCAGATCTGTGGTCAACTATCCTAGTAGCCTCAATCTCCCTAAGAAACCCTATAATTTGAGTCCAGAGCAAAAAAATTTTTAAAAATCCTATGAAAGCTCTCAGATGTCAAGAGATTCTACAAACTCTCTTTCTTCCTTATTATGCATCACTCAGGTTTATCAGTATCAGTAATAGGAAGGAAAGAATATAATTCAAGGAGGAAAGTTCCTTACCACTACACCTAATATACACTGAGCGCCATAAGTGAGTGAACACTTTTGATCTTAAGTATAAAACAGTTTTGTTCTTAAGTATAAAAAAAGTTCCTTTATCATGAATTGTTGTTTTTGTTTTAACATTTTATAAGTAATAAATAAACGTTTTTATTTTTGGAAATTTATTCGACAATTCTCATTTACTTTTCTCGCTATCCTAAGAAAATGAATTATTTCAGTTGTGGTTACTCACTTTTGGCGCTCAGTGTAATTTTTATTTACAGCGTACTTCCTTGGCAAAGACGAAAGGCAACGCTATTATCCTCGGGCGTGCTACAATCAGTTGCTTAGCTGAAGGAATTGAAACAGGTCAACGAAAAAAAAGAACCGTATAAGATACAGCTACCATGCGTACAGGATTAATATGAAGCTCCTATTAACTGCTCATCTTGGAATTTTTTTTTTTTTTACTCTTAAATAATTACAGTGGTTCATAAACTATGTTTATGTGATGATCCACAGTTGATCCAAATTAATAAATTTCAAAACAAACTTCTCTGTTACAGCTCTTACGTCGAAAACTAAATGAACCCTGTGGTGTCATCGTCAACAACTCTAATGATGAGTTGTTGTTGTTGAATTGATTGCCTAAATGCGAACTCGTAAAATCGTAACTTCGTAAAATGCCGTGAAATATACTTGAAGCTATTTAACATATCTTGCTAAAGTCACGTTTCACGAATTTGGGTCGAATCATAATTGATTATTTGCTTAAAGCGACTTTTCAATTGCCTATGGGAAGCCTACAACCATAAAATGGTTAAAAATACTGTTTTCAAGTGACTAAACTACGTCACCTGGTTTATAAACCAAATTAAACTTTGAAATTCTCCTAAATGTAGCAGCATCATAAATCATTTCGTTATGCTAATAAAAGCCGTTTAAAAGCTGTCAACTTAATGAAGGCCACTCTGATTAGTTAACAGCTAATCGTGATTATAATAACTTGTCTGATTTGCATTTCTTTAAAACGGCTGGAAAACTTTCGATTGGCCTTTATTTCCAATGTATTTCTCACATTTTATTCAATAATGTGATGCAGCCTACTGTATTACCACTTACAATAGGCAATAAATGCCAAATTTGTCACGTATTGCAATATGTTTGAAAGGCTTTAATTCATGTACATACGATAATGTTTAAGACAAGATTAAATCAAACATTTTTGGTTAAATTATTATTAAGTCGGTAATATTACATCATAAATAGAATTAAATTTACAACCAGCGTAACTTAAAGATTAAAAAATTAAACTTTGAAACTGTTAATCACGGCTGCTTTACTAATTGAATGAGGCATGGCTGGTTGGCTGGCTGGCTGGCTGACTCATAAACGCACAACTTAAACACGTGAAACTTGAATATTGGACCGCTGTACACCCCTCCCCCCCCCCCCCTGATTGGTGGTTGTGTGTATCTGATAAGGAAATATTTTTGGATGAAATACTTAAAACTATCTCAGATACAAGAAACATTTTAAATAGTGGTACACTGAAAACTAGCCAAAATAAATTTTTGGTACTTTCTTCATATGTATGTGATAAGCGATTACAAATTTTTTTATTTCACTTTTTCAACAATCTTTTCAAATGAAAAAAATGTTCGTTGTCATGCCATATTGGACATGAGTTTATTTTGGCTGAATTAAGGCGATCTGGGAACTCAGCAGAGCGTTTTTACGGGACACTCTACTTGATAAGCACATCTAAACCAGATACACACGATAGATAATAATGAATACAGGGGATGTGGTGACTATATCGAATCGAAAAAACATTTGTATCTCATTCCGAAAAAAATGTGGTTAGTACCCCAAATGGAGATCGCATAACAAGTCTACTTGACGGTTTAGGTGGTTGACGGTAGACCTAAGGCTGCCTACCAACCTCAAAAGCTATATTTTAGACACGTTAATTAGATTAAAAATTGGTACCTTTTGAAAAAAAGTACTAAATTACGAATAAATACGAAAAATTTTAAAATATGTGCTTCAATTAAATTCTTCTCTCAATTGTGATAGTACTTTTAACAATGAATTAAAATTGGTACCTTTTGAAAAAAAGTACTAAATTACGAATAAATACGAAGAATGGGAAAATAAGTACTTCAATTAAAATTTTCTCTCGATTGTGATAATGCTTTTAACAATGAATACTTTAAGCAAAAAAAACTTTTTTTAATTAAACCTGGGGGAGATCTTTTGGTACTTTTTGATTTTTATGTACAAT
This sequence comes from Sarcophaga carnaria, assembly GCA_958299815.1. Classification (NCBI taxonomy): domain Eukaryota; kingdom Metazoa; phylum Arthropoda; class Insecta; order Diptera; family Sarcophagidae; genus Sarcophaga; species Sarcophaga carnaria. The sequence continues at coordinate 36,222,114 of OY283151.1, forward strand.
ACAGGAAATTGGTACTTTTTGGTTCAAAATATACCTTAATTATCAAGCTGGTACAATAAAATGCTTTTACAGATGTTTTTCTATGACTTCGGGTAGTGTTAATTGGGATTTTTGGGGGAAACAAGTTGGTACTTTTCTGGATCTTTTTTTAATTTTTATCTTTTTGGCAATTGAATTTTAAAATATGGGATATGAAATATAAAGATTAAAGATTTAAATAAAGTCTATTGTTCTTTCGGCTTATGTACTTAAAAAAGTCCCCCAAAAAGTACTTTTTCAAATATTTGAAAACTATAAGTTTAAAGTTATGAAAATCATTAATAAATATAACACTCGACTTTTTACAAATTATTACAAATTGCATTCCAGTTAGTTTTTCATCATATTATCACTTCACTAATATATAATGTTTGCGCACAGACCCCAGCAATCCTCCATATAAGGCCCCACATTTAGTAACAGCACAGGTAACAAAAAAGCGCGCTAAAAATCTACGCGATTTTTGATATGATGAGACAAACAAAATAAAAATAATTATGCCCCATTAATGTGCTAGCAAAGCTCATGAATGGTGATGGGGGGGGGGGGGGGGGGTGGGTGTACTTTAGAATAGCAAAACAACAAATAAAATATCGTAGAAATTAATAACGAGAATGAAATTTCACACTTTTTTAATTTTTTATTTGATTATATTTTATTTTGTTTAAGTTTAGATTACTTTTAACAAGTATGTACCTATGGCAATAATAATAACAACAACAACAACAACGTAAATACTAATAATATTATTATATGGTAATTTGTGTACATTATGTAGAGAATATAATTTAAACGACGTCATTAGGTAACCAATTGATTATCATACCTTTACAACAAGCACAACAATTTCATGAACTTGGTACCACATTATGGGAAAAGGGGAAAAAAAGTGTGTTGATAGATAAAGAAAACAAACATTCAATAGGCTGCACAAGAATTTTGTAGAAAAATTCGAATTTAATACACCGTGCACACGTATCTGTCTTTCTATGGCATTAGCATTAAAGAATTTTGATACGATGAGATCAAATGTAAAGCGTTTCTTCAAGGAATTGAACTGTATTCAAAAATTTAAAGGATTTGTGACTTGGTTTTCTGCTTTCTTTTACGCTTGGGCTTCAAACGAAGGCCGTTGTGACCATTATGAAGATACATGGAATAGTGGACTTGCTTAGTTTCTATACAAAGCTTTACATACATACATAGATACATTATTGGCCATTAATGACCTTTAGTCAGCATTATAGACAGGCTTTTCAAACCGTTCTTGAGTGTGCATTAGCTTTATCCAAAAGCCGAAAGAAATGTTTTTTCAGGTTCCCCTTTTTCTTAAAATGACAGAGAAATGAGGTTTGAACTCTCGAGCCTTCATTTAGTAAGCCCATGCCCTACTCCTAGGCTACGGCGACCAAGCCTTTACTTGGCAATGAAGACCATTGGAGATCTCTTGAAAGCAATATGCTTTACAAGAAGTCAATTAAGATCAGCTATAACGGAGACTTTGACTTAACCAACTAGTCTACTTACTTACTTAATTGCTCATTACAACCCTATAGATAGGATTACAACCTAGCTTCTCACAGCACCAATGTTGTATAAGTTAATTTTATCCATGAGTAGCAAGACTTTTAAATTCGACTACGAACGATAAATTGCAGAAAGTTTTCATGGCAATTTCATTTACTATCAGATTTTTTGCCAGGAGACAGTTGACGCCAAAAGAAATATTTTTTTCATATTTCGTTTTGTTTAAGATACATATGCGAGGTAGGTTTTGAACCACTGGTTCGCGTCCAATATGCTAACACACTACCTACTGGACTACAGCCACATAACAACTAGTGGTTAAATGATTTAAACATGAGCAATGTTTTCCTAATCATTGAAGATTTTGAAGATAATATGATACCACGAGCTCTCTGCTACTAAGCAAACACACTACTAACTAGACTACATACATAATTGGTCATTACAACACTTCAGTCGGGATTACGACCTTGCTTCTCACACCACTTATGTTGTGTGTGTTAATTAGACACATGAGTGCCGGGACCTACAGTTTAAAGTCGACTCCGAACGACAGTTTTTTGAGAAACTCTTCATGGTATTCTTATTTACTCTCAGAGTTTTTGCCAGTAACCTGCTGAGAGGCAGTCGTCGAGGAAAATTTTTTTTTCTCATTTTTGTTTTGATGTCTGACCTGGAATTTGAACTGTGGCCTTACGTCTAACAGGCCGACACACTACCTACTAGACTACGCGCGATTACACTAATTGGTATAACTTCAATTACTCTTCTAAGATTTTTTACGTGATCGGTGCAGCAGCAGAGTGGACTAAACCTGGCTTTTTCCTTTCAGTCGCAAAAAGTATTATATTTTTAGCTCCTATGAATACTCTCTGTATGTATTTTTAGATCACAAATTTAGCTTTTTTAGATATCTAACACTGGCATCAGGTTTTATTTGATGCATAATTATTTAATACTCCAGTTTAAAATCAGTATTAAATGTCAAATGCATTTAAACAATTTGTTTTTTGTTATTAATATTAAAAATTCATTAAAAAAAATTTGATAACTCGTAGTGTTTAGTATCTGCATGACAATGCAGTCTGATTCCAGATTGTCTGCATTCATGAGAAAAGGGAAATTGTCTATAATCTCTAAGGCAGAGGTAAAGGTCAGATTGAACGAACGTACGAACGAATGAATGAATTAAAATTGTTTGTTTGTTATTATGAAATGGTCTGCCTATTTTCTATGGATGTTTTAAATTTAATGGCGAACATAAATTGTACTTTTAAGTTTAGGGTGAGAAAAAGGCAAAAGAAATGAAATTGATATTCTCAGATAGCTATTGGAATACCTTCTTATATTGTACGTCAGTACACTATAGGACCATGGATTATAGGGAAATATTGTATTTGACATAATGTTTGTAACATCCCCAATAACAATATGGTCTACTTTAACTTGCCTAAAACAAATACACTCAGCCACAAAAGACGGTCTTTTGCATTGGTTCAAAAATTTGTGAAATTTGTTAATCGTATGTGTACTTTTGTGGGCCTGTGTATATGTAAAACATCTCTGAAATATGCAACGAAAGTAAAGGTATTTAATTTCACGATAATCAGATAAAACTTATAAAATTGGAATCCAATCGTTTTCGGTTAGCATCAGCCCATGTCATTATTTTTGGTGGACTTCCATACGAACATATAATCACAAAAAGCTGAAACGCCTACCATTAGTCGTCAATGAAATTTCATTTAACGTGTCATGTTTTAAGTTGAGTATGACAGATAAACAAGGAACAAAAGATGATACTCTTCTTACTAACTTAATTGGTCATTACAAAACTTATTCAGGAGTGCAATCTAGTTTCTCACAGCACTCATGTTGTGTGTGTTAATTTCACCTATGAGTGGCGGAACTTACAGTTTAAAGTCGACATTGAACGACAGCGTTTCATGACAATACTATTTTTCTTTTAGAATTTTTGCCAGAAGACTGCTGAGAGGAAGTAGCCTAGAGAAATATTTTTTATACTACGGCCTCACGTTTAATGAGACAACACACTACCTGCTAGACTACGGCGATTGTTAATATGCAGTAAGAGGGTTATGAAGTCGCCGTAGTCTAGTAAGTAGTGTGTTGGTTTATTAGACGTAAAGCCAGGATTCAAACCACAGGTCAGACATCTGCAACTAAACGAAATATGAAAAAATATATATTTGGCGACAGTGCCTCTCAGCAGATTTCTGGCAGAAACTCTGAGAGTAAATAAAATTGCCATGAAAAAGTTTCTCAAAAATCTGTCGTTCGGAGTCGACTTTAAACTGTAGGTCCCGCCACTCATGTATAAAAAATTAACATACACAACATAAGTGGTGTGAGAAACTAGGTCGTAATTCTGACTGAAGGGTTGTAATGACCAATTAAAAAAAAAAAAGATGGTTGTAATGGCTAATTAAGTAAGTAACACTAGAAGGAAATCCATGGTAAATACATAGCATTTCAAGAATTATCCATGCACTGCAGTATAGGGTATAGGGTATCATCATATAACCAGTTTCGACCTGCTGTAACTTTTTTTTATTTGTTTTCTAAAGAAATTTGTAGGGCCATTTAACAATGACGTATTAACAATGAGCGCGTGTTATAAATTAAAAGACAAAACAGTCTGTCTATTAACTAAATTTTATAATTAAATTGTAATAATTTTTTTTTTTAAATATTCAATACGTTGAAGTGACAGGAATGATGGAATGAATAGAAGAAAAGAAAAAAAAACACACGACGGCGAATATCAAATTATTCATTTTCATTTAATACCCCTGGTCTTAATGTATAACAAATAAATTAAAATATTCAATCCAGACTATTTTGTTGATTAAATTCTTACGAGGAATAATATAACAAAACAAAATCAAAAAAGAAATGACAATGTGAAGAAAATAAATCAAAAACAATAAAACAACAAAAATAAAATAAAATAAAAATTGATAATATTTGATTAAGCATTTCATTATATGTATTTTTGTTAAAACATTTTCTTTTTTAATGCATTTTAATCTTTTTAATTGTTGTTTACTTGTTTTGATTTATTTCAGACAACACAGAGATTGTCACTTGTATACTGTAATATGGAGGGAGATACTCAACAAATCGCCTCTCTGAAATGCATTCGTTTTACCTCGTCATGCCATGATCTACTTTTCTTTTTTGAAAATAAAAAAAAAATATTTTTTGTTTTTTACTTAATTTTCTGTTCTTAATCGTGATTAAATTGTTTATATTTTAATGGGTGTGTCCTGAACACTGAGAGAAGTTTTAGAAGACATTCTAATTCTTCGAGAAAAATCTTAAAATAATATACGGTTCTGGCTTAAAGGGGACCAAGATCATGTTCAGAGATACTCTACGTTAAGACACTTCTAGTTCTAGAGAACAATGTCCTTCGTTGATTTCATAGAGTGCAGGGTGCAGCACCGTCCCGGGTACGGTACTTAGAGGATCAATCACAATCTATCGGAGACAAAGGTAACTCGCCAATATGTTCTTATGCCCTGTGACAAAATGTGGACCGCATGTCGAACTGGTTTATTATCTCAAACAGATCCTATCCGTTTAAGTGTGTTTCTAGCAATAAAAGTGAGAGACGTATCACAAAGATAAATGGCCAATATGTTCTTATGCCCTGTGACGAAATGTGGACCACATGTTGAACTGGTTTATTATCTCACACAGATCCTATCTGTTCAAGTGTGTTTCTATTAATAAGTGAACAGCTTTTAGTTAGCAAATGGGATCTAACTGTCCGGATGAACTCGAATCCAGGGAACATGTATGCAAAGACTAGAAATCGAAGATCGAATACCAAGAGAAATGCCAGTCAAATGTTTGCAATCGAGACTGTCCGGATGAACTCGAATCCAGGGAACATGTATGCAAAGACTAGAAATCGAAGATCGAATACCAAGAGAAATGCCAGTCAAATGTTTGCAATCGAGTTTTGTGCAAACTCAGTTAATCGAGAATGCACGGAACACGTAATCAAAGACTATAAATAACGCCGTGTATAAAATTATGTCTTTGGGCGCAGACCAACTGCGGATATACCTATTGAATGGCGATCAAAAGTTTGCGATCGCGTTTTGCACAAACTCGGTTAATTAAGAATACAAGACGATGTTGCCAATAACAGGAATAAAAACGACATTATCATTAGAACGTTGCGTGGAGACGTCTATCGAACGCAGACTATTAAACTGTAATCAACGTGATGTTTAAGCTTTTCGCTCTGGATGGCCTTGCGACTTGCCGAATCACTAAAGATTTCCCCGTCGAACACGGAATGTTAATGGGTGGTCGTGTAATTCTTACTGATACTTTCAACTGCAACTTACTTAGCAAGCATCGACAGATGGAAAACAAGTTCAACACTGATTTACTTAGAATAACGACCTAGCTTCTCACACCACCCAAGTTGTGTGCATTAATTTTTATCCATGAGTGGCATGCCCTATAGTTTTAACGTCGACCCCGAAAGACAGATTTTAGAGGAATTTCATAGCAATATTATTTACTTTGAGAGGAAGTTACCGAAGGAAATATTTTTTTTATAATTCGCTTTGATCGAAATGTCAAAGCTGAAGTTTGTCTACAACACTACCTATAGACTACGGCATCTTCCAACTGCTTGGCATTTCTTACAAAAAACCGTATAATTTGCCACACACTATTGTCGCTGTTTGGTTTTCCTTTAGGGTTTCATGGGTTTCCTTTAGAATGTGTTTTTTTGATTCAATAAAAAAAGTGTTAATCTCTCAGAGTACAATGTTGGCCTTAGATCCCTGGCTCGGACAGTTACCTACAGGCAGTTACACCCCTTATTGTTAATTTTAATACACTTTTCCTACCAGCTTTCTACGCAATTATTTCTGTTTCGTTACATTTAAACTTCTGTTCAATCTTTTCAGGTTAGAATTTCAATCTGAAATATTTTAAAACTTCATTCTGAAAATCGTTGCAACTTAAGAGAAGAAATGTCTTTTAAAGCACGTGTGCTATGATAAGCATTAGAACTTAAGCCTGATATCAATGTGGATTCTTTTAAACTTTCCAGAATGTTAAATAAAAATTAAAATTAAGAAAAGAAAAAACCCCACCATAAATACATATGTACGTATGTAAAGAAACAAAAAATAATCTGGAATGTTGCTATCGCACCATATTTGACCCCAAAGCTACAGCTTTAAGAAACACACTCCTGTACCCCCCATTAAGCTTATCATCAATACATTCTGTTTGGTCGTACGCTCTAGATAAAGTACAGCGTAGTCGTCATGTACTGTCACAGAATATTATGTTTTACACTCATTTCTCTGTTTTTTTTTCCTAATTTCAATAAATTTATTCATTTTGTTTCTTTTCTGTTGTTTTTGTTGTTTTGTTTTGCTTTGGCATTTAATTAAACAATAATTTTTATTTATTATCAGTGCGGTTTGCTAAACATATTGTATGTAGCCGCACATACATACATTCTCTTTTTTTTATTAATAAAGGAGCGGTGGTGTGGAGTGATTATTTGCATTAAACCCTTTGGAAATTTAACGCCAACTTAATTCCTGGAAAAGTAAAACAACAAAAACAAAACAATGGAAAAATAATTCTATTTCGATATGAAAATCATACGGTAACGAGTAATAGTAATAAAATCATAAAAACAATATCGTATAAGAATATATACGAGGGTTAATATGGCAGTGAGTTTGGTAATTTTCTTTATAATTTCATTTGGCAACATTGTGCTTCATTGTGTAATCTATGAATACAAATCGTTTTAATGCCTTTGAATATTTAAGGTATTGTTTACCGATTCGTGAGCATGTTTCTGCGAGAAAGAGTTCTCTAACGTTCACGGGAGTCTATGCGTACGAACACCTAGTCAACGGGCATTCACTTCTGTTAGGCAATATACCATGAGGATATGAGTTATTTCGCCTGCCTTGGATTAAGAGGCCAGCTCAACTTACCGGTCGAGCAAGTAATAACTCTTATCTAGGAAGCCACAGAATAGAATTGTTCTCCAACTTCCATTCTAATTGTGGACAAGGAAACTCTTATGCATGGATCACATATGGATATTTCCAGTGTTCTGGCCAGTGCACTAGTAATAGTTCCAAGGTATGCCCTATGCCCAGGCGTCCAAACAAGACAGACTTTAAAATACTGCGCCATTTCGACGAGAAATAAAGGACATTAGTGCACAAGTTTGGTCGTCGATATGACATTTGAAATGGACTTTATGGCAGAACGGCTGTGTGATCTGGATGCTCTGTATTTTCCTGTTCTTCCTTGTCAATAGAGCTTTAGAAGTTGTATGGAAGAGGTATTTCCAGTCTCCGAGCGTTTGCACTCAGAGGCCAGTGTCTCGTTAAAACTGATGAGGTTCCTGTTATGAAATCTAATCACGTTTAAAGTAAATTCTGTTCTGCATCCACATCGGGCGAGATCTTTATAGGCTCTCTATGAGTGGATTTAGTAATCCATCTTTCCTTTGCATATAAATGAATTTGTTTGGACCTCTACAGAGGAATATCAAATTCATGTATGAATTCTATTTAATTTGTAGTTGTGACAGCTATTGCAAACGCATAGGCTGCTTTACTGCCGGTAAATATATGAATGTACTTCACCACACGATTTACTTTAATATCGGATTCACTCAGTAGCCATCTTTGTATCCATTTTTTCAGCCTGAATAGTACTACAGTAATTGAGTAGTGCAAGTGACAATCTCAGATTCAGTTGTTCTGAAAAGATTCCTCATCCGACTTGATCTGGATTCATCAGTGAATACTTCTAGTATCCATCCTGTATCTTCGTTACAAAACCAGGATTAAAAGCCCGATAAGATAGCGTATAGTCTGCAGATATACTTATACCAACTATGCTTAACATTTTCGCATGACGATAGCTTCTACAGTGGTGGCCATGAGGTTAGCACACTTGCTACTGCCTACCTTTAAAAGCAAATATTTCAAGTATATTATATATATATTTTATACAGGAAATATTTGCTTTTAAAGATAGGCAGTAGCAAGTGTGCTAACCTCATGGCCGCCACTGTATAAGCTTTTAAACGTATCAGATATGAAAAATAGATTAGCTGTGCTTTAGTAGAGAACAATGGAGAGGGTCGTTATAGTTTGAATTATGGAGATACAACTTTCAATGGCAGCCCAAGATATGTACATTAAAAGCCATTTTGAGCCATCACTAGCTTATATGTAGAAAAACTCAACATCAATTTCTATTTCATAGGAAACTAAATAAATAACTTAATCAAATAAACTCTTTTTTAGAATATTGTGCTTAATTGTATCAATTTGTACCTGGCCTATATGGATAAATAACCTCATTAGAGTCCACTTAAAAACTTCACACCTAATTTTCGTTTTCCAGCCATTGCACATGAATTGTTAATTCTTGTCATTATATGGAAATTGATATGATAAGTTTTTGTAATTTTTTCAATATTTTTTATATTTTTTTCCTTTATTTGTTTTTATTATTTTTTTATTATTATTGAGATTGCCATTGCATTTGTTTTTCTTGCTAATAAAATATAAGCAAGTAATAATGAATCATTCTCACCATTGATGACTGATAAAAGTAAATTTCAAAAATGGTAAACAATCGTATTTATTTTCATAGAACCATCTATATATAGACGTACGTACTCTTTTTGCATACAGCGTAAACTGAAAAACAATTGCTTTACTGTGAGTGCGTTGCTGGCTGACTAATTCATCAAAGTACAGCCTTAACACGTGTCCACAAAACACTTTTATAAGACCAAAGGGGAGTTTTGGAAATTCCATGTTAAGGAGATAAACATTGTGAATTAACTCTGATAGGCATAAAACTTTAGAAATGTTATTTGAATCTTCTTCGTTTTTTTAATTTGGATTTTAGGGAATTAGTTAGAAACGTTTAAAAAAGATACACATCTTTGGTACTTTTTTCTTATCGGGTACAAACTTATTACCTTTTTTGGTATTTTGTTACTGACGAATATCAGTTATTGGTCTAAAAATAATTTCTTTTTAGAGACTCCTAGCTTAACAGAAAATTTTTAAATTTATCTCTGGAGGGAATAATCTTTACTACGATGCCAATTGCCGAGTCTTGCGCGAACACCAGCTCGATAATACAATGACTTTTGGGACTTTGGTGAGGCAGGGTAGTGTGCTACTAACTTCATAAAAGGGAAGAGATCGGACTGAGTAGCAAGGTGTCGCATTTATTATTTTACATTATCCTTGATAATATTATTACAAAAACAACTCAGCCTAGAATAGGCCGCGTCCACCAAAGTAAATCCTCTGAAAACGAAAACAATAAGTATCAGTACAGAAAACAGTCAATCGTTTAACAGACATCTCGAAGATATAAAGACCGCCTTATATTAAGGCTCTGGAATTTTGAATTCAGAAGTCGCCGAAGTCTAGTAGGTAGTGTGTTGGCTTATTAGACGTAAGGCCACGGTTCTAAGCCCAGGTCAGACATCAAAACGACATATGAAAAAATATTTCTTCGACGACTTCCTCTCAGCAGATTTCTGGCAAAAATTCTGAGAGTAAATAAAATTGCCATGAAAAGTTTCTCAAAAATCTTTCGTTCAGAGTCGACTTTAAACTGTAGGTCCCGCCACTCATGTATAAAATTAACACACACAACACGAGTGGTGTGAGCAGCTAGGCCGTAATCCTGACTGAAGGGTTGTAATGGCCAATTATGTTATGTTATGTGATGGTTACATTCAGGACTTACCAAATTTCTTTAAGTGGCTGTGGATAGGATATACTACAAGAAAGCTATCCTGAGACATTATAAGATGAAAATACAACTGCTTAAAACGCTTTCTTTAAGCACCAGGGATTTTTAAAACACCAAATGGAAATGGAGTTCGTAATATGTTATTTTCCTGAGGGTAACCAATATAATGGTGATGACACTACACTACTTCGCGATGTCATAAAGGTAACGTAATGATCGTGAAAAAAGTTACTAGAGGAAGAGTAGTCAGAAGTTGGCCTACTCCTCGAAATAATATCATGTGACAGTTTCGTCAAGTGTGATTGTGATAATAATGGAGGTGCTTTTAATCGGTAAAAATCCCACAGAACTAACGACATCTATGGACAGCAAAAGGTTTCACGTTCCATATGAAACACAAATGGAAAATCACAATAAAAATGAAACAAATGAGACGAATCGATTGTATGCATTAGGAGTAAACACAAGGGACAAACGAAAGCAAAGATTGCTGGCTAGTGGTTTAAATTATTATAGGGTTAATACATAATCGGAAAGCTAAGTATAAAAGTTAACGATTTTTTGGGATTAAATCTAAAAAATAAATATAAAATCTATCTTTTCCAGGCTATTGAAGAGACTTTACAGCACCTTCTGTATGACTGGCAGCTTTTTAACACAAAAACACACGGAAATAGTTCCTGAGACATCATCTGTTTAGGTGTTTCGACTATGTGGTGCGTGTGTGTCTAGACTCTAGACTCTAGAGTTTTCTTAGACGTACTGACTAGTTCTATGTTAGACATTAATTAGGAACATATGAAAGAGGAGGAAGCATATTCTCAATTGCCCTACAACTGAAATTGATATTGTGAATCTTTAACCTCTATTTATCTAACCTAGAAAAAATCTTTACTAGAAATTTCAAAAATAGATGATTTAAAAAAGTTTTTTTTTCTTATAATTTATTATACATAATACGAAACATCCCTCCTATATCCCTTAAAGGTTTACTTGTTCCTTTTTTACTACAATAAAGATCTATAAAATAGTCACTATTATTCACAATTAATTTAATATTCAATCTGCAAACGAAATGCGTATTTATGTACCTTAAAAAAGTTTCATACAAAAATGTTAATTTTATGCACAGACACGCAGTTTAAAAGAATTCAAAAAAACCGACCAAAAAAGTTAACATAAAATGCAATCGATTTTAATATTCACTACGTTCGATAAGCGGAAAGAATACAATTATTTTTTGCCTTATTTTTCTTAAATGAAAACAATGGATTTTATTTAATAAAAATTTATGTATTTAATGCAGCGACTTTGTTTTTTTTCTCCTTATTATTTTTTTGCAAAAGAGCATTAATTTGTAGAAATATGATTGTCATTTTATTTTTACTCTTTTTTTTGTAGATTTATGAATATCGTCGATAATTTTTCTGATGAACACGGGACTATTTTAAGTGTGAACGGAAATTCTTAAAAAATTTTTGTACGTTTTCTGTTGACTATTTGTTTGAACAAAGTTTGTCAATATGAAATGCAAACAATTACTTAATATGTATAAGATACATTCATTAATAAGCATTCGTTTAATTTTGTTTTTTTTTTATTTATTTTTTTTTCCAAATATATTCTAGTGCGCAAACGCACATAGACACATTTAATGTTTGCTAAAAATAAAATCAAAACATTCCACTTCATGTGAAACATACATACATGGTTACATGTACATACATATGTACATATGTACATACATGCATAGTTAAGCAGTTTTGCTGTCTAAAAACATAGAAGTGAAATAGATTGTGCGCTACGAAAGTTAGCCTAGATTAGATGAGATAGGAATGTCGATTACTGATCACTGCCTTATCTGTGTCCATGTAAGAGGAGTAGGTATTCCATGTAAGATCTATATTTTAGCTTCTTCAACGTTATGAAGAGCGTAAGACTATTTTCACCTTTTCTATAATAGTCCAACCTTGTAAATAGCAAAACATTCCCACATAGCTGGTCTAGGTTCTGTAAATATTGGAAAGCTACATGGTTTTATCAGACTTTCAGTATGTTTTAAGAGTGACTAGGTTTTTATGCATAATTAGTTCATTCCTATTATTATTTGGTTTGGGTCTTTATAGGTCTTTTCATATTATATTCCCAAGCAACTATTGCCCTGGATGTTGCAATTGTTCGAAGATATATGCACCTCCTCAATAGTTTTTTTTACTACGGATTACTCAGTGGGCTCCTATCTAGATAATTTATGGATTTTTTTTAGAATCATTTCCTGCCCTAACCAAACTTTTGACAACAATAAAGCAAAAATGCTCACAACAATTTCACAAAAATAACACAAGATGAACGTACATACACTCAGCCACAAAAGTATACATACGGTTAACAAATTTCAGAAATTTTTTAACCCATCCATTTTCGTTGAAAATCTCTTGTCTGACAACTTTCCTCGATTTTAAGACGGTCACATTGACGGTTTACATTGGTTCAGAAATTTGTGAAATTTGTTAATCGTATGTATACTTTTGTGGCCCTGTGTAAGTATATAAGTGTGGCTATTCAATGACAGCAAATTCCTTTCGAAAGAAAATAACTTGGCCTTCAACCGGTAGGGCATTAATGCACACCAGAAGAAAACACCAGGGGTCATACCAGGTTCTAGATACGAATTTTTGACACCGAGCTGCATCTTGAAGTTTGTCTGGGAATAGGCTTGGAGGAGACTTTATAGTTGCTAAGGGTCTTATGTGGTTGTGTTCATGTACCAACTGAATTTTGTAGGACTTAAAAGCCAGATCATGATGTCTAATTTTTATGAACATCGCCTATTTCAAGAAGGGTTGACATTCTTCAAAGCTTTCCCTTACATCGGCATTACTTTCAGTTCGACGACTTATATACAAATATATTTTTGTACACGAAAGAGCTTTTCTTTTTAATACACAAACTTAACCTGTTCTTACAAACTTCTGCTTAATTTTTTAATGCATATTTATATGTATAATGACGCGTTGTATTAAAAAAAAATAATTAACGATAATCTAAAAATAATAATAAAATTTTAATTAAAAAAAACAACAACAAAAGGAATAAAAATCAATTTCATCAATTGAAAATATTATTATATTACATGGCATAGCACTGTATAACAAAAACATGAGTATAAACAATTATTTTGCGGTTAATTTTTGTTGACAAAACAAAAAAATATTTTTGTTATTTTTATTACTTGTTGTTATTGTTCTGTTATTGACATTTCACACTTGTTTTTGTGTTTTTATTTTATTTCTATATTTTGTTTTTGTTTGCTTATTAAGTTTTTAAATTGTTTTCTTTCCAAAAAAAAGAGTATTCAACAGTGAGAAATTTTGCTCAACAAGTCGCACTCAGTTGATCAAATTTTTATTCTTCTTTGCTGTTGGGTTGTACTATTGTGTGTATTAGAAACTGTACTCAATAAATACTAAAGGAATTCTAAATATATAAATACAAGTATTTTTTTTTTATAATTAATTATAGCTACTATTGTTGTTGTTAGTGTATTACTATTGCATTATTAAGTTGAGAGTACAAACAGTAAAAATATAAAAAAGTTTAAACAAACTTATTTCATTAAAATAATAAAATTATAAACCAATTTCTGTTTTGTTATACACTTTAGGTTTCTAAGAAATTTCATGTGGAAATTGGTTTTTATTTTTGTAACAAACGTATGATGCTTTGTATACAGAATCATTTCTTTAGGATTGTTTTAGATATCCTTTCGCACACATTGTGCTCCAGATAAAGGCTTTTACGCAATATAAATAAAACATAAGCATCATTAGGTCTTTCCTAGAATTTAGTTTAGGACAGCTTGGTGGAAGTCGTTCTTTCTAGTGAAATGAATTTTAAAACTGTACTGTAGCTGTGAATAAAAGTTCGAATACCAACAAGAGATGTACCAATTAAATTCCATTATTCATCTGTGTATTTCACGGTAATGGTATCGTCATCCTCCGTTTCTAAATTAATTTATATTACTTCACCTCAAACAAGTTTCAAAAACGGTTTGGCCTAAAAATTTTAGAAACTAAGTAAAATGTTGTGCGGCCTCTTCCCTGATTTTGGTGGAACTTGGTCAGTACAGGGACTGCGTTCACCCGTGGCATCACAACGGGCCGCTATGCGTGAACTTTGTGAAATCAGAGCTACCACTCAGACCTAACCTAACCCAAGTAAAATGTTGTTTCCTCTATTGGAAAAAAATTAAAGCCTTAGCACATACAAATCACAGCAGCAAGCGAATAAAATTTCCAAAATCAACAAAGACTGTTCATCTCTAAATCATTAACCACTGGTTGAGAGCCTATCATTCAATACTCAGCTCAGACATTGAAAAAATCGTTGAATTCTCAGCAGTCTTCGAGCGAAAACTCTTGGAGTAAAAAATTGACGTTAAACTATAGGTCCCGCCACTCATGGATAAAATTAACACATAAAACAAGGGTGGAGCAACAACCTAGGTCGTAATCCTAAGATAAGGGTTGTAATGATTAAGTAAGTAAGTAGTAACCGTTGGTTGGAATGTCTCTTTTTTATACTACATTACCACAAAAAAATTCAGTATAGTTTCAAAGATTCACCTGGATTCAACTTATAGGATTTTCCTTAAAATCTTATACAGAAGTACCGAAGAAAATATATTCATTATATTTTTACTTTCATTTTAAAACTATTTTTAACGATATTATGATTTTTGAAATCTAGTTATATGACGTATATTTAAAAAAAAAAACACCATATTTCTTTTTATATCAATATTTAAATGTGTTTTGGGTACAATAAATTTTTCAATAAATTTCTAGTCTATTGCCTTACGTTTTGTGATTCATAAAACATTTTTCTTTGTGAATTAATAGATCTGGACAGACCTTTGGCCAGAATATAATTTAAAGTTCCCGTTTTCTTTTAATATTGTTTTCCCAAATAGTCTTAATAAATTTTCGTAATATGCTAGACTACTGAATAATGTTATAATCTAAAGAATAAGGTGTAAATAAAAAGAATTTTACCTTAAAATAAGCCAATAATTTGCACATTTTGATACTGAAAACGAAATTATTTTCAAAAATCGTCACAAGGATGGTCAACACTGGCTCTCTTTGGAGGATTTAGTTTACTTGCTCACCATGTTTAATCATTATTGGAATATCTCTTTGAATTCTTGATTTAAATTAAGTATTGACTGTATATTTTACTATGATATCAATGTTTCAATGGAATGCTGAACACAAAATACGATGATATACACAAAAATTAGTTGAGTTTAAAAATTATCTACTCTTAAATTATCAATCATCGAATCATATTAAATTCGTCCGAAGGAAATCATCATCATCCTCTTCTTCTTCAATTACGCTGTACGATTGCTTACTACCAGACGAACCAATTTTTTCCAGATGTGTTTCGAAAAATTCTTCTACTGTATCTGTATTCCATTTGGTAATGGAAAGTGTTTCCTTAACATTGCCATTTTTGTCCAGCAGCTTAACAATGGGATCTAAACCGCGTACATACTTAATGGTTAAATTAGGGAATTTCGCTGGTCTACCACTCTTAATGAATGCTTGAATTTGCGGATATGCACGGAATTTACAGGTACACACTTCAAGTATAGCCTTGGGGTAACGGCGTTGGGCAGCAGGCAGTTCATCGAGCGTACAACACTCTCGACAATGTGGTCTAGTAGAACAATTATTTAATAATGAAATGTTTACAATAATAATTAATAACTGATAAAAACTTACTTTAAAGTCTCTAAACCAAAATCATCCAGTTTTTCACAACTGGAGCACATTAATTGCCCCTTAATAAAGCCCAGTTCACGGCAATCATTTGCCGTAAACTCACCAAACGCGCTTACCTAAGAAAGTCAAGAAAATAATTATATTATGCTGTTGTAATTGCATGTATAAATAAATTAATGGGTTTACCAAAAACACTGTGAGTAGAAAACATAGAATTTTTCTCATTTTTCTGAATTTCCTTTATTTTACCACCAATTCCAATCCGGACACGTAAATTTTACTACAAAAACACTAGTGTGTGATACAAAAAAAAAAACATAAACAATGAATGAACACCGCCAATATGTGACAGTTCATTAACACAGGGTAGTTCACAAAATGTTTAATAAAAAAGCAAGACAAGACAAGCTTCATTTCAGTAAAAGAAAAAACAGTTATTTTTTCTTAATTCGATTGGTTTGTGTTAAAATAATGAAATCTGTTGTTATAAAGATATTTAAAAAGTGTTCAAAGTTTTAAATCAATTTCTTTGCTGAAAATAGTAATATTTTTACAATAAATGGTGTTAATAATAAAAAGAATAATAGTTGTGTTTTACAAGTGTAAGTGCAAATGGCTACCTAATGGATACAAGTGGGTAACTGATGGCGTTATAAAGGTAGGATCTGCAAAACTTCCATAAATAATATTGTAACTGCTTGGCTTGGTATTTTAAGCATTCGATAAGCACTAAGCCATAACAGTTTATTAAACACAATAATTAACTAAAAGTATTTCGCGATTATCTGCAGTCCTGTCCCACTGACTTTCCTTAATATAGTCCCGTGTCTAAACTGATTAAGCAGTAGCCGACCAGTCGCTAGGGTCTCCATATTCGATTTTCATTATGGAACACTCGTGATCTCTGTCTCTCCTAAAGAGGATTACATTAATATATTGAATATGGTAGAAACGTCAAGCAGACACCTCTTGAAAAAAGTAGGACTTCCTCATTACTACAGCAAATACAAATAAGAAAACATTGTTTATAGTCAACGGCATATGGCAAATCTATCATCATATGATTAGCTACAGTAGGCCAATCACCAGCTTACCTGGCGAATTAATTAAACTGAAATACATATATCTCCATAGAAAATATTATTTATAGCCAACGGCAGATGGCAAATCTATCATCATAGGACTAGCTACAGTAGGGCAATCACCAGCTTACCTGGTGACACTTGATTCATTAAACTGAAACATAGCAAAGAAGTTATAGGATAGGTAGGAGACGCTTTGTTAAAGTCACATGCTTTTCCAAGCATAAAAAGGAATACAAAATACGATTTGACTATGAGTGCCAAAAGAACCAGCCAGCAGGCTGTGAAATATGTTTCAGTATTCCCGTTATTGCAAGGTTGGCGAGTCTTATTACTTTATTCGGATAAAGCTTATAAGACTTTCATCAGCTGTGCTTACAAAATCATAGTTCCTTACAATAGAACGATTCTAATAATCGTGGAACACTTGTATTTCTATCTTTGACCAGTCTAGTAAACATTCATTCAGTCTCTTCCAAGTGAGCTTTAAAACCTATGGCTTTTACTTCCATAAAAATTCGTGGTCCATCAGACTCTGTCGTTCAACTTTGTCGTTCTTGTAACACTGACTTTTATAACACTTATATGCAATACCTTATGTAGAGTATACTGTCTTCTTAACATTGTTATTCAGTCTAAGCGGGATTTCGTATTTGACAAAGCCGCCACAACAGTGGTGAATGTGTACTACCCTGAGAAGTGTGTAATCGTTTTCTTTTATTGTTTTATTCTCCACATTCAATGTCATAGTATTCATGTCGTTGACATTATATTCTATAGCCAGGACTGCTACAACAACTATCATTATTTCTTTTCCTTGTGTAGATTTGGTACACGTTTCATACCTAAATGGTCCTTTCCCAAACCAACAACTGCATTAATAACTTCTTTCATTGCGATACAATGGTGAACCATCACCATTTTCTTTAGTTATTGAATATAGTTTTCAAAGAATTCTTTTGTATTTTTAAATAATTTGTATTTATTTTATATTTCGATTATAAATATGAATGTATTTATGGATCTGTAGGTAGAATTCTTAATAAATTATAAAAATATTTTTGTTTTTATTTATATGTTATGATTCCAATGAAATAATTTTAACACACAAATACTAATGAATCAATATGATTGCGAAGTATATGCTAGAAACTTCGCTTTTACCAATTAGCATCCTCTCCAGTTTGTTGTTTGAAGTGGGTATTTCGATAATTAAAAATAAAACCCGTTTCAAATGTTTAATTTTCAATTATCATGAGGTCTATAAGTAAAATAAAAGTTAATAAATTTTGATTTAAAAACTAATGGAATTAAAAGATGATCATCCTACCTGGAAAAAAGTTCTGCGACTGAAACGGGCTGATGTCTAATAACAGGATGTTCTGTTGTAGTAGAACTCTGCACATTATAGGCACTTAAATGATCATCTAAAATGTTTGGCTTGTGTTCCGAATTGGTCTGTTGCATATGGTGAACTTGTGTCTTTGTTTCGGAAAGATCTTCCACTTGAACTTCATCTGGATTGGGAACTTGAGGAATATTTTGTTGTTGTTTCGAATGGGTTAAGTGAACATGAAGGTGGTGTTGCTGGTGCAAAGGTTTTGGTTCTGAAAGCTCTTCCACTTGAACTTCATCCGGGTTTGGATGAGACGATATGTATTGATGCGGGTGTGAGTGGGTTAGTTGAACATGATGGAGGTTTGGTTGGTGTATAGGTTTTGATTCTGAAAGATCATCTACTTGGACTTCTTCGGGCTTATGATGATTATCTTGGTTTTTATGTTCATCCTCTCTCTTCTGTTCATGTGATTGTTGTACGATTTTGGAATTCGCTGATGTATCACGCTTTATCTGGGAATTTACAACAGGCTGAATTTCAGGTTTTTCTACACCGTCGTGAAGTTGGTGAAGCATTGGTAATGTAGGCTGAGGTTGAGGTTTTTGTAAAACGTCGTGATGCTGATTAATGGTTGGTAATGTTAGAGGCTTTGGAAAACCGGAGTGTTCTACATGTTCCTGATTATGATTTGACACAACTTGAATGTTTTGCAAGTTTGTGGCAGCCACATTTTCTGGATTATGAGATTGAGAATTCTGATGACCTAGTGCAATTGGAGGATTTTGCAAATTTGTGGCAGCCACCTGGTCTTGATTATGAACTTTGGGAATGTGATTTTGTTCTGCTACAACATGCTGATTATTTTGCGCCGTTAAACTCTGATGTAAATTATGATTTTCAACATTTAAGTGGTGTTCTTTTGGTTGGAACTTATGAATTATGGGGATAGAAACAACATGATTTTCTGGATTCGTTTGTTGTTGTGGGAAAATATGTTGATGATTCTGATAATGTGGAATGTGAGCTGGCTGTGTTTGGGAAATTTGTTGTGCCTCTGCTACTTTCTCATTTTTGTCTTTGTGGTCAGCATCTACTTGTGGTTGTTCTCCATGCTTCTGAGCCGACAAGGTTTGAGGTAATTGAGGAAAGTTGTGATGATTTTTGGAGTTCTTTTCATCATTATGCTGCTTTAAGGACTGTTCTGGTTGATGTTGTTCAGCATTCATTGGAACGGAAATATCACGTTTGTGTTGCGTATCTGCCGATGTTACTGTTAAAATTGCAGGTAATATTTGTGGTTTTTGGAATCCCTCTTGAGCATGATGGCTTTCTGACTCTGTATTCTTTATTTCTTCATGTGTTTCCTTTACATTTTCATTTTTTAAAGATTCTTCAGACTGATGATGTTTAGGTACCAATGGCACGGGAATATCACGTTTGTGTTGTGTTTCTACAGGTGACCCTTGTAAAATGGCGGGCAAAACTTGAGGTTTTTGGAATTCTTCGTGACTAATGGAATCCTGATGCTTTTCCGAATGCTTTTCATTACTTTCTTTTGGTGATTCCTCGGGGTGGTGATGTTTAGGAACCAAGGGAACTGGTATATCACGCTTATGTTGTTGCACTTCCTCTGGTGATTTATTCAAAACTGCTGGAAGTAATTGAGGTTTTTGGAAACCTGCTGACGTAACATGTTCTTGAACATGATGGCTGTCCTCATGGGAATCCTTTTCATTACTTTCTTTTGGTGACTCTTCTAGATGATGATGTTTAGGTACCAAAGGGACTGGTATATCACGTTTATGTTGCTGCGTTTTAGGTGTTGGTTCTTGGATAATTGCTGGAAGAATTTGAGGTTTTTGGAAACCTGCTGGCGGAACATTTCCTTGAACATGATGGCTGTCCTCATGCGAATCCTTTTCATTACTTTCTTTTGGTGACTCTTCTGGATGATGATGTTTAGGTACCAAAGGGACTGGTATATCGCGTTTATGTTGCTGCGTTTTAGGTGTTGGTTCTTGGATAATTGCTGGAAGAATTTGAGGATTTTGGAAACCTGCTGGCGGAACATTTCCTTGAACATGATGGCTGTTCTCATGCGAATCCTTTTCATTACTTTCTTTTTGTGACTCTTCTGGATGATGATGTTTAGGTACCAAAGGGACTGGTATATCACGTTTATGTTGCTGCGTTTCTGTTGTTGGTTCTTGGATAATTGCTGGAAGAATTTGAGGTTTATGTTGCTGCGTTTCTGTTGTTGGTTCTTGGATAATAGCTGGAAGAATTTGAGGTTTTTGGATACCTGCTGGGTAATCATGCTCCTGTCTATGGTGTAAATCATGTTGAACTTCCAAGCTTTCGTGATGGGAGTCCAGCTTTTCATTACCATCTTTCGACGATTCTTCGGAATGATGATGTTTAGGGACTAATGGAACTGATATATCCCTTTTAAGTCGTTGGTGATTTTTAGAGTCACTAAGTTGGCTAATTTCCTCCGGTTTACATTCATGAGCCTGCTTTTCATTGCTGCTTTCCTTAGGAGCCTCTGTTGGATTTTGAGGTTTATTTACGTCACGTTTCTGTTTTTTAGAGGGCGAAAATATGGCCGGTAAGCCTTGAACTCTTGTGGACATTTCCGTCGTAACTTCCTCTACTTTGTCTTCTTTTGTATCATTTTCGTTTGGTTTCTGATTATTAGCCGCTGCAGTTTGTGTAGCTGGCGCTTCAGTTGTGGCTGGTAAAACTAAAGGTTTTTGGTATATTTCGACAACAATAGGACCTGCGTTAGTAGCTGGTAAAGTTTGTGTTACTTTAACTGGTTCTACCTCACGACGATTACGTTGGTTAACACTCGGCTTCTTAGGAGGTTGAGGCTTTTGTAAACCTAAAGGATCTCTGGGTTTCTGCTGATGATTTGGGCGTTCATGTTCACGTTTAGATCGATGATGGTCTATCTCTGTTGGCGAGACTGTCGGATATAAAGGCTGTTTAGTTTCCCTCTTAAATTTGGCGATCTCTATGGGATCAGTCATTAAAATTATTTTTTCTTGTGGTTTTATGTCGACTAATACATCAGGATTAACAGGACTGGGATGCTGCAATTCCGACATGGGTGCGGCCCTTGTAAAAGCCACCACTGTGGCAATTATAACCTAAAATTAGTGATGAATTTAGTTGTAAAATTATTTTTTGTCTGCTTTTCAAATCTTAATAAACTTACCAATAATTTCATTATTTTTCTATATTCCTTTGGTTATAGTATTGTGCTTTTGATTTGTGTTTTTGTTATAAAAATCCGTTAAATACTAATTTTAAATATGCTTTCAAGACCACTTTTATAGAGTTTAAGCGTGAATTACGAACAGAAACAGTTGCTGAAATAACTCTCGAATGGTTTTATTGTTTATTTATTAAAATAAATCAATTCGTATTATCATGTTAATTACTTTGGCTAACACACACACATAACCACTGCAATTTCGAATTTGTTTTCAAACACTTTTTCTCGAATATGAGCAGCTATTTAAGTAATATTGGCCCAATTCAAAGAAGCCATTCTTCATAACAAACTGTAACAGACAGTTTCTTAGACGTAATTTGTACTTGATCACGTAGGAAAATATTGTTATGTTTACAATATAAGGTATAAGAAACAGAAATCCATTATTTGTATATGAATTGAAAGCTTTATTGGTACTCTATTGATAAACAACTGGAGCAATGGAATTGAACAAGCTTTTGTTGAGGCTCATGTTTCAGGAACATGAAATGGTGGAAATCACTGTCGGATAAGGATTATAAAAGCATAATATCCGCTTTTAGCTTCAAATCAATCAATGTCGAAATATCCTAGAAAATGTATTCCATTTTTTCCCTATCAGCCAAAACAGTTCGCTTGCTTCCTTTAGAAGTTCTAATTGTTTACAGCATAGGTTTAATTAGAGAGTTTAGCCGTCAAGGAGCAATATTTTCCTATTAATCCATCGACATAATTTTTCTGATCGCCAATCTAGTCTAAGCCTTTTTTGCACCAGCTCAGCACTAGTGCTTCGTTCAACGTTTGATGATGAAAGCTTCTGAACTATGCAAGCCTGAAATTTTGGCTATTTTCAAACAAAGGCAATACGGGCATTTTTATTGCCGCAGCAATTCGGAAATGCCGCTCTGTATTTACAGTCAGTTGTTATATGAGAATATCATATTGTGACAAATAAGGCCAGTAATCACCACGGCATTAAACAATATGTAGGACAGAATAGTATCATCCGAACGCCATTTAGCTTGATCGTTTCAAACATACAATTCCATTCATACAACTCCAGATGTCAATTACTGAAGCTATCTACAGAAGAAACAATGAATTTCTTTTCACTGCACCTTATACATGTACTGTAGAGAAATACGTACTAAAGCTAGTGAAAAGTAAAAATATTTTCAATATATAATAAATAATATTCATATTATCAACAATATTTTTGAACTCGTTTTTTTCTTTAAGTTAAAAAATCACTTTAATTGATTGGCAAAAATATTTATTTTGAATCATCATTTAACACTTTTACGTTAAAACAAATACAAAATTTATATGGTTTATTATTAGGTGTTATGGATTTGTACTATTTATTAGCTTTTAGGCCGATAGACAGAGGGTTTTCTTAGGACAGATTTAAATTTATTAAATATTTAGTATAATAATTAATAAAAAAAATAATAATTAGTTTAACACTATCAAATAATACGGTCCATTTCTTTTGAAGCCTGGAAAGTTAAAGTGAAATGGCAATTTCTTTTTATTATGAATTTCTTTTTTATTTGTTCACCTATTATACCAGTTTTATTTGGGTTTAACGATTCACTGGGAAATTTCTTTATTTAAAAACAATGTAAACATTAAAAGGAAATCATAAAAATGGTAAACAATTTTGAACAGTTTAATAATTAAAAGACAAATTTTATTAGAGCTAACATTAAAGTTAACAAAGCAATGTTAAGTGTTGAGCAGAAGATACAAAAATGATGATGGAAGAAATCACCCAAATATACGATATCGGAGAATGGAATATCTTTTCCACTCCTTATCAATTATACCCCACACGATTCTGAGTGGAACAGCTTCTCTTGTAATTCGCAAATTGTTTTGAAAATTGAAAAATGTAAACAAAAAATTTAGGATATCTACAGCAAGTCCTATTTTTCCACAATATCGATCATCCTCCACAGATCATGTTGAAATTTTTAAATGTTGATTGTCAGTTCCCATTTGTTATAACATCTTCGGTATTACGGATACCATTTTGAAAGAGAATTCATTCACGATAAAGCGTAATATTTCAAATTTTCTCTTGTTTGTTTAGATTTCAGAAAGACATGCCCTCAATTTAATTTAAATAATCCCTTATTTACCAATTTAAGTAACACATGTTTTAATATGAACGATTTTTACAAAATATATGTCAATTCCATGAACTTAATATTAAATATTTACATTATTTCTCTTAACTAATAGATTTTAAAGCTTTCAAACTTATTCTTAGACAAAGAATGGTTTGACCATTAATGGAATAATAATAGAAAACAGAATACAACTCAGATTACTTTCTATATGATGTTATACATCGTCTTTAAAATAATCCAAAGTATTAAAAATTGGCACAGATTGAAAATTTCCATCCTTAAGATTAGTAGAGGCAACAGGTTCTTCTATGGAAGATGTCGAATTTGAATCTGAAACAGATTTGGCTTTAGCCAATAAAGGCTTAAACAACAGACCCTTTAAGCTATAGTCAGTGACGTTTAATTCAGCCTCAGCAATATCAATGGATTTTTCAACCTCATCTACATTGTTATTCACTACTTCGATGAAATGCTCCAATTGATTAATACGCTTTTGAAGAATTTCAAATTGCGGTGTAAAAGCTAAAATACTACTGGCATATTGCTCCATAATAACATTGGTTTCACCTTTTACCTGTTAACGAAAAGATAAAGTAAATAATTGTAAGACTTCCTTATTAGTAATAGTGATGGCTTACGTTAACCAATAACGACTCCAATTCATCTAATCTGGTTAGCATGTCTTCGATACTGACGCATATGGGATTTATCTGAAATGATGGTGTAAATCCATAGTTTATAATTTAATTTCTTTAAACTTTATTTTAAATAATACCTCTTTATCTAAACTAATGCTTTGCAATAGTTTGCTGTAGTCTTGGGCAGTTTTTTCAACCATTCTTTGTTTTTTATTTAAAGTACGCCACAGCTTCACAATGAATTTACACGAATAACAATTTATTTGTAAACAAACGTCAGCTGGCAGTAACTAAGCTGTGTTTAATAAGCACAACTATCTATAATATAACAATGTTGTCTACTTAGCTTGATTTTAATAAAATTTAGAGGTTTTAGAAAAAATGAATTTTTTTGAATACAACTTCATGTATTAAAGTTAAGTTGTGAATATTGATTAGCCCAATTTTAAGCCAGTATTTAAGAAATTAACATATACAATAAATAATACGGAATTACAATGTATTTATTAGTTTGGTTCATGTTATTAGATTTCAATTTATTTATTAAGTTCTCTACGCCAATGAAGCGATTATAAAAGACATAAGTTGACAACATTGGACGTTGCTTGAAGTTGTTTATTCAAATAGTGTCGCACGCAGGCATATATTCCCTACTTTATAAAAGTGTGAAAAGTGTTTCCGTTTCTATTATAAGTATTGAATATTCTTAAAGATTCATTTTAATACGTAATATGTGTTCAAATGTTGGTTAAAGTATTTGTACAGAATTTCTAATTCGTTATTGCCGTACCGGTTGTCAATCATGTTTGTTTTTGTTTAGTTTCTGGGTTTATACGACGCGCTCTCATCAATTTTGACAGATACAATCGACGCGAGAAAAAATAGTTTTGAGACCGGACAAGAGTGCAATTCTACGAAAAGATTTATTTTAAATCGAATATTTGCAAATAAATAAATAAGTTCTTTTGAAAATGAGTAACTATCGCGGCATTGGAGGTGGTGGTTTTCCTTATAAAACGAATACCAATCGCGGTGGTGCCTCTATGAATGCAGTGCCACCACCCTCTTCACTAAATCATCGTGGCTATCAGAAGGGTCCTGTCCGCGGAGAAACAAGTGCAGCAGGCACTTCTAAATATGGCTACTCGACTCTGGAGTCCATTAGTCAGTTCTCCAATTCTCAAAATTATATAGGCAAGCGTAAGGCCTGTACAGAAGATGACTATTTCGATGACGATGAAGAGCAGGTACCTCAACAGGCCTATATACCAGCTCCCGGTTCACCGGGCTATCAAAAGCCTAACAAGCATGAGAGTGATTCGGACGAGGATCCTTTGGATCAATTTATGGCTGGCATTGAACAGCAGGTTGAAAAGGAGAAAGTGCGCAAAGAAACATACACAGCAACAGCATCTGGTTCAACATCCAGTCAAATAAAAGGAGTACGCGGAGATATTGATGAGGAAGACGATGAAGAGAGCTATTATCGTTATATGGAAGAAAATCCCAATGCGGGCCTCAGAGATGATGGTTCAGATGTCGAAATAGAATATGATGAAGATGGCAATCCCATAGCACCACCGAAAAATAAAAATATTGATCCTTTACCTCCCATATACCATTCCGAAATTGAATATGAAAGTTTTGAGAAAATTTTCTACACGCCTCACGAAGATATAGCCAGTTTGGATGAGGATAAAGTTAGAGAATTAAGGAAAACTCTGGGGGTTAAAGTAACCGGTCCAGAACCGCCCAAGCCGGTTACATCTTTTGGTCACTTTGGCTTTGATGAGCCACTAATGAAAGCTATACGTAAAGCTGAGTATACACAGCCTACACCAATTCAAGCTCAAGCCA
The DNA here is from genome assembly GCA_958299815.1 of Sarcophaga carnaria. NCBI lineage: Eukaryota > Metazoa > Arthropoda > Insecta > Diptera > Sarcophagidae > Sarcophaga > Sarcophaga carnaria. The sequence goes on from OY283151.1 coordinate 36,248,605, forward strand.
TACCTGCGGCCTTGGGTGGTAGGGATATAATTGGTATTGCTAAAACTGGCTCTGGTAAAACGGCTGCTTTTATTTGGCCTATGCTGGTGCACATTATGGATCAGAGAGAGCTGAAGCCGGGAGATGGTCCTATTGGTTTGATTTTGGCTCCCACACGTGAATTGTCCTTGCAAATCTACAATGAAACCAAGAAATTTGGCAAAGTGTACAACATTAACGTTGTATGTTGTTATGGTGGTGGTTCGAAATGGGAGCAAAGTAAAGCCTTAGAACAGGGAGCTGAAATAGTTGTAGCCACCCCAGGACGCATGATAGACATGGTCAAAATGAAGGCTACCAATCTAAGGAGAGTAACATTTTTGGTTTTGGACGAAGCAGATCGTATGTTTCATATGGGTTTTGAGCCTCAGGTGATTAACTTTGAAATGTGAAAACGTTCAAAATATTTATTGTGCTTTACTTTTCTGTTCTACAGGTTCGTTCCATATGCAATCATGTACGGCCTGATCGTCAAACTCTACTGTTTTCGGCCACCTTTAAAAAACGCATAGAACGTTTGGCTCGCGATGTTCTAACAGATCCTGTTCGCATTGTCCAGGGTGATTTAAATGAAGCCAATCAAGATATTACACAATACGTGTACGTATTTCCAAATCCTATGCAAAAATGGAATTGGTTACTACTTAACTTGGTGCGTTTTCTTTCTGAGGGAAGTATTTTAATTTTTGTTACTAAAAAAGCTGATGCCGAATCGGTAGCCAACAATCTTTTAGTAAAAGAATACAATTGCCTTTTACTCCATGGTGACATGGAACAAGCTGATCGTAACAAAGTCATTACACAGTTTAAGCGTAAAGAATGCGATATATTAGTAGCAACCGATGTGGCTGCTCGCGGTTTGGATATACCCCACATCAAGAATGTAGTTAATTACGATATAGCCAGAGATATAGACACACACACTCATCGCATAGGTCGTACGGGTAGAGCAGGCGAAAAGGGTACGGCCTATACTCTGGTTACAGATAAGGATAAAGAGTTTGCTGGTCACTTAGTTCGTAATTTAGAGGGTGCTGATCAACAAGTGCCAGACGATTTAATGGAATTGGCCATGAAGAGTTCTTGGTTCCGTAGTTCACGTTTTAAACAAGGCAAAGGTAGAAAACCATCTGGCAATCACACCGGCTTAGGGTATCGTGAACGTTCGGGCTTTGGTTCAAAATCTTCCTCATCGAATGACAATTCGAGTAGTAGTTATACATCAACTAGTAAATCGTTGTCTTCAGCCGGACCAGCAACAGATCGTTATGCAGCAATGCGTGAAGCTTTTCGCTCGCAATACCAATCACAATTTAAGCCCTCCTCAGACCGCACATGGGAAGAAACAGTACCCGAATCTGGAGTATTTGCCGCTCCAGCGCCACCACCACCGCCGCCACCATCGTCATTGTCTAAAGCTAGTGAACAACAACAACAAAGTGACAAACGTAAAGCCAAGAAAAGTCGTTGGGATTAAATAGAATTGGAAAAAAGTCAACGAAATGAATAAATAATTTATTTATTGTTTTTTTTTTTTATTTTACAAATGGAAAGAAGAAGAGAATTTTCGATTAATAATGCATTGGATAATTAGTTTAAGGATTTAATTTAATTGTTTATTAACAATTATGATAATTATGTTTAACATTTTTTGTAATGTTTCTGCCCTTAAGTCTTACGTTCTAATCAAGAGGAAACTGAAATAAAGTCACGAACTTCACAGTTGTTTATTAAGAAATTCTTGGTTTTTAAATTATTCAATCGCTATAGTGGTGGGCGATATGCTATGATCGACCTCCCTTCCCCCTCACTTGTGGGAACAAAATTTAACAAAGATGACGAACAAAACATAAATGACAACGGCACGAACAGACAAATTGATGACAAGCTGGCGATTGCCCCTAGACATAATGAGGCGTCCCTTTTTATTACGCGGATTCAGGAGAGTATCGTTGAGAAGAGCAAAACATCGTCGTGAATTTCCAGCTAGTAGATTGAAGATTACCACTAGAGAAGGCAATTGCTTCGGCTGTTTCCAGTTAAATGGACACTTGAGTGCAGTTAGACTCTGTCTCCCAGCTAACAGAAGAAGACGACGATAGTACTATCATCAAAATGTTTCCTTTCAGTCGTATTCGGCTTCCCATTGGGAGGCGATTTCCCCTTTTGAGCCAACAGTTCAATTTGATACTGATTCGGACTGTATGGATGTCGGTATCCCACTAACAAGAGGAAAAAGCACATGAGGAAAGCTTACGCTTTTCACAGAGTGAGAAACTCGTCTCGCAGCAATGTAAGTTCTCTCTCACGAAAAGACCAAAAAGTGCTGGCTCAACATAGAGTCACTGCTTCGCAGTGTAACGCCACAGCTGCAAATATTAGTCAGCGTCTATGGGCGACTGGACAGAATCCTGACGTAATTGAGATCCTTCAGAAGTAATAGAACTTCTCAGGGAAGTTCAGAATGATAAAATGGAGTAAGGTTCCGAACTAACGTGGTTGGTTCGATAATGCTACCAGATGATTGCATTGTTTTTTTAGGCGAAAGTATCAGCCATACTGGCTGATGTAAGAATTATTAAGGAAAACAGTATTTCTGGACGTCGCTGTAGTCTAGTAGCCAGTTTGTTGGTCGTTGCCGTTTGTTGGGGGTTCTAGAGCGGTATAATCGTCACATCAAATGGATACCGAGACAAAGTAATATTCCGGGAAACAGCAGAGCCGTTTTTAGAGCTCTGTTTTCAACATTTTGAGTACATGCGCAGCTTAATGTCGTAGGGGGGAAAGCACCTGGACCTGAATTTTACTGATACATACATCAAGAATGGACGTTGCGAGCTTAAACTGCTTCACTAAAGCAAATCGGAATTTTTCTTTTGGACTAACTATCACTTCTACCTACCGACCTCCCATCATAGTAAGCCATCGATCGATACGCATGCATAGGTGTACGTCTCCTATTAATTAAAACAGTTTAATTCGATAATTTTTGTATTTTATTTTTATTTAGTTGTTAAATTATCCATAATAATTAAATTATGTATATATTATTATTTATTTATTTTCTTTTTATTTTTATTTATTTTTTGTTTTATTTTATTTTGTTAATATAATTCCTTTTGTTGTTTACATTTAAATATTTGATTTAAATACGTTATTTACACCAAATTGTTTATGATCATTTCTTTTTAATTAATTTTTTTTTGATTTTTTTTCTATTTATTTTTGTTTGTATGTATTATGAGTGAGTGTAGGTATGTATGTAGGGATGTATCAGTGGGTATTTAAATTGAATGTTAAATTTTATTTAATAAAATCACATTTATGCACTTTTATTTGTTTACACAAGCGAAATGTATATATATACATTATATATATAGAGCTCTATATATATATATATAGAGCTATATACATATATATATACTATACATACTATATATAGCCATAATCAATAATATTTTTACATAATGAAACCACTACTTTTTTCTATTATTATTTTATATATGTATATCGCATATATGTATATATCTTTTTTTAATTTTTATAAATTATTTTATGAGCTAAAATGCAAATCTATGGTTTTTGTTTTACTCTTTTTTCTTTTTTTAATAGGCTTTTATAGTTACATTGAAAAAAGTGACTACTCTAGAAGCTAAAGATAAGATTTATTTAACTACGATATTTTGTATTTCTTTTTTCTCTTTTACTTTCATTAAATTAAATTAATTTTATTGTTTTTTTTTTGTATTTTTTATTATCTTTTTTTTTTCATTAAATTTAAAAAAGGGTTGCTTCAATTACGGCATCACTTGTTTTGCTTTTTTCTTTAAATATTTTGGGGTTTTTTAAGGGTTTTAAAGTTTTATTAAAAATGGAATTGCCTTTACGGTAAGCAGGTTTTAAAGGGGAGGGTGTTTTTGTTTGATAATAAAAAATTGGTCCTTGGTTTTAATTGGCTGTTAATTAATAAGCAAATTATTTCAAATATGTTTTATTTAGGTTTTTTTTAAATTTTTATTTTGAAAACAAAGCTTTTTAAAAAGCTGATTTTGTACTTGTAATTAAATTTTATTTAAATTTCATTTCGTTATATTTTTTTATTTTTTTTTCATCATTCGTTTATTATTTTTTCTTTTTTTGGTTTTTGTAAACCTTTAAAATAAAAAATAATGATTTTGAGTTTTGTTAAAATTAAGCTTAAGATTCTTCATGGAAAATATTTCTTTTTTTTATATTTAAGCGTCGAGAAAATAATTGCAGCTGAAATAAATAATATTTTAAATAAATGAAATTAAATTTTATATTTAAAAAATCATAATAAAACATATATTAAAAAACTATATTAAATTAAAATTTATTAGCAATTAAAAATTAGTGAAGACAACAATTTTAATAAAATTAAAAAAAGAAAAGTTTATTAAAAAAAAATATAAAGCTAAAAACCAAATTTAAATTAATTTACATTATAGATTAAAGGTTAATTAATTAAAGATTAATTAAATTTCAGTAAAAAAGCAACTGTTAATGTAAAAAACCGCTACAATTCTAAATAATTTATTTAAAATAAATTTATAGCAATGGTTAAATCATTTTCAGCCGTATACCAATCCGTTAACTATTCCAACTGATCCTAGAAAAATTATCTTAAACTCGTCAGCCCATAATATTGTTGAGCATGAGTTTATTTTTGTACTCTTATAGCTTCTGAGATTATACTCCCGTGATCTTTTTTTTAATGCTACCATTTATGAAAATTTCAGTTCCTCTAAGTATTCTCTTATGACTCCATTATGGATGACAATTGAACTTCAGTTACATTGCCAGTTGCTAAACACAGTATTATGTACAATTCGGTTTTTAATTCAGAATTGTATGTGTTTTCGAACTTTTTTTTAAAGAATGTTACTCCTGGAATGGCTAAATTTAACCTTTTAAAAAAACAATTCTCATTAGCATAAGAAAGACAGGAAATTTTAATGTCTTTTGCTCTTAAATTACTTTGTGTTTTGACCACTGCTGTATATGCATACAAACAAATATAAAATTACAATTTAAAACATACTTTCTATTATAACTTTCTGAGAGTGCTTGGCAACTGAGTAGTGTAATATAGAAAATAAATACATAATGAAAACAAAAATTAATTTCCATTAATTCATCTTAAGCTTAAATTATATAAAAAAATATGAAAAAATAAATGAAAAAAATATAAATAAATAAAAAACTTCTGTTGTGTTGCTTTTTTTGTTTTAATACATTTTGTTTATTTTGTTTTGTTTTTATAATTTTGTGTACATTTTCTTTTTTATTTATATATATAGTATTTAATTTTAATTGGTTTTAATCAATAATTTTTTATATATAATTTTCCGTGTGTATATACAACTTATAAAATAATATAAATTTATCATTAAATACTTAAATTCTGTTTATTTAAATATACATTTGTATAATATATATTTTTTTAATATACATATACAATATATATTTATATTTATTTTTTTTCTTTAAGTTTAAACACTATTATTTAAAGATTTTATTTTATTTTAAAAACTAATTTCATAATTATTTTGTATAATTTTTAAGCATAATAGGGGATTGGTTTTCTATTAAATATAATGCTTTATGATGTAAATTGTTTAAGTTTATTTCTTTATATATAATTATTATATATTTTCTTTTTATACTTTTTTTATTATTTAAAATTATTTAACAATGTTTTTTATTTTTAAATTTTTGTTTTGTTTTTTTTTTTAATATAAAAATTTAATACTTTGTACAAAATTAAAAAAAGAAATATGAATTTAAAACATTTTATAGAAAAAGTAAATAATTCATTAAAAATTAAATAGTAAAAAAAAAATTATAAAAACTGTTTTTTTATAAATATAAATATATAAAACATATTAAATATTATATTAAAAATTGAAATTTTGTAGAAAAAATACAACAGAACATAATTTATCATAAAAAAAATAATAATCAAAAACAATTATAAACAATTATTTTAAATTTTAGAATTTAGTACGAAAATAATTATTAAAATTGTTAAAAAAAAATTATAACTTTAACTGTCAATTTAATTTTTTTTTATATTGTTAAACATTTATTTAATTTTTAAAATCACATTTCATTGTTTTCAAAATCGTTTATTTCATTTAGTTTCTGTAATAAGTTTAGTTTTTTTAAAACATTTTCTTTATCATTTCTCCTTTTTGTTTTTAATTTTTGAAGCTGCTTTTCACAAAATTTCAATAATTTTTTGTTTTGTATGTAAATTTTTAAAATTCTTTATTTATTAGCTTTATTATTAAGTTTTATTAGTTTTAGTTTAGTTTTCTTTAAATTTAGTAATACTATTTACAATATATGCTGCTGTTTAGTTTAAGATTTTGAATTTATTCATAAATTTTTCTAAATCTTTTTTATTATTATTTAAAAATATTTTCATTTTATAATTATTTTTAAGAGTTTTAAAGGAAATTGTCTATATACAAAGGGTGCATTCGTTTTGTTTCATCATTCATAAAGACAGATGGAGAAAATGAACTAAATTTGTATATGGGAAATTTTCTAAATTTTGTGAAAACTAAAATTTTAATGGGTTTTGAACTTAGAATTGAAAATGTTTGTCTATGGCTGTAAAACAGTAAAAAAAAATTTAAATGGCATTGGAAGACTTCACTGTCCTCCAGCTAAAATGTTTCGAAACAAATCTGTTGCCCATCTTATTTATATACTCGTTTGTTGCTGTATTTGTAAGTTCAATTTTTTTTAAACATTCTGCAACATTTTTTATTGGTTTTGAAACCCTAAAAATTAAAACTTAATTTAATTTTAATTCAATTTAATTAATTTTTTAATTTTTTTTTATATACTGAATATTTAATAGATAGAGGATTGATTACCCTCCAATTTTTTAAAATTTGAAATATTATTCAAGTTTTTTCCAGCTAAGTAAGTGATTGGTCTACTGTAGCAGGTCTTAGGTTAAAAAGATTGTCACCAGTCGTTGACTTGAAACAAAACCGTCTATAAAAATGTATTGAGTCCTTGTAGTGGATGTAGGGGTTAGGAACTTTACTACTTTTTTAAGATATTCGTTGTTGATGTTATCCTCTCCAGAATGGATGGATTAAGAGATTATTTTAGAAAAGCTTAAGTGTTTTTTAATTTTTAAAATTCGAAAACCAACATCCTTTGCGGTTTGGATTACGATCACGGGATCCATTATAGTGTATAAAAAAACACGAAAACAAGCATTTACACGGATTGTGAAAATTATAGCTGCTGTTACAGCTGCGGATAATCAGCGAATCCGAGTGTAGAAGCTCAGAGTCTCCGAGTGACGCTGGTTTCTTAAGAAATTTTGAGTCCATAGGATACTTGGAACGACAAGATGAGCAATTGGAGCCTTCAAATAGCCATTGACCAGATGGCTGTCAGCGTCTGTTACTTATAGCAGGGGCATCGAATCTTGTAACTAAGGGCTCGGTATATAGACGTGAAATAAAACTATTAATTCTTCCCGCGTTGACACTTATTTAGGACACTTATTTCGGGTTTAAATACTTCAATCGTTTTACTATCATTTGCAAAAATATTAAGATAATAAAAAACAGCTAATTTATATTAAAAAAAAATTCATAAAAGAAATAATATGAAAATCATTAGTTTTAAAAAACATTTACATATTTCCCATTTATGTCTTTATGAATATTTATGTGTTAACGAACACAACCATTATTAAGTGGGGTATTTTAAAGCATTAAGTTTTTATTTATTTGAATTAATTTAATCAAATAAGGAGGCCAAAATATCTTCATTGTTATTATTATTACTAGAGCCGCTAGAGGGTGGTGTATTTAAATCCGGTTGTGGATCTAAATATGATAAAATTTCCAAAGGATCAACATCCGGAAGGAGCTAAAAATAAAAAGTAAAGAAAAATAATTTATTTTTTAATTTTTTCTTTATTATTACAACAACATGTGTGTGAAGACACATCCGAATTTAACTAGCAAAGACAAAAACCAACAATTCTAACAGAGTTAATGTTAATGTTAACAGAGCAATGTTAAGGAGTTAAGAGAAAATATAAAAAATAGTCAAGGAAGAAAATGTGTGTGAAGTTAGCTACGAAAGTTATACTTTTCTTTTACAGTGAATGTTATGTTAACGGACACTTATAACATAACATAATTAAAAAATTTGGAAAGGGAGGAAAGAAATTCGATAAAATTTAAAAAGGTGCGTTTTTCTGACCTATTGGGCTGGATAGCTATTGGATCAAGAATTCCAAAACAGTTTTCGTTGCGGACTGATCAGCCTTGGGATCGGAGATATAGCTGACGAAGCTACCTTTTTTATATGAGCAAACAAAATGCTCTATATAAATCGTGAAATATTCGATAAAATTTAAAAAGGTGCGGTTTTCTGACCTATTGGGCTGGATAGCTATTGGATCAAGGATTCCAAAACAGTTTTCGTTACCGACGGATCAGCCTTGGGATCGGAGATACAGCCGACAAAGCTAACTTTTTTATACGAGTAAACAGAATGCTCTATATAAATCGTGAAAAATTCGATAAAATTTAAAAAAGTTCGGTTTTCTGACCTTGATCCAATAGCTATCTAGCCCACTAAGACAGAAAACCGCACCTTTTAACTTTTATTGAATTTTTCACGATTTATATAGAGCATTTTGTTTGCTCGTATAAAAAAATTAGCTTCGTCGGCTATATCTCCGATCCCAAGGCTGACCCGACCGTAACGAAAACTGTTTTGGAATCCTTGATCCAATAGCTATCCAGCCTACTAAGGCAGAAAACTGACCTTCTTAGATTATATCGAATTTTCCACGATTTATATAGAGCATATTGTTTGCTCGTCTAAAAAAGTTAGCTTCGTCGGCTATATCTCCGATCCCAAGGCTGACCCGACCGTAAAGAAAACTGTTTTGGAATCCTTGATCCAATAGCTAACCAGCCCAATAGGTCAGAAAACCGCACCTTTTTAAATTTTATTGAATTTTTCACGATTTATATAGAGCATTTTGTTTGCTCGTATAAAAAAGCCCAATTTATAGAGGGCATATTTGGTAAAAATACTTGATTTTTGAACTTTAATATCTCCAACAAACAAATTGTTATTTTTATACATTTTTTTTTTTTTTTTTTTTTTTGTAAAGTTCAAAGGTTTAGCTTCATCTTCCATTCATTTTTCTCTAATTTATCACTGTTTTTGCGATTTTTAATCGATTGTCTTTCCTCCCTTTCCAAATTTCTTAATTATGTTAAGTTAATCTGTTAACATAACATTCACTGTAAAACAAAAAAAAAAAAAGAACATAACTTTCGTAGCTAACTTCACACACGTAGGAAGAAATCCCCAAAATATACGATATCAGAGAATGGAATACCCATTCCACTCCTTTAAAATTGTGCTCCATACATTCCTGAGGGAGACAGATGCTTTGGTAATTCTTTTAAAAATTACAAAATTTAGACAAAAAACATGTATTTGTTTTAAGAATGTCTGGATGGGATGATCGATATTGTGGAAAAATGGGACAATTTGTATATAGTGGGATATCTGCAGCAAGTCCAACTTTTCCACAATATCCATCATCCTACCCAGACACTGTTAGCATAGGGAATATTTGAAGCCCGATATCTCAAGGTCCCAAATTATTTGGGATATACCACTTATTGGGTTTTATTAGGCTACAATTTGTATATACTGGGATATCTGCAGCAAGTTCCATTTTATTACAACCTCGATCATTTTATCCAGACATTCTTAAAACAAATACACTTTTTTTGTCTAAATTTTGCAATTTTCAAAAGAATTTCCGTATTACCAGGACTACTGTAAAGCATAATTTTAAAGGAATGGAATATGTATTCCATTCTTTGATATCGTATATTTGGGTGAGTTCTGCCTTGACTATTTTTCGTATTAACTGTTAACCATTTAACATTGCTCTGTTAACTTTGACACTAGCTCTGTTAAAATATTTGGTTTTTGTCGTTGCTAGTTAAATTCGAATTTATCTTCACTCATATTACAACAGCTTATTTTAAATAATTGAAAATACTTACATTCAAATCATTAGCGCCATCTGCATGATTCATATTTGATGGATCAAAACTATTTAGTTCAGCATTTAAATCGCCCTCATTGAGATTTACTAAATCCGACGATTGTGAATTTATTAATGAGTTGATTATTTGTTCTTGTTGTGACTGTTGTTGTGATTGTTGTTGTTGCTGTTGTTGCTGTTGTTGTTGTTGTTGTTGACCATCCTGTTGCTGACTGCTAGACGCATTAGACATACGATTATTGGGTGTACCCGGAGTTTGGGGTGAATTATGATTACTGGTGTTGTTGTTATTGCCACCACCATTTGGTGTATTATTTATGGGCTCATTATGAGCTGAACTGACAGAAGGAGGACCGCCCGGTGTCATGGGATGACTGGCACCGCCAGGTGTATGAGGTGTATGCGGGGTATGGGGCATCTAAAATTCAAAAAAAAAAAATATTGATTTAAACAAGTCCATAAAAGTGTTGGCTACAGGGTTTTTTCAAATTTACCTGATCATTTAGTGATTTCTCCATGGCATTTAGTTGATCTAAGGGTTCGTTTAAATGAGTCATAGAGTTGTTTTGATGTGTGGGATCCTGTTGCTGTTGTTGGTTTTGCATATCACCCGGTGTTTGTGGATTATTGAAATTATCGTAACTATTGCGATTAACAACACTGTTAGAAAATATGAATTGAAAATAAATTATTTTCTTTGTTTTTCGTTAAGAATATAAAAAAGAAATCTTACCTGTTATTGCCACCTTGATTTGAACTGCTGCCACCAATCATGTTACCGTTGGCTATCGAATTCATATCATGACAATTGTAGGGACTCATGGCTTGCGTATTATCCCAAGTGGGTAATTGCGTTGAACCAGGTGACATTACTTTAGTCATGTCATCACTAAAGTTTTCTTGCTTTATGGCCGGTATATTTAGGTTATTGCCATTGTTATTGGTGCTATTGCCGCCCACACCAGTGCCACCAGTTGAGGAAGCTGATGGTGGTCCTCCGTTAGGGCCATTTGCAACCGCACTGTTGTTGCCTGTATTGGTGTTTGGACTACCTTGCATATTGCCCTGTACCGCCCTCCAATTGGCTGAGGAATCAATGATTACCTCATCCACATCGGTATGGCTGAGCGTATTCAAAATGGCCCAGTAATACTGATCGATTTCTAGACTTTCGGTTAAAGCAGGTTTACTACATTCCGGACAACGCCATGTTCCTCGTTCGCAGTTCATCATTAGATAGCCCTCCAAATCGAAGCACTGGACATGTTTACACTCTAGACCACGGGCGGGAAAACGTATTCGAGATTTCATAATCGGACATTTCAATGAGATCTTTGTACATTTATTAGGATCATTCACATTGTTGCCACCATTACTGGAACCATCGGGATTTTGGCTATTGGGACCGTTAGCTGGACCGCCCACCATACCAATGGCAAAGTAACGCTTGATTTTTGCCACACTATGTTCCAAGGGTAGCAGATTACGTTTGTGTAAACTTTGCATAACTTGTCGCACAGATGGTCGATGGACTAGTTGTAAAACGAATAAGTGGGACTAAACATATTTGTAAAGAAAAAAAAAAAAAAATTGCATTGAATTTATGAGAAATAAAAATAATGGAGAATATCGAAATAGTATACTTACACAACAGCAGGAACTAGCGGTTAACTGTAATGTATTACGTCCCGGTTGACAAACGGATTTCAAATATAATGGCCTTAAAGCTTGGCCTGTCTTTTCGGAACGTTCTATATTAAGTGGGGTAGCATTAGCCGATACAGTTACCGTATGTGGCCAATTAGTATTCATTTGTCTATCATCCTGATGGAAGCATTTTAATTGTAATTCCAAATCCGATCTAAAAACAAAAAATTCCGAAATTTAAGAAAAAAAATTACAAATTTTTGCCAAGAAATTAAAACTTACCGACACATAAGGGTATTGTAGACATTTTGCTTAAGGTGGAATACATGATTGCTAACGGAAAGATTGTGCAATAAGCGGAAAGGTGGAAGTATAATGCCATCTCGCACTGGGAATGTCAGTCTCATTTCTTCGCCTATAATACATAAATCGAAAAACAAGGAAGTTCATATAATTAATTGAAGCCTCATTTTTAAAAGCAATAGTTTTGGCATTAGAATTCTTAACTCTTAGGATTAATTTGACAAATTTGTTCTTACACTTACAATTATCCATTTGAGGTTTAATATCGGGATTTGGACTGACGTATGGTACACTGCAGGCGGGCGTTAATGGAGGTGTTGGATTGCCAGGAACTGGACTATGTTGATAGTTTTGTTGAAAACTAAAAAGAGGGAACGATTTCGTTTTGTTAAGTGAGTCGTTTTTATATAAAAAAGTTGTAGATTATATTTACCCTTGATTTTGATAGGGATTGCCGGTACTGGATGCGGAACCGGGACCAGCCGGACACATGCCACTAGCAGAGCTGCTACCATTCATGCCCATGCCAGGCTGAGAACCGGGATAAAATTGTCCCTGCTGCGAATGATGTGAACTGGGACCATAACCGCCACCAGCAAAACGTTGCATAGAACTCATACAGCCACCGGGACCCATGCCACCGGGACCAATGCCTCCTGGACCCATGCCGCCAGGACCCATACCACCAGGACCCATGCCACCGGGACCCATACTACCGGGTCCCATGCCGCCAGGACCCATGCCTCCAGGACCCATACCGCCAGGGCCCAAGCCGCCAGGACCCATGCCACCTGGTCCCATGCCACCCATACTGCCACAATTTCCTGGTCTGCCATAGCCTGCCATAGGGCCTGTACGGCCGTAGCCGGCTTGCATGGGCAAGGGTATACCATTACTCGTTTGAGGATGCATTTGACCTGCACCATATGGGATGCCACCACCCTGTTGTTGAGGAACATTTTGAGAATTCATGGGGTACATGCCACCACGCTTTTGTGCCGCATGCATTTGTGGATTGGGATAGGGAGCCATGCGTCTTTGATTATAACCACCATTGGCCATACCTTGCATTTTAGCCATGGGATTCATGGCACTCATTTGTTGTTGCTGTTGTTGTTGTTGCTGATGCATTGACATGCCACTTGACGAACCACCAGGACCCATACCACCACCGGGTTGCATGCTACCCATGCCATTCATACTCATACTTTGCATTTGATTCATGCCAGACATCTACAAGGAAAATAAACAAATCAAAATGGAAATGTTAAAGAAACCGATAAAATAAAATAAGTTGCATAACAACACTTATGCACGAGTATGTATAGTATATCACATGAGTTTAGAAAAATTTCTCTCAACGAAATCAGTTTCTTACCCTATCGATCTTTGTATTCCCCTGGTGGAAATTTCGAATGTAACTGAAAATTGGGTCTAGAACGCATGGAATGAGAGATGATTAATTCTCACCACACACGTTCGTTTTTCAAGCCTTTATGGCCTATATAGTAAATAAAGTTGCCTTGAAAAGTTTATAAAAAATCTGTCGTTCGGAATCGACTTTAAGCTGTAGGTCCCACCACTCATGTATAAAATTAACGCACCCGACATAAGTGGTGTGAGAAGCTAGGTCGTAATCCTTACTAAAGGGTTGTAATGACCAGTTATGTATGTATGTATGCCCTAGATATTATAATAAAAGGACGTTTTAAAGTCTGCATGATTGAATTTTTGAAATACCAGTTATTAAAAAAACTTGACAAGTAACTTAATTTTTTTAAATATCTTGACCTTTGACCTTTTGTATAACAGTTATTAAATATGTAAAGTAGTAACCTTAGCTTATTCTATTTGCATTCAATACAACAATAAAAATTATAAACTCTCTTCCTAGTATTTTAAAAGTTTTTGTCTTTATTTTTGTGATTTTAGTACCACTGTGCAATGTAAACTTGACATGTGGCAAATAATTATTATTGTTGTTATTGAAAATTATAAAAATTGTAAATGCATCTATATAGCCAGTATAATAAAATACACACTTATATGCAATTTACCCCCAATCCCTCTTGCCCTATCTCCACCGCAATGTAACTCCTTCCTCTCTTCCATACAATAAATATAAAAGACAGATTTAAATTTAAACGTATTTATAAATTTTGTATTTTTTTTTTAAATTTTTTTTTACTGAAATAAGTACATTGAACAGTATGTAGATAGATGTGCATTGTTATGAACAAAAAAAAAATATTTTGAAAAAAAGAAGGCAACAGCAGCAGGCAACATGCGATGTTTGCAATATTAATGCTATACTATACTATACAATACATAGTATATAAGTATAAATATATATTTAATTTATAATTTTCATTTTTGTTTTTTGTTTTTGTTTATATTTTTCAATTTCTATATTTGCAATAAAACAAAAGCGTAGCAAATTCAGGGGGTATATTTACAGCAACTCTGTAGATAAAGTTCTGGTACAATGAATTGAAATTAACGATAGCGAACGTTACATCTCTACTTCGGTTTAAGAATTGATTTTATTGCGGTGCCTGTCTAAGGATAAAGTAAATGCCTGTTGAAATAGTTACAAAGCCACTGAATGCTAGTTCAAATGGAATCTATCAAGGGTAGCTCTCTCTCTACCCACGTATCTTTTTCCGTTTTTAAGCAGCACTGAACAAAAGAAGAGAAGGCAAGGGATAGTATCCTCCTTATTCAGAAGTCACTATATAAAGGTACACTTAAAATGTATTGGTATTCCGCCATTAGCAACGGTTAGCCATTAGGCCACTTGTGATACCTTAAAAGTAAGCAACAGCCGTTCTTTTTTTTGGTAGAATGTTATTTCCCGGTAGTTTTATGGGCGCAAATATACTGTAACAAGACACTATTATAGAGCTCACCAAGAAGAGTATTTCGCATTTAAAAATGGAGTCTAAATTGATCACAGCTCGCAAGCCTATAAATAGTTGTTAAAACACTGCCTACAACCTAAGGGCTAAACCATACTCCTCCCGTAATAACAAAAACACAATTGTCTTCAGCATTCGAGCCATATGAATACACCTCAAACCCATGTATTTCCCTGCTGGATATGTGTATCTACAGGGTATTACACTGGATTCCAACCATAAATTCTTGTAAAAAAAATGTGAATAGGAAAGCAGTAAGTAATGAAAATGGTTGAGTATGGATTATTGATCTGTTAGTATAGAATTGTGGCCAATACAATTTGCCAAGTCGCAATAATGCTTAGGTTTAAATGATATGTTTTGCCAGCTATCCTCTTATTCATTATCAAGGAGTTTTCTTAAAGAAGCAATTCTAAGCGCTGCCAAAAACCGCAATTTGTTTTAATTCCTTTCGATTATATTTCTGCCCCTTATATAACATTATTAAACTAAGCCTCTGTTTTAATTTTTTGTGAGTGTTTGTTTTTCCTTTTTTTTTTTTGTTCTGTTTTGTTTTGTTTAAACAATTTGCATACGACAAAGTGCTGTATCTTTTATATTTTATTTTTTCAAAATGTAGACAACAATTGCACACAATATTTTTTTTTAAATCTTTTTTATTTTTTTGATTCAAAAGCTATTGCAAGTTTAAGCTTTTTTTTGAAATATTTTTGTCGGTTATTTTTTACTTCTTAATTTTTTTATTTTTTATGTTTTTTTTCGTTTTTAATTTTTTTATTTCCATGTTTTGTAAAGTGAAGGGCTATTATTGTTTTATTTAAAGTGTGTCTGTGTTTTGTTTTAAATTTATAAGTATTGTATTGTATTGTATTGTGTTTTCAACAGAGATTATTATACAAGACAACCTTAAAGCGTTTTATTGATGAATTTTGTAATATTAAATATAAAAAAAAAATACAAAAACAAAAATAAACAAACAAATAATCGCAAAAAATTAATTACTAGTTTATATTTAAATATTAAACTTATACGGTGGTTACACAAACGAACAAAAAAATAGTTTTAATTGAAAATAGGTTAAGTTTTATAATACTTGCTACTTGAGTAAAAATTAAAAGTACATAAAATTAAGGCTTCAGTTCTGCTAAGGCAAGTTAACATAGGAACTTTTAAAAAACTCTTCAGCTTAAATTGATTAAATTTACGTATTGATAGCAAAGTATAGGTAGTAAAATTTATTTTTTTGTTATGTTATGAATATTAGAAAGTCTTTAATCTTAATACAACATTATAAAAGTGTCATGTGTGAATGGATAATATCGATCGATCGAGTTTGAACTAAAATATTGAGGAAGATTGGTCGTCAGGGAATACCATCAGGAATGTCATCATTTTTAAACTGGATATGAGAAAGATTCGAGGTGTAGATAGGTTTTTCTGGCCTTTTGCTATCTTGTGGCATCGCCTTCAAACATAAACAATCGAATTTCCATTTTTTCTTTGTGATTTTGTATTCTACACCTTCATTGAAAATTATATTCCGTTCAAATATTTTTAATGCTTTTCCCTAACAGCGATTAATAAATGTTTGCAGTGAGTACATGTATATGAATGCGGCATATTTCCAAGATTACTAACCATATAGAACCAGAGGAGTGGAGTGCATTGAGTTAGAATTAGAAAAATAGGTTAAGTAAGGGAAGACATAGGGAGTAGTTTGTGTAGATATTAGATTTGATTGTAGTTGCCATAGTCTAGGAGGTAATCTGTTGGCTAATTGGACGTAAGGCCACGGTTCAAACCCCAGGTCTCGAACAAAACGAAATATGAAAAAATTTTTATGCGGCAACTGCTTCTTAACATATTTTTGGCATAAACTCTGAGAGTAAATGATACTGCCATGAAAAAGTTTCTCAAAAATCTGTCGTTCGAAGTCGACTTTAAACTGTAGGTCACACCACTCATGTATAAAATTAACACACACAATATAAGTGATGTGAGAATCTTGGTCGTAATCCTGACTGAAGGGTTGTAATGACCGTTTATGTACGTATGGAAGGGAAGACAAATGTATTTAAGAGATGTCTGGCAAGTCTTCTATCACATACGGATAGTGCAGCTAAAAAACGAACTCGATCTGTAATGTATTGTTCAATCCACTGGCCAATCGGCCACAAACGGAGTTGCTCTATATAACAGACATGTATTACGTAATAGTATACGATTTTCGGTAACAAATCCGTTGATTTAATATAATTGTTATGAAATCCAAAAATAAAATAAATAACGTATTTGATTTGGTACAGCAGCAAATTATCAAAACTGTACCAAGTAGTTCTTTGTTTGTTTGTACTTTATGAAAGGTACCACACCAATAAACTAAATCGATTTTATTAAACTTTATTAAGTTTTTGACTATAAATGGTAATAAAATACATTTTCAATCTTCTAAAAATATCAGAAATGACTAAAGGCCTTCTAAATTAAAAAAAAAACCGAAAACAAAACATAAAACACGAACGCTTAAAAGATCTCACAGCATAAAGCCAATGCTTGCTTATAAGCAGCAGCTATTATAGACAAATAAATGCTTTAAAAACACTTCAATATGGGTGTATGTGTGTGTGTGTGTATGTATGTATGTTTTGAAAATTTACATATTTTTTCTTTTTTTTTTTTTAAATGATTTTCAATGAGTGATTTAAAACGTCAATATTTTGTATTGATTTATTTCGAATTTAGCTGTATTATGGCTGCAGAGATTTCTATGTGTCATGATTGATTGTAATAATTATTGTTGCTGTTGCTGGTGGTGTTGCTGTGTGTTGTGTTGTGCTGTGTTTTGGTATATGATTACATATAAATGTTATAACAATAGCTATAATGCAACATGTAGCATATAAAAAAGCAATTTTGTTTGTTTTAATTTTAAAGCATGAAGTCATCTTTTGTGTTTTTTTTTTTTACAAAATAAATGAATAACTTTTTTTTAAGTCATTGAATTTAAAAGCAACACCTTTTTAAGTGTGATCAAAAACAAGTGATAAGTTTTGTTTTAATTATAAACAATTTTAAATAAACATTACAAAAGTTATTAAAAATAATCATTATTATGCAATACATACATACACAACACAACACAACACACCACACCACACATTAAATTATTGCCTCTAAAAGGCATTGATTGTAGTGAATGACACATTTGAAATAAATTTTATAAAAGAGAATTTTTATAAAAAGAATAAAAACAAAACAAAACAAAAGAAAACAAAGAGAGAACAAAAACACAATATAATCTCTACTCACTTGATGATGCCTCACTGACGCCGTTGCTGGTCCACCAATACCACCATTATAGCCGGGCATACCATTCATTTGACCAGCTGTTGTATTCATATTGCCTGTCGCACCACCCATTTGATTCATTTGCATATTGGCTGTATTGGCAATGCTGCCACTGCCGCCATTGCCAGCCGACATAGGACCCATGGCAGCTGGATTCATGCCACCAGGACCATTACCATTCATGTATTGATGAGCATGTTGTGACTGTGTTGAGGTACCCATCATGCCGTTATTGGCTCCAGGGTGCATGCCACCCATCTGTGTAAACAAACATTAAAAAATTTCCATTATTTTTCCATAGTCTACGTATAAGGCTGTATAGATTTATATATACAAATAGATTTTAAAGCATATTTTTGGGCGGTTTTTGTTTAATTCTCTTCTTTTTATTTTTAATAAAAAATAAACAAATATTTGTGTGGTTTCAGTGGTTTCTATTGGTTTTGTGTGCCCCGTATTTTTCCAAATTTTATAGAGGTTTTACCAATAAATAAATCAATAATATTGGCAATAATTTTAATGGCATTGGCTTAGTAAAGGTATTCAGAAAAAGGAACACTTTTAATTTCAGTTTCTATTGCCAAAATCAAAAATAAAAGGAGGATATATTTGTTTTCGTAATGAAATTTTACAATTTATGGAAATAATAATAATCAGTAGGAGAAATGAGTAATAAAACAAACAAAAAAAACTGTGCCAAGGATAAATGTTTTTTTTTTAGAGAATATGCTAAGGCGTTTAAAAAGTGCAGACAATAGTAGACAGTTATTAAGAGTTTAAGAAGCGGGTGAAAAAAAATGGAAACAAAGAAATAAGATTCTTCGGAAAATATTAAAATCAAATCAAATTTCCAAATAAATCGTGGCATAGTTTTAGGAAGAAAAACTATTTTTCTTTAAGTTCAAGTTTTCAGGAAACACTTGATAGGATAGAGGGGGACTTGGAAAATTATTTTACAAATATTTAAATTAATATTAAGCAGATTGACAGAGCAATGAATTGAATAACATTATAATTTAACAATATACTTAATGAAATGTAGCATATTTGAAGGCTAAAAGAACTAATCATTTAGAAAACTCTTGAAAGCAATTGAATAGACTTTTATGCGATTACAAAAAATATTTCTGTTCCAACTGTTATCACTAAAAATGATTTTAATTTGTATTTTAAATCAATACGATACTCACCTGACTATAACTACTCATAGCATCCATATTGGCCTGTTGAGCACCAGTAGCTGTTACCATATTATTATAATTCGCCGATGGATTACTAGACGAATTTCGAGCTGGTGATGTTAAGGCAGGACTTATAACACCTCCACTACTACTAGTGCCACCACTACCACCACCACCACCACCAATACTACCACCGGCACTTACACTATCCCTTGAGTGGCTTAGAGGGAATAATAAACGTTCTTCTTTCAATGAAGACGAGGTAAATTCCGAATTTGGACCGAAGGTATTATTTAACGTACGTAGACTATCCGATTCTCCTAAATAAGAGCCATTACCGGGATATGATGAGGCATTATTCGCATGATGATTTAAAAAATGTTGTTGATGCTGCTGTTGTTGTTGTTGTTGCTGTTGATGGTGCTGATGCTGTTGTTGTTGTTGTTGTTGTTGTTGATGCTGCTGATGTTGATGATGTAAATGTTGCTGTTGCAGGTGCTGCGTATGATGTTGAAAATTTTGCTGTTGTTGTTGCTGATAAAACTGTTGTTGCTGTTGGAATTGTTGTTGCTGCTGTTGTTGTTGTTGTGATTCCGTATAACCGCCAGGTGGTGATATTTGGCCCCCTAAGGCTGGAGCCCTTGAGGAGCCTGCTTGGCCATTCATTTCATCATTTTTTCTAAAAGAAACCCAAGAGAGATAATGAGAGAAATTTGTGGAATTTAATAAACAATTTGACAATAAAATCGAAATCAAAGATATTGAAATTACAAATTTTGTATAAAAAAAAATTAAAATTTTTAATCCTTAAATTTGTAAGTGATATGATGTTGGTGTATAACTCTACAGATTTATAAGTATAAAAATTACATATGCATGTATGTGCGTGTGGCTGTGTGTCTGTATGTGTGTGTGTGTTTTAAAATGCCAAATACACCTGTTGATTTTTAACACGCGCTCTCTGTAACCTTTTCGGTATTTTGTAGCTTTAATTTGTAGCCACCATACGTAAGTACGTATGTATGTACATCATAAATGTGTTTGTGTGGTTTTTATAGGAAGTTGCAACAACTACCTGTATCATTATTAATGATTACGCATATTTACAAAAAAACACAGGCAAAAAAAACGTTTAAAAATTAAAAAAAAAGAAATTTTTATTTTTCGCTTTAATCAAGAGCATCGTTTTTTTTTCTTAACAAAGAAAAACGAAAAAATGCACGCAGTACAAATTGTTTAAAACACGAATTAAATACTGACAAACGCTGACAAAAAAATGTACAAAAAAAGTAAAAAAAAATAAATAAAAAAGGAAGGCAGGCAGCTGTATGTATCTCTTCTTCATTTTATAATTTTTTTTTATTGTTTAAGTTTTAATATTGTATTATATATGTATGGATGTATATATGTATCCACTGCTTAAATTTTACTTCTTTGTTGTTATTGTTGTTAAAATATGTTCATTTTTGGCATATGTTATCGACCGAACGACTAACCAACCGGCCGTTTGATGCACAAGGTGCAACGAATTTTTTATTTTTTTGAATTTTCACTGCAGACTGTCGAAAAGGAAACAAGTTTCGTTTTTTGTGTTTGTTCGTTTCGTTAAAAAAAATTTTTTATTTTTGGTTTTCGTTTCAATAAGTGTTGAAAGTAACATCTTTTTCTTGAAACTGAATTATAAAAGAAGAATACGACTTTTTTTATACCATTTAGGAACAAAAGAAGAAACACTTCCTTTGTTTATGCTTTATTATGTTCATATTATTTTTATTAATTTTTGGTTTTTAATTCTAGAATATTGAAAATTTATTTCAAAACACAATTTATGGCAGTGGATCTCTGGACCTGCAGCAAGTATTGAAACAATATTTTTTTTTCATTTCTTATTATAAGAGTTGGTGAAACTTTACTAGCCCAAGCACGGCGTCAAAAACTCCCAGGGTGTGATAACATATTTCAGAAATTTTGGCATGAAGTGATAATAATAAAGTCTCTTATTCACAGACGACGGCCAGCACTAGAGGTTGATGATTAACAACCGTTTACCGGCGTTATGTGGTTTTAAAAGGACGTGACTATGTGCTATTTAGCTTACCACGCCACTTATTTTGTGTGTGCTAATTTTATACATGAGTGGCGGGATCTACAGTTTAAAGTCGACTCCTAACGACAGATTTTTCAGAAACTTTTCATGGCAATTGAAAAGTCTTGGTAAAACTTGTCAAGTTTCTATTCGTAATCCTCTCGAATTATTATTCCCACGCCTACCAACTTCTTAACTCAGCACAAATTTAAACTGCATACAGATATTGTATTGCGTTTTATAATCAATATAAAACACCCTTTGCAAGGTTAATCCAATATATCGTTTTAAACAATTACAATGTTGTTTTAATATTTTAACATTTGCTGTAACATTTCTAATGTTTTTATTAATTTATTAAGCAATATTTTGAAAAAAAAAAAATTATAAGAAAATCAATTAATTTTCAAATAACTATGATTGATCTAATGATAAACGACCTTTTTTCGTTCGATAAAATTATTGATTTATTTTTGAATTTTATTTATTTGTTGTAGTATTTGTTGATGTGTTATCTCTGGCTCATTGCACGAGTATTTAATTTTTTTTTTGTTGTGTTTAGTTTTGTTTATAATAATAAGTTATATAAACATAAAGTTTGTTTTTAGTTTTTTTTTTTTGCTTTTCAACAATTCAATGCCAATTTAACTTTTTTATACGTAATTTGTTTAAACAAACCAAATTAAATATATAAAAGTAAATACAACAACTAAAAATATTATTGTAATATAGAAAATAATAACAAAAAAGAAAAAAAAATAAGCAAACGAATTACAAACGATAATACACAATAAAATAAAATTAAAAATAAAACAAAAAGAGACTACGTGATCATTTACACTTCAAAGAAAGAACACACAATAATACCTAATAATAAGTAATAAAATATAATAAAAATAATTATTTACACAAAATAAACAAATATTTACACTCTCACACACCTATTTATGGACAAATAATCGCTCTTTAAAAGAGAAAGAAAACAATTTAAGAAACACATGGTTTTGGTATTGAATAAATCTGCAGGGAAATTATGGAAATTGTTTACTGAGTACATTTCCTTTCATTAAGAAGAAAAGAGACGAAGAGAGCAGATGTACAGGCATTATAAACAAATGTTTCCAAAAAACATGAAGTCAAGCCATCAAGTGCGGGACAAATGCGCTCTGAATATACTCCTTTAGCGAGTTTTACACGATCCAAACTCGAGTACTACACTATCAAGCCAAATATCAATACTTTCTTCATCAGGCCATGTTGGCAAACGTGAATTTTCCCTTATTGCTCGAGATGTAATAGGGTAAAATACGTGTTTGCAAACCTGACCTGATGAATATCAAATATTTTTAATAATTGGCTGGATGGTGTAATAGCAAAAAAACTCTCTCTCATCAGGTCGTGTTTGCAGACGAAGTTCGCCAGTGTAATATCGGCTTGTGTTTTGGGAAAGTGTATCACTTTCAGAATATTAAAAAGAAGGCATTAACTCAAGGCATATTTTGAAAACCGGATTCATGTGTACGCATTAATTCCGTGTGTCCGTATATGCCCTTGAAACATTGCATTGAAACTGTTTTATAACCTCAAAATTCGTATATTCGTCTTTAAGATTTGAAAAAAAAAGTTTTCCGTGTGAAAAAAAAAATTGTTCTGCTAAGAAATCAAAATTTTTCTGTTTTATTCTAAGAAAACATAAAAAATTATCATCGATTTCTTGTTATTGTTTAAGCAATTGCCATTAAATATTTATTAATTTTTTTATGAAATAAAAAAAGTCAATAACAACAACAACAATAACAAGTGGAAGAAGAAGAAAAACACAGCTAAAGATAAAATACACCAGAGAGATATAATGTTCAACAAAATCACATACCATAAGTACATGCATACCTCTTCGTGTAGTTGTTGTTTTAATTTTTTTTAAAGGTTTTTTAAGGTTATTTTAGTTGTTTTTATAGCATTGAAATGGTGTCAAGGTTTATGTGAGGAGAGTAATGTTGATGATGTTGTTTTGGCCACGCAATACTATACATGTGTACTTTTTTTCTTCTCTGTTTTAAGGACGTCCTAGAAGTCTTTCTTTTCTTGTTTTTTTCTAAAATCTTTAAAGGTTAAGCTATAAACATTTTATTAAAGCCAGTGGGCGTGGTTCATGGTTAACGGGAAACCATCACATAAAAAGCGAAATTGAAATTATCAAGTGTTTGCAGTTAACACTGTTTATTAGAAAAATTCTTAATTGATAAGCAAGAGGAGCTAACTTAAAACCATTTGAAATCGCCGTGTAACAATGGTTGTCCTTAATTCAATGGTATATATTCATATAAATTATTATAAAAAAACCGCATTATTTAAACCATTTTGTTGTCACTAGAGGGCAATATAATTTTTTTTAACTGATTATGCCACTTGTCGTGAATAAGACTACTACTATTGCATGGCAACTTGTACTAATGCATTCCTACTACCACCACTGAATTTGTGCGATTACTACTGCATTCCTACTACCACCAATTTGTGCGAATACTACTGCGTTCCTACTACCACCACTGAATTTTTACGATTACCACTGCATTGCTACTACTGCTACTAGTGCACTACTACTACCGCATTGCTACTGCTATTAGTGCATTACTACTACTACTGTATTGCTACTACCACTAGTGCACTACTACTACTGCATTGATACTACCACTAGGGAACTACTACGACTACGAATATTGCACTACTACTACTGCATTACTACTACTACTAGTGCACTACGACTACTACTAGTGCACTACTACGAATACTACTATTGCACTGCTACTACTACTACTACTACTAGTAGTGCAGTATTACTACTACTACTTGCACTAGTTTACTTCTACTACTGTGCATTGCTATTACTGCCACTACACTGCTACTAGTACTACTAATACAATATTACTACAACTGTATAATTTTATTTATATTTTACAAAAACTGTTTGCATTCAAATATAACTTTCTTCTTCCGACCAATACAATACTACTACTATTGTAGAATTTTATGTATATTTTACAAAAACTGTTTGCGATCAAATATAACTTCCTCTGGCGTTCCTTAAAGGGTTAACAATATCAATTCCGCTTTATATACCACACGCTTTGGCCAAAAGTAGTAAATAATACAATAGTTTATAGCTTTAAACTTAATTTTTTTATATTTTCTTATACAATAATATACTATTTTTCGATTTTTTTTTTATTTTATAAATAAGTGTGTAGATTTTTTTATAGTTTTATGTTTTTTTTTATATATACAGTTTATGAAGAAAACAACAAAAACAAAAAAAAAAAGAAGAAAAAATTATTTCTTTCGTTCAAATAAATTTGTTTCGTTACGGTAATACGTATAAACCAGCTCGCAACAAGTATGACGATTTTTTTTTTATTACTTTTTATTTTTTCGCTATTGATGCCTGTGTTTATATTTGCTATTTTTTTATTTTATTTTTTTCGTTAAATATGTATATTATATACACAAAAGATAACAACAATTTTGTTTTTAGTGGTTGTTGCTATTTATTCATTTTAATATAATTAACGTCTCTATTTGCGTTCACATTTTGTGATAAACACTGAAATTATTTCTGCTTTTATTTTTCTTCTTTCTGATTTTAATTCAAAAGTGAAAAAAAGGCAAATGTTAGCAAACGTTACGTTTATATATAAAATTTAGTCTTTGTATGTTTGTATGTATGTATGTAGCTATATTAGTATTATTATTTTTTTCAAGTTTTTTTTTTGTTATTGCATTGAAAAATATTTAATTTAATTGCGTGATTTCTTATTAAAAGAGAACCAGAGTCAGTAAATAAACATATTTTTCTATTTTTTTTTTAATTTTTTTTGTTTATTAGAAAAAATTGCATTGCATGTTAGAAAAATATTGTTTGAATCAAAAAAAAAAAAAAAAAACTTTCTTTTAAATAAAAAGCTTTAATACATATAAAAAGTGGAAAAAATATGTTTGTCTTATTTTTGTTTGCTTGTTTAAAAGTTCAGGGTTTTATTTTCGTGTAAAAGAAATGGATGAGAAACCATTTTATAATGAAATGTAAGCACAAGGTCTTTAAAGTTCAAATTTTTTTTTTTGCAATGACGTTTTATTATTTTTTTGAATGGTGGGTACATCCCTACGACCGGTCTTCTGCAGCCTGAGTTGATTGCTTGAACCAAATTATTTTCTGTCTAAGACAAATTGCTGTCGTTTTTGCTAACAAATTTTTGTGAAAGGCTTCACCACATTGCTGACATTGTCGAGCTACCACTTAAGTTGTGTAAATAAAATCTCGGATTGAACTTGAATTCCTTAATGGCCCTAGGTTACAGGAATCAATCTAAGAGACTTCGAAGTGATTTCGAAACATAATGAGCTTGGTGAACGGTAAAGGAACTTAATGTATTGCATACTTGTATGCTTTGCAATCTGCCCGAGAAGTCTATCTCGCTAATAGAAGGGAGGTGTTATGAGTAGTTCTAATTTGTTCAATCTCTAGTTAATTATTATTGTGCGTGTCTTATAGTCTATAAGGTTGATCTTATACCAACTTACTGACTTAACTGGTCTTTACAATCATTTAGCCAGGATTACAACCTAGCTTCTCACACCACTCATTCTAGAATTTTACGATTTCTATATAGTTTTGTGATTGTAATTTGACGGTTGTTTAAACGTATTTTCGTTTTGTTATTGTACTATCATGTTAAAAACCATGTAGAAAATATTTTCTCTTTAAAAAAGGAACTCGTCTTTGAAAGATTGTGTGTTAGAAACCTTGACATGAATTTTTCTTAAGACTGCTTTTTTTTAATAAAATTTTCTTTGCTTTAGAAAAAAAGAAATATAAAATAGAAATCACCTAAAAGTAGACACTAATTCTTATAAAATTGTTTTAAGCCTTAAGGGTAGGCTTTAATTCTCTCCTTTGTTGTCGTACTATTCTTTATTTGGTTTTTCCAATAATAATTATTTTCATTTCTTTTTTTCCGCCTTGGCTTTTGTAGCTATTATAAATAACTTAAAAAAAAAATGAAAAAAAAAAAAAACGATTGAAAAAATTTACGTCAATTGCTGTTATTTTTTTTTTATCTTGCATTGCTGATGTCACAACACGATGGTTTCGTTTTGTTTTGAAATTCTATTTCACTTTATTTTTATTTCAAACTCATGTACTATTTTTCTTTTTTTATATTTAGTTCAGGCTTTATTAGGTTAAGTTGAATTTTTGCTGCTCCTCTGCCACTCCCCCTCCCTCCCTATTGCTGTAAAATTGCTTCTGTGCTATGTGACATCAATAAAAACCTACAACGCCGATACCTACAAGTATCACAAGTAAGGCAGTAAGGCTAGCTGGCTATAGAAAGAAAAACCATTTTTTCTTCTTCTTTTTTCCCGTGTTTTTTTTTTTTAGACAATGTTGTGGTGGCATGGATGATTGGTGTTGGTACTAAATATGAACTGTGTGACATTTAACCAAAGTAGACAGACAATTACGACAGTTATTTTGTATGTATGTATGTTTACAGACAATAATTTAAAATTTTAAAAATAAAAAAAATTTACACAATAAAACAAAATGTCAAATATTGCAGAATAAAGTAGAAGAAGAAAAAAATCCAACAACAATTTATTTCCCAGTTTTTTTCCAACGATTTATTGTTTTGAAGAGGCCTATATGTCATGAGCACACATAGTTTTTGTGTCATACTTCTTAAAGCGATAAAACATTCCAAAACGTCAATTAAAGTCACTAATTACATAGGGGACGTATAATAGTTTTAGGAAATCCTTCTGAAAACAGAATTCTGAACTATTTTGACAGATTTTAAAATATAGAATTGCACGCAATTCTGTCGCAAAGGACAAATATAGTGCAATTGGTGAGACAATCAAGTACGTTTGCTAACCCTATAGTCTTACAAACTAGCCCGGTGATCTGTCTTCAGCAAGTAGACCAATAGTTTTGTAAGAAAAAAGTAGAGAATAAATTTCAAATCTCCAGAAGTTCCGGCCGAAAATTTCTAAAAGCTAGGACAAAGCGCAAAAACTGTGGAAGATGGAGATGCTTTAAGGAGGTCACAATAGGTGTATGCTGCTATACAATGTAGCTACATATATGCACACATATCACACACACCTAAAACATTTAAATTATGTTCTTCCCCCTCCTTAGCTTTTACAGACTACACAAAAACTCTGCCTTTAACGTACAAAAACTATTCACAATGCTTACGTACTTGACGAAAAACCTTGTCTGAGTTTTTTAATTGGTTTTCATCACAAAAAAGAAAAAAGGAAACAGAAAAAAAAAAAAAACAATTAAACTTTAATCCTTAATATTAAATACTCATAGTAATGAAGTACAGTGTATTAAAAAAAATTAAACTACAATTTAAAAATTTCTATAAAATTTTTAAAATTCAATTTTAGATGTAAACTTTTACAGCATAGTATATAAATCACTTAAATTCAAAACACAACAAAAAAAAACATAAATAAGAGCCATTTTTGTTGATGATATTTACAACATAACAATAATAAATACAATAACAACAAACAAAAAAAAAGTATTGTATATCAATAACGAGAGAGGGAGAGAGAAAAGAAAAGGAAGTAGAAAAACAAAATATTGAATAAAATTCAATCACACATCTGTCCATCAGCAGCACTATGTTATTAACAATACAGAAACACATACACTCATGCAAACACAACGGCTTACTTGGCTGTTTGAAAGAAACTGTCTCTCTGCCATATTCTCAGACAGGATATAGAAATACTCTGTGAATTTACAATGCAAAACAAAATTATGTACATACATGCATACAACGTCACACACATTGATTCGTTTGCAATCGTTTGTACCCGTTTAAACGAGCGTGTGTGTGTGTGTGCAATACAATAGTTACACTACTAAGTTGGGGTTTGTTTTTCTGTTTACATTTATACTTGCAAAGAGAGCAATTGAATTGCTGATATGCTAAATAAGGTTATTTAGAGCTAAAATTTTGTTCATTACTGTATAGAAATAAAAATACAAGCATATTGAAATTAATGTACTCGTACACTTATACCTGCTAAAAGTTCAATACATAAGCTTGACAGTTGGTTTCAAGGCTCTCTTACACAATTCATTCATTCCATATTATCTTGATTATAAAAGGTTTTTTTAAAGTTAAATTTGCATCGTGTTTTGTTTTAATTTATCACGACCCACTGTGCTTTGACACAACAAAAAAAAAAGAAACGTTTATCTACCTGACACGTGTTGGTAGGAAAACAAACATAAAAATTATAAATAAATCTATGGAGTCTATTATAAACAAAAAACAGAGAAAAACTGAATGATTTCCCATTGAGTAAACATTCTAAAGAAATTTCCTCACTCTGTAGCAATAAGGTTAAACAGATTAAGTCCGTTTAAGGCGAACTTTGGATCTATCAAGAAATTTTAATTATTTTCTATTTTTGTCGTTAGGGTAACACAATATACATACATATGTGAGTCTAATTTACTATTTGATTAAAAAAAATTAATTAAACTTTCTTAAAAAAACGTTTCAATTTATTTTAGGTTACAACGTGAATGCAGATACATAGCTTGGCTGCTGGGTTTAAGAGCACAATCTCTCAGTACTACAGGTTTGTATCCCTTAAATGAAACGCCACGCATAACTTTCAATTGAAAATTTTTAAAGAAACCAATGCAACACATGGGAGTAACCGAAATCGAATGGCAACCAAGACTATCAAAAACGATAGTAAAAGTTATAATAGAAGGCTTGGGTGCGGATGTGTCTATGCTCATCGGCAAACTCAAAATTCCTATGTGCTACTATGCATGCTCAGTATAGTAGATGAACAGTTGGCAGTTATAGCTGCATCTTAAAGATGAGATGAGACACAAGGATGCACTAATGAGGATGTGAGTATGCGCAATATGGCATTACTTGTGAATGTGACATACACACGGCTTAAGCACACTGTATTCCAACTACTGTCGCAACTATGGAGATGGGTTTAAATTGGTAAGTGGGGAAGAAGTCTTACTCCAGGAGAAAATGGAATATACTGTCATAGCCTATAGGTTTAGAATACCATCACCCATCACCAGGTTTCGAATACCATTGTTTAAGACCTTTCAGCCACTCTCAATGTAAATTTGTGATCACACTACCAACAGCATTATATTGCAGTGCATTCCAAACTGAGAGTTCCATTAAAAAAGATGTCTCAGATTGCCGTTTGTTTTATAGACAATTCAGGAGAAGACAAATACAAATTTTCGTCAGGGTTTTCGAATAGTCCATAGAGAAAGTCATCTCTCTGCTGACCTTACAGAGAGGATAACATCGTTTAAATGAAAGAAAAATGAAAAAGTTTCTCTTCCCCATACCAGATACAAAAAACCCAGTATATTTACACAGAATGTGTGGTTGCTAAAACAGAATCAGATGGCAACCCTAGAATAACTGGAATGAACTGTAGTAGGTCTATCAATCAATGAAACTGTAACAAAGCGAGGAAATAATATAGAGATGGGGAAGATGCTCTTTTTGACAGCCGCATAGAACGAAAAGAAGAATAGGGAGACAAAGAGCCGTATAAAATTTTATTTTATTGCCACAAGATAATGACAATTCGCAAGGTTATGTTTGGAAAACCATATGGAGGAATATTATTGAACCATCTAAAGCTTGGATCTACCCTGTTTGCCTATTTTGTTTTTTTTTTCTTCTTTTCTAAAATAAAAATTTTCCAATCTTTGTTTACGTAGTACTATTTTTGTTTTTCTAATTTCATGATATTGTAGATAAATTTTAGTGTGTTGCATAAAAGCGAAAAAATGTACAAAAAAAAAATGAAAATGAAAATAAATTTCATAGAAAACCATGGCTATTATCTTATCTATCTAACGTATGATAATAATTTTTGTTTAACACTTTTATTAGTAAATAATATCCATTGAAGACAATGACAATAACAACAACAACAACAACAAAATAGCGACACATATTTTAAATGAAATAGAAAATCAGGCAAGCAGTTAGGCTAACAATTTATTTTGCAAAATAAAAAAATTAAAAAAAAAAAGAAACAAGAAACAGAAATTCCTCTAGACGCGAGTGAGTGAGTACATGTTCGAAGCGATATTCATACGTTCAATGTACATATGTACATATTCTTTCCGATTTAATTAATTTCTGTTTTGCTTTTCATTTTTTTTTTGTAAATTATTTTCTATTTCATTTAATTTTTGCTTAACCAAGTTGTTAATGACATTTAATTTTATACTACATATGCGAGCGCATTATTAATAAGCAAAAAAGAGCAGGAAAAATAATAATAAAATTATTGTAAATAAAAAATACGATTCTCTGTTTAGTATTGTATTTATCTAATCATAATTTTTGTAACGTAAAGAATGTAAAAAAACAAAAACAGAAAAAAATCAAAGCAAATAATATGTACATACAATATTACGAAATGATATTCATTTTTCTATTCTATCCTATGCAGTTAGACACAGTGTGACGATATTAAATATAGAAAAATAATAATTTTTTAAAAATTTGTCTTTACAGGAATGGCCTACATTCTACACCACACCATACCATACACCAGTTGTATGAACTTACGAGACGAGACTACAGGAAAACCTAGTTCTAAGCAAATTGTAAACCTAAACAATGCTTTTCGGAAAACAACTGAAAGAAGATGTTCAATAAAGATTGACCAAATGCAACTCTGGTAAGTACATGACCAATATATATAAAAAGGAGCTTCCTGAGAAAAACCACCCACATTCACATACATACACATACATACATTGGTCAGTACAACCCTTCTAGTCAGGATTACGATCTAGCTTCTCACACCACTTATGTATGTTGCGTCGAATCCGAATGACAGATCTTCTTGAGCAACTTTTCATGGCAATTTTATTTACCCATACTGTGTGTGTTAATTTTATTCATGGGTGGCAGGACCTACACTTTAAGAAGTCGCCGTAGTCTAGTAGGTAGTGTGTTGGCTTATTAGACGTAAAGCCAGGGTTTCGAGCCCCAGGCCAGACATCAAGACAAAAATACAAAAAGTATTTCTTCGGCGACTTCCTCTCAGCAGATTTCTGGCAAAAGCTCTGAGAGTAAATAAAAATGCCATGAAAAAGTTTCTCAAAAATCTGTCGTTCGGAGCTGACTTTAAACTGTAGGTTCCACCACTCATGTATAAAATTAACACATACAACGTAAGTGGTATGAGAAACTAGGACGTTGTACAATGGGTCAGTTCGACCTCCGGGTACTGCACTTGTCTTAATTGATAAGTGCACGTCCTCTAACCTAACCTAACCTACAGTTTAAAGTTGAAAAGCTTTTCATGGAACTTTATTTACACTTGGAGTTTTTGCCAAAACACTGCTGAGAGGACAAAGTCAATAGAGACATATTTTTTCCCATATTTTTATTTTTGTTCCAGATGTCTAAGCTGGTATTTGAAAGGGCTCATATCTAATAAGCCAATACAGTACCTATGTACACTAGCCTATGGAGGCTCCAAATATAACATCTAATCTACCTACACTAAAACATTTTAATGGCCCTCCATCCACATATTCTCCGCATAGTAGGCCGGCCATCACTGCATCATTTGTTAAATACTATTTTAATATTGTGCAATATATATGTATGCATGTATGTATGTAGGTAAAGTGATGTGTGTATACATATATTGAAGCAATAGTTGCGGAAATATCGGACTTATTTTTACATGTGCAGTTACCCTAATCAAACCTTTACCTTCCCCCGCCTCTTTTACCTATTGTGTGTGTATGTGTATAGAGATACGAATGCATTTACAAGGTTGTCTATGGAAATTTTATTTCTTTTCAAATACTTTTTTTTGCTGTTTTTTTTTAACGTACTATTGTTTAAAAAAAATTAAAAAATATTTTCATTTCATTTTATTTTTAAAATTTTTCTTTCTTATTATTTAAAATCATTTTTATTTTTATTGTTCATTGTCTTCATTATTTTTTGTGTTTTTTTTTTTTTTTGTTAAAATTATCATAAAATATTTATTGTTTGTATGTTTTGCTTATAAAAGAAATGAACAACAGCAAGTGTTTTATTAGATGAGTGCAAATTGTTTATAACAAAATAAATTATTTAATATCTATTAAAACGATTTATTATTTCCTTTAATTTCCACAAAATTAACGCCACTATTACTGTGAAATGGTAATCAAATCAATGCAGTTTAGTAGGTAGTGTGTTGGATTACTAGTCCTCAAACTCTACCTTTAACTTCTCCAGTAAAAAAAATATAGGAAAACATTTCTAGGGGGACCTTTCCACAGCAGTCTTTCTGGCAAAAACTCGAAAACTAAATAAAATTGCCGTTATAAGCTTCCCAAACCTGGTCGTTAACGTTGAACTGTAAGTGATTGAAAAATTAAACACACAATATGGTGTAGTAAAGTAAGTGACATAATTTATAATGCTTTATGGAAAGTAGCTGCGCACAAATAGGAAACGGTGTAACTAGCCTACTATCCTTGATCACTACGGCTATCCTTATGACTGTTCTGTAGCAGGATATACTCGGATAGAATATAAAGGGTCCGCCAAATAACTTTTTTTTATGAAAATGCTTTAATAAAAAAAACTACTGAATATTTTCTTAAATTTCTTTTTTATTTGAAAGTACAATCCTTCCGGTTAATAATAGTTCATTCAAATGGCTGCCTCGGCTGGCCATGCAGTAGCCTACACGATCGGTCCAATTTTTAAGCACATTATCGATTGTGTGCAGCTCTATTTCACCAATAGCTTCACGAATATTGTCCTTTAAAGCGTCAATTGTCTCTGGCTTGTCGGCGTAACAGTTATCTTTGACGGCACCCCACAAATAATAGTCCAACGGTGTCAAATCGAAGCTCCGAGGTGGCCAAACGACATCAGCTCTGCGGCTGATAATGCGATCATCAAAAACAGGGCGCAAAAGATCAAGTGTAGCTTCGGCTGTGTGGCACGTAGGGCCGTCCTGTTGAAACCAAATGTTGCCAATATCCTCCTCTTCAATTTTTGTGAACAAAAATTCGTTCAACATGGCCCGATAACGATCGCCATTGACTGTAACGGCCACTCCTTGCTCATTTTCGAAGAAAAATGGCCCAATTATGCCTCTGGACCAAAATCCGCACCAAACAGTGAGTCGTTTTGGGTGCGTCGGCTTTTCAATGTATGCGTGCGGGTTTTCTGTGTCCCAAATGCGACAATTTTGCTTGTTTACATACCCGCCAATATCAAAATGAGCTTCATCTGAAAAGATGATTTTTTTTTTGCCAAAATCGGCATCTTCTGGTGTAGGCTACTGCATGGCCAGCCGCGACAGCCATTTGAATGAAATTATTTTCCATTATAAATCGGAAGGATTGTACTTTCAAATAAAAAAAGAAATTTGAGAAAATATTCAGTAGTTTTTTTTAAAGCATTTTCAAAAAAAAAGCTATTTAGCGGACCCTTTAGATAGCTAGGCTGCCATAAAGCCTCTTTCGAACGTTCTGTCGACTTCCAAGCTTTGAATGTTTTCTACTTCTCCAGGAAATATAATAAAGTATTCAAAGCTCTTCATTATTCGAATACCTATGTATGCTTAGAATTAAGTTAGTGATTAACGATTAGCAGACATATGAACTAGCCGCAATGGGTGCCACACTAGAATACCCCATAGGTGGATTAGGCCGGATGTTAGGAATACATTTTACTTCTTGGCTAGCTTTTTCTGGGTGATGGGGAGTACGTTAGATTGAGCTGATCGAATCTTAACCTAAGTAGGACGTTACTAGATCGTAAATTTATCCAATAAAGAGAAAAGCTTGATTCTGCCTCGTGCGGTTTCTGGTGAAGCTGCGAAGGAGGTGGAAGAATTTATTTGTCATTTAATGTTGGACTTCCCTGTACTTGTGTGACCGTGTGAAATGATACTGGGAACACCATTTTTTACATCCCTGTTCGTTA
This sequence comes from Sarcophaga carnaria, assembly GCA_958299815.1. Taxonomy (NCBI): domain Eukaryota; kingdom Metazoa; phylum Arthropoda; class Insecta; order Diptera; family Sarcophagidae; genus Sarcophaga; species Sarcophaga carnaria. The sequence continues at coordinate 36,283,281 of OY283151.1, forward strand.
TATAAGAGAGACCTAAAAAAATCCTAAACGAGCATAGTTAAATAGAATCTGAGCAGCGAAGGTGGATCAAACCCAGCTCGGTCATATCGAACAGAACGAAATACGAAAAAAAATATTTCTTTTGGCATTTTATTCTCAGCAGTCTTCTCGAGAAAGCTCTGAGAATAAAATTAAAACTCATGGATAAAATTAACACAAACAACATGGGTGATGTGATAAGTTAGGTTAGAATCCTGATTAATCAATTAATTAAGTAATAGCACAATGGGACTGCTTGAGTTGAACTAAATGCGAACATCACGTGATTAAATGTGATGACACCACCTAAGTTTCTTTGTTTCATGTGTTGGAAAAATTTTATTCATTTAAATATGACCCTAAAGATAATAAATACTGATAATAAGTAATTTTTTTTCCGTTAATTTTTATGGACCTTTTTTTGTTTTTTTTTTTAACCAGAATAAAGAAAACGTTTATTTGAAAAACAAATAATAATAAAAAAAAAGAATTTTTATATTTAAAAATAATAGCACACACACACAAAGTTTTGATCCTTTTTTCAAAGAAAAGAAAAAAACAATGTTGATTCCAAGATTTAAGACTTCGTAGGCATTATACATACGTATGAAGAAACAAGGTATGCGAATAGTAGGTGATAAAAATGTTGCTTGGCTCACTTATTTAAGTATAACGCGAGTATTTAATTGGATCGTTAAAATATTTTCAATTCTTATCATCATGTGATTTGTTTGAATTTTTTTTTTCTTTTTTCATTTTTGACACTGACTATCTATAATAAATGTATGAGAGAGTGTGTGTGCGTTGGAGTATAATGAGAAAAAAAAAAATAAAAATAAAAAAACCATTCACTGTCTGTCTATATGTTTAATAAAAGGTATTAAAATTTATTTAATTTTTTTATATTCATTTGATAATGTTTGTTAATGAAAATGTTCAAGTGCTGGTAAGAATTTAAACACAGTGACTAAAGAAAATAATTTTTTTTTTATAGAAAATTTATAATAATTTTAAATGATAAAGGCTCACAGTCAAACAAAAAATTTTAAAATATAAAATATTTTTCATGCTGATAACATTTACTATAGAATGTGAATGGAATGCCTAGAGCTCTCTTAAAAAATATTGCCATTAAAATTGACTTATTTTTAGGGACATTAAAACCCGTAATTGCTGTTAAAACTCTCAACAATTAAACGCAAATAATTTTTTAAGTGCGGATAAAAATCTCGTATTACTTTTTAACCACCACAAAAAATGTAAGGCGCCGTTGATACCTTTAATTTCTTTTTTAAAAAAAGGTGGTGTTTTATACAAATAAAACAAAAAAAGAAAAAGAAAAATCAATTAATTGTTGTTGCCCGTTTTTTCTTGCTTTTTTATGTTTTATTGTCAATTTAAGGGTTATTTTTATTTAATAATTTTACTTCTCTTCATATACAATTTTCTGTTCATACACGAATCACACTCAAAAATAAAAGGCAAAAATTAAAAACAAAAACAGCGTGAGACGATTTCGAAAACTAAAAAAAAATGAAAAAAAATCGCTCAAATAAAGAAACAAATATTTAAACGTCATCATTAAACGAAGGTTAACAACATTAAAAACAATTATGATTATATACCCCCGAAACAAAACACTTACACAAGCATGAACAAGAAAAAAATAACAACAACAAAGCAATTAAATTTAAAAATAAACAAACACACACAGACTCTTTAGCTGTCGTTGGCTCTCGCTTGCATTGCATACAAGCCAGGGCTGGTAAATATGAATTTTTGTACTTTTTTCTTTTAGTGCTCCATACTTTACAGTTTAAAATGGACTCCGAACGACAGAGCTTTGGTAGACTATTCATGGAAATTTTATTTATTCGCATAGATTTTGCGGTAAGACTGCTGAAATGTTAAGTTCATATTCGAGATGTCTGAGCTGGGCTTTAAAGCACGGTTTCTTGTTTAATAAGCCGCTACACTGTCTACTAAACTACAATGACTTTTATCACATTGTTGTCATTTATTCAACCAGTTTTTCCAAATCGCCATGGATGGATGACCACGGACAGAGAGGTGTGTTCGCAGCACGGACTCTGGACCAGTTGAAAACTGTCTCAAATCTTTATCGAAAAATTATCTTCAACAGCGAGGTCCATTTCTGAAGGAATGAGTACATGAATAAACAAAATTGTTATATTGGGAACGCTACCATTTCACAGGATACTGAAAAGGGTCCAATGCATTCCGAAAAACCCAACGATTGGTGTAGATTTTGCGTTAGGTCCCCTTCAACGCTGTCAACGACGGGCACTATAGGTCGACGTTTGCAATCATATTTTGGCCTTAATTGGAAGATCTAGACCCCAACGACACGTGGTTTCAACAGAACAACGTTGGATACTCTGCACGAAAGATTTAAGGGCATCTCTTATGAAGATAATAAGAACTGATCGCCAAGATCGTAATATTTGACCCCGTTAGGCTGTTTCTGTGGGTTTTTTTTTTAAAGTCGCAGGTGTATGCACATAAGCCACATTAACACAGCAGTGTAATGATTTTTTATTTTAATTTTTGAAAATTAAAATAAGAATTCATAATTTTTTTAATTAATTTCTAATAAAAACAAAGAAGTCCCAATAACGCTAACAAAACTAAAAACTTTTTCTTTTGGCACGTACGCAAAACCATAACAAAAATTCCATTATCCAACCCTGATAAATTCGATTTTCTCACAGCCAGACTCTCTGGTATGTAAAACACACAAAAACAACACACTTATGCACATACACACTTACAGTAAAGAGATTAAATAAGAGAAACTTAAAAAAAAACAATTTTTAAGAGAATATTAAAAATTACGATTTTAAGAGATTTTCGAAAGAGAGTAAAAAAAGAGATTTTTGTTTTAATTTTTTAAGAGTATTACCGAGAGAAAGAGAATGTATGAGATCTTGTGTGGAATGTTTTTATATTGTGTTTTGAGTGTGTGTGTGTGTGTGGATTTTGCGCATGCGCTGTTAAGTTGTTGGGCAAATAAAATCATCATTATCACATACAACGCAGTCACAGTCACAGCTACAGTTAATGTGATGTCAATAAATGTTGCTTGTTAAGCAGTAAGCAAAAACCCCTTAAATGGTTGGTTATTATGGTAAATAAACGCCTGTGCCTGTGCCTGCCTGCCTGCCTGCCTGTGTATGTGACAACTAAACGTTGAAAAGAAGCGTAACCAAATTGATGCCTTTAAAAAGGAATAAATTTTGTAGGCATTTCAATTAAGTGTTTAAAAAGCAAGACCACTCACTAAACATACATACATACATACACTAAACAACAAGAGTAAGTGACTTAAACCCTAAAGGGGGTTGATTTTTGCCACCACTTTTGGTTAATTTTTAAATAAAGCAATAGCGTGAGAGGCAGGCAGCCAGGCGACCCTTCTGTTTGAAAACATACAATCAACATTTCGTTTGTATTTGTTTTTGTGCCAGCTATTGTTTGTTGTTGCTGGATGATGATGTTTAAGGAAGTTCCCGTGTGAAATTCATATTTTTTTCCCGTCTCGTCTTGGCATTTCATTTCACTTCCTATGCCAGCTTGCCTGACTGTCTGTCTGTCTGCCTGCCTGCCTGTATAACAAAACTATGACTATGTTTCAATGAGTGACTGAGTGAGTGTGTGGTGATGGTGGTGGTAATTATAAGTACAGCTGTATTTTATTATGTATTTTTGTATGTTTAACTGATAATCATAATAATAAACGGTGGTGGTGACGGTGTTAATCATGCTACGAATAGTGGTGTTGTTAACCTTCTTTTAAGGATTTTTCATTTCCATTTTGGTTTTTGTTCGTTCTTTCTGTTCTTTCTTTGTTTTTACTGAGAATTGTTTTGGGAATTTGTTACATTTGTGTTGTATTTGAAATACAATAACAAGAATACAATCGAAATCTTATGTTTTGAGTGGTGGTATATTAATTTTGTCGAAAGGCTTTTCACACACTATTTCAAATTTATTTAACAACAGATGACATGATATCGGTATTAAATTGTTATAAATCAAATAGGGTTGGTTTTTCTTTTTAGGGGTATTTCTTTCCCCATTTAATATACAATAAACAAAAAAGTTTTAAATTACCTTAAGGATGAATCATTCATAACCAAAAATTCGATAAAAATCAAGAGTTTATTGAAATTTAAAGTCAATTAATGCTCATACTACACATGCATGGAATACATGATAATATATCACAATATTATGAAAAAAAAACAGATTTAGGCATACATATGATCAAAATATAGTTGATTGCTGTGCAAATGTCAAAAAGATTTTTTTTTGCCAATTAACTCCATGGAGGGCTTGGATCGCCATGAAGGCTTATAAGACATAGAAGACGATTTGCTATCAGGCCTATAAACTTAGTTTAAACAAAAATATATCAATCGCCTTGAAACATGTTATCATTCTGTGTTAATGTCAAAACAATCTTGAACCTTGCTTGACATAAAAATTTATGTTCTTGTGTTGAGTTTGCTGTTAATATAGGGTTCCCCAGGTGTCATTGTGCTATCCTCCAACACAATTTACTAAAACCTGGAACCTAGCGTTAAAGCCATAAAAAAATAAATCAAATTGACTGTCAAACTGAGAAGAGAACACATTTAACAATATTCCAAATACTTTTATTAGATGTAATCTGGCATGTGCCTTGTTTGACTGAAAGCATTTAAGAGTATCAAGATTTATCAAACAGAATACGCCACGAATTTTTCTTGAAAGAATTTAGATGTTAAGCATTAGAAGCATTGAAGAACAACTAAAGTTCACTCCTACTTAAAACGGTAGGGGAACTAGAACATTCACTTCATCTCTAAGCAAAGCCTTTCATTCCGCTTAGAAGACTTTTTAACTTGTACTCTTATTGTATAACTGAAGAAAAGTACCACAATAGGTCCTAAATGCTGGACTAAGTGGGACTTCACAAGGGGTATCCGCCGCACTACCTATCTATCCTAAGCACTGAAGAGAATCTAAATTTTGCAAATTGTTCCCAAGCACCAATTTTGTGAACGGATTACACAGTTACAATGGTGCCACACAGTTCATGTGGTGCCACGGTCATTATTTCCTAGCAGGCAAAACAACTAAAACTAAAATAAATACACCTAATGATTAAAATTATTAGTAGAGTTTAATTAGAAATCAAGAACATTATCTCAATAATTGCATATAAGAGCGTATCAGATCGTGAGAATATAACTTAAATTCTCAAATTAACAGGACTTCCTCTCTTATTAAGTTGAACTATTAATCGGATTCTGATAATTTCATTCAATAACGTTTAAAAGAACATCATGAATGATTTATTGTTTAGTGTTGGTAACACTATACAACGCTAATATGTCATGACACATGTATTGCACATCTTTCACGCTCTTTCTCTCTCTCTCTGTTAGTTTTTCAGTACAAAATGTAAACATCGTAATGACTACAAATATGCTCTCACTCTCCCTCCCTCTCCTTTAAGCAGGCACTCCGTTTTTTCATTTTAAATTGTTATGCATTGGTTTTGTTCATGAGAGAGAGAGAGAGAGTGACAAATTGTGAGCGAGAGAGAGAGAGAGAGAGAGAGGAAGAATAAGGAAGGAAGACAGTAAATAGTAGCATGAATGACCTTTTTTACAAAGAAATTATTTTTTCTTGTTGTTTTTTCGTTTTTCATTTTTCTTATGAACCACCCTACTTTACAGCATGGTCTGTATTGCTTTAGAGATGAGGTTTGCAACGCTATAGCAATTGATTTAAAATCTTTTTGCTTTCTAAGAGAAATATAAAACAGAAAATTAGAAGAAATATATTGAGAATGGAAAACTACAGAACGTTAATTCTGGCAGAGCTATATGTAATTGCTTACAGTAGAGCCATTTGATTTTTAATAGAATAACCAGTACGACACACTTTTCGCCCATTTAGGGCGTGATCTCGATAATAGCGTAACGAAATGTTCTAACGTTAGGGGATTACCCATGGAGACACAATTTTTGAAAAACCACCACACAAAGCGCATAATCTTGGTGGCCAATTGATTTTGCCAGAACATCAAACAACTCTGTCTGGAAACATTTCATTCCATAAAGCCATAATTGGTCGTTCTATGTGGACTGATGGATCTGGATAGACGATAATGGTTCTTCTAAGGACATTGACTTTTATGCTCCTAGATCAGAATTAGGAGCTTTTCCCTCAAATTGTCAACTTTTCCCTCATCTAACTTACTTAATTGGTCATTACAACCCGTTAGCCAAATTTACAACCTGGTTGCTCACACCATCCACGTTGTGTGAGTTATTTTTATCTATGAGTGGCAGGATCTACAGTTGAAGCGTAGACTCTCTCTGAAGGAGAATTTTGAAAGACTTTTTTCTTGACAATTTTATTTACTCTGAGCTTTTGCCAGACAAGACTGTTGAAAGGAAGCCACCGAAAAAAATAAATTAAAGAAAGGCTTTCGAAGAAAATTAAGTTGGAATTCGGTGATGGATTAACACTTCTAACTACATGTTTATGTTGTAGAGTGCTCCTGCCAGTCGTGGAGTACGTATCAAAACTTTTTTTTAATTTCTTCGTTTCGTTTCTTTTGGATTTTTTTTTTTTTTTGTAACAACAACAACAAATTTCCCAAGAAAATATGTTGGATGCTCAAACTGCTGTAAGCATGTAACAAAATTTAGGGAGAAAAAGAAAAACTTAGAGAGAGAAAGAGAGAGCGACAAAAAAAACGAGAAAAAAAGGCAACAGAAGAGAAGATCTGGTCTGGGAAAAAAGAATTTTACGAAATTTACACGAAATGAAAGAAAAAAAATAAGAAAATTCACAACAACAACACTAACGTAAGCAATAAAAGTAGTGGGAAAAAATGTAAACAACAAAAAAAAAAAGAAAATAAACTCACAGAGAGAATGTGAAGAGGGCACATTAGCAATACCCATACATACACTGATGCAGAACTGTGCTATACTAGCACATCATCTATTATATGTATGTATGTAGAGGGGTATGCTATGCTCTGGAGTTACATTTTCAGAATTTACGGAAATTCTTTTGATAATTTTTCTTTGTATTTTGGGTGAGTGTTGTTTTTTCTTTTCTTTTCGGCTAAGCAAACGTGCCAGATTTTCTTTCTTTCTTTCATTTTTTTATTGGCTGTAAATGGAAATTTATTTTAATGTTTATGTTGTTGTTGTTGTTGTTGTTTCTGTTGCTGTAATAATGCTAGAAAACCGAAAAGAAATGAGAAAAAAGAAGAAGAAGAAATTAAATCTCATAAATTCCTTAAAGAACTTTGGCGTTCCTATGTACTTCCCGAACTATTTGTCTTCTTGTTGTTGATTGTCTTTAAACATGAGAATATAAATGGTATGCCTATCTACTTATATACATGCATACATACATACATACATACATATGTATATATGTATGTATAAGTACATACTTTACTAGGGTATTATTTTGTTTTTAATCAATGAGGATGATAATGATGATACATTGAATGAATGAATGAATGGGAAAATGTTTGTTTGTTTCTTTTCTTTTATGTGTTGAGTGTATGAAAAACAAAAAACAAATATTTTTTCAAATAAAAAATTAAATCAAATACGATAGATATGATGGTATGTGGGATTTTATTTCTTTCCATACATTTATAAAGTGTTTTAATTATTTCGGGTTTATTATGTATGTTTAAATAAACAAAAAAACATTGGGAAATAAATAGAAAAAAAAAATAGAAATAATAGACATAAAACAGATATTTTTAAAGGTTATGAAATAAGGCAACAGGCTGGAATGGAAACGAATACAGCGTTTGCGTTTTACTGCTCAAACAGAACGAAAGCGAATCATTTCTGGCAACGTATTATTAATGGGCAATAAAAAGTGTTTTACGTACGACAATAATATTCAAAATAGATCAGAGTGAAAGTCAAACTGAACTACTATAACCAGGTTCAACGATTGATTATAGTCTCTATAGCCAACAATGAAAAATCAGTAAAAACTGTCAAACGGAAAGGTGTTGTGTCTCATCAGATAATAGCAGGCTGCATACCTCTTTAATGCATGCTTCATTGCATCTTTAGTTGTCAATAGTTGCTTAGTTTTATTGGTTATTACAACCTATCATCTCACACCATCCCCATTCACACTCATGTTGTATTGGCGAGACCAATAACAAATTTGAGAAATGTTTCGCGGCAATTTTATTTTACTCTCAGAGTATTTGCCAGAAGACTGCTGTAAAGAAGTCGTCGAAAGATATATTTTTTGTACATTATTTCGTTTTGTTTAAGATGTGTGAACTGGGATTTGATCCACGGGCTGTCGTCTAGTGAGCTAAAACACTACCTAACAGACTACGACGACTATGTCATTAGTTTCGATTCGTAAATGTCTGTAAAACGTAATTGGATTAGTTTTTTTTTATTAGACTCCATCCAAATCGCGCAAATCTACGCCACCGAAAAATGTGTCCAACGGACATAGTGACATACGACAAACCACCATCTACCCGAGCACTCGACTCATAACAAGTTAACTCAAGTATAATATGGTACGATCTGAATCAGCTAAGTAGCTGGAGATTGAAATGAAGGCCGCTAGCTAGTACTATTCATTGGACTAGGGAGCTGCTTGTAAGGATGTACTCGTCGAATGGTGAGATGGACCAAAATAATTTGATACAATCTAAACTTATCTTTTTGTAAGAACAACAGGATTACGACAGATATAGGGATGCCAACCTATGTATATAGATTGAGAACAGTACAATATATCGTATGGTCGCAGTACTGTAGCACCATAATTATAATACACTGATGCGATAGTGGCTTTACACCAAGAGTGATAGAATGTTATCGATAAACATAGTACATATTTGGGGTTTAATAAAGCTCGTTTCATGTATAAAAAAGGGTTTGAACCGAGGCCTTAGGTGTAATAAGCATACACACTAGTTACTGGACAACGGCGACTATTTTTTGATAACAAATTTGTACAATTTTTCACTTGATTTTCTATAAAAATTCTCCTGTTTTGCAACTCCCTAAGTGTTTATATTTAGAGAAACTTAATGATTTTTATTTTTAAAATCATTTCATTTGTAATCAATCCTTTCACTTGATTTATTTTAAACAATTTTTACTGAAGGAAATGTATAATCCTGTCATGATAATATAACATAACCTAAGCCTTTTAATACTTTACACAAGTAATTGTACGAGTCGTGTCTCACAACGACAACACAATAACGACAACAACATTGTTATTGTTATTGTTTTCATAATCTTTCTTACTGATGATTATTAACTACACAACACAAGTAATACTGGGTACTGTATACAAAACAGCAGCCATATTGAAGCATCGTACACACAGGTACTCTTCTGCTGCTCTGCTTAAAACGAACATACGCTCTTGTTTACTTTTGAATTGTAATTACACAAATTGTTTTTGTATTTATTTCTTTCACTTTTCGTGATATTTACATATCATTTTTTATTTTGGTAGAAAGAAATTATTTGGAGTTATTACTGTTTTCTGTGTGTGTCACAGTATGTGTTGTTGTTTTTAAAAATTTGTTACTTTTTGTTTTCCATACAAAACACGCAATAAGTAGGTACGTTCGTACACTCACTCGTACTTGTGTTTAATTCATCTTTTCACATCTTTTCTTCTCTCGGGTGTATATTTATTGTTATGGGTTTACGTACTTTTGGTTTTCTCTCGTGTGTGTGTGCGGGTATGTACGAGAACATTCATGTTTGTACATGAAGATGTCAGCCAGTTAAGTTAATATATCTTGTTGTTGTTACTTTCTGTTCTGTACGTGAAGTTATCAGTCAGTCAGTTCAGTCAGTGAGTGTGGAATATTTTGAAAACAAAACATATTGTTTTGTATGGAAATGTTTTATTAAGAGCAGCTTATGGTTTAAAGTATGTAGGTAGATTAATTGTATTCCTTTTTAAATATTTTTCTTTCTTTGATCTTTACGTACATATAGTTGTACATACATATGTTTGGTTTTGTACAGGTGTTTGTTGTGATATGACGACGATGATGATGATGTTTACCTTCCGTTTCAATGCAGTGTCAATTTTTTTTTTTTTGTGCTTTACTTAGGTATTTCTGAATATTTTGCCTAAATTTAAACCTTTTTTTTCATACTTTTAGAGTTTTTATAAGGAAATTGAATTTAAGTGTAAAACTAAAAGTACAGTTTATGTAAATCTTATTGAAAAATATTTCAAAACGAAAACAGCAAGGCTTCTAGAAAATTTCGTAGTTTTCTTTCTTTCTTTTGAAGTTTTAACAGGAATTTCAGGTAAGAAAAAATTCATTTGCGGAAATAAATCTCAGTAAGATAAATAGCAGTAAAACTAAATTATAACAATCAATACATACATAAGTATGTACATATGTACATACATACATAATTGGTTATTACAAACCCCCAGTCAGGATTACAACCTAGCTTCTCACACCACTCATGTTGAGTTTGTTAATTTTTATACATGAGTGGTGTAAGCTACTGTTTAAAGTCGACTTCGGATTTTTTTGAGAAACTTTTCATAGATAAAAATTACGAACCTAACTAATAAAGATTTAATATCGTATTTGCTTTAGTCTATTGAAAAACAATTAAAATTTTTACTTCAAATTTTTTTAATTCAAATTCACAAAAACAAATCAAAATAAACATTTTTGAAAAATTCAAAAAAAAAAATCAATTTTTTTTGTACAATTTTCCATGACTCATTTCCAAAAACAATAAAATTTTTAACAATTTTTTGCGTTTTAAGCAATTTGATTTCGTTTGTGTGTGTGTCTGTTTGTTTTGACCCCAAAAAAAATGTTCTTATTTTATTTATTTTCTATAGTTTTTCGGTTATTTTCTGTACACAATAGATAAGAATTTTATGAATTAAAAATACCGAAACCAAAAAACAAGCTCACGAAAAAGACAGTTGATAGAAAAAAAAGAAGAAAAATAACATAAAAATTTAGGTGACACTAAAAAATGTATAAAAAATTATTTTGCTTTAGATAACTGAAAGCAGAATGAAAAAGAATTAACATTTTTAATTAAAACATTTACAATTACCACAAACAAAAAAATGTGTGGCTTTTGTTGAAATAAGAAAATAAAAATTAAAGAAACAAAACAACACGATAAACAAAGAATAAAAATGATTTAAAAATAAAATTTTTATTAACAAAAAAGGAAAAAAGAAAGAAAACTTTGAACGTTAAAAGAAAAAAAAATTAAAAACACACACAAAGTAAATTTGCTATACACTGTCAAACTCATTTAACGGTCATTTAAAAAGCAATAAATTATTTGAAGAAAATATACTAAATTGTACACATAATACACATACATATATATAATACATAAGATTTAAAGAAAATATCATTTTGTATTCGAAAAAAAAGGTGTTAAAGTGTGTAAAATATTGAAAATACAATAAAATTTAAACAATAACGAATATAAACAAAATTGTAAATAAAATATCTAATTAATGTTTTTTATATTCTTGACAAATTTTGAAAATTATAATCAAAATTAAAAAGAATTTTTATTAAAAATAAATTTTAAAAAAATTTGCACAACAATTAGATATTTTACCTCAATTTTTCAATAAACAATTGCTTAAGGGCGTTTTATGGTCGCTTGTAGTTGTAGATCTGTTTACAAATTTTGTATCATTTAGTTAGTGAAACACGCACGCACACTTTGTTTTGAATTATTGTTATTGTTGTTACTTTTACGTTTAGTATTTGTTGTTTTTCTTTTTCTTGTTTTTATTATGGTTTGTTTATTTATTTGCTATGCTCTTTGCTTGTGTATTTTTCCTTTAATTTTCGTTTTTTTTTTTGTTTTCGTTTTGTCTCATACACTTTATTAAAGAGCTTAATACAGAGTACTACTATGTAAACTATGTAAAGAGAGAGAGAGAGAGAGAGTATGAGAAAGAGCGCAAGTAATTTTATTAATGCATTGAGTAATTGAAGAGAGCATGTGTTTTGTGAAGAAGAGCGCGTGCAAACATGTCAGTGTACTGTTAACACTGTAAATGATTTGTTGTTGTCGATTCGTTTAGTTGTGTTTTTCGTTTGTTTTCTTTTTTTGAAGGAATTTAAAACGCGAATTTATTTTTAATATTTTTTATATAAATTTTGCAAAATCATGTTTATATTTTTTTTATCAAATTTTTTAATTAAAAACCGAAAATTTTAATTTATTGCCTTGTTATGCTTTTCGTTAACAAAAATTGTTATAAAAGTGAAGTTATTCGAATAAAATATTACTTTTTTTTATGTTTTTGTTATCGTTTGTTATTTAGATTAGTTTTATAAATAACAAATTCTATTAGTTTTTATTATATAATTAATTAAATTATGCAAATAAAGTAAATTTTTATGTTTTTTAGTTTTAAATGAAACTTCTTATTTTATAATAAATCTGCGATTCTTTTTAATTTAATTTTAAAGTTAATTACTTTAATTTTTTAACTAATAATAAATAGCAATATAATAACAAATATCTATTTTATTTAATTATTATTTTAATTAAAAAACCTTGTTTTAAAATTTTTTAAAACAAAGAAAAAAAATGAAATAAAATGGTTTTTTTCGATATAAAAAAGCAAAACATAAAATAAAGTTTAAAAAAATGTATATTAAATTAAAAAACAAAAATATTAAAAACTACTCTTGCATAAATAAAAGTACTTTTTTAATTTAATTCAGAAGTTTGTTACTTTAAAATATAAAAATATATACATACTTTAATTTCGATTATTATTAATTAAGAAATTAAAAAAAATATTAAATATACAAAAACATATTTCTTTGAACTAAAATATATATATATATATATATATTTCTTTTTTGTAATTCTTCTTTACCAATTTATTTTATAATAAAAAATAATCTTTATTTTTATTATTATTTTATAAAATAGTAATAATAATAAATTATTTTAATCATTGAAAATTAAATTAAGAAACTTTAGAATTACATATAAGAAATATATTTTATTTATTTTAAATAAATTTGTTTTTACATTTTCTATTTATTATTAATTTATAAATTATAATTTACTTTAAAAATCATTATTTTTTATTATGAAAAATTATAATTTTACTAATAGAATTCAGTTCATTAACATTTGTTGCACATTAAAAAAATATATTTACTTTCTTATTAAAGTTCTAAATTTAAAAATTTTCAAAATTATTATATGCCAGTAGATTTACTATTTTTATCAAATTAATTTATTGCTTTGGTGTTTTAAATATTATTTTTAAATATTGTGGCATCGATTTTATTTGGAAATGTAATTTCTATTTTATAATTAAGCTTCTTTTATTTTTAATGATAGATTTTTAATAATATTTATTGGAAATAATATTTTGATTTTTTTTACAAATCGTTTAAGAAATTAATATCGGAGCATATTTATGTGATAAGCTATTTTTTTATTTGATTCATATAGTTATTTGGGGATTATTTTTTAGGTCAATTTTGAATATTTTGTTTTGAATTATTTCAATAGGATTTGCGTATTTATTTTCATATTCAGTTTATATCCACATTCTTAATGTTTTATTAATAGTTTTATTTGTATAATAAAGTACAATTGTTATATCGGAGTTTTATAAGAAAATATATGAAATTATTTTCAGTTCTTACAACAAATTATTTGGATTTCATGAGCTTGACTTACTGTTGTATATTTTTTATTATTATTAGTATTAATTAACTATTTTATTTTACTATTATTATTATCATTGTGTTTTTGCCGTTAGTATTTATTATTTAAATGAGTTATATAAAATAATTTGTTATACTGTATAAAATTATATTATATTAAATAACTTTTTTAAATCACTTTTAAAAATAATAACAAAGTTTTTATATATTTAAGTTTATCCAGTTTCTTTTATATGAATTATATATTAATAATAAACATGTGCGAAATTTATTTAATTTTTAATATATATATTTATAAAGACATATTATTTTTATTATTATAATCAATTTATTTTATTATAAAAACCGAATAATAATTTCGTTCTAATATTTTTCACACATTTTAAATTTTTTTCTTGATCCTTAGGTTTTTGGTTATTTGTTACAATTATTATTGTATTTTTATTTAAATTCGCGCTTTATACATTTACGAGAACAAAAATTTGTCAATTGAGATTGTCTTACATTATTAAAATTTTTTGAATAAACACAATATTAAAATAATAATAATACTTATTTAAAAAGTATTTAGGGTAGGCACGTCGTATAATTTAAAAATTTCTAAACCCTTCCAGTCCATTCGTTAAAAAATGAAAAATATGAATATTTATAATAATTAAGAAAAAAAAAAAAACACTTTTTAAACTTTCAATTCTTAATATTTTGCACTTTGCTGTACACTTCATTTTTTACTTTTCTATTAATTTTATACGAAATAATTCAGATTAGCAAAATCATGACTAATGAGTTTGAACCACAAATATTTTTTGGGGTTTTACACCCCGGTTTTTATCAGCTTTAAATTGGAATTTTGTATCAAGCATAGTAGGTATTAGTAACACATTTATATTTCAATGCAGTTCTTTGATTTTGAAAACCGCATTTAAAAATATTAATTCTGATCGTTGATCATGATAATCTTTTGGAGCCTATTTATTATTACTTCATATGCACTTATTTATCACTTTAAATTGCTTCAAACTTAACACAAATGCTTTGTTTTAATTTTAATAAATTGTATTGTATTAAAAACGGTCAACCAGAAAAAAAGAAACTGCCTTCAAATGATTTTAATTTAAACTATTCTACTGGTTTATATTATGCTCGGTATTCATTTCAAACTGATTTTGAAATTTAAAAAATTATAATTGAAAAAAATAGGCATAGAGAGTTAACATATTTTTGGATTTTGCAAATTTTATTTAAATTTTTATAATAAAAATTAACACTATAATTTTTTCTTTCAACAGTTGACATAAGCTTATATTGGATTTAAATAATATATTTTAATAATTAAATAAGTCCGTTCTTTAAAGTTTTATTTTTATATTTTGACAAAAATTTGGTTAACAATTATAATTGTTTTTAAACAGTTTTTTAACGTAAACTACAGTTAATATTAGGAAAGTTGTTGTTTTTAAATTTAAATTTTTATTTAAAAAAATTAGTTATTTCTAAACACATTTTTTAAAGTCTATTAGTTAATTTTTAAGTGTTTATAATCTTTCATTATATTTTTTTATACGTTTTTAATTTATTTTATTGATAAATATTATTTTTATTTATTTATCATTTTTTTCAACTTTTGAAATCAAATTTGAAGCCAATTTTAACAATAAAATCATATTTATCCAATAAAAGAAGTTGTAACAAAAACATTGGCATATAAATATTTTAATTTAACATTTTTTTAATTTTTTAGTATTTAATTTAACATTGTTTTTATTTTTGAAACTATTTTAAATATTCTTGATAATTTTTTATAACTATTGTTCTATTGTTTTATTGTATTTAAATTTATAAACTTTATAATTGTTTATATTTTTTTTTTAATTTTATCTGTTAATAATTTAATTTTTTTTAACTTAAATTTGCATATACCTACATTTTGTTTATATTTTAAATTCATTTATTTTACTAATTATTTTAATTTTCCAGATCTATTTTTTTATATTTTTATTTATTTTTCGTAATCAAATTTTTTTCAGGCAAAAACATTCATTGATTTTAATTTTTTAATTTTTTCTCGCAAATTTAATTTATTGTAGTTTGTCTTTTTAATATTGTAATTTAAATTATTTTATTATATTTTAATAATATTTTCATTATTTCAATTATTTAATTTAATAATATCAAATAAAATAAATTTATTTGCTCCCAATATCCATAATTTGCTTAAACGATTTGTAAATATTGGTTTTCACAGCTTCTTTCCAGAACAATGCTCTCCATCAACTAATTTCTTTTTAATTTAATTTTGTTATTCTAATTATTCGTTATTTTTGTTTTTTTTATGATTAAAAATTTCTTTTATTATTCACACTTTAACACCTGTGTTTTTTTTGTTACATATTTAATTATAAATTAATTTTATTTGGATTTAATTGAATATGTTTTATCGATTTGGTTATGATTTATGTTTTGGTTGATTGGTTGGTAACACTTACTTTTTGGAATTGCGTTTTGTTGTTTGTTTCGAAAACATGGGAATTTTGTCAACAATCAATTGCATTTCTTGAAAATCCACAACAATTTTGTTTTTGTATTTTGTTTTTGGTTGGTTTGTTTGTTTGTTTTTGTTTGTTTGTTATTTGAGAATTTATCCCTTCTGGCTCATGTAGATTAGACGAATGTACGGCAGAGAGGCAGAGAGAGAGATTGAAAAAATATTCTCATCAATCCTTAAAGAGAGATTTTTGTGTGTTGGATAAACAACAGTAAACATTAACAATGTTTACGTTAAATAGTTATTATTTATCATCATCATGATTAATAATTATGATTTTAAGTAACGTTATGTTTTTTCTAGTTTATTATTGTTGTTGTTATTTTTAATACTGTTTGAAATAATTTGAGTGCATTTGTCAGTAAAAGTAAATAATCCAGTTATGGTACTATTTTCTTCTTATTTTTTTTTTGTTTTCTTTCTTTTTTTAAATCAACAGGAACTTTTTTGGTTTTTTTTTTTTCTTAATAAAAAAAACTTCTTAATTTGGTTTGGAATTTTTGTTTAAATATTTTCTTTAATTATTTAAAATACTGTTAAGTTTTGTTTGTTTGTTTTTATAAGTATTGTTTTAAGTTTTGTTAATAACTTTGTAAAGGCCTTTTAGGTTTTTTTTTATTTACTTTTGGTGTGCGTTTTTGCTTACAATTCTTCTCACTTGAATGGCTTGGCTTGGCTTAGCTTTAATTTAGAAAATGCTTTTCTTTTCTAATTGTTTTTTATTATTATTAAACAAACGAAAATAATAAAAAACCAAAACGGGGTAAACAATAAAACAAAAAATTTCACTTGCTACACTTCACTTGTCATTTATAAATTAACCGGTTTTCTTTGCTTTAGCATTAGGTTTACAATATTATTTCTTTTTTAAATTTTCTTTTCTTTTTAAATTCTTTCACTTTTTTCTTTTTGTTAATTGATTTTACTTATAACTATTCAATTAATCTGTTTGTTTTTGCACTTGATTTTAGATTACAATTCATTTTTTATTTTGTTTTTTCTTTTTCACATTGAATTTATAAATCCAAAAATGTAAAGAGAAAAAAAATTTTATTTTATTTTTAATACCGTTTCAAACGCGTTAGATTTTCAAAACATGACGACATTTGACAGCAGCCAGAAAGGAACTAAAAACCGCCAGAGTCACGACACCGCACAAAACTCACTGACTGACGACAATGGCGATTATGAAGACAACAAAACGTATGAAACGACGACAACGACATTATGAACACAAAATTATAAAAACGAACTTAAAACACACACAAAAACAAAAACAAATAAAATAAAATTGAGACGAACAAAAGAAAACAAAAACAAAAACAAACTTACAAAACACATACACAAAACTGTACAACGGGTATGAAAACAAAAAAAAAAAAACAAAAATACAGAAAAAGAAAAAAAAATACGTTGTTTGTTAGAAGAGCAAGGCAGAGTGTTAAGGGGTGTTTAAGTTCACAACATTATATTAACGAAAAATGTTCGTATTAAACGATTTCATACTTCTTACTCTCTTATTGTATTGTGTTCGTAAAGTCAGTCGTACATGTGTTTGTGTGTATGTTTAGTTAAGGTTGTGTATTTCATTGTTGGTTTATCACGTATTTATGATTACCAACAACAAAAAAAAATTGGAAAATAAAAATGAAAAAAACAATATCGGCATAAAGATACACTTTCTTTCTGTTTTAAATGTTTCAAATCATGTCTTAACTCATCTCAAACATGTTGTGGAATGGTTGTGTGGTTGGTTGGATGGTACAGGTAGAGCTATTCAGATGTTTGATCATGCGGACTTGCATCATCATGTTGTGTTTAATTGTTTGATGGCCATTGAAATGGTTAAGTTGTAACCAGTTAAAGCAAAATAAATAAATAATAAACGAATGTAAAGCAAAAAACTTTTAACGAGAAAAAAAGAGAAACAAAACAATAGAATTTTAGTTTTCAAACAGTGGTTAAGAAATTAGAAAATCTCTGCAAAAATGAAAACCGGTACTAAATTTCCAGATAAACCGTTATTTTAAAGTATGTATAAATAATTTACCAAAAAAAAAACATTAATTTGTCGTTCAACATTATATACCTAAAACCACTGTGTGATTCCATTCAATTTTCATGTTTAAAAACGTAGAAACCCACTGTGCGTTCCCATTATTATTGATTTTAGAGCACTTCCACCAAACGCCAGACCAGCCAGCCAGCAATTGCTTATAATATGTGTGAAGCTGGTGTTTGAATGTGTTTGTTTGTATAATACAAACCATATAATAATTTTGACACACAACCCAACACAATTTAGCCATATCTAATGGAAATCTATGCTGCTGTTTGTTTTTATTTTTTTTATTTCTCTTTTTCCATGTTGTCTGTTGTCGTATACTTACAAACAGTTGTGATACAAGTTGCATGTACGACATGTTTAAATATGGTGGGATCACAGTTCACTTCAAATTGATTGATTTTAAAAACGAGGTTGTGAGTGCGAGTGTATGATAAACGAATACCAAAACCAAAAAAAAAATTAAATTCGAAACGAACCTTGTAGTTGCATGCTTGTGGGGTTATTTCGTTACTGTTTTTGTGTATTTGTTTGTTGGTGTTGCTAAAATAATTATTTGCCCGAGTGTGTACTCATCATCGTCATGTTTGAATGGCTGTTTACCTCAAACAGTGTATAATAAATGTTGATTTTTTTTTGTTTTATTCTCTTTGTTTTCTTTCTCTCACTCTTATTATTGAATGTTTTTTTCTTTAGCTGCTGCTTCTTCTTTTTTTGTTTTGTTTTTGCTCTTTTTGTTTTACATATTTTCGTTGGTTGTTTTTTTTGTTCGTTATTAACATTATTTTATAAAGAGCAATATGTGTGTGCGAGTGTGTATATGCAGAGTATAAACGATTGTGCGAGTACATTCGTGGCTGTGTATCATAGCCTTTAAGCATGTTGTTTGTTGTTGGTGTTGTTGCTGTTGATTTATTTTGTTTTTGGTCTCGGGGTCGGTCGTTGGTAGTCTTTTGGGCGACGCAACTTATACACTTAATTCAGTAAGTTTATACACACACATATACATATACTCATATATACATATATATATACGTATATACGTATGTACATAATTACGCACATGCAAACAAATATTCAAAAATTTTTATATTTAGTCAGTAAGTACGTGTGTACGTACGTGCGTTTATACATTCAATTACTGTGTTTGTTGTTTTTGTTTGATTTTATTTAAAGCTGGTTTTTTTCATCTCCCTCGCTCTCTCTTTATCGCTCTCTTGTATCAATCGTCACAGTAAATATTATACTTCTCCTGTTTTGTAAACCAAGTGACGGGGTGCGAACGATTGTGCCAGAGTAAATGAAATTCTCGTGTATATTCGTAATTATGCGCGCATATGTCAATACTTTTTTTTGGTTTTCAGTGTGAGTTGTCATTATTGCTATTACTGCTGTTGTTCTTGCTGTTGTTGTTTTTGTTGTTGTATTTAAATTTAAATCATTTTATACAGTGTCGCCGCAACACAGGCTCTATTTTTATGAATTTTTCATTTGCGTGTATGTGTGTGTATATTTTTGTGTTTTTTTGTGCATGTTTTTGGTTATTTTTATAAAATATTGCACACCCTACACTACACAAACATAGAAACAAAAGGTTTTTTAATCCTCATAGACAAAAAGCATTAAATAGGCCGACTCTATTTCGGTTGTAAGTTTTTTGTCGTTGTAAAAAGTATTTTTTTTTTAATGCTTCTGTTTAGTAAAATTTGTTGTTGTAATTTAAATCATTTATTATAATTATTATTACGGTCTATTTGATTTATTTGTTTAAACAAAAAAGGGTTAATAATGGGGTCAAAACAAATTCATTTGCTGATATGCTCAATCTCAAACGGTTTGTTTATCAAGTGGCCACAGTAATGAATTCCAAATTAGAATACACAGGCATTTAAAATAATCAATTTTACCAAAAATAAACGCAATTTGATTTAAAAATTTGTTGTTTACCTTAGTAATATAGCCGTTTAAACATTTTGAACGATTTTCAATATTTTATTATCGATTTTTTTAAAGCATATTTTTGCATATTTTTCTACAATAGTTGTTAAACTACATATTTTTGCATATATTTAACTTCCAAAAGGCTGTCTTACTTTAATAAATTTATTATAGATTTTATTTCTTAAGGAATTTGTAAAAACTTTAATTTTAAGCAGCATACATATACATACATATGTATTAGCATATTATACTTTTAAGTGCATATTAACTTTTTTCACATAACATGCATTTAAAATATTAAAATAATTTAGCAACTATTTCATAGATTATTACGCAGCATATTTTAGCACATATTTCTGTATTTGTTCTTAAAAAGCATATTTCAACAAAGTTTACTTTAAGAGAAATATCATAGCACAATTAAATTATTCTAGCTTTCATTTTCATGGATTTCTTTAAAGCATATTTTTGCATATTTTAATGTATTTCTACATATTATCTTCAAAGACTATGTCGTCCGAGAATTTCTCCAAATCTGCTGCTTTAAATAGCATACTTTAATATTTTTTACTTATAAAAGCATAGTTTTATAAAAAGAATATTTTCAAACAATTTTTAAAGCTTATATTTACATGTTTGTGTATAAAGCATATATTAAAAAGAATATGAACATATTTTAATATATTTTCCTTCCAAATTTTGTTTTTTCTCAACAGCAGTTTGAGGAGTTCGGTTTTTTCATAGCATTTTTTGTATATTTCCTCTTAAAGTGCATATCTGCACATGATTTACTTATAAAAGCAAAATTCAATAAAAAAAAACTATCTTTTAATTTAGCTTTTTAAGCATTATTTATCATATTTTACCTCAAAATGCATATGTGCATGTTTTAAAATATTTTTTGTTTCTATGAATAAACAATATCTGGAAATCACTTTTCTAAGTTAAATGTTTTAAGGCATTTATTTACATGTTTCTTTTAAAAGAGCATATATGTATTTTACGTATAAATACAACATTTTCTCTAAAGCAAATTTTTTTGAAAAAGTCTTTTTAGATTATATTGGCTTATTTTGCCTTAAACAACATAGGTATTTGAAAAAAAAAAGAAATTATTTTATTTAAAACATATATTTTCATTATAGAATTTATTTTAGGTTCAATCCTATTAAAATAAAAAAAAAGTAAATTCTCATGAATTCAATAATATTTTAATTTGTTTTTGTAATCCATAAATTGTAATCCATTTAAAAAAATGTTATAATTAAACAATTACCACTTCATTAATGCCTGTAAAATGTATGACAATAATTTGCTCTTGTTGCCCTATCACCATCATTTTGTGATATTAATCATTACAGTTGCATTAAATTAACCACATTAAAATGTTAAAATTGTGACAGAGAAAGAGAGAGAGAGAGTGAGAGAAATAAAACACCCACTGTGTAAATAATAATAATAATAATAATCATACAACAACAAATAAACACAATAAATAACACAAACAACGACTAAAAACGATGAAATCTCCATTAAATTCAAAAATACACAAACGCACGCACATACATACGCACATATGTACGCAACAACAAGAGCATAATATTTTTATAAAGAGCTTGTGCAAAAACAAAAAGAGAAACACAAACGAAAAGAATAAAAAAAAGCAATAATAAAATAACCAGGCATTTAACATATTAATCCAACAAAAACCAAAAGAGCATAAATAATAGTTAAACAACAACAAATGCAATAACAATAACAGTGATGATGACGGCAACAATAACGGTGGCAAACAACAATAACTACAACAAAGTAACAACAAGCATATCAGTTAATACCACTTGTAAACATTGCCTAAAAACATTATTGCCACTATGCCCCCATAACACTCTCTTTCTCGTTCACGCTCTCACTCTCCGACATTTTTTTTGCTATTAAAAGAAAATTTATAAAAAAAAGAATGCCCACAACACAATACCATCAAATCAAATCAAATCAAACCAAGCCAAGCCATTATTATACGACACATTAAGGTACCAACCAACGAACCAAACTGACCCAGCAACACTGTATATAAATGCAACATGTTTGACGTTATGGTTGCAAACTTAAATGTTAAGCAAAGCAAAACTAAAGATGACTTAACCAAACAATTTATCACTCAATTAGCAATTGAACAATAAACCAACAGCAACAACAACAACTACCACGACTACTGCCGATACAATGCTATGAAACCAAAAAACATGCACAACTGTTAAGAGCAAGAGGGTAGGTATGAAAAAACAACGAGAAAATAAATGTATAGGCGAACAAAAATTTTATTAACATTTGACATACAACACCGCAAATATACAAAAACAAGCAGCTAACCAACCGACCAAGCAACCAACCCAACCGAACAACTCTACAGGGACGACAAAATATATCACCATAAAATAATTGAAAATAAACATGCTCAAGCACACATACACACACTCGCACACAACAATGTAATCACAACATGATATGCAAAATTACGCTCTATTAAAAGAAAAAAAAAAAACACAGAAACAATTTAAAGAGCGTAAACACAGTACAGTAAAGAGAATCTAAAGAGTGTAAATTAACTGAAATGAGCGTAAGAAAAAAACGTATTTAAGCATTTAAAAAATGTGTAAGAAATCTCAAGAAATTAGGAAAATTAATTAAAAAATTATAGTAATTTAACCATCAAAAAATTAATAATTTTCTGAATAAATTTTCAATAATAATAATAAATAAAATATAAAGAGAATATTAAAAGATAACCAATTAACGGTTTATCAATGCTTGATATCACAAAAATTATAAACAGTATCTCCGTTATCTTTACATTTTTTTGTAAATACAGTGGCAAAGAAAAATGGTACTGTTTTACAAAAAAAAATTTCTGTTATTTCAGTAATTCTGAACTGTATGGCATCTAATGCGGAATATTCATATCTTACTGATGTGGTTTTCAAAAAATTAACTTTTTTTCGAATTTTCAAAGGCTAATACCTCTACATACATACTTACATGCTGTTATTTTAATGTTTTTTTTTAAATATTTTTAAAGAAAATTAATAAAATTTTGTACCATTTTTTAAAACCATTAAAAAGTGAATTGATATGTAAAACAAATTTAAATTAATTGAATCGATAAAGAACAATAAAAACTTTAATAAAATTTGAAAAAACATTTCTTCGGCGACTGCCTCGCAATAGATTTCAAGCAAAAACTCTGAGAGAAATTAAAATTGTCATGAAAAAGTTTCTAACAAATCTGTCGTTTGGAATCGACCTTAAACTGTAAGTCCCGCCACGCATGTCTAAAATTAACACACACAATATAAGTGGTGTGAGAAGCTAGGTCGTAATCCTGACTTAAGGGTTGTCAAGATCAATTACATATATATGTATGTATGTACATATGTATTGGGTACTTTTTCTAAATACATGCACGAATTTCTCCACGACATGCAAAATATGTTCGATTCGGTTAAGATATGGAAACTTCCTTGAAGCAAAGTTTTGGCAAAAACTCTGACTAAAATAAAATTGCCACGAAAAGTTTCCTAAATCTGTCGTTCGGAGTCCACACTAAACTGTAGGTAGCGTCATTCGTGGATAAAATTATCTCACACAACATGAGTGGTATAATCCTTCGCGACTTATGGGTTGTAACGACCAATTAAGTAAGTAAACTGTGGGATTTATTAGAAAAGATTGTCAGGAACCGTCAAGTAATTTCAAAATTTATTCGGAAAGATTAATAAAGTATATGAAACGCAAAGGCTGCTCTAACAACTTCGAAAAAAAATCAAAATAAGTGCATATATTTTATTTCTCACTGTAAAAACAAAATTGTTTTACAAAAAAATTTTCCATCATTATGCCACACACTGTCATTATTACAACAGAAAAAGGAAAAAAACAACAACAATAACAAGCGATTAATGAATGAATGAAATGAATGTTGTGTGTACACACACACACACACACACACACATACATTGTTGTTGTTATTATCTTATCATAATTGAGTCCTATTAATAGTGTAACAGTATTTTATTACTAAAACCCGTAAAAAGAAAGGCCAGCCACAATGAAAACTATCAAGAGAAATTGAGAAATTTTTCCAACACCAAGAGAGCAACGAAGAGAAAAAGATTGTGGTAGAGTTACAGAAATTGAGAGAGAGAGTGCAATGTCAAAGCAAAGAATACAGTAACAAGAGAGTAAGAACATGTACTAAATGTTTGTGGTTGAAAAATATTTGTAATGAAAACCTGTTTAACGTTAAATTGTTGCTTTTTATTAATGCTTGCTTGTGTTCGGTAAATATTTGTATTTTATGAAACTGAACTGAAATCGAATGGAAAAGCGTGTGAGAGAATGGGTGAGCAGAAGAGTGGTTGTTATCAAGTTAAATAGTTGAGGGTGGGTATCATACAAAACGTTTGTCGGTTATTTAAAAAAAGACGACAACAAAAACACACACTTTCACATGAAAGCAGAGTGTAGTAACAAGAATATGTTTTGCCTTTAATTTCTGTTGTTGGTTTATTTGTGTTTTTTTGTGTTCCTTTTTGTGTAACAACGCCAGTGAGTGTTTACAGTGTTGATAAACAGAGATTATCATTTAACCCTTATATGGTGCAACCCTTTGGGAGTGCATAATCTTCAATCATTGATAATTAAAGAGAAAGTAAATATAAAAATAAATACAAAAACCTTACATTTTAATTACTTTTTAATAAAAAAGAAAATTTGGTTACTTACTGAAGCTTAATACAATTGACAGTCCTTTTTCACTTCAACTGAAATTTTTTTTTAAATGTCCATTAATGAGTTAATTTTGTTACTCATTTCGGAATTTATATTTTTAATCTTCTTTCTTATTTTCTCATACTCTTGCTGTGTATCTTGCGCTGCTGTGTCTCCATGTTGTACAATTATTGCATCAACATATCCAGCATTGTCATGCATGTATAAATAACAACGAGTATGTTGCGCACGTATGTATGTGTGTATGCAGTCTCAATACACGAGTAAAAACAATATCTACCGTTATCCTCATCATGTTGTTGTTGTTTGTTTTATTTTTTACATTTTTCTTATTCGTTTCTGTTATAGTAGGTTGAGTATTTTAAATATTATTATTATAAATATAACTGTCGTGTAACAGTGTGGAGCAAATTAATTCAGTTTTTTTCTATGTAAATAATAAAATATAACAAAAAGTCTATTGCCAGTGGTATACCAACGACTCTATCAGAATTTCCTTTTAATGCAATATAATGGAATTCAATAGCATTACATATGTACATATTTATGTATGTATGTACATATAAAATTGGTCATTACAACCACTTGTGTGTGTATTGTGTGTGTCAATTTGATCCATAAGTGGCGGGACCTACAGCTTAAAGCCGATTCCGATTTTTGGCAAACATTTCACGGCAATTTTTTTTATTTACGCTCAGCACACTCAGAGTTTTTTTTGCCAGAAATCTGCTGAAGAAAGTCGCTGGAGAAATATTTTTTTTCATATTTCATTCCGTTGGAGATGTTTGACCTAGACCTCACGTCTAATAAGCCAACACACAATCTAGTAATGGTGCCAAGTAAATTTTTTTATATGAACTGTCATTACTGTCAATTCAGAGCGCTACGGCTGCCGAAAAATACATAAAGATAGTTAAAACAGACCACAGAATTGGCGACTCAAACGTGGCCAGCCTTAGGGAATAGTTAAGGCCGTTACATTCGACCTATTGCCTAAGAAACTGCCAAGATTATGAATAAATTTGAAAACCGTTACACATTATGGTCTGCAGGAGCTATTGCAACTGTATTTCTCGAAAATGGCTGTGGTAGATTCGTTATCATCAATTTACAGTGCTCTGAGCTTAAGATAAGCTACCGTATTTGGCTTGCAATTGCAAGATTATGCACGAAACAATATGAGGTTTCTGCAAGACTATCCCACGAGCTGTATAACACGACCGATTCTGGTTTTATTGTATGAGGAGCTTTCAAAAAGAAAAATTTCATAAATTGGAGACGTCAGTTGATCAACACGATCATGGAATTTAATGTCGTTAGACTTTTTTCTGAGGCCATGTTAAAAATCACTTCTACGTGGATAATAATCTAA
The DNA here is from genome assembly GCA_958299815.1 of Sarcophaga carnaria. Classification (NCBI taxonomy): domain Eukaryota; kingdom Metazoa; phylum Arthropoda; class Insecta; order Diptera; family Sarcophagidae; genus Sarcophaga; species Sarcophaga carnaria. The sequence continues at coordinate 36,309,784 of OY283151.1, forward strand.
CGTTTGAGCAGTTAAAAATAAACAGAATTCAATACATTCAAGAGACACCATCCGAAAATCACCATCACCGCCAAATATGTAGGTGCATCACATAACGAAATAAATGCTTCATTCAAATTATGGTTTTACTTTCGAAAACGAAAAAAAATGTATGAAAATCTCTTTCTTACACTTAACATAACTACATATTTTTGATGGCTACTGTTTATAACTGTGAATGTCTCTCTCTCCCTCTCTTTCTGTATGTGTTTGTGTGATTAAATGCACTAAATGATGATAACAATGATGACTACTACTACACTACTCCTGCTGCTGTATGACCGTATAGTGAGTGTGAGTGGCTAAAAGCAAAACGGTTTTATTAATAAGAGTATGAGATTTTTTAAAATAAAAACAAAAATCACAGAATGAGAGCGAGAGAGTGAGAGTATGGGTATGTGTAATAACAATGTGCATACATAAGTATGCGTGTGTGTACAGTTGGTAAGCAGCATAACATTTTTAAGGATATAAATGATGAGTTATTATTTCCCCTATTGTAACAATCATTTTTTTGTTTTTTATTTTGCTGCTCATCATGTTTCATTCGTAAAACAACAAACATAATAAAGGTGATGCTGATGATGCTGCTGCCGCTACTGCTGTTAGCTAGTAAGGACAAAGAGTTGGAATGGTAGTATGGTGGTGATTGTGATGGTGGGTGTTTTATTTTTAATGAAAATCTGAATGTAAGTGGTGATGTGATGTGTTGTATTGTGATGACGATGATGATGTTGATGTTGATACGGAGGACGTTTAAACGATTTGTGCTGATATTTTTCACAATAATGATGATGATGATGACGTTGTTGTTTACAATGAGGCAGTGATGTGTCTGTCAATGTTTTTTTATATTGTTAAACGAATGAATGGCAAGAAATTTAAACATGTACATACATACTACATACACACGCTAATGTTTACACATACACACTCATTAGTTTAACGTTGAAATAAAAAGAAAAGAGAAGGCACTCGTCAAACGGTGGGTGAAAATAGACATTTTTAATGAAAGAAAAAGTGGAAATTGATGCTGTAGCAAAAAGTAAAGTTTAATTGCAGTTGCATGCAAAATACTACTCCAGTTCACACAGTTCGACAGACGAATACATTTCCACAAGATGTGTTGTTTCTAGGCAATGAAAGGTGGCAACCCTGTTGTTCTAGAAGTTGCCAGAATCGGCTTAAACTGAAAAATGCCGTGTGATAGCGTTATATTCCATAAAATAATGCAAAGGAATAAAATTTCAAAATCAATTTTGCCTTGCCAAGCTCTCTAAGCCTCACTAGGAAAATATTAACGCCTGATCTTGATCCTGTCAATGATTTATACTCACTTTTTTGAACAAATAAAAGCAATCATTACCTGCCACGTAGCTATTCTGCAGGCAGAGTGTGTCAAAGTCACATTTCTTGATGTGTAAAACGACAACCGATATGTTTTGTAATACAGGCAGTGGTAGCGAAGACTTATCAGGAAAAAAATTTCAAAAATTAAATGAAATACAGAATCTGTTGTAATGAATCAAGCAAAAAAAAATGAAGGTGGTGGTGCAAATGATGACAATGATGTTGTTGATGACGACGACGGCAACGACGGCAATAGACGACATGACGGTGTGTATTTTAAAGAACAATAAAGGCAGAGAACAGTTTTGTTTTTGTCTTTTCACTTATTACAGCAATACATACATTATTACATACAGCGTGTGTTTGAGTGTGTGTGTATCCTTAAACAGAAAACAACAAAAAGTTCTTAAAAAATCATTTTTATTCCACGTTTTTTTTTTATTATTTTTTGGAAAGAAAAATTATTTTTAAAATCAAACGAAAAACAAGCAAAATTATAAAAAACAACAACAACAACAAAAATAACAACAGAAGAAACAAAAATCAAATGAAAAACAAAATAAAAGAAGAATTTGTGAACATTTATTAAAAACCGAGAAAATTGTAAGGCAGAGTTCAAACAGTGGAGAGCAAAAGAAAACGCAAAAATTGGAAACTGAAAAATAAGAGGAATTTTTTTTCAGGAAGATTGAAAAGGATAAGGCCTAAATAAAGCTGGAGATGCAATTCAACAAAGTACGTGTTGTAGTACTTTTTAACGCAACGGCAAAGTATCCAACATTTTGCCAGGCTGGAATGCAAGACTAATGGAAAGAATAAAGCGTGAATGTAGTGTCCTACGAGACAAAGTATGAGTCTTGATCAATGAAATCCGGGTTTCTTGTAAAATTTTCCCAGACTGAAATACAAGACTTAATAGGTTTCAGACTTGTAGGACAACATCAGAGTATAAGAGCTGTAGTCAGACAGAATCCTTCCTAATGGTCTGTTTAACCGAACATATTTTCTATTTCCAGCGATCTAGACCCTTATTGAAGAATACATTAGGCTTTTATGGGTCCTATATAATACTGGGAGCTTGAAATTGCTTCAGGTTTAATAACTTATTTAACTGAAGGTTGTCATTGTATGGAATGGCAGTGGATTTATTTCTTAGACTTTAAAGAGTTGACCTAGAGGATTGTAGAATATCTTCATTTTCTTCTTTTTTGGCCCAAATGATATTAAATTAAATTAAAATATAAATTTATTATTAATTTAAGTATGAAGGGAATTAAAATAAAATTAAAATATAAAGGGAATTAAAATTTGAAAGAATAAAATTTTTTAGGGAATTTTTTAATATTTTTTTGGGAATTTCAGAATTTTTGTTTTTCTTTTTCTTCAATAGTTTAAAGTTTTCTGTTTTTTTATGCATTTAAAGACAATTTAAATGAAATCAATTTTATTAAAATTCCCAAAATAACGTAACAAATGTCAAAAAAAAGTTGAATTTTCTAACATTTTTCTGGGAATTTAGAATTTTTTTTATTTTTTTTCCCAATCTTTAAAACCTTACCATATGCTATCCTTCACCTAGAGGCCATTAGAATTAATTTTTGTTAAAAAAAATCTGTTTTCTTTTATTTTTTTTTTAATTCCCAAAAAATTACGTATCAAATGCCTTAAAAAAAACGGAAAAAATGGTAAATTCAGTGCATAATCCAACAACGTCTTGTATAACAAGGCATTGGTACCACACTAAGTATGAGCGATTTTAAATGGAAAAACTGTTATCAAAATACGAACACAATACAATAAAAAAAATATATAAAAAGAGTATCAACAAAGAGTACAATTTGCGCACAGCGCATGCAAAAAGAGTGAGAGAGAACCTGTTTTAGTATTGAACAAAAAAGGGCCAATAAATCTCATGCACTCTGATTGAAATTTAAAATCTCTTTGCTTGATCTGCTGAGAATATTTCTTTCATTTTCATTCTGTTTCTTTTTTTGTTTTTTTTTTTGCTATTTCGTTATGAAAATTGTTTTTCTTTTAGATAATAAACGTATGAGTGAGTGAGTGTGTATTGTTGCTGTCCATACAATAAAGTTTGTAAAATTTTTTGTTGTTGTTTTCATTTTCTATGAAAACTTTGTAAGTGAGCATAGAAAAATAAAAATGTTTACATGTGTGTGTGTGTGTGTATGTAACTAATCTAAATATTTGTTGTTTTGTTTTTAAAATACCGTGTTGAGAGAGAGGGATAGAGAGAGAGAGAGAGAATAAGTACAGAGTGTGGAGGTTAGAGTGGGTTAATACACAACAAGCACTTTGTGTTACATTGCTTATGGGCTCTGCTGTATTTAGCAAAGTTAAGCCATTTGTGGGAGAATGTTTTCAAAAAAAGAGAAAGAGAACCTATTATTTTGTATCATTGTTGTGTCTATCTGTGTGTGTGTGTGTGTGTTTAAGTGTTTGTCTCCTTTAAATGGCCTGAACAAAGTACGTATGAACTCAATAAGTTCACAGTGTGTATAAAATGTAATAAAATTAAATGTTTTCTTGTGTATACCCTACATGATTATGTGCATACATACACCTTATAAATGTATTGTGTTGTGTTGTCATTGCTCATAATAATTATATCGGGTTTTGTAAAATCACACTTCAGGTAACGTAAGCCTGTAAGGCAACAAGCACAACTCAAAATTTATTATTCGGTAGGGTGCCATATTAAGTCAGCTTCGTTCAACTGTTAGATTTTTACTTGGGTTTTTTTTTGCGTTTGAATGTGAGCATTGTGTGTGTGTATAATATCAGTATCAGTGCATTTGTTTGCCTTTATTTTTGTATAAAAATGTATTCGTATAACGTTGTTGCTGACGTTTTACGAGCTGTTTTTGTTGTTGTTGCTTTTAGATTCATATTATTCGTTCATCTTTTAATACCATTCGTATTTTCATACGGTTTTGTTACTGTTGTTCCCTTTTAGTTTGTTTTTATGTTATTGTTGTTGTGCAATGTTTTTTTTTTAATTTTGTATTTTGCTTAGCCGCAGCGTAATGAAATTTCATTGAAATTATATTTTCGTTGTTGTTGCTGTTGTTCTGTTTTTATTATTTATACGTATTTGGTTGTATTGGTTGCTTTCGTTGGTTTTTTTTTTGTTTGTTTTGATTGTATTGTGTGTGGTTCGCGTTTATATGTGATTGCTGTGCTGTTTTGTGAGGAATATATTGCCAACATGCTGCGACGTACGAGAGTACATGTCAATATAAAATGCAAACACATACAGATATATAAATATACGGACATACATAAGTGTGTGCAATGATTCGATATTTAACAGAATCAGTTTTATTTTTAAGTACAAAGTTGTATACCGCCTGCACATTGGGTCGAGATGCGCCGCAAATAAATGTGAAAAATTTAAAAATTTCTATTGAAAATAATGAAAAAAAAAATTTTTTTTGACGTAAGATTTCAATTTTAACTCATATGTTTTCTTCAAATTCTGTTACAAAAAATCAGTGGCTCTAATATAAATATTTGTTCTTACTGCTGTTTTTCCTGATGATGTGCCTGCGACTCAACTCAAACTTGAATATGCTATATAAGCGAAATTTCTCATGAGATCTGAATATTTCATTCTGAAACCAAAAACTCCTGCTCCTGTTTCAAGCTCCGTTCTTAATTCATCTCTATTTCATAAAATAGATCCTCTTTTCAGAGAGTATGCAGTTTGTTGGCTTTATGCAGGGTGTATGGTTGTTATAATTTCTTTTAAACTACAGCGCCCTTAAAATTGTTAATAATTTTATAAGTAATTTGCTTATTATCATAGTGTTAATGGCTTATTTGCGTTTATAAATTAAAATTTATTTCATTTTAATTTAATGCCAAATAAAACGCCTCATTTAGCTGCCATTTGGCCCATTGTGATGCTTGTAATAATTGTTTTGTACCATAACTTGACGTTGCGCCGTCATCGCTAACGTTGTGCTTGCTATACGAATTGAATTGTTTTGGTATTTTTTGTCGTTCGTATTTAATATAAAATTGTGAGGTTTTTTATTCTTCTCTAGTGTTTTTCTTTTTTTTTGGTTTTGTTTTGATTTTTATATTTCACATTATTTTGTCTTTTCCATACACAGGAGTTCAAAAGAAAACAAAACAAACGAAAGGCAGCCAAAGCATCAACATATACATACAAGCAAAAGCAAGAACATTAAAGTGTTCGTGTACAAGCAGGCAGGCAGGCGGCTTTAATAAATTTTCATACTTTTTTAAGGAACTAGTGTGAGAGCCAGAGAGTATGTTTGGACATATGTAAGTGAATGAGTTCCTTTAAGTAAGTATGTGTGTGCATGTGTTTGAGTATGCTTGTGTGTTAATGTTTGTTATAATTTTTGTTGGATAAATATGAGGTTAAGTTAGCTTCGTTTCATTTCATTTCAATTCATTTTGATTTGTTTTCTTCAATGCTCTCTTTGGCGGGTAGACTCTCTGTGTTATGTTTGTAAGAGCATGTGTTTTACTGTTGTTTCTTGATTTTGTTTTTTCTTAATCAACATAATACACACGATATTTCTAGTTGTTATTATTGTTGTTGGTCATATAAATGCGGTCGCTACTTAAATATTTCTGTTGTTGTTGTTTTGCTTTTGTTTTTATTTATTTTTCTTAGTTGTGCTGTTGCGTTTGTTTTTGTTTTCTTTGTATATTATTTCAGGGCATTTTTGTTGTGGCTAATGTGTTGGTTTGTTTTTAAGTTCAAATAAAATGTCTCTCTCTCTCGCGCTCTCTTCTCCTTCTTTTTGGATGATTACTTTGCAAAATTGTTTGCAATTTTATTATTTAGTAGAGAAGAAATACTCGGTGTACATAGCAATTTAGATTTGTGTAGTTGTTGTTGTTGTTGCTAATGTAGATTGAATTAATTTTACCTTTTTGTTTTTGGATGTGTGTGTGTGTATTTTTTCTGTTATGCAGTGTTATTTCTGTTTATTTGTTTTGTTTGTTTATTTTGTAGCAAAGAAGAGGAATTATTACTGTATTTAGACCACGAGAGCTTTATTAACTAAAAAAGCAAAGAGCGCGAGAGTGACAGAGTGATATGGTGCTTGTGATTCTGAGTGTGTGTGTGTGTGTAGTGTTAGGCAAAGTGGGAGATTATCATTCAATATGGAGGCAATTGAACATGACAATTATCAAGTCAATGTAAATAAAAATGTGTACACACTTATAATACAGTGTGCAAGAATGTAAATAATTTTGTCAATTAATTAAAGAATTTTTTTACAATTTTTTTCTTTTTTTTTTTTAAAGAAATAATATTTTTATTTCACTTGAGGAAGAATTGGGTTTTGATGATCTTTTTTATACGGGATCAGTTAATTATTTAAGCTGTTAAAGGTCTATTTAACGATGTCAAAGGTTATAAAATTGATGGCCAATTAACTGTCTATAACATGGAGTTAGCAGTTACATACATACATACATGCATACATATAGACTTGATCATATCAATTTTTTAAAACGATCTGGCAAAGCTGTCAGCTGTTAAAAATCTTCCCTCTGAAGTGTCATTAATTTAATGAAAAATTTGCCTTTTAAGCATAAGGATTGTTTGACAGTCGAAGAACGCTTAAAAGGTAATTCAAATTGCCTGCAAAAGTGCTGATTTAAACGTAGCCACCTTTGGAGCACTACGTGGTCATTAGGGTTATTAAAATCGATCCACTAAGCAAGGAACTGGCAAGATTACAAAAAAGTTAGCAGAGAGTGGCAGCATTACATTTGAAAACCAATATTCCTTAGGTTATCGCCGAGATAACGATTCAAATGTGCGAAAAAATCATCGAAAACTATTTCAAGAGGATCGATTGCTACAGTTAATCTTGTAAATGGTAGAGTATTTCGCATATAAGAGCAGGTCCCTTACATTATAGTGACAAAAAATCGTGCTTTACACTCACATCTTCAGCGGCATTTCTTGGGGAGGAGTAATGGCAGTGCAACCTTCATAGACTCTTCGAGGAAGATTTCCAATTATTTGACAACCAAATCGATTTGATTTAATGAAATTAGAGTCAGATACGTTTCTAAATCTCTAGTGTTTTCAATTTAAAAGAGCATACTCCAGTGTCTTCAACCTCAGCTTGTAAGTATCCAAACAATGTTGCTTGTCAATACGGAACCAAACGTTCCCATACATTGTTTACGTTTTAATTACTGTTTTAAAGGCACCACCTTTTACTCTACAAACACTTGTTACTTAAGGCCTTTGAAAAACGTTCCTATTTACTGAGGAATAATAATTTTTGCTGCTGCCACTGCAACCAATTAATGCAACATTGTAAGACAGCTAGCAAGCCAGCCAGCCAGCTTGCCCTGGTGAATTAATGTCATTACCTGCTGTGTCGTGTAGCTTATGATTAAATCGCTCTTAACATACACAGACAGACAGACAGACGGACAGAGTCATTTAAATTATGAACAAATTATTAAAATTAACAATTGTATTGCCCTGTCCCCCTCTCCTTCCCTCCTATTAACCTTGCTTGACAGAGATAAGTTATGCACATACACTGGGTGATAATTGTCAACAGATTTCAAGAATTTTTTTCCCCGTTTTTTTTTGTTTGTTTTGTTTCAAAAGCCAAGGCTGGCCTGCTGTCTCTAGGAGTAGAAGAGATTAAGCAGGGGTTGGCTTAAGGGTTTACAGTGTCTGTTTAGCAAATCAATATTCAATGCGAGTTTATTTAACAGGTTAATTGACGAGTCAATAATTATTGTCTTTAGACTTCCATATGGAGAGAGGCATTCGGTGTGTGCACAGCTCATATCAGCCAAACATTAGCAAGCGAAAGCGAGCGCCATTCAACACAATTTTTTTAAAGACACTGACTGACTGACTGACTGGCTGGTATTACTGTTGCTGTTGCTGTTGTTACCACGTTTATAGCACTTAACATGACCATAAATTGTATGGCATTTTAGCATTCCGCTTAGAGATCGAAAATGATCTGCTTTTGAAGCTTGCATTAGAGAGAGAGAGAAAGAACCTTTAATCCCCCCTTGAGAGGCTGCAAAAACTGATTTGTTTGGCTTAATTTCTGACACTGAAATGGTAAAGGAATTGGAATTTAATTTTCATTCTTATTGTTATATTTGGTTTGCTGGTATGTCTCTCTCTCTCTGTCTCTCTATTTGTGTATTGATTTGATTGGTGGGGTGAGGTTATGTTGTGTTTCGTTTTAATTGTTTAATTAGCGTTCAATTAAATTGAACCTGTTGGGGTAATCGTGTAATTTCTTCATTTTGTTCTATTTTCTGTCACTTTAAATTAAATTTAAAGACAATTTTCTTGATTCTAAACTTATTTGAAATGGAATTTAAATTATAATCATTGGAAAATGTGGCATAGGAAAGGGGCAACTCGTCTAACAAGCTGGACATGGCATAAATATGCCTTTTTGTTCAAGTGCGCTGAGTAAAATTGGTGAGCATTGGGCATATTCAAAGTCCAGTCGCCAATAAGAAGTTCCAAATTTTGACAGTTAATAACGGCAGTTTGACAGTTATTAAAGCCGCAAATAAATTACCAAACACGATCACAGCCAACAACATGTGTTTGCTGAATAAGTTATAAAGCAGTTGGCAACTCACACAAATATTTATTGAAAAACCATCTTCAGCGTTGAGCCCCATTTCTGGATGAATACGTATGAGAATAAACAAAAATTTTCGGAGTTGGATTGATACCAATCCACTTTAGATAGAAGAGCATCCAATGCCTTCTAAAAAAAGTCACTGTTTGCTGTGAGTTTTAGGCTGGCGGCCTTATCGGTTCATATTTCTTTGAGAACAGCGTTCATCAGGACATCACTGTCAACTGCGGGGCCAACTTTTTTTGGCCTGAATCGGATAATCTGTAAACCAACAACTTGTGGTTTCAACAGGACGGCGCCATGTGTCACACAGCTCACACTGCATTGTATATTCTGCACGAGCGATTTGAAGACATTGTCAGCTCATGTGCAAATGACGATATTTTATTGATGACGCAGAGCACACTGTTTTCGAGTGTGCACGCTGGCAGGGCTATCGCTCTGTACTGACGTCAATAGTTGGAACGGTCACAGCCGCCAATATTGTCGGGGTTATGCCTGCGAGTAGTGAAAATTGGACCTCGGTAGTGAATAACGTAGAGCGCATTCTGAGACGGAAGAAGAGAGATCTTAAAGCTGCAGAACGAGTAGGCATGTCGGCATAGGTGATACTCTCACACGTGCCAAGCGGAACCGAAATGATGATTTAGACGAAAGGAATAGTGGAGACGCTTAAATGACTCCTCAAATTTCGATTCGCAATCCGGACACGGATATAAACATGAAGAGGCCAAAGAGCCAAAAGGACTCCACTCCGAAGTAATACCACCGTAGTTCCAGAGTGGGCACAAACAAGAGACGAGGGGGGATTTAGTGGGTGAGGGCCCCACTCACGGAGGATGTGACGACTTCCTCTATGGTGCGGTTAGGTACATTTACCCCTCCTCCGTTTACCGTTTTGGGTTTTCCTTAGCCGCAGATGCATGCGAATAAGTGATAACCTACAGCGATTCTCAATGTCAAAATATCTCATCAGACAAATTCAGCCGGATTTATGCGCCAGCGTCATATATAATTGGACATTTCAAATGCCCTGCATCCAAAGAAGCCTACATTTCAACAATGTTATTATGCCACACATACTGCCATCAATAGTACTTTGAATACAAGAATAAAAATTGCGATGATGTCTCACACTCACTTTGTTTTATTTCAACTTAAAGATTGAATACGCTTAATGAAAGTCCCTCTAGTTTTGCAGATTGCATTGCAGACAAGACCTGACAAGCTGGTTAACCATTTCATTCATAATGATCCGGGTAAAATATTGGGGGCCCCCCAGTTGTTTACACGTCCATTTGTCTCCTGGGATACACAGAAAGCCAAACAAGGCTCTTTGAAAGGTATTGACTGCTACCGTGCTGGGCTACAGGGCATTGCGGCATATGTAGCAACAAAATCCCAGGAGAGCTGACGGCAAGTGATGACCCTTTTTTGGGCCCACTGATCAGGTGATTTGAAGTCGCCGTAGTCTAGTAGGTAGTGTGTTAGCTTATTAGACGTAAAGCCAGGGTTCGAGCCCCAGGCCAGACATCAAGACAAAATACAAAAAATATTGTCTTCGGCGACTTCCTCTCAGCAGATTTCTGGCAAAAGCTCTGAGAGTAAATAAAAATGCCATGAAAAAGTTTCTCAAAAATCTGTCGTTCGGAGTCGACTTTAAACTGTAGGTCCCGACACTCATGTATAAAATTAACACACACAACATAAGTGGTGTGTGAAACTAGGTCGTAATCCTGAAGGGTTGTAATGACCAATTATGTTAAGTATGATCAGGTGATTAGGCTTCTTGGCGGTATTGAGAAGATTGTAGAATTTGTCGATCGTGAACGGATGTAGAAATCTAAGTTTTATGTTTAGAGGGAGATGATCAGCTTGTGGGACATAGACACCACTTTCCTCTGCAGGACTTATGATAATGTGGAGGGGGGGGGGGGGTGACCATATCCTCAAATCGCTCGTACAGAATATCGAATGTGACATAAGCTGTATGACACGCAGCGCCATTTTGTTGAATTCACATGTGGTTGGTGTCCTGATCATGTCCAAATCATGCTAAAAGAAGATGGTAATCATCGAGGCATAGTGCTCACCGTCGATGTAGGATGGTATCATTCCAAATTCGGAAATTTTATTTGCTTCAGATATGGCTAAAGATGATTTTTCCAAAACTTATTCAGCGAGCATATGTCGTTGCCTATGGTCCTCCTTGGTGAGTTGACAAAACAGACTGTATTAATGTTATCAATTGGGCGCTTCAGTGTCACACTTGTCTGGGTCCCCGGACAATGTGACATTCCGGGAAACTGCAGAACCGACGAGCTAGCCAGAGCTGGCGCACTACTTCCGGAATCCTGTTCAATCGACTTAGGAATGCCACTTGCCTCGATCAAACTGGCCAACGCGCGGAAATTTTTCCGAGACGCCAATCTATCCTGGCGTCACAACGGGCCGCTATGCGTGCTTAAGTGAGCTTTTGGTATGAAGCTACCACACTAACCTAACCTAAACAAATGTTATCAACGGTTAAAGTTCGGAAGGCTATGTTCCAACACGGCTATACACTCTTGTTCTGTGGCTATGTAAACTAGGTTCTTATAGGACTGTAAGCTAGGTATGGCCTTACAGTTGATGATTAAGCATTATACGACTTCTCTGCATTAACTCAACATGTTTGCCATAAAAAAAAGAAGTCGGAATATTCTTTCATTTTTTGAAGGTAAAAACAATTTGGTTTGGAAAAAGGACACCATAAAGGACACTCATACTGTGTGGCCGGTTGAAAAGCTAGAAAGGTTTTCTATTGTTTTTATAACTCAAACAAAAAAAAAACAAAAGGGAACAAAGGATATGAATTAAATAAAATTAAGCCTACACTCCCTCACAGGAAAAAAGGGAAGAAAAAAATCATTAGAAAGGACCTTTTAAGGATATATGAAATGAAATGGAATCAAATAAGCAAATCATGCAAAGAATTGCATGAAAAGGTTAAAAAAATCCTTTTTTAAGTATTTTTTTCAATGAGGATGGGGGGGGGGCAGGGGGAGTGAGTTGGATTATTAAATATCATCATAAAACCCCCCCGTCTACAAAGCAAATCTTAAACATAAATTGTAAAGGGTTGTGTTTAAAGGTCGTATAATATTTCAGCCGAAAAAAAATTATAATAAAAAAAAGCGGATTTTCTGCCATATTTTTAGGGCGGCTTTTTTTTATTATTTTCTAAACACAGGAAAATGTTATTAAAACCCAAGAAAGAAATCCGAAAATCAAGCATAGAATCCCCCCTCAATTCTTTTTCTTTCTTTTTTTTCGGATTTTATTTAACTTTTATTGTGGAAGTAGAGAAGCAGAGAAGAAGAAGGAGAAGAATAAAAGGATGCAGAAATAAATCGACATGTTTAATATTGACATCAACAACAACAACAACTGCAAAAACAACAACAAAGGTGGCAGTGATGACACTCCTCATCTCATTTCATTCCAATTCATTTCGTTATCCTGGCAATATTTCTTTGCATCCTTAAAATAAAATAAAATAAATACAAACAGATGGACAGACAGACGGACAGATGGACGGACGGATGTTAAGACCCTCATATAATCTTATATCCTTTCATTCAGCACTTGTAAGTGTACATACATATGTATGTATGTGTTTATACGGTTGCCAAAAAGGGTTAAAAAAATTGATTTGTTTGTTAATGGAATTTCTCTCTCACCCTCTCTCTCTCTCTCTCTCTCTCTTCTGTTATTGAGCTCATACAGCAGAACATAACACAAGACATGAAGCGAAACAACAATAAAAAGCAGTAAAAGTAGTAGAAGAAGAAAACGATTTTTATTTACAGTGTGCACATATATACGTTAATAAATATGTTGTCGTCCTTATGCTTATATTTACCAGAAGGATATTTATTTCTCATACTTCGCGTCTGCCCTTTTTTTTGCCTGTTACTCTGAGTATTTGTTCCCATTTTACTTCTATTAAGGAAAAGCAAGGAAAGTAAAAAAATTATGAAATTTAAAGACAGAGATGGGCAACCTTTAAATGAAAACAAAAAAGTATACAAGAATCCCTTCATATATCGTGTCAGATGCTCTCAGCTAGTCTGGTAATATTGGACAGCAACCTGACAGACGTCTCTCAACCCCTTAAGAACACAGAAATGAAACAACTATGGATCCCTACAGGGATCCATATCTACTGCGTTGGAAGTTAACTTGGATTCGAAATATTTGATGGCTACCCACATATGGGTTACTGGTCTTGAAGACATTGAAGTTACCAACAAAGCCGAAGCACATGTAAAGGCTAATGCAGCCGGAAAACTCAATTGAGTCCACATATGTGATTGGTATTCCTCTACAGACAGGCAAGCTTCTCATATTTCCAAACGATAGACGGCATAATAAACCCACTTACTGAGAGATCACGCATATATCGCCCGATATAGACAAAATCCCTGATCAGAGTCCAACTTAGGACAATTGTAGGAGTTCTAACGAGACATTAGCCTCGGATTGCAGATGCCTGGAGTCTGACAATACTTTACAATGGCAAAATCCTTGATCAGAGTCCACGTTAGGAACCTTGTAGGAGTTCTAACGCGTCATTGGCCTCGGATCGCAGATGCCTGGAGTCTGACAATACTTTACAATGGCAAAATCCTTGATCAGAGTCCACGTTAGGAACCTTGTAGGAGTTCTAACGCGTCATTGGCCCCGGGTTACAGATGCTCGGAGTCTGAAAATAACTTACAACGGCTTGTGGAGAGCTTGTAACAGCGAAAAAGAAGAGGGACATCACAGAATATCTTTTCTGTCCTTGATCGGTGCGAAAAATCCGAAGAAGAATTCTGGGGAATTCAGAATTTATTGACAGAATTTTTTCGGCTAAAAGTGATTTGGAATCCATACCTTTAACAAGCTATGGGAGTGCTTGAGGAATTTCAGAACATAACGTAACCTAAACTCGAGTCTGATGTAACATCAAGCACTGGCGCAATTGTTGAAATCAAGAGCTTAGCAGGCGGCCTAAGCAAACTGCAATTGAAACATCTTCTGTAGGAAGCAAAAGTCAAATATATCAGCCATAAGCTGATACCGTCCGACCCTCTTATATTTGGGCATGATACTGAGTATCTAATGTCAGTTAAACGGAAACTTTTATTGGCTTTCAGCAGGAAATTAGTTGGCAAACTGGTTATGATATAATCTATGGACCTTGGCATTGCCATGTAGGTTAGGTTAGGTTAGGTTAGAGGACGTGTTCTTGTCAGTTAAGACCACTTATGTTGTGTGTGCAAATTTTTATACACGAGTGCCGGGACCTACAGTTTAAAGTCGACTCCGAACGACAGATTTTTGAGAAACTTTTTTTCATAGCATTTTATTTCAACACTCAGAGTTTTTGCCAGAAATCTGCTGAGAGGAAGTCGCCGAAGACAATACTTTTTGTATTTTGTCTTGATGTCTGGCTTGGGGCTCGAACCCTGGATTTACGTCTAATAAGCCAGCACACTACCTACTAGACTACGGCGACTTCATTGCCACGTATGTCATTTAAGTGATGTGCCCCTTGGATTGCTTGCAGCAGTAGACGCTTCTGACGTAATTTTCTGTTACTTTGTCGCATATTCAGGGCAATATTTCGACGGTATAAAGACAAATGTTAGCTTTCTGCGTTACCCTACAAACACAGTCTAACGCCTTGAACTCGCATGATTTTGGTGGCTAAAGCGCGATGTTACTGGAAACTTGCATGTTGCTTGGTCTGTGACACCGTCTTGTTAAAACCAAATACCGTCCACTTTTGTAATCTTCAATTGAAGCCCAAATAAAGTCGGTTATGGCAATACAGTTCTGAATTGATGATGATGGCCGATAGATATTTCAGTGGTAATTTTGAAAAAACCAAGGTCCAATGACACCTCCAGACCGAATGAAATGACTTTCCATCACAATCACTTCGGGATTTTCCGTGTTCAATATGTGATCAGCGTGTAGGAAAGCAGTTTCATAGCTGAAGTAAATTGTGTTTAAAAAATTAGAATTGAAAGCCTTTAGGAATAGCTCGCAATCTGCACATCTACAATGTTGTAATGGATGTACAGACTTTAATTGTTGCATGAGTTAGATTTTATATGGAGGGGGCTGCAAATACAATTGCAGAATATGTATGAAATAAAGACCTGTAGGATACGCCACAATAGTGAGAATGCAATGGAATCGAAAAATTTCTATAACAGAAGCGATATTTCGGACAGAGCATGCATTGCGATGATGCTTAGCATTCGGACACATCTATAATGTTTCCAGTCTCTTCAAACTTCTTGTTTAATCTTGTAAATTTCACCGCGTACTGCTTGAAAAGAGATCACGTTAGAATCACCACTTTTGTAGGCAATTTAAAGTGTTGAAATCGACGTGGCCTAGTACATAGGTAGGTGTTATCTTACTAGACGTGAGTCCGTGGTTTAAACCCTAGGTCAGAGATCTCGTATAAAACGATATACGGTGTTGGAAAAAATAATAGAAACGATTACTACTAGTTCATCATTAAAATATTGTATACTTTTTCGTAATAAACTTTTATTGTTGGAAATCACCGTTAAATTCTTGCTAATGTAACGGGATTTTATTATTTGTTTACTTTATTGCTTTCTTCTCTTTTAATTTATTAGTTTTCAGGAAAAAGTAAGAAAATACGAAAAATTTTGCTGGAAAAATTAATAGAAACGCTTTTCTAAAACCGTGTTTAAATTTAAAATAAATAAACTTTTTGCATGAAATATTTAGATGTGTGGTAAAAATTAAGTTAACATAATTTGTTTTAGAACATTTGCAAAATGTTCGTGTTGAGTGGATGTTTAAAATTTTTTTTTTAATGGGTCGAGATGTTCATTCCACTGATTCTGAAAGAAATGTTATCCTTAAGTTAAAATATGATGGCTTATCACTTGCAAAAATAGCCAAAATAATGAAGTGTTCTAAACATAAAGTATTTAACGTGATTCACTATACAAAAAATATCGAAACTAGAGGAAGAAAGAGGAAAACGTCCACGCGTTGTGATCAAATTTTAGTACGTCATTCCAAAAAACCTTTTGAGTCATCTAATGGGCTTAAAAATATACTAGATGCTCTAGTAACAAGTCGTACTATAAGAAACAGGCTCCAAGAGGCTGGAGTTATGGCTCGAAGTCCAAGGTCAGTACCTCTTTTAAATAAAAAAATATACAAAAAAGGTCACAATTGGCCAGACAACACCAAAGTCGCAAAAATTGGAACAACGTGCTGCATCAGACGGAAAATGTTTTGTACGGTGTCCTGCCAATAAAGAGTTTCATTCAAAATACACAAAAAAGACAGTCAAACATGTTGGCGGATCCCTTATGATATGGGGCTGTTTTTCAGCGTTTTTGATGCGTTTCTATTATTTTTTCCAACACTATATGAACGCAAAGATTCTTGTGACAGCAGGCTTCTGGCCGAAATTGTGAGAGTGAATTAAATTGCCATGAAAAGTTTCTTAAAAGTCCACATATGGCATTAATGGTATAATGATCTAGGTTATAATCCTAACTAAAGGGTTGTAATGACCATGTACGAGTATGTATGTATCTTAAGCCCAGTGGAACAAATAAAGGAGACCCTTTGAGAATCAACCATTTCCCGAAGAAATAGATTACAAAGGTTGGACGTCGATATGATTGGCAAGAGACCTTATGGCAGTCATTCTGTTACAAGTCGTAACAGAATATGTTTCAGGCAATACGCTGCTATGGATGGAATAGCCATGCGAATACTCATGACTACCTCCTGGAAGAAACTGCAGTTACTGAGAAGTCTGTCCTCGATATATACATTCGATTTGTGCTATTAATTGATTTAAGTCTTGAAGTATTTAAATGTGAAACATTTATTTTGCAATAAATATGCCTTAAAACATTTAAGACTTGAGGTATTTAAATGTGAAACATTTATTTTGCAATAAATAGGCCTTAAAACATAAAACAAAAAACAAAAAATCCAAAGTGGGCATATTTTAAAAATGAATTTTTATTTTTTTTTTGGTTTTTTTTTTGGTATTCAAAAAAAATTAAAAAAAAATTGTAATTGTTTAGGGCCCAAGGTTGCTGCCTAATTTACACAATTACACACACATTTCATACTGATTCAAGCAAACAATCACAAAAAAAAAGAAAAAAAAAACAAATAGAAAGAATGGTGTGAGACATTTATGATTCAGTTTATTTCACTTTTTGCCACAAATGAAGATTAACATCATTTGAGGGTTAGAAATCGTTTTCAATTTAAATTCAATATACATCCGGTTCATAAGACGCTCACTGTATATGTAGGTATGTATGTTTGTACATAAGTATGTATGTCTGTAACTCCGCTCTACCACTCTACCTACCTACTACGACGTTCATACATAAGTATTGAAATGTATTTTCGATTTTTTTTTTCTCTTTTCATTGCTTTTGCATTGTCGTCGGCGACGACAAGCCGACAATGTCGTTAATATTGGTGGTGGTGACGACGATAACGACAGCGACAACGACGACAATTCATAATGAAGTTACTCTGGAGAAGACTGGCAGCGTCATCAAAATCGTTCAATAATTCACGAAAATACGAATGAAAGGCGACTTAAAAGGTCGCCTGGTCAAAAGAAGAAGAGGAAAGAGAAAAACATTTTAAAAAATTATGTTCACACATACCATACAGATATTCATTCATTCACTCATTCATTCAGACGAATTGATTGTCATTCGTTCCTTCATTCATTCGTTCGTTCGTACGTTCGTTCATTTATCTAAAAAAAAACAAGAAAATATTTTGCAAATCAACCACTTTTGGGTTTTCGGTTGAATTGAAAAAAAAAGAAACAAAAAAATTCCACAAAAAAAAATCTCAGCATTAAACATACAAGAACAACAACAAAATGTGGCGTAAATTTGATGAATAGGCCTGCTTGACTGACTGTCAAGCACTCCAAACAACCAACCAGTCAGTCATCTATTCAGCCAGTCAGTGAGTCAATTTATACGAGTTTGTTTCTCTGTCAGTATCAATGACTGAAAGTTGTCATGAATGAAGGCGAGCAGTAGCAGTGGGTATGTGTCGTCTACACACACGACTAGCAAAGTCAGAGTCTGTAGCTGACATTAAGCTACTCAACTACAACTACTCATCACACTATTATCGAGATTAACGCGCTAACAAATGTTTTATGAAAAGACACACAGATTTCTAAACAGCAACAACAACAACAACAACAACACTAATACAAATACCAACAGAAAACGATTTATATTCTCCCCAAACTAATATCAAGTGATTGATATATTGGAACGTACAAGAAAGACTCTATACAAACCGTTACAAAATAAAATAAAAATAAAAAAAACACACAAATACACACACACACATAGAGAATGTTTCCCTTTTTATGGGTGGAAGAAGAAAGAAAGCTTAGGAAAGGCAAGGAAATATTCATGTTTTACACTCAAGTGCCATAACCACCACCATCACTACCAGTAGCGGCAGCAGAAGCAGCAGCAGAATACAATGTAGACGTAAACGCATCATCATCATCAGCCTCATTGAAGCAACCAACCACCCTTGTGGCGGCGTTCTTTCACATCCCTACATAATTGTCAAATATTTTCTTGATACATTGTTGTTGTTGTTGTTGTTTTCGTTGTTCGCTACTATTTCTCGTGAATTATAAATGCCACGCCGGTTTTGTTAGAAAATTAAGTTTTTCATTGAAAAAAAAAAAACCTCAACAACAACAACAATTACGTAAAGAAAAATCCGCATAAAAGACGGAAGAAGAGTAACAAATTTTCAACACACTTTCGAAAATATTTGAAATTGTTTTATGCGTATTTGCTAGGCATAAATAGATAGGCACAGTGGCACTATATGGGAAATTTTTCTAACCAAAGAATTCAACCAATTAGGGGAACGTATATGACACTCACATTAAGGAAGCACTCATGATGTCCAGAAGTGTTACCACAATGAATCTTTCTCCATAATCGTGTACCTATAAACAGCTCATGATAAATGCATAGCGCTAAGCATGGATCCAGTAGATAGAAAACCGTTTATTGCTCTTAGGTTAGGTTAGAGGACGTGTACTTGTCAATTAAGACAAGTACAGTACCCGGAGGTCGAATTGACCCATTGTACAACGTCCTAGTTCCTCACACCGTTTATGTTGTGTGTGCAAATTTTTATACATGAGTGGTGGGGTCTACAGTTCAAAGTCGACTCTGAACGACAGATTTTTTGAGAAACTTTTTTCATGGCAATTTTATTTATTCTCTGAGTTTTTGCCAGAAATCTGCTGAGAGGAAGTGGCCGTTGAACTTTTTGTATTTTCTCTTGATGTCACGCCTGGGGCTCGAACACTGGCTTTGCGTCTAATAAGCCAACATACTACGGCGACTTAATTTATTGCTCTGTGTTATCTCCGCATTTACTGCAGATTCCATTGGCAAAATCCTTACAACAATGCTTGGTCTCCTTTTTTGGAATCCGATTTCAGATGATTCAGATTTTCCATGCGACCATTATCGCGCTTTGGTTAGATTTGCTGACCCATTTCCTCGTACCAGTAGCTAACCGTGCCATTTAGAGGCTTCAATTATCTCATCGTCAAGCCTAAGTTTGGTGGTTCTCAATAGGATTTCCAATGTAGAAAATCTGTTGGTCGTTGCCGCAACATGATTGGTTGACATGTCTGGAGATACCCATTTCCGGATAACCACCAAGAGCGTTTAGCCTTCATTTTCCCAACTATGACATGGTAGTGGAGTATAATTTGAAGTCGCATTACAAAGGGAGCCCCAAAAATTAAGCTCGATTTGCCTTGGCGATGCCACGCTTATATAGCGAAGAGGGCGATTAAAAGCAGCTCTTAGGCAAGGAATATCTGCCTACAATTGGGGAAGACTATTAGAATTAGAAGTTGGATTGGCTTGCCTAAAGGCGGAAGATCAATTGTGACCAAAGCCAACAACGTGTGTTTGCTGAATAAGTTATAAAGCAGTTGGCAACTCACACAAATTTTTATTGAAAAACACATCTTCAGCATTGAGCCCCATTTGTGGATGAACAGGAACGTGAATAAACAAAAATTTTCGGATTTAAAACGATAGCAAACCACATGAGATCCAAGAGCGCCCAATGCATTCCAAAAAAGTCACTGTTTGTTGTGGATTTTAGGCTGGCGGCCTTATCGGTTCATATTTCTTTGAGGACAGCGTTCGCCACGGACATCACTGTCAACTGCGGGCCCTACACGGCGATGATTACCAATTTCTTTTGGCCTGAATCGGATAACCAGTAAACGAACGCTTTGTGGTTTCAACAGGACGGCGCTATGTGTCACACAGCTCACGCTGCATTGTATATTCTGCACGAGCGGAAGATCAATTGCGACGAAAGAATTTTCTTACAGTTTACGATTCAAGCCTGGATATGAAACAGTTTGTTTCATAAAAAATAATGCGACTTTATACCAAATTTTAAAATTTTATACCAAACTTTTTTTCACTTCCACCCCACTGTGCTTCAATGGCTGGTTGATACTTATGTTTGCAACATTTTTACGTGCGATTAAAATGTTCAAATTCGTTGGTTTTGTTTGACAACAAATTCTGTTTTTTTTTTTGATTATTATGCATGAAATGTAAGAATGTACATATGCAAGTACATGTACGTATGTAGGTACGTATGTATACGTTCATGTTTAAATGAATTTGTATAAATCGTCACAAGTATGTTAGCATCTCTGTGTGTAAATACGCATGTAATTGCTTCAAGGCATTTGAGATGTCATTATTTGTGTTATTGTTGTTGTTGTTGTATTTGTTAAATGTCATCCTTTAAATATTATTATTCCTGTTAAATTGTTTTTTTGTTGTTATTGTTGTTTTGCTCTTGGTTACGTTGTACTCAGCATCGTCATCATCATCATCATGATGGAAAGCCATAACGATGGTTGGTAAAATAGAACAACAACAAGAAAAAAAAAACAGATTTCAAGCGGAATCCATAAGGGAAAGTTTCAGCCAACAGTAGTAGTTGTTGTAGTGGCTGGTGGTGGTTGTAGCGAGCGTATGCTAATATGGTGAAAATAATAAAATAATCAGAAAAAGATTTCCGTAATAAATTTACGCACAAACACTCTTCTTACACACTCTCTAACATCAAATTTGTTTGCGTTTGCCTTTGCTGCCCGTTTGTTGAATTTGATTTTTATCGTTTCACAAAATTTTATTTCAAAAAAAGAAAACAATTTTCATTATTAAAGCGTCATAAGACGACAGGCATTCATTCATTCAATCTTGCTTGCTTGCAGATGGCCAGGCCAGCTCCTTGATTGAAAAGTAAATATTTTGAAACAAGTCAAGTGCTTCTCAAGGAGTCACTCTCAATCATTCATTTGTTCATTCATTCGCTCGCTTGCATTATCATTTTCACATTGACGACGACCACGACCACGACAACGACAACGTTTGTAATTTGATTTGAAAAGTTTTCGAAATAATTTTTGTTGACGACTTCAAGGGGTCGTTATGACAGCCGAAAAATAAACATGAGTTTAGAAAAAAAAGGACGGGTTTTCTTTCCAGTTTTAAGTGAAAGAAGTTTAAGATTTTGTTTCAATGATAGCCGCCAATATTGAACGTTTAAACGGTAACGCTGTCAAATTGATAGATTTCATCTGATTAAACACACGTGACCCATATCGCTCAAATTTTTATTGACGGATTATATTGCCGCTTGAAACTTGTTAGGTTTTCAACAAGTCGATCAGATATTCACGCCAATAAATGCCTTAAAGTCATATGCCCCCCAACACTATCACAAATACTGAGTTCTGTACACTCGGAATGAAGTACTCCGCCAGCGAATGCTTATGCCATTGAAAGATATACTCAATTCAACTTGGATAGGAGGTACAAAGGACAGGCCATAGCAATACTAACAGACAGTCTAGCCGCTATTCAAGCACTCGCCTCTTATGAGGTTAAATCCAAGATAGTATATGACTGTCTGGAGAACCTAAATCGCCTGAGTAGGCTGCTGGGCCCCAGGTTATGTGGGAATTCTCGGTAAAGAGCTAGCAGACGTGCTTCCGAGGAAGGGAGCTTCCACACCGCTAATGAATTACGTAGAGCGCATTCTAAGGCGGAAAAAGGGCGATCTTGAGGCTGCAGAACGAGTAGACATGTCGGCATAGGTGATACTCTCACACGTGCCAAGCGGAACCGAAATGATGATTTAGACGAAAGGAATAGTGGAGACGCCTCAACTTTCGATACGCAATCCGGACGCGGATATGCACATGGAGAGGCCAAAGGGCCAAATGGACTCCACTCCGAAGTAATACCACCGTAGTTCCGGAGTGGGCACAAACAAGTCCACAGGAGACGAGGGGGGATTTAGTGGGTGAGGGCTCCTCACGCGGAGGATGTGACGACTTCATCTATGGTGCGGTTAGATACATATACCCCTCCTCGGCGTAAAAATGAGGCCTGAAACCTTCTGTTGAGTGGCAGTACATATTTGGAAAGGTATTCTCAATGAAATGCAAGATAATGAGAGGACAGACTCTTTTTAAACCAAGTGGGTTTGAGGCCATTAAAACCTCTGTTGGGAAATTCGAAAAATAAGAGAATCTCAGTCATGTAACAGACTACCAAGTAATAATTCGAGATTGTTTAGCAAACGCTTGACACGGCACTGTGGACTCATTGTACACTGATTTAGAATGCGGTTTTGACTGAAGGCCAACACGTAGATTCTGTAACGATGAGAATGAATGGAATGGAAGTGGGACATTCAAGAAAGAAACACATGAGTGCATATCAGTGCTTTGATATGACACCGAGCAGCTTCTGGTGTCTGTCAAAGCAATTGGCTTGGATGACACATTTTAGTGATCCGCTATAAAGTGTGAGGGGAGTACAGTAGATCGTATAGTTGCTATAGAGTTTGTAGCTCCTAAGAAAGATGCTTAGTTTCCCTATGTTTGTACAGGACAAATTCATGGAATATATTGCATGCCTCTTTATCCTCTTACATTACGGTGGACATAAATCCATTAGGTGAAGGACTGTTTCCTTCTCTTCTCTCCTCTGCTTCACGTGCAAAAATCATGGACCATATGATAAAGGGAAGAATGAGAGGACCTGTGAGGTTTGAGCAGATCTTCTGTGCGATCTTTATCTAATATTGACCAGATTTGCTTCGGGTTCCGTGTTAACGAAATCCTCATAAAGGAATGCCTGAAGTGAAGGAATTCTGAAGTCGCCGTAGTCTAGTAGGTAGTGTGTTGGCTTATTAGACGTAAAGCCAGGGTTCGAGCCCCAGGCCAGACATCAAGACGAAATACAAAAAAGTATTTTTTCGGCGACTTCCTCTCAGTAGTTTTCTGGCAAAAACTCTGGGAGTAAATAAAAATTGCCATGAAAAAGTTTCTCAAAAATCTGTCGTTCGAAGTCGACTTTAAACTGTAGGTCCCACCACTCATGTATAAAAGTTAACGCAACATAAGTGGTGTGAGAAACTAGTAAGTTGGACCATGGGTCAATTTGACCTCCGGGTACAGTACTTGTCTTATTTGGCAAGTACACGTCCTCCAACCTAAGGAACGACACAATGCCAATGCCAAGCTTGTAGGTTTCCAAAGGGGAAAGTTCACGCAAAACGCTAGTGGTCGTAACACACGCCCAAAAGAAAGTTGCGATGACAGCGAAAAGACAGACAATGTGCATGAGTTCCTGAGAGGTGAGAAGTGACATCCCCATGGTCCAATAAAGCTTCATTGATGCTGCTTTTATTTTAAAAACTCCATAGTGTGATCGTTTGTCATTGAGAAACTGAGAACAGCGTTTGAATTCGTTGGAATGTCTTGCGTTAGGAAAGGAGATCAATAGAGGAGATGTCTCAAATACAAAGCAGTTCAGAAGAAAAGTATAAGAGTGGCTTGACTGTACTTAAATGACAGTGTTTAGAATACTTAATCCCATCAATATCATTGATGGTACAAGTTTTTTTTGGCATTTTCTTAGAAATGTAGACTTAAACCACTTTCTCACTCAACGCTGCTTTAAATCTCTTCTGAACTAAAAATATGAAAACTTTCATGCCAGTGTGGGATACCACCTACCCCGTAGAGAATAATCAATATTCCCCACAAAAAAAACTGACTTTAAGAAAAGAGCATAGCATGCAAGCTTGGGGGCAAGGGAGATGCGGCTACAAAAATCGTTTCAAAAAAATGGAACCTTTTTTGCAAAGTAAAATCTGATACACAGTGTACAAACAACAATAACAACAACAAGTAAAACTTTTTGTCAGTTCCAAAAAGACCCAAAAAAAAAAGAGGAAAAATTGGGGAAAAAATTGTTTTACGGCAAAGCCGGGCTGAAAGGCACCCAACACACGTTACGGCGACGAATGATAACAAGAAAATCTGACTGTCGACTATTAAGGCGCATAAAAAAAACTGAACATACTGAAGCTATTTTCAGTGTTGCGTTTTGTTGTTGTTGGTACTCTGTTGTGCTGTAATGCCTGATGTTGCACAGACAAGGTTTTCATTTCATCATCATTCAACGTTTGGATAAAGGACCTGGACGACCAACCAGGTCCATAACGCAAAGAATATGAGAAAAAAAGAAGAAAGAATTTTGACGAAAAACTGTTAACAAAGGAGGGTTGGTTGTTACAGAGCGTTTCATTTCGTTTCGTTTATTGTTTTGTTGCAAATGCTGTGTGTCGGTCGTATTCCTTTTTATGTTGCTTTCTCACAGGCACTTTTTTTGCCTTGTTTTTCGGTTCTTTTCTTCGTTGTGATGATGAGTGCAAGAGTGGATGAATTGCTGGAGTGGATGACTATGATGACGTTGTTGCTGAAAATTTCGTTTTTTTGTTCTTTTGCTTTCCGAGTTTCTGTTTCCTTGAATGGCATATTTTTAGTGTGTGCTTTTGTTGTAGTAGTTCGTGGTGTTTTGTCGTTGCTATTCTATAGATGAGTAAATCACAACGTTCTTGTATTGTCGGGTATGAGAGACGCGTATTTCGGGTATCTGTGTGTACATGGTTTTTACTTAAGGTTTTTTCTAGTTGTTGTTGTTATTGCTGTTGTTGCCTTTGATTCAGTGTAGATGTTCAAACAAAATATCTTCCGGTTTCCGGATGAAGCAAAACAGTTAACAAAAAAAAAAAAAAAAAAAAAAAAATGGGGGAAAAAAGGAAAGAATTATTATAAGAAGCGTATGATAAAATGGAATACACAATAAACAAATACAACGTTTATGAATATGCAATAAATGCGCACACACTTACACACACATGTATGCACGCTCATATTGTATGTACACGTAGTATTAAATATGAAAATACAGGGTGTCAAGTCACTTCTTAAATGAGAAAAAATTATTTGAAAAAAGAAAAGTTCTAGAAGTGCCGAATGGCAGTGACCTTTTGAAGTCATATGGCTGTTGGCTAATAGCGCTTGATTACAAAACATGAGCAATGCAATCTATTTGAGGCCACGGCAGGTTGTTTGCTCATAGATTGATTGGTTTTACTGCTAATCATCATACGGCAGAACAAAGACGGCCACCCTCTATCGGGTTTTTTCAAGGAGGTGTGTTTTTTTTTAATTTCATATTCAGTCGGTACTTGTTCTATTTAGGGATAAGTGGAGCGATAAAAGAGCATTGGGAATAATACTCTGCATCCGATCGATAGAAATACGGGTTCGATATGAGGCGGCCTTTATGGCATATCGTCTTCAGCTGTTCCCCTAGAATAACCTTTATCTCCCGGACTGTTGTGATGGATTATCAGTCGCAGAACTGTATCAGACAAATAAGCGGCTATCAATCCTATTTCGTTGACAATCTTCAGGCTTTAATTAGTTGGCATCGACAGTGATTCTTTTGATAGAGACTCCCGTGATCGGAGGAACAATTCCAGATAATTGTGTAGCCGACATATATGTCAGAGCGGCCACACTTTTAGCGTATATCCATCCACTTATGAGTGGAGCTAAACCGCTTATCTCTGTTAAACTAAAGGGTCCGCCAAATAACTTTTTTTTCGAAAAAACTACTGAATATTTTCTCAAATTTCTTTTTTTATTTGAAAGTACAATCCTTCCGGTTAAAAATGGAAAATAATTTCATTGAATTGGCTGCCTCGGCTGGCCATGCAGTAGCCTACACGATCGGTCCAATTTTTAAGCACATTATCGATTGTGTGCAGCTGTATTTCACCAATAGCTTCACGAATATTGTCCTTTAAAGCGGCAATTGTCTCTGGCTTGTCGGCGTAACACTTATCTTTGACGGCATCCCACAAATAATAGTCCAACGGTGTCAAATCGCAGCTCCGAGGTAGCCAAACGACATCAGCTCTGTGGCTGATAATGCGATCTTCAAAAACAGGGCGCAAAAATCCAGTATAGCTTCGGCTGTGTGGCACGTAGCGCCGTCCTCCTCTTCAATATTTGTGAACTAAAATTCGTTCAACATGGCCCGATAACGATCGCCATTGACTGTAACGGCCACTCCTTGCTCATTTTCGAAGAAAAATGGCCCAATTATGCCTCTGGACCAAAATCCTTACCAAACAGTGACTCGTTTTGGGTGCGTCGGCTTTTCAATGTATGCGTGCGGGTTTTCTGTGCCCCAAATGCGACAGTTTTGCTTGTTTACATACCGGCCAAGACCAAAGTGAGCTTCATCTGAAAAGATGATATTTTTGCCAAAATCGGCATCTGCTGGTGTAGGCATGGCCAGCCGAGGCAGTCATTTGAATGAAATTATTTTCCATTATTAACCGGAAGGATTGTACTTTCAAATAAAAAAAGAAATTTGAGAAAATATTCAGTAGTTTTTCATTTAAAGTATTTTCAAAGAAAAAATGTTATTTGGCGGACCCTTTAACAATCAAGCAAAGTATGCTGAATAATCTGTGAGTGAGGAGGAATATTCTCAATAGCTAAACTCACCTGATTGAAACCAGTTATACAAGACTGTATCTATTATCACAGTTCATTAAGTAAAGAGTAGGTATTGCGAGAAGCTCTGCTTAGCTGCAAAATACTTCTACAGAGATTGTAGATAGACCAATGCCAACTGCATTGAAACAGACGCGAATGTGTATATTCGCCTAAAGTAGTTATTGTTAGCTGACACAGAATCCATCACTTTATTGAAATTTTAGTCTGGTTTACAACCTGCAAGGAGGGAATGTGAGGCTCTTCAGTTCACCATGGGGCATTGCTTCATGTATCATTACAAATAAACTCTGCTTTAAACGTAGCTCGTATGAATCGAATTATATTCCGGTATAGTTTGCTGGGTCATAGCTTACCACAAACTGATTTTATTCAAAATGATTCTATTGCTTAGGCCCTAGATTTAGAAAGTCAAGTGATAATTAAGGGGATTAGATTTTGTGAACTATTTTGTGGGAGCCTAACATAGAAAGGGAAGATAAAGAGAACCAAAGAAGGGAGAGTCAATCAAAACTTTTGTTGGAGAATTACAATAAGAAGATGATCTCAGTCATACATTAGACTGGTTGATAACTGGTCTGGCCTTTCGAAGAGGACTCTGTTGGCTCAGGTTATATTTATTCAGAATGGGTGTTGTCTTATTTATTTTGATGATGACAATGAATGATCACGTCATATTCTAGGCATTAATGCAACCCAAAAAGAAACACCTGATGTGTATATCAAGTCCTAGGCTAGAAATTGTCATTGTCTACATCGAGCAGCATTCCGCTGTTTGTCAAAGCAATAGGCTTGGAGGAGACATTACACGGAAATCCAGCAGCAGCAGATCTAAGGCGTAAACGTATAAAATGACGTATAAAATGGTAAACCGGGCGATCTAGGTTAGGCCCAAATAGAATTGACTACAAACAATAAGCGAATGATGTCGTCCTGCATGTTACTATCGACTGTACAAAGTATCGGTGTAGAACGCTTAGGCAATTACGTAAAACTGGCGGATGTTCCGATTTTTTGGAAACCGACAAAGCTTGGTTGACCCTTGTGTTTGGTCGACTGGAAAAGGCACAGACATACATAATTGGCCATTACAACCCTTCAGTCAGGATTACGACCTAGTTTCTCACACCACTTATGTTGTGTGTGTTAATTTTATACATGAGTGGCGGGACCTACAGTTTAAAGTCGACTCAGAACGACAGATTTTTGAGAAACTTTTCATGGCAATTTTATTTACTTTCAGAGTTTTTGCCAGTAATCTGCTGAGAGGAAGTCTCCGAAGAAATATTTTTTGTATTTTGTCTTGATGTCTGGCCTGGGGCTCAAACCCTGGGATTATGTCTAATAAGCCAACACACTGCCTACTAGACTACGGCGTTTGATAACTGGTGTTCAGAAAAGGACTTAGGCTATATTTATTCAGAATGGGTGTTGACTTGATCCCAGCATGTAGATATTATGAAGATGAGAATGAATCATCGGAACACATTCTAGGAATTTGTAGGGCATTAATGCAAACCTAAAAAGAAACACCTGAGTGTATATGAAGTGCTAGGCTAGAAATTGGGGTATTATATGGTCGCAGATCTAAGGCAACTCACGACAAACAATAATAATAAGTCCCTGTTTCTCTACAGCGTTGACGTATGAAATGGTAGACCGGAAGATCAATATTAGGTCCAAGGAGAATTGAATACAAACAATAAGCGAATGATGTCGTCCTGCATGTTACCATCGACTATACAAAGCATCGGTGTATTGATGGAATGCTTAGGCAATTACGTAAAGCTGGCGGATGTTCAGATTTTTTGGTAACCCACAACGCTTTGTTGACCACATCATAAATATTCTGCCCGAATATAATTTGCAGTCGCCGTTGTCTATTAGATAGTGTGTTGGCTTATTAGACGTGAGGCCACAGCTTAAACTCCAGGTCAGACATCTTCAACTAAACGAAATGTGAAGAAAATATTTATTTCGGCAACTTCTCAGTAGATTTCTAGTAAAAATGCTGCGAGTAAATGAAATTGCCATGAAAAGTTTCTCAAAAATCTGTCGTTCGGAGCCGCCTTTAAACTGTAGGTCCCACCACTCATGTATAAAATTAACGCGCACAACATAAGTGGTGTGAGAAGCTAGGTTGTAATCTTAACTGAAGGGTTGTAATGACCAATTATGTATGTATGTATATATATAGAGACCCTCTGGGATTAAGACGAAAAATTGAAAATTTTATGCTAATTTTACGTTCTTCTACAACGATTTCCTTCACGTTTACATTGGCTCGTACAATAAGAGATTCATCGTTGTGGTAGTGTCCCTATATGTCTTAGAACACCCTGTATTAAACAACGATACATACATATGTACATGTAGGAACAATGTATTTATATTTGTGTGCACTTAAAGGTATGTCAATTTTTATTTGTATTTATTTATATACTTATGTATACATACATACATACATATGTACGTACGTGCATACATATATGCATATACAATATAAATCGGAGACGCATTGAAAACCAAAACAAACAAAAAAAAAGAAGAGAAAAGAGAAAAATAACGAATATTCTGTGCATATTCATGAAAGAATCATTTTAAAAATATTTCTTTCATTCATTCTGTTTTATTTTATTTTATTTAATATTTATTGTCGTTGTTGCCTTTTTTATGACGCACTGAGACTTATCGATATACATACATACTTGCATATGCATGTACATACATACCTACGTACATCTCTACACAAATCTTTGTTGTTGATTTTTATTCTCTTCTTTTTTGTTCCTTTCAAATAAAATACTTTTGTTTTTCTATAAACGTTCATACATACGTACACAACGTACACAATGCAATGTACTTGCGTATGTACGTACATCTTTGTTACTGAGTGTATGTACATATGTATGTATGTATGTACGTTTGTTTGTTGGTTTTCAGTAGAGTATTCCTACACTTTTTCTGTGTCGGTTTCACAGTGATTTGAGTCTTTTGTTTTGTTTCCGTTGTTTCTGTTGTTGCAAAAGGCCAAAAAAAAAAATAAGCCGAAAAAAAGACAAAAAAAAATAAAAACAAAAATATGCCAGAAACAAAAACTTGGTTTATTTATAAGCGGTAAATGTTGTAACGCGCACGGAACAATGTAACCAACGATAGGATATACCCCCGTATGAATTTTATTATCCTTTACAGAACAAAAAACAAAAGGGACCAAAAAGAAAAAAGGAAAGATGAAAAAGTATACTGAATCCGATGATCATCTGAAGGTAGATTTTTTGTTTTAAATACTCAAGTATGTCCTGTACCTCTCTTAAGCGGCAGCATATAAGTATAGGGTCTTCTAACAAGGATTTCTGAACTTTGGCAGTTGATAACATCTGCCAAATTCGGTGTCACTTGCTAACTCACCCTAGACGACCATAGAAAATGCATGTTTTCTCTGAAAGGGCTCTGGAGCAATTAGCAACGGATCCGTATTTTCAGCGAAAGATCATCTTCCGTGGTAAGGCACATTTCTGAATGAAGGTGTACGTGAATAAATAAAAATTGTCGAATTTAGAACGCTACCAATCCACGATATCGAAAAGCTTTCCATATATCACGAAAAAGTCACTGTTTGGTGTGGATTTTAGACTGGCGGCGTCAACGGACCGTATTCATTTGAGACCGGCGTCAATGATCGATGTTGACCCACTTCTTTTGGTCTGAATTGAGTGATCTAAACACCAATGGCATGTGGTTCCAACAGGACGACGCTACGTGCCAAATAGCTCATGGCACTTTGGATATTCTATACGAAATTTGAGGGCATGGTCATACTACGTGGAGGTGATGCCAACGAAATCGTGCAATTTGTCCCCGTTAGACTTTCTTGGTAGTTTTTCTTACGTCGCAAGTGTGTGCGCGTCAAATTTTAAATATTTACCACTCAGAGAAGCCGTGAGTACCAGTTGCTACATGAATGACTCGAAACCTGGGTGTAGGACTCAACGGAGTGTCTATATTACAGAACCAGACTACACTTCCGTCTACCTGACTATAATAGGTAAATCTAGACAAAAGTACGTGGTCTAGCTTACATAGCTAGAGAATAACAGCTAGAAAACCGAATTACAGAAGGGGGCAAAAAGTTTGTATAAAATGCAGACTTTCGGCTGTCTTCATACATACATAACATAATTGATCATTACAACCCTTCAGTCAGTATTACGACCTAGCTTCTCACACCACTTATGTTGTGTGTGTTAATTTTATAAATGAGTGGCGGGACCTATAGTTTAAAGTCGCGAACGACAGATTTTTGAGAAACATACCATGGCTATTTTATTTACTATCAGTATTTTTACCAGAAATCTGCTGAGAAGCAGTCGCCGAAGAAATAATTTTTTTCATATTGTTACGCAAATCGAAACGACATAATATCGTTTAACAACAAAAACGATAAACAAAAGCCACACGATACAAATACACACTAACACTAAGAATACAATGAACGTGTTGATTATCTAAAGCTGCACACACACATATGTACAACGAACCAGGTTTCGCCTGTTACCAACAACAACATGTATGTGACAAAAAGGGAAAGACAACATAAGCAAAGTACACAAACAACAATATATTAGCAATAGAGCTCACGAGAAGGCGAGATCACGAATCTTCCACTTCAAGAATGTTCGTTAGACTGGTTGTGTCGGACAATAAAAGGGCTGGACAAAGCAGGCAGCAGTCAGTTATAATTCAGTCAGCCTTGTGTGAAGACGCGTTGCGGTTTGAACGTACAAGTGTTATTGCTTGCAAAAAGGTTGTAAGCAGAGAAGATCTAACGAACAGTTGTTAGTGTTAACGCGGAGAGCAGTGTGAAATAGAATAGTGTACAAGCAAATTATTGTTGTATCGTTAAGTTGTATACGATGGCACACGAAAGTAGTGTAAACAAAGAATAAAGAGTTTAAGAGAAAATAAACACATATTTGTTTTTACTTGGTTTTCAATTAACGTTCAGTAAACTCTGCAGTGTTCATCCAACTAAATTTTTATTAAGTTCTAGCTCAACCTGAGCTATGGATACACTACAATCCTGGGAAACCATGGACATATTTAAATGGGTTACGACGTCCAGATTATATTTTATAATTTGCATGACGGAAGACTTGCCTTTGAGATTCCCACTAGAGACTTGTGGTCTGACAATCCTAATGTTCCCGGCAATGTGGTCTATACTCACGCTTACAAAATGCTGGACAGATGTGTAGACATAAAGGCTTTCGACATCAGAAGCTGTAGAAACTGTCGGAACACTGTTGTGTGTTTCAGACAACGGGCATGATCATGCTGAAAGTCGAGCAATAATTGTAGGTGATAGAATTTCTCAAAAAAATCTTCTAAGTTACTTGGAGAGCTATGCTGAAATCTATTTCGTTACGAACATTACACCACCTTTGTGGTACGTGTTTACGCCCTTTGTCCAGTGTTTTAGTTTTTCCTCTGGTAGTTGGTTGTCGTTTTTTTTTTCTTTGCTTATTAGTTTTGTTTCTGGTGCTTCTCTAAAGGTGGGACGTTGTCGTTCAAAGGGTCACCAGTCCCGAACTGTTTGGAGTTCCAATGGGTGCAGACTGGACTGCGAAGCTCAACCGGAGGCTTAATTCTGGTACCATGGGTGTCGGGAGCCCCAGAGACTTGTCTCTGCCCGGCAATGATGCGGCCCCCTTGTGGGAGTAACGTGTTGGCTGTGGTTTAAACCCAAATCGCAGGATGAGCGCAAGCTGGGTGTGGCATTGCACTCTCAACCACTGGAGAATTGGAGTTTATATAGTCTTCCACCCCTAACCAAGAGGGAAGTCTTGTCCAAATGCAAGGCTTCGAATTAGTACTCACGTATGGTGATGTTATGATGCATTGTGCAGGGTTGCATCATTGTGCGTGGGGGCGCTGGTAGACGTATTGTTTCCACCCGTGCTTAGAGCACCGTGTGGTAAGCCATAGCGGCGATACTCACCTAAAACCATGGACTAATGTTCATCTTATGTGTCAGTGTTCAGTTCTTGTCATATGGCTTCTCATTTCCATTCATCTTTGATTGAAGCCTTTGAAATTAAGATTACCTCAGTAGCGAGATTTTTTGGAGATTCGGAAGGGTATTCTATAGGGTGTTATAGAATCCCGGATTGTATCTTGCCTTGTGACGACCTTAATACTGGATCGTTATCCTAAATATCCATGTCCAAATATTGTGATCCGAAAATTGCAAGCACATATGCGCAACACTAGAAGAGACATTTTGAACTCTTTAAATAGGCCTTCAGTTAAAAATCGAAAATTATTTCAAAAATAATTTCTTTTCCATTAAAATACGTTTTTTTCCCCTCCATTATTTTAAAGATCAATAGAGCAATAGCAGCGTACCCGATTTTAAAAATAGAACTTCAAACAACTGTATCGATAAAGTTTTGTGATATTTTTTCTTTCCAGAGATTTCTTTATTTCTTGTTGTGGCATAAAAGGAAGCAGCAATGATTTCATTTGACTTTTTAAAAACAAAATTATTGTAAAAATATTTGTAAATGTCATTATAATGTTATATCGTGTAAGTGTATATGTATGTGTGTGTATTATTGTTGTTGTTATTATTTTGGATTCTTTTTGATGTTGTGCACGTGTCAATTGGAATTGATTGTTTCTTAAAGTGGAAATGGAGGGGGAAAATTTTGTTGTCTCCCCCCATATACGAGTATATATGTATGTATGTACATCAGTAAGTAAGCACAGCCAGACATTATCAACAGCGACATTCATTGCCTTTGTCTCAATGTAATAAACACAGATTCTTTTATTATCGATATTTTGTTGTATTCTTCTGTTGTGTTGTATTCTTCTTGAGAATTTTCTACCACTGTCTTGTTTTTTAAACGTTTTCATTGACTTGGCAAACGACACACAGAGCTGGGGTGACTGACTGTATTGTCGGAGACACAAAACAAAAGAAAATTTTCCTGTTTTTTTTTTAAATTTTTTTTTCTAATTTTAGACTCTCAAAACACAAAAGAATAACCAAAATTTTATAAAAAAAAAAAAAATTTTTTTTTTTAAATTCAATGTTTTTTATATGAATTTCTTATACCTGCTCGAAATGAAAGTAAAATTTCTTTAACCCTCTCATACATACTTGTACATACATACATACATGCTGGTACTTTAAACCAATTCTTACTGACAATTTACCCAACAAAACAGCATTTGAATCATAATTTTGTTTAAGCGTTTATGACTGACTACCAACTGACAGACAGAAAGATAGACAGACATACAGACAGACACATAGATAGAGACGGAAAAACATACAAACATCTGCTTTTATGTACTCGTATACAAAGTATCATAACGGAAAAGAGTATAAAAATTTTTAATAATTTTTTCTTGCCTTACATTGAAATCTATTGGCATGAGTTCGACTCTCTCTCTCTCTCTCCCTCTCTGTGATGATATTGATGGCGATGATGATGATGATGGTGTGCTGTTGATATTCATGCTGCCTTTTATCAGGTTCTGGTATATGGTGGTATGATAGCATCGAACGTAGAAAATACACCCTCAACTTTATTTCTTAAATTTTTTTTCTTTCATTTGAAAAATATTTCCCTTCTTTCATTTCAAACAGCAGCCAGGCAGGCAGCAAATTATATAGACATGCAAAGAGTCTTCTCTATTGACGACTAAGTGGGCCTCATACTTTTTCAATATTCCAATAGAATATACATATAGAGACCCATATTTTGTTTTATATTGTTGTTGTTATTGTATGTACTCTTTAGTCTCAGTATTTGCATTTTTCATTATATTGATTTGTGTACATACATACATACCTACATATACATATGTACATAGACTGGTAAAGTGTGTTATTTCACTATGAAATGAAAATGTTGAAGTTATCGAAAATGTTTAGTAAATTTTCAATTACTTTTCTATTTAACATGAATTTTTATAAAAAAGGAAATTTATGGAAGCTATTTTGGTGATACAAAAAATATCGATAAATATTTATCGATAACTTTTCAAAAAACTTTATTTATTTCAATAATTATCGATAATTTTCCCAAAATTTTTTAATTAAACATTTATCCAAAATTTTCTAAATTTAAAAAAGTTATCTTTAACTTTTCAAAACGAGAACTTAAAATCGATAAACTAGCAAACAGAAAAGATATCGTTTTTTTTAACAAAAAATTTCTTAAATTCAAAATTATCGTAATAAAATTTCGTAATAATTTAAAAAATATCGATAATTTACCAAAAATTATTTAATAAAAAACTTATCGATAACTTTTA
This sequence comes from Sarcophaga carnaria, assembly GCA_958299815.1. Lineage (NCBI taxonomy): Eukaryota > Metazoa > Arthropoda > Insecta > Diptera > Sarcophagidae > Sarcophaga > Sarcophaga carnaria. Next base: position 36,345,226 of record OY283151.1, read on the forward strand.
AAAAAATATTTTTTTTTCAATAATTTTTTTAATTACACATTTTTTGAAAATTTTCTAAAAATAAAAATGTTATCTTCAACTTTCCAAAACGAGATCTTAAAAACGATAAACTTACAAACACTTCCTACAAACAGAAAAGATATCGATAATTTAGTAACAATTTGAAAAAATTTTTGTAACTTTCAAAAATATTTTTAAATAAATATTTATCGATAACTATTCAAAAAAAATATCTTCATTTAAATAATTATCGATAATTTTCCAAAAAGTTCTTTAATGAAATATTTATTTTTCTAAAAATAAAAATGTTATCTTTAACTCTCCAAAACAAGAACTTAAAAACGATAAATTTGAAAAGATATCGATTTATTAACAAAAAATATGTTAAATACAAAAATATACAAAACTTCATCTAAATTTGAAAAAATATCGATAATTTTATAAAAAATTCTTGAATTAAATATTTATCGATAACTTTTCAAAAAATATTTTTAGATAAATAATTATCTATAATTTTCACAAAAATTCTTTAATTAAACATTTATCGAAAATTTTCTAAAAATAAAAATGTTGTCTTTAACTTTCCAGAACGATAACTTAAAATCGACAAACTTAAAAATACTTCAATACAAACAGAATAGATATCGTTTATTAACAAAAAATATCTTAAATTTAAAAATATAGAGAATTTAGTGTACATTTGAAAAAATATCTCCTTCTAAAATAATTATCGATAATTTTCCAAAAAATTCTTTACTTAAACATTTATCGAAAATTTTCTAAAAATATAAAAATTATCGCTAACTTTCCAAAACAATAAATTAAAAACGATAAACTAGCAAATACATCCTATGAACAGAAGAGATATCGATTTATTAAGAAAAAATATCTTACATTCAGAAATATCGAAATTTTCGTCAAAATTTGAAAAAATATCGATAATTTTCCAAACAATTTTTAAATTGAATTTTTTTTATCGATAACTCGATAATTTTTAAAAAGGTTCTTAAATGAAAAATTTACTACATTTTTTTCCAAAATGGAAAATATATTGAAAAATTCAAAGAAAAACATGCTTAAATAAAGGAATTTATTGAAAATTTGCTTGAAATGGAAGAGACAAATTTAGCTAAAAGTTTTGTGTTTTATTCCAATGTAAAATGACTCATGTGTTGTATGAATATGAGCTGTTGTGCTATTACAAGCATAATACTGTTCTTTTACATGTTGTAAACGTATGAGTGAGTGAGTGTCTCTTGTTTTTTTTTTGTTTTGTGTGTTTTTGTTTCAATAACAATAAAATCCAATATTTCTCTGATGTCTGGTGATTAACCCTCTTGTTGCCTTTCCTTGTCTCTTTTTGCTGCTAATAATTGATGGAAAACCAGGCAACAGTGGGGTTATACACTGTCAAAGTGAATAGCGACAAACCAAAAAAGAAGTGTATAAAAATTAATAGAAATAAAAATTTTCAATATTTATAAAATACTCAGTGTTATCCACACATACATACATGCATACATTTTGTATAGCACATACTATATATAGCAGGGGGGGGGGTGCAGAAATGACACAACAACAGTATGAACGAACGTTGTTGAACTACTTCTGCTGCATGAATTGGGGTTAAAATACCCACAATAATTATTTGCTGATCTTGATCCCCTTTTTCTATTTTGTCTTTGTTATTATTTGATTTGAATTTTGTTTTTGCTTTGCTACTTTCATTGATTTATTTTGTGTTTCTTTTGTATTTAAATTTCGAGTTTTTTTTCTTCTTGTTTTCAAGCTCTTAAACCGCAAAATGTTCCATAAGGATAACGGTGATGGTGATGACGATGGAAAACTTTCCTTGGCTACTTTCCTTTCCTTCTTTCTTATTAAACATTGTCATGGAATGATTGCTAAAACTGATGACTTATTTCCTTCCTTTTTTCATAAGTTTTAATGGAAAAATCCTGGACAACACACACACATTATTTTGGGGAATAAGTGGCATTTTGATTTTTGTTGGCGACAAGCGAAATGAAATGCCAAAAATTGTAAAAATTCAAGTCAATGAATTAAAGAAATTTGGCAAATGACCCATACAAGGTACAGTTTACATAGCATGTGATAGCAGAGGATTGTTAAAGTTGTAGAGTGTAAAGCTCGTGATGTCCATAGAACGTGGAATGGTTTTCCGACAAAATCCTACTAAATGGCTTCGTTAATATGACAAAATTTCGAATGAAGCCCCAACCATGAAAGCCAAGAGTAACCTGCGTATGATACGATATCAAGTTTGGTTCCAGACTTGTTTTAGGCTGAAGTTTTAAACGTGAGATATCTATAGAATACTGAGTTCTGCAACCACTTAGTCTTGATTAAAAAATACGGTATAGGAGTGTCGCGCATACATACATACATATTTAGTTATTACAACCCTTTAGTCAGGATTACAACCTAGTTTCTCGTACCACTTTTGTTGTGTATGTTAATTTTATACAAGAGTGGTGGGCCTACAGTTTAAAGTCGATTCCGAACGACAGATTTTTGAGAGACCTTTCATGGCAATTTTATTTACTCTCAGAGTTTTTTGCAAGAAATCTGCTGAAAGGAAGTCGCCGAAGAAAGAATTTTTAAATTTCGATTTGTTTGAGATTTCTGACCTAGGGTTTGAACCGTGGTCTCACGTCTAATAAGCCAACACACTACCTACCTACTGGACTACGGCGACTCCACTAAAGAAGAATATCCCACTAAATGGCTTCGTGAATATGACAAAATTTCGAATGAATTCTCACCCATGACTGATGACTGATTCCCTGTGGATCTGCTGGCAGCGGAGCGGATGGAGATTTATAAGGCAAATTCGGCTGGAAATCGTATAACCGGTTACTTCAGGGAGAACAGCATTTCAAAATGGCAACAACGATGGAACGAGGAAGATAGAGGAAGATGGACGGCGAGACTTATTCTGGACATAAGGCCATGGATTGGTCAGAAATTTGGAGAGGTAAATTACTACGTTACACAGATGCTATCGGGTCACGGATATTTTAGAAAATATCTGCACAGAATGGGCAAGGCCGCATCCCCTTACTGTATTTACGAGGAAGGGGAGGTAATTGATGACGCAGAGCACACTGTTTTCGAGTGTGCGCGCTGGCAGAGCATCGCTCTGTACTGACGTCAATAGTTGGAACGATCACAGCCGCTAATATTGTCGGGGTTATGACTGCGGGTAGTAAAAATTGGACCTCGGTAGTGAATAACGTAGAGCTCATTCTGAGACGGAAGAAGAGAGATCTTGAGGCTGCAGAACGAGTAAGCATGTCGGCATAGGTGATACTGTCACACGTGCCAAGCGTAACCGAGACGATGATTTAGACGAAAGGAATAGTGGAGACGTTTAGATGACTCCTCAAATTTCGATTCGAAATCCGGACGCGGATATAAACATAAAGAGGCCAAAGAGCCAAAAGGACTCCACTCCGAAGTAATACCACCGTAGTTCCGGAGTGGGCACAAACAAGTCCACAGGAGACGAGGGGGGATTTAGTCGGTGAGGGCCACACACACGGAGGATGTGACGACTTACTCTATGGTGCGGTTAGGTACATTTACCCCTCCTCGGCGAAAAAAAAAATGACTGATATGACATCAATATTGAGTCCAGACTTGTTTAATGCAGAAGTTTTAAACGTCGGATATTAATAGAAAACTGAGTTCTGTAACCTATTACATCTGATATAAACAACACAGTATAGGATCATCGTTCAGGAACTACAAAAATGACGTCATTTGTCCACTTGAAAAATATATCTTCAGTGACTGAAAGTCAATTCTATCAAATGCTTGGTACATCAAGTAATCCTAGCCAGCACCGTTTCTTTTATAATTCGAATTAAGCCCGTGTTCATAAAAATATGGAAAAATAAGTCCTAATATTGTATTTAAGGCCACTGCTGGTTCTCTGTTGAATATTTATTGTAACATTTTATTTAATTTTTTCATTTCTATTGTTCATCGAAAGTATTCGGAAATACTGTTCGCATATCCTTCTTAATCCTTATTTATCCTTATTGTTACAATATTTACTACAAATGGCTCACACTCTTAATTCCCATACTCTCCACACAGTAATTTATAGGGTTGTTAATTATAATAAACCAAAGAAACGAATAATAAGAACCATGAGGACACAATATTAATAATAATAAACCCACCAACAGAGAGCTCTTTTCTATACGTTGCCTTTTGTAACTTGTTTTTAGTGGTTGATGTTGATGCAATTAAACGTGGAACCCCCATATACAATTCGATAACAGAAGCATGGCAAAGGCAAATAATGATTACAGCGGGGGGAAAAATTCATTATTTTAACGATAGAATCTTAATAAATCTGTTTACATACACAACACCATAAAATGAGTGACATGACTTACATACATACTCTTTGAGGAAATTAATTTCTTTGGAGATTAAAGCACAGGGAAAAAGGGTGAAATTGCTAGTATAAGGAAACTAAATCAATGATTTCGAACCAATTATTTATAAGACATGGAAAGAATAATTTTTGAAAAGTATTAAAATCTCTATTGTGGTACTTTGGTACCTTTTTCGAAACACGTTTTATGAAATAAATAAAACAGTAACAACATTTAGAGAGATTTTTTCTTTCATCCACAAGCAATTTTTGAAACATTTAAAGTACTTCTTCTAAAGTCTTCCACTTTAAACGTAAAATTCAATGGCTTTGGTACATTTTTTAGGTACCAAAATATGAATATTCTATCTCAAACAAAAAACGATCTTCAAGAAATATTTTTAATTTAAAAAAACGACCTTGGTTTCTTCGTTTATGTTCAGCAGCAATTTTTTTGGTACTTTGGTACTTTTTGAAAATCATTTCAAATAACCTTAAACTGCAAGCACAATTGTCAAGAAGTTAATTTCTTTGAACTAAACAATGTTAAAAATTTTAAAAGCACTTTTTTCAAACATTTGAGCCTTAAAAATCAAATTCCAAAGTTTTGGTACTTTTTTTTGGGAATATTTGAAGGTACCAAAACTTAAAACTAAAATCACGAATATTCAGCAAAACAATATACATGTATAAAATGTTTACAAATAATAAAAATCTTTAAAAAGTTGCTTAGCCTGCTTACATAAAGAAATAACGCTTACAAATCATGTTTTGGTACTATGGTACCAATCTCTTCCAATAACACAAAAGCTGTTTAAGGAGTTGTTTTCTATTATCTAAGCAATATTCGTAACGCTTAGCAAGGGTTTTTAAAAGTTTTGTATTTTAAAAGTAAAATCCAATTATTTTGGCACTTTTTGTGAACTTTGGTACTTTTTGAAAATCACTTGTAGTAGTACAAAAACTGTTTTTGGTGATAATTTCTGTCATTTAAGCAATATTTGTAACGTTTAGAATAGTTTTTAGAAAGTATTGTGCATTAAAAGTGAAATCCAGCCATTTCGGTACTTTTTATAATTTTTGGTACCTTTTGGAACTTTCTTCCAATATCACTAAAACAGTTTATGCAGCTGTTTTCTATTATTAAGTAATATTCGTAATGTTTTTAGCAGTGTTTTGAAAGTCTTGCGCTTTGAAAGTAAAATCTCGTTATTTTAGTACTTTTTTTAGGAACTTTGGTACTTTTCGAAAATCTCTAGTAATGCAAAACTTATTTCTGAAGCTATTTTCTATTAATTAAGCAATATTTGTAATATTTAGAATAGTTTTTACAACGTCTTGCAGACTGAAAGAAAAATTCAGACATTTTTTGAAAATTTTTTCCATTATTATCAAAACAGTTTATGCAGCTTTTTTCTATTATTTAAGCAATATTCGTAGTCTTTAGAATAGTTTTTTGAAAGTTTTGTGCATTGAAAGGAAAATCCCGTCGCTTTATTACTTTTTTAGGAACCTTGGTACTTTTCGAAAATCTCTTCTAATAATACAAAAATGGTTTTTGAAGCTGTTTTCTATTAATTAAGCAATATTTGTAACGTTTAAAATATTTTTTACAACGTCTTGCTCACTGAAAGAAAAGTTCAGGCATCTTGGTACTTTAATTTGAAATTTGGTACTTTTTGAAATTTTCTTCCAATAGCACAAAAACTGTTTATGCTGCCTTTTTCTATTATTTAAGCTTTATTAGTAACGTTTAGAATAGGTTTTTGAAAGTCTTGCTTATTGAAAATAAAATCCAGTCATTTTGGTACCTTTTTTTGTGAACTTTGGTACTTTGGAACAGGTTTAAGCGGGTTGCAGTGTTACGCAGTTAAACATTAAACTATTTTGTGATTATTCTAAGAACATAACAAAATAAATCTTATAAATTTATTCTCGACCCCTATGGGAAATTAAAAGTGAATCGAATTTTTGGGGGAAAAAATTCCAAATTGCCCGATTGTGGGTAAAAAAATCAGATCTGTGTTTAGGTTCTAAAATTTTTTTGGACACATTTTGTATTAAAATAAACTGAATTAAAATATTCTTTTCTAATTCATAACAATATTTCCCCGTATGGTGGAATTTGTTTGTAAGACTCGGTAAATATTTTTATGAAGTGCACATTAATACATTGTCATTATTATTATTATCATCATGATGATCATCATAATGATTGTGATAATAATTCTTTATTCTATTATTACAGAATTGTTTTGATTTTTACACGAAACAAAACAAAAAAGGTGCCCGCTGTACTTATTTGGATGTACGTACGTACCTCTTTGAATACTAGCGGTTTGTAATCAACGTTTCATCAAATTATTCAGTTTCTGTGTATTTTTTTTTTATAATTTTTTGTTGTAATTTTATTGTTTTTATTTTGTTTTTGTAATTTTTTTTATTATTTTAATTTTTAATTTATTTTTTTTGTCAGTACTTTTAAGAATTAAACGACATTTCCGCATTACTTAAAAAATCAAATGAAATAACAGCGCGAGTTAAGTGATTAGAAACGTCTTTCAAGCAACAAGATCGTCCTACTAGGCATTCGTTAGGCTACAAACCTACCAAAATTTCTTTGAATAAGCACGAGAACTTGTCTTTTACGATTAAAAGCCATGTCTATTAACATATGCTTTGCTAATTAGCTGATCACTGCTGTCAGATTACACATAATTTTTTAAGTACAAATATGGGTGTTTATATAGACGTATTCAGTACTTGTCAATAATAAATAATGAAAAAAGAACAACAACAACGACGACAACAACAAAATTAAATATTTAACGAGAATAAGATTGTCATTGTCGGTCGGTCTTTTACTTGTTCGTCTTCTTCTTCTTCTTCTTCATCTACGACTACTACTACTTGTTCTATAATAAAATTGTAACAGTAACGATCTGCTGTCTGCTTAACTCTCCCCCTACCACCCATCCACACTCTGACTAACCCCTTCTTTTACAAAGTTTATGTGTTTAATTGTTTGATTAATAAAAAAGGGCAGAACAACCAACAACAATAAGAAAGAATTTAATTTTAATTCTTTTATCGGATACGAGGGAGGGGGTTAAAAAATTCGTAAAGCTTTAGAATCAATTACTGTGTTGAAAAGTGGCAACCGAATTTAAGTTTTAAGGCGCTACTTCGTTTTGTAAACTATTTTGGACCCACCAAAATGTGAACCACGCTTCTACGTTAGGCTGTCCAGTAGGCAAGCTGACATAAACTAGGATGAAGAAAAATCTTGTTTTATAGCCACACTCTCCTGGATTAATGTGGAAGACTACCAATCAAGTACATAAATCGGATCAATCAAGTACATATTGCGGAGAGACTTTGCTTAGTATGAAACAGTCTGGGAAAGTTGAAGGCATATGGGCGATCCTTTGTTGGGTTCCAGGCCATGCTACAATTAACGATAATTGGCAGGCAGATGGCCTTGTAAGGAGGGAAGCTTTCACATAGCAGATGGGATTAGACAACTTCTGCGGAGTGGCAAGTGGGAGTTCTCTAAAGCAACCTGAGGTCAATAAACAGACTTTTAACTGGGCACTGTAGACTCAAAGAGCTATTTTGCTATTTTAAGAAGGTGGAAGGACAGTCTTTACTATGAACAGGGTAGTGAAGCTACTAAATAGCACTGAAAAGACTGGAACATGATGAAAGCCATTCATGATGGCACGAGTAATGAATATTTTTTTCCAAATTTCATAAATTAGGATCGATGGGTAACGGATTAACGACCAATTGAGAAGCTTTACGTACGTAATTGGTCATTACAACCCTTCAGTCAGTCAGATTACGACCTAGTTTCTCACACCACTTATGTTGTGTATGTTAATTTTTATACATGAATGGCGGGACCTACAGTTTAAAGTCGACTCCGAACGACAAATTTTTGAGAGACCTTTCATGGCAATTTTTATTTACTCTCAGAGTTTTTGCTAGAAATCTGCTGAGAGGAAGTCGCCGAAGAAATACTTTTTGTATTTTATTTTGATATCTGGCCTGAGGCTCGAACCCTGGATTTTCGTCTAATAAGCCAACACACTACCTACTAGACTACGGCAACTTAATTTAGAAGTTTTTGTCATGCCAATTAGTTACTCTAAAAACTTTTGTCAAAAGATTACTGAGATAGCAACGCGGAATAAAATATTTCTTATTTTATTTTCTTTTTTCTCAAGTTTTCGGAGCTGTAGTTTTAACTACGAAGCCAATTTTATAGCTGCCCTCGTTATTCTGTAGAAAAGTAACAGAAAATAGATGAATTTGTCTACACACACACTGTGGTATACTAAGAAAGTAAAGTAAAGTAAAGAATATTGTAATACAATAACAGTAACAATAACAAAAAAGAAACAAATTAATAACAACAACAACAACAACAACAACAATATTAATAAAAAAAAAAAGAATTTTTAATTTCAATTAAATGCTAAACGCGTAATTTATTTAATTAAGTCATGTTTGTATTTGTTATTGTTGCTGTTGTTGTATTTTTTTTATTTAGTTTCTGTTTTTTGTTTTATTATTCACCGATAACGATCAGTGTGACATGACAATCAGCACGAACAACAATAACGACATCAGCAACAAATTACAATTGAAATATAAAAAAAAGTAAATCATTTGATTCTATACCAACAACAGCAACAACAACAATAACAACAACTGCTAATAATAATTACAATAACAATGAAAATAAAAATAAACATTTAAAATGATTTCGTTTTTTTTACGATGTCACTTGCCACCGGCAAACAAACTGTTTACACTGGGCTATGAAGTGTTAGTCAGCTGATTAAGATTTTATGTGTACGAAACAGTCATACTTTGCAAGATATTGTAAAATTAATCGAATAATCGATAAATATTGTAATACACTATCAAAGAAATTTGTGGAAAAAAGCACGCATAGAAAAATGATACACAGACTAATCACGTTAATGTATATCCCCATAAACATTTTGTAAACAGTTTAAAAATTTATGTAAAGTTTAGCAAAACGAAATTTTATTTTCATAGGCTTGTGTAGAGGTTTTCTAAACAAAAATTTTCAAAATTTAATCCAGTTTTAATTAAAAACTATACTGACACATGCGAGATAAAAGATAGTCTCTTCTCTTCCTCAAATACGCAGCCCCTGCAAAAGTCCTTCGCAGCAATGTCAAGTTTGTCGGCATGCCTTCTAATAAGACAATGTCCTGTGGCAACCCCAATTATGCAATGAATGGCCATGTGATTTAAGAAAAAAAAACAACAATTTCTCACTTTTTCACTCAAGCGGGGCCCAGAAATAATACACGTGCCATCATGCTTCCAATGAAATTACGTTTTATGAGAGGCTTGATCGCAGACAGCTGAGAAATTTTTAGGGAAAATTCCCTACAAGCATTGGGCCGCTATGAATACGGTTATAAACCTTGTCAGGAACAAACAAACATGGTTAGGTGCCCAAACATACATTCATACATAATTCCAAAATTTTAGTCATTATAACCTAGCTTCTCATATCACTTATGTTGTGTGTGTTAATTTTATACATGAGTGGCGGGACCTACAGTCAACTCCCAACCATAGATTTTTGAGAAACTTTTCATGAGAATTTTAATTTTACTCACAGAATTTTTGCCAGAAGAAGTCTGCTGAGAGGAATTCGCCGAAAAAAGTATTTTTTCATATTTCGTTTCGTTCGAGATATACATATGTCCTGGGTTCTGAGCTGTGACCTTATCTCTAATAAGCTAACACATTACCACTGGACTACGGCGACTTCGAATTGAACAGCACAGGAGAGTCAATTGCTTACAACAATTAACGTAGGAAACACACTGCAGTTGTGAGCAGGACAGCTGACTGCCTGCTCATTCAGTCTATAAGCAAGATTGGCTATACCCGACCTGATAGAACCAGTATGTGCTGGCAGATCTAAGCCCCAAATCTCAAAACCCTACTCACGATTCTTTTAAAGGTGTACGGCTAAAGACCGAGACTTTTCTCTTCATTATAGTATACCTACAAAACAATTTAGGAACCAAAATATACTTCCACATATCTAACATTCACGACTAAGGAAGGTATAAAGCTTGAAGGGACCAAATGGCAACTATCGTGGAAACTATAGAAGATGTAAAAGAGGCACAATATTCTATGCCACTGTATAATTGTAATAGTAGTTCTAGGGCTTAAGTACATACCCATATATACATACATAATTGGTCGTTACAACCAAGAATCCGACCTAGATTTTCAATACACTCATGTTGTGTGCGTAATTTTACCCTGAGTGGTGAGACCTAAAGTTTAAAGTCGACTCCGAACGACAGATTTTTGAGAAAGTTTCCTTGGCAAATTTTTTATTTACTTTCAGTTTTTGTAAAAATCTGCTGAGAGGAAGTCGCCAAAGAAATATTTTTTCATATTCCGTTTTGATGTCTGACTTGGGGTTTGAACCATGGCCTACTAGACTACGGAGACTTCAAGAAGTTAGTAAACATTATCCTAAAGAGTTTTTGTAGAAATCTGCTGAGAAGAAGTCGTCGAAGAAATATTTTCTCATGTTTCGTTTTGTTGGAGAAGTCTGACCTGGGTTTTGAACCGCGGCATTAGATCCAATAAGCCACACTACCTACTAGACTACGGCGACTAGGGCTTAAGAATTGTCTTGAAATTATAAATAACTTTTTTAAATGTGTAGAGATTCTTCAGGCTGCCTTTCAAATAAAATTTTTTTTTTTTAATTTTTTCATTTTCACAAATTATTTCTGAAATTATTTTTAAACTAAATGTCGAAATAAATGTCTACAGACTTTAACAAAATGTAAATTTTTAATAAATTTATTGAATAACTTCCCTAATAAATATTGACATGAAAGTAATTTAAATCAAAGTAAAGCAAATAAAAAAATGTTTTCTTTAAAAAACACACACAATATTTTATGACTTTTTTAAATTTAATAATTTTTTTTTCATTTTTTTATTTGTTTATTTTACAATAAGAAAAAGAAAAGCTAACTAATAATAATAAAAATAAAAGCAATATTTAATAAAGTTAAAACAATAATAACAATAATCATGCATACTTTGGTTGTAATAATAAAATTCACGTCTGTGATCATAATTTAGACCACCACCATACCATCACTACCACACCACACCAACTAAACAAACAGACATACACGAAGAGAGAGAGAGAGAGAGTGAGACAGAGAAGCATATGTGCATGAACAAACGATTGCACAAACGTTTTAATAATAATAAAAAGAAAAAAATTAAATATTGTACGAGGGCTGTAACCATATTAACTGATCAGATGACAAGATGGTACCGAGGCTGTTTTCGGACGAACATACAGAACTCTTACTACCACACGAAAGGAATGGGTTAAAGAAGCTGTCATTGGTGGCGGTGAGGTGATATAACGATCTTCACCGATGGCTTAAAAATGAAATGTGGAACTAAATCCGATAAACTGGCACTGAACGGGTCATACAGGCTATCTAACCAGGCTAGCGTATTTCTAGTGAAGATTTTGATTGTATTGGACAAGCTGGACATATGGTACCTAAATCCTTCGAACTTGATCATATGTGTGGACAGTCAAACAGCAATCAATGTACTGGGATCCCATCTCGTCAAGTCAAAGGACCTCAGAGGTTGCAAAGGCTCTCTACCACTTATACGTCGACACAACACCCACTGAGCTGAGCCACTGTGGCATAAAGTGAAACGAAAAGACGGATGTACTGGCACAGAAGGGATTGCAGATGTCTGAGGATGAGATGATATAGTGGAGATATATGCGCATCTACAAGAATATTTTTTCAAATTGGAAAAATCAGCATGGAATTCAACAAACCGTGGTTGGCCCAACATACAGGGTGGCAGATATGTATTGCAACCAACTTCAGGTTGTTGTCATTTGTAAACCGCTCGTCTGAAAGCTGACAGATTTATTCCAGTGACAGTTCATTTTATTATTTACAAGCTTACAAAAGCATTTTGATCTATTGCATTCAGAAAAAAAGTTATTCGTGATGGAATTCAAGCGTGATAGTGTGATTGGAATTATATTTGGCTGGAAAACCACAGGTGGCTATCGTTAGAGCCCTCCAGCATTTAAATGTAAATAAATCTTTTGTTTCTCGTACCATTCATCCATATCGTCCAAAAAGTGGACGAAAAAAAAACGGTAACAACACCAGAAATGATCCGAAAGGTGAAGGCCAGATTTGATCGAAATCCACGCCGCAGTGGTAGAAAAATTGCTCGTGAGGTGAACATATCGCGAGCACGGATGCAAAACATATTGAAAAATGAGCTTGGACTAAAGCCATTGAAGTTCCAAAAAGTACAAGAGCTCACCGATGGACAAAAAAAGTTAGACCGGAGCCAAGGAGTTACTTCGCTTGCACGAAAGTGCTCAGTTACCGAATTTGGTTTTCTCCGATGAGAAGCCATTTCAAATTGAGCAGTTTGTGAACAAACAAAATGATCGGGTTTACTTGTCAAAGAGGTCAGCTGAAAATTTACACCTGCGATTACAGAACTCAAGCGCCGCCGATGGTAATGGTGTGGGCCGCCGTAATGGCCGATGGTCGCTCCCCGCTCGTATTCATCGACCGTGGTGTCAAAATAAATGCCGAATATTATCGGGAAAATGGCTTAAAGACAGTATTGAAGGCCTGGGCAACCAAACATTTCGGCCGCAGACCATGGACATTCCAACAGGACTCAGCACCACCGCACTCAGCACGCGTCAACCAAGAATGGCTTAGAAAGGAGGTTCCTCGCTTCATTTCCACAGCACAATGGCCACCTAAATCTCCGGATCTCAATCCGTTGGACTTTTGCGCCTGGGGCATTCTGGAGAGTAAGGTTCTCACTAAAAAATACCAAAGTGTCGCTCATCTCAAGACGGCGCTTCGCCGGGAATGGGCCAAAATACCGCAGAGCCACTTTCGTGCAGCCTGTGATGGCTTTGTCGGCCGTTTGAAGGCCATAATTCGTACCAAAGGTGGCCAATTCGAACTAATCTAAACTGATTCTAAAATTTATTATGTTATTTCCAACATTTTTTGCTTTTGAACAATAAAATTAAAAAAAAAAATTAAAAAAATATAGCGCTTTACTTTGTTGCATTATATATCAGCCACCCTGTACCTGTTTACCGATTTCAAAAACTGCTGTGACCAGCAGAAACTGCTATGCTATAGGATTACTGTAAAAGATGCTATGATGTGGAGGAAACGAAATCGGTACAAGACCTTTTATGCGAGTGCCCAGTACTTCAGGACGGATGTCATGGTTTTTCCAGTGACATTTGAAGATCTGGTTATGGTGGCAAATATTCACAATATTCCGGTTCATCCGGAGCTCGGGGTGGTTCACACCCACCACTAAAGTAACATGACAAGGGGGCTTACACTGGGTGATACAATGGTCCGATGAGCACAGCAGATTAAAGAATTTGGAGAAACTAGCATATTGCCAGCAGTGGAACATGGCCTAGTAAAAATGTCAGCCATCTTGATCCCTTTGGCTTTTGTGGACTCCTTACCAGGCCTGCCTTACACCAGACCAAGCGTATAGACCTACGAATTCACATTTGTAAAACGAGACCAGCTATGCCATCAAAAAATCTTCAAATACCTATCGAACTGACACAAATTGATTGTCGAAGAAAGGTGTGTGAGCTTTCTCTAGGAAGATAGGGCCATCGCAAATGCTTTTTATAAGTTTTTGTCCATTTCCAGACATGTTTTGTCGCTTCATGATGCATCTTATTTACATATGTAGCTCTCTTTATATGTCGTTTTTAGGTTTTGATAAGTCTAGGTGCTGTTTTCTCTCCGTGTATTCCAGCCAACTAAATTGGCGGCAACGTAGAATAAGAGATTGATGTGAGAAACTGGGTTGAAATCTCGACTAAAGAGTAAGTAATGACAGTTTCCACTAAGGAAAAAAGATCACATTTGTCGAAAGGGAAGGCATTGTTTCTTTAAGACAATAAACCAGTTAACACATCTACTCTAATGTGTAGCAATTGCAATGAATTTGAGTTCGAATCATGCTGATTGGAAGTCGATAAGAAAGCTATCAAATTACGCTGGACTAAAGTTTATCGAGCCTAAAGCTGATACTGCTGAGAAATATAAGATAATTGATCAACAATTTTGTTGTGTTGTGTGTGTTAAAACTTCTAATTTTGCTGCCACCCTCGTGTTATGATAAGGCGGGTACTCATTATTATTGAAAACTACTTGAAACTCATGGCACGGCTGCGGAAAAAATAAATAAATTTTATGGAAATTATTAATGACAACAACAACAACAACAACAACAAAAGCAACAACAATAGCAAAAAGATAGAAGACAAAAAAACAGGTGGTGGCAGTGTTTAACGCTGCTCTATAACCGTTCAATACAAATGGAAATTGTAGCCGTATACCAAGGGAATGACTGTCACAGGTTGGAGACCTGTGTGCCTGTGCGTGCGTGTGTGTGTGTAGCGGCAGTAAAAGTGATGATAGTGGTGTTACTGTGACGGTAATTTTAACACCAACAAATTGACAAACGGACAGAATTTAATTTGTAACTGTTTTCGCCAAGACATTGTCCAATTGCTATGCTCGCTACTAACCACTGGTTGGTCTCACTGAGTGACTCTGACTGTCATACGGTTTCACTGTCAAATACAATATACACATTACAACAACATTTTACCAATAAATTATGGCCGGCATTATTATAAAGTGGTAAGCGGTAGTAGGGAGAGTGTGTTTAATTTGTTCATATGGCCGTTGTAGATCTGCATGCGTGAATTAAATGCAGTGTGTGAGAGAGATAGAGATAGAGAGAGAGAGAGAGTAAAAAAAATAATAATTTTAAATCAATTGTTTATGTGCATGTGTGTGTATATGTATGTGTGTGTTTGAATATGAGTAAATATTGTTATTGTTTTTGTTATTGTTAATAAACTGGCAGAATAAAATCATTTACAAACTCCTCTGCTTTCCTCCCCTGTTCTGTTCTGTTCTGTTTTCATATGAAAAATATGGAAGCCGAAGGTTTATTTATTGATGTTACAAGCATGAATATAAACTATTGTATAGTATAGTGGGTCATAAAAGTATTGCAATACTTTTTATTTTATTTATGAAAAATTACGAATTTTTTTTGGAATCGAATATGATTGTGTACTAAGCGGAAAATGTGCTTTTTTTGGAAAAATTTTAATAAAAAAAAAAAAACATTTGTTGTACACTGTAATCTCATATGAATTTAAATACAATACGTTGATAGTTCTGTAACACGGGGCTCCGTAACACTATAAATCATAAGAATAAGGGGACATGACGTGGAATACAATCGTGGTGAAGGGTTGGAATTGTCATGATTAATGGAATGGAATGGAATTTGAAGAGAGTGGAGGGATTACCGATATACTGAAGTGTGTTCGTCATTGCAATCTATACTCGACCGAAAATGTCGTTTCAATTAGAGAAAGTGGCAGATAATTATAAATTATTGATTTCATAGTGTGTTAGCTGCAATAGAGTATCTACCGGGTCATTTTTTGGCATATTTTGTATTCAAATTTGCACTTGTATCCAACCGGCACAGCCTTCAAAACGTTGTAGATATGCTGATTTGATTCTAGAGCAACAGTCTTTTTTATTGAGCGATGAATTTTAAAGCGATGGGTTGGGATATATGCAAACAAAGTAAAATTTCTGATTTCACTGTGGCCTCCAGTATACTCTTCTCCTCTCAGTATTACAGTTGGCACGCAGCATCCACGTGGGCCCCTCTTAGATCACATATTAACATCCGCAAAATTGTTAACTAATAACTTTTCAATCAAGTAGACTTTAAATTTGGATTGTAGTCTTAAAGTGGAAATTGAGTAGAAGAGATTTATCTCGTCTTATAAAGCAGAAACAAGACAAATCGCTCATCCATTCCGTGCTTTCCAAGGGGGGGGGGGGGGAAATGCCCTGAGATTATTCAAGAGAAAAAATTAAATGATAAGAAACTAATTCCTCAATTAATGGCTGCGTCAACTAGTATATATGTTGCATAAGGGGCTTCAATAACCCAGAAATGAAAGCTACCGCATGCTGAAAAAGTTACTGTTTGGTGCACAATATGATCTGGAGAGGATATTGGGTCGTGGATTTTCAAAAATGAGTCTGGAATAAACGTCAATTCAGAGCTGTATACACACTTACATAATTGTTGCCTACAGCCCTTTAGTGAGGATTACAGCCTAGTTTCTCACACTACTTATGTTGTGTGTGTTAATTTTATACATGAGTGGCGGGGCCAACAGTTTAAAGTCAACTATGAACGACAGATTTTTGAGAAAATTTTCATGGCCAGGGCTTTTGCCACAAAAATCTACTGAGAGTAAGTCGCCGAAGAAATATTTGTTCATATTTCGTTTTGTTGTAGATGTCTGACCTGGGGTTTGAACCGTGGCCTTACGTCTAATAAGCTGACACACCACCTACTTTACTATGGCGAGCTGTATAGCCATACGATAATTGATTGTAAATGGACTGCAAATTCATATTACGAACGGTGCCTGGGGCGATACAATACGACCTACGTAACATAATTGGTCATTACAACCCTTCAATCAGGATGACGACCTAGTTTCTCACACCAGTTATGTTGTGTGTGTTAATTTTATACATGAGTGGTGGGACCTACAGTCGACTCAGAACGGCAGATTTTTGAGAGACCTTTCATGACAATTTTATTTACTCTCAGAGTTTTTGCCACGTATATGCTGAGAGGAAGTCGCCGAAGAAATACTTTTTGTATTTTGTTTGATGCCTGGCCTGCGGTTTGAACTAAGAGACTACGGCGACTTCACAATACGATCTATTTTGCCTTAATTGCAAGAGAAATTTTTAGAAAGATTCGTTTCACGTTTTGGCAACATCAACTGAGCACCATAGATTGATGCGATTTAAGGTTCTTAGACTTTACATCGAATACTATATGTAAGCGATACAATTATCGCCAAGTTATCGCCCGAAGTGTGCGGAAAAGTGATCGAACACTACCTCAAAAGCATTGACTGCTGCACTATTTAAATGTCACTGTACTTCGTACGCGACAACGGAAAGGACGAAGCATTGTAATGAAATAAAAACAGCGAAAAATAAATAACCCGCTATACCCTCTTCAAATTGCGCGCAGTGTTGTTTAAATAGTAAAATCTATTGTATATTAAATAAGTCAGTTGAGTTTTATATTCCATCACAGCATTTCATGCAATGTATATACATACGTACATACATACATATGCCAGTACAAATGTACTTATAAATGTACGAATGTATGCATGTGCATGAATGTATGTAAGTTAGTGAGGAGTGAGTGAATAAGTAAGTGAGTAAAATAAAAAAAAGACAAAAAAAAAAGAAAAAAACAAAAAGAATATTCAGTATGTAAATTGAGCATATGTATGTATGTATGTACATATGTATGTACATACACACACACACAACCGAATAATAAAATAATACACAATGCAAGTGCATACCACCGTTGCATTTTTAATTATTCACCAAAACGATATGTAATCGGTAGGTAAAGTCAATGTATGTATGTAAACAAAGTACATATGAATGCATGTACATATAGGATGTATGTACGTATGTGTACATTGTGTATAAAGTTATAATATAGGTAAACAAATATATATGTAAACAAATGTATATATGGGCATATGTACGTGCATATATCTTTACCGTGTGTATACTATTCTCTCACTTGTATTTTATATTTACGAGTAGAATTACGAGTAGAAAAACTACAGAGAAAAAGACAAAAAAAAAAAAGAATGAAAAAATATTTTAAAAAAATTACAATGAAATCAACGAGAATGAAGGCAAAATATGCAAAAAAAAGGAAAAAAAAATCGTTTTACGTTCTTTTTGTTTTTTTGTTTTACTTAACAAAAGTAGTCACAAAAACAAGGGAGTCTACATACATCCTGTACACGATATGTAAACGTTTGTTGACATACATGTATAGAAACCAGTAGTTAACTTCGAATGTATGTATGTATGTTTGTATGTAAATTGTATTGTTGCTAAAAAGGTAGCAATAGCACATACATACATACATACATACGTACACACTTTACTTACATATGGAAAATACATATGAAAGCATATATCTACATATCATATGTATGTACCTATGTATGCCTGTGTACTGTGCATACATTAATAATTTACTTACAATGTATGTATGTGCTACTGACTCTATTTATTGCGTTTGACTCTGTATATGTTTCCTTTAGCTGCACTCATACGTACATACATACATATATAAATATGTATAATACTTTACATATGTAAAGTTTATTGGCAAGTATGCTGTCGCATGTGTAAATATTTGTTCATACTCCGGTTGATGTCACTCTACAGTGACACTGTACAGTGTTTTTAAGTGGAATATATTAAACGCTCTTATATCTTATTGGCATCTTTCCAAACTCGATAACTTTGTTTGTCGAGAAACGGGCCAGCTCGCTGGAGACAATTTACGATGAAAATTAGGAGCATTTGCCAATTACTTCAGAGTCCACTCAGCGAACACACGTCGTTGTATATACGAAAATCATTTATCTTCAGTTAATAGTTCAGTTGAATGTTGTGTATGTGCCGGAATAAGTCACGAAGACATACATACATACATACGTAATTGGTCATTACAACCCTTCAGACAGGATTACAACCTAGTTTCTCACACCACTTATGTTGTGTTTGTTAATTTTATACATGAGTGGCAGGACCTACAGTTTAAAGTCGACTCCGAACGACAGATTTTTGAGAGAAATCTGCTGAGAGAAAGTCGCCGAATAAATACTTTTTGTATTTTGTTTTAATGTCTGGCCTGGGGCTCGAACCCTGGCTTTACGTCTAATAAGCCAACACACTACCTACTAGACTACGGCGACTAAATTCGACAACTTTGTTCGTCGAAAAACGGGCCACCTTACTGGAGACGATTTTCCGATGAAAATTAGGAGCATTTGCCAATTACTCCAGAGCCCACTCAGCGAACGCACATCGTTGTATGTACGAAAATCATTTATCTTCAGTTAATAGTTCAGTTAAATGTTGTGTATGTGCCGGACTGAGTTACGAAGCCATAATTTGTCAAGTTGTGGTTTGCGAAAGCTTAAGTTCTTATGAGCGTTGTGAATCATCTGTCTTGGGATCACCTGCACACTCTAACGAAGATCGTCGAGATTTTTTGGTATACCTTGTATGAATGCTGACCTATCGTTGAGTGGCATTTCTCCATCACATTGCATATAGTCCTCTCGGTGGGACAGAGCACTAAAGCGTCCGCCAAATAACTTTTTTTTGAAAATGCTTTAAATGAAAAACTACTGAATATTTTCTCAAATTTCTTTTTTTATTTGAAAGTACAATCCTTCCGGTTAATAATGGGAAATAATTTCATTCAAATGGCTGCCTCGGCTGGCTATGCAGTAGCCTACACCAGAAGATGCCGATTTTGGCAAAAAAATCATCTTTTCAGATGAAGCTCATTTTGATCTTGGCGGGTATGTAAACAAGCAAAATTGTCGCATTTGGAGCACAGAAAACCAGCACGCATACATTGAAAAGCCGACGCACCCAAAACGAGTCACTGTTTGATGCGGATTTTGGTCCAGAGGCATAATTGGGCCATTTTTCTTCGAAAATAAGCAAGGAGTGGCCGTTACAGTCAATGGCGATCGTTATCGGGCCATGTTGAACGAATTTTTGTTCACAAAAATTGAAGAGGAGGATATTGGCAACATTTGGTTTCAACAGGACGGCGCAACGTGCCACACAGCCGAAGCTACATTCGATGTTTTGCGCCCTGTTTTTGAAGATCGCATTATCAGCCGCAGAGCTGATATCGTTTAGCCACCTCGGAGCTGCAATTTGACATCGTTGGACTATTATTTGTGGGGTGCCGTCAAAGATAAGTGTTACGCCGACAAGCCAGGGACAATTGACGCTTTAAGGGATAATATTCGTGAAGCCATTGGTGAAATACAGCTGCACACAATCGATAATGTGCTTAAAAATTGGACCGATCGTGTAGGCTACTGCATGGCCAGTCGAGGCAGCCATTTGAATGAAATTATTTTCGATTATTAACCGGAAGGATTATACTTTCAAATAAAAAAAGAAATTTAAGAAAATATTCAGTAGTTTTACTTTTTAAAGCATTTTCAAAAAAAAAAAAAAGGTTATTTGGCGGACCGTTTATATTTTTATTAAGAAATTTTACTATTTGCAAGAGTAGTTTGACAAAACAGACTGAATAAATGGCAAAACAGTTTGACAAATATAGGTTGCACCAGATGACTGTTAACAACTGACAAAGATCGGAAATCCTTATTAAAAGACCTGATACATTTGGGCAACCGTATTTCTTGAATTATTTAAGTTAGCATTCATGCCCATGGCATACATCAAAACCAACTGCTGACTTAGTTATAAACAAAATAAAAAAAATAAAATTTGCTTATGGCTACGGTAAATACTTACAATTTATAGACTTAATGTAACCAACTTGTCTTACCTGTAAGTAGAAAAAAAAGAACAGAAAACTGTGAGTAAATCTTAAAAGAGTATTTGGCAAGAAAAGAAGGAAAACAATTTAAAAAAATATATTCACATTCAATAAATTAATAGAGATTAGATTCCTTTAAATTTCTCATCTTTGGTTAGGTTTGGATCATAGATCAGCAATGAATCGCTTTTTCGCTGCTCATAAGTACTCATGAAATTTTGAGTATGAGTGAGTCAACAGTATTGAAATCCAACTACTCTGATTCATTCGTGCTCACTACAACATTGATTTATAAGTACAAGTTGCAATGAAATGAGAAACGTTGACATCAAACTCATAACATTCGAAATATGTTTGGTTCATACGCCTACTCATTCAGATCCATAAATTTAGAAAAATACTTATAATACTCATAAATGATTCGAGTGATTCGATTCATTCGTCAAAATTTACAGTCTTAGCTGTTGTTGCATTTACAAAGAAAGAAGAAAGACACATAAACAATAAAGAAAGACAAAGACAGCAAGCAAAGCAAACACACAACCTTCATGTGAGTACTGTAGTGTTCGTACGCGAATACTACTTATTTTGTGATTCGTGTATACGATCTGTCGTGGAGAGTCGAAATCAATAACATCATGCGTATTGTTAAGTACGAGTACCATGAGTATTTCAAACTTTGAGTATGAGTAGTATGAGTATGACATTAAAATAAGTATGAATGCTTATAAGTATCAGAAATTATAAGTATGATTCGATTCTACTCATCGTATTGAACATTCATTGCTGACCCCTGGTTAGAATAGCTTAAGTATGCCGAATGAGAGAGGGATACAGAGAGGGTCATAGGAAATGTTTAATTCACTGCAATACCATGAGTACAGTTGATACCGGCTGAAGCTGTTACACTAAGCAGGTGCAAACACGTTGGAGAAAGAGCTAATCAGGTGCTAGATTGATGGGTTAATGTCATATCGATTGGCTACAAGTGGATTCACAGCATCTGTTGACGTAAATAATAGGACCTCTACAATAGAGAATGAGGAATGAGGTTTAATTTTACGAGAAAGGAAATTTAGGCTGCGCTATACTCAAACCTCTGGTCCCTTCAAATCAAAGTTCTGCAAAGAATTTATCGTATCAAGCATAAGTATTACCAGCTAAACCACTGTTTCCATGAAGATTTCAAACTCAATTGACTAATAAATTGAAGCATTAAAGTCATATTCATACTGTCATACTCATTACGCATAAATGTCCGTCAACTTTTCATAGGTTTTTGTGTTTCGTTTCATTTCGTTTTTTTCCTTTTCCTTCAGTATTTACAACCTGTTAGTTTAAGTTGAATGCCACACATTAGCACCACCACCACCAAAGTGAAGGTAATCGAACAGGTACATATACACAGTTAAGGTACAGGAAAGAAACGAATTTATTGGCCATTAAAACGCTTTCAATTTCTAAGGTTTTCTATTCCATTAACTGTCTACCCCCCCGTAATGGTTTATGGCATACGAAGTGTCATAATTTTCTGTTTTACGTTGATGACTTTGAAGACGTTCGCATATTTTTAATGCGAAATAATATTATTCGCTTTGGCTAACCTGCTGCGTGGGTGTGTTATCGCACGTATACATGTACGTATATTGATTGTTGCTTTCGATGTTCGATGTTCGATTTACGATTTTTATGACCTTATCCTCTGCATTAGTGTTATTGCGTTGTAATCGAAGTTTTTCAATTAATTTAATCGCATATTTTAAGTATTTTTAGTAGCATATTTACGATCATCGAAATCGTTTTTAAAAAAAATATTGAAACATTTTGTAGTAAATTTTTATTCCAATACGAGTGTCATAGTCTCGCAAGGGAATTTGCAGACAAGACTACCGCTTCAATCATAAAAATGTGAAGATGTAATGGGCGGGCTCTGTTATACTCAAATTGTAATTGAAAGTGTTTGAAACAAAGTCAGTGGAATTTTCAAAATTGCCAGAAGCAATATGAGTTTGATTGGAGTTTAATTGGTTATTTTTTGAGATAACAATGTGAAATCGTTATGAAAAACTTGTCAACGCTATGGACAATAAAGGAATACAAAATATTCGTGAAGTTGTACTGAAATACGTGAGCATAGTTATGGACCGTATCCAGTTTTGCAAGAGACAATCCCCTGTAAATTCATTCTTTCACTTCCTGATCACTTATCCTGCTCAGCATTTCTAATTTTTCTCAATGGCGTCTTAAATGTACTAAAATTTAAGAGTTGCTGCAACATATATATCCAACAACCCTCTCTCAGTAGTGTGCTGAGAAAAGTTCTGAGGTGTGAATTAACTACCAACTTAGTGTTGTTTTTTTTCATGAAGTCGCCGTAGTCTAGTAGGTAGTGTGTTAGACGTAAAAGCCAGGGTTCGAGCCCCAGGCCAGACATCAAGACAAAATTCAAAAAAATATTTCTTCGGCGACTTCCTCTCAGCAGATTTCTGGCAAAAACTCTGAGAGTAAATAAAATTGCCACGAAAAAGTTTCACAAAAATCTGTCGTTCGGAGTCGACTTTAAACTGTAGGTCCCACCACTCATGTATAAAATTAACACACACAACATAAGTGGTGTGAGAAACTAGGACGTTGTACAATGGGTCAATTCGACCTCTAGGTACTGTACTTGTTTTAATTGACAAGTACACGACCTCTAACCTAACCTAACTTTTCATAGCAATTTTATTTTACTCTCAGAGTTTTAGCCGGAAGACTGCTGAGGGTAGTTTGCCGAAAGAAATATTTCTTTCATATTTAGTTTCACATAAAATGCCTAAGCCTGGGTTTGAACTACGGGCTCTTGTCTAACAAGCCAACACACTCCCTAATAAAATACGGCGACTACTTTTATGGTGTACACAGTAGAGATATTGGAATTTTCATGGATAGCCAAACAATTTTAAAATGGTGGATGATGGTTACACGTCGTTCACCCTCAACAGATGCTAGAGATCTCTTAATCAGATAGCAAGACATTAAAATATTAACATTGTTTGTCGTTGCTTATCTGACATCCGTCGTTACAGACGCTAATGTAAAGAAATTTTAGATTAGAAGTTCATTACTTTTAAAAAAATAATTTTTAGTGGGGGTACGTATAATTATCTGTGTGACTGTATACCGGATTTATTTCCTGATGATTTCATAGAAATGTCTGATTGGAGAATTACAACAATTCCACCAATCCAGAGACTAAGTTATCGTTCTCTCTTTCGCAGGAATACCACCATGACCCAGAACCCATTTGAGACTGACCCTATCCGCTTCAAAGCTTCTATAGAGTCCTAATAGTTAGGAACCACTCGGGATTTATGCCAGAATGACCCTATCGCTCTCAGAATCAAACATTACTTAGAAAGTAATTACAAGTATCAACTGAAAGTTAAAAACAAGTGTGTTTGAGTCTAAAATGTTATGAACTTGACCGTGATTCAATTGTCATCTTCATTTATCATTGCCATTAGAGATACCATTAACTGACTTAAGCCTAGGATGCCCAGAATTCCCCATGGCACCAATATTATTAATTAAATGGCAATGTATAGTTTTAAGGCCCTTTTAATATATTGCTTATGAAGTATTAAGGTGCCCTCCAATAAAAAAAAATATTTTTTGAAAATAATTTTTTGGTCTAATTTTTCTGAAGGACCCCGTTGATGCTTCTGAACTTTATAAGACGATGGACGGATTTTGGAAATTTATCATAAGCTTTTTTGAACATATTGACCTTGGGGGATGACGCCCTTTTTAAAGCGATTTTTATTAAAGAAAATGCCAACAAATTAAAATTTATTCATGGCACTTTTGTTAAATGATGAAATCAAGTATCGTCCAAACTCAATCTGAATTGATATGAATTAATGAAAAACAAAAACAACAACAACAACAACATCAACAACAGTATGACGTTTTTCCTTTTTTTTTATTTGTATGAAATAATTACGCCACAATATCTGATAATCTCTCAGAGAAAAAAACAAACAACAAACTTCATAAGCGTTATTCGTATTGCAAATACTTGTGCTTGTAATGTATAGGCCCCGTTGAACAATTGGATGAAGTGGAATATATTTTAATGTAATCACATACATATACACACATACAAAAATAAACACACATACGTATGTACTTATTATTAGTGGAGTGGAGGCAAAAAAAATAAACAAAAAATAAACAAAAAAAAAAGAAAAAAAAATCTTTATAAAATTAATTTTTACTAATTGATGAGTCCCTGATCCCAATACGCAAATACTTCGAATGTCGTACTATATAAACAAAATCATATACACACATACACACACATGCATACGACATATATACATATATACATACACTTATACAATGCAAAACATAAATTCATTTACAAACTATTTATGCATGAATTGTATGAATATATGGCTGTATGAGCACTTTTATGTACATCAGATGCGTAGCATTAGGGGGGAGAATTTAGAAGAACGTTTAAAATACATGGGATTTATAAGCAACTTTCCTTAGCCGTAGAATATTAGGTTTTCTGACAAAAACTGTGACAGCAAATAAAATTGCCATGAAAAGTTTCTCAAGTCTGTTGGCGTTAAATTGCAGGTCCCGCCACTAATGGATAAAATCAACACACTCTACATGGGTGGTGTAAGAAGCTAGGTTGTTATGAAGTAAGTAAAGAAGAACAAACATTTCTCATGTCTTTTTACCAGCTTTCGGTATAGACGGTGGCAGCATTACCTTTGATGGCAATAATTTTTTTTCCATTACCCCTCTCGGGAGCATATGGCTTCCACAAAGGATCTCCATCTGACACGATTCTCCGCTGAGGTTTTTGCGCCTTCCTATGTCAGGTTATTTAGTCTTAGTTCTTGAAGGACCGTGCGTCTCCAGGTGTTTTTTGGTCTGCCACGGTTTCTTGAGCCCTGGGGATTCCATTCTAGCGCCATTCTTGTAATACTGTCGGGCCTCTTTCTCAATGTATGGCCGATCCACACCCAATTTTTCCTTTTGATTTGCTTTTGTATGGGTTCCTCCTCTGTAAGGGTCCAGAGATCTGCGTTGCTGATGGTATTGGGCCAGAATACTCCCCATATGATTCTCAGGCATTTATTGATGAATACCTGAAGTTTTTGCGTGATGGTGTTAGATATAAGCCAAGTTTCGCTACTATATAGTAACGTTGACTTCACACAAGCGTTGAATATTCTTAGCTTAGTACTCATAGATATATATGAGCTTCTCCATACGGAGTGCAGTCGCCCGAATGCTGCTCTCGCTGTACTGAGTCTGTTATCTACGTCTGTTTCTGCGCCGCCGTTTGTTGTCATAGTACTACCTAGATAGCAGAAGCTATCGACGTACTCGACTATTTGGCCCTGTAGCATGATGTTTTCTGTGCCAGTGTTGTTAATTCTGATGGCTTTGCTTTTCTTGATATTTATCTCAAGTCCAACGTTGCTAGCCAATCTTTTCAGGTGTTCGAGCTTTGACTGCACGTTGGAGACCTTGTGCGAGAGTAGACAAATATCATCTGCATAATCCAAATCCTCGAGTTGGCGTGAGAGACTCTATGTTATTCTTCTTCTCTTTGAACAGACTTCGCTCATGATTTGATGGCAATAATGCTCACTCACTCAAATCGTAAATCGTGATTATATCAATTATATCGGCCACGGCCTCTGCTGTTAAATATCTTTCATCTGAAGTATAAATTATTTCGGGAAAGTTTCGCCATGGATCGTTTAACAAGCGAAGAACGTTTAAAAGTAGCTGCAACAGACTGGTGGTTCAAACTTGACTATGTATCGAGCATTACGGGGTAATTGTGGACAGCATAATCGACCTACTATTCAAGGCATTGGCGAGAGAATAAGCAAATTGGAAAAGGCTGGCAGTGCTACAGTTGTAGGCAGATTTGATCATCATCGCAATGTATTCCCTGCCGAAACTATCGCATCTGTTAGAGAAAGTGTGCCGGATGAACTGAATTTGCCAATTTTAGGGCTTCTCAGTAATCAGGCCTAGCACGTCTCATTATGGTGTTTTTTCATTAGGTTTTGAATCCACGTCCATTTGAAATATTTGCAAGGTTGGTTGCCACATTTCACCATTTCTTCCAATTAAAATTGGCAGCCCCTCTTAGAAACTAAAGCTCATCTGCGCTCTTGATGCTTATTAATGTACACAAGTAATTACATTCGTGTGTGTATGTGTGTGTATATTTAATTTGCTAGAAGTAGATTATTGCTAAATATACATTCATATGATTTGTGTGTGTGTGTGTATGAGTGAGTATGCATAGGTATATGCGAGTCCATATGACTTTACTGTTTGTGGAATGTATGAAATGTACAGATTGAGTAGTCAGGCAGTCAGTCAGTTGGCTGTATCGTTGGTTGAGTGAATCAACAATTTATTTACAATTGCAAACATTTCATATGTGTAAATATGTATGTGTGGTGTGACAGTGCCTTAAAGCAATGAAATCATTAAAGCATTAAATGCTCAAGAGTTGCAAGTGTGTGTTCAGCTGGTACGTATGTATGCTTTATCACAGAGTTTACGTATTCGACTTGAAGCGGTTTTTATCCTGAACGAAGTTATGTGGTGTCTATAATGTCCGGTCAGAAGTTCTCAAGTTTTTTCTGGATAGTCTCAGTCAAAAAAAAGTTTGTTTGGATTGAAAATATTCTCCGCCTCTCTTTATTATCCCTTTTGCTAAGTAAATATTTTCAAACTCATTTTTCTACAGAGAGGTTCAGGACGACTCATCCCACATCATTCGATATCCGATGGTGCGGAATTTTATTTGCTCTCTCATTGCTATTCAATTCCTACATAAACGGGATACAGCCAAGAGCCAACTTATTTTCAATGAAAAATAAGAGTCTGATCAGTTTTCTCAGACACTTTCGTTCTAGCCTCATAAAGGGTCCGCCAATAAACTTTTTTTTTTGAAAATGCTTTAACAAAAAAACTACAGAATATTTTCTCAAATTTCTTTTTTTATTTGAAAGTACAATCCTTCCGGTGAACAATGGCAAATAATTTCATTCAAATGGCTGCCTCGGCTGGCCATGCAGTAACGTACACGATCGGTCCAATTTTTAAGCACATTATCGATTGTGTGCATCTGTATTTCACCAATGGCTCCACGTATATTATCCTTTAAAGCGTCAATTGTCTCTAGCTTGTCGGCGTAACACTTATCTTTGACGGCACCCCACAAATAATAGTCCAACGCTGTCAAATTGCAGCTCCGAGGTGGCCAAACGACATCAGCTCTGCGGCTGATAATGCGATCTTCTAAAACAGGGCGCAAAGCATCGAGTGTAGCTTCGGCTGTGTGACACGTAGCGCCGTCCTGTTGAAACCAAATGTTGCCAATATCCTCATCTTCAATTTTTGTGAACAAAAATTCGTTCAACATGGCCCGATAACGATCGCCATTGACTGTAACGGCCACTCCTTGCTCATTTTCGAAGAAAAATGGCCCAATTATGCCTCTGGATCAAAATCCGCACCAAACAGTGACTCATTTTGGATGTGTCGGCTTGTCAATGTATGCGTGCGGGTTTTCTGTGCCCCAAATGCGACAATTTTGCTTGTTTACATACCCGCCAAGATCAAAATGAGCTTCATCCGAAAAGATGATTTTTTTTTGCCAAAATCGGCATCTTCTGGTGTAGGCTACTGCATGGCCAGCCGAGGCAGCCATTTGAATGAAATTATTTTCCATTATTAACCAGAAGGATTGTACTTTCAAATAAAAAAAGAAATTCGAGAAAATATTCAGTAGTTTTTTTTAAGCATTTTCAAAAAAAAAAAGTTATTTGACGGACCCTTTATATCATCTATATGCGCGCTGTACCTCTCTGAACTGTATTAGAAGTAGTGATCTGGAACTTTGCTGATTGATTCTTATCTTTTCTCATCGGTAGGGTCTAACTTGAATAGTGACTGACCTTCTTTTGGTGTTTATTATTGAAAGATAGAGGTCTGGTGGATTCTGAACTGGTCGTATTTACAGTCGACACCTTTCTGAAGTGACCATTGTGTGTTGGCTTATTAGACGTGAGTTCGTGGTTCAAACCGCAGCTCAAACAACTCGAACAACAATGAAGCAGGCTTTTGGCAAAAGTTCTGACAGTAAAATTAAATTGCCACGAAAAGTTTCTCAAATAAGTCGTTCGGATAAAATTAAAGCATATACAGCATGGGTAATGTGAGAAACTAGGTCTTAAGCCTGACTGATGGGTTGTAATGACCACGTTAGTAAGAACTTTTCCATACTCCTTCCACATACCTCTTATTTGTTTGTCATAGAAGTTGGTGTGAATATAAGACTAAGAAAAACACGATTCAAAAGAATAATGCATGGTGAAAATATGTTGTTCCAATGCAATCTAACTGATGATACCCAGAACTACAACATTATGAAAATTATGAAATTATGAAAAATTATTATGAAAATCAAAAGAAAGCATTCTTTTAAAATACTGCATAGACAATATGTAAGTGCGGAGAGTGTAATTGCAAATATAATGACAATAAAACAATAATAATCATAAGAGAGAGAAAAAAAAACAGAAATAAAGTGCTTAAAAATAATATGCATTTAATAAAGAGGCCATCGCATTATTTACATACGATTACAACGAATAATTGTAGCGCTATAGGTGGATTCAGATAGCTGGACTAAAATATAACAAAGCTATGTAATGATAAAACTGACTATTACCGGTTTCGTAATCTGTTTAATGGAGGGAAACTATTTGGACCAAATATATCCCTCTGAGTACTGTTAAGTACTTTTTTTATACTTCACATTATAAAGCGTTACAAGTGCCTGAAATAATTTGAAATACTTTTCCCAACTATTAAGGGAAATAAATGTTGTCGACGTTGAATATACTCGCGTAATAAATAAAATCACAAACTCGATAAAATCATGCTCATGTGAGTAGAGTGGAGTAGAGTTAAAGTATGAAAAAGTAAGGAAAATATACATACACATACATAAACTATTTGTATATACACCATATATGATGATAATGATTGTGTATAAGCGATTGTGTATGCGTCAAAATGACACCGAGTCAATTCAAAAATCTCACACCCGCACTTACGTGTACATAAATTGACAGAAATGTTCTTCTCGGGCATAATAATCGCAATGAAAACAGAGAAAAATAAAATGAAAACGCAATAAAAAAAATATGATCGGTAAAGCTCACTATACGATGCCCTACAGCATAACGTGTACATATCTTCCAAGTGATAGATAGGAGTTGGTATTCATATGTGAATCAAATTCATGGAATTGCTTACAGGTTAGCTAAGGGAAGTCGCCGTGGTCTAGTAGGTAGTGTGTTGGCTTATTAGACGAAAAGCCAGGGTTCGAGCCCCAGGCCAGACATCAAAACAAAAATACAAAAAGTTTTCTTCGGCAACTTCCTCTCAGCAGATTTCTGGCAAAAACTCTGAGAGTAAATAAAATTACCATGAAAAGTTTCTCAAAAATCTGCCGTTTGGAGTCGACTTTAAACTGTAGATCCCGCCACTCATGTATAAAATTAATACACACAACATAAGTGGCATGATAAACTAGGTAGTAATCCTGACTGAAGGGCAGTAATGACCAATTATGCATGTATGTATGTATGATTATAGGTTAGGTAAGGGCTATAAAAGTAATCACTTCTAGAGAAGGTTTCTAAAATGGAGAATTTTAAAAGAATGTCGACATTTTCTAGTCACAGGTTCGCTTAGATAAGAGCTTAAGCTCATCATATCATAAAATTCAGAAGATTTAGATTGGAAAACAAAGGCTACAGTAGATTTTATTCTGAAATATCTACTGACCTTAGACTGACAAAGTACCCCTAGATGGCCCCTTGTATGTATGAACAATTTTTTGTCAACAGAATTGTTAGGTTCACGCTCAGCAATGGCATCCGGAGAAAACTCTTCGTAAATACAATATCACTAGAAATGTTAATGTCATCGTATGTCATCCTATATTTCCGTGATGGTCTACATAAAACCGAGATAGAAGGTACTAGGAGACGAGGGCTAAGCTATCACGTTAGTTATAGTAGTATCTGGTCATTGCTCATTAGGACTCATGTACAAATTTTTCATATCGACTTGTATTGGAGTTGTAATGGCTTTCCCATTTCGTCTCAAACTATTCATCATTGTAGTAGGGAAAGCTAAACCGAATAGCTTTGGGATCTCTTGTAAGGGCAAAAGATCTTTACTCGAGGTATCAAACTAAGGTCTTTGAGTAGGTAGGTAGGTACGTAGGTAGAAGTGGCTGTCCCCTCGATGGAGTCATGAGCGGACACACTTAGGGCCCATTGTGATACCACAGTTCCTTATTTCCCCTATTCCAGGAACCATTCGGAGCTTTCGATGAAGCGACTCAGGCTGCCAATATCCATACGTGACAGTTCATCCATATCCTCCATGTAGTAGACACCCAGAGGTACCTCTTTCTCCTCCGACTAAGTGCCGGACATGTGCACAATAGGTGAAGAATAGTCTCATCCTCCTCTTCATTTCCACAGCTTCTGCAGAAATCATTTGCAAGGTGTCCAAGACCAATACGCCTCGCATGCGCTCCTATAATGAAATGCCCCGTAATAACCCCAATAACAGTGCTGAGCCTTCTTCTTTGGGGTTTAAACAGAGTCGCCGTGCGCCTCCTATCCAGCCTTGGCCAGATCTTTTGCGCCGCACTGCCCTTATCCGAAGTTGCCCATATTCTGTTGACGAGATCTATGGATGCATTGTCAATTATAAGTTTGCAGGTCCCCAAAGGCATCCCCAACGTAGAGAATTCATCAGAGAGTTCGATGGTCGTGCCCCTTCTGGCCAGTTCATCTGCTCTGCAGTTGCTAGGAATATCATTATGTCCCGGTACCCATGTGATACAAACATCATATCGGTTCGCCACCTCATTGAGATATCTGCGACAGTTGTACAGCGTCTTGGAGTTTATTACACTGGAATCCAATGCCTTGATAGCCGCTTGGCTATCGGAAAGTATGATGATTTTCCGTCCACAATAATTTTCACCGCAGCCTGAATTGCTGACACCTCCGCCTGAAAGACGCTGCAATGATCTGGTAGCCTTACAGACTTTGATATTCCGATTGATTCTGAATAGAGTAAAAGAGATTCGTCTTTGAGTAAAACAGATTCGAAATTTTCGTACTTCTGGAAGTACACCCTGTGGAAATGATAAAGACTGCAATAGGGAGGGAGTAGGTCAGAATTTTTTTTGCAATGATAATAGAGAGAGTGGAATTTTTCATGCGCTACTACAAACGGGCATTAAAAGTTTTTTTTTAGAACAATTCATTGAATGTTACAAACGCATATGAACGTTGTAAAAAGAATTATATGACATTCAAATGGAGAACCGAAGCCTCATACACTTGATCTGCGAAAAAATACATCACAGGAGGTTATCCATAAGACTTGCGGAGCCTGGTTGATGACGAATCCTAACGAAATTGTTCGAGGCAGGCATTGACTGCAAAGGATAAAAAGTTTTAAAAGTAAACAGCAAGTTTATAGAGACGTTTCACTACATCATTCGGGGATGTATGTTAACGAGAAACCACGATTATATCATTTACGAAGTAAAGAATGAAAGAGTATCCGAATGAAAGAGTATTCGACTTCTAGATGACATGACATTACGTTGAATAGAAGTAAAATATTTAAGATAGAGTCGAGTATGCTCCAATTATTTATAGAATCCAAATATGGCTCACAAATATGACATAGGGTCATTATATAAGCAATGAAAACGAAATTGGAACCAATACCGATAAGATACAGAGATTGGCATGTATTGTTATAATCGGAGAGAACTGGAGACAATGTTTAGTAAAACGGGAGACAGTTTGAACACGAGATTCTTTGGAGAATATTGTGACCTATTAGATCGAGTGGTTGACCGCTCCCTTCTATAACTTTTAATCCGTGCATAGTACCGGTAAGCTTTACGATGTAAATAAAAGGATCATGACCGTCCACGGTCATCGAACCCAACCTCTTATACGGTGTTGTTTTCTGGTGGACTGCTCTGGACAGACAATACACCGTCAGACTTCTTGACAAAGTCAGAAGGTTTGCGGCCATTTACATAACTGGCGCTCTGCGCACCATCCCCACGAAGGCTTTGTTCGCAATGCTCAACTGGCTTCCTACTGTGCATCTCGCTAAGCAGGCGGCTAAGTTTGCTGCGACTAGACTTAATGCCCTGTCTCGTTGGCACATTGTACCTTCTGGTCACTCCACTATTCTGGAGGTTGATCCAGTGGCCCCCGTGAACATCGACTATATCCCTGCTGAGTATTGTCTCGATAGGGGTTTCCACTCTCTGATTCCGAGTAGGGACGACTGGAATCATAATACGGTTGTCCCCCCGGAAGTCCTGGATGTATATACCGACGGCTCTAAACTCGATAATGGGGTTGGTAGCAGTGTCTACTCTGGGAAACTGGACCTGAACATTTCTCTACGTCTGCCGGACTACTGCAGCGTGTTTCAGGAGGAGGTGACGGCAATTTACCGGGCCGCTCAATGGATCCTTGTTAACGGTGCTCCTTTCACTCGCGTCTCGGTCTTTCCGGATAGTCAGGCCGCGATAAGATCTCTATCGTGTTTCGTGAACAACTCTAGGATCGTTAGGGAATGTCGCCGCTGTCTCGACCTTCTTTCTGGGCGCTTCACCAGTGTCTCACTGGTGTGGGTCCCCGAGCACAGTAACATTCCGGGAAACTGTAGGGCCGACGAGATCGCCAGAGCTGGTGCGCTCCTTCCGCCAACCTATCCTGGGTCAATGAGGAGTCCTGCTCCACAGCTAGACTCACCTGGCCCTTGATGGATAGAAGGCGTACCAACCAATTACTTAGTCTTGGTCGTGACGTCATCTCAACCACAGTAGCCGTGCTTACAGGTCATTGCGTTATGGGTAGACACGCGGAGGGAATGAGGCTCCCATTTAACGATTTCTGCCGTAGATGCAGATCCGCTGAGGAAGAGGAGACTGTTATCCACTTTCTTTGTTAGTCCCCGTCTCTTGCTAGGTGTATATATAGGCTATTTGGCTCTCCATTTCTTGTCAGCTTGACGGAGCTATCATCTATTGATATCAAGGATATAGCTTCGTTCATCAATCTTTCTGGCTGGTTTTCCAGTATGGGGTAGTCATGCTTTTGATGTGCAGCCCTTGCGCTGACCAACTTCTTCCTCTTCCCTGATTTTGGTGGAACTTGGTCAGTACAGGGACAGCGTTCACCCGTGGCATCACTACGGGCCGCTATGCGTGCTCAAGTGAGCTTGGTGAAATCAGAGCTACCACTCAGTCCTAACATAACCTAACCTAAATAAAAAGAAGTAAGTGGAGCAATTTGATACCATTTTGTGCAATCAGAATGGTTCACAGGCATTCGACAAGAGAAACCATCATAGTAAATGAACATAAAATTTGTTTATTTAACGACGTATAGAGGCGCTAGGGTACTGCGACCACACGAACTGTTCGATTCCCTAATCCTGTCAACCTGACAGCCACGTATTACAAACAAGGCCAGTTAAAGTCCGTTTTAAAAAACAATATTCCCCCTTTACTGCAGTAGGGTATAATAAAGCAGGGCAAGAAATATTAAAACGCAGATATTGAAAAACAAATACACCCTCACTCTTCTAGTCGCACTTGATGGCTACACACACACACACACACACTCAATCATTACGCGCTGATGGTATTGAAAATATGAAATGAGATGACGACGAAATGATGAAATGAATGAAGGGAAGCGATAAACTGGAGACTGGTGACTGGAGAACGTACGAAAGGGTCCACATTTTATTCAGACAGATGGATGGATGGATGGATGGTTGGCTGGTTAGCTGACTGGCTCCCAGTGAGTGTGGTTGGCAGTTGGGTTGCTTATCTGTGGTATGAGGCTTTGTTGATATACTTTGAATCACTGTCTCACTCTGTCTCTGTTACAACAACAAAACAAATTGAATGGCGACAGTATTTTTTTTTTTAGTTTTTTTTTATCTGTTTTTCTTTTTTTTCTTGTTATTGTTTAAACGATAATAAAATAGTGACTGATAATGTTTAATCATCATTATCATGTTGAAAAAACAAAAAAAAAACAAAAAAAGAAAAAATACTGTTTCTATTGCTGATAATAATGATGATGATTTGAAGTCTATTTTTTTATTGTTTAAAATCGGAAATTGTGTCTGTCTATGCAAAAAAGTGTCACCATATTTGTCGAAGATTTGTTTTCATTCGCATTTGTTTTACGGAATATTTTTTTTTTATTTTTGATTTGAGAAAAAAAAAATAAAATCTTAAAAAACAAAATTGCCGACTTTAAAGCAATTATAATAAACGATTATTACTTCTCGGCCTTTACACGAATATACTGTACACATGATATTTACGTTACGAAACATTTGAATAGGGTAACAATAGTGATGTCATTACTGTTCTTTGTAAATGTAGGAGAATAGAAAACCTGGTTTGAGCTTAACACTTCCCAGACGATTAGTATGTGTCTTACAACAGGGAAGTACTTTTGATTTCGGTTACAGATTTTAAGTCGGGTAACTAATTAAGTAATTTTTTGTTTACATTTTATTTGTGTATTTTCATATTCATTTATTTTTTTCTTACGTTTTTATTAAATTTTTCAAAAATATTTTTTTTTTCTTTTTTTAGAAAAAATTTCAAAAAGCCGCGCCAAAAAAAAGAAAAAGGAACTGGAAAAACAATAACACTAACAACACAAATGAAACAAAATTGAAATTAGAAAAATTAAAAACAATATTTTTTAATTGAAAAATTACAAAAATTTCACAAAGTACGAGTACGAGTATGGGCAAGGGAATGCGAGTATATAAGATTACTCGAGTATATCAATTTAATCATCACTTCATTAGATCTACGGTCATGTGTATTGTACTTTGCATATGTAATTAAGAGATTGGTATGTGCCTTATAACAGGGAAGTACTTTTGATTTCGGTTACAGATTTTAAGTAAGGTGAGTTGGCGGATACTTCTGAAAGCTTAAGGTTACATTGTGACAGCACAAACCAATATCCAATCCGCTGATCAAACATTTCCTATACGAAGCCATATAAACTCCAAAATAAAACCTTCTGTGCGAATAATAATTTCGGGGTTTAGGTGTTACATCAAGTTCCTTTCATTTCAGCGTGAAAGATGCATCCGTTGTGAAGCTCCCATGGCCAGCAAGATGAGAGGTTTCTTTGGAAAATAACTTTAGGATCCACAGAACACCAATTGTTGATATATTTATCTGTAAACCATTTCTAAAGATTGTTACATTATATATAAAGCCTGCACAATTTATTAGCCTGTCGTAGAAATTTCAATTTCTATTCCCGTTTTATTCACACAATTTTAATTCTATCTTTCGGCCCCCCCTTATTCAATCGGTTAACAGTGTTTGACAAAAAAAAGAAAAAAAAACAAGTAATTGATAAACTTTATTTGCGTTCCGAAAACAACAGAACGAAGTATTGCCTCCAAATGTGTATGTGTGTGTGATACACGTATCGTATTTGTATCGTGAATTTATATTCACTGTTTCCTAGAGTTGCCTTGGGCCGGTCTTCTTTCGATTTATCTGTTGATATTGCTATTGCGTTTTGGTTATTGTTTTTGTTTTTTGTGTTTCATTTTTTATTCTTTTTTTTTTAGTATTCAAAGTCAATTATATCGCAAACAGTAGAGTACAGTTATGAAGAACAGGTGTGTGTTTACTAAAGTATACGAGATAAATGAACAGTAGCACCGACGAGATATTTACACTGTGCAGAAGTTTTGGAAAGGACCTGCCCTTCGACTACAATACCCTTGTCGGTAATCTGATATGCCCTAAGATGACTGGGTGCAGTATTCGTGGAAATATGAATTAATAATCCCACTTATCACGAGACCGTTAGTTGAAGTAAAAGAAGGCCAATGCCAGATGGATTTTCAGGCATGGATTCATTTCTTATAAAAGGCTTCGCGCAAAGCAGTAGTTAACAACAACATACCGTCAAACATGGTGGAGGGTTGATAATGTTATGGGGGTGTTTTTCGGCATCTGGCGTTGACCTTATTGTTTGGATTCAGGGAAAAATGTGTGTAGCTGACTACATAGATATTCTACAGAATAAAATGCTTC
This sequence comes from Sarcophaga carnaria, assembly GCA_958299815.1. NCBI lineage: Eukaryota > Metazoa > Arthropoda > Insecta > Diptera > Sarcophagidae > Sarcophaga > Sarcophaga carnaria. The sequence goes on from OY283151.1 coordinate 36,382,551, forward strand.
CGTTTACCGAGGACGAAATGCCACTTAAATGGGAATTTATGCAAGACAATGATTCGAAGCATTCCGGTAGAAGCGTCAAATTGTAGTTTCAACAGAATGAGGTGCCTGAAATGGAGTGGCCGTCCCAATCACCAGACTTTAACCCCATTGAACACTTCTGGGGTGTCCTAAAAAATAAAATCGGCAACTTTAAATCAAAAAATAAACAGGAATTGTGGGAAAAAATTCAGGAGACATGGTATTCAATTCCCCCTGACGTCTGTGCGAATCTTTTGGGATCTATGAATCGTCGCTGTCAGGAGAAAATAAAATTGAAAGATGCCTCAACCAAATATTGAAATAATATCAGGAAATGATGGGAATGTTTAACAAAATATACATATTTTTAGCATAACATAAAGTGTCCCTATTATTTTTTCCAGGTCTTTTTCAAATAAATTATATTTTTTTTATTTTATTAGTTATACTATTTGAATACCTTTCATTTAATGTATACATATACTTTGTAATATTTATGGAAAAGTAAATAAAAATATAAGAATATATTGAAAAATTTAAGTGTCCCTATTATTTTTTCCAACACTGTATATACTCTGATTGATATTGGTATCATGGGTGCAATACGTTGAAATCGTAAATGAATTTTTAAAAGTGGGTCTCTAAGTAAATGAGGATGAAATGAATTTTTTGGCTTCAGCGAACTATGTATCCACGAAATTGTGACATGAAGTGAAACTTGGTATCTGCAACTTAGAATTAAATGGTACGGTATATAAATACCGTCACAGAAATAATTACACAAGTTGGTGTTGTTCCTATTCCATCTGGTCAAGCAGGTTCCCTCCCAGAAGACAAATATTGCACCCGTGCCGTTATATGGCGCAGAAGCCAGACAGTTGACACTTTCCTTAGTGTTTTCAAGAGAAAGATGTTTCTTAGAGCACATTGTCCCAACTATACGTACAATAGTGGCCGGTGCAGACATTAAATAGAGCATGAGCCTGATGAACTGTTTGGCAACATAGATGTAGACTTGGTTGTATTAAAGTACAACCTCAGTGCTGATTCAGCCACATCGACTTGTGTATATAATTGAGAGTAAAACGGCGAAAGGATCACTTCACGGGATATTGTTCTGAAACCACCTATTAGTATAATCCTAGTAGCGACGACAAGTGTGTTCTATCACCCGACAATAAATCAGTCGGTCTCTAGCCTTCTGGCTGGCTTTCTTGAGGGTATAGAAGTGACTGACTGTGAGGCTTTCGAATATTTGATGGGAATATTTTGTTATCTACAGATATGGAATGTTAAGACAATTAATTTTAACTCTGGTTCGGTAAGAGTTAGGAAAGAGCAAGCTCTGTGAACGCTCTAGCCATTTAGTCAGCATAAAACAAAAGCACGAAATTTTCCTAAGAAACCTCTGGCAATCATGGACAAGGGGAGAAGTGGACTTGATAGAAGACGAGCTATTGGAGCGACGCAGGAGTTTTTAAGAAAGATTCGACCCCTCAGCATGATTTGCTCAGTTTTCAGCGAAAGTATTGCTCAGTTTCAGTTTTCATGACCCAAAGCTTTACATACTAGGGTTCGCCACTTTTTAATTATATTTGGTCCATAAATAACCGTATTTTGCAGGTCTAACAGTCGCATATTTTTGTATATTTTTACTATGAAAACATTGAAAAAAAGAAAAACAAAAACAAAAACATTTCATCATCATATTCAACATCTCCATCATCATCTTCATCGACATAATCATCATTAACGATCATATCCACAGCAACACATGATCAACTTTATGGCAATAAAAATGAAGAAAAACAATCGAAAGAAAAAAGTTGAAGAAAAAAAAATCAAAAGCCCGTCGAAAAGTAAATCATCCAATAAATGCGCAGTATTTCTTTGGTTTTTATTTTGTTGTTGTTTTTGTTTTATTTTGTTGGTCGACTTTTTTTATTTATTGAAATCGAAATTGAAATTAAAAATTGTACTTCAACGGTTAGTATTGAACACTCAATCCGTTTGTGTGTTTTATAAACATAAAATCTACTCTACTTACAGCTGATTTACGAAGATTAGTAATACTCGGCGATATGAAATGCTAAGCACAACACATCTGAGATGAATTGCGTGATGTCCAGTCAAAAGCTACACTTCGAGCAAACAAAATGATTGTTGTCCTATTGAAGTCGCCGTGGTCTAGTAGGTAGTGTGTTGGCTTATTAGACATAAATCCAGGGTTCGAGTCCTAGGCCAGACATCAAGACAAAATACAAAAAGTATTTCTTCGGCGACTTCCTCTCAGCGCATTTCTGACAAAAATTCTGAGAGTAAATAAAATTGCCATGAAAAAGTTTCTCAAGAAATCTGTCGTTCGGAGTCGACTCTAAACTGTAGGTCCCACCATTCATGTATAAAATTAACACACACAACATAAGTGATGTGAGAAACTAGGACGTTGTACAATGGGTCAATTCGACCTCCGGGTACTGTACTTGTCTTAATTGACAAGTACACGTCCTCTAACCTATCCTATGTCCTATTGGATGCATAGTGAATAAAGTATGTTTACGCCGTGACATGTCAAACTGTGACTAGAATATTCAATTCCATCCTAAAACCTACTCTTCGATGCAAAGCATTGAACATGGCGCATAGTGATCCAAACCGATTTCATGTTTTCATCAACAACTTTCAACGAAAAAACAGCTGGTCCAGAATAATGTCGAACACCGAACTCGAGAAAGAAGCCAATCTATAATTTTTAGAAGTTGCACTAAAAACTGTAAGTGCGACTCGATTGAAGACATAATAAGAAAGGCAGAAGATAGTTTTTCCACGATGCTGTGGAGTAGGCGGTCGTGGAGATCAATAAAGACTAGGTGATGCCAACTGGTTAAAGAACTGGCCGGTAACTTTTGTTATAATGCTACCCGGAGGAGTAAAGGGATCAAATATATGTATATACATACATACATCATTACAACCCTTCAATAAGACCTTCAATCACACCACTAATGTTGAATATGTTAATTTTTTAATACATGAGTGGCGGGACCTACAGTTTAAAGTCGATTCCAAACGACAGATTTTTGTGAAACTTTTCATAGCAATTTTTTTTTATTCCCAGAGTTTTTTTCACAAATCTGCTGAGAGGAAGTCGCCATAAAAATATATTTTCATATTTCGTTTTGTTGGGGTCGTTTAACCTGGGGTTTGAACCTTGGCCTTGGCCTCACGTCTAGTAAGTAGTAAGATAGTATTTGTATTAAATATAAATAAATAAATTGACTAGTAGGTAGTGTGCTGGATTACGGTTCAAACCTCATTACCCCATCAAAACGAAATACGCAAAAATATTTCTCTGGCCACTTCCTTCAGGCAAAAACTGTGGGCGTTAAAATAAAAATTGCCATGAAAAGTTTCGCAAAAAATATGTCGTTCGACTTTAAAAAGTAGGTGTCTCGCTACTCATGTATAAAATTAACACACACAACATAAGTGGTGTGAGAAGTGATTGAAGGGTTATAATGACCAATTATGTATGTATGTACAATGTGTGTATGTATTTTTTTTTTACAACAGTACCATTTGATGCAAAAAAGTACTCCTTCAGTTACAGTTCAGTACCATTACAAAATTTCAGTTTTGCAACAATGGTTTCGGCAGATTTTTGAGAAACTACTGAGAGGAAGTCTTCGAAAGAATTTTTTTTCAAATTTCGTTTCATTCGATATTTCTGAGTTGAGGTCTAAATTTACGAGCTCATACTACTTACTCGACTACGGCAAATATATGGGCTTTTAAGGCCATTTAAATGAAAATGGAGTAAAGGCGGGTTCACCCACAAGTTTCTGAAACATTTTTGGTTCGGAGAAATTTCTTGCTTACTGAGAGTTTTCCGCAACATGATTCACCCATTTCAGAAACTTTGTTCGTAAAAACAGTGCTGCCATATTTAATTAAAAATGACGTAAATACATATTTGCATAAACTTAAGAAAGTTAATTATATATGTGTCAAAATAAAGAAATAAAAAAATTAATATTTATAACAAAAATAAACAGTACTTGTGGTGAATTATTTGGGAAGAATAAAAACATCTTGTTCTGCGATGGATAAAATGGATATAAATCATTTGCTACTCTTGTTCACCATTGAAGTGATCAAAGTAAAATTACTTGCAAAATATATTTATGAAAAAAGAAAATCAAAGATAAACAAGAGGACGGGTGTAAGACCACTTTTGAAACAAAGAGAAGCCAAAAGGTATTTTCACTCACTAGTTTCCGAAATGCGTTTAAATTACGTAGATTCATTTATAAATTTTCATCGCATGGACCCTGGGTCTTTCGATGAACTTCTGCAAATATTTGTGTATTGTATAAATTTCATATGGTGTGGCAACCTTTTCTAAAATGGTTCGGACCAAATTAAAAATTAATTTAATTCACACTGAGAGTTGTTCGCACAAAATAATTTCGCTCGCTCTCTGAGAGAAACGTCAAACTCCATATAAAAAAAATTTTGTCCGAACCAAAAATGTTTCAGAAACCTGTGGGTGAACCAGGCCTAAATCACCTCTTGATCAAAAAATGTAGTCTGAAATATCACCATTTAAATCCAATTAGCGTTGCTCGCATATGGCCATAACCACCAGATGCGTATGCGTACAAAAGTACCGTTTAAGCTTTTGTGTTGCTATTTAGTTGAATAAGGCTATTAACTAAACCAACAAGTACATCGAGTACACAAATCAATATGGATCACATTCACAATCCATACAGACACACACACACACACACATGCGCGCATACACAAACAAATGTTTTCATTTCAATAAAAACAAAAACAATTTTTTGTTTACATTTTGTTTGTGTATTTTCATATTCATTTGTTGTTTTTTTTTCTTACGATTTTATTAAATTTTTCAAAAATTAAATTTTTTTCTTTTTAGAAAAAATTTCAAAAACCCGCGCCTCAAAAAAAATAAAGAAGGAACTGGAAAAACAATAATATATACTAACAACACAAGTAAAACAAAATTGAAATTAGAAAAATTAAAAAAAATATTTTTTCATTGAAAAATTACAAAAATTTCACAAAGTACGAGTATGGGTAAGGGAATGCTAGTACATAAGATTACTCGAGTATATCAATTTAATCATAACTTCGTTATACATATCTATGGTCATGTGTATTGTACTTTACATACATATGTAATTAAGAGATTGGTATGTGCCTTATAACAGGGCAGTACTTTTGATTTCGGTTACAGATTTTATTAAGTGAGTGATACTTCTGAAAGCTTAAGGTTACCTGTGACAGCACAAACCAATACCAAACGGTAATCAAACATTTCCTATACGAAACCATCTAAACTCCAAATGTAAATTCTTCTGTACGATTAATTTTTTTTTTTTTTGGGTGTTATGTGTTATGTCAGGCTCCCTTCATTTCAACGTGAAAGATGCATCCGATGTAAAGCTTCGATGGTCGGCAAGATAAGAATGTCGTCTGAAAAATTTCTTGGGGATTTATAGATCACCAGTCATTGATATATTTATCTGTGAAACATTTCTATATATTGTTAAGGAGTCAAATTGGACTGCAAAGCCGCCAATCTAGTCATCTAGGAAATTATTATGTAATCAATTTCTATTCCAGTTTTATTCTTATAGTTTTGTTTCTTTGGGCTTCCTATTCAATTTGTTAACAGAGAGAGCGAGCTTTTCACACACACACACACACACTCTGACACATTCTTTATACAATAATAATTAATACATGGATAAGAGATCCTATAGAGCGGGAATAGAAGCGGCCTACAGGAGATCAGCTCTCAGGGTGAGTTCTGCCTTCCGCACGGTGTCTACTGATGCAGCATTGGTGATTGCGGGGATGATGCCCCTGAGGCTATTAGTGGATGTAGAGAGGAGGAAACATGACACAAGGAGGGGAATGGATCTTTCCAATCCTGTTCAGTTAGTGGAAGATGCTATGCATTGATGGCAGCAAGACTGGTGGTCCAATTCAACCAAGGGAAGATGGACCCACAAACTCATACCGAGCATAGGCAAATGGACCAAAAGGGTCCACAGTTACTAACCGGCCGTGGATGTTAAAGGGCATATATGTATATGGTCATGACGTAGACGAGGCATGCCCAGAATGCCGTAAAGAAAAGTAAGACGGCGGAGCATATTTTCTTTACTTGCCCGCGATATGTTGTTATACGAAATTGCCTGGAGAGGATAATGGGATTCCAGGTAACGCCGAATAACATTGTTAACCTGAT